>OU538831.1:3278983-5982967 GCA_912999785.1 Hydriomena furcata | reverse complement strand
TTTCTGTAAATAATTATAGCCGTAAACCCATCTGCGCGTAAACAATAATTAAACCCAATAAACTACATAACCATTAGCTTCAAACGCTTCAAATTACAAAGTTCCGAATGCGTATAATTTTGTACTTACCTACACAAAAGTTTTTCCATTTGTGATTATGGGAATGAGCTCTTAAGTCGGTTTTATTTCACTGTCATCGTTTTTCCAAAATCAACGATTTACAACAAGTGATTCTTTTTAAAACCTGATTTAAATTCTATATTATTTGTATTTATTTTATTTTTTCATGAAAAAACAATCTTAAAATTAAAAGTATCGTGGATGTGTATTTCGATTTAGATTCGAGACAATTCAGATGCTCTTCATCATGAGCATCGCCCGCGACTGCGATCAGATCGACGAAACGTGGTAATTGTCAGTATTTATAGTTAAAATAAGAAACAATTTATTATGAAAAAACTTACCTACAATCATGGTGTCAAAAATTAATAATGATCTATCATTAGAAGGAAAAATTGTTTTAATTTGAGAAGTATATATTTAAATTCGCGCATTCCCCTTCATCTACCTAGCCCCTACTTAACTCTCTAAGTACTCAGACCCTCTTACACCCTCTAAGTACCTAGATAGTAGACGTGCGACGTGCCATCATTGAACTTCATTAGGCTGGCGGCACCGGGAGCTCGTTATGGGCCCCACTAATGGGTGGGCTGTAAAGGAACATTATGGTTTGCCCCTTGTTACGAGTATATTGTAATCATAGTTGCAGAAGAGAAGGGAGACGGCGAAATATCACACAATTTTAGGTTTAGGAAAGTAGACAATTTATAATTACGTTTATAAAACTATTACAACTACTAAAACCGTCGAAAATGTATCGACCAATCAGAAAGTTAAGGGACGATATTCGTTTTTTAAGTTTTGTGAAGGGACTGTCAGTCCTACTTAAATATTATTTAAATGGGACCAATTTGGGATTATTTTCTACAAAATAGAAATAAAAATCATCGAAATCGTATCACCAGGTATAAAGATACATAAAAAAAATGTGTATCGAATTGATAACCTCCTCTTCTTTCGTCGGTTAAAAACTATACCTAACTAGCCCACCCGTGACAGAAGTTGTCCTGTGAAATTTCAATAATCAAACAGATACAAGATATAATAGATGCATACAAATTCACAAACTTTCGCATTTATAATATTATTGGGATATTAAACTATCATCTGTTTCAATATCTTAACTTTCTAATTTAGCTCCTTAGCTTACAACAAAAAAGGTATATCGCAATGAAATCATGATAAACTTCTAAGTCATACTGACTATAGTCATACTGACTAGTCAGTATGACTTAGAAGTTACTGATGATGTATCAGTAGAACGGCTAGATTTATAGCGACCGTTTATAGCGGTAAAGGTAAAACGATAGCTGTAAAGTAGCAATTGCGGAGTCCTTAAGTTTATTCCAGACTTTGACGATATACACCGAGATAAATGCTTTCGATTTCTCACTAGTTTATCTTAAGTCTCAAGTGTTCCTAAGCTGTCAGATGTTACTACCGATCAAAGTCTGTTTGAGTAAATTATGACCATACAAAACGACATACAAATAACTTTAATCTAAAAGACACGCGGCCTCCTGGTCTTGTTGCTACTTTTTAGGGTTTCGTACTCAAAGGGTAAAAACGGAACCCTATTACTAAGACTTCGCTGTCCGTCTGTCCGTCTGTCTATCACAGGGCTGTATCTCATGAACCGTGATAGCTAGACAGTTGAAATTTTCAAAGATGATGTATTTCTGTTGCCGCTATAACAACAAATACTAATAAAAAACCGGCCAAGTGCGAGTCGGACTCGCGCACGAAGGGTTCCGTACCATTATCTATAAAAACGGCAAAAAAAACATGTTTGTTGTATGGGAGCCCCCCTTAAATATTTATTTTATTCTGTTTTTAGTATTTGTTGTTAGAACAGCTACAGAAATACATAATCTGTGAAAATTTCAACTGTCTAGCTATCACGGTTCATGAGATACAGCCCTGTGACAGACAGACGGACAGACAGACAGACAGACAGACGGACAGCGAAGTCTTAGTAATAGGGTTCCGTTTTTACCCTTTGGGTACGGAACCCTAAAAACAGAATAAAAAATAAAATATTTAAGCTCCCATTCAACAAACGTGATTTTTTGCCGTTTTTTATAGATAATGAATACGGAACCCTTCGTGCGCGAGTCCGACTCGCACTTGGTCGGTTTTTATTGTATAAAGTCACGGTAAGCGCCTTCGGAGTTCACTTCGAGAACCATAATTCATCTACAAAAAGCTGTTATCTCTTACTTGAGGTTCAGAATATGTTTTGTTTTTCAAATACATACATACGAGTAGTGCCTACTTAGTTATACACATAAAAGCTTAAAGAATTAAAAAAAAACAATAGAAAGCCTGAAACTGGACATGGGGCAAATGTAATGTTTGGACGTGCCTCTGACTATCTTCAAAGATCTAAAGAAGAATGTCTGAAGATCTGAGAAGATTATGTCTACTGTAGATACTTGGGGATTACAGTTGTAATCCTGTTTATTTTTAGTAAGACTTTAATGGTTCATCATTATTTAATTTTCATAAAGTGATATTTTTCACGTTTTATAAAAAAAATATACAAATTAATGTTAAGCTCCACATCTTTATGGTTCTTTTTTACATTTCTGTCTCTGGTTCAAAATGTCCAATTTAAACCCAACCCATCTAAGGCACATCAAAGAATTTTAATTAAATCTACCATCTACTCGTACCATCCACCCTTGTTAGGGAGGGGCGTAATGATATAGATTAAGACGTAAAGATCTGCTGATACATCACGGCTCATGCATCTATGTATGGGATCGCAACGGGAGTTAATGATGCTGGCCTTAATGGATACCATCTATAACTAAATGATCTAAGGAGATAGGTATAATAGAATAGGTATATATAGAGCTCAAGAAAATAAGGTAAGGCATTTATTTGTATTTTAAATCTCTTGTTTTTAAGTTACCTGGTAGGTAATTAATAAGTTAGTAATTACTAAGTAGGTAGGTGATAGTTTCCGCCCGAGACTTAGGTAGCTCTTGTACCGACTTGGATAAAAATTATCCTATTTGTCATTCTTTGAAAAAAGCTATGTACCTATAGGTATTCGACTTCTAAATACGTTTGGGCGTTTGGGTGTGATTGAAATAAAACATCATAACATACTCGGAAACTTTAGGATCATTTACTTTTTCTGTAAAAAAATCGATAGAAAATATTTATATAGAAAAAAAGGAAAAAAAGTGATCATTATCGCATCAAAAACTCATTATAAATGTCTGAGAGATAGTACAGTCTCAGTCCATTACTATCTGCAGCAAGATTACGTCACGTCACCACTACAGACAGAATGGGTCACGCACACAAGCGCAAGCTCACTAGTATGGATTAGCGCGGGCTGCCGAGCGAGCTAACGTCACAAAATGGTGGCCGTAAAACAAGTGAACAGTGAGTTACGGCCCGGGGGGACGTGGGGGGGGAGGGAGGCAGGAGGGGGAGCCAAGGCCCAATCGCGTACCGCTGAGAGAGCGCCCGCAAAACACTCGCCAACTCTGCTCTTTCTTTTATGGCGATGTCGTTTTTCTTTTTCGCTTTTTCCTGATTTTTTGCTTTGTTTTGTTTGCTTTGAGATACAATGTTTGTTTAAGTGTTTTCTTTCGGGCTAAATACTTGAATAGAATGGGCTAAGTTTAGCGCTTCAGTTTATGTGGGAAGACTAGGCGAATGGTTGTTTAAGTGGATTGAAACATTTGTGGAGCGGTAAAGTAAACAAATGTGAAAACAATATTCTTTTTCCATTGGCAATCATTATTTGTAATTTAATTTCCTTTCTTCATACACAAAATCAATGTAGGTACTCTAAAATTACTGGACTGTGTTGGTACATAAACTATTGAAACGAATTAAATAAACTATACCGTCCCAAAAAATATTTATATCTTAGTGATTAATACTAATTAGGTATATTGATTTTCTACAACAGGGTAAAAAAAAACACCATTATCTATAAAAACGGCAAAAAAACACTTTTGTTGTATGGGCACTAAAATATTTATTTTATTCTATACTAGCTGACCCGTGCCCGCTTCGCTGTGCGTAAGACATTTCTAATACCATCGTTGACTTTTTTGTAGACGTTTTTAAGGTGTACTATACTGTAGTACATTATTTTGATATATCTCGTGGGGTTCAGCTAGCATTTGCAATGTAAGCGCAAAAAAATGTGTTTATTTACGACATCACATTAGAAACCTCTAAAATTATCAGTGTTTCTCTACTATATTATGCATGTATTATACATATAAACCTTCCTCTTGAATCACTCTGTTTATTAAAAAAAAACCGCATCAAAATCCGTTGTATAGTTTTAAAGATATAAGCAAACATACATACAGACATACAGACGCGGGAAGCGGAAAGCGACTTTGCTTTATACTATGTAGTGATTTAGTATTTGTTGTTATAGCGGCAACAGAAATACATCATCTGTGAAAATTTCAACTGTCTAGCTATCACGGTTCATGAGATACAGCTCTATGACAGACAGACGGACAGCGAAGTCTTAGTAAAAGGGTCCCGTTTTTACCCTTTGGTACCCTAATAAAAACATACATACCTACTAACATAACATACCTGCATACACAGAAAAGTTCACAAAAAGGACGGATTATTTTTATAAAACTCATCCCATCTCAAACATAAACAAAATAAAACCATCCTCCGTTTAATCCTACACGGCAATAAAAAGTTAAAAGTTATTAGGCAGACTCATCGGGAAAGTTGCAGTGTAATAATTTACTTAGAAGTTAAAGCTAGTGTTGGGAAAACGCTTCGTTTATTTCAACTTATTTGTAACATGATTTTAAAAACATTTATTGTTTCCTGAATACTATAAACTATTTGCACTTGTAAACAAAAATAAATAGCAATTGTTTCAATTAAATTAAAATTCTTAGCAGCCGTGATCCTAATGCATTTGTTTTGCTAATAAACTATGTAAAGTTTCATACGGTTTTTCTTCGTTAGTTATTATTATTAATTTTATAAAGTTTAGTTTCTATTAGGTAAGTATTATTTATATGTTGAAATAGTTTGTTTATATTACAAGTGTACGAGTATGTTATTATTATATTTATTTAACTTAACGAAAGGTATTATTTTAAAGCGTCGAACAGATGACGTTACCACACAAACGTATACATGTATAGTTTTAAATTAACCACTTGTTTAATATAAAATGTATGTTGTCTTGTAGGATTTTATATTTCAAATAAGTAGGTACGATGCAACCGAGATCTGTCGAAGACACGGAGCTTCGGAACATCCCTAGTTGAGACGGAGGCACGTCTTAGTAACTTGTAATACCCCTACTGACATATTTATTGTTTTCGTGGGGCGGGGGTCGTCTTCCTCCCCTTTCGAAACATTGACAATGTTGAGATACAGTACAAAATACGAAGAGATAAAATCTTCGAACAAAAACTTTCAAGTTTATTTTTACAGAATATTTACAAGAAGGTTCACGATAAATTGTTAATAAAATATTGCTACAGCATTTTTTTAAAAACGGCCCTGTATTGAGTTGTTTATTTTTATGGATTTATTTTTTGCAAGAAACACATTATTCTTGCTATATGACAGCAGGTGAAAACTGAAATCAAGCATTTTATATTTTTTTTAATAGATCGGCATTTAAAACGTTACAATAATTGGCTGGATAAAAACGTTAAATAGTACTTAAAATCATAGATTATCTGTGTATAATTCATGTTTTAATTATGTAAGAGCATTCGGTTAAGGTTAGTTTTATTCATCAGTAAATTGCTAACTGTGTTAAAAAAATACATTTCACATACAGTTACGTGTTATTCAAGAAATGAACTGTTGTTCATAAAATCTACTCTTAACTTAGTAAATAAAAATGTTTAAAAATGTTGGCAACATTTTTCTTCATAGGTTACACGATAATTGTAATGTATAATATAATATTAAGCAGCATGTACTTTGTATATACTCAACCTACTGACTCAATCCAATTAATTCCAATTCGAATAATGTTCGAAGTTAAGGACTTCACATGAGATTATTCATATCGTAAGCTGTTTTACGAGCGATTCGTACCGAAATTACTGTTAAGATAAGTATGGTATGTACAAGTAACTGTACATTTAAGGGTGTGTTTATACAGTACGGAGGAGTAAAATTAAAAAGCGGACGTGAAGATCTCGTAGGGCTGGTGAAGATTTCAAAGATCCGACTTACTTTATACATTAAACTATAAATCTGAACGCTTAATTTCTAATGACAATTTTGTGCAATTGACAATTTTGGTTAAGGTTTTAATAAAAAAGCAAAGATAAATAATTGATAAGATAATTATTGGATAAAAATGAGAGCCTACAAAAATATATTTTAAGACATATACATCTTGTATTATTATTATTAAAAGAAGAAAATTAGTTTTGTTAACAGGTTCACGTCTGTTATAACTAAGCCTGGTAGATTCTGAGATTTCCAGGCTCAAATCGTTGAAGATATCTAAAAGTGACAGTAGGCACTTCAAACATTACGTTAAACACTTGCTCACTTAAGCCATGTATAAATACGTGCATTTCGGTTGGTATTAAGCAGAATATACGACGCAATAATGAGATATATAGTTTAAAAATTTTCGTAGACCCTCTACGAAAGTGCTACAACTATTTAGACCAAATCTAACATTCTTACAATCTTGAGTGCCTCATTTAGTCTACGTTGAAAAGTATTTTCGAGAACACTTTCCTAACAATCTGGCAACCCTGGGAGTAGCGTGGGGAGCTGGGGTCAATGACCGCCGCCCGCGCTTGAAATACGCCTTGCAATATCTGGTTCGGATTATACCATGTCTGGACTAAGCTTTATAAACCTTATTAAAGAAATACCTTTCGTATTCAGTGCAAGAAAATCCAGTTCTGTTATTCTCGTTTGCTGTAGTTTGATGTAGTTTTCTTAGAATTCAGTTTGAATGTGTATTTCGAATGTATACAAATGAAACCTATGAAACCAATATACCATTGGGATGGTTTTTAGGGTTCCGTACCCAAAGGGTAAAAACGGGACCCTATTACTAAGACTTCGCTGTCCGTCTGTCCGTCTGTCCGTCTGTCTGTCACAGGGTTGTATCTCATGAACCGTGATAGCTTGACAGTTGAAATTTTCACAGATTATGTATTTCAATTGCTGCTATAACAACAAATACTAAAAACAGAATAAAATAAATATTTAAGGGGGCTCCCATACAACAAACGTGTTTTTTTTGCCGTTTTTAGATAATGGTACGGAACCCTTCGTGCGCGAGTCCGAATCGCACTTGGCCGGTTTTATTAAATTATTTTAGTACACATGACTCTTGCGATTTCAAACACGAATCATATAGCTTTCATTGAAGTGTCATACAACGTATATCTACTCGTTGTATACTTAATAAGTTTTCTGTTAAACATATTTTTTAATGACGAGCTTTTGTAAAATCAACCAGCGCGCTATCGCCTTTCACATCATATAACATTTGTCATCGGAACTTGACTATCAAAGTATTTATTAAGAAGTTCCGTTGTGAGTAACCGTTGAACAGCTCCTGACTCCTCATCAGATTAGCTCACTGTCACCATATTATTGCATTGTCATCGAAGTTACATAAGTGTGCCAAATTACAGCTAAATCGGTTGAAGATAACTGCTCCAAAATTGAGTTGCAAGATTCCACCTTTAACATCATAGTTACATAGTTACATACATACTACTACACTCGTACATCCATACATACTATACTCGTACATACATTGAAATTTCAAGTTAAATAAAAGCTTGAAAAAACTCACTCTTATCGACTTGAATTACTATAATACGAATTACATTTTTTTTAGAGAACTGTTTTTTATGATAGTTTTTTTTACTAGTAGGTACAATGTACAATAAAGTTACTTGAAATGGCATGTATTGTATTGTATATGCTTCAGTATAAAAAAGTATTAATTTAGGTACTGTGCCTACTAAAGTTCTATCTAGTATTGAATATTCATTCAAATTATCAGAATGTCTTATCTTGAATAGTAATAGTATATAAGAATAATAATTTCACTACTTTCCTGTTTATTATCATTTAAATGACTTCTGAATGATAAATGGAATAGCAGTAAGTTTAGTTTAAACTAATAAGACTGTGAATGTAAGCGGAACGATTAAATTGGCTTTGAATTCTTGCGAAGAAAATGATTCCAGTTTTCTCCTAATAAGTCTAATTGACTCTTAAGAATGCAAGGATTTTATCATAACTGTGATAAGGTAGCCAATAAAATATGTACCTATTTATTTTATTACGCTATTTGATGTTCAAGTAAATTGTAAAACTCAGCAAAGAAAAATACAAATAATCTCCTGACATCTCCTCAAAAATCTGAGTGCATAGTGATCTGAAAGGAGGATCGTATGACACATTTTTTCGTAAAATTAAAAATACTGATAAAATAAATTTTATAAATCGATAGAATCTGATAAATTTTATCAATATAAAAAAAATATATATATTATTAATAAAAACGAATCTACAATCATGGAAATAATTCATGTAATCTTCATCATTGGAGTTCTTGACCTAAATTCTCTTTAATCTTTATCTATATATAGACTGTGTGCAACAGTTTTTAAAAAGCTTTTATATATTTTGTACTTAAATGTTGTGAAAAATATGTAATAGATGATACTTTCTGTAAATAAAGTTTACTTTTGTTCAACTTCATGCGATCTTTTTAATGCGTCAAGGCCGAGCAAGTCTACGTCCATATTGTTTGTTGTATGTACCATCGCCTTTAACAAAACCTTAACTCGTAATTTATGAAAACACAAATCACGCCCTACCATGCACTAACTACCTTGCGTCCTCCAACTTGGGGCATACGTGTGTTAAGTCTGTGTAATCTTACCGACAATCCTTTAAATCGGAATATAGAATTGCTACTTGGCATTGGCAGCAGGAAGGGGAATGTTTGTAGTACTGCCCTGGACTAGCCACTACTCTTAAATATACATACACAAATACATAAAGAATGAACTTCAAGTACTTACAACAATTACCACGCAATATTATATAAGTATTTTATCTTATTGCGTGGGAAAGTTTAAATAAAACTCATGTATAAATCAACTCCGTAATTTTTCTCATTAATTTTCTTGTTAATTATATACTGAAAATGGAAATCGCCGATTGAACTTAGACAAGGTAATTAATCATCTGAGTTACTTGCATGCACGCTTACAATGTTTTTAAGTTTTAAGTGTTGGCTCTTGGTTATGAGTCATGCAAGTCCACTTATCTAGGTAGACCGAGGTCTGAGCTCGAATTGAGACGTTTCAAAAACCACAAGAAATTTTGAGCTGGAGCCAGCCGTTTGTTATACGAGTATTTACATAGCTACTAGCCTATAAATAAATACCAGTCCGCTCGCACACACGTGCACAATATGACGTTGTTTTAAGTTTATTTTATTTTTAAACGCGCCAGCGATCGTGAGCGAGCCGCCTGTAATTTCGCAGTGTTCGCGGTGTGTAGGCGCTTACGCACGCTTGGCCAACATGGCGGCATCCGATTCGATACTCCTTTAAAATTTCGAATAAACGAACGTATAAATCGAACATTTTGAAACCACTCTCGCGGTTTAGCTACGCTCTGCGACGTCATCAACCCCTTATCGCCTTGGTCGGTCTTGGACTTTGAATTCATAAGTGCCTCATGTTATGTTTATAACTTCATATAAAATTATGACTTAGTTATTGTGCCAGAAGAATTAGGAGATTTATGGATTGGCAGTGAGTAATTTTTACAGCCTTTTAAATTATTTACAGGCTTGTGAATTGGATTTTCATAGGTTTATGTTTTTTTTTTAGCTTTTATGTGACTGTATAATGTTTAGTAGGTACATACATTTTCTTACGTAGAACATAACACTTAGTTGACTTTTTCAACATTCAAACATCTTTTAAAGGTAATTAGCACGTGTTTTAAGGTTAAAATCAAAATTAATATATTGTATCTCGTCTGTCTATAGGTCTAGCTAGAGGCTTCATATTAATAGGATCATAAACATTACAGGGTTGTAACATTGAGGCGAACGTTCTTGTATCAACAAAGGACATGGTCATAAAGTGAACAATTATTTATTGTGTAGTTCTTAGAATATCGTCAGGTCATATATTTACATTAAGTATAGAAATAATTATTTCAACAGTGTAAAGAGGTATTTACCGCATTTTTATTATGTAAAGTAAAAGGAAGTAAACAATCATCCCAGCCTAACCTGCGCCGGCGCGTCGGCAGGGTAGAAATTTGATGCATTTTTTCGTTAAACCGGGAAAACAATTCTTATAACCCACAAACTCGCAAAATCAAAACAACTCAAGCATATTTTAGGTCCTTCTGTCTATAACCGCCTGCTGGAGCATATTATAAGAGCGCCCAGTCTGCCATCTTTTAAATTAAAATTATGACTCGTTGAGATGGCGTTCTATAATGTCTAAGATTTTATATGCAAACTAGCCGACCCGTGACAAACGTTGTCCTGTCAAATTTCAATAATCGAATAGAAAAGACTTACCCCCGTATTCAGGAACGACACTGTGAGAACACGCACCCACAGTGGACGAAATCTTTTTTCATAAACATCGCTTTATGTGTTGTGCGACACTGCATAGTGTGACTAGAGGCACACTGTCATGTGCCTATAACGCCATTGTGTCGCACAACACATAAAGTGATGTTTATGAAAAAAGATTTCGTCCACTGTGGGTGCGTGTTCTCACAGTGTCGTTCCTGAATACGAGGGTGAATGTTTTTAGTCTGTGATGTCAGATTTGTTGCACACCAGCGCCATTTATACAGAAATCATCCCTTTTGCGTTTTTTATCGTTTTTGGGATGTTTTTCATATTCTAAAGTAGTCTATTATTTATTCGAGCATTATATTTAGTGTAATAAGATTTCTGACGTGTAATAGTTTTTACCAATAAATGGATTATTCTGATTATTCTGGTTATTCTGATTACAATTCAAAATATTTAATTGTATGATGTTAAAAAATATTATAAACTAGCCGACCCGTGACAGACGTTGTCCTGTCAAATTTCAATAATCGAATAGAAAAGACTGAATGTTTTTAGTCGTGTGTTGTCAGATTTGTTGCACACCAGCGCCATCTATACAGAAATATTCCTTTTGCGTACTTTATCATTTTGGGGAGGTTTTTCATATTTTGAAGTAGTCTATTATTTATTCGGGCAGCATATCTACACTACATCTACAGAAAATTTCAACTAATCCGTTTTGTCGTTTAGTCCTGATTGAGGAACAAACATACATACAAACTCACAAACTTTCACATTTATAATATTATTAGGATTCAAATTGACCGTATCTTTAATAGCAAGAAAATCTATTGCTAGATTTTATGGTGTTTTGATAATATAAATACACATTTTGTAGACACACAGTGTGAATAATTTCTTTGTGCATAGAATGACTAATCCCCACATCGCTTTGCTATAAGCAGGCACGACTTCGTTGTTGGCCTTTCGTTTGCTTTATTTATAGTAATGGTCCAATATGAAGGAATTTAGGTGCGAAGCGCCACTGGAGATCTATAAACTGACGCGGAGTAGTCATAATGCGCACATTGGCCAGAATTGAAAACAATACCTACTCATTGTTTGATGAAAGTTCGTCATAACACTGCAGATTTATTTTGCAAATAGATTGCCTACTTAAGCACTGTATGCATTTTGGACTTTATTTATTCAACTGAAATAATCAAGCGAGTGCGAAAATACTACTGGTTTTCAGTTTTTATTTTGTCACATTTTTTGCATCCTCGTAAATACCAAACGAGATATGCAAATGGTATGTGTGAAAAACTTATTTGTTTTCTAAAACAAGGAATGGTGTACACCAAAGGAAATAGATTGTATTGTAATAGACATATGAGTGTTTTTCCACGCACAAAAAGAAAGAATTATAGAACCTTACTTGGTAGAGCTCTTGTATTTTAAAACACAAATCTTCTACTATATTTAACAAAAAAAAATTTTGGCTTTGTTACCATACAACACTTATAACTCGAGAACAGCTAGGCCGATTTTCATGATTTTTGGTTTGTGTATTTGTCTCCGTCCCGAATAGCAGAATTACATTGGTTAATTCTAAAGCGGTACGAAGTTCGCTGGTTCAGCTAGTTTTGAATATTTTACAGAAAAATAAATGATTTAATGTAAACGGTAGCCGTTTTGTCACTATAATCACGGCAGTTACCTGACTGTACCGTAGCTTCAATCCATAAAATCGTGTTAAATGTTAAACTAGATAACGTGTGCGCCATCATAGAGTGTTATCAGCTATATCACCACGACTGAAATTCGTGATCTCGATGCGATGCGTCGTGTAACACGCTTGTAAAAATACATGGTCTGATTAGCAATGTACCTACCTACCACTTAAAGTAATCTCTAATGGCATTTCGACGTCACAACCGCTTAAGGAATTTATATCGTTGAATAGGTAGCAATGGTTGCATAATAGTAACGTTTTAATAACCAAAACCAACAAAAATGTTTCCACAAAATCGAAAAGATGATAGTTTTTAAGTTTTATGAAAGAACTATTTAGTCCTTCATAAATAAAATGTGACCAAGTTTGGACTATTCTCTAAATAGAAAAAGAGCATCAAAAACAAATCACAAGGAAAAAGATGTGCGCGGTCATACATATGAAAGCAAGAAAAAAAAATACGCGTCAAATTAAGAATTTCTTTTTTTTGTCTGTTCATAAATTGCTTTTTTAGAAGCATTTTATTGTGGATGTAACATTTTTCTAACCTTTTTCATTGAGACTTTTGTGTGGTCTCTTGTTTTCTTAGTAAATAATAAAATGATTTTTCCCAACTTGCAGTTGTTTTATAAACACAATGTGTTGCGTTATATTTTTCTATGAACCTATTTAGAGATCTTAACACAACATAAAGTTGTTAAGAGCGTTATTTGACAAACAAATGGTTTATTTCTGGTTTATTACGTTTTTTTGTTTAATAATAACAATTTACAAACTTTAGATATATATTTTTTAAACTGCATTTCAACTGTCTGAGTCAAGTACGAGACATTTTCCCGTTCAGTGCATACCTACCTTGGAATGGTAAAATTTTTATCGCAAGCCCGTTATCGTTGCCGATCATAAATCTGTTTTCAAATCGCGAGTCGCCATTGCAACAAGACCACATTGCGAGCTCGTTTTAAACGAAATCAAACCGTTCCATATAAGCCGTAAAGTTTAATTTACAATAGCAGTGACCTTTATTTAGAGCATTTGGGTTTTAGTAGAGTTTATTGTCGCATTGTACCTAAGTATTTGCCAATGCACGTAAAATTCTAGGCGAGGTTCTCAAAATGCCAGACTTATTTATGGTTTGAGCTTCGCTGGCACTGGTGGTATTGCACCTTTTAAATAAAGGTACCGATTCTGTAAATTCCAACCGAACTATTGAAATCCCAATTTTAAAACGAGTAATAAAGGTTTTTGATGAATGCAGAATCGTTTTTTCTCAATAACCGCTAACATACAGTTTTGTTTTTTATGACAAAGATAACTTAAGGCGATTCTTGAAATTTTTGACTTTTTGTATGGGCTGATTCTAGCCGGATAAGACGGAAAAAGTGATAAAACTGCATTATCTCGAAAACCATCAAATTTAAAAATAAACTGTCTGTAATTTATTTAGCTAGTATGATTATTTTACGAATTATATAAAAATAAACTGTTTAGCTACATATTCATAGCTTTGATTAGAAACGAAACTCGTGTTTTTGAAGAGTCAACTACTGAAAATAAATCTATCGAGAAAAGTTTCACCAATCGTGATTCTGTCTGTAATTTATCTAGATTATATCCTTAAGTTATCTTTGTCATGAAAAACAAAACTGTATGTTTTGCGGTTATTGAGAAAAAACGATTCTGCATTCATCAAAAACATTTATTACTCGCCTTAAGGATATAATCTAGATAATTTACAGACAGAAACACGATTGGTGAAACTTTTCTCGATAGATTTATTTTCCATAGTTGACTCTTCAAAAACACTAGTACCTACATAGTTTTTAATCAAAACTATGAATAGCTAAACAGTTCATTTTTATAAAATTCGTTAGATAATCATACTAACTAGGTAAATTACAGACAGTTTCTTTTTAAATTTGATGGTTTTCAAGATAATGCAGTTTTATCATTTTTTACAGCCCATACAAAATGTCAAAAATTTCACTTATCACCGTAACTAAATTTATTTTGTTTATTTTTTTTACAGCAATATGACCGCGGGCGCACGTCATGCCCGAGAAATGTACCTATGTTGTAAATACTCCGACAATCAATGTAGGTATCGTCATAATTTATTCATAAACAGTTAAATAGGTATTTCTTTGCAAAGTAATATCTATAAATTATTGAACTACAAGATACTCGTAGATAAATCATCTTTTGCATAAATACAGTATTATGTAGTTTGATGTACATTTTGCTGATTACAAAAGCAAGTTATCTAAGATAAGAAAGTACTGGATAAATATACTATTTCCTAGTAAGTTCACGGAAACCACAGTGTCTATTACATACTATACAGATTTATACATAAAATGCTGGATTAATTGTGTTTATGGCTACAGTCAATAAGCATTTATAGCTTTCTCGGCTTGAGTCAATTACTGCGGATTAACCGTAGATGGCTTTCTTGATGACCACTTTTTTCCTTACTACTTTATTGAGGAAAGGTAATTATGAATACAAAGCCTATTCATGTACATAAATATGTTGGTGTGTTTGTAAGTTTCTTCTTCTTCTTCTAACTTAAGAGCTGTGCTCTTGTCGGTGTAATTGATGCAGCTCTCTCCATCTGTTTCTCTCCTGCGCCTCCTTAACTTCCTTATACGACACGACAGCTATTTTCTCTTTTATCTGGCTCATGTAGCTCATTCGTGGCCTTCCTCTTCCTCTCTTCCCTTCAACCTTCCCTTCCATTATAGTCTTTATAAAGCTATCGTGCCGTATAAGGTGGTCAACCATCTTCCCTCTTCTGTTCTCAATCGTTGTTAATAGGATCCTTTTTTCCTGTATTCTATCCATTAATATTGAAAATTGTAGACTTAAGAGGCTCCCAGTCGCTGATTGCTCTTTTTCGAAACGAAAAAAGAAATACTTCTGAACAAGCCACATCTCCTATTTTTATAAGTATATTACTTCAGGTTCCTACCTAGATTTCTATTAAGCTGAAAACATAAATGCAGAAACTTTTCACGATAAAGATATTATTTCAAAATGATACGTTTTAGAATTTATGATCGAAATATTTTATATACCTACTATTAAAATTAACTTGTGATTTATTGTTAAAGATAGGTAATATGTAGATCTAGATTTCTATTAGAATAGATTTTTGATAAGTAATTATACATAATTTATATCATTAATTTATTCGAAAAGCTAAGGCGGACCACGCTCCGACGTGTGTTTGTCGTCATTGCAGCGGTCGGTAGGATTATTTATCGAAGTGATTAAAGATGGGTACATCTTTATTCACATACTAGCTGACCCGTGCCCGCTTCGCTGTGCGTAAGACATTTCTAATACCATCGTTGACTTTTTTGTAGACGTTTTTAAGGTGTACAATACTGTAGTACATTATTTTGATATATCTCGTGGGGTTCATCCAGCATTTGCAATGTAAGCGCAAAAAAATGTGTTTATTTACGACATCACATTAGAAACCTCTAAAATTATCAGTGTTTCTCTACTATATTATGCATGTATTATACATATAAACCTTCCTCTTGAATCACTCTATTTATAAAAAAAAACCGCATCAAAATCCGTTGTGTAGTTTTAAAGATATAAGCAAACATACATACAGACATACAGACGCGGGAAGCGGAAAGCGACTTTGTTTTATACTATGTAGTGATACTATACATTATAAAATAGGAGATGTGGCTTGTTCACAAGTATTTATTTTTTCGTTTCGAACAAAAACAATCGTCGACTGGGAGCGCCTTAATAGAAAATATTGTTGATATTTATGTATGTGTTTATTTACTCATATAGATTTCATCCAAATTGGTTAAACCGTTACGGAGCGACTGAACATACAAGCATCAAAAAAACAGAACTTTTTGCATTGATAATATTTATAGAATAAAAATTAAAACGAATAATATTTTAGTGTTCATGAAAGATTAATTTATTTTTCAAATAACGATTGAAAATTTTCATTAATTCTATAATTAATCCGAAAAACTTCACAATGCACTTATAATAAATTGGTTGTATGGTTTGTTTAAACAATGGTTACAGTAATTAAACATAAAAATTGGTTTGATAGTGATAGAAATTGGTTCTTTTGCTATCAAAAGAAATAGGTACGTGTTACAACACAATAATGCCCGTTAATGAAATGTAATCAAGCGTTAAATTAAAATCTCTAGGTTTATCAAGCTGCGTAAGTAAACGGTTGAAGTATTGTGTAATACTTGATTCAATAAAGATTGTATAATGAAAACATGGAGGGTAATTGCTAATTAAGATCAAACAATTACTAATTATGTTTCAACAATTGCTAATTATGATTGAAGATGATTAGACCATGTAATTTGACTGGCCTCACAGCTCAGTTGGTAGTAGCTCTGCCTTCTACGCTGTAAGTTTTGGGTTCCCCACATCCCCACCCAGGATAAATATTCGTGTGATAAACATAGATGTTTGGTCTGTGTCTGGGTGTCATTATGTATATTAAGTATGTATTTACAAAAAAAGTATTTAAGTATTCTATCAGTTATCTAGTTCCCATAGTACAAGCTTTGCTTAGTTTGGTGCTAGATGGCGATGTGTGATAATGTTTACAAATATTTATTTAATTTCCTTTTCATACATTTCCTAGCCCTAAATAGTATAGCACCTAGAAATTTGTACTTACCTCTACCTGTCTTTACAATTGTCTACACGAATGTCTTTATTCTGCGGATCACTCGACCGCATTAGCAACTCAATTCAAGATGGCGACCAAACCGCAAACGCGTATTCATCAGGGGATGTCATAAAATAGAATTACTCGACCGGAACGCAGGCTGTCCCGGCATGATTACTCTGAATCAACATAAATCAATCTTACCCGCACCCATCTAATTGCACTGCATAGACATATCTCAATAACTAAGGCGATAAATCAAAATTTCGTTTGTGCGGGTAGGCACAATTTATCGGTCGGTTTTCTATGTCGTAAATTGTGACTGAAACTTTCGGGCTTAATGGCGCGGTTTTAATTTATAAGATGAAATTCGGGTGTCGGTCACAGGTTTTATGTGGAAGTTGTTTTTTGGTTCTGCGAAAATAATTTTATGGCAACAAACTCAGATGGCTTCAGCCCCGATTTTATAATGTCAATGTATTTAAAACTAGCTTATTTTATTACTTATGTACTTTTTATATGTATTTTATATTATTCGATATTTTTAATATAATTTATTATCTACTAGTGAAGGTTCTTATTTATATTACATTGTAGTAGGTAAGCTAAAACTAGTGTGAGGTGTAACAGTGATGAGGTAAAAAATATATAAAATAAAAACAGCACTCTATTCTGACACTAGTCTAATGTACATTTTTTTTACAGCTTTTTACATAATTCCATGATGCGGGCCTTGATTGCTTTTTATTTCCATTCTCATCTCCAGCGGTATCCTACTACCTGCTTGTATGATGATGTTTGTTTATTTGTGGCTCAACCACGCCTAAACGACCAAACGGATTTAAATGAAACTTGGAATATGCATAATCTATATCCTGGAATAAAGTAGCCAATATACATAGGTTACTTTTTATCCAGGTATCAGCGCTAGAAAACGCTGATGTAATAATAACAAATAGAGGTACCTACGAGTAAAAGTAGATTTTTTTAGCGTATTGCTTATGACGTTAACAACTACCCGCACTAGAAATAACTAATAGATAACAAAAATGTTGTCATATTTCGGAATGAACTTATATTAATACCTACGTAGATATTAGTGAGACAGAACATAAATTATATTGTATAAATTGGTATATTGGAGTGGTTGACAAAGTAATCGCAAACTTATCAAAACCTTTCAAACATTCTCATGGGTGTTGAAATCCTTCTATATTCGAATAGTAGTTTTATACCTGTACGCAGCCAAAAAGCTATAAATGGGGCTCTAAACGTGACACTTACATAATACAAGATAGCCCGCAGGTAGACATAGCTGATACCGCGTCGTCGGCTGTCGTCGCTTCTGCCTATCGTACAACCGGTAACTGACAAGCGGCCCTCTATCGTGACAATAAAAACTTAACTATCCGGTAACACGAACACACCTGAATATAAATCACAACATCTGGTAATGTACTTATCGAAATATGTACAACACTGCCACCATTTACGAGACATTTCCACGATCGCTCTCCGAGTTATAACTTCGCTAAATTATCACAAATCACGCACCGAACCGCTTCGTACGAATTCCAAATAGCTACTATAAAGGACGTAAAAGCTAAAAACGAAAGTACTTTTACCGCAAAACACAAAATATTTAACCGAAGAGAGTGATAACAAAATTATGCAAATGATACCCTTTGGAAACAGTGCTTATAACGACCAAAGGACCGAAACAATACGGGCAATCATTGTTGTTTTTTTGTTTAGGACTGGTTTTGTCTGGTTTTTGAAAATCTTTTCAGATGCGCTCCTAATTTGTATAATGCGTGTCGATAATTTATGTAAAGGTTACGCAAGCTTGTGCCTTTGTGCACGTTCTACACTTTCGGTTTCAGAGTACTGATTTGCATAAGGGTGCGTATACAATACAGCGTAGTCTACTCAGACACCCTTTAGCGAACAATCCTTTTCACTTTTAAAAAGGTCGTATTGTTGACATTCTGTGAGTAATAAATAAATCAGGCGCAAATTTATACGGTCTGGCGCATGTGGCATCGGACAACAATGTTACCGGCCGTTTCTTGCGAAACTCGTTTATTTTATGTAGGTATATAGGTAATGGGCAGTATATAATGTGTTAAATGCGCTGTAATGTAAAGTAAGAACCGTGCTTTTGAACCGTGAGAATTATCCGCGTGAATGATTCAGTAGTAATAAGTCTTCAAAATTCTAAACCTACGACAACAATAAAAACATCGAGCATAAACATATGATTATGTGGTCATTGATGGTAAAATGGGTGAAATAAATGCCAATAACACACGTCATTATGGCGTGTAATATCGTTTTACAACTTAAAGGCAATAAATAAATTGACTGCCGCTTGTGCATTTTATTACGATTTAAAAGTCGATGAGTGTTTGAAATAAATAATTGATTTATGCTGTAATTAGCGTTAATTTGCTACTAATTGTTAAAACTTACTCGTTTATTCTATTTAACTAAGGAGGTTATTATTTCGTTGGTCTTAAAAGAGCTTGTCATACTAAAATACAACAAATATGATTACCTACACTAATATAAACTAACGGAATCTCCCGCAACTTTTTACACGTGGTTTTCCATACAAACTTTGAAATCTAATTTTCACCACTGAAGGGTTATTTTCGGGACTTAACCGATTTTGATGCAACGTAGTATATAGATAAATTATAACCTAAATCAAAAGATAAAATCGCTTGAGCGTAGCTGCGGGTATAATAACGAAATTTATTTTATTTAGTTATTGATTACGTACTTGTCTACTTTACCTACTCGTATTAAATAGAGACAAGTTCTGAGATGGAATGTATGACCATAAGGTTTTCCTAGTAGGTAATCCGCCCACTTAGTGAGACTCAGTAGGCGGGTACCTACTAGGAAAACGCGTACCAACTGAAATACTCGTAGCTATAACTGTATTAAAACTGTATAGTCTACGACTGTCTGTGTTTTTATAACAGAATACAATATTTATGTATTGTTTCATAAAACAAACTCAAAAACGAACAATTATTATAATTAATATAGGTAGGTACCTACTACTATTTTTTATAACATAATATGTTACATATTATGTAATAGCTACAGACTATTATTATTTAGGTATAACTGACCCTCTTTGTTTGCATGTAGATACATAACCATATAGGTAAATAACCATAAAAAACAAGCTTCCATCCCGGCCGCGCTCCCATTGTACACGGATAAATAGTACTAATATGTAGGTACATGTATTAGGTATACCATGTTTATATATATATATATATATATTTATTTACGTTAGGCATGAATATAATTAGGTAGTAATTTATAATTTTTGTAGGAATTGTTTGGTATAGTTAAACTTTTGTACACCCCGTCTTTTCTTGTTTTTGTTATACTATTTTGTTTCAGCCGTTACGATGCGACTGAGTAACTTCTATACATACAACTTTAGAATTCATAATATCAATGTCATACTTTATCCTGCTGTCGCGTCCTATAATCGGCTTTACGAAATATCATTACAAAGTAAATCCTTAGTTACGAATGGTCTTAATATTTGGAATAGGCCATATTTCATTATGCCTTACATCCACTTCTACTAGTGTTATACACAAACGTTAATGATCGTAGTTTCTACAAATGTTCAGTGTTTAGCCGCTTAACACGTGTTAATAACTAATAAAACAGCTTTAATGGTAGGTACATAAAAAACCAAGATGCATTAACAGATAGAGCATATGCATTATGATTGCTTGACTCGTGCCTTAAGAAATATTAAATTCAGTTTCATTACCTCTCACCGTAATTATTCAAACTGAACGTTGTGAATGTAATTATGAATAATTAGGCTAGGCAATGGAAAATGGTATTTAAATAAATACACCGGAAGCTCGCGGAGCTTTTAATAAATAACTTTATTTTACGTATAAGCTAACATATTTATATTAAAATGTGATAATTTGCCAATTTGCGAGTTTGTTTTATTGCTCAGTGCTCATTACAAAAACATATTTCTATTGAGTACCAACCAATAAAATCTAATTGAGGTAGGGATATTAATATAAACTTCTAAATAGCAATTTAATGTGAAGATGTTCAAAAAAAATAGGATCACGACTGTAAACCCCAAGTACGGTAGACATCCTCTAAAATCTCCATTTAGATCCTTTGATGATGTCTAGTGGGGGTAGTCAGAGGCACGTCCAAGCATTATATTTGGCACATGCTCACATTTTGCAGTAGTTAGTATTCCATACGTGACTGGTTGCAACCCCATCGTCGCTTATAAGAATACTTGGCTGGTTTCCTAACGATGTTTTCATTCAAATGCCTTATAGATAAAGATATCTATATATATAATAAAAAAAATAGTCGGATGTATTCACGATAAAACCTATTTCAAATGAACCAATCTACTCTACACGCCTTTCCACTTAAATTCATGACTGAGATAAAGTAAAGTATCTTATGAAACTCTATAGGAAAGTCCAAACATTTTCTCCAGATATTCATAACGATAAATTATTCGACTCAGCTTTCGATATTCCAACATCGCTGGCTAAATAGAACGTGCATGTATAAAGTAAAGGCTTGTTCACAAGCGTAAAACAATTTGATGAAAAAATACTCGGCCTAATTTGTGGTGTCTTGTACCTTTCTAGGGTAAGGCAATAAAATATCAGACTTCCATTATAACAGTCGCAAGCGACCCGCCCGCTTGTCTCGGCGTTCGGGCGTCAAGTAACGAACTACCCGCGAAGCGGACGGCTCGTTTAGCCGAATCATTTATTCATACTTGTACATCACATAATTTATAGAAACTAAATTTATCTTGCCTATAACTAACCTCAAATTCGTCGAGACTAGGACGGAGTCTCTAATAATACTTACTTAATTTACTTATTGTTATTGCATCTTATATTAAGCACAAACTATATAGAAAACTATATAGAAACGATGATGATGATAATTACCCAAATTTCAATTTTATTTCTATTGCATCTTATGATTGTGGTGAATAGCTCAGACTAAGGAAGGTCTAGGTATATAGATGATGATCACTGTAATTATGATGATGATGATTAAACCAATTTCTCTCATGTGTTGGCGCTAATCTTAGGGCCGATTTTTCAATCATCAAATAGGCCAACTGTTGAATAAATTTGACATATCGTATGGAAAATTGCAATTTTATTCCACAGTTAACACTTATCTGATGATTGAAAAATCGGCCCTTAAAGTCATCTTTGAAACGTCTTAGGAACTAGGTGAAGCTACGCCTGTTCCTGAATCAGTCAACAAACACGGCTTGAGGCCTATAATTTTTTTAAATACATTTATAGCAGTTTACTAGCGACGCGTGAGCGAGCTGGTTACTATTTGGCACAACAGATCAGCATTGCCGTCTAGCAATGCCGCCAGTATCTTGGGAGCGAACCTACTAATAGTGATCTGGATTATTGAGTTACAAAAACACGTACTTAAAACGGTGAAGGAAAACATCGTGTGGAAACCAGTTAGTATTCTTATAAGCGGCGATGGGCTTGCAACCTGTCACGTATGGAATGCTAACTACTGCAAAATGTGGGCATGTGCCAAATATAATGTTTGGACGTGCCTCTGACTACCCCCACTAGACATCTTTAAAGGATCTAAGCGTCTGGAGATCTGAGAGGATGTCTACCGTACTTGGGGATAACAGTCGTGATCCTATTTATTTTTATTTTTTATTATCTATTGACTTTTTGCAACGGTGTTTAAATGGCTCAACTGTTTCTTATGTATTTTGTAAATATTCTGTTAATATTAGATTTTATTTGTTTTTGAAATAAAAAGTACGTTTTACTAGGTAGTGTGGACTGGTCCTAGGGCGTGGGAGCGGCATCTGTGCACGCCTGATCTGGCAGGCGCAGTCGTAAACTACGGAATTAGTGCTCCAACAACTAACCGGGGAAACAAAAACACTGTTTAAATATAGCCTCGGTTCCTCTCAGCATCCCTTGGTACTTTGGAGGCGGTGGTATAATGAGCCAATAGATTGGTATACTTAATGATTTTGCAAGAACACTTTTGTTGGTTACACCTATTATTTACCAAAATGAGATAAAGGAGCGTATTTTTTAAATTTAATTGATGAATTTTCAGTCAAACCATGGCCTTGTGTTGGAGGTGAAAGATGACAGCATAGATCACATAGGTCACTTATCAAAATTATTGGTGAGATACGATTTTAGTATGAAGGATTAAGAGAGGCTTTATCGTGATTTCATACAACAAATTCACCGTGAATAGTGACAATCTATTAGGTAGGTATGTTGTCATTTGAGATGCAAGTTGGTTCATTGCTTGCACAAGTATTCATTCATAGTCCCATGTAATTTTGAGTAGAAAAAAAAGGGTTGCCAGTTTTACTTGTGAGTTGTGTGAGGAAAAACAATTTTGACAAATGTTACTCGTATAGTAAATAATTACGTTTAAAAACTAAAAACAAAACCGACTTCATGTTTATAAATAAAAATTGTAGTGGGGGGGGGCCCTCCCCTCCGCGAGATATAGGGGCCCTACCCCGGCTAGCCCTCCACTCGGTGTATGCCAATGAAAGAAGGGCAAGGTCTATAGTTGAAAACCACTATCAATGCCCATAAATGTTGAAGGTTTCTTCTTGCCATCATCAAATGCTGACTTTGGTGGTAATGGGATCACCTCGGAAGTATAGGCAAACAAATGCCGGAGTAATCGTGTGACATACACAAAAAAAACATACAGGCGAATTGAGAACCTCTTCCTTTTTGAAGTCGGTTAAAAATACGCGGTTCATTCTTTTGCGTTTAAGGAAGTTATAAATCTGTTCTATTGCTTCAAAAAGTTTCCAATTTCATAAACGTGTTTACTATTTTGTGTCGTTTTAATTACAAAATGAAATAAATTCAAGGCTCTCGTTTCATGAGCTTGTCACACGCGAGTGCTTTGTGATAATTATTTAAATTTTGAACTATTTTTTAAATACAAAATTGATTATTAAGCTTAGTTCGCGGCCGGTTTTGGAAGGGAGAAGGTCTCTTTTTTGTAAATACAAAAATACATAACTCGGTGGATGTGAAAAGTGCAGGTTTACCTTATTCCGCAAGATAAAGGCAAAAGTCAGTGGCTTTTCAATTTTGGAGTTAAATACCTTGTTGTGCTTCATTTATAAAAAACGTATCATATTGGATAAGTACAAAAAAGTTGAAAATATCAAATCAATCTGAAGTCGATCGAAAGTTTTCCCATCGTTTCAAATTAAAAGACAGGACACCCCTATTCCACTTAGCTTTTTACTATGTATTAACCATGTCAGCCAAATTAGGGTTGCGTCAGAGAAAGGGTGGCGCTTGTGGGAGTGTGAAAAACGATGTTCAGGGTTTGAGTAGCTATAAATTATGAAGAAGAAAATGCTACTTTTGCCTCAGATGATCCGTGGATTAGGGTACAAGTCATTTGATTGGTATAATGACACAAATCTTAGTTGATGTTCATATACATATATCAAAAACTTTTTTTTGTTTTTTTTTTTTTAATTGCAATTCGACGTTTAACTATTCCGAAATTTAAGACGATGGTAGGTATTTGCCGAAATAATCAGCCGTGACAGACAGATGTATCTTATCTTCAAAATAGGTCTCACTATTTTGAATCAGAACTTTTAAAATGGAAAATTAATCTTAAAACGCATGGTTGGATATTGTATTTATAACGTTGCTGGTAAGATTAAAGTTCTCATGTAAGGGCACTTTTAGGGGAAAAATCTTTATGAATAATGTATGTCGAAAATTTAAATTTCAAAGTATCTTCACAGAACATTTCCCCGGAACTATGAGTTAGCCAAAATTATATCCGAGATAGGGGACAGATAGGGGAGCGAACTTTTTATTATTTATGTAATATTTTGCAATTTTTTGAATCAGAAGGGTGGATCCCTTTAATAAAGGGTGGGCCTTGAATGAGTTTATAGTCCTCTGTAGATAAACATATCAATTTGTTAGTGTTTTGTTAGTGGAATGAATATACTCGTATGTGGCACAATTGTAGGACGTTGCTCAGTTGCCTTGATGACTTCACTGGTCACATACACGAAGATGGATTAAGAGTGATTTTATGTGTATCTTGTACCAATTTTAACATATTGTGTCGTATTCTAATCAGAATAACGCCGAGTTGATTGTAGGTAAGTAAGGCAAATTTATTATACCTACTGAGCTAGATTTAGACTCATAAACTTGATAGAATTCTGCCATAAAATACAATTGTGTTTCAATTATCCTAATAAATAAATTCATTCTATTATTAGTCATAATTGATTTAAGTGTTAATTTATATCACAAAAATAAAATGTACCTATTATTACAATAATGTTATAAATGTGATGCATCGACTATAATTGCTTGTTTAAATACTTACAAAATACTTTCATACAATTTACAATTTAACCAAAGGTTAATAAACTGCCTGAAGATCTTTGTTTAGGAGTTCTCTTCCCAGTTCAACTTGTTTCCGTCGACCACTTCCGCATAGAAAAAATAAAGCGCAATCTCTCGCGCGACTTTACACACGATTCGATTGAAAAGCAAGCGAATAAAATCGATTTTCCCCCAAATTGAATAGTCGTTAAACCGTAGGTAGCAGTTTTAATGTTCAAATTGTTTACACGGCGGCGTCACAAGTGTAAACGATTGTCGATAATTGATGATTTGATTTACAACATCACCAAACAACCGGTGTTTGGGCGATCTCGATACGAATAGCCTTTGAATGGTACATTACCTACGTATCTTACGGCCATCTATCTTACTATTCGATGTTTATGACTCTCGTACTAACTTGATTTGAATTATTGGCTGGGATTATGATCGTATTCATTTTCATTTGATTTGTTTCAATATTTACATATTAACTTATTATTCCATACAGGACGAACAATATGTAGTACCTAAACGATTAGGTATATTTCAAATTAAAACAAAAAAATATATTGGTTCAACTTTAGTTAGTATTTTTCATCGAATGACTAAACAGTAGGCTGTACCGATATTGATTGCATCAGTTACTTTGATGAACGGCCATTACGATCAAGTAGGTACAATAGGTACAAACTTTATAAAAGTTATGTTCATAGATAGATAACACTTTATTGATTACCACACGTTCACACGAATACAAATATTTATGAACAGAAGTAAAATAAATAACACTATGCTTAAAGGTAATACAATGGGCGGCCTTATCGCTAAAAACGATCTCTACCAGGCAACCTTAGAATGGACTGGAATGAACATATAAAGAGAAGGGGCATGTTGGTGCGGCTTTAAATATATACAAGTAGATACAAAATTAAATATAAAAATAATAAAAAAAACATATACATATACATATAACAAAAATAAAAATAAATAAAACAATAATAAAAATAAAATAACAAAACTGAAGAATACAAATTCCATAAAAATTACGTAAATATTTAAAATATGACATAATAACACACATTACATAATATACCTATACAAAAATACTAAAGATGAGCAAATATAGGTAGTTCCAAAACATACTATAAAATACATACTAAATACCTATTTACACAAAACACAAACGTTTCAAGAAGAGCAATTAGACAGATAATGGTTGAAGACTAGGTTTTTAAAGATTGACAGGGACTTTGCTTTTCTGATCTTATTTTTACAAATATTAAACTAAAAGGTAGGAGTAGGTAAGGTATACAAGTAGGAAATCATTAAGAATTTACCGTAGAAGCACGCCTCGCATTATAGCGTGCAGCCTCCAGAAACAATGGCTTAGCCAACAATGAATTGACTAATATTCGCATTGAACCATTAAAAAACCGTAATCAAACGATTTAAAGTTCAACGTCCATTGCTTTATGATCGACTATGCAACAATACGACACACAAAGAAACGTTGACCACAGTTTTTGCGGTAGGTTAAGGCATTGTGCCTCCTTCCGTAAGTTTTATTATTTTTGTTTGGTCACGCTTGGAAAAAGCTGCCACACACAGCTGGGAAAATACGATGAAACTTGCAAGCGATAAACCTCTGTAATTGTTTTTTGTATCCAGTATACCTACTGGTAAGGGCTTAGGTATTTGTTCAATTATTGGCACAAATTATATTTAAATCGAACTTTTCGAGCATAATCTTAATCTTAATAATATTATAAATGCGAAAGTTTGTGATAACCCCTAAATGATAAAAAACCGAAAAATGGATGATTTTGGTATAGATGGCGCTGGTGTGCAAAAAAAATTACATCTCAGACTGATAACATTGAGTGATCATAGCAACGCATTCTACCAAAAAGGTTGAATCCTACCAAGGTCGGTATTGGAAATTCATATTGTCAAAAAAAACGGAAATCAATTTGACTACCGAATGATTACCGCATTCTACCAAAATTAGTAATAAAATTTATTTTAACAAAAAAATCTAACGTTAGTTTTGACTACTGAATGATACGCATTCTTACCAAAATTCGTAATTTATTTTATCAAGACAAGGTTTAAGGATCAGAATAAAACGTAGATTACTTTATAATATGAAAAACATCTCCAAAATAATTAAAAAACACAAAAGGAATCATTTTGCTATAAATGGCGCTGGTGTGCAACAAATCTGACATCACAGAATAAAAACATTCAGTCTTTTCCATTCGATTGTTGAAATTAGATAGGACAACGTCTGTCACGGGTCGACTAGTGGTAAATATAAAATCCGAATACACGTGCGTATCAACTAATTGGAACCGATCTTTGTTACGTCTATGCTAATGTCAATTTCGGTTTGCGTCCTAGAGAGATTATGCATGTATTAGGGTACTCTATGTTTCATGGCATACGGAAATACAAATACAAATTTAAATTATGGAAAAATAGAGAACCTTCTTTTTTAACTCGATTCATTTTCGCTCTGTTGTAGGTACGTAAAAATAAATGTTACTGAAAATTAGAAATCGCACACCTTCGTCACGACATCGCAATAAATGTTTACTGCTTGTTTCTTTCGAGTATTATTTGACAGTGTTGATGCGTTAAATTGCGATTAATAGATGATTAGACGGGTTCGGTTTATAGCGGTCTCGTAATAAATTCAGTTTATTGCGTATCAATCACATGAAGGGTACACACTCGTGTCGACTCGATTCTATTTGCGACAAACATTCGCTACTCGCAGACTTGTGCTACCAAGTATGTAGATACACGACAGTCTAATCTCTATATTCTTAGTTGTCACCTCGAAATATGTCCACCTCGACTCGACCTCGAAACTGTGTTTTAGTAGCTTTAGTTGATAAAATTACCTCGAGTTTGCCTCTAGTCGAAGATTCCTCAGTCAACAAAACTGTCAACTAGGTACCTTGACCTCCTCGACAGCTTCTAAACGACGCATGCTTGTGACGGTTTAATTGTTGAAAATCTCCTCGGACTGATGACGTAATAACGTAATCCAAAATATCGATTTAGATACTAAACATGAGGTACTTTTCGAGGGGCCTCGAAAGAGTTTGAGTCAAGGTAGATTCGAGGATAAGAAGTTATGATGATCTCAGTGTTTAGCAGGTCTGAGAGTGCCTTCAAATTACCTGCCGCACGATAAAAGAGCAAGTATTTACTACAACGCAGCACTCCATCTATAGGTTCTTTCAGTTAAACGAAAATTACTCATTTTACACCAATAAAATGATATATCAGGTAGGTACTTGTTACTAAGGGTTTAAGAGGCTCTTTTCCTATTCAAGTCAGACCAGAGGAGCGCATTTTAAAATTTATGTGATCATTTCAGTCATTGTAGGCATCAAATAAAAGTTTAAATTATAAAAAGGTGTGACCAGACATTGCGCGGCAATCGAGCGCGGCAGCCGCGCGCGGCAAGTATGCCATGCGAACGAACAATAACACCGTTTGAGCGCGGCTGGTAGCCCACGGCTGCCGCGCTCGATTGCCGCGCCATGTCTGGTCGGTCACACCTTAAAGCGTTTTTAATGGCGACTGCACGATTAAGACATACAAGTAAAAGTTAGATTGAAATTATTTCTGCTGGTACTGCTGAAACTATAAAGTGTAAAGGCAAATACCTATAATACACTTTTTAAAAGTTTTTGTGGGCGCTAATAGACACTTATATGTTCACAAAGTCGAGTCGAGTTCGAGTGTATACTTCTTGACCTTTGATAGCGCTGTAAATATTTTTAATGCTGCAATTTTCACTTCGCTTGTAGGTTATAGGTACTCGTAGTAATTTTACAAGGTGACGTTTACGAGTATGTGAAGGTTTTAGTCCAATGGAATGTATTTGGTGTTTGCAAATTGGTTTTATGTAGAAAAAATGCCAAAAAAATATAAATTATCTACAAAATAAAATAGGATCACGACTGTAATCCCCAAGTACGAAATCTCTCAGATCTCCAGACGCTTAGATCCTTCAAAGATGTCTAGAGGGGGTGGTCAGAGGCCAGTCCATACATTATATTTGGCACATGCCACTTTTTAGATTTAGGTTTAGGCATATAAATGATAATGAAACAAGAGTCTGTGATTAAAATAATGCGTAGGTAATCCTCAAGTGCGAAATCTCTCAGATCTCCAGGAGCTCATCATCCTTTATGATACCTTTTTTTATTAATT
Source organism: Hydriomena furcata (assembly GCA_912999785.1). Taxonomy (NCBI): domain Eukaryota; kingdom Metazoa; phylum Arthropoda; class Insecta; order Lepidoptera; family Geometridae; genus Hydriomena; species Hydriomena furcata. The sequence goes on along the minus strand of OU538831.1, from coordinate 5,953,187 downwards.
TAATCTTTGCTTCTTGGGATACAAGCTTTACACGCATAAGAGAAAACCACAAACTACGAAATTTTAGATTTTTTCTTTAAAAAGGTTAAATAAGCCAAAAAATCATCGCAGCATGTGTCTCAACATGTTGTGTAAACATTACAAAGACATTACAAAGGGAGAAGAAAATGATGAATGGAATGAAAATGAAAATTTCAACTGTCTAGCTATCACGGTTCATGAGATACAGCTTTGTGACAGACAGACGGACAAACCGACAGCGAAGTCTTAGTAATAGGGTCCCGTTTTTACCCTTTGGGTACGGAACTCTAAAAAAACATATCAGTGCCTTTTCAGACATCCGTTTCAAATGAATTTAAAACTGTGCTATTAAATCTATGTCTACCTATTTCTCTTCCACGAACAAATATCTCTTGCATCTTACCTGTTACCTACTTATATCACCGTCATAAATTCGACGCCATTAAAATTTGCTTAAGTTGCAATAAATGAGTGTCGGTCTTTCGAGCTAGCATGCTCTAAGTAAAGATTATCTCACGACTGGCAGTAAATATTCTATGTTACTGCACTGCAGTACGCGACATTTCAGGCTACGTTTAATCGAATCAAAATTTTATAGATTAATAAATAGTTAATTTTCTGAACGAACCTGTAGTACCTACCTACCTAATCAGAATTATGTTTCGAAATTGTGGGTACATTACTAGATATCCTTTCGTCACAATTTCCTTGGATTATAATATCTCGCCTCGAATTAACGCAATACTTGCATAAATGTTTTACGTTTACCTCCTAGTCAAAAGGGTACCTACACAATAAATTTCTCTGATAATAAATGACTAAAGCATATTGTGGGATCTGGAGAATTAGCCCATATTATACTACTCTAGGTCATGCACTATATCTATTCCATTTTTGTCTAAGTACCTAAGCGTGCGGCAAAATGGATAGGAGACTTCTAGTGGTAGTATTTATAACCGAAGGCTCCGTGCTTCGAACAACACATCAGATATGGATCCCGGTCTTAAGAAGTCGTTAAGCCATGGACATCCTAAAATTCCGTCACACAAGTTGGTCGAGCTCATACAAGATTACCTACAATCCTTGAGTAAATAATTATGTTCCATTCAACCTACTAATTAAAACCTGTTTGTTACTTTATTGTTTTTCACGGAAAATTAACTATCGTCAACTTAGAAGGGCATACTTCCTTCTAAGGGAAGGCCAAATCACAACGACGAGTGCCGTTTTTAGCGAGTTTCGAGCGACATCAGCGAGTGAGCATTAAAATAAACAAACATATACATAGATACCTATGTAGGTACTCGTACATAGTCCTGGGGGGTTTACTTTTGAAAACGTTGAATGATATATCCTGACAAACGTCACATCGTTCTCGACTAAGTTGTATAGGTACCTACCTATATTTTGAACGATGGAACGACCTACATTACTTGTGACAATTGACATCATACATTCTACTACGACAGGCGGCGATTTCCCTTCTTCTACTACGATAGAGAGCTGTTTGGCCGAATATATCAGAGCACTGTCGTATCGTTTCGATAACGTCGAAATCGTTTTACTGAAGTGCCCAGAACCAACTCTAAGATTCCCTGTAACGTCATCAGAAACTACGAGGGAATACCATAGTACCATGGCACCCAGACTCGTGACAAACCAGCACCTCTTCCTAGCACTCGTTCACCACGCCGAGGTCGTCATTGCACTGAAACTTGACACGGTGCGCCGGCGCCGGGGCGCCGTGGTAATGTGGACGAGGTCTAAAGTCTGTTCTAAAGTCAGATCCGATGATTAGATAAGATGATTAGATTGAGTGTCTAAGTAGCTATAAAGACCCGTAATGTCACGATCTATCAGAGGTGTGGCAAAGGCTAAATTGCTAAGGACCTTAGATACCTATATAAAGCGTACGATCCTTAAGCTTTATCTACATAGATGTTTGTAATAGATAATAAATAAATAAATATTGGTGGACATTTCACTTTTCGCCATCTAGCCCTAAACTAAGCAAAGCTTGTACTATTGGGAACCCGATTACTGATAGAATACCTACTTATTTACTTTTTTTATAATAAAATTAAGGTTAGGTTAGGTTTTTCTGACAATTTTTTAAATAATGTTCTACGTTTTGTATATATATTTTTCAAAATTGTCAAGCGTAATTTTACATTAAATAATTACGTTTTAAAAGCTAAAAAAAAACCGAGAAAAATGTTTTGATCAAACAGTCATAAGTCGAAATTAGTTGTGAAATGAAGGAAGGAGAAAAGAATGAAGGAACTACATGAAAATCTTTCTATAGTTTTAATGGGACCAACTTTGTACTAAGTATTCTCTACACATTAGAAAAAAAAACATCCAAATCAGTAAAATATGCTTCGAATTGATAACCTTATATTTTTTTCGTAGGTTAAAAAATATTAAATTTACTTACTGCACAATCTACCAATACCAACCTGGTAGGTAACTTTTAGTAAGCAGGCAAAGTGGATTCCGTGAGTAACAAACATCAATTTATCCAAACATCAAACTGACTTCGCTCACGGTACAGTTTTGAACACACGCTTACCCACCTAATTTTGAATTCAATGCTTATTTCTCATGGAATTCGTGCACTTTCATCATAACTTACGAACCTGCAAGTTTATTTTTATGACATAAAGGCAGACAGAAGCAGGGGTGGCCAAAGTTACACAGACTACATCACTACACATAGTATAAAGCAAAGTCGCTTTCCGCTTCCCGCGTATGTATGTATGTATGTATGTTTGCTTATATCTTTAAAACTACACAACGGATTTTGATGCGGTTTTTTTTAATAAATAGAGTGATTCAAGGGGAAGGTTTATATGTATAATACATGCATAATATGGTAGAGAAACACTGATAATTTTAGAGGTTTCTAATGTGATGTCGTAAATAAACACATTTTTTTGCGCTTACATTGCAAATGCTGGCTGAACCCCACGAGATATATCAAAATAATGTACTACAGTATTGTACACCTTAAAAACGTCTACAAAAAGTCCACGATGGTATTAGAAATGACTTACGCACAGCGAAGCGGGCACGGGTCAGCTAGTATTTTATAGAAATTTACATTTCCATTTGTACGCTTTGGAAAAACACAAAAAAAAAAAGAAATAGGATCACCACTGTAGGTAATCCTTTCAAATCTCTAGGAGCTTAAATCATTGACGATGTCTAAAGGGGTTAGTCAGAGGCACGACCAAACATTACATTTGGCACATGCCCGCATTTTGCAGTAATTATCATTCCACAGAAAAAGGCAGATAGGAACAATTAGACAAACTTTTGTATGTACTCAATTAATATTTTTTTGTATGTTTGTTTCAGATCTCATCAAGATGGTATGAAGAACGAAAAGTCGTTTAAACGTTCAAAAGACGTTGCCTAAAAGGTAAGAAACATATTTTATAAACAACTTATTAAATACTGAAAGGAAGGTGAATGTAGAGTCGTAGGTAGAGCCAATCCGTATCAAACCACACCCAAAACTCCCCAATCGACCAAAATGTGTTTTCGTCATATCCGCCATTATCAAAATACTTACTTATTCCAATAATGTCCGCTCGATAGCGTCTGGAACCAGCAACGCCGAGCTTTTTACTTTTGTTTTTTTTCCAATCCCCTAAAATGAAGAGAAGTCACGCTGTGATCAGCTCGTACATCACTAAAAAGAGATAGGAAGACCACCTATCTCATTTGACCAATGAAAGTTCAGCTTAGAGCGAGGGAGGTAGAAAATAAACTAACATGGCGTCGAAAACACGGCGTGGCAATGGCCTGTTGAAATTCTAAAGCACACAAGCAAAGAATGCTGCTGTGTGCGTTTGTATCCTCATAGTGATTCGGAGGATATTTCGTGTCAGGGATCACCAACGTTTCATTTTTTTAATAAACACGACTGTTAAAATGCACAAAAATATGGTTTTGACCAAGTAGGTCAATACAAGACCATGTAGGTGTAGGTAATTAATATGATTTTCAGATATGCTTAAAAATCTGATTGCTGAATTGTAAATTATTTATGTAGGTAAATAATACTTAACAAATACCTATTATAGATACAAGATTTTTTTTGTCATTTTTGTATCTTTCTATCATTCGAATAACGTGAGATAGAAAGAGAGTAGGTAGGAGTAAAGAGAGGAGTACCTAAGTAATAACTTTGTTAAAATGCTAGAATGACATGATGATTACCTATGTACCTACCTATGCAAAGGTGAGGAATCAGATTGACGAGTTTTATTATAAGTAAAACTTAGAACTTACAATTTAAAAAGTAGGACTTTGTCCTAAATCCTTGCTTATCAATATATATTTTTTTAAATCAAGCCAAATCTCAATATAAAAAATAATACCAGTGTACTTTTCGTCAAAAAAACTTTATGAATAATATTATGTGCAAAGTAAAATATAATTTTCCTCCCTGTTTTAAACAGTCCAAATGTTCGGGACCCCTGAGGTTGACAAAACGTCTTGATTCGGGTATCAGAGTATAGAGGGCGCTATTAACATTTTTTTCGTAGACATCTAACAAACAAAATGAAACAAGTACTTAGACAGATCGTAAGTACTACGCAGTATGCAGTTTCAGTACCTTCTTACATTATTTCTATCAATAAATCTAGTCTAATAAAATAATGAATTTCACATTTCTGTGATAATATTTTGATATTTTGAAATCAATTCCACTCATTGAATCGGGCTTTCCGCGCTAGTCCTTAAAAACAATAAAGTAAAGCCTAATTTTGTATTAATTCATATACTTACCTATCAAAATAAATCTACTAGGTATTTGAATAAAATATCATCTCAATTAAATTTAACAAGACCGACCTCCAAAGCAAGTCTTTACCATCAAATCCAATCTTCATAATCTTCACTTTGTGTCATGCGCAAACTCGAGCTTTGAGCTTAAAGCTTATCAAAGTTCAACATGTTTTCGCTAGATGTCGCTTTTCTTAATATACGAATAAGTATTGTAGAGTAAGTATAGAAAGTCGATTCATACCTACCATAGTAAAATAAAAAGGAGTTATCTGCAGAGATATGTTTTAATATTATACAATTATATTGGCTGAATATTTTCAGGTAGAGAGAGACCTACAGTAAGAAAGGTGGACTTAAATAAAATCGATCTAAGTAGGTAAATAAATCTAATATCTAATTAATTAGGTAGGTAGGTACTATTATTTAACCAGATTTCGATATTATTTAATAGATAGGTTGCTTTTTAAATTAAAATATTTAATCGTTGAATGGAACTTTTCGAGAAACCTTTTGAAACTGGTCTACATTATTTCACTAAAAAGGGTTTATGCAGAACAATACAAACTATGGAAATCCGGCACAACTAATTTGAATTTCGAACAAAACATTTTGTTTATGTTGACACGTTTGAAAAAGGAATATGACGCTGTGCAGTTTGAAAGACGAACATTTTGACCCAATCTAATAAAAATTCAAATTACTTTTTTTGGCTAGCAAAGAGAAAGCTGTGTTTGGTTACAATTGCCAGTTAGTCGTCTGATTTAATACGCGAGAGTAGTGTTGTGCTTTTAAAATGATTTTATTCAATTCCATTAAAAAAAAATACAGTTTTAGTGCTACGTGCTTTGCTTGGCGCAGCGCTATGAGTCTTGAGAGTATTCCGTGGCGATGGAAATTCAGACTTAACTGGTACGTAATAAAGATCATAATGGTTTGAATAATCTGTTTGGTTATAAAAATAATATATTGTAAGTACTAAGTACATAATTGTTGACCTGCTTGCTTTACAGCTCAGTTGGTATTAGCTCTGCCTTCTGCGCTATAGGTTGTGGGTTCGATCCCTACCCAGGCAAAATATTTGCGTGATGAACATACATAGATGTTGGTTCTGTGTCTAGGTTTTATTATAATGTATCGTAAGTATGTATTTACAAAAAAAGTATATACGTTTTAGGGTAAAAGAGAGCTGGTTGTGGGCACTTTTAAATTTTCTAATTAACGGTTTAAGTAAAAAAAAATGAAAAAACGATTTTTAAACAACATAGAATTGAGTATTCATCTATCTCTTAGGTTAAGCAAAGGTCTTGTAGCAGGCGATATTTGTTTATTGATTATTCATATTTAAATAGAATAAGCGGGAAATCATCGGTAGTGGGCAAAACAATGTAGAGGGTATTAACGCAACACAACTGTCACTAATCAAAACGAACCATAGACAAAGAATTGTATAAACCATAGACTTTAAACAAGTTTGTGTGTTATACTTCGATAATGACTGCTAAAATTAAAAACCATAGCCGGGGTAGGCACCACAACTAGGTCTATTGCCATAAATAAGTGTTCAATCAGTTATCTAGTTCCCTTATTAGAATGCTGTGAAACATCCACAAATATGTATTTATTTACATGTGGATAGAGATTTTAGCTTATTTTAATACCTACGCCGTCCCTTATTAATGAATTCCTAATTTTGTAGGTAGATCAAAAGAGAACCGATTAATACCACTTGTGTGGTCCTCGTTCATATTAAGCTGGTGACATACCTACTCATTTGTATTCTGTGGTGTTTAAGGTCATCATGACCTTATCGTGTTGCTCCATTACAAAATCAAACAGAAGTTTCTAATGCAGAAAACTAATAATTATGATAATCGTTTTAGAAGGTTTCTAAACTACTTAGACGACGGGAAATCTGATGCAATATTTTCAACGGACGAAAAATTAAGGTTTGCAATTAATTCATATCGTGTTATTTTTGTTGCTTTTTAGGGTTCTCTACCCTAAGGGTAAATATGGAACCCTATTAAGTAATAACTAAGACTTCGCTGTCCGTCTGTCTGTCACAAGGCTGTATCTCATGAACCGTGATAGCTAGACAATTGAAATTTTCACAGATATAAGTTTTCTGTTGCTATAACAACAAATACTAAATACAACAAACGTGTTTTTTTGCCGTTTTTTTATAGATGATGGTACGGAACCCTTCGTGCGCAAGTCCGACCTATGGCTTTGCATAATTATCTTATTACCTGGTGATCCGATTAGGATGTTTTTTTTATATTGTGTAGAGAAATTTGTGTTTAATAAGACTTTCATAAAAATTAAAAAAGAAATAACTGATGTCGTCCCTTGACTTTACTATTGGTCTAAAAAAACGTGTTTCTTTTAGTTCCTAGAACGTAATTATATAAAGTTATTTTTATTTATAATCATACGATTAAAGACAAGGTCCTCTTAGCAATTTTTATCCGAGTCTATCTAATCTCCGTCATTGCGTTTTTTATTCATAATAAATGAATAATCACACAACATCTCACATCAACTAGGTATTTTAACGGTCTGTAAATTCACGAGTTGCTTAATTGACATACTTAGTGGAAATCGCACTAAATTTCCGTGTTTTTCTTCATAATTAAAAAAAAAGATATCCGTACTAACCTACTAACCTATCTCCGATAATATTGCTACCAGCTCGTTGGCGAAATAAGGTATTAGTGTAATAAATCAAAATTTAAACCATAGCTTTTGAACAACTTTCTCATTACCTCAAAAGCTTACCAGTCAATAAATCTCATTCAAACTACTCACTCCTGAAACCACCGGACTTCTAAATTAAAGTCTACAGTCTTATTAGTAGTAATGAGGTAGTAAAAACGGACGGACAGACATACATAACTTACGGGGTGTAAGGGAACACCCGCGTAGCACACGAGTGGTTGAGTCATTGCTAAGTGCATATAAATACCACCAAGCTTATGTACCTAATTGGGTTTGGGTTTTATGTGTATTTACATATTTTTTACAGAAGAAGTACATTATTTACATACCTAGGTTAATATATATTAACCTAGGTATGTAAATAATGTACTTCTGGCTTGTCCTGAGCTTGAACCTATTTAAATATTTATGTTGATTTTAATTTAATTTATATATTCATTTCTATTTTTGTCTTTAGTAGTAAACTAGGATCCAGACCACAGGTGAAATAGGTACCTAACTACCTACAACTTTTTCAATGTTAAAAAGATGCATAAATACGAGTATACAAACAAATCTTTAAACAGAGGGTACAAAGATGTTTAGAAAATGCAATCAATTTATTAAAATAATTCCTTCAGATTTTTACGACTACCCACAATAAGTGGGGTGTAAGTGAATGCGTGTACGGAAGCGGGAAAATCCGCGCAATAACACTAACTCATGGACCACGGTCACACCGAACTGAAATTTTGACTGAACTTATCAGGTCGTACCCTGATATTCATGTGCTTGTGTACTTGTAACTACATATACCTTGTAACTACCTTATATTAAGGTTTTACTAATCGGTATAATATTTACCTACCTAGTGCAATATCAATAATACAACCTATAATTTGTCAGTGCATACTAAATATTTACGCGGCATTCATTAACGAAAACTATTTACAGACTGAGCATAAACGCTCGAGCTTTTAGTCCTGAAATATTCGTCTGCTGGTGCATGACTATATACTACAGTCACAAAGTCGCGAAATGTGGCAACTCTTGAGCATGAGTGCAAAGTTTTGTTCTAATGATATGCATAAATAATGTAGGTACAAATTGTTTAATCACTGTCAAAGCATAAGAGACGCTTTATTCTCTTTGCTTATCACCGTCGCATATCGGTGTAACCGCGGTCGTGTAGTTTCTCGCTCCCCATGCTAGATGGCGCACCGCGTACACAAGTAATCCATTTATTCTCGGGGCGCGATTTATGTAGCTCTAAGAGCCACCGCTATATTGTTTTATGTTATTATTTATAAATATTAAAGCGTGCTCAAAGCTGCGTCTGCGGGATTATAGGATGTGTCTTTGTTCTTTTTAATGGAAGGACCCTTTAAGTACTTCATTTGGTACCTAGTAGGTACATGAGGAACTTTAGAAACTTGATATAAAACAATTCCTAATTAAATTAAGCTTGGAGCCGGTGGTATTTTGGCATTTTATAAAACTCCGTGATTTGTCATAAAAAGTTTTATCATGACAGTATGTTTTGTCGTAGGTAATTACGTAGGTATCTATTACCTAAATAAATCGGTAAATACTTGCACCTTTTTAAATACTTTCTTAAGGGCTTTACCGTAACATAAAAACACTACATACGTAGAACTTTCACTATGAAAATAGAAATATTTTGTTTTACATCTACATAAGACATTTTTCATTTATTACTGCGCAGAAAATATATAAGGATAGCCGTGGGTGGTCGTCTACTTGATAATTGCTCCAACATTAAAATTATATTAATAGTTGGTAAAGAATTTTGTAGGTACTTTTTAGTGTAGACAAGAACGTTAAATAGTATGCACCGTACAGTTTTTTATTAAGCTGAAAAAATACATTAAGTATCACAATTATGTGCCCATATGTCTACAACGTGAAAGACTTACCTATCTATGTAGTGTAGGTACTCGTATAATATTTCGAGACACATTTTTAGACAGAATAAAATATTAATTATGTTTTTAGTCGAAAATTGTGTACATTCCTCGAAGGAAGACATCGCTTCAGAAGTGATTCTCTAAGAAAAACATTCTAAGCATGCGAGTGAAGCAATTAATTTCAGGTAGGTACAGACAGTATGTTATTTCTGTACTGTTATCTCGGTATTTCGATTTAAAGGCATCACAAGACGCATAATCATTGAATATCTACTATTATACTAAACCTAACCACCTACCTACTATACAAATTGCTGCTCTTAATAAATTATTAATTCTTTATGCAATTTATACTAGCCAAAATCATGACAATATTAAAAATACAATAATTTGGATATAGTTTTGTTTGTAAATTAATCACGTGATACGTCATAGCTGAACTGTTTTTGGTTTATGTACCTTTAGTTAGATAGGCAATGATTTGGGCTAAAATAAAGTAGTAGAAGCAGAAGAGTACCTAGCAGTAGAATCCACTTGCGGAATTTAGTTGTTTAAAAAAACTACGCGTTGACTCAATTTAAATTTTAATAATAGATTGGGTAGATCTGTTATTATTTCGTGTTTCATTTTATAAATTTGCATAAATTTCAGCGTTTTGCTATCCGTACAAAGATGGTGGAGGTATTTGGAAAGTTCTCGGCCCCGTGGAATTCTGCGGATATAACGTTTTAATTGGATCCCTGGGAGGATATTTTGTTATTGCCGCTCTGCCGCGAATTCCTTATTCATACGCAGGTGGATTCATTATTGTTTTAAATGGACGCTTTGAATTCATTTAATATTTTTGTTACATAGAATAAATTTAAAATACCCCTTAATAATAGGCACGAATATTTTAATAAAAACAGATGTATGTAAGTAGCTAAATATCTAAGTAACATGGCTCCGTATTATCTACGTAGGTATTTATAGCAGTATCTACGAAAAATATTTAAAAAGATCTCTTTAGAAAATATGATTAAGGGCCCTTTTCTAATCTCAAAAATAAAAGTTTTAATATAGATAAGGGTACCTTTTCAAAGTTTTCTTATTGTATCCGTAAATTGTTCTGAACCCGTCTTCTATTTCCCCTTAGTAAGTTGAATGAAAGAGTTTACCCGATAGCATCTGGGTAACAAAGAAAGTTTTTACAGTCCAAGTTGAACAGTGGATTCGATCAGTTGGAGATTCCAATTTAAGAAAAACGTTGGTAGTAAAAGCTCTCAGTATGTAGGTACGTGAATAGGGAGTAGGTAAAAAGGTAGCTATTATTACCCATGTAGGTACCTACCTAGTATCCGAATTAACGATCTATTCCCGTCTAATACCAAAAAACGAATACCAATGGTATTTCTTTTTTGCCCTAGTTAATATTCTATTCCTAACGAATAACACTCATAAACTAATACTAAAATAAGTTAAACTGATGAGTTAAAATGCTTTTAAATGTGGTATGGTTATTTAAATCAAAATCAGTCTTATCAAAACAAACTAATATTTAGTAGGAAAACATTTGGTTCATTTATTTAATACTTTGACAATCAGACACACATACATAAGTACTTACATACCTATCCAAAAACAAAGCTTTTACAACAAATCACAAGAATTAACTATTGTCTGAATACAAAGTAGGTACGTGATTCGGAACGAACGCGAAATATCGGTCCAGGCAACATATTAATACATTAGTTACTTGTACAAAATGCAACTTCTATACTCGGATTTACGAGATTTAAAAGAATTTAAATTAGTATGTACTTTCGTTCATAATAACTATAGCAGAAACAAAAATGTTTACCACCCCAGATGTCCCAGAGAATTTATATTCAAGTAATTTGCCCAAATCACCTCCAGCCATTCCTTGTTGCAAAAAAATACCGTCGGAAAAACAAGTCACTGAAGATTATGTATACATTATTATGTATAATTATTGTAATATTATGTATAATTTATTTAAAAAAATTCAAGTTTCTCACGAACATTGCAATAATGTAACTTAAAGTATTAAAAAATTGCCTATGGACAATTTTTTTATACCTAAATTTTTTATACTTAAAGTATTAAAAAATTGCAATTTTTTTATACTTTAAGTTACATTATTGCAATGTGCGTAAGAAACTTGATTTTTTTTAAATAAATTATAGTTTACTAGCCGACCCGTGACGTTGTCCTATCAAATTTCAATAATCGAATTACAAAAAAACGCAAGAGGGATGATTTTGGTATAGATGGCGCTGGTATGCAACAAAACTGACATCACAGACTAAAACATTCAGTCTAATCTTTTTTATAATATTATTAGGATTTTACTGGCTGATAATATAGCTCTTTATTGTTTGAAGAATTTTTAAAATTGGTCCTGTGGTTTTTTAGTTTATCCATTACAAACATAAATACAAATTTTACCTCTATCTAATAGGTAAGAAAAAAAAACTCACCTCATACATAGGAGAGTGAAATGGGGAATTTTAAACTTTGTAAGAAAAATCATAGTCTTCATTTCTGATTGTCATACCTCGAAAGTTTGTTTCATACAAGGCCAGCTAGTTATAGGTATTACAAAATTTTATTATAGAAGGTAATGGAATATTGTTTCCCATTTGTATGAAACTTGTAAGTGTTTGTGCTTGAAATAGTATCAATAATTAAAGTCGAACAAATAATAGAGTGGGAACGTAAAAACCAAATAAGAGCAAGAACGAATTCTAGCTAGTGTAATTGTGTTGCTGGCTGTCTTTACTTCAGACTCTATCATTACTTGCGACAAAATAATAGGGTACAGAAAACAAAGAGCGGTTATCTTCCTATTTTTTAAGACTATATTTTTGCAGTGCGTTTTTGTTTGTATTTTGTTTTCATGCCAATTTAAAGGAATTTTCTTTTGCGATACTCGCAGATGATTTATACAAATAAAAGTATAAATTTATTAGGTAGCTGCCTATAAATTTATTACAATCAAATGATACCATAAATTATAAACAAAACACTGGGAAATTGATTTATGCTTGTTAAAACGTTTGATTGGTAGCATAAACTACATATTATTCTACTATTAAAATTTACGACATTTTAATTGCCATAAAATGACATTATTTGGTCGTAAACTTATTATCAGTTTGTCAATTGCTGAAAAAAGTTGTTATTTAATTAAGAATACAAAAAATAGGTTGGGAATCGGGATTGACATGTAGTAGGGGCTATAAATAATTCTTAAGGATTGGATGCGTGAACGCATGTTCCGAGTTCGTTCACCCTAAACATCTGTTCTCACATTTTAGTCACAGACTCTATTATCATACTTCGATACATGAATATCAATTGATAAGCAATTAGAAGCTTAGGTACATACATAAGTCGTTTTAGGTATTAATAATTAATAATAAAACCTACAACCTAACTTATTAAAATATATTTGCATCTATCTGTAGGTTGATACATACCCACCATATGCTAGTTATTCCAAAAAATAATGCATTATTACTATATAATATAATTGTCTCGGAAGCTATAAATTAATACACAAAAATACAGAACAACTAGCCTTGTGTAGTTCGCGAATGAATCCTTCAATTGGACTACTTCACCTGTATTCCTTCATTCATTCACTATATCTCCTTCAATTGAAGTACTTCAGTACTTCATTTCATTCGCGAACTACACGCTGATATACGCGAACTAGATAGATAGAGATAACATGAGTTTAAAGAGAAGTACGACAACACTCGCCGCGAAGATGTGCCTACTGTGCCGAACCATAAAATAATAATGGCATCCCTCTCTAGCGCGCTAACTTTCAAGCGCGTAAACGAGATGAAGATATTAAAATTTAATTATTATGGGTGAGTTTCGTCTACGCGTCATTTGAAAATTGTATTGTTACACTGGTTGTGTGGTATGGTTTTCGCTATTGGAACATACCAACTATACTAATACCTATTAAACAGAGTTTCAAAGTAGTAGGTACACTGAGCCTAGTACAGGAACATCTACATTTGTGGCGATAAACCACCAAAATTACATTGAACACTAATCATACCTTATTTACTTAATTACCTACCTACTTTTCGCGTGTCCAAACAGATGTTTGGACACGCCTCTGACTAACCTTTACACATCTACAGAAATTTAAGCGTCTGGAGATCTGAGAGGATGTCTACTCTACCTACCGTACTTGGGGATTACAGTCGCGATTCTATTTATTATTTATTTATTTTAGTTCGATGAACTAGGAAAGATAAAAGAACACCTAACAAAATCATCTCTGTTGACCACATAAACTAGATTAATGCAAATTACGATAGTTCAATGCATAAACTAAGAACTAAGCGACAAACTGAACTAGATGAACTAAACGAACTATTGGACTAGATGAACTAAACGAACTATTGGACTAGATGAACTAAATGAACTAGATGAACTAAATGAACTATTGAACTAGATGAGTGATATACTTCACTGAGATGAAAAGACACATATATATCTTTTCACTTTATGGATATATTCTGCGCATGGCTAAGAACAACGCTATTATCTGAATCGAGACCGTCCTTCTCGACTTAATAATAGAGAATGATACAATGAAGTAGGTAGATATCGGCCACCATCTTGGATTTACCCATAAACCGCGCTCTCATTGGTCGACAAAGCAATATGGCCGCTACGTATATTTATAAAGATTGGTTATTTGAATAAACCAGTTTAATATTTTTTAAGACCTAGATTTAAAAGAACTAGGTATTTGTTATCTATTTTAAAATGATTTATGATAAAATTATAATTTTATATAAAGTTACGAAGTATGGGTAAATATTTATCAGTCACTAACGGCTTCTAAGAAATCAAAGTAGGTAGGTATCTATAGTCAAAATATTTTTTACATAAAAAAACAGCATGAACTGAAAATGTTTTCTTTTTTACTTAAGATTTATTTTCAGATGTTGATCAAGCACACATATACCCACGTATTATTTTAAAAGTCGAAGGAGCATTGCCATTGAATCAGCTACCTACGCAGTTACGCAGCATAGCAATCTCATCGTATATTTTCAACAAAAGTTCTAGAGTTCTCAAGATTTATCGTTCTCGCCGCTCACCGAATCAGCACTTTCAGGAATATTACTGACGATCTCTTGTCCCATAAATTAAAGGAATAAAGTTTATTTCCCATTGCGGCACTGGCAACATTTTGGCGTTAAAATTAAGGTCGTGGGTAGAATAGTTTATCCAGCGAGTTATTTGAATAGTCTCAGTTTTGCGGTATCTGGTTAACTCGTAGCGTTGAGGATAAACTGAGCCAGCATTGTTTTTGCGCTATATTATAAAGACACATTTTGCGTTAAAACTTTAAGCTACTTTGATCCTTAGCTTTCAGAGATAGCGTTCATGTTGTTTTGAACATGGGGCACAGTTAGTTCTGTTTTGTTTATAAATATCCATTCGTTCAGAGTGAGTTGTTTAGTTCTACTGTGATAACGTTTCCGGACGAGTTGGATGTTATGGCTGTGATGTTTTTAGCCGTGAATTCAATAATACGAATGTAATATATTTATAGAAAGGTATAAAATGGTACCTATACCCAGACCTACCTAAGTAACATTTTGTGTTAATTATTTAGGTATCCTATACATACATATAGGTAAGAAATAATAATCCATTATTATATTAATCAACGAACATAATCATCATGGCTAATTTTACGCGTCTTTTTTAACAAAACGAATCACCTGGGATAAATACTAACAATAAAAAAAACGATTCCTTTGATAACTAAATAATTATATCAATAAACTATTATGAAACCGAAAAGGTCATTTATTTTTCTGTCTGTTTCAAATTTCTTAATTTTATTTAAGTCTTTGTTAAAGGCACAACCCTAAATTGCGAGCTTAGGCAGACCTTTTTGGATTTACGCACTTACCCGGATAATTTAATAAATATTTGGCAAAGCAATTGAGGAAACTCGTTGGGATACAGGATACGTGGGTATTTCGAGGATCGTGTAAGTAGGTATTCGATCGTTTATCTATATAATGTAGGTCCCACAGGTGTATCTTATATTTGTTCAGCACCTAAATAAAATTAAAAAAAAGAAACGTTTCAAAATGTGTCCCTATAAATACGAGTAGGTACCATGAAAAAATTGAGCTTTCAATAATCTTTGTAAGGTTCATTTTGTGATATTGTTTAACATTATTTAATCCCTTTTATCCGATATATTTATAAACGCGCTATCACATAATTCTTAGTCATTCAAGATTGTTTCAAACCTTGGTCTTTTATTAGGTAAAATTTCAAAGTTTTTAGCATATTTCGGCTAAATAACCCAAGTTTTATTGTGTCTCGAGAACAAAAATGCTTTCTTCTTCATTGTCATCGTTCGCAATTTCGGCAAACAAGCCATTCATATTCATATTGCGACCTTTTGTTCGATGTTACGCAATGTAGATGTTACCGGCAATGTTCTTTTGTTATTGTATTGTTTGACTGAGACAAATGTTATTCCTATTGACGATTGTGAATGACGATGCAAATGAAGCGAAAGTTAGAACTTTAATGCGTGAGGTTTCGACCGAAGTAAACTTCGTGATGATCATTTTAGTGTTATTTTAAAATGCATTATAAATAGGTAAATCAATATCGCGTCTTGCTCATACAATAATAACGTAAATAATGGCTTTGCATGTAAATAATTTCTATAGAAAATATAAATTAACTTATCTTGATCATTCTCTATCAGATCCTTAACAAGATTAAATGGTAGGTTTGCTGGTTTCCTATTTCTAATTTTCCGATAATTATAAATATAGGCTTACGACTATAATCTTCAAGTAGGGTAGACGTCCTCTTAGATCTCCCTGTGATCATAAAAAGCAATAAAATTATCAAAAAAATTACAAAAATACATTTATCACTATATAAAAAAAAAATATTGAAATAGGAATGCGATGCGGTTCTCATTTATTGAATTAAAGATGTGGCTATGTAGGTAGGTATATATAGATAATAAAAAAAAACCACTAACATTGTGCAGATAGTCTAGGTAACTATTTAATACAAATACTGTTATCAAATAAAATATATTATTATCAGCAACGGAACATTGAGATCGTTGGTACCGGCGTCGAGATGATTACGGCCGGTAAAAATAAACCCACTTTACTTAGTCTTATCTCGATATAAAGCCTTCGCTGACGAGGCTCTGTGGAAAACGACCGATTTACATACGAATGTTAATAACTTGGGAGTTTTGCTTCGACACCGGTTTTAATAAAAACTTGAGCTTATTTGTAGGCACATTTTTAAATTGCAACTCCTTTGATTACCATACAAAATAAGGTGGAACGTACGGTCTTAATTACGATCAAAAGAATACAACATTTAACGCAGATACTTTAGAAGTCCCCTAATATATTAGATATTATGTTTAAAACCTTACCATTTCTAATATAATCTCTTAATATAACGTATTCAAAAGATTTTAGTATGAATATAATTTCAAAAGCACCCGTAGAATAATTTAGGTTAAACTATAATCTTAAACTTTATATGTGTACTCGTATATCCGCGAAATCAAACCTTCAGGGTCCGCAAACTTCATGAATCACAATGTCCCGGAAAATATAACGAGGTGATTTATATTCCGGGATTGTTCCGGGCCTTTCTTGTTTTTCTATCGGGAACCGTGTGTGCTACCCCTACTTCCATCAGTGATCAGCCGTGTGTGCTACACTTGAAGAGGAATAACTATTGGATACGCGAATAATAAAATCTACAATCAAATGTTGAAAATGATCAAACAATATAATCTAAAACCGTTTACATTGGTAAGAGTACCTACCTAGTAAACAAAATGTTTATAACAAAAAAAAAATTACTAACTTTTAAAAACTTAAGTCGAAGTTAGTTTTTTTGATTACCTCTTTCTTAATTGAAATCGGTTAAAATAAATAATATTGAGACTACTAGAGATCCATCACACATCTACTACGAGATCCTAAAGGAAATGGATTAGATTATGTAGGTAAATCTAATTACAATCCCCCTTATTTTGATAATTCAATCACGGAACACAGTTGCATCCTGCCGAAATGCAAGCCTCGAATTTCAAGTAAGGGAGGGGGGAGACCAAATAATTTCTATAACAGAAGCGTCGCCGCCCTGAAGACAAAAGGTTAGCTTAAGGGACGTATTATTTTTATGCCAGACGTCCGCTGAATAACAAACTGACTGTATTTCTACGTAAAAATATCTTAATAAAAACCGGAATAAGGCAATTACATTCTGATCATGCGCCACCTAACTTCCTCCTCGTCGAAGTGTTAAAAATTCTGTTCTGATTTACACACAAAACGAAAAGATTTACGATTATTTAAAAGGATTTTTACTACGTATGTTATATTGAATGCGAGAGATTAATGATCAATCGAATAATAAACCGTAATGAACCTATAAAAAAATAAGAAGGTGCCAAAAAAACAAAAATACTTACGTTTTATTGAAATGTTATGCCAAGCGAGAAAACATAGCGACATTGCCGAAATAAAATAATGAATTTATTTTGAGCAGTCAGAACCAAGTAGGTAGATTATTTCCTTTTTAAATTCTCTCATGAATGCATGAGGTAGGTACCGAAAAATAAATTCTCTTTATTATGGACATTTTTATATATCCTTACATTTGTGCATTCACTTCAAACTTAATTAGACTTTATAGAGCGTTCCTTCCCAATTTTGTTCGCTGACGCACACTGAGACTTATTCATTGGAGTGAGGGCGTTGGAAGGGGGGTGAAAGAGGGGAGGGAAGGTGGCCCGAAATAGCAAATAAATGAGACGAAAATGTAAATGTTTCGCTTCAAAGATGAAAAGCGCGCCGCTCTCTCGTTCCTGCTAAGCTCATCGCAAATGTACCAGAATTAGAGCCCTGACTGAAATAATTTTCAGGGCAGATGTAACAAGGGTATATTGAAACGGTGAAAATAAAAATGCTTTATGGTGTTCACTAATTAAAAGGAGCGTGCGTTGCGTATATTTGTACCTACGTGTTTCCATTTTGAAAGTTGATCTACGAAAACTTGGGTAAAATTTACAACTATTTTGTTCAATAGAATAACATCTAGATTTGTTCGCTTAATAAGTTGATTTAATAAACGTCCATAAGACACACATGTCCTGGGATTATATAGAATCATTGCCGAGTCCCCTCACGTCAGATTTATCTCATGCAATATGTTTGTCTTTGTACCAAGTTTTGGCAATATTGTGTTTGTTGTTTTTCCTTTGTAGCATCACAACTTTGTATCATAAATTTGTATGAGTATAATTCGAGAATACAGTTGTTTTTGTAAACATAATTATGGTGTATCTGAATCTGAAACGATAATCTTTTTCGGATTTAAAGACTGAGTTTGAAAATGTTTAAGCTAATTTTTTCCCGCAGTGCAGTTGGGTGTGTGCTATGTGTCAGCGGATTATATATATAGGTACTTTGGATAACGTTGGATCTGCTGCAGCTCAAGCTGTAGGTACGGTGTTGTGAAATACCTAAACATTCATGCATAAATATGCACGAGCATGAAGCCATAGGTATCAGATTGCACGACCCGCTATCAAGTCGTAAAGCGGGCAAAACAAAGAGTCTTCTCGCCCCCCTAAATTATGACATTCAACCATAAAGGTTTGCTTGATGCACTTGCATGCACTACCTTCCATAACAATGTACAGTTGACACCAAAATAAATAAAATAGATAAACGTTGTCAACATTTGTAACATCAATTTGCTAAATGTAATATGTTAAATAATGTAGAAAGATGGGTGCTTTAAATTTGATTTGAGTTTGTCCAGGTTATGATTACTATCTTCTAAGGTAAAAGATTCTTTAGTTTCTCACGTTATCAAATTAATAATCTTCCGATTTGACTTTTGTGTGTTTTCTAGTGCATAACACAATACAGAAGAAAATGTTTTTGTAAACTTTTCCCTCGCACTGTACCTACCTATGTCACTTTTCCCATTTACATTTTTATGCTAAAGCGCTTTCGCAAAACTCGAGATACGAGCAACTGCGGTATATAAAAGTTAATATTTTTGAGAGTAAACAACCTAATATTTTTCTTATATAAATGAGTTGAGACTTTATTCATGGTCTAATTTTATAAATTAATTCAATTTTTAAATTCGGTTATAACTAGTTCTTTAACGTCTTGACGATTGTTGCCTGTTTTCGAAACCGATACAAGATATTAGACCCGGTATTCTTAGATTTTCGAGAATATATTTATATTCAAATAGGTAAGTTGTATAAATTTGCATCCACTATTGTAATTTCCAACATACTTTCCAACAAACTTAAACAATAACTCGTGACAGTAAAAAAGTTCTTTTCTAGAGTAAACAATCTAAAGAAAACCTCTAGCGTGACTAGCTCTGGCGTGACAAACTTCACTCCGTCTGAGTGAACTATTGTGTTTGTGGAATTATTACAAGAGAACACGAAATCAAAGAGGCAACTGTAAACTTATCAACCGACGAAAAACGGAGGAGGTTCTCAAGTCGACGCGAATATATTTATATTTATTCTATGTCCACGCTTAACTATTTACAGAGTAGTAGTCCGATTTTGATCATTCATTTTTAGGGTTCCGTATCCAAAGGGTAAAATCGGAACCCTATTACTAAGACTTCGCTGTCCGTATGTCTGTCTGTCCGTCCGTCCGTCCGTCTGTCTGTCACAGGGCTGTATCTCATGAACCTGAATACTAAATAGAAACAACTTAATTAAATACTAATAGAAATTTAAATGAATAATAACTAAGCTATCTTTAAGTTGCCTATAAAATAACCTGTTTTAAAATGCCTCTTATTTTCATTATTGCTCTAGATGTTAAGTAGCTGGTTCTTATAATGTCCCAATTAGGTAGGTTCGTAATACTAAGCACTGTTGAAGTGGTGATGGAGATCTCGGCTTCAAAACCAATAATAATTTATTCATAGTTCTAGATAATTTCTGCACTTAAACGATAAAGAGAAATATCGTGAGAAAACTAGCATATCCTAGAACCTAATATTTGAAAGATGCATTGTGCCATGTGATTTTTAAAAGAGGCTCTAACAGATACACAATAACACTTTCCCACATTGGTCTCTTTCCTTTACCGACGGTCATAAAATATCTCAACCTGGTCATTGAAGTAATGATGGCCAAGAAAGAAGCAGTGAAACAACAAGTTTTATATATAAGAGTAAATAATTTCATTTAAATGTTGTACTCGTACCATGCAAGTTCGCCCTATCTTTGAGTGCATCACATCCGCGCTGTAACGACGTCCACAGAAAGATCTCTGATATTGCACTTCTGAGAAGTCGAGACCGATGCACTGAGTTTTTGCAACATCACAGCTATACTATACCATACGTGTCGTGTACTGTACGTGTGCTTATAGGTAATTTTGTGGTGGGAGTACGTGCTTAGGGTTTTGAAGGCCTCTTACTGAGAAACTTTTCGGTATTAATTATGTGTCTGCAACCAGTTGTTTCTTACTCTTTTTTAGGATGGTATACTCGTATGTTTGTATTTTACATTTATTGCTTAATTATTTCTTCAGAGGGTTTACTAGTACCCAGTAAAATTTTATAGAAAATTACCTAATATACTAGTATTTATCCTACTGTCGATGATACCTGTCTACTAAAAAAATAAATTATTTTTTTACAAATGCATTTATCAGATTGCAAAATTACTAAAGTTATTTCATAAAACGATAACGAAAACAACATCATAAACAATCGCTCGAATAAATATTCAATATTTATATTGTTTGTTCATGAAAATGAATTAATTCGCCCAAGTGGAAGATCGAGGACGCTCTCGAATTCATCTGAGCCCCGTAAATATTTTACTGCCGGAGAAAAAATGTCCGGACAAATTAAGGGGAAATATTGCGAACAGTTTTCAATCTTATACTTGTACCTTAAGTGGGGCAAGTGATAAAAATAAAGGAGGAAGGGCGTTGCTGGCTCTTAAAAGTAGAAGACTTATCATGAACTAAGGTTCAAAAGCTCTTAGTTTCTCAGAATTAAATCGGTACTTTGTAAAATAAAAACAATTGTAGCTATTTATTATTATTTCTGGTCAAAATAAACAATGTTTTATCAAAATTTTAGCTGAAATGCGACTAGATATAGGTATACCTACTAACAAACTTTTCTAGAATATGGATAGTTATAGTTATGTACTAGAGAATAATGTATTTACCTACTAAAAAGTGCATTCACTATAAAATAAATAAAAATAACTTTTGTGTAACGTCATGAACTTTTGTGTTAATAATTTTAGTTCAAGAGTTGTTTATATTCATTTCGTGTACCAAAGCCATCGATGCCCCATCTCCTCTAGCTCTCGTGGGCATTTATTGCTGAGATTTCTACAGCTCTTTACAAGAAAGGCTCGCACCCATTTTCTAACCCTGCTAATGGAAGCCCCGTTGTGAATCGATACTGCCTGTTTTGTATGCCTACTTGCTAGACATGGGGATAAGGGGTTTTTCCAATGGCAAGACATGCTTTGTGCATTCAGTTTTTCCAATTTATTTTTAAACACACTCCCCTTCATATTATTTACGAATATGAACTCTTTACCTAAAAGTATTTTTATTGGAAATTAGTAAGAACCGTTACCGTTTCTTACTATAAAATATAAAAATAAATAAAAATTCCGAAGTTCACTGTGTTGTCGACATCATTATTAAACTACGTTTCAACATTTATTAGTTATAATTTATCGCAAGGTGAAAGAATTCGGAATAATTTAATACTAACGAATATATTAATACTATTGTAATAATTATAATAGGTATTATTCTAAAGATTCTAACGAATAGTATTATGTAAAATGTCTAGCATATTACAATCCTTATTTTTTATTGTATACATAATCCTTTGTCCTATTTAATGAGACCTTCACAAGCCTCTTTGTTTTACAAAGTAATAGAATAAAGAAAATATTGTTTCCCCATGACACTTTTTATCTGAAAACGTTCCAGTATCCGTAACATACTTGTCCTATTAAAGCCCACAGTGAGAGGACTCATTATTTTTTAAAGTTTAACTACATAATAAAGTTCTATAAATGCGTGTTACCAATTTATCGTGGCTATTTGCGCAACAATGACTACAAAGTAAGGGCGAGAATCGGAGAGCATCGCCTTTTATATTGATTTTACTAAGCCATATCATCTGACCTTTACTTAAATGAAAATAAACGTGATCAGTGAGGCGAATAGGATAGCTAGTAATAGGTACGCGTTGGCTGTAAAATGTCGTATTTGCTCAAATGGATTTTGAGTTGGTACTTACCGGTACTTGTCTGAAATGTTGCGTGGGATTTCTCAGTTCTTTGCTATCATAACTATAAAGTAACTTCATATAGCTATATAACATAATTCAGTAATAAAGTTTAAACATTATAAACCGGCAAAGTGTGAGTCGGACTCGCGCACGAAGGTTTCCATACCATTACCTATAAAGATCTAAAAAAATCACGTTTGTTGTATAGAAGCCCCAAATAAATAATTATAATATTCTGTTTTTAGTATTTGTTGTTATAGCAGCAACAGAAATACATAATCTGTAAAAATTTCAACTCTCTAGCAATCACGGTTCATGAGATACAGCTATGTGACAGACAGACGGACAGCGAAGTCTTAGTAATAGGGTTCCGTTTTTACCCTTTGGTACGGAACCCAAAAATCAAACAAACATTTATTTGTCACATTTAATTAATTGTCATACTTATTGCAAGTAATTTAATGCTGCAATTTAAAAATATAATGTTTTATTATTTTACCAACAGTTAAAAAAACTAAGACATGAAATATCAGTGGAATTTAGTTTTAGCTGATTAATGGAAATTCATGTCCTGCGGATGATATAGCTGTACTTCAGTTGCATAGGTTACATTCTTACAGCTGTACGAATACAATGCTTTTATGTTAATCTACACGATATATCTATCGACTCTACCAATCTCTATAGAATGTATTATAAAAAAAACATTATGTTTGTTACAGGCGTGTTGCTGGTAAGGTTCGGGCGCGGCTCCCACGCGGTCGACCTTACTAACAGGTGAGGCGGCGACGCCACACAGAACATGATACTAAGGTTTGAATTTGAACTTTATTCTCTAGTGGGTAATACCGCTTTACGCTTGTAGCTTAGAGCTCACCCGATTGGTTTTCGATAAAAGGGTTCCCGTCTAGTTTTATAAATTAATGCATTTAATTTCACGCTATGTTATAACTTACGTAATTTTAAATATGAATTATGATTTGGTTGAATTTTCAGTTTCTCTAATCCTTAAAATTTACACCCTTTGAATTTCACCATTCACTGTGAAGTTTATAATTTAGCTAGAACAGGTTATATTTCCGAAATGATTTAAAATCTTGCTCTATCACGAAGCAAATTTATAGAAAACATTATATTAAATGGTCAATTTGGTACATAATAATAAGTATATAACCTATTGTGCAATGTGCGTTAGCTATGTGCATTCACAGTAAAACGTGAGTCGCTTTAACACAGCATCATTTTAATTTTATTGCATGTTAGTGTTACCTACTGCTTGTCGTTTTAATCATAGTAATAATAATGCAAGATGCATTAATAATATTGCCACTTGCATGGTATTATGATTTGGATGTATATAGATTTTTGGCTTATTTTCAAGCTAGGGATCCGAAGGGCTATTCACGCTAGCGTACCTACCTAACATAATCTCTTTAAATTATTCGTTCGGATTTATGTCGATCACTTTTTCTTTTTCTGTAATATTGAATAACGTAAGATCACATCTGCAATAAACATAAATACCTCCACAAAGCACAAGCCACCTGCATATATAAAATTCTTTTGACTCGCTCCGCCTTGTCATTTTAATTCGAAGCTTCTAATTTATAGTTTGCTGAATATGTTTTAATCACAACAGAGTTGCGATTGTGTTATTCACGTTGACGTTTTAATTTGAATGCAAAAGTTTATTTTTTTTACTAATAATAAGCCCCCGAATTTTACGACTGTTTCGATGCAAGCTTCCAAGTAGGTAAAGAATCCAAAACAATTTATACCTTATTTATGTATCTTATGAACAACATGTTTTTGTATAGCTGAGCTATTCGTATTCAGCTTTCAGCAAGTACGCACATAAAAGTCAGACAGGAAAATGCTTATACCTCTTTCAGTTTATATCCCCATTCTCTCCAACTTTTTACATTGCATACCCAATCAAATGCGAAAGTTACTCAAAATAAGTATCTACTTACTCCGTTACCGATCCGACAATAAATTTACATAGGTATTGCCTAAAGTTTCCTTGACAGAATTTGTTCTACGCATGAAAAGCGTTCCACGCAAACTCGAAGTATCATAGTCCATAGACATTCTAATTCATCGATCGATGTCTATATCGGTTGAGCGATCTATTCCCGCCTGGGTAGCGATTACGAATCACATGTCCTTGGCGTTGTATGAGAGTGATTGGAATAGCAAATAGTGGGGACCACCGGACTATAGACTCACTTGGTAGGTATGCCGTGTGTTCAAAATTTTGGGATCCGGCACGTAGCTAAATTATATAGGCGTACTTTGCCATATATGTGACACACTGACTTGATACATAGATAGTGTATCTTTCGATCTGTTGACCTTATGAATACTGTGTATTTCCTGTTTTTTTTAAAATAATCCATGTAGTGAATAATCTTGATGACCTTTTATTCTTTTTTTTCGAATGGAAAAATCCATGTACATAGTTAACCAACTTATTAATTAGAAAGAAAAATGTCGGTAATATTAATAAACACTTTTATTGGTAACAACAATAGTTTCCTCATTTCTGTTACAACAATTCTATTTGTTTCTTTGTTGTAAGAAACTTTGTAGATGGCAGCACTTTCTATGCGTGAGTTGCATCAAATCTCGGATGGAACTCATGCATAGAAAGTATGATGATAAGATGTCTGTTGATGATAATATTGAGTGTATAGAGTACCTACTGCGTGGGCTTCGACCTCATTTGCTATTCATAATTAATGTACCCACCTGGTAATAGTGTACATAGTGCCAAGATGTTTTGACATCTCCGATTTAGGACGTCGCGTCGCTAAGTCGCATTTAGAATTGCAAATGAATCGGCCGTTTTCTCGTGTCGTAAACCCAGGGATATGATTCAGTCAGTTTTCGCGCCATTAACCTCTCGGACAAACCCCTCCCTCTGTATAAATATATCGTTATTGTGTTGTGCAAAACAGCAAAACAACAATTCAGCCAGATCTAGAAACAACAACCTGCAATTTAAAAGCTCTTTCTGTTCCTCTCTGTTTAATATAAACATTATCTTTGTAGATATTTGAGCTATTTTTACAATAATAACAAAAATAAAAAAATACTTTAGGTATACAATATACATTTAATAATTGAGGTTCACAAAACTGAATTCGTTCAGTTACTGAAGTATCAAAAAATTAATTTGCTTATTCAAACCACAATAGGTCACATTCCTTTATGCCAGTACCTTTGACTCAAAAATATATAGGTATTATGTGCTTAAACTTTTAGGGCTCAAGTATGAAAACTTTCAACTTTTAGTGCTGATATTTAGATACGTTTTTATTATATAGGTACAAGCGATACTCTGAATATTATCCTTCTCAGTAGGTATATTACCCAAACACAACCTTATTTTGTTATGTACTTGCTCATAAAGAACTCTACAATATGGGATATGTGCCAAACTGATATTCAGATTTTGTGCTCCTAGCAATATTGTTTATATTCAACCAACCATTATAGTTACAACCATTCCGATAATACTTGCGGCACAGATAACATAACTTGACAGTTTGTAATAACCAGCCAAACAAGTCCTGTCACTGCGACCGTTCAAAATAAAGCCCACCAGAATAAACTGATCTCTGGGAGTGTAACCTTGGGTGTGTTTACCCGAAAGAGGGTAGGTCTAATTAATTTGGAGGTAGGCGAAACCGTCTGCCGGCCGACGTTACCAACGGCCTATGTTTCGGGATTGAGTCGTAAATGTCAAGACGAGTGGCCTCTGCCATAGTTCTCTGGCTCTATTTACTCGCACTCGAAGGAGGAAAAAAGTTTGGGAGAAGTTGAATGCACGACTTACACAAATTCGGAAAGTTTTCAAATTAGCGTTGACGTAGCTTCTTGGAGCCTTTCAAGTCGACCAAAGTTTATGTTGTTACCTCTGTGATACATTTTATGTAGTGAAGTTAAAACTTTGAATAAGTACGAAAAGTTAAGGTAGAATTTGGTGCAAACCAATGATGAACCTCGGCCTTAAACCAAATGAATGGCTGACGTTCACTAAACATAAATTTACGACTCCACAATACGTGCAAATAACCTAAAAAGTCTTGTAAACATGTTTTTCATAGGGCGCTCCCTAGAAATCCGAAAAAAAAACCCTCGCGGCATTCGGCGCAAATCACCTATTTTATGTAAACTTCGTGACTACCCACCATATCGAATGAGTTAGGAAGGATTTATTTTTAATTTATTTTCTAGTAGGAAGTAAAACTACGGCAATGTACTCAATAAGATGTTTGTGGGTCGGGTTTATAAATAAACCGGCTTGTGTTCTAAGTTTAATGAGCGACGATGATTTAAGTGGAGTCCCCTTGTTAGTCACGCACTGGCTTAGCTTCAGCATGTTGAGTATTTTAAATCTTACCACAATCAGAACCTTCGGCTTCTCCGCAAAGTTCAATAGAAAATCTATATAAATATTCTTATTTAAAGGTGTGTCAATTTGTCACTAACTTTCATGAGACAATGAAGTATGACAGAAAAAGCCGGTTCAATTTACCAGTTTAGTTACCTAAACAATAGAGTCGCAGGCCCAAGGAATAATGGAATAATTAATTTAACGTATCTTAATTATATGTTAAATATCGTAAGAACATAGTTTATTGGTTAATTCGTAGGGCTACGCAATTAACAAAACAGATTCGTGTCCAATGTAGATTAACTGCTTTGTTATTGGCCACACCTAACCAAGTTTCTAATTAATTATGTCAATGAATTGTACTAAAAATACAGTTTTAAATATATTTAAATGTAAAAAACTATAAATAATTAGAAATATGTAGTCGATGGTTGTACCTATTAGATTCATTTTTGTTGGTGACTCTCGACTCATTTTTTTACTGTGTTGTTTCACCAGTTCATTTAGAAGCAGTTTAATTCGTAGGATTATCTGCATGTTCATTTATTTTACTCGCAATTACATACGCCCCTTTCAGAGCTGTTTAACTGCCATTTGCATGCGGACAGATGTTTGTAATTGAGAACTAATAAACGTAATTTAAATCCATTTATTTGTTGCAGGTTGCCTTGCCCTTTTACGCAGTCGTCGCTCGCGAGTTTACGACAAGGTGAATATTAGAGTCAAGATCTTTATATACTTACTTACAAGTATTTTTGCATTTAAATTTACTTGGAAAAAAGTTTAAGTTCCATAAAAGTTTATATTAATAAAGCTAATTGGGAAAA
Source organism: Hydriomena furcata (assembly GCA_912999785.1). NCBI lineage: Eukaryota > Metazoa > Arthropoda > Insecta > Lepidoptera > Geometridae > Hydriomena > Hydriomena furcata. The sequence goes on along the minus strand of OU538831.1, from coordinate 5,925,126 downwards.
TTATTCTAGATTCTGTGTTTTTCAAAGTGATAGATATAAACATTCCTTTTCCAAGAAAATGGCCATAAAATTCTCAATTTAACGATTACATCACAGAAAATAACAGTTCCATTGGATATTATTATTATGCGGAAGATACGTGTAGTTGAATTACTATTTGTCAATTATAAAATAATATACACGCTCGTCGGATAGTCACTGATTAGGTAAATCATTCCATATACTGCATTTATGTTACCGGAAACATTACAGGAATTTATTGTGCATCTCTTTCCATCTGGCATAAACCGATAGAGAGAGAGGCAAGGCTCCAGTCGCGAGTTCTGAATTCCTACAGTTTGCAACGTACAACGAAAAGCGGGTCTCTTAACCTAAATCGTATTTTCGATCAACGGTAGTTGTTACAGTTAAATACGTTATAACGATTACAGAGAATCGTTGATATTATTGGTCGAGTATAAAACTGGTAACGCGAAGCTTTTACAAGAAGGTTCACTTTAAAAATATCGTAAAGTAGAGCTCAAAATTTAAGTACTCTGATCAGGGTTTATTGTAATAAGAAAGATCATACTCAAGTTCAATATACATTTTTAAGGTATAATGCCTTAATGGATAAGCCATTAATTTTCAGGAGTCGACACTGAAAACAAAGACACGAAAATGTAAAACTACTTCTGTATATTTTTTGACGCGCATATTGTTTTAGGTACTTAAATTTCGTATTTTCCTCACAAATTTTATAGTTTGAAAATAATCAGAAACGAAAATGCGTTTGAAACCTCGCTCTACTTCAAATACCCAATCTCTTTTATCTACAAGCCATTTATTTCTGATTTTCACGTTAGCAACGCGGCCGTTTGCGCAACTCCCGCGCACATGTTCGAGATAAGAAAGCTCACTTTTATGCCGCATTTACTTATAAAACAGGTTGTTGCTGTGCATCAGCACTAGCACTTACCGGTACAGTTTTATAAGAATTTTGTCTTTGCATAAATTGTCTGTGGTCAGAAATTTTTGTCTTCGGTAGAGTGTATTCATACGTTTCAAGATTATATTTTGCACATGCCTATGTACTTTTCTACATAAGATCATATGCACGAAAGTTTGTGATGATATTGCGATGTTTGTGTTTCAAATACGACGTAATGTTTAAACAGATTTGAATGAAACTTGAAACATAGAGGTACTTACTTTGTGACTTGGAAAAGCATATAAAATTATAATTATCTTAACCATAACTTAAACCGCGGATAAAAGCGGGATAAATCAAAAAATTACAATAAACCTCTAAACTTAAAGTAAAGCTCTCCTCTGCTAAAGTTGGAAACGGGCTAGCAAACTGGTTGCCCCATGAATGTGACTTTATCCACGTTTACTTGGCCGACCATTGGCCTGGTGAGTTTCCTAACGTAAATATTTATAGACGTACCCATGGACGTACGCAGAGCGGGGCGTCTGTCTCGTTTGCCCACACTCGTAAAACAGCGAGCTAAATAGTAAGATAAACAAACATAATACCTACCAGAGAAAGCACAATCTTCGTATTTTGCTATGATCTTTAAAATTTAAGACATAAATGAAGAACAAGCGTAAAGCTTTAGTTCTTTCTCTGGTAAAATTAAAATTCGAATAGGTATAGTTTTTTTATTATAGTCAGTCTACGTTTTCCTGACTCAGTTCAATTTATAAAGGCTTTATGTAGGCGCACACATGTTCCTATCTATATACACTCTTGGTATAGTGCTACGATCTTTGAAATTGAAGACATAAATGAATAACAAGCGTAAAGCATTCGTTCTTTCTCTGATAAAATTAGTATAGTATATAATTATAGTATAGTTTACAGTCCACAAATTACTGATTCAGTTCAAAGTATTAGAGGCGCTCTCAAAGGCTCCATGTAGACGCACACTTGTTTCTATGTTTGTTTCTGTCATTCATCGCGTCTGGTTGTTTGTGCGCTGTAGATAATGTTGCTTTCTTTCTGGGATTTGTTTATGTATTCCTATCTTTCTCGTGACAGAAACATGTCCGTTTGCTGTTAGAAATACATAAGGACTTGTAAATGAAACTCGTATCTGCCCTACAACACACATTCTCGTTTCGGCTTGTTGAGAACTTTCAAGATTATGGTCTTTGCTCTCTTTATATTCACAGTTGAATACAAATAGCTGGTTCTTATTTTAACGATAATTTGAGAACTAATCGATAATGGGAATGAAATATACTGAAAATGTATCGCTTATAGAATCCACCTCAAAAAATGTATCGATAAACAGGACCTACCTGACCCAACGTTATAGTGTGATATAATTCAAATACATATCCTTAATTTTTACATTACAAAGCGACAAAATAATCCATGTTATTAGTTTTGTTGACACGTTCACAGTCATAGCTAATTTATCGCTGCCATTCTTGAACCTTATCTTTTGTAGTACACCAATTACTAGTACACGACACTGTAAGTGTGGGAAATTAGGTACAGCTTTTGTTATAAGGGGTGCAGACGTATTGTAAGCGAGCAGCGTTTAACGAATACCAGCGATTCTTAGATGCTATTGATATTTTAATCAGAAACCCACTTTCATAGATATACTAAGAAGTGAAATCCACATATTGAATTGGCTTGCAAAACACAGTTTGACTGAGGTTTGTATTAAAAGCTCAATCTCAGTTTTCTTATTTCAAACTTGTTTTTTTTTATTTGCAAAATTGCAATTAGAATTAACGAACATTTTGAAGAGATATTGCTATAAGAATGGCTCAGGTAAAAGTTATTTAAATTAAAATTACTAAGGAAAATCGCTGGTCTCTTACGTCGTATCCACCAAAATAAGATTGCGTATTATATTTTGACAATTCGGTTACTAGGTATTAACATAATGCCATGTTAAGTTGGCACGTTAACAAGATTTAGCGTTACGGCGTTATGTACGAGTATGTTTTTCCTTTGTTCGGTTGATATATTTTATTACCGTGTCTTGTGTAAACAAGTATAAGGTGTGAATTGTAAGCAAATTTATTGGTTGTACGACGCATTGTTCTGTTCATACAGAATGAAAGAAGGGTGCGATGGGGATGGGTCTACTTGCGTCACTCAAAGTGTTACTGATCTTATGACTTGACAAATGACCTCAAATGGATTTTATTTTATTGTTATACTAGCTGCTCACCACGGCTTCACACGGGTATATGTAGGTACTAATAAAGATACTAGGCAAATTTTTGATACTTTAGGTTGAAATAAAAATTTAGCCTAGGTGTTGCTGATAATGTAAATTTAGATGTGAAATATTTTTTTAAAATTTTCCAGTAGTTTTTCATTTTTTCTATTGCAAACAAAAATACAAATCTTTAAATCTTTATAATAGTAGGTAACTAGGTAGTGTAGATTCACAAGACATGATAAAAAATGGGTTGATCGATTTACATATCTGAACTGAAAAAATATTTACAAAAATATGAAATACTTAGGATTTCAGTGAAACACAAAACATGCTTATAATTTTCCTGAATAAAGTCTACGTCTTGTTTAATCAGCCAAAGCCAAACAATAACATATTGAACACTGATGAGAAACTTAAACATAAACAAGTCACCGAACTCGACTGAATTTATTGAATAGCAACGGCCTTGCCTTCGACAATAGCCATAAAATTACATAATTTAATCTAGTACCTAACATTATTTGTGGTGAAATTAACAGACGATAAAATTAAGTTTATACTCACAATAAAATGTGAGTTGCCGTCATAAAGTCTCGCGTTTTTTATTGGTACCGATGGTCGAGTGACGCTGCTGCTTGCAGTTTGGTTAAACGGCAGTTTATAGCTATTTTGCCTCCATTAATCGCTTTACTACGCACCCGCGCCTTTCGACAACCCTTTGAGCCGCGTAAGCGATTACCTACCTTATTACTCGCTCTCTACCTACGGAAAATGAAATTATTTGTTTATGAGATATCATGTTAGGTACTCTTAGTTCTTAGTTGTGGGAAAATCTTTGCTCTGGTGGGTCACTATTTAAATGTAAGTATGTAATTAAAATAATATGTTTAGATAGTGTCGCATCTAGGTATCAAAATGAATGAATTGTAAAGATTATGTAGGTATGTTGCAAATGTTTTAAAAATATTTAATTATTAAAATAATTTTAAAGCCAAAACAATATAGTGGCTGCATAATAGGTACGCCGCCTACGAGAAGAGTCGCGTGTCCGACGTGCGGGTGTAGTTCTGCCGCCCGACACTAGATGTCCGTGTGCGGATGCGCGCGTGTGTGCGCGGCCGGCACACCGACATACGCGCCGCCACTCCGCGCTCGACCGCGCCGCAGATCGCGCGCTTCGCGTACTTCACTCGCCCGTCGCTCGACACACGACTCGCGACAACAAAATATCCGCGCTCAGTCAAATCAACAAAATAAAAAAAAAACTGTTTCGTCATCAACTATTGCTAAAATCGACTTTTCATAACTTTTGTGCACCATCCAAAACTATTTTTGCCAGTTTACAGACTTTTCACAGTTTATGGTCTTGACTCTCCAGAGGTTACCTTATCATATCAGTGACCGTTCGACGAACTTGCTTCGGTTTTAAAATTTCCCTCCGAGGGGCCGAAGATTCCTACGAGTTTCCGCCGCGGTCAGCTTCCGTCCGAGCGGCTCTAAATCGGGCTCGCGTTTTAATTTTCATGTGCCGCTGCGGCGTGTGGGACGCGTGTTATCGCGGTGCAATGTGCCCGCGACGCGCGTGAACCGGCCGCGACTCTCCCGATCCCCCGTGGCTTGCCCGGCCGCCACCCTGTACCCTGACAACCATGTCGGGGGCCTCGGCGCGCCCTGCGACGCGGCCGCCGCGTCGCCAGCGCCCGCCTCCGGCCACTCCGCCGGTCCAGCCTGGTGGACCATGATGAACGGGGTCGGCGGCGCGCTGTACGAGGAGGCGCACGCGTCGCCGCCTGGCGGCTCGCCGCCGGCCGCGCCCGCCGCCGCGCCGCCCTCCGCGTCCAGCGCCTCGCCGGCCAGCGTCGGCTCCAACCCGCCACAGCCGCTGCACATCCCTGCCAAGCGGTACGACCCAGAGCCGGGCGTCATTCGACACGCGCAGCAGCCCTGGGGCTATCCGCCTGACGCGCCAGGTTCCTTCGAGCACCAGTACCCCGCGGCTCCCACCTACTATAATCTGCCCGTGGAGCGAGAGCGCAAGTCGACGCTGCCCTTCTGGCCAGCCGGCAGTGGCGAGTACAAGCCGTACGCTGATGGGGGCTGCCACCAGGGCTTCTCCCAACCGTGCTGGAATTACCCATACGGGGCACCGCGAGGGGACCAGCCACTGTCGTATGTTGGTGGCGATGAAAGGCGCACGGCAGTTTCAGAGGCGTCCGGCTTTTCGCACGATGCTTACGGCCTCCGGAACTACGCTCCAGAGTCGGTGTCCAGCGCGCCGTATCCGCCTCCAGGCTCTCTGCCCGGTTAGTATTACTCATGCATTATTTATGGGACTTCTTAGAACCCGCTGCTCACGTTTTCTGACGTCCGGCCTAGCTCTTGTTTGTAATCTAAGAAACTTATCGAGATCCAAACAATTACTTCGGCATAACATTTTTCGTTTATAAACAGATAAGTTCCATACTCGGAAACGTGAATTTCAGGTTTTGGGAAAACTTACTAAAAACTTATATCTACTAAAGTTATATTTTCTTCAACGTTTACAGTTAGTCTTTTGGAGCTTGAAGCTGATAAAGTAAATTTGTAAATAATAATTTCTTATGAGTTTGTCAACCTTGACCTGTTGGCGGAGCGCCACTTGCCGCTAGATGGCGCGCGGCGCACCCACACAAGCGCGAGCTGCTTATGTGTGGAGCACGCACACACGGACGCCCCCCGCTGCGAGCTCTATGTGGGTGTCATATCAACAGTTCGATGCACACTATGATGGCTGACTGCATTGGTTTCTCTTATCGAAGTCGACTGATTGGCATCAATACACTAGCTCGTCACATTTTGTTCTGATCTCTTGAATTAATTATGTTCATGGAGGTGCGTTGAGTTTTATCAAGTTTAGCTTATTCTTACGTTTAAAACGTTCTCTACGATCGTCAGGTTGGTCTCTACCATGCTACTCCGGAATCTATTCCGATGTAAAATTGCAAAAAATCTAATCGAAAAATTTAATATCACTAAGTACATAAAAATTTAATATCACATGTCGCTTCCCGCTTCCCGCGTCTGTATGTATGCTTATATCTTTAAAACTACACAACGGTTTTTGATGAGGTTTTTTTTAATAGATAGAGTGATTCAGGAGGAAGGTTTATATGTATTAAACCCGTGCGAAGCTGGGGCGGGTCGCTAGTTACCTACTAAAACAGCTAAGTATTCACAAACAGGTTAGATAGACAAGTCTTTTTGTGCAAAATATCCATAGCAACCATATCCATAGCAAAAGGAAGCCACCGAACGCACAAACCAAAACATTTTCCCACAGAACACCATAAATTTGATGAATGAACAAAACACGTGCTACAAATGTTTAAAAACGAACTGTAAGCACCTTTTTATAGGCAATGTAAAACGCTATACAACCGACAATAAATTAAAGTTTACGTAAAATAAAGCAGCCAATAAAAATGTATAACTAATAAATAAACACGATACCTGAGCGTTAAGACAATAAACTGATTGTGTAGTGGTAGTAAACCAAATATTGCCGCAATAAACATATTATAGGTCGATGAGACGATAAAAGCAGGAGGCTTAATACTGGCTACCGCGGTCCCGTAGGCCGCGAGCCGTGCATATCATTCAGATGTTCTAGGAGATTCGTATCATGTTTATGATTCATAAAACCACGACTTCATACATGCAATTATACTGGTAGGTAAGTTTTCTTCCCCAAATCGCGATAGAAGCCCTTAATTACGAAACTACAACCGGCATGTCAATAGCAGCAATAAAAAGCTTCATTCATAAACCGCTAAGCGCTAGTTCACTTTCGATCGCCAACCCATAAAGATGGGTTTATCGCGCCTCTGTTACAGCAGAGGTGTAACTTGACATAATTTTGCGTAAAACGTGCACATAATGGCCCATTAAAAGGAAACAATTGTTGAAAAAGTTATACGAGTGTTCGCGTCACTTTATGATTGTGTGTTTACAGCCCACCTGAGGTTGACATTGACTTTGATTTGTACATTTATGGCTTAGTAAACGACTAAACGGTTTGTGGAATAGCTCCATTAGTTACTACCTCCTATTAACTAGGTACTAGTTCTTGATGCTTCCACGATTTCATGATGCGTTTATGTCTCTTCGTAATGTAACATGATTTAACTATGAGCATGGCTATTCATAATTATTTTCAGTATCGGCGAAGAATTACTATCCATAAGGGATCTCAAATATATATATAACTTTCTAAAGCGTTTAAATCAAATCTAAACCGTATTCCCTTGAGATAAGTGCGTAGGGTGAGTGGTTCAAGCTCGAAGGAATCTTGTTCTACAAAATAGACAAAGCTCGCTGTCGGGTAGGTAAAGTTTTATGGTCGAAGAGAACCCGCATTTTATTACCACTGATCGCTACCTATTCACTCATAATTGACAACTCGACCTGTCATTATGCTCTCTTTTCAACAATTGGCTTCTACTTCAAAGAAACACTTTATTAAAACTTTGTTTTTTTAAAGAGGCGTCGTGGGAAAATAATTTAAAAATAGCTCGTAATGTTTAATCAAAGTTGTGATTACACTACAAATAAAACAAGTTGACTGCAATACTAAATCACAAAATGTAGTTGAAGTAGATGCATAAATAGTAGAGTAACACGTACTCGTAGATTGCATAAAGATTGGGGCTGACTACAAGCGTAGGCGACATTTAAATGTTGCGGTAGGGCAGTTTTACGAACTCTGCATAGCTAAATAGCTGTCTTCTTTCATATTTTCTCACATAACAAAGAAATGAAAAAAATGAAATGAAATGAAAATATTTATTTGACACAAACACACACAGAAGACAGAGGGATACAATATATAAAAAGAATACAAAAACATCCAAAACAAAAAATAAAAATAAAGTAAAACAAAAAAATAGGAAGGAGTCTACTGTGCTGCGTGGGCCAAAAGGGTGCAGTCTCAGCATATAAGCCGCCACATAAACATGAACACTATCGTGTCATGTCTATGCAGCAGCGCTGGTTTTCAGACTGACCACTGGAAAAGGGTGACCTCACAAACACAAAAACAAATATTTATTTAACAAACTAAAAACATAAGCAACATACTAAAAACGAAGAAATAAAATAAAAAAATAAAATAAAAAAACCCTAATACAAAAATTATCTAAATTAAAAAATATGCTACACTAATACATACATAGATTAAATAATAGAAAAATAAATAAAAAATATCATATAGGTACAAGAAAATGAAAAGGAAAAAAAAAATAAAAAAATAAAACGTCGTGAACAGCGCTCGAACGCATCAATAAGCACTGCCAGCACAGCACAGCGGGTGTCACTGTCACTGTCAATGACACTGACACCCGTACACCGGCGGCACGAGAATCACACTTTTGATGTTGGAGGCAGAAAATAAATATTGATTGTTAACAAAATTTGAAAGGTCAATGATACCTACCCGCCAAGGAGTATAAACTACACCATGTGCATAAAACGTCCGTAAGTACCTACACACACTCTACATGCACTGTTGCCTTAGTATAAAATCTCTCTTGAGTGACAACCTAAATGTACTTAATGATTTTAGGGCACGGATTGGTGGGGGGATGTCATTCCAGCACCGAGACGCTGCGAATCTGAAGGAACCGCGAAAAGCCACCAATTTATGTCTCGGCGTTACAAACACGTTAGTGCAATCCCTTTTTACGAAGCGAGAAAACTCTTGAACCCTTTTAAGCTTCTGGAATAAATAAGGTGGCATTTTATTTTTTACTATACCAAACATAAGCGTAGCCATGTGAAGTATTCTACGCGCTTTCATTCTGAGCAAATTAGATGAAATAAGATAAGGTGTAACGTGTGTACGGGGAGGTATATGAAAACAGAATCGTGCACATGCATTTTGCACTCGTTGAACCAATTTTTCCGTCCTAGCTAATAAACAAGACCCATAAACTACATCACAATAATTGAGTTTGGACAGAATCAGTGACTCACATAACATGATACGAATTTCTTGGCTTAAATATGGACGAATTTTATATAAAGATTTTAATCTATAAAAGCAGTTGCGCACACAGTCAGCAATATGATTCTCAAAGTGTAGGTGGCTATCTAGGGTCAGACCCAGGCTTTTAGCCTCAATCACCCTCTCAACATTCTCTCCCCCGACCTGAATATTGAATTGGATGTTAGAAAGTTTATCAATACCAGCCCGAGTACCAAACACCATGTACTTTGATTTTTTTGGATTAAGCACAAGAGAATTAGAATTAGACCAAAGCAAGACTTGGGCCAAATCACTAGTTATCCCCTTCACAGCGTTTGGACATTCATGAGGCAAGAAGGAATGGTACAACTGTACATCGTCTGCATAAAGATGAAACTTGCAGAGCTTAATGGCCCGAGTAATATCAGCACTGTAAAGGATAAAAAGGATCGGCCCGAGAATTGATCCCTGGGGGACCCCTCGAGGAACTGCTTGGAGAGAGGATCTGAGTGTGCGACCATTGGGCATCTTCAGTTCGACACACTGCTTTCTCTGATCCAGGTAACTAGAAAACCAATTAATCGAGTTAGAGTCAAACCCATAGTAAGCTAGTTTTGAAAGAAGAAGAGGAATACTGATTGAATCAAAAGCGCGTGAAAAATCAAGAAGGACTAAAATACTACACATGCCCTGATCCTGAGCAGCTATCAGATTATCCACCACATCTAAAAGGGCAGTAGAAGTGCTATGTCCGCGGCGGAAACCTGATTGACATTGCGGAAGTATGTGATGTTCTTCAAGATACTTTGTCATTTGTAAACAAACTACCTTTTCCAATAACTTAGAAAGGCAAGGTAGTAAGCTTATAGGCCTGAGATCACTCAAAGTAGAGGGCTGACTCTTCTTGGGAATGGGTTTCACAACTGCTTCCTTCCAAGACTCAGGAAAAATACCACTAACAATGGATTGATTAATGATAGCAGTAATTGCTGACAAAGATTGAGGCAAGGTCATGAGAACCATATCCAAAGAAATGCCATCCACACCTTGGGCATTTGATTTAAAAGATTGAAGAATTTTTAGAATAGTGTAGTCATTTACAGAATGTAAAGCAAAGCAATTAGAGTCGGAGCTGTACCTATGATGCTCAAAGTAGGTAAGCTGGGATATTGGGACAAGACCATCACCTGGGACATTGAGGAAATGTGAATTGATCAAGTCAGGATCGTCAAACTGTAGTGGTAACTCACCAACGTTTTTTTTATTAGGTAATATATTATTTTTTAGATTTTTCCAAAGCTTTTTAGGATTCAAAATATTTTTGTTTATATGCTGTGTGAAAAATGCTGTTTTTTCGCTCTCAATAGCTGCCACCACTATATGTTTCATGCTCTTGTAACAATTTTTGAGTTTATCCGATTTATGAAGTCTGTGCCTTACATGATAGTCATCTCTGATTCTCATCATTTCCTTAACCGTGTCAGTAATCCATGGGTGAGGGGGACCTTTGAATTTAGTAGTTCTCAATGGAGCATGAAGATCGAAAAGGGTGTTAAAAATAGAAGCTAGGGCTAAAACTTGTTCATTAATATCAACAGATGCCAGAGGGTAATCCCACCTGACTGAATCAAGGTCTTTGGAAAATAACTCCATGATAATGCTCTTCAGGGGCCTATAAGTAACAATGCGCGGAGATGGCTTTTCTTTTTTGATCTTAAACTCAACAACCAACATTGCATGACGGCCTAAATCAGGCGTGTGTAGAATAGCAACTTTTTTAACAGGAGTATTTGTACAAACAATATCAATCAGAGTCTGGGTGCAATCATCATAAAAATGAGTTGGCTCAGATATTACCTGCTCAAGGTCCAAACAGTGTAAAAATTGCTCGAGTAATGGACGCTTGCTGTTGTCAGGGTCAAGCAGGTCGATATTGAAATCCCCAACCAGGATAAGATGGTCACATTTAGGAAAGGAGGCAATCGAGTCAGTAATAGCATCAAAGTAAGTTATCACATTTTGCCAAAACAATGATTTTGTTCCTTAGACATAGACATATTTTTGTCCAAAAATAATATATCGTATAGAGAGAGTGGTCACAGTGGATACCAAAAACAAGTGTTGACCTAAATCGAATCCATTATTTTATAAACAAAATCTAAAAACATTCTTTCTTAAATTAAACTTTCATTAAATACTAATGTGAATTATTATAATGAAGTTTTACTAACACAAATATATCTATACATACATACAGCATTATACAATGCCTATACCCAGTAAAACACTGCAGTTAATTCTGTCGCAGAAAACAATTGTTACGACACGAGTCATTGCATCCATCCGCTTGACAATGAAGCATCTATTTCTCAACACCGTTCAACGTTCATAAGAGCACCGTTTTGAATAATAGGAAATGGTGCAGTTTGCTGCACGCATCGGCTATTGAGAATATCGTGGGCTGCATACAAACTTTATCGTCGGTGATCTCATCAAAAGGACCGGTCGCATAAATTGCGCTATGTGTTACTTCTAACGCGCCGTACCAGCTCACAATTGTTTCTATGAAGGCGACATGGAAATAGCTACTAGTAGTTAAAAATGTATTGCACTTCGGTCATGCGGCTTTCAAAGCGTTCCGTGCAACCTAATTAAACGCGCTGCCGAGCGTCTAACAGAGGTCTTGGAAATACGTCAAACGGATGCCGACTGAGTCATATTTGTATTTTACTGTAGTATTGTGTCAAAACTCGAAGGAAATGGTAATGATCAACCGAAAAAAAATTCTATCAATCCTAAAAATGAATATAAAACATATTTTTCACTTCCTGCCGTAAATAAATCGAGTTTTTAGGTACCAACGCTTACGCGCTTGACATTGTTTTGAAAAATGTATTCTAATCTTAAATGAATTGCCCCCAATATATTTTTTTATTTATGCAGGTTCCCTGTCGATGTCGGTTGGCGTTGGGGTCGGCTGTGGGTCTTCGAACCCGCTCGATTGGACTGGCCAAGTGACGGTGCGCAAAAAGCGCAAGCCCTACTCCAAGTTCCAGACTCTCGAGCTCGAGAAAGAGTTCCTGTTCAACGCGTACGTCTCCAAACAAAAGAGATGGGAGCTCGCGCGGAATCTCAACCTGACAGAGCGGCAAGTGAAGATATGGTTTCAGAACAGACGGATGAAGAACAAGAAGAATTCGCAGCGGCAGGCAGCGCAGGCGGCGCAGAACAACAACAACAATTCGAATGCGAACAACCATAACCACCACGCTGGGCACCACCACGCGCCGCACCATGTCGCGCTGCACCACGCCCCGCCCACCAAACACCATCAGTGACCCGCGCCTTTCTCTGGGACTTACCCTCTCCACCACGGTATAGCCAGTTAAATCGAAACTAGCAGGATAGTTCCAAGGAACAATGTGAGGATTGTGGTCTTAAGGTTTCGTGAGGATTTCCATCCGGATGGTTACCTGTTTGACTCTAGAGGCGTGTTCGCAATACCCGTTCCGTACGTAATCGCGTGGACGCTTCGCTTGCGCCGTGCGCACGAGTCCCAGAGAATCTCATACTAATATTAAATTGTGTTGTCGATTTGTGTATAGTATTAATTACGATATGTTCTGTAATTTTAACGAGACTAAGTAAATGAGTAGATAACGATTCCTGATATTATTGATATCTAGATAATAGCGCTGAATATGTATTTGAGTCTTTTTTTAAGTACGAATTTTCATGAATTTTTAAAGACGTTGCCGGTAAATTTAATAGTTTCTAGATAGTTTATTGGAAAACTTTGTATAATATTTTGTGAGACTGCTTATTGTTGTATTCGTATTGCTGTTCGAAGGTGGATTAGTCATAATCAGTTACTCTTTTATTTTCGTTACCAAATTGTTGAATGACCGGTTGCTTTGGTGGCAGTTATAGATATTTCTTTGCAAATTGTAGGTACGATATTTATATGAATTAGATAAAGTGCATACATTAGCTGTTTAGTCTTTACTACTACCATCAACATGTCACATTTTTTTTAAATAAATATAATTAAGTACATTAGCAGTTATTGGAATCAGATTATGATCAAATATTTATTACTGTTTCTTGCATAATTCGTAAATTTTGTTATTATAAATTATGGATTTCTGACAAAGCTTTAACTCGGTTCCAGTAGAATTATACATTAAGTTACTGTTATGACTTTTGATATTGAAGTTGATGTTATAATCAATTAATTAGGTGAATAATGGGCAAGTGCATTAATTTTGTCCTATTGATCATTTTACTGTTCGCTTTAGCCTTTCTATTACTTTTATTTTTGTTTTAGTTGAATATTTTATTATTTATTTTATACAGGAGTAAAACTACAATCTATTAAATAATTGTATCATTCTCTACATCGAACGATTAATGTACTATAGGTACAGCGTGTATAATATTATTGTCATGGTATTTCCTAGAGATATTAATTGTAAAATCATCTCAGTCTTTAGAGTATCATCTTTGTAATATCTAGCTACTTACATTTTATATTTATCTAGGTATGTACCTAATGAATGTTTCTATTGTAAACTTAGTAGTTTACTCGTTCTATTCTTAAATCTGTATTGTCCCGTAAAATACTTTTTAGTAATAAAAAAATTGGTGTTTTGTACAAAATGGCGACCTCGTCTAGGTGACCGAATTTCTATGTAACTGAAAATACATTGGTGTTTTCTTACATAAGACGAAGGAAATTAATATAGACAAGGTATGTGGTAACATCTAAAAAACAGCCACAAATAATGAAACTGATATTTCTTTTGGAAATCTAGAAAAAAAACTTGATTCAAGTACTTAATACTGATGTAAATTAGATGTGGCAAACATTTACTAAAAGAGTATCATTGCTTTTCGGATATAAAAAGTATCGCTTCTCTTAGAAACTGGTTCAGCAGTTTCAGTAGTATTTACAACTAGAGCCCTACCTATTATTGTAATAATTAAAGGTCTCGTAATTATTATATTGTACAGATAAATTAAAGTAGTTAATCACGCCAGAATATGTGAGGTTTTTGTTAAGATTAATGTATAATTAAACATGAATGTGCTCTCGACAGTTTTATGACGAATTTAGAAAAGAATGTATGAAAGGGGAAAAAAATTAAATACTTCGTCGTGTCCTGGTTACTTTTTCTTTTGACCTTTTTGTTGTTATTTTTATTGGCATTATTTATAATAAAAGCACAAGTTCAAGTCATAATCATCTACCACATAGATAAAAAACCCTAGAATTACTTTAGAATAGAATAAATACCTAACCTTCTTTCCCACACAACCCTACCTACACTCGAAATCCTTATTAGCCGGACGAGAATTATTGAATAATCTGTTTCTCCTCTCGAACAAGGTGCCATAGAAGTTATTATTCATTCTGTGACTCTAAACTTGGTTGACTGGTCACTTGTCTACGTTCCTGGGTCTGCTACACAGGTAGCGTAGTAGTAAGAGTTAGGAATATATCGGTTCATTCCAAATTCAACTTTATTAGTATGCAAATAAAGCTCCACATTCAAAGGAAATTGTTTAACTGTCGCTTGAGTGAACGTACGTACGGTAGACTACCTACTATTTATGTCGTTAAAATTCAATTTTAAAAGTGGTCTAGCAGGTGAAATGCAAAAAGGCGCGGGTTCGATCCACAGGCGGCGGGAAGAATGTTTGTATCAGACGCAAATATTTGTTTCGAGTCTGTGTGTTGTAATACCCAACCGTGGTAGGTCCTCGTGGATTCTGACACTCACGCACGATACAGTAAAGCTCAGTGTGTGCTAGTCGTAGCAGAGTGAGCTACCACAGGTTTGAGAACTTACATTTTGAGGTTATGCTTATTTAGACTTTATCGTAAAAGGAATAAGAGCGATCGTTTTTTAGGAATGTTAGTTTTTAGCATCGCCACCATTAGGCCACCGCAGGCATTGATTTGTTTTAGTCTTAAATTGGACTCATTTTTCATGCAGAGTTCCAGACAGGCTCTAAGGTAAGAAGGCTATCGTCATCATTAAGATCCTAGATGGTCAACATCTTAGTAAGTTTATAGAAGCAAATAGAAGAATATACTTAGGTACACCTACTAGCCTTTACCCGCGACTATAGGTTGATTTAGGAAATCGATTTTTGACAACTTTATCGTAAAACATTGAAATTCTTGAAATCGAAAAGAAAATTTTGGGGAAAAACTAGCTTATGTCCGCCCTGAGACTTTAAACTATCTCTATAAATATGAAATTTCAATAACTTCGGCAGTAATAACGTCACCAGACAGACAGAGTTAGATACTTTCGCATTTATAATATTAGTAAACTAGCTTCCGCTAGCGGCTTCGCCCGCGTGGCACCTGAATAAAAAGCCTTGGTGTTATTCTGATGTATAAAAACTACTACTGTATTTACTTACTTACTTACTGTATTTATTTACTTACTACTACTGTACAATATTACTGTAAAGTTTCATTTTAATCTGGTAAGTAGTTTTTGCGTGAAAGAGTACGAACAAACACACACACACCCACTCACTCATCCACAAACTTTTGCATTTATAGGTAATAGGTATTAGTAGGATTACCTAGTTATAGATATTCATATCCCTATTTGCTTTAGGCAGTCTATTTCAAACTACTTATTTAGGTACACCTAACTTCGCGATCTGAATTCCTACATTTAATATTTCAAACCACAAATAGGTATTAATTTATAAAAGGTAACGCGATAAATACCTACCTGTTTACAATATTAATTAAATTATGGCTAGTAGGTAGGTAGCTAGGTACCTAAGGTAAGTAATCTATGGTAGGTTTGCTAAAGTTTTATGAAGCTTTGATTTCCTAAGTGAATGGTGCTGCCGGCGCCATCTATTAGTTACTTATCTACTGTATAATTAGATGCGATAGTTAGGTAATTATAATCAATGAAGCCGTGTTGGCTAAGTGGAAATCACGACTTTCAATCCAAAGGTCGTGGGTTCGAATCCCGGCCTAGTCCAATCCACAGTATGTACTTAAATAAAAAAATATTATACGCATTACATTACATTACATTACATACACGTGCTTAAAACAGTGAAAAAAAATCATCGTGAGGAAACCAGTTAGAATTCTTATAAGCGGCGACGGGCTTGCAACCTGTCACGTATGGAATGACAACTGTAAATTTGTGAGCATGTGCCAAATGTAGTCTCTGCATGTGCCTCTGATTAACACTTTTAAATATCTTCAAGGATCTGAGCGCCTGGAAATCTGAGAGGATGTCTACCGGAATGATAATTACAATCATGTTCCTTCTTATTAATTTTATCGCTAAACAATGCCCACGACTAAGTATTAATACAGAAAGTAATTAGGTAGGTAATAGGCAATTTATAGTTTAGGAATTTATATAAACCATCATTGGTACTACAATATTAGGTACCTACCTACAAAACACGGGCTTTAGGCAAACAATGCACAGTAGTAGACTTTCTATTTTGGGTGGACCGTAATATAGCGCCATCTATTGTAGCAGAAGCTAAAACGAACGACAAACATTCCTTGAAATAAGTATCTATAGAAGCAATAATGGAGTCATTAAGTTAAATAAATTTTAGACTAACCAACTAGATAGAAAGAAGAACTAGATCTGAACTAATAAATGGATAAGGTACCTACCTACTTACCTACTTTATTTATCCAACTGACGAAGTTTTGGCCAGATATAAGGGGTACCTAGGTATTTCTAAGCTATTTCAAGCCAAGTTTCATCCGATTTGGTTCAGCTGAACGTTCATAATAATATAGGTTGGTAATCATTTCCATAGACACAAGTAGAATCTGGAATCCAAAAAATATCTAGATATCTTTAGTAACACCAATAAATTATTTTTCAATGAAATATTTATAAACCAGTTAGATGTATTATTAGGTATTGAAATATTTCACAACCAGTTTGTTTATAAGTTACTCGTAGTGTGCAATAACGCATTGGAAATAACGCAAAGGTCCTTAACCTTGCCCACATATAAAAACCAATCTGGGTAAGTTACCTACCTACTGGTGAACTCCCTTATTATCTGGTAACATTTTTGACAGGGGAAAATCCGTATGTCACTTTGAGTTAATTATTTTTATTTACCCTCATACATCTGCGTAAGTTCCTAACTACTAATTAATCTGAAAACATTTTTAACAGGGGAAAATCCGTACCTAAGTCATAATGAGTTAATTGTTATTATTTACCCTACATCTGTGTAAGTTCCTAACTACTAATTAAGGGAAAATGGGAAATTAATATAAATATCTGGTATTTTTTTTAACAGGGGATTATCCATGAGTTCATTTTTTATTTTTTCTCGTGGATATTGGTAAGTTCCTGGGTACTGATTTAAGTAAAATAAATAATTAAGTATTGGTGGATATTTCAACTTGGAAAATTTACAAAAAGATCTGGTAATCTATTTTTGAGATGACCGGTTATTTTTAGGCATCTGGTATCAATAATTTCACACTTTGTTTAAATAACGAACGTTGTAGATACCTACCGAATAAGATTGATCGATCGTATAGGTACTTACAGTTTATCAATATACATAGGTAGGTACCTACGGGACACTCGGGGATGTTTAATCATTGAGTAATTCAAAATTATTGGGAATACTGAATATCTCCCACTTAGTAAATTGCTAGGTCGGTAAGCAAAAAGGAAAGTAGAGATATTAAGACCAGATTAAGTTTGGTACATTGTAAGCCAAACTTATTGCTAAGCTTACAATATCAAACGTTTAATACGAAATGGAAATTGGTATCAAACTCAGTCCCAACCAATAACGCGAGATCAACAACAAAGTAACCCGAGTGTGGTATGCGGCAAGGATCTGCCGGTTATTCTTGAGTCTGCCGCCCCCTGATTAGCATATAAATGAACCGATCCGAGACAACTTTATACTACGCCACCACTCTAATCGGACCTATCTCGCCTCCCCGCCCCACTATAAACTGATGACAAAAGGGAATTTGAACGAAAATACTGGAGGTCATTCCCACTGGACGCTCCAATGTAGAACTTGATTCTATTGGTCGCTGAGTAGGTAAGCGCACGAAATCATTAATTTTATCATTGATATTTTTTCAGATATCTTAAGCAATGCGCAACAAAGTATGTCGGCGGCATGTAAGTAATGCTTGCAATGAAATCAGTTGTTTAGTGTTATCGAGGACTGACGTTATGGGTATGTTAGCCTCAGAATTTTCCATTTGAGTCTAGTTTATATTCTACAGGGATCTTGAGAGATATCTACAGTATAATGTACCTACTTACGCTTAATTGCATATTATCGTAAAATCAAGATTTTCATACCGCAATCGATTTATGTTTTGTTTACTATTTGTATGCATAATTATAGATTTTTACACGGGTCTTTATCACGTACCTTTTATCTATTTTCCAGACGTTTAGACTATTATCACAATAGCTAGGTCGCGGGCAGACATCTACCTATGCAATCAAGTTTCAGTTCGGATATCTTAAAAGAATTGCTTGAAAAACGTGTGGCTAAAAATATGTTCGATTTTTGGCTTGTTTGTTGTTTACTATTAAATTTGGCACATGCCCAGTTGCAGATGTTAACATTCCATACGTGATAGGTTGCAACTCCATCGTAGCTTACAAGAATACTAACTGGTTTTTTCACGGTGCTTTCCTTTAGCGTTTTGAGTTTATACTAAAACGCATATACATTTTTCGAGTAGAAAATACATTAGCATTTTCTACTTTATTAAAAAATGTGATTAGCTAACATAGCATATTTTTATTCCATACGTTACGGGTTCAATATTGATATAAATTTGCTACCAGAATTTATCGTATCGGGTTGAGTGAAGAATAAATAAAAAAAAAACAACATGTCAGTCGAACTATGGCGAGTTGGTTATAACAATGCCAGCCATACTTTTCTCATTCTTTCTCTATTTTTATGATGTAATATTTGCACGTGTTTCTAGCATTTTTAGATATCAACAAGAATCAGAGCGCCTGGAAAACTGAAAGGATGTTTAGTCTACCGTACCTACTTGGTATTGCAGTCGTGTTTTCTTTTAGAATTTAATATAACTGGCAGCTTATAAAATTAGTCACATAACGTAAACTATCATATGTTAGCGTAAGCAGGTGTTGATAGCTTCAAATACCTAAAATTCTCACATGAAAACCGTGCCGTAAATCCACATACCCTCGACGCAACTCGCACTCGTTTTATTTACATTCAACGCAAATTGAATCCTTGGTACGGAGCCAAGACGCAGCTGATTTAGGTAATAGCTAAGTTCTTACCGTTTTACTACCCACAAATACATGAGTATTATTTATACAGCGCTGTGGGTTCGACCCAGGATGACCCTAGACAAATATTTGTGTGATGAACATTGTTTGTTCTGTCTAGGTGTTATAATGTATATTGTGTTTGTTTTTTACAAAAAATAGGAAATATAAGTATTCTATCAGTTATCTAGAACCCATAGTACAAGCTTTGCTTAATTTGGGGCTAGATGGCGCTGTGTGATAATGTCCATCTATATTTATTTATTATTAATATTATTACACAACTCTAGGTAGGTATGTCTTAGATACCTGTAGGGATTTAATTTCAGCTAATATTCAAATATTATTTTGATGACACTAACAGTCCACCCCGGCTTCGCACGTATTATGTTACATTATTCAATTTATCGTGTTCTCTAATATTTTATAAAAAAATATGGCTATAATAAGGCTGAACGTAGCTTTAAATACATGAAAGCATTTTTAAAATTGGACAAGTCATTTTTGATTTTATCCATTGCAAACTAAAATACAAAAATACAAATTTTACCTCATTATAGTAGCAGTATCCTGATAATATTATAAATGTGAAAGTTGGCTAGGAGATAATAAAATAATGAAGATTTTTGGCTCTGGTTAAAAATGTAAAACAATTCGTTGAATATCTTAATCAAAGAGCTCTCTCCGTGGATGTCAATTCAGCAGTGGGGGGGGGGGGGGGTTCAATGGCTGAAATGATGATAATGATGAAGGCTTTGTTTGATATAAATTGTTTATTTATATCATCTTATCTTTTATAAATAAATAATAAATCCTTATTTCCCTTGGTCACGATATTAGTTTAAACACATAGCCTACTTTTTATTCAGGTACCCGTGCGACACCGGGGCGAGTAGCTAGTATTTTATTTAAATAGAATAGACGAGAAAACTCAACTTTCAACGAATAACTTTGCTAGCTACTTCCGTTCAACTGTGACTCAGCTCGCTCACATATCCCAGCCATCCCGAAGGGGGGAGAGAGGGGAGAAGATTCGATTTGCCTAATAGAAGGAGAAGGAGGAGGCGCACTCAATTACGCTGAGTGAGCCGAGGTGTCCCGTAACGCTATACATAATTACATTATCAGATAAACGGTACCCCAATTTGTCCCATGTAAAAATTTACTTTTTTAGACCAATTTCTTTTTTTAGGATAAACGCCCTTTTTGTTTTGAATCTTTGTGATTGGATTAGATTAGCCTTCGGAGGTACTTAGATGTGTGTTTATTTTCTGATAATAATAGTTCATAGAATTAAAACTATCGTGGTTGTTACTCATTTTAACTATCGGCTAATTACCAATAAGTCAGCAATAAAGAAAAAAAGAGCCGCACGAAGGGTTCCGTGCTGTTGTTGTCTTGTTTTTATTATAAACTTTATTATAATAATTACGTTAGTAGTCCCCGAGTATACTTGAGGATGTCTAAAGTGGTATTTAGAGGCACGTCCTAACATCAAATTTGAGAAATGCCAACATTTTGCAGTAATTTTATAATATTCTGGTATTTGAGCAAACTCAACGACTTTCGTAGCACTAACTTAATATTACCTACTCGTTGCGGTGTTAATATTAGTATTTTAATTTTGAACGTTAAAAGCTCATTCAGAGTCAAAATTCTAACAGCTAACATTTCAACAGGAAAAACTGTGAAGCAGCGTCACCTTGCGAGCCAAATAAAAGTATTCAAAACTTTAGTCTCAGCAAAACTTGGTCTCGGCAAAACTTGATCTCATATTCGATCCGGATGTTTGTGTAGCGAATAATAAATGTATTGAAACTGCAAAATCTCCCTTCATTCGTGTTTCCATCCCTTTCCCGCAGTTCGAGCGCCCGGCACGTCCGGGGGCTATAACGTCGTTTGATGTTCTGCTCTCCAATGCTGGCGGTGGTATAAAACAAGATGAACGTACGACTGCGCTTGGGGCGACGCCTATATTGCCTAAACATCTTTAGTGTTATAATTCCGTGCGATGTGACCTTGTGTAGACGTAGTATTTCTTAATAAAAAGTACTATTTAAAGTTCGTAGATAGGTCTACGGTTTAGCTACGGGCGTAGTACTTGCTACGGCGCGCTATGAAAAAAATGGGTAATATAATATTTTATTGATTTCGTTGTTAACGTTGGTATTAATTTGTAGTTTAAATAATAAATAGTCAATAACTTAATAATTACCTATTAAAATACATTAAATTTATATAATAACTAACGAAATAATTACTACACGTCGTAACTTTTTTTTACGTTATGTTTCTTCCCTAATAAAAGAAAAATATTATAATGAAACTATCTAAAACTCAATTTATGAAACAAACTTATATTTTTTTGATAGAGTCGAAGAAATGGATTAAATTTAGAAAAAATATATTATAAGTAATTTTTTTATTTAACTTAATTCATTTGCAAAAACTCGGTTTTAGATTTAAAAAATAATAATAATTTATGTAACTCACCTATATTTTCATGAATTTTTGGTGTTAAAAAAAATCGTTAATAGCCAGCCATGATTTTTCTCAAAGCCCCTCCTAACAAAGTCACCTCCTATAAAAATATGCAACACACCACGGCACGTTACCGAGCGGATACCAATTCTATCAACAACCCATAAACCACAGCCTTTCTTTGTCTCGCTTCTTAACGCTATCGGGTCGGAGAGCGAGATAGAAATCTACAAGTTTAATGGGCCGTTACGTGAGAAAAAAATCAGTCATTCGCGAGTAGATACGCGAGTGATAGTGTCAAGACGGAAGGACATGGTGCATTGTGTGATACCGGTGTTATCACGAAGACTTGTTGCTAGAACACGTGAGTACCTGCATTACATCTATATATCATGTCACTGGCAATGTTGCAGACTTCAGACTACTCTAAATTCAAATTTTGTTTACGCAGTCAACTGTTTTCGTTGAACTGCCTTCACCCTATGCATGGTCGTCTGTACACATTGCTGGTATATCTCTGGTTCTTGAATAGCTGACACCGTTATATAATGGCTGCAATATAGCAATGAATAAGAGTTACCTTGACTATGAACATTGTGTTAAAGTGAATTCGTATGCTGCATATTTCCTGTATTACGTCCCTATTTTTACCAAAGTAAATCTTGACAAACGTACCTATGTATAAGCAGAGCTTATGAGTGTTGCTATAGGTTATGCGTGAACCATGGACGCGTGAACTCATCATGGTTGACTCACAAACACTGAAGGCAGTTACAAACCGGTTCTGTAAGATAACCTTTAACGTAACCGCGTATAATGTGTGTACCTACCTACATTGAACCAATAACTGGTCGTTGGGACGATACGGTTTGTATGAAAGTTGAGTTGCACCTGGAAAATAAGTTATAAAATACATTATGAGAATTTTAAATAGAAATACGGCCGATTACCACGTTTTTTTCTTGTATTGCTGACATTTAGAGACAATTCAGATGCTCTTCATCATGAGCACCGTCGGCAATAATCCGTATTTATATTTAAAATGATTTACAACCATGATAGTTTTAACATTATGAGAAAACACGAGAATTACTCACGTAAAAATATATTCTCATAATGTGTACTACAACTCACAAAAACTTTGAAAGTGAAAAAGGTTATAAAATAATTTAATTTTATAAAATAAATATTTATGAATATTATAAGCTAGTTTTTATGCACACTTCACTCTCATAGAGATAATAATAATTAGCTCTAACAACTCATATTGTGTTGGAAATTATGAAAAAATATTTTACATTAAATATATATTTGCGACCTGGTTTTTATGATATCCTTAACGTTTTAGAGGAAACTAACTTGGAATCGTCTTAAATCTAGTTAAATTCACATCTGATCGTCTGCCTTGCTAAAAATTCAATACAAATAGGCATACAATTTTATAGACTAACTAAAACACGTCTATACAACATCGAATTGATTCAAAACCATTTGAAATAGAGTCATTCAATCGGATCAGTAAATAAAGCACTTGTCCGTGAGTCAGTCACTGAAGTGTGGCGATTGAGGCGAGATAAGAGCTCGGTTCAATAACCCTGTTATCGAGCAGACCAAGTTCGATATATATCAATCGTTTGGGTATGGTTGGGAAAATCATAGGATATGAGTGTCTATGTTTTAGGGGTTTGATTTTTAAACAGCTGTTAGGGTGAGAGCGTTGGTTGTGGCCATTTTAACAACATTTTAATTTTCAATTAAACGGTTTATATTAAAACGACGATTTTTAAACAACATATGATATAGTATTTATCTATCTCTTAGGTTAAGCAAAGGTTTTGTGACAGGTGGTATTTATTAATTAATTATTTATAATGTGGAATATTTAGTTGTGGTCAATCAAGTCTAGAGATGTAACGAATCACAACTGGCACTAATAAAAGCGGACCATAGACAAAGAATTGGAATATAGATTTTAAACAAGTTTGTTTGTTATGCTTTGGTTATTGACTGCACAAATTTAAAATGATCAAAACCGGGGTAGGCATCACAACCGGGTCTTTGACCCTATATAAATTATAAAACTCTTGCGTTACTGACCTTCTGATCTATCATCGCACAGTCTAAACCACTGTTCCTAAAAACTGGAATTTGGAGGATGTATTCCTTTTGGTGTGTAAGGGTAAGGAATAAGGCTAAGAAAGGAATTCCGAAAATCCAACTCCTATGAGTGTACCTACTGCGAAGTTTGGAGTCGGTTAGAAAATAACTTCATGAGAACGAAGTTGCGAGGGTTTCTACTAGATTAAAATATAAATACAATAGGATCACGTCTGTCATTCCCAAATGAGAAGGTGCAGACAGGTGCAGACATCCCTTCGATCTTAAGGCATTCAGATCCTTGAAGATGTCTAAACCGAGTGGTTCAAACATCACATTTGGCAGGTGCCCACTTTTTGCAGGAAGTTTTCACTCAGAATAATTTACATATTGATCAGACTGATTCTTTTTACAAGCTTTTATTTAACTTGCAATGTATGTAGGTATGTATGTAACTATGTTTGTTAAGGTGGAATCTTGCAACTCAATTTTGAAGCAGTTATCCCTAACTGATTGAGCTTAAATTTCGTATACTTATGTAATTTCAGTGACAATGCAATAATATGATGACAGTGAGCTAATAATGGTGCAGTTGATTTGAATAGTAGGTATCAAAGTATTTCGATGATAAATTCTAAAATGTATCATTTTAAAAAAAAATCTTTTCGTTAAAAGTTTATTCTATTATGTTTTCAGCTTAGTAAAAGTCTAGGTAGGAACCTGAAGTAATATATTTATAAAAATAAGAGACGTGGCTTGTTCAGAAATATTTTTATTTTCTATTCGAAAAAGAGCAATCGTCGACATGGAGTGCCTTAAATGATTTTACAAAAGCTTGTCATTGAATTTTTTTTTTCAATATTAAACTTATTTCAAAATATTCCTCATTGTCTAAAAATTTCGCTCTTGATTGAAATCTTCTATGCCCAAACAAATTTCTTAAATTATAAAATAAAGGAACTTTCACATAATTATCATAATAAAGGGCATTGTAGGCAGTTTGACTATCTGTTTCGAACATTCGATAGGGTTATTGTTTTTTTAGTTGATGGCAAAGCAAGTCGCTTTTGTTCAGCGTTTTGCATAAAAATGTCATTCAATCTCTTGTTCGAAGGAAGATTGAGAATGAAATAAGTTTACTGTTGAAAAATATTTTACTATGACACGCTTTTGTAAAATCATTTAAACCATCAATTAACATAACATTGTTATTGGAACTTGACAATAATGAAAAGTTCTTACTTAATCAGAGTATTTACTAAGCTATTCCGTTTTGAGTGTCTGTTGTACAGCTCCTGACTCCATCATCAGATCAGCTCGATATCACCATATTATCGCATTGTCACCAAAGTTACATAAGTATGTAAAATTTCAGCTCTATCGGTTGGGGATAACTGTTTCAAAATTGAGTTGCAAGATTCTACCTTAACAAACATAGTTACATACATACAAACATACATACATACATTGCAAGTTAAATAAAAGCTTGTAAAAAGATAGTATCCACGAAGCATTTTAAGCTTGAGATCGAACATGTTTCAATGCATACATAATCATGACTAAAAGAGTTATTGCTTCCCACATCATGTAAGTTACCGTCGAGTAAGATAAGGCACTCAAGCAAGTAGCATTTGAAGAAAATAACCTGCAGAAAAAACCGGCCAAGTGCGAGTCGGACTCGCGCACGAAGGGTTCCATACCATCATCTATAAAAAATGACAAAAAACACGTTGGTTGTATGGGAGTCCCACTTAAATATTTATTTTATTCTATTTTAGTATTTGTTGTTATAGCGGCTACAGAAATACATCATCTGTGAAAATTTCAACTCTCTAGCTAACACGGTTCATGAGGTACAGCCCTGTGACAGACAGACGGACAGCGAAGTCTTAGTAATAGGGTCCCGTTTTTACCCTTTGGGTACGGAACCCTAAAAAGCGATAATTGTTCACACTAGTAGGGTATACCGGTATATAAGGTAAACCGTGTAGTAAATGACTCGCCTCGCAGCTCAGTTGGTAGTACTTCTGCCTTCTACGCTGTAGGTTGTGGATTCGATTCCTACCCAGGATAAACATTTGTGTGATAAATATAGATGTTTGTTCTCTGTCTTGGTGTTAATATGTATATTAATTATATGTTTACTAAATATATACGAGTATAAATGTTCTATCAGTTATCTAGTTCCCATAGTACAAACTTTGCTTAATTTTGAGCTAGATTGCGCTGTGTAAAAAAAATGTCCACCAGTATTTATTATTATTTATAATGGGTACCATATAAATAATAATAAATATTGGTATATATATGCTATATATGATGCATATATATAATAAATATATGCAATAACAACGTTTTACGTTACACTAATACTACATAGAGAAATGTATTTTTGTTTTTGTGTGTCTGTTTGTAATGGATAAACTTAATAAACCGACCAAGTGAGAGTCGGACTCGCGCACGAAGTGTTCCGTACCATTATCTATAAAAAACAGCATAAAACCACGTTTGTTGTACGGAAGCCCCAATTGAATATTTATTTTATTCTGTTTTTAGTATTTATTGTTATAGCGGCAATAGAAATACATAATCTGTAAAAATTTCAACTGTCTAGCTATCACGGTTCATGAGATACAGCCCTGTGACAGACAGACGGACAGACGGACAGCGAAGTATTAGAAATAGTGTCCCGTTTTTACCCTTTGGGTACGGAACCCTAAAAACTACTCTACCTCTTTTATCTATCAAAAGATATTATTAACGTTGCTAACATCATATTTGTTGGAGATGGTAGGTCGCTTTGTTATTTACAGTACATAAAGATCTAACGATTCAAGATTAGGTATATAGGAAGGTAATGGCATATTACATAACCAATTTGCAACTAAGTTTCTATATACAAAGTAAAATGGTTGCATGCGGCCATATTGACTGATATCTTATTTAATTTTTTGTTTATGAATAACCTTGATAACTTGCAAATTAATAAATTATGAACATAATTATTGTTTTTAATTACGTGAGTTACAGTTTATTCTGAACTTTTATGTAATAAGGTGGTAAAGTTTAAAGAAAAAGAAACTGAATTTAATATGATAACGACTGTAATCCCCAAGTACGGTAGACATCCTCTCCAGCTTATATCGTTGATTATGTCTAAAAGGGTTAGTCAACGGCACGTTCAAACATTACATTTAGCACATTAAAATAACCTATTAATTATCACTAATTTATTCATAGGAAGTGCTAGATTAATTTAATTGTAGCCACCTATTTGGTATCAATAAAATTATTCTAGCACTTATTCGAAGCATTTACCAAGTTATGAACTTATGAATAATAATTGAAATGAAAACGTCTAGTTAGATTATAGTTCTGTAAGTATAAGTACATGTATTAATTTACTCATAACATTCATTACACTTACAAACAAGCCAGTGTCTATGGTTAGAGAAGCTCTTATTTATAAATGTAAATTGCTTGATGTAAAACTAATTTCATTGCATGCCATACCACCCAAGATGTAGAAAAGAAACTTAGTAACTAGTTAGAAACTAGCCGACCCGTGACAGACGTTGTCTGTCAATTATTATTAATCTTATTTATTTATTTATACTTTAATTGCACTTATAAAATAAATACAAAAAGGCGGACTTAATGCCGAGGCATTTTCTACCAGCCAACCTAATTGGTAGTGGAAACATGTAGTTGGCAAATAAAAAAAAAAAAAAAAAAAAAAAAATCTTAAAAACTAGGTAATGAAAACATGGAAAAATAATATACTTAATTTTACATTATATTTAAAATAAATACCACAGAAAATATTATTATAATAATATAAGAATATAGATATATAAAAATATATAAGAATATAGATATATTTATGTACTTATATCAAATTACTTAAGTATATAAAAATTATAAACCTATGTTGTATAAAATAAGTGCAGTTTCTAAATGAGTTCTTAATTAATCGCATAGGAAAAAGCAATTTCAGGCAACTTTTTTCCCTACAAACCTTGTACTAATTTTTGTCGTTTATTTTTGATTGAGGGAAAAAACATAGCAGCCTTATCACAAACTTTCGCATTGATAATATTATTAGGATAGGATTTGTTAAAATTTAGATTTTCTGTAGTTATATTGATACAATTATATAGTTAATGTTTTAAGATATGTAATAATACACTTTAATATGGAAATCTAGCATTTAAAACCTAGACTTACTTTGTTTTTTAAAAGCTTTATTAAGGCGCTCCCAGTCGACGATTGTTTTTGTTCGAAACGAAAAAATAAATACTTGTGAATAAGCCACATCTCCTATTTTATAATGTATAATGTGAATATAGATGTACCCATCTTTAATCACTTCGATAAATAATCATACCGACCGCTGCAATGACGACAAACACACGTCGGAGCGTGGTCCGCCTTAGCTTTTCGAATAAATTAATGATATAAATTATGTATAATTACTTATCAAAAATCTATTCTAATAGAAATCTAGATCTACATATTACCTATCTTTAACAATAAATCACAAGTTGATTTTAATAGTAGGTATATAAAATATTTCGATCATAAATCCTAAAACGTATCATTTTGAAATAATATTTTTATCGTGAAAAGTTTCTGCTATTATGTTTTCAGCTTAATAGAAATCTAGGTAGGAACCTGAAGTAATATACTTATAAAAATAGGAGATGTGGCTTGTTCAGAAGTATTTCTTTTTTCGTTTCGAAAAAGAGCAATCAGCGACTGGGAGCCTCTTAAGCTCTTATTTAATTTGCAATGTATGTATATAACTACGAGTATGTTTGTTAAGGTGGAATCTTGCAACTCAATTTTAAACCAGTTATCTTCAGCCGAATGAGCTGAAAATTGGCATACTTATGTAACTTCGGTGACAATGCAATAATATGGTGACAGCAAGCTGATCTGATGATGGAGTCAGAAGCTGTTCAACGAAACTCCTCAGTAAATAGTCTGATTGAGATACAACTTTGCATAACTATCAATCTCCAATGACAATATTAAATTATGGTACTAGCGAGCTACACGAATGTAGCCATAGAAACTGCATACACAACATAACATCGTTGGATTTGTCTTGACGAGTAGGTACTAGAATTTATAAAAGCTTGATTTAAAAAATATATTTAAAAAAAAAACGTATATTTAAGTTATTAATAATTTTTACTCAAACAGACAATAAACTGATGTTAATTTTGTTAAAAGCCTTAGTAATGAGTTTTAGTAAAGCTTTCTAATTTGTTAAAATAACGTAATAAAAATCTCTAATATTATCTTATACAAACTATTTGATTCATTTGGCAATGATTTATATTTTTTCAGATTTATATTCCAGATCTTTGAACATGTCTAAAAGGGGTAGTCATATGCATGTCCAAACATAAAATTTGGCAGTAGCACTGATGCACTGTATCAGTTGTTTTGTAACAAGTAATACAATAGTAATACAGCAACAACTTTACTCGTAAAAAAAATCTTCTGACCATCAACAAAAGCTCTTCGTTTTGTTTAAATTCCTATTCTTTGTTCGACAAAAGAATAATTTAGAAAGTAGGTCGCATGTTCATTTGCATTTTTCTTGTAACCCTTTGGAATAATGGGAGCGACTATTTTTATGCAAATTACCAATAAACAATCCAAAATATTCTGAATTCGAGCAAACAACACTCAAAATGTGTTTTGACTTGCGCTGCGATAGTTGTATCTCCATAATAATATTAGATGATATGTTATATTATTAAGTGAGAAATATTCAGCATCATAAATAATCTCAAAGTGATTAAAAATAAGGCTTTTGATACCTTTTCGGTTTTAAATCCTAACAAAAAAAAGTGAATAAGTGAAAATTGGTTTTTGTGTTTGTGATCTACGGTTTAGATTTATTCAAAGAAATAACACCTAACGGTCACTTACATACATAGTCCTGACTCCATAATAGGGTACCATGTACCTATGGGAGTGTAACACCCAGACCCAGATCAAATATTTGCAAATAACGCAAACATTTGTACCTCCGCGAGGTTGAACCCGTATCTTGCGTCTCAGTCGGGTTCCCACCCATCACCGGCGTCATCAGAAAGTTTGAAGATACCCTGAAAGTGTAGTAGGTTGTGTGCGCTGTATGTTGTGGGTACAATCCTCACCCATATTTGTGAACTGATGAACTGTGTGTATTGATGAACGTAGATGTTTGTTCTGTGTCTGGGCGTTACAATGTATTAAAGTATGTACCTATGTATTTGCAAGAAAAAAAGGATAATAAGTATTCAGCTATCTGGTTTCTATAGAAGCTTGCTTAGTTTAATGTTAGATGAAGCTGTATGAAAAGTCCAACAATTAAAAAAAAAAAAATATTGACTATTAGTGATTTCAATAGGTATAGTGTGTTCAGTGTTGTAGTGTGTAGTGTGTAGTTTGTAGTGTACATGTGTTCCAACACTTCTTCTGAAATTAATTAGGATCACGACTGTAATCCTAAGTACAGTAAACATTATCTCTGATCTCCAGGCACTCGGATCATTTAAATTTTAATACCCTTTAGCAAACAATTAAATAAATACATTTTTACACATTCTGCGAATTGGCTTACCAATTCTGTCTTTATCTTTGTCTTTTATTTTTATATGATTGGCCGTGTTAAATAGGTACATTCAAGGATTGACCTTTATAAAAATGAACAGAAGTTTCTGCAGCCTGGTAATTTAAATACTTTCGTTATTTTAAAACATTGTTGCAAGGCCTGTAGGCTATAGGTACCTACTGTAAAAGTATGTTTTTCTTATCTAAATACATAAAATACTTGCTTTACTGACTGACTGACTGAACTATCAACGCACAGCCTAAACCACGGATCCTAGATACTTGTAATCCTGTAAAAAATATTTACCACTTGGCAATGCTGATCCGTTGTGCCAAATAGGAACCAGCTCTCAAATCATCGCTTCGACCAGACGCTATGATCAATTTTGAAAACTCAGTGGGCCCCTTTTTCCAGGACCCAGGATCTAGACCCCAAAACTTGTAAGCCCTATCGAGATTTGCATATTTGAGCCTTTTGAGGTCTTCCGCCAAATCCGAAGTCCCCGGAAGTTATTTGTTTCTGAAATAAAAGTTTTTTAGTAACTTATTCATAAAACAGTGTTGAGACTTTGTTTCTCGTCTTCTATTAATATTCGCAGTAGGTACATG
Source organism: Hydriomena furcata (assembly GCA_912999785.1). Taxonomy (NCBI): domain Eukaryota; kingdom Metazoa; phylum Arthropoda; class Insecta; order Lepidoptera; family Geometridae; genus Hydriomena; species Hydriomena furcata. Next base: position 5,893,831 of record OU538831.1, on the reverse strand, counting down.
TTCAAAAAACGTCCATGTTGAAAAACATGTGTTACGAGTTATTGATTTCAACACTTCAATACTTTTTATATTTAGTTATTTTGGCATGTCATTTTACTAACCAGCCACCTGCTTGTCCGGTTAAGAGTTTATTTAACCTTTTTGTTGACGCACAATTTTCTCTGTTCTTATTTTACAATAATCTTATTATGTTTCACCTGTCAACATCTCACTGGCCACATGTTCCACTTAGCTTTATATAGACACGTCTGTAAAATAAAGAAAAACAAAGAACTTGTCTGTCAGAAATTGTCTATATATAGAACAACTACATATAACATAGATGTTTGTTGTGTCTGGGTGTTATAAGTATGTATTTACAAAAAAAAAGCTGCTCTATGATGCTAGATGGCGTTATGTAGAATGTCCACCAATATTTAATTGTTTTTATTGAAAATTGAATATACAACCACTAATATAAATGATGAGAAAAAGAACTGAAACTAATATAAATTTTTAGATTAAAGAGACAATCAGATAACGAAAAAACGGATATCCATTATGGCATAAAAATCCAAAGGTCATTTCACGATCCGACATCGGACATTTGCAAGCCATTTAATACATTAGGGTTGCAAGATATCTGAATTGATCTACACATATTATAAAGAGGAATAAAATTTAACAAATTATTGTATTTTTGTTTGTAATTAATTAACTTGAGCAATTATAAAAAATATTTTACCTATCAAAAGCTTCACTATCACGGAGAAACACGAGTCATTTAAAAAAAAAAGATTTTCACGAAAATTGCAATTATTTAAACTAAGGTAAGTATCAAAAATTTGCCTATATTTAATCTCTGTTAGTACATCTGTGTGAAGCCGATGAGGGCAGCTAGTATTTTATATTTTGATGATATATTTTTACTTAAAAAAGAAAACATTAAAGAATTTATGTTGAAGCAATGCAGTAATTATGAAAATGAAAAGCAAAAATAAGTATTATGTAACGGGATTAAGCAAAGGTGATAATGATAATAAGGATATTTTGTGCATCTCAAAATTGTTCTTTTATATTTCTGTTCTTAATTTCGAAGAGGTATAAAAATTAAAAGATTATTAACAAGTTATCAACCCTATTTACATAGTGACACAGTGTTGCAGAAGGAACACAGAATTCAGATTGCACTTAAACCATATCAGTGGATTTACATGAAACTATATATTTGAAATGTGATCTCTTTAACCTTGAGTGTCTGCTTTGTATTCCATTTTGTTTTGTTATGGATAAAATGTAAGTCTTATAAATAAAGTATATCGTTGGGATATATATTAAACCTACCTAGTTTTCATATAAATGGCTTGAGTGGGCAGGAAACGGCAAAACATAAAACCTTGAAATATGTTAAAACACTACTTTAAACAAGGTAGCATATTATTTTACCTTTCTGGTTAATTTAAGGACAATTTGTAGTAGGTACATTAGACTTTTATGTAAAATGTAATACATATTAATATTATAATGAGAGAAAAATATATTTTTGTTTTTTGTACGTTTGTTTGTAATGGATAAACTAAAAAACTACTAGGTCAAAAGTCACATAATTAATATAGCTGAATTATCAGGAAAAACATGGATTAAGTAATAATGTAATTTGCTTATATAGATCCATAATAATCTTCACAAGTACACGTGCAGGGGCAGGCAGCAAGTAATATATATTTTTTTATAAAAAAATATATATACCCATTTCCTAAAAAAAAAATTTGAGTTTAAAGTTGCACAAATAGTTAAGCTTAATTTATAATAAATGACACCGTATAAACATAAAGCGATATTTCTTTTAATTTATTAGTATACCGAGCCTATTGTATTCTAATAAAACTCCTCTCAGTGTCTTTGTCATTTTAGATTGTAATATATACTCATTGATGGAGTCAATACACTTTTCATTTAAATCTATTATCTCGTTGCTTGTCCATATTTCATTCAATTGTCTTTCGACAACAAATTAAGTATTCATTTACCTACTCATACCTATACTTATACTCATCACTTGTTCAGATTGAGTGCTTCGCGGAGCCGAAACCTCGATTTTTGGGTTCTCCCAGGAAAAAATACAAAACTACTTTTTTGGGTTTTTATTTTCAAAATTTCAAAACTGGAATATAGTTTTTAAATTTTGTGTATTACCTTCGAAGAATTAGAACGACAGGCAGTTTGTGAAAATAAAAACCGTTCTTAAGGCGCTCCCAGTCGACGATTGTTTTTGTTCGAAACGAAAAAATAAATACTTGTGAACAAACCGCATCTCCTGTTTTATAATGTATAGTATATGTGAATAATGATGTACCCATCTTTAATCACTTCGATAAAATAATAATCCTACCGACCGCTGCAATGACGACAAACACACGTCGGCGCGTGGTCCGCCTTAGCTTTTCGAATAAATTAATGATATAAATTATGTATAATTACTTATCAAAAATCTATCCTAATAGAAATCTAGATCTACATATTACCTATCTTTAACAATAAATCACAAGTTGATTTTAATAGTAGGTATATAAAATATTTCGATCATAAATTCTAAAACGTATCATTTTGAAATAATATCTTTATCGAGAAGAGTTTCTGTTATTATGTTTTCAGCTTAATAGAAATCTAGGTAGGAACCTGAAGTAATATACTTATAAAAATAGGAGATGTGGCTTGTTCAGAAGTATTTCTTTTTTCGTTTCGAAAAAGAGCAATCAGCGACTGGGAGCCCCTTAAAAGATTTCGTAAATAATTTAAAAAAAAATGTTTTTGTCGTGCACATGACTCATACTGTCATACTCATACTCACATTACTTTTGTTAAACCTCGACTTTCATTTTCAAGGTAGCGAGTTCGAAATCATTAATCAATGGTTTTTATTCGTAAAATCTAGGAATAGGTATGCAATGGACAAAATAAGTTTTGTAAGAAACTATTACCTAACCAGTAATAGATACAATTTAAATGGAACTAACTTTGTACTATTCTCTACACATCATCATTTTCTTTTCTTTTTCCCGCTTAATGTGGGGTAAAAATATCCAAATCAGATCATCAAAAAAAACACGATTGTTGTATGGGAGTTGGGAGCCCCACTAAAATATTAATTTTATTCTGATTTTAAAGGTATTAATTTGTTGTTATAGCGGCAAAAGAAATACATAATCTGTAAAAATTTAAACTGTCTAGCTATCACGGTTTATAAGATACAGCTCTGCGACAGATATACGGACAGACGGACAAGGAAGTCTTAGTAATAGGGTCCGATTTTTACCCTTTGGGTACGGAACCCTAAAAAGCAACAAATAAAAATATATATACGCATCTATTTTTCGTCGGACGATAAGGTACAGCATTGAATCCGCATTCCCATGTCCCAACGAGAACGGTACGCGGTCGTTCGAGTCGCATCTAAATCACCTTAGTAATTATGTGAAATGAACAACAAAATAACAGGTTCAAAGTGGGATCAGAACATAATAATTTCGATTTAAATGTTAGGTTTAGGAAGTTTCATTTCAAATGCAGCTAAGTGAGTACGTTCTAGCTTGCGGCAAAGCTTATCATCTCAGCGTGATTAGAGCGAATAGCTCGGTCGCTACTGCAGTCTAGACATTCACTCATACATAGGTAGAGCCATCCGGGATTCATGCCAAGATCTCTTTAACGAGCACACATAGAAACAGTTGAGCTATTAAGGTCCTCTTACGTACAAGTTTAGCTTCAGCCATAGATGGTATAGGTAGCTTTAGTATATAGCTATATAGTCTGGTCTATTCTATACGTATATCTCTATACCTATGGAATGCTAACAACGGCAAAGTTTGGGCGCGTGCCAAATGAAATGTTTTGACGTGCCTCTGACTGCCTCCTTTATTCATCTCTAAGAATCTGAATGCCTGGGGTACTGAGTCTGTACATTAAATGAAATGATTTAATTTATTCTACTCTAGGTATGTAGAAAGTATAATGATTATGATGGTAAATAACAACAAACTTAAATGTACAATGGGCGGCAAAAGCTTAGTTTTGGGTTAGGCGCTTTATGAAATGTCCACCAATATTTATTTATTGAAATGTTTTTAAAGGAAAATTAGACGAAGGATATAACGGCGTGGCAAATAGTTATTTTGTCTTGTTAATTAATTTAATAGTTTTTTAGGGTTCCGTACCCAGAGGGTAAAATCGGAACCCTATTACTAAGACTTCGCTATCCGTCTGTCTGTCTGTCTGTCTGTCTGTCCGTCCGTCCGTCTGTCTGTCACAGGGCTGTATCTCATGAACCGTGATAGCTAGACAGTTTACATTTTCACAGATTATGCATTTCTGTTGCTGCTCTAACAACAAATAAAATAAATATTTAAGGGGGGCTCCCATACAACAAACATGATTATTTTGCCGTTTTTATAAATAGTGTAGTACGGAACCCTTCGTGCGCGAGTCCGACTCGCACTTGGGCGGTTTTTTTTATTAACTTATTACATTTTTAACCTTATCAATGTAATAAAAACTTGTAACAGTGTTTCCCACATTTGTTGAAGTATGTTCTCATAGCGCTTAATACCAAAACATGCAAAATATGTGCAAACCCACGGCAAAATATCAACACATTTTAACATTTTAGGGGTAGATAAGGAACATTTCAAGGGAAAAGCATTCTGCTATTAATCTTTTATTTTCATAAAGGTAACATACACACCTGCGATCCCAACCTGCCGGACATCCCAACCGTCGATAATCTGATGCAAATAGCAGACATGCAGCGCGCATGAGCAATCCGCACATCCCATCGTAAAACTGTAACTGCCACCCACCCCCTTTCTCCCGTCTGCACAGCTCTTTGTTTCTGGAAATGCCTTCGAGGGAACTAACCCGGGACTAGTCTAAGACCCCCTTTAATGGTGGCATTCTGCGGCGAAGCGGATTCTTCCTTGAAGGGTTGAGAATTTTATTAAAATGTGTCGAGTGTTTATACCTAATTTGGGTAGGAATGTCTGGCAGTAAAAGGAAGTGTTTGCGTTATGAGGAGGAATATTTGTTTTGGTAGCTAGAATATACCAAAGAGACATTACGAAATATCAAGTTACTAACGAATTCTTGGTGTTTCAGTTTGTGAAAGTGAAACCTACTCACTATAGTTGTATACTGTAGAATGTTGGGTAATTTAAATAATTATTAGTTTCGAAGCTTCAGATATTAGCTCCCATACATTTGACTGTCACGAACAATACATTTTCATACAAATAGGCTGAACTCTTCCGGCGTGATTAAAATACAAAAATACTAACTTAAAAACTTACCAACTTTTGTATTTATAATATTAGAACAGTAAATATTACTATAGGTACACTTAACGTAAAAATAATCAAACCAATATTAATAGGTAGGTAGATTTGTATCAACACGTATACCCTTCGAAACTCCAAGAAGTTAACCAACACACACTATTTTATTATTCTGAAAACGTACTCTTAAGGTTTGATCAGTAGCAGGTAGATTTTGAACATACTTATAATCTATACATGCGCAACCTTCTTGAGTCCTTGTGACAATCGACGAGGGTGACGGAGCAGGTATCAATTTAATAGGAAATTATACCGAATTTTCGGTACTATATAATACACTGGGAGGAAAATAATTATGTTGTGCTTAAAATATTATTTAACATTATTACCTAATAGAAAAAGTTAGGTAGGTATCTACATTTTCAAAAATGCTTAGAAGGTTCTTTCAGTAGATACCTACTGAAATTAGTAGGTATAGAAATGAATGAAAATTTAAAATGTTGGACAAATTAGTACAGGAAAAGTTTATTTTCTTTTGCTGCGCTAGTCCTTATTTAAATTAAAAAATTATACTAGCGTAAATTTTACCTAGGTACCTACTTAAAATTATTTTTTAAATAATTTAATTTATACAAATTTCTACAATCTACATAAATTATGATCTATTCATAAAACAGTGTGGCTTCCACTTATCTGATTATTAAGTTATTAAATTTACTAACTTAAGTGATTTTATCAGCCAAGTTTCTCATTAGCATATTTTATATCACTTAATGAAAATGGACTAGGAATTGCTGGCAAAGTATACCTCCGCATAAAAAGGGCGGCAAATAATTTGTCCTGCAGTGCAAAAGGTGAGCACGGCATACGAATTGTGATTGTTTCAATCGATCCGACCGTGTGAAAGGCGTTCGATTGGTTACCCATGTGTACCTGTTCTGTTATTCATGTAGGTGTATTTGTGCCTTTACATTTGGTTTATTTTCGGTGTATCACGTGTTTCCAGTCACTAGTTGTCCTCACGACGCGTATTGCTGAGTTTGCAAATAGAAGCTTGCTAAAAAACGTCTAATAGAGAAAGAAATTGCGACAAATTACTTTGATATTACGTGCATTGATTTTATATGAGAGCCAGTACCAAGTGAATATTTTTTTATGTAAAGTAGAAGTTGTGTCTCTTTGAGCACTAGATAGACAGTCAATATGAGGTTTTCCCATAATCCACCTCAAGAATTCTGTACAGTGGGGATTTTGAAACTTTTCAGCAGTAAGTACCGTCATTATTTGTTTTTATGTAGGACCTCTAGAATAAAACTTGATTTTTGGTCGGTATTACTTATTAATTATCTATTATTTTAGTAGAAAAGGTTAATCAGTAGTAGGTATGTATATTATATTTGGGTTTAGCTACTCTATGCAGTTTTACTAGTTTGTCTCTAAACTACTGTATTTTGTAGGTGTTTCTCTGTTCGTTTAACAGAGTATTTTAAATTTAGATGTTTAGTAAGATTTTCAAGAATCTGTAAATGTTTACCTTGAAATTACAAGCTAAGGCAGACCTAAAAAAAAGCACCCTCCTTTTCTGGCCTTTTTACACATAATCATCGTTCAGACAGTATAATAAGTCGATAATGTGTAGAAGGTATGAGTAGTAAGGTATTGAAACGATGGGCAATAAAAAAAATATAAAAAGGAGAACCCCACTTAAGGGGGATACAATCAGGGTGATGATGATAATGCACAGGTCATGTTCGTTCATAAACATATTTCTTCGGCGTATTTCCGCTATGTTCACATTAATTCAGTCAGACCATTCGGCCTCCTTATAAGGTTACTAACCCATTCAAACATATTTGGTAACCATTATAGTAAACCACATTATTTTGTCGTGAGTAAACTCTATCAAGCAACTAAGTGGAACGGTGTCGTGCTTTCCAAGAATGTTTAGTGTTTTAGTTTACACTGTAGTTTATCTATTCTACATCTTTAATACCTATTCTGTAGATACCTACTAAGTTAGGTATTTAATTTTACTGTGCTATACCTAATGATATGACATTTATCTATAGGTAAAAATATTATAAAGAGGAAAGATTTTTATTTTGTATGTTGTAACGATTAAACTCAAAACTACTAGACGGATTTAAAAAATTCTTTCATCAGAATGCTACATTATTTTTGAGTAACATTAGGCTTATTTATTACTAGAAAAAAACATGTTCACCCGTGCGAAGCCGGGACGAACCGCTAGTCCATTATAAAACGCAAAATACCAAAACAACCCAAAAACAAAATGTAAAGCCCACTTTCAGCGATGTACATATTTTTTGTCTTATTTATTAGTTTCATACTCTTTTTGAAATATAAAAATGACAGAAAGTTTTATGTAAATTAATATAAATACCGCCCGAACCGAGTATAAGAAACGATTAAAAAGGTAGGTGACCTACCCATATTATTTTTTATCCAAAACTTTCTTTTTATCAGCGTTCATCGCGAGCCACAGATAAAATAACAAGCTCCCCCACTGCGTTCATTCTTGTAGGGCCCAGCATCAATTAAGGCGCAACACCCAATTGTTGATCATTAGCCACTAATCCGGCTCATATTCAATCAATACCCAAAACTTACTCGCTCACCTCCCCGCCTCGCCCCTCGTCGCGCGACATTTAATGACACCCGTGCAACGAACCCGACAAGCTATTATAGCCACTCTACCTTCCACACAAGGTCCTCACTCCCCTGAACCCGCCCACCGCGTTATATAGCACCGAGGATCTATAAAAGTTACGTCTGTAATCTAACATAAAACTCGGGCCGTTTAGATGCGAACGCGGCCACGGACGACACATCTCGGTTCGCTCCGTACTTTTACCGAAATATGATGGTGATTTTTGTGTGAATGCACGCCGTTTTCCGTGTAAAATCAAGGTTAAATCGGTTGTCGTCGGTGTAGTGACGCGGACGTCACCGGGCGCGTCGTTTCGTGTGCACGCGACGTGTTTTCTCCCAAGTTTGACGTCTCCAGAGCTGAAAACAAAATGTGAGTACAAAATTTGAATATTCAAAGATATAAACGTGGTTGACACACGTTTAAAAATTGAAATACCGCTAATTTGTGATGAAAACTGCTGATTGCGTGCATAATGCTCGTTTTCTTGCCGGCAAAGTAGATCCGGAAGTTCATGAAATGGGCATACTTAAAAGTATTTACAATTTTTGATAAATAGCTATGTAGTTAAACTACTAAGCAGGTAATTTTTTTTAGTAAATTTAACATTACCTACTTACAAAGTGATTTTACAAACTATTAAATAAGCCGAATATCTTCTTTTTTAATTTTTGACACAAACTTTATTTAGGTATTTAGTATTTACTAACGATATTATGACAAGCAAATTATATAAAAAATATTTTACATTGTTATTAAGTAAGTAAAACAAATTTTACATTATGTACAATTATTTAAAAATAAGTAGGTAGGTACCTACCTGTCACGTCCTTGTTTATTTAAGGATAATCGTTAAACATGCTTGTTTTGATAGGTATACATATATTTAACAAGGATTAAAAAAAGCAGAAGGTTATGTGAAAAAAAAAATGTTATTATTATATATCTGTAAGAAAAGCTGCTCTACGTTAAAGGTAATATTAACAACCTTACTCACCAATTTTCTTTCCAAATAAAGAAAACCTAATTTAAAATAAACCATTTTGTGCAAAAACATCGCCGTGGCGCCATCTTTTAAGCACCCTGCAAACTTGCTAACTGAGGATTTTATGGAACTTTATTGCAACATGGCCAGTGAATTCGTTCTATTTCTCTCTCATTCCCACTCGCGCATGGATCTCATCTATCCTTTTCTCACATGTCACATTTCCAATGATACACGCGCTGCACACATGCAGCCGAAAACCAACCCTTTCGCTTATGCTTTAAGGTTGCAGTTGCAATGAATCCAAATTATTATACATTTTATGTAGCAGCCCTTCGAGTGCAGTATGAAATATGTTTATCTCACTCGCACAGGTATTGGCATCCCGCTTTGCTGTGTGCAATGTTATATGTAGATATCTCGTTCGACAGGAGATAAACAGATATCTATAGTGACAGTTTGTTGAGATGTTGAATATTATTCAAGGAGGCAAAGTTTCAACCATGATGAAATAGGCGGAGCGTCTTGTACCACGATTTATACGATCACAGAGCTGAGGCAGGATTATGGTGGGATGTAGGGAAACTGCTATTCCATGGGCCTTATTTTGAATAAATGTTGTGCTTATTGAATAGGCCATGCAAGATTGACATGATTGCAAGATTGTAGGTGTTGTGTAGGTATGTGACTTGTTTTTACTGTAAGTAGATACATTTTGTTTGTTTTTTGCCTGAACGGTCTTAGTGTCAAGTACCTACCTATGTCGGATTATTTAATATTCACAGGACAGTCTAGATTATAGACTCGAAAATTTGATATCATGAAATTTGGTATACCTACTTACCTATACCTATAGTTAGAATAGAAGGATCAGTGAGGACAATGGGAATTTAATTTAATTATTTTATTAAGTTCCTATTGTCCCCACTTGTGGGCCGAGCTCAATGGGGAAAATGGGAATTCTTCAACAGGATAAACAAAATCATATGGTAGGTTGTTTATGTTTGTTTGTATTAGATAAACTAAAAAAAATCCTGGATCAAATTAAAAATTATTGAAATTAGGTAGGTAGGTAGGTAAGTACATTAAAAAAATACATTATCAGCGAGTAACATGGCTCATATTTTAGTTTCAAAATGGTAAATTTGTATTTTATATTTTTGCTTGCAATGGATTAATTAAAAAACACTGCGCAAAATTTATTTAAATTTTATAAAGCTACATTATATACCTACCTATACTAAATTAAGTAGGTATATTATGTGGGCAAAGTTTGGACCTGTATGTTATTATATTACTCACTAGCGACCCGCCCCGGCTTCGCACGGGTAGCATGTTATTATACATATAAACCTTCCTCCTGAATCACTCTATCTATTAAAAAAAACCGCATTAAAATCCGTTGTGTAGTTTTAAAGATATAAGCAAACATACATACATACATACATACAGACGCGGGAAGCGGAAAGCGACTTTGCTTTATACTATGTAGTGATAGTGATTTGGAAAGGTGTCTTCAAGAACTTTGAAATTGAAAGTAGGTAATCATCTTCTCTGTAATGTGTACGGATTACAATTTTATATTATTTACGACAATAATTAGTGCAATGATAAGACAAGTATCGGTATAGGCACCTAAGATATAGAAATAGTAGGCAGGTAAGTATAGGCGCTTATCTGCTAGGTGTGTGGTGTGGTGTTTAAGCATGTTTTATTAATTTATTTAAAGTCTGTTGATATTTACATATCCCAGTCGTGCATCAATGAATTTTACAATTCGAAAAACGGGTCAAATGCGTGTCGGGTCACGCGCATGTAGGGTTTCGTAGTTTACACAGCTAACAACCTTATATAAGTAATGTTCAATGGTAGGTACAACCTACATTTGTATTATTACTTCTCCAAGTCCATTTTATAAATTGGTCGAGTATTAACTACGTCTATTACGTAAACTTGTAACGCCTACTTAGCTGTGATAGTTTTCCTTTTCAGTTCGTTATATTAAGCACCGTGAACTTTTTCGCGCGACCAAAACCAAAAGTTTAGATTTTAGAGGGAGACACTCGTTTCTAACAAAAAATGGCATCTTAAAGCTTAATATTTTACAAACGGATCTTTTAATCGAAAAGTTGTTTTCCACCATTTTGTTGACATTACTAATATGTATATTCATGCCAAAAACAGCTTTCTAGAACTGATAGTCTCTGAGCTAAGCTGCGGACAGACGGACGGACGGACATGGCGAAACTATAAGGGTTTCTTGTTGTATACGAAACCCTAAAAATGAAGGTATAATGTACCACGTGCTCAAAATAACGAAATAAAAACATTGTGCGATTAAGATTTGATAAAAAATATTTTTTCAATAAAATCTTTTGTAAAATCATTAAAACCATCGAGCTCCTGCGCGCTACCACCTGTCACTTAATATAACATTGTCATCGGCACTTTGACAAGTAGGTAGGTAGGTACCTACCTACCTAGGTATGCAAAGTTTTTACTCAATCGAACTATGTATTTAGGTACTAAGGAGTTCCGATGTGAGAGTCTGTTGAACAGTTCCTGACTTCATCATCAGATCAGCTCGCTGTCACCTCATATTATTTTATTGTCACCGAAGTTACACAGGTACCTATACTAACTTTCAGCTAAAGGCCCTGTATGTCGACGATTGCTCTTTTTCGAAACGAAAAAATAAATACTTCTGAACAAGCCACATCTCCTATTTTTATAAGTATATTACTTCAGGTTCCTACCTAGATTTCTATTAAGCTGAAAACATAATAGCGGAAACTTTTCACGATAAAGATATTATTTCAAAATGATACGTTTTAGAATTTATGATCGAAATACTTTGATAAATACTATTAAGATCAACTTGTGATTTATTGTTAAAGATAGGTAATATATGTAGATCTAGATTTCACTAGAATAGGTTTTTGATAAGTAATTAATAATTATACAAAATTTATTCGAAAAGCAAAGGCGGACCACGCGCCGCCCATGGATCAGTACCACGTGCAGCGGTCGGTAGGATTATTTATCGAAGTGATTAAAGATGGGTACTTGGGTACATCTTTATTCACATATACTATACATTATAAAAATAGAGATGTGGCTTGTTCAGAAGTATTTTTTTTTACGTTTCGAAATAGAGCAATCGTCGACATACAGGGCCTTAATTGGTAGGGGGCAACTGGTATTTATAAAATTCAGTTGCAAGATTTGATCTGCACATACATACTAACACACGATCTAATGAACTTACACGGCAAGTTAAATAAAAGCTTGTAAAAACAGTTAGTACTTACCTATAACCTATCTATTCTTAAAAGCAGCGGTGGGCTTACCAACTGGTCACTTATGGAATGAATAGGTACCTACTACTGCATGTGCCATATAAAACTTTGGACGTGCTTCTGACTATCCCTTTTGGAGAACAGCAAAATTCTGAACGCCTGAAGATCTGAAAAGATGGTCTAACATGCTTGTAGATTACAGTCATGAACCTTTTTACAAATTTTACTTAACTTGCATTGATCGTATGTTTGTAAGTTGTCCATCAAAATTTGCAAACCAGTTTTTGACTATTTACTGGCATCCGATTGAGCTGAAATTTCGTATGCACCTTTAGTTCTGGTGACAAAACAATATATGACAGTCAGCTGACCTGATGATGGAGTTAGGAGCTGTTCATCGTACACTCACAACGAAACTCCTTAGTAAATAGTTCGATTGAGTAAAAACTTTTTATATATTATGTCAAGATCCAACGACAACCTTCCTACCTATGTAATATTATGTGACAGGTGTTAGCGCGCTGCTCTGATTTCTAGCTAAAAAGAGAATTTTACGAAAGCTTGTTTTGAAAAAATATTTTCCAAAAGAAAATTTATACAGTTTTATGTTTGCAATTTAAGGGAGCGTAGTGCGTTATGCTTTGTATTTTCATGTAAAAACTACTTTCTCCTCATTTTATATTTTTCAATAGAATGCTCATTTTCACTACAATAATTTTAGGGTCTTACTCGTATTTTATTTTATCGAAAATAAATTACCTACCTATAAGATCATTCGGCGTGCGTCCGACTGTCTGTCTTTCTGTCATAGGTAGGTAGGTAGGTACTTTGCTTCTAAACTGCTTGTAATCCGCATTTATTTCAATAGTTAAATAAATACAACACTTATAATTGATTTACTTCATGTAGAAGTTAAATGTCTGAATTTGTAAATTCTAAAACTACTAAGTACATACTTTTTAGGGTTTCGAGTCAACAAGAAACCCATTTAGTTTCGCCATGTCCGTCCGTCCGTCCGTTCGTCCGCAGCATAGCTCAGAGAGTTTAAGTGCTAGAAAGCTGTAATTTGGCATGTATATAAATATTAGTAATGTTAACAAAGTCGTAGAATAAAACCTTAATTTTTTTTTTTTAATTTACCTCCCTTACACCTAAAGTGGGGATGTTATTTTTTTTTCTCGCATACCCTATGGTGTGGGGTGTCGTTGGATAGGTCCTTAAAAACTATTATGGGTTTGCGAAGACCCTACATTGTGCGTGGCTCTACACGCACTTGGCCAGTTTTTTTGAACCTACCGTCACCATCTCTATCTTTGCGTTTTTAAAATTATATGAGAAGATATCTCTCAGGGTTAATAAATACACGAGTCAATAAGTAAATATCTACACGAAAAGCTTTTTCCTTCAGTACCATGGTTACTGAATAAAATTAAATTTTAGTTTAGATAACCCTGTGTGGGAAATGCGTGAACGAGCAAAATAATGTTATTACACCAATAATAAAAACCAATAAAAAACTACAATGCTTTTTTAGTTAGAAGTACAAAAATTTACTTCAAACTAAATAATATATATGTTTTTGAAGTTTTATTGGTCGAAGCAAGTTTAGTAATACATTTGTCGTTCATTCTTGCAATCACCATGCTCAAAAAGTTGAAAAATTTGCATTTAACACAAAAATATAAGTTTTTGACTATACTTCTGTAAAATAATCCTTTCTCGGGTTATCAAGCTGTGGATTTCTGGATTTCTTATTTAGTTTTTAAACGTACCTAATTATTTGTAAGGTAGGTATTTTTTAACCGACGAAAATGGAGGACCTTCTCATGTCAATGTGTTTGTATGTATGTGTATTATTTTTTTTATTTATAACCACGCATATCTTTTTACCTGGAGATCCAAATTCGATGGTTTAGTTTTTTAAACTTAATTTTTATTAAAAAAAGCTGCAACATTAATTAGGCTACCTGTGTTTTGTGTGGGTAAATATTTGTAGCATTTTAACAAGCATTTATATGTAACTACAAGTCCTCGTTTGTTATAATGCATATTCATAAGCATTTTATATTCATGAACTAGCTGTCCCGACAGACGTTGTCTTGTCAAATTTAAATAATCTCCTAGAAAAAGGCATTCAGTTTTTCCCGATTTTTACAATTTCCAGTCAAAGTAGGTATCCCATTTTTCTTTATTTTTAAACCAACTCTGTATTAAAGCGAACGAAACAAAAAAAATCGTTTCGGTCAAGCTGTTTTTGTGTTTTAGCGAGACTAAAGTAGAGCAATTCATTTTTATATTTAAGAATAAAAAACAAAAAATTCGCAGTCTAGCCCTAGGACCTAGAAGCTATGAGGCAACCCACTTATTAGTTTCTCCGTTATTTTAGTTTTAAGTGAGTGAAGGTGGACTTATTAGTTTTAAAAAGGAAGGGGACTTAAATTATTCTGAGAATATTTTTTGCTTCAAAAAATAACGGAGCTAAATAATTTTTAAATGTATGAATAAAAAATAATCCTAGTAGGTAGAAAAAAGAAAACATTTTCATGAAAAGTGTATGTGTGTATGTGTAAAAGTGTGCGTCGTCTTTACGTATCTTTACGTACAAATTCCTCCAAAATTTTGTTTTTGTAATATGTATTAACTACCTACTGTATTAATGTGTCATAGGTTCAAGTTAGGTAACTTCTCCAATTTTGAAGTTTGTCAAAGTTTTATAGAGGCTCATTTTTTACTTGTTAATAAAAAATTTAATCCTTAGTTTAATTATTATCTTTATAAAATACTAGCGACCCGCCCCGGCTTCGCACGGGTAGCATGTTATTATACATATAAACCTTCCTCCTGAATCACTCTATCTATTAAAAAAAACCGCATCAAAATCCGTTGTGTAGTTTTAAAGATATAAGCAAACATACATACATACGCGGAAAGCGGAAAGCGACTGCTTTATACTATCACTACATAGTATAAAGCAACGGATTTTGATGCGGTTTTTTTTAATAGATAGAGTGATTCAGGAGGAAGGTTTATATGTATAATAACATGCTACCCGTGCGAAGCCGGGGCGGGTCGCTAGTGTAAAATATAATATAGGTAGGTAGGTATAAATGCAGTTTTAAATAATAGGTACCTAGATAGGTATTAGTTTTGATACCTATATTATTTTGTATGAGTTTTTATTTTATTTTTTATTTTTCATAATTAAGGTAGGTAGGTACATGGATATGAATAAATACAAAAAAATATATATATTATTTACAACTTTCTAAAACTGCTAATTTACAATAATAAATTATATATTAATTATAATACCTACCTACTTAGATTATAATACGCGGTAGGTAGGTACGTTAATATTATAATTATACAGAGTAAAAAAATATTAGTTTAGAACAGAGTATCAGATACAATAACAAATATAATATCAAATTAGATACAATACAACCAATTAACGAAATAGTTTTTAAATCTCTTTAGAAATAAAATTGCCATCCTAACCAAAATACGGTAGTAATAATGTAAATCAGTACGATATACAATACAGAGGGTATTTTATTTTTCAGAAAACTTAAGCATTATTTTTGCTACTTTTATAAACTTTTTAGATTCTGTTCTATTCCAGAACATCACAAGCGACCACGAACCGTTCGCAGAAAAAGTCCTTATAACTAAATGTCGTTAAGCTTTTATTGCCTTCTGAATAATGGTCGCTTCAACAACTCGTTCCGAGGAGCCAGTTTTTAGTTCCGGCATTTTCCGCCGAGTCAGTGGCAGCACTGCCTGAGAAAATATAATTTACACTGTGAAAAATAACACCATAATCATAGTAAATAAACATAAAAAAATGTTTAAAAATTAATTTTATTTAAAAATTTCTATTGCTTTCTGCAAACATATTTTTGTAGCTATTGGTAATAACGCCATCTAGCGTCGAGTGGCAGAACTTTGTAGTGACGCCCACACGCAAAAGCTCTCCCCACCGTACGTAAATACATACGCACACATACAAGCTACCTGAAAGGGATGAGCGATGTATGAAGTGTGGGGGGAGAGAAGAGACGAAATCCATTTTTAAAAACTTTTTATTTAATTTATTTTTCACGCCGTCAAGTAGGTTCGTTATGTGGCCAGACTTAATTCTTAGGTATGAAGGGATTATTAGTCGGGCGATAGGTAAATACATTATGGAACTCATGCCATGGTGTGGCTTGATTTAGACTGGATAAAATGGGCTTTGTTTTTTTTACAGGAGACACCGTAAAATGCATGAATGCGTTAATTATGTATAAGATAACCACCTTATTATGGTGCTGTAAGTTGTTCTGTTTGCCAAAACATCATGATGTAAAATCCAATATTAAGTCCTTTCAAAATAGGAGAATCAATAATTTAAAATAATTGTATTCTTACTAAATGTATGTAGGTTTTTATAATATAGGTATATATTTGTTTGGCATTAAATGTATAAATAAATGATCATGCTAGCATGTTCATGTTTAACCCCAAAATAAAATACATAGGCAATAGAAAAGTACCTAGAATGGTATAAAAAAATACATTTTATCATATATAAATAAAGTTTAATCTAGCTTTTATAATAATATATTTTGTAGTAGGTTAACACAAGTTTTTAAAACATTTCGTTGACTCTAAATTTTTTAGGATAAAAATTAAAGTGTTTTGTCGTCCCATACCAAAAATGACAAAAAAACACAAAAACCGTTCCACATGCAAAAACTGAGCAGCTTGACCAATTCCAACCTTAAAAAAAGCTGAACACATTTTTTACTAATGACCACCTCCAAAAAGCAATGCTAATAATGTCCACACTTTGTTTAGTAACTGCGGTATACGGTAAAAACTAGAGCAAAAACCCATTGTCAAAGACTTACCTTTTTATGCAAAAGGGTTACATACAATAACATAAGGAATCGTTTATAGGGCAATATAAATATACAATAGCTGTAACATTGAGTTACTAATGCTCTATAAAAAAATATTCAACGGTATTACGACTAAAATGTGAATCAGTTGTAATTTTTCACTTAAACAGTAAAGTCTTGCGTGAGCTATTAAATTTTAATGTGGTTTCAGTTGGGAAAATGAATGAATGAGCTGTGTTTTTAATCGTTTTCTGTGAATAAAAGTGAGTGTGAGTGAAACAAATTATAGTTCAGCTAAAATGTGTTGTGTTATTTATTAATATTTATCATGGATATCCAAGGTAAGTTTACTTTAAAATCTTTAATATAAAAATGAATCGCTGAATGTGTTGCTAACCGCAAATCTCAAGAGCAGCTGAACCGATTTCGCTAATTCTTTTTTTTGTTGTATTCGTTATTATCAGGAGAAGGTTCTTATAAAAAAAACATGAATACAAAAAAATTAACTTGACAGGACAACGTCTGTCGGGTAACTTATAAAAGTAAGTGTTTATTTCACACACTGCTTCATTTTTATTTTTTTAAATAATCAATTTTCACTTTTATTTGATCTATAAATACTACTCTCTTTTCCTTTTTTTTCTTTATTAGGTATATCTAATATTATGCGGTTATTAACATTAAACAATATAATACTTGTAAACTATTAAAAATGATTACCACTACAATCAAATACAATAAAATTAATTATCAACTCTTTATTCACACCCTCTGTGGGTTCGAGTAGTTTACCTACCACATAGCAGATCCTGGTTAGGTACCTACTAAAATAAAATAAAGGAAAACAATTAACCGTTAGCACAAATTTGTCCGTCAAAATCTTACCAAATATACAACGGGAGCTAATGTTGAATGATAAACAGGCGGTTTGTGAAGCAAACGCCTACAATAATCATTGACGAATAACTTTGTGAATACAAACTATTTATTAATTGGTCAATGACGTCAGGTACCTACCACCTAGCCGAATCCATGTGTTGAATCACTATACCTAAATGAAACACACGGTGAATAATAAAAACCGTTGTATGAGGATGTTTCCATAGAATCATGTCATGAAAAACATGTTTGTTATTTTTGGGTTAACATTTTAATACAACAAGATTATAATAGAATAGAAAACTTTTCATTTCGACCACAAAATACAGACAATAACTTATAGGATAAGATAAGATATACATGTAATAGAAATAAGGCTCAGCATTTGCTACAGCAGCAGAAGTTGAGCCAAACTTAAACGTGTAAAATCTATAACCGATAAATGATACCTACGGATAATTATAATACATATAATTGTCTCATAAAAATAATAAACATTTATTACGGAGAACTTTATAGATCCATTTACCTTAGTAAAATACATCAAACTTTTACAAAACCGAAAGTTATTCGTGTTAAGATTATTTAGAAGAATAATTGAATTTATTGTGGTTATAAGTGAATATACCGGCCGCGGCGTGTGATTTGTTTCTTAGCCTTAGTTCTAATCCCACGCTGAGACCTAATAGTTTAACAATAGCTACAAATTATCAGCATAATTTCCCGGTAATTATATACAATGTCGCTTGTAGTCATGTATAGTTTACCACAGGTAGGCAACTATAGCATCGGAGGGTTTAGTCAGCTCACGCAATGTAGCGTGCCGTCGGTCATTGCAGCTGACAAAACTCGCCTCCTCAGCGCAAACCCAACCTCAAAAACGATTGCACACTAATCCATCCTTACCACAACCGGAAACAAGGTTTATAATCCTATAACACCAACACATCTTAGCAACGTAAACTTTTTTAGGCATTGCAGAAAAAATAAGGAAAAATTGAACACGATAAGCTATGTTTCTCTGTGATAAATAGTGATTTGAATTATTTATCAAAACATACGCATGTTTTTTTTATCTTTGCCAAACTTAACTTGGTTTATAAAACTGTCTGAACCAATTCCAACCAATTTACGTGCTAATTTCTAGCATTGAAGTATACAAATCAATTTACATAAAAAACCCGTATCGATCTAAATGACTTACCCCTTAGATAAAAAACGGTATATATAAGTATGGTTTACAAATTCCTGCCAGTTATCAATGCAAACTCAGTTTGTGTTACCAACCATTTTAGGAAAAGTGTTTTCATACGGAATCTAGGTAGATAAAACAAGTATTATTAAAGAAACGTCGACCCTTGCGTGCTTACAATAAGTTATGTAACATGACACTATTCAGGTATGCGTCTAATTTGTTTACTTTCTTTGAAATAAAAACTGTTTCGTATTCAAGATGTAGTAAACAAAAAACATCCGTTGTTTTACCCAAAAAAACGAAGTTGAAAAAGACTTGAAAATTTTGTACCTGTCTGGTAATAAATAATTCATTTTTGTTACTACTTAATACAGATAAACCATATAATCTACGCATTCTCTTTTAACAGTAGATAATTATATTGAACCTTCTTTTTTCAACGAAAAATCTCTATGTTTCAAGCGAAAAAATTCTATATTAGATAGTTTTCTTGTTCAACTTTCAAGTGGGCTCATAGCTAGCACAAAGCACACACTTAAGAATTTAAATCGTTTAAGTTACAACGAAGTAGAAAAGCCTAAAGGTGATCTTTAAATATTTTATCTTGACTCCACTTGATTGTCGACCCACGGCCCTTCCAGTGCCTTAACTTGCCCACCATAACCTGATACCCCAATTCTGCCCCGTAGCTACAGAATATAACTCAAATAAGTAAATCCGGAACTCTTTTATGGGTCTTCCAAAGATGGACAGTTAAGTAAGTAGGTACAAGATTGGATAGGTAGACTTATCCCGAGTAAAACTTGACGTTATCCCGAAAATAAGACTAGAGGTACTTGAGAGTTGGATTTATTGAGGTAGGAAAATATTTCGTTGCGTAAGTGGGCCCGTTTTGTAGATTGGATAAGTAACCGGCTACAAAAATAACTTTGGTTTAGTAAAACAAAAGTGCGTTTGTTTAACCTGGTTATACATTATATAGTATATACTACACGAATCTAATCTCTTTAATGAATACCTACAGTATGTATATATAATAATTCACATTTCCAATAGGTAATCTACACCTTTTTTCCATACAATCAGTTTACATGTTTTTATAATTCTTTAAAAGGGCCTCTTAGTTATTTCCCACTAATGCCCTACAAAAACCCAGGTCCTAAATTGAGATTGAGAATAAACAATAATAATATTTACACAGTTATTTATTACCTATTAATAACTAAAAATGATTAAACGATGTTGAATAATGGCAAAATTAATTAAATTATTTTTAAAAAGAGTATCGGCTATCACCATTGGTGTCATAAAAACTAAGAATTATTCAAAGTACGCAGTCAATCCAATTCATTTCCGAAATGTACCTTTAGATTTTACAGAATATTACGTGATTTCAGCATAAACAACATCACAAGCTTTGACATTCGTAGCGTAAACAAGTTTAGCGTAACAAGAAAACAAGCTTATAAAGAATTGTGTTTTTAAAGAAAACATCGTGAACATTCTTTTACTTTTTACTATCAAGCAATCAAAGCATGATCCCTCTCACTTCATCGGATGAACAGCCTCATTTGCATTGACCCGGAAATCATTCCCTCTTTTGCACAAAAAAATCCACGAGAGTAGTGTTTGTAAATTTTCCCTCTGACCTACTTGTACATCTGCAGGACCAGATAACGCTGCGCCACCTCGTCCTCCGCTCTCGCATGCTGATTGCTTAAAAAGGGGGGTTCGGGATGTATATTGGGGGTTCAGGATAAGTTGGTGAGGTGGGCTGACATGGATCGATAGTGGCTGGCAGGTCGCCCAGATCCGCACCCACATTATTGTTATTGCTAACCGTCAGCGTCTATGCTTCCGCCATTGGTTCGAAGCCTAGTAATAATCTGAGACAACGATTCGGAGGAGTAAAATACGATAGGTGAGAAATTTAGGTTATAAAAGTTTTTGGGCTTAGTATTTGACGTTCGATCATTGATTTCTATGAACAAACGAGCTTCAATACCATGAATTTTGTTGTAGGTAGAGTTATTTGTACCTACCCTTTTTGTATTGAAAAAATACATCATTATTTTGCTGCTAACGTAACTTACAGTCTCTACAGTACCGTATTTATCAGACAATGTATACACAATTAAAAAAGACACTACACCAACATTTTTGTATTGCACACTTATTTAAAATAGTAGTCTATAATAAAATGAACTTACATAAATAGGTTACATAAATGTAGGTATTCAAATACATATAAAAATAATTACAGAATTTTTTTTTATCTATGCATAATAATAATACACAATAAATATTTTAATATACATAAAAAACTAAGCTATATAAAGACTGATAAAGACGTTTATTTACTTACAATGTTTATATTAAAATACATAATCGTACTTGTCAATCTTTAAATATAGACATAGAATGTGTCGGTTATTATATAATTATTTTAGTGTGGTGGTAAATGCTTTTAATCATATCCGTGATATAAAATTTAATAAATAAACTCTTCTATCTCTCTCCGTGCAAGCATTTGTACAAGATAGATTTAAAATAATTTAAATATTTTTTTGTTATTATTCGTGTAGTTTTATCGACAGAAGAAAGTGTACCTATTCGTATCACTCAATAGAATAGAATATTTGATGAGTAATAAGTCAAAAAATATTTAATTCAGGAAGGTTTATCCCTCACTGACTTACAACTAAATTTTTACATAGTTGCAATACCGTTCTATAGTTTATCGATTTTGTCAAACTTTAATATTATAACTTTAATATATAGTACTATAATAAAAAAGCTATATCACAAACTAGGTAAACATGATTATAATCCGGATAATAATAATTGTAAAATTTAAAAATTCTAGATAGGTATACATTTTATTAAGAAAATTTACCTACTAATGATGAGAAATTAGTAACAAGTGTCAAATAATTTAGAATTTCTACGCGACTGGCGGGATACCAGCCTTTTCATTTAATTCAATTGGAAATTTATTTAAATAAGCTGACAGACATTCATTTAATGTTCACTTTGTCATTAATAATAACAGAAAGGAAATGATGGATACGCCTCCTCAATAAATTTTATTATATACATTGTTTTATATCAAGCTACAGATAGCGGGTTAAATAAGTAAATTTAACTAATTTTGCCACTAAACTTGTTTTTTTAAAGTTCATTTAATTTAATTTATTTTCTTCACATTTTTTTAAGTATGTAGTTACTTAAAAAAATATACTAAGCCCTATTTTGAATTAAGTTATGTATTTATGATATATGTATTATCTATTTTAGTATTTTATTAGGCCCTATCCATAATAATTATTAAACTTTAAGCACGGTTACGTAAAAATCACTATATTATCATAAAGTTATTGAATATAATTTACGTATTAGGTATGGATTTTGTAAAATATATAAGTTATCTGAATATATAAAGTTAAAGGTGCTATAATATAAACCGTTTTGTAAGGATATGTTATATTAGTGTTTGATTACTTAATGTGGCTAATTTAATGGCAATCGTAAAATTCTATGGTAAAGGAAATCTGATGTGCGTTTTTAAATCGATTTTTAGGATTCCGTACTCAAAGGTTAAAAACGGGACCCTATTACTAAGACTTCGCTGTCTGTCTGTCTGTCACAGGGCTGTATCTCATGAACCATGATAGCTAGACAGTTGAAATTTTCACAGATTATGTATTTCTGTAGTTGCTCTAACAACAAATACTAAAAACAGAATAAAATTAATATTTAAGGGGGGCCATACACCAAACATGATTTTTTGCCGTTTTTATAGATAATGGTACGGAACCCTTCGTGCGCGAGTATGACTCGCACTTGGCCGGTTTTATTAATACATATATTCTAACCGATCAGGTGTTAAAACCTACTCTAATCCAATATCGATGAAACCTTGGAACCATTCTTCACGCTATTATATAAAGTCCACAGCTGTTTCGAAATGTATACTAGCAGACCCGCACGTTGTCCTGTCCAGATTTCAATAATCGCATAGAGGCACGTTGCTATGGCGACTGATGTCCGATTTTTTGCACACCAGCGCCGTCTATACCAAAATCATCCCCTATGCGTTTGTTATTATTTTGGGGAGGTTTTTCGTTTTTTGTACTAGCATTATATTTACATCTACAGCAAATTTCATCTTAATCCGTTTTGTCGTTCATTTTTGACTGGGGACCAAACATAGCAGCCTTATCACAAACTTTCGCATATATAATATTACTAGCTACCCGCCCCCGGCTTCGCACGGGTTTAATACATATAAACCTTCCTCCTGAATCACTCTATCTATTAAAAAAAACCGCATCAAAATCCGTTGTGTAGTTTTAAAGATATAAGCAAACATACATACATACGCGGGAAGCGGAAAACGACTTTGCTTTATACTATGTAGTGATTAGGATACATAAAAAATAGATAATATATACCTAAACGTGTATGTACATACGAGTATATCCATCGAATTGTGAAACTATTTATTTAGGTAGGTTTAAAAATAACAGTTTTATTTTTATTAATACTCACCCGCTGATTCGATTAGTTAACTAAAACATCAAAGAAGAAAGCCATTTTTGATAGTATATTAATTAAAATCGATGTTTAAGTAACCATTAATTAAAAATGAGACACTATTATGTGCAGTAAGCATCAAAATTTAAAATTGGAAAAGTATATTCAAGAATCCAATAAGAAAAATCATTCCAATGCTCTCTTTTTTCATACTTATGGTATTAAAGTCTGAATAATGTATAGAGTATTATTGTGAAGTTTAAATTTATAATTTTATTCATAACTAGCGACCCGCCCCGGCTTCGCACGTATAGCATGTTATTATACATATAAACCTTCCTCCTGAACCACTCAATCTATTAAAAAAAACCGCATCAAAATCCGTTGTGTAGTTTTAAAGATATAAGCAAACATACATACATACGCGGGAAGCGGAAAGCGACTTTGCTTTATACTATGTAGTGATAAAAATGGATTAAAAATATCTACAGTGGCTTTTTTTAGTAAATGAAAACCATTCCTAAAAACAAAAATATATTGTAGATAGAAATATACCGATTGTTTGATTGTAACTGGATAACTTGGTTCAAATATGGTGTGTAAATAAATAATGACCTGGATTAAAATAGATAATATTTTAATGCAAGTGAATCCATAGTGGCGGAAATTGGCTTCATAAGCTTGTAGGTACATTATGCATATTTCAATAATTATTATGACTAATATATGATAAAATATTTTAAAATTGTTGTTGGTATATAAGACTTGTATAAAAACTTATGCCGTTATTTATGATCAGTCAGTTTATTAAAAGCCTATTAAATATTTTGTCATTGTCACTTTCATGTAAACAAAAAGAGATAGCAAGAGTTTTATTGGCCATTTTATTAGGAGGTTTAAATGACTTCCGAATGAGGAAGTTATAATTAATTTATGTTTGTATCTAATTATTGTTTAGTTGATATTTAATGATTCAATGTGATCGCTCAGTTACAAAGCTTTTTTGGATCTAAAAGATATAGGTACCAACCTTTTTAAATATTTAAGACTAGCCGACCCGTGACAGACTTTGGCTTGTCAAATTTCAATAATCGAATTGAAATGAATGGAATGTTTTTTGTCTGTGATGTCAGATTTGTTGCAAACCAGCGCCATCTATATCGCCAAAATCATCCCTTTTGCGTTTTTTTATAATTTTGGGGATGTTTTTCGTATTTTAAAGTAGTCTATGTTTCATTCAGGCTGATTGAGGCACAAACATACATACAAACTCACAAACTTTCACATTTAATATTATTAGGATTACGATTTAAAAACAAAACTGACTTCGACGGTAAATTTTAAATCATCGAAAATATAATAGATGTGAATACTTTAACTAAAGTTTATTGGGACTACGCTAGTTATATTTATTTTATTACAAGCTAACCCGGCGAACTTCGTATCGCTTTAGAATTAACTCCCGTTCCCGTTCCCGTTAAAAAGTATCTTCTTTTATATTATTATTTTTCATATCTACTATATAAAAGAAAGACGGGTTTGTTACAACACTTATAACTCGAGATCAGCTGGACCAATTTTCATGGTTTTTAATTCGTTGGATTTATCTCCGCCCCGAATAGCAGAATACATCTTAAAAACAATGAAAACTGGACGAATACATAATTATGAAAGATGAATCATTTTCAATAAATGTTCATTGGTTTAGTACATGTCAAACATTTGTTGTCCATCCAGTCAAATACTGTAAGTAATGATTGACATTTATGCATGCGTTCTGAAATGTATTTTGTGTAAACTATTTAAAAAGGTTGAATCAACTATTGTCTGTATTTTTTCATTTTTTAACGGGAATGGGAACGGGAGTTAATTCTAAAGCGATACGAAGTTCGCCGGGTTAGCTTGTTCTTTTATATAGTAGAGATATAACTTTAGGTGTTTATTTTATTTTATTATTTATTTTATTTATTAGTAAGACTATATTTGCAGGATAGTTCTATTAATTTTAATAAGGAGTGAGTGAGTTTTTTATGAATGATCGGTAAAGATGGAAAAATAGGTATAAGTGGGCCGACAAGCTGGCGTGACACTCCCATTGTACGCGAGCGACGCGGACGTGAAAAGTGGCTAAAAAATAAAGCAGTGTACGATAAAAAGTAAAAAAGCCCGCGGAACAACCATCAGGGGCCATACCACAAGATCCTAAAATAATATCAAATCATATTACTCGCGGTGCGATAGTGACAACGCTATAAGCGTTCGTATTGCGCTGTCACCTTCGTACCGTGAGTAGGTAATATTATTTTGATATAACTTTTGAGCTTATGGCACGGCCCCAGCACATTGTTTATCGCCGCCGCGAACATTGGTGTCACGTACGAGCTTGTCGGCCTATCACAAATATTTCCCTAGAAGACTCCATTTTTTACCGAATTACAAAGAGTTGATGTTGAGGTTAGAGACAACACAAAATAAAATTATAGTAGGTTATGTTATAATTTTTTAGGTCCTAACCTTCGTATTCAGGAACGACACTATGAGAACACGCACCCACAGTGGACGAATTCGTTTTTCGTTCTCACAGTTTTGTTCCTGAATACGGGGGTTAGTCTGTTATTAAATACAAGGTGTGTTAAGACTAGCACCGAAAACTGATAGATGTTTAGTTCAAGCATCTTGATCGATTATCACCGAAAAAAAAGGTATTACATTTCGTCTTTCCACGAAGACAATGGAGCGTGCTTTAGTTTTCATTTTTCAAGGGTTTATAGTATAAATATAAATTCTAACAAAATAAATTTAAAAATATTGATGCCCAATTAATTGCATTATGGCATAAGCTCGTTTCATCGGAAATCAAAAGCTCTTTTTCTCTAGAAACTATTGAAACTTTCTAGAGACGTGATTGAAATAAATTCAATGACACTTCCATGTATATAAATCAATCAAGCCGTTTCGGGTCAAAGAATGAGAAAACACGAATTCATACACACGAAATACCCTTCTTCTCGGCATTCGGGTATAAATAGAATAATTTCCACGAACAAACACTCGCTTTTAATACAATTGGTGCACTTGCGTGACAACGGTAGGTAGGCAGATTTAATTGGACCAATTTGAATTCGGTCGCAACAAGCTTTTGCATTCAATTCTAATCCTATAATGGGTTTGTTGTTTGCTTCTAAGTTACTTTGTTACTAATGCTACAATAACATTTTGTTTGTTTAAAAATAGAACTCACTAGCCGACCCGTGACAGACTTTGTCCTGCCTAAATTTCAATAATTGCATAGAAAAATTTTAGACAACTTCCAATTTTTTCCCTACAAACCTTGTACTGATAAAATAAATTACGAATTTTGGTAGAATTGTATCATTCATTAGTCAAAACTGCGTTGCTATGACGACTAAATGTTTTTAGAATCTGACATAACAATGTCAGATTTGTTGCACACCAACGCCATCTATACCAAAATCATCCTTTTTATGTTTTTTTATCATGTAGGGGTTGTTTTTCGGATTATTAAGTTCCACCTTTATTTATTCTGATTTTTTATACAACTACAGCAAATTTATTCTTAATCCGTTTTGTCGTTTATTTTTGATTAGGGAACAAACATATAGCAGCCATATCACAAACTTTCGCATTTATAATATTATTAGGATATTCGTTGTTCATATTTGTTTATTCAATAGTTTGTTATTGTATTAGTGTAGAGTAGTGAGTCTACACCAAAAATAAAACAGCTTAGATAATTTTGTCTGTGTTGATACAACAAATCCAAGTAACAGTCAAATCACGATTGTTTCCCGGAAGAGTAGGCAGCGATCACGGCTTTCCACTCGCTACGATTCCGACATATCTATTTTGCTTCATCAAATCTTATCACATTCCTCACATTATTTTCTTCACATTTCCAAGTTAAAACTATTTAAGGGGGCTCTGAGAGTCCAGTTTTTAAATATATTTATTAAAATTAAATATGCAGAATATAAAAAAAAACGTCATATTGTACTAGATGACATAGCTTATATGACAAAAAATGATTTTTTTGTATAGTTTTGTTACATTCAATAAAACAGTACTTGGTAGAGCTCCCTTATAACAGTATTGTATCAAAATCATAGTTTTCTAAATGAAACCGACAATAAAATTATTTTGATAACGAAATATTGAAGCAAGACGCACAAACGGGGTGAACGCGGAAAATTTACCTATAAATTTTAATAGGAAACCGATACGCAGCAATTGTCTACCAGCGGGCTTTCAATTTCTTTTAGCTATAAACTGAATACTGTTGTATACATCTGGTGACTGAATTTATCGAGATGACATTCCCCTGCAGTGCAGTTCAATTAGTGTTTATGTTGTATTGTAGGTATTCAGCGAAGGCAAAGCGCACACTACGGTACGATAGCGCTAAAGCTTTTATATACGGAGTCAAGCGTCCAAAAATGGAGCACCGAATATCTTTGATACGGTTATTGTAATGATAGAGGACATAACTGTTTGCTCTGAAGTTATTGTCTTGAGTATGTCCAAAGAAATGCGTCCAAAAGTAGAGCTACCAACAAAATTTGACACATTTATGTGATGACAGAGGGTATGGCGTGTTTGTTCAGAAGTTATTGTGTCCAAAAAAAATACAGATCTCTGCTCGCTCCAACGTATCGTACACAAACTTTGAAACAGTTTTCAACCTCCGCTGAATCCCCTTATAGAGGTTGAATTTAGAAATTTCATTAATTGCATTCAAATTTCAAATTTCTAGGAACAGTTTTAGGCTGTGCGATAATAGATCAGTCAGTCAGAAATGCAAGAGATATCGTACCATAACCGTTACGTGTGTGTATGGTCGGAGAGTTCAAGTTAACCAGAAATTAAAAAAAAAATAGAGAATACTATGAGACTGCCTACTAAACCATTCCATTACTGTAGCGTGACAATGACCTGACTGCGACGCTGACCTGACTCAGCGATGGACAGAACGGTCTAGTGGGCAAAGTTATTTAGTAATCTTTAGGAATATTTTTTATTACAAGTCCGGATACGGCTACGGACATGGTAAAGCCATGGTACATAGACCTGTGCATATTTAATTACGTTTAAAAAACTAAAAAGAAAACCGACAGAAATGATTTTCGTCGGTAGATATAGTTGTAGTTTTTTAAATTTTATGAAAGAACTATATTATGATTATGTAGGACACATTAATATAATTTAAATGAAATTTTGAACTATTATCTATGGAAAAAATCATCGAAATCGGATAATTAGATAAAAAGATTTGCCGATTTGTATGACCACATAAAAAAAGCAACAAAAAACAAAAATACTTATAATAAATAAATATTGGTGGACATTTCACACAGCGCCATCTAGCCCCAGACTAAGCAAAGCTTGTACTATGAGAACAAGATAATTCATATAATACTTAAATACGTTTTTTTTGTTGTAAATACATACTTATTATACATAACACCCAGACACAGAACAAACATCTATGTTCATCACACAAATGTTTATTCCGGGTGGGGATCGAACCCACAACCCTGTAGGTTGTGGGTCACAGAAGTCAGAGCTACTACTAACTGAGCACAGCTCAGGCCAGTCTTATTTGAACTTCTTTTTTCGTCATTTAAAAGTCGAAAGCACATCCAAAAATGTTAACTCTGTCGATAGTGTGTCAGCTGAGTTACGATAATTATTACTAGTTTTGTTTCCTACGCCTGTGTCTTGTCTCTGAAAACTATTAGACACTTGAACGTCTACAAGTTCAGTTATGTTGATAGCCACTTGGACTTGAATGTGACCATGTCTTGTTAAAGTAAAATATTACGTCCATTGTAACGGACATGGACATTAGACCTTTGCTCAGAAATAGTATAAAAAAACCGGCCCAGTACAAGTCGGACTCGCGCACGAAGGGTTCCGTACCATTATCTATAAAAACGGCAAAAAAATCATGTTTGTTGTATGGGAGCCCCCCTTAAATATTTATTTTATTCTGTTGTTAGAGCAGCAACAGAAATACATAATCTATGAAAATTTCAACTGTCTAGCTATCACGGTTCATGAGATACAGCTCTGTGACAGACAGACGGACAGACAGACGGACAGACAGACGGACAGACAGACGGACAGACAGACGGACAGACGGACAGACAGACAGACGGACAGACGGACAGACGGACAGACGGACAGACGGACAGACGGACAGACGGACAGACGGACAGACGGACAGACGGACAGACGGACAGACGGACAGACGGACAGACGGACAGACGGACAGACGGACAGACGGACAGACGGACAGACGGACAGACGGACAGACGGACAGACGGACAGACGGACAGACGGACAGACGGACAGACGGACAGACGGACAGACGGACAGACGGACAGACGGACAGACGGACAGACGGACAGACGGACAGACGGACAGACGGACAGACGGACAGACGGACAGACGGACAGACGGACAGACGGACAGACGGACAGACGGACAGACGGACAGACGGACAGACGGACAGACGGACAGACGGACAGACGGACAGACGGACAGACGGACAGACGGACAGACGGACAGACGGACAGACGGACAGACGGACAGACGGACAGACGGACAGACGGACAGACGGACAGACGGACAGACGGACAGACGGACAGACGGACAGACGGACAGACGGACAGACGGACAGACGGACAGACGGACAGACGGACAGACGGACAGACGGACAGACGGACAGACGGACAGACGGACAGACGGACAGACGGACAGACGGACAGACGGACAGACGGACAGACGGACAGACGGACAGACGGACAGACGGACAGACGGACAGACGGACAGACGGACAGACGGACAGACGGACAGACGGACAGACGGACAGACGGACAGACGGACAGACGGACGGACGGACGGACGGACGGACGGACGGACGGACGGACGGACGGACGGACGGACGGACGGACGGACGGACAGACGGACAGACGGACAGACGGACAGACGGACAGACGGACAGACGGACAGACGGACAGACGGACAGACGGACAGACGGACAGACGGACATACGGACAGACAGACGGACAGACAGACGGACAGACAGACGGACAGCGAAGTCTTAGTAATAGGTTTCCGATTTTACCCTTTGGGTACGGAACCCTATAAACTTATTATTTTAAGTATACTTTCGACTTTTCAAAAACGATCGGTTTTTCGACGAAGTGTGCTTCGTCTCTTAAAAAACAATTTGTGCTTAGTGTATATAACGTTGTCGATAAATTCATTAATTGAATGGTGGCATTATGGTTTCCGACTGCGAAATTGATAGTGAATTTTATGCAGTTTTCATTGAAGTGATGTTAGTAATTTATCGATAAGAAATTTCTAAGCATATTAACATTAAATTACGTACATTAAATTATAGTAATGAGTCTATTACATGCTTTTGAATTAGAATTGATTAAATTAATTAATAGCGAACCGTCATACTCTTTTGGTTTTGATTAAACTTAATAATAACGAACAGCCATAGAAATTCCTGACTCGGATTCCCCGTGTCATGGTTATAAAAAACTATCATGATTCAAATTCAAATTCAAAAATAATTTATTTCCATAAAATCACAAGGATCACTTTGAAACGTCTTAGGAGCTAGGTGAAGTTACGCCTGTTTCTCGCGACCAAGCCTAATCAGGCAACAAACACGGCTTAGGGCCTATCATTTTTTTCAATGATCCTTTCCTTAATGTTATGTAGAGTTCCAGTGTGGTGCCGATCGAACAATGTGAAGGCTCAAACAAGAATAATAATTAAAAGTACTATGACAACTCAACATCTGAATCAGATTTTTTTTTAGCAAACATTTGTCCCGACCAACGCAGGGATCGAACCTGCGCCTTTTGCGTCTCACTCACCCGCCATACCACAAAGGTAGTAATTCGTTGCGTGAAAGCGTAAATGCGATGGAAGGGCGCGTATTTATAGGCTGGAAGTGGAAGATCTCCACTTACTTATTATTTGATAAAGTTATTTACTCGGTTATAAAATGTTGTATTTTATATGTCGAAGAAAATTTAGAACAGCGCTAACCAAACGGGTTTTTGCATTTGTTCGCAAATGATAACATTAATATTTAGCAAGTAACATTTATATGGTTACAGGGGGCGTACTACAATCTCGAAAGTAAGACTAGCAGACAGCAGGGCTATTTTGTAAAAACTTGATTATCATGTTATGATGTTGAATGCAATACCTAATGTTAGAGAATACCTAATCTATACACTTTTCATAGTAACTATTCACTGTTTATGCACCTATACCTACGCTTCTGCGTAGGTATTGTATTGATAGCGTAGGTATAGGTGCCTAAACAGCATAAAAAGCGTAGGTATTATGGCAGTCAGTACCAATAAATATTGGTATGAATATCATAACATGATAATCATATTTTTATAAAATAGCCCACAGGTCTGTTACAAACTGAAATTATGTTGTTGACATTATCCAATTCTGTAAAATGCAGTTCCAGCCAACGCTTTTAAAAGCACTTTGAATCTGTAGGAAGCGGAATATATTGATCTGACGATAACATGCAGGTAGTCAATAACGCCCACAGGTAAAGATTGTATTCTCCTACATCGTATCATGAATATTGATTATACAAGCCAGCCAGCCAGTATACATTACATATCTCTGCCTGTCTCCAAAGGTCGCTGACTCCACTCACAATGCATCCGCTGTTTTGATTGAATGAAACATGCGCCATCATACGAGTACTCTCAACCAACCCACAGTGTCACATATTTATTTTGAAATCTTGAGAAGTTCAACGACCACCCATCAGATAACGGGCCAATCGAAAATTCGAAAAGGAAACGAGTTTTTGGAGCGTTCTTTTAGGCATTCAACTTAATTTACTGTGACACTGATTTTCCCATATTATTAACTCAGCGCTCAAATAGAATTCCTTATTTAAATTTTGTTATTTTTGTTGCAGGTACCGGCTTAGTGTTGATGAAATCTCCCGCGCAGGTTGGTCGTTCAATTATAATTTTGATGAGAATAGCTATAGAGATAGTAGGAGATTCAGTTTTAATCCCCCCAAAAAGGTCTTAATTAACGGGGAGAAAGAGGTCGGTTGAAGAAAAGTCCGAGACACCTCGCGTTTCATTACCGTGATCCCTCGGTCTCATTAAGCCGTCGGTGTTGTATAAAAAGAGTCTTTATATAAGAAGTTAATTCGGCATCACACCTGTCGCGGTCGTAACTTCTCCCCCAGAATGGCTATACAATGAAGCTTGGCCCCATCCAAGCCAGTACTAGTATTTTACCTAAGCCATTCATTGTCGGCGTCCTCAAAGTTAGTATAAAATATAAGGTCTTCATTATTGAAGTTCGATTTTTTAAAACGCTGCAGCTATTGGTCTGATATTAACGGCTGTGATGTCATAAAAAGAGGATTTGATGTTTGACTGCGCGATTATGACGGAATGGGGTGGGTTCGAATTGATTGCCCAGTTGTCGCTTCACACCTGTATTTATGTATAGTTTTTAATTTTGAACCAAATTAAAGTTACGACAGTTCATCTATAAAATACACTTTATTTGTTACGATTAAGAAAACATTTGCATTATTTTCATTACAAAAAACCGGCCAAGTGCGAGTCGGACTCGCGTACGAAGGGTTCCGTACAATTATCTAAAAATACGGCAAAAAAACACGTTTGTTGTAAAGGAGCCCCACATAAATATTCATTTTATTCTGTTTTTAGTATTTGCTGTTATAGCGGCAACAGAAATACATCATCTGTGAAAATTTCAACGGACAGCGATGTCTTAGTAATAGGGTCCCGTT
This sequence comes from Hydriomena furcata, assembly GCA_912999785.1. Taxonomy (NCBI): domain Eukaryota; kingdom Metazoa; phylum Arthropoda; class Insecta; order Lepidoptera; family Geometridae; genus Hydriomena; species Hydriomena furcata. The sequence continues at coordinate 5,860,218 of OU538831.1, read as the reverse complement.
TTTACCCTTTGGGTACGGAACCCTAAAAATAGGGCCATGCATTTTGTATCTTATAAAAAAACGATAAACTTCACTAGCTTTTTTTAGCTTTGATTAAATTGAGTCTATCGTAAAGTACTTACTACGTAGTCATGACTAATACCCGCAATTAGACGGCGGTTTTTTATGATTGTTACTTGTTAAACTGCCTTAGCAAATTGATTGATCCAATCTCACACATAAACAAACTAAATAGAATTGTATACACAATGTCAATATTCTTGCGTATTAACAGTTTTGTATGAATTATTAAAGGATTTTGAAGACTTTAAGTTCAAACTTAATAGCAGTTGAGTCTTATACATTTTACAGGTTCAAAGGTTTTGACCGGATAAAACCTAATGTTTAAGAACTATTGTGATTCAGTGCTCTTGTAAAGCACAAAAATATCAAAAATACAAGTGAATACTAAAATAGCAGTCAAAAATTGTGAAATGTATTTAATTCAAGATTCTTTATTGAAAACTTCGAAACAATCAAATAGTACAAGCAAAAAATGTATTTTAGGAAAAAAACACGTTCCTTTATATTTTATTCTTTTAAGTAATTCGATTAAAATGTTGAGGTAAAAGTAGCGAAAGTGTGATGGCTGCCCTTACTACCCTTAGCTAAGTGAATACTTTCTGGAAAATTCTACGCGAAATGCTCCAATTCCATTTCGGTAAGAGACTAATAATATACTTTTTCCTCTTTTTACTTCTTGCTTTCACCCTTTACTGCTATACCGAAAACTGGAAAGACGTAGAGACAGTCACATAATTTTTTTTTTATCACAAACAATTCAAGAGACTTTCATTTACGAGTAGTTATTAGATTATTAAAAAAAACAGACTACAACCAATTCGATACATATGACGCAGTAAAGAAAGAAAAATAAATAGGATCCTCAAATAGAATAAGTACAGTGTAGTCATCTTTTAAAATCTCCATGCGCTCATCTCCTTAAATTTCAAATGAGACCTAGTCAAAGGCCACACCAAACTTAAAAAAACCGGCCAAGTGCGAGTCGGACTCGCATACGAAGGGTTCCGTACTATTATCTATACAAAACGGTAAAAAAAAAAAACACGTTTGTTGTACGGGAGCTCCACTTAAATATTTATTTTATTCTGTTTTTAGTGTTTGTTGTTATAGCGGCAACAGAAATACATCATCTGTAAAAAATTCAACTGTCTAGCTAACACGGTTCATGAGATACAGCCCTGTGACAGACAGACAGACAGACGGACAGACGGACAGCGAAGTCTTAGTAATAGGGTCCCGTTTTTACCCTTTGGGTACGGAACCCTAAAAATGGACATATGGTGACAACAGCAGTTAGGTCTCCATACATGATAGGTTGCAAGGTTATTGCTCCTTGTGTAACATACTTACTGGTTTTCTTACGTATTTTCCTCTACCGTATTAAGCACGTGTTAATTGCACATAGATAAGTTCGAAGAATAGTAGAGTTCCTTTACTTCTTGTAAAGGAGCTCGTCAGAATGGTATTACCCTACCATCATGCCTTATTCAATCGCCAACCATTGATGTATTTGGTTTGAAGGGTATGGGCTGGTAAAATTACAATATTATCCTAATAATATTATAAATGCGAAAGTTTGTGATAAGGCTGCTATATTTGTTCCCTAATCAAAAATAAACGACAAAACGGATTAAGATTAAATTTGCTGTAGTATGTAAATAAAAAATCAGAATAAATAAAGGGGGAACTTATAATCCGAAAAACAACCCCTAAATGATAAAAAAAACGCTAAAAGGATGATTTTGGTATTTATGGCGTTGGTGTGCAACAAATCAAACATCACAGACTAAAAACATTTAGTCGTCATAGCAATGCAGTTTTGACTAACGAATGATACGCATTCTAGCAAAATTCGCAATTTATTTTATCAGTACAAGGTTTGTAGGGAAAAAATTGGAAGCTGCCCGAAATTGCTTTTTCTATGTGATTAATACAAAAAAAAATGACAGAACAACGTATGTCACGGGTCGGCTAATGTGAAGTATATTAACACCTCACCACACTATGTCTCGAGATGGCAGAGTCTAGTCAGTACATCGTAGGACGCGAATTATGTATTCAAGTTGTATGTATAGTATGTACAAGTTAGTGTTTTCTTATATGTAATGCAGAGTTTATTTAAATTTCGTGTAAAATGTATTCAGAAATGTACATTAGGTAAGTAATTGCTTTAACTTATTGTCTGTACTGTATCTCAGTTTTATATGTACTTAATACTTGTAGGTATGTCTCAAAATGGCAGAGGCAAGCCAATATATCGTAGGGCGCGAATTGTGTATTCGTGTTATACGAGTAAGTGTTTTGTTATCAGAAATACAGAGTTTTTTTACCTATAAATTAAGTGTAAAACTTATTCATTAATTTATTTTTTAAGTTTAAACGAACTTACCTCATTGAAGTTCAACCGGAATTCTATGATATTTATTACATTTTTGAAGAGTATTTACTTATTATACCTAATACTTGCACTTATTTTCTTTATATTAATAATGAAATTTAGGTTAATTTATCATTATTAATATAACAAAAACGTGTTATTAATTTATTTCAAGAACATTGAATACAAAAACCGGGTTTTATTGTGTAACATTGTAACAATGACATAAGTTTGAGTTGCGACATGTGATTTCTTACAACATTATTTATCATTCATAACACATTGCGTTAAAATTGCGTTGCGTTATTATTATTATTATTATTATTATGTTTAATACTATTATGAGAAAGTAACTCTGTCTTTGTCTGTCCGTCTTTTTGTCTGTCTGTCTATCTGTCTGTCTGTGACGTTATTCCGGCCAAACCGCTCTGGGAAGATAGTCAGATAGTTTAAAGTCTTGGGATGAACATATGTCACTATTTTTTTTTATTTTCAGGAATTTTAATATTTTACGATAAACTCTTCAAAAATAGAAGTCCTGAATCTACGCGGATGAAGTCGTAGGAAAAAGCTAGTCTTTCAAAACATATTATATTTTAGCACAAATGTCGTATCCATTCACTCTTAGTCCGGCTTAGAAATGGTACAGACTGACGGACAGAGAGGGTCAATTATTTAGATTGGTGGCGGCGACCGACGGACTGAATTAGGTATCTACAACACGATGAACACTCATCGCTCCTGAGTATAGAAATAAACTCTATGTTGAAATTCTTAGTTTAAAAGATCTCGCTATACAGTTTTTACTGTCATGTTGTTACTATGAAAATCTATGATAGAAACTTTCTGATCAGAAATATTTTTTTAACATGTTTTGGTATAAATATTAATTATAGTTCACTGAGCTGAGCTGACCCGAAGACTTTTACCTGACCAAATTTCAATAATCGCATAGGAAAAAGCACTTTCAGACAACTTCTAATTGGTTTTTTAAAAACTTTGTCTTTATAAAATAAATTACGAATTATGGTAGAATTCGTATCATTCATTAGTCAAAACTGCGTTGCTATGACGACTGAATATTTTTAATCTGTGATGTCAGATTGATTCAATCGCTTTACGAAAGTCCTTTGATATTGAACAGATAAACAAAATAATTTAAATAATATTCTCTGAAACCCAACAAAGAGTATCGTGCACTCCCACACCGCCCGCAATAAATTGAATAAAGCCTACAGGAGCATCATTCAATTATAGTTATGAATAAAATATTTTTAGTTTGCAACAGTAGACTTACCAAGTATTATTAAACTATACCGTATTCTTGCGGATATATATCAGACAGACTATGTTATACGCTGAATAATATTGTAATATATTCAATGTGAGTCGTAGTATTAGGAGTAAGCTTCGATGGTTTATCTCAGTTTCCATTTAAATAACTAAATGTTTCTTCATACAATATTTATTTTCATTGATTCAGACGCAGATATCGAGTTAAAAAACCATTTAGATGCTTTCGAAATCAATGCTTTCGAGCGTAGGTAGTGTAAGGTAGTTGAGCTTACTTAAAAATTCCACGTATGAATAGCTTTATGTGCTTGGAAATTAAGTTACAAGCGGAAGCGATTTTATAGCCAATTTTAAATAAACACGCTATTTACCCGATATACCCGATACTTGGCAGGAATTTTTATTTTTGAAATGTTGTTTTTTTTGTATAATTTGTGATCTAGGGTCATTAATAGAGGGGATAGTATGAAAAAAATATATATTATTAATACTTTTAGATTTATTGAATGTACCATATTTGGCACATTGCCAGATGTGTCTTAATCAACTTTACTAAATCAACGTACCATATGTGTCACACTGCCAGGCTTATATACATTTGTGTTTAACACTTTATATAACAAAAATATTACATTCTTACATTAAAAAGTAACAAAAACATGCTAAAAATAATTTGCGATTACGTTATATTCATTTTCAATTTATAATCTGTAGATAATATATATATAAGTATATAAAACTCTTTAGTATTCCCCTAATCCTTTCTTAGTTTGCACTTTTGTGCAATGTATGCACCTCCCTCTGCTAAATTTGAAAGTTGGGTGATGAGAAATGTAATCAAGCGTTTTAGAGAAGATAGGCGAGTATTATCAACAGCCCCGAAATGATGTATATGCCCCAAAACGATCTGCTAGATCAGAAAATGATTGTCAAAAATATTTTTCATCGCCTTCTGAAACTTCGGAAGAAGTGCTAGTTATTTATGTGCTGTAAAGATTTGTTTTTGCACATATAGAGAGATGATGTCATCTAAGTAGAACAGCTTGAAGTATTGAATGACACTCTTTCCTGCAAGTCAAACCCCAAAGAAGACATGATCTTTGACTTCAGCAGAACTAGTGAACTTTTTACAACGCCAATAAGGTGTTAGTCTTTAAGACCTTCCTTCGTGCCTAATACACTAGGTCTTATTGATTAAGTAGCTGCTTAGGGTCAAGGCTGCATACCTACAATAGGGAAGGTACTTGTTCAGAATCAACGGGCAGTGAACAGTGATCGACAGCGATGACAGTTGATATTATAGCAGAAATGTTGATGTAACAACTTGATTCATCTCATTATCAACATTTCATAAAAAGTTTAGGTTTTCCAGTGAAAATGGTAATGGGAAGGTGTGAAGGCGGTGAACTGCTATCACAGCATTGCTATTGTTCATCATCTGATGATTAAATTTCGTTTAAATCTGACTTGCCCCCGACTTGAAGATAAGACCCACAAGTTGACGAGGTCGATGTTGCTGCTGCTGATATAGTTGCGGCACCTGTGGTGCTAAAATGTCATTTTACCAAGTACTTCGCATCAAACTGACACCTTACGTACATTCTCATCTCTATAATTTCTTAACAATTAAAGCTCAAGCTTGAAAATTTTATGACAATTGTAAATTTCGATTTATTGGAGCAACGATTAGAATGCTATCGTCGAAAAAACATTCATACTCGCATAAAAGGGCCGACGACACCTCCGAGTTGTCAAAGAGATCTCGCTTCGCTCGATCAAAAATCATAAATGTAAATATTTTGAAAAAATATAATTTATACGAGTATGGCAATGTCACATATCAGGTACATAGTAAAGATAAACTTGAATGGTGCTCATCTGGCAATGTGACTTATTTGGTACATCATGAAAAACCAGTTGATTGCATGCCATTGTAATTCATTTAGGAACATGAAAATATTAATTTCGGGTGTAAAAAAATGTTAACTATTACATATCAACCGTTTTTGACAGAAATACTATAAAAATACTAGTAATATTAATTTTTTTTACCCTGCGGTGCGAAGACTCCTTTCACTGGTCAGCTATCATTCGCTCTACTTCAAATTGAGAGTTGCAAATCATCAAAAAGTATTTTTTAGTAGAATTGGGACAATATTTTCTAAATTATGTAATAATTAAAATAGATTAAAAATATTTTTTCACGCGTTGGGAATTTTTGAAAGTTGAACGTACCAAATTAGGCACTCTGCCAAGTATAGGGTTAAATCACGAACAATACCTGCTCTAATATTCATCTAAATCGATATAGCCGTTACGGCGTGATTGAACCTCAAACATACAAACCTTCAACTCACAAAATGGATGAATATTATGATAGATATGGATGATATTTTTACTTGGAGCACCCCCAACTTTCCACAGACATATTATAGCAGGGTCGTTCATACTAAATTGTGATGAACTATAACAAAATACCGACCACGAGTATTTTTTTTCATAAAATAAAATATAGATATTGGGTAGATACTGATTTTTAAAAAAAACTGTCCTAATTGTGAACTTAGTCTTCCAATAATATTAACGTTCACCACACAATAATTAAAACGGATTTGTTTAAAAAGGTCCTGTAAATTGTTTGTGTGTGAACACTCTCTATGCAAGAATTTCTTTGGTACCACAATACCAGGATCTAAAATATATCAGCATGAGTTGCTAATACAGCCTAGAAACGAAACCGCACCTCTTGCGTCTCAACCGGGGATTTACCCACTGCGTCGGTGAGGTTGTCAATAAGATAACTCATAGTTAGCAGTTGTTGTTGTTCAGGGTTGATGTCAGGCTGTAACACACTCCAAACCAAATCCATTTACAACATGTTTCTTTCTACAGTTGTGCCGACAAAAATAAAAAGAAGTAGAGTTAGTTGTTGTGGTTGGTATTGTAGTTAATCCGCTGAAAGTTTATCACTAGTACCGTTCACTAAAGGTACGATCGAATACTTGAAAGTCGAGACGCGTTTGCTCACCGTACATCAATTCAATCGACGCGTTTCAACTCCTTTTCATTATCGCCTCGAAGTTTGAAGTCATCACTCATAACTTGGCAAGGGATTTTATAAGTGATTTCTTTGGTGAATTACTTATTTTATGTCATGTACTTATCAGCTTATTGCTAGATTTTTCGGTTTACGATTGTATATTTTAATTTAACTAAGAGCGAAGCAAAAAATATCACAACTATAAAACTTTCTAGGTTTCGCTTGCGTACGTAGATAAAAATACAGATATAGATATTCCTAGATATTACATTGAGACTATTCCAAGTTTTCCAAGTTTGGAAGTTTAGAAGTGACTGATACAAAAACATACAATCATACCTACATCACAAACTTTCGTATAGTACCTATATAATATAAGTAAGTATAAATAAATACCTATATAATATGATATTAATATACAAAAGCTTTTTAGGCCAAAATTGGCCATTATCGCTGGTAAATTGTTTTAAAAATAATTGATAAGATGTAATTCGGTCGCGCAGTATCTAAAACTGCGAATTATAAAGCTTTTTTAAATAACCGTACCATTTGCATTCCCTCAAATGAGTATTTCATGAAATTATTTAAATTCATTTATGACAATGTTCGCATATTTGCATGGAAACGACTCGATCTGATTATGCAGATGTAATACGAGTAAATACACTACCACAGAGCGAACCCAATTTGCAATGAGCATTGGATTAGGACTCCATTTCACGAATCCGTTGCCATAATATTCGTGGCGAGAAACTATGGGTTCATACAGAAATACATGCTGATACTATTAATAAATAAGCTTAATAATAAGTGTTGGCCGAGTGGGAGGTACCTCGACTTTAAATCTGAAGGTCGTGGGTTCGAATCCTGGCGTGCATCAACGGATTTTTCTGTTCGAAAAATTTATATGCGCATCAAAAACACGTGGTCAAAACAGTGAAGAAAAACATCGTGAGAAAACCAGTAAATGTTCTTATAAGCGGCGATGGGCTTGCAACCTGTCACGTATGGAATGCTAATTACTGCAAAATGTAGGCATGTGCCAAATATAATGTTTGGGGGTGCCTCTAACTACCCCCACTAGGTATCTTCAAAGGATCTAAGCCTGGAGATCTGAGAGGATGTCTACCATACTTGGGGATTACAGTCGTGACCCTATTTATTTTATTTTACTTAGTTAATAAGGAAATACTATGTCTAATGGGATAGGATATACGATAGTTATTTAGTATTTTAGTTGGAAAAATTATGATAATATGCATTCCCAGGATAAACATTTGTGCTATGAACATAGATGTTTGTTCTTTGTCTGGGCGCCATGTATTGTACGGTTCATGAGATACAGCTCTGTGACAGACAGACGGACAGACGGACAGCGAAGTCTTAGTAATAGGGTCCCGTTTTTACCCTTTGGGTACGGAACCCTAAAAAGAATTCTCCCAAATATTACTCGTAAACTTTAACATTGCGTTTGTATATAGGTTGAAAATAATAAGTAGGATGTATTAAAAAAAAGAACATCGGTAAGTATTTTATCAGTTATCTAGTTTCCATAGTACAAGCTTTGCTAAGTTTGGGGCTAGATTGCGCTGTGTAAAAATGTCCACCAATATTTATTTAAGTTAATGCAAACGAAGTCGAGGTTAACTAGTGTATTATAAATAATCTACCTATAAACTTCATATTAGTTATTTAATTCCCAGAACTTCGTTTAGTTTGGAACTAGATGGCGCTCTGTGAACTGTTTGTATCACTATATTTTGTTTGGAAATGAATCCGTAAAATATGAAAAAGTTTCGATAAAAATAGGGTCCACCCTTAAAACAGATCCCAAGATGTGACTACCGGTTTTGATGTCAGTTTGTATTCTAATGAGATGATACATTTTATGTACCTATTTATAAGTTCCGTTCTTTCGTTGGTTCGGTTTATTTCTGTTTTCAATCGATACATATCGTTATACCCGGATACTGTGAGTTTCCAGCTCACGTCAATGTTTCAAATACATTCGACGTGGCATTTACGACATTTTTCAAATTAAAAAATACATACCTTCGTAATTAAAGCTGAGGTACCTTCCACTATAACATAACGCCTTTATCGAGAGGCTTTCAAAGAGACTTAATAATAAGCAAGTTACAGAATTAAACTTTTTTATTAGATTTCAATAAGCGGTGACAGACTTGCAACCTGTCACGTATGGAATGATATCTACTGCAAAAAGTGGGCAGGGGCCAAATATAATGTTTGGACGTGCCTCTGACTACCCTCTCTAGACATCTTCGAAGGATCTGATGAGCGCCTGGAGATCTGAGAGTATTTCTACCGTACTTGGGGATTACAGTCGTGATTTTATTTATTTAATTTATTTTTTTACAATTACATTTAAAACCACTTATCAACTTAAATCGGTACAGTCACGATAATAATGCATAATATAAGTCTGTTGATGGCCAAAAAAGGTACAAGCCCACTAATAAATTATATCTAATGTTATTAACCAGCGCTATTTTTTATCAATCGAAGTGTTTTCTCGTTAAAATGTCTGAGATACTGCATAGAAATAAATACATTAATGAAACATTTGTATGGTAATTCCGATAGTTAACCAAATGAGCTTTTAGGATTACATTGTAGGTATCGAAGGAACCCGAATGATAGGCAAAGAGTAAATGATCCGCTGGGCAGAGGGACCACTCTCCTTTTTACAAGCTTTTATTTAACTTGCAATGTATGTATGTAACTATGTTTGTTAAGATGGAAACTTGAACTCAATTCTGAAACAGTTATCCCCAACCGATTGAGCTGAAATATTTCATACTTAAGTAACTTCGGTGACAATGCAATAATATGGTGACAGTAAGCTGATCTGATGATGGAGTCAGGAGCTGTTCAAAGGACACTCACAACTGAACTTCTTGTAAATAATTCGATTGAGTATAAACTTTGCATAGTTTTTCTTTGTCTAGTTCTGATGACAATGTTATATTAAGACAGATGATAGCGAGCTGGTCCTTGATGGTTTAAATGATTATACAAAAACTTGTCATTAAAAAAATATTATTTATTCTGAACATATTTTTATCTGCCTAGTATCTAGCATTCCATATGTGACAGATAGTAAGCCCTTTCTCGCGATGTTACCGTTTGCAGAACTTATTATTGTTTACTTAACATTTTCTAATAGAAAAATCCATTGATGCCGTGTTGGCTGAGTGGGATGTACCTCGACTTTCAATCTGAAGGTCGTGGGTTCGAATCCCAGCGTGCATCAATGGATTTTTTTGTTCGAAAATTTATATGCGCATCAAAAACACGTGCTTACAACGGTGAAGGAAAACATCGTGAGGAGACCAGTTAGTGTTCTTATAAGCGGCGATGGGCTTACAACTTGTCACGTATGGAATGCTAACCACTGCAAAATGTGGGTATGTGCCAAATATAATGTTTGGACGTGTCTCTGACTACCCTATACTAGACATCTTCAAATCTGATCTAAGCGTCTGAAGATCTGAGAGGATGTCTACCGTACTTGGGGATAACCAGTCGTGATCCTATTTATTTTTTATTGATGCTCGTCAGGGATTTGAACTCACGACCTTTTGATTGAAAGGCGAGTTCCCTCCCACTCGACTAAAACTGTTCTCGATAAGCTTAGGTAATATTTTTCCTAACAGTATCATAAAGCTACATTCCATGTATTTCAAAAAATACATTGCACCATTGAACTACTGTATAAATAGTCGCCATCAACATACCAGAAAATAAAAAGTATATAAAACTTTTTCGTCCAAAATCAACGACAAAATTATTCAAATGGCGCATAGCGGGTACTAATCTGGGAGAACCGAATTAAATTAACGTTTCGGTACATTACCGCTTTTCCGATCCACCCTCGCTTCCTTTCAGGAGGTAATAAGCCCCCCCCTCCTCTTCCTAGACAATCGTCTATCGTTTTCATAATGAAAGTGCTTGATGTGGGAACCACGTTGACTTGAACGCGACAAAGCTTTTCAATCGCGTGCGCTAGCGTTATTTTCCGTGTTTTTTACTGTCATTTGTCTAGTTTATGTCCACTAATTAGTAGGTACCTATTGTTTTATTTGAGAGATTAGATCGCAGTGAGATAGTAGACTAATTACGTTAGTAAAACTAACTTATTTATGTGAAATTTGTTGAAATAGTTTTCTACCTGACGAATAAGTAAAAAAGTCAGTGTTATCATTTATATCCTGATTTGATAATATCTTAAGGGTTAGTTTAAAACAGTTTTAAAGGAACTCATTGTGTGCGGAGATAAAGCTGCCTAGGTACTTACTATTTGAAATTCTTTCAAGTGTAGTATGTTTGAGTAGGTATGTTGTATATTTGTGTGTAAGTGATGTATATTTGTATCCACTCGCACACACTCATACTATATCTTACTATCCTAATTAACCAACGAATGTGCTGAAATTAAGTCACTTACTAGCTTAATCACTTTCAAATGCGTATATCTTGGCAACTCTTGATGCACATTTTTTTATTGCTACTAATTCTCATCTCTAGGGTGTTCAGGCTAAGAGTATGACAATAAAATTCACTTTAAAAAGTTAGCTACCTTTCTCAATTGTTTCACGTAAAATAAGAATATAGTTTAGAGCATTGTAGATACTTCCGTTTGAGTGTCCGTTCACCAACGCGTTTTGACCGATGCTGTTTATTTCGAAGTAGTTTTCAGGAACCACCTCCTTTACGAGACGCCTAGCCTGGTCATGAGAATTTTTGCTCGACCAACCTGCACGGCCGCAGTAAAGTTCTAGTGCAGTGCATTTTTAAAAGGGAACGCCCCAAGGCCCGGGGCTTTTCATTATTTTAAATATTCAGTGACGTGCATGTGTCCCGTCATGTGGACCTCGAGTCCCATGTGACGACCGCAGTGCTTCTGGATCGGTGAGTACGCTTTAACATAACAGCCAACCCTTTTAGCATCCATCGGTTTACGGCGCTTTGTCGAACACGGTCTAGCTAGCATAATCATTAAAATTAACCGTCTCCACTCCAAATTAAAGTTATGCCCTATAAAAATATTCGTACAACAAACCGAGGGCCCAATAGCCTCATTAGCTACCATCGCTGCTTTTACGAAACTCGTTACGTTGATAATTTTCGTCCTCAGTCCGATATTAAGCAGCGCGCAGACTCCGTTAAACAGCTCTACGCAGACTGACAGTTAAACACTCCCAGAGGCTTTTCTGTGTTTGTACAATTATTCCCTGAAGCAAACCCGTTGTTGTAGTCTACAATTACCGTCCATTCAGCTAGAGGCGGGCTGTGTAAAATAAAATGAAATTGATGCAGAAAATAAAACAAAATCGACACATCCGTGCTTCCAATTATATCGTCCTTTATTTTCGCTGTACGCTTTACAGGTATAATTTGCAGCGTAAATTGTGAAGCAATTAACGTTGGCACAAATACTGTTGACGCATAAAATGCAGATGAATCTGAAGTTTCGATGCAAATTCCGAATACAACATAATTTCAGCAGACTGGTTTATCTCGTGTACACATTTAAATAGTTGCTACAAAATTTCGTGGCAAATCAACATTGTAGCTTACTGTACAGTAAGTACACTTGCGTTCATATTATCAAACTCTATATTTGACGCGTTTAATCCCTCTGAATTATAACTTTAAATTCGGAGTGAGCTTATGCGTACGTCTCAAGTTTTTCATCATAAGCTTCACAAAACGTAAAATTTATTTCGGCCCGGGAGCGTTGGATTAAGAGCCGCTTTAATCCTTTCGAAACGAACTTAACCTAAATCATAAAGATGGAACAAGGCATCTTGTACAGAGTAAATTCAAATATTATACTTGAGAAGATTAAGGAGATATTAAAGTTTGTAGGCGCGCGAAGGTAGGCACCTTCCTAAAAAGTGAGAATTTCACTAGATACCTACAGAGAAAATAATAGGTTACCTACTTACTTCATTTTACATCTATAGAAGACACCTGTATTTAAGTTAAGTCAGGTTTATGTTTTAGAACACTTCCTACCTACTTCAACTAAACATCTACAATTTTTTACCGACTTAGGTAATTCGTCGTAAAACAAAAGCAACCGAAATAAAACTAACCAAACTTTTATCAAAAATCTGAAAATGTTTTCTTTCCATCCGAATAAACACCACTTAAATGCGCGTTACGTTTGTATAGCACCCACAAATTCTCGTTATGATGTACAGGAATGTGATGAAAAAGAAAGAATGAGCGCGACAAAATGGTTGGACTGCAAAAAAAGCCGTGTGAGTGTCGGCCATTTTGGAAACGGGTCGGGAGGGGCGGCGCGATCACGCTTGATTTATTCACCTCTAAGAGTCGATGTTTGAATAACTTTTGTTCATGATTGTACCTACGTTGAATGTTTAATTTGCCCGTACTGGGATTGTTTTGCATTTAATTGTTCAATTATTGCTTAATTCGTTGCATTACTATATTTATGGGAATAGTTCTATAATTTTGGATTATTTGTAGATATTTGCTATTGGTGTTATTATTGGACAAAATATCCCTTGATTAGAAAAGGCATTTAAAAATAAAAAAGGATAGTCTAGTCGAAGCAAGTCTTACAAAAATAATTTATAAAACATAATATGTGTCAAAATAAACAAGAGGTTAAGTACTAGTAATATTTTATAACATTTATTTCACTTACCGCTGATACTTTTATCGACACTGCGGTAGGTCAAATTTAAATGCACATAAACTTAATTTATTTTATGAACGATTATCGCGTAATTATGGTATGTAAATGTCCAATCTTCGCCAATGTGCCGACGGTATTTCTACTGCTGACTCTACATTGTAACGAACAGCTTATACGGAATGAGATCCTTGTTTGTAATCCATTGTGTCCCAACAAACATCTTTATTCCAACCTATTTTCTTCCCAAACCCTACGTGACTAAGTTCAAAGTCCTGTGCAAGTGTTTTCAGTTAGAAGGTTTAGAAGTAAAATGTTTTGGATTGAGTCGCAACTTTGTACAATCGAGATTAGTCGGGCTATGACTGCACCGTCTTTTACCCGCTCAAAATAAAGATATTGAATTTTGATAACGCCTTCTCTGTCTTAAAACGGAGTCATTCCGATATGTGATAGAGTAGTAGAACTCCTTGTGAAGAGGCTGGTCCGGAGCAGTACTACCTCCATACTTATCTGCCTCCAAACAACATTGCTGTGTTTCGGTTTGAAGGGTATGATTGCCGATGAAATTAAAGGTACCTACTTGAGGTATTGTTGTTCTATCTCACGAAGGTTGATTGGTCTCAAATTTGTACGTAGATTTGACATAATTGTTTATGTGTGTGTAAGCTTGGGAGCGCTCAGTATCACGCCGTCGGGAGATATAATTATACAACCTATGTTGGCGAACGAATGGCAGTTTATCGCACAGTACGTTCTCTGTGCTCGTGACCATTTGAAGCATGGACATCAGCTTGTTCTGCCTAAGTAGTATAAAAAGAGAAATATATATACAATTACCATTATATAATAATATATGGGTAATGGTAGCTCGATGATGATGCTCGACTTATCTTTGATACTCTTGTAAATGAAGACACTATCTCTTAAAGGCTTACCTTACTTTACTGTAGATAAGAACAAGTTATTTATATTTTACATAAATTATATATAAAGATAAATTCAATGAACATTATTAAGTTCCATATAGGTACTTATTAATATCTCAATCAGTAAGTATCTATAAAAACATCTACTAGGCTCCTTCAAAGCTTCATATTATAATCATATTTTTAAGGCAAAGTTCATTAATTTATAAGATATGCAACATAAAGAGTAAAGTTAACAAAAATACCTATGGAATTTTACTTTATCAGACACGTATCCTAATGGACCCAATCAACGGGTGATGGGACAACCCTAATCTAATCTTTCGGGAAATTAATTTAGAACTAAACCCTGATTAAACCTTTCAGCTGTCTAGAGTTAAATACGTTTTGACCCTCTAGATCTCATGAATAAATTTTGATGTAGATGAAGATACCTACAACATACCAACTTTACTAATAGGCATAGACTGGGGTTGGCTGGTCTTACGTCACTATACTGGCTGCAAATTAAAAACAATAAAAAAAGTTTGATTTCATTCCATTTTTGAATGACTAATCAGATCCAAGAAATAAAACCTTTTCGGCCCGCGTTTTTCGGACCTTGCGTTGCCAAGAGAAAAAAATAAGAAAAAGAAAGCTTCAATCTCACTTTCCTTATTATCCTACCTACTTTCTCTGCAGCAAAATTCCGCAGTTTAAGACATTTTCTTTTATCTGTAACGCAATTTCTCAGGACATTATAGGAGGTCTCGTTTTATCTGAAATTTAACTATGGTTGCGTAGTAACGAAACCTATGTACTCTTAAAGCACAATATTTTTCGTCATATCATTGGCTTTGTCTTGGAATTATTTTTTAATGGACCTTAGAAACGTCTAGCATGTTTTTAAATCGTAAATTGAAATCTCTTTTACATAACTATAATTATGAATATTTAATAGTCTGTTAAATTTGTACAGGTTGGTTTATTTATACATTACCCTGTAATTTTTCGCACATCTTACCTTAATCATCTCTCTCCAGGGATTGTCTTAGCCCGGTAATTTCACAATTTCACGCTGAGACGGAGATGACGGCGTCTCGTTCCCGGGATTTCATCCCGCCTTCTTCGGTAATGTTTTAGAACGAATTGGTCGACCACGCGGAGGAATAATTATAATCATTCTAGGCTTCGTGAGAACTATGCGAGAGCGGAAGCAGTTTATTTAAGAAATATTGTTTTTGTTACGCTCTATGAACAAGGGTTTACTTATTAGTTATACTTTTCATTTCCACAAACAATCAAAAATAATTCACAACTCATTAGGTAATTAACGATAGAAAACAAGGAAGTTGCGTATTATAATACCTACTAGCTATATTTGCCTTGTTATTGTTCACTCCTTTCGGGCACAAAGGCGCCAGCAAAGAGCCTAGCGATAATTATATTTTCTTATCCGTCCTCTGACATTTTTAGTAAGCGATAATAAAAATCCTGTCCTTATAACTCGGCCGCAAGTTCCACAAAACTCTTGTCAGCGAATGGACGATAATCCTGCGCTTACTTTTCTTTTCTTCCGTAAAAAACTTTTCCTTTTGAATAACCCCTCATTTTTCTGGCAGGCGACCCCTCTTTATTCATAAGCCGCTGACGTAACTTTGAGATCCCTAAATGAATGGTTGTTCGTTGTTTTACGGTTCTATTCACAATGCCTTTGCTTGAAAACTTCAGAGATTTCCCACAAAAAAACTGGAGAGATTTCGCCATGAAATTATATGACGCCTGCTAAATTATTATATTATCTCCGAATTTCTTAACGTGATTGACCTACTTTTTTAATATGCCGCTACAACCACTACAACGTCTTCGGGCCTATAGATACCTACATAAGTTTAACGATGCCGAGTTACTATTTATTTACGATCAAAGAATTCCTGTCTTTACAATATAATGACTTCATTCGAATATCAATGCATTTACATGTATATTCATAATGTAACGTGGTTATTGATTGGATAATGTAAACCTTTTAGCCTTTTAATTTTAAGTACATTTTGCACCAACTAGGCATACAGATGTGACGGCATGCAATAATTAATACATGAATTAAATGTGCAGCGACCAGTAATATTCAGTCGCGCGTTCTACCGGCAACATTGTAGAAGGATTTTAATTAGTCGGTTAGTTCAAAGTGGTCTGCATTTAGTAAGCAAATACACCTACTATTATTTCATTCGAGGGCACTATATTCAACATTGTATGTAATATAGACATTATTTATTCGTACCTAGTCCATATTGGATAATGAAAATACAATTTTACGACTAATTTGCTCAAGTGCTCTAAGCCGACGAGTATGCATGAAGAATATGATAAGCGTGAATCAAGCAAAAGTGATATATCTAGCTGGTAGCAAATGGGAAGACTGTGGTCTCTGTGTTAAGCCGAATTTACATTACGAAACAGGTTTCATGGATGATGAAATTTATTTCATGACACTACTTTCAGTTCCCGTGAAACTAGTTTCATTAAAAATAATAGTGTCATGAAATTCACAGTATTTCTGTGTTCAAAACCAACATCAAAGCTTTATACTAATTTTACTAAAAACACACGTCCTATCAGCGCAGGCGCTTTCGCGACACTAGTTTCGCGTCGTGTTTATACGATGACATTAGTTGCATGACACTAGTTTTATCCACATTTTTTTTTAGTGTCGTGAAATCGATGCATGCATTGTAAAACTTGACGTTTACACGTGAAATTGTTGATGAAATTAATGTCTTGGAACTACTTTCATGCCACTAGTTTCGTAATGTAAATTAGGCTTTACCCGTCCGAGACAGGAGTGATTTAATTTATGTAATTTCAAGTGATATTGTTACTTGAATGATTTTATAAAAAAATAGACTTATCTACAATTATTCTGATCCCCGAATACAGCAGACACCCTCTCAGACCTCCTCCCACTCAAATCCGTAAAGATCTTAAGGGGAAATTGTCAGAGGCACGTCCAAAAATGAAACTTGGCACATACCCACATGTTGCCGTAGTTAGATTTTAGGTTTTAAGTTATTTTACGGGATTGAACTGGCTCTCAACAGATAGGATACCTATAAAAGGTTTTATGTTTTTACCTCAATCACTGAGTAGATACGATAAAATTAGTATAGCAAGCAGATCGAAATGAATCCAACACGATAAATGTTTATATAACTTTTTATACATCAAGGACACTTCTTCTGTTTCCATTACCGAATCAGTCGTGACCTTCGTCTCAACAATAAGCATCAATAAGCGTGTGTTGACGAGAGAAGATTATACTGCGCAACTCGTGGGTATTTAAACTCATGAGCAACACAAGTAAACTAAATAATACAATATTAAGAGGCTGCCAGTCGCTGATTGCTCTTTTTCGAAACGAAAAAAGAAATACTTCTGAACAAGCCACATCTCCTATTTTTATAAGTATATTACTTCAGGTTCCTACCTAGATTTCTATTAAGCTGAAAACATAATAGCAAAAACTTTTCTTGAAAAAATATTATTTCAAAATGATACGTTTTAGAATTTATGATCGAAATATTTTATATACCTACTATTAAAATCAACTTGTGATTTATTGTTAAAGATAGGTAATATGTAGATCTAGATTTCTATTAGGATAGATTTTTGATAAGTAATTATACATAATTTATATCATTAATTTATTCGAAAAGCTAAGACGGACCACGCGCGGACGTGTGTTTGTCATCATTGCAGCGGTCGGTAGGATTATTTATCGAAGTGATTAAGGGGTACATCTTTATTCACATATAATATACATTATAAAATAAGAGATGTGGCTTGTTCACAAGTATTTCTTTTTTCGTTTCGAACAAAAATAATCGTCGACTGGCAGCGTCTTAAGGGCCTGTTTCACCATCTTCAAGTTAAGTCCTAAGTAAGCTACTCGGCGATTACCAAAAACGAACGTACCATTTGACATTTTATAGTTTTGACACTTTCATACAACACATTGACATTTCATTAATTTAGCGCTAACTGGAAAGTAACTAATCAACACTTTACTTGAAGATGCCTCTTCAATCACAATACTTGATGTTTCCATGAAATCCACGAATTTTTAGGTGGATATAAGTAGACACATAAAAAAAAGAATATCTTAGCTAATTTATTTTATACTAGCTGACCCGTGCCCGCTTCGCTGTGCGTAAAACATTTCTAATACCACCGTGGACTTTTTTGTAGACGTTTTTAAGGTGTACAATACTGTAGTACATTATTTTGATATATCTCGTGGGGTTCAGCCAGCATTTGCAATGTAAGCGCAAAAAAATGTGTTTATTTACGACATCACATTAGAAACCTCTAAAATTATCAGTGTTTCTCTACTATATTATGCATGTATTATACATATAAACCTTCCTCCTGAATCACTCTATCTATTAAAAAAAACCGCATCAAAATCCGTTGTGTAGTTTTAAAGATATAATCAAACATACATACATACATACATACATACATATTACATACAGACGCGGGAAGCGGAAAGCGACTTTGCTTTATACTATCTAGTGACTAGTGACTAGTGACTAGTGAAGCTAGTCAAGTTTTGTCAGACTCACGGGATCTCCATCAGACGGATAAAAAATCTGATCAAAAAATACCTTGAACGTAGTGAAACCGATTTACGAATGCGCGTAAAAATAGTTGATGTTATAAAATGACATTTATCTCGCTTTATGCAGATAGGTCGTAAGGCTCCGAGTCGAGAAGGAAAAATTTGAATTTAGATGTCGCAAGTCGCGTCGGTACCGAGATCGTGAGATCCTTTCTTTTACGACGCTAGGCTAAAATGCTGTTCTCGAGTTTGGCTGAAAACTGTGCAGGGTTTACGGAGGCGGAGTGTTTCAGAGCCAAATAGCCACCTCTCGGGCGAACGGTGCGGGCGGCCGTTTGTGCTGGAATGGCTGAGGGTCTTATTACGTATGGCGATGGCAAAGGATCAACTCTTTCGTTTTGACCAACTTTTGCACAGATATTTACCAAATTCCCAGATAAATAAATATCGTTTTTTGCGTTTGTCAACTGTTGTTGTACTTATTACTATACTTAACTGGCAAAAAATTAAGCCGTTTTTCACAGATCAAAAAACAAGAAGGATTAGGTAAGTTAGTTTAGCAAAATAAAACTTTAGAATTAATACCATTATTTACGAACTACTAACGGATAAGATATAGAATGTCTTTTGAAAAAAATGCTACAAACATCATATAATATCATATATGAAAAAAAAGTCAAAACGTCTGTTAGCTTTTGATCAAAGTCCCTGTGACTGGCAAATGGACAGACAGATAGACGCAAGAGTGATATTTAAATTGTTCCTACTTTATAATTTCAGGAATATTTTATATAGGTGCTTAAATAAATAACTAGAACATGAACACAACCTATATGTCAATAGTATCTGACAGAAATATAATTGTAACTATGTACTTATTAATAAAGTCTAATATTATTGAACAAGTTAAAACCATAGCAAACATGACACGCAGTTGTGATTTACATGTTGATAGCAACCCATCCGAGGGTATTGCTATCATGACACGCAATACTTACCATTATCGGACCCAAGAGGAAGCTTGCTCAAGTCCGTTACATACAAATGCCTTTCATTAACTTGTCGATGTTTCGTCCGAAATACTCTACGAACGGAGCCATTGTGTTTTAAGCTGTCTACAGCAATGCACCAAACTGGAATACTGAAACTTTAGCAGAAGCGTAAATAAATAAACATTTATGTTTTTTTAGTTTTACTCGATTCTCTAAAAACTTTCTCGTGGGTATGGATAAGGATAGACCACGCCCACTTGGCCCTACCTTTATAGATTTATATTATCAGGAGCATTCGGTTTTCTTATAAAATAGCGTGGTGGAAAATTTAGAGCTTTTTAATACCTACCTACTAGTCTATTTATTTATATAAAAATTAAATGATGTTCATTCACTTGAGAACGGCTAGATCGATATTGATATTAAAAAAAACGAGACAATTAAATAGAGATTCTTTTTATGGAACTTTGATTTAAATCATGATATAAAGTTTTCAAACAAATATATTTTAATTTGGACAGGAAAGCATACAGTAAGTAATAAATAAATACCTACCAACCGACAGTCACATAGTCCCAACCCTATAGCTACAAGTATTATTGTATCGTAAGTATCAGAAACTAAAAACATTTGTCTCACACCCCACTTCTTATGCCCTAACGTGTGTCCACACTGCCTAGTGCGGAGGCGGCGGACGGACGCGATGTGTCAAACAAATGAAACGCGCCATCACTACACTGTGGCCGCAAAGGCAGGTTTTATGTTTGATAATTCGCGTCCTTCGTCGCAACCACACTAGGCTCGGTAGTGTGGACGAACACTAAGCCTTAATTATCTACTCGCTCACGCCATCGGGGTCATCAACTACTTTTTATTGACTCGGCAACTGACTTTTCCTGGAAATATTTTATTAATTTCCACTGCAGATATTTCATCAACAGGATTTATCGAAAAATATGTTTTACTAAAATCAGCAGAATTCCCACGGCAAATATAAAATGCTAGTAAAAGACAAGTCCTAAATCCGAATTCATATCATGCCTTATCAGAACGGTTTCCGTACGACTACACCCAACTGTGGGTTGCTTCTATAAGCCACAGATTATTTTGAACTAGCTGGTTCAATCCATAATCCACTTCGCTTCCAATACCTACTGTACCTAGTGATTCCTGTAAATTTAATAAAAAAAATAGTATTTCACCGAAAATAAATTTTTTTAACGATTTTTATTTAGTTTTTCCGTCAAACTTGTTCTCTCTCTTGCTGTTTAACCTCCAACACCTTTCTGCAGCTGCTCTTATTACACATTATTAAAGTTTTAATAGGGAATAGATTTTTTCTAGTAATTTATATAGCTTATGATCATCAGGGATAATGTAGGATGGTAAAATGTTTTTTAAATCGGTCTAGTAGTTTCGGAGCCTATTCAATGCAAACATTTATTATACAAATCTTTCCTCTTTAAAATATTAGTATAGATATATATAAAAATCAATGCCACTTTTCGTTGTAATTTTATAACTCAAGAACGGCTCACCTATCCAAACCAAATGTGTAGGCTTTGTTCGGACTATTTAGTAGAGATGGTTTTACTGATTTTTTGTTTTGACTTTTTATCCAGTTACTACCCGTGCGAAGCCGGGGCAAGCAGTTAGTATTAGTATAGAGTTATATAGCTATTTGAAGCAGACTGTGTCGTACTGCGCGTAGCTTCCATACGTGCAGCTGTGCCGAAAAGGTCTCATTTACTTTACTACTCCAATACCGGCGTTATCTCAGCTCTGATAGGTTTTGATACGTGGTTTATTAAAAAGATAAATTGGGTTAGAGCGTTTAGCTAAAAAGAGCCTTTATATTTCCTATTTACTATTTTATGAGTGATGAGGATATACCCACATGAAAAAGTAAAAAAGAAAAATATGCGTCGAAAATAGAAACTCGAAAGATAGAGATGGTTGAAGGATTTGGAGGAGACCTTTACCCGGGACGAAACAGATTAAGAAAAAAATGCGTTGAAAGAAAAAAGGATGAACATACAATTATGTATAGGACTATATATATGTAGGATTTTATATAGGACAGTAAAAATATAGGACTAGGTAATATTTTTATGCTATAAAAATATAATTGAAACATAACGACTTTATGTGTCTGATACTTATTTACTCCTTTGCGTAGAGTAAAAGGTTAATTATAATAAAATCCTTTTGATAAAAATGATGTATTGGAAGTATCGTGTCACAAAACTCAAGCTTTGAAGGACGCTAAACGCTTACGCTAATATAAAATACAATCTCCTTGAAATCCAATCTACCAGCCGACCTCATCAATATTCCGCCTTCTTGTTATTTTCCTCGAGGCTTTAAAACAAAACAAAAGAGCCTCTGTTATTTAACTCGTTTCCGATACGGCTCCCATTCCGTCGTATAACAAAATTTCCTTCACGAATAAGTTTGTGAGATCTCATTTGTCTCAGAGATGGAAGTCGTACCGAGAATAACAATAGGTAAATTTATGTAAATGAGCACCGTTCTACGTAACAAAAAGGAAATGAACCCACTGGTGTGAGCGTTGTGTTTGATTGTCAAAACAGTTTGGAGACGTTTTGAAATTGCGTTTCCCATGTATAAAATACCTGTCAGTATTGTTTATAGTTATTGATATATTGTTCTTCAACAGCTGTATCGGCTGATACCTAGCTGAGTACGTTATAGAATGTAGGTACGTAATGCTATTTTCTAGGTACAGACTGTTCTTTGTCTGCTATACTCCTAGCTCAGCCAGCTTAATGTCTTTTGTCTGAGTGATATAACTTCTGCTTGGATAGTTTTGTTTATTATACAACAAATCTCTAGTAACATATTCTAAAATATGAAACAGCTCTTTCTTTAAAAAACACCATTATTTTATCTGATTTTATAAACCGCCCTCGAAATAAACCAGCATTTTAAACCGCGATGAACATCAAATTAAAAATTATATTTTCATACCAACCCTGCAATTTACCCTAGTGGACAGCCCTGGAATAATAGATAGATCGCCATAGAACCCGGGCCTGTCACGCGCTCCGTCGAAATTAGGGTCTCCGGGTTACTGTGACCGTAGGCGAAGCGTATCGAGCTCATTACCGCCATGCCACGCTTATAGAACGGCATAATGAGAGCATATAGAACGGCGTAATAAGCCTGTTTTGTAAGGAAAACGTTCCGGCCTCATGTAGACTTGACATGCAATGCTGTTGTTTTAGATTTGGGTTTACTACGTGCTTATATAACTCCCATGTTCCCATGTTAGTAAACCATTATCACCAACTCAAAATTGTTTAGAAAACAAACACAAGACTAGTCTCTAAACATGGCAGATCTGATTTCCAGACGCTCAGATGCTTAAAGTTTTTAAGGTCCCCCGAACGTCTAAACAATACAGCAAATGTCCACATGTTTCAGTAGCTAGCATTCTAATACGTAACAGGTTTAAAACTTATCACCGTGTTAGTTAACATCAGAAAAAAATCGTTTCAAAATTTGCTTGTATGCAACTCATGAGTTGCAAATGGTGTCAATTCTACGTGGTGCCCACATTTTATGTAAACTACGATCGCTCCTATTACAACATTTTGTAGTACCTAAGAAAGTTTTGTAAACATTCAGGAATTTATAAAATAATATGTTATTATAGCTAGTAAAAAAAAATTATCGGCAAAATAAGAATAACTTTTATTAATGAAGCCGTAAAAAAATATTTTTAGCAGATATTAAAAAATCGTCGAAAGTGACCGCGTCCGCTACAGAGCGCGGAATGACAACATGGTTCAGTAATTGACTGTAAAATGATTATTGAATTTTATAAAATATACCGTTCACCGTTATGAGAACTCATATTTTTTATTCAAATAGAAAAATCACTGATGATTAAGAAAACCCACAAAACCAATAATGGTCTCGTTTGGAGTAAAACTCTGTGATATTATTTTTGTTCTGTAACGAACGGCTTACTTTTATGGCGTATCATAAGTCCCAACTTGCAAAAGTTTCCCTAAATTTTCGTATAGCAGAATATTTTTATAGAAGTTTTATATAGGATGTGTCAAAGTTCGAGAGCAATCCCTCTTAGGACGCACAAACACGACTATTATTTTCATGGGCGTCGCGTTTGCGTAAAAAAATACTAACTATGTTGCGAACTTGATCACAGTTTTAGATGCGAGGATGTTTTCACAAAAACCTAAAAAATAAAAAAATATCAAGGCACGTAGCTCTCTCTCAAATAAAGAAATGTTTTCACAAAACATAGGCGTGCTTGTTGGTACTATGAACAAAAGTAGCTTGTTTTCGGGCCGGTGTTATTACATTTTCCTATTTACTTATGTAGGTAAGTGCTCCGTAGCGGCATAACGCAAGGGTTCTTTTTCATTTCCGACATAAATATAAACGTAGGTTGTACCTACCTCTTTTACTTTATTCATCTCGTGTCGAAAGTGGAAAAACCTCGCAAAACTTTCATTGCATGCGAAGCTTACCTACACGTGTGTGTCACAGCGCCGAAATATCTGCCAATTTCATTTCTCCGCGCACCTCCCTAGAGCGTAGTAAACACCACCCCCTTCCAATGCTACCCACCCCCACCGTGTTTGTCCAACTGATACTCCTCAAGATACACAACCACTTACAAAAGACCCACCTTTCCTCTCAAAACATTCGTGCTCACAGACAACTGCGGGGTAAATTCCTAATTAAAAGAGTTCTCTGCAGAATGGTTTAAAATCTAAAGTTGGACTCTGCAAGTTTTGAACAAACATGATGCGTCTAGAAACTTCTGAGAAATGGATGGCTTATTTGAACTGCACTAAAAATTTTACATTTTAAACTGTTAAATAATACCGTGTTGGCCGAGTGGGATGTACCTCGACTTTCAATCTGAAGGTCGTGGGTTCGAATCCCGGCGTGCATCAATGGATTTTTCTGTTCATGAAAATTTATATGCGCATCAAAAACACGTGCTTACAACGGTGAAGGAAAACATCGTGAGGAAACCAGTTAGTGTTCTTATAAGCGGCGATGGGCTTGCAACCTGTCACGTATGGAATGCTAACTACTGCAAAATGTGGGCATGTGCCAAATATAATGTTTGGATGTGCCTCTGACTACCCCCACTAGACATCTTCAAAGGATCTAAGCGTCTGGAGATCTGAGAGAATGTCTACCGTACTTGGGGATTATACAGTCGTGCTCCTATTTATTTTTATTTTTTTTGTTTTTTTTAATATCCTAACCTCTTAAAACAAGAGATATTTTATGAATCATAGAAACTCAGTGAATTAATAGCAGATACTATTCATTTTATGACACCAAAAATCACATTCAACAAGGACAATGTACTCGTAACTGCTTTTTTTACCTAATTATTGTTCCTTTGATGTTAAGGTACTATTCGAAGTTCTTGCGGGCAAGCAAAAAGTGCTTTACCAAAAAATGTGCTGTGTTTTTTGACCAAGGATTTCTCTATTGTCAATCAACACTTGACCATCAAGCCCTCAACATGAGTAAATACACGCGGGTCCATGTCCAAACAATCAGGACAAGCGTTCGATCCTCATTGGACGCGACAAGTGTTGACACTCATTAAGTATGTTTGCCTCATTTACGATGTATGCGTTTGTGAGTTGCGATTCTGGTTACGTCCCTGTAGGTAATTGGTCAATGACGTGGGCAAATGATTGGAATGTTAATTCGTACTAGAATGTGCCGGATAAGCTGGAGGTTATTTTATTTAAAAGATGCGACCATTTTACTTGCTACTTGTTATTTTATACTAAAGATAATACGATGTTGATAAGGTAAGAAGTCGTATGAAAAATCCGAGTGGTTTCAATTCGTTACGCAAACAATTTTCTCGTAAAATCGAACGAGACTTATAAAATTACTTCTAGGAGTTTTAGAAGAAATAATGAATAAAACTAGAACATTTAATTATTGTGTTCAACTCAATTTTCCAAAGTACCCATCTAGTTTTCCGCACGAAAAGCTAGTTACCAAGATTTACGCTCTAAGTTAGAATGTGGACCATTAGATTCAAACACTGCTCTACCGCAACTTTCTCTGATATAACCAGCCCAATATGAAGTTAATTAAACACGATCGTAAACTCAGGTACTTATTCAATAAACTTCGCTTGATACGCTTTGGCACAAAACTCTGGGACAACGTATATTCGGAGCATAATCCCAGAATACCAAGTAGCGCATAATTTAAAGACAAGTTACAGAAGAAATACTATAGAAGTCTAAAAATACATATGTACTGTCACAGCGCTAAAATCTGTGGCATTCAGCAAATATATAAAAGACTATTAAGACTATTAAAACTTTAAGCGCAAGTAAACTCAAATACCTACATTTTGAAAATTACATAAACGTTGATTAAAGAAGAGAGTAGGTGTAATTCCATGCATATTTTTAGAATCGGATGTCGCAATAAAACTCATTTTGTATTGAAATCCTTTGAAAGGTAGTGACACAAGCCCGGTGCAGTCATTACCTTGTGATGTTTCTGGTTTATTTTTGTGCAAAACAGAAAATACTTGGCAGAGAACCCGGGTACGCTCCATTGTACCCAAAGAGGGTTTTAGCAAGCCTGGCATATAAAATGTTCTCGTGAAAATTCCTCGAGGAAAACGGAAAATGTTGATTTGGCAGTAACGAAAATACTTTTTCTATAGGGTATTGAAATAGAAAAGCTACTGTTTATCGTGTTTTATATTGTTTGGTAGGTAGGTTCTTATTAATACAGTGCCTAATATTTTTGTAGGTATTTCTATTAAGGTCGATATGTGAGATGTTTTTTGTATGGGCTGAGTCTACCCGGATAAGACGGAAAAAGTGATAAAACTCCATGATCTTAAGCCATCAAACATAAAAAGAAGCTGTCTATAATTGACTTAGCTAGTATGATCTATCTAACGAATTAAATAAAAATGAACTGTTTAGCTATTCATAGTTTTGATTAAAAACGAAACTAGTGTTTTTGAAAAGCCTATTTTTAAAATAAATCTATCGATCAATGTTTCACCAATCGTGTTTCTGTCTATAATTTATTTAGATTATATCCTTAAGCTATCTTTGTTATAAAAACAAAACTGTATGTTTTACGGTTATTGTGAAAAAACGATTCTGCATTCATCAATAACATATTTTAGTACTCGTCTTAAGAGTTTCAGAATACCTATTTAAAATTTCTTTGTAACAAAAAGTTCCGACAGACCTATAGTCAAAAAGGGTAAAACATTTCTCATAGCGTTGTCCGTAATGAGAATTCTTAGGCCATCATTAGTTGATCGGGTCCGTCCATCCGGCTTATGGTAAGGGCCTCCGGGGTGTAATGGCGACCCGACCAATATGGAGAAATGAGGTAAGGTACATTGTACACTGTAAACTAGACAAAAATGTTTGAAATTATTACTTTCTTTGATTAGAATTCGTTGAAATGTAGATGCCCGTTTAGAAAATAAACAAACTGATTTCAGTCGCCACGATGGCTGGATGAAAATTGTAAATAAATTTTATGTGTTGTCAAGAATTATCACATTAGAACTCCTTGATATTTTATTTGGAAAGTCAGTTATAGTTATGAAAATAATATATCATAGGACTTAGCAGTGTGTACGTAGCCCTGACAAATACACAAAGCCAATATTCCAACACTTTGGGTACACGCCTCTACACGTCTCTACCTATGTAGCTACATTACACGTCGCTTCGGCCAAATGACCCCATTATCCCACCCTTACCATTCCCCAAACTCAAATACCAACTTTATGCATAACTGTCGTAAAGTCTAAAATCGGGCGCGTGAATTCTAATGAACAGGCGACACGGTTCGAACAAGAATGAGATAATAACTTACGTATTTTGTTCGAGTTGATTTTGGCTCAGCTATTGGGGATTATCAGATTTCAAAGCGGAGTGAATAAGTTTTGATTCGAATCATAAAGGAATTTTATCGAAGTGTATTTGAAAAGAAAGTTTGTATGTAAATGTTGAGATGGTTGAATGTCGTCCCGAATTCCTCAATATTCAAATGCAGCGTCTACGGATTATATCTAAAATTAAGTCTGCTTTTTGGAGGGAATTCGTGTGACTGCGCATTTTGTGGAGCTCAATAAATAAGAACGTTTTAGATAAACATATTTTATATTATCTTTTTAGAGAAAACATTGCTATTCACGTTGAGTTCAAAGCGCGCTGCGAGCTTGTTTTATTTTGCTCTGAATTTATGTGTAAGCTCAATTTCATTTCATTTTTTTCTACAAAGATTAATGTTCTAGGTACCTACTGTGATAATATTATACAGCATGACATGAGTACTAAAACAAACGCATATATTTATGTTCATTACATTTTACATAACTTGTTATAGAACAAAGCATAACCAACTTTCGAATCGTCCTCATTAGTTTAACATCAATTCTACCTTGTCTGTTCAAAATGTCCCCAAGGCATGGCATAAAAGCTTCGTACATATATATACGTACGCCGTAAGCTATTGAAGCCAATCTCCATGCATGCTTGAGGTAAAAGCATTGGAATTACTTACCTTCCATTCGATAGTACCACCTGAGTTTCAATATTAACTACAACAGGTTATGTCATAGTAACATACCGGTTCAATTCAAATGTACCAGTAAACATCACAGTTTAATGAAATCGAAGGCCTATCTTGTCACTTTTATGATCATTTAATATGATAGTCTTGATGTCGATTCCGTCAAACGTCTTAAAAAAATCCGTTTCTGTTACAGCTTAAGAGATTATTTTGATATCTTTGATTACAGTTAAATTTGTGAATATGATAAGAGAATTCAGCTTTATATTTTGTATTTAAGAAATTGAAGTCGTCGAATACTTCTTAAGGACTTTAAGAAACTTAACATTTTATGGGAGAATGAGGTTGGTTAAAACATTTCGACAATAACACTAATTAAAAAAAAAACTCTTTATTAATTTAAGACTAAGCTATCAAGATTTGATATTCATTGCTGTATAAAAATTATTTGCTTATCATAAACAATGTATTCCACCTACATTTTAACCCCGTCTGCACTCTTCGACGTTCCAGCGTGTACTGACCTCAAATAACCCTGCTCAATGAACTGAAAAATACTAAAAGCTGAACAAAACTGTCGTCACATTTTTCGTATGATTGTACTTATGCATCCAATCGCAATGTTATATCCTCAGACCGACACTCACGACGGGTCATGGCCGCTTAAGGCCCTTGAAAGCGATTAGGTAGGGGTTTTATTACACAAACTAAGCGGTGAAAGTTTCTATGACTAGTTGACATAAAGTGGATTAACCCGAGTTACGTCCCGAATTAAATGGTATCAAGACTTAAGGAGCTGGGTATGGAGATATGGCCATGTTTGGTGGCAATGTCTTTTTTAATGAATCAATGTAAAAATCTGACATAAAACCAACTTTTTTCATTGGCATTACATTTATTTATATCTTTATGTGGTATGAATATAAATGTATATTATTACTAGCAGACCCGTGACAGACGTTGTCCTGACAAATTTCAATAATCGAATAGAAAAGACTGAATGTTTTTATGAGAAGAGTATGAGAATTGTCATCGGGTATTTTTATATTTACTTCTAAGATATGGGTGGCATAAAGTTCGGGAAAAACTGAAAGTGCTTTTTTCTGTGGTATTATTGAAATTTGACAAGACAACGTCTGTCGGGACAGCTAGTAATTTATAACGAAATCAGACGGAGTGAGCTGGGAGTATTATAATACCTATCTTTGTAAAAAAAAAACAAGAGAGGCACTTAATTTTTCCACGTTCACGTCAACTATCTGGGCCGTGTTTTTAATACTTCATTTCATAGCGCTGACACTGTTTGACAATTAATAGTCAAATTTCTGACGTTTAGTGCCAATTCACAAGTTAAGTGGATCTGTAAAAAATAATTTCGCCGCCTGAAGTAGAGCGTACGTGACTGGAATAAAAATATAGATATCAGTGATTTTGGAAGATACATGGAATTTTTATATTAATATTTTATTTGCGTTGTTCAATGACCGAGCTCTTGTTATCTATAATAATACTAGCCTACCCGTGACAGACGTTGTCCTGTCAAATTTTGTTGCACACCAGCGCCATCTATACGGAAATCATCCCTGTTGCGTTTTTTTATAGTTTTTGGGATGTTTTTCATATTTTAAAGTAGTCTATTATTTATTCGGGCATTATATCTACATCTACAGCAAATATCAACTTAATCCGTTTTGTCATTTAGGCCTGATTGAGGAACAAACATACATACAAACTCACAAACTTTCGCATTTATAATATTATTAGGATAACCAGTATTTCTGAAGCTTAGAAGGATGTTTCGAAAAGCGAATGAATTACTAATCGTCCGCAAACTTCTGAGATCTTCATTTGCGTGCTGACAAATTTTATATAGAGACAAAACTAATTAGTAATTTGTAGAAATAGGTAATTTTGTGAATAATTACGTTTAAAAACTAAAAGAAAACCGACGAAAATACATTTGTCAAATGTTGCAAAATGTATGTTATAATTTGGGGAGGTTACTGCCTTCCTGCAACACAGTGAAAACTAAAGCAGGAACCAGTGCATCACATTATGTAATCCTATATTTGAATGCAATAAAAACATTTTGTATTTGTTTGTATTTTGAAAATGTATCGACCAATCACAAAGTCAAGGGACGATATTCGTTTTTTAAGTTTTTGAACTGTCAGTCCTACTTAAATATAATATGGCACCAACATGGGACTATTTTCAACACAATAGAAAAAAAAACATCGAAAACGAATCACCAGGTAAAAAGATATGCGTGGTCATACATTAAAAATATATATATATATATATATATATATACGCGTCGACTTGAGAACCTCCTCCGTTGAGAAAGAGTTGTTCACGGACAAAATGTCAAATAATTATAATGAGATAGAGAATGACTGAAGTTTTTCCATTAACTCTGTCACAATTCTGAAGCACAGTTGAAAGTTTTTAAGGAACTTAAGCCCTGGGATCTTCGCTTATCACCGAGTCATTGCCTAAAATTAAAGCACGATCGCGGTGTACGCCCGACCGAACTCGTAAATCCTAACGAGTACATGATTTATGATCAGACACAACGTATGTAGGTATATTTAGAATTACAAAAAAATATTGAAGCAATCGCTACGTAAGCGATACGGTAAGAAGGCATAGACAAAACAAACATGCTCTATATTTTATGATATTTATAAAGCTCATAAACTCGTACCTTTAATTGAAGGTATGTTTTTGAACGTGTAATCGCTACCGCATTCAGTATTCAGTCCATGGCATTATATGTGTTGAATTTATTTAGTTTTATGGTGTGACCAGGCATAGCGCGGCATTTGAGTGCGGCATTTGCAGGACACAAGTTTTTCGCGTGACTAGTTTAAACATAAAAGTAAAATTACGCGCAGCCGTCGTCCAATCATATTGCGGCACACCTTTATGTTGTAAAGCATATATAAACATATTTTTGGTTTGCAATCAAGAGTTCATCATGTCATTTTTGAGATGTCAATTTTTTTATTCTCATTTTACGTTTGAGCACAATTTGAGATTACGAGCTTAAAATATATTTGACCGGGGGATATCAAAACTCCCACGTTTAATGAAATTCCAATCGGATAGCTCCAAAATTTCGATTCGACGCAGGACTTTACCGATATGTATCAGTATTTAAGTGGTGGGTGTAGGATTTCATCATATTTATATTGGAAATCGACACGAATCAACACAGAGGTGGATATGACTTGATCAGTTGATTTATAGATTGTAATAATATAGGTACCAATATATCTGCTAGGTCAGAAAATAAATCACTACATAGTATAAAGCAAAGTCGCTTCCCGCTTCCCGCGTCTGTATGTATGTCTGTATGTATGCTTATATCTTTAAAACTACACAACGGATTTTGATGCGGTTTTTTTTAATAGATAGAGTGATTCAGGAGGAAGCTTTATATGTATAATTACATGCTTAATATATTAGAGAACCACTGATAATATTAAGATTTCTAATATGAAGTCGTAAATAAACACATTTTTTTGCGCTTACATTGCAAACGCTGGCTGAACTCTACGAGATAGATCAAAATAATGTACTAAATATTGTAAACCTTAAAAAGGTCTACAAAAAAGTCTGCGATGGTATATGTTTATCTCTTAGGGATAACCCACAATAATCAATTTCTATCCTTTACTTTTTACCGCGACTTTTTTTTTAAATTTTAAATGCTGTTAACGAGTATACAAAGACATTCTGTAATATATTTTGGTATCAGCTTCGCACCCGTGCGAAGCCGGGGCGGGTCGCTAGTATAATATAGTTCAGAATTATATGCGTGGATATAGTAGAGACTTTAAATATGGAGGGTATAATATTGGTTTCGAATGTGATTGAAAGGGATTTTTAAAAATTCAACCCCAAACCATAATTGGGATTAGGTATAAAAATGCTGTGTATTTTAAAAAGTGTTGGTGAAACCCTTGCATTTTTCAAACAGTCATTTTCAAACAAAATAAACAATAAAGGGTTTCAGCATTTTATGTAAAAAAAATACTGTAAAAGGGTCACTCTGCCAAAAACATATTTTTTAAACCAGTCCAGTGTATTTCGATAAAGTAAAAGTTAAAGTCCTTGGGTATAAAATATTTTAACACCAAGGTCAAAATAAGGCTTCTGCGTTGAAAGACTTGAGTGTGGTGTCATTTTAAAGGTCGTAAATGCAATTTATTTATGAGGGTCTCCCTCTTAACGGTATTGTTACATGTGATGCTGGAGGCAGAAAGTTCTCTTCAAATATGTACTTGCAATAATAGTATATGGTCTTTTCTACCGTTTTATATTTCAAACTATCGTGATTAGTAGGCATGGCTATAGATTTTCACACGGGTCTTTATCACGTAATAATCCTTAATTTATTTATAAGGTAATTACGTGATAAAGACCCGAGTGAAAATCTATAGTTTTTCTACCGTCACCTGAAATAAAAATACGAATATTTTGTTAAATTCATAAAAACTGTGGTTTATGCTATAGAATAAATGTATTACATGAATATGTGTTCCATTGTCATCATGAAAATGTCTGAAGCCGTATTAAATAACACCCGCTTTACATATTTGTAGTGATTTATAACGTCGAGAATGACTCTGTATTCTAGGTATTTAGTTCACCATTAAATCGTGTACCTACACTCTAATTATGTCTACACACGGTGCAGTTGTAGGTACTTAAATCTGTCATCGCTTCGTTAAAAAGTAATCTTCTGTCATATTTCAGATTATCAAGATATAAAATAGGGCCCCACAGAATATTTCATCTTTTTGCAATTTTGTAGTTCAAGTACCGTGTTTTACTGCCAATTATATCGAAAACTTCCCTTTGTTTTCTTCTATCAATATAGCGATGCCTAATGGCGTCCCTTGTGTTTTGGTAATAATGTATAATTTGGTATTTTTATATTACAATTTGGGATATTATTGTGTTTTTATTGAGCATTAACTCTGAATTTGGTTCTTTTTTTTTGTAGCTCCTTTCATAACTTGGTCAAAATTATATTAATAGAATATAATATTATTGTGTACCTAAATATAACATAAAATATTGACAAGAACAAAAGACTGTTACGAGCAAAAAGAAAATGATAATCAATTTAATATGAAATTTTATGTGTAGCAGCTTTATTAAAGTTTTACTCGACACAAACAAAACGGTGAGTGTAGCTCCGAGATTGTGTTCTCCACAAATACATGCAGATGTGATTGCTGTGCTTGGTGCAATAACCTACCCCACACAAAACTGAAGCATAATAGAATAGTACAATTTGCATCGCACGTTGCGCAATAGACAATACTTTGCATAGCTCAAAACACAATACAATCAGTGTCTCAGCTTAACCCTTTTTTGCATATTACAAATTTTAACGACTTCTTACGAAAAGTAGAGCAAAAAGTTCAAAACTTTGAAAAAATTAACGGTTCCTACCTAGAAAGGGTTTAAACATTGCGGTCAGAACTGTACTGAACAATCGGTACAGTTACTGTGAAGGTTTATGGGTAGTAAATCATTTGGAGAAAAAAGACTGTGACGTCATAGGCTGTAAAGATTTAACGGTTGCGATCAGCTGAGGTGGAGGTCGACGCGATGTCCCGAGAGGTTTACGTGTGAAGAGATGTTTTGGTTATAAATTTTAATTGCTCTCATAGGAACGAGCATGAAAAGAGTGAGCGAAGATTTTTATTGAAATAAAATGGCTAACGGAAAAGTAACAAGAAATGTTCATACATACGATACATAATCTACAAGTGAAAGATGAATGTGCAAGAAATGATGAATGTGATGACTTTCGTCACCTTAATCATTTTAATGACTACATATTTAATTTAATTTGTTTTTTAAACATAAAATCGGTTACGGAACCGGACTCGTGCAATCAGGATTCCGCAATATTTACCGCAGAAAATACTAATTAATTCAGTAAATATGTCACTGACGGGACAGCTACAGTTTTTCTGTAATCTCTAACTCATTATTTAATAACCTTGGTAACCTTGGTAATATAACAATTTTATATATTTAAGGCCTACCATTGGATATACAAAAAAATCTCTCTCTTGTAAGGATTCCGTTTTACTTGAGATATCTACGGAATCATCACTACATAGTATAAAGCAAAGTCGCTTTCCGCTTCCCGCGTATGTATGTATGTATGTTTGCTTATATCTTTAAAACTACACAACAGATTTTGATCCGGTTTTTTTTAATAGATAGAGTGATTCAGTAGGAAGGTTTATATGTATAATACATGCATAATATAGTAGAGAAACACTGATAATTTTAGAGGTTTCTAATGTGATGTCGTAAATAAACACATTTTTTTGCGCTTACATTGCAAATGCTGGCTGAACCCCACGAGATATATCAAAATAATGTACTACAGTATTGTACACCTTAAAAACGTCTACAAAAAAGTCCACGATGGTATTAGAAATGTCTTAGAAAGTACCTGAACCGATTATGCTAATTCTTTTTTTTGTTGTATTCGTTATTATCAGGAGAAGGTTCTTATGAAAAAAAAAATGAATTTGATAGGACGTCTGTCGGGACAACTAGTAAACAATAAAAATAATTATTGATAATATATTTCATGCTTTATGCGCATTAAAACACGTTCGAAACGGTAAAGGAAAACATTTTATGGATATTAGTATTATTAAAAACGGCGATAGGCTACCTGTCACGTATGAAATGCTAACTAGTACAAAATGCGGGCTTGTTTGGATGTGCCTCTGACTACTCGCTTGAAGGCTTCCTAAGGATCTGAGGGAAGGTATACCGTATTTGAATTCATATTTTACAAGAATATAGACAAAAGGACAAGAGTTATATACGAGTAGGTATATGGATCAAGAGGCTTTAATCCTAATAATATTATAAATGTGAAAGTTTGTGATAGGGCTGCTATGTTTGTTCCCTAATCAAAAATAAACGACAAAACGGATTAAGATGAAATTTGCTGTAGTATGTAGATAAAAAATCAGAATAAATAAAGGGGGAACTTAATCCGAACAACAACCCTTATATGATTAAAAAAACGCAAAAAGGATGATTTTAGTATAGATAGCGTTGGTGTGCAACAAATCTGATATCACAGACTAAAAACATTTAGTCGTCATAGCAACGCAGTTTTGACTAATTAATGATACGCATTCAAAAAAAACTTCTTAATTTATTTTATCAGTAGGTACAAGGTTTGTAGGGAAAAAATCGGAAGCTGCCTGAAAGCCTTTTTCCTATGTGATTATTAAAAAAAAAATTGACAGAACAACGTTTGTCACGGGTCGGCTAGTATTTTCCATATAGCAAGCCTTCATTTATTCATCTCACAGTCCGATTAACTAACACAATAACATTTCAGGCAGACCGCTGATAACAAAATAGGGCAGCTGATAAAGTTGAAACTTTCTACGCATATTAAACCTGATAACAGCATTGATAAGAGGTCCATTGTTTTTCGAATAATCAAGATCACTGGGAATTGAAGCAATCGAGATTTTAGATTGAATGATGATTAATTAAATCCAACATCTCAACGGGCCTTACAGTTACAGTTGGTAGTAACTCTGCCTTTTGTGCTGTAGGTTGTGGGTTCGATTCGCACTGATGACAAACATTTGTTTGATGAATATACATGTTTGTTCTGTTTCGGTCGTTATATTGTATGTAGGTATGTACAAAAAAAGTATTGGTACAATTCTATTAGTAATCTGGTCACAGCTTTGCTTTTTTATTATAATTATTTATTTACTAGCTGACCCGTGACAGACGACCAAATTTTGATAATCGCATAGAGTATAATGCATGTTGATATGACGATGTCAACACGGATGTCACATATTTTGCACACCAGCGCCATCTATGAGAAAATCCTCCCTTATGCGTTTTTTTTATCATTTTAGGGATGTTTTTCGTATTTTAAAGTAGTCTATGTCTTATTCGGGTATTATATCTACATCTACAGCAAATTTCAACTTAATCCGTTTTGTCGTTTAGGCCTGATTGAGGAATAAACATACATACAAACTCACAAACTTTCACATTTATAATATTAGGTTTTTATTAATATCTACATTTCTGTGATAAAAAATCGTAGATTGTTTTTCAAATTCACGCTACAATTTACGAGGGAATCTCCATAGCGACGTTGTCGTTTTGTCATTTTCTAAATGAAAATATACGCTACCATAGTAACATATGCTTACACAATAATGTAGTATTTTTGAGAACCGGCAAGTTTTATCCGAAGAAATACTAACTTTCGTAGAAGTAAGGAGAAAAAATCAATAGAAGTTGGCTCTTAGAAACAGATGCCTATCTATATTCCACCTTACGTAGTTTTATGTGAATTTGGAGAACCCTATGTGGAAATACAGGTGCGTATAGTTACTGTCATGCATAAGCACGGATTAAGGGGCTCCCAGTCGACGATTGCTCTTTTTCGAAACGAAAAAAGAAATACTTCTGAACAAGCCACATCTCCTATTTTTATAAGTATATTACTTCAGGTTCCTACCTAGATTTCTATTAAGCTGAAAACATAATAGAATAAACTTTTCACGATAAAGATATTATTTCAAAATGATACGTTTTAGAATTTATGATCGAAATATTTTGATACCTACTATTAAAATCAACTTGTGATTTATTGTTAAAGATAGGTAATATGTAGATCTAGATTTGTATTAGAATAGATTTTTGATAAGTAATTATACATCATTTATATCATTAATTTATTCGAAAAGCAAAGGCGGATTACGCGCCGACGTGTGTTTGTCGTCATTACAGCGGTCGGTAGGATTATTTATCGAAGTGATTAAAGATGGGTACATCTTTATTCACATATACTATACATTATAAAATAGGAGATGTGGCTTGTTCACAAGTATTTCTTTTTTCGTTTCGAACAAAAACAATCGTCGACTGGGAGCACCTTAAATGTAAATGTCAAATATAATTTGACAGCTCTAGACAATTTTCATTCAGATTATAAAATGTTACCTCTAAAACGGTGCACTATGCTCTGTATTCCTAAATATAAATAAACAATATTAATATTGGTGGACATTTTACACATCGCCATCCAGCCCCAAACTAAGCAAAGCTTGTACTATGGGAACTAGATAACTAAGATAATACTTATATATATTTTTATTTTTTTTATACATTATGATACATTATTACAGCGGCGATAGGCTTGCAACCTGTCACGTATGGAATTCTAACTACTGTAAAATGTGGACATGTGCCACATATAATATTTGGACGTGTCTATGACTACCCCCACTAGATATCTTCAAATAATCTAAGCGCCTGGAGATCTGAGAGGATGTCTACCGTACTTTGGTGATTACAGTCGTGATCCTATTTATTTATTTTTAAATTAATTGAACAGAAAAATCCATTATGCACACCGGGATTTGAACCCACGACCTTCAGATTGAAAGTCGAAGTACCCTCCACTCGGCTCTCATTTAGAATTTGTGTCGACTATGTTTTTTAACGCAAATCGAATTGAAAGGTTTTATCGTATTCCAAACAATAATGTAGGTAGGTAGGTACAGTTAAAAACAGTTTTCATACGTGAAAGTGTGCCCAATTAGGTAGATGTTCTTGTTTCTTGTGTCCAATCATGTATGAGATATCTAGAATATTTCATTCATCATTGATTTAATGAGGTATTTATGATAATAAACTTTAATATATCTACTAAAATTTTCTATTAATCTTTTTTTACAAGAGATAAATTAAGGCAGTAGGTACATTAAAAACGTTTATAGAAGGTAAAATTATAAATTTATATTATTATTTTTATTGTGACTTCTGCTAAATATCCGTTGATATTTATGTAACTAGCAGTAGTCAGGCGTCGGCGTCGCACGGGGGGTGTAGGTGTACCTAATAATGTTTTTTTTTTTTACACCTTGGGGTTTATTAAAGTTTTAATAGAGATCCCTGATTTCTTCTAGTAATGAATATAGCTTATGCTCAACAGGGATAATGTAGGATTCTAATGGTAATAGAATTTTCAAATCGGTCCTGTAGTTTCGTAGCCAAACAAATGAACAAAATGCAAACAAACAAAAAAACAATCAAATATTTAGCAGAAGTCTTACTAAAAATCAGTATGCAACTATGCTGATTGTGTGTGGACCGGTAGATGAAGTGAAAATCCCTACATGAAGCCATTAAGGCCACGCAAAAAGCCATTAAGGCTGTTTTATCGGTAATGCATCAATAAAAGTCGCATGTGTAACCGACCCGTATAAATTGGCTAACTAAACAATAGCCAATGCAGTTTCGCTCCACATTTCTTCGCGTCGTGTTACTGTGAAAATGAAAGAAAAACATGTAATTTTATCACAGTTATGAGAAAACCTCGCGGTGGTCAGCACGTCTATGTTCTAATTAAACTCAGACAGTGACGGGTGCCTAAATTTGTTATACCTACTCGCGGCACGTGCGAGCCGAACTGTGTAGATGTGTTCCGAAACGCGAGAAAATCCACCTAATATAATCCGGTGAGTGCCTAACGAAATGTTGCCGCGGGGATGAAAGCAAACGCTACAAGCAATGCCATCTATCCGACCAATAGATAAATACCACAGCAGGATCATCAACGCAAACTACATGAACCGTCAACACATAAAAGTCCCACACGCACAAAAGTAAACATAAAATCGTGCGTGAGTGTGCGTAGAGCTTTCACGCACACAGGGATGGGGTGAACTCGTTAAAACAACCATTGAAAAGCTTCAGCCGTCCGTCGCGGGGTGGCGCTGTTCGTAAGGTTCGTATCTGGATTGGGTGATTTCAACTTTGGGCATTTGGCGCTGCTGTGCACTGGGAAAGTTTTAAATTAGTTTTCTTATTAGATGAGGATGCTCTGGTTGGTTGAACTCGACGGCTTATTTGATTTTGAGAGGTAGCAAATTCAATATTTTCGTCTAAGGCTTGACTGTATTTACAAAGTATCTACTTACTTGCCTATGTTGCTCAAATTTAAAATGTAAGACTGAATAAATGCTAGTTTTGTAAGTTTATTTCTAAAGCATATAGTTTGGCATTGCTATTTTTGCATCTGTTGTAAGCTAGCAACAAAAGCAAATAAAAAATAGATAAATATAACTATACCACAAGAATCAGTTGATAATCAGCCTGCCTAAGTATATATTCTTATTAAATAACTAGCTGTCCCGACAGACGTTGTCCTGACAATTTTTTTTTCCATAAGAATCTTCTCTTGATAACAACGAATACAACAAAAAAACCGGCCAATGCGACTCGGACTTGCGCATGAAGGGTACCGTACGATTATCTACAAAAAAAACGACAAAAAAACACGTTTTTTGTATTAGAGCCCCCCTTAAATATTTATTTTATTCTGTTTTTAGTATTTGTTGTTATAGCAACAACCTACATAATCTGTGAAATTTCAACATTCAACATTTCAACTGTCTAGCTAACACGGTTCATGAGATACTGCCCTGTGACAGACAGACGGACAGCGAAGTCTTAGTAATAGGACCCCGTTTTTATCCTTTGGGTACGGAACCCTAAAAAGAATTAGCGAAACCGGCTGCTCTCGAGATTTGCGCTTAGCAACACATTCAGCGATTCATTTTTATATTATAGACTAGCGACCCGCCCCGGCTTCGCACGGGTGCAAAGCTGATACCAAAATATATTACAGAATGTCTTTGTATACTCGTTAACAGCATTTAAAATTAAAAAAAAAAGTCGCGCTGATTTGAAATTTTAAAATTATCAGTGGTTCTTTAATATATTAAGCATGTTATTATACATACATATAAACCTTCCTCCTGAATCACTCTATCTATTAAAAAAAACCGCATAAAAATCCGTTGTGTAGTTTTAAAGATATAAGCAAACATACATACAGACATACATACAGACGCGGGAAGCGGAAAGCGACTTTGCTTTATACATACTACTACTAGCGACCCGCCCCGGCTTCGCACGGGTAGCATGTTATTATACATATAAACCTTCCTCCTGAATCACTCTATCTATTAAAAAAAACCGCATCAGAATCCGTTGTGTAGTTTTAAAGATATAAGCAAACATACATACATACGCGGGAAGCGACTTTGCTTTATACTATGTAGTGATGTAGTGATAAAGAAAGTGAATGTTTAGAGTTTTTGAAGAGGCCATAATAAATCAAGATGTCAACAGAAACATTTTTATGACT
Organism: Hydriomena furcata; assembly: GCA_912999785.1. Taxonomy (NCBI): domain Eukaryota; kingdom Metazoa; phylum Arthropoda; class Insecta; order Lepidoptera; family Geometridae; genus Hydriomena; species Hydriomena furcata. The sequence continues at coordinate 5,819,376 of OU538831.1, read as the reverse complement.
TATGACGTAGATCAATTAGAATTCAGGTTCAGATTAAAATGTCCATAAACTTTTATGCGTTTTTGAGCGGTGCTCTTGAAGCTATAACTTTTCCTTTCAATAGAGTTATCAACACGATGATAGGTTGTTTTAATAAATCAACTAATATGTATCTTATCAACCTAAATTATTTTTCTCATTGAATATTAAGATAAAAAGGTTGATAAATAAATAAGTATTGGTGGACTTTGCACACAGCGCCATCTAGCTATGGGAACTATAAAAGTGATAGAATACCAATTTTTTTTTTAAATACATACTATCTGACCCGTGGCAGACGTTGTCCCGTCAAATTTCAATAATCGAATAGAAAAGACCGAATGTTTTTAGTCTGTGATGTCATATTTGTTACACAGCAGCGCCATCTATACAGAAATCATCCCTTTTGGGGATGTTTTTTTATATTTTAAAGTAGTCTATTATTTATTCGGGCATTATATCTACATCTACAGCAAATATCAACTTAACCCGTTTTGTCGTTTAGGCCTGATTGAGGAACAAAGATACATACAAACTCACACACATTCACATTTACATTATTATTAGGATTAACACACAGAAACAGAACAAAAATCTATGTTCATCACACAAAATGTTTATTCTGGGCGGGAATCGAACCTACTACCTACAGCGCAGAAGGCAGAGTTACCACCAACTAAGCTGTGAGCCCAGTCAAATTGATGTATTGATTGATAAAACTAAATGCTTGTAAACTGTTATACATTAGCACTAGTTTTGACGCTATTGAGTTGCAAAGATTTACATTCGGGTGGTGATAATAGCGTGTCTTATTTTATAGCTTGAACGTTAGCGGTGGGTGGTTTGATATAACATTAACTGGTGCTAAAGGTACAGATCGTATCGCGTGCACGTGTACGTAAAACGAGTTGAAGAATTTTTGAAGAAGTTTAGTGAATTCAGTAGCCAATGCGTGTTTTTATTTCTATGATCAATTTAAAAAATACACCCACTTAACCGACATAAAAAAATTAAGGTTATCAATTCGTGTAATTATATTTTTTTTACATGTTTTTTTTTATTGTGTAGAGATTAAGTCCACCATTCCCATTATTTAATATCCATTTATATAATATTCATGTAGGACATGTGTGTAAATAACTTCGTTCATAAAACTTAAAAAACCGGCCAAGTGCGAGTCGGACTCGCGCACGAAGGGTTCCGTACTATTATCAAAACGGCAAAAAAAAACATGTTTGTTGTTTGGGAGCCCCACTTAAATATTTATTTTATTCTGTTTTTAGTGTTCTGTTGTTATAGTGGCAACAGAAATACATAATCTGTGAAAAATTCAGTTATCTAGCTATCACGGTTCATGAAATACAGCCCTGTGACAGACAGACGGACAGCGAAGTCTTAGTAATAGGGTCCCGTTTTTACCCTTTGGATACGGAACCCTAAAAAACGAATATCGTCTGACTTTCCGATTGGTCGATACATTTTCGCCGGTTTTCTTTTTACTCGTTTTAAACGTGATTATTAGTTTACCTATTTTATTTTATTTTAATCAAAACCTTTTTTAGTTTATTATTGTGGACACATGGTTTTCTAAAATGAGTTTAGTTCACCAAGTTTAATTAAATAGCTGACTTACGAAAAGCAATTTTTGTATAAATTCTCCTTCCAACCTAAACCTAGACGGAGAATTCAGTCAAAGTTGAAGTTTTGCCATCTCGCTGCGGAACGCCGATAGAGAGTGAAGTCATCCGTGAACAGGGTTACCAACTCGCGTGGGATTTACTGGAAATCGAAATAATGCTGACTGGCCCCACAGCGCTGCAGTAGCTCTGCCAACTGTATAGTAAGACAAACATTTTTGTGAAGAAAAAAGTTAGGTTTTAATGAATTGCTGCAAAAATTCCACCGCTCTTTCAGTGTTACCTACTGATTGAGCATACGCTGAGTGGTGGGCTTTTTTATTACCACAATGTACGTGTTCTTTTCTTGTTTTTAAGTGTTAATTTTTGGTGGTACTAAAATTAATAAATAAATAAATAAATATTGCCAGACTTTACATAGCGCTGTCTAGCCCCAAACTAAGCAAAGCTTGTACTATGGGAACCAGATAACTGATAGAATACTTATATACTTTTTTTTTTTTTTGTAAATACATACTTATTATACATATTAACACCCAGACACAGAACAAACATCTATGTTCATCACACAAATATTTGCCCTGGGTGGGGATCGAACCCACAACCTACAGCGCAGAAGGCAGAGTTACTACCAACTGAGCTGTGGTGTAACGTTTAATTATCTTTATCTTTATGAACAAAAATGCGACAAGACTGCACATTGCCTACTCCGATATTAGATGTTGTTATGTTATATTTACGTGGTGTGCAATATCTAGTTATCTAGTTCTCATAGATTTGCTTAGTTTGTCTAGATAATAGTGCCTAAAATGTCTGCCAATATTTATTTATTTATGAAAATACAGCAAAGAAAACGTCGCTATATATATATTTTTTTTTAATGATCCTTTAACGATATTACTGATGGAAGTAGTTAAAATATATCTAATTTTAATTTCCTTGTTTATTATTTGAATTTGATCAGTAACTAATTGATCAAACAAGTGAAAGTTGAAGTGTCACTCTTGAATCTAACTTATTTATGTTTGTAATTTCAAACATAAAGTGATCGACTTCTATAAAAGTAATTTATCTAATAAAATTCAGGACTCAGTCAGCAGTTGGCAACCCTGCCAAAGCCCCCTTTCGCTACCCGCTCTCATCTAACTTGCTCCATTACCAGGGTCTTCCATTCGTTCCAATTTCAAATTTGAAGCTGATGGCACATCTATGGCACCGCAGCTTAGCTCACTGGCAAGATTGAGCGACGCAAATGGTTGGATATGTGTAGGCATATTTATGAATACACACGCGTTGAGATAAGCAAAGTGGTCGGATTTTTGATAACGCAAGAGATTTTTCGTTATCGTTCATGAGAGGAATTTGTCCACTTAAATATGTATAATGTAATCGTAAATAAGAGAATGGAAAGTCAAATTGATAGCGATAACGTGTTTTTAGACAAATGTACGCCAGCGCTCACGCTATCAGAATCTCGAATTCTTCATGTTTTTTTGTTTGGTAAGTCAGCGCAAAAGAAACAGATAAAAAATGTGACAATGCAGATTTGTTTACCCAGACCAACATTCTTTAGTTATGTAGGGTACTTATGTTCTTCTAAAATCCTATAATAACCTACAATTAAAATTCAAAAAAGTTGTAACAAAAACAAACTCTGTTCAATGTTTTTTTCCAATTAAGGAGCTCCATTGCATTCAATGCACCACTGCTTTCTATTAGCTTTGTATCGTCAATGTGAGTGAATTTAAAAATAATTCCTTACGGTTTCAAGGCACGTCCGACCGTTATTTTAGTCTGGGCAATTCTCGCCGTCCCGTACGAACCTGTTTGAAATCTAAAATTCTGGGAGAAATAAAACTATGTATGATTTTTTTTGTTGAAGGAACCTAGGCTGAATAATAGATGATTGGAGCGCCAATCTTATAATAATAACGACTAGAATACTATTTAGTTATGGATATAATTGAATTGATAACAAAAACTGAAATAAAATTAATATTATAGTTTCCTTTATTGAATTTATTAATTATTATATTACATTGCATAAGCATTTATTGCTTATATATTTTATTATTATCGATTAATGCACTACATTAATCGATAATAATAAATGTCTACATACTAAGCTTTATGTAATTTTAGTTACGATACGAGTAAGTTATGATAAGATACAACTCGAACAGATCAGAATCTCCGCCGACAAAATCAGATCAATATTTCAAATTCGTTACCGAATTCTACACGTTTCATTATCCTGTCTATTTATAAGCAGGGAAAAGAAAACCTATAATACTCATAGCATTCGCCAACCAGAGGAAAAACATGCTACCATCTTGTATGCTTTCATCTTCGAATGTCATTTGTTTTGATGGGCATCACTCGCTAGGGCTGCGCGAACTAAAACAAAACAGAGATAGGTGTAGAGAGCAGAGGAGGTGTAGGTATCAGTTCATTTCACTGAGTGAAACCGTTACTCCTTATGTACGATTAGAAGGAATGCTTGTTACATGGTTTTTAGGGTACCTACTGTAGTCCGACAAGGAGTCTTTATAGCATCGCCGTCTGTGTCCGTATCCGTCCGTAGTCAAAGCCGTTTAACTTGCAGACTATTAGTACTACTAAGCTGAAGGTGATACTGTCATAGGTACTAGTGACGTGTTGTACTTGTTTTTTTTTATTTGCTGCATTGAGCGACATATTTTTAACAAAAAAGTATTTAACAAATATTAGGTTTGATTAATATACCTACTCGTATTTAAATAAAAAATATCCGTTTTAAAAATAAAAAAACGAAGTGGTAATTTTTGCTTGATTTTAAAATATTGCCTCCTAATTTGGGAAAACCAAAAAACTTAATTAGTTTACGAAGTAGTAGTGAAGTTTGAAATCGGTTCATAAAAGCTCCGAACTCAACTCTCCATCTAGCCACTTTTAGTTTAACTACGTACCTACCTACCTAGGTAGGTACCTAATTTTCGTGCTAGATCTGCGACTCAAAGAATGGATTTTTATGGCGATTTATCGGACTCGTAACCGATTAAAAACGTCTAAAATTTACGTACAAACACAAAAAACCGGCCAAATGCGAGTTGGATTCGAGCACGAAGGGTTCCGTACCATTATCTATAAAAAATGGCAAAAAATCACGTTTGTTGTATGGGAACCCCACTTAAACACTTGTTTTATTCTATTTTTAGTATTTTTTGTTATATCGGCAACAGAAATACATAATCTGTGAAAATTTCAACTGTCTATCTATCACGGTTCATGAGATACAGCCTTGTGACCGACAGACGGACGGACAGACGGACAGACAGACAGACAGACGGACACCGGAGTCTTAGTAATAAGGTCCCGTTTTTATCCTTAGTAAGGTACGGAACCTTAAAAAAGGAAAAAACTTAGGAAAAGAGTTGAAATAGTTTCAAATGAATAGGTAATATAAGTAAAAATGTATTAATTCTTGCCCTTATTCCACGTTATGCGGGGTCACAACACGTAGTAACAACATTGAGTAAAAATGTATACGATCAAAACATTTTATTTGATAACAGTCACATCTCTAGCATGCAGTTATTCTTCTTTGCAAATGTATTCGGTGGCACGGATGTTCTTAGAATATCAGCCAATATGCGAGTAGGCGGTAGACAGGCGCCCAATTTGTAGGGAACAACAAACGGAGCGTTCTCTATGTGGCATTTCACTCTATCATAATTTTTGTGAAGGTTTTCTTTTGCCTAAATCTTTTTAAAAGAAAATATCCTTACTGTACCTTACCTATATCAAATGTTTTAAGTCGAACGGAGCAAAATACCTATTGGGTTGAAAAATTGTGGGTTGAACGGGTAAACTCATTATAAGCAGTTCGAAAGTAGGTAATTCTGTCTCTGTCTGTTTGTTACGTTATCACAACTAAACGGTTGATCTTCATAAAGCTTAACAAAGATATATCGTTTATGATGAGAAAGGACATTGAATAGTTTGTTTTGGGAGAAAAATAAATTACATATTTAGTTTAATATTATACTCACGCTGATTCTTCTACTGAGTCACAGATAAAATAGCAGTAGATCTCGTTGCGTTAAATTTGCAAATTCAAGTTTGAAAGTAAAATGTTGGTGGTGGCTTATTCTTCTTAATATCCCGACTCTGCACTTTTTGGACATCTTATTTTTGACTTGCATCTTAAATACCTATACTAATAAGGATACCATTCATGCCATCAAAGTCACGGGTAATAGCTAGTTAGTTGTATTTTTTCTAAAAATAATTACAATACCTACCTCAAATTACTTTTATTTGCCTGCAACATACCACATTGATGATGTGAACTTTTTTTATGTAGGTATTTCATTTTATTATAACTCGTTTTCTTTAATTCGATTAATTTGCAGTCAATCGTAATGGGTAGAATATCGTGCCAAAAGTGACAATACTGATGAAATCAACAGATGTCAAATATAAACTCAAATAATAAACACCTTTCGAATGTCGAAAAATTCATTTACTTATCAGTATGATAAAATAAAGATTTTCGCAACTCACGACAACCAAAGTGAACTGCCGATACTCAAACCTTCAAATCTAAAAATACATACTCTTGGTGCAGTCCGCACGTGATAAAGTCCTCTGGGGTGGTCACATTATGTCAACTTTAAGGGGCTGTATGTCGACGATTGCTCTTTTTCGAAACGAAAAAAGAAATACTTCTGAACAAACTGTCTGAATAAAAAAACTTTTGATTTTGATTTGATTTTGATTACTTCAGATTCCTACCTAGATTTCTATTAAGCTGAAAACATAATAGCAGAAACTTTTCACGATAAAGATATTATTTCAAAATGATACGTTTTAGAATTTATGATCGAAATATTTTGATACCTACTATTAAGATCAACTTGTGATTTATTGTTAAAGATAGGTAATATGTAGATCTAGATTTCTATTAGAATAGATTTTTGATAAGTAATTATACATAATTTATATCATTAATTTATTCGAAAAGCAAAGGTGGACCACGCGCCGACGTGTGTTTGTCGTCATTGCAGCGGTCGGTAGGATTATTTATCGAAGTGATTAAAGATGGGTACATCTTTATTCACATATACTATACATTATAAAATAGGAGATGTGGCTTGTTCAGAAGTATTTCTTTTTTCGTTTCGAAAGAGAGCAATCGTCGACATACAGGGCCTTAAGACACAATCGCAGACGGAAAATATCATTGCGTTCCTTTTATTCTGTGTTCTGTATCAATTACGGAAAGCACATGTGTTATTTTGAAAGTTCCACTATAAATGTAGCTTCAGAGTCCGTGCCAAATTTCCGAGTCCTGGATGCTGAGAAAATGTGCCAATAAATTTCTTAATTTAATTTAGCTTATTGCAAACTGTCGGCACCATAAACAAGTCTCGTCCGATGCAACATTGTAAGGATTATGGAATCTTCGTATGAAAATACATTAGCTAGATTGGGTCGTGCACTTTTCAGTATGATTCTGATATTGTCGTACGTAATGCACAACAAAGTCGGACATCGATTGCGTAAAATATTTAAGATATCAGTTTGCAAAACAACATCTTGATGCGTAAACTTTAATGCATAACCGAATAGTCATGTTGCCCGAGTGGGAGGTGGGTTTTGAAAGCTTGGATTTTTCTGTTTGAAAAAATTATATGCGCATTAAAAACACGTGCTCAAAACGGTGAAGGAAAACATCGTAAGGAAACCAGTTAGTATTCTTATAAGCGGCAATGGACTTGCAAGCTGTTCTTACAAGACTAACTAAGTTATCAGTTTCAGTGCGGTCTCCAAATAAATGGGTGACTGCAACTGACATTAACAGCTGTGCGATCATGTCCTTTGTAGGTCTTGACTATAAAAGTAATTAAGCCAGGACGGAGGCCCTAGCGCAGTCTAAAAGCTCAGTCACCAGAGAGCTGGTCAATAGACAAACGATCAATAGATGAACGATAAATCCTTATGTACGGTAGATATCTTTGAAGATGTCTAAAGGGGTTAGTCAGAGGCACGTCCAGTATATAGCATTCCACACTGGACAGGTTGCAAGCCCCCTCCCCCCAAATACTAACTAACGACATAATGAATCAACAATTTTAAGACAAGGAATCAAATCTTACGTTAATAATAATGTAGATTTCCTGCAGACGATTTAAGGAAGACAGCAATGTAATTAATGCACATAAAATACAATTTATTAGCATCAATTAAATAATACAAACTGATGTATGGAATAACATCTTTAATTAGTGTATGTACCTGCTCCGCTTATAACAAACATAAATTATTCCAAGAATCTTTATCTTTTTCGCAATTAGATTCCAATCAGATAAATATAACTTGATTTTTGGTAGCAGGTATTATAAATACCTAATTATTATTTATATCACGGTAACTTTCGGTATTAACATATCTAATTAATACGTGATTGTTGATTAAAGAACTTCTTAAACTATTATCAAAATTAATGCAGAAATCCAGTTAAAAGATACACACTTACCTAAACTTATAATGAAGCTACTTTAAGACAAGGATAGTAACACCAAATATGTATGCGACTTTCCGTAAGCTAGACAGAGATGGCCATAGTAGTCTCTATACTAGCTATTCCAATTCAAATTCTAACTATTGTAAAGTTCTAAGAATGTATAAACTAGTACCATTATAATAACTATAATATTGTTGAGTAATATAATGCTATGACTTAATGACTTTGTGTTTGGCAAAGAGAAAAATAAAATGTAGGTATAACTTACATTTTGTATGACAAACATCAAGTTTTCCAAGTATCAACAGCTGCAAAATATTTATACGTATAAAAATAGTTGGAAATATTGTTTGGAGGACGTCCCAAAGTTTCGCTCAGGCAATTCCATGCAAAATATATTTGGTCCTCGTGAAATTTGTATCAGGGGGAATAGTTTCGCGTCCTTCGGCGAAAATGTCTGATATTTTTTCTATATTTGTAGATACGTACTCTCCGTAGACGTTTGTTTTATTAAAAGCCTTCGGAAAAGTTCTCGGAAAATTGCGAGGAGGTTGGATGAAAACACTGTCGTTGCGGAAAAGTTTTGTTTGTATTTTGGAGTTCCGAATTGTATTCCGTCTGGACACAATATTTCTTGGCAACTGTGATGGTGGAATATCAAATCAGATATTTAGGACGCAGGGTTTTTTCTAGTAGACAAAGTGATGATCAATCACACAAATATGGAGAAAAGAGGCGTAATAAGAACTCATTGCTATATAGCAGTTATAGGAATAAGCATAGAAAGTTTATTACTAAATAGCTGTCCTACAATAATACACAAGAAACAGTCGCGTCTAAAGACATTGCAAATAGCCTATTAGGTAGCTCATCTGATCCAGATTATATGATGTGAAATTGGTTGTGTAAAAATCCTTAGATATTTTTTAGATATCCTCCGTAGCTAGACAATATTTTGTAGGTACTATTGTTTTTTTACCACAACCACCAGATATTAATTTTATATTCTGACTAAACAGCGTGTTATACTCATAACTTTGTTTTACAGAGTTTTAAAAAGTTTTGTTTCGTAGTTCAACATCTAAACCCCACAAAACCACCCATTTCCTCACTAACCCGAGCAAAATCCGTTAAATTAAATTATTTACCGTAATATTTTCCCCAAAACTTGGTGTGAAAATAGCGTGAGCTTACATCGTAGTAACAGCGAAACGTAGCAGAAAAAAACGTGTGTCGTGTTTTTCGACTGAAGTAATATTTCATCTCGGGTTCTACTGTTACAAGGCACGGCATCGGGTATTTTAGATTTACCCTTCAAATCAACGTGAATAATTTACGTGTTTTGATGTTGTACCTTAGACCTAGTTAAATTACTTTGTAAATTACCTTGTCGTCTACATTTTTGTGAAGTTTTTATTGAAAAAGTTACGTGAAATGTTGTTTGTGAACGGTAGGTGTCTAATAACGCTAGTAGTTATTTTGATTTATTGGAATAGTTTTCTCTCCCCAGGTTGTTTTGAATAAAACATCATACTCATATCTAATGATAATAAGTGACTGAGGTCCCTCTGCCATATTTATAGTCACGATCTTGTTACAAACAAAAAGTATATCCTACAGAAATTACTAGCTACTTTTTCAATTCACCATTTCTATGCTAAAATCATTAGCATCTCCTCGTCTAATAATAGATTTAATAGATCAAGTCAAAGTAATACAATAACCCTGTTTCATTGAACTTTATAAATTGTTTCCTAGAACAAAGAATTTACACCTATTTTTAGACTGCATAGTAAAACTGACCAGTTTAAATAAATTCTCCAAGTTTACTCCTTAAAAATACGGTGTTGCCAAAACATTCTCGTAATGATAATCACGCACAACTAACCCACGTAGTTCAGCTAAGCCTAACGGAATAATATACTCAATGGCGTAGGTAAGGAAGTATATATTATACTTATCCAGTGTCTCATCTACCTTGGAACTCACAAAAACTATACAAATGGCCTACACATACTTAAGCAAAACGTAAACACATAGATAAAGAAACAAAGTAAACAAATGAAAAGATGTGCAATACAAACTGACAAATCAATTAAAACAATATTCTCATTCCCTGACCAAGGAATTTCCAAACGACAAGATTAAAAAAATGCCACTGGTAAAGTCTTTTGAGCGTAAATCAAGAAAGGATTTTTGAAAATTCATTATTTTGATTAATCGTCGTAGGTACTATGTCCTTAAAATAGCAATATTTTATTCGTTTATTTTGTACCGCTTAATACGTAAATAAGTAACCAAAAAAACCACATGTGACGAAGAAAGGTACCCAGTGAAAGTTGACCCTCTACATAGCTGGATCAGACCAGCTAGCATTTTAAAAATATCTCTCTCTTTGATTATACGATATTGGTGTTGATTCTGTTGGCAACAAGCTAAAATAAAAATGATTTTGATATCAAAATTATTGCTGTCTCTTTTACTCTTAAAAAACAGAACGTGATGTATATTGTTAAGTTTATTCTGGCACCAACAGAATCGCAACCAATGTATCCTTACCTTAAGTATCCTTGTATATCCTTACTTTAATTATATAAAATACCGTTCTGTGCAACCTATCATATATCCCGCCGATAAGTTTAACAATTGGATTTACTTGTACCTAAGTCGTAACTACATACAAATGGCGCCAACTTCCCAGACATCATTTACACAACTATTTATCGACACGACACACTCGAATAATCTAAAAGCAATTATATATTTAAAATTCAAAGAGACTTGATGTACTGATTATGTATTTACTATGTCTAGTCAGGGCTACTCTTAACATTTTGTGCCTCGAATGAACTCTGTAGCCGGCGACTTAAAACTCGCTTTATAGGCGGCAGGCATCCTGGCTAACGATTATTTGGTAAAGGCGTGTAGCGTTCTCTCACGATCTATACTTATTATACTTCTAAGCTCACGATTCTAATTCCCAAGCAGGTAGACATCCTCTCGGACCTCTGCTCAGTTTACTTAAAGAAAAACGTCAGGAAAACAATAAAGGTCATAAGACCCTTTTATATAGACCGTTAATATGTCTAAGGAGGGTAGTCAGAAGCACGTCCAAACGTTACATTACATGCCTCAATTTAGCATTCCATTTTCCAGGTTGCAAGCCCATCTCCGCTAAATACTACCTAATTGATTTCTTTCGCCATTTTGTGAATATTAAATCTACTTATGTGTGGCAGGGAATCAAACCCACGACTGCAGAATAAAAGTGGAGGTACTACCCACTTGACTAACACGGTTCTTTCTTTCGCAATCAAAGTGATAAAGAAAGAAAAGTAAAAAAAAAGTGTATTTTTTTAAATAAAACAATATGAAAATTGCCATACATGGACTACGTTTATATTGAATGTGTTTTCTGTAATATAATATCGTGCGGGGTGTCTGTGGGTAAACAAAACACATTTTTTTGCAACTTTATTCTCAATTTTACAAAGGTTTTAAAGCGAAAGTGTAATAAACAATTGAAGTCGGTGAAATCTAAAGATAAATATTGAAACATCACAATGAACAGACACCAAACAGTAACTTGCCTATAGAATATAAAATAACCATAAAACAATGTATTAAAAAACAGTAGCAATTGATGACAATAAAAAAATAACACCTTTTGAAGCAATGCTTACCTGTTTGTAAACTTTTATTGTTTCTTTTTTATGAATTCAGAAAGTGAAACCTCCGTTGGGTAATTTAATTTTTTTGTTGAAAGTAAAAACAGCCACGTTTTTATTGCCTTTTATAAAAAATCTGTTCACTTTGTTGTATCGGACTGCTTTTTATCTTGATAAATACTTTAGAAAATTACCTTTCTGTTGAATAAAAAACATTAAACATAATTATGTACATTAAAAATGAAAAAAAAAAAATCAGGTTTATAACCTGTCACGCATATAATGCTAACTACTGCAAAATGTGTCAAATAAAATGTTTAGACGTGCCTCTGACTAACTCTTTAATACATTTTCTGTGATCTATTTTATTGCTATTTCCGCTATAACTCACATATTATGCCATACAAAAAGTTACTATCAAAAGTAACGAGTGAAATTTACTGTGAACAGACGGTCCGATGTAGGTACACACCACAATTATCCACTCTTTATCATAAAGCCTTACCCCTTCAATGCAAATACTTGAAACTTATGCTAACGGTTGAGATAAACCACCCTTTTGTCTCCATTTGGCCATAAACAGAACACCAAAGTTGAAATTTCTTGAATTACAGGTCTGTGTGTGAATGTTCTGTAGAATAATAATAATAAATAAATATATATTGGTGGACATTTCACACAGCGCCATCTAGCCCCAAACTAAGCAAAGCTTGTACTATGGGAACCAGATAACTGATAGAATACTTATATACTTATTTTTGTAAATACATACTTATTATACATATTAACACCCAGACACAGAACAAACATCTATGTTTATCACACAAATATTTGCCCTGGGTGGGGATCGAACCCACAACCTACAGCGCAGAAGGCAGAGTTACTACCAACTGAGCTGTGAGGCCAGTAAATAGCTCAAAACTGTATTAATTGATCCTTTATTTTGCATAAACTCATACTTACCACATTGTGTTGTTCATTAGCAGGCAATATAGTATGAAATACCTCAAACAAATAATAACAATTAAATATGATCACGACTTTAACCCCCAAGTACCTACGGTAGACATCCACTTAGATCCACACTCAGATCCTTGAAGATATCTAAAGGGTTAGATCATAAGCTCTTTTAAATATTAAAATTTTGCAGTAATTACCATTCCATACGTGAAAGGCTGCAAGCCCATCGCCGCTAATGAAAAGTAACTAGTTTCCCTACAATACTTTTCCAGTTTTCAGCTCTATCTTCACAGATAATGCGCTTATATTTTCTCTAATAAAAATGTCTTTTGATGCTCAGCCAAAATTCGAACATGTGAACTTCGGAATTAGGTTGTAGTTCCTTCCAATACAACACGTCTCATTACGTAGTGACATAAGAGTACGTCCGGACGGTGGATCTCGGCTTACGTCAAGTTAGCAGTTTGACAATTTCCAACCTTATGCAGTGACAGTAAATCATTTTTGCGGTCACACTGCTAATTTCACGTAGGTAATAGATAGATCGACCGTAGGTACTGTACATGAGTGTGTTTATGCCCTAAAAACGGGGAACACTGAAATATAGCTGTTAATTCTTCTCGATTCACTGGTATTTTTTTTTTTGACAATCTGTCTGAAGTTTTAAAGAGATATTATTGTACTGGTATGATGAAAGGGTGCGGCTAAGCTCCGTCAGGAAGGCGCCATTGTTGCCTTCAAATTAAAACCTTACAATTTTTCGTTTTGTTTTGATTAATTTATGTAAATGAAAGTAATCATTATGTTAAATTGGGTTATTCTAAAGGTTGTCTTAATTAAGCAGGTGTGAGTCGAACAGGTGATAATACTCATAAATATTTGTAGGCATTCAGTAATCTATGATAATATTTAAAATGTTACAGTAGGTTTTTTTGCCAGAATTGAACACCGTCCAATGACTTAATATATAATTTATTGGTATATTTATTTATATACATAATCAACATAATTTGCATAAATTATTGAATAAAAGTAAAACATAGCTACCTTTATTTTAATTAAGTTTATTAGTAACCTAGGCAACTGACCTTCTAAAGAACTGACAATTTGATTTGGATACAGAGTAATACAGACATCATAAAATATTTCCGAAAAACAAGAACAATATGAAAGTTATGAAGATGAAACATTTCATAATATTAAGCACTGACCCATGTTAGGTACACAGAAAATAACTAATACCCATATTCTTAGTTGTAACCTCGAAATATCTCGACCTCGAAACCGTGTTGTGGTAGTTTTAGTTGATCAAATAACCTCGAGTTTGCCTCTAGTCGGGGATTCTTCAATCAACATAATTGTCAAATCAAGTTACCTCGAGTTACACATGTGTGTGACGGATTGTTTGATGCAAATCTCCTCGGACTGATGACGTAATGACGTAATTGAAGAACCTAGAAAAAAATATCGATGAGGTACTTTTCGAGGCAAAGTTCAAAGGGCCTCGTAAGAGTTTGAGTCAAGGTAGAGTCGAGGTTACAATTAATAGTATGGAGATTATTCTCTACTGCGACGAATCAACAAGAAAATAAATATATACGGCGACAAATTGTCTATCCCGCGTATTATGAGTACATATCTCTTACATTATGTATTTACGGATGTTTTAATCTTCGCCCAGTAGGACCTCCCAAATAACTATCTGAGATGCCAGTCACGAAAAGTCTATATTAGGGATGTAGATTAGAAAAACATGGTAATCTGATGGGAGCGGAACTGGAAAGCAATCTGAAACAAAGAAATGACACATTAGCATATTCAATAAGATAATATAATTAATTGGAAAGACGGTGATTGCGGTCGGACTGATAGAGCTGGTCATATTGTTTGGGTTAATCACTGAATTTGTATGAGTTGTTGGTTTGGAATTTCTTTCTTGTTTCCTACGCATATTATATATCTAACTAGCTTAAGCTTGTGGTACCTAGTTCAAAAAGATTTTAAGTACATTATTTTTCAAGGACATAAGCTATGTATAGAATTAAAACTATCGTGGTTGTTAATCATTCGCCGATCTGCCGTTGATCGCGGTCGCGGGCGATGCTCATGATGAAGAGCATCTGAATTGTCTCGAAACGTCAGCAATAAAAGGGAAAACGTGGTAATTAGCCTTATTTCTATTTAAAATAAGCTATGTATGTTCAAAGTTTTATAAAAATCCGTTTGGTCGTTTTGGCGTGAGTCAAAAACTTTTAGATTATAGATAATATTAGAGATTTTTATGTTATTTTTCCTACTTACAGAAAAAAGAGATTGTGGTATCTGTAAGTTAAAACCATTTAAAATAATTATTAAACCAGAGTTATTCAAGATAATTTATACGCGTTTTTAAAAAGAATGTGAACCAATTGACGACTTGATCTAACATTCCTAAACTTTTAGATTATAGATAATATTAGAGATTTTTAGGTTATTTTTCCTACTTACAGAAAAAAGAGATTGTGGTATCTGTAAGTTTAAACCATTTAAAATAATTATTAAACCAGAGTTATTCAAGATATTTTATACGCGTTTTTAAAAAGAATGTGAATCACTTGACGACTTGATCTAACATTCCTAAACTTTTAGATTATAGATAATATTAGAGATTTTTATGTTATTTTTCCTATTTACAGAAAAAAGAGATTGTGGTATCTGTAAGTTTAAACCATTTAAAATAATTATTAAACCAGAGTTAGTCAAGATATTTTATACGCGTTTTTAAAAAGAATGTGAATCACTTGACGACTTGATCTAACATTCCTAATTAAAATTCAAAATAAATTTCTTCATCGGCATTCTTAACCAAAAATCTAAATAGACAGAAACTTTTAAGACGAAAGATAACCCTACATATTTTACACTGATATCTATTATAAAGTCTGTAAGTTTATTTGATGGTTTATACTTGTTAATGAAATCGTAAAGGCTAAACGGAATTCAGTTAAAATTAGTTAACACGTAGATTAAGACTTTAATAAAAACATATTTTAGTTTTTAACCGGATACCACGCGAGGGAATTCGCAGCCGGAAGCAAGTACCTACTTGATAAAAAGTATTATATATTAGGTTAGATTATAATGATTAATCCAAATATTCATAAAAAAACCGGCCAAGTGTGAGTCGGACTGGCGCACGAAGGGTTCTGTATCGTTATCTATCAAAAATGGCAAAAAAAACACGTTTGTTGTATGAGAGCCCCACTTAAATATTTATTTTATTTTGTTATTAGTATTTGTTGTTAAAGCAGCAACAGTAATACATAATCTGTGAAAATTTCAACTGTCTAGCTATCACGGTTCATCAGATACAGCCCTGTGACAGACAGACGGACAGACGGACAGAAGGACAGACGGACAGACGGACAGCGAAGTCTTAGTAATAGGGTCCCGTTTTTACCCTTTGGGTACGGAACCCTAAAAAAGGAATATAAAGCTCTAGGTATTTTCTCTTTATCTTTAAGGTATAATAGTTTATAGGTATGTAAGTAAGCTAAGTATTCTTAACGTACTCAAGCGATAGACCTCCCACGTACACACTAACTATTACATCTTCTGTGATTATACACAATAATTCCTATTATTTATTTCGATAGACGTGAACCGTAACTAACGGACACGGAAAAATATCTCTATCTCGAAGATAATGGCCCACGGAAAATTAAGAAACAAAGAAATACTACGCTGTTTTGTTGTCAGGAAGTATGATGGAGTACGGTTGGGGCCGACATTCGTTACAGGATAATGTAAGGATTTTTATAATATCTATCGTTGAAAAATATTGCTTAGGAATTTTAAATTATTAAAAAAAAAAAAATGACGGTCCAGTTTTTTATTCAACAAGTCTTAATTGTCAGTTTTTCTAAAGAAACATTTTTATTTGTACAATTTCATAAAAGCTTTGCTCCGAAACAGTTTCTAAGTTTTGATAATTTCAGTAAAACGAAAATTCATATAATTCGCTTAAAGCAAACTTTAACTTTCTCAACCCCTTTACTCAACAAAAGCGAACTCCGAATCTCAACTCTGTAAGCAACGCATAGCATAAAACAAAATTGGGTGTTTATCGAGCATTGCTCTAATAAAGCTCAGTGATATCAACTTGGCCGATTTCTATGTAAATGTTACAACTCTTGTTCTCAAACATGATATTTCTTGTTGGATTAAAGAAAAGAAAACGAATATTTCACCCTTGTTTTCATTAATCGGTTTGTTTTGCTTTAAACTTCCAAGAAATAAATAAATTGGGTTATGAATGGATAAACAGAGTAGTAATAAATACCCTGAAATGGAACCATGGCAATCGGGTGCGAACAACTTAAGACGAGTTATAAATCTTTTTGATGAATGCAGAATCGTTTTTTCTCAATAACCGCAAACATACAGTTTTGTTTTTTATGAAAAAGATAATTTAAGGATATTATCTAGATAAATTATAGACAGACACGATTGATGAAACTTTTTTCGATAAATTGATTATCCAATGATGGCACTTCAAAAACATCAGTTTCGTTTTTATAAAAAAAAATGAAAGACAATTTATGAATAGCTAAACAGTTAGTTTTTTATATAATTCGTTAGATAGATAGACTAGCAAAGTAAATTATAGGAAGTTTATTTTTTAAGTTTTATGGTTTTCAATATAGCAGTTTTATCACTTTTCCGTCTTATTCGGGTAGACTCAGCTCATACAAAAAACCAAATTTCACATATCACCTTAATTAAAAGCATCACACTTGCATGTAGGGTAAAGACAATACAACTCACAATGTACACTATAGGTTTTTTATTAAATCTCTGAGTATGAACATAACAAGGCTGCTTGTTAACATTTTGGCAATGAACTCTGCATTTAAACTACGTATCAACAAAAGTAAATTTTGTGCCGATGTTCCTATTTTCTTTAATTAGAGTATCGGAGAAAATAGTTACAACCGTCTCACTCTAACTGATTATTTTCGCTTCGTGAATTTCAAGGTGTTTTCTCATTTGTACAATAATAGTCAATAGAAATTACAAACGAGCGTCTTTAACATCATCTACGCCATAATATAATAACTGTTTTAATAGGTTGTTATTTTTATATTTGTGTTTGTACTGGATGAACTAAAAAAGTACTGGAGCAATTAAAAAAAAACTTTAATTAGCAAAAGCTACAATATAAGTGAGACATATTTAAAAAAAATACAGATTACACGAAAATTGCAGTAACCTAAGGATTAAAAAAAAATTGTGTGTGTCAGCTCCGACGCACGACTGGAGTTTACCAGATCGTGCGTAGAGCGTACCCCCACTATAAGATGTTTTGCCATCAGTAAGAGTGAGAAAAAGCATTATAAAGTATAGGCAAAGTAAGGGTACACACTACCCACGATCTAGCTGCACTGCTCACACCAAATTAGAAAGTTGCGCACCAAAAACGTAACGAGGTCATGCGTTCAGTAGATTTTACTACTCACATTTTTTTCATACCGGGCGTTTTATCAAAAACCGATTCTTAAGGAGTAAACTCCAAAAATTGCCTATCTATAAGTAATTTTTATTAGTACCTACACCCGTGCGTGGCCGGAGCAGACTGCAAGTAATAAATATTAATGTGTCAAAAGACTATAACCTTCGTATTCAAGAACGACACTATGAGAACACGCACCCACAGTGGACGAAATCTTTTTTCATAAAAATCACTTTATGTGTTGCACTTCTCATAACATTACCAACCATTTTTTCGTACACATAATGATCGAAAAGATACCTACATCTCATAAATAAAAAGCCAAAACTACAGACAGGTTACCAATTACATTCGGAATCATTTTAACTAAATTCTCATCTCCAAAAGGCCCGACCTCAATCAAATAAAATAGTGTTCATAAAAAAGAGCGCAAAAAAATATCTCGTGCGATTTTTGACCGCTCGTCTGTTCGACCCTTTCAAGGGCGGACCTAACGTGAAATTAGAAGGGAAAATAGGACGAGATAATTGTGCACCCTTCCCTCCTACACCCCCGCAACCCTCGTTACAGTTTAATCTGTTTAAAGTTTTATTCTGTAAAGTCAAATTGAGGCGATTAGCAGCTTTGACTCTTCATGGGTTGTTTGTGCCTCCCAAATTAAACTCCCTACAAATTAGGTACAAGTTTCTTGGAAATTTACACTTTCCATAATTAATTTAGACATTTTGTAAAGTTGGTTTATCGATTATGCTTCATGTTATGCGTGTATACCATTTTTATTCTTAAGAAAAACTCTATTAAAAGGTCATAATCCAAAAAAGTGATTGTTTAATATCTTTCAAGTAAGAAATGTAGGTAGGTACCTACCTATTTATTTATATTTGTAATATAGTAAACGGAAATAACCAATCAAACGATCAAAGCCTGAGATATTATTATTTAATAGACACAACTCATTTGGAGCTATCGAGTTATGTAAATCTTAAAAATATTACTTCAAAGTCCATGTTAGGCTCCAATCCAGTTGTTTTCAATATCAAAATGGACATCAAATTATCATCATCAACATGTAAATCGTTTTATATACCTATATTTAAACAAAATATTAGCATAAACTTGTATTTTTACTTGCTCTTTCACCCCACAAAAGCATATTCCTAATCATTGGGAATTGATTGTAGGCATCAACAACCTTAATGACTATAGGTATACATTATTTTACCAGCCTCATATCGTTTGATTGTTAGTAAAAAAAATATATTTCGCTGGTAACAATTTTCTTTATGAATATAAAGCACCTACGTATTTTTTTCGATCCGTGGCGACAAATTCTGCCTTGATTTTCAGGTTCAATGAACTGATAACTTTCTTGCACGCGTGAGAATAACCCGAAACGCCCTATCAATAGTAACACGCAACAGAGAAATATCGATTTTGAAGTCATGTCGTGTAATCTTTGACCTTTGGCAGTCACCAACAATCGAAGAAAGGAATTAAAATGATATGCCTCAATACCTACACTTTTAAAATATTGATAAAAGCTGAATAGAAAGTCGGTTCCCAGCGGGATCATTCTGCCGCATCCCATATCATTCTTTCAAATGCATGCAGATGCGTCGGCCATTTTTATAACCCACACTTGTTACCAGACGTCCCTGCGCTCCTCATATCCGTCTCTATCCCACTCATTAGCATATGCATCTTTCTATCTCGCGTGTTGGAATTAGGGCAATACGCATGCGCGCCGTGTCAATGTCAAATCAATCTTTGTAGGCTGATGCAACCAACAATTTGGTCGAATCGAAAAGCTCTGAATTAATTAAAACAGTGTTTTTTTTGTTACAGATATTGGAATTAATTATGGATCGGGATTCGGATTGGATTGTAAGTTGAATTTTTGACATTTTCGAATAAAATGTGAAATTAATGTCTTATAAACGTTGTTGAGATAATGGCTTTATCACATGTGTAGCTTTGGTTTTTTATAGGAACCTATTTTATCGGTTTTATTTTGAAGTTAGTAGATAATTAGGTAAGCTTTGGGTAAATTGGTACATATATATAAAATACCTACCTAAATTGGTCAATTTTTTTTTTAAAGCACTAAGAAAAATTGAGTTGCGAAACGTTTTTTTTTTTTTGGCACGCTCTACAATAATAGTAGAAGTATATCTAGATACAAGCCTACTTCGCTTAAAGTATACATACCTAGGTACTCGTATATGAGGCAAGCGCAAGGTCAAACGGTTAAGACATTTTGCGAAACGATAATTCGACAGCTCTCTACGATACCAAAACCTGTTTAAGAGGCTGCCAGTCGCTGATTGCTCTTTTTCGAAACGAAAAAAGAAATACTTCTGAACAAGCCACATCTCCTATTTTTATAAGTATATTACTTCAGGTTCCTACCTAGATTTCTATTAAGCTGAAAACATAATAGCAGAAACTTTTCACGATAAAAATATTATTTCAAAATGATACGTTTTAGAATTTATGATCGAAATATTTTATATACCTACTATTAAAATCAACTTGTGATTTATTGTTAAAGATAAGTAATATGTAGATCTAGATTTCTATTAGGATAGATTTTTGATAAGTAATTATACATAATTTATATCATTAATTTATTCGAAAAGCTAAGGCGGACCACGCGCGGACGTGTGTTTGTCATCATTGCAGCGGTCGGTAGGATTATTTATCGAAGTGATTAAAGATGGGTACATCTTTATTCACATATACTATACTTTATAAAATAGGAGATGTGGCTAGTTCACAAGTATTTCTTTTTTCGTTTCGAACAAAAATAATCGTCGACTGGCAGCGTCTTAAGTACATATTCATTTCCAGTTTTAAATAAAAAAAATAATGTAAGCCTATCTTATCTACAACTATGCAATCAATTATATCTACATACCAATGTTGGCCGTGAAAATATTTTAATAGATAAATAAAAATAAATATTAATGGACATTATCACATAGCGCCGTTTAGCCCCAAACTAAGCAAAGCTTGTATGATAGAGAGAGAGAGAGAGAGATTGATAGAGTGATTCAGGAGGAAGGTTTTTATATGTATAATAACATGCTTAATATATTAGAGAACCACTGATAATTTTAAGATTTCTAATATGAAGTCGTAAAACTATCTGTCCCCCAGCGAAGCGGGCACGGGTCAGCTATAGTGGTAGATATTACAGACTTGGTGGTTATCTAAAGGTTGATGTTAGGTTCACCTGTTTAGTGAGAGATTGGTGCCTGAAATAGGTTTAAAAAAAACCTGTAATACAGGATTTGATTAAATTTATAATGATCTATAATTAAACAATAGTAGGTAAGATTGATTCCGTCTTATTGAGATAAAATAAGAGTTTTTCGGCCTAGACACACCCTTTCCAAATTTATACAGACCCCGTGTGCCTATAGGTACGTGCCTTTGAATTCAAATGCCTCAGAATAAGGAACTACGTCGACCAATGAATTCAGAAGCGGAAGGTTGGTAATGAATTCTTAAAAAGTTACAATTCATAGGTAAAATATGTGTGATGCCTACCAAATTCTAGTAAAATTAAGGTCACAAATGTATTCACTGCATACATACTCACCTAATGCACTTTCATGGGTGTACTACCCATGAAAAACCCTGGGAAATAAAAAGTAGGTCGCTACAAAAAACTATTGAATAAAAAGTTCAACGGAAAAATATCTCGTCAAATTTTAATGTCCTGTGATGATTTTTGAAGTTTACGGAAAAAGTACATAATCAAAAATTGTTTACATAACTATTTACAGATACTTAGTAACATATATACCAAAGGCACGTCCAAGCATTATTATTAGTACTTATTATACATTTAACTCCCAGAAACAGTTAACTGTATTTTTGTCTATGGTATCCTAATAATATTATAAATGCAAAAGTTTGTAATGATGTTTGTATGTTTGTGTGTCAGTCAGACCTAAACGACAAAACGGATTAAAATGGAATTTGCTGTAGTATTCAGACAAAAAAACAGAATACTGATTAGGGGTACCTCCCTTAGTACCCACAAACAACCAAAAAATAATCCCTAAATGATAAAAATAAGTTCATGTCAAAAAAAAGTATATCACGGGTCGGCTATAAGTAGATTTAATAATGTACAACCACAAGGTATTCCACAAGTTTGTTAAATATTTAGTCATAGACAGGAGCCGAGCATATTTTTATGAGTGGCAGGCCTCATTACTATCTTATTACGTACAGTGTCGGTCGGGCAACACATCCAATTTCCCGGCTTCCCATTTATTGATATTGACTTTGTGAGGACGCCTCGTGAATGCCGCTTATCTAGGATAATCAGGAACTAGATATGACTCATATCACTGAACTATTTCTATCCTTTTTGGCCGTGAAAATGAAAAAAAAAACGAAAATTAAATTCACATCTGCAGGTAAGGCCTGTCGACGACAGACAGTTACTGAAGATGATTAAAGTTTGTAGTCAGAAGCACGTCCAAACGTTATTTTTGGCACATAATCACATTGTGCATTACGTGCCTTTCCGCTGATTCAAACTCACGACCTCGGAATTAAAGTGGAGGTACATCCCAACATGCCAACACGGCTCATTAAACATACAAGTAATATTAGAATGTATTGATTGACGAAAAGGATGAAGTATATTAAAAACATAGCAGGTAGGAACACGTTATAATGTGCCTACCTGTCAATTAGCTTCCTCCATATTGTGCGAGTCGAACTGGTTTTGTGTTACCGAAAATACTGCTAAATAAAAGTAAATTAAAACTTAAAGCAAAAAATTAAAACTATTTCCACTGTTTTATTTCCTAGAATTCAATTATATATTTTTTGATGACTGAAATAAGTACAATAAATTAAAAAACCAACGAAGAAAAAAGTTTCTCAATTCAACGCATATTTTTGGCAGAGCTATTACCGACTGAGCTGCAGGTCAGTTAAATGACAGAGCCGTATGAATCTTGGAACAGGTATAACCTGGAATAGCATAGACTATCTAGTTGCTACGCGAGCAAAGGAATGTTATTATTACCTGTTAATTTAAGTATTGCCAATTGCATACCTACATTACCTACCTTGATAGAGCATAGAGGTTGAAGGCTTCACCTGCCATACAGCGTGAAGCAAGGTACCGTAAATTTTAATACTTTTATTTTTTAAAGCTTATTTTATATTTCGTAAAAAATAAAACTACCTTTACCAATCTATATCATAAAATATTATTTTTAGTTAATACTAAAAATAAATGTAATTTTTAGTAATTTAATTACTAAAAATAATATTAAAGGCAATAATAACAGTTTGATTGGTATTTAAAAGTGATAGCCTAATAGACGTTTGCCTTTCGCTCATATTATTAATGGTATATAATCCCAAAAGGTACATTTTAACAATAAATTTATCGACTGTTCGGTTTGCCGCATGACGCTTCCAGTAGCTTCAACTAGTTCCACTTTCATGCAGCCATATTTGGTGGTATCACTTATTATCATCAAACCTAACGCCGGATAAGCTCGAACCGATACGTGACTTGCGAAAAATAGTCATTTCAATCCCCCAAAATGTGGCATCCTTCTTACCCTGCATGCGTACCAAGGTACACATAGATTAGAAACAATACGAAATGTATTGTGATCTTTGATGTGTCAAAGATATAAATCATACAAATCCTAATAATATTACTAATGCGAAAGTTTGTAAAAAGATATACTTATAATGTACCCTAATCAAACCTTAAAGACCAAACTGATTAAGATTAAATTTACTGTAGTATGTAGATAAAAAAACAGATAAACAGAAAGGGGAACTAATAATCCTAAAAACATGCACAAAGGATGATTTTGTATAGATGGCGCTGGTGTGCAAAAAAATAGACATCTCAGACATAATATCATAGCAACGCATTCTATCAACAAGGTTGAATCCTACCAAGGTCGGTATTCAAAATTTATTTTGTCTAAATCTGTCAATCTGACTACCGAATGATACGTATTTTATCAAAATTCGTAATTTATTTTATGAGGTGAGGAGAAAATGTGGAAGTTCCCGAAAAGTGCTTTTTTATACGCTATTATTGTTTGGGCAGGACAAAGCCTGTCACGGGTCGGCTAGTATAAGCGCCATGTTGGCCGTGTACCCCGACTTTCAATCCGAAGGTTGTGGGTTCAAATCCCAGCCATAACCATAATAAACCAATGGTTTATTTCTCTTTAAAAATGTTATTGCGTATTACTTAAGATATGTATGCAAAATAGTTATATTTTGTGTAGTTTGTGTATTTGTGTTAGATAATGTTGTTATATATAATAAACATTTATTTATAGAATACATTTAAAATGAAAGAACGAGTAATCCCCAAGTACATTTTAATTCATAAAATAATATTTACAAAATGTTGTAAATATGCAAATGTATTACTCTAATTGAGTTACATAATCGTAATCCTTACTATTAGAAAAGCAAAAGTGTGTTTGTTACTTTGTCCTCCTTTCACACAGCGACGGCTCGACGTGAATGTTGCATTTGAACTCCAAATAGAGAGAGAGAGAGGGATGTCATGTCTATGTCAGTCCGTAGGCTTCATCTTTATCCTGGTACCATGTGAAACCACGGGCAGAAGTTAGTATATTATTAGTAAGTACCTATTGTTGATCAAAGCAAGAATCAGTGAGCGTGTAAATGCCTGATTTGATCTTACATTCGAATTAAATTAAGCAGTTACATGCTACTTGAACATAAGCTAATTAAACATAATTTTACAAAAGCAGTGGTCTTGGTACATTAGTTATAATTTATTGTCAATGTCTTCAATATTATATTTCGAAACAGTAGTTAGGTAACATTAGTTAGGCTCTGTTCCCATACAAGGATTATAAAGCTTGTATATTATAAGGTTACATTGGTGGCGAATCTGTTGTGTCCAACTAAATCTATAGTTACCTTACGCTCTTATTCCATTTACGTTAAAGTTTAAATTAGCGTAACATCAAAATGACAGTCCTAAAACTTAGGAAATTTTAGTCATTTCTCTATTTTATTTCGCATATTTTACACATCCAAGTGGCATCTTTGTCGACACCAATTTACATGTTGATTAAATTAAGCTTGACGATTTTAAAATCGTATACGAAAATCGTAAATTTATTCAAAACTATGCTAAGTTTTAGAACTGTCACTTTGATTTTACACTAATTTAGTCTTTAACGTAAAGGAATAAGAGCGATCGTTTTTAGGAATTTTAGGTCTAGCATGGACACAACAGAATTGCCACCATTCAATAGTTGCTAAAACAGTTTTATACACGGCATAAAGGCGATTCAGTTGTCGCTATAATCTCAAGAGAATTAGATAGAATACAATCGATCTTATTCTGCCCACGTTAAAGTCTGTATTAGCGTAAACCTTAGTGACAGTTTTAAGGTTTAGCTTTGATATAATGTATTATTTTCGTAATATGATTTTATTCAACGTTGTTGATTAATGGATGTATGAAATATGCGCAATTATATTGAAAAGCAACTAAATAATCCTAAGTTTAGGACTGTCACTTTACGGCTTACGCCAATTAAGACTTTAACGTGAACGAAATAAAAGCGTTCGTATATCACTATATTTAAGTCAGTTTTTCCAGGCAACAGAATTGTCACCATGGTCCCCACCGTTGCGTTATCCCACATGATAGAGTAATATAGAGTATGTCATAGAGTAATCGGGTGGCTGGGTCCATCTATCGATTTCGAGAGGCAGTCCAAGTTGCTACATTACGAAACTTTCTACATACAACTATGTTAGATAGGTATTCGGGTTAAGGCGAGGTTCTCTCCGTGGTTCGTATAATTTTCTTACCGTGAATATTGTTTAGAACAAAATATTCTGCAAACCGGGTTTAAAAAATCAGTTATGCGTCAAAAATATTTTTTAGGTTTATGTTACTATTCGATATGTTATAATTATCATGAGTTGCAAACCTTAACCGTAACCAAATATATCCAATATTTAGCTTTTTACAGTTAAGTATGATCTGAAAAGCAAAAAAAATGTGTTTAGTAGGTCTATATGAATGGTTGATAATAATGGTGGACAGCTGATAATTATAAAGTTGAACTTAAAATCTAAATCAAAAAAGCATGTTTTTATTGAAATCAGTTGGATCATTTAGAATCGTCAAATTTAGTTAGGTTTAATATAATTTGATTTAGTTTAGTTTAATTTTAACCATTGTTTGTGTTTTTTTTAATTCTTTGTACAAAATTTTATTACCTCGTACCTTGATTACCTCGAATAGAATCCTCTCCTTAAGCTACTACTACTAGTGAAACTGTTTGGAAACTCTGGGTGATGAAGCATTATTTAATATTATACCCATAGAAAGCTCATCTGCTTTGATCCGATACACAAAATAACGAAAACCTAACAAAGTAATAAGTCTTGTTTTAGCATTCCTCGACAGCAAACTTTTTACATACATACTTATACATACGTATCCTATCCTAATAATATTATAAATGCAAAAGTTATGTTTGTTCCCTAATCAAAAATAAACGACAAAACGGATTAAGGTTAAATTTGCTGTAGTATGTAAATAAAAATCAGAATAAATAAAGGGGAAACTTATAATCCGAAAAACAACCCCTAAAAGATAAAAAAACGCCAAAAGGATGATTTTGGTATAGATGGCGTTGGTGTGCAACAAATCTGACATCACAGTCTAAAAACATTTAGTCGTCATAGCAACGCAGTTTTGACTAATGATTGATACCCATTCTACCAAAATTCGTAATTTATTTTATCAGTACAGGTTTGTAGGGAAAAATTTTAAGATGTCTGAAATTGCTTTTGCCTATGCAATTATAAAAATTTGACAGGACAACGTCTGTCACGGGTCGGCTAGTATACATATAAAATAAACAAAATATAGATATGGTGGATAATATTAAGTGTATTTTTATGTAGGTAGTTATTAAAACTTTAGTTAGCTATTTCTAGCTAATCAAGCGTTGCGTGTGCCTTCAGAACTTTTGCTAACACTCATTATTTTATTTTACCAGTTTTTACCTTGTTTTTAACACACTTTTATTAGCTTCATTATTTTTATTGTCTAAGTCACCTTGTTCGTTCGGCACATTTACTAAAAGGATCATCAACTAAAATTATTGTCACCTAGCCGTGTTTTTTATATGATTCTCCTAGACTGGGTCTTTTCACGAGCAATGAGTTTAAGCCATATTTGCACTAGGAGTCATGTCTCGTGAAACAGCGTTACACGAAAGAAACACTTACAAACTTTAAATACTGTTTATTACTTTTCACTAAATGTCCATACAATCTATTTTTCTAGACTTAAACTCTAAAACATAAGTTGTCGTAAAATCTACCGACCAAGATAACCCAAAAAACATAACGTGTTGCCAGCTAAGAATGACGACTGACTTCTCAACAATTGACATTTTGTAACTTTTATTCTTGTCCAACTAAAAATATCTTAAGCTTAGGTTAAAGCTAAAGCCGCAATTGCAGTAGGGGACTTTTGTCCCGTGACAGTCGCCCGACAGGAATTCTACGTGTCAGACACGTCACGCAGGATATGTCGTGCGACATCTCCCGAGTGTTAGATCATTATTAAATACTTATTATAATTGTAAAGAAATAACGACTAATTTATTACATATAATTATAATTGTCGTAATATAAGTATAATTAGTCGTTATTTCTTTACAATTATAATAAGTATTTAATAATGATCTAACACTCGGGAGATGTCGCACGACATATCCTGCGTGACGTGTCTGACACGTAGAATTCCTGTCGGGCGACTGTCACGGGACAAAAGTCCCCTACTGCAATTGCGGCTTTAGCTTTAACCTAAGCTTAAGATATTTCAATGTGATCCTTTTGATTTTATAAACTGTCTTTATTGTTTAAAAGAAAAAATAAAATAATTGTTTTTTTTATTTAGTATTTTTACAGGTTATAAGATAGCTTCTATCGATTTTACCATGATTGTAGGCGATGCTTATCTTCTACAAGAGTTGCAAATACTGCTACATAAAATATACAAAAAGTTACCTTCAGTCTAATCAACTTGATTACGTAGGTTAATTAATAAATAGGTTTGCCGACAGATAAGTTTATATGTCTAGTCTACGGTACGTTAAATAAAATGTTCTGCTTCATTACAATATACCTAATAGGTACACGCCTTTCTGATAAGTGTTACTAATTAGTTATTCAATACTGTAAAGAAGACTTCGACTTTGATAAGTTCTCATAATTTAATTTATGCGGGTAGTTTTTTCCATAAACATTACATTAAAAAAATAATGTTCTACATTTATAGTCCTTCTAGTTTTCAATTAACCAGATCACTGAACATTATACCTACCTAACATACTTAAGAGTAGTAGATAGTATAGTCACTTATTATTCGAAAAAGTCGAAACCTTTTTGGCGTTTATTTTACTCTATAATTTGATTATTAGAAAGTATAAACACAAGTTTAAGTACCTAAACTTGCAGGTTTATAAAACTAAAAAAGTGGCAAAAGGAATAAAATAACAATAATTTAAAGCCTGATTAATATTTTAATCCACTTAAAGCGTGCTGGACAATTATCAAGGCAAGATTTCAATTATTTTTGCATGAATTTTATAGGTCTCTACGACCTAAAGCCGAGAGTGCACACTCGCATTTACATATGATCTAATTATGTAAACACGCCGAGCTGGCTCCGAACGGAATTGGAACCTGTCTATCAATGCGGAATAAATGGAGCCAATCAGAGATAAATAACATTGGGTCCGCCGTGGCCCATTTCATTTGCATGTCAATGGCGGGGGGAGGGAGACGACAGGTAACAAAAGCGGTCTCACCTGACAACTGGCGTGCCAGTGTCAATGACAGATAAATTTGTAGCCACGTGCCCATTACGCATGAACGCGGTATTTAAAGACTGGGTATTGGGTGGGAATGTTATTGAGGGTACTATGATGACACTATCACCCTACGATATTGTAGGTAAGGTCGCGACGCTCAAACTTTAGTAGTACCATGAATTTGCATACATATTGTGAGGTCTGCATCACTAAATGCTTACCCTCAGAGGTAAGCCGGATAAAATAAAACGAAAACTACGCAAATACGGAAGGACCATTTACCTAGATAAGATTTACCTGTCCAACGTATTTTGCTGAGGCTCTCCTCAAAGAAAAGCTATTCGGTTTTCTAAATATTCGTACTGGGAAAGTTCACGACCGTTTAGGTGCACTTGAGACTCGCTGAGACCAAAATGTTCTGCACCGCTGGCTGGTGGATTTTCTGAAAAGGGGAATATAAGAATTATTCTCTGTAGGAATGCTTGACGGAAAACATTTTGAATATTTGATTAATGTTTTCTTGCAAGATGAAAGAGGATAACCATGAAGAAAATACGATAATTCATAGTTTGCCATTATTTTCATAAACATAAGAATGTATTTATGATAATGTCACAATAACGACTAGCGTTCGGCAGAGCAAGCGTGTTCATCTTTGCAGAGCATAATATGTATTATAATTTGGGAGAGTGGCATCATTACGAATATTTCTCTTGAGCTTTCGGCTTTCGAGGTTCATGAGAAGTAAACTTTAAAATGTTTTAATCTTCCGGTTGTTATGCATTGCGTTTTATGCGCAATAACCGATAAGAATACTATTGTCAAGATGTCTTAGTAGATCAGCAAATAGGTTCTATACTCGGGCTCTAAATTAGACCTTATCTAACCCAACTTGCGCTGGTTAAAGCGTTCCGACAGAGATTTTCGTACAAGTAAAACTTGTTTATGCATAAGATATATACAAACTTGTATTATTACAACGCGAAGACCCATAGAACTAACTGTTTGATACAGTTTTTTTTGGTTTAAAAGTAAAACGGCTTCAAAAAGTTTTAATGCAACGGTTGTCTCAATTGTAAAAGTAATAAAATTGATACGCATATAACTCCTTATTTTAAATTATGTATATTTGCTAATGTGTTAATTACGTTGTAATGAAAATAAAAAGCATAAAAAATACCAAATATATTATTACGAGATGAGACATTCCAGTCCGTTGCTACAAATAGGTCCGTTGTATAATACTCTGATCGTTTGATTCTGATGGTAGCTGTCTCAAAGAATATAACAACTCTTTATAGACTTGCTTGTTAGAGTTATAGCATCTTCAGAACACGACAGTTCTTGATGTAAATAACGTAATTTGACTGATAAATTGATATGAATGATGTTGACGAGAATACGAGTATAGTAGGATATAAAGTTAATTTTATTTTTATGAACTTACCACATTGGTTTTTAGTAAATGAGAAAACAATTTCAGAATTAAATTGGATATCACAAAAAAGATTATGTAACGTTTTATAATGAAGATTTTTTTGTACTTTTAGTTAAATACTAAGTACATTAGAATCTACGTCTTACTTTTAAGATGTCTTTGATTATAGGTAAAGCTTCAGAATCAGGGCCATATTATTATGAAGTAGGTAAAGTTTCAATGCCATATCCTTCACTACTCACTAGGTTGTACCTACGTTCATTCGACGGCCGAACATATCCAGAGATTACGTGACGTTTGGTCTCCCTTCCTTTTGCGAACTATGTATTTTTATTCTTCATAATTAAGGCGCTCCCAGTTGACGATTATTTTTGTTCGAAACGAAAAATGAAATACTTCTGAACAAGCCGCATCTCCTATTTTATAATGTATAGTATATGTGAATAAAGATGTACCAATCTTTAATCACTTCGATAAATAATCCTACCGACCGCTGCAATGACGACAAACACACGTCGGCGCGTGGTCCGCCTTAGCTTTTCGGATAAATTAATGATATAAATTATGTATAATTACTTATCAAAAATCTATTCTAATAGAAATCTAGATCTACATAATACCTATCTTTAACAATAAATCACAAGTTGATTTTAATAGTAGGTATATAAAATATTTCGATCATAATTTCTAAAACGTATCATTTTGAAATAATATCTTTATCGTGAAAAGTTTCTGCTATTATGTTTTCAGCTTAATAGAAATCTAGGTAGGAACCTGAAGTAATATACTTATAAAAATAGGAGATGTGGCTTATTCAGAAGTATTTCTTTTTTCGTTTCGAAAAAGAGCTATCGTCGACTGGGAGCCCCTTAATGGACATTTAAGTTAGATGGTTCTTGTCCAAAATAAATTGTTCTATTGTTAAAGAACAATGGAATAATTAACTTTTTTCTATGGCATTATACAATACACTTTGTTATATAATATACCTACTATACGCGGCGGCATCTAGCTTTGATGTAGGTACCTATTTAACTAACGTAACGCAACTTACATCAATTTCGAAACTTATTTTACACGCAAAGCAAGATAATAAAAAAGCTTTCATCTAATAGTCGAAATTCTGATGCAAATTCCTAATTGTGATTTAAATTTGGTTCTCTCAGCTTTTCGAGACCACTTGCAATATGGTTGCTTAGACGGACAAAAAAAGGGATCAAAAGAGATCCAGTGACACGAACGCATTCAAAGTATTGTATATACCTATACTAAAAACCTCCGAAAATATGAATTCACCCAACAGAATAACCTAAACTAGTTCATATAAAATGCAAAATATTTGCGAGACACGACACGTCGAGGTGGGTGTAGGGAGAGCACACATATAGGCGGGATATAGCACATGTTTTATATTATTGAGGCTCCAGCGACTCGTCTGTTTACCGTGTTTACACGGGAATATGTGTTCGCCGAACGAAAAATAACCGTACAAAAATATACCTAAGTTCACGGTAGTTTTGACTCTGTAACTAAATATATTGTCTGTTTTTTTACGTAATAAATACTGATAAGTTTTTATATTTTACCGAGTGATCATTATTAGTTGGTTATATTTTTAACGGAAAATATAGGCTTTAAAAATTATGGTGCTACCTATAAAGCTAGAAAAAACATTTACTTATCAAACTGAATCAGTATTGCAGGTAATAAGATTTGAAAGTCAATACTCTTGGTACAAATGCAAGATGTCCCCGATACCACCGCGCTTTATGTAAATAATATTGAAAACCTAAACCTATTTTGCCGTCTACTTCTATTCTTGAAAGTATCGATCCCCAGCCGATCTAATATATAGTCAAACATTTGCATTCCGACGACCCAAACGTCCCAAATATCTTTCATATAACATTGAATAAAAACAAGAACAATGTTTGGACTCGCGTCCCTGATTATATTTGGGCAAAATATTTCTCGTATCTCGTGTACACAGTATAATAAGTCTCTTGGGCCGACAAATGGAGGAAAGGAAAACCATTTGAGCGGACCATAGCGTCATGTAGAGATACATTTTACGTGATCCGAGTGGTTATGTATGAAATGGAACGGACAAGGTGAAATCTCTTAAGCTGTATTAAGGTGAGAAGGTCTCCCAAATGGGTTCTATTTTAGTCTGTTATCTTGCCATATCGTACGCCGGGGAGCATCGCATGCGACTCAGAAATTGAAACTCGATGGGTGGATAAAAACATAAAAGGAAATGTTCACGGAATGAAATAGGCTGACGAATACAAAATGAATGTTGTTGTTGACACCGCAATAATTACAACATGCCAGCCGTAAACATTTCAAACGAAATCAATGTACGAGGTTGTGTCAAAAAACTGTTTTTATTTTATTTTATCCTCCCGTTCCGAAAATATCCTCAACAAACTCACGATTAGTATGAAAATATGTCGTCCCCAACGAATTTTATATTAACTTATCGGAAAAGACAACCATTACGGACGAATTTGATTCGCAATTTTAAACAAATTGCTTTCGAAAGAATTTATTTAATCCAAGTTCCAAAAACTGATGCTGCGACACTACAGTTTCACGAAGAAATTTCGTCTCCACGTCTCCGCTGTGGAACTTTCGCCATTCGAAAACCATTCTTATATCCCTTAGCTTAGAGTTGAATAACTTTCGTTTTCGTCCAATGATTTTACTTAAACATATTTCAAAGGAAATGCGGCCTTATTCCAGAGTATTGTGGTGGAATATCGCATGTGTTTTGTATTGTAAATTTGTGCACACCGCCCGTAGAGATGGAACCGCTGAATGGCGACCCTTATTTATGTCCACTTGAAGTTTGCCGTAACTACAGCCACATTGGGACGCGTTTTTCTCCAAAACACGTATCACTAGCAATTGAGGGCAATCTTTTTAATTAGCATTTGAAATCATCGGCCGATGAACCTGAGATTTACAATTTACATTCGTAATGAAACTAATCGGATAGTGATCTTGATAAAACGTGGAGTTTGTACACAGTTGGAATAATTATGATAATTATTATCTCTAGTTTATATTATTTTTCATCTCTACCGCTTAAGTTGTTTAACGAGTAAGAGCTTCCAATTTGTAATACAAAAACAGCTTGCACTATAAAAATACCAATTAAGAGCATTAATTTATTTTTAAACAGATCGTTATTTTTATTTAACTAAAACAAACCATTTACCATCTTTATTATTCAAGTAGTTCCTGAATCTGACTAGCTGATAATAATACTAGCTACAGACATAATAAGATTAAAATGTATTATTCTCTTATCTTATTTTTGTTTGTTTTTGTTTCGTATTTTCGCCTGCACCCCTAATATCTGTAGCCGTAGCTCGTCAGGTAACGCATATCTATGAGGAACAGGGAGTAGGAAGGTACAACCTTTTCCCAATTTCTTAAACAAAAGCCTACATAACGCCCGAAGGCCCGGGTAAGCCGGGGAAAACAACGGGAGAAGGGAAATTATCCACCCTAAAAGAGCTTCTACACGTGCTGACAACCTAATGTTTGTTACATGAGCTGATGACTGTGCCGTCCACATTTAATGGTAGCGATTCTGTTGTGTCCAAGCTAAACTTAAAATTTCGTAAAAATACGATCGATCTTATTCCTTTTATATTAAAGTCTAAATTAGAGTCACATCAAAATGACAGTCCTAAAACTTGGGATATTTTAGCGATTTCTCTATTTTATTTCGCATATTTGACACAATCAAGTGTCATCTTAGTCAATACCAATTTACATGTCGATTAAATTTATCTTGACGTTTCTAAATCGATTACGAAAATCGTAAATTTATTGAAAACTATTCTAAGCTTTAGAACTGTCACTTTAAGGTTACGCTATTTTAAACTTTAACTTAAAAGAAATAAGATCGATAGTTTTTAGGAATTTTAACTTAAGAGGCTCCCAGTCGCTGATTGCTCTTTTTCGAAACGAAAAAAGAAATACTTCTGAACAAGCCAGATCTCCTATTTTTATAAGTATATTACTTCAGGTTCCTACCTAGATTTCTATTAAGCTGAAAACATAATAGCAGAAACTTTTCACGATAAAGATATTATTTCAAAATGATACGTTTTAGAATTTATGATCGAAATATTTTATATACCTACTATTAAAATCAACTTGTGATTTATTGTTAAAGATAGGTAATATGTAGATCTACAATTCTATTAGAATAGATTTTTGATAAGTAATTATACATAATTTATATCATTAATTTATTCGAAAAGCTAAGGCGGACCACGCGCGGACGTGTGTTTGTCATCATTGCAGCGGTCGGTAGGATTATTTATCGAAGTGATTAAAGATGGGTACATCTTTATTCATATATACTATACATTATAAAATAGGAGATGTGGCTTGTTCACAAGTATTTCTTTTTTCGTTTCGAACAAAAATAATCGTCGTCTTAAATGTTAAACCTTATACACAATATTGCCGCGAGACGAGAGCGCCGTCGGCTTTCGTTACGTGTGATAGGCACATGACCTTAAACATCGTCCTATGTTGATTTACACATGGTTAGTTTTATAAACTTCGTTGGAACTTCCATTGTGAAGTTTTTAAGTTTTATTTTCTATTTTTAGACAATTCGTCTCATTTCAAATTCAATTTCAGAAATCTCATAATGTTACTTTAAATAGTACGTATTTGAATACGATTAATATAATTTAATTTCAAGCTGTTTAAATCTAGACAAACAAACAAATCCAGTGGTCATTAAGGTGATAAGTGAAATTTTTGACTTTTTGTATCGGCTGAGTCTACCCGGATAAGACGGAAAAAGTGATAAAACTGCATTATCTTGAAAACCATCAAACTTAAAAATAAACTGTCTTTAATTTATGTAGCCCAGTATGATTATCTAACGAATTATATAAAAATGAACTGTTTAGCTATTCATAGTTTTGATTAAAAACGAAACTAGTGTTTTTGAAGAGCCAACTTTGGAAAATTAATCTATCGAGAAAAGTTTCACCAATCGTGTTTCTGTTCTTTTATTAATCTAAATTAAATCCTTAAGTTATCTTTGTCATAAAAAAACAAAACTGTATGTTTTGCGGTTATTGAGAAAAAACGATTCTGCATTCATCAAACACATTAATTACTCGCCTTAACAAGAGAATCCGTAAGAAATTACTAAAGCTTGACCTAAAAATGCCGACGGAATATTTCACTTGCCTAAACCGTAACCCTACACAGGCAAGCTTAAAGGGTTTTTTGGCTTAAGATTGCGGTACTCCTTCTTCCCCGTTTGATTACCGTTCGCCCTTTAAAAGCCCTGCGTTTAAACATGGAGTTAGGAAGAAAAACATTTTTAGGGAATTTCGTTTTGTCGGCATTGCTCATCTATTACAAGAAAAAGCTAACCTTGCAATGACACTGTAATGTAGGTATTTAATGATATTATTAGACAATAGATAAACTTATTGTAAACATTACATAAATATCACAGATATATTAAAGATAAACTTTGTCTCATTTATCTAATTCAGATTTATATAGTATTTATTAAATCAGCTGTTTTTTTATTTCTACATTCATACAGTTTTACATTGTTAATTCATAATTACTTCATGAATTAATAATTAAATAAATAATACCTAGCAATCAGAATCCCGCCGCGATGATTGAACCCGCACGTTTGCATCTTAGGCCCATTACACCACTGAGGTCGTCAAATTGTCGTATCTCGTTTAATAAAAGTACACGCTCTATTTTCTACCACATCAATGTTACGGCGTATTATCTAAACCGCGTAGGATTAAAACGTGTGCCTAATATTTTCGGCAGAGTGTGTCTATTGTTCACACTCACTCACTTTCATAAACTCTGCATATTTTAGCAGCGTGCAAATAATTAAGGATTTCGCCTTATCTTGAACTCATTAGTCTAAGAAATGATAACATAAAATTAAAACAAATTAAGATCCAACAATTAGCTGATTCTGACTTTTGC
Source organism: Hydriomena furcata (assembly GCA_912999785.1). Taxonomy (NCBI): domain Eukaryota; kingdom Metazoa; phylum Arthropoda; class Insecta; order Lepidoptera; family Geometridae; genus Hydriomena; species Hydriomena furcata. Next base: position 5,782,755 of record OU538831.1, on the reverse strand, counting down.
ATGAATTTAAAAAGTATGTATTTTGACTTTAATTATAAAACGCAACTTTACATGACGAAAAAAAGATGGCGGTGATTGCGCTATAAAAAGCTCTTTGTAAAGGTTGGTTTAAATTGTGTTGATCTACAATGGTTTCCAAACTACCTCTACCCACCTAGCCGAATATACTGTTGTAAGGCTAGGTGTTCATTCTAAATTGGTGCGATAAATATGTCGCTGTCATCCCAATGCGCCAAGACATTGTTCAGTAAGTGCACTCTGTCGTCCGATAGTTTCGTCTCGAGATATGCCGACGGTAATGCAGCCTTACAAGGGACCTGGCACATGCTCTCGTGGGATTCGTTCACGGCGAACTACCTACGCTGTGCAGGAAATAATTTGGTATGTTTTGGAGGATTTTCGTATGACGTATATACAACTATTGATATAAAGTATGAGACGGAGCGACAATGCATTCCTTCATTTGTTTTGGTTAGTGATAGTGGAATTCTGAACTCTATATTAGATATTCCTTAGTCAAATAACTATAGGAATTCTTGGTCGTCGAGCGGTTTGCATGTCTTGCGTGGACTTGAATAGGAATATTTGACAAGTTATAGTCGTATATGAACGGACATGTTTTTATATACCTATAAGGGCTTCTTTCAAGGAATATATTTTTTTTAAAAGAAGGATTTTTTTATAACCTAATGTTTACATTTCGGGGTTGAATTTTGTTTCAAAAATTTTGTGTAGTTATTTTCACCCCTTTTTAGGGTTCCGTACCCAAAGGTTAAAAACGGGACCCTATTACTAAGAATTCGCTGTCCGTCTGTCTGTCCGTCTTTCTGCCACAGGGCTGTATCTCATGAACCGTGATAGCTAGACAGTTGAAATTTTCACAAATTATGTATTTCAGTTGCTGCTATAACAATACTAAAAACAGAATAAAATAAATACTTTATATTACCATACAACAAACGTGATTTTTTTGACGTTTTTATAGATAATGGTACGGAACCCATCGTGCGCGAGTCCGACTCGCACTTGGCCGGTTTTTATACATAAGCAATTTATTTATTAAACACAATTTTAACAATTTGGCTTTTGCTTCATAAAATATATGAGATTTCTTTAACTCTGTTCCATCTGTATAGGACCTTATTTCCTTGGATAAAATAAACGCTCGCTTGCTTTTAACGGGTACCTCTCACACTATGATTTTTATACACGCGTAACGTAAGTTGTACTATGACATCGTGTAAGTGCTCCGTCTTTTAATTATTTAGTATTATTTTTATTTAGTTTTTATTATTTAGTTTTTCTAAGCTCGTACACGGTTGAGAACTATTAAAAGAGGTTTTGGTGGGTTTGGACCTTGCAGCGGCGTAGGAACAAATATTTGTTCCGTGACTGATAGTTTCTGTTACTTGACACAAGAAGTTCAAGTGCTAGTCAAGACTACGGATTTTCTGAGACTGTAGGGTATTTATTTTTAGGGTATATTACCTATTTAATTAATTTCTAATAATAATACACGTAGGTGTATGTGTGTATGTATATCAGAAATTAATAAAAAAGTCCAAAAGATCAAAAAAATATGTTACAATATATGTATTGTTTGCTGAAATTTGTGTTCGAATAGTTTGTTTCATTCACGTTTTAATTCAACAGTCCTTAGACAAAAGAATTTACTTAACAAAGCGTTAGTGCAGTCAAACTGTTTATCCAAACCTGCTTAGTCTAAGCAGGTTTTGTTTCGTTTTTTTTATTATGTTTCTAGTATAAAACTAAATTATTTTTGTACTCGATAACAATGCCCTAGGGTTTCAAGAGTCTCTTTATCTTATCGTCTCAGACTATGTTTGGAATATAGCTTGTAGTGCAGATCAATCCTTGCCGTCTGGACAAGTAATGAACAACAAACTAGCTGTTGTAAATTAACTCAGCTTTGCAATTGAAACATGTTGATCGTACTACGCAAACATCTGACAATTATGTTTGTGTGTGTGTGACTGTGGCGTCAAATAGAACATGCTAGTGCAACGAACGCAAAATGTAGGGCATCTTTTATTGGTATTTATGACAATATTAAATTGAGACAAAAACATGGAGCAAATTTCAGGTTAAATACATTTATATTTTTTTATCTTTATTTATTTAAAGGGGTTTTAGTCGACATCGACTATGCCAACCCTGTATTATGACTAAACAACGCTTAACAACCAACAACTAGTTTAAGTAACTATGTACATTAAAAACCTACTTAGGTAATAACTTAACAAAAAAAAAAATATATAAAAAAACTAAACCCATCTAGGAAATTTGTTCTAGCGAGGAGATATAATTATAACCTATATAGTATTTTGGCCTCCACGGATAGCGGCGCGGCCAAAATACTGTTCAATAACTGAGAATTGTGGCGATAAATATAAAATATTTTCGTTTTATCTAAGAACATGGTTTGTATGAAATAAGTGGGTAGGTATTGATATTAGATAATTATTAAATTTAAATTATAGTAGGTACCTGGCAGAACTCATCAACGCTCGAGATAAAAAAAACGTATTTGCATATTTTCAATTAACGGAATTTCCGAACTCAGCATCTGACACGTCCGCACAAATTGAAGCGAGGAATTCATATTTAAAAGGGCCCCAAAAAAAGGGGAAAGCTAACCCTATTGTGCCACCCTCATCAAAAAACTGGGCCAATGGGGAACGGTTGGTCGGTCACAATAGATTTTTTCCTACCAATCAATATGATTTCACAAAATGGCTGCGGCGACGACACAATTTTTTTGTTTGGTTTTAGAAAGCTCATTCGTATAATAGTTTTCAAGGGATTACCAGTGACTGTTTCGTTTCATCGATGTTTTATTTGTTTGGCATAATTTACCAATGTATATTTTGTTTTTGTTTTTAATACAACCGACACATTAGTTGGACTATGGCTATTATCATCAATACATTATTCCAAAAAAAACTATGTTAACTTAGTAAAAAATAACATGTTTTTAACATTTTATGCCCGGTAAATTGTACAATAGGTAGTACGAATAGGTAATAGATGTACGAAATGATTATAAAAAAAATATGTTGTAACTAATTAAGGTTATCTTTATTCATGATCTGTGATTAATTTTAAATGTTTATAATTAACTAAATGTTGGATATTATTAGGTAGGTCCTACGAAAAAATCTCAAAATTGAACATAGGTGTGTTATTTTAAATTATCCTAAGTACGAAAATGCTAAAAAAAAAATATGTGTGTAAAATTACGCACCAACCAAAATATGGCTACAATTTTAGAGATATAATCCGTATTTTTAGAGTATTTTTAGCTTACTAGGTACCTACACGGTACCTAGTAAGCTAAAAATACTAGGAACTGACAATACTATTATGAAGGTTATCACACTGAATTCAGCGAATTCACGCACAATACACCCAGACGTCTACAAATTAACGCTATTAAAATTGCCGTAGGTATTTTACACGCAAAAGTAAGTAATCGCATTCATATTATTTACTAGAATCGCGCAAGCTTGCGCCATCTATCCATCGCACATAAGTTCCGAAAGTTTATCGTACGTCAGAGTGTGCATGAAACTCTTTTATAAAACGTACCTACACGTTTTACGCACACAAGCACTGTAGTCGATACGTATTTACTTGTACAGCCTTGCATGTGTTCGTAAGCTACACAGCGTCTCTACGCTCCCGTACAAGAAACCGATGTGTGCAATCTGTATACAATAGCATTTAGTCTGGTAGTGTGCGCGGCGTCATGCCACGTGAGTTTTACGCACACTTGCAAAAACTTTGTTTCAACTTTGGAACTGGTAGCGACATCTAGTGCAAATCCACTGAACAACGATGTTATAGAGCTTCTGAAAAAAGCCGTAGACAAACACGGTTTAGTTTAATAGTTTAATAATATTTTTAAGCCCTCTTCTAATAGGACATACTTTATAAATAGGGTTTTTTTAGTAGTCGAAGGCCAGTTTTGTTTAATAAAACAATATAATGTAGACAAAGCAAGCTGCGTTAATACTTACCTAAGCTTTCAGAAAATGATGCCGTACTGAATAATATGAATCCTAAGTACCTACCTACTTACCTATTAGACCAAAACTATTTATAAATATTATCTACTACCGGCTTACTTTAAAAATGGACTTGTTATTATAGTTTAGTTCTTACACGATTTTAGATGAATTCATTGACATTTGACAAGACCTTGGACTAAATTATAAATTGATATGAAACAGATGAGTGAGTTGAAACTTATTGCAAAAATCTATCATCTTAAAGTGGGATTTGCATATAAAGTATTTATTTTAAAATAACGCCATTATTATTTACGCACTTACGCTCTTATGAATGAGTAACATAGATTCTACTAATAGTTCAAAATTAAATAAAAACCGGCCAAGTGCGAGTCGGACTTGCGCACGAAGGGCCGTCCCATTATATAAGAAACGGTAATAAAATTACGTTTGTGGTATGGGAGCCCTACCTAAATATTTATTTTATTTTGTTTTTTAGTAAGTATTTGTTGTTATAGCGGCAACAGATATACATCATCTGTGAAAATTTCAACTGTCTAGCTTTCACGGTTCATGAGATACAGCCTGGCGACAGACAGACAGACGGAGTCTTAGTAATCCCGTTTTTATCCTTTGGGTACGGAACCCTAAAAATTGATATTTATATCTGTATCTGAGACTTCCTCTGCCGCTCGTATAGAATTCGTTATGGTAATTATTACGAAGGCATGTACTAATTTATAATTCAAGGTCTGAGTGCGATCATAATATTATGTAACAAAATGAAAAATGCTTTGTTTAAAGGACTTACTTGCTTAGCATCAGCATAAAAATCGCTCTTGAGATAGTAACTCATAGAAGCGAAAAACATTATCATACATAATTTTTAATTAAGATAATATTCGTAACCAAAGATTAAATAATTATTGCATAACTAGCTGTGCCCGCGACTTTGTCCGCATAGGTATATTTAGGATATGGTATTGTAAACAATTGAAAATAATGAAAAATAAAATAAATTTAGTGTAAAAAGTAGTTTAATATGACCTAATGTATATAAAATTTCATCACATCACAGAAAGACAGACAGATATAATTACTTTCGCATTTATAAAATTAGTATACCTAGATAGATTATAATTTTATATAGAGTTATATTTACTTAGTTTTCTCGTTATGCAAAACGTGGACATTGACACTCAACCGAATGTCACGTCAGTATGTGTTATGTCATTGCATTTTATTGGCCGACAAACTCGGTCAACGGCCTACGACGAAGTTCGAATTCGAATATTGATTGCATCATTTAGTAGGTAGCAAGTAATAGCGCGAAATTACGTTCCGTTCATAATGAAGTTTGTCTTCCAAAAGTTATTTCTGCCGCGTGTAATGGACCGTTTTCGTAAGCTAGCCTACAATGGTATTAGTGGAGTTCATTGACTGCAGACAGGGGGAATGGCGGCTTGTATTGAACCAGATGCTGATAGAAGTGCAACTTGTTATTTAATTTGTTGACGCTGAAACAATGACTCATTTAGCGTTTATAATTAGTAATTTTATGCTTATTTATAGCACATATTTTATCTTTTTATTTATAATTTCCAAAATCTAACTTATAAACAAAATAAAAATGAATAACCCGAAATGAATGCTCTGAAATCTGAATAAGTTAATTAAAATTAGCTATATTTTTTTTTATTGAGATTAGGTAGATTTTTTTTTAAAGAGTTTCACTTCTTATCTCTGCATCAATGCCTGAATTGAGTTTTGGGTAACATTTACCATGTTTTATGGGAAAGACAGACTCATTATTTTTTTGTGTGTTTTTATTTGGCCGAGTTACATGTCTACGCGTCTGTTACTATTATTATTTACTGCATGCCTGTACTAAGTAGTCATGGGAGAGTTTGAGTGCGACCTAGGCATGCTCTGAAGAGAGCATTTTCGGGCATCATCTGTGCGGGTTCGATCCCGCTGCGGGACAAATTAAATGCTACCGAAAATGTTAGTGTAGAGTCAGTATATGATTAATTAGCCTAAAATGTGGGCATATCTCAAATGTACATAATGGTTTTATAAGTATCAGAGTGTCTGAGAGGATTTCTCCTGCACTTGGGGATGAAAGTCGTGAACATTTTTTTTTTTATTATATAATATTATTACGTTCAATTATTTATAATCAGTGGCCACGTGTCTGCTGTCTGTTGGCATGACGCGTGTGTGTATGTATGTATGTGTGTGTTATTAGTATCAGTCTGGAAGTGAGAGCGAGATCTGGGCATTATCGCAACGTACCATGGTAGCAGGTGCTCGTTACTAGTGTTTGTCGGCGGCTTGTTTGAACTTTGAAGGTTGAAAAATATACATTTGGCGCGTCAGACTGTATGCGATGGGCTATACGAATGATATCGCAAAAAATAGAATTTTAGATATATAATTTCGCTGAAAAACAAGTGCGAAAAACAGTATTATCTAGTGTTTTTTATACTTTTGAGTTCAAAGTACTTATATATTTTTATCTATGTCTGAATAGCTTGTAAGTGGGTCTATGACTTCTTAATTAATGTTAAACGATTGCCAAGAACGTAATATCGCAAATATATCTAATTTAGCGAATTAGATATATTTGCCGCGTCGGTATCGCGAGTTATATTTTAGTCTAAGAGCTTTTTACTTTGTAGTATGTAAATATTGTTCTTTTCCTAACCCCATACTATAGCTAGTCTGAATAGAGTTTTAGTGTCATGTTTTAAGAAGACGCACAAAATTTCTAGCTTTATATAGCAAGATGCGTTTACCTTAGAACAATCAAAAAGGTCCAGTGAGACAGGTTTTTCTAAATCTAGCGCGGCCCAGCGGGGTGATTTTGTAAAAAACATGAATATTATGTTATGATGTTGAATGCAATACCTAATGTTAGAGAATACCTAATCTGTACACTTTTCATAGTAACTATGCAAAGTTTATGCACCTATACCTACGCTTCTGCGTAGGTATTGTATTGGAAGCGTAGGTATAGGTGCTTAAACAGCATAAAAAGCGTAGGTATTATGGCATTCAGTACCATAACATGATAATCATGTTTTTACAAAATCACCCCGCAGTATTGGGGTCAGTACCTATGGCTTGGCATGCAAAATCGATTATGATTGAGAGAATGCACAAGAATACTCCCACATCCGTTTAAAACTGAACTGGCGCCAACTATGTCAACGTAAATCACATCTTAGATTTTACGCTGAATATACTATTTTTTTGGTTTAGCAGAGTCATCATTTACTGCTGCTGAGAATTTTTTTTTAGTGCGGATTCTCTATTTTCTGTAAAAATAAATGATTACGTAGTTAAAGCTCGCGATTGAATGCTTAAATATAATGTGATTGATGCGCGATCTAGAGTTATATATACGACTAACATCCGCAGTTTTGTTCGTGTAGTACATAGTATCCTATATGCTAATTCAGGACTTATATTTCAAGTTTTATCCAAATCCGTATAATCGTTTGGGCGTAATTGAGCAACAAACATCCAAACAGTGTTTAACAAATTAAATTAAATGATCTTGCAACTTATTAAATTCGGAAAAATAACTATTGCAAAATGTTGGCATGGGCATATGCTAAATGTAATGTTTGGACAAGTCTCTGACTACTCCGTCGTGTTTCTATTTTATTTTATTTGTTAAAAAAACTGAACCATATTTTCATATTTCTATAACAATAAAGAGCTAGGTAAAGTAAATCAGTTTGAAAGTAATACAGGTCACATAACTTCAGTATAAATTGTATACCATATAATTGCTTTGTTTAGACAACTAGCTTATTTACTAGACGTAATATTATTGTCTCATTATAATTGTATTATTGAGAAGGAATTCACATTACTGTCGTTATTAATTTGTATGAAATACTAGAAAAGATAGTGCTATTACACTAATATAAAATTAGCACAATTCTGTTTGCATATATATATTAGGTAATACCTAATATTTACGAAACAACAAAGTTAGTATAAAAAAATCCTAGTTTAAAATCTAATATTATTTTGTTATCAATATGGAAATACTCGTATCAAATATAATCAGAACCATTTCTTGTACGTTATACATTGTGTAATATATAATGAGCATTTAAATATGCATTATTCATGATCTAAATAGTCGGCATTTGAGTATATCTATCGTTTTAAAAAAACTCTCAATTTTGATAACTATTCTACGCATATTCATTATTCAATACACTTTTAAATTAATGGTAAGGAACGGGATAAATATTCTCTTTTAAAAAAGATATGTGTACAAGTGCGTGGCCATATACATGGCACATCTTTTATATTATTATATAAAAGTCAATTGCCGTCCGTTAATCTGGCATAAATTCTAAAATAGATCGATAAATTTGGCTGTTTTTTTTTGTTGTGTTTGTTATTATATGGAAGAAAAATTTCCCGAAAAATAGAAAATTTGGGAAAAACTGATAAGTACTTTTTTTCTATTCTATTGTTGAAATTTGGATAAGCCAACGTCTGTCAGATCAGCTAGACATGAATGGAAATGCATGTTTTTATAGATGCAGATTTTTTAGAGCAAGGTTATAAAAACGCTTCAGGTTTTAACTTTACTGGAGCATATCTACTATATATCTTACTATATAAAAGAAAGTCGGGTTAGTTACAACACTTATAACTCAAGAACGGCAGAACCGATTTGGCTGAAAATTGGTGGGAAGGTTGCTTAGAACTAGGAGACGGACATATGGACTTTTTATAACGGGAACGGGAACTTAACACAACATTTGTTAAATCTAAAGCGATACGAAGTTCACCGGGTTAGCTTGTACATAATAAAATTGTGTAGTAGTGTTTATATTGATGTGTTATTTCAATGGCCGTGAACTGTACTTTTGGCCACCCAATACCCCCGCCTACACAGCATGGCTCAATCAGTATAATTTAGACATGCAGCGGTGGCTGTCAAAAGTTGGAAATTCTCATTTCTTTTTTCTTTTCTGATATTGTGATATAAATAAACTCATTATGCTCCTCGATGTAGATATTAAGAGATATGCTAATTAGATAAGTTGAAATATTTATGTAAAACATGTAAATGTACTTCACTGAACCGTACTGTTTATCAGTTTAAAAGATTTCTCCTTATTTGTTGTTAGCTTCATCCCGCGGTTTCGCTCGCTAGAAAGTAGGCAAGGATATGGCAAGATTTTATCATTTGGTTTAGTTATTACTGCGTGATTGAAACACAAACATAAGTACTTAAAAGCTTGTAGAAAATAAATTTCATGACGTCACTATTCTAAATATAAGCCTTGAAATAATCTAACCTGGATAATCTTATTATTGACTGGGTAATAGAGAGATAAAAGTATTAAATTTTCTTCAAAGGAACTCAAAATAAACATTATGTTCAAAAGCTGTTTTATAGGTCTGAAATCTTCTTGTGATAAATTATTTCCTCCGAAAACTTGCGTCATTTACTTCAAAACACCCACAACAAAAGTAATGACATGAAACATATTTGTACTATACTCGTAGGTAGGTATTACCCATCAATTGCGTACCTTAAAGAGAACTTTTTTACCATATCGAATCGTGTTTGGGCTTTATCGGTCATTATTCTTTTGAAGGAGTCTAAATTACATGAAATTGAAACGCCTTAAGCCACTTCTTCACAGAAAATCTACTACTGGGACTTTTGTTCGAGTTATTTTACACTAATGCAATACCTAGGACAGGTTTGTCTCTACTAATTATAAACATAGGAGAGTCTTACAGTGTATAAGCAATTTTAGATTTAATAAATAAATAAAGCTTTTGAGTTCAAGAACAGACTTTAAGTAGTACCTAAGTAAGTTCGTATGAGCTAGTGGTCTAGTCTAGAGATGGATCTTTTAAGACCGCTTTGAAGCCTTCGTCATGGCTTAACGACTTCTACTACGACTTAAAGCATCATCTAAAAAACGGAAGCGCTCCATTGTTGATACAGAAATGATGGATAGGTGACCGCATTATTATTTTGTGTACCTAACTATTTTAGTTTTATTTTTCTGTGTTTATTTGGAATACGTCTAAATAATAGTTTGTTTTAGGTAATAAACTCTGGCTTACCTACTCGTATCAATCAAAAAACTATACCAAACTAGTAAAATTTATCGTGTAAACAGAACAGGTTTATTTCTAATGAAACTGGTTTGCAGGCGTCAAAAACCCGATTTATATGCAAAAATATAATGTATGTACCTACCGGTTAAGGAACTTATAAGTAGATAAGAATTTAGTTGCATACATTTTGAGTTTAAACAATGTCTCAATTTGTTTGGTTGCTGAGAATTAGGTTTTGAATAGCGAGTAACAATAGTATTTTTTTATAATATCTAATGTATTCATATGTCTATGTATGAAGAGGTTTAAATCTTTGTGAATATATATAACAAGCCTGGTATATAATGGAGTCAAAATACACCAATATAATAAATACTACATAAATATAAATTGTCAAAGAAATATTTCATAGGAAACTTTATTCAAATGTTAATAAAAAAAACATATTTACAAACAATGTACTTCGCGATAATGATTTAATATCATAATATTCATTATATAAACGTGAGTTGACCCTGATTATATCTATAAATATAAATTTAAATAACTAAATTCAAAACGTACAACCGAGGCTACAAATTAAAACATTTTCCATCTCACACACACACAGCTCAACTACATTCATATATTTAATATAATTGTAAATTCATAAACTAATATACATTTTGATTATAATATATCCATCAGATTAGAGTTGAAAGCATTCGTTTTGTTATTTTAATCAGATTTGGGCTGTCATATTTTTGAAAATAATATTCCACGCGTAATTATGAATCCGACACCGCCGTCCCAAAGTGCAATTAAATATTCAAACCAAAAAGAGCCCGCCTAAAATACTAACCCAATAAATTTCCATAATAGCTTTCTACCTAACGTATCTATCCGAGTATCCCTTATGTACTTATATAGACGGGACCCGATATCAACCATCTAATTAAGAAACCCTATACATATTCCAGTGCGTAGGTACGTATATAAAAACTCATTAATCCACAGGAAGTCGAAGGGCCCCCACGGTCCGCTTACGTAAGGTTGTATGTCTCTTTCTTGTGTGTGCTAAATTGCATGAGGAAAAAGAGACAGGTATTTGGTAGGCTGGTGCGTCCTTTCGATAAGGCTTTACAGGGGGAAACGAGTTTCCACCGAATGCTTCGGGACTTTAGTAGAATATTTTAGTATTTTGTATGAAATAGATTTATATTTTGAAATTGCACGTAAATTCATCGGAAAAACGTGGAAAATCTTGGTAAATTTTCGTTGTATTTCTTTATATAAAAATATATTAAGTAGGACTCTATAATAATAAATTATAGTAAAATGTTATACTGTACATAGTAATTTTTGCAAAATATGGGAATGTTCATAATGTAATGTTCAGACGTGTATTTCACTATAAATGTCTAGAAATTTAGGAATATCCTAACAAATTACATGAATTTTATTCCATACATCTAGAAAAGTATCCTTACTAACATGAATGCGAAAATATGTTTGTTGGTTCGTCCTTGATTCACACAACAACGCAGCAACGGATCGATATGGTTTTTCAAAGAAATAGTTCATGGTTAGGAAAAATGACATAAGCTACATTTTATTAGAGTATCACGTGTTTGAAGAAGCAACAAAATATAATAATATTAGAAATGCAACAGTTTGGATGTTGATTTGTTTGTTACTCAATCACGTCGTAGCAGCTAAGCCAATTTTGATAAATTTTGTAGAGTAGATAGATTATGTATTAAAACATAAAATACATTTAATTTGGGTATTACGCAAGTGAAGCCGCTCGTGGAAACTTAGTAACTTATTAAAATCTATATAACTTACAAAAATCAAAACTTAATAATGTAATTTTTCTATGAAATCCACGAAAAAACGGAATAAAAACTTCCAAAAATAGAACCATGGATGTAATCTTCACGTACCTAAAATAGACATCCCGTTTTATCACCGGGTGCTTAAACCCTTGAAGATGTGTAAAAGGCAGTCAGAGATGCAAAATGTGACGTTTGGATGTGCAAACGTCACATTTTGCATCAAAATTAATACCTACAAAACCTTAGATCCGTCCTTATTTTTTATAACTTGAGATAAATCTCGAAATAGTTTTTAAAACTATTTGTTTTATAACCTAATCCTGAATTAAGATTTTGATAGTTTCTTGATGATGGTTACGTAAGAAAGTTACTGAAAAATAAACGATTTTTTTAACCGTCAATACACAATCAGGGATATAAAATAATTTTATTTTCACTACTCTACGAGTACCTATGTCTCTATATTTATACTTGGTTGTGGTGCCTACCCCGGCTTTGAACATTTTTAATTTTGGCAGTCAATAACAGTCAAACAATCTTGTTTAAAGTCGTTAGTTATGTAATTCTTTGTCCCGTTTTGATAAGATTGCGAATCCCATGGTAGTGGGCCAGCATTTCTGCAACAATATTTGTTTTTATGATCACTTCCTAATCCTACTGCTAAGTGCTATATGATGCTATAATGTTTTTTCTATACCACATAAAGGCGAAACAAGAGGTATGCTAAGCATCAACCATCAAAAATAAATCTGAACTCGCAGGTCTCGAAGACCCAGAACGCTTTCTACAATATGCATTGCATCCACCTACTTGAGGCATACAGATTTACCTAAGCGTCATGTGTCTGTAATTTCACTGGCAACCATACACCTTAAACTGAAGAATAAGTAAGTGTCAAGAATAGGTATGGAGGTATACTGCCCAGAATAAGCTCCTTCACAAGGATCTCTACTAGCTGCTTTACTATTTCTAGGCTTTGTCGCGAGAAACAAGCGTAGTTTCATTAAACGTTTCAAAGAGATCCTTATGATTTTATTGAAATATATATCTTTTGACTTTGACTATGTTTGTTTAAATCAAACTAAACAGTTAAACCAATATCTTAAAACTTAAACTATTATTTTTCAGTTACCATCACACGCATGCATGATAGCTAGCTTTAAAATAAAACGAGGAAAGTACAATTCTATTTGAATTTGTAGTAATATAACATCGTAATGAGTAGGTATCTAAACATTTTTGTATAAAACTTTGTCTAAAATCTAAAGAGAATGGAGCTTTTCCACTGGAGCTTATTTGCTCATCAACTTGAATTTAAGTTAATAAATATCAAATGTTTTTTCATAATCATTACCACAAGATCACCGGTAAATTAAATAGAGTCCAAAAACTAGAAATCAGTAATGAATTAAAAAGTTAATATTTTCAAACAAACTAAATCTTAAAATAATATTGAGTTAGCATAGTCCCGAAGCATTCGGTGCGGTAAAGAAAAGCCTCCGACGATTTTGGATAGATGGCGTTAGGCTGCTACGTAATGGCTTCCCGTACTTGCCTCCGACAATCTCTCCCAACTTTCTAATTTTCACTACTTAGAAACCTTTTTAACCCTGAAACTAAAATCCCACATATATGTAACCGTCTTACAAGATCTCGACTGGAATAAATTTGAATACGAATTTGTATAAGATACTGGGAGTCTTATCTCATCGGATAACTGAATGACACAACCAAATAAGGCTTGTTCACAAAAAAATGTTTTAAGAGACCACACAGTTGATTTTGAATATTTATCACGCGAAAGAACCGAAAACTTGCATTAAATACAAAAAACATCGATCGATTACTTGGATTTCACTGCCGTTACATAAATTTTTCTAAAATATTTCAAAGAGAATCTCTAGTCTCATTGAACTGATGTTTGAAGCTGATACTTGAACCTAATTAATATCTAATAAGAGTAATGAGATTACAATCCTAGCCTTTGATCCATTACGTATTCTAATTACGTCTTATTACCGAGGGTCTATTCTCAAAGTTTATCCGTCCGAATTCGTTCGAGCTTACCAAAAGTGTGTTTTGTTGAGACCAGCATTTTTCCCGACGTTTCTAGATCAAATAGTGTTGCATAACCAAGGGTGGCTGGGCTTGGCATCTATCCGAGGCGTCGGGTCCCGCGCCTGCGTGCTGCCACCCATCTTATTTGTTAGTAAACAGCATCGTCGCGTGGTCGATAATATTTTGTGCACAGCACAGGAAACAATTTGCCTCGATAATGTAGGGTACGAACGCAATGGCCCGGGGTATATACCATGAACAAAGATAGCAACGGTTGATGGCAGGCCTTATATATTTTCCTTGAGCATTACATAGTCGATTTTCCTACTGTGAATAGAGATTATCTTTATTATCTTTGACTGTTGACGCATGCGCTTTCCTTTTTTGGGACCTCGTGGGCCCGCAATTTATATTCGAGTCAATTTTTTCATGAATATTATCATCATCTATTCTTATAGCTAAACCAAAATCTTGCATACCCATGCAATCTTTCAATTTTGGTTCACTAAATGGTAGAGCATTACGTAAACGTAGGTAATGTAATTTCCAAGTCAAAAACTAATGAGGCAATTCATTTGAGGAACCTACAGAAAAATAATACTCTACTAACATGTTGAGACTAGCAAGAAGAGACTAAAACACTCCGTCGTATTTGAAGAACTTCATCTAGCACCAAGCTTAAAACATGAAGCCTTCGTAATAATAAAGTTATGCAAATAGATTGCTTTTTTATCAGCCCTCGTTCACATTGAAAAATTTAGCGTAACTCTTCGCTTTAGCGTTGATTGAAGCCATCAGTGTTCGAGTTCTACTTCCATTACCTTCACAACTGAAATTCCCAACGGGTGACCTAATTTCAACAGCAGGAGAGCTGATATTTGAATGGATTTCGTTTCTGTCGGTGAATTGTATACATGGCTTTCTAAATATACATAGGATATCTTCAATCAGTAGTCATACTAATAGCATGTTCTCGCGCATACTGAAGTCAAACACATGGGAATCAAGTTTAATTTATTGAATGTTAAACAAGATCTTTTGGTAGGTAATTTAAGCTTTTTATTTAATGAAATCAGCAAATGATAAAGGTTATTCGTTTGTATGGTGCCTACACGATTGCAAAATCCTATTTGAGTATCTTGATTATGTATTTTTAGTCAGACGTTTCAAACATTCCGACCCATTGAATATCAACAGCACTGTGGGAACTCTACTTCAATTATGTAGAATTGTAGATAAAGTTATCTTGAGTGAGGCGCCTAACAGGACAACACAAATACATAGATATAAATAAGTATTGGTTTATCCATAAATTATAGAGAAGGGTAGAGATAGGCTTTGACTTGACTTAAATTCGAGAAAAATACCAATATAACACGTATTTTGTATAGAATTGTTGTCTTTGTATAAACTTTATTACCTATATACATCAAAGTCAATTCAAAAATATTTTTCGAGTTGCAAATCCTACTTTCTACTTAATAATAATTATAAATGCGAAAGTTTGTGAGTGGGTGTGTGTGTGTTTGTTACACATTCACGCAAAAACTACTGAACGGATTTAAATAAAACTTTACAGTATTATAGCTTATATATACATCAAAATAACACATAGGCTACTTTTTATCCAGGTACCCGTGCGAAGCCGGGGCGAGCAGCTAGTAATATCAATATGGTTGATTTTAGGTAAATAAATTTCATTATAAGTGATCATCTAAAAAACGTTTGGTTTCTAAAATTAAGGAAGTTTTTCATGTTGTGTCAAAAACGTGCTTGGATAAAGTATCTACTTTGAACCATTTACCTTTTTTATGTTAAGGATACATTATAACAACAATGTTATCTTCAAACTAAAATGGGCTAAAATCTGGTTTTAGTCACCTAAAAGCTCACATCAAAGTCGTTGGAAAACATAAAAACGAATGAGGCGAGCATAATTTGTGTTCACTTCAAGCCCAAAATTTATTCGTTTTAGCTACCGACCTCTGATAAACCCACCTATTGAAGCAAATTATGGAGTCAGTTTGTATAAACGGCACCCAAACCTTGGGTTAAAATTAAGCCCTTAACCTGCGTCGTTTTAGAGGGAATGGACAAACATTGTTTCACAAAATACCTACTTATCAACCCGCCAAAATAAGCTCAAGTTTCGCTTCCAGGGTGTTCCCTAACAAACAAACATCCGTCCGACCCTCCCGGAGGGGGCAATCTACCTCCTGAGGGTGCATTACCTTCATTATAGGAGTCTTACCAAAGGTTCTACGTTGCACCGAGCTAAAACCGCTTCAGATCTGCATGCGAATTTCCAAATTTACTAAATCTCGATTCTATATTCCAAAATGACATTGAATCTTTGTTCGAACGAGTGTCTTCAGACAAGATGAGATTTTGATGGAGAGAGCGTTCGATTTGCGATATCGTGTCTTGAACTGCATTTGCTTGGGACGTGTTCTGCTTTGCTAATTTTACTGATTTTAAATTTTGATTAACGTCGGGTCGATACACGTGTCACAAAGTTCGAGCATATCTATGGAATGTGTTTATTCCGAAGCTAACTGTAGTTTAAACATAAATAACTAAAATCGATACTTATAAGATTATGATAATTAGTTGCCTACATAATATTTTTGAATATACAAGTAAATTATGATCAGCAGATAAAACAACTTTTGGTAAAAAATTGTCGGTTAAAAAAACCTACTATATTTCAATGTAATATGACTCTTTGATATTAGTTTCGAAAAAAAAAGTAGCCTTTTATAAAGACAATTGCAGAATAAAAATCTTACACAAATTCCCGTCGCTTCGTTCATGTTTGAAACACGGCCGTCGGCTGCGTCGGCAATTATTACGACCTCCTTCATCACGTTACAGTGGAAATTGTTTAACATAATCGTGTAATTAAAACGTTATTAAAATTTCCACAGCCACTTAGAATAATATTCCAGTAAAAAAATAGTTTACTGATAGCTTAGTGGTGAGAACGGAATTGATCGGTACGAAATACAAACTATGATAATCTTCAAAATCTTTAGTTTATTTATATAAAGAATTTTAAAATAAATCCGTTATGTATAAAGTTATAGTAAATATCATAGAATTTATAAATTAAGTCAGTGAATAGAACATTTCGGATGATAATACTTAATAATGCATAAATATGAGGTTACAAATATGTAAAAATTATCAGCATTATCTAATATTTATCGATCGATTTTATTTACAAATGAATACTTAATTATCATTTGATTTAACTAATAATGCAATAACCTATGACAATAATTTATACGAGTAACAAGGGCATTGCTTATATTATAACTTGTGATAAACAAGTCTTATTGATTATTAAAAAAACTGACAAATGCATGAATGATAAGATTTAAAAACGGCAAAGTGCGATTCGGACTTCGCACTAAAGGTTCCGTACCATCATTTATAAAAAAAAAGCAAAAAAAAAACACGTTTGTTGTATGATGGTAGCCCCACTTAAATATTTATTTTATTCTGTTTTTAGTATTTGTTGTTATAGCGGCAACATAAATACATCATCTGTGAAAATTTCAACTGTCTAGCTATCACGGTTCATGAGATACAGGCCTATGACAGCCCTGTGACAGACAGACGGACAGCGAAGTCTTAGTAGCTACAAGTCTAAAAATTACGCTTTTGTGTAAGCACCTATATCACTTTCAAAACTTTCTTGAATGGTACACATAATGTCAAAAGCGGCACATAACTCACGTAAAAAAAACAAAAAATTCAGCCTGAGGCGCGAGCGTGATCTTGTCGGATCAAACTCATCCTTATGAAGATTCTCTAGATTAATTGAAACATTGTCGGTGTCTTTATCAACAACTAGCTGTCACACGACGTTGTCCTGTCAAATTAATTTTTTTCCATAAGAACCTTCTCCTGATAATAACGAATACAACAAAAAAAGAACTAGCGAAATCGGTTCAGCTGCTCTCGAGATTTGCGCTTAGCAACACATTCAGCGATTTATTTTTATATTATAGATTACATTTTTTACGTGAGTAATGTCCCGATCTTGATATTATGTGTAAGTAGGTACCTATAGTTTTTCCCATCAAAATGACTTTTCTTTGAAACGATATTGAACACGTAAGCTCTCTACATATTGGGTACCTATCATATTTTCTACATGTAGTAAGCACAAAAAGGTATAAAAGAGAAGAAATATTGATATAACACTGAGAATAGGAAAACCTTCTTGCCACCTAAGACCCAAAAATGATTTCCTCGAATTTCCAAGCCCGAGTTGTTTTCGTTCAGCACATACCTTCTAAATGTAGCTTTTATTAAGTACGTCCAGACGGTTCGGTACATTGGGTTTACATGCGGAACCCTTGAAGGTATTTGAACCCTCTCATACGTACCGCTAAACAGGTCTGAGTGGCTAAAGACGAACTGTATGGTTCAAGTCACAAATGAAAAGCGCTAGAACCTCATTTACAAAAAGATTTAGTTAAAAATAAAATTTGAATTACACTCTAATAAGTATACAAAGCCAAATTTCCTTGCTGTACAAAATTCTCAAAACAGTGAGATTTGAACCCGAATCCTATGTTCATCAGTAATTCTATACTAAGCTCGCAATGGTTCGAAACACACAACTTCGAAAATCTTGGTCTAGTATACCAAGTAGTAGCGTAATCTATACATCTATACATATCTATACATATAATAAAACTGTAGAAGAGTTCAATTCTGTACATTGAATAAAAACTAAAAAAAATACTCCTAGGGGTCTTCATACAAGTAACACAAGCCAAAAAAAAATATTTGGAAATTTTTGTCTG
This sequence comes from Hydriomena furcata, assembly GCA_912999785.1. Lineage (NCBI taxonomy): Eukaryota > Metazoa > Arthropoda > Insecta > Lepidoptera > Geometridae > Hydriomena > Hydriomena furcata. Next base: position 5,763,915 of record OU538831.1, on the reverse strand, counting down.
TCTGTCTGTCTGTCTGTCTGTCTGTTGTCTGGCTTTCACGCAAAAACTACTGGTCGGATTTTGATGAAACTTTTTTTGTTTTATAGCTATTAGTCCTCGGGAACATATAGGCTATAATTTATTTTGAAGATTGGAATACCAGATGAGAAACTGTCCCCCAGCGAAGCGGGCACGGGTCAGCTAGTATTAAATATAGATATAGACTGTAGGGACCTTTCTCTTCTAGATTATTTTTACAGAATCATACTTTTTACTTATTAATGGGATGCTATAATGTCTAAGAATGTTTTATGTGGATGACGTCTGATTAAATGATGTACGTGAAAACATGAAAAAAATTGCACATTTATTTTCGGTCATGGGCGTTGCTCATGATGAAGAGCATCTGAATTGTCTTGAAACGTCAGCAATACAAAAATAACGTAGTATTCAGCCGTAGACATTTTCTTTTCGCACGTAGACTCATTTTTTTTGTTCAGAGTAAGATTAGCAATCATAATTTCAGGTTGTCTGGAAGAGATCGCTTTTTAGCGATAAGACCGCTATTGTAAAGTGTTTCTTCAAGTTTAAGTTTCTGTCTTTATTACTTTGTTGTTATTGGTGTACAATTAATCATTTACATTCATTCATTCATTCATTCATTCAATTTCAAGAAACATTATTTACCTAATAGATTTAAATACGATCGCCACCATTCAAATTGATACATTAAAATGTACGGATAAAGTTGATGCTTTTGGTATATTTGCTCAACAAATTTCTTTGGTGAATAACACCTACTCAGTAAAATAATTGTAGAGTGAAATAAAACAGACATTCCTACAACAGCAGAACCCGACGTGCCCTTTATATTTCAAGAAGAAACAGCTACAAGCTTACTACCAAGTCCGTTTATTTCAACTCCTAAGTGTAAAACGTCTTTATACTGTTCGTCTAGTTACTGTACTGCACCTACTTAGAAGGAAAACGTCGAAATTTACACAAAATGTTTTGAAAAGTTGCTTAGCGTTTGAGGGACGTACTTTATCGCTCTAACCTCTATTACATTTCTTCTACAACAGAGGAAGTTCAAAATGTTTTCTTCATAACTCCAAGTATTTTGTAACTGGAGAAATAATTTTATTCAAACGATACAATGTTATTCGGTAAAAATTCTCGCGATTAAGAAGTATTTGTAATCTGCATGTTTTACCAGTAAGGAAATTCGCGCAATAAACACAAGTAATTACTTGCGAAATTACTTGGTTTCCTGCACCCGACAAATTAAACGGACCCGAAAACCAACTTTCGTGAACAAGCGTCGATTAACAAAATAATTAGACAACATTAATTTCAGCGCCACAATGTGTTGATAAAGCATGCTTGGGCCATCTGTTCCTTACAGTCATAACCTAGTCCACGTCCACAACTTCTAAAACCTTACCATTCAACCCTTATCAACAAACACATAAAGACCATTTTCCTATGAAAAGGGTGTATGGTTTTAAAGACGGGTTAGCCTGTTGTTCTGTTCTTAAAATTAATTTGGGCCTCTTGAGACTCCACTCGGCTTTTGGTCGAGATTAAATCTATCTCAAGTTAATGAAATTGGTATCTTTACAAGATAGAAAGATGAAACGAGAAACAAGAGTCTTGGATAAGCCTTTATAATGGCTGTTTTTGTTCGACAAGAAATAATTAAGGCGGATTAAGTTCTTCAAATGAATTAAACTCGAATCAATTCGTAAATCCATTTCTCGGTATTATTTTGAATTAAATTGAAAAAGCTACAAGTTTAGGTACAATTTGGTACTGACAATGAAGTAATTTAGAAGAGACCATTTTAAAAAAAAGTCTTCCGTTATTTAAAAAGTAATCATCATTCATCACACCGGTACCAATATTATATATTTTTTTGTTACATTTCTAACGAAATTGGTTTATTCTTAGAATCAATCTTGTCGATTTCCCAACTAGTTTTCTTTATTTTGTCCTTTCTTGCCTCCTTCCATCACATTACGAAAGGGCCCGAATTCGGTCGATTCCGGAACCTAATAATGAACAAGGGTAGCAATGGGTAGTGCCTATTACTTTTCCGTCTCATTGCCTCTCTAGATAATAATAAAAATAAGAATAAGAATAGTTTCAGAAAAACAGTGTCACATAAATTAGGTACTTAAGTAAATTTCAGTGGACGAATGCAATAAGATAGATAACGAAGCTTCTTTACTAATATTTAGTAATAAAATATAAATTTTTGGTGATTACTTTCTATTAAATCTGCAAACGCGTCTCTATAATGTCTATGAATCAAATAATCAAACCAAATTATGTAAGAGTACCTTGGTGTGATTTCAAATTCTTGGATTCAATTTTAATTTATAAATCACTCAGATACCATTATATATTCTGGCCACTTTGAAAATTTTTGACGTTTTGTATGGTCTACCCGGATAAGACAGAAAAAGTGATAAAACTGCATTATCTTGAAAACCATCAAATTTAAAGAAAAAATTGTCTTTAATTTAGGTTGCCAGTATGATTATCTAACGAATTATATAAAAATGAAGTATTTAGCTATTCATCGTTTTGATTAAAAACGAAACTAGTGTTTTTGAAGAGCCAACTCGGAAAATAAATCTATTGAGAAAAGTTTCACCAATCGTGTTTCTGTCTTTAATTTATCTAGATTAAATCCTTAAGTTATCTTTGTCATAAAAAATAAAACTTTATGTTTTGCGATTATTGAAAAAAAACGATTCTGCATTCATCATAAACATTTATTAGTAGATTTAACCCACTGTTAAATAAAGGCTTGTAAAAAAGAATAATGAAATTCTCCTACTTGGCTTTGATCTCACACACGACACGAACAAATCGATTCAATTCCTTCGTGCTAGCCCAATAAGGGTTGCTGATAAGCGGCTATTCAAAAACCATTCACCTTCTCTTAATGAGCAATGTTCACACGCTGTTTTAAAATTAATATTCAAATACCTACTTCACGATACTAAGAAAATGACATGGAAAAGGTCCGATTTAATTCGATACGTATTATAAAAACTGTGAATTTATTCGCAATACAATGGCTTTAACCGTTCATAAAATTAACTTTGTATGTTCATGTGTCAAGCAGGTGGCCCTGAAAGAAGCTTATGACCGCATTTACACAGATAGTGTGTGCTTTCTGGCACAAACCCGCACGCATTATTAGCGGCTGGTTTTATATTTCACTATCTATTTTCGTTTGAAACATTCTAGTCTTTATAATAAGTAGACTGAAATACTATTACACCTTATCAACCTCGTAGTTGATGTGTATCTGATAAACAAAGATTAAACATCAGCTTTCTACGTGAATAGGGATTTGTATCGGATAATTTTGCTTCACGCTGAGAGGTTTTTAACGGAATTTCGATATTGCGATGCATTTAAATGTAAGATAATCTGATATGTTCCGATTTTACTGAATAACATCAGCTTAAAGGTAGGTATAAAGTTATTAGAATAAGGGATAATTAAATAAGGGACAAGATTATACAGGCATCAAGTTGGCCGAGTACCTAATATTTATCCAGTACTTAGTACATTTCAACATGAAAATTATTTATAAGAACATTGTGGTACCTTATTACCTAGCTATTTAGGTATATAATTTAAAACTCTACTCATACCTACTTGAAAACACTTTTATAAAAGATTTTATGATCAATTGAGGTGATCTCTGCGGTTGTAAAAAATTGAGGACACAAAAAACCGTCGGCCATTTTTAAATCATGTTCGATCGAAGTTCGATTTTAAATATGGTGCCGAGTGCACCGAACCCTATTTCGATGGACTGATACATTCGCCCAATTTAGATTGGCCTTTGAGGGTTCCCATATTTCCGGATTATTGTAGGGTTTAGTGGAGGATTGCGGGAGGGGTGGGGGCTATTATTAGATTGGTCGCCGCGGCTCAGCCCTCAGTGGGGACGGTACGGTAGAAACACGCGAGGGATTGTCGATGTCAACATCTATCATACATTTTATGGCGAAGGCTTGAAAAAGACCGCTTACCTTCATGCACGTTTCATCTACTTTGTCTTAGCCAATATTTGAGACATAACTCATAACAAGATGACAGAAGGTATAATCCAAAATTGCGATACGGTCGAAAAATATCCAAGAAAATGTTTTTTGGGTGTTATTTATATGGAGTTCAATATTCTACCTGGGTTTCATATTCATTCTTTAACAATATTCAGACAATAATTCATAAAAAGATGACAAGATATAATCGAAAAATTGCAATTAGGTACGTCACGCATTAAAATATTTTAATATTTGCTGCTACGATATATCATAACTTTTAATATTATACCTGGGTCCAGAGTTCTTCACATATTTCATCTATAGATTAGATTTGCTATTTTAAAACGCCGCACCGTCAAGGTTAATTTAAGTTTTTTTTTCATTTAATTCATCGTTTTTTACCTGAAAATATTGAGCTCTTTTATACAGTTTTAGTCGTTTTTGTATCTACACTATTATTATAGGTAAAGAAGTGAATCTTTCACATATCAAAAGCTACATCATCAGCCAGTTACATACACATTACAATTCACTTATTAAAAAAAAATAACAATGATTCTAACGTAGATTGCAATATTGTAACCTAAGGTATCAAAAAATTGCCTATAATTCATTAGTAGTTACACCCGAGCAAAACCGGGCGGACAGCTATATTATACAACTAGCTGACCCGCGCCCGCTTCGCTGGGCGACAGACATTTCTAAATGTGATTATTTTGAATAGGTATGGCTATGGTATGGCTTAAATTTAAGATAGGTATCCGCTGATATAGGTACTCAAGTGGTCCCGCTGCCGGCCCCGTGAGTATAGTAATTGGTAGCCACGATTTTAGTATCCAGCAACTTTTATATCAGTACTTATGACTTACCCATTAAGGAGTAAACCCGCTGCAGAGCATGCACAAATATAAATAATGTTTGCGCCTATTATTTTAGAGGTAGGTTAGTAGTAGTTAGGTAGGTACACATGTGCTGCTATCTGTTGAGTTTTTTTATGAATTAATGTATAATTCGTAATTATACATTAAGCTTTTTAGGGTTCCGTAAACTTTTTTAGGGTTCCGTACCCAAAGGGTAAAAACGGGACCCTATTACTAAGACTTCGCTGTCCGTCTGTCCGTCTGGTAGTCACAGAGCTGTATCTCATGAACCGTGATAGCTAGACAGCTGAAATTTTCATAAATGATGTATTTCTGTTGCCGCTATAACAACAAATACTAAAAACAGAATAAAATAAATATTTAAGTGGGGCTCCCATACAACAAACGTGTTTTTTGCCGTTTTTTATAGATAATGGTACGGAACCCTTCGTGCGCGAGTCCGACTTTACACTTGGCCGGTTTTATTTTATTCCTTTTCTTTCGATTGTCGACAGCATGTGGACCAACTTTGCCTAAAGCAGTATATTAATATCTCTTATAGAATACCCAAACCCAGACCGCTATAGTTCCACATCTGGTATTCCGATCTTCCAAAATTATAGTCTATAAGTTGCCTAGGACTAATAGCTATATAAAAAAAAAAGTTTCATCAAAATCCGTTCAGTAGTTTTTGCGTGAAAGCCTGACAACAGACAGACAGACAGACAGACAGACAGACAGACAGACAGACAGACAGACAGACAGACAGACAGACAAAAATTTCAAAATGTTTTTTTTTGGCTTGTGTTACTTGTATGAAGACCCCTAGGAGTATTTTTTTCGTTTTTATTCAATGTACAGAATTGAACTCTTCAACAGCTTTATTATATGTATAGATATATAGATAGATATATACCTATCTATACTTTTAACCCCTGGAACCCCGTCCGAACAAACTTTGATTGATTGATTGATTGATTATACCTTTATTGTTCACCATAACAAAAATACACAACAAAAAAAATGATATAAAAACAGTGTAAACAATGGGCGGCCTTATCGCTAACAGCGATCTCTTCCAGGCAACCTTTGGATGGACAGGATAGAACTTAACATAAAAAAGACGGTGGTTAAAAAGCAAAAACTAAGATGAATACAAAAGGAAGATATCTACTTAAATATAATATATAATATGTATATATATATATATATATATACAAACAAATAAAATACATAGATAACATAAATAATATAAATAACATAAATAACATAGAATATACATAACTACTCACATATCAATAGGTAAATATAAAGTCATACAACAAGTCTAGAGTGAAGAAAGGTAATGCTGGTGTACAAGGTTTTTGAAAATAGGTAGTGATTTGGCATGCCGGATAGACACTGGATATAAACTTTATGTAAATTGTTTCATCTTCTCAAGGCAATCCTTTAATTATAACTTTCAGCTGATGAAATAACTTTTAATTTAACAAAGTTATTTCGGTATATAAAGCAAGTCACGCGTGATCTGTGAAATTGGGACATTCCTGAAGTTTCCCTCAGTTTTGATTAGCCGCAGCCCCGAACTAAAAGCCCGTTATCAAAACTTTGGCGCTTAACTCAGAAACGGTTCTGAGAAGAGACCACCTTATCTCGCCTTCATATCCAATTCGCATATTATCACAAATCCTACGTTAAATTGAGGTTCGCGAATTTTCGAACGCCGCTGTGTATGTTCAGCTCCGCAAATACTGTCATATTTTACACCAACATAACTTACAAACAACATCCCATAAGCATGTCCAATGCAAAGAAAAGTAAACTTTGTTTCGTAGCGAATTAAAGCTTACAATTGAAGAATTTAAGCACGGTGAGTATTACATTTTAAAACCACGCCTGAAGATCCGGGCTTGCTTGGTAAAAGTTTGAATCCCTGTTCAATTTGGAGAGGGTCTATTTGCATCTTTAGCTCACTCTTAAGTTTTCGTTTTAAAATATTTTTGCGGTCCTTGTATACATTGAAACATTCCGGCTTAAATTTTAGAAGAAACTTTCGAGACTAGATTATTACACGCAGATTGGACTTTTACGGAAATGAGAGACTTTATAGTTTTGCGGTTCGAAGATTTTCCATTTAGGATGGCACATTTTTGGCATTTAAAATAAAGACAAGTGTCTATCTAAATTATTTATTTCGGTACGTTTTACTGCTAGTAACTTACTTGTTCATTGCTGAACCTGAATATAGTTACGTAAATCGTTTGAAACGCAACGCGTCCGCTTGTCGCGTGTCGTTATCATTAGATAAGCGGTTACCAACCTCTTGTTTCCGTTTCGTACCAGTTCTGCGCTTATTTATTTGACAGTCGACGTCTATGCTATGGAATAACAGAATAAATATCCAATCTTACTGCATATAACTACATAACTCAAGCTATATAAGGGGCAAGTAAACACGCTGTAGAAATTTGATAAGACATTTGTCTCCATTTGGAAACTATATGCTTGCTGGTTATATTTACTTTGGTGTATTTAATTTCGTTGCAGGGTGGAAACAATGTTATATCAGGCCACATGTCAACACGCCTAAATTGTACAATCGGCACCCCACAGGCACTATTGCGTAGCCTAAATGTCAATTGCTGCTGCGTCTTGGTGTAATCAACTCTTTATTACACTGAAGAAAAAGCAAGGATAATAATAACAGTGTAGGCAACGTGTCACGCGTAGATACGTTCCATTTGACGCAATGTTTGACACGTTTCACAGATATTGTGCTACAGACTCTGCAAATACGTACAAATGGCTGTATGGAACGAATGTTGGGGGTATAACCGAGTAAATAACTCGTCGATATAAAATTACGAGTTGTTTCTGGAGATTGTCTTTGTCATCGACAAATAGGCACGTACGCGAAATATCGCTTGTGTGCTTTTTCGCGCGTACAGACGATTTTTCTATTATTGTATTGCAATATCAGAAGTTGGTTGCGCGAAGCGTAGCAGTTTTATTTAGACTTTTATAGTCAAATAGAACTTTTTGGTATAGACACGTGTCAAATGTGTTTTTTTTTATATTTCCAATAGATAAAGCTGTTTGTTATAAAAAATAGAACAACGGAAATCTGATTTGTGTCCTTAAAGTAGGTGTTTAACTATGTTTGTTTTGTATAACCTAAAAGAAGAGATGTTGACTTTTTGAAATTATTTGTAAAAGTATCACGGAAAAGTGTATGTTTTTTTTAAGTGTATTAGCCTATTTATTTACCTACTTATGTTTGTTAATATATTTTTTATTTCTTCAATTATTTAATTAATGAAATAAGCAGACAATACCGAAGTTTGCTGACGCGATTAATGGCACTACCGATAAAATAATGGCGTTTAATAGACTATTGAGCTAGAAAATATTTTTAATAAATGTTGTTTATGAAAGTCATTATAAAACTATTTCCAGAAAAGAAAACACGATCAAACTTTATTGATGCTTTGTTTAAAACGACACAAAAAACGAGGCACAAAATTAATAGATTTACGATCTAAAACCATACCTTGCATTCTACTCTCTCCACTCTCACTGACCACCGTAATAAATCAATGATTCTAAATAAAAGAAAGCGATTAAAGAAACACCAGAGACAATGAAATACAATTATCACAATATGCATGTAGCATCTTCACTATTTCACCTGTAATTCCGTACTGGTTTACTTCATAGCGCAATTGTTGCAACGCGGAAGGGTTTGGTCTACTTTTTTGTTTATGCTCCAAATTTTTATTACCGAGTACCATAAAAACACCAGCAAAAAGTGAACTTTACAATCTAACAATACACTTTCAGTTTCTTTATAAAAGCGACAAAGGAATGAACCAAACATGCCAAGGTGTTTTTTGATGTCGAAAACAATAGATTGTTACGCAACTGTTGTTTAAAATGCTAAGTATTTTTTACGTGTGGAGCATAAACCTTGTAAGTGATAGACATTGCTTCCAGTCATTCTCGGAAAGTATTGCAGTGAGTCGGTTAAAACTAAAAACCATGTTTTTTGATTACAGAAAAACAGTGTTATTTCAAATGTTTCCTAGTTTATCGGAATAGATAACTTTGGTTGAGTGCGTGAAGTATGACTCACAGAAGTCAAGATTTTGGAGCGTGACTGAAAATTAAGGTAAATGCATTAGTTTTGTCACTGGCACTTTCTTAGTCTTGTCAGATTCCAGCTTGTCTCCGTGTATTTCTAAAAGTGCAAAATAAATAAGGATTCTCAGAACATTTGCATACGAAAGTAGGAAGAAGAAACGGCATAGTAAAGATATTTCTTGATATTTATTTCTCATGTCGTTCGTATTTGTTTTCGGTGATATGTTCGAGATTTTGTGGTTGTCGGCATTGATAAGTACCTATGTTGTATAATTTAGAGATTTGAGGACATACGTATTCCATCTTATCAGACATAGTGAATTGCCTTCATAGGGTGTGACTTGGCAAGAACGCACCCGAACAACCAAAGCTCGGTGTAATGTACTTAATAATAACGCAGTGAATATTACTTCTTATCTAAATGTCTTTTTTATTGATCCATATGTGTCCATGAACGTTTTATATAACACTCTTAAAAGTGGAAGTCCTATTTGAGTGCTGACAAACCAGCTTTACACTTGTTAAATTTGATAGCAGACTATCATTTCATACGTAACCTAAATAATTTGTCTCATAATATCCAATACCTATTTTGAAATCCTAATAAAGTAACTGTTTTTGTCGATCAAAAAAAAATCCAAATGTTCCAATATTTTATAAACTTGAATTATGTATTCCATTCACATATTCATCATGCTTATTCCGAATATAATGTATTGTCTGACTTTTACTGAGACATAATCTACAGAGTTTTGTTCTGAAAAATGCATATTTTATAAGTACTAAGTACTTAATATTACCCTCCCGTCTAGCCATGGGAACTAGAAAATGTCCCTATTTCGGTGAGAACATTTCAAAATGGTCAGTAATTTGTTTTGTTGCATACGTGACCGGCGGAAGCAATCCTTAATTTGTTCATCGATTGGTAGTGGGCTCAGGTAAGGTCCTACCTACCCACCAGATACCAATTATGTACGCATGCGTGTAGGTATTGGTATACATTAAGGAGTTTATGCCCGACGGCATGTTGGGTATTGTTGGATGTAATGAATGCAAGACAAATAATTTATTGATTGTAATTTGTTTTGAAATCGGTTTGAATTCAACAACAACGTTTATTAAAAAGGTTGTATGTTATTTGTTTTATTTGCCAATGTATTTAGTTACTAAATAACATTAATTAGGATACTTTAGGATTAATTCGCTGTAGACCTCTTCCCAAATCTCCAAGGACTCAGATCACTTTAAAGTAGAAGATAAGTCAAACATTAGATAATTACATTTGGCACACGTTTTGCAGTAATTGGCATTCTATATGCGACTGATTGCAAACTCATCTCAACCTATTTAAAATAATTTATTTATTATTACATTTTAAATCATCTAGAGTAAGATTTTCATTAATTAATGAATAGTAAAAAGGCTCTTGGACGTCGCGGTCTGTATTTAATTGGGGTCGGTCACAGTCCCTGAGATTGAGAGGAAGTCCCATGTGCCTGTAATTAAGTCGGCTTTCCTTCCCTTCGGGCCGAAACCAATTATTCTGCGCCAGAACCGTTTGGCGGCTGAAATACGCAAGAGGGCACCACCCCGCTTTATCTACGTAGACTTATCTTTTCTCTAAATTATTATGGAATAAATTAGGGAAATATATTGTAAAAATTTAAAAAAGATTTTTAATAATTTCTTTCGTAGGCACTGTAGCGTGATTCCCAATGAGATTATATCAAAATTTATAAGACCAACATTAGATCATAGACAGCATTCCACAAGTTTACTCATAAAAAATTTAGTTTATTACACATGAGACATACATTTTTCAGCCAAGAGTCAATTTAAAATGTGGGTTAGATACACATGAAACGAAACTTTGAAAATTATAACCTATTAATGTTTGCCAAGCATGACAAGTGTCTTGAATTTATCGATGCTAATTAGTCAGGTTATTTTTTTGAAACTTATGTGTCTACATAGAGGAGGTATAAAATATTGGTCTGCCTTGCTGCCGGTTCCGTCGAAGAATTTCGTTGCCAATTTGGAGGGCCGCCAATAATACCTACATCAGACTCACAGAAAAGAAGCGGACTTGGTAATGATTAGTTATTTTATTCATATACTTCCGCAACTACTGGAAGCGTGGGGAAACTTTTGCGTCTCCAGATTGTTTGTGATATAGAGCATCTAATGGCAAGGAAAACTTACGAAACGATACCAATAGCTCTCGATCGTAAAGCCGACTTGCACTACAGTTTGTACCCGATTTAGTTAAGTTATTTCTATATATACTTCAGAGTTCGTCGATAAATAAGATCAGTTTGTTGATAAGTCGCTGTAAGCGTAAATTTTAAAACACTCTTCTAATATATATATAATACGAATATAGTGTGATAAAAGTTAATCTATGAAAACGTAAACCGATTATAATAATACAACCTATCAATGTAGGTTAAATTTATAGCTATTATTATATTTACTCTTATTAATCATCTCAAAAGTACTTACCTATGTATATTAAAATCTGTAGGTACACGAGATGCTTGCGTACACATAAATTGAGTACCTTCCTACATTTTTTAATGTCTTGTTATTAAATTAGGTAGTCGTTTTTCTGTAATATCAGTTTTTTTGGATAAAAACATCGTCTCCAGTGTTAGCTCATACAAACTTAACTAAATAAAGTATAAAAAAGTATAAAAATCTTTATTTTTCTTACAAAATTGTGGGTTACATGGGTTGGGATCTCCTCTGTTAAGTTGCAATAACCTGTACCTATTAGAGAAGTCCCCTCTTTATTTACGGTGGTCTATATAATACTATCTAATTACTAAATAAGCCTTATTCCATTTATTCCATCTGGAATAAAGCTAGCCTATCTAGGTACATAAAGAATTTAGAACTAATAACAATAGATATATGAGTAGGTAGTTAATAAAGGCAGGAAAAGAGGATAAAATAAATACTCATGTAGTAGGTATATATTAAATATTATTAGACAATCTAAAAAAACAGTGACACGAAATGCAAGCTGGCCGCAATCTACCACGATCTACATTATAATAACTTGGTAGGTACGTCTACTTAAAAAGCGTTTCATAGGATCCATTTCTTACTTACTAAAGTTCGTAGCCACCGTGGCCGCCCCGTTCCAAACTAATTGGCTCCGTGCCAACACTGCTTCTTCTATGTTTTAATATAGAAACAACTAATAAGGTACCTTGTTACTATTTCGAACTGAAGGCACCATTGTTTTCAGATTCGACTAACAAGCCGCCCTTTGAGCTTTGGATCTTGTTAGTGTGAAATCACTGTTATTTATGAGAGAAAATAATTTATTAAAAGCCATTATAAGCTGGATATAGAATTCTGAACACTTTTTTGTGGATTATAGTTTTAAGATTGTTTTTAATAAACGTACCTAGTGGAGAATCTCTTGATAAACCTTAATTTTCTATCGAGTTGTTAGGCTTACGAAAATATTTTCAGCATTTACCATCAAACGTTTCGTTGATCTGACGTTTGTTGTTTTAAAACTTTTATAAGGTTTGCTTTTCTATATGTAAAAAGTTTTACGATAATATCCTTTCATTCTAATAATTTTGTGAAACGAATAGCATCTTACAAAGTAGGTAAATTTTGGACTTAAGGCCCTGTATGTCGACGATTGCTCTTTTTCGAAACGAAAAAAGAAATCCCACCAAAAACATTCTGTAAAAAACTAGCCAAGTCTCGATGGAGCTGCTTGTTTATCTCTAAAAAGTAATGAAATCTAGACAAAGTCGTGTCAAGTCTGAGGTTCTTTACTGCGATTTCTTTATTATTATAGAATGTTGTGTGACTTGGCCGTTGAACATTCTTTATACGTTAGTGGGTACAAGTCAATTTTGTTTACACGTAATGTTATATCTGTTGTAACTACCTATGTTTGTTAAGCGAGATAATAGCCAATACAGGTATTGGTAATTGGACGCTAGTGTCTTATTTTAGGCTGTTGTTGATCGTGCAACACATGCATTCAGCATTGACAATGCTGACTTCTGCTGTCTTTGGAGCGTCAAATCGACCACCGATCTAACATAAAATAGACGTATTTTTTATACTGTTTGTTTCAGGCTCGCCTTTACATAAGTGTTATTGAAATACGCAGCTTTATCAAGCCTACAATTGACTGGTTATTGAATCAACGTTTTCTAAGTGGCAATTTTCCATCGTTAATGGGTAGCGGTTCTGGCGACAGATTGGTGCAATGGTGTCATGGAGTACCTGGTTTTATACCCTTGTGTACTCTTCAACGGCCAAGTCACATAACATTCTATAATAATAAAGAAATCGCAGTAAAGAACCTCAGACTTGACACGACTTTGTCTAGATTTCATTACTTTTTAGAGATAAACAAGCAGCTCCATCGAGACTTGGCTAGTTTTTTACAGAATGTTTTTGGTGGGATTTCACTTCTTTTTGTAGAAACGTGGTTGATTTATTTTATTAGATTTTCTTATTTGACACAGTTTTTTTTCTTTTTATGAGTAGTTTTTTTATTATAAAAACAAATCGTAAGCGCGTTTAAAATACAGTAGCGCCATCTAGCGACGTGTGCGGGTATCACCGCCACTCTTAATCCAATGCATTATACTTTGATCAAATTTTGAGCGAAATTAATATTTTAGTTTATTTAATTTGTTAATTTGTTTATTCAATTTGTGTAATGTTCGAGTAGAATAAAGTTAATCGTTCGACTATTTCTTCTTGTAAACTTGTAAGTATAAGTAAGTATAAATGCCAGTCTAGTCTTATCCAGAGTTTTCCTTTAATTTTATATTGCGGTTATATGTTTAATATCATTATTACATCCGGCGTCGCACGGATGTAATAATGATATTATAGGTATTTTTTTTACACCTTGGGTTACATTATCGAATTTTTCATAAGGATCCCTAATAAAACTTTTAGTATCGCAGACTTTTTTTGTAGATATTGATGCCCTCTTTAAAACTGTAGTACATCACTTTGCTCTATTGTCAACAATTTCCGCAGAGTACGCGATATAAGGATTTTATTGGATTTTTTTCACACGTTGGGTTACATTATCGAAGTTTTCATACGGATCCTTAATAGTGAGACATATGGTACTGCATACTTTTTTGTAGATATTGATGTCCTCTTTAAAACTGTAGTACATCACTTTGCTCTATTGTCAACAATTTCAGCAGCAAACGCAATATAAGGATTCTTTTTTAATTTTTTCACACTTGGATTACATTATCGATGTTTTCATACGGATCCCTAATATTTTTGAAAATATACTATAGCCTATGTTCATCAGGGATAATGTAGGATTCTAATGGTGAAAGAATTTTTCAAATCGGTCCAGTAGTTGAATATTTTTTGTAAAGGCGGTATGTCGATCTCTAATAGTTTGGTTAGGCTCTTGTGTTTTCTTATCAGGGTCACCAGGTAATCCAGATCTTCGATTATCCTAGTTTTTATGGTTTTCCCTTTATGTGGCCATTAAACCCTAACTCTGTACCAAATTTCAGCTCTCTGAGTTTATGGGAAGTACTAGTTCTATTCTGATGATCATGAGTGAGTGAGTGAGTGAGTGAGTGTCTGTCTAAAATGCGAAACTTTGCTTTCGCTTAACTTTGTAACTAAATGACCTACAGACTTGAAATTTCGGATTTTAAGTATGTGATTATGGCTTACTGGATGACGAAAATTTCAGCGTTCTGGTCTTATCCAGAGGTTCTCAAATAGGGGCCTGAAAATGCGGCGAAATGGTTCCAGTAAAGGATGGTACGGCAGTGTTTGCTTCGCGCTCGACTTGGCGGGGGCACTGCCGTGCCCCCAAATACTTCTGAACAAGCCACATCTCCTATATTTATAAATATATTACTTCAGGTTCCTACCTAGATTTCTATTATGCTGAAAACATAATAGCAGAATATTTTCACGATAAAGATATCAAAATGATACGTTTTAGAATTTATGATCGAAATACTTTGATACCTACTATTAAGATCAACTTGTGATTTATTGTTAAAGATAGGTAATATGTAGATCTAGATTTTTACTAGAATAGGTTTTTCATAAGTAATTATACATAATTTATATCATTAATTTATTCGAAAAGCAAAGGCGGACAACGCGCCGCCCTTGGTGCCCCGTGTGTTTGTCGTCATTGCAGCAGTCGGTAGGATTATTTATCGAAGTGATTAAAGATGGGTACATCTTTATTCACATATACTATACATTGTAAAATAGGAGATGTAGCTTGTTCAGAAGTATTTCTTTTTTCGTTTCGAAAAAGAGCAATCGTCGACATACAGGGCCTTAAGTTAAAAGGAAAAGTTTTGACAAAATGATTTCTGCATGAATTTCAGAAAGCTCTCAACTTCCTTCAGAGAAAGCAAAGATAATATCAATTCGTATGCTTTTATATAGTAAAGAAAATCAAAGCGCACAGTCTTACTCGATCCAACCCTCTAACAATAATTGGAAAAAGCTTTCAACCCCGAGGTGCATACCCCTATTCAGCAGGGGTTGATTTGCGGCATGAGAATGTAGTGTATTTCTGAGATGTTGTTGCATTTCCTGCAACTTTTCTTGGTAACGGTAGCAAAAAAGACAAATAAACAGGTAAGTAATATGAAAATAAAGTTTTTAGAAGTTGCAAAACTAGTTCTTCATTTTATACCCAGAATCCTTCCACAATTGCCGCCGTAACTAACAAACGTTATTCGAATTTTATCATTGCTCTTTTTAGCAGATAACGTATTATAAGAAACCAATTTATAATGAGTGAGTACCATGAATTCAACGATAATGATTGGCTAAAAAACAAAAATAATACCAACACAGCATGATATTGCATACCGATCCAATGTTGATGTCATTGCTTCGTCCCAAGTTATCTTAATGCAAATTAACTTCTATTACAACTGATATTTTTTGAAACCAACATTCATGAGAATTCAGAAGACTTTACATAAATTAAAGCGTTTCTAAATGAAGGCATGTCTTATAATAGCTTAATTTTCCTAATAAAATGAGATGGCGTATAAGTGAAAGCCGAAGCCGTATATGGTTCCTCAATAAGTAGGATGGTATTGCCCACAATTTACGAATAATATGTGTGACATTGCTGAGAGCGACAAAGTAAATAAATGTCGTATAGGTATACACTATACCCAATGAGATTACAAAATAACGCCTTGCCTTGTAAAAAAGTATGTGGATAATCTCAATGATTACAAATTCAATGTTTTGTGGGCGTGCGCGTCATTGGACTCTAGTTTTATTTACTAAATCTGACGTTTAGAAAAATCTTCGGTCATAGAACCCGTTTCGAGAATACGCCGATGGTACTGCTCGTAACATATTGAATTTATTTTTTTATTGATACCGGTCCAATGTTAGTGGACAGCAAGATAACCCTCCTTCATCCCAATTATCTTGAGGCCAAATGTCAGATTAAGATATTTCAGAGAGTTCTTTAATTAACGCTCGACAGAACCCAAATACATTTAAATAGAGAGCGTTGTACATTTAGAAGGTGGGTCTATTTGACTAAAACATAGATAAAAACAGGGAACAGCCGTGTTCTGAAATAACATTACCTAACTGAAAGTTGTTGTGGTAGCGATGGACGGCAAAACTGTATTTGCTACATAATCTTTTATGTGTTATACAGGGTAGACTTCTTTCAAAAACTGAAACAAAAACAAAACTTTCAAAAACGGATATTTAGATTTTGATCGATTATCACCGAAAATATTAAAAACAATATTGGTAACATTTTCAATTTCATAATTTGGTAATTTTTGGGCATAAGTTTTTATCTGGTTTTCATTAAATTCCGGAACATTATTGTTTTTTTATGACCTGCATTGCCATTATCATAGAATGTCGAAGAAAACTATTTTTTTATCGTTTCCAGTCGATACAAGAAAAGTCATAAGTTATTATTCTTCGGGATAAAACAATTTTACTTTAACCTAAGGCAGCGTTAGGGGAGCCGTACTTGTGTTTTCAGTTTTTGGAAGTAGTCTTATTACACCCGATATACCTAATATTATACAAGGTTTATTTTCAAAGTAAGAATTCTTTTAGCGCCTACCAAAGTAGATAAAATATGCAAGAGGTAACATGATACAAAGGTTTTTTTTTCTGTCGGTCCACACCTCTTTTCTGTCGCAATCTCGGCGCCCCATCACGCCATCTTGTAAGATAACCGTCTGCTTAAAAACACGAAACAAACAACCAACCAAAAAATGGCTAATGAATGCTGAATTTTATAAGCCATTCCTGTATCCAAAGCCGAGATACACAGTAAGGTCATACGGGGGCTGTCACATAATGTACGCGATTTATTCACACATTTACAAGTATTTGGCGCTACACGTAATGCAAAAATGGTGTTAATATTGCATTTTATGTATTGAGAGAGTTCGGTTTGATTAAAAATATTTTGAGCGAAAATCTTTTCGATATCTTTAAGGATAAGTTGAGTAGGCCGGTTCTACGAATTTATATGCAGTGCATTCTGCGCTCGTTTAAAGCTGAATTTATTTGTTAGGTATTTATAATAATTGGTTGTAACTGCCCACAATAAAGTGAGAAATGTTGAAGTGTTTAATTTTATTTCTACCTATTGTCAACCACTACCTACTGTAAAAATTCTCTACCAAATTCTTACCCTCATTTCGGTCTTTAGCGAGGTCACTTCACTTTTTATACCCATCTAAAACATTAGGCCAACGATCGTCTGTAAGGTTTAAAAATACTAAGTTAATCTAAGGCATTTCCGATACATTCACGACAATAATACCATGTCTACTTTGTATTAGATAGTTAGCATTCCACAATTTATGTAGGCATTTACTTATTTATAGAGTATTTCTATATTCAAAGCGTCATGTACACAATTTCAATTCTAAATTGATCGAAAGTGGAAGTCTTGCCGTCTATCAATAATGTACGGCTTACTTATCCAATTCCCTAATAGAACAGGTACAAACATCGGAAAACACGAACACACCGAGGGAGGCACAAGCCAATAACAAAAATATTTACGAAAAGCTAAAAGCGAATAGAAAGATATCCCTTAATGCGGACCCAGATGCACTCCACCTATTATTTGTCCCCAGAAAGGTTTACCTTGGAAATATGAAACCGTAATATAATGCAAATTTCAGGGTCGGAGCGTCTTGACACTATTTTCCTCGCTTATTATTTTATCCAAGGACACCTTTGGGGACAATGTTTTAAAGAAAGATAAGTGAGATGAAGGCGACGCGTTCGACTTATCGTTTTTCGATGTGACCGGATACAAATAGGCAACAAAGAGGGTAAATCGTCTAAACGAGCGAGGGACGGCACCTGAAATAAATTTGTTGCTGCCTTCACCGCTTGATAAAACTATCGTAATCATGCCTCCAAAAAGGGATCATTTTGGAACTGGATAAAAAGAAACATAATAAAATTCTCAGCGGTTTTAGAATAAACATTGCGCCCAATCTTACTCGATTCTCTAGATATTGTAACAAAAGCTCGATGAAATTCACACATCACGTGCAGCTATGAGGTGTTAAACAGTACAAAATGGAAAGTTAAGCGCATTCGAATGACTCACGTGTCCGTAGTACTCCGACTTATAAGCGTCACAGATTACGACACGCTCGTAAAACAACGTCCGTCCATTGAGTAGAACAATAAAACGCGATTTGGATCAAACGGTGTCACTAGCCCGAAGTTCAAGTGCGCTATTAAGTTGCACAACAAGCCATAAACGTTTGAAATAAAAACGTAAATATTCGCGCTCGTAAAGTGTGTATCATTTGTAATAATAGCGGGAGATTGTTATTTTTATACGTATCGTTTGGTCGTAAACGCCGTAGACGAGCAGCAGACGGGTTTTACTGCTCGATGGAGACGAACCCAGGTGATGAGGTGTTATAGTCTATCTGGATGGAATCCTTCCGTTTGTTGCATTGTAAACATTCGCTTCGATGGGTATGACGAGTCGCGCGTGTTTAACAACTATGTATATTTTTATGGCTACTATATTGTGGATATCTCTGCTAGAGAAAAGATTTAAGCGTGTTTTACCACAATCTTGTGTACTGCTTCTTTGCATAATCACTCAATAGATGTTCAGTTTTGAATAAAAACAGACTTTATACTGACTTTATATTCTACTAGCCAACCCGTGACAGACGTTGTCCTGTCAAATTTAATATTCGAATAGAAAAGACTGAATATTGTTAGTCTGTGATGTCAGATTTGTTGCTCACCAGCGCCATCTATACATAAATCATCGCTTTTGCGTTTTTTTATCGTTTTGGGGATGTTTTTCATATTTTAAAGTAGTCTATTATTTCAACTTAATACGTTTTGTCGTTTTGGCCTGGTTGAGGAACAAACATACATATAAACTCACAAACTTTCACATTTATAATATTATAATTAGGATATTTGGAAGAGTAGTAGAGCTCCTTGTGAAGGGACTCGTTTGAGGCAGTGGGTACCTACACTTATTTCTGTCGCTAAGCAGCATTGCTGTGTACTAGTTTAAAGGGTATGGTTAAAATTACCAGGTACATGAGACTTAATAAGCACCTTTATGCTTTAGTATGTATAGATGTATACCTTTGTGCTTTACTTAACTACCTAATTACTTGAGGCATATAGGTACCTACTACTGGGCAGTAAATTTGTAAGCCGCGTTCAGAAAGCCAAATATCGACTGCTTTTTAAATTTAAACCTCAATGAAAAATGCTATGAAAAAGTTCTAAGTTTTATATAAAAATAGTTTTAGGAAAACATTTTAAAGAACTATAAATAATCAAAACGATTTAATTTGATTTTCATTTACTTACGTTGGAGAGGGTGATAAAATTTCTGACTAAATTATTGTAGAAGGTTTAATTTTTGTGTTGGTAAGAGGCACGTTTCGATGGATCTATTCTCGTAAGTAGACGTGGAATGTTAAAAGATTAAGAACAGTCGAGAATGTCATCAATTTACTTTATTATAAGTACTATATTGACGTAAATAAATGTATACCTACTTTACTAAAGTTATTTCCATAAATAAACTACAATTCAAATAAATAGTTATAATTATTATTATAAATAAAAGGAAGATCATTTTTATTAAAATAAAATATATAAAGGTATATTTGGCAGCAAACCGTTGAAATTATAAATATATGAACATTAACACAAAATATCACTACCCATTTCAAGTTTTATCATGACTTTTGTCTTAATGTTAATTATTATACCTATAGGTGTAATTTTTTATTTTTTTATTATGTCGACTTTGAGAAAAAAAACATCGATTCATTTTGTTAATATTATTAAAACACATTAAGATAAAGATTAAGATAAATGCATAATATTGTGCGAACTTTGGTTATAATAATATAATATAACTAGCGACCCGCCCGGCTTCGCACGGGTAGCATGTTATTATACATATAAACCTTCCTCCTGAATCACTCTATCTATTAAAAAAACCGCATCAAAATCCGTTTTGTAGTTTTAAAGATATAAGCAAACATAGATACATACATACAGACGCGGGAAGCGGAAAGCGACTTTGCTTTATACTATGTAGTGATAACAAAACCACAGTAAGAACCTTAACAAATGATAACTTAATTACTCGTAACTCTACTTTTTCGTGTTTTTTCATATTAAAGGTATATTTTTTTTATTTTTTATATTGGTGAAAATTATCACACAGCACCATTTAGTCCTAAGCACGGCTTTTACTACAGGAATTAGATAACTGATAGAATACATGTAACTATATAATTTTTTGTATAAATACATAGGTACTTATACTACATTATAACACCCAGACCCAAAACAAACATCTATAGGTACCTATTCTTTACACAAATACTCGTATTTGTCCTGAATGTGAATCGAACCCATAACCTACAACGCAAAAGGTAGAGCTACTACCTTCTGAGTTGTGAGGCCAGTCAAAAAAATCAAACTAAAAACTCTTTTTATTTTTTTGGTTTAGATGCACAAAAACGTAGGACGTGCAACAAAGAAATGTCGTAAGTTCTCATTTCCACAATGCAATATCGTAGTGGGTGTGACTGTACCCTGGAGCCCGCTCAGTCCCCATCTTGTTATCTTTCCGCTGAGCTGGACTGTTTTTGATTTTTATACTTACAAGGGTTTCATTCGGTATAGTGAGGTAATAAATACATTGTCAGGTCGCAAGTGGTTTTGTCTGTATAATCAACTTCTGCTTCGTTCACATTTTCTACTTTTAAAATGGAGGTTCCATATTCGACAACCTAAAATACTTATTTATGGCCCAGTCTATCACTATGTCTAATGTGTAACAAATAAAGGTAGGTTTAGGTAACTATATCTATTAATATCCATAGTATAGCACGGTATAACTATAATTTCTAGTAGTTATGTCGGTAGGTACATGTGAGTACACAAGATGTTTTGTATATCCTATTCAACTATTCTCACAGAGAGTTCCGTCAACGTTCGCGGTTAAAATGTCGAAATATTGGTATTTTTGTATACCTACTAACTTTATTCAAAAGTAAATTTTGATAAAGTAAATTTATTTTATTCTTTTCCCGTTTTTATATTATGTTATGTTTTGTGTGCTAAAGTAGTAAATAAATAATTGTCTATGTCTGTGTCCCTATTTGTCATCATAATATGTTTTTTGCATAGTTATTATTTTGTAAGTAGTTTAAAAATATGTTTATACTTTTAAAGGGATAAAACAATGTAGGTACCTACCTATTTAACAAAAAAATATAAATGATACAAAAGTATGCTGAGTTATTAAGGCGTCTTACAAAACAGAGGTTTGTAAGTACACCAAGATAAAACTAAATAAATGTATAAAATACCTTCCTTTTGCCGGATCACAGCACAAGGGGCAGAAAGTTCGGTACAGTCGTTTACAAAATAATTCTTATTAAAGGCCTCCTACATTTCAGATGAGTACCTATAAATACATAATAGTGAGGAAATAAAAGAAAATTAAAAAAATAAATAAAAATAAAATAAATAATTATATTATTTATTGCAGTTATACGCCTACTCAGTATGAAAAATGTGTTTTCAAAATTAAATTGCAAGTTTAACGAAGTATGAATGTCAAATCTTATCATGTTCGCGGCCAAGTTCTACATTATCTGAAGTCCGTCTGGGTAGTTAAATTATTACTGTTTATTTTATTGCCATTTGGAGCGATGTCATATCATTTTATAGTGGCGCTTACTTATACAAAATCACATAAAACTAAACACATCATTGAGACAACTATAATGTTCTATTAGGGGCAATTTAAACAGCTCTTACGATTTTACGATTTGAACGTTGTTTTATGACGTGGCACGCGCCCGACTTCGCTCATAAAAACCTACGGTCACCTGTTGTGTGTTATCCTTACAGTGTGTCAATAAAATTTTGTCAATGGTCGACGTTTTAATGTGCCAATTATGGCCGATGTTTCATTCAGCTACAGTTTTACGACGTGACGTTTGAAGCGCCACTTGATTCGTTGTAGTAAAGTTCCCACGGAGTTATTTTTTCGGCCATAAACGGGGCATAAAACTAAACTTTACACCCCAAATTATTGTAACTATTTGGCTAAGATGTTTTGTTCTTTATTTTTAAGATTAATTTAATAGTTCTTATTTTAATTTATTTGAACTTCTTGGCAGATGATTTGAAACAGAATTTGTTATTGACTGTACCCGTTCAAGTACCTACCAACTCAAATGTTAATGGGATGGTACCTTCACAGGTAGGTACGGTATGCCCATCTTATTATAATTTTTGTCGGCGACCGTATCTCCTGTCTAATGTCGGTGAGTTTATAAATTTATTTTCCTTTTCGCTACGCAATTTTATTCTTTCACAAATTGCTCTCTTCGAATTTTTCCTTTAACTTTCATGCCCTTTATTAAGGTATATTTTGCTCACTGTTTAATTAGAAAGGCTTATTTTTTTGGGTACTTTTTTATCCATTAAAAGAAAAAAAAGCTTCATAATAAAACTAAAAATAATAACGGAGATCTAGATTTTTAAATTATCGATTTTATTTTTTCTTTTTACTGTATTTGTGATCTACATAGCCAAGGCTACAATTTTTGGTAAAGATGATGAGAGTTGCGAAAATACCTACCATCGAATTTTATTACCAATTCATCTTTCAGTATTATTTTTTCTCTGAAAATAGTAGCCAAAAGAAATTCAGCAGATTTCTTATAAATACACGTAGTCTTACGCCATCATCCATAAGTCAAATGACTGCATACGTCAGGAATATAAAGGAGGTTCTTTAGGCCAAGCCACACCTAAAATAGAATGGCCGTCTATGCTCGCTCGCCTGCCAGTGTTCGATTGGCGTGATCTGGATAATACTAGTTTTGTGTCTCCCACGTTGACCAATCAACATCACGCATTTTAAAAAGCCAATTTAGAAGACATCTTGGGTGGTTCTCTTATCTCTCTCATTATGTATGCGAGAGAGCGAGCTGCAGCACGTGTCAATGTAGTAGTGCCTGATAAGTATTCGCGGGACGCTTCCTGTAGATGGCGCTTATTTATTACGTAGTGTGGCCACTTTCCACTAGATGGCGGGATGCCAACGTATTCCGAGTTCTAGTGGAAGTCAGCTGGTAATAATGGGGTCTTAATGGAATTGGGATTCTAACAATGTCCCAAAGGGCGAGATTGGTAGGAGCGAGTTTTCTGCTGTATCTATCTTAGATTTTTAAATCAGAATATTGGATTGGATTGGTCTAGTTATATATTTTTTTTATATTCTGATCAAAGGGCTTGTCAGAGGGAAGTCTAATTAATAGATTTGGCTGGATACCAACTACGCTTCGTAAGTAGGTAAAACATGAAGAGCTTATCACTGCTTATAATTGGGATAGGTACCTACCTACTTAGGTACCTACCTACCTACCAAATTCAAACGTTACACGTTCTAAAATATGTATTATCTTCAAGTAATAAATAGTTTATTTACTATTCATTGATAAATTAAAAAAAAACATAATGTTTAAGTACCTAAATAAAACATCGGTTAACAAAAGACATGACATTTTTGTAGCTGCCTGTACCTACGTGTCAAATTATGACTACTTTAGATGCCATAGTGCCTTTTAAAAAACCTATATCTTAAAACTTATCAAAATTAAGTACCTACCTATCTAAGTGAATTTATATTTAGGTTTTATTGATCTTTTAGGTAGGTACCTAGGTACCTACCTACTATTACTAAATATTACCTACCAACCAAATTTTTAACCTATTCCCTATTGAAAAAAATATGGATTAGGTAACAATGTTTGTTTATGTGGGTAATCTAATACAATACATCTACCAACTTGCAAGTTACTTATGTACCTCTATAGGTACTTCTTAAGCCGGGGTCCCACGGCGCGTAAAACGACGGGCCGCGCCGGATGACGCTCCGCCTGTGTGCGTCTGGTCGGTGCGGTCTGGCGCGTGAAAACGCGGGCCGCACCGAGGCGGACGGACGCGCCGTGGGAACGATGGATCCGTGGTGGCCCGTGCTCGGAACGCTCTGTACTGACGCACACAGGCGGAGCGTCATCCGGCGCGGCCCGTCGTTTTACGCGCCGTGGGACCCCGGCTTTATAAGGAACTGCTTATTATCGAGCTGTTTGATAGTCTATTTATACCTAAGTGGGTACCTATAAGTGGGTAACCTGTAATAATTTGTTTTGTTAAATAAAATAGTTTTTTTATGTGCCTATCTAATACCACCTAAAGTTCGTAACACTAAAAATAATTCAATATCCCATCACGGCCTGTTATAGTTGGTATATCGCCTATAAAAACGATTCTTTCCGATTATACCTACTCGCTTCCAGTCCGGTGAATCGATTTAAACGTTCCGAATGACGAAATCGATTGCTTATAGCAACACTGTAGCCATGCAGCGTTTACGCACAGCTGATAGGATACAGTTAGTTCACTCTAACTTACTGACAACTCATAATTGGTGTAGGTATTACAATGAAATCCATAAAATTCAAATTAAATTTTTATTGCATATTTTGATCGTTTCATTTTGATAAGATTTGTATAATTATAAACACTTATTATAGGTATCTAAGGTATATTAAAAATACTACTCCTAAAATTTAAGACACACGTGAAGTCACTCCTTCAATGTTCCATATGAAAACATAATTGCTTCATCCGAAAAACTGTTTAGAAAACTCATGATAATGACAGTACAACAGGCAATAGGCTAAGGTAGGACGGTAATAATCGATCAACATGCATGATTTATCATTCGGTTTCAGTTTTTGGAGCAGTCGTAACTAATAGGACCTGTCAAAGTATCGCAATCACTTCTATATTTATTTTTAATTTTTTTATAAACTGTGTTACTTTTTCCTTTTCCTTTACCTTTTCCTTTAAACTACTTACATACTTTATACATACGGTCTAAGATTCCGAGTTTCAAGGTTGTTACAAAATTCACCAGCTATCATTATTTGTCTGTGGTTTATGTGAGCCGTAACATCAAATAAATAGGTGGGTATGATCAGTTATTATGGTTAGTATCACCACATCAATTACACAGTCGGTTAAGCAAACACTTACTAACACTTGTTAATCAATTATGAGTCCAGGCTTAATTAAGGCGCTCCCAGTCGACGATTATTTTTGTTCGAAACGAAAAAAGAAATACTTGTGAACAAGCCACATCTCCTATTTTTATAAGTATATTACTTCAGGTTCCTACCTAGATTTCTATTAAGCTGAAAACATAATAGCAGAAACTTTTCACGATAAAGATATTATTTCAAAATGATACGTTTTAGAATTTATGATCGAAATATTTTATATACCTACTATTAAAATCAACTTGTGATTTATTGTTAAAGATAGGTAATATGTAGATCTAGATTTCTATTAGAATAGATTTTTGATAAGTAATTATACATAATTTATATCATTAATTTATTCGAAAAGCTAAGGCGGACCACGCACCGACGTGTGTTTGTCGTCATTGCAGCGGTCGGTAGGATTATTTTTCGAAGTGATTAAAGATGGGTACATCTTTATTCACATATACTATACATTATAAAATAGGAGATGTGGCTTGTTCACAAGTATTTATTTTTTCGTTTCGAACAAAAACAATCGTCGACTGGCGGCAAGAATGGATTGACAATTTTCATTTTCATTTGTACTTTCATTTGTTATTTAGAAATTCTTAGGTAATATTTTTGTAATTAAATTATTTTTGCACTATATTACAAATATTTAATTACAATTAGTGATTTGACAATCACGCAAAGCATACCTAATTTTTTAGAAGCGTGAAACTTTTAGGGTTAAAAACTCAAACTAAGAGGATGCAACGGAGAATCAAGTCTACTGTCCTCATAACTTAGTTACTAGTAACTCTGCCTTCTGCGCTCTTCCCATCAAGGTAATTTGTTTGATGAACATAGATGTTTGTTCTGTCTGGGTGTTTTCCTAATAATATTATAAATGCGAAAGTTTGTGAGTTTGTATGTATGTTTGTTCCTCAATCAGGCCTAAACGACAAAACGGATTAAGTTGAAATTTGCGGTAGATGTAGATATAATGCCCGAATAAATAATAGACTATTTTAAAATATGAAAAACATCCCCATAGTGATAAAAAAACGCAAAAGGGATCATCCCTTCTGTATAGATGGCGCTGGTGTGCAACAAATCTGACATCACAGACTAAAAACATTCAGTCTTTTCTATTCGATTATTGAAATTTGACAGGACAATGTCTGTCACGGGTCGGCTAGTAATTACATAATTTAACGAAACTTATCAAGTGAAGTTCTATTGTAATTATACAGGGATTTGATTTGAAAGACTATATCGATTTCGGTGACGTGACATCTGTCACTTGCATAAGTTATTTGTCAAATCAAATCCTCGTATAGTTATATCGTTCAAACTAGCTGACCCGTGCCCGCTTCGCTGGGTAATGTGATTATTTTGGATAGGTATGGCTATGGTATGAATTCAGACCGCTATAGTTCCACATCTGGTATTCCGATCTTCCAAAATTATAGCCTATAAGTTGCCGAGGACTAATAGCTATATATCAAAAAAAGTTTCATCAAAATCCGTCCAGTAGTTTTTGCGTGAAAGCCAGACAACAGACAGACAGACAAAAATTTCAAAATGTTTTTTTTTGGCTTGTATTACTTGTATGAAGACCCCTAGGAGTATTTTTTTTACTTTTTATTCAATGTACAGAATTGAACTCTTCTACAGTTTTATTATATGTATAGATAATATTATAAATGTGAAAGTTTGTGAGTTTGTACGTATGTTTGTTCTTCAATCAGGTCTAAACGACAAAACGGATTAGGTTGAAATTGGCTGTATATGTAGATATAATGCCCGAATAAAACATAGACTACTTTAAAATATGAAAAAAAACCCAAAACGAAAAAGGGATTTTCTCTGTATAGATGGCGCTGGTGTGCAACAAATCTGACATCACAGGCTAAAACATTCAGTCTTTTCTATTCGATTATTGAAATTTGTCAGGACAATGTCTGTCACGGGTCGGCTAGTTACCTATAGGTATGTACAAAAATTATATTCTATAATATTCTAAAAAATAAAAATACTTATATAGGTACTTCTCGTGAATAAAATCGCGTGGGTTTCCACTAGTTATTCATAATAAGGATACGACGACTTTTCTATAAACACATTCTCTCGTGAATCTAGGTCAATGCTAAATTACTTAGCAGCTAATCATAAGTATCAAGATTGTGTTGATATAATCATTAATATAGCAATTTCTATTCACAGAAGAAATTAGCTAAAATATAAAAAAATATTACTAATAAACTAGCTTCGTCCTACGGTTTTACCTGCGAAAATATTATTTAAATAATAAATATAGTATAGCGTTAAGGGAATGTGGTTTAAGACGAGTAATAAATGTTTTTGATGAATGGGGGGGGTATCCGGGTAGACTCAACCTATACAAAAAGTCAAAAATTTCACTTATCATAATAATTGTTAGAATCATAAATCCTCCTTTATGATATTCGGTATATATTATATAGTTATGTTATGTATATGTTATTGATTATATACATAATATATTTTCTACCAGTATATTTGAAACCATTTGTTTTTGAAAATAAATATGTTAAAAATTAACAAAATTAAATACTTATTTCTCAAGATTTATGTATTTACCTACACATGCGATTAGATATTCAAATAAACACCATTATTTTCAATACTTATCTAGTATTCATTAATGGCATTTCAAATTGATTTATTTATATTATCGCCATTATTTCTAATATTCATCCTAAAATTAATTAAATTAATGAAGCTTTAAGGGGGCAAAGAACCCAGTCACTGGAGTTGACTACTAGTTCAAACTAACTTACTTATACTTAATAGATAATAATTCAAATTTATGTTATTTCTCTCATTTATAGAAAAGAGAGGTGCTATTATTTTGGAACTTTACTGGTGAGATACATGTAACTTCTTCGTTTCTAGAAAGCTTGTTTTAATTTAATATTTCTCTCTACGGGGACTATTATGAAAACAAGTCTTTTTAAAACTACATTTGCAATCAGAATCCATATTTATGTCTATAAAAAAAGAGATTAAAATGGTATTTTTGTATGTTTGTTATTGATAAATCAAAAAACTACTAACACATTTTGAAAATTATCTGACTTATCAAAAGCTACATTATCAGCAAATAACAAAGGCCATATTTTATTTCATAAAAAAATTAAGATTTACACAAAAATTTTATGTAACCTAAGGTATCAAAATATTGCCTATAATTTTAATTAGTACACCCATGCATAACTGCGGCGGGTGTATTTATCGCGTTATAACCTACCTTTTTATTTAACATTTTACTAGTCTTCGCGTCACCGTTTGTTGTAACATAGTCGAAACGTCGGGATGAATAAAAAGGAAGATATAAGAACAACAACCTACCATGGACTGCATTCCAAGACTATCTTATATCCGTCGATAATGCGGATACCATGTTAATGGTCCTGGTACACCCAGGTCAACTCAACACTTGTGACTGGCCTCACAGCTCAGTTGGTAGTAATTCTGCCTTCTGCGCTGTAAGTTGTAGGTTCGATTCCAACCCGAGACGAACATTTGTATGATGAACATGGATGTTTGTTCTGTGTTATAGTGTATTATAGGTAAGTATTTATTTTACAAAAAAAACAGTATATTAGTAAGTATCTATCAAGCCCTTAAAACTAGCTATGTTTAGTTTGGGGCTATGGTGATGTGAGAAATGTCCACCAATATTTATTTATTTAATGTTTTATAAAAAAAAACTCTAGTAATCAATAGCCACAGGATTTTTTCCGATACAATCGACCCAACATCTTTTACCAGTTCTTGTCTGCCTCCTTATATCGTTGTTTTATCTAATTGGCCTTCGCATGCAAGGAACTTTAGGCTAAGTTCAGATGAGCGCGCGGCGACGCGCGCTGCCGCGCGGGACTGCTGTTCAGATGGCGGCGGCTTACACGCGGCAGTCTAGCGTGAACATTCAGTGACAATGGACGTGGAGGAGGCAATTTGCTTGTGGATTTTATACCGCAGAATGCGACGTCGCCGTCGGAAGCAAAGACGATACTGGGTGCACCCTATTTTGAGTCAAAGACTTTCTTTAAGTCTGTTTGTGACTTTATATCCCACACTAAGACTACACGAAGATCGATTTTTCAACTACTTTAGGATGTCGATTGCATCCTTTGACTTTTTGTATGACTGCATTGAAAAGGATTTGCAACCTGCCGATGGTGCTGTAAGATATTGCATATCACCAAAAGAAAAACTGATAGTAACATTAAGGTAAGTAACTTTTTATTTTAAAATCAACAATATGCAGACTACATTACGTCATCGTGTCTTTACAATTTAAGTACATACAACATAGTATCACGATCACACTACACACTATCGTAATGTATAATCATATACCATTCACAGATAAGACCACTTATGTAATGTTATTCCTAATTTTTGTCTAAAAATAATTATTATTTATTTATCAGTCATAGAATCACATATTACTATCACATAGAATTAAAAAAAAAATATTATTATCACATAGAATTACAATTTTGGTAATGAAACAACCTTAAAATGTAACATAGGAACTTTAAAATCTAAATTATAAAATAATCTAAACAATCAACTAATACGAATCAGCTATCACATATTTAGATTATTCGCCTGTTTCATTGAACAAGTCCAATTCTTGAGAGTCTTCATACGAGTATGAATCAGGTGATGTCACTTGTGATACATTTGAGGCAGGTGAAGTGTAGGAAGCAGTGGTATAGCCATATTGTGTTGAAGATCCTGGGGCAGAGTACCTCAAACTGTCAGTATACTGAGAACCGGTAGTCAATGGATAGCTACTTAGCTGTCGTTCCGGTTTACTATTATATTGATGTAAGGCCGATGGAGCCCGTGAAGTAGGCTTTCCTTCATGAGTTTGACCAGACTGGTATCGTTCTAATAAATTATACATTTCAATTTTCAACTTTAATCGCCTATGATTAGGAACCTTTTTTATTTCGTTAACTAATGAAAGACAAAATAGTTTATCTTCATCATCTTCTTCTTTCTTTTCTGTCTGGTTCTTCTTATTTAAACTTTTTTCTAAAATGTTTGCAAAATGCTCGTCGGCTGGATGAAGTTTGTATTTCTTTCGTGGCACATTTTCTGTCGGGGAAACACTGTTGTTGATGCTATTTAAATCATCGTTTGCTGGTGTTTCTTCGGTGTCTAAGCTATTGTCTGTTATGTTTTTATTGATAACCGGTTTGAGAAATGATAATCTTTGAAAATAGGAAAATGTAGAAGTCTTATTTGACGCTGCCGAACCGGATTTCAATTTTCTTTTTTTAATTTCTTTAACATAAGTATCTCGTAAATTTTTCCACTTTTTCTGTAAAATTGACCCTGTAAAAGAAATAATACATTTTTATATTTTTTATTACAGATACCTAGCCACTGGTTGTTCCCTAGCAGAGTTACAATATAATTATAAAATAGGGAAATCAACGTTGTCGGCTGTAATTCAGCATGTATGCCAAGTTTTATGGAGAAATTTAAAAGCGATCGTCATGAATCCACCAAACAAAGAGAAGTGGATACAAATAGCTGAAGTATTTAAAACCAAAGCTTTTTTTCCAAATTGTATCGGTGCTTTAGATGGCAAACATATTCGTTTAGTTCAGCCACCAAATTCAGGATCAATGTATTACAATTATAAACACTTCTTTTCGTTGGTTTTAATGGCTCTGTGTGATGCAAACTATTGTTTTATATGGATCGACGTTGGAGCTTATGGCAAAGACAGTGACTCGGGTGTATTTAAAGAAACATCGTTATTCAAAAAACTGACAGAAAACTCTTTGGATATCCCTGAACCAATATCTATTACAAATAATGAGAATGATTTCCATAAATTACCATATGTAATTGTGGCTGACGAAGCTTTCGCCATGACAAAAAATCTGATGAGACCACATGGAGGTAAATTTTTGTCAAAAGAAAAAAGAATTTTTAATTATCGCCTTACTCTAGCACGAAGATACGTTGAATGTACATTTGGCATAATGTGTGCCAAATGGCGAATTTTACACCGGCCTATAGACGTCAAGATAGACTTTGCAAATGATATAGTAAAAGCCATTTGCGTTTTACACAACTTTGTTAGAACAAGAGATGGTGTAAATAAAGAAGACATGAACCCAGCGCCATTGCTTAATATGAGCCGATCCAACAGTGGGCGAGCAATCCATGACGCAGATAAAGTTCGAACTACATTAACAAATTACTTCGTAAGTGAGGGTGCATTAGATTGGCAAGAAAATATGATTTAATGAATAAAATAATAAAAAAATAAAACGAATGTATAACTTACCCACGTTTTTCTTTTTTTCTTCTGAATCATCATGGACACAGAAAATTAATACTAATTCTTCCCAAGACCTTCTTTTTATTATTCTATCAGAATACTGCTTCGAGTTAATATTCCAAATCGCTTCTTTTTTTTCAATTTCGTCAATTAGTAAATCTATACATATTTCGTCTTCCATTTTTATGGCTCTGTGCGTCCGACCGCCTCAAACCGCGCGGGTCAACTGAACACGTCGATACAGGATTGTAGGTCTTAAACCGCGCGTCGCCGCGCGGTCACACGCGGTTCAAGATCTTGCGCGCGGTGCATGGCGGTGCGCGCGGGCACGCGCGGCGACGCGCGGTCATGTACACGACAACATTGATTTGTAATATATCTTAAACCGGGCGCTGAGTCAACCGCGCGTCGCCGCGCGTTCATCTGAACTTAGCCTTATAATGCGTATTCATTGGGCATCAAGTGTCAATGTCTGACAGGTCATGCAAAGTCAGACGTAGACGCATAATGTCAGACGATATGTCTGGTGACACAATGGTGGCATTTCTGTTGTCTCGACAAACTGACGACATTGTCAGAATTGTGACAGTCAGTCACAGCAGCCAGGGAAAAAAGAATTGAATTGAATTGACAAACTGACAAAAATTTCGTAAAATACAGTCGATCTTATTCCGTTTACGTTATTAAATTCTAAACTAGCGTTACTTTAAGCTCTAAAAACGCGCTAAATTAGACTTTAAAGTAAAAGGAATACGATCGATAGTATATTACGTTTTTTTTTGTCAATTTGTGGTAACATCAGGAATTGCCACGATTATGTACCATAGTGGATACGCTTCTTTAGCATTAGACGATCTTAGAACTTGATAATTGTGAACTTGTTGTACTAGGAACCTATGAACATAGATGGCTAATGAAGAGATTAACATATCAAGAACTACCTAGTTAGGTAGTTAGGGTGCTTGATTATTCTAAATGATTTTATCTCTTGATCAAATGTATCCAAAGCTTGCAATATGTTTATTATAATGTCTTACAAAGAATGTATTGATGGGTGTCCGTATTATTAACATTAATTTCATAAAATACTTCTGACGTCCGATGTATTGTAGTTGTTCAAGAACTCGCTCAAAAATGTTTACATACCTACTTAGAATGATTTCATGAATACCTAGAGAGAGAGCTTTAAAGTAGTCAAACACAATAAAAAATATGCTTCATGACACAAGGTTTTGCTTATTTAGCTGGGTAACTTTGTAAACTCGTGTTCTAAATGGTTAATAAGAAATAGGTAGGATGGTAAAACATGTGATCATTACTTGTCCAACAAGAATAAACCTGCAGGTAGCTTTGAAATAAAACCGGGACTTAAGCACTAGGACACAACAGCAAATGTAGACAATAATGCCCTTAAAATATTGTATTTACTATCTTGTAAACTTACTAAGAACTTAGTATGTAACAAGCCTTTATTGAAGTCTATATTTGCAACATGCAAATATCAACTGTGTTTTAATAGACATATGGTAGATTTTAGCTTGTTTTGTGGTTTGCGTGAGTACGCTGAAGTTGCGAATTCGTATTCAAAAGATACCTACTATCGAAGTACGCAATAATCGTAAAACGAACAATTTAAACTCGGATTTTGTCGAGTTTCGTATATTGCTCTGCCATTGGATCAGTAAATAATCCACATAAATAGGAGATATCAGTAGATAAATATGCTGAAGTGGCGACTGTCGTAAGATGTGTATAATATAAGTGCATACAATTTTCATCCCATTTACAGCATTTTCGGGCTATTATCTAAGATACCCGCTGCTTCTAAAGAACCATAGCCCACGATTCTAACATAAATATTGATATATACTTACTTGATTTTCAGGGTTCCGTACTCAAAGGGTAAAAACGGGATCTTGTTACTAAGACTTCGCTGTCCGTTTGTCTGATTTTTTATTACAAATGATATATTTCTGTTGCCGCTATAAAAATAAATATTTAAATGGAGCTCCCATACCACAAACGTGATTTTTTGACATTTTTATAGAAAATGGTACGGAACCCTTCGTGCGCGAGTCCGACTGGCATTTGGCCGGTTTTTTTAAATCTAAACTCGACACAGTTCTTACTTGTTTGTTTTAAGAATAGTTATTCAATTACCTACCTACATTATTTATTGTAATATTATGCTGTCCACCCATAGAAGACATTTTAGGTGTCAGGCCTTGATAATGCAGATTTGGTATACAATTATTTATGTGGACCTAAAAAAAAACGCTCATAATTTAAGTATGAGAATTCATTTCATCTCGCAATAATACCATAATATGTACCTAATATACCTACGTTAATAGCATTTTTTATTTCATAGGACTAATCAGAAATAGGGCAGACCTAAAAATCTATTATCATATGTAAAATAATGATTTATAGGGATTTAAAAAGTCACAAATAAAACAAATAAGAGTTAATAATAATTTAATGTATGCACTTTCTAGTGATTTTGCTATTTTTTATTTAAAATGTTTAATACTAATACCAATAACTAACAATAACACATAATTAAATAAAATTAATTAGATTTTTTGAATATCTCATGCAAGAGAAAATATTTTACATATAAAACGGGTTATTTAAAATGATTTTAAAAAGGCTTCCACGGATGTCTGTCTTGCGATTTTACGAGTACCTAAAATCAGATGTTTTAGGAGCGAGATAAAGTGTGTTGGCAGCTTTGCCAACTCACTGAGACCTCTCAAGCCTACTATAAAACTATGAAAATATTGAAGCCTGTTCATATCTGCAATGAGAATGGACTGAATTTATTGTAGGGTAGGCACTTGTGTATTAAATATGCTGATGAGAGTGCTTGAAGTCCTTACATGATGGGCAGAGCTGGGTATCTTCTGAAAAAACCAAATATGAAAATTTAGCAATATAAAATATCCTACTAATATTATAAATCCGAAAGTTTGTGAGGATGTTTGTATGTCTTAATGAGTCAAAACATCCTATGTTTTGACTCAATCACACTCCAACGACCGAATGGATAGATGAAACTTGGAATTTATATAGCTTATATTCTGGAATAGCGTATAGAGTACTTTCTGTCCAGGTACTACGCTTGCAAGGACGCTGACAAAAGTACTAGCTTTTGTCAGCGTCGTTAAATAAAGTAGCGAGAGTAATGCTCGATTGTGTTTACCCCCTGTAGATCTAGAATCACTTATGCTTCACTTCTGATGTTTTTTTACGATTTTCTTGTATAAAATACATATTATTATTTAATTTGATCACTTCAAGAAACTTTAGAACTTAGAAATATCGGGTGACGTCATAAGTTCGCGGATTACAATCGAGAGCATTTATTTTATCTTCATTTCTATGTGCAAGAATAAAAATGCGAAAAATTTAAGGTGAAATTGAATACGATTTTCATACCTAACCTAATGTTTGTATGATTTTGTATGCAATAGGTATGTGTTATATTATAAAGCTAAGAAAACAAAGTAAATTAATGTAACATCTGATAGGCACAGGTAAAAAAAAAATTAAAAAAATAGGATCACGACTGTAATCCCCGAGTACGGTAGACATCCTCTCAGATCTCCAGGCGCTGAGATCCTTTGATTATGACTAGTAATTATATTTGGCACTTGCCCACATTTTGCAGTAGTTAGCGTTCCATACGTAACAGGTTGCAAGCCCAGCGTCGCTAATAAGAATACTAGTTAGTATTCTTATTAGCGGTTTCCTCACGATGTTTTCCTTCACCGTGAAAAAAGTAAGGTTTTATAAAATGATTTTCTACAAAACGCTTTTTCAAAACATATAAATTCCTGTTAGACATTTCCACGCTTCTACGTTTTATAACGCTATGTAACGTAAGTTGTAAGATTTATCTAACTCACGTATTTACAGGGTGTTTTGAATGATGCAGATCATCACTAATGATGGAAATTACCATAAGTAAACCATAGTTGTAGATCTTAACAAGTCACGTTCATACTTTATACTCAATTTGATGAAAATCTACAGTATTAGGTAGTATTTCTACCAGGTATTTAATCTTCTGTGAAGCAGGTGCTACTGTTTTTAACCGACCTTAAAAAAAAGGAGGAGGTTCTCAATTCAACTGTTTTTTTTATATGTTGTTACCTCAGAACCGATTTTGATGATTCTTTTTTTATTTGATAGCTGGTGTTTCCCGTATGGTCCCATTTAAATTTGAGGAAAAAATACAAGTTTTAAGGGTGAAAAAATAGGGGATGAATTTTTGTATTGAACTTATTCAATTTAATTCATAACATGCATGAAGTCAGTTTTGTTTTAGTATTTTAAACGTAATTATTCATAGAACTAACCAGTAAGTACCTACATAGTTTAGTGGGTTTGTTCACAGTTAATTAAAATTATCTATATGGCTTTGAATGGGTACGTAAGTTGATAAAATAAAAGTTGATAAAAGTGAAATGTTCATTAAACTACAATACCAACCAGTGATTATTTCGCTAATCTGCTAATTAAAACATCAGAACAAGTATAAGGTGAGAATTATGTACCCCTTAGCGCAAACAGAATTTTCATAACTCCATCGTCTTTGCAAGGCTTGATATAATCTCATTAGGTATCTATAGTTGTCGTCTGTAGCAATCGCACAATCGAAATAAGAGTTCACAATGTTTTACAAATTTTCATAATTGAATTTTATTTACTAATAAATAATAATTACATTTAAAATAAAAAGAAAACCGACGAAATGTTTCGACCAATCGCAAAGTCAAGGGACAATATTAGTTTTTAAGTTTTTGATCGAACTGTCAGTCCTACATTAAATAATATAAATGAGACCAACTTGTGACTATTCTCTACACAATAGAAAAAAAATCATCGAAATCGGACCACCAGGTAAAAAGATATGCGTGGTACATAAAAAAATACATACATACATAAAATCACGCCTGTTACCCAGAGGGGTAGGCAGAGATCACGGCTTTCCACTTGCTACGATCCTGACATACTTCTTTCGCTTAATTTACTCTCATCAAATTCCTCATGCATGCTCGTCAGTTTAGAGTATTCTTGACCTGGCCTTTTTTCAAAACGTCACCAATTTGGTCGAAGAAAATACGGCGAGGTCTTCCTCTTCCAACGAAATATCATTCCAAAAAAATAAATTTAAAAATACGCGTCGATGAGGATCTCCTCTGTTTTTCGTCTGTTAATAAAAATTACATGCGATTAGTAGTTCCGCAAGAAATAACTACACAAGTTACTTTGGCCATTTTTAGGTAATATAAAACCTCGATAACTCAGTGCTACGGCAACGGCCAGAAACTGTACTATCAAGCCTCTGCGTAGGTGTATTTATATATTTTAATTATCCACGAATCCAGTGATAAGCATAACTTTGAGCAGTAAAAGCGACTTTACCGTAATTAAACTTTTTAATTTAATTTTAAAACCACGACAATTGAATTCAAAGTTAATTTCACAGCTTCTCACTTGAAATTGATGTTCTACTTCTAAAGGGTAATAAAATGTGTTCCGAAATTGTAATCTAGCTTGAGATTTGCCATTTGAATTCTCAAACAGAAATTTGAAATTTGCCCTTCGAATATATAACAAACCTATTTACCTACATGTGATATCGTTCCAGAAATTCGTCTAAAACATACCTGACGTGTACGGAATGGAAAAGATATACAATAAATATAGGAAGGCACGTTTTATATATGCCGGTCGGAACCTGAAGTGCAGTTTGGGAATACCGCACCGACTGATATGCTATAAAGTACTAGGGTTCGCGCACAAGGGGTAGGTCGGGACATTTTTGCGGGAAAAGTGTCAATTTCATTACTAGATTTATCCTTTCTAATAACAATTAATTCTACAAGCAGCCTGCACATCGATACAAGTCTATCGATAAAGTTTTAGTATTATCAGTATAGAGGATTTAGCAGTAGAAGCAGGTAACATGTCCATGTCATGTAACATTTTATGTCCTTGCCAAAATTCAGGGATGCAGTTTTAAAATTTTTAGATAGGAAGCATAGGAAGCATTTATAATGGTTTATTTTAAGCTATAGTGTTAATTTATAGTTATTAAGTTAAGAGTAATCCTATCAATGTTAATGTTTACTTTATCTTCTGTATCTCTTTTATATTTATTTGTCGCTTTGGTTTTATACTGTAATGGCAATGTAAATATGTAAATAATAAATAAATAAATAAAATAAAATAAACATGATTTTGTTCCTGCCAATACCCTTTACCTTTATTATGGTTATCTGTAGATATTATTTGAATATATTACGTTACAATATTTTAACATTGTCATATTTATGATAAAATAATAAAACTTGTATACTGTATAAAAGTATCAATACTTACAAGTCTGTGAAAATTCTTTTTATATCTTCGGGTATATCCCATGCACGTATTTGAGGCAAATTTTCTCTTGTGCTCGAAACAGGGTCAATAAAATATGTAGGCAGGCGCGACGTGTGATCTCCGTCCCTCCGCCTTTCCTATAACAAGAAAGAATTTTTCTATGCATTTATTTTGTCACTGAAAATTCTTAAGACGGCTCTTTGTATATTTTATATGATAACAAGCTCTCTTGGGGGAAAAATTGAAGCTGGAGATATAAGGCATATTAAATTTTGCCTGTGTTTGGAAAAACATCTTACTTTGTAAACAATAGCTTATAGTAGGTAGATAAAACACGTGACCAGTAAAATACAAAATACAAGAAGATCAATGACCACAAAAATTTGTAATGACGCCAAATCAAAAATACATCGCACTAATGTGAAAGTTTGGATGTTAGTTTTTGTTATCTACTCAATCACCGATTTCGAGAAAATTTATTAGATTCAGATATAATTTAGAAATACCTACACTTTATTAAGTGAATTATTATTGAAAACTTGCGTTGAATGCCAATTTTTTAGTTTAACGTGAGTTACGCTCGCTGCATTATATTTTTATCAGTGAATAAGCTTTTCTTTTATCTGATATTCCTGCATTTTCTTACGAGAAATAAATATTCTTCAAACCTAAAATAAGCAATTTGGATGTGATGCCAACTATTGTCACCGTAATGGATTTGGCGCGTGATATTTATGTGTGATAGCCCGCCCACCCGTGCAGTGTACTATTGACCTCGTTGTTTGATTTAAGGAGCAAATAGACCCCGTATTTTTAGTGATTTGTTTTTCACTTAATTTACACTAGATACACCACCAAAAACACTAGTTTCGTTTTTAATCAAAACTATGAATAGTTAAACAGTTCATGTTTATATAATTCGTTAGATAATCATACTAGCTAAATAAATTATAGACAGTTTCTTTTTAAGTTTGATAGTTTTCAAGATAATGCAGTTTTATCACTTTTTCCGTCTTATCCGGGTAGACTCAGCTCATACAAAAAACCAAATTTCACATATCACTTTAAACTTTAACGTTGCAATAGTAGTAAATCAACTCGCTGAAGTTCATTAAATTGGAAAAGATAAGACCAATATAAATATCACATTGGAGTATTTTATGTTTAAAACATTTCATTAATAATTAGCTTCATTACTCATTAAAATCGTTACTGTCTTAGAAATCAATTCACACAAAAACATGTTATTATGAAAATTTACTATTAAATATTCATTTAAGCACAATAACATGTCATGATGATACCAGACGTCAAATACCCCAATAGATAAATAGATTGATTTGTTTCTTACCACAATCAATTTATTTATTGCTATTTAAGAGTGATTTGTTTTTATATAAACTTAGGCCGCGACTTTTCATAACATTATCAGGGTGGAAAAATATAAATACCCATTTTTGGTAAGTGCAAAAAGTTTCTGACAGTAACCACCATGTTTATACATGTCTCTCCTGTGGGGCTATTTTGTAAAAACTAGAATTATCATTTTATTATATCCATACCAATATTATTGATACTGAATGCCATAATACCTACGCATTATATACTATTTAGGCACCTACTGGCATTGGAAGCGTAGGTTTCTAGGTATAGGTGCCTAAATTCTATAAAAAGCGTAGGTATTATGGCATTCTGAACCAATCATATTGGTATGATTATCATAATAATGATAATAATGGTTATTACAAAATAGCCCCCCCAGATTTTATCAGGTATTTACAAATAACAAATCCATCAAACATATAACAAAACTTTCGACTACTAACAACAACAAATCAACATAATTTTAAGGCCAAAGTCATACTACAGCGCGACCAAAAGTCGCGTCTGGCAAACTGTCTCTGGCATTTAAGTTCATAGTGCATGTTACACGACCACACTGTGCCATCAATACACTATTTTATTGCCATAGCCTACAATTAACAGAACGACTGAAATGTTTCAATTGATTTAGTGGTAGCTACAGCTTATATAGTGTCATGTGTTTCATGATAACTGACTAGTCGCTTAAAAGTCTATCAAAAAGGTTATAATGTTTGAATTAATTTTCAGTCCTATGATTGAGATAGGTTAATTCGGGTCTTTGGAGAAAAGTTTGTATAATTTATTTAGCGGCGATGGGCTTGCAACCTGTCATGTATGGAATGCTAACTACTGCGAAATGGGCATGTGTCAAATATAATGTTTAAACGTGCCTCTGACTAACCCCA
The DNA here is from genome assembly GCA_912999785.1 of Hydriomena furcata. Classification (NCBI taxonomy): domain Eukaryota; kingdom Metazoa; phylum Arthropoda; class Insecta; order Lepidoptera; family Geometridae; genus Hydriomena; species Hydriomena furcata. The sequence continues at coordinate 5,723,205 of OU538831.1, read as the reverse complement.
CTAGACATCTTCGTAGGATCTAAGCGTCTGCAGATCTGAGAGGATGTCTACCGTGGGGATTACAGTCGTGATCTTATTTTTTTTATTTTTTGATCTACAAAATTAAGTACCTTTTGATAAGTATGCGTTTACAGGTAACTCAAGGGTGATGGTATCATTACTTTTATAAAAATTGCGGAATTAACATACCTATCTATTTATAAAACATTTGAAACATAACATACACTCTTGTCTTATTTTATTCTAACTTAATTTCACTATAATTTTAAATCTACTTACTTAAAAGGCTAATTCATTTTGAGTTGTCTCACTATGTCTGTAATGTCGTTTGTCTCTGGGCTTGAGAAATGAGTTCGACGATTTGAACAAAATAAACTTATATTTATAAACAGGGGGACACGGAAATACAGAATGGAGCTAAAACAGTAAACAAACCAGCTACGGCGCGTATTTCGTTGTCGGTGAGCGAGTGAAGACGATGACATCGAACCGGCTGGCTTACTCCAGAATCCTGCAACCAACCGCTTCGAAGTCATCACCGTCGACCTTTCGGCTCATTACCAGAAATGGCCGACAAGAACAAGGGGATATTTATTTTAGAAGACTATTGTTTTTGACACTATTTGTTAGTTTTGCAGACTGCTACCAGGTCGGACTGTACCAAGATTCTTATTTCAGAGTAACGAGAGACAGTCTTAGAGAGCATGTAAACAGAATAGCAAGAAAAACGTTAGCTTAGCTTTATAGTCGCGGCTTGCTTCACTCACTGGTCCAATCTTAGTTACTTTCGTATACTGTAACAGGACTCGCTTCGCAAGCCTATAAAGTTTGTTCTTATAAATAATAAAGCTTTAAAGCTTTATTGCTTTAAAGCTACTCCATGTTTCTTAGGTAACAAACATGTAGGGTACATATGATATGCATGAAATGTCTTTAGAGTATATCTTGATACAAAAAAGCAACCCCATTTCCGAATACCTGGACCCGACATCCCTTTATTTCTTATAAACTATTTAGGATGGAAGGGCTGAATTTCTTACAGGTACAAGTTCACACAATTTATAATGTAAGCTTGCGCGAAACAAACACGTTACATACGAAAAGTCCTTTGACCGGAAAAATAATGCGCATAAATATAAACAAACATTTCAGCGGTCTCTTTGGTGATTATATTAGTCCTGTTTTAAATCAACAAAAGAACTTTTATGAACTGTCAAGCAGTAAATAAAAAGAATCATCATAATTTTTGGCAGTAGCATAAATAAAACGGATTTTCCGTAAAGAGAATTTGACAGAAAACGGGCTACTTTGAAATTGCTGTCTCATTAGCGAGAGTCCTACGCTCGTTGTTGTAAGTTACCGTCGACTGTGGGTAGTAAAGTACGACACTTGATCGGCGGTAAACATTGGCTCTTTGCGTATAACTTACGGGGTAGGTTTGGGGGGATATCGCTTTCGACTGTCGTACGTATCGGAATAACAGTGCTGATATAAGTATGTAGTGTTGTGGTTATATTAGCTTGAGTATTGTGTTTCTATTAGCTTTACATTTATTAGATTATCTCGATGTATGTCAATGAGATAATATGTAGTTTTGTTATTGTTTAGTTAAAAAGACAGTAAATGTATAGATGGACAAGTCTATTTTATGTAAAATAAACATATCAATACATTTTATTTTCCACAATATTTTTTTTGTACAGAATGCGAAGAGTTTTTATCATCTTAAAAATATTATTTGACGCTGTATCTTATATCAATGTAAAAGTCAATATCTACCAGTATTTTGAACAGAAAATGATCATAGACAACAAAAAATAATTGCTAGGATGTTACATAATTCATAAGGAGTCAAAACTCGAAACCTTACCCGTTCAGAAAAACACCATTATCATCCAAGAAAATGCTATCGTCTGAAATCACCCTTTTAAAAGGGTAAGAGCATTTCTAAATATAACTAAAAAACGCTAACCATCCCAAAAGCTATCCCGGACCCACCGAGAGGGAACGGGAATTGCTTCGTCCCGAACTTTCACATCTACCTACCTAGCAAATAAAAGAAAACAATGGTACCTATACTTTCTCGATTCTCAGCGCCGTGCGACTTTCAACCTTATTGCAATACATTTACAGCTGAAGTGAGGAAAATAAAGAAGAAATAGAGAGATTAGGGGTAACTTGAATGTCACCTAAAATGGCTTTGGCAAGTGATGTGATGCTCGAGCGTCTTTGGTACTTTTATTTTAGAGAAAATCACTTACGGCTCCCGTAAGGATTGATATGTTGTAATGAGTTTTTTACTTTGTGCTTATTATTGCTCAACCTTATTATTTTTATGATAGCATAGCTCGGAGTACCGTCGGCTGTTGGGGAAGAAAGGTTCTCAAACGCAAGCACAGTACAACAAAGGAAAGTATAGAGTAGGATGGTTCTCACTAGATGGAAATGGAAAGAAGACCTGATAATGGTTGCTGGGAGCCGTTGAAGCAGGCCTCGCTCAGAATCTGTATAGAAGAGGTGTATGATCAACAGTGGACGTCTTAAGGCTAAAATGATGATTATGATAACTTTTATGAAAATAAAAAGCTAACTCAAATGACAAATTCAGTTCTTTTTTCAAATAAAAAAAATTGCCAGAGACACAAAACATCATAAACAAAACATCTTATTCTAAAAGAGAAAAGTTAAAAAGCATGATAAGGGTATACTTCACAGTTAAAATTGCTTATTTCACTACACTTAAGAGCTTAATTTTATAATTTGCACAAAAAATTCGTAAATTATATTAATCCAAAGAGGACACCGCTCTTATCTCAGCCCGTCAAGTACCAAGTAATGATGTTTCAAGGGAAAAAGATACTAAATGGTCTTGGTATTTGCGCATTTTATCTACGCTGATAACGTGTCAAACGTAATCTTAATCTTTTGAAATACCTACGGGCTTCATGTGTGTTCGGTTCGGTTCAAAACAGGTCTGATATTATGCAGAGCAGTTAGATACTGATTTTATGAGACGGGCCGTAGTAACCGCCTTTCGATCCCTGCCCGGCACCACATACTCACGTGTAGGTACGAGATGTGGCTAAATATAATTTGCTTGCCTTCCGCATAAAAAATGCTCTTTGTACTCATAATCATAACTCTCATACGTAATTTATAGTCTCTCAATCATTGTTTATCATTATTATTAATTTAAAAATCATGAATTACTTTTAGAATTTGCCATATGCATTTTAATACGGAAAACCATTTTTTTTAGTATCTAAAATGGTTTTCACGATCACTGGATCTCACTAAAATATATCTTCTAGGAGTTGTATGAACGAAAACTCTTTGGAACTCTCAATTTATTTGAACCCAACATAATATAAGCGGCCTTCACACGCGAGCTCCAAATTAAGCTACTGAAGAAGCGAGCCCGATAAGGCGAAACCCCATTTCATTTCTCAATATCCAAACACAAATCTCCAGCTACAGTTTACATGAAATATTTACTACAAATGAATATGAATTTTTAATCTGCCTCAGGGACTCTTGAGAGGGCGTTCTTTCTCTTGAAATTATTAACACATAATAATGTAACTTTATGGTTTCTTTTAATGGAACGCGGGGCTATCTGAGTGGCTCGGGGTTCCAGATACGGCCTCAATAATACTTGATGTTAATGGATTCTTCGATGTGTACTATACTATATACCTGTGGTTGTGTGCGTATATGTATTTACAGTAAAGTCAATGAGATTTGATACCTAGGAATTACTTGCATTAGCCATCGAGTTTCGTTTCACTCAAAAACGCTATAAGCTTTATCGCCGCAACCGGATCGCTTGTTAATTGAATCTTAAAAAAACTATGTTTATTCGTTTTTAAAAGGCATATTTCCAACGTTAATTGTTATCGCTTCTTTAACGAAAATTTTACGGTAAATTTGTGTTTGAACGCTCAATCGGCAGTATTTTTATTCGGCTATTTTTAGCTAAATGCACATAAAACGCTTCGTTACACAACACACAGCTTAATGCTCCTATTAACACTTTATCTAACACGACTAAAATATCGACATGTTTTGTTATTCTAACATCTATAATTCAGAGCTAGTGTGGCTCACAAATGGATCTTGAAAAACAGCCAGTTATTTTGACATCTTGTGTTCTAAATAAGCCAGCGAAATAAGCAAGCGAAATTGGTTCTACACTCCACTTGTTACAGTTCAATTCGCTGTGGGGGGTTTATGAAAATATAAGATCCTTTTCATCTAATACGCTAGACCTTAATTTTAATTTGGAATGAGCTTTTTATAGAGGACTTTGAAAGAAACGATTTTTCATAAGTGATGAGGCGGCACTGATTGTGTACTTGTAAGCATATTGGATAAATAGGTATTTTTGGGAAAAATTCGGCGAAAAATTCTCTGCCAAATAAATTAGGGTCTAATCTGCGTAGACACGTGTTACTAATCTGCCGTTAATACAATCAGGCATTTGTGTATTTGATGTTTAAAAGGGATCAGTGTTATGTAGCTGAGCGGGATACTTTATTAAAAAAACCGGCCAAGTGCGAGTCGGACTCGCGCACGAAGATTTCCATTATCTATAAAAAACGGCAAAACGCGTTTGTTGTATGGGAGCCCTTACACTTACCCCTACCTTAAATTTTTATTTTATTTTGTTTTTAGTATTTGGTATTATAGCGGCAACAGAAATACATCATCTGTGAAAATGTTAACTGTCTAGCTATCACGGTTCATATGATACAGCCCTGAGACAGACAGACGGACAGACAGACTGACAGACGGACAGCGAAGTCTCAGTAATAGGGTCCCGTTTTTAACCTCTGGGTATGGAACCCAAAAAAAATCCTTTACTCGTAGAAAGGTCTATATTTACAAAGATTATTATGTAAATATAGTTGTTGTATGATTGTTATGTTAACGCCGTGTTGGCAGAGTGAGAGGTACCTCAACTTTAAATCTGAAGGTCGTGGGTTCGAAACACTAGACTGAAAATACCTTAGTTAATAACTTTTGTAGGTACATGAGTAACTTCCGTAATCGTCTCCATAATCTTCCGTAACTTCCGTATTAAACAGCACCAAAATGAAAATGAATAATATATTTTTTATAGTCTATTCTTAATTGAAACTGCATTAATGTATCGTTATCCATTCTTTTAATTACATTACCATATCCAGTGCAGTTGTAAGTAGGTAGGAGTACTTTAAATATATGTAGGAGGGATTATTAAGAATATAGTAAAATTTAACCTGAAATTAGCATTTTAATATTCTCGAATTCTTCACACACAAATTGCTAGAATTTACACGTATCGGATTGTCAACCGAAGGCAATTGAAAACTCATAAAAATACTATAAAACTTCGGTCGTAAAAGAATTGTAATTCTCGTGCACATTTTAACACGGTACAAATGACCGTCGGTATTCTACTGATCGAAATATTTAATTATAATTATAGAGGTAAGATTTAGGTTTGGTCGTAAAAATTAAATTGAAGATTTCAAGTTAGACTTTGCCTGTAGAAGGATTAGAAAATTGATTTTATTAGTTATTCTCTTTTCAAAATATATGCGTACTGGTAGGGTAATAAAACTCTTTGATAGACAGCGCCGCCTATAGATTTTTATTATTTTCTTGATGAATTTTTTTTGTTTCACCATTACTCCGATTTTTTACCACACAATTCAGCTAAAATGTATTTAACACTAAATTTTTTTCCCTACAAACCTTGTACTGATAAAATAAATTAGGAATTTTGGTAGAATGCGTATCATTCATTAGAGTAGGTAGATAATAGATATCCTAATAATATTATAAATGCGAAAGTTTGTGATAAGGCTGCTATGTTTGTTCCCTAATCAAAAATAAACGATAAAATGGATTAAGAGGAAATTTGCTGTAGTATGTAGATAAAAAAACCGAATAAATAAAGGGGGAACTTATAATCCGAAAAACAACCTCTAAATAGTAAAAAAATGCAAAAAGGATGATTTTGGTGTAGATGGCGGTGGTGTGCAACAAATCTGTCATCACAGACTAAAAACATTTAGTCGTCATAGCAACGCAGTTTTTACTAATGAGTGATACGCATACGCATTCTACCAAAATTTGTAATTTATTTTATCAGTACAAGGTTTATAGGTAAAAAATTGGCCAGATATTTCTTTTTCCTATGCGATTATTAAAATTTGACAAGACAACGTCTGTCACGGATCGGCTAGTCTCTAATATTTTTCATATTGACTCAAGGTACCGAAACGAATAGAAATGGGGTACGTATTTTTCTAACCTACGGGAAAAAGTTTCCATCTTTCGTAACTTACGAAATGTATTTGACTAAAGTGATAGAAGTTCGTCGTTCAAATAGGTGCGTCAAAAGTTGAAGATAAAACTTTAAGATTTTATTTAAAAACTTGTCTGAGTTTATTTAAAACTTTGTCCATAACGGCTCGCTCGTCTCTGGAATTCCTATAGAAATTTCGGTGTATTTTAGACGGTAAATTTCATCTTAAAGTTATATTTGGTGATTGTCAGGGTTTTAATAAGTTTATAATAACTAATTTGCAGAAATATATTACTAAAGAGCCAACGATACGCTTTATCATAATGTATTGCTAATAGCTACGAGATCATAAACAAAATAAATAACAAAATATTAAACGGATGTTAATTTGAATAACAAAATAATTTTTAAACGTGTTATTTCAAACAAATATTCTTAATTAGAATAATGTGAATGAATAAGTATATAATATAAACCTCATTAATATACAGAATAAATCTAAACCCAAAAACTCCACGAAGAAACCAGTAACACATATTATCGTGGAACGTGTAGATATTATAATCCTACAAACGCCTTTATCTACGTTTCAACCATACTAAACAGTTATACTAATGACTCGCTTTGCCACTATGTTCGTTTTAAAATTCTATCATCGCTTTATAAAACTCAATCCCAAAACAAAACGTCAAACTCTAATTGAACTTCACTCGATAAATTACCCAATTGCCCACCTGAATTACTAACCAATCTGTAGCTAAGGAACATTACCGACCCTAAACCTAGTCATTTCCATTAGTTTGATTAAGAAAAGATCCAATAATACGAGAACATGTTTGGTATTTAACTTTTAACTACCCATACACACATATCCACACAAGTATGTGCGCTTCCGTCTTCGTACCAAAGAGGTAAGGCAAACAATCTATGTTACGCAAAAAGGCAAAATGATATTTAAGCAGAAGGATATAAGATGTGTTTTCCGTTGTAATATGTAAGGATTTGTGGCGTGATGGGTCGGGAATAACGCGTATCGATTGGTAGCGGCTCGAAGCCGATACAACCGCTTCTATTTACGCTCTTTACCTATTTATAAAGCTGGCTATCTGACTGCGTACCTGCGTTCGCTCCAATGTTGACTCTCGGTACGCAGTTACGCAGATCTATAGCTATACAAACCGAAGAAAATTCTATTGAAGGATAAATAGATAACTCGAACCTGTGATACAGTTAAAGTTTAAATGTAATTTAGCTTGGCCTTTTGTTTTGAATCCAATGCTTTCAATTTCCAATTTCTACATTATTTGATTTTCATTATTATTATGAGTAATTAAAATGAAAATCAAATAGTGTAGATGGTTGTTTAGTAGTTGAGAATCCTCACGCTAAGAGTTCGACGACACGAGTGCATCGATAGGACTCAAGACGCCTGTTTCTAAATGACAAAAAGGTCTTCAACCTCTGGTTTTATTACGTGTGAAATTGGAGTTTGTGTTTGCTGACAGACACTTATTAATTTCATAATTTGTTTACTACAACTCTAAATTATTGTTAGAGTTATTGCGACTAGGCCCAACTTTATAATTGTTTATGAAACAGTTATTTTAAAGACGTTTTAACCGCCACCTGTTCGAAGAAATAATTTATTTTAAAGACGTAGGGTATAGGTACACTTTCCCTGTGGTCTAAAATTAATCTCGGTTTGTTAAAGTGTCGTGCAAAACATGACACGTGCCAGCTACTTTACTGTCCATAAACTGAAGCTGTTAGAGCTCATCTTTCTTGTTAACGACCGCCGGGAATTGTTTATTGTATAAAAAGTGCCAAGTTGCGTTTGGAAACTCGCCGGATTAGTGGCCAATAATATTTACGTTGGTGTCTCTTTAATTTACGAACTCGGCGCATCGGTAGTGACGGTTCAAGTTTTATTGAACCACACCTACGCCAAGATTGTACCAGTGAGTTGAATCTCGAATACGAATGTTTGAGCCTTCACCTTGTTCGATCGACACCACACTGGAGCTGTACGTAGCGATTACGGAGAGGATCATCAAAAAATATTATAGACATCAAACCGTTTTGCTGCCAGATTCTTCTAGGCTTAGTTGCAAGAAATAGGCGTAGCTTTACGCTAGTGATCATTGTATTTTTTTTTAAATGAATAGATTTTGACTTCGTCTTTGAATAACAAGAACGCCACATTGCAGAGAAAATCAAAGTTTACGGGATCTATTTTTTAATTTATCTTCTATGCTAATATTTGCACTGTTTGTTAATGTTTGCACTGACATTCACATAAGGCGAAGTTAAAGAAGAATTACGCAACGCCCCATATATTATAGAAGTCGGTCATAAAATGGCTGAGTTACTGATTCGAGTGACGTTTACTGTCGAACAATCGGCATCGAGGTGAGTCAGTCGGCGCCCGGGGCTCCGTGGACGGACGTCGAACTACGCCTACAAATCGGATAATATCCCTTACTGCAGCAGAGAGCGGCCAGATCACTTTACGGGCGTTACCCGGAAAAGTTGCTAAGCCACTAAAAATAAACATATTTTACTAGAATGCTTTTTCAAACCTCTTTAGTAGCTAATAATATAAAGTGTTATGTTAGGTTATGTGCTGCAAAATGCTTCGTAACAGTCTGAATTTATTTTTATAGTTAAGTTCTGATTAATAATATAGGTTAGCTTAGTAAGTTAAAGATTAAGTAAGTGAGACTTAAACGTTTGACAAGATAAAATGACGTAAGCCAGTATCAGAAATCTGACTTAAACCAGCACCAAATCCAATATAGAAAACGCGACAAAACAGAGTCCTACTGGTTTCCCCACTGATAAAAGTGAAAGAAAAAATTTGTATCGAGTATTGTAGCTATTCTCATTGAACTGTGCCATACCGAGTGTTGTTCAAACAAACACTTGCTCACAGTACACGTATAGACAACGCCCCAATGCGTGGGTGTAAAGTCACGCTCGAATCGAATTCATTAATAATTTGTAACTAAGCAGGTAGAACTTATCTCAATATCAGATGGATGGACTTCTAAACAGTATTTACGAGTACCTACTACCAACAAGCGAAAAAAAATCGTGACGTACCTTTGCAAGACCTCGCCTAAGATAAGCAACCTTCAGCATAGTCTATAAATGGATTGGTGACCGCTAGTGGTATTAACAGCTGAGCGCGTCTGTGCTTCGAAATGTTGGTCCCGACTGTAAAATGGCATTAAGCCATGATAGAGGTCTTTGGGCGGCCTTAAAACGCCATCACTATATGATGATACATCTCTTTACGACAGTTTTTCGTAATAAGAATTTGTAATATATTACACTAACTTTTTTTTTAGCTATTTCTTGTGGTTCTGTAAAAACTAGTATTAATTACGCACACAAGTTTAAGGAAATGTTTACTGTAGTCATTCCAGTTTTTGATCTTTATTGTAATATTTAACATATTAAAACCACCCCCAGAATTACATCATAAAATGTACAGAGTTGCCGAATTTATAACATTATTTTTTTAAGTGGGTATAAATTAATAATATTTCAAGGAACGTGATTCGTTCAGAGAATTATAACTCTGATAAAATCCTTTGAAGATGGCAGCCTCGCAAACCCTAATTAAATATTGTAATTTATTCTCTTACATTCTGCGTATTTTCATCTACTTATATGGTGTGTTTAATTAAAATGCCTGACTGTGTTGTATATTTAGTATTCAAGCAGATATTACTTCAGAGTAACTTTATTAAAACCATGTATATAAATTCATTTAAATAAAATAATTAGTTATTGTTCTCTAGTGGCAGAACAATCGCGATCGCAAACAATGCGTTCAAATCAACCAAAACTAGCAAAACCAATTAAACTGTCATAAAATTGGTTTCCCACGGCGATCATTGCTCGAACTCGAGCGATTACTGTATGGGAAGATAAACGCGGCTCTCGTGCCGATGGTAAAAACACATTTTTGTTACCATTTTATGACAACAATTACGACCAATAAAACGAGCAGCGATTATTCTGTGTAGCGATTCTTGTGGTCGCGCTGTCATCAACCCGTGCGCCTCAAGTAGCCCACAGAAAAACATATCCACTTCAAACAAGTTATTGTAAATCATGCTTTGTTTTATGGGCGATAAAGTTTAATTTCTATTTGACGAGGTGGCGCGGTGGCTACCGAAGGCTGTTCCGCTTAGCCTCAAGAGCCTTGACTTTGCCCGCTATTTTATAATTATTTGAATAGTATTGATGTTAGTTTCATAGTTTTTTAAGCGTGTTTGTTTATTTAGATTTTTATAGTCCTCTTCATTGAGTCGGCTTTTACGAGTGTGTAGCTGTTGTAACAGAGTGAACGTGCATGCGTTGATTTTTTAATTACCTGCTGTTGATATTTATACGGTGCGGTATCACGCTTAAATTACTTGTGAGCAGTATAAAGGCTATAAATCTGATTTCATGCATTATGAATTTACTGTAGTGATGAAATTACCCAAAAGAATATCAAAATATGATGTTATTTTCGCCGGGGTGGCACGTACGAAATGCGGGGGATTTTCGTGTCTGGTAACAAATTAAGCCAATTTCTATTTAACACTTCAGTAGCAGATAGCTACAGTAGCACAATAGGGTGTGTTCACAATGGTTCGTGTTAAAATTTGTGTGGAAATGCAACCTATTTGGCGGATGAAACAAGGGTTACAATTTGTGTTGATAGTTGTTATCTGTGATATCCATCGGCAGGGTTTAAGGTAGCGTTGACAAACAAATTTCAGGTGACAATACATACCTATCTAGAAAAAAAAATTATGATCATTCATTTTATTATTTTAGTGCTACGTCGTAGCATTTCGTAGCTGATTTCGTAGCATTTTGTATACCTATTTTGTTTAAATAGATCAGGAGAAGCAGTCAGGTGTGCCTACGAGTAGGTAGGTACCTACTTACATTATCACGAGTATCTTGTTTAGTAATATAATACACTCGTAAAATAACATAAAACTGAACATAATGATGTGAGAAGGTACTATCGCTTGAGGATTTTAAAGTCGTTATTGCAAAATTCAAAAACAAATGACATCTCTGTGGCCTTCCCTTTTGAAGTAAGTTTATGATGAAAGCAACACACTAAGCTCGGCGATATGCAACGTCTCGTGCAAGCCGTCATTCCCCGGAAGCTAATATAGCAGGTACAGTCTGCCCTTTCAAAATACCGTCTCCATGTGACATTTAGATAATTTAATATTCATTGCGCTTCACTGAGGTGGTTTTGCGCGAAAATGGATTGTAAAGGGCAAAGTGACAAACACGGATTTTAAATCTGATTATGCAGGTTTATGACAATGAAGCCTTATGTTTGAGAGGTTTCAACATTTTATTTATAAAATTTAAATACATTTTATTATCGTACCATTGTATTAATAATATATAATCGTGTTGGAAGTTTCGATCCGGGTTCGAATCCCGGAAATGCATTAATAGATTTTTATCTTCTAAAAAAATACTTTTAGAATCTTTTTTCAAATATAACGTTCCATCAAACAAACTATATGGATATATCAATATCTGTTCTGTATATGAACAGTCGCAATTTATTATTCATAAAAATAATGCTCATAAATATTTTTTTGCTGTCTCTACAATGTTTCATATTCGCTTTGCTCCGTCTATGTTTTGAATGAGATGGTCTCCAGACCTATGTCTGACTATTCAACCCACACCGTATTAACGAAACATGGCGCAAACAAACAAAATGTAAAAAAAAACCGGCTAAGTGCGAGTCGAACTCGCGCACGAATATTATAGACAGCAAAAAAATCACGTTTGTTGTATGGGAGTCCCACTTAAATATTTATTTTATTCTCTTTTTAGTATTTGTTGTTATAGCGGCAACTGTCTAGCTATCACGGTTCCATGATATACAGCCCTGTGACAGACAGACGGATAGACGGACAGCGAAGTCTTAGTAATTAGGGTCCCGTTTTTACCCTTTGCGTACGGAACTCTAAAAACACAATATATAAATTGTATTATCAGTTATCATGGTAAATTGTCAACTTCGTAATTATATTTTGAGTTTCAAAGAAATGTCAATAAATTTATCAACGCATAATTTAATGAAATTGGAAGTTGTCGGGAAAATTGCAATTTACGTTTGAGTTTACAGAAGTATTTTAGTAAATAATGAAAAAATATTAACTTGTCGTACGATGATGATTTCATTGAATGAGTATTTATTTTGATTCTTTTAAATCTTTGTAATGCTCATAAATGTAAAAAAAAACGAATTTAATTTACAAAACACATGAACTTTGCAAAAGACTGTATAAAAAATGCTACCTACTCTTTAGGTAAAAGTATAAATAAAAAATGTATTTACCAACATCGAAAAATGGGGTGAGACCCGATAGGTTAGATAGGTTGAACTTTCTCATTATGGCATCAGGGACGACCCTTTTGGTCTCAGAACTTTGTAATTTTATTGTCAAAGTTGCGAAAACCTTAGCGAACATAATCCTAAATAACCTGCTGCTAAGGTATCCTAAAAAGATAAGAAAGAAACATTCACACTACAACATAAGGTATTCATGAACAAAACCTTATAACCAAAATTATCTGGGGGCACCGCCGTAGTGCCCCTGCCAAGTCGAGCAAAAAAGCAGCCATGTCAATCTATTTATCTAAAACATAAAAGATTTTTAATATTGATATGTTTAATATAAGATGTTATTAGGTTAGCTAATTACGTAATAACTTAAGGCTTAACCGACTTGGTAATACATGGATCTCACAACTTTTTACGGTAGAAGAACTGAGTTGCGAGACTTGGCTTTTTTTGCAAGTTTTGTTTTTGATGGCATCACTTCTTCTTCATACCTATGAATATTTAAACATAGGTATTGCAATATAAATGCGACCCATATCAATCTTGTGCCAATCTCTGTAAGTCCGCAGTTTTAACTATAATATCGACCCGACTTCCCAGTTCTTGGCATTCACTCAAACACCGCTTTGTTTGGCCATTGAGTTTTGGTTTACGTTCAAAAACTGTGATTTTCAAATTATATCTACATCAGAGCTATGATTTGAATTTTTTACATGATATCATCTTTACGTACCAATTTCATAAAAAAAATTGATACGCGCATTAACAAGTGCTCAAAATTAGTTTACGCTCATCAAGTATTCTTATATTCGTAGATAGGTTTTTCACTTATCACATACCTTACTTTAGACATCTGCAAGGATCTGAGCGCCTCGAGGTCTGAGGGTACATCTACTGTAGAGTAGATGTCCCCTCGACCTTCGACTTGACCTCGAAGCGCTCAAATCTTTGAAGATGTCTAAAGTGACGTATGTGATAAGTAGGGATGACAACTGTAATACTCCTAGTTCTTACGTCTATTATCTAAAACCTTTATACAAGCAATTCTTGTATTCTTGACTGGCCTCACAGCTCAGTTGGTAGTAGCTCTGCCTTCTGCGCTGTAGGTTGTGGGTTCGATCCCCACCCAGGGCAAATGTTTGTGTGGTGAACATAGATGATTGTTCTGTGTCTGGGTGTAAATAAGTATGTATTTACAAAAAAATGTACATAAGTATTCTATCATTTATCTGGTTCCCATAGTACAAGCTTTGCTTAGTTTGGGGCTTGATGGCGCTGTGTGTAAAGTCTGCCAATATTTATTTATATTTATATCACTTCATAGTATAAAGCAAAGTCGCTTTCCGCTTCCCGCGTCTGTATGTATGTTTGCTTATATCTTTAAAACTACACAACGGATTTCGATGCGGTTTTTTTTAATAGATAGAGTGATTCAGGAGGAAGGTTTATATGTATAATAACATGCTTAATATATTAGAGAACCACTGATAATTTTATGATTTCAATTCAGCGCGACTTTTTTTTTAAATTTTAAATGCTGTTAACGAGTATACACAGACATTCTGTAATATATTTTGGTATCAGCTTTGCACCCGTGCGAAGCCGGGGCGGGTCGCTAGTTTATTTATATATATAATCTGAATCTCGGAAACTGCTATACAAATTTTCATGAAATTTAGTATGCACGGAGTTTCGGGAGCGATAAATCGATCTAGCTAGGTATCATTTTTAGAAAACGTCGTTTTATCCATATTTTCAGGCAATAAAATACTGAGCAATACTCGGTCATCCAGGTACTTTTTTTTTAACTAAGTGAATAAATCTAAAAGCCTGTTCCTCCTCAGCCTCGTGCACCAGAACAAACCACTCAAACGCCATTGCTAACTTTATTTTGCAATTAACATAATTAGATACACGTTCTGTTGTTTCATAGCTCGGTTACCAGCCACCCTGTTTATTAAGAAGGACTGCCGAGTTAAACTTAATTTCGAAACGGTACAAAACAGGTGCCAACTTAGAATAATATGGAATTGTTTTTGTTTTATAACCCTTTTTTACTTTAGGTATTTATATAAATGAGATATTTTTAATTATAAATAACTATATTATGTTTTATAACTATATATAATCACTGAAGGTTGTTCGGCAGTAAAACTAAATCTTTCAAGAAATTTTATTTACTTAATTTATTATGTTTGCGGTATCCTGAACATATTTGTTAGGTAACTACCTAGGTAGTGTTTTATTTTATGTATCTGCCTAAAATGTTTTAATGGTCTGTTGACCTGCTTTTTTAGTTTATTTCTTAGTTTAAAAGTTCTGTTTGTTTTCCTAAGAAAATAAAATAAATAAATACTTAGCTAATAAGTTTTCACTATACCTACTATAAATATACTATAAAATCGAAAAATAAAAATACAGCATTTATAAAAGAGCTACCTAAATCGTTTTATGTAAATACAGGAGGGAGGTTAGCATGAACCACTATCGTATCGACAACGTATCGTACAAATGCCAAAACTGACACTTTTACTATACAAAAAGTGTCAGTTTTGACATTTGGATAGTGGTTCGTGCTCAGGCCACATTACTTACTAATTATATTTCATATGAGCCTTTCACGTATACGAAATATAACCACAACTTGAAAAGATTCGCCCATTTTCTTGAACGCTTACCACAAATTGATCTCATTTTGTATGCATTGCAGCGCAATTTTTAAACAAGGAAAAATCTTTATCAAAATGTAATCTCTTTATCAATCTCAATGTAATCTCCTTATTTAGCCAAACCTCCCCTAGGTTTGGCTAAATAAAGCATTTTAAAAATACCATAGTAATATTGCTTGCATATTGAGCGCGGCGGAGAAAATCAACATAATCCAACAAAATTAAAAAAAATCTCGGTCCATCCCTTTGAAAGTTGCAAAAAACGGTGGCATCAGGTGCCACAAACTGATCCGTAAGAATGGTATTATCCGAAACATATTTCCCGAGTTGGGCCCCTGGGGTCGTACAAGCCCCCACTTCGAATAAATTACTTATCTGCATGGATATTTTCGTTTCGCATATACATAGGCAAAGGTTTAGGATAAATGCTGAAATCAGATCTTCAGCGTGTTTCGGTCAACTACCCAAAATCGAAGGCACAAGCACCATTACATAGTTATCATATTTTTGTAACTGCATTGTTATACAATTTTTGACCTTTTTTAGGGTTCCGAATCGAAATGGTTAAACGGAAACCTTAAAGTCCGACTTCATCCTTCCGACCGTCTGTAGGGATAATCAGACAAAAGCCAAGAATAAAATATTCAATAGTCCGAGAAGCTTTTAAGACATATCTATTCCAATCTGATATAATAAGATCTACTAATGAAGAGAAAAACTGCTGATAGGTTTTACTATTTTCTAGTTAAATAAAAGCAAATGAAAAATAAATAACAATGCACACAAACATGCCCATATCTTTTGACTACATAATATGTTTATCTTTATGTTAACTAGATAAAATACTCTGTATGATAAGATTTACTATGGGCAGGTTATAAAGTCTGTCAATAGTTTTGTTAAATGAATTTTCTAGTTATCTTTATAATATTATAAATGCAATAGTTTGTGAGTTTGTATATATGTTTGTACCCTAATCAAACCCAAACGCAAAACGGATGATTTTGGTATAGATGGCGCTGGTGTGCAACAAATCTGTCTTAACAGACTAAAAACATTTAGTCGTCATAGCAACGCAGTTTTGACTAATGAATGATACGCATTCTACCAAAATTCGTAATTTATTTTATCAGTACAAGGTTTGTTGGGAAAAAAATGGAAGTTGTCTGAAATGGCTTTTTTCTATGCAATTATTGAAATTTAGGCAGGACAAAGTCTATCACGGGTCGGCTAGTACTTATATAAGTGGATAAAAAATATTGCACATGATCATATAATTTTATCTTTATGTTTATTAGAAAAAATACTCTATATGATAAGATTTACTATAATGTAGTCTGTCAATAGTCATGTTAAATGCAAAAAGCATCTGCTTACTTCAGTCTTAATGATTTTTACATTAGGTTTATTCCCTTACAAGTAAAGTCAAAAATTATACATTTATATAGCATGATAAAATTTTATTCTACCTATGAGCTGAATTAATTGAAGATTAAAATGTTGTAAAAGGAACAGGATTGGAATATATACAAATTGGGTAATAAATTTTATTATAGACAGGCTTACATTTTGTTACCTGCTTTTCTTCGTGTAAATATACAGACTTTCATATTTCTTAGGTTCATTGATGCTTGCATTTTTAAGGATCAAGGTAGTATTGCGATGAAAACCTCTATCAAAAACAAACAATTTATCTGAACTTGGTTGTTTTCAGTTGTTGTTTTTATCAGATCTAATTTATAATAACACAAGCTGATCGCACGGGTGATACCTGGATAAAAAGTAGCTGTGTTATTCTGATGTATTGTATAAGCTATATTACAGTAAACTTTCATTTTAATCTGTTCAGTAGTTTTTGCGTGAAAGAGTAACAAACACATACACACACACACACACAGACACACACACTCACTCACTAACTCACAAACTTTCGCATTTATAATATTGTATATTTTACTTATTAGTAATCAAATATATTCTTATGATTTAGGTAAATATGACAATGACGAAGCAGTTTGTACTGACCGTTTATTAAAATAGTGTCCAGCAAATAATCACGTCCGTCAAATTGTAAAAATTGTGACACGGCAGTCACAGAGGGTTATCTAAACTAAAGATTCGTATTCTTGAGAAAAATAATAATAATATCTTTGCTTCAAAAAAATATTAAATTATCACAATATAATCTAAACTTATCACACAAATATATACATAACCCGTCCTATTACAATCCTACCAAAGTTACAATCGTTAGATGGTTCCCAATTTCATTTCAGTCTCGAAAAATAGGGAATTTACATTACAAGGGGTATTTTCTTTCAATTTAGCTGTATGCCCTTTTGTCCGGGCCTTTGACCGGGACGGCCCGTCTAGACATCTTTGCACAGCGGGTGATACACAGCCGAAAATTTCCGATTACAGTCGAAAACTTGTCGAATTAGAACCCAAAATCGATTGAAGTATATACGTTTTGTAATTTTCAACTGGTTTGTTTGAGCTGATATCGTTGGAATAACCTACCAGCTTGTATAATACATACTTAAAAGTACCTACTAAAAAGGCATAGTGATACGCCAAAAACAATTGTTGCTAAAATAAAAGCTGATTCTTTTAATATTCTATTCAAAAATTACCTACAGTTTTGAATATAATGTATATATCATTCTATTTACAAAGCAAAATATGGTTTTATTATCACAAATTACAACAATTTTTATATTAATTATTAACCTGACAATTATTATATTACATAAAGCAAAAGCAAAGTAAGTTAAAACTGCAGAGAAGCAGAAAGGGGATGGCCTTATGAATACTCGCGAAAAAAAAATCTATTCTGCTACAATTTATCCAAATGTGACAAGTAAAGTTGTTTTTAGACGGCGCGCTATAATTGTATGATACCTACTTCTACTTATGTAAGACTGGTATTTAGAAAATAATATAGTGGCATTACGTTGAAAAACACCAACTAAAAATAAAAATCTAACCCCAAGCTAATTTATTACTATGTTAGTGAATATAACTTATCAAAAATAACAATAATAATACCATAGTACCTACCTACTAGTTAGTAGATAGAGGGAAATATAATCAAAATACATGTTTTGCCGACTACACTTAAATGGAATAAGGGCAGAAAGATGATAATGACTACTATAGTAATAGCTATCAAAAACATAACTTGTAAAAAAAGCCAAGTCTCGCAACACAACTCAGTTCTTCTACCGTAAAAAGTTGTGAGATCCATGTACCAAGTCGGTTAATTTAATCAGTCCCTACTTTAAGGGTCCTTGTGTCTTAAGTTATTACGTAAAGGTTAGCTAATTACGTAATAACATAAACCAGAAGGACCCTTAAAGTAGGGACTGATTAAATTAACCGACTTGGTATTACATGGATCTCACAACTTTTTACGGTAGAAGAACTGAGTTGCGTTGCGAGACTTGGCTTTTTTTACAAGTTATGTTTTTGATAGCATCTCATTTATTTTTGTAGATAGTCCTAGTTTTTTGAGTTCCGTACCCAAAGGTTAAAAACGGGACCCTGTTACTAAGACTCCGCTGTCCGTCTGTCTGTCCGTCTATCTGTCACAGGGCTGAATGAACCATGATAGTTAGACAGTATTTTTTTTTACAGATGATGTATTTCTGTTGCTGCTATAACAACAAATACTAAAAACAGAATAAAATAAATATTTAAGTGGGGCTCTCATACAACAAACGTGATTTATTTGCCGTTTTTTATAAGTAATAGTACGGAACCTTTCGTGCGCGAGTCCGACTCGCACTTGGCCGTTTTTTTTTCCTTTCCGGTACCTTCTACTATCATTCCGTTGACCATTTTACAAGTTACCTTTGAACATAATCATAACTAGGTGCCTAACTGCAAATGTAACTTTGTAATCCTATATATTTATATGGGGTTACAAAGTTATTTATGCAGTCGGTATATCTAGAAAACTGGATCGAAATTGCAAAATATTTAGGTTTTTCCTTGATTTATACACAAACCACTAATTGTATTCAAAATTTGAAGCTTCTATGTCTGCTAGAAGTGCCTTAAACTTTTGATGATCGGTCAGTGAGTGAGTGAGTGAGTGATGAGTGAGTGACAAAATAGGAAACTTTGACTAGTTATAATTCTTAAACTACTGGTTCAAATTGAATGAAATTTGAAATATACCGAGTTTATACTATGCCTGCTTGGTTACTGAAAATTCAGGCTTCTAGTTTTATCCACAACGAAGTTATAGGTCGAAAATGGCCTGAACTGCTTCGAGAAAAGGATGGTACGGCCGTGCCGCGTTTTGCTAGACTTGGCGGGGGCACTACCGTGCCCCCAGATATTTACCAATATAAATCATATTTGGCCGTGTCTTTGACGATCCTTCCTAGACAACTACATGGATATTGATGTTATACTAAGGTCTGAAAAAAAATCTACTATTCTTGAAGAAAATATTTTTCTGTTTCTAATAAACCTCGCCGTCTGTAAGCGACTTTTTGCTTATAGACCTGTCTGGTAAAGTCAGATGTAATTCAAGTGTTATGTTAAATGTAGAGATGAAACAGTTAAATTAATTTTTATTTTGTTTGTTTCAGATGGAAACTTGACTGGACTTATTGGAGAGTAAGGTTAGTTACAATTTTAAGATGTGAGATTTGTTTTCGCCGACTGAGGCGAGACTAAAAGAAACTAAAAGTACCCAGTAGATTTTCTTGTGAAGGGACTCGTCTGAGAAACTATAGGTAGGTACCTATTTCAACCCCCACTATTGCTGTTCTAGTCTCAAGGGTATGGTTGTCGGTAAATTTACAGGCATATGAGGCAAAAGCCAAGGGCACCACACTAGGGGACAAATGGACCGACCTATTCCGCAACATGTTGCTCAACAATTGTAAATTTAAATAGAAATACGGCTAACTGCCACCTTTTTAGGGTTTCGTAGTACAAAAAACCCTTATAGTTTTGCCATGTCCGTCTGTCCGTCAGTCCGCAGTTTAGCGCAGAGACGCTTGGTGCTAGAAAGCTGTAATTTGGCATGAATATACATTTAATTACGCTAACAAAGAAGAATAAAATCTTAAAAAACATTTTTTAAAGGTCCTCCCTACATGTAAAGTGGGATGTTTTTTTTATTTCTCGCGTACCCTATGGTGGTGAGTAGATGTCCGTAAAATGTTGCGGGGCATGTTACGAGTCACTGCGCAACGTTGCAGCGTTACGTAGATTGTCTTAGACATGCGTATGCTTCAAGTTAGCGGACACAAGGCCGAGTATTGTAGGGCGACATCTGTGTAGGGTGCGAGCTCTTGTTGTGGGCATTTTAACAACATTTTAATTTACAAATATACGGTTTATATTAAAAAAAATATATTAAAGCGATGATTTTTAAACAACATAGAATAGAGTATTTATCTCTTAGGTCAAGCAAAGGTTTTGTAAAAAGCTATAATAATTTATTTATTATTTATATTTAAATAGACAAAACGGGAAATATTTGGTTGTGGTCTAATTAATCTAGAGGTACCTACAACGCACCACAAATGTCACTAATCAAAACGAACTATAGACAAAAAATTGTATTAAATAAAGACTTTAAACAAGTTTGTTTGCTATGCTTAGTTATTGACTGCCAAAATTGAAAATGACCAAAGCCGGCGTAGGCACCACAACCGGGTCTATGACATTGCCTTATTCATTGACGAGTTAGTGTTTTATTATAGGATGATACACGTCATATACAGCTGATTCTGATATAAAATAACATAATTATTTATTTCCTCTCTAAAACATAATAAAGTATACATACACTTAAATATAATAACTAAAGAAGGCTAAAATCATCATCATTTTATAATTACATGATAGTAATATAGTCTTTATGGTTTAATTATGTTGTAAGTACCTAATAACTCCGACAGTAAAATTAAAAGTGGTTTTTCATTTATAAGTACCTACCTACATATAAGTAACTCCTTTAAGACGAGTATAAATGTTCTTGATGAGTACAGAATCGTTTTTTCTCAATAACCGCAAAACATACAGATTTGTTTTTTATGACAAAGATAATTTAAGGATATAATCTAGATAAATTATAGACAGAAACAAGATTGCTGAAACTTTTCACCATAGATTTATTTTCCAAAGTTGGCTCTTCAAAAACACACTTTAGTTTTTAATCAGAACTATGAATAGCTAAACAGTTAATTTTTATATAATTCCGTAGATAATTATACTAGCTAAATAAATTATAGACAGTTTCATTATAAGTTTGATGGTTTTCAAGATAATGCAGTTTTATCACTTTTTCCGTCTTATCCGGGTAGACTCGCCCATACAAAAAACCAAACATTTCACGTATCACCTTAAAATATAAGTGTGTCCTTTTCTTATAGAGTTTTATACAACATAATTATTGAAATCTACAACAATTCAAAATTAATAAAACTCCACAAAAGTATTTTCATGAAAAACTTTACAACAAATTGCTTCAAGTTACAACAAAATATTATAAATCAAACAATGTAACAAAAATGAGAGCTTTAATACTATTTGTTAAGAAAATTCAGGAGCAAAACAGTGCCCTTAACACTACTTTTTAGCGTTACCGCAGCTATCAACCCGAAAGTTCTTTCATTTGATGAAATATAAACCAGCTGGTTTAATGTAGTTTCATGAAATTACAGTAAGGAACGTATGCAACTTGCTACTGATTCGTTGAATTCAAAAACTGGTGCTGAGGGTACAGGTAGAACTGTAGAGTATCGCTTAATCGAGCCGGGGAGAGTTGGCATTAATCGGAGGCTTTACGAGGGGAATCTGAACCGCAGACAGCCTCTCTGTGTATTGGATGAGTATTCGGTGGAATCGCAGATAAAACATTGAAGATTTGGTTACACGTGGCTTGATGATTAGATTTTTAAAATTTTCTAATACTACGTACCTAACTGTATGACTATTCATTGTTCAACTTTGATTGATATTAGAAAAAGATTTTATGAAATAATAAATTAAATTTATTGCATTTTGGTCATTTATATGTCTGACAAATCACGTTCAAAAGTCATTTGTATTCAACTATTTTGTTACCTATAGTTTTTTTCTAGGTATTAAATTATTTAAAAAAATCTAGACACCTTCATATTTTTATGTAAGTTTATGAAAATAAATAAGTATTATAAAAGTAAGAATATAACAAAAGAACTCCCGAAAGTTTCAGTTACAATTGCCTATAAGGCACCTAAATGTTTTATCTGCAAGTCATCCCTTGCGTATTCTACACATTTCTATACAGCGAGAAAAAGTAGCATTTGGAATCGAAGGAGTTCGTCCAAACTGGAAATATAATTTTAAAGATGGCCGCCACTCTCTCGCTACCCCTACCCGCCCCCTCACCCCGACGCAGCCTAAAATATTATGCACCCAAAATCCATTGTCTGTTGCCATGACAACATTCCGCTCGATACTCAAGGCTTAAAGCGGAACAATCATCCCTACAGCTATCTCTTTCTTACTCGCAATATTCCAATGTTGGATCCGGATTTTCGTGATTGTCGCTCTCACTATGGCTGTGTGCCAACGTGTAGGGTTGGCATAAAACTCGCTAAGAGCAAGTGGTCTTGTTGGAACCGTTGGTTGGGTCGAACAAGAATGACTACGCTATGGGTATATAGCAGGTCTGACCTATATAGCTCGTGTATTTAGGAAGTACCTTAAATACATCAGGGTGTAGGGAAAATTTATGTACAGTTGGAAACTTTGCTATGTAGAGTTATAGCATAAAAAGTTTAGTAGTAAAAACTTACCAGTTTTGTATGGGACAATTGGGTATCATGAAATCAGTACTTGTAATACTGCTGATGTTTGTTTTCCCGTAACATTTTTTTATTCAGAAACTTCCTTCGATTTAACTTTACAACTTTTTTAGTAGGTAGAGCCAATTTTTTTATTATCACAAATCACCATCACTTTTTGTTTGCAAGAAATTTATTTAGTACACTCCTCTTCGGCTACTAATTTAGGTACCTCGTCTATTTTCTGGACAAAAAAATAACATCTAAACTAGCTCTTGATGACATGACTGAAGCTACCGTGCAAATGGTAGAGCAAGCTTAAAAATAAGTTCAAATAAAAATTAGAAAGTTTTCTAAGCTCTACCATTGGTCAATTTCACAAAATAGTTCATTTTTTTCTGTACCTTTAGGGTGACTTTCTCTTTTTTGTTCCAATTTCGTCTCTTCCTGGTTATACCTTGAACGCGGAAGGGTTGACTAACTTTCACTTGTAAAACAATTGTTTTTTTTTGTATTCTTAGAAATGTATCTAAAAATCAATAGAGTGCATTGTAGAACATTTTTTAACCCAGAGTAAGTAGGTACAGAAATTTTGTTTTAATATTAAAAATTATAAAAATTACCAACAGTAGAATACTCAGTAGGGCTTAATTTGTTACATTATCAAAATTTACCTAAGGTAACTGCTTCAATTATGGTAGAATAACTACATAAGTACTTCAAGTGAACAAGGTAGATGAGTTTAAAAGTAGGTTCATAAACTGAAACACTCTTACCTTTCCTGGAACTGCTTAAAGTTGTTTTCTATTTTAAAAAAAAATGAAATTAGCTAAACTTCTAAACTAAAGTTTGAAGTTTACTTTCAGGTAGAATTTGTTCACCTCATTATAATACAAAACTTAAAATAAAAGTATTTCAGGGATAGATGTAGTAGGTACATAAACTGAATAGCTCTATACCTTTCCTGAAACTGTTTAAAGTTGTTTTCTATTTTCAAAATAAATGTAGTTCCTAACTATAAACTTCAAACTTTTAGGTAGAATTTGTTAACCTTATTACAGATCTTGAAATAAAAGCCTTTTAGGTGAACAAAGTTTAATGTAAAATTACAGTTTTTTAGAAATAAACAATACTTTATTGCATTACTATATTCTTTTTAAAGTTTTATACTTACCTCTTGTTCCTAGAGCTCTTCAGAGGCAAAGCTAATCTCCAAATTTGCTAAAAAGTTCAGCCGTTAAAGCATAGATGGCGCTTTACAAAGGTGAAAAAAAAACCTAGTGTAGTGTACCAAAACTTATATTTTTCACTACAAAAACAAACGCAAACTAAACTATTTATCTTTTTTGACACAATACAGTTTAATTTCTACACAGTTTTTTTTTATTTAGCCATTTAGTCGATACCTACCTGCCTGTATTGTTTGCTAAGTAGGTAGGTATTAATGCCTAAACTTTTTTTAACTGTAAAAATACATAATAATCTAAAACCTTGTTCCTATTCCATCAGTTGAAATGTAGCTTAAACTTAAGCCAAGCTCTACCTCTCAAATATAATGCAACTTTAATTCTTCGCTGAGTATAACTTGGCTCACGTTCCGTCAGTGGTAGGAAGCTATTTAAAAGCTATAAACCGAAGATTGCCAGTATCCACCGCCTTAGAATATTCATGCTATAATGAAGGTGGGTTTTCGGGAGGAGATTCCATGCGGTGCTTGGAAAGTGCTTTATTTCTGTCCATATAGGTATTAAGTTCTTCTGGCGCTGTTGGTTGCGGGTTCGATTCCCACCCAGATTTGTGTGATGTTCATAGGTGTTTGTTCTATGTCTGTGTCTATGTCTATGTGTAATAAGAACCAATAATAATAATAAAAAAGTATTCAATCATTCCATCCTACTTATTTTGAAGTACATAGATGGCCTGAGACTTCCACCAATATTATTTATTTAAAAATAAATAAATAGGATCACGACTGTAATCACCAAGTAGACATCCTTTCAGATCTACAGCCGCTTAGATTCTATTATTACCTACCTATTATAAAGATATAATAATTAATTATTATTTACCATCTAAGTCACGACAAATAATAACATACATAGGCAGGTATGGTACCTACTTATGGGTGACCATACAAAAATTCAAAAGTTATTTCGTATGAGCTAACGTAAGAGATCTTAATAAAAAACTGCAGAATGTGAGCATGTACCAAATGTAATGTTTGGACGTGCCTCTGACTATTCCTCCAGACATCTTAAAGGATCCGAATGCCCGGAGATCGAAGATGTCTACCATACTTGGGGATATCAGTCGTGATCCTAAAACCTTTTTATTTTAATTTGGAATTAAATCGACGAGGTTCCACTCGGTTCTGCCTTTAAATTGACAAATGAAAACTCATGAGGTCCTCTAGCAGAATGAATATACAAAACTAGTATAGGTATTTGAAGAGGTTCTTCAAGAACTTAAATCGTAGGATCTAGAATTATTTTATTTCTTTTTAAAAATATATTTCCACAGCTACCCTCTACTTACAAAACTTTTAAATTAACATAAAAAGACTTTTAAAGAAATAATATATATTTTTTTAAACATAACAGGTAGATTAGTAGTCTTTAGTTACATTTTAATATTATAAATGCGATTATATGGATGTTTGTTTGTTACTCCATCACATAACGCTTGAACAGATTTTGATGAATTTTGCTCTTAAGATAGATTATGATCTAGATTTATATCGTTTATAGTTTTAATCATTTATTTTATTTAAATTATATCATATGAATGATCAGCAAGTTTAGGTATTAGGTACCTAAGAGCATGTTAGGTAATAAGTTAGACTTAGAAATCTAAATTTTACTTAGGATAGCTGAGACTATCACAGTTTGAACTATACTCGAGCTTAAGGTATATATTTCTGTTCAATTTACTCTGACCGTACTTAAAGAACGTACCTAGGACTTGAATGCTATATATTTATAAGAAATTTAACCCTAATAAATTTAACTTTGTGGTAAGGGATAAATGAAAAATATATTTATTGAAAGTTTTTTAATTTTATCAAAATAAAAGCTCAGTATATACCTACCTACTTATTTATGTGTTAATATAGGTACTATAAATAAGTTGAAGTC
The DNA here is from genome assembly GCA_912999785.1 of Hydriomena furcata. Taxonomy (NCBI): domain Eukaryota; kingdom Metazoa; phylum Arthropoda; class Insecta; order Lepidoptera; family Geometridae; genus Hydriomena; species Hydriomena furcata. The sequence goes on along the minus strand of OU538831.1, from coordinate 5,696,923 downwards.
ATAAAATGTAAACAATCATGAAATCGACTCGAGCATGTGACTTTTATTTTCATAGTAAAATTATATTTCAATTTTATTCAACTATTAATTAGTACAATTTTAATCTACTCTTACATGCATTTCCTACAAATGAACCAAATATATATTAAATTTACAGGCTTTGTTTCAATAAATGTCAATTAAAACTATTTGTATTGTCAAAATCTTACTTAAATTCTAATCGTCTTAACTAAGTAATTCTAAATTTAAATTATATAAACTTAAATCTAAGATCTAAGAATTTTACATCTAACAATATATAAACGAAAAGAGCGATATTTGTGCAGTAACAATTTAGACATGAAGACGAGGACCCGAAGACCGCTGACAGCATCGTTGACCAGTGTCATCCTCTGTTACGTATACTGAAGGTATACCGGAAAGAATGATGCACTCAGGATACATTCAGTATACGTACAGAAGGCGACACGTTATCTTCTCTTCTCTTCATAACAAGTACCTGAAAATAAAAGAAAAATGTTACTTACAAGAAACGAACAAAGTTTTACCTGCGTGATTTATTCTGCCCGATTTTATTTAGCAGGCAATAGGTTACGGTTCAAATGTGACTTTCTCACACTATGTTGTAGTCCCTCGCAATATCCTAAAAGCTCACCAACCGATGTAACTCACAGCCCTCACTCCCCATTCCTTTGGGAACACCACCTATAAAATAAAGCAACCGATTTACAGCACGCCAGGGTTTTCAAATCGAAAAGGGTTACACTGATAGCACATAAGTTCAGCTACCGTAACGCAAACAGTAAAACAGGCAAGTTATGTGCCACCGTAATGTAACCTTTTCAGCGGTTGTGCCTATCATTCGACTCGAAATGTATTGTCTCCAAAGACCAATGAGAATTCGCACAGAATTGCGAATTCACGCGATTGGTTTGCAAAAATATATTCGCAACTAAAAATCGGTAGCTAAGGACCGTTTTTTACAGCCTATTCTTCGAGCAACAATCAGACAGATGCCTTTGTCCACCGGCTATTGTTGCACAAAAAGGGATAAGTTACAAAAGTTCGACCACCACTCGTAAAGATAACTAAAGATTTTTTGTATGCACGAGGGATTGAATAGAACGACATGAAAAGGCGTAAGGGGGGCATTATATTCGTAATTTACGACACGAACGTCACACCGGGCCTGCAGTATTGATTCCGTTGCACAAAGTTGTCTATGCGTCAAAATATTCAGTGTTAGAGAAGCTAGCGAGATGAGATCGCCGGGACACGCGTGGAAGTTTAGCGCGCGGGAGTAAAAGCACGTGACTTACCGGTCCGGTCGGTCAGCTGTTCGCGTCGTCCGGTAAGTAAACATTGACGGATGACGGATGGGGTTGCGCGAGTCGGAGGGACGTGTGAGCAGGGTCGGCGTCGGCGGGCGTCTGCCGGTCTGGGCGTCGGGGCGCGCGTCCCGGCCCGCCATCGATTGCCGCCCTCACGGTCGGCGCGCGCCGCTCGACCGATGCAAGATTTTCATTACATACCTACGCCATGATCGTTGTTATTTGCACCCCGTAATGTTTTTTGATAGTTTGTTTAGGCCTCGCGACGGTTTGCATTATGGGTATTTACATACATTTAGATAGGCGCGCGACACCTTATTAGAATAGGCATGTGTGGTTGCTGATAAAAAAGGTCGATATAACTTGCCGGACGCCACCTGTTTCTGTTATCCCGCTGATTGCGCCCCGCTCCATCCTGCGGCAAGTCTCTGCAGTTTTTAATACCGGCATGGTCGGTTTATCCCGGACTTAGGATAAGATTGTAGTAATTTATGTGGTAAGACTCGTATTATAATCTTGTCTTGTGTTGTGAAACTTAAGTGTAGGTAGACATAAAGTTGAATTATTATCACGATAACAATTTTAATTTATGCCAAGTTAAATAATTATGTAAATATTCAAGTTGTTGTAAATAACAAGCCTAAAAATAGAACCTTATTTAGCTCATTCAGTTTCAGGAAACAGCTGATTCCTTATTGACGGGCATTCTATTTTCGGAGATACGTAGTAGGCCATGTCTATGAAACAGTTACGATATTAGACTTGACGAAATAGAACCTTTGTTCAAATATTATGGATATGTTAATATTTATAATTATTGTATTGTATCAACTTTTTAGTATTCTAACAAAAATATTGATAGGCATCCTGAAATACCTAGATTCGATTGTATTTTTTATGTACCTATTGTATCTATATTTTTTGTTTCAACTTTTTATTATTCTACGAGTAATAACTTTAAATAATACTATAAAATATCCGTATTTTGGTCCAGGGCTACAAAATAACATGCTATTTCAGCAACCGAGTGTGTGTAAAATAGTTATTTGTTATACAAGAGTGCAAAGTTGCTTTTTAACCGCGTGTTCAATTTTGATGACCGAGAAAGCGAAGGATTCAAAATGAGATTCCTGAGCGTTAGCGAGGGAATCAAAAGAGCACGAGGTGAAAAATCTTTGCACTCGAGTGCAACACGTAACTTTTCATTCCACCTCAGCGAGGAAATGACTAAATGCAAAAAAAAACGTTTACAATCACAAGATAGGTACTTTTATTTCAGTTTAGGTATTAACTACTACATTATGACAGGTAAGTATTACAGAATAATCTTAATAATGACGTGAAAAAATGCCGCGTAAAGAACCGCGTTCAAAGCAAATTGAAAAAAGAACACCAAGAAGGTTCCGAGTCTGAGTTTTTAACAAATTAAAAAAAAGTTGTATGATATATTCGGCACCATAGAGGTAGCAGTAAATAGGTTTAATGATTTTTTTAATTCACAAACTTAGTGCACACGATGTTCTAAATTCAATTTACTTTATCCTCTAGAGAATAAAAACGGCTTTTGCACTCAGATATTGAAGAGCAAAAATACTCTTTCCGAGATGGTGGGATGAAAAGGTTTTTTTATGTTTAGCAAATATGTTTCACAAACATACAACGAAATAGACACACACCTGTAATTCCCGAGCGTGGTAGACATACTCTCAGTTCTCCAGACGCTTAGATCCTGATTGATATCTAAAGGTAGTCAGAGGCAAGTGCAAACATTAAGTTTGACTCATTATTGCATTAGTTAGCATTCCGTTTATTATACTACTAGATACCGCCTTTGAGCAATTGTTCAAAATTCATTGATGAATGGTCAGGATTTGAACCTATATAACCTTCGGATCAAAAGGAGAAGGGGCCTCCATTTAGTCGAACACTACTATAAAGGTAATTTTTAACGTTGTAAAACGACTTTTAAATTGACCAATTTTCCAATTGATTAACTTGTGTTTCGAATGACTTTGACTACATGCCTACGCAAATAGGTAAGGTAAATTGGTGCAATTATTTATTATACAATTGATTAAAAGTTTTTGGATGTTTTATTTTCCATAAAGTATGAATTGTAATTGTAACAAGGTTAAATTATTATTTATTAAGAGTTTTTATTAAATATACAAAAGTAATGTTCATCTCAAATTTTACTCATAAAATGAACTGATATATATATTATGTTTGTTTTTGATTTTTATGGAAAATTACTAACATGATATCAATAAAATTTATAAAGAACCGAACCACTTTGGACTCATCCTCTAGAAGATAGCCATAAAATCATTTAAATCGGTCCAGTCGTTACGAAGATATCTGTGTAGGTAACTACATAAACCCTACTCCCTTGCATATTTCCTGTATTAAGAACATCCACGTTATTAGAAGTCGGTTTAACAAGCATCGGCAGCCAGCTTTTTGTGTAAATCCAGCCCACGAAGGTATTGCATCACGTTAATCACCTTTAGTTTTTGTCACAATGTGATTTGCGACAAAGATGGGCATTTCAAGCTGATTTTATTCTGGTACAAAACTAATTACACTTTCTTATAATTACGCAACAAAGGGTTAATATACAAAGGTACAGGTAAACCATGGTATTGTAAAATACCGTAAAGAATAGGGGTAATAAACGTTCGGTTTTATGCTTTTGTCTAACTGCCGAGGTAATTTATAACGGTATTTAAAGGGTTTATCTGATACGGTATTGCTTTGACTTACAAGGTTGTAATTGTGGGTACCGGTGATATTGAAGCCTCTTTTTGTCTCAGTTTGTTATTTCTCTGATTTTTATGGTCACCCTGGTCTGGATTATTTTCCAGCTTAATTGTATAAATAAATATTGGTGGACATTATCACAAAGCGCCATATAGCCCCAAACTAAGCAAATTTTGTACTATGGGAACTAGATAACTGATAGAACACATAAATACTTTTTTTTGTAAATAGGTACATACATATGATACATAATAATACCCAGACATAGAAAAAACATCTATGTTTATCACACAAATATGGTGTCCCTTATTTGATGCAGCATTGTAATTTACATTGGTATAATATTACATTTATACCAATGTAAATTACATGTAGGTATAGAACATTATAAGTATAGCGTATAGCGTTTTGCTAATGAATCTTGATAGATTGGTATAATTCAAATTATTGCTTTTTATACTAGGCTACCGACGATTATTATGAAGATTTCTAGCTCCTAATTTTTCTAAATCGCCTGCCAGTTTCATGCATAATTATCATGTTATTAGTCTCGCCTCTACACTATTCATCATTATCAGCTTTTTGCAGTTAACTACTATTACAACGCTACGGCTCTACATTATTAAAGTTATTATCAAGCCTATTAACTTTAAAACGATGCAAACTGATGATTTTTTATACCACTTGAGGGCAGAACAGTAGGTAGACTCTGGTAGAGCAGCGACGATCACCTATATCAAAAAACCACCTCGTAGATCACGAATAGCGATTGTAGCGTATTGATTACGCATACGCATGCCAACGCGCCCTATGATATACCTACTACAGCTTTGTAGTACCTAGCTTAAGGTGATAAGTGAAATTTTTGTCATTTTTTATGGGCTGAGTCTACCCGGATAAGACGGAAAAAGTGATAAAACTGCATTATCTTGAAAACCATCAAATTTAAAAAGAAACCGTCTTTAATTACGTAGCTAGTATAATTAATTATCTAACGAATTATATCAAAATGAACTGTTTAGCTATTCATAGTTTTGATTAAAAACGAAACTAGTGTTTTTGAAGAGCCAACTTTGGAAAATAAATCTATCGAGAAAAGTTTCACCAATTGTGTTTCAGTTCTTTTATTAATCTAGATTAAAATCTTAAGTTATCTTTGTCATAAAAAAACAAAACTGTATATTTTGCGGTTATGAGATAAAACGATTCTGCATTCATCAAACACATTAATTACTCGCCTTAAGGCATACAGGTATTAAGACTCGGTGCCTGTATTTTCACCGGCATCCATACCCTTGAAACCGGAACCCAGCAATGCTGTTTGGTAGAAATATTCTAAAATGGTAGCAATTCGTCCCCGGACGAGCCCATCATAAGGAGCTACATACAAATGAATACAAATGATAAGGGTAGGTATTTGTAGCTACTGTATGCGATGTTTTATGGTCTGGAGTTCAGAAATTATGATTTTTTTCACGTGGTGAGTTGTGTCAGCTATCAAAAGATAACTAACATCGAGATGTATTTGATGGTTTGTTCTGTCTTCTGTCTAAGCTACAAAGGGAGATATCAAGTTGTAGGTTTACATTCATTGATCTACGATCAAATAAGGCCCATTTTTAGGGTTCCGTACCCAAAGGGTAAAAACGGAACCCTATTACTAAGACTTCGCTGTCCATCTGTCAGTCTGTCTGTCTGTCTGTCTGTCTGTCTGTCTGTCTGTCCGTCTGTCTGTCTGTCCGTCCGTCCGTCCGTCTGTCTGTCACAGGGCTGTATCTCATGAACCGTGATAGCTAGACAGTTGAAATTTTCACAGATTACGTATTTCTACTGCTGCTCTAACAACAAATACTAAAAACAGAATAAAATAAATAATTAAGGGGGGCTCCCATACAACATTTTTTTGGCGTTTTTATAGATAATGGTACGGAACCCTTCATGCGTGAGTCCGACTCGCACTTGGCCGGTTTTTTCTGTCTTCTTTCTAAGCTACAAAAGGAGATATCAAGTTGTAGGTTTACATTCATTGATCTACGATCAAATAAGGCCCATTTTTCAACTTCAGCTGAACAAACTTATGATAAAATCTACTAATACCAAAATCTATATACCTACCTATTTTATCTAGGTAATACCTTAGTAAAACAGCACGTGATAACGTTATATTATTTTTAACGACCAAACGTGCATGGAACTTAATCTGCAGTGCAGAAACCTAGACTTGTTCTTTCTTTTATTAAAACATCTGAATTTCAAGAACGAGTAGATACACGAATAACGAATAGGTACATTTATGTAAAAATACCTCAGAGACGCTAAAAGAGGGTATAGAACTTTACCTATCAAACTCATTCATGTGATATGATGAAATATCGATTGATTTTTATATTAATCTGGATAGTTGAATGATTTAAAAAAATCTTTTAATTCGACTTTGACTTTGTTTAATAGTTGTAGTCAATAGCCTCAAATATCATTGTTAGATTTGCTTACTCGTCATTAAAAACATAGAAAGGTATATTCGGATAGATAAAGCAAGTACCTACCTAAATGACATGCTATTTATCACCTGGTTAAAGCAAGGTAACATTCAGCCATGATAAAACTTGTATTCACAGTACATGTGATTATAACTGGCAAGAGACTTGAGACTTTACCTGAAATACTTAACCCTGACAATATTTTTACCGTATCCAAGCGTCCAGCTTGATATGATTCTTGACAACGCATAGGTACCCATTCAAACTGAAAATCAGCGCTGCATCAACTCTCGCTGTTGCAGCATATAGCTGAGTGGTGACCAATTTTGTTGTCAATGTTGCCAATATGTAGGTATGTTTTTTGTTTAGTTTTAAGAGATTATGTTGACACAAAATAAATTTATTCTTTCTTTCTTTCTTTCTTTCAAACTGCTACACACCATCCATAGAACTGCACAAAATACTCACTGTCTCGTAGCTCACATCCAAATGACCAGATTGCCTCAACTAGGGGTGGGACTGGGAAAAAATGGGGTGGCACCACACGCGGCCTGCAAGCAAAAAATTAAGATTTATTTTTATATTCCCATTTGTAATAGTAATAATGGAAGCATGACTGTAGACGTACTCAGAAGCGGGATAAGCGAATCTGTGAGTGGAATATTGATACTGTTTTAATATTAGCTGTGATTGTGATTCAAATTCACGGAATTCTGTCAGTGTTTTAACTCGTTAACGTCGTAAAAGTGTAAAGATATTGTGATCAGCCCTGGTTTTCCAAATCGTTACTCATTATTTCCTTACTGACGCATACTGACATCAAAATGACGTCATACCTACGCAAAATACTGAACAATAAAATTTTGTGAAAGTTATAAGCGTAAATTGTGCAAATATTAAGCAGGTAATATGACGAGTAATATGGCGATAAATGAATACTTCATTCAATAAAGTAAAAGCTAATGAAAATATTGCTTTAGGTATTTTAATAATGGTGTAATATTTTCTCTTAAAATGCACGTGATTTACTCGATTTAGCACTTAAAATTGTTTCAGTTTCAGTGAAATATATCTGCAACTGAATGCTTTAAAGAAATTTTGCGTATCCTGTAATTTTCCGCTGAAATAAAATTACACGAAGAATAATATCCGCTCTATAGAAGTTAAGTGCTTTGATCGTCGCCTTATTTAAAAATCTGAAGAAAATTTATTGGTTTCTTAAATCTGCTTTGTACAATTTGAGTATAAATTGTAAATTGGTGGTGTTCAAGATACGATGATTTTATTGTACACAATTAGGCCTTAATTGCCTTAATATCTACATACCTAAATAAACATTAGTAGGTATGTAGGTACAGTGTGGAATTAATAATTAGTTATTTAGGTATGTATCTACTTGACTATCATATAAATTACTTAATTATGTAGTTAAATATATCATGCACGTTAAATTAATATTTATAAGAAGGCAGGATAAGAGGTGGACGTAGTGGGCAGTACCTACAACATCTTAAGGCATTTTAATTACCTGCTTAGAAATAATTAGGTACCTACCTACTAGGCAGATTGACACCGTTCTTAAGCAGAGCTAGGTTTTAAATTTGAACAATAAAGGCATATAACAATCAAAACAAATTTATATAAAATGTACCTACCTACAATAAATCTTATTAGAAACTTTAGAATAATATTTAAACATTTTAAAATAAATAATTAAAAAAAAAATTAAAATTAATAGGTAGGTACTCTTCCAATTTAATTTAATTAAATAATCAGTAAAAACAAATAAAAACAGTAGTTAAACTTACCCAGCATAAACAAAACAACACCGGCTTTTCACCGTTTTCCCTATATTTATCTGACAAATAACACATCAAAAACAAAGACTAGCATATTTTCTGAATTACTGTGCGTTAAAAATATTTTTAATGTTTCTTTTTGTTATATTTTTGATGATTTCTTTTCAACTCTAGGCCTAAACACAACAAAAGCGGCGGTGGAGAGCCGACGGCAGCCATATTGTGGCGCTGCAGTCGCGTCTCGCCACACGCTCATTGGCTGAGTGACGTCAACAGCGCCATGACAGTCCACCATTGCTACCGACATACCACCCTCCCTACCTACTCGTCACACAACTTTATCACCTATCACAACGTAATAAAGTCCATCAAACATGCAATAGTAACATTGTGTATTCAAACACGCGCCTAAGCTCGTCGGCCCGCATTCTTGCGTGGTGAATTATCGCTTTTGAAGCTTTTAGGATGCACCCTAATCGGGCAAGGGGGATCGTTTCAAATGCAAGTGAAGCAGTGATAGGTTTAAAAGATTTTAATTGCCTGTTGATCTGTGTTGTCTACTCAAATTTGAATTTAGCTAAGCCATAAACAGGATAACATTTAGGTATTGTTTTTATTTTGAATGTCATAAGCATTTAGAAGGTACAAGAAATATTTAAGTCTAAAATTATAATTTTACTTACTCAAATTAGGTGTACTATACCGTCTCGTTAAAGTTACTGAAACAACAAGGTATATTACGGCTGGTTCCATAATAACATGACTAGATGGGACTCAGAAAGGAATTTATGCTTCTACCTTTACAGGCTTTGTATTTTAAATGGTACTAGGGGTACGCTATAGCCGTAAGCTACTCGCATTGTTGCAATAATTTAACAAAATAATTGTACCTACTACTTTGCACATACCTACTTGAAGTTATACCTACATTTTTTTGTTAGTTTATTATTTAGTTTGAATACCTATTGTTTTTATTACTTACTCATTAGTACTTACCCACCAACTTATTCAGATTTATATTTTGCAATCCTGAGTTTGTAATCAAATTATGCAATTATTTCAATTATGTTGAAATTTCAAAAATCAACAAACCAAGATTTTTTTTTATTCAAATTCGATCCAAATTCGATCCATTGTGTATTAATTATATATGTTTATAGTAAAAAAAAGTTACGATAGTTTAAAAATAATAACAATATATAATATTAGAATTCATTGAATTTACGTGTTCTTATGACCTACTAAAATAAATTGACTAATAAGTTAGTAAAACGACTTAGTCGTAAAAATGAGTGTTTTTTTTTCGAAACCTTTAATTATCAGAGCTCAGTTGGTAGTAACTCTGCCTTCGGCGCTGTAGGTTGTGGGTTCGATTCCCACCCAGAGCAAATATTTGTGTGATGAACATAGATGTTTGCTCTGTGTCTGGGTGTTAGTATGTATCATATGTATGTATTTACAAAAAAAAAAAACAGTATATAAGTATTCTATCAGTTATCTGGTTCCCATAGTACAAGCTTTGCTTAGTTTGGGGCTAGACGGCGATGTGTGAAATGTCCACCAATATTTATTATTTATTTATTTTTATTATTTTTTTCATAGTCATTTGATTTATCCTATGCTCTCATTTGAATATCGTTAGAAGTTCTACGCCCGTCTATTATAAATTGTATGATTCATAACTTATCAACGCGTTATATATCTAGGTACCTAATAGACGAGTTAATATAGTTCTGAACTCTTTCATAGAACGATTCCTCGTGCAACGCAGATTTGAACTTGTGTGAAAAAATAATTGTCACTCAACATTTTGACTCCTAAAAATAATATAAACCTATAAAAATGGCCGACTATAAATATTTCTAGATATATCAGTCATTTTAACCTCATTCCCACCTTATTCCAATATCACTAAGATACGATGCAAAGTACTTGTTAGTACCTACGAGTATATTTCTGTAGATAAGCTATAACAAAACGTTTTAATAAATTGTTACTGTAAAATATTAAATTGGAATAAAAACGGTGGTGCGAGGGGTGTGCAACATCTGCCGTGCCCTTTTATTTATGTGATTAGTTCAGACATCGGTCCAGTGTATGAAGCAGTTTTTAATAAAATCGCAAATTTATATTCCTAATAAGTTTCGCTTCGTATACCTAATTTTTTATTAATATGAAAGCGTTTTTAATTAAATCGCACATAAAATATCAAATTATTAAAAATAAATCTATTGGAAAAGCAAATTTAAATACAGTTATTGATAATAAATAGGATCACGTCTGTAATCCCCAAGTACCTACGGTAGAGATCATCTCAGATCTCCAGGCGCTTAGATCCTTTTAAAAATCATTTATTTCAATAAAATCACAAGGACCGTCTAGAACGTCTTGGAGCTAGATGTCTATAAGGGTAGTCAGAGACACGTCCAAACTTTATATTTAGCACATGTTAACATTTTGGAGCAGTTAGCATTCCGTACGTGTCAGGTTGCAAAACCCATCGCCGCTATTGTCACCTTTATTGATCCTATTTAAATATATAAATGTGTGTAAGTTACGATAAAAAGCTAAAAGAAAAATATTCAAAAGCGATAACCAAATTCAACTTTATCAACTAGAAGATAGATTAAAGAGGTTAAAACGTTCACAGTCAAAACTTGAACGATGACATAGTAAACGTTAAAACCAGTGCCACAACTCTGCGGAAGGATATGATTTACAAATAAAACCGGCCAAGTGCGAGTCGGACTCGTGCACGAAGGGTTCCGTACCATTATGTTAAAAAAAACACGTTTGTTGTATGGGAGCCCCACTAAAACATTTATTTTATTCTGTTTTTAGTATTTGTTGTTATAGCGGCAACAGAAATACATCATCTGCAAAAATTTCAACAGTTTAGCTATCACGGTTCATGAGATACAGCTCGTGACAGACAGACGGACACACAGACAGACAGCGAAGTCTCAGTAATAGAGTCCCGTTTTTACCCTTTGGGTACGGAACCCTAAAAATGAAAAAATATTATCTCCATCATTTTATTATGAAACAGTTCCTGGTAGTAAAAATATGCACTCTCAGTCAGCTGGCTTTCAAACTGCTCCAAGTTGTGAGAAATCAAGTGAAATTAATATACACCTAACCTAAAAGTGATGGAAACTAGAAAATAAATAAAGATTTTGCTGCAAATCTTAGTAGGTAATGTAATGTTCAAGTAAATAAATGGCATAGTCAATGGTTGGTTGGTTGGTTTTTATCTCACTATAAATCATAATTCTATCATGTTTTGATTAGAGTAGGTATATTTATTTGTTAAACTAGCGACCCGCCCCGACTTCGCACGGGTTTAATACATATAAACCTTCCTCCTGAATCACTCTATCTATTAAAAAAAACCGCATCAAAATCCGTTGTGTAGTTTTAAAGATATAAGCAAACATACATACAGACATACAGACGCGGGAAGCGGAAAGCGACTTTGCTTTATACTATTTAGTGATAGTGATATATTATTTTGGCGATGTTTTCTATAATCAAGTAAAATTAGAGACACACATTACAGAAGGAAGTTTTTCTTTCCTTAGGTACTTTGCCACAATAGAACACGCAATTCATAAGTCACACTTATTATCGAGCAGTTTATCTGTGTTACTAGAGTGTGTATGTGTGTGTAGTGGAGTATAAATTTTAACACCACACTACATACCTAAGTCAAACTGATTATCGAGCAGTTTATTTGTGTTACTAGAGTGTGTATGTGTGTGTTGCGGAGGATTTTTTTTAACATCACACTGAAGTTGCGCTTTTGTTCACGCAACTATATTATTGATCAATATCTTTGGTATAACGTTATGGGGTAAGGTTCGCCATGTGTGAGTGGGGTCGGCAGCGCATTGCCGCCAATGAAGTCAAGTGGATGGAAAAAGCTTGGTGAAGATAACATTCACTGCTTACCTAATCATTGAGGCTCTTGATCACTCGTTTTGAGGTTTTTATTTTTAAACCAATGAAAGAAGAGGAGGTGAGAACCTAATATACGAAATGTATATTTTTTATGTATTTATTTGGTGATCCGATTTCGATGATATTTTTCTATTGTGTAGAGAATAGTGCCAAATTGGTTCCATTTAAATTATATTGATGTACGATTATTACCTAGTTCCTTCATGAAACTTGACTTTTCGATTGGTCGGAACGTTTCCGTAGGTTTTGAATTTTTTAAACGTATTTTTTTGTTATTGAAATAATCATTCTGAAATCGGAAAAGTCATGGACAAAGGTCGTCATAAAACAAATGTTGGCACTGAAATCGTTTATGTTGGTAACAATAAAAAAAAAAATCGTTTCTGTACATTTTTCGTTTAAATTACGTTATTATTTACAAAAAACTATTTACACACATCGCCATAACCACACCTAACATTATCAGCACAAAAATACCAACGAAAGTAACATCTTCAAGCCGCGCGTTGAAGGAACGAGGTCATTGCACCTACTATTTTTGAACCACGCCTTAATCCAAGGGAATAGAGTCGGAATTTGGAGTGAGTCGTATCAATGTAGACGATCAAAGATGCAGACTTGTGACGTGTGACGTAGTGACATGAGTTCGGGGTGACCTTGAACTGAGGATGACGGATTTCGGCCTTGCCGGGTCGCCGAACTCTAGATGTAGGTTGACTATCCCAATAATATTATAAATGTGAAGGTTTGTGTGTTTGTATGTTTGTACCTCAATCGGGTCTAAACGACAAATCAGATTAAGATGAAATTGACTGTAGATTTAGAATGTTACCTGAATTCGAAATAGGGGTGTTTATATTCCGAAAAACCTCCCCAAAATGATGAAAAAACGCAAAAGGGATGATTTGGGTATAGATGGCGCTGGTGTGTAAAAAATATCACATCAGTCGTATTAGCAACGTGCTTTACTCTAAGCGATTATTGAAGCTTGGACAGGACAACGTCTGTTGTGGGTCTACTAGTAATATTATAAATGCGAAGGTTTGTGAGTTTGTTTGTATGCTTGTGTCTTAATCAGGCCTAAACGACAAAACAGATTAAGATGAAATTTGCTGTACTAGATGTAGATTTAATGCCCAAATAAAAATTAGTCCATGCGATTATTGAAATTTGGACAGGAAAACGTGTGTCGCGGGTAGTTCTACTGTATCAGACACGATGACAAGATGCTATCGCTTTGAGATATTTGAAAACTGTACTGCGATAAGTTTTGTGAGTTATGTTCATGCAATCCACACCCTTAATAACTTTAAACGTGATACACTCTATGTCAAGGTGAAGTAGATAAGTAGATGTAACTCGATCTACCCTTAAACCTCTAGACTAAAGTACCTTGTAGATACTGTCTTTGCTTTTTTTGGAACACAAAGATTTGTGCATTGATAAAAAATCTGTAATGTAAATATTGGTGGACATTATCACACAGCGCCATCTAGCCCCAAAGTAAGCAAAGCTTGTACTATGAGAACTTGATAACTGATAAAATACTTATATATATTTTTTTGTTAATACATACATATGATACGTAATAATACCCAGACATAGAACAAACATCTATGTTCATCACAAAAATATTTGTCCTGGGTAGGGATCGAACCCACAACCTACAGCGCAGAAGGCAGAGCTACTACCAACTGAGCTGTGAGGCCAGTACTTAGGTACTAAAGATAGTAACGAGAAGCAAATCGTGGGATCGCGTACACGATTATTCTTCATAAAAATGGTACTTAAAAAGTACTTTAAGTTTGTAAATTAATGTTATTTACATTGAAATTTATATGTGAAACACACTTTGTTTTCTACGACTTCACATAAATATCATAAGCGAAGAGATTGCAAGTATTTTTTTTATTTTTTGATGAATGCAGAATCGTTTTTTTCTCAATAACCGCAAAACATGCAGTTTTGTTTTTTATGGCAAAGATAACTTAAGGATTGAATCTAAATAAATTATAGACAGAAACACGATTGTTAAAACTTTTCTCGATAGATTTATTTTCCAAAGTTAGCTCTTCAAAAACTCAAAACTATGAATAGCTGAACACTCTGAACAGTTAACTTTTATATTATTCGTTAGATAATCATACTAGTCACCTAAATTATAGTTTAGACAGTTTCTTTTTAAGTTTGATGGTTTGCCAGATAATGCGATTTAACACTTTTTCCGTCTAATTCATACAAAAAACTAAAATTTCAAAATTACCTTGCAGAGTAGATACTCGTATAATTAACAAATTATAATCTTTGTAAGTGTGCATGAGATAAGAAATTGACTGGATGCTTATATGTAATATACATGTCTAAATGTAGGACGTTTATCACGAGCATAGTATTAGCATTTTATCCACTTGAAATTGCCTCGTAAATCATTTGAAGCAGCTCCCATATACATGAGTTTTACAGTAGTTCAGCAGAGCATGAATTCACGGGCCGTCCATCCGACCGATAAATTATTTATTAGCTTTAACAAAGGAGCCATTTTGGCCAAACAAATTGTCCTCGAGTATATAGCATCTGATTTAAAATACAGGTATTTGACCGAGTTGCTGCTCGCACTGTAACGAGCTTATTTATGACAATAGCTGCAAGAGACTTTATTGGCATGATTAGTTCACATACCCAACAATGTACTTTACCAGCAAAATATTAAGTGTATAACAAACGAGAGCATTATTCATTCTGTTGGAACGGTTATTGGTACGATATGTTTTATTAATTCGGCTATTTCCTTTGCAATAGTTGACCGCAAACTGGGCGAGATGCAATCGAGTTAACTTACAGAATCTTCACACATCTAAATAAATCAGTGCGCTTCCAACTTTATTTCTGTCTCATTACTGACGTTGATGCCTTGCATAATGTAAGTCGTTAATTGCGCAATAAATTCGGATCGCCGTCAACAGTTCAAGTGTTTGACGCCAAGTTACATTGGCGTCGAGATCTTGTGGTACCGCCTGCAGGACTTGTCTCCTTGCCAAATATCCCAGCTGTGGACAGAAGCGTCGCGGACCGAATACTGATCAAATCTGCGTTATTGTTTTCGTTTTTTTTTCACTTTCATTCTATGGGTATGTAGGTATTGAATTTTTCATGGCGCATCGGAATTAGAAGTTGTTTTAGCGGCACGTCCGCCTATTTATCTGAGGACGCTTAGTTAGAGGAAGTGTCGTCAATTATATCGTCTCGGTGGCGACATTAGCATACGTTTCGCATCCAATTGAAACGCCGTTTATAGGCGTTTGAATTGCTTTTATACGCTGTATAAAAATAAATGAGTGTAAGTATTTTCGAACCGTCTTTGAAATCAGCTGGCAATGACGACCTGAATAAACACTCTAAAAACAGTTTTTGTACTAAATACTGATTGCAGCGCGTATTCTGAAAATAAAACTGCTGAAACTCTCTGTGAAATCAAATTATAATTCCATTGTAGACTTTTATCCTTTTACTAGTAATAAAAGCTCCAAACAATGTCAAATAAACAACATTTACATGACAATATAGATACGAAATCACGTTAAGCCATCGAATGACATCGACAAAAAGCACTAAAAAACGTCAATTAATAGAAAATTTCAAGTATCGTGACTGTTGCCATATCACCTTTAAAATATGCGACATAGCAGAACCTTGAATTACCGAATTGGTTTTGTCTCTGTCCTTTACATGGGAAAGTATAGAAAGGGGAAGCGAGAAACATGTGCATGTTCGTATCTAAAGCGCATTTTGTAATAGTAAACTAGATTACTTTATGATAGCTGCAATACACATTTTTACGAGGGGCGAAAAGGGCATATAAATCGATTTTATTCATGTCAGAATTATCAGATTTGTATTACGAATATGCAACAGAAGCACAAAAATAGCTTACCTACATTGGGAAAACGTAAATAATTGTAAATAAAGCTTTGTTTATACATTACCAAGTCCGTTAAAGCTACGAAAATAAGTTTGCATTAGAAGATTTTATAGGCAGATCTGTTGACAGAAATCGTGCCTAATACTCAAATTCATCAATATTATAAACATATTGATATGCATTATCTAACTAATACATCTTAGTGTCTGTTTGAAGTTACAGAGAACACCTGTGTTTATTAAACGATAAAAACCATTAACGGACAATCAAATTAAAAAGAATTATAGCCACTTTAAATCACGTATTTAGAAAAAAAATGCTCGAGATAGGGATCCAAATTTACTGACACAGTGGAATGTAAGTTCTGATTGTAGTCATTTTTAAAACGTCATTAATTACATTTCCTTTCATTGGAAAAGGGGTCGTATATTCATCAAGCTATGATTTAATTTTGCATCGGATGTTTGAGCGTTTGAGTCACTTTTTCAGGTTAAAGGGGCTGATGTAGGACGTGCAAATAAACACAGTATTTTTATAGCTGCAAACCTTTATATAGTTGCGGTCGATTTCTCCTCTTTATCTGTTCAGTGCGGTGTTTGCTTTATCTTGAATAAGGAAAGGTGTGCGTCAAAGGATTTTACTGTACTTACTTGATTGTTTGAATTACTAGTTTTCAATTAAAATGTTACGAGATGCAGTGAAAACATGATTCAAAATCATTTTTAAAGTCTAGAAGCATTTTTTTATTGGTCATCGTATTTTGAATTCGAGTATTGCGCTAAAGGCACTCTCAGTCGACGATTGTTTTTGTTCGAAACGAAAAAATAAATACTTGTGACCAAGCCACATCTCCTATTTTATAATGTATAGTTTAGGTGAATAAAGATGTACCCATCTTTAATCACTTCGAAAAATAATCCTACCGACCGCTGCAATGACGACAAACACACGTCGGTGCGTGGTCCGCCTTAGCTTTTCGAATAAATTAATGATATAAATTATGTATAATTACTTATCAAAAATCTATTCTAATAGAAATCTAGATCTACATATTATCTATCTTTAACAATAAATCACAAGTTGATTTTAATAGTAGGTATATAAAATATTTCGATTATAAATTCTAAAACGTATCATTTTGAAATAATATCTTTATCGTGAAAAGTTTCTGCTATTATGTTTTCAGCTTAATAGAAATCTAGGTAGGAACCTGAAGTAATATACTTATAAAGGAGATGGAGGAGATGTGGCTTGTTCAGAAGTATTTCTTTTTTCGTTTCGAAAAAGAGCAATCAGCGACTGGGAGCCCCTTAACTTAAATTGTTCATATTTGAGCCTTATCTTATCGTTTAATATCGTTTCCTGTCTGACTTTTGACTAACTATAGTAGGTAGTATATTATTACCTAATATTTTACGTAGTCATACGAGAATAACTTATTCTTCATTGCCGTTCGTTCAAGGGAGGGATGTACAGTATCTCGCATCTCGTGGTTGTAAGTTCCAAGGCTACACTAAAACATGACTGGAGCTCTTTGTTTGTTTGGGATAAAGCAACTGTTTTGGTATAATAAATGTTGCTGTGTCTAACAGTTAAATAGTAACTGTCATAATTCTATGGCATTAAATCCTCTGTTCACTAACACACTAACGAGGCGTTCGGCGGCTGTTTTGACTAACCGATATATTTAACCGATGTTTTCATACGTATTCTATTTTCTTAAGGTGTTTTATATGGGGTGAGTCTACCCGGATATGACGGAAAAAGTGATAAAACCGCATTATCTTGAAAACCATCAAACTTAAAACGAAACTGTCTTTCATATAAGTAGCTAGTATGATTATCTAACGAATTATATAAAAATGAACTGTTTCATAGTTTTGAGTAAAAATGAAATTAGTGTTTTGGAAAAGTTAACTTTGGAAAATAAATCTATCGAGAAAAGTTTCACCGATTGTGTTTCTGTCTATAATTTATCTAGATTAAATCCTTAAGTTATCTTTGCAATAAAAAAACAAGCTGTATGTTATGCGATTATTGATAAAAAACGATTCTGAATTCATAAAAAAAAATTAGTACTCGTCTTAACCGGTGGTTACGGTAAGCGCCGGTCAATATGATGGTGCGACACAGTATATCTGTTATCCTTTGATCATACGTTGGTTATACTCGTGTGACAACTCTTGAAAGTTTTATGAGCGTCAAGAATAAGAGTAAGTACCTACACTAAATCTACATTCACACGTTGTAAAAAGATAATTGGTTAGGCATCCATGTTCACTTTGCATAAGCTGCCGTACAACTTGCCTTAGAATTAAAATTTTAAAATAGTTCGAGTGGTGGTTTTGTTTAAAGCTTTGCCATTTGACAATCTTGGTGGAGTCTAAGCTAATATACACTTAATGCGCTGTCAGTGGGGATTTTTGGACTTTTTGTCCAGAAATCCCCATTGATGAGGATAATGGGCATTTCTGGACTAACCCAGCTAAGTGCCTGTGTACACCGCTCTTTTTAAACGCGCCGTCGACGCGCTTTTTTAGCGATGCAGACGCAATACGCACGCGGATCAGACGCAGACTATAGACCTTGCGTCTGTGTCTGTGTAGCGAGAAACGCGGCTCGACGGCGCGTCTAAAAAACGCGATGTGCATAAGCACTTAGATGCAAGAGGGTTCGATCTCCGGGGCAAAGTTTGTATGATTAGAAAATATTTGTTTCGGGTCTGGGTATTATGGTAGGTACCCGTAATTTCTGATACACATGACTCAGTAAGTCTTAGTGTGGGGAAGTTTGAACTATAAAGTGCCACATTCATTGAACAATAAATGATTACATAATTTTGTAAACTCCAAAAAGTCGAAATCTGTACGAATACCTACCAGATTTTTTTTTCATAAACTATTCTAGTCTTTTTTTAATTATTAGAGACAGAAAGGCAACTCAAGTAGTTAACCTATCTTTGTTAAAAATAAATAGAGAAGCTAAGTTCTTTAGGTAATGAAAAGTTTCATAATAAGAATTTGTACCCTCATTACATAACCGGAAAAGACAGCGCGTGTAGTTTCCGAAACTTGGAACTCCAAAAATACCCGAAAGATCCTATCGCGTTTTAATTCAAATTAGCTCTTTATAGGACTTACACATTTGTTTGTTCTAGAGAAAATGTTCGATTCGATAAGAGATCGTAAAACACTGCCCCTTTTGTCATAAAATCAGCTCAGTCTTTTGTCACGCGAATCTAACCTTTATAACCAGGTGTTGTGTAACTTGTGATATATTTTTTTGGCTGCTTTGTTTTATGTCTCTGGAAGGGTTACCAAGTTACGCGATGTAATAATAAACGTTTTGAGGGCAGTAAATATTAATAGAGCAGAAATTTATTACCAATTTGTGGAGACATTTACAGCTGATGAATGAAAAGCGATTTAAGTATTTTTTCGTGTCTTTGTGGGGACGTAAATCTTTCACAGTGATTCACAGTTTTGGAGAACAATGACAACCTTCAGTTTTACAAATAATAGTCACTACTGTTATTTTTTATGTATATTTCTTAAAACTTTGATTAGTTCCTAGTTTCAATTTCGAAGTATTTAACACTCACATTTTTCAAGAAAAAATGCGTTGGCCGAGTCGGAGGTACCTCGATTTTCAATCTGAAGGTCGTGGGTTCAAATCCTAACGTGCTTCAATGGATTTTTCTGTTTGAAAAATTTATATGCGCATCGAAACACGTGCTCAAAACGGCGAAGGAAAACATCGTGAGGAAACCAGTTAGTATTCTTATAAGCGGCGATGGGCTTGCAACCTGTCACGTATGGAATGCTAACTACTGCAAAATGTGGGCATGAGCCAAATGTAATGTTTGGACGTGCCTCTGACTACCCCCACTAGACATCTTCGAAGGATCTAAACGCCTGGAGATCTGAGAGGATGTCTACCGTACTTGGGGATTACATTCGTGATCCTATTTATTTTTATTTTTACATTTTTCATTTTTTATCCAAACAGGAAAACCTTACAGTTAAATTTACGTAGAGCGGTTCTATTCCCAATACAGAGATATCTATGATTTTATATGAAAACCATTTCCGAAACACACGGTGTACGTGGCGAAAAAATGCCACTAAGCCAATATATTGAAATTGCAATACAGACAAGGCAAGTTCTTTCATTAAGGTTGGAAAATAAAAACAATACAAGTGAAAAGGGTATCGGATACTGTGCGCATATTTGCCAGAGAAAATTCCCTATTATGATCCCTTCCCTAAAGTCAACTACGTCAGACTCGTGTAGCAATTGTCTACCGTCCGCCACATTAGTGATGTTACATTTTATCGAAAACAAATCACCAACTACGCAATAACGTCTATACATATAATAAAACTGTAGAAGAGTTCAATTCTGTACATTAAATAAAAGCCTTTATACAAGTAACACAAGCCAAAATAAACATTTTGAAATTTTTGTCTGTCTGTCTGTTATCCGGCTTTCACGCAAAAACTACTGGACGGATTTTGATGAAACTTTTTTTTTTATGTAGGTATTAGTCCTCGGTAACATATAGGCTATAATTTATTGTGAAGATTGGAATACCAGATGTGAAACTATCTGTCCCCCAGCGAAGCGGGCACGGGTCAGCTAGTCAGCTCACCGACTGGAGGCGTTATAGAGATCGACACGTCGCCTTATACAATATAACAGTTATTTAGAATTAGCTAAAATGAGATTTGTATATTTTTATACAGCCGCATTCGAGGTTGGAAAATGTTTCAAACGATCGTCGAGTCGATAAAAGTCACATAAAATATCAATTTACTGTATGAAGTATCCAATGATTGTTACAACGGTGATAAGTTGTAATTAAAGCAGGCTTTATCGATATAGTTTTGGCGAAAAGTCACCTCTCTATGCCACCCGCGAGCACACATGCTCAGCAAACAGAAAAGGCACACAAACAGACGCGCTTGTACAAAGCTTAAGGTACGTATTTAGAGACATAGTTTCATCCAAGAGTGGAAATTTCAATAAAAATGTAAATTTTTCCCAAGCAATTTCCTTCTCACCACTGCCGCCTCAGTTATTGGGTCCTACCGCATTATGTGCGGGTTTGGTTCGTTATAATCTACCTACAGAGTTGGATTATCTCGTATGCATTGTAGCGATTTACTTGTTAATTTTATACGGCATCAAATTACTGTTACCGCACGCGCTAGAATGGGTGTAATCCTTTGGAATTAACACTTTGCTTAGTCAAAGACAATTTTGTTTTGTATCACGGAAACGAGACCCATTTTTGATGCTATCTGATAATTTGCTTTTCTTTAGGTGTAAGTTTGCTTACATTAAAAAAAACTGCGTAGGAAAATATTTGTTTCCCAAAGATATGATGTCTATCGCTTGTTTTATCAAAATTAATAATGAAAGATAGATAGATTATAACTTTATTGTTCACCATAACAAAAATACACAATAATATATAATAATACTCAGATATAAAATATGTATACCCAAGTTGAACAGGTAAAATGGTGGAAGAATACTTTACGAAGATTGTACCAATAACAATTGAAACACAACGGATCAAATCTTTAATTAAAAAGATAAATTTCCCGGCGCCACCGTAATCACCTTATCTACCTAATTCGCGCAATAAAAGCAACTGACTTTGAAATCTGCATAAATACAGCGTTTTAAAACTTTCCGCTTAGTTGAGACGCGGCTTGTGGGGGGAAAGGGGTGGGGGCGAGTGGGGCAAACAGGGCAGATTAAGGACGTCGGAGCGAGGAAAGAATACACAATTAGTTTGTAGCTACCTGCTGCAGATAACGTATCCAATTTACCGAGATCCGCATCGCCGCAGCTCTCCTTCCCACCTCTATCCAATCTCTCCCTCGCATGGTACGTGCAGGGGTCCTATTTTATGCTGGTCGGCTTAAGGATTTTTAAAACGTGGATTTTTGCCCCGACCGGAACCGTGGGGCCCTGGATCGATCGGATCTGCCATTGTTGAAAAATCAAAAGTAGGCTGTTAGTATTCAAGTATTTAACATGCCTTGTTAAAGGGATGCAATAATGGCTGTTTTGATAGGCGCGATATCTTTTAAATTAAGTAAGCTTCCGTAGTGATGGTGGAAGTTAAATGAGGGTGTCTCTTGTTTTCCTTGTGTTTTGTTTAAATAGACTTGAATATAATTTTGATGTAATATTTTTCCGGGGCATTGTCGTTACACAATAAGCTATTATAGCCGCAGGATTTCGGTGTTTTCTGTCGTCAAAATTCCTAATAGACTAAGGAAATCTTAAGAAATATTATGTTATTGTTTTATTTATGACTTAAAATGATTAACACGAGCTCAAAACGGTTAAAGAAAACATCTTGAGGAAACTTGTTAGCATTATTTTAAGCGGTGATGTACTTGCAACCTGTCACGTATGGAATGCTAATTACTGCAATTGAACGTGCCTCTGGCAACCCCTTTCAGACATTATGCAAGAATCTGAGCACCTAGAGATGTCTACCGTACTTGGGGAATATAGTCGTGATCCTTTAAAATAGGAAATAGATAATAGAATAAAAAATAACTACGTTTTCGCTACGAGGTAGAAATTGTGGTAAGTAAATTGTTACCTTTTAGTAGTCTCTCCCTAGCATCTGGATTGGCAGTTACTGGTTCAGTTATTGTGAGAGTTGAGCATGTGGTGTCGGTCTACAAAATATGAGTATCACTAACAGTTCTAATAACAAAAAATTACTTGAAAAATGTTTATGTGACTGCTGTCATACAAAAAGGCGTAACCAGCATATCCTCATAAAACTGCGAGCTCATATTATACAACATTACACACTGGAACCCTATGTTTGCTTTAAACTTTACAGCACCCAAAGCCGCTCATAACGATTTCATTATTGTCTACGTAATAAAGTCGAGAATCGCACGATAATGTTTCAGTAAATGCAAATTTTATGTACATATTTTGCGTTTATTTTCAGCGTTGTAGCAACGAGATAAAATTCGCGGTAGTAAAATGATGTAAATACTTGGTGAAGAAGGAGGTTATTGTCTAAACTATTGCAACGAATAGTTCGCATGCTAGTTAGCTTTGGGAGAGGGCAGTCGCTTTCAGAAGTGTCTTTACAACCAGTTAGTATTCTTATAAGCGGCGATGGGCTTGCAACCTGTTACGTGGAATGCTAACAACTGCAAAATGTAGGTATTGTGCCAAATATAATCTAATTAATCCCTTTAGACGTCTTCAAGGATCTAAGCGCCTTGAGATCTGAGAGTATGTCTACCGTACTTGGAGATTACAGTCGTGATATTTTATTTTTTACAACGCATCAAAATTCGCGCTTTTGTTGTTGCACATTTCATCCAATATTCCTTACTAGAGGAAACCCTTGATACTAGTTCACGTTAAGTTATTTTCAAACTTGAAACCCCTGCACGCATAAACAGGATTACGACTGTAATTCCCAAGTACGGTAGACATTCTTTTAGACCTCCAGGAGCAGAGATTCTTAAAGATTTCTAAAGGGTAGGTAGGCACATTCAAAATTACACTTGGCACTATGTGCTCGTGTTTAGTGTTTTTGACAAGTAATTTTGTTTTTTTTTTAGTTAGCATTCCGTACGTGGCAAGTTGCAAACCAAAAGGTAGACATTTTCCTAAACCTCCAGGAGTTAAGATTCTTAAAGATTTTTAAAGGGTAGTCAGAGGCATATACAAAATTACACTTGGCATGTGACCATATTTAGTAGTAGTTAGCATTCCGTACGTGACAAATTGCAAACCAACTTTGGCTAGCATACAAGTATCAAGCAACATATTTGGTTACTTCCATTCGGGAAAGGGTAGATGTGCGTTCTTCGATTACGACTGCATATTCTTAGTTGTAACATCAACTCTACCTTGACTCAAACTTTTTAGAAACCCCTCAAACTTTCCCTCATGTTTGGTATCTAAAATCGATATTTTGGAGGTTCCGCATTTACGTAATTACGTCATCAGTCCGAGGAGATTTTAAACAAACCATAGCATGCGTCGTTCAATGTCGAGTAATGTCAAGGTACATCTCAAGATACCTTAAGTTGACAGTTATCTGAGGAATCCTCGACAAACTCGAGGTAATTTCAACTAAAACTACCATAACACGGTTTCGAGGTGGAGATATTTCGATGTTACAACTAAGGATATGGGGATACTGCAGTTGCATTGAGATTAAAATATTGCTATGTCACTGAAGCACTTTTCTAATTGACCGTACGGGCTTTTGTTGAGTAATTATGAGATAGATGTTTAGTTTGATGAGTATTGAACCTCCATAATTGAATAGCTAAAGTTCAGGATGGAAGTATATCAGTTTTAGTGCTTTTGGTAACAACCAACCTTAAAACGCATAATCAGTGATGAACGGCGATTACTGGTAGGTACGTAATTAAGCATTTTATGATGAAACCGGGTAATTGGTGTATTCAGAAAACAATACGAAGATTATTGGAGATAAATCTTTATCAACGATAAAACAAGAGAAAGTTTAAACCATGCGTCTTGATAGAACTGACACTTTACAAAAAGTGCCAGTTTTGACATTTGGACGATACGTTGTCGATACGATAGTGGTTCATGCTAACCCCTCTTGTCTTCATTTTCTTCCTCAACAATCTATCAAGATGCATGGTCTAAACTTTCTCTTGTTTTATCGTTGATAAAGATTTATCTCCAATAATCTTCATATCTATATATATAAAAGAAAGTCGTGTTAGTTACACTATTTATAACTCAATAACGGCTGAACCGATTTGGCTGAAAATTGGTGGGGAGGTACCTTAGAACCAGAAGACGGACATAGGATACTTTTTATAACGGGAACGAAAACGGGAAATTAACACAACATACGAACGAAGTTCGCTGGGTTAGCTTGTAGCTTATAACTATAGATTTTTACAAGGGTCTTTATCACGTAAAAATCACGTATCAAAAAAAAAAAAAAAAAGGATCACGACTGTAATCCCCAAGTACGGTAGACATTCTCTCAGATCTCCAGACGCTTAGATCCTTTGAAGATGTCTAGTCAGAGGCACGCCCAAACATTATATTTGGCACATGCCCACATTTTGCAGTAGTTAGCATTCCATACGTGACAGGTAATCAGGTAAGTACCTTTAATTTATTATCCCGACGTTTCGATTACGTTACAATATCCATGGTCGCGGGACTTACTTACGTGATAAAAACCTGTGTAAAAATCTATAGCCACATCTACTAATCACGATAGTTTGAAAATACATAGCTTATGTCCAGGAATAGCATTTAAGCTACTTTTAGGTACCACGCGAGCGAAGCCGCAGGCAAAAGCTATAACATAATGATGATCGACAGTCACATCCAGTCCTGACTACTACAATATCGTTGACATTATCGCAAGTTTTATATGTACATATTTTCAGGCGATATCAACATGCAGTGCGTGGTACAAGTTTTAAGAGATTTCGTACAGTGTTTAACGAAATCAGAGGAAATCGAACAGACACTCATCACAGTTTTGGATGAAAATAAAGCGGAAATCGAGAAGAGCGTCATCGCGACTTTCAAAAAAAATAAAAAAAAATCTATAGCTTTGAATGCAAACAAAAAATACTTTTTTATGTAAAAATGTAAATTATTGTTAAAAAGCGTGGGGTGCTTAGTGTTATAAAAATGTCTAATTGTTATAAAAAAACTATTGACATATAGGTCTAAAAATAATCATTTTAAAAATATCTAACACTATTTGATTGTTACAAAAAATGATTAACAAGTTATATGATAATAAAAGTTATTTTCAAAGATTTAGATTGTTTTTCTTTTAAAGTGTGTTTTTTTTAATCTATTATCACTACATAGTATAAAGCAAAGTCGCTTTCCGCTTCCCGCGTCTGTATGTATGTTTGCTTATATCTTTAAAACTACACAACGGATTTTGATGCGGTTTTTTTTAATAGATAGAGTGATTCAGGAGGAAGGTTTATATGTATTAAACCCGTGCGAAGCCGGGGCGGGTCGCTAGTTTTAAATAGAAATACGGCTAATTACCACGTTTTTACTTGTATTGCTGACGTTTCGAGACAATTCAGATGCTCTTCATCATGAGCAACGCCCGCGACCGCGATCAACGGCAGATCGGCGAATACTAATGAATAATGATGAAGAGCATCTGAATTGTCTCGAAACGTCAGCAATACAAGTAAAAACGTGGTAATTAGCCGTATTTCTATTTAAAATGATTAACAACCACGATAGTTTTAATTCTATAATCTTCATATTGTTTTGACATTTGGACGATAGGTTGTCGATACGATAGTGGTTCGTGCTCAGGCCACTGTGGTGAATTTTACGTATTTATTTGTCCCTCCAAACTCATGTTATCTGAATTAAAACAGTATTTTTAGTACCCAAAGGGTAAAAACGGGACCCTATTACTAAGACTCCGCTGTCTGTGTGTCTGTCACAAGGCTGTATCTCATGAACCATGATAGCTAGACAGTTGAAATTTTCATAGATGGTGTATTTATATTGTCGCTATAACAACAAATACTAAAAACAGAATAAAATAAATATTTATGTGGATTGATGTTTGAAGATTTGAATGTTTGAATCAATACATAAATAGTCTCAAGTTGACCAAAATGGAAACGATGATACCTGTATGAGTTAAAAAATACCATTCCGTACCATTATCTATAAAAACGCTCATGAAAATGAGATTTGTACAGCGCCTCTATTGCGTAAAAGGAACTAATTTTGCAAGCACGAACCACTATCGTCTGGTGAAGGTATGACAAGCTATCGAATATAGACACAAAAACTGTTCATAGAACAAATTTATTTCTTAAAGAGTTTCATCATCAAGGCTACCTGCTCGTGCTAGAACATTTTACTCCTGTATGAGTGCTCATAGTGATATAAAGCCTATTTTGCTTTACCGAAAATTTAATAAACTTGCCCTTTTACTTAATCCACCTGTAAATTATTTACTTATTTGCACCAATAAATTTCTTAATATTGCCACCACGTCCGCCTCCCTCGCAATGAGGCAGAGTTGGACTCAGGTCACAAGCGATTTAATGGTATTGCCAACAAATGGACATTTTCTTTAATGGTGGACCCATCAAGATGAAAATGCCTATTATTGGGCCCATTAGTTTGCACGCCAACGTTACATACATAAAATTGACCACACACAAAGATTGCAGACACAAAGACCCGAAACAAATAGCGCCAAATGTAATCTTTGGACGTTTTCAAAAATCTGTAGCGCCTGGAGATCCGAGAGGCGATTCACTGTATTTGGAAACTACAGTCGTGATTCAATTTACCTAATTTATATATTAAAATAAATAACACAACTGAAACTTTTATCGGTATTTATTGTATACGGTATCAAGACCACTGTTCTATTCTTTTGAAAAATAAACATTATTATTATTATTGTCGGTATAAAATAGTTATCTATTGTTATTGCTATGAAATTGCTTGGTCACAGTGGTTTAAACGTAGCTTTATAGTGACATATTTTGCGTTGTAGCCCGCCTGCGTTTCTCCCACAGTCTGTGTCGCGGTCGAAACTTAATTGGCAAGGGCAGCGGACTCAACGCTGTGTTTGTGTTTTTGACCGACTTGAAAAAGAATAGTTCTTAATTTGTGTGGTATGTATGATTTTAGTGCCAAATTGCTTAGGATTTTTAAGGTGTGATGGGATGATTCCAAAAAAATCTATATATATATAAAAGAAAGTCGTGTTAGTTAAACTATTTATAACTCAAGAACGGCTGAACCGATTTGGCTGAAAATTGGTGGGGAGGTAGTTTAGATCCAGGAGACGGACATAGGATACTTTTTATAACGGAAACGAGAACGGGAACGAGTTAATTCTAAAGCGAAACGAAGTTCGCCGGGTTAGCTTGTTCTAGATAAATAAAATCGTATTGGCCGAGTGGAAGGTCGAATCCCGGCCTTGCATTAATTATTTTTTGTATTAGAAAAATGTACATGCGCATCAACTTGCTCAAAACAGTAAAGGGAAATATCGCGAACGACGATGGGCTTGCACGTATGGAATGCTAACTATTGCAAAATGTCCCAAATGTAATGTATGGACATGCCTCTGACTTCTCCCTTTAGACATTATCAAGGATCTGAACATCTAGAGTTCTAAGAGTGCGGTAGATTCTTGAGGATTACAGTCGTTATTTTTTTCTTATAATTTCATAAACCTATAGTATACACGAGTAGGTACCTACACCAAAAAATATTGTAAATATTGTATTCTCTTTATGTAAACTTTGTTCTTTGAGAAAATAAACATCGTAAACCACAAACCTTAGTACATTTTTACAAATAAATAAATTAAACAATTAAATTACGCATAAAGTACTTAGCAACTGTTCGTTCTGCGACGCGATGTATGTAAATAAAATCAGGTAACGAACGCTTAGACCTTACGGAAAACTCAAGACATTAACATCGTTCTATATTACTTTAACAAGAAATAAAAATAACGCTATCAGATAGCAGAAAACCAACTACGAATTCTTGAATTGTATTACCTATTTATAGGTAAAAGCATAAGAGACAGTTTGATTATTAAGACGACAGCAAATTAAACTAGTTAAATAATTACTTACCAAGTAGTATGTTCAGGTATTTATGCACAGGGATTTACGTTCTACATAACAGGTTCAGTTGTACATGAACTTCAAAGTAAAGCTTTCAGCTTGTTAGATATTTTGAGAGAGCAATTATTGTCTTAGAAATTATTTTATAAATGATATTCATATAAAACACGAGTTACACCTACACGTATTTTTTTTAATGGGATAATTGTTTACTAACTAGCTTTTATTTAACTTGCAATATTTGTATGTATATACATATATGTAACTATGTTTGTTAAGGTGGAATCTTGCAACTCAATTTTGAAGCAGTTATTCACAACCGATTGAGCTGAAATAATTTCGATGACATTGCAATAATATAGTGACAGCGAGCTGATCTGATAATGGAGTTATGAGCTGTTCAACAAACACAAACAATGAAACTCCTCAGTAAATACTTCGATTGATTAAAAACTTTGCATTCTTGTCAAGTTCCGGTGACAATGTTATATGATGTGACAGGTAATAGGGCGCTGGTGGAATCAGTTTGTCATTGACAAATATTATTGAACTGAAAACTTATTTTGTTGTCAATGTGTGTATGCAAGAAAATTTCGGCCAAAGACCCATGATCGTATCACAACACCCATTCCTAGAACAAATATTTGCAGATCAAACATTTATTCCACTTCAGGGATAGAGCCCGCACCTTCTGCGTCACAGGCGGCTACTCGCCCGCCACGTTCCCAAGTCAATAATGAAACAAAATTAAATTTCAATCCTAGCAATGAAGCCGGCCCTTAAGCGCATTAGCGGCAGCTTAAAGCTCTAGAGAATATTCTAATTTAGTCAACTGTCTGTCTAGTTATTTCCGTCTTACACTTGACCATTTAATGAAGATCTTTCAACGGTGGTTTGGAGCGGGTTTATTATAATATTTGTTATGAGCACGGCGGTTCAGTTAAGCTTGGTTATGTTGTATACGGATATTCCATACCTACCAGACAATGGGTGTGTGCATTTTGTTAAATTGCGAAGAAGCGAGTGTTCGCGTTGGGCTCTAGGGAGAACGTCTGGTAAAAGGGGTTTTTAGAACTACAATTTCTAGTCGCGTTCAAACTCTTTTTCTCAGGATAAAGAGATACTTATTTTAAATTAGATCTAAAAAATAAGTAATTAAAACTAACCTTTTTTTACCTCTTTCTTGCTAAGATAATCAAGTTCGGTAGATATCCTCTCAGATCTCGATGCGGCCAGATGCGTCAAGATGTTGAAAAGGGGTAGTCAGAGACATGTCCAAATATTATATTTGGCACACATTTTGCAGTAAGTAGCATAAAATTCTTGCTATTTTAAATGTGTAATATGCTTGAATCGATGCGAACTTTAACAACGCTCGCCCTTTGAAAGTTCCTTATGTATGTCTTTGTGTAAAGCAGTTTGGTCAGTTTTTAAATAAGTATTCATGTATTAAAAGTACCTGACAAAATGACACTTATTGCTTGAACTGTCAACTTTTTGGGAGTCAGCTTGCATATTTTTAAGCTCATACATAATTTGTGTTTTAGTTGCAAAAATATAATTTTATTAGCACTTTTATTACACAATCAGGCACATAATGATACACGGCTTATGTTTGTTCCGACTGAAACTTGAACTGTTACTTTGCTCACTACTTTCCATCCTCCGGTTGCCTGGAAGAAATCACTTTTTAGCTTTATTCCGCCTAATGTACGTAATTCGAAAATTATTTGTACAATGATTTACTTGTTTATTTCTGGTGTACATTAAAGTATTATTTAAATAATAATATTAAGGTATTTTTATCAGCATTGTCTTTTAATGAAAGTCTGATCCACGCCACAGCCTTACCACAACTCCTAGAAGTCTGAAACTTCGAGGATATTTTCCTTTTATGGTGTAGGGGTGCACCGAGAGAGGAATTCTATAAGTGTATGCAGCGGTTGAAGTTTATTTAATAACTTTACGACGACGAAGTCGCAAGAAATGTAGTGATTTATAAACCATAGTTTTGCTTTACCAATATTATAATTGTCAGACATCACGGATGATGGAAATTACGGTAGTTTGTATTGTATTTTGTATGTAAAAGTATGAAAACATAATCTTTCAATGCATTATACCCTGTGATAAAATATATCGCGTTTTACAACGCAACATAAAAAGAAGAATGGGCGTTCTTTACCCCTCAAATATGTCTCAAGATCTCTTGTTTCCTATTCTCACAGCCATAAATGTCATTTTAGCACTCCACTAGCCCAGACTAAGCGCTATTGTAGGTGATATACCTATGTGACCTGATTATGGGATTTTGCGGAATAGGCAAGTTTTAGGGTCACATAAAAAGATGGCCACTGTATCAGGACAGTTTGGGTTTCAAATGAAAACTAATAAAAACCAGCCAAGTGCGAGTCGGACTAGGGCCTGAAGGGTTCCGTACCATTATCTATAAAAACGGCAAAAAAAAACACGTTTGTTTTATGCGAACCCCACTTAAATATTAATTTTATTCTGTTTTTAGTATTTGTTGTTATAGCGGCAACAGATATACATCAAATGTAAAAAAATTAACTGTCTAGCTATCTCAGTTCATGAGATACAGCCTTGTGACAAACAGACGGACAGACGGACAGATAAACGCACTCCAAAGTCTT
Organism: Hydriomena furcata; assembly: GCA_912999785.1. NCBI lineage: Eukaryota > Metazoa > Arthropoda > Insecta > Lepidoptera > Geometridae > Hydriomena > Hydriomena furcata. Next base: position 5,665,364 of record OU538831.1, on the reverse strand, counting down.
AGTAATAGGGTCCCGTTTTTACCCTTTTGGTACGGAACCATAAATAAAAACAGTTTAGGGGAACAAATTTGAATGTACAGAAAAACCCGGTACTTTCGTAAAAACTATTCATTTTCATACCAAACGTACCACAAATTATATTATCCAAATGATCATAAAAGTTAGTAATAAAATCCACAAAAGATATTCAGGTATGCTGAGTATAACAGAAAAGAGGTCACAGTATACTCGACGCCATTAAATTTAAAATAAATTGCGACACCCCTCAGAAACAGTTTATGAATACATGTAGGGGAAAATCTTGTTGAAATGCATAATTCCGAAGAATTATGTGCATTGTTCGTAAACTGGTTGCCATTGAAGTGACCAGCATAATTGCAAAGATCACAGGATAATGTATGATAATGATGTTTGAGATTTGACCAGGTGGCTTCTTGTATGAATGGAAAGACATGCTTTAAAGTTTAGAAATTTTTAGTGTAAACAATTTAGTTTTTTTATAGCAGGCAAATTAGATAATACTTACCTCTGACTACCTTTTTTAGACATATGGAGATCTGAGAGAATGTTTACCGTAGTTTAGGGTTACATTCATGATACCATTGCATTGCATTTTATTTTCAATTTGATTAGAAGAACAAAGTATGAACTAAAAATAAGAACCTAATCTATCTACCTATTGTACTGACTTATTACGTAGTATTTTTTACGAATTTTATTACTTTTTACGGTTACTCGTAACTTCAGTAGTTAGATAATGCCTGCAAAAGTGTCTTATTTAAGTTAATCTTATATTCAAATATAACCCTGTGGCCTGAGCACGAACCACTAATCGTATCGACAGCAGTTACGTTTTATGAAATTATAACGTAAATACTGGCTTCTGCCTATTACTTTATTGACCAGGGGGTTCAGCATGAACCATTATCGTATCGACAACGTATCGTCCAAATGCAAAAACTGGCACTTTTACTATACAAAAAGTGACAATTTTGACATTTGGACGATACGTTGTCGATACAATAATGGTTAATGCTGAACCCCCTGGTCGATAAAATAATAGACAGAAGCCAGTATTTACGTTATAATTTCATATAAACGTAACTGCGTCACATGGATAGTTGAAGTACAAGCATAAACAAAATCGCAAGACATTATCCCATCTCGTTATTATACGCATTACCCTTGATTATTGTCCACACAATTGCACCACCATCCCTACACTCGTACTACCATTAACCAGCTCTCATAACACTATATCTGCTATGAAATATGCGTTTAACTGTACCATGATGGCGTCTGCACACACTCAAGCGATTATGGCTCCTCGTGTGGACAAAGTAGAGGTTGGATTCGCGTATTTTGCATGGGTCCGTTTTAAAATGGAGGGTTCTAATGTCCGGTCTTCGGTTGACTCCCGTTTGACCATAGGGGTAATTTGGAAGCAGACAGCAGACTCATTTACATCACAATGTGAGTCGGATCTCAACGCGGGAGGGGGTTTCCGTCCGTAGGATAAGCCAATGTTTTGTATGTATAAAAGTGTTGTCTAAGTCGCTGAATAGTTGAATATTAATTGTTCGTAGAAAACTGTAGAGGTAATGTGTACGTTTATAGGAAAATTATCCTTGATCGAGGTGACTTTTATATAATTAGGTAGCTGAGAAGCCTGGACATGGAGAGCATTTACGAAAATGTTATTTGTCTAGACGACATTGTAATCAATTTTTGCAGTCAATTGAGAATTTTCTTTATTTCGACGCTAATGCCAGCTTACTGAGTTTTCAGAGCAAGTTCTGTTTTCTTTGTTGAAAGTTGCCCTTTTTCTCCTAAATATAATTGGGTGGCATCATAAAGTGTTATTTATAAAGGCTCTCAGAAGTTTCTGTTCAGCTATTTAGCGGGGAATGGGTTTCTTTACTTTGTTTTGAATATTTTTGGTAAGGTTATTTTTTTTTACAAACCTTACAAAAAAACTTGTTGGCCAAGTGGAAGGTACCTCAATTTTCAATTCGAAAGTCAATCAATGGATTTTCTTATTTAAAAAAGTTATTGACGTGGACCACGTGCTCCAAACGATGGAAAACATGGTAAGAAACCAGTTGGTATTTTTATGAGCGCCGATAATAAAATTTATTACAACCATCACTTACCTTTGATGTCGACTGTACTACTGATGGCTGTAGTTGCGAAAAAAGTGTTCTTTCCTTGTACCTTTACACTTAAATAGCCTTTTAAATAGAAGTCACCGGATCTTAGCAGAGTCATACTGCTATATTTGAATGTAACTCAATATAACTAGAGAGCCTTACGGAACTATAAACTTGCAGTAACCTGTCTACCAAGCCTGTTTTTCCATTCCCAGTACACGCTGATGCAGACACTATCTACGTACATTATTGTGTGAGAACTCGTTGCGATTTCATTAATAAAATATACCGCGTAGAGCCGATTACGTAAAAATGATTCTAAAGGGCGCCAAGACATAGAATGAGCTGGAAATATTAATTTCATGTTGTAAAGTGCAGCTCAACGTGACGTGCATTGGATTCTGAGCTTTAGCCAACGATAAAATCCAGTATATTTGCTGTACAGTATCCCAACTCGCTTGTCAGAGTGCAAAGCTATAGATTAAATAATGAAATATGATCACGACTGGTCGTCTACAAGGCCCAAGTCCTCACAGATCTTCAGGTGTTTAGATCCATGAAGATTACTAGAGGAAGTAGTTAGAGGCACGTCAAAACATTACTCGATCTGTTCGATTTAGAATGATACGTTGACTATGACTATCCTAATAATAAATATTATAAATGCGAAAGTTTGTGATAAGGCTGCTAACATAGCAGCATGTTCCCTAATCAAAAATAAACAACAAAACGGATTAAGATAACATTTTCTGTAGTATGTATATAATATAATACGAAAAACAACTCATAATACGAAAAAAAACTCCTAAATGATGAAAAACGCAAAAAGGATGTTTTTGGTATAGATGGCGCTGGTGTGCAACAAATCTGACATCCGTGTTGACATCGGTCGTCATAGCAACGTGCGTTACTCTATGCAATTATCGAAATTTGGACAGGACAACGTCTGTCGCGGGTCGGCAAAGGTGTTGTCAAAGGTTGCTTGAAGTGGCGTTACGTTATTTTTTTTTTAGGTTTTACCCAGAGTGGAATAATTTCAAGCACATGCAAGTTTAGTCATAGAAGAGCTAAGGGGTTGACAATACTCTTGCTTTAATATCTGAGGGAATGCTTATTCGACGAGTCTTTGTCTATGAAGACATCCCACTATATACGAAGTTTCTTGCGACAATAAGGAACCCAGACGGAGTTCTAGGTATACAGATAATAATATAGTAACTCGGATATTAAATGCGTTGTATTGTTACTGAATACTAAATAGGATAAGTACAGGATTGTAGGCTCATAAATAATACATTGTACCCTATATTAACTGATTACCGCCTTTTAAACTCGTCAGAGTTTTAACTTGCGCGTACTCTTTCAGAATAATTAATTAAATATTGGTAGATATTTCACACAGCGCCACCTAGCCCAAAATTAAGAAAAAATTGTACTATGAGAACTAGATAACTGATAGAATATACCTACGTACATATATTTTTTGTATACATGTACATATACATACTTGTACATAACTCAAGACAGAAAAAAATATGTTCATCACACAAATAATATGTCCTTGTTGTCTAATCCTACAGTGCAGATAGGACACCAACAGTGATGTGTGTGTAACACGTGCTTTCGTTATACGGTTGTCGTCACATCATATTAGATGCCTCTTTACTAGAACCTAAGATGGGATAAGAATGAGAGTCAGAAGCGGTAGCACGCACACGCCATTAAAAAAATAAATACTGTAATCCATAAGTAAAAACTCTCAGATCTCCAGCCGCTAAAATCCTTGAAGTCTTAAGGGAGCTAGAGGCACTCCATTATTTTGGCACATATCCACATTTTTCCCACTGCAAAATGTGCTATTCACAGGTAAAAAAACAACAAAATGGTGAAATCGTTTGGCCTGGTGGAAGCGAACCCTAACCCGCTACGTAAATCAGGTATGCACCTCATCTCCGGTTGATTCATAATGCATTTGCTCACGACAAGTTTAATTACAATGTTGATTGGAACTTGTTAGGTGTCACGTTTCGACATGTTGTACAGAAACGGTTTTAGCATAATACTGTGTTGTCTGGGAGTTTCCTAACTTTCCGAAGATCGTGGATGGGAATCCTAGTCGTGTCCTATCCTAGTAGTGTGTGTTAAGAAACACATGTTCAAAACAGTGAAGGCAATAATTTTAAAGGTATTAATAAGTATTCTTATAAGCGGAAATGTTTACAACTATAAATAAATAAATAAATAATGGTGGACTTTACACACAACGCCATCTAGCCCCAAACTAAGCAAAGCGTATACTATGGGAACCGGATAACTGATAGAATACTTACCCAGACACAGAACAAACATCTATGTTTATCACACAAATGTTTATCCTGGGTGCGAATCGAACCCACAACCTACAGCGCAAAAGGTAAAGGTACTACCAATAACTGAGCTGTGCTATGCTGTCCATACTTTTGGGTTTTCTATTAGAAACTGAGCAGACCCGCGAAAGACGTTGTCCTGTCCAAATTTCAATAATCGCATAGAATAACGCACGTTGCTATGACGACTGATGTTAACACAATGTCAGATGTTATTGCACACAAGCGCCATCTATACCCAAATCATTTTTTGCGTTTTTTATCATTTTGTGGATGTTTTTGGGAATATAAATACCTCTATATCAACATCAAGTTTCATCATAATCAATTTGGTCGTTAAGGTTTGATTAGGGTACAAATATACATACAAACTCACAAACTTTCGCATTTGTAATGTTTTAGGATGTCTATGTCTACAGCAACATACCACAGTAAACCAGCAAACCTAGGTTCGTTCCACAGCATGAGAACAACCTCGCATCTCCACAACAACAATGTAGCGTCGACCTTCCTTAATCAATGCACACAGCGTCCACAATCACCAGTAATAGTCTGATATACTGCCTGAATGCACTGTATGTAAACTTAATTTGAATTCCTGCAACGAACACCTAACCTTGTTCAGAACAGAATACGGTTCATAGTCGTGTAGAAGTATGGAGTACAATATAATAACGTACTGTTGAGGTACAATGCGGATGCAATTGCGATGTCCCTTGCAATTGAACGTGGGCTCCAACTCAAATTGACACGTATACTTATTCCATAGTTAACGAAATTGAGATTAGTCTGGATGTAGTGATCATCCGCGTCTCTTGCTACCAGAATTTTGGCAACATTGTGACTTAAGGCGAGTAATAAATGTTTTTGATAAATGCAGAATCGTTTTTTCTCAATAACCGCAAAACATACAGATTTGTTTTTCAAGACAAAGATAACTTAAGGATATAATCTAGATAAATTACAGACAGAAACACGATTGGTGAAACTTTTCTCGATAGATTTATTTTCCAAAGTTGGCTCTTCAAATACACTAGTTTCGTTTTTAATCAAAGCTATGAATAGCTAAACAGTTCATTTTTATATAATTCGTTAGATAATCTTACTCTCTAAGTAAATTACAGACAGTTTCTTTTTAAATTTGATGGTTTTCAAGATAATGCAGTTTTATCACTTTTTCTGTCTTATCCGGGTAGACTCCGCTCATACAAAACGTCAAAAATTTCACATATCACCTTATTATTTTCCATCCACTGCGATAAACAAAAATTCCCAAACCACGCCCCTTTTTTGTTCCACAAATATAACAACAATGTTGTCGATTCAGGTAGGTACGCAGCTTCACTGGACACGCTCAGTGAAACTCAATGGTATGCGATCTATGCAAGTCTATTGATCCCAGCACGGGTTCAGCTCAGCCATAACACTAGTTTAAGTTGAAAACTGATTCATCCTATTTACAATCCACGGAAAAACTCAAGGCTAAGTTTTCTACGAAAAATAGGTCATCACAGTTAATATAACATTTATGCAATAAACTAAATCAAATAGTCTGTTTTATTTCAACACTGTTTAACATCTGATGGAGCTTCTTAGCTTTTCATTTCAATAACGCTAACGGACGTACAAAACTAATTCCGAGGGTAATCTTTATTTATCGTAGAATATATTTATGTTATTGTAAACATCAGAACAGGTGGGATACTAGATCTAAAATGAAGACATGACTTGACTTTTACAATGCTCTTCAGTTGATAATTTCCGGATTTAATTTTATTTAGTGTCATAAAAGTGCGACTAACGGAAGTTAAACGAATATCATTGTCTTTCGAAACACGTAGGGTAATAAAAATTGACAAAAACACTTTAAAAAACTATGAAAACAAATAATAAAAATGTATATCCAGACAATAGTGCAGCAACAATGAGAAACGAATGACAAAGACTTAAAAAGACACAATATAACATTCAACCCTTTCGTCAAAAAATGGTCTCTACACTTCCTTATTGCGTCATAAATAAAAGCAACAAATCTTTCTTTTCTTCAACGTTTTTTCGTAAATTACTTCACGGGTATTGCAAGATTAGTCATTGGCGCGACGTGATGAAGACCGCATTAATATGTCCCAGAATTCAACACGATACCTAAAGCCGGGTACTCACTAGCGAGCTGTAACTGTCACCGGTGTGTTACTGTCACTAAAAACCATGTTACGAGGTATGTGAGTCTATCGCGAGCAGACGAGGCTCACATGCATACAAGCTCACACTGTATCTCTTTGGTAACAATTACGAGCAGTGAGTTCCCAGCTTAACGAACGCAAAACTGCACGGATACAAACAAATGGGTCACAACTCTCAGACAGCTAAGAGATGCACATTTTCAAGTAAGTAAGCAAAAATTTCTGCTTCTACATTTTCAAGTTTTTCTGCAATTTATAAAGCTTTTTACGTTAATGCATAAAAGGAAAAAGCTGGAAAGTGCTTGTTGAATTTATCTTGTAGCACATCATGTTGTTTATTGATTAGACTCACAGCTCAGTTGGTAGTAGCTCTGCCTTCTGCGGTGTAGGTTGTGGGTTCAATTCCCACCCGGTTCATATATTTGTGTATTAAACATGGATGTTTGTTCTGTGTCTTGTTGTTATAGTGTAACTTAAGTATCTACGTATTTTAAAAAGTATATAAGAATTCTATCAGTAATCTAGATCCCATAGTACAAGCTTTGCTTAGTTTGAGGCTAGATGGCGCAGTGTGTAAAGTTCACCGATATTATTTATTTTTATTTGTATTTTTTTGTAGAATAACTTTACATTATAACGATAAAGTAAGTAAAGTTCGTATGAGCTAGTGGCCAACTCTGGTGACGGGTTTATAGCCGCCCTAAGGGTGACGTCATGGCTTAACGACTTTTTAAAACCAGCAGGGCTATTTTGTAAAAACATGATTATCATGTTATGATGTTGAATGCAATAACCTAATGTCAGAGAATACCTAATCTGTACACTTTTCACAGTAACTATGCACAGTTTATGCACCTATACCTACGCTTCTGCGTAGGTATTATATTGGAAGCGTAGGTATAGGTGCCTAAACAGCATAAAAAGCGTAGGTATTATGGCATTCAGTACCATAACATGATAATCATGTTTTTACAAAATAGCCCCACAGGACAGGCATTATGACGAATAAAGCTCACTTGCACTTTACATGGTTAGCGATAACTCAAGTTTACGTTGACTTAGAATGTACTGTCTTCTCTGGTTAGACGCAAGTGGGGTGCAAAAAAGACATATCCATTATCCTACTAATATTATAAATGCGAAAGTTTGTGAGTGAGTGAGTGTGTGTGTGTGTTTGTTACTCTTTCACGCAAAAACTACTGAACGGATTTAGATAAAACTTTGCAGTAATATAGCTTATACATCAGAATAACACATAGGCTACTTTTTATCCAGGTACCAGCTATCCAGGAGCAGCTAGTTTTAATTATATTTTATAAACTAATTTGTCAATTAATTTAGAAAGTTTTTCGCAGATTATATTAGAATAATGTTTTACCTGGATTTAATCGTTAAGGCGCTCCCAGTCGACGATTGTTTTTGTTCGAAACGAAAAAATAAATACTTGTGAACAAGCCACATCTCCTATTTTATAATGTATAGTATATGTGAATAAAGATGTACCCATCTTTAATCACTTCGATAAATAATCCTACCGACCGCTGCAATGACGACAAACACACGTCGGAGCGTGGTCCGCCTTAGCTTTTCGAATAAATTAATGATATAAATTATGTATAATTACTTATCAAAAATCTATTCTAATAGAAATCTAGATCTACATAATACCTATCTTTAACAATAAATCACAAGTTGATTTTAATAGTAGGTATATAAAATATTTCGATCATAAATTCTAAAACGTATCATTTTGAAATAATATCTTTATCGTGAAAAGTTTCTGCTATTATGTTTTCAGCTTAATAGAAATCTAGTTAGGAACCTGAAGTAATATACTTATAAAAATAGGAGATGTGGCTTGTTCAGAAGTATTTCTTTTTTCGTTTCGAAAAAGAGCAATCAGCGACTGGGAGCCTCTTAACACGAAACATAATTTAATATTAATATGATTTTAATTCTAATATCTATAAATTCTAATAGGGCGAAAACATAAACCTGTTTGATATTGACAGAGTAGGTACGAGTATACTACCAAATATGTTATTAAAAATTTATATTTATGCCGCTTAAAATTGTCAAAGACTAGTAATATCCCGCGGTTTCACTCACGAAAACGACGAACATAAAACGAAAAACATACCCAAAATGCTTAAAAAACGCAGGGATAATTTTTGTATAGATGGCGCTTGTGTGCAAAAAAACTGACATCCGTGTCATCAGTCGTCATAGCAACATGCGTTACTCTACGCGATTATTGAAATTTGGACAGGTCAACGTCTGTCGCGGGTCTGCTAGTATGTACATATAAATAAAAAAGTTCTTAAGGGGCTCCCAGCCGACGATTGCTCTTTTTCGAAACGAAAAAAGAAATACTTCTGAACAAGCCACATCTCCTATTTTTATAAGTATATTACTTTAGGTTCCTACCTAGATTTATATGAAGCTGAAAACATAATAGCAGAATTTTTTTACGATAAAGATATTATTTCAAAATGATACGTTTTAGAATATAAGATCGAAATCTTTTATATACCTACTATTAAAATCAACTTGTGATTTATTGTTAAAGATAGGTAATATGAAGATCTAGATTTCTATTAGAATAGATTTTTGATAAGTAATTATACATAATTTATATGATTAATTTATTCGAAAAGCTAAGGCGGACCACGCGCCGACGTGTGTTTGTCGTCATTGCAGCGGTCGGTAGGATTATTTATCGAAGTGATTAAAGATGGGTACATCTTTATTCACATTATACTATACATTATAAAATAGGAGATGTGGCTTGTTCAGAAGTATTTCTTTTTTCGTTTCGAACAAAAACAATCGTCGACTGGGAGCGCTTTAATGAAGCTACGTAAAATTTTCGTACATCGACTAGTTACCCTAAATTATCGTCGCACGTCGCCTTTAAAAGTACCTACTTCGAGACATTGAATATTATGTATAATGTCGATTTTCTAAACAAAAACAGTACCTACATTAATATAAATTGGACCTTATACCTACAATATAGCGCTAGATAGCGCTATATTGTAGGTATAAGGCCCTAATTTGAGTAAAGCTTGTACTATGGGTTCCAGATTATTATTAAAACACTTGTATACGTAAATAAATACATAAAGTGTACGAAGTACGAATAAATTCTTATACTAAGTGCATTATAACACAAAATAAACAAAATGTATGTTCATAACACAAACATTTGTCCTGTGTTTGTGTAGTAGTAGCCAGTCAAATTATTACTCTCAGATAATGTGAAGGAGTATGAAGGAGGTAGTCATAGGCACGTCCAAACATTACATTTGGCACATGCCCATATTTTGCAGTAGTTAGCATTCCACACGTGACAATTGCAAGCCCGTCGCCGCTCACAAGAATACTTACTGGTTTCCTCACGAAGTTATCCTTCGTCTTATAATTTTATTGGCAAATATACTATTCGCTAATAATTATTTATTGAAATTCGCACTTGTACCTATCTGTAACAGTATCGTATGTTAGTGTAATAAGCAAGTCTGGAACTTAACGTGAGCATATTTTAAAAGCTGTCGCAGCAATATGACGTTACCCCTGGCTCACCCCTTGTATAGGCGACGAGAAAAGTGGTTGACCGCTTACTAATGGACGCTTAAAGCGGCAACCTTTTCGGTTCGAGAAAATTATACGTTTAGAATTTGCTGTGCGAAATGGTTACTGTAAGTAATTTTAGATAAAAAAACCGGCCAAGTGCGAGTCGGACTCGCGCACGAAGGGTTCCGTACTATTATCAAAACGGCAAAAAAATCACGTTTGTTGTACGGGAGTCTCACTTAAATATTTATTTTAAGCTGATTTTAGAGAAATACATCATCTGTGAAAATTTCAACTGTCTAGCTATCACGGTTCACGAGATACAGCCTGGTAACAGACAGACGGACAGTGGTGTCTTAGTAGTCCCGTTTTTTACCCCTTAGATACGGAACCCTAGAAACATAAAAAATAATTCATAATATCTCGTAACCTACCTATTTACCTAACTAGGTTAGCATTCCACACGTGACAGGTTGCAAGCCCGTCGCCGCTTTCAAGAATACTAACAGGTTTCCTCACGATGTTTTCCTTCACTGTTATAAACACGTGTAACGCGCATATAGGTACATTTTTCGAACAGAAATATCCATTGATGCACGGCCAGGATTCGAACTCGAAATTAATTTGAAATTAATAATATCTACCTAGGTACCTATTTACCTAACTACATGAATTCAATAATTCAATTTCAAACTTTTTATTCGATCATGTGAAGTACCACCTATTTACCGACTTACTTTACCGATAGTGGTAAAATAGCGCCACCTGCCAGCGGAATCGCAAACCTCTTTCATCTTACCTCTCAAACCGAGCGGTCGCATGAGACCGCGAAAAGTACCTATAATACGTAGTAACATCAAATGAAACTAGATGGCGCTGGAATGCAAAAATCAAGTTTGTTGTATGGGAGCCCCCCTTAAATATTTATTTTATTCTGTTTTTAGTATTTGTTGTTCGAGCAGCAATAGAAATACATAATCTGTGAAAATTTCAACTGTCTAGCTATCATGGTTCATGAGATACAGCCCTGTGACAGACAGACAGACGGACAGACAGACAGACGGACAGACAGACGGACAGCGAAGTCTTAATAATAGGGTTCCGATTTTACCCTTTGGGTACGGAACCCTAAAAACATTAAATCAAGACTGATTTTCTGGTACGGTTGAATTCAAATTCAAAATTCAAAAATCATTTCAATAAAATCACAAGGATCACTTTGAAACGTCTTAGGAACTAGGTGTAGCTACGCCGATTCCTCGCGACCAAGTCTAAAAGAATCAGGCAACAAACACGGCTTGGGTTCTTCCTTTTTTTCAATCCTGTTGACATCTATTCAGATTTTTTAGGGGCTTAGATCTTTGGAAATGTGATGGTCAGAGGCACATCCAAACACAATGGGCATATGCCCAGTTACCATTATTTACGTGATAGGTTGCAAATCTATCGCCACTTATAAGAATACTAACTGGTTTCCCAGATATATTATGTAGAATTTTTTGCTTGAATGTTTTGAGCACGTGGTAAAAGCGCAAATGCATTTTTTTTATATAAAAATCCTTTGACGCATCAGATACAGGGAGGTTAGCATGAACCACTATCGTATCGACAACCTGTCGTTCAAATGTCAAAATGACACTTTTTGTATAGTAACAAAAAGTGACATTTTTGACATTTGAACGACAGGTTGTCGATACGATAGTGGTTCGTGCTCAGGCCACAGATGTCGAGATCACACCCACTCGGCCAACATGACATAAGTTAGTTTAGTAAATGTAATGTAATGTAGCATAAATATTAAGTAATTATGATTACCTATCGTTTTATATCCTGTATATAAAACGATTTTCAATGTAAGACGTTTTAACGAAGCTTTATAGACAATAGGTACTTACTACGATGACTTGTCGACTTTATCAAGTCTTAAAACGCTTTCCAATATACTGAGTCTTAATAGTAAAATATTGAAAATTTCCAATATTTGATAAGCAATTTTCGCCACGACATTACCATATCAAACTTAATAGAAACTTAAATTGGGGTTGAGTTGTGTAGGTGAACTATTAGAAGCATTTTGAACCTACTACTCGAATTGTTATTATGAATCGCTAGCGTCCGCCTGCGGTTCCACTCGCATGGAACCCGAATTCAAATTCTTGCATGTTTAAATCCAGTTTACAATCTATTTATATACCAATTTCTATCAATATCGGCTCAACAGTTACGATGTCATTGAAGAACAAATAAACAAACAAAAAAATATTTAATATTATTAAAATTCTAAGCTTGCATTGTATACTCAGATAAACTATTCTGTTTCAATTTTTTTCATAGAAATCGGTCTATCCGCTACGACGTGATGAGCTAACAAAGAAACAAATAAACAAACAAACTTTAACATCTTCATAATTAGTGTGATGGTGTGGTATTAGCGTATGTATTATACATTAACATTTCAACAATGTTTATGGGTTAGGCACTAAACCAATAATGTTTTGCAGTATTAAATTTACAATGAGTTGACTTTAACACGTCATGACAATGTTATGAACAAAATACCTCCTTAAAACGTTTTTTTATGTTACGAACAGGTATTTAAACTACATAATTTCATAGAGAGCGAGGTGAGAGCGTTGGTTGTGGGCACTTTAACAACATTTTAATTTTCAAATAAACGGTTTATATTGAAATAAAAACCGGCCAAGTGCGAGTCGGACTCGCGCACGAAGGGTTCCGTACGGCAAAAAAATCACGTTTGTTGTATGGGAGCCCCCCTTAAATATGTCTTCATATTCATATTCATTTATTGCTCCAGTTGGTACAATGGTAATATTTATTTTATTCTGTTTTTAGTTGTTATAGCAGCAACCGAAATACATAATCTTTGAAAATTTAAATTGTCTAGCTATCACGGTTCATGAGATACAGCCCTGTGACAGACAGACGGACGGACGGACGGACAGACAGACAGACGGACAGCGAAGTCTTAGTAATAGGGTTCCGATTTTACCCTTTGGGTACGGAACCCTAAAAATGATTAAAACGACGATTTTCAAACATCATAAAATAAAGTATCTTAAGTTAAGCAAATATTATTTAAGCAGCAGATATTCGATTTATTGAGCGCTATAATGGTAGGTATATAAGAATAGACTAGCGAAATCTCCTATGACAAGTATTTATTACTTAAAAGGAGATCTCATCATTGTTCATAATATTGTACTTTTGGAAACGCAATAAATAAAACATTTATTATTATTATTATTAATCTACCAATATTTAAAATGCGAAAGTTTATGATGATGTTTGCATGTTTGGATGTTTGTAGTACAATTACGCCGTAATTTCTGAACGGATTTAGATGAAGCGGAAGTTAGTACCTACATAAATATGAATCTACATAACATGAATGAATATCAGTAGTCAAATGCAGGGTGTAATAAAATAACTCGCGAAAACTAAAGGCATAAGCACACCTACCTACAATGCTCCTAGAGAAAACAAATCGAGACAACATCTCGGATCTCGAATCTCCAGGCGCTTAGATCTTTAAAGATGTCTAAAGGGGTTAATCAGAGGCTCATCTGAACATTACATTTGGTACATGCCCACATTTTGCAGTAGTTAGCATTCGACACGTGACAGATTGCAAGCCCGTCGCCGCCATTGATGCACGACCGGGATTCGAATCCAAATTGGTATTATTACACAAGTATATTTTCAACTGTTTTTGTATCGATTCATAAAGAAAAAAAAATAGGTTTAGAAATCCTATGATCACTTATATGGAATGCTAACTAATGCAAAATGTGGGCATGTAGCAAATATAATGTTTGAACGTGCCTCCTAGACATCTTCGAAGGATGTAAGCGTCTGGAGATCTGACAGGATGTCTACCGTACCTGGGGATTACAGTTGTAATCATATTTTTTATTTTATTTTATCCTATGTTAATGTCAATACTATTAGTAATTAAAGAGGTACATATTGCCGCAATTTGAACTGGCTCCTAATGAACTTAATTTTTCGTTGAATTGAGCTTTTGAAAAAATGCACTTGAAAAACTTGCCACTTTCGTTTACTTTTTTTATATAAATTCAAATTCAAAAACTATTTATTTCAATAAAATCACAAGGATCACTTTGAAACGTCTTAGGAACTAGGTGAAGCTACGCCGATTTCACGCGACCGATATAAATCGATCTACGTATGGTCTGAAAACCCAGTTTCAGTTTTCGAGAGTGATCATAATACATCCTGTATATTTACCATATTGCAAATACAAATAACAACATAAAAGTTATTTCTACGAGTAGTCTTTAATTAAAAGCCTTTTCCTTATAAGCAAGCAATTTTTTCGAATAACAGAATATTTTACGAGACTCGCACAAGTAATGAAGTAATAAATTTCGTGAAAAAACTGCTTAATTCTTTTATCCTACTGGAAGTTATCAATTTTGTTAAAATCGCCTTGAAATATTGATAGTTTATTGAAATATCAGGTATATCAGTAATTATATTCATTTCCATGTTCATACATATTGTATTATCTTATCTTTATCTTGTCATGTTATAGTGATACTTCATGTTTTTCGATTTTTGTGTCGATCTTATAAACTACTAGCAGTCCGCCCCGGCGTCGCGGTGTAATAATGATTTTATAGGTAATTTTTTTACACCTTGAGTTACATTATGGAAGTTTTCATACGGATCCCTAATAGTTAGACATTAAGTATTATGGACTTTTTTGTAGATATTGATGATATCTATAAAACTGTAGTACATTACATTGCTCTATTGTCAAAATTTTCCGCAGCGTAAGCGATATAAGGATTTTTTTTCACACGTCGGGTTACATTATCGTTGTTTTCATACGGATCTCTAACATTTTTGAAAATATTCTATAGCCTATGTTCATCACGGATAATGTAGGATTCTAATGGTGAAAGAATTTTTCAAATCGGTCCAGTAGTTTCGGAGCCTATTCGATGCAAACAAACAAACAAACAATCAAATATTTCCTCTTTATAATATTAGTATAGATTATACATCATAAAAAGAAACTGTGTTTATTTTGGGAGTACTATTATGGTACTATGATTAATTATGAAATTATGTACTGGCTGTTTTGGGATTTGGAGTAAAATAAGCAACAAAAAGACAAAGAGACAGAGTTATTTTCATTAAAAAAAAATAGGATCACGACTGTAATCCCCAAGTACGATAAACATCCTCTCAGATCTACAGACGCTTAGATCCTTTGAAGATTTCTAGTGGGGTTAGTCAGAGGTACGTCCACGATGTTCATTATACAAATATTTGGCCTGCCGAAAATCATTCAAAGATTCGTTCAGCCGCAAGGATCAACCTGTACATCTTGCGTCTCTGTCAGTCACTAACCCTAAAGCCAGCAATATCGTCAAATTCATGTCAGGTGACAATCATTTGACAAATAAATACAGATCAATAGATTGCTCAGCCATTTTGGCCATCGTATACGACTATCATTATTATTATAAATGCGACACTTTGCATGTTTGTTTATTACTAAATTACACACAGATTATGACTTGGATTTACACATAAAATACTTTAAATCCGGCTAAGACGAGTGAAGCCGCGGGCAGTAGTTATCAATAAGATGGTTAGTCTAAAGTTATCATATTACTAAAGTATTTCTTCTTTAAATCTATAAGTGATATTATTTGAAATGTTCATGTTGGTGATACATCACCAACATGAACATTTCAAATAAACATTTAATCAATTTATACAAAGAATGTTATATCGAATTATTAAATATTATAATGAAGTCGTTGACTTAAATTCAATTTACTGTTATATCATAAAACCAAATTTATTGGTATCACTGAAGATCAAAATAAAGAGTTTAAGACGTATTATTACAGTATTACCTATAAAACTACTATTTTTAGGGATTCGTACCCAAAGGGTAAAAACGGGACCCTATTACTAAAACTTCACTTTCCGTCTGTCTGTCACAAAGCTGTATCTCATGAACCGTGAAACTAGACGATTGAAATTTTCACAGATGATGTATTTCTGTTGCCGCTATAATAACAAATACTAAAAACAGAAAAAATAAATATTTAAGTGTGGTTCCCAAGTTCCCATACAACAAATGTGTTTTATTTTTTTCGTTTTTTATAGATAATGGTACGGAACCTTTTCCGACTGTACTTGACCGGTTTTTTTGTTTACTTTTATGTATATTTTTTTAACTGTCTATGTATTTGCGTAATATACCTAATTAAAAATTTATAATGCATATTTTAATTTTATGTACAATATAACCAAAAACAAAACACTCTTCTAAATGAAACATGCAATCTATGGTATACCTAATAGTATGACTTTCATTAACTTTTCTATAAATTCTGTTAATTGAAATTCCTATGTAAATTGGTGTCTTTGCTTCGAGAATTTTCGCTAAATTTAGCCGTTTGAATCCCCCTTCTCGGGATCTTAATTTTTAGATCTCCCAAATGGGAAAACTTTGGCATATTATAGTGTTGAATTCTGATTATATTTCTGTCACTAAATTACTTTTGAGAAGAAGTATTTTTTTAATAATTATAATGAAAACGACCAAACTGAAAGCGAGTTGCTTTACTTTTGGTATCATTTTTAAGCAAGGGAAAATTTACAGACAATTATCTAAAAAATCTAAATAGACCCTTTAAAAGAACCTACGTGTGTACAATGACGAGTTACGACGATTATTTATCCGTATGTACTAGAATGTACTAGAAGCATTATCAAATCATACATAATTCTCTTTGTGAGACTCGCTCCCAGGGAATGGTTGGCCTACCATTCCCTGGGAGCGAGTTAGGCTTTCTCAAAAAAAAAAGAGACGCACGACTGTATTCTAATCGTAATATTCTAATCTAATCTATGACTCCAGGCGCTCAGATCTTTGATGATGTCCAAGGGAGATAGTCGGAGGCACGTCCAATATGGTTGCAAGCCCATCACCGCATATAAAATTATATAAAATATATTTATATAAAAATAATAAAGATAGAAAAACTACTTAATTTATCCTTCTTTTTTTCTTTGTTTCTTTCGTTTTTTACTTAATACTGATTGTTTCATGACGAGCCCTAAACTAAGCACCTACCATAGATATCAATGTTACCTACTGATAGTTTTCCTTCCGATCATTTTTTAATACCTCTAGACTTTCGCTTGAAACTGTTTTTGTCACACCCTGCATAAAAAAGCCTTGTAATTTCTCATCATCTTTTTCATAATTATTCACGTCCAAAGTGCCAAAGAATACTAAATACCACCACGACACAGTACTATAGTATACCTACTATTCTATTCCATAAATATTTAAACATTGAACCCTGTTTCCTACAAAATGTCGTCTAGAAAGTTGGCAAGCTATTAATTTGGAGCAAATCGTCTCGATCGTTGTTTCTTAGCACGATCCGCGTTTAAAGTTAAATGATTAACATTAACCCAGGTACGTATCTATGGGTCGTTTAGTCGGTAGTTCAAACTTTTCTAATTATAGTTAATCGGCGGTTTGCGTGTGTAGTTTAGTAATTAGAATTATGGCTTCGGATGTAGAGCAAGTATTGTCTTGTTTATAAATAACTTAATTATTAGAAATTCGATTCGCTATCTCTATCGTGTGTATGTGATAGGTCTGCCCCACTATTAAAAGGACAGAATAATGCATGGCATGCATATTCTTTTTGCATGTGTACTAGGTACAAATAAAATATCAATGTAAAATACATAACGTGTTAGCCAAGTGGGATGTACTTCGACTTGAATCAATAGATTTTTTCTTCGAAAATTTAAATGCACATCAAAAACACGTGCTTACAACGGTGAAGAAAAACATCGTGAGGAAACCAGTTAGTGTTCTTATAAGCGACGATGGGCGTATGGAATACTAACTACTGCAATATGTCGGCATGTGCCAAATATAATGTTTGGACGTGCCTCAGACTACCCCCACTAGACATCTTCAAAGGATCTAAGCGTCTGAAGATCTGAGAGGATGTCTACTGTACTTGGGGATTACAGTCGTGATCCTATTTTTTATTATTATTAAAATACATGACATATTAATCTGTAGAAGGTTTATCTATAAATTGGATAACAAAATATGCTTTAATAATGTAAATAAATTATGACATTAGATACTTTTAAATGAATTAGAAAGTGTCGATAAATCTAAAATAGTGGCTTAAAACAGCCATATTTGATTTCCAATTAATAAAAAAAGAACTATCTACCTACTAAAACCGGATATGACGGGTTTTTATAAAATGAGGTGTCATTTGATTTGTTTTGAAGAGTATCTATATCTAATTATATAAATTATCAAGAAATTCAATATGGTGGCTAGAAATCTTTATCTCATTAATCAATTATAACGAGTCAGGCCAAACCGCAGTTGAGTATTTCAAATTATAATATTTATTTGGTTTTTCGAAAAATACAAGAATTAAAAAAAAGTCAATTATTATCTGCAAGTCAAGCTTATAGATTAATAAATAAGTTTTCTGTTCAAAAATATTTTTCAATGACAAGCTTTTGTAAAATCATCTGAAATAAACCATCGAGCACCAGCGCGCTATCATCCGTCACATCATATAACATTGTCATCGGAACTTGACAAGTATGCAAAGTTTTTACTCAATCGAAGTATTTACTAAGGAGTTCCATTGTGAGTGACTGTCGAACAGCTCCTGACTCCATCATCAGATCAGCAAACTGTCACCATATTATTGTATTGTCACCGAAGTTATATAAGTATGCGAAATTTCAGCTCAATCATTTGGGGATAACTGCTTCAAAATTGAGTTGCAAGATTCCACCTTAAACATAGTTACACATTGCAAGTTAAATAAAATCTTGTAAAAATAGTAACTACTGTGATATAATTCAATCAATTCATCCCCGAAAATAGATAATTTATATCCCTTAAATCCCTGGAGTATAGGTATGTTCGTGCAATATTTTTTTAACCCGTCCAGTCGTTTCTTACACGTGCGTCCACTCCCATGCCTGCTTATGAATAAATAAATGGTTGAACCGAGCCCTCATTGTTCAGATCTTCATCCCTATGTTACTCTGTATTTGCCTCTGATGTAAAATCAACTTTATCGACCTGATTTTAAGTTCAAAGCAGTTCGAATTTCGGACTGGATTTGAACTCCACAGAATCGGATCCGAACCGCGCTACATTGTATTATCACAATGTATTAAGTTCTTACTAGTCTCCGAATGAATTTGCTCATGTGAAACAGTTACCTATATGCTAATCCAGTCAACGAACTATATTTATTCCAGGTTTCATCCCAATCCGTTTAGTTGGTTACGGTGTGATTGAGTAACAAACATAAGTACTACATAATTATCGTTCTTTCGTCGTAAACTCATATTATTTCTAGCACGCAAGATATTGCACATAGTTACTACATAAGAGCATAGAGTGAAACTTCAGCTTGTAGATTTTATTATTTATTCTACGCCGAAGCAGCGATTCCTTGCATTATGGAAATGAGAACAATCATTCTCGTAGTTAATCAGCCGTGAAGTAAATTGTGTACAATGTATTTACCTGATCTGCTATCGGTCCATCTCCCCTTTATAACTTGTAAATACACAGCTGTTTAGGTACATGTTACGACCGGTTATACATTAAAATTTGAATTTGCTGCTTTTTATGGTTGAACGAACGGCATTATTTCAATTTTATCACTGAATTGACAAGTATCAATGCAAGAAACGCCCTCAAACTTTTACAATCCTTTGCCCCATTTTAGTAACTTCTAAGTCACGAGAAAAAGATATGCCTTTCATGATTTTTAGGACTCCGTACCCAAAGGGTAAAAACAGGACCCTATTACTAAGACTTCGCTGTCCGTCTGTCTGTCACAGGGCTACATCTCATGAACCGTGATAGCTACACAGTTGAAATTTTCAGAGATTATGTATTTCTGTTGCTGCTATAATGACAAATACTAAAAACAGAATAAAATAAATATTTAAGTGGGGGCTCCCATACAACAAACGTGTTTTTTTGCCGTTTTTTATAGACAGTGGTACGGAACCCTTCGTGCGCGAGTCCGACTCGCACTTGGCCGGGTTTGTTTGATAATTCTTTTTTTTTTCAGTCTAGAGTCATAGAAATAGGTTCTAAAAATATATATATAGGTTTCAAATTTCTTTTTGTGATTTAATTGAAATAATAATTCGTGTTGAATGCTTACCTCTTGATTTTGCCAACATGTCAGTTGCTTACCAAAAATATGACTGAGTAAGAAACAGTGAATCAAAAATCGTGAAATCTATGAACTGTATAGACAATGGAGTTAACATTGCCATAAAATACGTGGTTTACTGCTGAATTTGTCTCATTCTGATCGAAACCAATGATGTTTGGTTCGTTATTCACTCAAGATTTAAATTGAAAGATTTACTGGCTATGTTTTGCAATTTATTGATTCTGCCTCATACTAACTACCTCTGACTAAGCTTTGTTCGATAAATCGATATAATTGTCAAAAAAACCTGCCAAGTACGAGTCGGACTCGCGCACAAAAGGATCCCTACCATTATCTATATAAAACGGCAAAATGTTTATTTTATTCTGTCTTTAGTGTTTGTTGTTATAGCGGCAACAGAAATACATCATCTGTGAAAGTTTCTACTGTCTTAGCTCACGGTTCATGAGATACAGCCTTGTGACAGACAGACAGACGGACAGCGGAGTCTTAGTTAAGGTTCCCGTTTTTACCCTTTGGGTACGGAACCCTAAAAAAGAAGGTATTATACCTACTTGGAGTTAAAGGTCAATAACACTGTCATCGTCATCATCTTTCTACCCTTATCCTACTTAAGTGGGGTCGACGCAACATGTGTTCTTCTTCCATTTTCCTCTATCAGCCCCGTCATCATAACACTCACTCCTTTCTGACGTGTGTCATCTTTCTCTCAACCCATTCATCTTTTCTGTAGCCTAATCATTTTAGGTCAATGTCACAATAATTCAAAGGCCGCCTTGGCCTAGTAGTATTCGACTTTCGACGGTATAAGGATACAGGAGTAGGTAATAAGTCCCGATTGTGTATTAATAGATTTCTCTATTCGAAAAATGTATAGGTAGGCGCATTATGAGCATTCCTGTGCAGGCGTTTTTCTATACAAATGTATTCAGTTTTTTCCTCCTTGGATGATGACACTAGAGCAATTTTTTTTCTAACATACGGTCTATGAGAACCACTGCATGCTCCTAATGTCTTATTTTTCTTTATAAATTAGTTATTATAAGAATTAGGAATCGTTTAAAACCACAAAAATTGGCCAGTTTTAACCGCCCACTTTAGACGTCTAGTAAACAAATTTAACGAATATAATCAATGGAAGAAAGACATATAGACATCATTCTTATTATTATTTTAAAAAAAAATATTGAAACCGATCCATTTTTGAAGAAGGAAACCGGTGAATACGAAAAAGCGATATCGTCATTTTTAAATAGGAATATTGAGTCTGCGCTGTTGTTGTCTCTATCGCCACTCATATGTTTATATCTTGGGCACAGTGCGACAGCAATAGATTTTTAAATACCTATTTTTCTATTTGTCACTGATAGGATTACCTCATAATGGTAATGGTAAACATCGCGAAGAAACCAGTATGTATTCTTACAAGCGACTGTAGCATCGAGGTATGGATTGTTTAGTTGTTATCTATACCTAGGTACCTACTTACTTCCAAATAAAATAAGCATGTGCCAAATGTAACATTTGGACGTGCCTCTGACAACCCCATAGACATCTTCAAGGATCTGAACTAGAAATCTGAACGGATCTCTACTACTATCTATCGTACTTGGGAATTACAGTCTATTTATTTTTATGTGTTTTTTTATTTTTATTCCGGTTGTAAAAAGGTCACACGCAAACGATACAAGAGATAAAAAATACTATGACCATTGGATATGACAACGACAATGTATCTTAAGTTGAGTACGTATTTATTATCAGCGGTTAAAATAATTGTACTTTTAGATTTTTACGACTTTTAACTTTATGAGTTGCTGAACTTTAGAATAAGTCAATTTGTAAAGTCATTGAAAACAATAGACAATAAACATCCACTAGAAACTAATAACATATTATAATTTTTGAAACGAGCATGTTCCCCCATCTCCAGCTATCGCTAGGCGCAAGCTGTATAAAATATAGGGAATTCGCATCTAAGCTCAAAAACTCTTTCATAATAAAATATGATTGTCGACAGTACCCAGCCTTTCGCATCATGGCGGACGCTCGTAAAGGGATGTCGTAAAATAAGTAAAAAAGCCAGCCAGCGGCTATGGTTGAACTTCAAAAGCTTTAAGACGATAATACACGAGCAATTTTTCAAATGTGACTCGGCATCGCAGTGGAGCCAGAGCGATAAAAACCACAGAACAACTGATATGGAAATTATTTTGACCCACTTCAGGGTGTCTTATTTTATTCCCTTCACTCCTTTCTATTGTGTGTTAATGTAGTATATCTTTAAATAGGGGTCGAGTTCGTACTCCACCTATTCCACCGTTATGAGCTATTCGTCTCTATGCTGCAGCGATCTTTTAAATCCATGTCCAACCTAAGGTTTTTAAGCCATATTGAAAACTCAATTAGTATGAAGTCAAACTTGGTGCGACTTTGGTCACCTTCATGAGCGTCCATCCAAAATATACCTATGGCCTTACTAAACAAAGCATTGCCATAAATAATTCTATGTTGTATTGTGAAACATCATAATGTTGGTAATAGAGCAATTTCAACTGCCCGTGTAAGATCATCTTTACAAGTCCAACGAAACTTTAAATTGGTTTCCACCATCGACGTCGAGAATGCGAAAACTAGTAACGAGAAAACGCTACCTCGTACCTACCTACGGCTAAGTTTCACTTAATAGCTTGTCTTCAACAAAGCCCATTGCTTAGTGTGTACTTCACATTTCGCAATACTATTTTGTCTTTAGATAAATGTAATACTTTATTAAATAACTTAGTTCCTCTACCTATAAATACCCACAACGGAAAAAAATCCGGACTCGTGCACGGAGGGTTCCGAACCATTATATATTGTTGTTATAGCAGCAACATAAATACATATTCTGTAAAAATTTCAACTGTCTAGCTATTACGGTTCATGAGATACAGCCCTGTGACAGACAGACGGACAGACATACAGACAGACAGACAGACAGACGGACAGCGAAGTCTTAGTAATAGGGTCCCGTTTTTACCCTTTGGGTACGGAACCCTAAAAATAATGAAAACAACTGAAAAAGGAATAATTATTTTTTATATAAAATGTTATGAAATCACATCACCACAGTGCCCCCGCCTAGTTGAGGAAAACAGCAGCACGGCCGTACCATCCTTTTCTCCCTCCCCCCCCCTATCTTCGTTGCGGATAGAGTTTACAGGTAAATGGAATCAACTTATTTTTAGTCAGAGGTACGTCCAAACATTACGAGTATTTGATACAAACCCACATTTTGCAGTATTTTAAAATTTGTGTCAAAAGTGTAGTGTCAAGTCTGCTTTGTCACTCGTTCAAATGGTTGTCACTTGTTTTAAATTAATGACCTACCTCAAGACCATTGTCATGGCGTCGTTTCTAGGCGTATCCGGGTGGGGCTAAGAAATAGGACACTCCCTATACAAAAAAAACCCGCAAAACCCGTTCTTTTATCTACAATCTCACTATTTTAATGAACTAAAATCGTATGAATGTAGTTTTGATTGCGGCAAAACTGAATATAGTTCAGCAGGCTGGGAGACTGCAAAACTAGCCTCTGCAATGAAAGCAAACATTGTAATAACAACCTTATGTAAAAACCACCAAAGTTTAAAATACAATATTTGCGTTTTCCACACATGTTTTACTTGACCTGTGATTCCTGTGAATGACCGTAGAATGTATTTTTAGACAGTTTAATGGTCCGTTATCGCGTCATAATGTTGCAAGAATCCACTTGGACTTTTACATCTATAAGTTAATTGAAAGGCGCCTATTATGACACAAATCATTGTTGAGATTTATTGCATTAGTTTGATAATAACAATGACTTCATTATTTAGGATATGAAAACACCTAAATCGTTGCGAGTGACAAGAGATAGACCTGTTCATAGACAGGATATCTTTTGAGAGGAAAGATACTTTGAACTTTGGTATCTATTTAATATTACCAGTTTATTGTAACAATCCGTAATGAGTCCAAATCTAAATGAGTGAATACGAAGTAAAAATTAAAATCTTTGAAACAATATTTCGGCTTCAGTTTTCAACTGTAAACAGCTTTGGATGTAGATTAAATTCATGAGGCTACGTTTGTATTGTAAGTTATAACAAGCACATGATTCACTGTGCTAATAAAATTCGCGCGAGACAATTCGAAGGTCGTAAAGTGTCATAAAATTATTTACTCGGGACTAACCCTTGCCGTGTTTTGTTTATAACAAGAATTAATTTTGATTTATTGCTATACATAATCTGTTAAAGTGTGTGTATGTACGAGTCGTAAAAAGTTTTACGAGACAGCTTACTGCGGCGCAACCTCGAGAAGCATTTTCATTTGATCAGGGTAAATAATTGCTAAGAGAAATGGTAAAAATCGGTTATATACTGTGGATGATGCTTGGAATTTTAGTTTTTTGGTATGGGCTGTGTCTACCCGGGTAAAATGGAAAAAGTGATAAAACTGCATTATCTCGAAAACCATCAAACTTAATAAGAAACTGTCTTTTATTTATTAATTAGCTAGTATAATTATCTAACAAATTATATAAAAATGAACTGTTTAGCTATTCATAGTTTTGAGTAAAAACGAAATTAGTATTTTGGAAGAGCCAACTTTGGAAAACAAATCTATCGAGAAAAGTGTCACCAATCGTGTTTCTATCTATAATTAATTTATCTGGATTAAATCCTTAAGTTATCTTTGTCATAAAAATCAAAACTGTATGTTTTGCGGTTATTGAGAAAAAACGATGAAGCATTCATCAAAAAAAATATTACTCGTCTTAAAAAAAATTGACAGTTAAATCTTATCGAGAAATAACAGAGCTATATCCGCCAACCGGGTTCCTGGGTTCAATGATAAAGAACTTATATAAAATCTTGAGATTGTGAGAGAGATGCCATTGCGTGTGGAATGCCCATATAGACGAGGAGTATGATGACTACTCTTGTTATGGCCCTTGACTGATGGCCAATTGATTTATCAAAATGTGGCGCCGCGTACTAACATGGTTATTATAACGTAATTACATGGTTATTTTTCAAACCCTACGTTTAATAGACAGGTAATAGGCACAAGACTATTATATGATTTTTTATGGCTCTTCCTTGTTTAAGCTTATAACTCTTATATCCTAATCACTACATAGTATAAAGCAAAGTCGCTTTTCGCTTCCCGCGTATGTATGTATGTTTGCTTATATCTTTAAAACTACACAACAGATTTTGATGCGGTTTTTTTTAATAGATAGAGTGATTCAGGAGGAAGGTTTATATGTATAATAACATGCTACCCGTTCGAAGCCGGGGCGGGTCGCTAGTAATATTATAAATGTGAAAGTTTGTGAGTTTGTATGTATGTTTGTTCCTCAATCAGGCCTAAACGACAAAACGGATTAAGTTAAAATTGGCTGTAGATGTAGATATAATGCCCGAATAAATAATAGACTACTTTAAAACATGAAAAACATCCCCAAAACGATAAAAAAATGCAAAAGGGATGATTTTTGTTGAGATGGCGCTGGTGTGCAACAAATCTGACAACAAACGACTAAAAACATTCAGTCTTTTCTATTCGATTATTGAAATTTGACAGGACAACGTCTGTCACGGGTCGGCTAGTTCACTATAAGTCAATCTATATAGTCAATATATTCACTATAAGACTATAAGTCAATCTATATGACACCGCTAGGTGCATCCTAGGAAAAAATAAGTTAAGCTTAAGGTATAAGTTGAATGTAGATGAATATTAATATGAGATGAATAAAAATTCTGAAATTAAAAATTTAAATGAAGGGATAAACTTGAACACAATATAATATACCTAAAATAATAACACGGTATAATTCTCAAGTACGGTATAGATCCTCTCAGATCTCTGAAGATTTTCTAATAGAGGTAGTCGGAGGCGAACCTATAAGTCATATTTGATACATTTGACATTAGTTAGCATAAAAAATAACGTCTCTGTTATCTTAAAGTTGGAGGATGTATCTAAAAACAACAGCAATTCTAATTAGTCAAAGTAACCAGCAAATATAGGTAATAAAAATGTTAAAATGGTAATTAAATAAATTAAATAAAAACTGCATAGTTTACCCTATGTTTACATAAACTATGGAATCCATGTACTCCAATTATTATCACACAGCATCACGATAAAAACACAGGATGAAGCACCGTTACAAACCGTTATACACATTTTATTACGACAAAATAAATATTTCATTGATACCATTTTCTTAAAAACTGCACTTCTAAATTAACTGATAATAAAAAAAACCATACGATTTCCGCAATTAACACTTTTGCGACCAAACTTATACTGAGGTGTTGGTTATTAGTCGCAATACCTGTAATCATTGCTCTTGCTTACCTTTTGTTCGATAATTACTTTTACAGTTGGATAATACGTTTTTCCATTATAATTTCGACTCTATGCTAATAGCAATAAGACTAATGAATGTATAGAATAGAATGCAAAAAACGAATTTCACCTTAAAGGGTTGGTTTGTGTGATAGTTTTATAGCTCTCGTTGTGCAATTCTCTTGCATTCTCTTGCATTGTCCACGAATGTGTAGTGCAACCGAGCGGTATTGGTACTTCTGGCGCAAGTATACACTTGCAACTTTGTATTAAACTTGTTGTTACCACGTGAATTCTAGAAGCGGTAGTACCAATTGATATTTTGATACTACCAAGTTTTGAATTTCATACAATATGTTATTTAGCTTTAAGAGATATGTTGACACAAATAAATGTATTTTTCCATTCTATCTTTCTTTATTTTTTTTCTTTATTTGAATACCTACTGAATAGCAACGGATATTATTTAAAAAAAAACGGTTATCAACTTAAAAACTGAATACAATCTTTATTTACTGAAATAAATAACATTAATATTCTGTAATATACCTAATTACAGAATATTAACAAGAAACAGTTGAGTAACCTATAGTCTGTCTGCAACGGTGTTTAGATAGCTTTAACCGATCTAGATCACTACCACGGATATATAGAACTTATATAACATCGATATATAATCAAAATAACAAATTAGTTAATTCCGTGTTAAACGAGTAGCTTTATTTATTTTTAACTACATATAAATTGCGTTAAATTAAATATTACTTTCTTCGTTAATTGTAACACTTAATCAAATAGTCTATAAAATACTGCATTCTTACGACCTGATAAGCTTTTATGGATACTAATATTAATTTATGTCGCAATAAAACCTAAATATATCGCGAATATTATATAACGGCAAACTGATATTGCTATCACGTGTGTTATTCAATTTAATATAAACATAAAGTTAATTTATTAAATGCAGAGATAGGTATTTTTTTTTAAATAATTAAATGATTAAGAAAATATATCCTATCTCATAGTACTGTTAAAATATTTAAATCGAGCTTTTTTTTTTGCGATTATTATAAGCTTTCACCAAAATGTATTGCTTCAATATACCATTAATAGGACTTTATTGTTATTATTCATAACAACCATGAAAAAACCCCGGATGAAAAGTATCCTATATTTAAATACAGATCATTATCTATCTATGTACCTACCTATTTTTTATTAAAATAAACAAATATCCGAACTTTCGCATAATTTACCTAATCACTTATTACTATATAGTGATTGTTCAAAAAGTACCTTGATACACATGTTATGCGTGCACTGTTTTTTTTAAGACCTTAAATGCTTAGCCAAAACCGCTTTACTGTCAATAAAAACAAATAAAACGGTCAACTCGGTTAAGTAAAAAACAGTTGTACTTTTGTTATAAATAAACTGTACAACTATTGTTATTGTTTACCTTTTTAGCAATTACGGTACCTGAGTGTAGCATTGTTTAAATAATTAGGTAGATAATATATTGCGTGTGAAGGTATTTATAAAAAAAAACTAACATTAAATGCTATAAAATTTTAATAAAAATCAAATTCAGTCCGGATTGATTCTTACATGATTTTGTCATACGACAAATAATCAACAAAACATAAAAAAATATTTCGTGAAGAGTTTCGGATTCAGTAAATTATTTAATTTGCAAAAAAATAACGGATTTAAAATGTTTTAAATTTGAGAATCGTCTATGAGTGTTGAAGAAACTTAATTTAAATGTAAAACAAAAAACAGTATTTTTTGAAAAGTGATTAACCTATGCATTTTTTTTGCAAAAATCTTCTTTGTTTTAGCACCATCTAGCCACCAAAAGGCGAACTAGCTACTGTGTAGCAAAATACAGTAGCCCCATCTTTGGGGACAGACGGTATTTGCAATACAATGCGCCACCCCTGTCTGCAACCCGTGTCTGCAAAGGGGTGACAAAATATTATGCGGTTCTATTACGAATAGTACGATCCATTGCTACGAAAAATGTATGGAATTAATCAAAAATACATCATTTCAGTGACTTTATTTTACTTACTTAATAGGTACAGTAATCGGAAATGAATAATATTATTTTTATTTTAATATTTTATAGAACACACAGACACTCAAATATATTTTTATAGATAGCCAAAAATACCTATAAAAAATGCTGCGGATAAGAAAGGTATAAAAAATACTTTGGTTTTTGATTTAACTACTTAATACGTAAATTAATAATATAAAAATATATTGGTGAGGGGAAGAATAACGCGTAAACATTTTATAAAATCATAATTAAAATAGATGGTGTGCAACACATTATTAACTTTGTTTAGCACTGTAGATATAATTATGGTAATAAAACCAATTAAAAGAGGTAATAATTTAGACCATGACATTAAGTTTCTATTAATAGTACAAAAAATGCCTCATAAAATTGCTCATTTACATTAAATATACCAACAGTTATTTGCCAGTGGAGCTATCCACTAAACAGATTAATACAACATTTTTACATATTATGGTATGATGCTCGTACCTTTTACTTTTCAGTGTTGAATATTTGGAAATATAAATAAATAAATATTGGCGGAAGTTACACAGATCACCATCTAGCACCAAACTAAGCCAAGCTAGTATTATGGGAACCAGATAACTGATATACTTATATACTTTTTTTTGTAAATACATACTTATCATAACGTAACATCCAGATACAGAACAAACACCTATTTTCATCACACAAACGTTTGCCCTGGGTGGAGATTGAACCCACAACCTACAGCGCAGAAGGCAGAGTTACTACCAACTGAGCTGTGAGGCCAGTCAATTTAATAAAGTCATTTATATATAATAAAGAAATACTACCCGTTTGAATAAAGTTCGTTCGGTAGGCATATTTGTCTGTAATTTGCATTGAAATTTTATTTTTAAATAAAAATAAATATTTGTTTATTTTTTGCCATCTTTTTACTAAGTTTACAATAAGTTATTTTATTTTTATATTTTTTATTTTAACTCGGTGATTTTTATAATAAAATTTTAGAATCTGTTAAATAAATGTAAGTAACTAGACATATGATGTTACAGTAACTACAAGTTTCCTCGTTTTTCATTAAACAGAAATTTGTATGTAAATCCAGCAGTTCCTATCAGTCGCGAATAGTTGCTATGATTCGGCAGTCGTACACGTAATTCGGGAGCAGGCGTAACGTCTAGTCACTTTTGCAACATAGAATACGTTGTAGGTACCTACCTACCTGCGAGTAAAAAAATTTTACGAGATGCGACGGGCTTGCAACCTGTCACGTATGAAATGATAACTACTGCGAAATTTGGGCATGGCTAAACGTAATATTTGGACGTTCCTCTGACTAACCCATTTAGACATCTTTAAGGATCTGATTGCCTGGAGATCTGAGAGGAATTCGGCCGTACTTGAGGATTACTGTCGTGATCCTATTTTTTTTATTTAACAAACCAGACGCTACATAAAGTTTCGTTATACTAAAATACCTTTTCTTAAGAAGATTCAATTATTTTTCAATTATCCATAATATATATAACATAAATGCAGTAAGTAAAATTTTAACGATTAGTTTTTTGGTTATTTTAATCAAATGATGTTAATGTCAATAAATGAGGTAATTAGTTCTGCTATCTCCAATTACGCTAAACGTAAATATACCTTAGATAAAGTAAAATATATACATGACGTAAATATACATATTATACCTTAGATTATCCGACATTTAATTGAATATTTATTCCGCACTTGGACACATAATTTGGCATACATATTGCATTTTACATACGAGTAAATCCAGACTTACAAATGGTCATTTCAAATGAAGTTGTACAACTTTGTTCGGGTTGAAGCAGCCGTAGATATGCAAATACGAATTATAATCTCTAGTAATAGCTAATAATGTTCCTATTTAATTACCAAGTGCTAAGTACTCATTTATTTATACGGAGAATAGATTATACTGAAGGTAATGTTTACTGTGTCCGGCAAAATTCAAAGCTAGTTTGATAATTATGTATTTTTTTTCAATTACAGGTTAGTCAAACCTTCATTTCTTAATTTGATTATATCTATTGAAACTGTAGAAATGCTACTTGCTCCAACATGAAAATAGATATAACATTCTCACTGCACATCACATACTGACAAAGAAATATAAATGCATAAAACAAAAATAATATGCTGAGCAATCGGTGTTCTTAAATCAGCGATATCTACCAGACTCTACTTGAATCTGTCGAATAAAATCATCGACAGTTTCACTAGATTTGTTCAATTCGTATTTTTGGCCGTAACTTCTACATAAAGCTTGTCGTAAGAGGTAGGTAATATCAAATGTGAGAATTGTTTTTTTTTTATTAACAACGTGATAGAATTTTTTTTTAACTAATAGGAGTACGATTCTAGTGTAGCTATTCTAGTGTCTGGCCACTATTAGTTGCTACACTTCTAAAAAACCTACGCACCAACATCAGAAATAAATCATTACCGTAAACGGTAGAACTTCTAACGTGCCATTGTCTAATAAATACAGTAGGTACAATTGAGTCACTATTGGTTTCCCGCGCTCCCAAACAAAAAGCGAACTATGAAAATTCGGAATTCAAAGCCGAAATTGCGTGACAGAAATAAATACTCACATATACATATAAATAGATACAAACACGTGTTCGTGAGGAAACGGCTCGTGCGTACAGAATGACAATAGGGATTTCCCTTTCAAGCGGAAAATTTACGTGATAAAAATTCGAAAACGTTGCGTGTGAAAAAAATTGTATAAGGTCCAAATATAAAGTAGCTGCGGTAGGTGTCATTATGTAGTCTTATAGCGGGGATCTTTGGGGCTTTAAATCAGAAGAGGACGTGAGAATAGGTCCATTATTTAGTCAAAACGCTGTAAGTTACGTGTTTTAGTCAAAGTGCTGTTGTTTTTCTTTTGGTAGGTGCGCGTAATCTCTTTGTTTTGAACATCCCTTGTTTACCGTGTAAATGTGCTCGTGGATTAGCGAGTTGGATAAAGTTCATCTGTATTGGTTTAAATTTTGCTTTCGCCTCTGCGAAGTAAGAATGTTTGTTTTTTTGCAATGAGAATGTGGCAATCAAAGTCTCACAACATTTTCTAACACACGTGTACCAAAATTTGAGATTAATACCTTACTTAGTTAGTAGGTTCTTAGCGATCATGCTTCTATCTGGTTTGACGTCACTAAGTACGTTCTAATAGAGTA
The DNA here is from genome assembly GCA_912999785.1 of Hydriomena furcata. NCBI lineage: Eukaryota > Metazoa > Arthropoda > Insecta > Lepidoptera > Geometridae > Hydriomena > Hydriomena furcata. The sequence goes on along the minus strand of OU538831.1, from coordinate 5,633,142 downwards.
GAGATAAGGATGAACCTATAGTTAGTTAAATACACCTAAAAGGCAGCCTCGGTCTCGTATAAAAATACCAATTACTTGAGCATTTTTGGTACTCAATCACAACACTCAAATATTATAAAGAAACAATAAATGATATAGAAGCTACAATGAGCGTGACAAAGTCACATTTTATGTATTGAAACATTTACAAAAACATCGCGTGAGGGCGTTACATGCACTTTATTAAGTGCATTTTCAACCCTTTTTTGTAAATAGTGTCCTCACCCTTCCAGAGATGGCGCTTTTGGCTGAGCACCATAAATGATAAATATGAAAATAAAACCTATTGTACGCGCTATAAAATACAAAAAAAATATTACCTTTAATAAAACAAACTTTTGATTAATGAAGATATTAGAATATTTAAAAATATTAAAATATATCGTACCGTCCAGTCACCATGGGGTAAGGTAGAGTCCTTGCGAGGTTTCACGCCAAGTAGTTCTCCTTGATTATCATAGATGTCGCTGTTAGCATTAACAAGTTGAATTCGAAGCTTGGAGAATGCTGATAAGCATTCATAGCCAAGCATTTTTCTGAAAGGTAGCTAAAATATTAAATGGCAATAAATTTGGCCTATCTTTTGAAATATGCTGTGCTTAAAAACCCCTACTTAGTAAGCAGGTAGCTATTTCTGAAAAGAACAATCAATACTTACGTATAATAATATCTACAAATAATTATAATGAATATTTATTTTCTTTAATATGATAATTTACGTTTAATACTGATTTTTTGAATACGTAAGAAATAGGTACTAACTAACAACAAAAATTGTGCATAAATATGACTAATGCATTGTATGGACGTGTTTCTCAGATCTAGATTGGTGTTCAGAAATGATAATGTCGATACGATAATGTCTACCATGTTCAAAGATCACTGTCGTTAGTCTTTTTAGGGTTCCGTACCCAAAGGGACCCATTTACTAAGTCTTCGCTGTCCGTCTGTTTGTAACAGGGCTGTATCTTATGAACCGTGATAACTAGACAGATGATGTATTTCTGCTGCTATAACAACAAATACTAAAAACAGAATAAAATAAATATTTATGTGAGGCTCCTATATGACAAACGTGTTTTCTTGACGTTTTTTGTACGGAACCCTTCGTGCGCGAGTCCGACTCGCACTTGGCCTGTTTTTTATTAAACATTTTATTTTCCTTCATCATCAAAAAAAACATCAAACAAAATCCTATCGATCAACAACTAAATTTCTTACAAGATACGTTGCAAAAAAGATGGATATGTACTTCACGCAATCGCTTAAGGCGCTCCCAGTCGACGATTATTTTTGTTCGAAACGAAAAAAGAAATACTTCTGAACAAGCCACATCTCCTATTTTATAATGTACTAGCGATCCGCCCGGGCTTCGCACGGGTGCAATGCTGATAGGTACTAAATATAAAACGTTTTTTTTTCACAGCTTACATTAGATAATTTCTGTTTTTCTCGAACGTTCGAGTTACACGTGTTATTGTGAGTCAACCATAAAAGATAGACATATGCTGTCGTGGAATATTTTTTATATAATTTTAAGGAGAACATTTCCCTCATACATCATTTCTGTGTAGCTTTAACCATTAAGGTTGCACACGCGACGGAAGCTTAAAAAATGGAGTAACTTCTCCCGTTTTCCCAACATTTCCTTTTACTGCTCTGCTCCTATTGATTGTAGAGTGATGAAAAGTATACTATAACCAGCTCAGGAGTATGAAAAATAATTGTACCAAGTTTCGTTAAAATCCGTCGAGTAGTTTTTGTTTCTATAACGGTTATACAGACAGACAGACAGACAGACAGACAGACAGACAGACAGACAAAAATTTTACTGATTGCATTTTTGGCATCAGTATCGAACCCTAATCACCCCCTGATAGTTATTTTGGAAATATATTTCATGTACAGAATTGACCTCTCTACAGATTTATTATAAGTATAGATAGTATATATGTGATTAAAGATGTACCCATCTTTAATCACTTCGATAAATAATCCTACCGATCGCTGCAATGACGACTAACACACGTCGGCGCGTGGTCCGCCTTAGCTTTTCGAATAAATTAATCATATAAATTATGTATAATTACTTATCAAAAATCTATTCTAAAAGAAATCTAGATCTACATATTACCTATCTTTAACAATAAATCACAAGTTGATTTTAATAGTAGGTATATAAAATATTTCGATCATAAATTCTAAAACGTATCATTTTGAAATAATATCTTTATCGTGAAAAGTTTCTGCTATTATGTTTTCACCTTAATAGAAATCTAGGTAGGAACCTGAAGTAATATACTTATAAAAATAGGAGATGTGGCTTGTTCAGAAGTATTTCTTTTTTCGTTTCGAAAAAGAGCAATCAGCGACTGGGAGCCCCTTAAACATCACGTGAGAGTATTGAGAGCGAAATTTGAGGCGTTCTTGAAGGCTTTTGAGGAAAGCTCGATGTTGGTGTTATAGGCAATGAGGGCAGGGAGGGTAGGCTCTATAGGCACTTTACACGCTCTATCTACCGCAGCTAACCTCCGCCCAGATGTAATAACATCCCGCGTGCTCTCTGTTTCAATTTAGGAACAAATTGAAATTGTTTTTATTTAAATAATATTGCGGTGCGCGATCGTTCCCGGAATGGACAGTTAGGAAATATTGTTTTGTTGTAATGTTTATTATGGGGTTGGAGCTTGTGTTGATGTTGGGTTTACTGTTTATATTCTACTGCATACCAATTAGTTTATTTAAATATATTTGGGGTTCTCTGTTAACTTTATATGCGCATCAAAAACACGTGCTCAAAACGGTGAAGGAAAACATCGTGAGGAAACCAGTTGGTATTCTTATAAGCGGCGATGGGCTTACAACCTGTCACGTATGGAATGCTAACTACTGCAAAATGTGGGCATGTGCCAAATGTAATGTTTGGACGTGCCTCTGACTACCCCCACTAGACATCTTCAAAGGATCTAAGCATCTGGAGATCTGATAGGATGTCTACCGTACTTGGGGATAACAGTCGTGATCTTATTTATTTTATTTTATTTTTTATTTATTTTAATTTTATTTTTATTTTATTAGGTTTCATTATAATATTATTTTGCTTTTAAGTGCATCTTCAATGCCCTATGTAATTTTTCATTACTCTATCTTCATCCAAAGGTTGTCGGGTAGAGATCACTGATTAGCGATAAGACCGCCGATTGATCAGCATATTTTTTTTGTGTTTGTTTTATGCATTTATATTTCTTTGTTCAGTTTGTGGTGTGCAATAAAGTATCTTCTATCTATCTATCTATCTAATTCGAATTGGCATTGACGTCAGAGACTATCGGTTACGTTACCAAGAGTATTGTATACTAGCCGACCTGTGACAAACGTTGTACTGTCAAATTTCAATAATCGAAAAGAAAAGACTGAATGTTTTTAGTCTGTGATGTCTGATTGTTGCACAGCAGCGCCATCTATACATAAATCATCCCTTTTGCGTTTTTTTATCGTTTTGGGGATCTTTTTCATATTTTAAAATAGTCTATTATTTATTTGGGCACTATATCTACATCTACAGCAAATTTCAACTTAATCCGTTTTGTCGTTTAGGCCTGATTGAGGAACAAACATACATACAAACTAACAAACTTTCACATTTATAATATTATTAGGATTATTTGTACTAGAAGTAGGTATGTATAACCACGTGGAACTATCGTACCTATGTTTATCATTCAAAAATAAACCTTAATATGCTGAAGATAGAGCGTTTATTGAACTAGTTTTGTTAATAGATTGTGAAGAGACTTACTCGTAGGCAAAAACTCTTAGTTTTCCTTATTTATAAAAAAAAACCCTGCAATTCGAAACTGATACGAATGTATCTCTAGTTTACTAGATTTGTCCTTTTTTGTAACATACTAATAGGTACCCTGTTTTGAACAAACTTTACTGTCATATCTCTGTAATTTTTCTCTTTTCAGTTGTGTTTAAATTCTCTGAAACAGTATCTGACATTCATATTTACTGTTTCAGCAGGTATAAATTTCTGACATATAACACGTGCTTACAACGGTGAAGGAAAACATCGTGAGGAAACCAGTTAGTGTTCTTATAAGCGGCGATGGCCTTGCAACCTGTCACGTTTGGAATGCTAACTAATGCAAAATGTGGGCATGACAAATATAATGTTTGGACGTGCCTCTGACTACCCTCACTAGACATCTTCAAAGGATCTATCGCCTGGACATCTGATAGGATGTCTACCGTACTTGGGGATTACAGTCGTGATCCTATTTTTTTTTTCTTATATTTACTACAGATCATAATTGATAAAAAATTAAAGATCCGCTACAAAAAGCGTTTAATAATCCACAGCAATAAGCCACATGAACTTTTAAAAAGTATTCGAATTAAATTCCTTTTTTTTTGTTCGCATTTACCATCCAGTATAACCAAAGAGATAACTTACCTACTACTAAAGGTTCTTAAGTAGCAATATTTATTAAGCCATTCCAGTCGTATCGTATACAAGAAGGGGGGTGAGTAGGAAATTTTAATTTCGCGTCTAGAGGCAAGCGGGAGCGGAAATTTGTGTGGCATAATAAGTGAGATTGTTGCGAAATTTGCTACAAGAAAAAGAAGGAGGGCTCGCGTCGCGCTACCAGTAGGAAAAGGTGGATTTACCTCGAATAAAAAAAAAGAAAATTACACTACACTGATGTTTGTTGCATGTTCTAATATCCTAATAATATTATAAATGCGAAAGTTTGTGAGTTTGTATGTATGTTTGTTCCTCAATCCTAAACGACAAAACGGATAAAGGTGAAATTTGCTGTAGATGTAGATATAATGCCCGAATAAATAATAGACTACTTTAAAATATGAAAAACATCCCAAAAACGATAAAAAACGCAAAAGGGATGATTTCTGTATATACGGCGCTGGTGTGCAACAAATCTGATATCACAGACTATTAACATTCAGTTCTATTCGTTTTCTATTCGATTATTGAAATTTCACAGGGCAACGTCTGTAACGGGTCGGCTAGAATGAATATAATGTTAAAAACTCTTTAGTTTCTAAATGTTATTTTGAAACCTATCATTTGATCTCCTAGTTTAAAAATATTTTCTTGGCTTATTTTGGTATCATTATTGATTTATGTTTAATCGAAATAATTACACGCAATTCTTTAATTGTTTTTTTTTTTTTTTTTTTTTTTTTTTTACCTACCTAAACTTTTTTACTCCAATTATGTAGGCCCAGGCTAGCTTTAAGAGTAGGTATACTCCAGAAACACTTTTATATCTAACTGTACCTTCTATTGTTTAAGGTAGAACTGAAAAAGATTACCGGCACTTTTATTTAGTTATTTTAGAATCCGAGCATATAGCGGGAATATAATGTTGCGTGCACTTTAGGTTGTTGTCGCTCACCTTCGGTAAAAACTATCCATGAACATGGTCTCTTCATGAAGTTCCCAATTAACTAAGTTATAAATATCTTCGGCATTTCTAATGATACAGTAAAGAAGTTTTTGTATTAGAATTATTTCGTAAAGAAAAAATACTTCATTATCCATTATAATATTCTGGCAGGAAGTAGCCTTTTGATGCCTGACGTGCCTTCAAAATCCAGTTTCTACGCTTTTCCATTTTTGTCCACAACAATGCAAAGGTTGGTTACAAATAGGTAAAATTATATTTCTTCAATAGTATTAGGCAAACTCTTCACAAATCATTTTGGATTATCATAAAATTAAACAAAAGGACATCGTGTAAAATTTTAATAAAATCCATTTTTGTAGAGTAGATAGCATGAACAAGGCTCAAGTTTTAAAAGTTCTGAGTTACCAGTAAATAATATATATGAAATAATCAAGCAAAGCAAAGCCTTTTATTTTTTTAGACACCTTTCCAACGTCACCAAAGTTTTCTGATGATGGTATTGGGATAAAAACAAACACTCAAGCAGAAATATTATTTTTTTGTATTAGATTTAATTAAACAGTTTCACTGTCTAATTTAGAGTAGATACCTCATAAATTAAACTCTTAGGGACTATTAGAAAACGTTATTTTTCACTCAGCAGTTCATTACGTGAAAAAAATAAAGTTAAATTCGTCGCATTCAAATCATTTAAAATCTTATCCACGCTAACTTAACGTCTGGCGGTGGGCGCACGTGTAAGTGGCAGCTTCAATATTTATGTGCAATTTTTCCAGCTTCGCCTCATCCCCCCCACCCCCTCGCTAAAGGATGCAGTCCCCTGAAGCACGCTGGAATTGCGTAACAATGAGGCCCGTTTATAATAATTTTATTAATAAGAACAATGCTTTGGAATTATAAAGTCGAAGTTGGATAAATACGGCGTAATTTTGTTGTAAAGGAAAAAGTTCTATTGTTTTCACGTTAATTCTTATGGATTTAATTTGTTGTAACAGTTTTGGAAAGATAAATCATTTTGATAAATGGTTTTGACATCGGAGCATGCATTTGATGCATGCGGAGGGTCTGATGTGTTGATAAACGGGAGCAACTGTATACAAGGAAGTTATCAAATACCATGTTTTTAGAGTCTCGCACAAAAAGGGTAAAAACGGGACCCTATCACTAAGACTCCGCTGTCCGTCTCTCTGTCTGTCACCAGGCTGTATTTCATGAACCGTGATAGCTAGACAGTTGAAACTTTCACAGATGATGTATTTCTGTTTCCGCTATAACAACAAATACTAAAACAGAATAAATTAAATATTTAAGTGGTGCTCCCATAAAATAAGGTGATTTTTTTTGCCGTTTTTTAATGATATTGGTACGGAACCCTTCGTGCGCAAGTCTTACTCGCACTTGGCCGGTTTTTTACCACCGTTTGAAAATGTTGATAAGCTAGATAAGCCCAGTAGTTTTGGCGATTTGGAAGGACAGACGGACAGATACACGAGTGATCCTATAAGAGTTTAATTTTTCCTTTTGAGGTAGGTAAAATATGCTATTGCTGCATAAACAATTGAAGGCTAAAAAATACAGTAAAAGTACCTTTTAAAAAGGTAAGGTATACGCTGAGAACATAACATAGAACCTACATCGATTTTGACGATCCCCACACTAGACAATGTTGTGTCTCAACGGATAAATACACAGTAGTGCAACATTGGATTCACTTCTTCGCCTGCCAAGTGCTATGTGAAAACTTCATTCTTTCTTAACACACTTTTGTTAGCTTCACCTGTAACAAACTAACTAGTTATGCAAGCAAAAGTTGAAAATCGAATTTAACTAACTTCTAATAGTTGCATCATTATCAAATCTGACAGTTGACAATATAATAATATGATATCAATATGATGATGCAGCCAGGATAAGCTTTTCACAAGGGAACTCCTTAACGGTTAATAAATAACACAGACACCAAACTTTGAAATCGAATTTAATGGTTTTTAGCGCAGTATAAGCGCTTTTATTTATTTATTTTAAATACTTTATGTGTGATCGATCGATCGATGATAGTATGTCGAAATAATATAACTTTACTCGAAAGTTCTTTGACTCCTTAGACTCCAGGATTTTTTAAAATCCAATTCTGCTTGGAATTAAATAATCTAAAAATAAAAGATACACCTGAATGAAAACCCACATTTACCCTTGAGGTCAAGTCTTAATTAGTAATTCTACGTCAACTAATTATTATTGTCTAATTTAACATTCAAATTGTACTAGTTTGAATAATTAATGGTTTTTTTTTATTATTATTCCCTTTACGTTTGGTAATCAGAGAACCTGAAGTCTTACCATTTATTTTTCTTTTTCAGGTGAAAACACAATCTGGGTAAGTCATCGCATCACGTGCCAGCATGACCAATCTAACCTGGACTTGGTTTGTTTCGGCCGCTTTGAGCTTTAGATGTCAACAAAAATGGTCTTATTTGAGACGAGGTGACGGAATAAAGCATGACTTGCTATTAACAAACCAAAACAGCCGAGAAATTTTACTACTTTTTAAATAGAATAACGCAATACTAAAAAAATTACAAAAAAACCTGGTGTAAAAGTGCTTCCTCTAGGTAGAAAATGGTTAAACAGGTAAAAATGTATTCATCAAAATAATAAATTACTTTGTTACACCCAAAGGTGTTAATGACAAACACAAACATAAAGAAAAACCTGGATGAACAAGACTATCAGATTGGAACTAAGTTGGAAGAAGAAAAGATGTCGCTAAGAAAGATCACACATAGCGTAACTTTAGATGTAAAGCAGAAACTGATTGGAAAACACAAGCTTGTTAAAAGCGACAGTCTCATTGAAGCTCGAAATCTGTCAAATACATCAAAAAGCAAGAGACTCGCGCAGAAGAGAAACTGTAACTACAAGAAAGATCGTAAAAGGTCTATTAATGTCTTTTTTGGTCGCAAAACAGCTCGTCCCAACTCCAATACATCAAAGAAGACATCAAAATAAACAGAATCAACAGTTAATACAACATCAAAAAGAAATGACCAGAACGACCCAATAACTCTATATAAAAACCGCATTTGTCATTTTGATGGTTATTTCATTGAGACAAAGCAAGTTTATATCGAATTTAAAAGCTTTGTATCTATAAACTGCTCGTTAAATCTTGCAAGTGATAGTTGTAAATTTTCAGAAGAACCGAGAACTTTTACGATGGACACTTGCTCCGCCCACCTGAGACTTTGTGGCTTGCATAATGTTACATTCGCCATAAAAAGGAGGAGATGGATGATGCATGTTCCTTGGTTTGCGATACTCAAGTTTTTGCCGAAATTTTTTATTTTCTACTGTAAAATGTGATGCTTGCACCTGAAGACCCGAATGGACGTCTACTGTACTTGGTAATTACAATCGTGATCCTATTACATTTAATTTTATAAATTATTTTGCTACTTTATTTTTTTTGTAATATCTACCAATTCTTCAGCGCAAAAGAATCTATTTGAAAAAGAATATTTATTCTTATTTGTTACAGTGAATTCTTTGACAGTCATTATTTGACGCTAAAAGAATGAAAATCTGTTGCAAAAACTTGAGTATCGCAAGAATACCATTGTATTCTTTGTAAAATTTTTAGGTTGAAAATTCTCATTCAGGACTGATATTTATCGATGTGCTCATTCTGAATCTAAATGTTCAAAATTCTTAAGCTATAAAATATTTAGGTACACACGTTTGTAATACTAACCCTATATTTATACCAATGGTACATAATACAACTACACTTTCTTTTCTAAATTAAAACCTCATTGATTACCTATTCAGGGTTGTATAGCAGAGCAGTAGTATTTTTCTTTTTTTTATCATTTTTATTTGAAGTTGAAGGTCAAAGAGATGTTTGTTGTATCCATTGACCTTTATAAGTCTAGTTTTTGAATAGAAATACTTACCTACTTAAATAATAACTTAACTTTAAAAGACGGCAAAAGAAACCTCTGACTATAGGAAAAAGATTTATTAAAAAGGCTTGTGAACCTGTTTCAAACTAGAATACAAGTGATTTAACTCCTTCATAGTCTTATTGGATTTTGTGAACATTTTTGATAAATAAAATTTACCTAATAAATAGAGCATATCGAAAAATAACAATAGATTTTACTTAAGTTCAGAAGTTCGCACCAAAACTAGTTAAAATTTTGTAAAATGAGAACATTTTTTTTCTGTTGCTGTTCAAAATAAAAACAGCATTGACGTATTTTAGTTTAATCATAAAATTAAAAAAAAAAAACACTTAATTTTAGTTAGTTTCTGGTCCAAGCGAATCGGTTATCATTGTGTTCTATTTATTTATTTATTTGTCTGCGCTGACGATCAATTCCAATACAAAATAAAAATATTTTTATCCGTAATGTTAGTGTTCATCAAGGATTGAAAATTCTATTGAATATTTCCATCAAGCAGTCCAGATTAAAAAAAACTTGCTTAGTAAGTACTAATATTGTTACATAATAGGACCATTTGTTATCAAATTGATAGGTATTTTTAAGGCCTCGTTATTATGCATTAAATCAATAAATTATTTTGTCATTAACCTCATTACAAATTAATTACTAAAATTATATTTATCTCGGCAAAGATGACCTCAACTGTCTATATCAAACATTCCATACGTTTACGCCGGGAACATCACAATAATAACATAAAACCTATACTTATGCAATGCTCTACTGCCACACCGTCGTACCACCGACCTGATAAAGCTGAAAAGACAACTTTGCCTATAAAAACCATGCACTAAACACGCGTTACAATCAAAAGTGTAATAAATATATAAACTTCTCAGGCAATAAAGGGTTTTATTTTAATAGTCGTAAAGATTCTTATTGCACATGTGCTCGTCGAGGTTACGACGGCTGGGGATGAATGAAAAGCGCGATAGAGATGGAACGAGCTGTTGGAATGAGAGCGACAATACTCGCCGGTTCACGTGGTCGGCGTTATGCAACAGTGTGCCATTGTTTTTGTTGGTTCACTATATCCTGTTGTTTTTTTTTGCCCTACAGGATTCTAATAAGTTCTCTAATAAGATTTTTAAATCATGAGTATTTGTAGGTATATTTCAATTCAATGCATTAAATATTTTGTTTCTGATTTAAATTTTTTCCATAAAACATTATTAAAGAAAGGTCTTATTATTATGGTTTATAGCCAAAATAAATAAATAAGCTGATTATTACTATTTGGCAAACCTAGTAAAATGATACAAAACCTGTGAAGGTAATCAACATAAAACATACCTACTACATAATTGAGTTAAAAAAACCAAGTACATACCCTATATTCTAAAAACTAGCAATGCATATTATTTTTTCGAAGAAATCTTTAACAAAAATTAATATAATTTATTTTTATTTAGGTATTTATATTATGCTCTATTTAGGTTGGATAAATTGATTCACTATAATTGTTAGTTTTTCTAACCATTATAAAAGTTTCACGTATGATCATTCATGTTCATGTTTTGAAAGAAGGTAGGTAGGTACCTAACTCCTGAGATGAAAGAGAGTTTCTCCTGAGATAGAGATTTTTTTCAATTTTGTGTTTAAAACAATCCCATTTTTAATCATAGTATTTATTTATTTTTTTGTTAGAATTAATTGATTATAATAATTGTTTATAATAAAATCAAAAAGAAAATTTGAAGTATTTACATTAAAAATAAAACGTTTATATAATTTTAAAAATATTTAAATACAAATTAAAGCGTTGTAATGAACTCGTTACTGTGAAGTTTGGTGTAAAAGTAAGTGGTATTTTTTTATACATTAAATTTGACAGGGTGAGTGCTATTTGACAGGGTTTTGAGTGCTACAAAAATCAGAAATCAATTGATTGATTTTGCAATGTGGTTTAAAACCATTCATTTTGACAGCTAGAAGTGCCGGAATGGTTTGTGATTGGCGGTGAATGTTCTGCACCGAATTACTATTGGCGTAGACGATGTCGGCGCGGGGAAGCGCGGAACCAGGCGCCATTACGAACAATGGCCGTCAGAATGGTCGTTAGCGAATAGCTTTTATCTCTTTCTAATATAAGCCACGCAGGTAGGAATTAATGAGACGGAGAGGGTTCCGGCGCGTCGCCCCACTTTATCGTTGCGTCCCGCTCGCACGCACGTGGCATGTTTTGCCGTCTCGAGCGCGGCGCGCGGCAGCGGTAACGCTCGCCACGACGGGGAATTCGGAGTCGTAGAGCCTCATACGCGGGTCATAAACGATCCGCGGCCATAGTAGAGGTGCACGCGCGAGAATCGATCCGAATCGCCGGCGATAAACGCATCTCCCGCGAGGCGATCGTCGCGCGCCGCGTCGCCGCCGAGCGATGAGTTCCAAGTTCATCATCGATAGCATGCTCCCGAAGTACCACCAGCAGTTTCACCACCAGAATTTGTTCGCGGGTGCTGGGGCGTCGCCTATAGAGGCGTCGCTTTCTTCCTCGTTGTCGTCGTCGCTGTCGACGTCGCTGTCGAGTTCGCTGTCAGGCGGACTGGGAGCAGCGGCATTGGGAGCCGGCTCACCGGGCGCTGGAAGCCCACAACGGTCTTCATCCTCGTCTTCGGCGTCGCCGGGGGCGCCGGCGAGGATGTATCCTTACGTGTCGCATCATCAGCAGTTCGGAGGGACGGTGCCGTTCGCGGCTGGTGGGTCTTTGTCTGCGGACGACAAGAGCTGCCGATACCCTACAGCTGTTGGTGGTGACCCGATGGTGAATTATGCTCTGGGTCAGCACAATGGAGGCGCGGCCGTCTCTGCTGCTTCGGCCAGCATGGCAGCGGCTGCTCAGTTTTACCATCAGGCAGCAGCTTCAGCAGCCTCAGCGGCATCGGCAGCGTCCGTGGACGCCATGGGAACTTGCTCTCAGCCCTCAGCTCAACCCCTGCCAGATATACCGCGGTATCCTTGGATGTCCATCACTGGTAAATGTTTTCCGTTATGTTTGCATGCGCTGGTTTGGTAGTAAATAGGTATGTTCGTTTATCTGAAAAAAAGAACGCGTTGCTTATTAATTCAAAATAAAATGAATGTTCTTGCTTAAAAATATATCTACTAGTAGAGTTGATGATATGTTAGAAGCATTTTTTAATTATTATTTTTATGTTCTTGGTAAATTAGCGTGAATAGTTATTACAAAACGCAGGAACTTTGTAGAATTTTTTAGTAGCTTTTGTAGAATGATAGCCTGAAATTACATTGGAAATTTTGTTGTTTTGTCCTTCAAAAACGTAAGTAACCTTTTAAATTAAATTAAATACGTTTTTTGCGACTCAATGCATCGGGAAATAAGCCGGTTTGCGTTATTCTAGTTAGAATTATGCAAATTAAAATCCATATACCTATATATTGCAAATTAAAATCTAATTATACCTACTACCCAATTAGGTATCTAACAATAAAACTTTACCAAAACAGCTATATAAATGCAATAAAACACTGTTATTGTTTTTATTGTCAATTAATCATTATAATAGCCCATTTATGTAAATAATAAAGTTTCAGATTGGTATTTTATTGGATAATTATAGTAATTTGGTTAATTTTGCTGAATTTGAGCTGAATTTAAGTAATTGGCGAATAATTTGCCTTTTAACTTATAATTTTTATATCAGTACAATCATTGCATTACTAATATTAATTATTATGATGATTTTGTTTGTTTTTTCACTATAGAGTGGCCCGAAATATGACGCCGACGGTGCGCGCTGACCGACGGCATGGTTAATAACCAAAAAATGGTTTATTATCTAATATATTATTGGTTTCTTATAATTTTTCTATTAATTTTAAACATTAGGCAATACCAAACACACTATATAGGTACCTACTTACTCATTATATACATAGGTATCTCAGTACCAATTTTGATAGGTCATAAAAAGTTTTAATATTCTTCAAATAATATATTTTTCAATAGTTTAAATCAATACATACAGAGGGAAATTAAAGGTAAATAAAGATTCAATCATTTTTAAAGAAACGGCAACAGATTTTTTATTAAAGAATAAGTAAACTAAAGTTAAAAAAATTAATTACCTTTAATTATTATTATTCCATAAAAAAAATATCACGTGAAACGTCTTATTTTACATAAACTAATATAGGCCTATTAAAAAAGGAGTAGGCAGATTTAATAGGATATACCTAATATAACAATGAAATGAAATGTTTTTTATTGTAACACAATGTAAGCAATTACAAATATGTATATTACAATAGGCGGTGTTATCGATTAAACGATTTCTTCCAGACGACTTGCTTAACCTAAGGCAAAAAACTTTAGCCATGCTCTCGACCACCGTGGTGCAATATAAATAACAATAAAAATAATAAAACAATTATTACCCACTATTTATTATTATAAATTAACTTCTTAAAAATACAGCATACATTTTATAATTAAAATCGTTTAAAAGCAGTAGCTACATAGGTAAACATAATTATTGTAATGTCTTGTACAACAAGACCTAGACAGTAAAAACACATGTTAACTTGATAACTACTGTGAGGTAGGTACCTACTTAAGTAGGTACTCTCAGTAACTTCCGTGAGGTCTATTTAGTACACAAAAAAGGCAAACCATTACTAAACTAAAGTGCCTGTATACTTAGCATACAATGGCACAATATTTTTTTTATTCACAATTTTATTACTGCAATCAACTTTCCGTAAGCATTATGAGGTTAACTAATGTATTGAGATTATTGAACGGAAGGTTCATTTGTTTCGAATTTATTATGAGTACCTACATAATATTGATAGTTATCATCAATTCATAATAATAAATAATAATAATACATTCTATTCATAATCAATAATATTTAATAAATTAAAGTGAAGAAGCTGAACAAATAATAATAGGTTTAATTTAATATAATAAAAATTATTATTTCACATAGGTTAATAAGAGTTTTAATTAGATATCGGAAAGAAACAACAGAATAAGTATATACTAACCTTTTTATTTTATTTATTTATTTGGAACCAAAACCAACAAGAGCGAAGACATTTGCAGAAGTATAAATACTGTCTACTAGGAAGATACTTTGATTATTTAATAAAATAATAATCAATAATTGTTTATATCTAATAAGTGAACAGAATTATTCGATATTTATTTATTTTCGCACTTTCGTCGAAAAACAACTAAAATATAATTGAATCAGCATTGTAAGAGCTTCTGAAGGTAAAAAGTAGGAATTAAAAAGATATAAAACCATAATTTAGGCACTTATGCCTAAATTATGATTGCCTAGATGCCTAAACCTAATTTTTTCGAGTTTATGAGATAGGTACTAAATCACAAATATATATGGCATTCTGTAGATTATTCAAGTTTCTTTCCGTGGCTTTGTCCACGTAGGACAAAGAAAAAAAGCCGCTTAGCGCTTACTCTGATCTCAGATCAGAGATATCTACTAAAAGTTTCGTTCAAATCGTTTCAGCCGTTACGGTGTGGTTGAAACACTAACATTCAAACAAATTCACAAACTATCGCATTTATAATAGTAGATATAGAGTTAGGAATTGATACAAACGCAGCCCTAGTCTATACATATAATAAAACTGTAGATGAGTTCAATTCTGTACATTGAATAAAAACTAAAAAAAATACTCCTAAGGGCCTTTATACAAGTAACACAAGCCAAAAGAAAACATTTTGAAATTTTTGTCTGTCTGTCTGTCTGTCTGTCGTCCGACTTTCACGCAAAAACTACTGGACGGATTTTTAATAACACTTTTTTTGTTATGTAGTTATTATTCTTTGGTAACATATAGGCTATAATTTATTTTGAAGATTGGAATACCAGATGTGAAACTTTCTGTCGACCAGCGAAGCGGGCACAGGTCTGCAATAAATCTGTTCTCAATCTTCAATTGCAGAGATTACCTACCTATACCAATGTCAAGAAACGAACTGACCTTGCCGGCATATGCCTGCAATGAATAAAATGACGCAGCCAAAAAAATCTGGTTATCAAATCCACCTCACGACGTAAATCACTAAAATTATTTAAAATGTCCCATAATCATCTTGTTTTGTTTAGGAATGGACTATTTTAGTGATTTGTTGGCAATGTTGGCTTATAAAAGTGTCTAATGTAATAAAAGCGAGAATCCGTCTCAGAAGCACTAGAATAGCGCGATAGGTGATTTGCGCGTGCGCAAACTGAAATAAAATGGCGGAGCTGTCAGTGAACTGACATTTATACGTCGTAGCGCACTACATACTACAACAATTTGACGGCAGAAACGGCATATTACGTTCAAACATTACTCGAATGCTAGTTGAATGAAATTTTCAAGTGCGATTCAGTGTTTATTATTCTTTTGGCGGTATGTTGCCAAATTAAAATGTGTTAAACACTTTATCTAGTTGGTAACGACTTAGCTATTTTATGCGCTTTATTTTATAAACCAAACAACTTTTTTTGAATGATTTCATTGTTATTTGTATACCGACTATATAAATTCTGTTCAGCAATTTTGTTTATGATACGGTACGAGTACCTACTTACCTATTATTTATCTATAGGCCAAACAATTACTTTTACTTATAGTCGATTCATATCATAAAATAATGTGAACAGAAATGAATTATTTGACACGTCATACTCAATATTCAGCATCATAAATCGCACCTAATGTATTGTGGTCGACAAAAGGAAGAGCACCAGTCACATGTGTGCGGCGCGGCCGGGCGCATGCGCGGATCAAACATGGCCGTCGCGTCCGACCAATCACAACGCGCCGTCACCAATCTGAACCCACATGCCATCAAATGCCCTTTAAGCTATTGATTGCTATTTGTAGCACGTTATTAATTAAACAGTTGCTGCTATATCGCTTTGTTTGAGTATCAGGTAGGTAAAAAAGTTGCGCATCTGAATTCAGGTTATATTCTTTGCTCTCTTCTGAATTAAAACATCCATTGTGAATCGAGGCATCATCGATGCGCTTTTATTGAAAGCCTGGCTCTTTACTGAATTAATTTAACAAGTTTTTCGATTAAAAACTGTTCCGCTGATACCTTAAAAATAAAGTTAAAACGAATAACAACATTATCTTTCCTTGGTGAAATATGGTTCTGATACGAATACACCTTTCCATTTCGGGTGGGAGACATTTTTTTTGTATTATTTCAGATACTTTTTTACTCGAAGCTTGTTATCTGAACGATGGAGTAGTAGAACCGCATGTACCTATACAACGAAAACCAATAATCGATTATTTATTCGAGTAATTAACGATTGCACTCATTCGATACAATTTAAATGTTTCCGATTTGGTGAAACCCGTTGCATTTACTTATCATTGCCAAAAAAACCGGAGAAGAAAAACATGCTTTTCTAATTGGATGTAAATTCACTTGTGAGTAATTGATGAATGAACTGATGCGATTAAAAATGGCTGTTTACATTTAGGTCGATGCAGTTAATAAAGCGGTTGGCAAAATATATTTTTATTTCGTTTTAAATTTATATAATCACGTGAGAACTTAATTACTTAGGTTGATAAATTGATTAACTATGTTAGTAGGTAGGTACCCAATTAAAATTAACTTATTACATTAGTTATATTTCTTTATGAATCAAACTAAACAATATGGTTAGTAATGTCTTAAAACCTAAGTAAGGTTACACTAGGCAATAGTTTCTCATTTAAAAAAATATAGGTACCTACTTGTAAATACCTAAACTATAAGATTTGTATGCAACGAAAGATAATAGTGTGAACAGAAGTCAAATCATTAACAGAAAAACTATAAACTAGCGATTCGATTCATGCCGTCAACATTGAAGCATAGCGGCAATAAAACCAAAGAAATGCTATGTGTTTAATTGATTAAATTCAATTAAAAGTAAGTTTATTCTACTGAAATTGACTTCGAAATCAATAGAAAAACTAATTAATCGGCAATTGTTGCAGCAATTGTATAACCGTTGCCTCTGTGAACCTTTTAACGAACAACTTAGTTCTACAATAGACTATACTAGTACCAAGCTATGTAACCACTTTTGACAGATGTACTCAATACATCACAGCTTAGTTGGTAGTAACTCTGCCTTCTACGCTGTAGGTTGTGGGTTCGATCCCCACCCAGGGCAAACATTTGTGTGATGAACATAGATGTTTGTCCTGTGTCTGGGTGTTACTATATAATAAGTATGTATTTACAAAAAAAAAGTATATAAGTATTCTATCAGTTATCTGGTTCCCATAGTACAAGCTTTGCTTAGTTTGGGGCTAGATAGTGTAGTGTGTAAAGTCCGCCAATATATACCAATATACATACCTACTGACCGAGTAAACACCGGAAGTAAAACAGTAATTGAAAATAACCTGCTCTACTTACTTGCAATGCTAATAATATCAATAAATTAAATTGTTCCGTTATCTACTGATTATACACTAAAAATTAACGCACATTCTGAACTGTGGAAAAAAAATTCTGAAGAAGAATTAAATCTTAAAAGTCGCGTTTAAAAATCCTTAACATTCAACGCATGTAGAAAGTAGGTGGTCGTTGTGAATAAAGTCGTGTTCTTTCCTATTTAAAAAGAAGTAATTTTAAGGAATTTATTTCTGTATCATCAATTTAATGGAACTCAGTGCAGCTGCCAAAAGTAGCTTCATATTTTGCAGGGTTAGAAAAGCGGTGCATTGTTTGATTGAACTATTAAAACTGTATTCGGTCGTCAATCCTCACAAACCGTACTTTTATGTCAAAATCGACTTATTAGTCATAAAATAAATTTTAAACCAATAAATAAATCGTATAAATTTAAATATAAATCCATTACAATGAACAAAATAATATGAAACTAAGAAAAGGCTAGATATAAACATTATTTAGGTGCGTCTTTTTATTTATTAGTTTTTTTTTACATTTTTATAATTGTGTTTGAATTTTTAGATTTGCCTACGAGTAAATGTTTGTAATGTTTTAATAAGCATGTATTTTTTATAGAGATGTCTGTGTTGCATGTTTGTGGCCAAAACAAAGAACTTCAATACGATTGATAATAGATTTTCCATTTCCAGATTGGATGAGCCCCTTCGACCGTGTGGTCTGCGGTGAGTTCAATGGTATTTATCGTTTCAAATTTATTTTCTTTTAGTTTTAAGCAGGTATATTTGGTTTTGGTAGGCGAGTCTGCAGGCGAGCGGTTTTATATCGCAACTATAGCATTTGACATTAAAATAACAAATTGATCTGGGTTTTTGATACATTTTTAATAAATACCAACACTACCTTTACATATTTTGGAATACATTAAAGCGTTGAGATATGTAATTTCAAAAGTCGCGTAGAAAGTCGCGTTCTGGGTCGCAAGTCTGCAGATAACCAATCCAAAACCTTTTAACCTTTCTGTTGCAATTGTTCATTTGACATGGCTTTTTGAATTATTGCAATGTAACCTGTCGTTTCATCTGGTAAACAATTTTTATTAATTTAAAAGAATACCTGCAGATTTGAATTTATAATCAAGATATTTAATAATTTTATTAATCATACCATGTTGTTGAAAACTGTTTACCTTCAGTGTATTTTTTTCAGGTTAACTTTTGAATTTAAAAAAGAAATCGAATATTGGTAACTTTCTTAGAATTGCTACCTGTGATTTTTTGCATCATATTTCACGTTTTTTAAGGGTTTAACCCTTCGGAGTCAATGACAAAGTTTGTTGTTACACAGTTATTTTGCAAACGTTGTGCAAAAAGTATTCTTTTGTGTTTTGTGTAAAAAGTGACGAAAGGGTTTCGAAAACAATCAATAGAGACTTTCTCCGAGAACAAAAGGCGAATTGTAGGTCAACGGTTCTGGAAACCGTACATTAAGGTAAAAAATTGCAACAATAGTAATCGGAATTGAAAATTTTGCCCAAGGAATAGATCGTATATGGATTTCTGGACCTAGTTTCTACTAATATGAAAATGGACATTACTTACCAAAATATCTACTAGGTATATTTTAAATATTTCGATTGTCCGCAACATATTATTATGTGGCTACTCTGCCACTGGTTATTACTGAAAAAAACTATTTGAAACATACTTACCTATTATCGAGATATGACATAACTACATCATTCAACGTTATCCAATATAGCCGCTATAAAGTTACAAGCGTTACAACATAGACAGACATTCATCTTCAAAGACAAGAGACTTTCTCCACGTTGTCCGAATATTTAAAAAAGCCCAAACAAAAGGCGTCCACGGCAATAGTTGCGCAAACTCTCCTTTTTCCGCTAACACAGCCATCCTTTGTACTGCTAAGATGTTTACAAATAAAGCAAATATCAAAGGGTTTTAAATCACGGTGTCGAAAGCTTTAAAACAAGCTAAGAACAGCGCCCATTGTTATGCTGGCCCTCGCAAATTGCTTTATTACAGGCTCTTTGCGGCGAACGAAAGTCGATATCACCAAAAACGCAGTCAAAACATTGTTTGTTATCATACGGTGTTCGGAGGGTCGAGTACCTATCCAATATATAACCAATATAAACTGCATGACGGTTGTGCCCGCACGATACACCGAGCACGCTCAAGCCTCGCATAAAATATTAGATACCCACGTTCCTACGCATAAATCCATCGCATATCGGATTTATTTAAACGCGTCGCTAGAAATGCACAGCACAAATATTTTATCGGCAATCGTCCGTTTAATCATAACACGTTTTCTTTTTTAAAATCGTTTTATAGCGTCGTAACAATTAACGTGTAATCTCTGTCAATCGTGATACAGTTGGAAGTGATTGGCGCTTGTAAAAAAAGTTGTCCGCGAACAATAAGTGCTGAGAATTGACCATAAACCGGCGACCTTGCGGTAATAAAAATTTAACGAGCCAAGCCCGTCGCGTAGTACAAACTATGAGCACATTGTACTACGTGACTGTCATAGAAACAGCTGGGACGACATCTGGGCGGCTGCAGTTCTTGTTGACAGATGAACATTTTGAAGCTATTAAAAATGTAAAGAGTTGAGGAAACGAACTGTTGATTTACGATTGACACCTCATTTTCGGAAAACAATTTTGGGTGATGATTTATTTTTAATAAATCTTTGTGACCCTTTAGGATATTTTTAACTCTATCCTATCATAACAGTAATGTTGGGAATGATGGCTATTTATATGAAAATATGTTAAAGTCGAAAGTAAAATAAACAATCATAAGTAAAAGTTAGATCTAAACATTCAAAATAGTACCAGTTTTATCTACGAACCTTCGAACTTTTTCGATATTCATTAGAATGATTCGCTATCATGTGTTCTGAATAAGAAACACATAAATGGCTACAGAAGATAGATAGATATAGTGGTAAGACTATTTTTAATACTCAAATTGCGAGTAAAAAAAATCTTGTGCAAAACCCAAGAGTATTAACCTATCACAATTCAGTTCAACTCATTTATATTTCAAGTCCAGTTGATGAGTAATGTTTGTGTCATAGTTATTCATAATATAAGGATCCCCTTCATACACACACAGGCATAAGTACTTTACCTACATACGTGCTTACTTTGGCAGTATGTATGCGTACACGCAGCTTGTGCGTTCATTAGGAAGGGCGATCGAGACAATTGAATGTAATCTTGGTACTTACCGTTTCAAGGTTTTATTTGTTGATCCTTTTCTTTATTACATCACTAGTTTATTCTTAGTTATGTCGCAAAGATTTACATATCCGACGTTGTTGCGTACCTACCTTCTAAAGTTGTATAGGTATATCTACTAAATCATTTTGTTTTCTATCTAAAATCTAATACATTTAAATTAGCAATTCTTGTATATAATATAATCTGAATTTTCATAAAATTTAGTATGCCCCCTGCATTATATTCAGGAAATGTTTTTTGTTACTTAGCAAAGCAAGTAAGTACTAGTATTCAAATTGTTGAGTCGATTTTAAAAACACCTTACCTACGTAATCCTTTTTAACTATCTGTTAACGAAGCTTTGATGTTTTATGGGTATACCTACTTATATAATTAATGTCTTGTAGGTAATGCATACATTACTCATATATCACTACATAGTATAAAGCAAAGTCGCTTTCCGCTTCCCGCGTCTGTATGTCTGTATGTATGTTTGCTTATATCTTTAAAACTACACAACGGATTTTGATGCGGTTTTTTTTAATAGATAGAGTGATTCAGGAGGAAGGTTTATATGTATTAAACCCGTGCGAAGCCGGGGCGGGTCGCTAGTCTAAAATATATCAGAAATACCACGCTAAGTTTTTATACAAAAACTTTGACTTTTGTAAACATTTAGTATACCTACTCATACCTATAGGTACCTTATGAAATTATACATCAATATTTAAAAAATAAAAACTAAATTTACATTATTATGAAACCATATTAAGCAGTTCTTAATGTCCATGTCAAATTATATCTTCGTTAAATTAAACATTGAAATAGTATAATTATCATTAATCAGCAAGTAATTGTTGTTTATAAACAGCGGTTGATTACTGGCAACATATATATTTAATTTCAAGGTATCTGACGCGACTTTTGAAACAGTTTTTATAATACTCGTCCTATAAGTTCCTAATATTTTTTTCGTGCAGTGAAGGATTTTTCACCTTTTGTCTTTTTTATTACAGTCACGTGTGTAATAATAACTAATGCAAAATGTGGGTATGTGCCAAATCGAACGTTTGGACTTGCCTCTGACTAACCCCTTTAGGCATCTTCAAAGATCTGAGAGGAATGTCTACCGTATTTGGGGATTAAAGTCGTGATCTTATTTATTTTTTATTAATTATGTATAACAAAAAAAAATGGGTTTATCTAGTGATTAGTCGTAGCGTTAACAGATACGTCCAAAAGTAAATTTGGTATTGAAAAGTCGCGTCAGTCAATTTAACATCTTATCAGTTTTACATAACAATTAATTGTGTTGTTAACCTATTACAGTAAATAAGGTACCTAAACAATTTATTCTTATGTTAATGTATATTGTTGTCCAATAGTGTTACTTATTTGTTGTCAGTTTCTATTTTTACTTTCATTTTCTAATGCAAATCACTTTCAGTATCAAATTGGACACATACGATCATGATATCAAGACCTTGAAGTAAAAGTCACACTTTTGGCTCTACATCAAACATAAACGAATGAAGTGTCAATGTTTGTTTATGTACTATTTACCACTCTTGATCAAACACATTAAATTACATATACACGTGTTATGTTGTGTATGTTTAGAGTTTGTGAGCACATGCTACGATCTAGAAGCCTCACTCGCGTCGCAAATCCGCTTATTACCCAATTTTTCTAGTCTTTTTTATCTGTGTACATTTGTACAATTATTATACAGTTACGCGTATAACACGCAAAATCTATCATTATCTCTATTATTATCTTCTCTGAAAACCGTTTCGGCCGACATCGGTTTGTAACTCGACTTTAAAGCCGAAGGTCGTGGGTTCCAGTTAACATTCTTATAAGCGACGCTAATTGTTGCAAAAGTAGGCATAAGTCATCTTTTGACGTGTCTCTGACTACCCTTTATAGATCTGATTACTAGACCTTCAGGAATCTGAGCACTTAAAACTTTGAGAGGATGTCTACCGTAAGGGGAATACAGTCGTGATCTAGTTTCTTATTTTTCTCTGACAATTCGCCCCGCAAGTCGATAAAGTCATGTGTAATATTTGGACGTGTCTCTGACTACCCGTTATAGATCTTCAGGGGTCTGAGTGCCTAAAAATTTGGGAGGATGTCAACCGTACTCGGGGAATACAGTCGTCATCCTGTTTCTTATTTCTCTCTGACATCAATGTGATCCGTGAATAGAGGATACCAGACTTTGCCCCGTAAGTCGAGTTCGACTAGTTATTATATAGATTGTTATTAGTACCTACAACTCTCGGTGCGACGTGACTCAATAGCTCCAAGAATGTGCACGCAGCCATTGTTCGACAGTCCGACGAACTTTAAGAAAGCTTCGGTTAGGGGGCGACTGCACTGCGTCTCATAGGCGAACTAAATTTACAAGTGAGCGTGTTTTCTCGTCGCGTTTATGCTCGTTTTTGCTAGCACTTAATTGTAACGGCGGCAACAGACACAAACAATATCAAAAACTATCTTAAAGATACTAAATATATAGTTCTCTAATATCTGAATATAGGCTATCTCAAAATACGATTCGTATTTCTACGGATGGAAGTAAAAATCACCTAGCGTCGACAAAATTTTATATAAAACTTGATATTTACCGAAAGTTGATGCTTATCACAAAATCTTTATGGATCTTCAAATTTTACGAACGCTTATTATGTTTTAACTATTCGTAGCTGTAAAGATTTACTTGTGAAACGCAAAACCAGTGTTCGATATCCTACCAATACCGTACCGTATAGGTATTATAAGAACCGAGTATTAGTTGCCTTTTAATAGACCCTATTTAAATTACGTTCCTATCAAAATATTTGCAAAAATAACACTATTTCTTCTACAAATATTCAATCACATCCAATATGCACTAGGTACTCTTATTTTTCTGAATTTAACTCATAACTTACAAGATATATCGTAGATCGTAGATATGCTCGTCGAATTACGAACCTACAGATTTGTCGTCGCTTAAAATGAAACACGATAGTGCCATACACAAAAGTTATAAAACGCGGCATGTGAATGCCCCTAACCCACTCCGCATGGCTTCTGCCAACTCCGTTATGCTAATATTGATACCATGTCTACCAGTGGATCTACACCATTTTATTTTTGTTGCCTGCACCGAATTTCATCCACTAACTAATGCTAACTACGCTCTATAGTTCATTCTGTATATATGATGCTTAGCCAACTTTGTTAACTACACAATTTACGAGTTAGTTTAGGACTTTCATCTGGGGTTTTGGGTAAACCTTTGCAAAATACTACGCCAACTGGACCTGTTTTGCTCGATAAGCGCTTGCGTAACGTACCTAGGTGTTGATTTCAAAGGGATTAAATGGAATGCTTGCAATTTATATCTCTATTAACGTAGTGTATTGTTTACACACGTCCGACCGCGGCCTCTGAGGCGAAACTCTGGCGCTTGTGAAAACATTCGCTTCGAGATTAAAGGTAGCCACGGTCGCCGAGTCCAGTTTATGAAGAGCCGTGAGCCGTCAATGTGTGTATTACATTGAGTATCGATTTGAGCTGGTCGTTTTGAGTTTGTTTACAGCGGGCTCAGCGTTTCCGAACGGTTTGCATAACTTGGGGGTAGTCTCAATAAAAACAAATTGGCTCGCTGACCAGAGCTGTGCATTAGACACGTTCGAGGAAACCGGCGAGTGTGGCGACACGCTTACTGCTGATTTACTGGTGTTCACAAATAGCTCTACAACTACAAGCTGGACAGAGCTTAGACTTAAGCTCTGTATTTGCTTCATTTAATTAAAATATTCGATAATAGAAACAATGTTTCACAAAACATAAATAACATCTTCATCTATTTCAAACCTGCGATATCTATTTTACAACGAATCAATGAGTCAATACATAAAAATCATATTCAACGTCGTGTAGAATGGTTATTGGCAGTTAATACATAATCAATATACAAGGAAAAAATGCCTGAGGTAAGTCTTAAATTTAGAACTGTTTACTTTACGCCATTACAAGTTTCCGCCTCCGTCTTTTTCGTACTTTAATAAAAAACCGCTTTTAAGGAGTTAAGTGAAATTTCTGACTTTTTGTATGGGCTGAGTCTACCCGGATAAAACGGAAAAAGTGATAAAACTGCATTATCTTGAAAACCATCAAACTTAAAAATAAATTGCCTTTATTTTGGTAGCTAGTATGATTATCTAACGAATTATATAAAAATGAACTATTTAGCTATTTATAGTTTTGATTAAAAACGAAACTAGTGTTTTTGAAAGGCCAACTTTGGAAAATACTATCGAGAAAAGTTTCACCAATCGTGTTTCTGTTCTTTAATTACTCTAGATTAAATCCGTAAGTTAGGTTTAAAGAAATTTATTCTCAAAAAAGACATTACAGTCACTTACATGAGAAACATAATATTAGGGTAAATAATTAACAAACTAAATGCAAACAAACTATGACAAAGATAACTAAAAGTTATCTTTGTCATAAAAAACCAAACTGTATGTTTTGCGGTTATTGAGAAAAAAGATTGAGAGAATTGCATTCATCAAACACATTAATTACTCGCCTTAAGTGTTATTAGTTACTATCTTTGTAAAACCTTATTCAGATTGGCAAAGCCGTTATGGTAACATATAGCCTGCGGCGTAATTGAGTCACAAACATACAAACATAGATGCAAACTTACGCACTAATGAACTTTGTTTCTACTTGCTATTTTATTCTAAATGATAAAACATAAATCTAGACATTGGTTAAACTTATTATACTTTAAAAGTAAATTAGTAAAAATATTATATTTTTCGAAATTGATACCATGAAAATGATAAAATAAATATAATTAATATGATTTAAACACACAATCATATTCAAATTGTAAAGGTAATTTATTATAATGATTTGACATTCATCATCATCATCGAGAAATCTAAATCTTGTTTTTATCGTTAAATTATTTCATATTATACAAATAACTGGTTTTTATCATATTAAAGCGCCATTTTATCTTTTAACAAAACATACAAATCACAAATAACAGAATGAAATAAGTAAAAAAAACTGGTCAAGTGCGAGTCGGACTTGCGCACGAAGGGTTCCGTACCATTATCTATAAAAAACGGGAAAAAACACTGTTGTAATGGGAGCCCCACTTAAATATTTATTTTATTTTGTTTTTAGTATTTATTTGTTGCGCTAACAGAAATACATAATCTGTAAAAATTTCAACTATCTAGCTATCACGGTTCATGAGATACAGCCTTGGAACAGGCAGACGGACGGACAGCGGAGTTTGAGTAATATGATCCCGTTTTTACCCTTTGGGTACGGAACCCTTAAAACGCGTAGTATATACAAGTCGGTAAAATTACCTACAATCTGTTTACCTCAGTGAGACTCGTCGCATTAATCTGAAAGATACAATCGCGGTCAAAAGCGTCGTGTAAATCTTTGATAGTAATCTTGATGTACAGGCGTGGATTTTGCTATTCAATTCTCGATTGTGTTACAAGGCAATAAGGTTCTAGTTGTTTTTATTGAAGAGGGTGGAAGACGTCTCACGGAAAGCCATGCTTTAGGAGTTGATAAAGGCTCGGCATTGTTCAGATCAGGTTGCGATATTTGTAGCTAGGTTACATTGTTTGTGTTTTATTAAACAGACTTTAACAGCAAATATTGTTTTTACAAAAAATAAATCAAGAAAGTACCTATAGAAAACAATGAGAAAAATATAATAATATATGATTTATCAATAGTATTTAAGGTTTTTTTCTAATATACTACTCTTAGCAACATTCATTGGATCAGTATACTTGAGACAGATCTCACTCTGTGGAGATTATCGCCTAATTTTGTTTTTTACTCGCTTAACATGACTCGCCCAGCCCCTCACTCTGTGGAGATTATCGCCTAATTTTGTTTTTTTTTACTCGCTTAACATGACTCGCCCAGCCCCTCACTCTGTGGAGATTATCGCCTAATTTTGTTTTTTTTTTACTCGCTTAACATGACTCTCCCAGCCCCTCACTCTGTGGAGATTATCGCTTAATTTTGTTCTTTTACTCGCCCAGCCCCAGTTCAGCTTAGCGGCTTTGTATGCACATTCTAAGATTCTAGTCTCGAAGCATAGCGTGTTGCAGATACGATTGGTTTGCTACGGCTAATATGCTATGCTCCATCACTGGCACACCACGAGAGCTTGAACTCCGTATGTAACCTAACTTGAGCACCATAGATGGACTACGCTAGTATTCTGCATAATATGTAGCTGATGAACGAATGAATGAATGAAAATGAATGATGAATTTTCGCTTCAGTGACCGAACCCATCAGGGTTTTTATGGACTAGACGCACCAGGCGTTGTCAACGAGTCGGTACTTTTGATAATTTCAGAAATATCTTACTCGAGTTTACGACTTAGTGTTTTGTTTCTGTCCAACCTAAGCTTTTGCTAGTCGACTCGGATCTTGAACCGGTTAACCATCAGTGAGAGCATTATTTCTAGTTCAGGGTACTTTAGACCATTAGTTATTAATAGATATCTGTGTAAATAATTTATTTAAGATACTTTACCTACATTACCGTTTACCAGTGACTGTAAATTATAATATTACTAGCGACCCGCCCCGGCTTCGCACAGGTAGCATGTTATTATACATATAAACCTTCCTCCTGAATCACTCTATCTATTAAAAAAAACCGCATCAAAATCCATTGTGTAGTTTTAAAGATATAAGCAAACATACATACATACATACGCGGGAAGCGAAAAGCGACTTTGCTTTATACTATGTAGTGATAACAGTTACGAAAGCAGTTGTAGGGACAATTTCCAATGAAAATAATATTATAAAGATAATAACTTGAAAAATAATTTTTATGACGTTTTCACGCCATGAAACAGTTTAGTCGCTCGTTATCTGTAACTAGCGACCCGCCCCGGCTTCGCACGGGTAGCATGTTATTATACATATAAACCTTCCTCCTGAATCACTCTATCTATTAAAAAAAACCGCATCACAATCCGTTGTGTAGTTTTAAAGATATAAGCAAACATACATACATACATACAGACGCGGGAAGCGGAAAGCGACTTTGCTTTATACTATGTAGTGAAGAATAATCTCTAAAACGTTTTCTGTACGAGTAAGATATTAAGAAAAAAACACAATGCTTCGATTTACAAAAAAACTTACTTAAATCCATATTTGGCACAGCAAAAAAGTTAAATGCGCCTTAAAAAGATAATATTTTGTACCTTAAGAGTTACTTTCCCATTAAGGCGATATTTAAATTAATTTAATCAATACAAAGCAACGATTAAAAGGCTTATTTATTATAGAGAAGGTAAATTGCGATACGAGAATTTCTTAACGCGATATGCCTTTGGCAAAAGCCGATCGAATGCATGCCATTTTCTTGGCAAGGAAACCTGCCTGATTTTGTATGGAAAAGATTGCTCTGGCTTTTAAGGTTTTCATCAACCAATGATTTTATTTGTTATCTATATTTATAAAAGAAAGTCGTGTTAGTTACACTATTTATAACTCAAGAACGGCTGAACCGATTTCACTGAAAATTGGTGGGGAGGTAGCTTAGAACCAGGAGACGGACATAGGATACTTTTTATAACGAGAACGGGAACGGGAACGGGAACTTATCACATTGTTAATTCTAAAGCGGTAAGAGTTAAAGTTAAGCGGTACGAGTTAAAGCTAAAGTTCGCCGGGTTAGCTTGTTTTATATATAAAAAGTTTAATCTTTTGATTGCTAAGCTGCAAGTTTAGCTGCAATATAAGGCGCTATATAATAAAAAAAAAACTTTAAATAGTTTTTCATGGGATTTGCTGGAAAACATAAAGGTAATAAGAAAAATATAAGGTGACAGTTATAATAATAAAAACACTTTGTTATGCCTCTTACAAAATGTATCAAAAACTAGTTTCACAATATCTAATAACTAACCAAATCAAATTCAAATAATTACTCTATCTAATATGCTTTTGGCTACTCCATGTTGGTTCCGTGTCGATTTTGTCGGTAATAACAGCGAATTAGATACGAAACTCTTGAATGATTTACCTTGCCAACTAAATAGTTACCATGTCGTGCGCACTAAAAATGCTTTTTACAAGTACCTGATTACACATCGGTCAGCGTCGTGTTATCACAATATTAGTTGCAGTGGGCATAAATTAAATATGGCCTGATGTGGAAAATGAGTGAATTTTAGTGTCTAGTCCTAAGCCTAAGTAAGGTAAAATAATAAAAACAATTCCTTTAAGAGTTTTACGTGTTCAGCTAAGCGGTCATGAGGATATCTCAGAACCAAGTTTTAAAGAAAGCATCAGTAAAAACCACGAAAGAAAGTGTTGCCAGGTTTTGAATTGAAAATTCTGATGATAATAATTTTGACAGTTTCAGTTCTACGTAGTAATTTATCTATTATCTGTAGAAATATACAATCTAGGCCTCGCTCGTTTATGGAAATTAAGCTTGGAAAACTGTAATCAAGAATTGTTAATTGCTACTGTTACCACCCACGCTTGTATTCATATTATTTATGCAAAGGTTTTTTTGTGTGTAACCATAAGTAGTTTACCGCTTTGGTTTTGCTATGAATATGACGCATTTTATAGTTTTTTTTTAATTCAATTGAAATGTAAATCCGAATTCTTTTTATAAACACTGGATATCAACGTCTTCGATTCGTTCTCGTAAATGTCTCATCATGAATATACAGAGTATATTTAGAGTACTCTTGAAATCTTAAGCTGGATTTTCAGACCA
This sequence comes from Hydriomena furcata, assembly GCA_912999785.1. Taxonomy (NCBI): domain Eukaryota; kingdom Metazoa; phylum Arthropoda; class Insecta; order Lepidoptera; family Geometridae; genus Hydriomena; species Hydriomena furcata. The sequence goes on along the minus strand of OU538831.1, from coordinate 5,603,189 downwards.
TGCATCTTGATTTCCGATTATAACCGGAAAAAAATCTGTATTATTTAAATTTCATAATTGGATCTTCTTCCAAATCCCAATGCTCGAATGAGCTATTTGACAATATTTTGAAAACCATTCTGGATTATTCAGTAGTGACTGTGGAACCCATAAAAAATAGTATTTTTAATTCTTTAATTTTTAATTTACATTTTTAGGGCCAATACTTAATTGGCCCTAAAAATGTAAATTAAATATCGACAATTTAAATAACCCGCAAAAACGCTTATTATGCAAATGGCGTCGCACTAGTTTCTGTGACGTTACATGCTTGTCAACAAATAAACAAACGTCAAGTTTTTCAAGGCAGGTGATGACATTTTGACAAGCATGTTACGTCATCGTCGATTCGACCAATCCTGACCGTTTTGTGTCACGTTTAAAATACTGTTTTTATAAACAATGACATACTAGTATCTTTGTAAGTGAGCAGCTTTGCAGTGAGGCAACAAACTATCCTGGCTTAGTCAGGCAAACATATTTAACTAAACGCGCCAGGCAAATAAATTAAAAACACTTTTAACGAAATGTTTAAAAAATTATGTAACTACCTACTCAAGATAATATTATCCAAACACTTTACGTAAATAGGCGCCTACCTATGGTGAGAAGAAACTTCAAATTTCGATCATAAGTGTACGAAATAAGGTTCAGAATTGCATAAGAGGCTGTGCTTTTCGGCATCTACGTATTTTCTCTAAGAGTACTGATGCACATGTAACAGCTCAATCACTCGGCATAAATTGTGTACTTGCAGCTTACATCTGTAATCTCAAAAACTCCGTTTGATAAATGGATAATATAAACATTTCCACATCAATCGATCTCCTTGCCGTGAGGATAATTAATACAATATTCTTTTTAAATGACGCCGGCACTAACATGCTTCTAAGTTCGCCGACCGGATACTGTATCGCAATAAAGTCTCTGTTTACATTACGTTACGGACGACATGCTTTCAATAAGATGGTGTTCACGCTTACAATGTTCTGTGAACTTTTAACCCTACAACAGGCAGAGAAAAATTCATGAGTCTGAAATTGTAATTTGCGAAAATTGGTATAATTCCGCGTTGAGCATTCGGGTGGTGTTGTGTAATGTATGTTGGAGGGATCCGGAGGGGCATCAGAGGTTTAGGGGATCAGGGGACAAGCACAGGGTGCGACTGACATTGAAGAAGTGCCAATAACAGTGGTATAAATAGCGGGGGCCGGCAGCGTAGGGCGTTACTTCTGTACGAGATCGGAATATTTTGTTAGTTTGTGTCCTAAACAACGGATTACAATGCGGGAGAGCGGGTGCTAAACGATATCGATCCGTGTCTGCTTGATAAATGCTTCAGTCAATATTAAATTATTGGCAATAGAGATAGAGATACGTTTCATTTCATCTCATTGCTGGATTAGATTTTAACAATGTGACAGTAAATCTTTAAAGTATCTGTATTAAACTCTGAATGACTTACTGACTGACATAATTATTTATCAACGCACAGCCTCAACCATGGGTCATACAAATTTGAAATTTGGAAGGTGTATTTCTCAAAAAAGTAACTTTACAAAACTTTACATGAACGAAGTCGTAAAGGTTTCCACTAATAAGCAATATACTCATATATTTTGCAACAAACTAAGTAATTGAATACAATATTGAGAAATGTATGGTAATTGAATTGGTAATTGAGATCTATACATAGATTTTTAGTTTGTTGTCAAAAGCTACGTTTGTGTAGCATTACCTATGTTAGCAACAACGTTATTCAAAGAAAACATAAAAAATTAACAATTCTGCTTGCAAGACTAGTTACACCGATAAAGGTGTTTTACGTATTAGCATCAAAAAAGACATAGAGCCCATAAATTCGCCCCTAAAATTGGTCACCCTCGTAGACAAAAATGACCAGAATAAATTGGAATGGCAGTGGCAGCCAATAAAACATTCAGTTTATGGGGTGTCATATTTACATTTGGAAGGATATCGACGTGGGAATACAGATATATGCCTTATTGTAGTCACAGTACAGAAATATCTAAAAATGCCTCTGTATTTATGTATCTACTAGCTTCCGCCACCGGCTCAAACCGGTACCAGGATAAAAAGCCTATGTATTATTCTGATGTATAAGCAATATTACTGTAAAGTTTCATTTTCATCCGTTCAGTAGTTTGCGTGAAAGAGTAACAAACACACACACACACACACCCTCTCACTCACTCACAAACTTTCGCATTTATATTATTAGTAGGATTAGGATAAAGATTGTAAGTAATCTAAGCGGTGCTTAGCAAATGTTAGGTTTCTCAAGCGCTAAAAGCTTACCTTTATTTTTTCACGTTTCATTACTTACGGAAGCAATAAGGGCTTGCCTACATCGTCTGTTAATCCAATCAGCGGCACTTCAATTAAACAGAGCTCTCTGTGTTGCTAATCGATTGGCTATAAATTGGGATTCGACGTTCGAAAGCATGATTTCATGCACCCTGTGTGTACGCTGCCTAATGATTATCTATGTACATGTTGTAGTTTAGAAAGTAAATACATGGCCAGTTAAGTCTAGATGAGTTGACACACTTGCTTTCAGTCTAGCAATTGCTTAATAATGTTTGTATAATTAAATGTTTAATGAAGTTTCAACATAAATATGTACATGTTTTTAGGGTTCCGTACCCAAAGGGTTAAAACGGGACCCTATTACTAAGACTTCGCTGTCTGTCTGTCTGTCTGTCTGTCACAAGGCTGTATGCTGTAGCTCATGAAACGTGATAGCTAGACAGTTGAAATTTTAACAAGTGAGTTTTCACGAGTAAGTGGAGCTCTCATACAACAAACGTAATTTTTTTATAGACAATGGTACGGAACCCTTCGTGCGCGAGTCCGACTTGCACTTGGACGGTTTTTTAATAGGCCGCACCATATATAGGTACCATTTTAGGATAGCAAATTTGCGCAAAGACAGAAGTTTCAATTTAAAATCCTGCTGGACTAGGAAATTTTTTGTAAATAACATTTTCTCTCTGAACTATTTTTGAATCCCACAAAAATCCTAACCCTCGCTTAACACATTTCCAAATTAGCAAAAACCATCCAACGTGCAACTAAATCCTGTCTGAATCTGCCATCCAACGCTCGTACGCGTGTAATCTCCAGCTATATTTATACGAAAAACTCGTGAAAACACGTCTTAAATGGGGGCTCAAGATTAGTCGACGCCATTTTACCACGTTACGCGAATAGCGACGCTACGAAATAAAATGTTTAGGGTCATTTTGACCGACAACGAGCTCGGCTAGCTCACCCAAATGCCAATAGGTCTATTCTGCCCCCACGCCCCCTCGGGCTTAACCATCATAAATTGTCCGACGAAAATTTGCAATCCTATCTTTTTCGGCCGGTGGGGAGGTTAGGCATTAACATAACTGTATGTTGGGCAGTTTCACGTGCACCTTTATGAATGTAGCGGCCTTTAATGCCTCTAAGGAGGAGATGCTCCAAATTTCACTTTTAGGCTTTTTATGGAACAATGCGTAGTACAAAGTAAGCTTGTGAAATACATTCAAAATTTAAAGCCTTATAAAATGTTATTGGTCCATCATCATTTATTAGACTATATTTTCAGATTCAAACTCTGCTGTAACGCATTAAATTGCAGATTTCTTGGATTTGGAATATTATAATTATTATTGCGTAGCAAATGGAGATCGTTCATTCTCGCAGAGCAGTACGAATGCGTGAGAGGCTCGATTTAATCACTTGGCTTATAACGAGGGGAATTTAGGGAGGGGGTGTTATTTAAGCATTCTAAGCATTCTTGAGTTATAAAGGCCCCTTAATTGCGCTTAGATATTTTCTGCCTTATTAAATATACCCTTTGAATTTAATAGAGAAGTTTGGACGAGTTGGAATGTCTATCGCTTTTGAGCAATGGCTATTGATTCTCTATCTACTAAAGTGAGAATGATCGATAGTGTTCGTTTTATCTGAAATCATGCCTCTTTGAAGTGCAAAATATCAGCCGGTACCTACCTTGATCTCAATCCGAATGTCGTGGTGGTCGTTCATCAAGTAGTATCAGTGTAATATTGAACCGAATATGGTACCAATCACCGATTTTACAAGCCGATGCGGCTCAGATCATTGTAAAACAAAACCAGCCTCGCTACATGGACTATCTGGGTCAACGCCACGGATCACCAGCCTAGAGCGTTACTATTATGGCTAAGTGGATAATCGCCGTTAGGCATTTAGCACGGTCATATGAACAATATGAAACGTCCCTTTAAAGGTACAAGTTGAGCGTTACGCGGCCCTTTCATAGTTTACAAGCACACGAGCGAGCGAGTAAGGGCACATTATACCCTTGGAATAGGACCTTTCTAATTAAAACACCCTTAACTGACTATTACGAAGTGCCTATGAACGCTGGTGTCGAGTCAACTTTAAACGCTTGAAATTTTAAAACTTGCTTTAGTTTTCCGGCGATAAATTACGTAATGAATTTATTACTTTTATTATGTTGAACTTATTTAAAGCAACATTTTTTTTGCGTTATAAAAAAATAAATTAAAAAAATATCGTTGCAAGTTCTTATAGTTCAACATGCCTTATCTCCTCTTAAGTATTTATTTTCATGCATGCAAACAAAACTGATTTGCATACTGCAAACCGAGTTAATATTTCAACTTTATCTAATATCAAAGAATCTTTTAACTTGCTTTACTCATGTTTTGTACTGTTACAATCTTGAAAAAAAGATAATTGTTGCATTATTGTTTCCCATCGCATTACACGAGTATACCGTGAGAAATCATAAACATGAAGTTTCTATAAACTACAAATTAAATCAGAAAACAGATTAGTTGTTGCGATTTTGGGACCCTATTTATAGGAGACAAATAGTGTAAATAAATCAGAATTTATCTACACATACATAGCTAAGTTGCCTATCTACACATCACCCGCATTAACTTTCAATTAAAACAATTTATGCACCCAGCAGTAGCCGCTTATTGTAAACCCATAAATTACGTGGTTGAATTAATAAACGTACAATATATTGCCACTATGGTGGCTAACAAGCACAGGAGGCGGCGACCGCCTGCGTTGCATCGGCTGAATTAAATTTGCATGTCTGCAACCCCGTGTTTTCACCCTTTTAACCCTCCGCGCCCCTCCCCCTGTCCGGCCGCCATTTTTGTCCAAGGGTGGTGCGGTTTGGGCATCTGTTTTCGGGATCAGTTTTGTAATTTGAATTTTATCCTTGAATAATTTTTATGAAATAAACTAAAAATAAATCTTCAAGTATCCGAGCGCACGGATGTCTACCGTACTTGGGGATTACAGTCGTGATTCTATTAATTTTTTCATTTTCAAATAAACCATGTCAGTCGTAAAATAAATCAGACTCGCGTTTGATTTTCGATCTATGCACTCTCTTTTATTAAATCTAGGTTTACTTGAATTGTTTATTAAGTAATATTCGCAAAAATAATCATAATTATGTTGAAGACTTACTGATTTAGATCATGTTCGTAATTATTGAATTACGTACCAATTGTTTTGCCTTACGATATACGTCCAAATATACATTTTCGATTTAAAGCTTATAAATAAAGGTAAGGGTTGTACCGAAGCCTTTTTGGGTAAGAATAAAAGTTATATACAAAGTAGGTTTTACTGAACCTTTTGGTTAGCAAGTATCTATCAGCAAAGTAGGATCCTCCGCCATTACGCTAATACCCATTCCTTAACACTATCAGACAAAAAGCCAATTTTTCCTGAGATAAAAGCAGCCATTTTTTGCAAGAGCTCTCCACCTAGAACATTACCGTACATTAGGGTGCCTATTCTAAAAAAAATATTATCTTTGCGTTGGGGAAGCGCGAAATTATAAAATATTGCGATGTTCCTCCCTTTGTTTTGGCGTAGACTTTAGATAGGGGCATTCAGTATTCAAATTTGGATCTCGACAGGGGTGAACTAATTCGTTTTAAATTGCGTTACGATATTGCGTCTGCGAGTTAAATATTGCTGATATAAACATTGAGAGGGTTCATTTAAAGTATGAAACGCTCAGGTTCTCTTCGTAATTAGATTATGTGCCTATTTGAATGTGCTTTCGCTACGGTTATTTTATTTTATACGGCTTAGAGTAATATCTCTAGTGTAATCTTTTCAAAATAAGCTGTGTATTTGTACAACCGTAATCTTCATATTTCAGAAATATTTATTAAATAAATATAAATTACTAGCTGACCCGTGCCCGCTTCGCTGGGCGACAGATATTTTCACATCTGGTATTCCAATTTTCAAAATAAATTATAACCAATATGTTGCCGAGGACTAATAGCTACATAACAAAAAAAGTTTCATCAAAACCCGTCTAGTAGTTTTTGCGTGAAAGCCGGACAACAGACAGACAGACAGGCAGACAAAAATTTAAAAATGTTTTTTTTTGGCTTGTGTTACTTGTATAAAGGCTCCTAGAAGTATTTTTTTTATTTTTTATTCAATGTACAGAATTGAACTCTTCTACAGTTTTATTACATGTATAGATTATCCACTGTAATCCTCAAATATTTTCGGTTGCTCTTGTAGACGTCTAAAGAGGATAGATAGTCAGAGGCATGCCCATATTTTCAATAGGTATCATATTATGCATATGAATTCAATTTCGAATTATTATTCTCTAATCAGTTCACCTGCAGGATGCTTAACCGACTTGCTTATACCAGTTCGTGAATTTGTGAGCATTGGGCTAAGGTCAACAAATTATTCTATTCCGAAAGAAATCCACCAAGTTTTCCACCCACTAACATAATATACGACGAGAAGCAAAACACTGTTATCGCAACACGTTTGCAATGAAATTTATTAGACAGGTGCATATTTTATTAGCTTTCGAATATAAAACGAAACGTAAAAACTATCGCTTAGAACAAGTCTCGCACAAATCTTGCAGTGAAACAGAACGTTAATATAGTTATATACCTAATAATAAATACGGAGGAAAACCTTTCGGGAATCGAATTAAACTAAGGGTAAGAAAATTGCGAGAGTCCCCGAGGAACGGCAGCTGCCGGCCCTAATGCCTTTTATATTTATCTGTGATCAGGAAAACGATGTACAGAAATACGACTTCATAATAACAATCATTTCTAATAACAAGACAGATGTATAGTATAATCTAGACTGATTTTTATGATCGCAGGACAGATGCTACATTATAATGTAACAAATGGAAACCCTAAAACTAAGATCGGAATTGTAATCGACCCCCTTGTCTATATTTAGAGTTAGAGCGTGCCAATTTCAATAAAATACAGTTAATAAACATAAAAACATATCCGGTGTAAATGATTTATTGGCAATAAAAGCTATTCAGCAAAAATTAATACCTATAGGTACGCAATTGCGTAAGGCGATGACAATTTCTGTTTTATGGTAGAGACATCGTAAACGTCTATTAATATGAATGGACTCCAATTACTTTTATTATTCAAGTTTTGTTGAGAGAGATCTAAAAAAATGTTTACGACCTCTGAATGTTTGACTTTATGTCTAGGGTGCTCAACTGCTCAGGAGGGATTGAAGTTCGGACAATGAGACGGCAGATGTTTCACGGACTTTACGGAACCTTTCACCTGTCAGTTTCTAAGAAAATCTAACATTTTTAATGTTCCGTACCCAAAGGGTAAAAACGGGACCTTATTACTAAGACTTTGCTGTCCGTCTGTCCGTCTGTCCGTCTGTCTGTCAAAGGGCTTGTATCTCATGAACCGTGATAGCTAGACAGTTTAAATTTTCACAGATTATGTATTTCTGTTGCCGCTATAACAACAAATACCAAAAACAGCATAAAATAAATATTTAGGTGGGCTCCCGTACGACGAACATGATTTTTTTACCGTTTTGTATAAATAATAGTACGGAACCCTTCGTGCGCGGGTCCGACTCGCACTTGGCCGGTTTTTTAGATCTTCCGATGGATTAACCAGTTCTTGTTTTTGTTTGCAATATAAATTTGGCGCTATTTCAAAGCTTTTTAAACGATATCATCCGTGGTTGGGAAATATAAAAAAACGTGGACTCTTCATTCTGCGGGTTAGTATTTTATTTATAAATGCTAACTATTCATAAATAAATCGGATATGCACGAACGTATAGGCCAAACAATTTTTCAAACACGTAAAAAAATAGTTTACAATTAAATTTAATAATGTTATTAATAATAACAGAAATACTTTACCAGAAATCCAAAATATTATCTCAATGTTATTTAAGTATTTATACATCTTATAATTGTTTTGTTAATAATCCGAATGATCTCTTTTGATTGTTGACAGCTAATGCAATATTCATTAGGCGTTGAAACACAAAAGATGTTAATGTGTCAAAAGAGAGCTGTAAAAATATCAGAACTGTTTTTTTTTTAATAAAATAAACTCACACGATGAAGCAATAACGATGCACCATACCGAGTGATTTTACAGAAAAGTTTAGTTACACAATAACCAAATTACTGTGTAATTGACATCATTGGCATTTGCAACTTTTATTAACATACACAACAATCTGCAAACGATCTACTTTACATTGTCGGTGTCAATAAATCATCATTATCTACAGTTTTCTTGAATAAAAACACCTAAGCAACATAGAACGAACAGAAACGGCAGCGTAACATTTGAAACGCGTAACATTGTCCATTCAATGAATGGAAATGTATCGATTTGAATGAGTATAGTCCAATAACGTGGCAACTTCTTATAGTGTGTGCCAACGGGCCGGTGAACGTCTATCACACCTTATGACCCTCCGAATGCGTCTTATTACACTTTTATCGGTCGTATCACTCATAAAATGCTAATGAACGACCGTTTCGGACCAAACATCCGAGCGCGAGATTCAAATGACGGTATAAAACGTAACCCGAAGTCGACACTTCGTTGGAATTGTAATCTTAATAGGTCTATGCGCTCAAAACATAGCGTAACACGACCGTATGTATGACCGGTGAGACACCTCGATGTTTTTAAAAGCTCCTTTATTGTGCGACCGATATAGGTACCTTATGTTCCTACCTATGCTATGGATGCCGTTGTATTTTATAACAAAAAGCGTGAACAATAAGAGCGTTGTTCGATTGATGTATGGCTCACACGTACGTGAATATACTACCGACTTGTGCTCCTGACTTATAAGTTTTTTGGGATTCTAAAGCACCTTTGGTATTTAAAATAGTAGGTATGTTTTAAAAAAAGCAAATAAACATTATCAGGCAACAGCTTGCTAAAAACTTTAGCAAAATAAATTGAATTCAAAATGACAAAACACACGCTCCTATTTCAAACCTAATCGGTTTTATATCTTTATTAATATCAAAATATGAATATTTATGACAAAACTATGCATCATTCGATTATACTAAGCAAAAAAACTCGTTTCAAATCGCGATAAAATGATGATTCGAAATAAAAGTGAGTCTAATAGGAAATCATTGTTCATAAATCTATCATCGACTATTTATAAGTTAAACTAAATTATTATAGGTATCTATTATGGTAGTTGAAAAACATTATGGTTTAGCTAATTCGAAATAGTATTTTATACTAAACACCCTCTATTACAGCTTTTATTGTCGCCTCGAGACGTTATCGGTGACTAATGTAGTAATATTCAAAAATAAAACTGTTCACTCCCCGAGAACATACGATTAATTCCCTCTAATATACTATCGAAGTAACACTGCTCAACCAAGCTTATTTAAATCTAATACAACTAATAACTTAAAGGAAACGAAGAAGGTACTTAGCGGAGCAATTTGGTGTTTCAAACATCCTGTTATACTATTAACACGTGGGTTCTTATATAAATATTGAAGACGAAAAAAGTACTGTGTAAGTAGTTTATTATTATACGGAACTATATTCTGTAACGTATAGACAATGTTATAGAAAAGTATTGATATGACTTTCAAACTTGAACTCGTAGCCGGAGGAATGCAAAAAGTTTTTAATTAAAACATCAGAGGCAAACTGAATTAATGTCTATGTGGTGGGCGGCAGACCGCACTCACTTTATTTGTGTCGCTAACGTATATTTCAGACAAATCCGAGAAGGAAATCCTTGCTGAAACTCGCTATTCGAGCCTGTAAAATGGACCTTGAGTTCTATGGAATAGAGCATACAATAGCAAATAGTCATATGGAGCATAGAGGTTTATTTTGCAATGTGGTGCCGTTTTGGGTTTCGGAGTAGTTGCATATCCTGCAGACTTTGTATAATTGCACTCGGATTCGGGCACTTCGAAGCGGTGTAATTATAACTTGCACTACTCTCGTGGCTTTGCAATTGTATTTTTGGAAGTAAGACAACGCTTTGAGTAAATAAATTGTAGCAGTAACTGTTTAATTTGTATTTTGAAATGAATATGCAATTAAAAGGATTAAGAGCAGGTACTCCCACGCTTGCTACGCCCATACATTTCACCAAAATTATGTGCTTCTTTTATTACTCGTACTTACCTACTACCAAAGTCTGAAATTAATTACTAAAATAGGTAATTGAGTCCTTTGTATAGGGCTCGACGCTGGTACCTTATATATTTTTGACTTAAAAAAGATATGGTTTGAAGTAAATATCATATCAACCAAAAACCTTACCGTTTACTTACTCGTGTAACATAAACCTTAATAATGTATAGACAAAAGTCGGTAATATTGTGGGACCGAGAAGATGTGTTCCTAATAATATTATAAATGTGAAAGTTTGTGAGTTTGTATGAATGTTTGTTCCTCAATCAGGCCAAAACGACAAAACGGATTAAGTTGAAATTTGCTGTAGATGTAGATATAATACCCGAATAAATAATAGACTACTTTAAAATATGAAATACATCCCCCAAACGATAAAAAAACACAAAAGAGATGATTTCTGTATAGATGGCGCTGCTGTGCAACAAATCTGTCATCACAGACTAAAAACATTCAGTCTTTTCTATTAGATTATTGAAATTTGACAGGACAACGTCTGCCACGGGTCGGCTAGTAATGTATAGACAAAAGTCGGAAATATTGAGGGATCAAGAAGATATAGTACATACAATTTCTCGATTTAACTAAAACATAAATTAATTATTCTCCTTTTCAGTTTCCAAAGCGATAAATCTTACGAAAATATCCAAACAATCCTGACAATTATTCAGAGATTAATAAACTTGCATTTAAACCTCAATGTATCTTTCGAAAATACGTTAAGCTTGCTGCATTCCTACAATCTAAAATACATACATTTGTGCTTATTCAAGGACCGTGCATTCCAGCGATACGATTTATGACTGTCACACAGTGGAGGACCGAACGGTAGCGGATTTAAAATTTACCAATTGAATTTAATCAATTAATAAGTTATTCAATCGAAATAAGGTATGTATTACGATGCTCGGTAATCTGCGGATGCTCCTAGACCGATCACCGAGCATTGAAATATATACCTTATTACGACTATATAACTTTTCAATTCAATTGATAAATTTTATTTCCTCTACCGCGCTGTGCACCAGTGTGCGCCAACCATTAAAGTGACAAACTTATTTTAGAACAGTCAAGTGATTTGAAATATACAAGGAAATCTGCATTTATGTAAGTCGTTTATACAGGGTGTACTAAGAGCACTCCTAAAAACTGAAACTTGAAAAAAAATGGTAATTTTTCAACTTCATAATTTGGCACTTTTCCAAAACCTGTGGTTGCTCGAATGAAAATACTAATTTTTAACAATGGATTCATTAGTAGCTATCGTTGCGTTTTATATTGTAGCATTGTTTTTATAATAGGATTTCTGCAAAATCGACGTGTTTTCGTCTTTTCTAACCAATACAAACACAGTTACAAATTATTTTTTTTTTAATATTAGGCACCTTGGTTTTCACTAGGGGCATTGACATCTACATCTAAGATGTGCTTTGTGCCTTCAGTTTTCGGGAGTCATCATAATACACCCGTAGATATATTAAGAGGAGTAATAAATATTTTTGAAGAATGCAGAATCGTTTTTTCTCAATAACCGCAAAACATACAGTTTTGTTTTTGACGACAAAGATAACATCAGGATTTAATCTAGATACATTACAGACGGAAACACGATTGGTGAAACTTTTCTCGATAGATTTATTTTCCAAATTTGACTATTCAAAAACCCTAGTTTCGTTTTTAATCAAAACTATGAATAGCTAAACAGTTCATTTTTATATAATTTGTTAAATAATCATACTAGCTGAGTAAATTACAGACGGTTTCTTTTTAAATTTGATGGTTTTCAAGATAACGCAGTTTTAACACTTTTTCCGTCTTATCCTGGTAGATTCAGCCCATACAAAAAGTCAAAAATTTCAAGTATCGCCTTAAATAAAAAATTTTGAGCACGTAATTTTAAATACTAAAAATACTCGTCATGCTTTGACATAAAAGTTCAGAAGTTCAAGAGATATTTTTTTTACGAAATTTGTCCGCATTTACCTTCTGATGGAAACAAGTGGCATTTTAAGACCCGTACCGTTAGCTTAAGTTTATTACGTCATTTTATTCGCTTCTGAATAGTTCGTATACTGGCCCAAATTCGTCGCAATTTGGTTTATAACTACGAAATGGGTACTGGTTAATAACCTAATGAAAAAGCCGAAATGGAGGCATACGCTGTCTGTAGTTTTTAGACGTACCTCTAAAAACACTTATTAGTAATCATCAAGGATTCAGATCCTACGCTCTGACACCAGAACTTTACTGGAAGCTCTTAAAGTAATCGTATAGCTTTGTCACTTTCGCACCTTGAGTACTAGGTACTGTTTTAATTTTACTTTAAGGCCCTGTATGTCGACGATTGCTCTTTTTCGAAACGAAAAAAGAAATACTTCTGAACAAGCCACATCTCCTATTTTATAATGTATAGTATATGTGAATAAAGATGTACCCATATTTAATCACTTCGATAAATAATCCTACCGACCGCTGCAATGACGACAAACACACGGGGCACCATGGGCGGCGCGTGGTCCGCCTTTGCTTTTCGAATAAATTAATAATATAAATTATGTATAATTACTTATCAAAAACCTATTCTAGTAGAAATATAGATCTACATATTACCTATCTTTAACAATAAATCACAAGTTGATCTTAATAGTAGGTATCAAAGTATTTCGATTCTAAAACGTATCATTTTGAAATAATATCTTTATCGTGAAAAGTTTCTGCTATTATGTTTTCAGCTTAATAGAAATCTAGGTAGGAACCTGAAGTAATATTCTTATAAAAATAGGAGATGTGGCTTGTTCAGAAGTATTTCTTTTTTCGTTTCGAAAAAGAGCAATCGTCGACATACAGGGCCTTAAGAGGTTGTGGTAAGCCCAGGGTACTTTATCTTATCTACCTGAATTACAGCATTTAGCCTATTTCTTTTGTTTTAGAAAATTTTCATTCTACATCAAATATTATCCTCAATATCGTACCCAGAGCCAACCAGTCTAAATTAGCTGAAATATTGCCCAATCCACAACATTATTTCGTATGTTCTGCATTATCTTCATAAATACAAGCAAAACTTGTTTCGGGCAGCTACTGAGAACGTTTTTATTGTCCAAGACAATGATCTAATGGCTCCCAAGATTGCTTGGTGCAAAGTAGCGCTCAGGATAAATTCCCTTCGTCTTTTGTCTCTTCTGATATGGAGTGTTGGATCTTTGCGTTTATAATATCTACGGTATTTTAAGTTTAAGGAAATCTATATTCAAAAAAAGTGTGTTAAGGCGAGTAATAAATGTTTTTGATGAACGCAGAATCGGTTTTTCTCAATAACATACAGTTTTGTTTTTCATGACAAAGATAACTTAAGGATATAATCTAGATAAATTACAGACAGAAACACGATTGGTGAAACTTTTCTCGATAAATTTATTTTCCAAAGTTGGCTCTTCAAAAACACTAGTTTCGTTTTTAATCAAAGCTATGAATAGCTAAACAGTTCATTTTCATATAATTCGTTAGATAATCTTACTAGCTAAGTAAATTACAGACAGTTTCTTTTTAAATTTGATGGTTTTCGAGATAATGCAGTTTTATCACTTTTTCCGTCTTATCCGGGTAGACTCAGCCCATACAAAACGTCAAAAATTTCACTTGTTTATCTCCCTAAGACCCAAAACACTATAAAACACTCTTGAGTTTTCTTAAATATTTTCACTCCTGTTCAACGTATGTTGCTAAAATTTTATGATGTTATTCAAAAGTTATCATCATTTTTACAAAAGTGATATAGCATTTCCCAAAATGCGATTATGCTATCAAAAACCTAACTTGTTAAAAAAGTCCAAGTCTCGCAACGCAACTCAGTTCTTCTACCGTCAAAAGTTATGAGATCCATGTAATACCAAGTCGGTTAATTTATTCAGTCCCTACTTTAAGGGTCCTTCTGTCTTAAGTTATTACGTTAAGGTTAGCTAATTACGTAATATCATAAGACAGACAGGGGCATGGTAGTGCCCCCAGATTTACGTTTGTAGAATTCCAAAAATATCCTTAATAAAATGGTATTTTGTATTTTGATATGCATCCAAATATTGTTTCAATAATAGAATCAACTTCACATAAGGCCGAGGTCAGCTTTTTTGTGGTAAAACTAATTACTAAACAGTTTTTTTTGCACATTTTGACCGCGCGGTTGTCGTAAGCGCGAACGAATTCCAAATTTAATTCAACAGAATGTTAGCAACTTGAAATTGCACGCGCTGATTTTACCGGAGTTTAGGCCTTAAGGGGCTCCCAGTCGACGATTGCTCTTTTTCGAAACGAAAAAAGAAATACTTCTGAACAAGCCACATCTCCTATTTTTATAAGTATATTAGGTACTTCAGGTTCCTACCTAGATTTCTATTAAGTTGAAAACATAATAGCAGAAACTTTTCACGATAAAGATATTATTTCAAAATGATACGTTTAAGAATTTATGATCGAAATATTTTATATACCTACTATTAAAATCTACTTGTGATTTTTTGTTAAAGATAGGTAATATGTAGATCTAGATTTATATTAGAATAGATTTTTGATAAGTAATTATACATAATTTTTATCATTAATTTATTCGAAAAGCTAAGGCGGACCACGCGCCGACATGTGTTTGTCGTCATTGCAGCGGTCGGTAGGATTATTTATCGAAGTGATTAAGATGGGTACATCTTTATTCACATATACTATACTTACATTATAAAATAGGAGTTGTGGCTTGTTCAGAAGTATTTCTTTTTTCGTTTCGAACAAAAACAATCGTCGACTGGGAGCGCCTTAAGAAGAAAGGTTAAGAAGGAAATTGCAATTGCAATTTGTCCACTCAGCTCAGTTGGTAGAAACTTTGCCTTCTGCACTGTTGTTGGTTGGTTTGATTTTCATTCAGAGCAAATATATAAAATATGAACATAGATGTTTGTTCTGTGTTTTTTTATGAAAAGTATACCATCAGTTTATTTAAATCTTAGCTACAACACACTATATAAAACGTATTTGACGATGTCGCAACGCCAGTGAGTCTGTCGTGTAAAAATTATAAAGATTCAACTTCTTTCCAGGTACAACTATTTGGCAACCGCGTGGCCTATCAATATTATTTATAGAAATGAATCGCCGAAATGTATGTACGCGCATAACTGCCGAACTACTACACCAAATTGAATAATGCTTATTGTCGGGACAAGGTTTGAAGTAAAGAAAATTTTGGAAAATCAATCGTAAAATCGTAAAATTCGGGAAAAACTGTGCTTTCTATGGAATTATTGAAATTTGACAGGACAAAGTCTATCGTCAAGTCTATCTAGTTATTTATAACGAAATGTTACGAATAGTTTATGAATGAGACTATCTTGTGTCGAACGTAGCAAGATTAGCGAACTAGTTTATAAACTTAATATGATAATAAGATTTTGAACTATCGGAGTTTCATATCGCTACGTTACGTTTAATTACTATTTTACTTTTTTTTTTATTACTATTTTATAAAATAAGTTTGGTTTTAAAAGTCTTAAAATTCATTTAATTCAGGAATTTGCCCTTCACTACACTAATATTATAAAGAGCAAAGATTTCGTGTTGTTTGTAATTTTGTGAATTTGATCCCATATTCAATAAACTATTACTTTCAAAGTTTTATCCAAATCCATTCAGTAATTTGGGCGTGATTGAGCCCCAAACATACAAACAATCACACAATGTTTCCGTTTTATAATATTTATTAGTAAGATATATCAGATAACAGAATCATTGAAGCCAATTATATTGACCACTAAAGTCTTCGTGATATCGTTTGACCCACTTTATCTCATATAAAGTCATCCATTTCAATAATAAATTGTTTTAATGTACATTGCGGTAATTTATTATTATTCTATGCGGCAATGCTATACATATGCATTTACAAGCTCAAATAGCTTTATATTTTAATATTATAATAAAAGCGGTAGCTTTATGCATATTATGGATAATTGCTACGAGAAATCATAGTTACAAATATATCTAAAGTACTACTAGAAACTATGAATTTAATAAATTAATCGTAGTTCACAAGTAAATAATTTAAAATATTCGTACATTACTTTCTTTTTCGATTAAAAAATATTTTATATTCATGCTTATTAGTTTTGATCTCAGGTACAAAAAAATATATTATTTTTTTATGAGGTAATTTTTATTAGAAATAATGTTATCAACACATTTGCATATGCTATTTTTATTTTATTTTAACTCTTTTATTCTTTTATTTTTGGAACGAATTAAGTAAGCAGTTTAGTAAAAAAAGGTAACATGCACCTGTGTTTAGTTCTTAATCGTATAAACCTAAAGATAAAATCAAATTTTAATGGATAAAGGAAGTTATTCCAATAAATACAACCACATTTTTTAATTCATTTCAACAGCTGATAATAAACATAAAGTAACTGTCATTTATATCATGATTTATGAAATTGGAATGCTAACTAATGCAAAAAGTGGGCATGTGCCGAATGTAATGTTTGGACGTACTCTATTAAACATGTTAAAAGATCTAAGCGCCAGGAGATCTGAGATGATGTGTACCGTACTAGGAAATTACAATTTTAACCAAAAATCCCTACAAGTCCCCCGTGAAACGCTCTTTTTTCTTGCGATTTTTATACAAATAATAATAATCAGAATAATTAATTTATTGGTAAAAACGATTACACGCCAAAAATCTTATTATTTTTATAAAATATAATGTTCAAATATAAAATAATTTATTAATAATTTAAATAAAATGATGAAACATAATTCAAATAAAAATATAAAAATTATTGCAATTTTTCAATGTCTCGTATTTCAAACATAGTTCAATTTCCTACGAGAGAAGTCATTGAACTTCGGCTGTGTATTAAATCAGCCTGTCTGTGGTTGTTAGCTCGTTTGTGAGGGACGCAATGCAGCTGTGCCGCCCTAGACGCATATGGTCATATCTGCAAGATGGCTAATTTACACCATTCATAGTTTTGCAACAAGGTGTATTAAACTCCCGAAAACTGAAACTGAATGTTCAGAACATGCATCTTAAGACAAGTAATAAATATTTTTGATGAATGCAGAATCATTTTTTCTCAATAACCGCAATACTTACAGTTTTGGTTTTTATTACAAAGATAACTTAATAACATAATCTAGATAAATTATAGACAGAAACGCGTTTGGTGAAACTTTTCTCGATAGATTTGTTTTTCAAAGTTGGCTCTTCAAAAATACTAGTTTCGTTTTTAATCAAAACTTTAATTAGCTAAAAAGTTAATTTGTATATAAATCCTTAGATAATCATACTAGCTAAATAAATTATAGACAGTTTCTTTTTATGTTTGATAGTTTTCAAGATAATGCAGTTTTATCACTTATTCCGTCTTATCCGGGTATAGACACAGCCCATACAAAAACCAAACATTTCACATTATCTCCTTAATCGATTATCACAAAAAAACCTGAACGAAGATATAAATTTTCTTCAATAATTCAGTTCAGCGGCCATTAGATACTCATCTATTATCATTATTATAAGATTTCTGCAAAGAAAACAGTCGTAAGTTAAACATCTTTTAGGATGAAGCAATTTGGTTTTTACTAGGGGCATTGATTAGGTGTAGGTACTTTTGCCTTTAGTTTTTGGGATTGTTCTCAGTGCACCCAATAAACAAAATCAAACTCAAAAGGTATTTATTTCAATAAAATCATATGGATCACTTTGAAACGTCTTAGGAGCTCGGTGAAGCTACGCATGTTCCTCGCGACCAAGCCTAGAAGAATCAGGCAACAAACACGGCTATTAATGCTAACACAAGAAATAAGAACAAATTATACATACCCAAATTTAGATTAGAAAAAGTGAAGGGGACGTTTATGGGGAATTGTATACGATTCTAATAAACTGCCAGAAAACGCAACAAAACTTCCCGTTAGAAGATTTAAAGCCTACATAAAGAATAATCTTATAAACAAAGCGTATTATACTGTAGATGATTATATAAATGATAAATCCTCGTGGCCTGATGTTGCTCTGCCACTCGACAGCTAAATATGAATTTACTTAATCTGCACTATTTTTTTTTTGTGTAACATTTGTCTACTCTAATTATTTTTAAGCAAATAGTTATGTTATCTTTAAGTTTTATTTCTAAATCAAGTGTAGCGTGTGATGCTCTTTGAATTTGTGCTGAGGCTCTTTAGTTATTATTATTATTATTATTTTTAATTGTTTATGTACTTGAGTAGTACTTTTAATTATTATTCTTGTTTGAGCCTTCACCTTGTTCGATTGGCATCACACTGGAGCTCTACATAGCATTAAGAAAAGGATCATTAAAAAAAAGGTAGACCCCAAGCCGTGTTTGTTGCCTGATTCTTCTAGGCTTGGTCGCGTGGAATCGGCGTAGCTTCACCTAGTTCCTAAGACGTTTCAAAGTGATCCTTGTGATTTTATTGAAATAAATGATTTTTGACTTTGACTTTGACTATGTAGAGCTCCAGGCTCCAGCTATACTATTATTTTATAAAATGATTATCATTAGTAGCAACTAATGTTAATAATTTTATTTAAAACTAACCATACTTCAAAATAAAATTAAATTTCCTGTAACTACGAGTAATTACTTCATTCAAGTTTTGTTTATTGTTGGATTGATAATTTAAAAAAATAGAGGTCACATTATAAATTTATTGCCAATCCTGTCACCTGCTTACGGTTAGCAAATAAAATGATCTAAAAACATGATCAAGTACAGAATTTACTGCTCTATCAACAAACGACTAAGGATCTGTTATTGCCTTTAATAGGTAAACTTTCAATTACATATCATTTAATTGGCTCTTCGTTATGTATACGCGGTATAATGAATACGTAAAGCTGAATGCATAATCAATAAATACTCATAACAGTAAACTACATAGGTAGTTGTTTGTACATTGGCGTACTTTAAAACATTGTATTCTACTCTGGCTTCACTCGTCGAGAACCTAGTAGGAACTAGTAACTGACACACAAGTAATTACATATAACCTCAATAAAATCAGTTTAACTCATCGTTTTGATCCAATAAAAATTTAAAGACACATTTTTTAGTTACCTAGGTAAAGAAACAAGTTAGGTAATCTATGATACTCTAACTAATTCTACGCCAAAAATAATGTCGATCCGATGCGTTGATTTCGCGGGTAAAATGTAGTCTGACCCCACATTAGAATTCAGTTTTCAATATCAGAAACTACAAGTAGGTACTATGCACAACACCATGACCTGAAATAAATATTTGCAGTTCATGGAAAGATTTGTCCCGACGACGCCCTACTTCTTGCATCTTCACCTCGCTACCGAGGTTGTCACAAATACTACAAGTATAAAGAGTATTTATTGTCGCTATCATGATTTGAATTTAGACTTTTGGGCTTTTGGGCCGTATAGAAAATAATAATAATAAAAAAGTTATATTTATTTTCCGACGGACCGTACATAAGCATTACTTTATCACATTTGCAGTCACATCTCATCATTTATGTACTGTCTGTCTTGTTAGAGTAGGTACTTGATTAATTTATTCGATACGATGATAGTAGGACATAATATCATCCTCATCTTCCTGCCCATATCTCATTTAAGTGGGGTCAACACAACATGTGTACTTCTTTCATTTCCCTCTATCAGCCATCATCTCATCACTCACTACTTTCTTACCCATATCATCTTTCATACAGTCCATCCATCTTTTCTTTGGCCTACCTCTACGTCTACATCCATCCACATTCATTCCTATCATTCTTCTCTAGTAGGATATGTCCTACTAGAGACTACTATGTAACGCCTGGGATATATTAGGTAAGGTAGTATAGGTAAGGTAATATATCCCAGGCGTTTTCAACTTTATCGGTAGTACAATAGTGATTTACCCATCATAAAGCATCAACGTGCTACTATTATTTGAACGTTCCTTTTAACTTCAAGGATTTGAGCATTGAGAGGATTAAAACGAAACAACGTCAAAATGACAGAACTACGAGTTAGATTTACGTGCTTGTTCGTGATATATATGAATACCTTTAATTTTAAGTGTAGGTGAACTCATCTGAAATTGCCACCTACCGAGAAGCTGCATGTTTTTGCTGACATAAAATATACCTACAAACTGTGGGTTGAATGAATAACTTGTGACGTCATACTGGCGCGCCAACCCCAGATCGGATCGCTCCTCTTGAATGCCACTGTAAGTACTCGTACGTCTCAGTCTTAACCAAAAGATAGGGATGTGCCACTAAACTTGATAATAAAAATCGTAAAATTGCACTTACGTACCTCGCTGTAGTGTTGTGTTGCACATCGCGACTGAGATTGTCTATTTAGTTGGCAAGTTTATTTATTACATGACACACGTTAGGAAATTCAATAAGTTTTTAGCGGTTTACTGATGACTTATTGACTATGCAATAGATATAACATAACCATAAACCTATTTGCAATAAATTCAGTAAGTAATTAATAAATACATACATAGACACTATTAATACTGCTTACATAATGAGGAAAACCGCTTGCGCTTAATGAAGTTTTTCATTAAATTATTAAAGGTTTGTGCTACGAAATGTGCCATATTATGGCTCTATATATATTACTAGCTGACCCGTGCTATAGTTATGGCTATGGTATGGATTGGATGGAGATTTTTAAGGTGTACAATACTGTAAGACATTATTTTGATATATTTCGTAGGGTTCACCAGCGTTTGAAATGTAAGCGCAAAAAATGAGTTTATTTACGACATCACATTAGAAATCTCTAAAATTATCAGTGTTTCTCTACCATATTATCCATTTATTTTACATATAAACCTTCCTCTTGAATCACTTTATCTATTAAAAAAAAATACATCAAAATCCGTTGTGTAGTTTTAAAGATCTAAGCATACATACGGACAGACAGACAGACAGACGGCGGGAAGCGACTTTATTTTATGTAGTAATGGCCACATGACTCATTGGCTGAATGCTGTACGCGACACACACATATATATATATATTATCACATAGTTTCTGTCTCGTTTGCTATTATTAGTAGAAACTCCTTCTTATACGGTTGATATACGCAACACTCATAAAAGTCTTCAAAAGTTTGATTATATAGACATCTGAGAATATTTTGCACACAGTCGTAATCTGTGAGTGCAATTTTTATCACTATGACTTGTACTTTAAAAATCGATTTAATTTTTTTTTGTCAACTTTAGTATGTATTGGTTGACAGCCCTAAATCGAAGGCAATGTCCTTACAACCTCAGAATAACGTAGTGATTATTTAACGGAGTTAAACAGTCATCCGCAGTGACCAAATCTAGTCCTTTTCTACCAGTAAACTAAAAATAGCTGTTATCTAAACAGGCAGCCTTGTTGGTTTAGGAGTTTTTTTCTTCTGCATGCTTCTACCTATACTAATCTTATAAAGCTAAAGTAACGCCGTCTGTCTGTGTCTGTGTGACGATATCACGGTCAAACCGCTAGGCCGATTGAGTTGAAAATTCATACAAAGATATTTTAACATAGACAATTTTTTTCCAAAAATAAAATTGATTTTCGATAAAGTCGTCAAAAATCTATTTCCTGAATCTACGCGAACTAAGTTGAGGGTAAAAGCTAGTATTGAATAAATCATTGAATAGTACGATAGTGGCATAACACTCATGTCACGTATCTAAGTAATGTGAACAAATCCATAGTTACGATATGGATCAAACTAATAATTCTCGGACCACGCAAGCAATGTTTGTGTATCTACCTACATGGTTCTTACACGTGATAGCATGATCTAGAATATTCTAGAATAACGTTAAAGCTTTTCTATCAAATTTCTTTTCTTTTCTGCTTTTCTGAATACTTCCCAAAATAGATTCATAACCTTGATAACAATGAATAGAAAAATCAAAATCAAAATCAAAAAAGCGTTTATTCATTGAAATCACTTGGATCATTTAGAATCGTCAAATTTAGTTGTCTAATTTAATTTAGTTTAATTCTCGTATTTTTAATACAAAATTAATCTTATTATTATTGATAGAGCGAGTTGGAGCAGTCCGAATTTATTGGAGGAGTGGAAATATAATATAATCTATCTATAAGGCAGATAATTTATTTACAAACACATAAAAACATCATACGTTGTGCCAAAGAAAGTCTGTCTCACAGTAAAATACTTACCTGTTTTCATAAATCTCGTAGTACAGAATAATTCTGCTAGCCAATACGAAAACTGATAGGTAATAATTTTAAAGCATGTGCAGTCATACAAATCAATACCCCGCAGGACATTTCTGCCTGATCAATATGCACTGACTTGGCGCCAGTTACTCGCATAGTGTAATGCTGCATTCACAAGATAGTAAAAGCATGCCATTTCTAGCGTGGTCCAGTAAGGACCACACTGGATGCTTTCTTACTGCCTCCTTACAGCAAACATAACAATTTTATAATAGGCTATTTGACAGTATAAAAAATAAAGTGTCGTTGATAGTAATCTATGTAAATAATGCTTTCATAAAGCGTTATAGATTAAAATAACTTATAAATAAATATAAACTAACTTATAAACTAAATAAATAATGATTTATTAAAAAACATAGTTAAAATTATCTATTTTTAAACGCCAGTCACGTGACACAAAACGGTCAAGATTGGTCGAATCGACGATGACGTAACATGCTTGTCAATATGTCATCGCCTGCCTTGAAAAACTTGACGTTTGTGTATTTGTTGACAAGCATGTAACGTCACAGATACTAGTGCGACGCCATTTGCTAAGGAAGCGTTTTTGCGGGTTATTTAAATTATCCATATTTAATTTACATTTTTAGGGCCAATACTTAACAGAATTGAAAATAATATTTTTTATGGGTTCCACCGACACTACTAAATAATCTAGAATGGTTTTCAAAATCTTGTCAAATAGCCCATTGTCAGTAACGAAGTACCTAAAATTGTATGGGTTAGTGGCAAGCTCTAATGACGGATTTTTTTAGACCGACTTGTTAGTTATTCCGAACGTTACTTACTTGAAGCATAACTAATACCACTATTATACCTACCTACAACCTTTAAAACTTAGAAAAAGATCTATTAAATCATGGTAAACACGGTTTTTTTTACATTACTCCGATTACAAACACTTAAAATATAAAAATAAATTGCTTAACCCAACTGGGCTCGTGACATTGAATAATAACGCTAGAATGAACACGGAGTAATCAACATGTAGGTAGGCAGTGTTAGAGTATGAACATAAGGAAGGAATTTGAACTAAAGCTGCCTATAAAAATGGTTCTTACAGGTCTTGATCTCTCATAAGCATGTCTATGGTCAGCTGTTCGAAATATTATCGCCACGCGAGCTTTTTTGAACGCCAGCCGTGAGTTTAATCGTTTCTCTCTGAATGCATTTTTCAATCAGCGGGTGTTCAAGCTTATTTTTACCGCATAGATTCTAAATAATGTGCTGTATGGGCGCTTCGTACAGCTTAAATGGTCCTACCCAAACCGTGAACTACATCAAATTTACTCCGAAACGAAACGAGTTTTCTACGCGTTTTTAGTCCGTGTCAGGACCGCAGGTGTAGAGACAACTCGATTCAAATTAGAAGAACTAAGGGAATGTGTGCCTCCTGTACACTTCTGCGTAGTATTAGTAATGTAATGTACCTACAAGTGGTGGACAACACAAGACTTTTAACGACCTCAAAGAATGAAAACGGAAAAACTGTATTTTTATAAACACGACTTGAATTACTCTCACATCACCAGGCGCTCACTAATTTGAAGATATCTAAAAAGGAGTAGTCAGAGGCACGTCAAAATATAACATTTCGCATCCCACGTTTTGCAAAAATATCTCTGAAATAAAACGATGTTCCACATGCCGTGGCATAAGCTTAGGAAGCAGTCTTCAAAATGTTTAGAAACGTCAAACAAGATCAGGAAAACAATGTTAATAATCAACTTCGAATACAAACTATTATAAGATGGCGTCCCAAACTCTCGCAAGTCTTTACGACGATTCGTGAATTACGAGCCTATAAAATGTTCCGACGGTGACACGCGGCTCTCAGCCCTCAAGAAGTTAATGCATGTTTAATTAACAATTATTATAATCTTTACGTTATACTTGATAGCATTGATTACTTTTACAGACACTTTTCGGTTAAACACTAGTATTTCACGCCAAGATCATTCTTATTCAAATCCGTGCTCCTTAGCTATATTTCACTAGCTTTAACCTTAACACAGAAAAACAGTATCTACAAAGCCTACCCCATATTTTCCCAGCGTAAGATCCTAACAAATCTCACCCGTCCAGTGTCCAGCTTATTCGTTACATAAATAACCTTCTTACTGGACAAAATTCTGTTATAATTCACAATCAGACCTTTATTACGGCGGAGGTATTAATCAAAAGTATGGAACGGGTTAGGTACAAAGGCGGGCGAGTTAAATAAAATAATAAATAAGCGACGGCATTCTCCGAGATTTATTTCGGAGAAAAAAGCGAGAGGGTAAGAGGCAGGTCTTGTCGCAGTATGTTTATGGCTGGTTGGTGGCACAGAATATATTATAGTGGACATGCCGGTGTCGGCACAATGTACGACTCTAATTAATGCCGTGCCCTTGCTCTCGGGTAGGTATATTGTTTGTGCCAGTATCTTCCTTTCTACCGCTTGCTCTTAAAACAACTCGGGGTTTTTCGTCGCGTTTATACACATCGGTCTCGCGAGTATACCGATATTTATTTACTATTCTCACACGTTTTAAGCCCTCTTACTGAAACTTATAACTATAAATGGAATGTTTCGATTTAAAGCCTTTCAGAGGTCTGGATTTACTGATATTTGTTCCAGGTCTCGTAGGTACTCGTAGTTTCTGATACCCTCAAAATAGACAATCCTAATGTGGGATCAGGACTATCTATACCTATGCTTTTAGGTATTTATCAATAGTTGATGAAAAAATACTTAAATAAACATGAAAATACGGGTAGTAGTGGTATCCTAGCCTTGGAATAAAAATTATAAGAATAAAATCGGGTCCGCCCTTTTTATGTTCTACCCAAAACCGATTACCCGAAATAAACAAACCGCTATCAGATCGGTCAATTACAATAAAACAATGCAAGCGAGCAAGATGTACTATATCCTGAGCGACAAATCTTATCTTTATCTCATGGGAAAGGCTAAGCAGTTATCATTAAAAAAGATGAGCTCTACAGGTACATACAAAGGTGATGGTGGAGCCTCTTCGTGACAATGCCGTTGGGAATAATGGTCGCCAGCTGACGGGAGGTGCCTTAACGTGCGTTGTCATGGCAACCTTACGAAGGGTGGCTAACCTGCCGCGCCGGCATATCTGGCAAAAAGGACGAATACAACCCCTATATCGCACGGATTTAGACTCTACCCCATAAACTGGAAGGTAGAATTTGACGCGCCATCAAACATCGCTTATGGCCTCTCTCTTCAATAGCATTGGGATGCGTGTATTGTGTTTCGGGTTCCATCTTTGCTTTTTAAAATTAGAATTGCTATCCTTGTCTCTCTCTTACGCATCATCGTTATCTCCGTCTAACCGCACTTGTGTAATTATTCCATTCTCTTTTTATTGGATTTTAAACAGTTTTTAAGTTTTTGTTGAAATAAGAACGGACCATAAATGTTGTTGCGGCAGTAAAAAAGCCATTTTGGTAATTTACGGCTCATGTAAATGTAGCATCTGACTTTCCGACGGGTTATTTGATTTATTGTCTTACTTTTTACTTTGTAGTGGAAAAAATTGGCGTTTTACTTGCATTAATCTTGAGATTAGGGTTTTGAGGTTATGGCTTGATTGCCTCGCTAGGCTAAGAACCAAATCATGATACGATAATATATTTTTTTACGCCTAGATACTTAATTTAAAAAAAAAATGTTTTTGTAACCATTCACAATGACTAGCGATTATACTATTTTAGTACGAGTAATTCTGACATTTTGGTGTTTAAAAATACGATCAGGTAAAAAATATGCTTTAAATTAAAAATAATAAATATTCAATTAAACAACATGATAAAAATAAAACTGATTTCATATACCTAATCAGTTTTTAAGTAAAAACTTTTTTAAGTATAAACAATGTAAAAATTATGATTTATTTACCGTAAAAGGTAACAAACTAGCGAACTTTTAAAGACAACAGCACATAATATTTTGCAAGAAAAACGTCTTAAGAAAGTAACATAATATTTTCGGTTCATACCTTACTTAGTCTTCAATTTCAATGTGTCAACGACATCAATTAAAACGATCCATTAGCCGTATCTATAGCTTTACTCAAGCAGGTAACTAAGGGCCAGCCTACACACCGGGGCATTCCGACACCGTTGGCCTGCTATCAATTTTATACGCAATGGGAAGGCTATTTATCTTACCTTATTTATTGGCTGACTCGAAAACCAGTTTGAGACCCGATCGCTTTGTGGGACTCGGCATTTACCCGTCTATGTATACCTTCACATGCATATATGACTTGTGAGAACGCACTCTGATAAATTCGCTCTCACCAATCGAGGTTAAATGAACCGTTAATTCTTTAAAGCAATATCCACGTATAATATTCGAAAGGGTTAAGGAACTTTCACAAATTCTCAGAATGCGCCAACATGACGACAAAAATAAAAGGACACCTTACAAAGCATTAGAAAGTTGCGCAACCCTTTACGCATCCCTGACTTTTTTGTAGGGATTTTTTTAGGAAGAATAGGTACTATTGTTCGCGCTCCGTTTGTTGCTAACCCTTTCCGTTAGTCCTTTGCTTTGATTATATTGTTTTTTAGCCTCTATCGCTGCACGACTCAACGACAAAGCTGGTCAGTTTTGTCACACTCTAGCCAAGTCTTCGCTCTAATTGCAGTACAGCAGTAATCCCAATGAGGTCGACCACAGTGGCTGGCAATTCATGAATTAACTTAAGCATCGCAATAAAATATTAATGAGCTATAAAATCTAAACTGGTATAAAAGTGAAATTTAATGGCTCTTACTTGAAGTCTCTCGCGAATCCGCGCTGCTGGATTGTGATATATGATGCAATAAATCGATCGTGAAACGTTAATGTAACTGTAAAATATAATTTATTGCAAATAATCTAGTACAAACAGAAGTTTAAGCGTTGTATATGAGTATTCATTTTATTTGTCTTTGTTTCCAGGTCCAAATGGATGCCCGCGAAGGCGAGGGAGGCAAACGTACACAAGGTTCCAGACACTGGAACTCGAGAAGGAGTTCCATTTCAACCACTATCTGACGCGTAGACGCAGGATAGAGATTGCCCACGCACTCTGCCTCACAGAAAGACAGATTAAAATCTGGTTCCAGAACCGGCGCATGAAACTAAAGAAGGAACTGAGAGCCGTCAAAGAAATAAACGAGCAGGCTCGCAGAGAACGAGAGGAACAAGACAGAATGAAGCAGCAGCAGCAGGAGAAGCAGGCAAAGCTTGAGGGGCAGCACCATGGGCACCACGTGACACACCACCACGACCCGATGAAGATGCCCATCGACAAGGGCTCCAACGACCTTCTCAAAGTGAACAAAGTCCCCGCGTAAGGTACCCTCAACCTTTCAGGCGGTCATGACTGATTCTGTAACATATAGTGTGAATGGAAGTGTTGCGTCCAAAAGGACCTGCGGGCGTTCGTTAGTCGATTCGTATCCACTAGTTTTATGTTTGCGGCTGATTGGTGCCTCGTTGTTGAGGCGCTCGGTGACATTTGTTTTGTAATGTTCCTTTAGTGCGAAGGACTTGCCTCCGTGTCGATCGATGGGCGGACAAGCTGGTGATGTGCTTTAAGCATTTATTTTGTTGCCATAACCACACCTTGTATTGCAATAATATTTTTACTAAAATTTACAAAAATTAGTAATCGCTCTTTGATTAAGGAGCTCGAGTGAACTTCGGTATTGTTAGTTAAGATTATAAATCTGTGAATCTCATAGTATTTATTGCTACCACTTACTCTTAATCCATTACGTTATATTATTTTTTTAATTAATAGATATTATATTATGTACATTTTGATGTATATTTTATTTGTTCGCTCTTAGCGGACCGGTTATGTTTTGGTGGTCATATTTTTATGATTATAAAATTTGTTGTATTTTTATCAGTTGACTTCGAAATGATTTCTTTTATTATTTTGGTTAAATGTGATTAATTTCAGTAACATTGGGTCCGTGGGTTATTATTTAAGTTATCTTTTTTATTTTGATAAAAACTAAAGTGTTAAATTGTCAAGCATTATTAACTTGCATAGCTAATGTCATAAGATCTTAAGAATAATATAAAAATCAAAATACGTATTGAAGTACAATTGAAATAGGTATGTCATACATAACTAGCGTTATGTTTTATACATTCTCTCTTCAGAAATAATTCATATAAAAATGTAGAAAGGTATTTTTCGATAGTTCTAGTAAAAAATACCATGTCCATATTTATTGAAATAGATTCGAACAAAGTGAACCATATTTGTTGTAGAATGAAACTACATTGAGGTGGAAAAGTCCATGAATCTCGAGTCATCTGATGTTCAAAATTATATACGTAACTATGATACATATAATAAAATTAACAATAATGTGACTAATTATAAATTTTACACGTAATAATTAAAATTGAGTAGTGTAAGTGTATTATACATAGATAAATAGGTTCGACTTTGTATGAAGTATTGCTAAGAATTAGGTATCGCATAAACCAGTTATAACGTTTTAAGCTATTGGGATAAACAGTTGCAACACGCTTTTTTAATTAGGAAAATAATTAAGTTCCTTTTTCGAATGTAACAATGGGAAGTTTCCTTATGCGGTTTGAAGTCGAAATAACGACAGATTTATGTATCCTGCAATATTTACAGAGCCTTATGCATATTCGAACTCACCGCATCGGCAATTCCGAGCAAGAAACTAAAAAAAACGCTTACTGGGTTACGCTCGAAAAAATTGGCATTATATTTTACGAAACATGCTTGTAACATTACAACAAAACATTATCTCTTAACACTTTATACTCGCTTCGGTTCCATATTGTGCCAAAATATTTAAATTTAAAAGCTTCTTTCTCGTGACCAAAAATATTTCTTTTAAATCAATTTTCGATACGTAAATAAATCAAAAACTTATGTAAAATTAGTATTTATAGTCACCATTATACGTAAATTATTGTCAGGGTAGAATTAAAAGTATGATAGATGAATATCTATTACGTAAAAATGGAATATTCCGCTTAATTTTTTGTATCACCTCTTGGTATCTGTCCACTATAATCTTCGGGAAATAATTTACCTTTATCTGTAGCTGTTTACATCATTTTGTCGTGATATCATTAGGAAAGGTTAAGTCAATAGTTGTAACTCATAAATCCATGATGACGTTCTAAAGCCTAATCATCAATTTTTTCAAAAAAAACTTTTAGATTTACAAGTACGTGTACAAATGTCAAGCAAAAGTCAAAGTTCAATGTTTGCTGATGAAAAAAAGAGTTTTTTTTTACAGTATTGGAACATAACATTTCCAAATGCGTGCTATAATAAACATCACTAAGCCATATTCCTTATTTTAAGGTACGTAAAATATAAGGTTGTCGTTAGTAATAAATCTTTATCCCATCTTAATTTTAAACAAATCGAAAGTAAAAATCGAACAAAATGTACTTAAGTAACTTCGTTATAAGTAGGCTTTATAAATTATAAAATGCGTAGTTATAATCGTAGAAACTCGTAATAAACTAAGAATCAGATGTTAGTATTTGAATTAATGCTTGAATATTTTAATATTGTTGTAGAGGTTGACTGTCAGAAAATTGCTAAGTTTTTTTTTCCGCTCAAAGTTTCAGCTAGCAAACTCTACAGTGCGTTTAAGATAAGTTAAGAAAATCACTTTTTAGTGGAAAACTTGGACTCATTCGTACTATAAAGTCTGCTTGTTTTTACTACGAGATTTTCCAAGAGGCGTACACACTGAGGTAGGTGTTGAATTTGAAACACATAGTGTGTATACGAACTTAAATTGTTATTCGAGCTTTCGTTTGTTTATTTTTATTGTTCAGTTGTTTCGGTATTCTTGGGAAAGTGCAAAATCGAATTTATGTTGTGAAGTAATTTTGTAATGTAGCTACAACTACTCATTAAGTTTCTTCTTTAACAATAGGTAAATCTTGTAACATAGTAACGATATTTGTGTGTAGGTATGTACGTCCATTGATTTATGTCAGGTTTTCTTTATTGTTTCTGTGTCGTAAAGAACAATTCATGTGAAACAATGAGCAATTTGCTAAATAGATTATATACGTCCTCCATTTTGTAATGCTGTCTTGCCATATAGCTAGTGTTTGTAGTCTGTAGGTATTGCATACCTAACTCAGCATATTATATCAGTAATATTAATTAAAGTTAAATTCATTAAATACATCAATTTATGTCAAAAAATCATATTTTATTTGTATTTGTTAAAAAAAATGTTTTTAGTTCATGTTTTATGTTATGTGACGTTTTTGATTTTTTAGTTCAATGTTTAACTTTATCAAGACTTCCGTTCTATTAGTTCAATATAACAATAATTATTGATCAAATTTTATCTCTAATATAAACTTATGTATCTATGTACCTATATCTATATTTTTGAATATAAGTAATTAAAGTTCGTCTTATTATTAAGTAACTGTAAATAGTTGTGAAAGTTTATGTGGCGCATTATTTTTGTTTATATTTTTTGTTTTATGTATTGAAACGATCGTGTGTTTGGGATTCACGTCCACTATAATAAGACACTTGTAGTCCATTGCAATTGGATGTAAATTAATGTTTGTGAGATGCTAAGTGATTTTGGTTGGTACTTTCTGAAGGTTGTGAATCTGCAATGGCATTGCAGTGTTTTCTCGCAACACTGATCCAACCATTATAACTTGAACTGTCTCTTTATATTGTTTTAAAAGCGCTGATAGTCTTCTTAAAGTGGTCAATATCCAAGGATGCGATCAGACGTGACTGTGTCGTGGTATATAAGCAAATAGTTGGGTGATTGTATATGAAACCCGCATTCAATATTGTAATATTAATTTCAAAAGTTCAAGAGAATAAAGAGTTAATAAAATGTAATGGTATTTTGTATTCTTCTAGCGATATCCTTTATTATTGTATGTCTGAAATCATACCTTTTTTACCTTGACATTATCAACATTATCCACAGCCTCACTTCACCAACAGCTAGGTATTTTTATACCTAGTCAAGTCTACACTAGTACCTAACACATTTTTACGTCATTAGTTTTAGGTATCATACATTATGACACAATAAAGTATATAATACCTTTAAAAACATTAAAATTTTAGTATTATTTTTCAATTACTAGCAAAAAACCGATGTAGGTATATAAATCAGTACGCGCTATTGATTAATAATCCGTAAAAAAACTACTTACGTAAAAGCAAAACATCTAACAAATAACATCTTCCAAAAAGAGACAACGAATAAGTTGTTGTTACAGATAGACTTTCCCATTTTACTCCTTCCCGCTGGGACCATACCTCACATCTCCCAAGGGTGATATAGCGAAACAAAACATCGTGGAAGAAACTAGATGTTGCGTCGCAATTCATTTTTATGCGATTTTCCTGATGAGCCTTATAGCCTTGGTTTTGCTTTGCTGTAAGAAAAACAGCGGCACAGCTATTTCTATATTGTGTATTGCATTGATAATCGTGATTGGTCTCAACTGTTAAAATTCCATTGTTTTACTGTCACATTTCAGAAATGAAACTGTTTTTTAATTGAATGAGAGCGCTGGATAACTTCATAGGAATATAGTTCTTGGTATAAATTAGATTAGTAGGTACATCAAAACAAAATGTATAATTAGCTAAGTAGAATTTCCCGAAACCGCGGAAGGTATTTTGGAGATGCGATTTGAGTGTACAAATCTTTATAAAAACCAGAAGTAGGTAGTGCTTCGCGTCATATTTTGTAATGTAAGATAGAATCTGTTCAAGCTCTTACAAATTACAAAACAGTCGTTTAAAGTATGACGTAATTGTAAAGTAAAGTAGCAAATGTATATTTTTTTTTATTATAAGTAATTGTTGCTGTCGTTGGTAACAAATAACAACTTTTACATTTTAACCCCCTCAAGAACACGGAACAGGGGTACCTACCCTAACCATAATACCAAGTTGTCAAAGTAAACAGAGCTTTACATTTAGGGTAGACTTGATTCACCGGTAAGAAATTTTTATTATATTTTTTTAAATAAACGAGCGAGTATGAGTAAAATTAAAATATTCAGAATTTTATAAAATACCTATATAAATTTTATAGAATTTGAGTCAGAGTGAGTGTTCATTGAAAAACAGAGAAAAATAAATTTTAATTTTTTGAAAAACGAAACAACGTCTTTCAGAATCTATAAGGTCATTGATCGACTTTTTTTAGGCTCTTGTAATCCTTACTCAATGAGTAAGATTGGTTTAACGAGTAGATAAACTAGACGTGCCTTAATATTGAATAAAAATATAACCAAAATTATTTAATTTTATAGTAACAGTGATGAAAAACTTTAAGATATCAAACGTAGATCCTTAATGTTGAATAAAAATATAACCAAAATTATTTAATTTTATAGTAACAGTGATGAAAAACTTTAAGATATCAAACGTAGATCTTTAAACTTGAAGTTCTGGTTACTACTGGTTTTTTAGAACGTCCTTATTAGCATAAGTTACCATTGGTTCCGGTTTAACAAAATAAGAAATTTAAGATAAACACTTTTTGGTTCAAAGTCATTGCCAATATACTCGTATACCTAGGTAGGTACTAGGTATCTATTTCAATAAAACAAAAAAACGAGGATCATAATTTTAAACGACTCAAGAACTAAAACGTATGATGCTATATGAAGGACTTATTTGAAAAAATAATCCTTACTAACGTACCTAATAAAAAAACCGGCCAAGTGCGAGTCGGACTCGAGCAAGAAGGGTTCCGTACCATTATCTCTAAAAAACGGCAAAAAAAATACGTTTGTTATATGGGAGCCTCACTTAAATATTTATTATATTCTATTTCTAGTATTTGTTGTTAACAGAAATACATCATCAGTGAAAATTTCAACTGTCTAGATATCACGGTTCATGAGATACCTACAGCCCTGTGCAGACAGACGGACGGCGAAGTCTTAATAATAGGGTACTGTTTTTACCCTATGGGTACGGAACCCTAAACAGATTGTTATCTAATTGTAAACATGTTGTAAACATTTATCATCAGTTAATAAGGCGCCATATCTGACATCGTGTCGTGTTTGTTATTTTAATAGTTTCAGGCACTTCAGTTCGAGTGGCACACTCAGAGTTGACATTCATCTTGCATCAGGCGTCTTAACATAACAAGTTTATCAACAAACAGTAACATTACCTACCTATTCGTAGGTTAATATGGCAGTATAAGTAAATGAAGAAATAAATGCATCTGTCTATATCTTTAAAAAACTAAAAAAAAACTGAAATCAGAAAGTTAAGGGCCGATATTCGTTTTTTTTATTTTAAACTATGAACTATTAGTCCTACATGAATATAATTGAAATAGGACCAATTTGAGACTATTTTCTACAAAATAGGAAATAAATATATCAAAAAATATTATAAATATATATATTTTCCTACTTTTCTTTATTCGCTGGTTAAAAAGAAGTTGCAAAGCTAAGCAGTCTTTAAGGTTATGTATTGAGGAACACAAACACCATATTAATTCCCACCGTAACTAACAAGCACGCTGTCGGCAAGTCCATCTTTTAATATTTAGCTTGTCTCATATATCAAAAACAAAAAAACATCGCCCCTAATAGTTATATGCCTCTAAATACCAATAACGCTTGTCGAATCCCCGCCAAAAACAAGCCGTGAGTTATTTTTATAATATATTCTGCCATTGCCATTTTCCATTCTCCACAGACACTGGGGTTGTCAAATAAATTTCAGACCTAAGGAATTCACAATAGGTGGGACCGTCTGACGTTGAACCGAAAATCGCTTAGCAATCCACTCGCTCGCCTGAACAAAAAGCATGAAAGAGCGATCGAAGGGTTTAAGCGATTCTAGCTCAATACGGCAATGAATTTTTTGTCCCGACCTTTCGTCTAATACTTTGCCTTTATAGTTTTTGTTGATAGTTTTTTTCGAGTGGTATCTTTTGACATTACCTTTATGGCGCCCGATATCTCTTGGGGACGATCATGGCAAATTCTAATGGCACTTAAAAGTCGCTAAAACGGCTGTTACAACCAAAACAAATTCGGTTGCTGTTATGTTAACTGTTATGGGAAACAATCGATTGACCTTATCTAGATTGAATGATTGAATAATTTACAACTACAAAAAACTTTTCTACGGATATATAAAAATACTTGTAGAATCCGATAAGTAGTAGCTACAGGAAAGAGTTGTCTTGTATATAGTGCTTTTGGAGAGAGATAAAAACTTTTACTTCAAGAAGCGTAACAATAAATTCCTTTACCGAAAATTTCGACTGAGTCCTATGAAAACTTTCAAACTATGAGCAAATTGGTATAAAATACCTACTTTATGAAATGAATCTTGACATTAGGTAGGAATTAGTCAACTTTTGAGTATATAATGTTGCCCAAATGAGATTGTAGGCCAGTTTTTCCGACAAAAAAAAAACAAATCTCTTATATAAAAGAAAGTCGTGTTAGTTACACTATTTATAACTCAAAAACGGCTGAACCGATTTGGCTGAAAATTGGTGGGGAGGTAGCTTAGAACCAGGAGACGAACATAAAATACTTTTTAACGGGAACGGGAACGGGAGTTAATTCTAAAGCGAAGTTCGCCGGGTTAGCTTGTGAATAATAAACCAAGACCAATAATAACCCTTAGGGATTAATTATAATTGTGTTAATAATGCATGAAATAACTTATTCAAATGAGTACCAAAAAGCTTATAATTTAGGTATAGTTCAGGTCGTTTTATTTATGAAAATTGCTAAAATCTCATCTGCTCGTCGGCCATTAAGCGCCGATGCGTCCTGATGGTAGACTATGCCAATTTCATGGTCTAACGCTCCCACCCTGCATAGGAATCACTTATTA
The DNA here is from genome assembly GCA_912999785.1 of Hydriomena furcata. Taxonomy (NCBI): domain Eukaryota; kingdom Metazoa; phylum Arthropoda; class Insecta; order Lepidoptera; family Geometridae; genus Hydriomena; species Hydriomena furcata. Next base: position 5,567,404 of record OU538831.1, on the reverse strand, counting down.
CGTGTACATTATTTTTGAGGCATTGGCTATCATTATCAAAATATTACATAGATAGTAAGAACACACGCGCGGTTCGCTGATTTGGAAATTATTATTGACGCTTTTCAAATCGATTACATTTTTTCTACATTTTTTGTTTGTTAACTAGTTGGCTATATAACAATCGTAAAAAAAAATTTAATCAGCATATTGGTATTTTCTAGTGATACCCATTTTATTACTAACTAAGGTATCTAAGAAAATAATAAGTAAAACAAAGATACGTGTGTGAAAGAATTGTAATGTTTGTTTATAAGAAAATTTAATTAAAAACACATTTTCCAACTTAGTATTTGGGTGGGGTATCAAAAGGTTTTAAACGCTTTGCTCATTTTCATTCAGTTTTGTTTTTGTTCTGGTTTTCATAAATAAAAATAGATAGAGTCATCACGACTGTGTAATCCTAAAGTACATTAGACATCTTCTCAGATCTCCAGACGCTTAAATCCTTTGAAGATGTAGTCAGGGGGTAGTCAGAGGCACGTCCAAACATTATATTTGGCACATGCCCACATTTTGCAGTAGTTAGTATTCCATACGTGACAGGTTGCAAGCCCATCGCCGCTTATAAGAATACTAACTGGTTTCCTCACGATGTTTTCCTTCACCGTTTTGTGCACGTGTTTTTGATGCGCATATAAATTTTTCGAACAGAAAAATCTATTGATGCACGCCGGCCCACGACCTTCAGATTGAAAGTCGAGGTACCAACTCGGCCAATACGGCTAGTTTACAGTCGGCTCGGTAATTGTTTCATTTTCAGCTAAATGCGATACGTAATAGAGCCTTGCCTGAATTGAACATGGCGACTGCGATCCGCTTGCAAACTATTCCGGATGCGATAGAAAACTCCATCCTTTTATTTTATTTTCTTTTTGCTTTTATTCTATTGGGAAAATTGTTTCGTTTCATTTTGAAGGTACCAAAAATAACAATACAAAAGATCTTCTATCAGGGACTTTCGTACATATAGGCAGGAGACATTTTTATTACATTTTTGATACCATTATTTTTTTTAATTAGTTGATATCGCATTATCTACATAGTTTTAAGTAAAAAAAAAAATGGTTCCTTTTGGGTTCACGTCTTTCTATACTACCAAGGTTTCAGTGAGATGAAACTTTTGCGGTGTAAATCAGCAAACATTTTGTTTCGGGTTTGGGAGTTGTGATATTGGCGAAAACTAAAGACATCTAGTCCTACTAATGCTCCTAAAGAAAATAACTTTCATCCTGAATAATGTTCATCATATAAGTAGGTACTATGGAAAATAATCTTTTCAGAAATTCTAGTTCATGGCAATGCTACAGGCAAACGAGGAGGCAATAATAACCGATAATGAGCTGAATTACAATGTGTAAAATTATATAGACATCGGTATTTCAGAAAATTATATCGCTGAAAAATTTATTACTTTTATAGCGGGGTCACAGTGTCTCTACTATGGAATTTGTCAACTGTGATACCCACATCGAAAATACTAATTTAATATTTACTAGCTGTCCCGACAGACGTTGTCCTGTCAAATTTCAATAGTCTCGTAGAAAAAAGCACTTTTAGTTTTTCCCGAATTTTTCAATTTTACGATGGATTTTCCGAAATTTTCTTTCATACAAACCTTGTCCTGATAATGAAATCTGTATATAAAAAAAATGAATCATCCAATTTGGTGCAGTCGTTTGTAAGTTATGCGCGATACATTTCGGCGATTCATTTTTATATATACAGATTTCATTAACTACCGACTAAATATCTGAATCTTTATTATTGTGTTCTTAATCTTTTCACTTGAAAAACTAAGCAATTTTTGATGTTTCAACTTACCTAGGGCTATAACAATGTAAACAATAATACAGGTACGGGTAAAAGCTCTTATTTAAACATAAAAACTTTACAACTAGCAAGCAACTTCAAAGAAAACGCTCATATTAAGTATTAAGAACTTGAGAGGTTTTTAGGATGACTGAGACTTGCATGTTTTACGAACAGTATTATTTGTGAATGGAAAATGGTCATGGATATAACTAGCTAGCGAGACAATGGTGGCGATTCTGTTGTGTCCGCCTAAAGCTAAAACTTCGTAAAAATACGATCGCCCTAGTTACCTTTACGTTAAAGTCTAAGTTCGCGTAACCTTAGGATGACAGTTCTAAAACGTCATTATAACGATTTGTCTAAAATATTCTAAGTTTAGGAACTTTCATTTTGAGGTTACGCTAATTTAGACTTTAATGTAAAGGAATAAGAGCGATATTTTTTAGGAATCTTAGCTTCTTGGTTGTGGAATTCTGGAAGTGGTGTAAAGAATTGAACAGTACCTACGTAATAATAAGTTATCAGACACTTGTCTATCTCTAGCAAAATATATTATATTTTTTTACACGTACCTACCGACCAGTAATTATTTCATTTGAAACAGCAATCGCTGCTTCCAAAGTAACGTGAATTAGCCAATTACAATATATCAGTTTCACAAACGAAAACTAACCACTTGATAGTTGAATTATTTCAAAAACACAATGTTTTCTTTCGCCGTTTTGAGCACGTGTTTTTGATGCAATAATGTCAGATTTATTACCTAGTCAGATCTTACTACTAAACATTACGAACGACAAACATTACAAATTTCTGCTAAGCTTTCATTATGCACCAAGCGAAGAGAGTAAAGTAGGTACATTCGATAGCTGTCTACATAGCTATAGCTATAGATATAAGTAAACAGGTACCAAACTTCGTAGAAGCGCCCCTGCAGTATCGATTTAAGAGCGTTTATCGGCCCTCATCCCTCCTACAGCCTTCAAGCTACCCAACTTAAGCGAGGTAGGTTGATTTTGCCATGTTATAAAGAGAAGCTTTTTATAGTAAAAAGAGACTTATTTAAAAATAGTTCAGTTTTTTCTTTTTGAGATAAGAATGTGTTCAGTCTTAAAATAATTTGGACTTACTGGACTACTTGTAGAATATTTTGTTCAATATCGTTGTATTTAAAAAACATAACTTTTATAGCATATCTGTTTGATTGTTCTATTAGCTATATCTTCTTAGTTAAATATATTAAGATAAATCTTTTAAGACCTCTTCTAGGTTTCAAAAAGAATACCTGAGAATTCAGATAAACTGCAAATTATACTGCATTGCATAGCACACATTACCGTAGGTAACTTGATTGGATTATGATTGGATGTCTAGTTGATTGTCAGAGGTTACTTACTACTAAACATATTTAATTTAAAGCTTGCTAATATTTACACAAACCTAGTTAGAATTTCCAGGAAATATAAATAGTTTTTTGCAATTTACGTTCTAGTAAACATGAGTTAAAATATGTATCTGATAAAAGGAATGCTACACTAGGAAGTTTTCTGAATCCTAATTTATCCTCCTTTTACGAAACATTTTATAAACGTAAGTCAATTGGTTGAAACATAAGTTTTCGTACAAACACGCCCTAAATATGACATGAGAAACTTTCGCAATTGAGGAGCAAGTTTGTAACAACTCTCACATTTCGGGACAAAGGAGGAAAGTGCTAACGTAGCACCAATATTAGCATTTTTATCGAAGCAAACAACTCGACATGGCAGGTAAGATACCATCGAAATTGTACGTTAAAAATAAAACCATTGACTTCTCAAAATACGACCTCTCTATTTATCATAGATTTAAAATATCAGAGTCATTGTGTCAATCTATAAACCTATACACAAAATAGTATACTGAATGTTTTTTTATTAATTTCGTAGAGTGTCTGCATAACACAATGCGAACCAGTCAGTTTTGACCGGTAGCGTTTCAAGAGCGCTTTGCGACTGCGCGAAAACTTGCTAATAGCCACATTGATTTTGCAGATAGAAGCCAGGTCGGAGCGCACAAACCTACCTTATTCAAGAATTCAACTACCATCCACTACATTGCGATACTCCCAAACCATTAAACCGACAACACCGCGCTAAATCAAGAAGCCTTGTTCCCAGCGCGCAATGTAACTCGTTACTCGCGATACATTACACCTCGCCCCCAAAACTCAATCTCGCGATACGAAGGTTAGGTTAAGGGTAGGTATAACAATAACTATATTATTATTACCTATGTTCGTTTCAACTGAAGCCACCGTTCCTTCTTACTTTACGTCCAATAACGACGAATTGCCATTGGGACGGAAAATCGTTATTATATAACAAAATGTAATATTACTGTCTTCGGTCGATTACATTTCCGAGGGAAAATACAGGAATATTGAAAGAAACGGTCGAATTGTCCTTTTCCTATTGAGATGGTCGTAATAATTTCAGGAATGTAGCAGTTTTATACACTTTGGAGTAGATTTGACTGTATGGAAGTAAAAAGTTGGGGATGAAACTGTTTTATAAATTGGTAGAAGTATATATAGTAGGTTTAGTTGCAAAGCTGCCAGCCAAGTGAAAGTGCTGGCTAAAATTAATATTGGGAAAGTTTTAAGTGTTGGCGTTATCTTTGTTTAGCTTTCATTACCCTCCCAACACCTATGAGAACTAAACTATGAATGAAGCTTAAAATTTAAAAAAATCAAGCGTTTATATTATACTGGTCGACCAGCGACAGACGTTGTCCTGTCAAATTTCAATAATTGATTGACAGCAAAGTCCCCATTTACAAAATGATCCGCCATTTATTGAATTAATTTGTTACATAAATGAAGAACCGCTCTACCGATTTTGTGCAAACTTCTCATAAACCATCTACTAAATAGTCCGAACAAAACTTCAACATTTGGTTTGGATAGGTGAGCCCGTTCTTGAGTTATAAAATTACAACGAAATATGGCATTGATTTTTAAATTTTTATATAGATAGGATGAACTTCTAATATGTACAAATTGTACAAACTTCTAATAAGGAGAAGTCTACATAGACTAAGCTGAAATACAACTTACCTAAGACCTACCCTGCGCGAGTCCGACTCGGACTTGGCCGGTTTTTTTCAAGAGTAATTTTCATTCTTTTCAAAGAAAATGGAAAGCCAAATGTAATTTTTGGAAGTGCCTCTGACTATCCTCAGCTACACACAGCTACAGTTGTGATCCTATTTATTTTTTTACAAAGAAAATAACGGAACCGTTAAATAACTTTTCTTTTTAAATAAATAAATACTGGTGAACATTATTACAAAGCGCCATCTAACTCCAAACTAAGAAAAGCTTGTACTATGGGAACTAGATAACTGATGGAATTTCACGGATTTTTTTTTTATAAAAGTTTTATTATGATACATACTAACACAACATTAATTTCCTTTTTCACTTTACCATCACCTAAGCCGAGTAAACACAGAATCACCGACGTGCACAAAATTCCTGCCATTAATTAGATAATATTGCTAGGATAGTCGGCATAGCCGCGAACGCAATATAGAAGCGTTACTCGTACAAATAACTGTTTCCCCGCAAGTTATGGGTCCCTGTTGTCCCTACTTGTGTGTGAATGCCCGTTCCAGCAGTGGAAGTTGTTGCGTTGTTTAATACAAAACAACAAAGCAAAGCGATTACAAAAATTACCTACCTACACAATATAATTAGGTGATAAGTGAAATTTTTGACGTTTTGTATGGGCTGAATCTACCCGGATAAGACGGAAAGTGATAAAACTGAAATATCTTGAAAACCATCAAATTAAAAAAAAATTGTCTTAAATTTAGGTAAATAGATGATCGAATTATATAAAAATTAACTGTTTAGCTATTCATAGTTTTGATTAAAAACGAAACTAGTGTTTTAGAAGAGCCAACTTTGGAAAATAAATCTATAGAGAAAAGTTTCACTAATCGTGTTTCTGTCTTTAATTTATCTAGATTAAATCCTTATGTTATCTTTGTCATAAAAAACAAAACTGTATGTTTTGCGGTTATTGGGAAAAAACGATTCAGCATTCATCAAAAACATTTATTACTCGTCTTAATTATTGGATGTTTGTTAGTCAACCACGTCGTAACGGCTGAACAGATTTCGATTAATCATTATTTCAATCATAGGGCGTTCACTGCTGAACGTAGGCCTTCCCATATTGACATTAGTTCATTTACGAATCTCCTCATTTATAAAAAAAACGCCACCGATATCGTCCTTTTTATTGATTTTTATAGATGTGTCCATGGTTTGGTATAAGATATGAAACACTTTTTTATCCTATAAAAAAATAGCATCCCCAAGTACGCTAGACATCCTCTCAGATCACCAGACGCTTAGATCCTTTGAAGATGTCTAGTGGGGGTAGTCAGAGACACGTCCAAACATTATATTTGGCACATTTCCACATTTTGCAGTAGTTAACATTCCATACGTGACAGGTTGCAAGCCCATCGCCATCCTATACCTACCATGAATATATTTTTAGGGTTCCGTAGCGTATTAAAAAACAAATAATATCTGTGCTAGACGGGTAAGGAACAGTCCCAATAGTAGGTATTCTACATTTATGTCACAAAAATTGGACTCTGCCATAATAAAACATTGGGTGAAAACCGTTATTTAATACATTTAGAATTTTATAGTATTGTAAAATTGTGTATTCGTCGTTTATTTTATTGATGTTTCTGTAAATTTTGTTATGCTTATGTTATTCCTAAATTGTGTGTGGAACTAACTGGTATATAAAAAAATAAATTATTATATTTAAAAGGTAAGTATTTAACTTTGTGAAAAGGTGTAAAAAAAATACTGTTTAAGGTATTACAAGTAGGTATTCTATAAGAACTCGATTAGTGGCACAATCTAGTATCTGTTGTTATTATGTTATTACGTAATTAGCTAACCTTTACGTAATAACTTAAGACAGAAGGACCCTTAAAGTAGGGACTGAATAAATTAACCGACTTGGTATTACATGGATCTTACAACTTTTTACGGTAGAACTGAGTTGCGTTGCGAGACTTGGCTTTTTTTACAAGTTATGTTTTTGATGGCATTTTTTTTTAAATAATATTTGAACTATTTGACATTCAGAAAGCACAGAAAAGAAAGAAAGAATTATAGAAGTGACAGTTCAGAACGTCACTACTTTAGGATAGCATCATATGAGTTTACCTTCAATAAGTTTGAAGGTAAACTCATATGTCCATATTCCAACAAGAATAAAACAAAATCGATAAACTAGTAAGGTTTTTTAAACACGAGAATAATACCCATAGCAGAATAATAACAGGTTCGGTACGGAACCCATGGTGCTCGAGTCGACCCGCACTTTTAACTAAACTTTTAACTATGACTGTTTACTTATAAGAAGTGAACCAAAACCGTATTGCAATTATTTTTGTAAATTTAATTGTATTAGCAGGTTAAAAGATAGCCAAGCACGCTCGAACATCCTAAACGAACCTTTGGCATCTCAACGTCTTCCAATTATGTTTGACCCCTGATTGTATACGCGAAATTCCCTATTCGATCTTCATTCTGTTAGAACGGGAGGAGGGAAGTAGGTCTCGGTTCAATGGTTGATAGTGTGCGTAGGTTGAGCGTACAGCAGGTACCTATTGAAGTGTTAGTGACTGGTGCACTGTATATTCTCATTGAGCTTGTTTTGTGTTGAAAACAGTAGGTACTAAAGATAAATAGAATTAGAAGTAAATATAGTTAGATACCGATAATGTGTAAGGTTTACAATTAATTTAAATATATATAAAAGCTCAACAAATAGGTTGTTTTTATTACCTGCATTTGAAAAAATAACAAAGATTTAAAAATATGTTTTTTTGGTATCTAACCACCTATTTCTAAGCATTATTATTTATTTAAAGGCATAAACTTATGATAAATCCAGAAATGCTTATAAGAATCTTAGAGGAAATCCTACATAACCTGCTAAATATTTTTATTTTCCAAGTCTAAGTTAGTGATGCGAAACACAATACGAGTACGTGATACTTCTCAATGCAATTGTACAGCGCTAGGGACCGTTCATCGAACGAGTTCTGTGCCCCATTCCGAAAGGACGTACAACAATTCAACAATCCAAGGGAAATAATGCCTGTTTCACTTCCCAAAACCGACTCAAGCCCTCTCTAAATACAAATGCCTCAACTCGTTTTTAGCACTTTTCGACTTAGGCCACTTTTCGTCTGAGCGCGCGGAAAATTTCATGCATTGAAATCAAAAAGGCGTATGTGCACGGTGCTTTGCTAAGCGTTAAGACTTTTTGCGACAAGCGAACATAGCCTTATCTTGCCTGGTAGCAAGGTGATTTACTATAATTAGAAAGATAGCGGTGGATGCCTTTTGTTATAATTTTCCAGGCAGCCTCACGAGCGTTTTCCCGCGCAAAACTCATGAAAACGGCGGCCATTTTGTAATGTGCCTTGTTTTTTGATAAGGGTATTAAAATAATGGCGTATTCGGACGGTTCTTTGCTTAACTATAGAAGGTACTTGTTTATATATTTGTATAGGGCTAGGTACGTGAGCGCACATTTTGAATGCAAATTGGAAGAGTTGCTAATGAAATTTAAGGAAATTAACTATCTTCCTAAGGTACTTAGCTGGCATAGGCCCTGATACTCCACTCTAATGATAGTGAAATTTCCTCATTTGAATATTATTTCTTTGTCTAAATAAGGTGTCAGAGGTCCACTTTTAAGGCTAATGGGAACCTTTGGAAACCCTAAGCCAATTAATGGCATATAACTATTGTTTTTTTTAAACAATAATGCACAGCTATAAAAGCTATAGCTATAAACTAATATTATAATAGAGGAAATATTTGTATTTTTGAAACAAATAAACACTATAAATACTGGACCAATTTCAAAAATTCTTTTACCATTAGAATGCTACCTACATTATCTCTGAGTAACTAAGGCTATATTTATTACTACTAGGTATAAAAAATAGCCATAAAATAATTAGTACATCCGTGCCAAGGTGGACTGCTAGTATGGTATAAAATGTATCTATGTATTAAATCTGTCTGTCTGTATGTCTGTGACGTTATCACGGCCAAACCGTTGGCTGGGCCGATTGTGATCAAAATTCACATAGAGATGGTTTAAAGTCTTAGAACGGACAGGCTACTTATTTTTCTCAAAATGTTAATTTGATTTTTAATAAGTTTTACGATAAAGTCGTCAAAAATCAATTTCCTAAATCAACGCGAAGTCGCGGTTATAAACTAGTAAGAAATAAAAATACTAGGTACATACCAAAATGACAGTTACTGTTCTACGATGTTCCGTCGTAGTCGATAACGTGAATCGCACGTAGATACGAAAATCGTTACAACGAGGTAACCATTCGCACTTCGTGATATCATAACACGATAAAACTGTCTAAGAGCGAGTCACAATATAGAACGCTGGGTTCTGTAGTCATAGGAATTAAAGTAAAACGCCAGTATGGAAAACTAGATTTGGCACAAGCCTTTTAGTTATATTAGTTGCATATGCATATATTTTATAGTCTACTAGCTGACCCGTGCCCGCTTCGCTGTGCGTAAGACATTTCTAATACCATCGCGGACTTTATTGTAGAAAAAAAAATGTGTTTATTTACGACATCACATTAGAAACCTCTAAAATTATCAGTGTTTCTCTACTATATTATGCATGTATTATACATATAAACCTTCCTCTTGAATCACTCTATCTATTAAAAAAACCGCATCAAAATCCGTTGTGTAGTTTTAAAGATATAGGCAAACATACATACATACATACGCGGGAAGCGGAAAGCGACTTTGCTTTATACTATGTAGTGAAAATGTATTAAACAATACTAATCATGAAAGTTAAAAAAAAATATATATATATATATATTTGATCCCTAGACACTTTTGATGTGTGTAAATAACAAGTTTATAACAAAAGTGGGAGTGTGCTCGGAGTGCATCTATATCATCTCGATATGGGCCTGTTCCATGGTATTTTAACCTCGCAAACATCAGACGCGGCTAAAATGCTCTATCTGGCTATACAAGAGCTGGTACATTAGGGCTCAGGGAACAGACATCGTCGGACGTATTGTTCCTTCAAAAATAGAATAAAAAAAATAACAAAAGTGACGTGTTTCCAAGCTAAATCTCACTCCTACCATTTGAAAGATTATTTTTCTACTGTAACTACTTCCTAAATGTTTCTTGCGTTTAATTTTAAATTCTAAACACGTTACGGATCGCAAATGGCGGCCGGGTCTTGGTACTACGGAACCCTTAAATGGTGTCACGTATTTAGGCTATCGCGATATTAATACAGTGGCATTAATATCACCATAATGCAAATACACACCGTGAATATCAGCGGGGGTCGTTCCCGAAGCTATTATCTACGCTTTAGCTTCCTAAAATACTGCATGTGATATTTTACTGCCGTCATACCGCACTGCAGATAAGTAATTGTTCCTAGCATTGCTTTCGCCGTTATGTAACAATGCCATAAGATGGCCACTGTATTTTAGAGTCGAGCTTCACTGAAAATTCCGCCACGTTTCGACTCTCGTGGGCTTTACATGTATTTTCATGTTATCAAATACTTTCCGTTTTTAATTTTAATAAAATTTTATGCGCCATTTTGTAAAGGTGTGAAAGGTCCCATTTGGTTTGCTCGCGTAAAGATTATGATCTGTAAAGGGTGTTGTACAGGGTGTACATAAGTGGTTTCAATGAAAATAGAAAATATCTGACATAATTAATCTAAGCTCACGTTTGTGTCAGAAATATCTAGAGCTAAGTACAAAACACATACTAACCCCTTTAGACATGCTAAAGGATCTATTTTTTATTTTTATTTTATAGGATCACGACTGTAATCCCCATGTACGGTAGACATCCTCACAGATCTCCCGACGCTTAGATCTTTTGAAGATGCCTAGAAAACATTCTTCTGACGGGGGTAGTCAGAAGAATGTTTTCATATCAGTAAATGTTATGTTGTTTTGAGAAGTCTTCGAGTTAGTATGATTTGTTAGATACTAATTTTTGCCTGTTTTTTTTTATGTAGTTTTTGTTAGTCCCAGGATTTTAAGCTCATTTCATGACAATTGGCCGCGCGGTTTGACCGTGATAACACAGACAGACAGATGGGCAGAGTTACTTTTGCATCTATAATATTAGTAAAGATATGAATATGGATGAATTCAGGAGCAAAGACAGGCCTGTGAAGAGATGGATGAAAAGTGTGAAAGATGACAATGGGAAAGAATTATGTTGTGCCGACGCTACGTAAGTGGAATAAGGGTAGACAGATGATGATGATGATGTTAGACAGAGCAATCATTTTTAATTCCATTAAAGTGTTTCAGTAATATATTTTCACATAGTTTTCGGCTCTTACAACTAATTTAGCCGATTAAGACACTCATGTGAAACAACTGCAGTGGATAAAATCTTTGACGTCGTCACACCATAACGTATCTTATTCAATTGCATGGAAAATCGTCGGGTTTTCTGCGTACCCTCTTTTAGCTATCTCTTTCCCTCTTACATTTTATGGTAGTTTAAAAAGAGACAACTGTACCGTAATTGAGGGTAATATAGAAATAGTTTCAGTCTAGACAAGGTTAGAAATTGCAAATTACAGGCGTGACTCGCTGGTTAAAATATATAGTAGATACCTACATAATGTTCATCGCACATACGCCTGTTTAAATTTATCTAGCATTTAGGGACTTTGGGAAAGCTCTTTAAAACTATTTGTCTAGTTTAAGCTTGGTGCTTTAGATCCATAATAATAAGTATAGTATTGATATGGGCGGCTATAATCTTCTATCTAAATAATATAAACTGTATTTTTTACACTAGGAATTTTAATAAAAAATGTAACCTTATTGTACCTAGTTAGGTACCTACATTACTAAAACTTCTCTACGTAAAAAATAACATTCACCAAATTGCATAGAAACAGCGTACATTCGGGCGCCTTCATGTCTCAATTAGTGTAAATCAGAACTTTGGTCGCTTGAAGTTATTTTCTGACGGAATGGAACTTACACCAAAAATAATAAATACATATATCTATACTCCAAATGCCAAATTCTCTGCGTTATTTGTCAATGCGAATCTTCAATTTTCACTCTATACATATTGCCATGAACAAACTAGATACGATTAGGTATTTTACCTGCATTATACTTAGGTACATACTCTTATTTATGTTTAGCCAAAGAAAACCTGCCCTATGCGGAAGTAGGTAACTAAAGGTACGCGTCCACAGGTCGGTATCATACGCATCGGACGCATTGCATTTAAATCGAGTAATAAATGTTTTTGATGAATGCAGAATCGTTTTTTCTCAATAACCGCAAAACATACAGTTTTGTTTTTCATGACAAAGATAACTTATGGATATAATCTAAATCAATTATAGACAGTTTCTTTTTAACTTTGATGGTTTTCAAGATAATGCAGTTTTATCACTTTTTCCGTCTTATCCGGGTAGACTCAGCCCATACAAAAAACCAAACATTCTCTTAACGGATCGTAGTATTCTTTGTATAGAGAGTAACACATGCTGCGTACAATGCGGATCAGTGGACACACTTATGTGACTTTCTATACAAAGAAAACTATAATAATAATAATAATAAAGCTTTATTTAATTCCATATAGATTACAATTATAGTTTTTATTTTATTTATTAAGTAAGTCTAATTTTATTTATTATTTATTTAACTACTTGTTCATTGTATGGGCCTCGTTCGGGTAAAATCTTTTCCCAAGGAGTGCCACGATACTTTGTCCTTAGCTGTGTCCAACAAGAACACAAAGAATACTACGATCCGTTAAATGCGATGCGTCCGATGCGTACGATACCGACCTGTGGACGCGTACCAGCTAGGTATGCGAGTAGTCATAATAGGTTGTAAAAGTAAAATTGTATAATTTATACAATTTTAATGCCTCACGTTATAAATGCCGTCAAACGATAGGCGCACCCTGCGGTCAACTTAAAACAAATACAGTTGACAATCCACCTGGCATGGCAGGTCTTTATGACCCCATAAACCTCCAAAGCACCCATAAAAGCATTACTACCTATTAATTTCACACCACATTAGCGGAACTCACAATAAAACTTCGAACATTTGGTTCGACAATAGTGATTTCTGGTTTTACAAGCTTTTAACTTGCACTGTTCGTATGTTTGTTTGCTTGTAACGAAATGATATGAAATAGTTTATTTATAATAAAAATATTACTAATTATGAGTAACTAAGAGAAAAATATAACTAATTTTAGGCATCCTACATCATTAATTTATGCCTTAATTAGCTGGTTTTGAGTTTACTTTCAAAATTTGCAAACCATTTTTCGATTATTTGTCGCTATCGGATTAGGGTGAAATTTTAGTTAACCCCTTTAGTTTAATGATGGCGTCTGGAGTGTTCATCGGATAATCACAACGGAACTCCTTTAGATTGATGAAAACTTTTCATCTGTCAAGTTCCAATGACAATGTACGATAGTGATTCGTGCTAACCCCCTGAAAAAGCTTACAAAAGCTCGTCGTGGAAGAATATTTTTCAACAGAAAACTTATTACTTTTTGCGCCATCTATCGGTCGCAAGCAGAGGCTCGCAGGAAAAGATTATAGGCATTATACGACCGGGTTTACGAGGTCGTAAAGTTCGTCGTAAAAGCGAAGGGCACGCACGCCCTCTGTTAATCGTTCAGAAACCGATATTGTGGTGAGGTCTCGAGATAGATTACTTTTTAGGAATAACCTCTTGGCGTTTGTCTATTTATGGGTCTGAGCCGAATTGCGTAAGCTTACGAATACATACCTCAGAGCTATAAATCACTCATAGAAATCTATACTTCTATATGTAGGTACCTACGAATGTAGGTAACTTTGTCTGCCTGTGACGGTTACGGCCAAACCGCTGCTGGGCCGATTCAAAAGATTATATAAATAGAAAAATTTTAAGACGGACGTAGGTTACTTTAAAAAAAATATATATCTTTTAATTTTTAAGAATTTCAGTGTTTTACGATAAAGTCGTCAAAATATATTTCTTGAATCTACGCGGACGAAGATATATATGTATCTGCCTACTACCTACAAACATTATGGATTTTTTGTAAGAGCACCATAGCAACTTTCATTTATATGTTAAATCAAAATTAACGGAATTAATGTAGACGTTGTAAAAAGATTTTTTTATAGCGGATACGGAAGTTAACCAATCAATTGAACGATATGAACAATAACCAACAAGTGCCGTAAAAGCAACTTTATTGCACCCTCAATCGTTAAACTTTTATAGACTCCAAACAGCGTCACTTTAAAAATACACAAATTTACGGTCACTCAAACTGGGAACGATTATTCAACACGTCGTAACTATTTTTATTGCATCGATGTAAACAAAGCATCAATTTGGGTAAGGTAGCATTTTGGATACATTTACCTGGCTTGCAGGTTACTGGGTGGATAATGGATATATTACTAACCTACCTGAATTCCAGTCCTAAGTGGCCTCAAGTTACCTACTATCTTCCATTATGTTAATTTTAGGTAGTAGGTAGGTAGGTACCTCTTTAAGTTCATACCTACCTATTTATGTTATGATACGATATTTTTTTTTAGGTAATCCATTTAATAGGCAGTTTATTAGATTCACAATTTTGAAAAAATATAGGGTTTTATATGATGCTGACAGGTTTTCAAAACCCATTGGTTATATAACACTCAGGTAAGTAGGTTTAGGTTTATGATTATTTTAGCTAGGTAAGTTGATAGTTATTATGAAAACAATAGTTATTTTGTATCATAGTAGGTAGGTATTACCTACCTACTCTTCCTACATAGACGTAGCCTTGAATGCAATATAAACTCTGAACATATTTTAATAAAAGCAATGCGCCGAAATAATTGTTACGCCTCCACCATTTTCCTTTTTTAGTAATAATAAAATAACTTTTACAATAATGTGCAATAAATTTAAATTTATAAAAGCAGCATCTATTGAAAAAATTCATCACTACGTGCTGAATGAGTTGCGTTGCTAACTCGCGGTCCGTTTAGTGCATACGCACGCTAACAGATGGCGATGCAATACGCAAATAAGCAAGAACCATACTTTTTGAAAAGCTAGCTAGTGAACTAAATCAAAAGTTTTGTAATAGATGGGGCTAAATTCAATTAAAGAAAACCTAGACTGTTCGCTTTTTTTTTTTATAAAAAATCATATTTCTATAGTTACTTACTGATTTACTCTACCAAAATAGAGTCGATTTACAAAAGAAACATAATATAGAAATTTCATAATAGAAAATAAAATTTGCCTAAAAATATACTGGGTGTAATAATGACTATTTCTGAAAACTGAAACTGGATGCTCAGACCACCTTATGCTCGTTAATAATGAAAAACTAAAAAATAAGTAGCGAATTTTAACATAATAATTTGGTATTTTATCAAAATCAGATTGCCTGAACAAAAATTGTATTTTTTAGGGTTCCGTACCCAAGGGGTAAAAACGGGACCCTATTACTAAGACTTCGCTGTCCGTCTGTCTGTCACACAGGGCTGTATCTCATAAACCGTGATAGCTAGACAGTTGAACTTTTCACAGATTATGTATTTCTGTTGCCGCTATAACAAAAAATACTAAAAATAGAATAAAATAAATATTTAAGAGAGGTTCCCATACCATACAACAAACGTGTTTTTTTGCCCTTTTTTATAGATAACAAGCTGATCCGGCGAACTTCGTATCGCTTTAGAATTAACAAAATGGTTCCCGTTCCCGTTCCCGTTCCCGTTGATGGCGCTGTATGTGAAAAATGATTTTATTTGTTTTCCTGCTTTTCTCTTGAAATTTTTCCTGAATTTTCTTTGCTATAAACCTCACGGAACCCGAGACCTTTCCAACGAATGCAAAACCGTGGAAATCGGTTCGTTCGGACTCGCACTTGATCGGTTTTTATTATTTATATCATAGGTTGCGTTTTTTTTGCAATAACAATAATCGTACATACCTAACGATTTTGGGAACTGTGCTTTACGTTGTTCACTGTTGGTAACTTCCTCGTTGGCACAAAATAAATAAAGTAATTCCAGTGTCTCATGAACCTTTCACTGACAAATCACTTTTCACTCACTAATCTATATTGTAGCTAGTACTGAATTTTTAATAAATAAAATCAAAGGTAAACTAAAGTAGGCGAAGGTAAATGTGAAACTGAAACAAAATACTTAGCAAAATGTTGTCAAAATCACGTAACGGTATAAATAGCGGTTTTTAAGTAAGAAATAGTATTAGTGTTATAAAACCATTAAAAGGGGTTTTATGATACTGTTTCTTTAATATGGCTCTTTGAAAATACCGCTCAATAGAAATATTTTTATTACTACGGTTACAATAGGTAGGTAAAAATACAAATAATATAGATCCTTTGAAAATTAACTATGAGTCAGAAGGTACCTACAAGTTTTAGAAGCAAAGAACTAGAGTTAAAACTATCGTGGTTGTTAATCATTTTAAATAGAAATATGGCTACTAACCACGTGTTTTCTTGTACTGTTGACGGCAGATCGCGGTCGCGAACGATGCTCATGATGAAGAGCATCTGAATTGTCTCGAAACGTCAGCAATACAAGAAAAACTTACAAAAATTCCCAACGCGTGAATTAATATTTTTAATCTATTTTAATTATTACATAATTTAGAAAATATTCTCCCAATTCTACAAAAAACTACTTTTTGATGATTTGCAACACTCAATTTGAAGTAAAGCGACCAGTGACAGATGTCTTCGCACCGCAGAGTAAAAAAAAAAAAAAAAACTAGTATTTTTTTAGTATATCTGTCAAAAACGGTTGTTAAGTAATAGTTAACATTTTTTACACCCGTAATTAATATTTCATGTACTAAAATGAATTACAATGGCATGCAATCAACTGGTTTTTCATGATGTAATAGGACTGTAATAGGTATAACTGTAATAGGTTTCTACTAGGTACGTCAAAATAGGTATACACAAAATATAGGCTTACGATTGCAATCCCCAGAGTATGGTAGATATGCCATAATAATGTTTTGTTCTGTTGAAAATTAATAGATTTTTTCATTTGTTTCAGATTAAAGAAACCAAGTGATGTGCTTTTGATTAATTGCGAAGCTTTTAAAGGTAAGATTACATTATAAGTAATTTTCTTCGCAATCATTATTTAATTAAAAAACACAGACCTCTTGAGTACATCTACATACCAACACTTCACTGGTAATCGATTTGGATTTTTATTTTTTTATTTTGTGGAGAACAGTTCAAAGTGGCTTCCATTTCAATTATATTACATAACTAATTAGGACGAGTTAGATCCTTCTTAAAACTGAAAAAACTTATATCGTCCCTTCGTGGTACCTGCATAAAAAGTATCTTATTTGTTATGTAGGATCTAGGACATAAGCTGTGTAGGTATTAGGTATATTCCAAGTTTCATCCAAATTCGTTTGGACGTTTAGGCGTAATTAAGGCACACACATCCAACATGCTCACAAACTTACCCAATTTTTAATATTAAGTAGTAGTATCATATGTTTACTGAGTTACTTATCCTACCCTTCACAATAAAATTGTCCACACACAAAACAAAAAATAAAAAGATTTTATTCTCTCGTTACTTACCTACTCTTGCGCCTATCTCGCGCCGCCATCTAGCGGGGCCTCTCGACAATTTTTATCGGTTGATTAAATCGTCTCTGGCTACCCCTTTATGGGATGGAAGTGTATGGTTGTTTTCTATAACGATAAAATCTGTAGGTGTTTCCATTGTTTTACGGGCAGTTCAATCTGAGACTTGTTTTGTTTTCAAATCAAGTCGCTTCCTTTATCTACCTAGCACATAATGTACATTGTACATCCCTTTAGTTTATGTAGATACCTACCTTTTACATTTTGACATTCCACCTTTGGAAACCTAATAATGTTCTGTATCTTATGCCTATTTCTATTTACGCATTTTTTATATATTATACAAAGATATCTAAACATATTTTCTAATTTCATTCATTTCATTTCAATTTTATAACCAGATATTTTTTGATTCAAGGTACATATTTATAGATACAGGTATAGGTAAAATTGTCTACATAAAGGTAACTATATTTACGGAAAGAAATAAGTTTATCAATAATATTTTATTGGGGTTTTTTATGCATAGAGCCACATAACCTCTTACCTGGTGATCCGATTTTAAAGAAAAGTCCCAAATTGTTCCCAATTAAATTTAATTTATATAGGTACTAATAGTTTCTTCATACAATTTAAAAAAGTAATATCGTCTCTTGTCTTTTCGATTGGTCGAAACTTTCGTCGGTTTTCTTTTGAATAATTATGAAATAAAACGTGGTTGAGGATGTTTATTTCTCAAAAATCGAAGTTCACTTACAGCGAATACAATAAATTTAACAAAAGTGGTACACAGTGGTACTGGTTTAAGTGCAGTATTGAAAACAAAGAAAGAAAACACATTTATTTGCACACACTAAGCGCAACACAATAATTAAAAAAAAACAATAACAGGAAAAATTTACAGTAGATTGTGCCATGTGGGGATAAATATCCCCGTCTCAGCATTGAGCCGCACAGCGCCGAACCTAGTTAGAAGGCATCGACTACATTGTAGTCGATGTTAGAAGGCATGGCGCGATGCGACGCTAGTTGTCAGTCGTAACAGTATTTAATTTTGTAACAGTTACTTTCCATGAATCCCAGTTTATCTAAGAAATTGGTAGTTTGACTAAGAAATAAATCAACCAACATATTTTCTACTTTATATTAAAGTATTTGTTAAAAAGCAGTTCCTTGTTCAATCTATGAAACCTTTTTAATTTTAGCAAAAACAAGGTTAGCACACTAACCCTCGTATTCAAGAACGACATTATGAGAACACGCACCCACAGTGGACGAAATCTTTTTTCATAAACATCACTTTATGTGTTGAGCGGCACTATGGCGCACGCTACCGTGTGCCTTAAGAGCTCAACTTTGGCTAGAGGCACACGACAATGTGCCTCTAGTCACACTATGCAGTGTCGCACAACACATAAAGTGATTTTTATGAAAAAAGATTTCGTCCACTGTCGGTGCGTGTTCTCATAGTGTCGTTCTTTAATACGAGGGTGAATCTTTCACAAAAACAGCATAACATCACATATATTTTTCTCGTGATGATTTTATAAAAACATCAACAACTCACGTTTTCATTAATGAGTGAACAACGTTGAGCAGGAACCGTCAATGGTGTAAGAAAAATATACGGGAGACTCGTGTGCTGAGCTAAATATGAGTTTTGTTTACCAACCTATGGTGATAGAGAAATGGGCTTTTGGATACGTACCTATTCGTACATTTATACTATCTATATTTATACTAATATTATAAATGCGAGAGTAACTCTGTCTGTCTCTCTTGACGTTATCACGGCCAAACCTCTGAGCCAATGGCAATGAAATTTCATATAGAGATAATTTAAAGTCTTGGAAAGGATATAGGCTACTTTTATCCAGAAAAAAATATTTTGATTTGCCGGAATTTCGATGTTTTACGACAAAGTCGTCAAAAAACTATTTCCTGAATCAACGCGAATAAAGTCGTGGATAAAAGCTTTTACCTTTTACTCTTTTTATATAAGTAATATAAAGCTTGCTGCCCGCCCTGTTTGTAATAACCAAACTAAAATACCGGAAAAGTGCGAGTCTCGCGCACGAAGAGTTCCGTACCATTATCTATAAAAACGGAAAATAATCACGTTTGTTGTATGGGAGCCCCACTTAAATATTTATTTAATTATGTTTTTAGAATTTGCTTATATAGCGGCAACAGAAATACATAATCTGTGAAAATTTCAACTATTTAGCTATCACGGCTCATGAGATACAGCCCTGTGGCAGACAGACGGACAGTTAGACGGATAGCGAAGTCTTAGTAATAGGGTCCCGTTTACCTTTTTTCCCGTTTTTACCCTTCGGGTACGGAACCCTAAAAACTACTAAACCAATTTTAAAAATTATTTAACCTATCTAAAGCTACATAATCAGAAAGAAACATGGATCATTATTATATTTTAAAAAAATAGAGATCCACATAAAAACTGCGTGTAAGTCATCTCTTCAGGGTCAATATTTAATCAAATTCCATTTAGTTTTCATACTTTTATCTATGTTTTATTCATATTTCTTATTACAATGACATGCCATTCACTTCCCTCCAAAAACCTCTCTGTCAGAATACCTGTCAGAGTGACAGTTGACTTTGCTCAAAAACCAAGCATAGAACCAAACGTGTATTCTACCATAACTATAGATGTTACACGGGTGTTTATCAATTATTGTATATATAATAAATTAATATTCTTATAAGCGGCGATGGGCTTGCAACCTGTCACGTATGGAATGCTAACTACTGCAAAATGTGGGCATGTGTCAAATATAATGTTTGGACGTGCCTCTGACTACCCCCACTAGACATCTTCAAAGGATCTAAGCGTCTGAAGATCTGAGAGGATGTCTACCGTACTTGGGGATTACAGTCGTGACCCTATTATTATTACTATTTTTTTTAATTACCGTTAATTTATTTTCCCGGCGTTTCGGCTATGTTACAATAGCCATGGTTGCGAGCAGACTGTGTATTCTATCTACGATAAGCGTACTAATTAATAAGTACATATATATTTTAGTATGCCGTTACAGATGTAACCTAATGTATCAAAAAATTGCCTATAATATTCATTAGTACGTGCGAAGTTGGGACTGGTAGCTAGTTTACCAACAAAAATAACCAGTAAACAAAGCAGATTGGATTGAATCATCAATTCCATCATTAATGCAGCTGATATCCATTAAGGCTATCGAAGACAAACTTCTCTGATAAACTGGCTGCTGTATTGCAATTATCCGACTCTGGAAAAATCTTAATTTACTCGTAATTCAAGATTTATTCGTTTACTTCTATATAGAATCCATTAAGGCGCGCGTCGATTTACGACCAATTAAAATCTATATCGCCGGGCCAATTAAAGGGCCGAATGGTTTATTAGTGTTGTATTCAGTGTTTATAGGAGTTACTTTGTCCGGACAGGATTCTCTGTAGATGTAGAATCAAGGATTGGTTCTTCGGGTTATTCGCATTTCGTACACTCGACCTTTTAAAACGTCATAAAAAATAATTTTGAAATCCCATACAACGATTCTCACTTCGTACACTCTTTCTATAAGGTTGAAATTAGCATAGAAAAATTGAGAGTTAAGTACAGTGAATGATAAAAGTTTTAGCAGTTTTTATAAATACTATAAGTACTACGAATCAAGAACACTAGTAAATTATGTAGGTATGTAGTGATGTTTATTTTATTTGTAACTAGCTGTACCCTGCGCGCGTTGCTACGCCACCAAAAAAAAACCTTCGTGGGCTCATGCACAACAACTTTGCTAAAGATCATCACAATGATCAAATGCATAGTTTACGATTCTATATAGGACATACAGACAAACATTCATTTTATTTATATAGACTAGCTAAGTTTTAAGGTTTCTCTCGCGAAAGTTTAATATAGTGGCTAAGTGATCTCAAACGGTAAAGAAAAACAAAGGTAATATAGATGAGAGACTAACAAATCTCATCGAGCATTCATTAGGTTTTATAAGTTGTTTGAAATTTTGAATTGGGAAAGGAAGGAAAACTAATTATAATTTCTCACAAATCTATTTTTCGATATTTTCTTTTAAGACAAAAAATCCTCTGATTTAACTATGGTTTGATGTTCAACAAAACTCCTTTAAAAGTCGGTTTATTTTTAGTTTGTAGGACAAAATTATTATTTTAATAAATACTAGCTGACCTGTGCCCGCTTCGCTGTGCGTAAGACATTTCTAATACCATCGTTGACTTTTTTGTAGACGTTTTTAAGGTGTACAATACTGTAGTACATTATTCTGATATATCTCGTGGGGTTCAGCCAGCATTTGCAATGTAAGCGCAAAAAAATGTGTTTATTTACGACATCACATTAGAAACCTCTAAAATTATCAGTGTTTCTCTACAATATTATGCATTATACACATAAACCTTCCTCTTGAATCACTCTATTTATTAAAAAAAACCGCATCAAAATCCGTTGTGTAGTTTTAAAGATATAAGCAAACATACATACATACATACATACATACATATTACATACAGACGCGGGAAGCGGAAAGCGACTTTGCTTTATACTATGTAGTGATAAGTTAGAAAAGTAGTTTTTTCTTCAGACACCGAATGATAACTGTGACAATTTAAACTTCATAATTGTTTGAGCTATCATAAGTTCTACAGCTGACCTTAATATTGCTTATAAGTATGTCTTAAAAACAACATTGACACAAATCTAACACGACCTAGGTGATGTTTTTTCCAATTTAACCTAATTTGATAAAAGCAACACTTACATAACTAAAAGCATAAAAATCTAGGTTATCTGAGTATTATATAACTTTAAGTAATATTTCAGGAATTGTCATGTAATAGTTAAAATGACCGGAAATAGAATCACTTAAAGTCGGTACCAATTTGTAACGCTCACTGGGGTCAATACAACAAATTTTCAATTACCCTCAATGGTAACAAATTCAGCTCAAATGTAAATTATTTCAGTGTGTGCATTATAAATATAATTGTAGGTGTGTGTAGGGCGGAGTGTGGACCGCCAATGGGAGAGAGGCTCGGAGGCTGGGCGGCGCTACATGGAAGAGTAATGTTTTAGCTGAGAAGCCTTCGCCGAGGACGCTACGGTAGACGGAACCTGGAAAAAAAAAGTTTGATCATTAATTTTTTGAAATGAGAACACCAAATATGTTCAAATACAAACATGAAATCTCTTACAACCGCAAAGGGTATAAGGAATAAGACTTTAAAAACTATAAAGATTATTTAGGCTTTGCAATAATACATACAGTTTATAGGCTTACGCATGGATTTGCACCCAGATTCGTATCTGATAAAACAAACCCAGTTCCAGGTTAATTCAATACGTGTACATTTTTTTATCTAAAAAAAAGAATGTACAAAATACTAGCTACTGCCCAAACTTTTCCGGAGGAGTAGGCAGAAACCACGGCTGTCACGGCTTTCTACTATCTACGCTACGATACCGTTAGTTATACCTATTTGTTTTATTCACTTTTATCACATTCTTCACGCATAGGTAATCTTGACCTGGCCTTTTTTCAAAACGTCATTGATTTTGTCCAAGAACGTACGCCGAGGTCTTCCGCTTCCAATGGTACCGTTCACATCACACTCACTTTATACACCTGTTTCGTCAATTTACTTTCGTTCATTCTCTCTACATACCACCATTACCACCTTAAATACTCATAATAATATATACTGTCTTATTCCTATTACGAGTACCTATAATTATTATAAACGCGATAGTTTATGAGGTTGTATGCGCGTATGTTTGTAACTCAGTCACATTGTAATGGCTGAAACTTACATAATGAGCATGCAACCCATCACGTATGAAATGATAAATATTTCAAAATGTGGGCATGTGCCAAATGTATGTATGTATGTGTGTGACATGCCTCTAACTACTCCTTTTAGACATGTTCAAGGACAGGATTACGGTCGTGATCCTATTTATTTTCAGTATAATTGGCGGTAGGTAAATCATCATCATCTATTTATTAGATATCTTCTTATAAGCTATTTTTCTAGGTACCATACGAAGTCACAAATAATTATTGGAAAAATATATTTTTTTTTTAATATTGTAGAATGTAGGTATCAAGGTTATAAAAATAATTATGACAAACTGGTGTTTAATAAACTTTGTCAGAGTTTATCAAGTCTTATTAGATTGAATGTATTTTGAAAGTATGTCTTATCTCCGTCAAATTCGATCTAGTCTTGTAAGATCATTATGTATTTTTACAAAAATATTTTGGCTATCTCGGTCAGCGAGAACAATATTTTTTCTGTACTGTATAGATATAGGTAAATTTTATAGAGAGGTTTATTTATAAAATAGGTAACTACTCGTATTAAAGAACTTTTGAATAAGTTAGATTATATTTATACCTAGTTCAGGCATGGTATATAATATATATCATTACATTTAATGAACTATTCATCGGTAATGTTAATCTTTTTAACTATAACCGCGATCAACGGCAGATCAGCGAATACGGCCGATCTGCCGTTGATCGCGGTCGCAGGCGAAGCTCATGATGAAGAACATCTTAGTTGTCTCGAAACGTCAGGTAACGAAAGGTAGTAATTAGCCGTATTTATAGTTAAAATGAGTAACAACCACGGTAGTTTTAATTCAATGTTAATCTTAGCACTAAGTTCATGAATAAAGATTTTATAAGAGAGTCCTAAGATTTTTAAAATATATTCAACGAAAAATACTATCTTAACAAAATCTTACGTATCTAAGCAGCATTTAATTTTATCCCCAATACAATCGGAAGGTATAATTTAACACCTTTACAACAGCGACATTAACTACCACCAAATGAGTCATAAAATTGTCCAAATGCCTCACAACACACAATTTTTTCCATCAAAAGCGTCGCTCAGCTCGTAAACTGAACCGGCTCTTGACAAACACTGCTCTCATGAGCTCTCATGTCAATCATTTGTGTCAAACAAAATATAAAAATCAATTTACAGCCGACATTATTGCGGCAGTGAAAAACCGCTTCATTACCGCTCACTGTGCTCGTAAAAATAAAGTTGCATTGCGTACATTGTACAATGACCCTGAATTTAATTCGAGATCTCAATATAATAATATTAATTCGTACTAGAACGAGCCTAGCGACAATAAATTTGCGATTAGATATAAAGGTGAAATGTCTAGCGAGATTTATTATCAAGGGGTAGCCATTTTGCTTTCCTATTTACCTGAAGTGGTATTGTCGTTTTTGGGTAATTTAAAATCGACCACAATGAAGTCGAACAAAAAATGCTATCTTTTTGTGTGTGTGAAATGAATTTTGCACGTTCATTATTAGCGTGGAACTTTCTTTTGTGATACCGACAAAGTGCAATAGAATGTTGGATTCTTTGATGGAACTTACTTTGTAGCTTCGAGGAAAAATAAAGCTTGTGGTTCGTGTGTATTTCTCAAAGTATTCCATACTAGTAGTCCGCCTTGGCTTTTTTGGCTATATTTGTCTATATTTTGTCTAAAAAAACTCATCACAACTCAACTTACTGATATTGTAGCTTTCGATAGATGAAAGAATTTTTTAAATTGATTCAGTAGTTTTTTTAGTTTATCCAGTATGAATAAACATACAAAAATACAAACTTCACTTCTTATTAAAATACCTACCTACTTTACTTACCTATTGCCTAGTGTAAATATAGAAAATATTGTCTCGCAAAATGTTGTTAATTTTATTATATTAGGTAGGTATATACGTTCTTGGATCGTCAGATTCAAAACAAGACTTCAAATCAAATTGCATTTCCGTGTCTATAATTTTTACAAACCTGAAATCCATTTCAAGTACCAAGGTACTTAGATATAGAAATACCAGTGCCTTCCTACACAATAAACTCAGACTGATAACGATAGGTATCTTTGCTAGTAAATTCAGTTCAAACCCAGACCAATTCATTCCAAAGACATACTACTCAAGCCGGAAACGCTTCAAATATCAGTTCATTCGAAACTAATTTTCGGCCGAGACACAAGCATTTGCTACAATCCACTCGATTTATAACAACTAAAACGATCTTAGAACCTTTACTTAGATTTCAACATAATCTTTATGTGGACATTAATATTTTTCCCCGACTTATTTATCGTCTCAAAGGGCCGGGACCCAAGCAGGTGGTCCGTACTTAATCAAGACGTTACCGAAAATAAAAAACCTTGTAGCTATATTTCGTTTTGACTGAATTATCGCTTTGTTCTCACAAAGTTATGCTTGAAAAGAAATAGGCTTCGTTTTGTTCAGTTATTTATTTAATATTTTAATGCTCTGGGAAAGACGTATGTTATAATGAATATATTAGCAATAAAGTGTATGGAACCAGTTGTGTGCAATAAAGTAGCTATATGACATGTTAATATTGAGAACAAATGCATATTTAATAGAAGTTACCGGTTGTGAATTATACATTTGAAAGGCTGAGGACGTGGTAACCCTAATCTATTTGATATGGACATAGAGAAGATTGACCGTAATATATTACGTAGACATCAAAAAAGCACTTATCTAGCTATACTAGCACCTGGTTTGCAGATATTTAAGGCATTTTTTTTATGTTTCAAGATATTTTGTTTTAGAATTTTAGGAAAACTTACAGATAAGTCTACAAATGTTTGTGACAAAAATTAATGTATGAGAATGTAAGTATTCTGAAGGCCGATCACAAGTTTCCACAGATGAAATATCTTTATCATGAATCACATAACTGTATACTTATTATTCATAATATTAACAAGTATTTTCAGTTACATACACATTTCAGATACACTTTGATTCCAGCAAGGATATACCAAAGATTAGATTAGTATTGGTACATTTTCCCAGTATGTTCTAGTTTGAACTAGCACTATTGATAAAGCTCTCAATAAACATAATATACAAACAACACGAGCAAAACAAAGAAAAGCTCTATCAAAACATTTGTTTTCGTATAACGAGACTGTAAAACATCTGCCTACACAGCAGATCGCAATTCAGATAGAGACTTGATTTAGCCATCTTGCCCTCCAGATTTATGCAGACAGGCAGATAGCTTTATGAAGGTATTTGTTCGTAGGACATAATTATGGCTTGGACATTTTAGTGTTAGGGTTCGATATTTTATCGTTTGGCCTATGTTAGAAGTAAAGCTAGCAAAGTGGATACTAAATTATTTATATGAATTAGGTCTGATATTATGCGATAAATAGTTTGTAGGTTACTGTATTTTGATGGTCTTATTTTTTATAATAATAGCTAGTTATAATTTAAAATTGATTGTTCTATGATAATACGGTATTATTGTTATGGCGTATTTAATTGCTTTGTTTATTATGTCAAAAGATATTTACAGGTAGATAAATAGATAAATGGAGTATTAATAAATTTCAATAAGAGTGTTAGACTATACATAGATTAAGTTGAGTAATAAATGTTTATGTTAAATGCAGAATCGTTTTTTCTCAATAACCGCAAAACATACAGTTTTGTTTTTTTATGAAAAAGATAACTTAAGGATATAATCTAGATAAATTACAGACAGAAACACGATTGGTGAAACTTTTCTCAAATAGATTTATTTCCAAAGTTGGCTCTTCAAAAACACTAGTTTCGTTTTTAATCAAAACTATGAATAGCTAAACAGTTCATTTTTCTATAATTCGTTAGATATTCATACTAGCTAAGTAAATTACAGACAATTTCTTTTTAAATTAGATAGTTTTCAAGATAATGCAGTTTAAACACTTTTTCCGTCTTATCCGGGTAGGCTCAGCCCATAAAAAAAGCCAAAAATTTCACTTATCACCTTAATATAGGTTTTTTTTGTAAAAGGTTAAGGTAAAGAAAACGTGACAACATTTTGATGCTTAATTTTGTCAAAGCATACGTCCCTATCCAATTTCATAAAACAAACAAAACACTTTTAAAAATACCCTACGCGTTCCAGCCAGAGGCCAAAAGGGCGGGGGCCAAAAGATAAAAGAGATATGTAAGTGGCCCTCTGCAAAGCCATCAAGTCGTTACAACAGCACTAAAATATTTCAAATTGTGCCCAATGCTGCGGAAAACGGAAGTTACGTATCGACCCGACCCGATTCGAATCGAGACGTGTTTTTAATTTGAGTATCGATTATGGCAATTATGCGGTGAACTCTGTTTGAAAATCGATATTGAAATTGTAGTAAATGATTCCTGAACTAGGATGCTGGAGTTGAATTAAACTTTTAGATTTTTATTCAAAGAACTACTCTTGTACATAATTTTAAATTTGTATTTTATACATTTTTAAAGGTATCATAGTTTTGATGACAATAATAATTGTAGTTGTAAATTAATATTAATGCATCTTGTAATTATTTATCAGTGACGGATAACACATGGATCCACAACAACAACTGAAAAAGTTGTTTACATTATTATTATTAAGATATCGTTTTAAAACTAAAACAGCATAGTTTTCTTTAAGGGACTTTGTTGGCTGTAATTATTTTGAACTTTTATGAAAAAACTACTAAATTAATTTCAATAAATTTCAAATTCGAAAACGTTTTAATCGGGCTAATATATGGAGTAGATACACGGTGTACATTAGCTTCATGAACAAAACATATAGCAACCAAATTAAGAAACCATCCGTTTTATAAGGTCGGTTAAAATATGTCATGACAAGCCAACCAGGCCTAGTATTCGCAAGTGTTTTTACAAGGTTTATTTTGCTACAACCCTACAATACTAGTGGTCAGTCGGTACCTATCCACCCTCTATGTAAACAATAGCCCATCCATTTATCTACTCCGTCCATTCCCATGACAACAATGGACGAAAGTAACATGCAAATATCATTTGAATGGGGTGATATTAACAGTTTTAGAGGGTCAGCACTCATGCAAATGCAGAAGCTGTGGGATTTCCCAAGTGACCCCCCGTATTGAGCTATAAGTTTCAGTTACATTCTGATATGCTTTTAGATGACCATTGGGGTATGAATTTAATGGTTTTTAATTTCTCTATTGTGAACTAGGATTGTAATTAAGACTAATTCTGTAAAAAAGTGAGAACAATATTATGCGGGATCGGGACAAAATAGTCGATTATGATCTTAGATAGAAAATACTTTATTGCATACCACTGAACAAAGAAATACTCATTAAAATTATTGTGGTTGTTAATCATTTTAAATAGAAAGATCCTCATGATTAAGAGCATCTGAATTGTCTCGAAACGTCAGCAATACAAGAAAAAACGTGGTAATTAGTCGTATTTCTATTTAAATTCTCATTATATATATAAAATAAACACAAAATTAAGTTAATTCTTCCTAGTACAGTTAGAACTTCTGCATTGATGGTACTTTTCATGTACTCTACGAAGTGTGAGCTCCTTTAACAATCATCAGACTCGCAGTAGGTAGATAACATATATCATATCCACGATAACATCATCCACGATTTAGATGACACGTAGAAATGGAACTTATTTTCGTAGTTTATCCTAACAAATGTTACTGTATTTTGGGTTATTCCTGAAATTAACTAAGTATAATCCTTTCCAAAATGAAAAGAACTATATAGACAAACAAAATAGGTATATTTTACAAACAAAACACAGCCGATAAGCAATAACAGTGCATCAAAGGTATAGAGATGTCTGTGTGTAACGGAGCGCGACCAGTTTCACGCACGGCCGCCGCTGCGATGATCATGTCTCGTGTCCTTATGGGTTTGTGCTTTACATCGGATGCTCGGACTATTTTATTTTTATATTGTCCAAGAAATTGCACTGAAATGGGGAACTATTTTCAACATTCATCAGTAGTAGGTACTTTTAATTATTATTCTTGTTTGAGCCTTCACCTTGTTCGATTGGCACCACACTGGAGCTCTACATAGCATTAAGGAAAGGATCATAAAAAAAAAGGTAGACCCCAAGCCGTGTTTGTTGCCTGATTCTTCTAGGCTTGGTCGCGTGGAATCGGCGTAGCTTCACCTAGTTCCTAAGACGTTTCAAAGTGATCCTTGTGATTTTATTGAAATAAATGATTTTTGAATTTGAATTTGAATTAGAACATTGATAAAGCCTATCTTTCTTTTAAACTCAGAACTCTACACCTATTATCAAAAATAATATTTGCCAAGATTTATATCACTTAAAATCATAATACCTAATAATTTGTATCTAGTAGGTTGTGCAAGATAGCAAAACAGTTTCAGGCAAACAGTTCGCTCCCCCCTCAATAGATGGCGTCACTGGTTATTAACTGAATCAATAATTCCTAAAACGTAAATTTTAAAGTATTATTAAATTTCCACAGTAACAACTCACGTCTTTAATAATAAAATCTCTTTCACTTATCAAAAGCTACAATATCAGCGAGTATTAGGCTATTATTAATTTTTTAAAAAAATTGAGATTTTATGAAAATTGCAATAATGTAACCAAAAGTATTTATAATATAAAATTTCCCTATACTCTTTATTACTAGGTACACCCGTGCGAAGCCGGGGCGGGTAGCTAGTGATTAATAAAAACCTTTCGGCACTCCCATAGCTAATCGTACGAACCCATGAACTTCCATATATTCGATATTGTCTACATTATGCATGTAAATGCTTTTTAGGTGTTCGGGCGAAAATTATTCCAAGTAGGCATTCTATGTGACGTTTTATGTGCTTGTTGAATAATGCTTTACTTTTATAGGTTTCGTAACATCGCCCGTACGAGCGGTGTTGGGATCACATGCATGTTGTACGACTAGA
Organism: Hydriomena furcata; assembly: GCA_912999785.1. NCBI lineage: Eukaryota > Metazoa > Arthropoda > Insecta > Lepidoptera > Geometridae > Hydriomena > Hydriomena furcata. Next base: position 5,536,952 of record OU538831.1, on the reverse strand, counting down.
TAAGCTCTATATAGATAAAATCTAAAGAAAACTGTTTTTTATTCTTTTTTTGCCTTTGACTGTACCTTAGATATCTTCAAGGATATCATCTGGTAAACTGAGAGGATACATTATGCTTGGGTATAAATAAATAAAAAAATAAAAAAATATTGTTGTTCATTTTTCACAACGCTACTAAAAAAAGCTTTTCTTAATACGATGTTATTTTATTATTTGATTACTATGTTTGTCTGTCCGGGTGGAAGTTTGTAATTGATTTTAAACTAACTTCCCGATGAGCTAGATACTTCAAATTTGGACCATAGCACAGAAGTAGATGACTATGCATGAAAATGAAAAGAAAAACTTATAAAGGAAAAAACATGGTAATTTTTTTTAATTCTATTTTTATTTTAAATATGTAGATACACAGACACAAAACAAACATCGATGCTCATCGCACAAATTTCGAAAATGAAACTAGCGATCTAAAGCCCAGAACTACTTGTATCCCTAAGCCGATTCCCCTAAAAATACCTACAAAATATTCCAGCATCCAAAGATCCATGTAAACTTTTCAGGTAAAATAACTATACAAGGTTTCCTTTGTGATGAGACCTTGTTATTGAAATAAGGTGCGGCACAGTATCCGATCATCGTTATCGATACAGCTTTATCCATAAGGCCTACGCGTTTATGTACCAACTTCCTTTTTCTTATGGCGCATGGGTTCGGCAACAACTTTTATTACTATAGGTATCGGAGGTAAGATTTCAAACTATAGGTAGGCGAGTGGTGTTGGTGTCACACGCATGTTGACTAGATAAACTATTAAGCTAAAGAAAAATAAGTTTTTTGTTGATAAATATTGTTCAATGATAAGCTTTTGTAAAATCATTTAAACCATCGAAAACCAGCGCTATCACCTGTCACATCATATAACATTGTCATCGGAATGTTACTAGTGAGTGTCTTTTGAACAGCTCCTGACTCCATTATCAGATCAGCTCATTGTCCATATTATTGCATTGTCACCGAAGTTACATAAGTATGCGAAATTTCAACTCAATCGGTTGGGGATAACTGCTTCAAAATTGTGTTGCAAGATTCCATCTTAACAAAAGTTACATATTTACATACATTGCAAGTTAAATAAAAGCTTGTAAAAATAGGATCACGACTGTAATCCACAAGTACTGTTCTTTAGCATTAATATAAAAAAAATCTCAATTTAATGTTAAGACTTGCCTCTGACTTGCCTTTAGACATACACACAAATTATAATAGAATAGAACACATCTTCATTTCCACCTTTGTGGTGGACATAAAAATGAAATGTTGTATACAGACAATAAGATATAAGCTAAGATAAGAATAAATTATTAAAAATTCCAGAGAAAGGTGTGATAACAACATGATCACACTGGAATTGCTCGCGATACAATATTTACACTCCAGCAGTTTTGAAGGCTACTTATTATGTACCTATATTATATAATTTGTCAAAAATTATGAAAATGAAGTATAATTATACTCACTATTGCAATAAATAAAAATAAATTAATATATATTTTTTATAAACATATTTTCAGATTTTTATAAAAATATATAATATTAGATAAAGATAAATAAAGATTTAAGATTCAGTCAAGAACGTTTGTGGGGATGGTTTAATTTATAAAGATTTTAAACCACACCGAAGTGGAGAAAACTTGTGAGATTAAATATTAATTTAGGTAACAAAAATTAGAATAATTATTTACGAAGATACATTTTTAAAAATATTATACCTACTACTAATATAACTAACTCAAATGGCTCGAGAAGCAGCTAATAAAACACCATATTTACGATCAAGATTATGACACAGCAGAAATAAATAAAGCCATATATTTGTCAGTATTTTAATGAAATATTTCAAAACTAGCACGCATGGAGCTGATTAATGGAAAATGGTCACGAAATGAAGTAATCTGCTAATGACCTCAAAGCTTTTAGGTTATTTAATGAGTTCATCTATTTTATTCGGAAGGTATATTTTACATATAGGATTAGTTTTAGTTTTTAGGGTTTCGTACCCAAAGAATAAAAACGGGACCCTATTACTAAGACTTCGCTGTCCGCCTGAAAGCAACCACTACCAACTACTGAGAAGCCAGTAATAAAATTAGTTCTATAGTTATAGAACAAAGATTTCATTAAAATCCATAATTATCAAACCCAACAGGTCCTACCAATAAACACAGAACCAAGTTTCAATAAACATAATATTGATTAATACACAATACGAACCGAAACTACCCAGTACCAATACAATTCACGTCCACAAGTTACACAGCGATACCGCGCACCGAAATACGTTTTCGGCAATAACCGAGCAACATTCTAACAATTTAATGCGGTATAAACAATACGAACATTTGTGACGGTACGCGATTTCACGGTAGGGTTCGAAACTAGTAGGTATATCTGGAACTATGATTTTATTATTTTTTAAGGAATCAAAAAAATGGTCTCATCATCATCTTCTTTCGTGGTCTTGCTCTTAGATAACGAAATGCTTTACGTAGCTTCACACACAATAATAATTAGAATGTAATTTAACTATCATGAACTTTCAAGTATATACGAGTTATAAGTAAACCTTTTTAGGGAACAATTATGTTCAAAGAAATCTGCATGATTTGCATCAATCCTTACCATCGACGCAAAAGTTTATTTGTACTTTTGTTTGTCCTTCCCATCGTAGCAACGAATCGACATGATTTTGTATAGGGGTAGTTCATAGGCTTGAGAGTGTCATAGACTACATTTTATTCGGATACCACGTGTGCGAAGCAGCGAGCAATTAGTTCGTTAAATAATAAATAACATCGTAAACCCTACAATAGACGTTGTCCTGTCAAATTTCAATAATCAAACAGAAAAAAAGCACTTTCAGTTTTTCCCGCACCTTATCACTTATGGATATTAAAAATAACCTACGACCTATTCTCATACCTACCAAATCTACACAAAAAAAAACGTAAAAATCGGTCAAGCTGTTTCGGAGGAGTTTCACAGAGAATTGTATATAAATCTTATAAATCTACTTTTATATGTATACTCTTCATGCGAAGGTTTTGTCAGTGCGAATTATCGAACTTCAACTTACCGCATTACAAAGACCTACCATACAATTTCCATATATTTGAAAAGTGCCAAATGTAGATACTTTCCAACTACACGCTGTAGTGTTGTACCATACGTAGTCGCGTACATATTTATTACGCACGGTATTGTGGTACACCATTACCGTATTTCTGAGGGGCGGCGCGGAGCTATCATGAATCCTGATACACGCGGACCGGTTTATTGGGAGCGTGGTTTTTAACTGCAGATAGAAAATGAGGTTGTGTTAGGTGGCTGTATATTGCGAAAGTAGGAGTTATTGTGTTTCCGGTATGGGGTGTGCGGCACAATGTATGAACGTAATGCGCAAGGGAAAACATTTGCATAACTGGAAAACAAAATAAATAAGGAAATAATTTCAAAAAGTTACTTTTTTAGGGTTCCGTAGTAATAGGGTCACGTTTTTACTCAAAGGGTAAAAACGGGACCCTATTACTAAGACTTCGCTGTCCGTCTGTCCGTCTGTCCGTCTGATTATTGATAATTTTACAAGAATTATAATATTACTCATTCAAATGATGACTTTGCTAAATCGATGGGGCTGAACGTTGGTGAGTCGGTTACCTTCTGTAAAAATACCAAGAATAAGAGGCATTTCAATCAATAATTTATTTTACAAGCTTTTATTTAACTTGCAATGTAATAACTATGTATTTATGTAACTATGTGACTGTTATGTTTGATAAGGTGGAATATTGCAACTTAATTTTGAAGCAGTTATCCCCAACCGATTGAGCTGAAATTTTTCATACTTATGTAACTTTGGAGACAATGCAATAATATGGTGACAGCAAGCTGATCTGATGATGGAGTCATGAACTGTTCTACAGACACTCAAAACGGAACTTCTTAGTAAAAACTTCGATTAAGTATAAACTTTGCATTCTTGGCAAGTTCCGATGACAAATTTTATATGATGTGACAGATGATAGCGCGCTCGATGGTTTATTTTATAAAAGCTTGTCATTGAAAAATATTTTTCAACAAAAACTTATTTTTCATTTTCTTTTAGCATTCCTTCATTATTCAAAACCTGATTTAGAAAACCGGTACACCTTCAACTGTTACTAAATTATTTAAAAGTGATCCATTGTGATTCAAATAAATATATATCTCTTGAGGTTTGCATTTTACAATAACTGATCTATACCTTAGCAAGGGTTTCCAAGTTTACCAATTTTATGATAAATTATGATGATTTTATTTCTCAATTTAAACCTATCCAGCTGCCAACACCTTCAAAACAATACATTAGGTAGCATATAACCATCTATCGCGGCTACCATGACTATATTTATACCTTCTGCGACATCGGCATTGAAAGGGTTTGTTGATTGAAGGGACGCTCGATCCCCGGACCCTCTGACCTAGCTCATATTGATACCGCTGATTCACTTTAAATAACAACGATTACTTATTGTTTTTCTTTACAGGAATCATTATAGATAAAGACAATTTACAAAATTCTTCAAAAACCTTTTAACACATACGCGCTTAAGTATATAATGCAGTTTCAAATCTCTTTGGTGCAATAATTATGTTGAGGGAAAATATTGTGAGGAAACGTGACAAGAAACTTGTATCGTATAAAGATGAGTTTTGCATCTACTGTATCTAGTTACGAACCTCCAGTTACGTACGCGGCCAAAGTGAGCTCGGCAAGTACCTATTAACCATGTCTTTTTTGTGGTAGAGGCCGACGAAGCTGACAAGTATTGGGGCTGGCTAAGGCCTCTTTTTTAAAACATGTCTGCGAAACTAAAACACGTATGTAAAATGTTCTACCTGACGTATAAATTCATAAACAATTATTTATTGATCCAAAGATATACAATATTTTTCTCAATATGAACCACGCTGTAGCATTACTATCTAGGCATATTTTATTTGTATTTTATATATTTCTAACTATATTCTTTTATTTTAAATAATAATAGAACTACGGCTAATTACCACGTTTTTTTTTGCATTGCTGACATTTCGAGACAATTCAGATGCTCTTCACCATGAGCATCGTCCGCGACTATTTAAAATGATTAACAAACCTCGGTAGTTTTAATTATATATTCCCTCATGTTATAAAAACAAAAATATCAAGTCTTTTCTATGGATTGCAATTTAGAAAGAAGCTTTTTATATTTGGTTGAACATGACAATCTCAGGCACAATCTGCTGTTGATTGTTTTTTGTTCTCTTTTATTCAATAATTGTGTTGTGCCTTTGGAGCAAATAAATGTTTTTTCTTTCTTTCTTTCTTCTATGATGTTTCAGTGTTGACTATTGTCACTGGAGTGTACCAGCGACCCTCTCAAACATTAACCGCTGCCACGGTCCCTCTGACCCGGGCATGTTAATAGGCTTAATCGACCGTACAGTCCGTCTCAACAATTTATGTATCATTTTCGATCCTGTTATGCACGCCGGATTATGCGTGCGTGCTTTGAAACGGCGTTGGTCAGATATGTGAATTTATAATGGACTTGATGGTTTTGGGGGTGGTATATGCTTTGTTTCTTACTTTCGCTTCCAATTAAACAAAATGGGATAGTATCTATGACATATTATTATATATCAATACTTCTTGTAGTAAAGATCTAACTAAACGCGCTAGAAGTAATGTGACTAAAGCTTTTGTAACAAAAATGCCCATATAAATATGTTATAGTGCTTTTATAGTACCGGGTAGTTTTTCAGCGAGCGATCATTAATACGCTTGTCAATATTATATAAAGAAACATATAAAACCAACAAAAACATAGACCGGACCTCAAACTAATATTCCCAGTGTTAATGTCGTGGATATCGGAAACTACAAATACCTAGCATAATAGTACAACTCCCAGACCTAGAACTAATATTTGAAGGTCATGCAAATCTTCCGCCGCGGAAATCCACACATGCATCATTCGGGACTCGCTATCCATGAAGGTAACCAGAACATGGTAAAGAACATTGTATATTTTACAATACAACGGAGAAAATACCCAAAGGCCGAAAGCGAACTCAAGTGAATACCGTTCATTACAGGTACGGCTTTTATCAGAATTTAAAATAGGGATTAGCACCGTACGGCTAGGCTGCATATCGCGAGCGCCACTCCGGCAGGCGGATCCGGCGCATTTACCCGGATTTAAGCCGGATTAAACCGGATCACGGTCCCGTACGGCGCCGCTCGGTTACGATATCGTATTGTTTATTCAGCATTTAAAATTCTGAAATTGGATTGTTATTTTCATTAGTTATTAAAGGTGCTTTTTGGTGTTTAAAATGTGTTCGGATTCATTAATATAGATATCAAAATCGAGTACCAATGTTATACGCATTAATGATCAACTATTTAACCAATTGAATGTATTTAATTTATAAAGGATATCATCGGTTTTATTCCGATGTTGGAAGTAGTTGAATCTGAGAGAGTTCGGTTAGTGTAGTACGTTATAGTATAGAAGGTATAATATTATTAATTAAAATTAAATCATACATTATTGCAAATATAATTATCATGTTAAAAGTAAAAGAGCTTTGTCCAATTCGCAAGCCGACCCGCGTAGACCCGCTACGGCAGCGCGTAGCACTAACATATAATCCTTTTTGCTACAATAGCAATTTCAAACTTCCTTAGGGGCTTCAGATAATCTTTCTTTATATCGAGCTACGAGCCGCAACTGCAAATTTTCCCCATCCCTTTCATACTTACTTAACTTCATCGTGTTAGAAAAGGATGGACGACACAAAAGCCTGAAGAAACGCTCGAATCCTCAATAAAGAGGGGAGAACAGTAATGTGTATTTAAATTTTGGTTCAAGTGTAATAATTTCGTTTTTTAATTTAATTTCTAATAGCGCTGTAGATCTTAGGGTGAAGTGGGGGAGTCGTGTAAATCTTATCGAAAGCAATTTAAAGTAACTTTTTTTAATAACGTGGTTTCTATTTGAATATTTAAAAGTTGTTTTTAAGTTCTTATGATCACATTCATCAATTTACTACTCTAACTGTATATATAGGGTGTGTCACGGATAAAAATAATTCACAAAAAAAACATATTTTTATTTCTTATCTGTTTTTTATCAAGATAGGAAGCAGACATCTTCGGAAAACAAAATCTTCTTATTTTTAGCCCTAACCTAAATAATAACAACGGAAACGTATCATCATTCATCTCTCAATACCACCTGTATATTCTGTATTCACTGCTGGGACGGACTTTTCTCAAAAGAGAACATCTCATAATTTAAATGGTTTTAATGTGTCACGAAATTTATAAGGCCATATAGAGAGTTCCAATTACTAGCGCACGTACCTAGAAAGCCTCCTTGGGGACCTAAAAATCTATATCAATTTCCTTATTAATTTCGCGAGTGGCAAAACCGTTACATTCATAGCCACTTTAATGGGCAATTTTCATAAACAAAGTTGAGAATCCCCGAAGATGGGTGCGGAGGAGGTTGGGTAAGGTGGGAGTCCTTTCCGAGATAGAAAACAGCTCTGGAGCTGGTATAATGGGTTTTCGGAATGGCGTCGTCCGTCTTACCCCACCACCCCTCGCCGCCCGGCTGGGGCGAGAAAGGATGAATTCTTATTTCCTCATCTCGGGGCGTCCGGTACAAACCCTCCATGTAGATTGCCTTTTTGTCGTACAACCTCCGTATAACATAACAATGGCATGTTTTCAATTTTGTTGGTGTTATATTTCTTATGTCAGTTTTGCTACAAAACAAATTAATAATTGCAAATAGATGATTTCACAAACTTTATTAGCTTTCATACCTACAATAGTGACACCGATTGTTTTTTTATTAACTAGGTAGGTACTTCTATTTATTTTATATATAAAAATGAATACCACTACCACTAACCCAAAAGCGGCTTGACCGATTTGAATATATACTTTTTTGTTATGTTCGCTTGTTGGTTTAAAAATAAATAAAAATGGGATAAGTAGCCTAGAAATTCTAAAATTCGGGAAAAACTGAAAGTGTTTTTTACTATAAGATTATTGAAATTTGACTGGCCTGTCGGAACTGCTAGTTATTAATATTAAAAAATCAATCCAGAGGCAGTACAAGGTAATCGTAATATTTTGAAATAGCTGCATTCATGAAGTAGTGGGGCGAGCCAAAAATACTTTGACACGATGCCAAAACATGCAAAACATACACATAAAATACTGTAACTATGTTGTGTTATGACATACTTTTTAATTTATTTCAGTTCGCTTTTATCTCGACTATATTTTTAGTATTTTCTCTTTCAAATGAACAGCATTTAAAATTCACTCAGTTTGGCAAGCGTTTTGATGATTTAGCTAGATTCTACTGTCTACCTATAATTGCATAGTTTTTAGGGTTCCGTACCCAAAGAGTAAAAACGGGACCCTATTACTAAGACTTCGCTGTCCGTCTGTCTGTCATTAGAGCTGTATCTCATGAACCGTGATAGTTGAACAGTTGAAATTTTCACAGATGATGTACTTCTGTTGCCGCTATAACAACAATACTAAAAACAGAATAAAATAAATATTTAACTCCCATACAACAAACGTGTTTTTTGGCGTTTTTATAGATGGTAAAGAAGCGAGTCCGACTCGCACTTGACCGGTTTTTTTATGTTATATAATTGTCTACTAAATAAACTCAATTTGGTATAATAATTATTTGATATTCATAGTAGTTGGAATTCATGGTATATTTTCTTGCGATAATAATAGGTATCTGCAGTATTTTCCTGAGAACAGAAAAATAAATGAGTCAAATATTTATTGAATCATGACAAATAGCAGTAAACTCTTAAGTCGGTTTTAATTGATGTAAACTTGCGCTCTTAACTAAAACTACCAACATCTAAACACGAACATACAACACGACATGTTACAATCTCATAATCAGTTACCAAAAATCCGCTTTCATTTGTGAGCGACATTACAAAAACGCTTAACAGTACAACCATTATACCATGATCTGCAATTTTGCCCTCTTTCCCCTATTTTGTCTCGGTGTGGATGAAGGAAGAGGGGGAGGGAATATCTAGTAAAAATGGCGATTAAACAGCAATCATAGCAGTTGCGTGAAATGAGAGTTCTCCCTTAAAAGGATAAACAAGTAACGTGTGCGGGAAACTGCCAAGACGCTGAATTCATATTTCACTTGAAGCCTCCCTTGTCTTCTCATACCAAGAAAGAAATATAAATGTTTTGGATGTTGCTCTACTATTTGTTATTAAAGTTTGTTTTATATTGGTAGGCATACCCATTTAATCAATTTTCTAAGAATAAGCAATACTTGTTCAAATTCTAACTTTTTGCTATTGACCCATTTACACTAAACATGTTAGAATAACTTTAAATTGTATGTTGAAAGTAGTATAAAAAAGTTATACGTAATTGGTTAAAATGTGTTAAAATTTAATAGTAAAGGTAAATTCTTTTTTTCAGAATGTAAAGCCACTTACATTGCGTAACAGAAGTAATGTACCAAAACGTTTCAGTTGTACCATTCCACCATCAAAATTGCTTTCCTTATATCTACAATAAATGTTTAAAACATTCTGGCAAGCATGTGTTTTATAGATTTTAGCGCTTGTTTTATTAATTTCACTGGTTTTTGAATTTACAACCAAAATGTGGGGGGCTGTTTAGGGTTCTGTGGGAAAAAAAACAAACAACGTAACTGCAACCACCATTGTTACAGGTATCGGTGACTTGAGTTTTGTAATTTTTTAAATAAATAAATAAATATTGGTTGACATTATCACACAGCGCTATCTAGCCCCAAACTACGCAAAGCTTGTACTATGGGAACTAGATAACTGATAGAATACGTATATATATATTGTTTTTTTGTAAATACATACATTTGATTAAATTTAGGTATACAGTGTTCATCTCATAAGCTCAAATCTTAAAATATCTTCTAGGTACTCGAAAATAATAGTTACCAGGTGCAGAATTAGTTATTTCTACTCGAAATATTTATCTAAAATCCGAATACAAAGCATTATAGAACAATGAAAATCTTCAGGCGAAGTTCATAAATATTGACATGACGGTGTTACAATAAAGTGGAATGTACGTCGCGGTCCGCCTACAGCTAGATTTATGCTTATCTCACGACCATAAAACGGTATTAATGCATATAAATATATCAAGATAATGTAGGGTGGATATTATTCAGGGGAAAGTGAAGACATGACCTGATCTTATATATATTTATACAAATATTATCAACAGGAAAAAAATGATTGTTTGTTTGTGAATTTGCATTGGATAGGCTTCGAAACTACTGGACCGATTTAAAAAATTCTTTACCATTAGAACCCTACGTTATCCCTGATGAACATAGTATATATTCATTATTAGAAGAAATCAGGGATCCCTATTAAAACTTTAAAAATGTTATCCAAGGTGTAAAAAAAATTGCCATAAAATCATTAGTACACCCGTGCGAAGCCGAGTCGGACTGCTAGTAAATAAATAAAGATAGATAAATAAACGATGGTTAAATCTGTTACGTACTTTACAATTTTATTAATATAAAATTAGGTTGATGATAATGTTCTATTCTAGGCTATATTCATGTTGGAAAGGAACTGCCTTCTGAAACACAGTTTTTCATAAAGCTACCACAGGAGACAGAGCTCTACCTATATTTTGTACTTTCTATCTCTATCTACTCCAAGAAATAAATAATTTGTATTTGTATCTGCATCAAAGTTCTTTTCAAAAAATATATGTTACAATTTTTAGGTTCATGTTTTATGTGTGGTCTATGAAAGTCTTGTAGTTGTTTAGAATTACATTTCATTCACACTATTACGTAAGCTTTTTAACTACTATATATTCATACTATTTTTTCTATCTATTCGCCTATAATTTTTAATCTCTAGAATTTACTTAAATTTACCTTAAAAAAATATCCTGATTATTTAGCAGTCACCCTTGCAATAGGATCCGATCTCCCTTTTGCCGGTTTGACGGGAAAGTTCAGATCCGTTTCCTGTGTTTGCTCTACCCCAACCTCCCCTGGCGCCCGAGGCTCCCCTGATACACGAAGTTCCACAAATAAATGCGACGTACATCGAAAATAAATCGGCCATTTGAAAAATACCATTTATTTTTCGACTGTTTTCTTTTGGAATCAAATTAACTATTAAAATAAACGTGAGTTATAAAAACCACTTTCATTATAACAGACAAATATATATTTTAAAATTCAGTGTATTTGAAAGCAAAACCAGTCTACAGGGTGAAATGGACTTGGTTTTCTACCTGTTATTATGTAGGTTTACTTGTCGGTTATAAATATTGTGATAATTAAATATTTTCAAACTATTAAATAATTCATTTAATATTATGAACCACATCATTCTAATTACGACCACGAAGCCTTAATCTATATTTAAATTAATAATGCAAAAGGTGAAATAAATAGCGTCTAAAACGTGTGGTCTAGTTCAATTCCTCATTTACTCTAAATACTTCTCACATTAATATTCAAATTACAAAAATGGTTATCAAAATTATGATCAGATAGCCCATGATTGCTTTCATACATTTGCATCTAAACGGCTCTCTCATTAGGAGCGTATTGAGTAATTAAATTGCTATGTTTAGCTTTTTTTTAATTACTTATCTAGTAAAGAAATCAAAGATGTGGTAGGGTATAAAAATGAATGGCTACAAACACTCCATTCCAAAGACACATAACTTGAAGGCAAATCTCGACTAGGGTTAGGGAACTAGGTACATCTAGAAGTGGCTAGGTAAATAAATCAACATCCGTGTTGACAACAGTGATCCTTCTTTTAAATTACCAATTAAAAAATGTCGGCAACCATTGCTACAAGTTATTTTTATTAAATTAAAAAATAGTCACATTATTTGCGTTGATATATTGCTATGAGATTTATGTGAATTTCAAAAATATGTCATCCTAATAATATAAAAAATGTAATAGTTTGTGTGTTTGTATGTATGTTCCTCAATCAGGCCTAAATGACAAAACGGATTAAGTTGAAATTTGCTTTAGATGTAGATATAATGCCCGAATATATAATAGACTACTTTAATATATGAAAAACATCCCCGAAACGATAAAAGCAAAAGGGATGATATCTGTATAGATGGCGCTGCTGTGCAACAAATCTGACATCACAGACTAAAAACATTGTCTTTTCTATTCGATTATTGAAATTTGACGAGACGAGAGAAAAAATTAAAGTGCATCGGTACTACCTCGAGTCAGCCAACTTAAGGCATACAGGTGTTAAGCCACATGTGCCCGTAATTTCACCTGCAACCATACTCTTTAGCTGAAACACAGAAATTCTGCGTACCAGTAGAAGTAAGTATGATGGTAGAACTTCCCCGGAGGTGCCCCTTAACTTCAATAAAACATACCACCCTTACACAGAACAAACACTCATGTTCATCACACAAATGTTTGTCCTTCCCCCCAAATGTGGGTGGGAATCGAACCCACAACCTAGTACAGCGCTGAAGGCGAGAAGAGTCCAACTGAGCTATGAGGCAAGATGCCTGTTCCATAGATGTAACATCCAGGCTTCTAGAGCAACGTTGCAGTTAACAATGGCGCCCGATAGTGGCACAATAAACCGCCTCAAATGGTCCGGAACTTTTTCTCTAATGGTTTATTTAAAAAATCTCACAATTTTCATTCCAAGTTTCCTTTGGGAGTCGAAATAAATCTATTTTATTCCCCGTCTGAGACATTAAGCTTTTGATCGGAATGGCTTTTATGCGATGTTTGTGCTCTCTCAGTATCTTCGTGATTTAATGTTATGTTCTGAAAGACGTGTCGCTCTTTTATCTCGGATGGCCCTTTAGAATTAGGAGGCAATGCGTCATTTACAAGGCTTTTATGTTTGTATTAGTATTCGATATTAATCGAGTGCTGCTATAGATATTATGTTGCTGCTGTATTTTTAAATATATTGACTCTGGTGTTCGACTATTTGAATTTTAAAAAGACTCGGCTTATGTTTGTTATCTTTTCTCGAACGTTTGGTATGCCGGTCGTCTAGTCGTATTTCTCTTTTAATTAACATAATATAGAGCTGATTAAAATATCCACAGTTGCTCTATCTTATCTCAGCACATTCGTTGTTTAACATACCCAAGATGCCACTCACGTTCGTTGTATTGAAGGCACAAAGGCTCAGTATCGAAGCCGTCAGGGCCAGCAGACAATCGCGTTTACGACGCATAAAAGTTAGTCTTTATAGGCTCTCGGTATATAAAAGTGGCGTTTATGCCTTTTTAATTAATTGTCGTGCCGTTAAAAGCCATATCAGCTTTGTCGCTGATGCTTATGGTTGGAAAATTGTTAACCGAGTAGTGATTTAATAATAAAAGTATTTGATGGCCGAACACTTCATAAAAATGTCGTAAAGTGTCGCCTGTAAATCTCCGAGAGAGTACACTTCGCTCAAGATTATTTGTTATACGAACAAAGACATTCAGGAGCAATAGGTGGATGATTAAACGGACTCTGTTTAATAGATTCACTTTGACTTTAAAAAATAAAACGCTGCGTTTCTTTCTCAGAAGAACAGTGACTTATTTGAGTTCAAGATATTGTTTCGATAGCAATAAATCGAAAATGGTAATTCTTAATCGACGTTTTTAAAAATTAAACACCCAATTAGCTTTAGTGGGCGGGATCAGAAATGTCTTCATTCCATTATAAATTAAAACGAATGTTAAGTTATACAAGATTGTACTAAAGCGGGTTCCATTAATCACAGCTTGAAGCCACATCTATTCATATTTACTGGCCATTATATCCGTGTAATAAATAAAAAGATTCTCAAAATAATTTCAAAACCACCAGCATACCTGACGGGAAACCTTATTACCTGAGCCGTAAGTTCTAATTTGGTTTGGGTATTAGAGTTATTTTAGAAGTGTAATATGTTTTAGAAACGGCTTCTTACTGAGAGTTATTAATAATAATGTAGGCCTATGGTATGTGCGCGTGTCGTCTTATGAAAATAAATTCATTCAGGGGTTCCGATATAAATTATTGCCGTTTCATCTTCATCGTGTTTTGAGGATAATTTCACTATTTTATAACCAATTTGAAAAGACTTTTTGGGACTAGATAATAACTTTATTTACAAAAAAAAATTACATCTAATAAAACAAAATTAAATTGTATGGTTTGTAACCTACAAAAAAAGGTTGAGCTATCTAAGGTTGTAAACAGTCACTACCAATCAAAAGCTACATAACATGCAATTTTTACACAATATTTTACAATTAATATATTAATTTAGCAATAGATAATCCTGTTAAAATATGTTACTTTTTAACAGTTATAACTTTTGTTAAAAGTTTGAGTGTTAATAAAAAAAATCAGACAAATCATTAAATAAAAACAAAACAATAATAAAATCGAATTAAACAACACATCCATAAACAAACCCTGCATAAGCCGCGCTCCGTATTTACGACCGCGCAAATTAATTTCCTTTTTTTTCCGTCAGCACTGAAGTACAAAATGGCCATAGATACAGATACAAGTGGCTATAAAATGAATAGCTGAGTCAGCATTCTGTTGCGCATGTGCGGTACATTCCGGTACTTTTATTGATTTCAGTAGCACTAACGGGTCGTAAAGCCGACGTGCCGTGCTGGAACCTCCACTCTATACCCCTTATTAGGTACTCACAATTTCGCCGAGTTCTATTTGCTAGCTTTTTAAGTAGACGGTCGAAGTTTCCTTCCGAGTTTATTTTTAATTTTCTTATTGGGTCAACTGGTATGAAAAGGAACTTGTAATTTGTTACTCAATAGTTTTTCTTTGTAGATCCGTCTAATAATTGAGATTTTTTTTTAGCTGGAAAACAATAAATGAATGTGTCGTTTGATACTTTACCGAAACTAAGCAGTTTTAGTAGATAAAAGACTCCGTTTGTTATGATAAGTTTGCGGATTTACTGCATTAAGATTACTTTAAGCTATAGATAGTTACCCAACTACCGAAACTCCCGTTCCTATCCAAAACAAACTAACGCGGCCTACGGCAGTCAATAAACACCCAGCGCACGTATTTTCGGATTAACTGCTTAGGGAGTAGCCAATCTTAATTGCTTACGTTCTCTTTGTCCCATACGCTGCTGGTCGTTTTGACCCGCGGGCTTGCAGTATATTATTTTGTTTTCACGCCTCATTTGAGGGTTGGTTGTGTTTGCTATTGGTATTTATCGGCAAAGTATCTGGTGATTATGGGTAGGCTTGTTAATATTTACCAATATATGAAATTCTGGTGAATTTAATGTCTATAGTTATTATCTAAATATTATGCGTTAGAGCAATTAGACTTGGTTCATTTGAGAGCTCTTGAACATAATATTCAAGTAGGTAAATTAGGTATAACTATTTTTACGCGGGATTTTTATTACCTTTACATTATTTTCCCGGCGTTCGACTATGTTACAATCGCATTTATAGATGATAACTAGCGACCCGCCCCGACTTCGCACGGGTTTAATACATATAAACCTTCCTCCTGAATCACTCTATCTATTAAAAAAAACCGCATCAAAATCCGTTGTGTAGTTTTAAAGATATAAGCAAACATACATACATACATACAGACGCGGGAAGCGGAAAGTGACTTTGCTTTATACTATGTAGTGATAACCCGTGTCAAAATCAACAGTTAGGTAAATCAGTAGTTAATTTTATTGATCTTAAAGAAACTTACTGAGCAGAACATACATAGCCTATACCTAGAATATCAAGGCTACTTTTTATCAAGCAAAACCGCCGGCAGAAGCAAGTAATCATTATAAACCAAGGAATTGTGTTAAAAAGTTAAAATAAACATTGACATCTCAGTTTAATCTTAAACACAGCATAACCCAGAGATTGTCAACCCTAAGCACATAATAATGCCTCAGTGTAATACCAGAGAACGTTAGTGGGTGTTCCCGTAATATTGTAGACGACGGCTGCGTGGTCCTTTATTAAAACAAAATTTCTCCCCGCAAAATGTCCGCAAGCATTGTTCGACGTGGCTGTGGAATATTCAATGCTCGATTTTAATAAGTTAAATGTATTTGAGTTCCTTTACTTCAGTGAGGTGGATTTTATATTAGTAGGTGATGGTAGGTACTTTTTACTAAATATGTTGTGTTGTAGGTAACTTTTTTGTAACTGTGAGAAGGTCTCATGGCTTTCATTGAGTAGTAAAAGAATTTCAGAATAAAAAACTATATCTGGTCCAAGTTTTATTCAAATCGCTTCAGCCGTTATACTGCATGATTAAAACTTAAACTTTTGCATTTAGGTATAAATTTAGTAGGATGGGATTTCAATTATAAATTTAAAAGTAAAGTGTAGATAAATGTATTTTTATGAAATATAAGAAATTTATAAGTTTTTCATTAGGTACAAAGAAAATATTTAAGCAAAATGAATATCTCAAAACAAATCGGTCTGCAATCACCTAACCGCAACCCCCAATTCTTTCAAAAACTCCAAATTGAATGAAACGTCTTCGTACAATATCAGCTAGGTAGCTCTACAATATGTCGGTAGCGCCGAGCGGCGTGCGGCAGTGAAGCGATGATTTCGCTACATTTGCCGAGACCGTAACGATGCTCCGAATAGTCTTGATGGACGCTATGAATGAGCTCTCACAACATAAAGAAATCCCCTTAAAAAGGGTAGCTAGGGTGGGATGCCAGTGGCACTCAAACTCTAGAGAAAATTAGGAAATGCCGCAAGGAATTACGCGGCTTAATTTTGTTCGAAGAGGTTGCTTTTAAAACAGCTTTTTGACTCTTAAAAGGATCGTTTTAGTTCCATTTCAATCTTAAATAGATTAGGTATACTTATGTCTTTAAAAGTTATCCTACTCGGGCAATAAAAGTAGCTAGCTCTATTAGGGCAATACATAAAATATTGCAGCCAATAATATAAATAAATAAAACCGGCCAAGTGCGAGTCGGACTCGCGCACGAAGGGTTCCGTACCATTATCTATAAAAACGGCAAAAAAATCACGTTTGTTGTATGGGAGCCCCCCTTAAATATTTATTTTATTCTGTTTTTAGTAGGTATTTGTTGTTATAGCAGCAACCGAAATACATAATCTGTGAAAATTTCAACTGTCTAGCTATCACAGTTCATGAGATACAGCCCTGTGACAGACAGACAGACGGACGGACAGACAGACGGACAGCGAAGTCTTAGTAATAGGGTTCCGATTTTACCCTTTGGGTACGGAGCCCTAAAAAAAACAATGTTTTTGAAGCCATGGCCGTGTCAGAGCATTAACGAGTACCTACATACAAGTACATTTTCAAGCAAACTAAAGTCACAACTTTGTAGTATTTGCGCAGTAAAACAACTTGTTTCGTAGATACGTAGAGTGCCTCTCAATCTTTACGTCAATGCTTCAATCTAGAAACAGATATCTTTATTTAGTCCTCCACTTTATACTGCATTGGTCAATAAATAACAAGACTATTCTAGGCTCGACCACCTAGTTCTCTACTTTGTATTGAAATGGTCGACCACCTAGATAACTTTAATATACCTACCGACAAAGAGACTCGCAATTCTTTAAGAATAAACTAGATTAAAAAACTCCTGCCCGTAGCCACATGTATTCTTCTCCCATTGTCCTCCATCAGTCATCATCTCATCGTTTACTCCATTCTTACTAATGTCATCTTTCACACAATTCATCCATCTGCGCAGTAGGTTTTGGGTTCGATCTCACCCAGGGCATACATTTGTGTGATGAACTTAAATGTTTTTTTCTATCTCTATCTATGTATAATAATGTTCGTTGTGTGTATTTTTTATTCGTTTTATATTATTATATTATTACGTTGGTCCACCAATATTTTTTTATTTATTTATTACTTCTACATTTTTCCACCTTCATTCCTAACAATCTACCAAAACTATATTTTTAATTTAGCCTACCATAAACACAATTTGATGCATCAAGAATCCACTGAATAAGTCGATTCACAAAAGTTACACAACATTATAAATTAGAAAAACTTTCTCAAGACAACATTACTTTACCGAAATGTTCCGTACAAAAATAAGCAAAACTATCTCGCTAGGCATCGTATTTCTGACCCCAGAGGGGAGTAAACAAAACAACATTTTTCCAACTCGGATGAATAAATAAGACAAGAAGGGTCGCTCCCTCCCGCTTGTTTGATTTGCATGTTTTAATCCTTTAGCAATCTTGGACTCAGATGGAAACGCGCTTCGTAATTGCTATAATGTTTATTTATCAGTGCATTTAGAAATTAAGCTCTTGAAATGTATAATTCTTGCATCTAAAACTGTTTTGATTGGCGACTACTTCTAAGTCAACAATCGAGGTTCAGGGGCTACCTACTCTTGTCCTAAAACTATTACTACTTATTAGATAAACAATACAAATATCGAGCTAGAACTTAGCTACTAGAAATTATACATCTTCATGAATCGTCTTAATTAGACAACCCTTAGAGTGAACCATTATTAGCATTACCTGCTGAGCACGATACTTTAGAAAACGAAAATGTCAGTCCCGGCTTTAAAAAAACCGGCCAAGTGCGAGTCGAACTCGCGCAGGAAGGGTTCCATACCATTATCTATAAAAGACGGGAAAAAAATCACGTTTGTTGTATAGGAGCCCCACTTAAATATTTATTTTATTCTATTGTTATAGCAGAAACAGAAATACATAATCTGTGAAAATTTCTACTGTCTAGCTATTACGGTTCATGAAATACAACCTTGTGACAGACAGACGGACAGCGAAGTCTTAGTAATAGGGACCTTTTGGATACGGAACCCTAAAAACTCACTAAACCACGACGGAGGCTTTTGGACGGCCTAAAAACTGTCACTTGTGTTATTTTTTTTATTGTCAGGTATTATTTCTTCATCATTATATAAGTGAGTCTTTTCGATGATTTAAATTTGATCTAAAGAATACGTGAGGGAGATTGAACAACTACTGTAACAGCATTACAAATTCACCGTCTTAGTATAACTCGCTTCACGGTTGCTTGGGACAGTCTTCCCGGCCCGTCGGCGATGAAACTAACGGTCCGGGGTATCAACAAAAGGGCAATAAGATATGCTTGAAGAAACTAGTGTATTTGTCCCGCGGGTGCCATGGGCCTCTGTGTCCCCACCGCTGCTGGGGGGTTAGGCGCTTCGGATCCGAGCAAATGACGATCGGAATTGCCTTGACGACGTTTGTGGGTGATGTCGGATTGATTTTCATTTGTTTTTCGGTTAAAGTAAAGATGTTGTAGGTACGATGAAATAGTCATTTGGAATATAAATAGTAACAGAGAAGGGGAAGAAAATAACATAAATAGTGGTCTCAATATTTTATCTAATTTGCATGAATATATTTTACATGTGCACATGATTTGAGTTATACAAAAATACGACTATAACATTATCTCGGATACTTATGTCGAGCACGTCCAAATATTACATTTGATACATGACCACATCTTGCATGAAAAAACTTTATGTTTGTTTGACAAAAGAGTTCACTATTTTTAGATACTTAGAATAGAAGTTAGAATAGTCGCTGAAATGAAACAATATTTTCCGCCAAGTTTTTATTATTTAAATGTACAAAAACGTACAACCCTCCTTGAAAACTCAATCGGCAATTCACCTGCTATTCGCTTCGCAAAAACAAACGATAGTTTTCGCCGTTCCTGATATTTACTACAATCGGGTAGGCTGCAATATGTATAATTGCTGCGGATCCTGGGACTCGCGTTCCCGGGGCTAGGTAGCACGTCACCGGGATGGCCGCATATATCCCGGTAATTGGACCAAAACCCGGGATTCCACTTTCTTTATTGCAAATAAACTACTCTAGCTGTGGTGCTGCTTCTGGCGGTCAGTGCAAGCAGTAAGCGGCAGGCGGGTAATGAATAGAACAAATTCAATTTCAATTTCAAATGATTAGGTACCAAATTTTAATGCAACTATTTTTTACTATAAAATAATTTGCCACTTTTTAGATATTTTAATTCAAGTCATCACTAAGAAAAGAAAGAAAGAAAGAATATTATGTATTTTTTGTCAACATAATCTCTTAAAACTAAACAGACAAATGACATAAATAATGGCAACATTGACAACTAAATTGGTCACCACTCAGCTATATGACAACAACAGCGAGAGTTGATGCAGCGCTGATTTTCAGTGGTGCCATAGTGCGTGTGGGGCAGCATACTGCATATCACACAGTGCATATATTTATATTTGATATTTGGATGACATGGGCAGATGGGCACTGCTGATGAAGTTGAAAATTCACATACTTATTATCTTTAATTTCGCTGCACCCATACCCTACAAAATAAAACCAAATGTTCATTTTAATGCTTTAATAATCGTCTATAAGACTTAGAAATAAGGAAACAATATTAAAATTAGTTATAGTTTTAACTAGATATAAATGTATCTAGTTTTAAGTGCTTTACTTTTTTTTCTCTTTAATATTTCAAATATCAATTACTTTACACTAGCACAGTTTGTTCGGTAATAATTTACTGTGATTTTATGGTAATTTGTCGCCCCACTACCATATCGTTACCTCTCATAACTCGCACCATACAATCGCTAGATAGCATTTACGTAATTTACCGGTTGAACTTACGATCGGCCTCATTACTGGAAGTGTTTTCGAAACGATTCTTAACGTTCCATTTTATTTCGGAAGGTTGCATCGTGTAGGCGTCCCGAATTTATAAAAAAAAAACTAGTTTTAAACGGCTCTGTTTATTTAAATGAATGTCTAATTAATTTAAAATGTTTTTTAACTATCACTTCATTTCGATTGAGAGTTTGAGAGGCATTTCAAAATTATTGAACATGCAACTCCAAATAAGGTGTTAAGACGAGTAATAAATGTTTTTGATGAATGCAGAATCGTTTTTTCGCAATAACCGCATAACATACAGTTTTGTTTTTTATGACAAAGATAACTTAAGGATATAATCTAGTTAAATTACAGACAGAAACTTTGAAACTTTTCTCGATAGATTTATTTTCCAAAGTTGGCTCTTCAAAAACACTTCAATCGCTTCACAGTTTCGTTTTTAATCAAAACTATGAACAGCTAAACAGTTCATTTTTATATGATTCTTTAGATAATCATACAAGCTGAGTAAATTACAGACAGTTTCTTTTTAAGTTTGATGGTTTTCAAGATAATGCAGTTTTATCACTTTTTCCGTCTAATCCGGGTAGACTCAGCCCATACAAAAAGTTAAAAATTTCACTTATCACCTTAAAGAGAAAGAACCACACAGGTATGATAATTTAGTTATCTGGTCTTATACGTTGTGTTCCAAATTCAAATGGAATATAAATATAGGCCTAATGCATTATTATTTTCCTGTATTCTCCCATGTTTGTCCTCGTAGACATAGTAAAATTCCATTTATTGTTCTTCCTATTTTCCTTACAAACTCACATTTTGTGTCCGCAGTCACTTGCCGTCGGCATCCGCCCAGACTGAATAATTGCAATATCTTCCCTCTCGTTATTTTATGTTGTTTTCGTTCTTTTTACTAACTTCCTTTTGTTTTGACGTTTTCGTAACTTCAAAAATATAAAAGTATTATAATTTATTTTGGTGTTATAATTTTTACCTATACTGTAAGTACCTATCTATAGTTTAAGTTTATTTATTTATTTAGAACAGAGTACAAAGGAAACAGGTTACAGATAGAACGATGAGAACCGCAAAAGTTAAAAAAAACTGTGTAGCAGCCTCAACGCTCGCTTCCTATACACATAAAATCCTATTCATATTTTCACAGGTCTATATCACGTACCTTTAATTTATTTTCCAAATACTTCGACTTTGTTCTGCCCGCAACCATGACTATTATTGAGCATAATCGAAACATCGGGTAAATATATTAAAGGTAAACAAACCGGCGTAAAACTCAATAATTATATTTTTTTTTGTACAATTATGAAATTGTAACAAAGAAGTTGGCAAAAATTACATAACACGTTATTTACCTACCTACGTAAATAGTATCAACCTACCTACACCAAATAAATGTTCTATCTCTTAAGATATTTTTTGTATTCGCTAGTATATCCCATCTACGAGTAACATTATCCAGAGACATGGCAATGACATGGCATTATACAAAAACACGTTTATTTATATTCAAAAAAAAATGATGAAAAATATCTGCAAAAAGTATTTTCTTGTTTTGTCTTCCTGCCATCTTTGTTTGTTATTTAATTTAATGTTCCTTGTTTCTTTGTTTTCAACTTTGTCATTTGTGTTCACATATCTCACTGGCACTTCGTTTGCGAAGAAGTATGACCTCCTTATAAATGAGAGATGAATGTTGTGTGTTCAGCTCTGAAAAAGAAAAACAAAACATTAGCCCGAAGATGTCTCTTACTTTGTGCAAGATTTTAAACATAATACCTAAGTAGATTTTTAGTAAATATTAAATAGATATTAATAGATTTTCTTTCTGCCCTAAAAACTTTTAAATCCTATGATTTAAGGAGATTTTTTTTTCGTTTGGTAATTTTGATCGTGTTTTCTCAATATTTGTAAAAGGTACAGTTTGGATTTTTAGCAAATAACTTTAGGGTTTTGTTTATCCAAATTAAAGAAACACATTGGTATAATTCTATCCTAATAATATTATAAATGCGAAAGTTTGTGAGGATGTTTGTATGTTTAAAAATCAATCAGGCCTTAACGATAGAACGGAAATTAAAAACATTGGGTGGTCATAAACCATCCGTCCAGAAATATTCCCAAAATGATAAAAATATGCAAAAGGGATGATTTTGGTATAGATGGCGACACAGGACAGGACAAAATCTGTCACGGGTCGGCTAGTTTTCTATATAATCACTACATAGTATAAAGCAAAGTCGCTTTCCGCTTCCCGCGTATGTATGTATGTTTGCTTATATCTTTAAAACTACACAACGGATTTTGATGCGGTTTTTTTTAATAGATAGAGTGATTCAGGAGGAAGGTTTATATGTATAATAACATGCTACCCGTGCGAAGCCGGGGCGGGTCGCTAGTTTTATTATATGAAAACGGCTAATAAAACATTTTTTTTTAAATTTTAACTCCAAGTATAATAAATGCTTAACGTAGGTGCTTAAATAGTGCTTTTAACTTATAGTACATAATTTAAGTGGACCATCATTAGTACCTAATCTAGGGATGTTTTTTTTTATGTTTGATAGTTTTTAGGATAATGCGTTTTTATAACATTTATACTGTAAAAACTTTTGATTTCATTTTAATTTTTAGTACATAAATAATGAAAAAGGTAACAACTTATATTTTATTATAATATCTATTTCAATATTTTCTACATCCACCGTTTAATTTTAGGATAATGTCAAAAGCGCAAAACAGTTACATAATTAATACTGAAATCAGTGCAAGTTCATGTTTAGTTAAACAATTGGAGCTAGAACATGGTTAATGGCATCAATGAATACTAATTTATACGCGTTTAATGACCCACGCCATTACAGAGCGTTATGTTCAGACCATTATGCTACATGTTAGATTTACGAGTGGGAATAGCGCTTAAAATTATAATTTCAGTATTTCGATGGCAATTTGCACGTATTGAATGGTTTTATTGAAGTAAATATCGCAGAATGTATATTTATGTAAATTAAAATAGATCTTCCTAGACAATGTGGGTTAAAATTTGTGTACTGACAAATAACTTAATAATATTTGACTGGCCTCACAGCTCAGTTGGTAGTAGGTCTGACTTCTGCACTGTAGGTTGTGGGTTCGATCCCCACCCGGGATAAACATTTGTGTGATGAACATAGATGTTTGTTCTGTTTCTGGGTGTCATGTATAATAAGTATGTATTTACAACAAAAAAACGTATATAAGTATTATATGAGTTATCTGGTTCCCATAGTACAAGCTTTGCTTAATTTGGGGCTAGATGGCGCTGTGTGAAATGTCCACCAATATTTATTTATTTATTTATTTATTTAAACAATCCGTAAATTACATTCAAAGTCAAAAATATTTAAGCGCTGAAAATACAAATTGAAACAAAGGTCGAAAAACTCTTTGTTAATTAAAATTTACAGCCATAGATAGCTGTACCTAAACAAACAAATACTGTAAACACTAGTCGTGGAAACGAAACAACATTGAATCTGCTTTAAAAATAAAGGTAAGGTAAAATTTATTTGTAATGGCCGCCATACAACTGCGTCGGCATTACAAGAAAATACACTCCACGTCCCAAAAGTCCACGAACGCTTTTAGAAGAAACCAAGACGAAAGTTGTTCACGAACTTTGTAGACAGTGGTGGTTGAGAAGTCTCTGGCCGGTTTGTATGGAAGCTTGCAAGAAGGGTCGGTAAGGGACTTTTGGGACGAAGCGGCTTCATATAGAGTTGTCAAGGGCGGGGTTTCGTGATGAATTGGAAACATTCTAAGCGGGGGAAGAGGGGTTTTTTAAGGGGAAGCGAGGAGTGAGGTGAGGGTGGAAGGGGGTGATTAATGGCCCCGCTAGAGGGAGCCATGTTCATTATACCGACGGAACGATGTGTTACTTGCCCACTAATATATTTCGCTTAGGCCTAAGCGCCGACGATGTTATTGGTTCATTATTTTAGGCATTTTTATCTCTTCCGGCGATAAAAGATGACGTTTTACTGATTACGGGTGTCGTACAACAATAGCTTTGTTGACAATGACTTATGATAAGGCGGCTTTGACTATTGTTTTTTTTCACCTTACCAATCTAAAAACCCCAATAAACATATTTTTGTTTTGACCTAATGATAAAGAAATCTATAAAAAAGAAAGCATGCAGACTGAAGCAAGTTTTGAGAACGTATCTTGCCTATTTCGGTCATTTCGTGTAGCATTCAACTTGAAACTATATAAAACCATTAACACCTATGTATTAATATGATCTGACGCTATAAAGGTCATAACACACCGCTCATAAACCCGCTCACGCTCGCCCTTCTCCAAAACGCGAATTATAAGTGAAATACGACGCTAATATTACGCTCATAATACGCAGTAAAAACGCAGCGCGCGTGGAGTCGTGAGATAGGCTGCTATGTTCATGTTTAGCCTGCTTTATGTTAATGAGAGCTTGGTGTGGGTTAAAAGGTAGTTATTGTCGCCTTTTTGGTGTAATTATTTAATTTTATGTGAGGATTGGATAGTATTCATAATTAGAGCTTTTCTTTAGGTCTGCAAACCATAGTGGTGAAACAGAACCCGTAAGGTACGAGTTCGTACGATCGTCTGTCTGTTACGGCTGATTATTTCAGTACCTAATTACAAAAAATCTTTGATCGACTTAAATATTCAAAGCCCCGTGCGAACGCCGGCGTTCGGGCTCTGACGTCATCGCGCATGCGCATTTTTGAAAATTTATTATAAAATAACCAGAAGAGCTATCGCTTCCGGGTTTTGACTGTTACGAAGCTGACAGATGACAGTTTCGTTCTGTGTAACAAAACCATTCACTTCCGGATCCGAAATATGTTTCCGCGTAAATTTAAAATTATTTTTTTTTTTGCGCTATTTATTTTTTTGACTAAAAAAATTCACTAAAAATCCTTTTATTTAGTTTATTATAAAGTTTCTTATTTATATGATAAACAATAGCTATTGTTATGATCTATAAAAGAAACTTCATTTAAATTGCTTTTAATTTTTTTTTGATGAATTTTTAAAAAAAAAAAATATTTTATTTTTTTATTTATTACCTTATTTATTTTTTTCTAAAAAGGTGCACTTATGGCGCCAAAAAACCGCCAAAAAAACGGCGCCAAAAAAACGTGTCAAGACCAAGGGGTTAAAAGGTAGTTATTGTCGCCTTTTTGGTGTAATTATTTAATTTTATGTGAGGATTGGATAGTATTCATAATTAGAGCTTTTCTTTAGGTCTGCAAACCATAGTGGTGAAACAGAACCCGTAAGGTACGAGTTCGTCCGATCGTCTGTCTGTTACGGCTGATTATTTCAGTACCTAATTACAAAAAATCTTTGATCGACTTAAATATTCAAATAATTTTATATACCTAGCTATATATTATTTGCACACTCATACTGATTGACACATTGCATAATTAGAATTTGATTTATAATATAGGTAATCGTATTATGATAAGCTAGAAATTTTATCAAATAGTTTTTTTAACCCTTTACACATTTACATAATTATCTTCAGTGTTTTTACAGAACCCTTAGTGCATGAGTCGACTCTCATTTGACCGGTCTAGTTTAAATTTGGAATTTAATTGGTTTATGATTCGATTACCATATTAGTTCGTATTTTATTAGGTAGGTACTAGAATATAGTGTACAGCATAGTTATGTACTAAAAATATATCTTTGTGAAAACTACAAAACTTCCACCTAGCCCTAAAATCACAAACAAAACACACGTCTCGAACTTAGCATTCCATTCGCACGCCGCGCTTAAAACAGAAACAACGGCCCCATTAAAAATCCGCTCTTGGATATTTCCCGAGATCCCGTAGCTCGCATAAATCGCTAGCTTTCCACGAAAGCTATTTCCAAAGGAGCGTTTTCTATTCCGAACCGTGCACCCGTTTTTCTTAGACGCCCATTATAAGACGGAGGGTGTGCGCGCCCCCTTAGGGGGAAAAGGCATGGAGCCACCGAAAGTAGTAGTCGAAGAGCCAACGATATTTTTGTTGTCATTCTTGTACTGTAATAATAACGTAGTGAATTCAATGAATTCTGTACAAAACTTTAAATTCACGCCCACACACACTTAGCGATGGCTTTTCCATACTAACTGACTTACCCTCGTATTCAAGAACGACACTATGAGAACACGCACCCACAGTGGACGAAATCTTTTTTCATAAAAATCACATTATGTGTTGTGCGACACTGCATAGTGTGACTAGAGGCACATTGTCGTGTGCCTCTAGCCAAAGTTGAGCTCTAAAGGTACACGGTAGCGTGCGTCATAGTGCCGATCAACACATAAAGTGATGTTTATGAAAAAAGATTTCGTCCACTGTGGGTGCGTGTTCTCATAGTGTCGTTCTTGAATACGAGGGTATGACACATGAAGTTAAAAGTTTGTTGTAGACGAGACTTAAGACGTACTGTCACTTGTTCATTAATTTCATATAGTAAAAATTAGTTAGATTTATTCAGGAACATATTCTTATTAAATGAAAATATTCTATTGGTCTGTACTACAATTTATGTTAACTTTTAGCCATGTTTGGTATGAAGTAAAGCAGTTCGCACTTGCTCTCGAGCTACAAAGTTCGTAGGCTACGGCTAAGTCGACGTATAGACCGTTATGAAAGTTTATAAGTAGAATGGATGATAATTATCAGGTTTATCGCTAAGGCGTGCTTTTTAAGCGATATCACCTTAAAGAGTTTTGTGGATCACGAATTTGTGTTGCGATTATGACAGAATGTATACGACTTTTTAGGTACGAAAATAATGATAGGTACATAAAGCAAAATTTTATATTTAAAGTATGTACATGTTTACAATCTAGATGAAAGCCGCGTCAGCAGAATTCAAATAAAAATGTTTTACAATCTTTATTTCATTTTACCTTGTACTTCGTATATTCATCTGGTTTCTTCATCTCCGTGCATAACCTTTAAATATCTCCCTATAGGATAATCTACAAGATAACTCAAGCAATCTCAGCTTGTTAGTCCAGCTAGCCTCAAGCACATTAAACCTTTTATTTTCATATAAAGATAAAAAAATGCCTTTTTTTCTGTTTTATAAATCGTATTGGTCTTCAATTAAAATCAGAATGATTAGCAATGTAATCCAGCTTCAAATTTGCACCTATAATCAATAAATAAGTCAAGCTATCTCAGCCTGTTAGTCTAGCCTCAAACTTGTAACTCCTAACGCCGCTTCTATTTGCATGTAAATACTTTGAAAAAGTAATTTGAGCTCGCCGCCTCTCCTCGCCCTCGAGATTGCGAAAAGGCGCATTAAGCTTCCTCCAGGTGATGCATGGTTACTGTTATAGTCGAATATAATTTTCTGAGGCAAACCTCCCCCTTAATCCAGCTAAGAACCTCCGGAATTATTCCTGAAGATATTTACGGTTTCGTGAATAAATAAAATTATGAACGGTAAGGCTCAGTGTTGTTTATTATTATGCCTATATTAAGTTGTTTATCTTTTTAATGGTCGCGGAGAGTTATATGGGTCGGTGCAATTTATTTCGTGTGGGATCAAGGAGAGGATAAAGGAATGTTGGGATTCAAACCGATACGACGGTGAGATTGGACTTTTAAATTTAGATGTGAAGTTCGACTGTTTTCTTTTGGAATGGAGCCTGATTAATCTGACCAAAGCTTGTGAGTTTTATGTTCCTAAAATAAATTTGCCAGGTGACAAGTAAATTCAAGTGCCAAGGGTTCTGTAACAAGTTAGTTATGAAAATGTAATCGACTTATCACACCGCTAAATTTTTTTTAATCGAAATTAAATTACTACTATGGTAAAAAATAGCATTTTATTACATAATCTCGAAAATTATAAATGTCAGGAATAGTGACATCGAACACTTACTTTACTTAAGTACTCACTCTGAAATCAAATCTTTCTTAATGTGAAAGGTTCATAGTAGGTATGACCTACTCAGCCTGACTGTTTATTTCACTTTGAAAATATCGAAACTCATATTTATTCAATTCATTTTATTTATTGATATTATCGTTAATACACAACAATCTTTGACACACTTGTCTAAAACAACCACTGAATTTAAGTCAGTACAACATGACTAAAGTGTTGAAACTAAAAAGGATTTTTCTAAAAGACCAAGACAAACTTTGTCTAAAAGACAAAGAAAAGACCAGTTGTAAATATTTTTTCTGCAATTGACCATGAACAAAAACCAATTTGCTATGGCAATCTTAGTAACATGCAACGGAACTTGCGCAATAAATTGTCCAAAAAGGACAATAGACAAAAGGGTAACAGTTTTGGCCCTCGAACCCTTTATTGGCTTTCGAAAGAAAAACAACCCTTCCATTGTCATTACATAGAACTTTTGTTCCCTTAAGCCCGTTATTTTGACGCAATGCTTTCTTAGCGATTCCTTGGAAAATGTTTTTGAGAGTTGTTCAATCTATTGTTTTCAATTACTGCTTTGTTGACCGAAGAATCGCCATTTTTTTACTAACCAGGTATTTTTTTTTCAAAAAAAAAGGGTTTTGCAATTTTTGCAATGTTCTATAACCCAGGTATTTTGAGTTTGGGGCTTTAATGCGTTTATGAGACAATAAATGCTTTAAAAAGTGCTTTCTTTTTACCTCAGTTTGGTAGAACAGTGAAAGACATTTTAAAATATCTTTAAACATTAGCAATGCCATTGTCATATTATGCGTCTTTGCTTGGGTACTAATTTTACCAAGAACAAGGCTAGGTGTTATCATTTATTTACAAAGTATATCTATAAGTTTCTATTCTATCAGCTATTTCATTCCCGTTTTACAAACTTTACTGTTTGGGACTAGATGGCGCTGTGTGTTTCTATATATGTATTTTTAAGTCTATTTTATTAAGTCAATATTATTTTTTTAAGTCTATTTACGGAAAGAAACTGCCTTCTTACAGAACAGCTACAGCTTTACAGAACAGAGACCAAAAGCTACCACAGAAGACAGAGCTCTACCTATATTTTATTCCTTCTACCTACTTCATAATTTGTATTTGTATCTTCGATTTATAAAATACTAGCTTTTACACGCGTCTTCATCAGCGTAGATTCAAAAAATCGATTTTTGTCGACTTATTCGTAAAATATTGACATACATACATACATAAAATCACGCCTGTTTCCCAGAGACCCTTTTGGGAAACATTATGTTTATGCCTATGTTCAACACAACACTTTAAACGACCTCTATAATTATGAAATTTCACCACAAACGGCCTAGCGGTTTGACCGAGATAACGTCACAGACTGAGTTACTTTTGCATTTACCTATAATATTAGTACAGATGTTTCGCCATTAAATTGTCAACGATACTACTAGTTTAATAGAGTTTTATAGCTTCAATAAAAAGTATGGTTTCTCTCCCTACTCCGAAACGCATATTAATGCATAATACTCATAATAATCAAAACAATCTGTAATATTACAACAAGATAAACCCAACCACGTGTATCTCTCGTCATAACTCCGAAACAGCGATAAAGCTCGAGTGCAACGACCTCATTGCAGACCCTATCCAAGGTCGTGCTAGTAAAATGTTTATGGTCTATAAAAGAACCGTCTGCAGTGTGTCTGTGTGTCAAGGACTCCAGACGAATTTTATTGACCATTCTGTGACATGACGAGACGTTTTACAACTGTCAAACGTCAACCCTTTTGTTTTATCGGCAGATGTTGTGCTTGGCGAGTTGAGATTGTTCAGCGGGATTGTAGCGAGTGTATCTTGCCAGATGTTGGGTTATCTATGTGTTTTGGAAGGTTTAAACTAGTTTTTTACATTTTGAAATATATTAGACAAGCTGCCCGCCTCGGCTTTGCTTCGGCGTAGATGCTAATAAGGATTAGATTTAAGTAGGAAAATGTTTGATACCTTGGTTTAATTATTGGCACTTTCGTGGCACTATCTATTTTTATTTTAAATAAAATTTATTTTATAAATATATCACTGATAAAATAGCATATGATAGGTAAAGGATTTTTGAAATTGGTTCAGTAGTTTTTTTAGTTTATCCATTACAAACAAAAATAAAGTTTAGATTAGTATCCATCCATGTATTGGCGTTTTTGTGACAGTTCTTATTAATTTATTTTAAGTTTAACTTCACTTGATAAACTGATTTTTCTTACAATTTAATAAGTGTACCTATAGGTAATGTAGTTTATGTTAGTACAGTTACGTTCATAAAAACTGCATTAAGGTAGGGAGGGACAAAAATTAAATATTCCATAAAATCTCAGCAGTTCCAAAAGTAAAGCAATATCGAATACGCAAGTGGCTTATGACAATTTGATGCCGACGGAATGGCGCACTCGTAAAAAATCACTAGAAATGATCCCATTTTGATTAAAAAATCAAAAGAACCCACCCTCGCTGCTCGCAACGAACAGCCCGAGCACAAAAAGAAACTTCCAAATGATTTAAAAGTTTTAATAACGAAATTCTAGTGAAATGACATTATACTTTCAAATTAGGAGTGAAAATTTAATTTAAAGGAGACAACTCGGGGCGAATGAGATTCGGCCGTAAAAATGTACAAGTACTTCTTTCCCGGAGTTTCTTTTCAGCCTAAGGAATTTATGCCTCTTAAACCTCTCTAAGGGACATTAGAAGGGACTAGAGTGTGCTGGCATCTGGTCTGTAGCTGTCCGGTCTTGTAGACAAAGGTATATCCAGAATAAAAATCCATATAAATCATTATGCGTAACGGATAACAGTTGTAGCTTTTATTCAAAAAAATATTGTTATGTAATGCATTTTGCGTGTTATAATTATTGTACGCTATAAAAAAAAGAAGTACCCTTAACTTTCTTCCAAAAATATTTTATAAAAAAACAAATATTGGTGGATATTTCACACAACGCCATCTAGTCGGAAACTTAGTAAAGCTTATTCTATGTCAACCAGATACCTAACTGATAGAAACTCAAATACTTTTTATTTACATACATAAAACATTTTTGTATGTACTTACATAATTATAAAACCTAGTAGCACACAGCACAAACATGTATGTTCATCACACAAATGTTTGTCCAGAATAATGAAAACTACAACATATAGCGCAGAAGACAGATCTACTACCAATTGAGCTGTGAAGTTAGTCAAACTACTAGCCGACCCGTGACAGACGTTGTCCTGTCAAATTCAAATTCAAATTCAAAAATCATTTATTTCAATAAAATCACAAGGATCACTTTGAAACGTCTTAGGAACTAGGTGAAGCTACGCCGATTCCACGCGACCAAGCCTAGAAGAATCAGGCAACAAACACGGCTTGGGGTCTACCTTTTTTTTAATGATCCTTTCCTTAAAGCTATGTAGAGCTCCAGTGTGATGCCAATCGAACAAGGTGAAGCCTCAAACAAGAATTCAAAGTCAAATTTCAATAATCGAATAGAAAAGACTGGATGTTATATTATAGTCTGTGAGGTCAGATTTGTTGTACACCAGCGCCATACAGAAATCATCGCTTTTGCGTTTTTTTTATAATGTTAGGGATATTTTCGTATTTTAAAGTAATCTATGTTTTATTCGGGCATTATATCTACATCTACAGTAAATTTCAACCTTATCCGTTTTGTCGGTTAGGCCTGATTGAGGCAGAAACATATAAACAAACTTTCGCATTTATAATATTATTCCTCGCCTCACTTTTTAATTCGTTATGTAGTAGTAGTAAGTATACATAAATAAGCTTGGACTTAAATTGTGTCCGTCTATTGTTTTGTCCCAACATCACTAGAGGGGTCTGTATTTATTAAAGGAGATGGTTCGCACTCGTTATAGGAATTTTAATCGTCAAAGTTTTCCTTATGAATGCGGCTTCGGCATGGCTTTCGAGTTATCTTTTATTAGTTTTCGGTCCTCTAATTAGGGTTGTCGAGTTTCAAATTAAACGTTCAACTACACTTTGTAATTTTGATCCGGCTGTTATAACCGCTTAGACCTACCTTTTACTTATTACATAAACATTTATTCTAAAATAATAAGGTTTATTTGACTGATAAAAATGCAAAACTTTTGTATTTTTGCTACAGTAAAAAAATATAATGAAATAGGATCACGACTGTAATCATCAAGTACCAACGACATCTACCTACTCAGATATCTAAGCGCTCAGATCATTGAAGATAACTAAAGAGGGTAGTCAGAGTTATGTCCAAACATTACATTTGACACATGCCCACATTTTGCAAGTACGTCGCCACTTTTGAGTTATAGTAAATGCAAGATAAATTTAATTAACCCACTAAATCTTATAACATACAATATGAATTATTTAACTCATTTTAGTTAGCATTTTTTTGAAAAATTCAGTGACACTTATGTTTAGTAAAATAAGAGTAAAAAAACTGCATAAGATTGTAAAAACACGAACATGCTTTTTAACTTTTAATTTCTAATTATTATAACGCGTTGCGCATACGTTGTCAAGTAAGGCTCTGTACACACGAGTGTGTAACTGCGATTATAATTTTGCAAAACGGGCCCACACATAGTCATTGCACAGCATAAGCTTGCTGTTCAAGCAGTAGGGGTACTGGGGTGACCATCTATTTGTAAGACTGATTCGGCGCAGTGTCACTCAACGAGCGAGTGCACCCTGAAAGATCTTATGTAGTTCACCGCTGGGTCATCGGCAACCAAATAGCTTTTGAACTATTAGAAGAAATAATGTGACAAAAATAGTTTAGTCAAATCAACGCGTAAGGAAGAGTCTCTTTTTCCTATAAATTTGTCCTTTTCCTGTAAATTTAATTTAAAAACATTGCCAAAGCTTTAACTCATTTCGGTAATACTAGTGGTTGGATGAGAAAATCTTTTTTTTTTAAACGACGTATAAAACGGATGAGATTCTCAATTTGACAAGTAATTTTTTTGACCACGCATAACTTTTTACGGAGTAGACTAATTTTGATAATTATTCCAAAGTTTGTTTTTTGAATAGTCGGAACATTTTCATTGTTTTTTTTAGTTTTCTAAACGTAATTATCATTGGTTTCAGTATTATACTAGTGTTTCTACTGGTAAATTGTATATTATTTTGGCCAGTGCGAGTTTCAGAGCATTCTCGTGTATCGCTAATTAAAATACGCTGTCGCGACCGTAAACGGCACGGGGCGGTCTCTTTACACTGCCAAATAATTATTTTGTAATATAATGAAACATTAATTTTTATAGTGTTATTTTTTAATAAAGATGCTTACTGGATTATTCAGATAAAATAACGGATATTCTGTGAACTTGGTAATGTAAATAAAAAAAGACTGAACGCTTTTACTTATAAGATAGCGTTTTTTAAATAAAAATAGTAAAAAAAAATAGGATGAACACTGTAGGCCCAGATCTCAAGGCGCTTAAATGCCCAAAAAAATACCTAAAACTAATTTATTTTATCTTTTGGTACGGACATTACTACGTAATATATTTATACCAGTATATAAAGCAAAGCAACAGGCATGTAAACTACCATAAGTAATGAAGCACTTATATTTCAAAATAGGTGGCATTCCATTCTATTACATTTCTTCTTAAAAAGATTTCAATCTTCATTATTTATTTATTTAAATGTAAGTAACCGGTTATACTTGATGTAATAATAGCCATTTTTAATGAATTGCCTAAATTAAAAAATACTATAATTTATTAGCAATTTTGCTGTTAAGACGAGGTTAATTTTTTTTGGTGAATGTAGATTTTTTTTTAAATAACCGCATATCATAACTTTTTTGTTTTTTATGACAAAGATAACTTAAAGGTAGGTAACTTACTAGGTAAACGAAGAACCGAAACACGATTGGTGAAACTTTTCTCGATAAATATATTTTCCAAAGTTAGCTCTTCCAAAACACTATTTACGTTTTTTCGCAAAACTATAAATAGCTTAACTTAGATAGCTTCATAAAAAAATAGTTTCTTTTTTAATTAGATGTTTTTCAAGATGCGGTTTTATTACTTTTTCCTTCATATCTGGGTAGACTTAGCCCATGCAAAAAAACAAAAATTTCAAGTATTATCTAAGGCTGATGTGATTGATTAATTTAAATTTGTATAAATAATCTAGATCTCGATCAAATATAATTTTGTGTTAATTCATAATAAAACTTAGTGATAAATAATAGTTTATCGTTCTTTTAAAAAAACCTAAATGCGATGTCTGTCCGGTGTGCGCCATTAGCAACCGTTTAGCAGTAAAGTTGACACAAGTTGCCTCGTTAAGATTAGTTTTTTTTTTTTTTATGGCAATCGTCCTTTTTTGGACATTTTTGTCAGGATTAGCTGTTGAGTGTATCGCTCCCCCAGATTACTGTATTTCTTGTAAAATACAGGTTTTTAATGCATTCCTTGATATTAAACCGTTACAAACATACAACTATTTTAATTTCAAAATATGATTAACTCTGTGAATATATTTATGATAAATATGTGTTATTAGCGCAGCGATAAGTATTGATTTTAATTAATCTGTATAAAATTAGGCATGTGTCAATTGTTATTGAATTATTGATAGTTTGCAAAATTCTTAAGATACAAAGTAGTTTAGAATAATAAATATCTACAGAAAAGCGTAAAATTACACGTAAAAGAAAAGAAAAAGAAAATCGTGATGTTGTTGTTGATGTAAAATAATTAATAGTAAATCCGTTAAAACAGTAGTAATTTTTAGCAACACGTTATTTTTGATGTTTTAAAGAGTAGGTAGTTTTTACATAAAGTAAATTTATGTTCTTGTTAAACCACACCTACAGGTAATGTTTACCTTGCACTATCAAGATAATTCTTCACACACATAAAGCTAAGAGAGTACCTAAGCTTCTAAGTTAATACTGTAAATTCCTACGGTACAGTCGCCCCATAACGAATAGGAATGACCCCAATAGGGGGCACCTTTTAACGTATTAAATCGGAACTTATCTGTAGAACTGTTGGCGACCTGACCCGGGGCTGCCCTTATCAATGCTACCACTCACTTTGGGATAGTGGGGTCCAACGGTAGGTATTCATTTTGTGGCCTGTTCAAGAGATACCCTGATGGGTTTGTAGGTACTGAAATGATCATGAAGGGATCACTGATTTGTATTTTTTATATCATTCAATATAGCTACAGAAAAAATATGACAGATATTGATTTGAGCTTGATTTTTAGTAATAAATAAGTAGATTTTATATATTCGTACAATAAAAAATAGGGTCACCAACATTCATTACTAATCACGTAGATATAACCATAAATGATATACCTAATTATGAAATTAAAATTAATAATTATGAAAACATTCTTCAGTATTATAACATCTTACGTAAGTATTCATGGTTGCATAAAATAACCCTTCACGGCGACCGAACGGGTTACAGCGCCGCGAAGGTTCGTGTTTAATCAATTTGATAGCTCAGAAGCCTCCAAACTACGTAGTTCTCAGGCAGTTCCATAGATGGAAGCACGAGTAAGGAAAAATACGCTTTCCTAAATATTTTTTTGTAGTATGCTTAACATAGATTACGCGAGCTAAACTCAAGACTAATTTTGTATAAATGTTATAGCCTTGGAAGAATTTTCAAAATTATAAAAAAATATAAAATAATGTGAAAAATAACAACGATTCTTAAGTAATTATTAGATCTAAATAAATTGTTATATTTATTTGAAGTTTATTGCTCAAATTCATAGTAATTTTTAATTGGTAAGGAAAACTTAAAAAGCTATTTTACGCGATTATTAATCAATGATTCATAATTTCACACAACCTTTTATATAAAGTTGCAATTAAAGCAATATCAAAACATCAAAACAATAAAACATGTAGCTTCCACTTAAGTGCATCGGCCCCTATACGGTCGCCATTTTACATCGTCGCTAAATTGGTACAAAACATAAATCCTTCTGTTTAATTTAATCAACACCCGCGTTCTTCATTTATTTATTTACAACTTGACCATTTCACTATGGTCCCCACTTCACCATTGTGGAAATATCTGATATAGAAAATACTAAAGATAGTAAAAGTGAAATAGGTCAAGCTACGATGGTCGGTAGGATGTCCATAATTTTAAATAATGTGGGAGCCCACGCGTTTGTTAAACGCACTTAACAAGAGTAAAAATTAAATTAGATCAAGATAAGGGCTAAAAAAGGACGTTCGGGTAATAATATTATCAATTCGATGACGTCGTTGGCGTTGCAGCCAATTGCTTGACGAATTCGCATGTGGTTTATTTTTGAATCTTATGACGGGACAACTGTTAGCATGATCTGTAAATATTTATTTCTATTCTGGGTCTACTACCATAACATAGTTCACGTAGTTTCTCATATTGACGACATTATAGATTCCTAGTATGAGGATCAGACAGTGATCATTTATTCAATTAAGTATAGTAGGTACCCCTCGCATTCTAATAAAACATGGTGATCGATATTTTTTGATATTGCTGTGACATTTCAAAATGTACCTAATTTAAAATAACTATGTCAGCATTTAAGACAGCCCACACTTTTGATTGTCAACTTCTTGAAACAAAGTTCCAAATGAAACCATCAAACATTTTCAATGTTGTATTACCATAATGTCATCTAAATAATGTAATTCAAATTTAAAAATCGAATTCAAGATGGCGGCGCTAGGACTAGGGTGTTTCCCCTACCGGATGTTTGCGCATCTCCGCTCGGAAACGCGGGGAATGATTTATGATCACGTCATCATATATTTATTTTATTTCCCAATTCTGATGACACGTTAATGTTCTGTGGAATTGTTGTTCGTTCGATGGCTCGTGCTGTCACAAATTTAAAAATAATGTCGTAATCGAAAACCAACCTACATATAAATGTTAGAAATTTGTGAATAATTGAATAAATCGTACACTTTACGTAATCATTCAACCGAATAATTTAAATTTATTATAGTGTTAAAATTCATTGGAAATTAAAATGTATCATTGTATTGTTGAAGAGTTTTCTTATTGTGTCTTTGAGTGTTATTGTCATCATTATTATTACTTGGAACAGTACAATAATCATTATATAAGTAAATTTTATTTTACAGAATACCCTCACTTCACTAGTACATCGCGGAGTAAATAAAGCAACTTAAAGCCAACAAAGGAACATTTCGAACGTCAGATAATGAGCGTGACTACCGAGGAGGAACGAAATGTCTGCCCGGGAGAGGTTGCGATATTTCCGCGCCATTGCACACTTTGTTGATACCCTACACCGTGTCACAAGCACGCGGGTGGAGTGAAAAATAGCCTTATGATTTTTTCGAAAATCCACATTTTATTCCAAAAACTTACTTGCTATAAAAGCCGACTTGGTTCAAGGCATTTATATTTTTCTTCCAAACGAACCATACTTATACTGACTTCATAATATAATGTAAAACAATATGTTTTTCTCGTTGTGTAATATATGTGCATGGCTGATCTATAAAACTGTTTTATTCATTCATTAAAATTTGAGGGAGCAAAAAACTACAATTTATGCAAGAATTTTATTACCATGTCCAGTTAAAAATAATTTGCCAGAGTGCCACACCCGTAAATTATTTTTATACTTAATGGCGTTCATGAAAATGCATGAAAGTCTGATGACTTTTTCGTACTGCGGTATATTATGGCATGCATAATTCGAGTAGGTACAAGTATTTAACCATTTTGCTTTGCACCTTGCTTTTGTACACTCGTGGCCTTGACGCAGGCAAAAAATCGTATGAATCGGCAACGACTTTCAACATTGAAATTATGGAATTGACCCACGTCATATCATTCAGACATCACAGCTTTCTGTCTATGAAATTATTTTATTACGTAAATTATTATTAATTCGTACTCTACTTGCGCATAAATTATTTAAGTTATTATTGCTATATTCCATGCTATACTTGCTAAATTATCCAAAAAAAATAGTCACGCAACATACTGATGTTTCAACCTCGACATTCCTCCTACAAAAATCCACACTTCAGCGAATACTTGGTCACACTACACAGCAAATTCCACGTGAATTTATCGCATGCTATATCTTTCGCAGTAAAAACGTCAACGTCCACTCGCTGTCTATCGCCTATCTACAACCTATAGCTGAGTTATGGCATTAAGATGATTAGGATAGCCGCAGTTCTGCTTGATAATCCGCGGTTCCTAAGCTTTGTATAGAAAGCAAATTTTTATCGTCCCGTCAGGCTTGTTGGAGAGCTCAATAGAGCTATTTTATGTTCTTCTTTAAAAGCTTTATTTTGTGTAATTACTATCTTACTTTGTAAATCCTATGTATGTTATGTGTTTTACGCTTGTAAGCTACTGCCAGTAAAATATCAAATAACTGTACATTACTCGTACTTATTGTTACATCCATGTTACTCGGTAATAATGTCATGTCTTATATAGGTAAAAGATTGTTTTAAAGTGGTCTAGTATTATTTTAGTTTATCCATTACAAACAAACATACCAAAATTCATTTTTTTCCTTTTAGTCGTGTAATTTGACACAATCAGTTTGTATGAACAAGTAGAACAAAAAAATAATAAAATCCTTTCTTTAAAATACTGACAACAAAACTTGATTAAAAACATGATTTGAATTGCTAAAGGCGTGATATGAAATAAACTGATTACAAGGGGCAATACCACAAGCATCTAGAGTAATATCAAAAAATATTACACGCGGTGCGAAAGTGACAATGCTTACGAGATCGTATTGCGTTGTCACTTTCGCACGTGAGAAGTATTGTTTTATTATTACTTCTGAGCTTGTGGTACGGCCTAAGGTAACTCTGGCCGACCAATTGGCATAAAATTTATCTGTGCCTGATCAAATAATTAAAAATATGCCGTTCGGTAGATAAAGCGCATCGTAAATATGATTTCACGCATTCAGTTTGTCGAACAGAACGAACTTCCGTACGAACTTTATTTTTGAAATGCAATTTTTTCTTATTACGTTTTAAAAATAATAAGTTTTCTGTTGAAAAATATTTTTCAATGAAAAGCTTTTGTAAAAAAAAACATTCTAACCATCGAGCACCTGTCACATAACAGATGTCATTGGAAGTTGGAACTTGACAAGAACGCAAAGTTTTTACTCAATCAGAGTATTTACTAAGGAGTTCCGTTGTGAGTGTCTGTTGAACAGCTCCTGACTCCATCATCAGATCAGCTCGCTGTCACCATATTTTTGCATTGTCACCAAAGTTACATTAGTATGCAAAATTTCAGATCAATCAGTTGGGGATAACTGCTTCAAAATAAAGTTGAAGATGTTAAAAAT
This sequence comes from Hydriomena furcata, assembly GCA_912999785.1. Taxonomy (NCBI): domain Eukaryota; kingdom Metazoa; phylum Arthropoda; class Insecta; order Lepidoptera; family Geometridae; genus Hydriomena; species Hydriomena furcata. The sequence continues at coordinate 5,496,765 of OU538831.1, read as the reverse complement.
AGAGTTGCAAGATTCCACCTTAACAAACATAGTTACATACATACATTGCTAGTTAAATAAAAGCTTGTAAAAATAACCGACGTCTACGGGGAAATGTTTCATCCCATCGAAAAGTCGAGGGACGATATAGTTTTTTAAGTTCTATGAAGGAACTTAACTATGTCCTTGGATATATTCTCTATACAAAAACAAAACGGATTATCAGGTAAAAAGATACGCATACGCATCGAATTGAAGACCTACTCCTTTTTTCGTCGGTTAAAAATACCAAATTGTTTAACTACAAAATGTACCTACTCGTAATTTAGAAAGACGCTCAAAAAAAAATAACTTGAATTGAATCAGAAACGATTTGACCAAACCAGTTTAATACGTGTTAGGTACTGGAAAAACAATAATATTACCTATTACTAAGCATTATAATATTTTTAAAAATTTTGCTGTAAGGATATATATACCTACAAGAATTTTAAAAGTATCAAGTAAACTTTAGGTTTATTACAAAAAAACCTTTATCGATTTGTGTTACTTGTAGAAGGCCATATATTTTATTCCTATCATACCTATTTACGTATTAAAGTTAGCTACCTTCCTTGTTTTATTATTTAGAATTTGAAAACTTTTTTTGTCTAAATCTTTTTATTTTATTATTTAACTCGAGAATGCTGTCGCGCCTCTATCGCTCAAGGGCATCGGTTGACAGTAATCTACTGCTTGTTTCTATAATATTACTAGCTGTCTCGACAGACGTTGTCCTGTCAAATTTCATAAATCCCACAGAAAAAAGCACTTTTAGTTTTCCCGAACTTTACGCTGGATTTTCCAAATCGCGGTACGAAATATACTTTAGGACCTATAAAAAAACAAAAAAATCTGTCGTGCCGTTTTGGAGGAGTGCGACCACAAACACTGTGACACAATTTTTTTTTATATATAGATATCTAAACAGGTTGGTGTTTGTAATGAGTGATAACTAGGTATTTAAAATTACGTTTTTGTGACTCTCTTATGCCATTAATAGAAAAATTATTGATCCTAAAAGTGTAGAGAGAATAAAACATTAAAGAGAGGATTTTCATACATTTATGTTTGTAAAACTAAAAAAATTCAACATTTTACCCTCGTATTCAAGAACGACACTATGAGAACACGCACCCACAGTGGACGAAATCTTTTTTCATAACCATCACTTTATGCGTTGAGCGGCACTATGGCGCAGACTACCGTGTGCCTTTAGAGCTCAACTTTGGCTAGACGCACACGACAATGTGCCTCTAGTCACACTATGCAGTGTTGCACAACACATAAAGTGATTTTTATGAAAAAAGATTTCGTCCACTGTGGGTGCGTGTTCTCATAGTGTCGTTCTTGAATACGAGGGATAGAATCTTAAAACTAAAATCATAAAAGACAACATTTTTATTGAACTTGAACGAAACCGCTAGCTTAAGATATTTTTCTTTTCACATTTTCAAAAGATCATTGACTGTCGACATGAAGTAGGTAATTTATATTGCAATAACTCAATAATTGCCCTGTGCCATTCAAAGAGGTCAACTCATCATTAAGCCCAGTAAAGTTGCAATGCAATCAATCATGCAAATAAATCTCTCATTTCAATGACGCCTTTTGTTTACGAGTACAAGTAATAAGGAGATGGTCATACCCAAGTTATTATATTGAGAATACATCTAATTTATTTGTCTCATACTAAGAATAAAACTGTTGTGCTATAAAAAAACCGGCCAAGTGGAGTCAAGCTCGCGCACGAAGAGTTCCGTACATTAGCTATAAAAAACATTTAAAAAATCACGTTTGTTGTATTATATATTTATTTTATTTGTTGGTATAGCGGCAACAGAAATACTTTATCTGTGAATGTTATGAAGTCAATGAAATTCAACTGTCTAGCTAGATATACAGCCTGGTGACAGACAGACAGACAGACGGACAACGAAGTCTTAGTAATAAGGTCGCATTTTTTTAAATAATCAATACTTAATGGACATCAATAGTAACTAAAAATTGATGTAAAGGTACTAATGATGTACCTACTTGACATGTTTTTTTTTTAAACTACTTTCGTGATCAGAATTCCGAACACATTGCATCTATTACCTAATTTAAAAATAAACGGGTATTTATCGCGTCATTAACTCATTACCTTTTATTTTACCCGACGTCGTTATAAATATAAATGTAATAACGCAATAAATACCCGTTCGAAATATTAATTAGTATGAATTAAATGTATCCTCATAGAAATAACTTCCTACATAAGCAAAAACATTTTTTTTAATTGAATTAGGCATTTGTGTAAAAAAATTGAGTTACGTTTAGGTACGACTACTATTCCCAAGTAGGTAGGTACGGTCGAAGTTTTCTTAGCTCATTCAGAGATGGCGCTAAGATCTTTGAATACAACGGAAATACTTCAAAGATGAACATTACATTTATCATTATATCTATCCACTTTTTGCAGTACCTAGTTCAAATTCCATACATGTTAGGTTAAAAAATTCCATTGATGACCTTCGCAATGAAAGTCGAGATACCTTCACTAAGCCATCACGGCTTTTTGATGTTCTAAAGTTAAAAAACATTCGTTTAAAAACGGAGATCGACGTAACTATTTGTATAAACGTTACCAACAAAAAGAAGTAAAGTGATATTGAGACTTGGTGGATGGTACGCTTTAGAAAAACATTTCCTGTCAAAACTCTGTAAGTTCCAATTCAAAATTAACCATACAACATGAACAATACAAAGCGATTACCGTTATATCGCAATTGGTATTTACACAACAAAAAACCTAGAGGCGACGGTTTATGACTACAATTCATAGTTTTAATTTCAGCTGGATCGTACAAAAAGACACTTCACCTGTTACAATTTATTGTTATCAATTACAAAGAAATATGTGCCAAATAATTACGTTTCAAAAAACTAAATAGAAAACCGACGAAAACGTTTCGACTAATTGAGAAGTCAAGGGACAATATTACTTTTTAAATTTTATGAAGTAACTATTAGTCCTACATTAATATAATTTAAATGGGACCAACTTGGGACTATTCTCTACACATCACGGATCACCAGGTAATAATCTTATTACCTGGTGATCCGTGATGTGTAGAGTAGCGTGGTCATACATAAAAAATACATACGATAAAATACGCCTTTTGAGAACAAGGAGGTTCTCAAAAGGCGTTTTTCGTATTAGGTTAAAAATAATAAATAAAATTAATAAATAGGCTGACTATATATAATGACTGTAATCTCCAAGTACGGTAGACATCCAATCAGATCGTCCAGGCGCTTAGATCCTTTGAAGATGTCTAGTGGGGGTAGTCAAAGGCACCTCCAAACATTATATTTGGCACATGCCCACATTTTGCAGTAGTTAGCATTCCATACGTGACAGGTTGCAAGCCCATCGCCGTTAAAAATAGATAAGTATATATTGGCGGTAATACCTATACGTCACATTGATACACCAATGATGAACACTGATGGTATAACTTGCTACAAAAGTACATATATACTGTATTCTATTTTTACCAACGCCTGAGACGCACTGAGAGGCACTGGTACGTTTTCTACTATGATCAGATCATACTAAACTGAATAGCTACTAGCGCAAGTTGCTACTGTTGCTAGTGACCAAACTGCTACTCATAATTTGTAGAATTCTCAACACGCTGCTCTTGCTGCCTGGGGTTATTATATAGTACTGCGTGAATTGTCTACCATATAATTATATTTATTTAGGAATACCTACATGACTGGCCTCACAGCTCAGTTGGTAGTAACTCTGCCTTCTCCGCTGTAGGTTGTGGGTGCGACCCCCACCCAGGGCAAATATTTGTGTGATAAACATAGATGTTTGTTCTGTGTCTGGGTTAATATTTATAAGTATGTATTTACAAAAAAAAAGTATATAAGTATTTTACCAATTATCTGGTTCCCATAGTACATGCTTTGCTTAGTTTGGGGCTAGATGGCGTTGTGTGTAAAGTCCGCCAATATTTATTTCAGTCCTTGTAAAAAATACAAACGCGGTCTTCAAAGACCTGTGTATTTTTATAAGCGTAATGTTTTTCTATTTCATTAAAAACTCACTGGTACGAAAATAACTCGCCCGCCCTGACTCATTTACTCGCACCAATAAATCGTCAGCTGGTAGCGCAAATTAAAGGAAGCATGAGAGCAGTATCTCAAGTGGTATGGATTGCGCAGACGCACTGCTGAAGTACTGCTTTTTGATCACGCAGCCTTGAGGGCTTTGAACTTTATTAATCATTGACTTGGCACATTATAAGATTTTTATGTTTATTTTTACAAAATAAAAAAGTGGACAATATTATGTGACGTTTGCTATAATAATATCATTAGATGTGTTTCGATAAACATTAGCAGAAAAGGTCTAAATTTTAAGTAGAGAAATTCACTATACAGTAAATTTCATTTAACGCCACTCGATTTAACGAGACATCCCAATCTTCTTCCTCTGGACCTTATCCTACTTCTCGTGGGGTCATATTGATACACAACATATTGATGTTGCAAATGGATTTGGCTTGGTGTTTTAAAAACCAGCCGCCTGCCTGATCAACTCTTCTTGGGATATTAACGAGAACTCTCAATAACGCCCTAAAATTCGCAGTCCCTGAATGTCGCTTTAAAGATCTTACACTGTATATTAATTAGTTTTTTCTGGGTGATAATCGTTCAAGATGAGTCTGAACATCAAGTTTTGGTTTTCGGAGGTTGGTCTTAAAAGACCCTGATATCATGAACTTTTCTTATAAATGAATTTAAGGCACTAACTTCGCTCGTTCATTACAATGGAAACATGTAAGGCTCCTAACTTCCGAAAACTTTTAACTTCAGGCCAACTTTCTAAAGTTATGTTGTGGTAAAACTTATGGACGTAACCCATAACTTAGGAACTTTACGGACGAACTATTCATTTGAGAATTCAGTGACGGCCTCAGATTTTATAGAACAGGGGTTAGATGGTACCAGTTCGAAAAAGACTGTATTCTGAAATATAATTCGTAACTTTTAACTACGAGTAAATCCAGATTCATGCATATATTTTTTGTCTGTTTTTTTTATCATAAAACTATAGGTACTAAATGAGGACTATGTGACTGTTAGACATTTTTTTATAATTTTTATTTGACTGGATAAAACTAGATATTATTATTATAATGGATAATAAACTTAGCCACCAATATTACGAGTATGGTATTCGAATCACTATAAAAGACCACTACCTTTGCAAGGCATTTTTAGCTGTCTTTTCCGGATATGTCAGTAGCTAAGCTATGACAGAGTCTGTAGGGCCCACGATCTCATTTACCAGGGTTGTACCATACGAACTATAGTTGTAAAGTGGAAGCCCGTAGACGGTCACAGAAGGGGCCATAAATAACAGGGTGTTCTAAACTTATTTGCATTTACAAGGGCCAAGTAATTGCGTTGCGCTTCAGGGAAAACTTTAATTAAAGTAAGTGCTCAACTTTCAGATATAGACTTAAGTATCTAATAAGAAAAGTTTTGAGAAAACTAAGCGGTCGGTCTCCTAGGTGGGGTTTTAGTTCTTAATCTAGGAAAGGGACGGCTAGATTTCAGTACAGTCAATTTAAGTTTAGGATAATGCAACAACATATTTTTCTATTTGAAACTATTTTGTTGTGCGCTCGCGCTTGCGCTTAAATCAAGAAACCAGTTTGTATTGACGTGTATGGTTGGTAACGCTTCGCAAAGTAGGCATTAAGAGGCTCCCAGTCGACGATTGCACTTTTTCGAAACGAAAAAAGAAATACTTCTGAACAAGCCACATCTCCTATTTTTATAAGTATATTACTTCAGGTTCCTACCTAGATTTCTATTAAGCTGAAAACATAATAGCAGAAACTTTTCACGATAACGATATTATTTCAAAATGATACGTTTTAGAATTTATGATCGAAATATTTTATATACATACTATTAAAATCAACTTGTGATTTATTGTTAAAGATAGGTAATATATAGATCTAGATTTCTATTAGAACAGATTTTTGATAAGTAATTATACATAATTTATATCATTAATTTATTAAAAAAGCTAAGGCGGACCACGCGCCGACGTATGTTTGTCGTCATTGCAGCGGTCGGTAGGATTATTTATCGAAGTGATTAAAGATGGGTACATCTTTATTCACATATACTATACATTATAAAATAGGAGATGTGGCTTGTTCACAAGTATTTCTTTTTTCGTTTCGAACAAAAACAATCGTCGACTGGGAGCGCCTTAAGGAAAGGATCATTGATGATGATGATCAAAAATGATAGGCCCCATGCCGTGTTTGTTGCCTGCTTCTTTTAGACTTGGTCGCGACGAACAGGCGTAGCTTCACCTACCTTGTGATTTTATTGGAATAAAAGTTTAAAAAGAAAAGTGAACCAATGGTTACAGACACTAATTTATATTTAGTATCAAAATATACTTTTGCTTATTTTAAATGGGGTCGATACTTGTAACTAAATTAGTGTAAGCAAAATACAAGCTATTCATATAACGGCTAAATATGATTTGCCTAGAAACAACACTTGAAATCAGGTGTGAAATCAATCATTCGATTAGAGAAGGTTCAATCGATACGTCCATCGATTAATCAACTTTTATTGCTTTAGTATCGATTACGGGTGATTAAAAATAAAACAATATTTTCACCGTGTTTAGATTGCATATTGTAATCCTGCATACTTTCATGGCATTGCGAAACAGATGTAGGGTAGGTAATTAATAGATTATTATTATGATGTTTTACTAGACTTTTCTTACCATGATGGCCAGGTTTAGTATGCATATTTAGTATTAAGATTTAATATCAATGAATATTAATTATATGAATATTAACAAACTACTTAGAACCAGTTGAGCTATCTTAAGACCGTTGCAAACTAAAGCTAGCTCAACTCAACTAATCTAGATCACTACCAGAATTAGTAGTAGTTTAATAAAATGTTTAGTATACGCTCGATATTCTTGCCAAAACTAAAAACAGAATACGATAGGGCAGAAAACGTGTTACGACTTAAATACCTACATTTATGATCGATACGATATATTATTATAACTGTTTGTACTTGTAATATTCGGTACTGTTTTTTATTAACCACCCAATTAGTTATTTTTTACTATATTAGGTACTACTGGATTTCAACACGGATGTCAGATTTTTTGCACATTAGCGCTATATAATCTATACCAAAATCAAACCTTATGTGTTTTTTTATCCTTTTGGGGATGTTTTTCGTATTTTAAAGTAGTCTATGTTTTATTCGGGCATTTTATCTACATCTACAGCTACTTGCGTTTTGTTATAATTTAGGGGTTGTTTTTCGGATTATAAGTTCCCCCTTTATTCATTTTGATTTTTTATCTAGATACTACAGAAAATGTCATTTTAATCCGTTTTGTCGTTTAGGTCTTATTGAGGCACAAACATACATACTAACTCACAAACTTTCGCATTTATAATATTATTAGTATAATTATTGCTTATGATGTCAATCAAAATTATTTGGACATTAACACCAACTAAAGTGCAAGCGTCGGGTTATTCGCATTTCGTACACTAGACCTTTTAAAACAACTAAAGTGCAAGTGATGAATGTTAAAAAACCGTGTAATTTACTCTCAAAGTACGTATTTAAATTAAAGTAAATGTTAATTACTTCATTATGTAACCAGAAGCGTGAAAATTATGCATGTCTTTGCTTATACTTGCTTCTAAACCGTCTATTAGGCATCTACAAACCTATTGTTTGAAATAAATAAATACTGGTTTTAACTTTGATGAGATCAACTTCAGACACCAGACCCCAGATGAGACTAAGTTTTTAGAGTCTGGTGACGGATAACCCAAAGAGTTCAATGAATGGTTGTAAGCAGCAGTTCGATATAGTTTCAATAAACAAATATTGGTCGACATTTTACACAACGATGAGCTTAGCAACGCTTGTATGCGAATCAAATAGGAAACTGATAGAATATTAAGCCTCTGACTACCCTCTGTGGACATATTGTGGAGAACTGAAAGGATGTCTATGTCTACCATACTTGGGAATTATACCCATGGTCAAACGGGTTTATAATTTACGGTATATAAGTATATAAGGTACGGTTATATAATTTATGAAAACTTTTTATTCTAATGAAAAGTCTGTTTTTATTGCGACTGATAATTAATAGTGAACCTTGACTCAAGGTAAGCAATGACCTCATCAAGAAGAAGAATAATTTACGGAATGTTTACCTGATCTAAGCCTTATGTATATCGCTAACCCGTCACAGACTTTGTCCTGTCCTATATAGTCAGAACTGATGTAATTTTTTTTGCAAACCAGCGCCATCTATAACGAAATCATCCTTTTGCATTTTTTTGACATTTTGGGGATGTTTTTCGGATTAAAAATACCTCTTGTGTTTTATTCGGGCATTAATCTACATCTACAGAAAATTCAATTTTAATCCGTTGTGTCGTTTAGGCCCGATTGAGGATCAAACATACAAACTTTCGCATATAATTGATTACTAGCCGATCCGTGACAGACGTTGTCCTGTTCAATTTCAATAATCGAATAGAAAACACTAAACGTTTTTAGTCTTTGATTTCAGATTTGTTGCACACCAGCGCCATCTATACAGAAATCATCTCTTTTGCGTTTTTTATCGTTTTGGGCATATTTTTCATGTTTTAAAGTAGTCTATTATTTATTCGGGCATTATGTCTACATCTACAGCAAATTTCAACTTAATCCGTTTTGTCGTTTAGGCCTGATTAAGGATTAAACATACATACAAACTCACAAACTTTCGCATTTATAATATTTTTAGGATAGGATTATAGGCCCTTCATATCCTAACTAGCGATTGCATTTGTGTCTCCTTGAGCCAACAGTGATGTATGTTCATACTATTTACGAGGGTCGTGGACACAAATTGAAAATTATGAGTTGACGCGGGAGTTGTAACGAGAACATTAAATTACACAGAATGTTTATGCCGTACAACCAAGTATATACGTTACGAAGTGCCGTAGGGTTAGCATAAGAGCCGTATATTTTTATAATGAAGCGGATGAAACAAAAATATACGACTGTAAGAAGGGTTTATTGTTTGTTTATTTACATTATTATTGACAAAATGTATTTTAAATTATTTAAGAGACTGTACATTATTTTGTTTACATTTATTATTGTCAAAATCATTAAAAAAATGTTTGACTATTATCATTATTGTTAAAATCATTTTGTAAACAAAATAAAACAATCATTTAGGTAGTTATAGGTAGTTTTTAGGGTTATAAAGGGTAAAATCGGGACCCTATTACTAAGACTCCGCTGTCCGTCAGTCGTTTTTAATATAAGCAATCCAAGCCACCTGAAAGGTTATGAACCGTGCTAGCTAGACAGCTGGAATTTCACTAACTATAACAACAAATACTAAATACAGAATAAAATAAATATTTAACTGGGGCTCCCATACAACAAACGTGATTTTTTGCCGTTACGGAACCCTTCGTGGGTTGAGTCCGACTCGCAATTGGCCACTTTTATAATTACAACATCGTAGATTATACCATAGATTGACACAAAACAAACATACTCTAATACATTTTGAGAATTTTGAAGACATTCAGGCTTTTTACTGTTAAATATTATATTTCAAAAAATCTTACACAATTAGGTACAAATAGAAAGATTTATTACCTCGTTCTCTGGAAAAATAACACTGATTTTGTTTTTTTTTCGTTTTAGATACATTTATCGGACCCTGAAAAGTCTACAGAGACTACTATAATTCACTTTCTTTTAATACTCGTAACTATTTTACGTTACTTTCGGACTATGAGATTACTGGAGTTAACATGTTTTCATCCTATTTTATACGAATATTATATACAGATATTTATTGTTTTTACATAAACTTATAAGTAGGTACGAGTGTTAACATCTTGACCTATGATCTTCTGGCGCTCAGATCCTTGAAGATGTCTCAGTCAGAAGTGCAATCAAACATTATGTTTTGCACATGGACACGTAATTGCTGATAGGTTGCAAGACTTTGAGCAAATATTGCTCAAAGTCTTGCAACCGACATGACTATGAATGTAAATTATTTAAAAACTAGCTGTCCCGACAGACGTAGTCCAATCAAAAACTGTTCTTTTTAAGAACCTTCTGATAATAACGATCATTTACGCGTGATGCTATGACCAAGGGAAATAGGGATTCATTTTTAAGGTTCCGTACCCAAAGGGTAAAAACGGGACCCTATTACTAAGACTTCGCTGTCCGTCTGTCTGTCACAGGGCTGTATCTCATAAACCGTGATAGCTAGACAGTTGATATTTTCACAGATTATGTATTTCTGTTGCTGCTATAACAACAAATACTAAAAACAGAATAAAATAAATATTTAAGTGGAGCTCCCATACAACAAACATGTTTTTTTGTCGTTTTTTATAGATAATGGTACGGAACCCTTCGTGTGTGCTTCATGTAAGATATAAAAAAACTGGATACTAATGATTATTTAAAATAATTTAGGGCAACCCTATTTCACTAGACTGAGTGTTTGTAGTTTATATTTTAGAACGTTAGATCAGGTTTAAATAAACATCCACATCAACTATTTTTGTTATTAAATTAATTCAAATAAATTCATAAACACACTTTTTATTTAAATTTGAAGAAATGTTTCCACTTTATCACAATTACTTATCCCTTGTTTTTATTACAAATGCAAAACAGGTTTGTGTAAGGACAAGTACAGACACACTACGAACTCTACATATAGAGTATTTTCTAACCCAATATTTCTTATTTTCTTGGAAAGAAGGCATATTATAACAAAACAACAACTGAGTTGTGATAGCGCTCGTATGAATTTGAATCAAATAACATATAAAATTTAACGATACCTATGTCAACCAGATGCTCCATAGAATATAAACACCTGTATTAAGACTTCAAGAAAATGATTTAGGGTTTTCTTTATCCATTTAATATGAATATTCCTACAATGTTTCAAGTTTGATATTTAAAATTCATTGCATTTTCAATGATTCTATTGCCTTGATTTCTGTCAAAGAAATATGTAACAGCCGACCAGTGACAGACTTTATGTCCTGTGTAGTCAAAACTGATGTTAGATTTTTTTAAAACAAGCGCCATCTATACCAACATCATCTCTTTTGCATTTTTTTATCATTTTGGAGACGTTTTTCGGATTATAGGATGGTTAACTATGTTTTATTAGCATTATATCTACATCTACAACAAATTTCATTCTTATCCGTTCTGTCGTTTAGGCCTAATTGATTTTCAAACATACAAACATCCTCACAAATGTTCGCGTATATAATATTACTAGCCGCTCGCCCCGGCTTCGGCTTACCTGGATAAAAAGTAGCCTATGTCTCTCGCCAGCCCTTAAACAATCTCGACATAAAAAATCACATTAATCCGTTGTTCCATTGTGACTTGAAAGACGAACAAACAAACACACAAACACACTTTCACATTTATAAGTATGGATTAGGTTTTATTTTGATAAACAGCCGAATAAAAAAACATTAAGTTAGGTAACAATACGCAACAGAGAGACAGAACATAACAAACGGTAGTGAAGTAAGATTTAGAAGGGATAACCGTTTAAATGTACAAAATGACATTCAGAAAACACGCCAACATTAATGTAGGATTTTCTCACGTGTTGCTACCGCATTTTCAAGGGCAGATCTATGATAACTTCAGAACAAAACCGTCTCAAAATGGTCATTTGCCGACCACTAGGGTCATGACACTCACAGAGCAACTACGTGACGTGCAGATTAATGTCACCAGTTTAATTCGCTGCCAGTCTAAATTTAGATGACACAACAATTCCATTTCGGGTCATGATGCTGCAATGACCTACACAATTTGGACGACATTCCATGAAGAATAAACCCCATATTTGTAGTTGTAACCTCGATACCGTGTTTTACTAGTTTTGTTGGTAAAATTACCTCGAGTTTGCTTCTAGTCGAGGATTCCTCAGTCAACAGAACTGCCAACTCAAGGTAACTAGAGATGTACATTGACATTCCTCGACAGCTTCTGAACGCATGCGTGTGACTGTTTGATGAAAATCTCCTCGGACTGATGACGTTATGACGTAATTGAGGAACCTCCAACGTATCATTTAAGATACCAAACATGAGGTACTTTTCGAGGGAAAGTTCGAGGGCCCACGAAAGATTTTGTGTCAAGATAGAGTCGAGGTTACAACTAAGAATATAGGGATTTGGATCAAAATACAGTGAGATAATAAAAAGTTATTCATGTTTTTATTAATTTCTAAAACAACATTATTTTCTAAAGCAAACCCGACACTGTTATAGCGTCATAAGCATAACCATAAACACACCTAACAAATTCCACGGTAAAATATACCACTGTGTATTAAATTCTATTCTACCAGCCTATTTAATAACTAGGGAACATATAAGCAGCGATTGAATAATAACATAATAGAAAACGAAACAACATCAAAATGTAAAGGTAAATGTCCTAATGGTCGTAAAGTTTAATTGAAAACGTACGTACGCACCAATAGCTTCCTCGCATTGAAATAGACATTCATACTATCGCACACCATACTGCAAAGAAACTTGGAAATATACGCGAAACACGTGCTAGAATCGAGATCGTATAAATTCCGCAAGTTTCATTTGTTCTGTGTGGCGCTTTGTACAAGTTATAAGCGATTTACAATCATTATAGTAAACAAACCATGTTGGCCGAGGGGGTGGGAGGTACCTTGACTTTCAATCCACTCGTGCATCAATGGGTTTTTTTTATTCTTCTTAACCTAAGTATTTCGTCTCACTCGCAAAGGTCTCTCCCGAATCCTTCCAACAATCTCTAGTTCTCCCACCATACTCTTTCGAAGGAGTCGAGATCGTCGATCCTCATTGTTTTCGTTTTCAAGCGTTTTTTTTTTATTCGAAAAAATATATGCGCTATAACACCTGCTCGAAACGATGAAGGATAACATCGTGAGGAAACTAGTTTGTATTTTTATAGCTTCGATGGGCTTGCAATCTGTCACGTATGGAATGCAAACTACTACAAAATGTGCTTTAGGTAATGTTTGAACGTGCCTCTGATTACCCCCTTTAAACAGCTCCGATGATCTGAGCGCCTGGAGATCTGGGCATGTCTACCGTACTTGGGGACTACAGTCGTGATCATATCTTAGTTATTTTTCACTAAACTAAATTCGCTTTTGAATTGGATCTCTAAACATATTGAACGCATGACCACCATACATTACGCGTTGAGATATGCAGATCAAAGGGATCCACTGACTTTAATTATACCCCACCCTCTGAATATTGCAACTAACCGGACTTGGCGCTGATTTAATTGTGTTTGGAAAGCTTTTTCACACTCGTATATTCAGATTATATTTGTGTATTATCTTTTATTTTTTTATGAAGCACAAAAAATAAATTATAACACGCTGGATAATAACAGTAAAAAAATTACTTTATTTGGACGATACGCTACGTTTGACATTGTACGTGTACGCTCCTGTTTAGTGGGCGGGTACCTTTTAATCGAGTAGGCACCTATTCATATTTCTTGTAATCGTATAATACAATCATTATTTATTACTGCTTTAAAATTAACTGGCACTTGAAGGAAGTTCTTTCCACCTTGTTAAATTCAAATTATTATAACACAAAAACGGATGAAATTTCAAATTATGTTATTTAGTATTTTAGATCTCCGAAACATACCATATATATTTTATTATGTAGAAGATTGTCAATGAATTATGTGAAGTGAATTGTTGCGTTTTAATGAGTTCTCTGTGCCAAAACGGTGTGTCATTTTCGTAATAGCGTCACACGGGTGCCAACATTATGTAGATTTGATCTACATATTGTACATAATATGATCTACCCATAAGTATCTACAACATACATATGGGTACCTGTACTTATTACAGGCATTTTTTTTTATTACCCACTATTTTCACGAATAAATCGAAATGTTTTTTTTTTGTTTCTTATTCAATACCGAACATAGTAACGTCAACTGATTTCGAATATAAAAATACCCATATCAGGTGTGTATTTAGACTACTGAAAAAACTGAAGATAATATGTACATCATAGCTACTCCTACAAATGTTGCTAGTGAACAAAATTGTTTCATCCTGAAGGATGTTTAACTTACGACTATATTTGTAAGTAAAATAATATAAATAAATAGGATCACGACTGTAATCCCCAGGTACGGTAGACATCCTCTCAGATCTCCAGACGCTTAGATCTTTTTTAGTGGGGGTAGTCAGAGGCACGTCCAAAGATTATATTTGGCACATGCCCACATTTTGCATTCCATACGTGACAGGTTGCCGCTTATAAGAATAAAAATTGGTTTCCTCATGATGTTTTCAATCACCGTTTGAGCACGTTTTTTTGATGCGCATATAATTTTTTTTCTATAAGAAAAAAGGTTTTTTCTAAAATTATATTACTATGGCAAAGGGCAACAGAGGATGCTATAATGACCGCTAATGAACTGAATCCAAACATAGTGGTATATTTCTTTCTACTTCTTTTGCAATCTTTCATCCAGAAAAAACGATCATAGGTTTATAAAAATATTTTGGTAAGAAATCTAAATAAAAAATAAATAATTAGGCGTGAAAATATACCTACATCAAACAGATTAACGAACAAACGGAACTTCCAAATCTTGAAAATATAATCACTTTGCCTATAATTCTTCCGTCCCTTATTTATTCGATAGATATAAATACCTTTGGTTATTTACTACTGATAGCTTTGTACCTAATGCGGTCCGCGTGGGTAACAGAACGCAGTACTTCATAGATTCTGAACTGCCATGGACTTGGCGCTTGCATTCTTAAGAAAATCGGCGTTTCGGCGCGAATTTTCGGCTTTGACTTCTAGCGAAAATGAACCATGAATAACTTTTGAACGTATCTACTTTAATACTACTTCTCTTATGATCTATGTTAGTATCAATAGACGGCAAAATCAAAGAAACCACTTAGATACGAGGACCTCCTCATCAGAAGGAAGTGACGGAACGTAGCCGTCTCCTCCTAGAAAAACTGTGTCAAAATATATATTTTTATAATATATATTTTTATATATAAAAATCAATGCCACTTTTCGTTGTAATTTTATAACTCAAGAACGGGCTCACCTATCCAAACCAAATGTTAAGGCTTTTTTCGGACTATTTAGTAGATGGTTTATGTGAAGTTTGCACAAAATCGGTAAAGCGGTTTAATTTTTTTTTATCTTCCACTTTATACGTACCGGGCCGCTAGTATTATACATATTTCGAAACCCATTAGTTAGTTAAAATCCTTGCCTAGATACTTAATAAACTTACTTGATAAACTTCATAATCGTAGGTAAATCCGTTCTTTCTTATAAACAGTAATGCCTTTAAAAACATAACTTGTAAAGAGCCAAATCTCGCAACGCAACTCAGTTCTTCTACCGTAAAAAGTTGTGAGATCCATGTAATACCAAGTTGGTTAATTTATTCAGTCCCTACTTTAAGGGTTCTTCTGTCTTAAGTTATTACGTAAAGGTTAGCTAATTACGTAATAACATAGGACCCAGATAGGCTGGCAACCTTTCACGAATGAAATCATTCCACTCACACGCATTTGGTGATTTCTATCAAAGCTTGAAAAAGGCCGAATTCCTGTCTTGTTTCTCAAGCCCAACTCTATTTCATAGATTCCAAGCTACCACAGCATAGAAAATAACTACCGCCTACTACTAACAAACCCTTTTGTCCAGTGGATTAATGGCGTGGTCTACTCTAAACCATGTCCAACGCTATTTATAACTGAAACGAGTTATATCCGTGAGTAATGGGACTTATGTATTGTGTTAATGAAGACGGAACAAGATTTTTAGTCTTAGTCTTGCGGTACCACATCTCTGGATCATAATCGTCAGCCTATATACTTTTTCGTCAGATAAACTTATCCATGATACGAGTATATAATCTTTAAAATCGACTTTCAAGCTTCTGGCTTCAACCAGATGTTTTCGTATTCCTTAACTTTACCTCTTCCAGAATGTTTCCCAGGTTTCTTAGTAAAGAATTAGAGATGCTTCTGATAAATTTCCAAGACACAAATAATTAGCAATAAAAATATGTTTAGTTAGGTTTTAATTTAAAAGGAATAAAAGGGCAGACGTGCGACGCTGGTCCATTCAAGAGCCAAATTAAGTTCTCGGGGTGCGGGACCAAAGGGGCGGGGAGGGGGGATAATACAGGTTTCTGTGGTATTTGTTTGCCTAAACAATCAACTTGAACTTTGACTGTTACCGACAAAAGTAATTTGGTAAAAGAAAAACTTGGACTTGTTCCAAGACTGAAAGAACGTCCCATCCCTCCACATTATGCCGTTGTAAATCTACCGTAGTGTCGCGTTCTCTATTTAAATGTATTCATCCGAGTTTATCCGGGCGTCATGCAGAGAGGCTTTCGCGGCTATAGCCAGCCGTTCCATGAATAATTTTCGTATAAGCTCACAGCTCTACAGATACTCACTGTATATTGAAATGATCACAAGGAAATAGCGTATAGATTCGTTGATTTCATCCGAAGAGGATTTATTGAAAAAGAAGTCCTATTAAAAAAAAAGAAAAAATAATTCTGCCAACTGTAACCAGACATGCTTTAATGTAATGCTTTAAATTTTGGTTTTTTTGTACGGGCTGAGTCTACCCGGATAAGACGGAAAAGTAATAAAACCGCATTAACTTGAAAACCATCAAACTTATAAAGAAACTGTCTTTCATTTATGTAGCAAGTATGATTATCTAACGAACTATATACAAATTAACTGTTGAGCTATTTATGGTTTTGAGTAAATATTAAATAAGTGTTTTGGAAGAGCCAAATTTTGAAAATAAATCTATCGAGAAAAAGTTTCACCAATTGTTTTTCTCTCTATAATTTATCTTTGTTAAATCCTTATGTTATTTATTACTTGTCTTCGTCTCATAGTTCAAATTCAAATTCAAAAATCATTTATTTCAATAAAATCACAAGGATCACTTTGAAACGTCTTAGGAACTAGGTGAAGCTACGCCGGTTCAGGCAACACACACGGCTTGGGGTCTACCTTTTTTTTAATGATACTTTCCATAATGCTATGTAGAGCTCCAATGTGGTGCCGATCGAACAAGGTGAAGGCTCAAACAAGAATAATAATTAATAGTACTACTCAATACGTACGATTTGTGTTTATAGGCGTTATAATATTCACCGTCATATTGACAGCTTATGTTGCGGTACCCATTTCTTAGGAGCTCTGACTAAATAAACAATCGCATGATGATAATTCTGATCAAAATGGAAAACAAGTTTGAAACCATTCCTATACGGTATCGAACCAAATCCATATCTAATTCTGTGAATGTATTACTTTAATCAAACCTTTGAGAAGGTTATTGCATATATTATTTATTTAAGGGGACAAAAACACAGTTTTTTCTATATAAACTAACTATATCTATAGCGGCGAACTGATACGTTTAAATACATAGTACCTACTACACATAATTTTAAATTTACTTGGTTTTTATGGATATGGTAGAAAATATATTAATTAAATCTAAAGTTTTTAAAGGATTGGCATTGTCAATTCAGAAGTTGTCAATCTTTAAATACATCACATAATATTATCATATTTAAAAACTTAAAAAAAATTGTCTTTAATTTAGGTAGCTAGTATGATTATCTAACGAATTATATAAAAATGAACTATTTAGCTATTCATAGTTTTGATTAAAAACGAAGCTAGTGTTTTTGAAGAGCCATCTTTGGAAAATAAATCTATCGAGAAAATTTTAACCAATCGTGTTTCTGTCTTTAATTTATCTAG
Source organism: Hydriomena furcata (assembly GCA_912999785.1). Lineage (NCBI taxonomy): Eukaryota > Metazoa > Arthropoda > Insecta > Lepidoptera > Geometridae > Hydriomena > Hydriomena furcata. Next base: position 5,478,752 of record OU538831.1, on the reverse strand, counting down.
ATTAAATCAATAAGTTATCTTTGTCATAAAAAATAAAACTGTATGTTTTGCGGTTATTGAGAAAAAACGATTCTGCATTCATCAAAAACATTTATTACTCGTCTTAATGTACCTTAGTCCGCGCCGTGGGCTCTTAACAAAAACCACTAAATTACACCTGCCTACAATATAGCCCACACAAATTAGGAATTACCATATCGTTATAATAATCATGAGGTCGTATTTTGAGGAGAGTTTAAAAGTGAAAATAGCGCTATCGCGTTTTTAAAAGCCAAATGCGACCACTGCATGCGACAATTTTCAACTTTTAAAAGCTCTCGGCACCACGTGGTGATAAAATCAACATTATTCTCATCACCATAACTGTCGTAGTTGCATTTACAGTGATATGATATACTGAATACTTCAGAGGTGGCGTTCAGGGGGGCTAGCATGAACCACTATCGTATCGGCAACGTATCGTCCAAATGCCAAAACTGACACTTTTACTACACAAAAAGTGTCAGTTTTGACGTTTGGACGATAGGTTGTCGATACGATAGTGGTTCTTGTTCAGTCCACATGGAATCTGTGACATCGTCGAGAATACATCAATGATGCAAGCATTATTATTTACCTGATTTCCGCACACCTTTGTTCGTAGTACCTTGATAAATTTATTTCAGTAATCAAATATTACAATTCAAGGTTGGATACTTCTTTTAAGTACAGATAAGTTACTTGTGGCAGAGAGTTTCGCTCATCCATAGCCATATTAATGGTAACAAAGTTGAACTATTACCAGGACATAGGCTAATATATATTCCAAGTTTCATCCAAATTCGTTTGGTCGTTTGGGCGTGATTAAAATACAGGGGCGTTAGCATGAACCAATATAGTATCAACAACGTATCGTCCAAATGTCTAAACTGGCACTTTTTGTATAGTATAAGTGTCCGTTTTTTACTATACAAAAGGTGTCAGTTTTGACATTTGGACGATCGTTGTCGATACGATAATGGTTCGTGCTCAGACCACAGTGGCTATAGTGGCATGTCAAAACTGACACTTTTTGTATAGTAAAAGTGTCTGTTTTGGCAATTGGACGATACAGTGTCGATACGATAGTGGTTCATGCTAACCCCCCAGATCATTGTTTAGAGCTTGCATTAAGTATGCAAGGTCCGAGATTACGCAGAGTAGAATGTTTTGTAATCACGAGATAATTAATTACAAGCTTCCAATCGCGTTTATAGTCAATTATGAGCCCTAAACCATGCATGCAAGTTATCACTCAATATGCCATAAAACTCAAATGGGTTATGGTCAATCAAAACATCGTAACTACCCATTAATTAGTAAGAGCGAGTCGTGTTTTTAATAACAATTATGGCCCAACTGCAGCCAGGAGGCCAGCTTAAATTGTAACCTTATCGGAGTTGGAACTGTCGTTGGAACTTTCGAAACAAATACGTCTTTGTCAATGGCTATGAAACAGAAGGTTTTATATTTAAAAAAAAAACTTGAATCAAAAAATGTTTTTTTTTATTTCTAAATATTTTTTAGGTTCATCATTGGTTACCTATTTGTTTAAGGAAGGAAGAGTTTGCTTTTTAGCAGTAAGATCACCCATTGTGTAGTGTTTGCTCTAGTTTACGTTTCTATCATTTTATTTTGTTATTGTGTATGTGTATAATCAGTATTTTCTTTCATTCATTCATTTATTGGATTCTAAATAACACCTATACGTTACGAATATAATACGATGCATCTTTTAGGATAACATAATGAAACCAATTGGACAAACCAAGCGTATCTCTTCAGAAATTTTACTACATACCTGGACCTTATACCCCTTTTTTTAGTGTGTTTATAAAACATGACATTATTACAAGTATGTGCTAGTACACCTGTTTCTTCGTGGTAGGTACACCGTATCCAGTTTCGGCATATAGAATATAACAGCAGTTTTTGTTGAAGGCTACATTATTTTCTTTTTACTTCGTCTGCGTAGATTCAGGAAATTAATTTTTGGCGACTTTGTCGTAAAATATTGAAATTCCAGAAATAAAAATAAATAAATAAAATAGTCTACGTCCGACCCAAGACTAAATTTCATCACAATCGGCATAGCAGATGCAATATTACATAGTTTTTTTTCTTATTTTTATATTAACGCAGAGATAAAGTAAACATTATATCCGCTTGTTTCATGACTGCATCTTCAAAAAGTTCATAAGAAGCAAGACCAGTTTCTCGTTAAGTCTGATAAAGTTGAAGCTCAAAGCGGTCGTTTCAAAAGAAATGAAAACAGTCGAGAAATGCCGATAGCGTGTCTCCGTTCATTGATTCTCAGTGACGGTGGGCTCGTAAATGTAGGACTACGCAGGGCTACCTTGGCAGCTTATTTCGCTTTTTCTTAACTTGCCAAAACTGTAAATTACTTTGACGGCGAACAATAAAAAAACCTTATCAAAGGTTCTGATTGGAAGCTTCGCGAAACTTCGATTTCGTGGTTCTTCGAGGAAAAATACAAAACAATTTTTTTCGATTTTTCTCTCTGCCTTTTATTTTCACAAACTGACGTTCTAATTCTAATGGAAGGTAACACACAAAAAACTAAATAATCAAAAAAGATTTCGTCGTGCACATTCTCTTTCTTGACTGTGAAAGACTGTGAAGACTTGAAAGTGTGTAAAGAAAAAAATTTAAAACTTTGTTGAATTTTTTTTTCTTAATTCCCAAAGAGCATTAACGTGAGGCATGATGATTTGATCTACTGGCTTTTTTATGTACAATTTGATGAAAATTGCACCTAACCCGTGAGTTTGTAAAACTTATCATTTTATTCACCCGTTCTTTTAAATCATTTTTGATCAATAAAATGAGTAGGTGTACCTACCAATAATGATTTATGACTATAAACAAATGCGTATATATCAATATTACTGCATTCGTTTACATTACTTCGGTACCTAATAAAAAGACTGACTATATCGCTAAGAGGGCAGCCCTCACAGCAATAATGGGCTCCAACATTTAACCACCTTTGAAAAAGCGACAACTCATTATAAATTGCTTAACCATCCATAAATGGACCCATCATTTCGTGTTGGTATCTCAATGATACCTCAATAAATACAACCATCTGCAAGTTCTGCAACATATTTCGTCACAACGGCAACGTTTAAAATTATCACTTGCCAATTGCCATTTTTTAGACCATTGTATTCGATAATAATTAATACGGTCTTACGAAGTAAACGTACTTTTAAATTTACAATTTTAATGAGGCAGCTGTCTTTTTCTCACCAATGTGAATGATGAGGGGAAAAAGTGAGGCATTCAAAGGTCTATTGCAATATAATTTTAATTATTAATACTAATAGGGGATATTCTCATATCTTGATCCTTCTTTATTTGTTACGATGTGTATAAAGTAGGTACTAATTTATTTACTAAGTCATAAAAATGCGATCGAAATACTGCAATTACTTACTTTTCTAACTATTAAGAAATGCGTTCGCACCATATTTTTTGACGCACTGTTAGTTAAACTAAAATTAAAAATAAATAGAGTTACTACTATAATCCTCAAGTAAGTTTAGTTACGGTAGACATCCACTCAGATCTCCAGGCGCTCAGATCATTAAAGATGATCCTAATCCAGATCCTAAAGGGAGTACTATAAGACACGTCAAATGTATAACATCTGCGTATAAATATTTATGCACCCAAAGACAATTTATCAGTAGACATTTTTTAATAGTAACTAGTTGCCCATCGCTGTTTAGTACCTACCTATAAACAGTTTCCTCACGATATTTTACTTCACTCGTTTTTAGCACGTGCTATTGCGCATATATTTTAGACAAACCTAAGTTATCTTTAAAAATGTAAATGCCAAATACTTATTAAATTTCACGAGAACTTAAGAAATAGGTATGTTTGCCAGAGGACAAATTTATGCTCTGTAGTAGGTAGGTACCTACTCCTAAATGACATTTCGACGGAGTATGAAAAGGCATATTTTCACCCACTTTAGGAAGGTCAAGTATAAATAATATTATTAGCGCAAGCGTTAAATCAACCAAGTATGGCATCCATGCTCACAATATTCACGGAACAATAATAAAAGGCAGCCATCGACGCCTACCGCATCGCAAAAAAGAAAAACTTTTGGCCGGTGATGACAAACAGGTTTTCGAATGGTCAATTCATCTTGTCTATCTCGCTCACTCGTGGTATCTTACGGTGAGCTAGATAAAGACGGATGCCGAACCAGTTATTTATTTCTTAACTTGTTCCTGACACATAAAACACGCTCCGATTTATCACAAGGTATTGGTCTGACCAATTTGCATGGCATCAGTTTTAAAAAGGCCGCAAGTGTGATTTTTTTTAAAGGTTCGGATGCTTGATAAATGGTTTTAAAAATCACTTAATTTTTTTTATGTATGTACTTTTTTATTTGATGAAGTTTTGCTATTATTGAGAATTGTTTTCTTTCAGATTAGATGATTAAATCATTGTCGGCTTTTTAAAAGTAGTGGTTTTCAGCGCTTATTTTCAGAAGAAAGAACTAGTACTTAAACTAGATAGATAACTGACGGAATACTTAATATTTACAACATGTTATCTTGGTTGGGAACCGAACCAACAAACTAAAGCGCAGAAGGTAGAGCTACCGAGCGTAAAGTCAGTAATTTAATTATATCTGAACCCATGATAAATTGCAAATCTATTACTCACACGTATTGTTTTATATTCTTTTGATTTAAGATACAAAATTGGCTGAATAAATCAGATTAGGAAAATATTGAGCTTATCGCATACTCGAAGATAAATCAATAACAAATTCAGTGTGTAATAAATAAAAAAGAAAATAAAGCGATTTCTTATCTATTTGATAGGAAAATAAATTCTCAAAATCTATGGTTGGGAAAAGCTTAAAATAATTTTATTACTGTATAATAAATTACTAAAATTAAAAAAGCCGTGTTGGCCGAGTGGGATGTACCTCGATTTTCAATCTGAAGGTCGTGGGTTCGAATCTCGGCGTGTAGGTATCAATGGATTTTTCTGTTCAAAAATATATATGCGCATCAAAAACACGTGCTTACAACGGTGAAGGAAAACATCGTGAGGAAAGTTAATGTTCTTATAAGCGGCGATGGACTTGCAACCTGTCACGTATGGAATGCTAACTTACTGCAAAATGTCGGCATGAGCCAAATATAATGTTTGGACGTGCCTCTGTCTACCTCCTCTAGACATCTTTGAAGGATCTAAACGCCTGAAGATCTGAGAGGATGTCCACCGTAGGTACTTGGGGATTATAGTCCTATTTTACATTTTTAAACTTTCGAATACGAATCTTCTCAAGTTACAAAATACTATGTCAATAATCCCCTATTTTAGTCATTACTATTTCTTACGAAGTAGTCATTTTGTCCTTTTTCACAACATATTGCCGAACCCAGCTGGCCAAAAGCAAACTTATATCCGCCAATTTTAAATTCAAATTTGAACATGACCATGTTTGGCAAGCATTGAACAGAGGGGCTGATTTATACTGGAGCAATGCAGTGTATGCAGTTAGTATTGATTTCCATTCGTCCCATCCCCCATCTCACCTCACGCACTGATGGCGAAAAGCCAAGTATTCAGGCCGCGATATAAAAAAAATGCCTGTTAATATTGTAACTGGCAGGAAACTTTAATTTTTTTTTTTTTTTTTGCGGACTTTACACACAGCGCCATCTAGCCCCAAACTAAGCAAAGCTTGTACTATGGGAACCAGATAACTGATAGAATACTTATATACTTTTTTTTGGTAAATACATACTTATTATACATAGTAACACCCAGACACAGAACAAACATCTATGTTCATCACACAAATTTTGCCCTGGGTGGGGATCGAACCCACAACCTACAGCGCAGAAGGCAGAGTTACTACCAACTGAGCTATCGAATTTACGTGTAATTACAAGCTTCTATTTAACTTGCAATGTATGTATGTAACTATGTTTGTTAAGGTGAAATCATGCAAATCAATTTTAAAGCAGTTATCCCCATCCGATTGAGCTGAAATTTCGCATAGGTACCTAGTAACTTCGGTGGCAATGCAATAATATGGTGACAGTGAGCTGATCTGAAGATGGAGTCAGGAGATGTTCAACAAAGGAACTCCTATGTAAATACTTTGTTTGAGTAAACACTTTGTATACTTGTCAAGTTCCGATGACAATGTTATGACAGGTACCTAACAGCGCGCTGGTGCTCGATGGTATAAATAATTTTACAAAAGCTTGTCATTGAAAATATTTTTTTTAAATAGCGCGCTATCCAACTATGCGTATTTTTCAAACACTCTAGGAAAATTAGGTAGTTAATCTGACAGAATTTTACGGCTAATATTAATAATATTTATTTTTTACATATTTTTGTTTGTAATGGATAAACTAAAAAAATATGAGACCTAGTTTAAAAATTATTTCTCCTATCAAAAGCTACAGTATCAGAGAGTCATTAAATATCATAATTTAATTTGGGAAAAAATTAGAGGTCCCCACGAAAATTGCTATATTGTTACTTAGGGTATCAAATAAATCCGGAACCCTATATCTATAAAAAACTGCAAAAAATAAATGTTTGTTTTATGGGAGCCAAACTTAAATATTTATTTTATTCTGCTTTTAGTATTTGTTGTTATAGCAGCAACAGAAATACATCATATATAAAAAAAATCAACTGTCTAACTATCACGGTTCATGAGATACAGCCCTGTGACAGACAGACGGACAGCGAAGTCTTAGTAATAGGGTCCCGTTTTTACCCTTTGAGTACGGAACCCTAAAAATTGCCTATAAATTTCATTACACCTATGCGAAGCCTTGGCGAGCAGCTATTACATAATGAACGTACTTAAACCCTAACTTTAATATAATTTCATTATTAATGCTCAGGTTTTAAACCAATTTAAATGCAATTTATTACCTACAAAAACATTTACAGATAATTTGTTTTAATACTATGCGAGCAAAGTCGCGGGTGGTTGCCTGTGCAATGATAAACGTGTGTTTCGGCCTCGACCAACCGACACACTCCCCGAGAGGTCATTGACTGCTAATTCGGTTACGAAACACATGATGATGGTTAGACACAAACACTCTTACATAATAACTACCTACTAATATATAGATTAACGTTTACATAACAATTATTATGAAGAAACGTATGCAAAATATATATTTTTTACAATTTAGTGTACGACTAAGTCGACTACTCTATTACCGTCATAATATCAAAATCTATTCAGAATATATTGATTAAAAAACATCAATTCTAAATTTACTTAAATAATTTTAAATTCTCTACCACTAGACATCTTCAAAGGATTTAGATAGCGTCTAGAGATCTGAGAGGATGTCCACCGTACTTGGGGATTACAGTCGTGATCATATTTATGTGTATTTATTTATTTTGTTATTATTTTTATAATAATCTCAATACGTAGACTATTCAAATATTAGAATCATACATTTTATTCCTAATAAATAATAGTGATGATATTGATTATAGTTATCATTTTTGAACATCTTCTTTAAAATTGTTATTTTCTTAATTTATTTTTGAGTGCCTCATTATAACATTACAAAGATTAACAAGAGAGCTAGATTAATTACTTACACGTAGAATTATTAATCACATGTGTAATTACTTGCCACAAAAAATACTTCAAGCTTGAGATATTTCATTATAACTAACTCGTTTTCTCAGGTTTTTTAAAATAAATGTAACTACGCAAAGTCGCGTTCATTATATTCGATTCCCGCCCCGGACAAATATTTGTGTGATGAACATGTTTTTATTGTGTCTGAGTGTTTGTTATATGTATTTATTTACAAAAAAAAAAGAAAAAAATAATCTAAGACAATAGGAACTAACCCAGGCATATATTGGGCAATGTGATCTGGTCGATGGAACTAACTCATAGTGTTCGTTTACATTACCAAGCCTAGCGCAATGGCGACGTGCGTCGGGCGAGAGTATCAAACATATGAAATGCGTCTATGCGTCCACAGTGCAGTTTCATATGTATGACACATCGCGCCTGTTGCGCCGCTCCGCCCTACGCTGCTAACGCCACAGCGCTAGACTCGCAGTGTGGACACACGCAGTAGTTGCTTAGTTTAGGGCTAAATAATGTTAAGTCAAATGTCCACCAATATTTAGGTGAAAGTTTGTGAGTTTGTATGTATGTTTGTTCCTCAATCAGGCCTAAACGTCAAAACGGATTAAGTTGAAATTTGCTGTAGATGTAGATATAACGCCCGAATAAATAATCGACTACTAAAGTAGTCGATTATTTATTCGATATGAAATATGAAAAACATATGCAACAAATTGACAGGACAACGTCTGTCACGGGTCGGCTAGTTTTTAGGGTTCCGTACCCAAAGGGTAAAATCGGAACCCTATTACTAAGACTTCGCTGTCCGTCTGTCTGTCCGTCTGTCTGTCTGTCACAGGGCTGTATCTCATTTATAAATGTAGCGCCCAATCGTTTTATAAGTGTGTGGGTATAAATAATACCTACAAATAAATGTCGCATTATGTTACGGCAGATTTATGAATATTTTATGTTAAAATATACTAAAACCAACCTCCGAATATTGAAACATATTTTTGTCTTATCAAAAACCGTTTTAGGTCCGTTACTGTTGTGTATCTGTGGCGAAGGTTTTAATCGTTTAATTATACCGTGAATCTATTTGATTCGAATTGTAATCTAATATTGGGACGACGCGGCGCGTAGGTTATAGGTACGGTCTGTCACGCTAAAGGTGTGACCAGACATAGCGCGGAATTAGAGCGCAGCAGCACAAGGATCACTTTGAAAAGTCTTAGGAACTAGGTGAAGCTACGCCGATTCCTCGCGACCAAGCCTAGAAAAATCAGGCCACAAACACGGCTTGGGATCTACCTTTTTTTTTTAATGATCCTTTCCTTAATGATATGTAGAGCTCCAGTGTGGTGCCGATCGAACAAGGTGACAGATCGTACCTATAACCTACGCGTCTCGTCGTCTCAATATTAGATTACAATTCGAATCAAATTGATTCACGGTATAATTAAACGATTAAAACCTTCGCCACAGATACACAACAGTAACGGACCTAGAACGATTTTTGATAAGACAAAGCAACGTGTTTTTGCAGTTTTGTATAGATAATGGTACGGAACCCTTTGTGCGCGAGTCCGACTCGCACTTAGCCGGTTTTTTTCTTAATTTTAAGGGTCTTGCACACGCTTACGCTAGTTCCAAACAAAGTTCGTTGACACGCACTCTTCCTGGTTCTGTATATAGGTACGAAATAAAATACGTCGCGTGAGACGATGATTCTTATCGGGTATCCGAAAGATTTATTCCGGGCATTCGTTCCGATTTATTGCTACGGAACCCGTTTCGTGCCTGCTTAGTAAGGAGTAAGGCCCAGTAAATAATGCCGAATCGAAATTAATGGTGCCCCATTCTTTATATAGATGACTAAATATCCCAGCGCACGTTATCTCAGGTCGTGTTTGTGTATAAAGCGGTTTTACATTAGCGTTGACCTATGCCTACACTGATAGTACGAAATACAAACGATACAAACACAAATTAATACAAACTGCCTTACAAATACTCGTAACTGAGACAGTCTACTTACAAACGTCGCTGTTACCAAGTCAATTGCAAGTGACAATTTAGTAGTCTTTCTTTTTAAGGGCAAGCTAACTAAAGAGACGTAAGACGAGGACGCGACTCTTTGATTTAGCTACTTTAAAAAACCGGCCGAGTGCGAGTCGGACTCGCGTACGAAGGATTCCGTACCATTATCACTACATAGTATAAAGCAAAGTCGCTTCCCGCTTCCCGCGTCTGTATTTATGCTTATATCTTTAAAACTACACAACGGATTTTAATGCGGTTTTTTTTTTAGATAGAGTGATTCAGGAGGAAGTTTTATATGTATTAAACCCGTGCGAAGCCGGGGCGGGTCGCTAGTCTATAAAAAAATCAAGTTTTATGTATGGGAGCCCCACTTAAATATTGGTTCATTTTATACTGTTTTTAGTATATGTTGTTATAGCGACAACAGAAATACATCATCTGTGAAAATTTCAACTGTCTAGCTATCACGGTTAAGACAGACAGACGGACAGACGGACAGCGAAGTCTTAGTAATAGGGTCCCGTTTTTTACCTTTTGGGTACCCTTAAAAAGACGTACCTATAGAAGCGTTCAAGACGCAACGCAAAATAAACAGAAGAGACGGAGCGCGGACGCGATGTGTTTACGTCTGCACCCTTTTACGAAACGTCCTCGACTTCCGTCTCTTCTTATCTGGTTTGCCCTTGTAAATTTTGAGTTTGATTTTGAGAGGTAAGCAATAAAGAAGTATGAACATGAACACTAAACTATTAAGATTATATGGAATTGGAAATAATTTTGTAATGCCATTATACGAGCGCGACTTAAAAAGCATATTTCAGTCAACGCGACGACAACTGTTGGAGATAAACTTTTCCAAAATGTCACGTCTTATGTTTATCTTTCGATTAGTCGTCCCCATTCAGTCAAAAAAGAAATAAAATAAGATCACGGTTCACGACTGTAATCCCCAAGCACGATAGACTCAGAACTCAAGCTGTCCAGATCTTTGTAGATGTCTCAATGGGGTAGTCAGAAGTACGTCCAAACATTACATTTGACAATGCATATTTTACAGGAGTTAACATATCATACGTGACAGTTTGCACGCCCGTCACCACATAAAAAAACAGTTAGTAACTTATTTGTTTCTTGATTCCATGTTTTGTTTCTAATACCTGTCACCATTCCATGTTGTATGGGAGCCCCTCTTAAATATTTATTTTATTAAGTTTTTAGTATTTTTTGTTATAGCAGCAATAGAAATACATAATCTGTGGAAATTTCACTGTCTAGCTAACACGGTTCATGAGATACAGCCCTGTGACAGACAGACGGACCGCGAAGTTTTAGTAATATCCCATTTTTAACCTTTGGGTACGGAACCCTAGAAATTACCAAATTGGTATATAAACATCCTGCTTTCTATGTAAATGTAGTCTTACATTGAACCTTATTTATATTGGTTTACGTAATCTAAGCTTTTAAGGTGTGACCCTTACCAGAGGCTAATCTTGATATATGATGCTTGGTAATGTGCTTTTTAAAATACGAGTACCTACTTATTGATTTATCGTCAAAAGTTCCGCCATCTTGCTTTCATGCTGGGAAAGTAATTACCTGTACCATACCTACATTTTATTCTACATACTTTTGTATTCTAAAAAGCTAAGAAAAAAAGAAAAAAAAAAATATTTATTTGCTCCATGATAAAAAGAGAACAATTCTAATTGTAGGTATTTCTGCCAAAATCAAGAGATGGAAGAGTTTTTGTCCCGTTTTGGCACAGGACAAACCTGTACGTTTACTTCTTCATCTTTCTGTCTTTATCCATAAGTGGGGTCGGCACAACATCTACTTTTCTTCCATTTCCCTCTATCAGTCGTCATCCCATCACTCACTCCTTTCTCACCCATGTCATCTTTCACACTGTCTATCCATGTTAACTTTGTCCTAGCTCTTTTTCTACATCTATCTACCTTCATTCTTTACATTTGCCGAGAAGATTCTTACCTACTATACAATTTGTTTTATTTTACTTAACCATTATACCTACATTTTCCAAATAATCCATTTTATTGAGTTGAAACTGAATACCACTAAAGATTAATACTAGGTTTAGGTTATATGATACCATGGTACCTAGGTAGGAACTCCAATTTATGATACTTATGAGACAGGTAATTTTAAAGCGCATCACACTTGGCATGTATAATTTAAATACGTATCGATAGCTATATCCTTCCATAGAAATCGTCAGGAGACCACACACGACACCCTATAATGTATATTTTTAATGTATATTAATATTACATTATAGCTGCTATGTGTGATGCGCTCAATGTGGGGTCAGAACTGTGAAGGTTGTTATCAATTAATTTATTGAAGTACTAGCTGCTCGCCCGGCTTCGCACGGGAGGTACCTGGATAAAAAGTATCCTATGTGCTATTCTGATGTATAAGCTATATTACTGTAAAGTTTCATTTTAATCCGTTCAGTAGTTTTTGCGTGAAAAGGTAACAAACACACACCCACTCACAAACTTTCGCAGTTATAATATTACTAGCAGACGCGCGACAGACGTTGTCCTGTCCAAATTTAAATAATCGCATAGAGTAGCGCACGTTCCTATGACGACTGTTGTCAACAATGATATCAGATTTTTTTCACACCAGCGCCAACTTTACCAAAATCATCCCTTTTGCGTTTTTTATAATTTTGGGGATGTTTTACGTGTTTTAAAGTATTCTATTATTTATTCGGGCATTATATCTACATCTACAGCAAATTTCAACTTAATCCGTTTTGTCGTTTAGGCCTGATTGAGGAACAAACATACATACAAACTCACAAACTTTCGCATTTATAATATTATTAGGATATAGTAGGATTGTAAAATGACATGCAGTTATGATCAGAGCGTTTATCACTATGGAAATGAGTAGTAAATCTTCTGTAGCATTTTCAATTTCCTGCACAGAATCAATGTCAAAACATTGAGGAACACTTTAAGATTCATGATTGTCGAATTTAAACAACCTTGAGCGGCACTTTACTTCTGAGATATTTGAGGTTATCGCACTGCGAAGAGGAACCGAGGCCTGCTTTGTACCACAAATTGTTTGAAGTTTAACGAAATTATACTTTTATTTCTATACTAGCTGCACGCCCCGGCTTTGCACGGGTGGTACCTAGAAGTAGCCAATGTGTTATTCTGATGTATCCTTCCTAATAATATTGTAAATGTGAAAGTTTGTGAGTTTGTATGTATGCTTGTGCCTCAATCAGGCCTAAACGACAAAACGGATTAGGTTGAAATTTGCTGTAGATGTAGATATTATGCCCGAATAAAACATAGACTACTTTAAAATATTATGTTTATGTTAATAATAAAAAAATAAACGATATAAAAATATATGTTAATGTTTTTTTATGATAAAAAAACATAAAAGGGATGATTTTGGTATAGATGGCGCTGGTGTGCAACAAATCTGACATCACAGACTAAAAACTCAGCATCTCAAAATTCTGTCTTTTCACGGGTCAGCTAGTACTGTATACATACATATAACCGTCATACCTTTAGATTACCTAAAGACATTTAGGTTACCAACTGCAAAGAAAAAAACAGACGCATAGTGTAGTACAGGTACCTATATTTGTGAGAGCTTCTAGTTATTCTTTTACACAGTGAGGGCTAACCGAAGGTAAGACAGCGCATTGTCGGCGTTATCGGCTTTATTTACGACGACGAATGAAATGTATGAGGCAGAAAATCATATTTCATCAAGATTCATGGAGTGAAGAAGTGTTTTCGAAAAAAAGAGGATATTATTAAGCCAGACATACTGACAGTGACTTTACATTCAAGTTTTGTAATATTTAAAACAATAGTTAAGTTATTATACCGTATATTTCGGCACCATATCCAGTTTTACCACACACGTAGTTACCACAGTATTGAAGGGTATCTAGATACTATGTCATTATAGCTATCTAGGCTATCTAGAATAGGCTAAGTACCTATTAACCTGATTAATCTACCTGTCCTGACAGTCGATGTCCTGTCCAACTTCAATAATACCACAAAAAGCACTTTCAGTTTTTCCCGAACATTACTCTGGATTAAAAAAAAACGGTACAAAATAAACTTTACGACCTCTATTTTATACCTACCTAAATACACAAAAAAAATCGGTCAAGCCGTTTCGGAGGAATTTGGTTGCAGATACTGTGACACGAGAATTTTATATATTAGAGACTAGCTGACCCGCGACGGACGTCCTGTCAAAATTTAAATAGTCGCATAGAAACTGAGCATAAATACTAAATTGCAAGTAATTTTGACAAAAACTTTTTACCCCGTTATGGGATAAAATTCTAAAGCCCTTAATACGTATTTCTTTAATTTTTCTAGTAATCAAATATCTACAAATAAACAAATAGCTCCCAATAACTTACCCCAGTACAATGCCCTACAGATTTATTAGGAACGTGACCGTCGATTTTCTTTTCCCGTAAATAAGTAACGCACGCACTTTATGTACAGACGCGCACAGATTTATAGCGAAGCGATACCAAACAGTATAGATAATGTAGGTACACTGAAGCACAGATTCGGTGTACACAGAAATCCACTTACCCCTTGCAGTGGGCCCATAGACTTGAGTGAAAAAGTGTCTTGTCTTTTGAACCTTATGCAAAAGGCATAAGAGTGTCTGTTATGGTTATATGAGGCGCAATTTATTTATTTGTTCATTATGCTGCCAAGCGGGGGATCACAGCAAGAGACGAATTTTGGGATAATGGCCTGTGGTGATTACGAGTTAGGAGCTTTATAATGTCTAGGATAGGCTTAAAAGACTTAACATCCAGTGTCCAAATGTAAGAACCTAATTAATTTAATGCTTAAGCTTCTAAGCGCCCACAAACGGGTGACCTACTTATATTAACCTACTTATCATGGCAGCGACGGGCTTGCAACCTGTCACGTGTAGAATGCTGTACTGCAAAATGTGGGCAAATGTAATTTTTGGACGTGCCTCTGACTAACCCCTTTAGACATCTTCAAGGATCTGAGCGCCTGAAAAGCTTGAGAGGATGTCAACGTACTTGGGGATTCCAGTAGTGATCCTATTTATTTATTTTTTGAAACTGTGTTTTAATAAAAGGATAATTACAATTATTTTTCAAATGGACTTTCGCGTGTGGTTATTAATGGTACCCACCACCCATAGGTAGGTAGGTATATAGATACTGTAGTTTGAATGGTAATTGTAATATTTGGGCCAAGGACCATAAATTAATATGGAGTGTTTAGAAGTAGATATTTTTGTGGTAAAATTTCTCTTTGTAATTTACATAATCGTAGCGTTACATTTTAACTATTAAATCAACGGATTCACACAAAAACCTATCAACTATGTTGAATCGATTTCACGAGACGTTATAAAACAAAAACGTGAGAAACAACACAATTCTAATAGATCGGTTAATAATCGAATCGAGATAAACCGAATTAAACAAATCGTAAGAAATTCCCATTATCTACACTTTAATAGAACCTACATCGAATTTAAGGCCGGAACACACGATGATACCAAGAGACGATTCAAATTATTTTATAAAAAAACGCTCTTTTCTTCTTTGAATGATGAAAGCACCGTATAGAAAGTACCGATATATTTTTAATAATAAGTATCACTTTATTTTTATTATAAAATAATTTTCATTTCATAACAATAGGTCTATGCCAAAAAAAATTGTTAAGTACCTATCCGAGCAACGGAATCGCTCTTTTTAGTTTAATTTATTTACAAAATATGTGTATATTATTATTCTAATTATTATATGTAATATCAGGGTTAAAAACAAAGTTACAATATTTATTTATGATCGTCAGTCATTGTTATTTTTTGGTCATCATATCACTAGAGACTTTAATTACGAGTATATTTTTACCTATAGCTAATTATATCGTATACTTAGGTACCGTATTGTTGATTTTTTTGGTAGGCTTGCCGTGAGCACAGAAAAAATAAAGTAGCAAGCGAGTTTACCACTTTTTGAAATAAGGACTGACTGACTGGTCCATTTTGAACAATAGTGTGCAAAGGCCTTATAGGAGTGAATGTTCAGATGATCATAATGTTGATTGAGGTAACTGGTTTGTATGTAACGAATCGACGGTTGTAAAACAGTTTCCCAGTATGATGGTGTTAGTTTGAATTCGGCGTGAAATTCAATAATTCCTTCGAAACACCAGCGGCACTGGGGACATACCACAAGATCTTAAAATAATATTAAAACAATATTACTCTCGGTGCAAAAGCATCAACGCTAATACGAGTTCGTCTTTTTTTAATTTATTTATCATATAGCAAGAAAAAATTAAATAATATAGCTCTTAAAAAACTAAAGTTAGGTGCTAAATGCGAGTCTACACATATATTAGCTTACAATAATTACCTTAAAGTAGGTACATACATAGATAAGTAAGTGAAGTGCATTTTTACTATTGCATTCGTCACTTTCGCACCGTGAGTAGCATTGTTTTAATATTACTTTTGAGCTTGTGGTACGGCTTCTGAAGTCTAGATAGTAATCTGCAATTTAACACACAGCGATTGACCTTTGCGGAGTGCATCCAAAATCAGTTAGCGAAATGATTTTCGTGAGATAAACTTTCGAAAATTGATTAACGATTTTTTTATTTTTTAACATGCTGTTCTGTTGCATCTAAATGTTCTATTTTCCATAAAAACTTTGCTTTTTTAACGGTAAACGTGAGAGGTCGAAGTTTCTACTTTCAAAGATAAAAAGTGTTCTAAACTTAATCTGTGAGCTTCGTCGTCATATTAATTCTCATGCACTTAGCTGTTCCTACTTTACAAGATACACTTCCAAAGAATTTGTTGGCAAAGACATCTCCTTTACGATAATGTTCGATTTTCTATTAAACTTGAAAACGTTCCACGTCCCACATTCTTATCTCGAATGTTCTACGACATATTTTTCCAAAGTTTCCCGAAGCGAGCTTTCAGGCGGCCGCGTTTAAAGCTCTATTCACACATGGCAGGAGATAAGGTAGCTTTCACACCATTAAGCCGCGCGCTGGAGCCCGGGGCTTTTCCAGATTAGATTATACACTCGATTTATGACGTCATTAAAGCTTTGATAATTACTCGGGACAGGCTGCGTAGGCGAGACGCGGTGTGGGGGGTATGAAAACTCGGGGGATTGGGGGGCAACTTGTACTGTTTGATTGGATTCCTGGTACGGCGAGGGTTAAAGGATTAAACTTATGGAGATTAGTTCGCCGCCCCGCGGCCCGTTTCGTTTATGTTAAAAGGTCTATAGAGATATGTGGAGATAAGAGATTGGTTATTGCGAATTGTTGCGAGGTTGCGTGGCAGGTTTTAATTTCACTGCGCTCTGGGTTGATTGCTTTTGCGAGCGCTCGTTTGTTCGGAGGTAACCCGCCACAAATAAATATACTGGATACAGTGCGTCGATTTATGGACAAAATACCAGTAGCTAATTGGACCCTGTTCAATTATCTGCTGTAGACTGCTTAAGCCGGACTGGAACCTAAGACGTAGAGGCTATTAAGAAGGGATTTGACTGGATCGTCTGGTGTCTATTAGAATGCAGCGAATGTACTTTAGGTACTTTAATGCATTGGCTTTAACTTTAGGGCTAAAAGGCGAAGGGTATTACCATTGATTCCATTGCATTATTAAAAAGAAAAATATCTAGCTATTCTTATTACTCGCAGGAAATTTGTGTAAGATTAGATTAAACTTTAGAGGATATAGTACAGTGTTAATGATAAAGCTCATGAAATGTATTCATACCGTATCATAATTTGAACCTCATTTGGGGATATTCTACACTCGCCTTTTACACCTAAGTACGGGCTACAGTTCCCATCTCAGAGGCTGAAATGTCTAATAAATCGTTGTAAATTGCTCTAAAAGGGATCACTTTACCTCCCATACAGCGTACATTACTCCTGTATCATACACGCAATTATGAGCATTGCATCATTGTATTACAGGTAATTTTCCGTCGCAACGCCCCTCTCGAATGAAAAATGTATATTTTCTCGGAAACAAAAAGCGGTTAAAGGAGACTTCCTATAAAGTCTTATCTATTATGCTCACACACATATTTCCCTGGTCGCTTGAACGCAAAGTAAGCGAGAAATTGTTTTCCTTACAAAGGTAAGTTGAAATATTTATAAACTATTGTTTAGAAGTGCACACATTTTTGAACTATCTGCGGCATCGAATACATGATTTAGCTTCCATCATAGGTCAACAGTACATCCATACTACTACAAATGTTTTTCTTATCATAAAAAATAATGTTATGAGTAAAAGTTTAGGTTATCAAAGACATTATTGTGAATGGAGTAAATTTTACGCATATAACAAAATCTGCCAAAGTTTGCCAACCAATTTGGTATAATTTTTACTTCCAATCCTAAGTTTTTGTCTTGCCATTAGAGCGGCAATTTTAGGCCAAAACCACCCATCAGAGTCCTAAAGCCCGTCCGCGAATGACCCTCCAATTAAGCGTAATGAGGCGACCCATGAGAAACCTACCTATGAAAGCAAATTTACATAGGTAATGGCGATTCAGCTACCCTTAAGCATGTCTACTTATATAAATGTATACCAAGCAAGTAGACGCCAGATGCCTAACTAAAATTTGTTTTAAACTTACTTAGGTTTTAAGACATTACTCGTACATCATCACACACATCACAACTATATCTAAGTACTGCCTTCGTGAGTGAGATAGTAATAAAGAATCACGACTTTAATCCCCAATTACGGTAGACATCCTCTCAAATCTCCAGGCACTCCTTGAAGATGCCTAAAGGGGGTTAGTCAGAGGCAAGTCCAAACATTACATTTGCCACATGCCCACATTTTGCAGTAGTTAGCATTCCACGACAGGTTGCAAGCCTGTCGCCGAACAAGAATACTAGAAACGTGAGGCGCATCAGGCGTAGCTTCACCTCTTATAGCTCCTAAGAAGTTTCAAAGTGATCCTTGTAATTCTATTGAAATAAATGCTTTTTGAATTTGAATTTGAATTTGAATTTGAATTTAAGATATAACTATATAATGCTTAATTAATGTTTTAGGACACCAACATGTCCTGAAACTGGCTCAAATGTATGCCAAGTTTCAAGTTAGGTTTATGCAGCAAACACCATCAGCCGACATTGTCCAAACAAATACGGAAGCCAACGTGTATTTCAGCGCCATCTATTATCCTCTATTAGAGTCCAGTAATGGGGCATTAAAAGTGACTCCCATCATAATTCCGATCGCACTTGGCAGCGGTATTGTGATCCTGATACGTCGAACAAACGCGTGATAATGATGTTTAGGAGTGCTCATGGAGCAGTGAATGCATTAGACCCACAATAGTGAGACAAAAAAACAAAATAGATCCTAGCAACAGCAATTTTCTAATAAAAAAACTTGCATATCTATTACCATCAGTCATTCTCAATGCAATGTATTTTATAATATGGTAAAATTTTAAGTTAATCAGGTAGGTAGGTAATTAATTATCTTCATCATCATAATTTCCGCCGTACAACTACCTACTGCAAAACAAGAGCGACTCTTTTGCGACCTGCATCCATCGTCTTCCAGCAATATTCAGTTTACAACATAATAGATAAGGTAACTTAAATTAATTATCAATGACGCTAGTGAAAAAAAACATATTTCGTATTTCGTTTCGACACCAAATACATTATTGTCATACACAAAGTCAAAAAAGGTATTTATTGTAATAAAATCACAAAGACCGCTTGGAAACGTCATAGGAGCTAGGTGAAGATACGCCTTTTCCTCGCGTCCCTCCAAACACGACTTGGTAGGTACCTATAATTTTTATCGATGAACCTTTTAACCTGCCACAAATCAGTTTTAGAATTCAGTAAATAAATACGTAGGTAATAGAAAACCCACGAGCCGAGAGCCATTTACTAACAGGTTAAAATTGTCACCTGTTCATAATATTTTTACTATAAATTACTTGCCAACGCGTGACTTATATATTTTGGTATGCTAATGAAATTAGCAGTTTATATTCAAAGCTATTTTGATTTAAAAATGGAATTTTATTGCGCATTCTTTTTTGAAGTATCAGTTAGTGGCCAAAACACCAAGTTCTGCGCCATTTCTTAAAGCCGCGACAGACATTTTAACTTGCTCTACGAAGAACGGAAGCGCTCACCTGCTAATACCATTAGTCGTTATCCATCCATTCGTTGACATTGAAGTTGCTGAAGGTTGAATGACTAGGCAAGCTACGTCACGAACTATTTGTTTTGTATCTCAGTGGTATCTAATTCACTGTCTGTATAAAGAGCAGGGTTGGGGGTAAGCCTCCTATAGTCCGGTCAAATAGGCGATAATTATGAAATGTAGCGTCAATTGTCCGTCCATTATGTGGCTTTGTGGTTTCGAATATACATTGTGGATTGTAGATATGCAAATGTATACAAAACTTATATTCAGGTATATGCCGGATTTATTTTTATCAAGGTCTCTGAACTTTGGAGGTGCGATAACTTTTCTGGTGGGAATGTTTTAAGTGTTATTGGATATTATGTTAAAAGACGAGCATTAGTAAGCTGGCGATAACTTACCATAGTTTATTGGGGATTTGGAAATGTTCTCTGCACCTCTGTTCGGCTCTTGGATTTCAATGAAATCTACGAAAGCAATTCTTTTCTTTTGAACTCATATGAATATGCTACTAAAACGGCACTATTTATTTTTTTTTCACTTTCAAAACTTTCGTAAGTTGTACTACACATTATTACAACAACGGGAAATTACTCACGTAAATGATAAATTGTCAATGAGGACACCGACAATGTTTCGATAAATCTACCTACATGAATTTTTAGTCTAGGCAAAAATATTCTACAACACGAACGCACAGAGGAAGAATGAAAACTGAGCCGTAAAAGTTGCCACATCAAACTTTCTTTGTCACAATAATCTATTGTCAACATATCATAATTCATCAAAATAATCAATTGTGACCATTTCACCTGCGAAATTACCGTAACGAAACAAATATTTTTTTGGTATATTTGTGCAATTTTGACAACAGATAACGAGAGAAAGACTTTCTTTTCAAAACACATTATTTCACCTTTTGGCGTAATTATTTTACCTTTGTTTCGTAACAAACTGTAATGGCCGGAACACTATCCTCCTTTGTTAGTGTTACAGTAACAACGTACTTTTTAGTGGTTTACGGTGTAATAAAATGTGAAGGAACAAGGGGAAACATTGCGGGACCGAGCGAAACCTTTTTAGAACTTTTTAAAGAACTTTATAGTTTTTTTTTCACGGCCAGAAAGAACTGGCCGGTTCTTTGAGTGTAAGGGTTATATTTTTTTAAGTTTGGCAGTTTTTGTGAGTTCTTCGAACGCGGCTCCGACAAAAGCTCCAAACGTTTTGTATCCCGAGTTTTTGTTTTGTTTTATCGAAGCTAAGTATACGTTTCAGTCTATTGTTTTTAAGGAGGTTTGTTGTCGGGATATTTAGTCTGGAAAAAATCGTTCTAGTGTACGCTTGTTTTTGATTTAGTGATCAACGAAATAAAATTTGTAATAACATTGTAAGTACTTATTGTTGGGTGGTTTGGTGAAATAACCTGTTTTTTCAAACCTGGATTAAAACGTAAGTTTTTCTACGAACCTATTTTATTTTGAACAATGGTTTTGTTATGAAAGCATGGAAGTGTGGATGCTTTGACCTCACTAGAGCTTTGATTCCCGCGCACCAACTGTTTAATTTGTATTTTTAATGGTGGACATTTTATCGCTATATAGCGCCAAACTACTGCAGCTGCTAACTAATCAAATCAAATCAAATCAAATCAATCAAATCAAATCATTTATTTGCAAGAATACATTATTATTTTACATGTCAGATCTTAAAACTATTATGGTAGATTGTATTCAGCCTGCACGCAGGCGTGCAAATGTTTTGTGAGTCATATAATTAGAATTAAGTATAAGTCAATAAGTTACAATTCAATTTTCCAAATACTCTTTCACACTGTAAAAACATTCTTCAATTAGCCAACCACTTAACTTTTTCCTAAACATATTTTCATTTAGTTCTTTTAATTCTTCCGGTAATTTATTGTAGATTGTGAAGCACATGTTATAACTATTTCTCTTATAAATATCCTTATGGCACTGGTGGTTATAGAGTAAATTTTTAAATTTAGGCCTTTTTTGCCGAGTAATCACATCGCCACGTTTTTTAAAGTAGGTTGGATGAATTTTACAAACAAACAAATTGCCCTAATATACATGCAGGTGAGAGTCAAGATCCTACAGTTCTTGAAGAGAGGCTTACAACTATCAAGAATCCAAGACCTGTTTATTACTCTCAGACATCTTTTTTGAAAATTGAAAACTCTCTCGACATCAACTGAGTTACCCCATAGTAAAAGCCCGTACCCCAGGACCGAGGACACATGCCCATGGTAAGCAGGTATAGCGGCGTCAAAAGAAACGGTCAGCTAAAGCAGATAACTTATAAAATATTTTTTTTCTATAATATTATTTTTTCTTCTAACTAGACCTAGACACAGAACAACACGACTTTTTATCCTGGGTGGGAATCAAATCCACAACCTACAGCGTAGAACAGTTTATTTGTATACATGATAGTAATTAGGATAATGCGTTTTTATACCACATTCCGTCTTATCCGGGCATCAGACTTTGCTAGTCTTTAAAGTAAATATCACCTTATTAATAACTATTATTATTTCCCTCAAACAATTCTCGATTTACTTCTGTGCCAGAGCCACGTACACCACCCTGCATTCCAAGATACGCCCAACTTCCAGCGATATCAACTCTCCAGCAATAACTCAGCCACAGATTAAGGCATAGCCACTATAACCTCGCACCCAGAATGCCACAGAAAATCACACAGTTACTATTCCCTCGCCTCCAAAGGGCTGTAGAATACTAAACAGTTTGTATAGCAGCGTGTCCAGAGTGCCATAGAATAATACATAGTTGGTATGTACTCGTGCAGATAGTGCCACAGGTTAGGGCATAGTTGGTAGGTCTTCGGGTCTGATAGCGCTCCCACTCTCCATAAAGCAGTATAACTCACTGGAATAAAATATTGCCAACTTATTTTTGCTTTTTATTGTGTCTAGCATCGACATTGTTTATGCGTTTCTTTGTGATAACAATTTATTTTGTTATTTCATATTTAGATAGGTATCTATGTACCTACTTTATGCCTACAAACAAGTAACTTAATAATATTAATAATTTAGGTGATTTTATTATCTACCGCTTCTTCCAATATGATAATAATATAATCCAGAGAAAGTATATTTAATTAAAAGATCAAATAGCTTGAACAAAATGAAATGTGAACTGCATACCTATTCAGTTAAAATAATTAAATAAGCTAGATTAAAATATTATTTGAGATATACAAACTCAAAATCAATTTAGATGGCTAACTGTATAATTTACTACGGGCAATAATTTACTACAAATAAAGAACATATTCGTTTTCATATTTTTATTTTGATATAAGAATTTAGCGTCATAATTCTATTCAATCACAAATTTATTTGCAATCCGGATCCAATTTAAATATTTTATAAAAAACACTCTTTACAGACCAGAGATAAGCTTAGATTCTTGAATAATAATCTACTAAAAATCAGGGACATTTCGTCCTACGATAGCAGTATTCAATTACTTACTTACTTATATATTTATAAGTATCCAGGTATACATCGATACTACATTCGAATTCTCTTTAACTTTCTTTAGCAATAACTCGTTGAAGATAAAATAATATCGTATCGGATACCGTAACACCATACCTATCTAGGTAAAAATTGATACTAGATTCGAATACTTTCACTTTGTAATAACTTTCTTTAGCTGAAGATAACATAATATCGGTACACGTAGCTAGGTATGATGTTACGATGTCCGAAAGGGTATTCGAATGTTGTATCAATTTATAAATTGATACTACATTCGAATACCCTTTAACTTTCTTTAGCAATAACTCGTTGAAGATAAAATAATATCGTATCGGCCACCGTAAAACAATCACAGAGAGTTTTATCTCAACGTGACGCGCACTGTGTCACGACTCGACAGACGTGACTAAAATACAAGCCGATTTGTATTCCAACTTTATATTCTTTGTTTTGATTCGTCACTGGGAATTTTTCTTTATTTTTAATCGCTTTTGTTGTATGACATTCGAGACAGAAACTTTTTTTACCAAGCGATTTCCTTGTCTGGGATACGTACTACCAACACTACTGAATAGAGGTAAATTTTGTATTTTTGTTTGTAAACAAAAAAATATTGGACCAATTTAAAAAAAATACTTCTATCAAAAGCTATATTATCAGCATGTAATATAGGCATATATTTTATTTAAAAAAATAGGGATCCCCATGAAAATTTCAATAATGTAACCTAAGGTTTTGTTTACAATCTATGTTTAATTTAATTCTTTGATACATCAATAATGTGTATGAAGTGTTTTGACAAAAAGTCATCCAAAAAAATTAATGACCGAAATTGACGAACAAAAAAACTTGAAGGTTATGCTTATCATCATTACCTACATACTTTGCTATCTACCCAAATAAATTAAATGAATAAAAACCCTTCCCAAATAAAGCATGTCACAGTAGGTATCTGCGGGACAATTTATTAGGAACATTACACGACCCAAAAGATACAATAAACCACCAAAGTAACACCGTAAAGCTAGTTCGTGCGCGCTTAGAAATACTTCAGGGTAACTTACTGAAGGTACTGTACTGTTCGGGTACTTGTTTCTTAGACTGTACTATATTCTGTGGAGGGATACATCAGCACTTGCAGTAATGATAAGGCTCTGTTTTCCACACAAATTTAAAGTCTGTACTCATCCTGGGCCCTTAGAAAGTCTATAGTAGTCTCAAGATTATAATTATTATTCCATGCATTGTAAAAATCCCCTCAGATCTCCTGGCGCTCAGATCTTTGAAGATATCTGAAACAAAAACGCACAAATATCTGAAGTTTGTAAATTTGTCATCAAAAATTACAATAATATAGTGGCAATTTGGATAAAATTTCACATTTGATAGTGCGAATAGTCCAGAGACTCTTGAGTAATTTATTTACTACTGAACAGTCGATGAGGGTTGATACCTAAACTACATATTACTGTCAAGCGATATTTAACCCGTTTTTTTGTTCTCAAGTATTATCAGGCATTATCAGGGCTGGCAAAGCTCTAGTGGTAAATATATATAAATAGAAGCAGATATTTTTGAAGGGTAAAATAAGAAATAAGGTAAAATAAAAGACATGATGTGAGTACAGCCTTACCTAAAGCAGGCGCGGTATAGACACCAGACCCAGCGCTTCGTTCTTGCTACAAACTGAACCTACAACTTGATATCCATCTCCAGAGGGCTTTGTTTACTCCATGTGCACCTAGGTTGATGTACCTATATGGATACTTATGAATAGGGCTGCCATTTCTAAAGTTGGCAACCAGGACAAGACGCGTGAAAACCCCGGATTTTAGAGCCCAGAACTCGGGGCAATTTAAAGCTTAATATTTCACAAACGGCTCCCTTAATCGAAAAGTTGATTTCACAATTCCGGCACAGTGCTTGTGTCGCGGGTGGCCAAATTTTAAACCCGGACTACAAATGAAACCCCGCCCGGACGCTCCCCGGACGCCCTCCAAACTAGGACAAATCCGAGGAAACCCGGACGGATGGCAGCCCTACTTATATGTATGTAAACTTTTAACTTTGAAGAGTTGTTTGTACTTATAAAATCAATATCCTCTCAAAATTTCAAAATTTCATTAGTGGTTTTGGCTGGGCGCTGGTATCTGTCAATGATTCAGGTCTTTTCATTTTATATACTTAGGTATCTAGGTTATAGATTTTATAGTCTAATTTTTTTTTGACATATATTTTTTAAAGTTTTTAAATAGTTCTTACATTTGATTCATAAACATAAACTTTCATTAACGTTTTATGTGGTAGGTATGCGTAGGTAGGTACTTACCTAAAACAAAATATTCATGATACCTACACTATTCACCTACACTACATTACTAACGATATTAACGCTATCATTCAAACATAAGCAAACGTAATAATTAAATTAGTCTGTACCTATTAGATTTTAAAACTAAAAAAATATTTTAAATATAATGTACCTACCTACTTAGATTTCTTCGTCAGTATACTTATCAGCAAAAAACAAACCTATATACCATGAGCACTAAAATGAATATAAATTATGATATTGCGATGAACTTGTCCTCGACAGGAACTAATTCATAATAATCAAACAGTAAAAATCTTGTAGCAGTATAATACGCATTCTATAGAATATTTAAAAATAGGTACTTGTTCTTATCTCAAACAACGTTGGTAAAACAATCAATCACATTTCATGTTCAGGTGCCATACCATAAGATCCATAAGTAATATCACAACAATATTACTTGTGGTGAAAAAGTGACAGCGCTATACGAGTTCGTAGTGCATCGTCATTTTCGCACCGCAAGTAATATTGTTTTGATATTACTTTTGAGCTTGTGGTACAGCCCCTGAACTCTACACGGACATGAAAAAACGGCTATTTTGAACTATTACTAACTAGCGAATTAATCATAACATTGTTTGAATATTCAACAGATAGATAACATAGAGATAGGGATGTGTAAAGAAACCATTTTCTTTAAATTTAAAATATCTTTAAAAAATAATGGTTTAGGTTTAAATTGTAGAGTAGCCAACCATGATGTACTTGAGAACCATTTGATATAGTTTCAAGGAAGTTTAAAGGAATTAATTCTATTCGCCGATGTGTTGGCGCAGCTAATTCAACGATATCTAAAACGCCTACCTTCTTCCAATCAACTCCGTTTATAATTGAACAATATTATGTGTCTTATTTCTAGATGCATAAAGTTCAAATTGCAATAGTATTGATTGTTTCATACACTTTTTTCTAAGATTACCATGAATAGATATATTATAGATTATAGACATCACGACTCTTGGATACAATATGATCTGAAGTCATGGCATTCGTGTTATAATGATGTCTTTGTTTCAATAAAAGTCCTGTAAGTTTTGGATACTTACATTTAGTTTTGCAATTTAATATGTGCAGTTTTAGGTATGTACCTACCTAAAACTGTATTCTATCAATTATCTACTTCCCATAGTACAAAATTTGCTTAGTTTGGGGCTAAGGGCATGAAGATGATGATGATTTTATTTTAATTGTATTGAAAATTTCACTAAGATATAATTGTAAAATCTAGCAAATAGTCAACCAAACCAAAGTCCATATCAAAAGCATAAAACGAATATTACAGAAACCTAAAGCGATAATTGATTAACGATTAAATAATAAGCCACCGCACTCGTAAAACAAAGATTAACATACATTTACGGTTGTAAATAGGCTATAACTTTGATTTTTACGACTAAATAATCGTAAAGACACCCCGCCACCGCGGCCGAGTTGGGGAGAACGGGGCATTCGGTCCAAGGTATGAAAACGTGGGTATTTCTAATTTGGTTATAATCGCGGACAATGCAAACGGGAGGCCCGTGTTTGATGCACTTTTATTTTACGACGCACTCATAACATAAAGCGTTGAACGTCTCAACAACAGTTAAGGGAACATTAGAGGGAGAGGGACGGAGATTGGTTTCGTTGGACGGTCTTTTTTGTGTTGTATTAGCACTTTGCTAAAATGCAAACGTCATGCAGCATCATTCTAAATTTGGAATTGGTAATATTAACTTCTACCTACGCTTTGGGAATAGGTTAAAAACTGGTAAAGAATATAGAGTCGACTGATAGAAAATGAAGCAAAAAGATTTTTACTTACTAAAATATGAAACGTGTGTGAACAAATTGTAAATTTAAGATGTAGATTTTTAAAGAAATTACTGAGATTTAGGTATGTCTAAGTACCTACCTATTTATTTAAGTAACTAAATAATTATATAAAAACTGAGTCATTTTGACTTCATTTGTAAATGAATATGATAGGCCAAATAAAGATACTTACCTAGTCAAGCAGAAGGGGACAGAATACATCGGTCTAAGCGTAGAACGATATACCCTGTTGGCTTCGTTGTTGGCTGCCTGCCACTGAATAAAGAATGTTTGGATGTGGCAAAGTCGTAGCAGGCAACTACTTATTATAGTTCCTCAATTCCACGGTTGTGTTGTATTTCGCAGAATATTGTATATGGCTAGGGAGTCTATCGAGTTCTTAAAACTAAACAACTAATGCATATGCTATCAACAATGGCTGATAAAATTTATTCTAAGTATCAAGACTGATATGCGCCAAAGTTAAAATAGCAAAGATGTTATACAACTGGGTTTATGATATTTTTTTGCTATTGGGTACCTACCTAGGTGTCTGGTAGGTACTAGCTTATGTCATTGGCTAGATGTTTTTACGACACTTCTTTAAAGCCTACAACATAACCATACACTTGGATATAGTTAGGTACCTACCTACGTATAATGTATTTCACTTTTAAAAATGTAGCAAGTGGTAGGTACTTACTACACATTATGTCAAAAAGGGGAAAACTATCACGTAAAAAAATATCGATAAAGACATCAACGATTTCGATTCATCTATAGAATCTTCATCAGGGTGCGTTAGATCTGACAAGCTCACGCAAAAATATGAATCGAAACATTGTCGGTGTCTTACTTAATTACATTTTATACGTGAGTAATTTCCTGTTTTAGACATTATACGTATAATGTAGTTACAGCTCTTCTACTTGCTTCGTAATTCGGTGGGTCCAACCACCTAATTTTGCTGCGTCCGCACAGTGAGCCCATTATGGTTTCCCTGGGCCAAAATTCCAAGTAATTAAACAACTGAAATTTTAACAGTGCCCAGTATAAATTTAATAAGGATGGGCCATTCACAGTGTAAACGGAGTAAATGTTTGGGTTTGGCCAAAAACCAAAATGTTTCGGACGGCGCGGCGCGTTGCGTCGTAGTTTTAACGTGGTAATCGGACGTATAAAATATTACATGCAGTCACGAGAATTTCCGAAACAATAACAAAGTATTTTCGGGCAAAAAAACTTGTATGAAATAAAACTTAATTTACCTTTAAATAGGTACATAACTGTGGATATCATTAAAAATGTGTTTATTTAACTAACAATGCATTATAAATTACTTTAATGGTTAATTTGTTTGAAAAACGTAGGTATTTATCTTAATTATTGTAAGCTGAGTTAATAGGTAAAGAAGTAAAGTCAGAAACTACAGTTTTTATTATTGATTGTGTAAAAAAAGGAACACAGAGTCAAATACCTATTTGTTAGTATTGTAGATATAATATTTTAAATCTGTTATACACAACTAGATAAATATTTTAAGTAAATTCCAAAAAAAGAAACAGCGGAAATAAAAATCAGCAACGTTTTAATTGAACAACGGAACTGAGATTCAGCAAGTGCAGAGTAAACGTCGTGAATCGCCCAATAATAATGAAAGTGATGGCGGTGTCGCCGTCGGTGTATGAAGCGCCAGTTTCGGCTACATAAACAGCCAGTATACTAAAATACCACTCTAACTCAAACCCTACTATCAACCTTAATGCAAAGTGATACGGGTGGGAATCGAATGGTGCGCGGGTCGGTTTACATTGATCCAAGATTGTATAACCCCCCACTCTATGTCAGCGGGAGGGGCCCCGCAAGGACGGCTCACACACAGACAAAATGGCTGACTTTTGTAGAGAGCGCATTGGAGTGACAACACGCGTTTTGTGAGAGTTAACTGTGATTGGTTTTATTTATTGTAGGTGAATGATATTGATAACACTAAGATTAGCCGGTTATTTATTATAAGATACTTACCTACTTAATAATATTTTGTTACAAATTTGTTGTTTTCTAATTAAATACGTTTTAAAATAGTTACTAACGTTTCAAAACACTAATTAAGTAAAATTAAAAATATTAAATTTATAGTAAACGTTGTTGGTTCCACATTTATTAGTAATTTACCTATACGAACTTTACTACCTTGTGTGTTAGGTTCTGTTTGTTTACCCAAAATATAAAATAAAATGATAACAGTCTCTAAAGTAAGTAAAATATAATAGAGTAGAATAGTTTATTTCAAACAAACTTATGAAACACTTGTAGGTACGTACCTATAACTTAGATATACCTAAAAGGTAAGTCATATTAAATATGTAGTATAAACATCAAATAAAAAACTGCCAGTAAAAAAAACATCGGTAAACGAACTCTGTAATATATTTGGTTTGTATATATACCTACACCTATTTATATTATTATATTTTGTACGCATACGTTATCATTTTATCATCACTTATCAATAAATTAATTTATTTAATAATAAGCTTTTTTATAAAAACGCAATAAATCGCATCTTTTTATCTTTTAAAAATACCAACTATATAATAACCTGCTACTTTTTGTATGCTCTATAAAAAATCCTTTTCTTAAAACCAGACGCATGTAAACCCACTTCAAAAGGTAAAACGAGGGTGGATATTTTCAGCCAACACGACGCTTCCCGCCGTTGCGCCGGCGGACTTTCTTTTTGCTCTCCGTGACAAGTCTTTTATTATCCACTACGGCAAAGCCAATGGGTAATCTTATATCTATCAACTATGCATACCTACAGCACTTTTGTTCAAGCCTAAACTATTGCTATGGATGAAAGCTTTACAAAACTTTCTTTACTATCTATATAGGTATAGACAGATTTATAAAATTATCATCTATTTTGCCCTTTTCGTTACTGATTCTTATTTTTGTTTTTAAAGCTGAGTTAGACTTTAAATGTATAAAATGATAGCAGATACTTGCACATAATATTGTTTGTAAACAATGTGATACATACAATGAAAAAATAATGTTTCAAAACATTTTGATGCCATAATTAAGTAGGTACGTATCTACCTACTAGATTTGTGCGTGTTGCAATGCACGTTATGCACGACCATGATGATGCTGCGAAACGATTCACTGTAAAAAGATGTTATCGAGTGCGAACGTTACCATTGCCTAAATTTATTATTGTCACAATAGTTAGGTTACCTACCTACGTACATCTAAAACAAAATTATGGCTTTGGGATCTTTTGGCTAGAGACAACACTATTTGCACCATTATTTGCAATATACCAGCTATTTAACTTCCACAAAATTCAAACCATTGAACATTTTATATAGAAAGTTATCAAATCTAGTGATTAATTTTATTATTATCTATTTTTTTCATTTGTCATGCTATTGAAATGATTACAGAATAGGTAGGTACCTAATTAAAATCAAGCGTCTATGAAGAACATTGTTTTTTGTAGGTACTATCAGTCACAAAGCCTTTTAGAGCTACAAACCAAATACAACGACCAAGTAAGAATCAGTGACACCTAGAGTTATAAACCCAATGATATAAATAAATCAGATCACAAACTGCAGCAATTTATAATGGAAATTAGAATAAGGAAGCGGAATAATATATTTCATTCTATACAAATAGCAAGTGGCATAAAGCATACAAAACTAAACAATGGCGGTGGTCCCATACAAAATTATCACATGGCCACGATCCTATTGTAACTCTGCCATACAAACACATCCTTAGATATGTTTGAAGTTTATTTCTGCGCTGGAACTGAGATAGCTTTTCTAGTATGTAAAACACATTTAAATAAGAGTAGAATGCCCGAGCAGTCGGCGTTATTGCGCTGTTAATGTGAAAAATCGAAGAGTCGCCCGGATATTTCCGTGCTATAAGAAAATATACTAAAATAAAATTTAGGTAGGTATCTACCGTTCTTTGTGTAAACTTGTTCATTCTCAGAATGACCTAAAGGCAAAATACCTGACACAAAAGACGGCACTCACTCGATGACAGTCTCAAATAAGCGACTATTCGACGAGTATTTATTTATAAGACTGTGGCCTAAAATTTACCCACTGCCATAAATACAATAAAATATTAGTTCAAGCTTATTTAACATTAGAAGCAGCGGTCTACGAATACCTACATAATGCAGTTCATCAACAATTATTGTAGGTGCCTTCTCTACAACTACATAGTTCAAGTTATTTATAAATTAATCTACAGCCAAACGTAGCTATGGTATGTCCGCGTAGTATAGAGTATGTAAGTATGTTCCTATAGGTATTATACTGTCTGAATCAAGCCCACATAACTGGGAGGTAAGCACTAGTTATCAAAAACCAAGACAGTCCGTCGCAGATGTGAATAAGAATAGTTTCAAGCCACGTCTCCAACATCATTGTTCTATGTTTGGCACTCGCAGACTCGCTAGCGATTAAATTAACTGGTGCCCACGAATCTGATTAAAACGCACCGATTGTTCCATAAAACAATCATGCAGCGAGCCCCATGGTGTGAACACAAACTCTTGCGCGGGAGTTGAATGCTAAGACCGTCTCGGCGCCGAAGCACGTGCGCATCGATGGCTCGAAATATTTATAAGAAAAAATATTGTTTATGGCCAGAGTGATGAGAGAATAAGTACCTACCTAAGTGAATTGTGAGGAGTAGAGACAATACTATCAATTTAAAAAATTACCATAAAAACATAGATGCATATAGAGGGATTTTATCGATTATAGCACAGGATTTCCTAGTTTAAGTGATAGTGATACTGATAGTAGGTACCTACTCTTGTTAGCGTTTTGTAATTAAATAAATAAAAAATAGAAGGATGTGCAAAAATATTTGAAACCTGGTACCAATTTGACCTGGCATACATATCCATCAATATTTTATTTTATTTATTTTCTCCTCAAACTCTTTAAATAATTGAGAGTTATTCATGTTTACCTTCATAACTCGGAACGGTATTTCAATAATTTGTCATTTTAATATTGTTCCAATTGAAAAGACTTATACAACGTGATTTTTTTCTAAGACCTTTCCAACGTTATTTGAAGGTGGTACGAATCTGCCCATTCTCCTTTAGCCTAGATAAATATTTGGATTAAAGTAGGTACCTACCTACATACCATACCATATAGGATTTCTTATCATTATCCAAAATGAGTAAATTAAGGCTAATTCTTACTTTTGTATGGAATAACCGCCACATTTTAGTCCCTTTTATTTTAAGAAACTGGTTAGGTACTAAATTACTGACTGACTGAAAATGTATAATAGGCAGGTTAGGTTAGTTAGTCACCTAGGTACCTACTAGGTACCTAGGCAAAGCCTGAAGCGCAAGGCAAGAAGTATGAAAATATTTTATTATTTTTAATAACTTTACTACACCCAGAAAATAATTAAACATTAAATAAGTAAATTAATTTGTAGAAAATAATATTTTTAAGTTGCTGGAATAATTGTTGAAAAATGGTATTGGATAGATATAGCCCACTGTTCCTTTTTCCAATGTTATTCAAATTAAATAGAATTTAAAGTGTTACTTAAAAAGACTTGCAAGAATTACGGGCTATAAACTTTTACTTACCTGCTCACAAGTAAATTTAAAGTGTCATAAATATGGGCTAGTTATACCTACCAACTTATTATAAAATCTTGCTTTCACCTACTAACAATGATATAATCTGTCGACACGCCCGGGAAACGGTAAACGTGTTTACGAATTTAAATTGCCCAATCAATTTTTAATTTGGAAGTGGGTTCCGTACCACCTTACCCAATTTGAGGACACCTACCTTATTCGCATTTCGATTGGTAAATTGTTTGTTTAAATCGTGGATGGTCGTTTTTTAGGGTTCCGTACCCAAAAGGCAAAAACGGGACCCTATTACTAAGACTTCGCTGTCCGTCTGTCTGTCTGTCTGTCCGTCCGTCCGTCCGTCTGTCTGCCACAGGGCTGTATCTCATAAACCGTGATAGCTAGACAGTTGAAATTTTCATAGATTATGTATTTCTGTTGCTGCTCTAACAACAAATACTAAAAACAGAATAAAATAAATATTTAAGGAGGGCTCCTATACAACTAACATGTTTTTTTGCCGTTTTTATAGAGATAATGGCACAGAACACTTCGTGCGCGAGTTCGACTTGCACTTGGCCGGTTTTTTTAATCCACTCGTGGTAGGCTTACCTACCAACCTTTTCTATATTTAGGTAGGTAATTAAAAAAAACTGAAACTGGTTGTTTAAACTTGAATCTTGTTCATTATTTAGAATTTCGGTGAAAAAAATGTGGGTTAAAAGCTAGTTAATAATTCTTACATTTTCCAATATCCCAATGCTTGAAGTAGGTAGTTAGGCAGGTAGGTAATGTAGATAGGTAGGTAGGTACCTACCTACCTACTACATCACCCGCCTAAATTTCAATTCATTACAACATAAAAATAGGTATTCATAGGTATGTATTTTTGTACAATTTAGAATAAGTTATACCTACTTATTGATAACAATTGTAAATAATAAATATAAAAAAATATAATTTTAACTTTATCTCACCCGAAACAATCTCATTCACGCAAGAGTAAAAGAGACAGACATACTATCGATCTCACACAACTGTAGAGCTTTGCTTGCTCAGAACCATAACGGCTTTGGAACAAAAAGCTTTCGTTTACCGTCGATTTTTCGACAAACACAACAGAAAATAACACTATTACTATCATACACTGATGAATTCTACACTTTCTCACATGTTTTTGATAGAAACGGGTAAAAGAAAACGGTTTAAAATAGTAAAATCACATTGAGCGGTCGTTGCGAAACGCATCGGTCGCCATATCCGAATTCCTGTTTGCAGGGACGAACTTGCGGATGCAATAAGCATAATGTAACCCATGAATGGATATTGTTATTATTTTAAAAAATATTAATTCGGTTTATTTATTTTAATAATATCATTGTAAATTTTGTTTTTTGTTAACCTATGTTTTAATGTTTGATATAACTTTTATTAAATAAATTTGTTAAAAGTCTACTTTTTGTACATAGTAGATAGGTAGGTACCTAGTTAGCATTATATAGGTAGGTATACCTACGTAACAGGTAGCAAGCCCATCACCTCAATAATTACTTACCGTTCTTAAAATATACTTAGGTAAATTAAATACCTACCTACCTACCTATTTGAAATTCGAAATTCTACTTTATCACATAACAAAAATTTACAAAATTTTATGGATAATCAAACATTTTATATTTTATAATCAAAACTTTTTCTGCTTTTGGAAGAGAAGTGTCTTGTCTATCCACGCTGGAGCCACATCACGCATAATTATTATTATATAGGTATTTAAAAAAAAAACCTTTTTGATACGACATACCGCACTGGTATGGTGCTGCTTATTCACTAAAACGTAATTTTCTGAACTTACATAATGTGTGGGAATGCGTCACGTGAGAGTGCTATCGCAGGATTCGTGGGTAGGTAGATAACTAGGTACTTGGTAGGTAATCAAAATTATATTATATTCGTACTTAGTAACTAGCGATCATCACTCGCATGCCGATATCAAGAGCGAGTGGACAGAACCTAACTTAACTAAAACAAGTTGAAATATTAGAGACAAAGATAGTTATCAACACAACATTATATTCATATTTGAAGGATGCTCGATATTTTGCCATAGCTGCGACAATCCTAGGTAGGTAGGTACCTAAGCTAAAATACGGTTCACTAAATTGTAATATTTTAGTACTTACGTTACAAAATAATACACTACTTTGCAATGTCGTCACAAATATTCACCTTAATCCGTCCCTGTGCATGCACGCTCCGCCCATTACAACAACAAAAGTTGGCGTCGTTCCTTCAAAATATCTCGTTTGGAGGCCATTTTGACGATCGTGCTAGAAAAGGATGGGCTATATCGCACAGTCGTTACGACCCCGCGTGCGTGAATGAGACAATTATGCAAAGATTGTTTAGTTTTAATGTCACTGTGAAGTGCGTGGGGACATTATTTTCTTGTATGTGTGCTGTGACGCAGAAGGTTATCCGGTGCCTATTCATATCGTTCTGGAGAGCAGGGAGAATTTAGTTTTAGGTTAAACAATTTTTTTTGTTTTTGTTCAGTAACATTATTGCTACTTAATTAAAAAAATAAGTAGGTACCTAGGTAGGTGCCTACTTACTACCCACATAAGTATTTATATAGTTACCTACTTACTTAACTATATCTAGGTTAGGTCAGTAGTCCTTTATAGGTAGGTATAGGTACCTACTTAAGTAAGTACCTACCTACCTACATTATAAAATAGGTGGATTTAATTTCTTAAAATAAAAAATATTAAATACTTAGGTAGGTAGTTATATTTCATAAATAAAAAATATGAACGGTTTACTTAAGTAGGTAGGTACCTAGGTAACCTACTTTCTCAACATCATCTTTTTTTCTCAACATTATCTACCTACTTAACTAACTACTTACATACTTACTTAGTTAGGACTGACAAGTCCATAGATTGCGTCATTTGTTCCTGCTTAGGTAGGTAGCTAGGTAGGTCCCTACCTATTTGAAGAAAGAATAGAACAACACTCCAAAAATAACCAAGCACGCTACAAAGCGGCAACCACGCCGCTTAGCAAGTTTGTTTTTAAAATGCCTACCTAAATTTATCAACGTTTAAAAAACGAAAACCGCTCCAATCTCTACAAAAATGTAGTAGTGATAACAATTTAGTAAATCACCAATTCCACATTTTTACGACATATCCATTCAGTTGAGGGTTGCCTACTCATAAAACCCGAATCACTGACGTGACGTGACGTACCAAAGTGCCAAGACGACGTGGTTCAACCAGCAACAACTAGGTGGCGCTTAAACAAACACTAAACCGCGCTCATAAAAATAAATTTTATTGTTATGACGAAAATAAAACGCTTGTCGTCAATTTAAACATCATTTAACTGTGCAATAAGATTTATTTTACGATTAACAAGTGTCTTGATGAATTTGTATTACTCGGGTGATGAATATAGCTATAAAATTCGCGTTTATGATCTTATTATCGCTTTTCTATTGGCACTTAATAATATGATGTTTAAGGTATCACATCTTCGTATGAAATAGATATGACAGGTTGTGTAGTTAAGGCTATAATAAAACAGAGTGTTTGATTATTTTATAAATAGACAGCCAATATAAATAGACACGTTTGACTCACTGACTCACACTGTTTTCATAATAAGAGTTATTCAACTTTCCGCTGCGATAATTTTAAAAGGTGAAACGTAGTGAAGCTTTTGTTTATTTTATTTCTTTAATAAAATTAAAGCAAGGAATTTATTTTACCTACCTATTATTATCTAAATAGGTAAGTACCAACCTGGTTTTAATAGTCAAGTCAACTAAATATGATAAAAATAACTTAACATAATAAATAACTTAATAGTAACTTAGTCATGTGCTATTTTTTATTCAACCAAAATTACTTAACGTCCCTGTTTGAGCTTTGCTTACTTTTATGCATCCTGCAAACCTTTTTAGAACTTCAAATGACTTCAATGGTTCCGAGCTTAGTGCAGTAGCTTTAAGGGCATTAATACAGATGGCGCTTTTTGCAGCCTTTGAAAGCTCTCTGACCTTACCTGGTTTACGATTATTTTTTTTGAGTTTTACCTTATTGTAACGAATTTTAGTTTACCTAGTTAATAATAATAATATCTTTATGTAATATTTTTACTTTAAAATAGAGTTTTTTCGCTTTTATAAAATATTTATTAAATTTCATAGGTTCGCAATACTCACGATAGATGGCGCTTCAACGAGCAGTCTCTGGCGATGCTTTGATCACCTAGGTAAGACCACCTTACTAATATTATAAAGAGTTAGGTACATACTCGTCGTTTTTTAGATTCTGAAAATTCCCTTACAAATATTTAAATTCATTATAGGTACTTACTTACTTGGCCATTATTTTCGAAGAACTATAAAAAATAAGTAATAAGTAGTCAAACTTAGTTGGACCTACTCAAAGAGGAGGAGTGGCTAGGATGGCTTCTGATGCTCCCTGCATAGTAGCTAGCAAGTAACGTAGATAGTATGTAACTTACCCACCTAGGCACTAAAATAGTTTATTTACCTAATGAATTTTATAGTTTGGTTTAGATTTTATTTTTTTGTTGGGTGCTCTACCACTCGACGACTCAATGGTTGGCTGAAACTCAGGGATTCAATCTAATAAGTTCAAGTTCAGCTGCAGGTAGATACTATTGACATCAAAAGTATATATTTATCAGAACAAAGATTCAAAAGAGATTTATGAAGGAAAATTGTAACTTACTTACATCAAAAATATTATGTTGGTAGCTTCTCCAAGACTGTTTAAAAAATATCATCAATTAGAACACTATAGAGAACTTTTTTTTCTTAACATTGGTAGGTACCTAAATCGAGATCGGTAGGTACGTCCTTTTATTATCTCCAGTAGCTAAGAACTTGATCATAAATTATAAGTATGCGTTCGGAAACCTCATAAACATCAGCAATCATAAATTAACAGTCTATAAACTAGTGATTGTATCAATCCGAGCATCTCAGCTCAATAAAAAGGAAAATTACAGTCATAAAACCACAGCGCGAGTAAAACCAGACATCTAGACGCTTGGTACAAATCGTCGAGTCGTTATATCCTCACACGATGAAGACATAAACTATGAATGACTCCTTTATCTCTATTAAACGG
Source organism: Hydriomena furcata (assembly GCA_912999785.1). NCBI lineage: Eukaryota > Metazoa > Arthropoda > Insecta > Lepidoptera > Geometridae > Hydriomena > Hydriomena furcata. The sequence continues at coordinate 5,440,289 of OU538831.1, read as the reverse complement.
GTGATACTTTAAACAAGTCAATAATCGTTCAATAAATGTCCAAAGAACGGCATAATAACAATCCACGTGCTCTGGCCGCCTACGTCCATAAAGTTTCTAATTTATATAGAGGTTTAGCCCCAGAGGCGGTTAAGAAACAATGTTGCCAGAGATCTCAATTTTGTACGATCTACCCGAAATGGCGGAATTGACCATTCCTGGGAATTAGGATGTTCTCGAGATTTGCAGATTTTGTCGCGGGAATTGAATGAGATCAGAAAAAGGTATGCTCTCGCCTATCTAAGGGATTCTTACCATGTCTGTCTCTTAATAAACTTGAGAGACTATTTTATTTAGTGTAGGTAGGTACCTAGGTAATTATAAGTGTTATAATCATTAAATAAAATTGATGATTTTAGGTAGGTAGGTAAAAACCAATAAAACCCCATCGATAATATTAGTTAATAGGTACCTACCTATTAACTAAAATTATCGATGGGGTTTTATTGGTGTAGTCCGTTTTCGACCCACGTTTTCTCACTTGCTTTAATGTGTAGGTAGGTACAATAAGGTCTTTTAGATAAATAAGGTATCAACATGAGATAATTCAATTTACAATTCAAAAAGTACTTACACATGTAACGAAAATTACAGTTTTGTTTACCTTAATTTTTTTTCATGTTAGAAGCATTTGTATACCTAAATAAGTAACCCGACCTTCACGAACATGTAAGTTAATCCGGTTCCCACAAATTAAAGAAAAATCTCACAACACAAATAATCTGGCTATGTTTACTGGAAGTCCTCTAAATGGCGCAATTCACGTGACGTTTATGACTATACAAGTGGCTGTAAAAATCGTGTTTACGATGCGCCCGGGCAAAGCGTGCCATGCGCATACGCAAGCCGCCCCTAGTGCTGCCTGACGTACCAACGTAAGAATAAAAAGCCGGACATTTTCAATCAATTTTTTGATGCACTTTCTTCATAGAGATATAGAGCCGCCTCAATAGAGCTTGCCTCAGAGATTTTAATAATCAAATGATATGGGTTTATTCGGGATTTGCAAAACTTGACCGATTTTTCGATTTTCCGATGATGAATGCTTGTCGACAGTCTATTATTGAATTGTATAAACAAGTATACTAAATAAGAACCAATCTTGCATAGCACCTAGCTGTTCCTGTGAACCGTCCGTGAAACTGTCACGGACGGTTCACTGTCAGTTTACTTTCTCGAAGACGGTGGTATCTTCTGTGGTTGGCTTTTCCGGCTAAAGCCAGCACTGCAATCGTAGTTTGATGTTGATGCGAATCGTATCTGTCGATTGAATGGGGTCATTGTTTTTCTTGAGGTTTGTAGTGATAAAAGGCCGATATACTGTAGCTAAGTAATACTTAGCTTAGCAATATAGTGTTTTTGTGTTTCTTTTTAGGGTTCCGTACCTACCCAAAGGATAAAACGGACCCTATTACTAAGACTTCGTTGTACGTCTGTCCATCTGTCCGTCTGTCTGTCACAGGGCTGTATCTCATGAACCGTGATAGATAGCCAGTTGAAATTTTCACAGATGATGTATTTCTGTTGCTTGTCTAACAACAAATACTAAAAACAGGATAAAATAATCATTCAAGGGGGTCTCCTATACAACAAACATGATTTTTGCCGTTTTTATAGATAATGGTACGGAACCCTTCGTGCGCGAGTTCGACTCGCACTTGGCCGGTTTTTTATAGATAATGGTACGGAACCCTTCTTGAGCGAGTCCGACTCGCTCTTGGCCGGTTTTTTTGTCTGTTTTTTTAACTTTACTAGATGAGATTTATTATTCAAAAATGACTTCTTAAAATGATTTGCTTCAAATACCACAATGCCTATCAGTTACAACCATAGAACCTACTATGTTTATGTACTTTAATTATATTAGCTTCTTTTTTGTTTGATAGTTTTCAGGTTAATGAGCTTTTATCACGAATATTCGGTCAGACAGTCTATCTACCTACTAATCTATACCTACTAAAACTGTGAATTTGGAAATAATCACCATAGAGTCATTTTCGTTTTAGGTATGTAGGGTAGGTGGGTAGGTGATCATAAAAAAAAAGGTAGACCCCAAGCCGTGTTTGTTGCCTGATTCTTCTAGGCTTGATGGTCGCGTGGAATCGGCGTAGCTTCACCTAGTTCCTAAGACGTTTCAAAGTGATCCTTGTGATTTTATTGAAATAAATGATTTTTGAATTTGAATTTGAATTTGAATTTGGTATCTAACCTAAAACTATAACACTTAGGAAGGTAAGGAATTCTACGTAAATTAATAGACTCACGTAAACAATTTATAAATAACGAATAATATAGTTAAAAAAAACTAAAAAACACGCTTTTGTTAGGTATAAATTTTTTTGTATTGTCATCGATCCTTATATGTATGTAAAGTTTCAAATGAATCCGACGTTTTGAAGTAGGTCAAAATCACGTTCAAAGATTCCGTCAGATACATAATATAATACCCAAGCTAATAAAAGCGTGTTTTAAATATCTTACTATTTAAAGATAAAAGAACACATAAAATCAATAGATTCAGTTTTAATCGCTTGTATGTAAAAATGCAAAGTCCAATTTGAATCTCTTTGGATCAATAATTCTTATAAGCATCAGATACCTACAAGCGTGTGATTGTTGGATGCTCTGATACCATCAAGTTCGACAGTTTTTTTTTTAAATAACCGCATGGTAAATATTTGCCCTCACGGGACTCTTTTCAGCTAGAAGTTTGTAGTGTTACCTACTTCGTTCCTTTGGTAAGTAAGAACTCCTTGGTTAATACTTTTAATTATTTTTTCTTGTTTGAGACTTCACCTTGTTATTACGGCACCACAATGAAGCTCTACGCAGCATTAGGCAAAGGATCATTGAAAAAAATTATAGGCCGTGTTTGTTTCCTGATTCTTCTAGGCTTGGTCAGGGACAGGCGTAGCTTCACCTAGAGCTCCTAAGACGTTTCAAAGTGATTCTTGTGATTTTATTACTACTTTTTGACTTTGACTTTGAATCGTATTATTGTGATTACCTATCGATATAGTAACCTGATTTATGTAGTTGTGTTGTTACCAATTCGTAGATTCTGATTGTGGGTTACAGGAAATCAGAGTATCTACCTAATTACCTACCTAGGTTTTGAATTATTTATTTATTATTACTGTAATTGCACTTAAAATAAATACAAAACGGCGGACTTAATGTCAAGGCATTTTCTACCAGCCAACCCAATTGGTAGTAGGAATGGTGGTTGGCAACAAAAAAAACTTCATTTATGTCACTGATGTTTGTTTATTAATATTTTACCACTGGCTATGCAAAATTGCACTCAATGTCCATTGACTATCCTCCGTCTTCTTACACTTCAACTTCTAGCATTTTAATTACATAAGTAGGCATTCTAGAGCTTAAAAATGACTTTTATATTTTTATTGAAAACCGGTTGTTTTACTAGGTGGGTGGGCAATATCAACATTGGTTGATGACTGAATCTAACTTAAGAACTTGTTATACAAGTTTTTATCAGCCATGAACACTGAACTAATTGACCAATCTGGACTATTTAAAAAATACTTTAAACTGTAATTGTACACAATATTGTCCCTAATTTGCTCAATCACCTATAGGAAAAATCTCCTTTTAAAACCCCGTCCCTTTATCGGTAAATATTTGTTTAAAGATGTTACAATAAAAATGTGGACGTCTGGTAGGCAGCGTTAAAAGCCATTCATTCGTTTGATGACTTCATTTGGACGCGCGAACTGAGTGCTCTTGCGATAATGCGCTATTGTTTACCCTTCGATAGTGCGGTATCCACTGCACGTGCCACACTGCGCTAGAAAGAGACAGCAAGATACTTCGCACCTCCGTCCCCGCCGCACCACCGTCACGAATCACAGCCCATCACTTTCAAGCCAACGCAAAATGCAAACGAGCGAGCGTAACAGCAACATCACCCGTAAAAACAGGTAGTAGAAGAAATAATAATCATCTTTACGACTTCTCACTCTATTCAGCACCTTGTTACGATACTCCGCGCTCATTGTGGCTCGGTCGAGGAGCGGTTGTAAAATCTTTTCTTTACTGGCCCGTTTCACTAATTGTACGTTTATGAGTTTACGACTTTTGCGGCTTAACTTTTCAGTGGCTGTCGTTTATTGAGGTTTTGTTACCTTTTCAAAGGCGGTTGGACAAATGATGCAAACTGTGCACTTTATGATTTACTCGTATTGTATTTATTTTTACAATCAGCAGTAAGCGCCACTTACGCGCCAACTACCTACCTAGTAGGTAGGTAGTTGATGATTAACTGATCAAAGCAACTTACCATATCTTTTTCTAAGCTCATCAAATAGACGTGCCGTACCACGTGCTTCAGTAGGTGTGATAAGAAAGGGAAAAGAGAGCGTTACTGATAATATTTATAGTCATTAGCGAAAAGGGGACGGAACAATCGGTGGTGTTGCGAACGCAGGCAGCGCGCGGGGCGGCGCGCGTGTCTCGGACTCGGCGAGGCAGACAGTAGATTGCGTGAGCCGAGTCGCGTCGGTCGCATACGGCATACAGCCGCGCGCTCTCGCCACACGTGACACAAAACTTCGCTCGCGTTGCACGCTCCGATCCACAGAGATCTGAATTTCAAAAAAAATATATAAACACATACGCCAGCACCTAACCCGGCACAGTGAGACGTACTGGCGCCGCAGACGAAACCGCTTAAAAAGTCGTAAAACCCGCGGCACGCGCTCCCGAGTCGTAAAATAATCGTAAAAAGTAAACACACGTCAACTGGCCTTTATCGCCAACGAAGCCCATTATGACGCTCGAGTGACGTTTAAGAGGCAATTAAATTAATAAAATTAAAACAACACTGTCCGTATTTGGAGTGACATTGGCTGAGGTCGCGTTATCACGGCGCGTGGGGCCGCGATGACATAAGTGTTTCCTAGTTTTTTTTTCTAACTGAGTGACGTTCGTGCCGGTGATTGGACAGAATGAACTCTTACTTCGAGCAGGGTGGTTTCTACGGGGCGCACGGGGTGCACCAGGGTGGTGCTGGGGGTGACCAATACAGAGGTTTTCCTCTGGGGCTGTCGTATGCTCAGCCGCACGCGCTGCACCAGCCGCGGCCGCAAGATTCGCCATACGATGCCTCTGTGGCGGCCGCTTGCAAATTATACGCAGGTGAACAGCAATACGCCAAGGCAGATTGCACGAAACCAGGCGGTGAGCAACAGAATGGGTACGGAGGAAAGGAAGGCTGGGGTTCTGGTCTTGGAGCCCTGGTGAGGCCGGCCGCTTGTACCCCGGAAGCAAGATACAGCGAGTCTTCAAGCCCTGGACGAGCCTTACCGTGGGGGAACCAGTGCACCCTGCCAGGATCAGCGGCAACCGCAGCGCAACCCGTGCAACATCAACCTAGCAATCACACATTCTACCCATGGATGGCCATAGCAGGTCAGTCAACCCTACTATCTCTATATATCTATCTATATTTGCATTTTTATCTCAATAAATATATAACTTGCCTACATACCAGGACCTACCTAGGCAATTTTGTTTTACCTAGGTTTGTAATCAAGCAATTTTTAATAATGGAAAAATATATTTTAAACACTACAACAACGACAATTTAAAACAATAACGATTACCATCTACCTGTTACAAGAACAAAATTTGATTGGTGGTTATGTTCGACTCGTAATTTGACTGCACTAAAATGCCGCATCCCAACAAGTCCTGTCAAAATAATGCCCAATTCTTGTAAGAGGCCAATAAGAGTTACCTCGTAACCAGTAGCACGTCAAGAAAAGCCGACAACTCAAGTGTCAATAAAAAGCACATAAAACGAACGACCCTCGTTAGCACCTTATTAGTGAAGACAGATTTAAGTGCCATTCATGATTTTATTGTGGTCATCAAATCTCGGAAACTTCTCTAAATAATCAATTTGTGACAATAAAAATATCGTAAAATTATAATTGGTGCTTATCATAAAATAGAACAATAAAAATATTAGCTTGAGCCGAAAGCGGTGCCTCGGGCAATGCTATAGTGGTTATGGAGCAAATTACATAAAGATTTGACTAACATGATAATTGGTAGGTTACCTACTTAATTTATTAACAAATTGTATTTTATTTAATCAAACCAACAGTCGCGGGTTTGAATGCTGGCCATGCATCGATCGATAAAAAATTATAATGAGCATTTGCACACGTGTTCAAAACGGTGAAGAGAAATATCGTGAAGAAACCAGTTAGTATTATTTCAAACAGCACGGCCTCTGGCTACCCCCTCATCTTTAAGGGTCGAAGCGCATGGAGAACTGAGAGGAAGTCGACCGTACTTAGGGATCGATAACAGTCCTATTTTTTAATTCAATTTATAGGTACTCATAATATGCTCATACTTAATTGTGATCTACTTGGTAATGACTTAGGTACTTTCCGGTTGAAAAAATGTCATATTTTTATTAACACTTTATCTCACAAACGGGATACAAAAGGTGGACTTAATGTCGAGGCATTTTATACCGGCCAATCTAGTCTACCAGTTAATTTAAGAGAAGTTCTACTCAAGTCAGTAATTTAGAAAGATCCCGGGTGTTTCACGATCTCTCAATTAAAGTGCTGACTAGTCCCTAAATAATGCAAATTGACAAGGAAAGTAATGATTAAATAATAATTACCAAGTATAATTATTCATTTTTAATATAATTTATCCGTTTTTAAAAGTTCCTAATGTAATAGCAATTCTATGGTTATTTTAATAACTTTTAAAAAATCACTGTCAATAACGTAAACTATCATTGTCAGTTTTTATTTATCAATTAAACGATCGACATCGCAGATGAAGTAAAAAATAAGTTAAAGGCTACTTTATCTCCTGTGGCCTGAGCACGAACCACTATCGTATCGACAACGTATCGTCCAAATGTCAAAACTGATACTTTTTGCATAGTAAAGTGCCACTGGTTAGTGCCATTCAGCCACAGTGAAACTTGTACGCACAGATTGTGACTTTAACCGTAATTAACCAACTTGAAGTTTTACTTGAAGACTGTGAAAAAGGCTCTTAAATAAAAATATTGTTCTATTTAAATAGTATCAAGTTAAATCTTACTTTTCAAGTTATATCAGCTTAATTATACTATTGTAGCGCATAATGAGTAATAAAATCTGATTGGTTAATTTATTCAGCCTTTGTTAACTCTGCTCTATATTTTATAAATATAGAGCAATAATAATAATAATAATATTATTTTTATTTATAATAATATTTTATAAAGAAAATTAAATTTCTTATGTCATAGTGTGTATTTTTTAATATAAAATTATTTTTCACTATTTTCAATGTTTAAAATATGTAAATATATATTATATTTTATTTTTACAAATGAGATATTTTTAGGATTTCTTGTTTCTAGAATTGATAAGACTGCAGAACCTTTATTACTTTTACACCATTGTACATTCTGAAAAATAAATAAATTATTTCGATTACAAAAACAGGAAAATATGTTTTGCGAATACTTACAGCCAATAAAAAAGTAGGGAAGAAACATAAAATTATCATGAAAAAAATAGATAAGACACATAAAACCATCTTGAAAACTGAAAAACCAACAATCCATGCCAAACACCTATAACTCGCATAAATATGAGTGTACAAACATAAAAATAATAAACGGACGCCTGAAAGAAAAACATCCGCAGCATAAAGGGCTCAGTGGCATTTTAGCGCTGAATCTGTCGGCGGGACTCGCTTGCGCCCGCGCCGGGTCAACGTCCTGATCTAGTTTGGGCACATTATTATTAACTTAAGGAGCGCTGCTGACCAAAGAAATAATCACATTGACCACTCGATTACGCGTTCGATAAAGTTTCAATCGAAAGTACGCCTTCAGTAGAATCTGTTATTAATGACATGGCATGTGGTCTAAACATCGCTTTTGACGTTAAACCAATAAAAATAATCTTTACTAATATTATAAATGCGAAAGTAACTCTGTCTGTCTATCTGTCACGGTATTACGGCCAAACCACTGGGCCGATTGTGATGAAATTTTACGGACATACGCTACTTTATTCCCCAAAAAAATCTTTTGATATTCAGGAATTTTAATGTTTCATGATAAAGACGTCAAAAAACCTGAATCTACGCAGACGAAATCGCGGGTAAAAGAGAATCTGTTATAATGGCATGCGGTCGAAATATTGCTATTGATCTAAGCACCTATAAAAAACATCGGATAAATATTTTGACCAAGATATTATCTATACGACTGCCATCAATGGGTTCAATAGGAACACCTTATTGGATGTTATTAGCTTTTAAATGTCTAATTAGATTTATAAGATTGTATCCATATGATCTTACTGTCAGACAATGGGTTTACTTATCCATAACTAAGCAGTAACGAGTTAGAAACTATCATCATCTTCCTCCATATTTTAAAAACAAAAAAAAAAAAACTAACCTATCTCTCCTTAAATGATGTCGGACAACACAAAATTGTTTTTTTTTTCATTTCCATCACTCACTCCTTTCTTACCCATGTTATCTTTCAACAATCCACCTCTACCTCTACTTCGACATCCGTCCACCTTCATTCCTAACATCCTTCTGATTCATAACAAGTTAGAAATCACATATGAAAATTAGTGACGCGCAATTAAAGCGACGCGTGTGGTCCACCTCTCATAACTCATGGAACTTGATAAAATTAAGTAACAGGCTAAAAAAATAAAAATAAGTAGTCGCACTGTCGGCCATATTTCACTCCGGGTTCACGCAACACGGACCGCGAAACAATACAAGGACGCGGAACGTGGGATGGGTTGAAAATTCAAAGATATCCGAACGCAATCTCTTGTAAAACTAATAAAAGCATGGCAAATAAGAATTTTCTTTTTTAAATGAAAATTTACCAATCTAAGAGATCTTTTTAGCCGCATTTTTATTTTTAATCATATTTCGAACTCAAATAGTTTCTCTGCCGCTATTCGATTCTATTTTATTGCTGTTATTGTAAAAAACTAAAAAAAGTTTAAAGCATTATTTAACATAAAAAAAACTTAATTGTTGGGTACTTTTTGTATAAAACCTGAATGATCTCCTTTGGTATATTTTTTTTGTTGTAGTTTTAGTTTAGGCTGCAACATCTTACTGTCAGAAGTTCGGAGTGCATTTGTCATATCTGTGAAGTTTATATTCAATGGTTCGATGACGTATGGATCAACAACGCCCCCTTTCGATAAAAGTGTTAAATGTAAATGCACTTTTTATCAATAATATTATTTATTATGAAGTAGGTACTTTACAATCCAAAAACAAAACAATTCATTAATTATTATCAATTTTCATTGTTTTGATAATTACCTACTACTTACACAAATATTTATTTTTAGAAGCTTTTTATTCAACTTGCCTCGTAAGTTCATGTGTAGAATATGCAGGTCAAATCTTGTAATTTATTTTAAACCAGTTCCCCAAACATCGAAGGAGGATTGTACAAAATGCTAGATGTCAAAAAAAAATCAACAAAATATTTACCTATATTATTTCATAAAAAATAAAGCAAAAAATAATAAAAAAATAATTTAATATAATAAAAAACAATCGAAGCATTGCTCAATGTGTAGGTATGTAAATATGATAAATCATTATCATCATCTTCTTGCCGTTATCCCACTTAAGTGGGGTCGGCACAATTTATTCCTTTCACATTTCCCTCTACCGGCCGTCATCTCAAAAAATATCCTAAATTAAAAAAAAAACATAATATATCATAAAAAATATCTTCTCTTAATATTATGAGATATTTTCCGGTTAATTTCAATGTAACTTTAATCCTGCAGTACGTCGGTACCTTCTAACCGCAGGACTTGACCCTATAATTTCTAAACTGGTTCCGAAATTGGCGACTCGATTGCTTGAGGGCTTAAAACATTTTAAATTGATAGGTACTGTCTCGGAGGAAAATTAGATTTGTAATCAATCATTATGAAACGAACTTTACAAAGAAATATAAGTAACTGAAAATTAAAAAAAAAATATTATACATTATGCAAATAAACTTAACACGCGATAATCTAAAATTATTATCATTATTCATATTTATAGTTATTTAATTTTTTTTATTTTTAGAAATTTGTAATTGGCCTTCAGCACAGCATACTTGTATTCTTTAATGATGAATGTATCTTTCTGTTAAACATTTGCGTATCTAGCTGTAAGTTTTCCTGAAATTAAAAAATAAAATTAATAATTATAACACTTTTTATTATCTCCAAAATATAACTTATTTTTTTTAATTCTTATGGAATTTGTTATAACGCTTCATGCGACATGAATTTAAAAAATGTAATAAACAAAAAAATACTTAAATTATTTATGCAAGCATGTGGGAATATTGTAAGACATTAGAAACAGCCTACATAAACATACCTCTATGAAATATTCGTGTTTTATATAACTAGAATGCGGGCGCTCGCCTTACTTTGTGTTACGCTACGCAGGTAGCTCTACTTGACACAAGACGTAACAAAAACTTATCAGATATTTAAAGATTGTATAAAATCATTATTGTGCTTCTCGAATCAGTGGAATTGATTGTGATTAATAAATTAATTGCTTTTTGTATAAATTATTAGAGCTTATAGTTTATTAATTACCAATAAATATTTGTATACCTACACTTACATAGTGATATAGGTATATTATATACAGTATTTGATTGAGTTTTGCAGCGAATTAGTAAAAAAATATGTTTAAAAAGTTCATTGCATAATTTACAAGATTAGTAGACATTTTAACAGTTGTTTTTCGTACTATTATAATACAAGTTGCCCTAATAAACCTATTGTAATACACCCGATTGTTTAGTCGGTTAGTCTGTCCGCACACAATCAAAACAAACTAACACACACAAAATAACATAATAGCCCAACGGTCGCAAACCATAAACTAATAACGGGGGAGATGTTTTATGGGTTACCAGTTTTAAATACATTGAAATATGTTTTTTTTAAATTTAGTGCAGTCTAAACCGTTCAACAGCCAGCACGTACGAGAGCGCTTGCAATTTTTTACAAGCTTTTTTCACTTGCCTTGTAAGTACGTTAGTTGTTGCGCGTCAAATCTTGTAGTTGAGTTTAAAACTAATTATCTCTAACCAAATAAGGTTAAATTTAACATGCCTGTGTAACTTCGGTGAAAATAGTGACAGCGAGCTGATCGGATGATGGAGTCAGGAGCTTATCAACGGACACTCACAACAGAACTCTTTAGTAAAAAGTTTATTGAGTAAAAACTTTGCATACAAACCTGTCAAGTTCCAATGACAATATAATATAGCGCGCTGCTCTGATCTCTTGCTTGAAGAAAGATTTTTACAAAAGTTAGGTTTAAAAAAATATTTTCCAAAACAGTTTTTTGTAGCAATAGTGTAAAGTGTGACGTATCTCGAGAACGAAAGATGACTAAATGACTTGCAAGTTTTGTTTTCGAAGGAAAAAGTGTTCGAAATTTGAAATAATTGACGGGTCGCAGCTCGCTGCTCTGATCTACGAAAGAGGATTTTACTAAAAAAAATATAAACTAAAAACTTATGTTTGTATTAGCAAAATAGTGTATAGTGACGTCACCAGATATATACGAAAGATGACATGCAAGTTTCGTTCTCGAAGGAAAGAGTGTTCGGAATTTGAAATGATTGACGGGTGGGTAAAGGTAAAGGAGGTGGGTGCGCCGTCCGTTTCGTTACCCGCCTGCTCTTGCGCCGTCGGCCATCTTGGATAAGATCGATCATAGGTGCAACTGTGAAGTGATAAATACAACGCATTAGACTACGCGCTGCCTTCAGATGTAGTCTGTAGATCTTCAAAGGAAACCTGGAGGAGAAAATAATACAATTTTAGATAAATAGAAAAACTTCTTATAAATTTACAAAAAAAGTGAATATGTATTTTATCAGTAATCTGGTAGGTACTTGTGTGAAATGTCCACAAATATTTATTTATTTAAATTGCAATTAATTAATGCTTAGTCCATCGTAAAGCATGACACACAAATAACGTAGGTATAATTATATTTTGAAAAAAAATATTTCGTTTAAAATTTTCATAAGAACAAAGTTCCTAGGTACATTTTTTTAGAATCAAAAATATTTTTTTATGGAAACAAATAACATTTTATACTTATAATTACAGAATATTTCTACAAAATACACCAGTGCTAGTTGAGCCATCTAAAGACCCTTGCATAAGACCGTCTATAGATAGCTCAACTGATCCAGATCACTCTCAGTCGGAAGCATTCCTAAGATACTGGCGGCATTGCCACGCTGTATAAAAAAAACCCGGCCAAGTGCGAGTCGGACTCGCGCGCATGAAGGGTACCTACGGAAACCTTCATGCACCATTATCTATAAGAAACGGCAATGGAAGCCCCACTTAAATATTTATTATATTCTGTTTTTAGTATTTGTTGTTATAGCGGCAACAGAAATACATAAATCTGAGAAAATTTCAACTGTCTAGCTATCACTGTTCATGAGATACAGCCCTGTGACAGACAGCGAAGTCTTAGTAATATGGTCCCGTTTTTACCCTTTGGGTACGGAAACCTTAAAATATAGTAAATCTAAGAAATTACAACTCGAACTGAGTCAAAAACTAGCGTAGTATAAACCTAATAAATCTTCACCATGCATTCTTCTATCCAATGCATGTAAATCTGACCGTTACAATGCTTATCGATCACCAAACAGGTACTTTGAGAATGTTGGTTAAGATTGTAATCCACATACAAAATGTTTAAATACCTACTAAGTATTATCAATAATATAAAAATGAATCAAAAATATGTATTCCCGTTGTCCACACTGAGATCAACGCCATTTCAATCAATTAATTAATTCTCTTGGTAAAGAAAAATAAGTAACCTACGTTAAAAATAAAATTGGGAATTTTACAAGTTACTGTTTTCACATTATAAAACAAAATTTAGTAAGAAAATCAAAATATTATAAAAAGTAGGTTTATTAACCTGATAAAAGTGATAATCAATCTATTTTCATACTTCGAAAACGTACGTTGTTCTTGCATTTTCAATTTCCACAGAATTATCTTAATGCGCCGCTGGCAATATTAACTCAGTTACATAACTCTTCAGAAACATGGCAGAAGGCGAGCAATTAATTACCTTATCTAGATCAAACCGGTAGCATTTAGCCGAGAAAAACAGCACCGAGTATTATCCGTGAGAGTTATAGTTTCGCTTCGCATGGACGCCGGTCCTAAAATTTGGTTTATGTATCGCCAGACTAATTGTTGCAACGAATCGCAGATTGAAGCTTCTCTAAGAATAATCATAAAATAATTATAACTAAATTAAATTACGTATGAAAATTTATTAGTGTGTTTACGTGTGGTCAAGTAGGTATGTTACTCACTCAAAGTCTAAGTCAAAAAGCATTTGATAATTGAAACACTTGGATCATTTAGAATCGTCAAATTTAGTTAAGTTTAATTTAATTAATTGTTTGTGTTTTTTTAAGGTTGGTGTACTTACTTCATTTTTAATACAAATAATAACATTGATAGAGCGAGTTGAAGTATATTCAATTAAAACATAAATAAAATTGAAATAAATATTAGTGGACATTTTACAAATCTTTTTTTAGTAAAGACTTAGTACATATGATACATCCTAACACCCAGGCACAGAACAAACATCTACATATTAATATGTTAATCACACATACATATATTTGCCCTGGGTCGAACCCACAACCTACAGCACTGAAGGCAAAGTTACTACCATCTGTATTTTGAGGCATATTCTAAAACAAGTACTAAAACATATTCGGTTGTTTTATACTGTGTTTTATTATGAAAAGTATTGTATGAGAATTGCATCTGATAGTAAGCGACCTTATTGTCAGGTACTTAAGGGGAAGTTTCTAAAAATGTTTGAACATAGGATGTTGTAGCTTATTAAGCTTGACGTAGAGGGCTTCGTGCCGAAAGTAGCGTTTAACGGAGTAATGCATCTCTTTTATTATGACTCCTTAGTAAATTTACAATTTCAGGTAACATTAAAGCCGAGTGGTTGCAGAAATATCTAGATTATTTACAAGTAGGTTTATAATAAATCTAATAATCCATTTCATGCATGATTGGTTTTAACATCTAATTTATTTGTGATAGCTTTTTCACAAAAATATAAATTAAAGTGATATTTCTACTGCAATTTATTGTACCTTCTAAATGATTGATGAATAAACTTTAATTTTTAAAAGATGATTGGATTAGGTATAGTTATTAATATTAATACTAGAATCCACACGTCAATGCTTGCGCTCGAGGGCATTATGTAAACTTTAGACGTATTTTTATACAATTGTGCGAAGCAAAATATATTAAATAAGTAATAATATTTTATTTAAAAGAAGACTTATCTCAACTATACATACTACAAAATTTAAACTATTTTTAACTGAAAAACAAAATAAAACATAAGGTTTAAAACATTCAGCTATTTTTAATTTAAATACAAATTTGTATTAATTTTTATTAATTATTACGACAGCTGCTAATTGCAAGGCTTAGTTATCTGGTAAGGTATTATTTATTGGACGTTCACGTTCAAAAAATTGCATTTTGCAAAGTTACCGAAATAATTTAAACAATGTGGTAGTTAGGTAGGGTCAAGTAATACCCCATGCGTGATGCATTCTAGTATTAAGGTTTTATGTGAAATGTTTGGTTTGTTGTATGGGCTGAGTCTACCTGGATAAGACGGAAAAAGTGATAAAACTGCATTATCTTGAAAACCATCAAACTTAAAACGATACTGTCTATAAATTAGTTAGCGAGTATGATTATCTAACGAATTATATAAAAATAAACTATTCATCGTTTTGATTAAAAACGAAACTAGTGATTTTGAAGCCAACTATGAAAAATAAATCTATCGAGAAAAGTTTCACCCATCGCGTTTCTGTCTATAATTTATCTAGATTATGTCCCTAAGTTATCTTTGTCATAAAAAAACAAAACTGTACGTTTTGCGGTTATTTAGAAAAAACGATTCTGAATTCATCAAAAACATTTATTACTCGTGTTAATACGTTATGCTCGTCGCCCACCAACGTGTAGCAACACTAACAGAAAACAAAACCGATAGTAATTGCAACTCGTTACTTAGTTTTATTGAACTCTTGCTACTTTTTAATTATCCTCGGTCAATCTATACTGGCATTGCTACGCCATAACAAATCTGTGGATTCGTCCCGCCAATCTCCGATTGGTATCGGTCCTCGTCGGAACCATCAATAAATTTTATCACACCACTTCAGTAGTAATCAAAAATGGCCATAAAATGTACCAACTACTATTCCTGAGTGAAAGTAAAAATAATCGGAATAATATAGCAAGCTAAGAATTGAAATGCCATAGAATAGGAATCGTTATAATATTTAAATATTCACGGCAGGGATCGAGAGTTGCGCCGGCGCCGATGCCAATGATGTATGGCTCCACCACATATTTAAGTAATAATCTCTTCCAGGTTATGACACACACGTCGAAGTATGCTCGATCTCGAAAATAACAATAAAAAATGAAAATTATAGTCGTTTTGCGATTTGGCATTTAATTCTTAATTATTTTGTCTAAAATTGTACTTTTTATTTTATTTCTAATTAAATATGTGCATTTCCTTAATTAATTACGACAACATAATTTAATACTACTTTTTGTATATTTACGAGCAATAGAAGTTCACACAATCATCAAGGTAACTGCTTTATTTTTTATTTATTACATCACCACAGAACAAAGGCACTGTGAAAGAAAGAGATAACAATAATGCCTCTGTTGCAACCTTAATGACCAGTCAAGGTCCAAAAAGTTCAAAAATCTTGGGAACGCTACATGCGGGCAAAAAAAAACCAACGTTTCTATTATAGAAGACCGTTTTTTACCGCACATCGCGATAGGAGCACAACCGTAAATTATAATTTAGATACCCTTCGAAATAAAGATATCCGAACGAACTATGGCGGTGTTCTTTCAACTTTGTAGTGCAACTTTGGTTCCCGAGTGTAGCAGTCGTTCGGAAAGTAAGAGTTATCCAATACTCAAAGTGACATGAATTGAAATTGTGTAGTGACCATACTTCACCGGATACTCATCAGTGATGGTGCATACGATTCGGCGCACGTTTCGACAATTTAAACGTGTGTGCCAAGCGGAGTAGCCTGATAGACGTGACCGTCCTTGAAAACCATCAGAGCTTACCTCTTAGTGCTTTTGACAATCATAGAGAAAAGATCAATAAAGAGCTCAAAATTAAAAAAACTGGCCAAGTACGATTCGGACTCGCGCACGAAGGTTTCCGTACCATTATCTATAAAAACGGCAAAAAAATCACGTTTTTTGTATGGGAGCCCCCTTAAATATTTATTTTATTTTGTTAGTATTTGTTGTTATAGCAGCAACAGAAATACATAATCTGTGAAAATTTCAACTGTCTAGCTATCACGGTTCATGAGATACAGCCCTGTGACAGACAGACGGACGGACATACAGGCAGACGGACGGACAGCGAAGTCTTAGTAATAGGGTCCCGTTTTTAACATTTGGGTACGGAACCCTAAAAAAAGAAAAAATAAATTCTACTAAAACAGAAAAACGATAACAACCTTAGTAGCTTTGAACACTCTGTCGCTTGTGCTACCTTATGATGATAAAGTGAACTGATATAATTTTTGAAAGAACTTAATATTAGCCAGTGTTTCAAAGCTCATCTAAAACATTTGAGTTACTGACTGATCTATCAACACACAGTCTAAACCACTGGTCTTAGTAATTTTAAATTTGTAGGGAGTTCCTTTTGCTGTGTAGAGATGCAGTAAGAAAAGAATTCCCAAAGGTAGTGCAGCAGAGGTTAAAGTATTTAAAAAAAAAATTAAAGTAGGTATATTTTCAATTTCCACTAGTCTATACTATCCTAACAGTATTATAAATGCGAAAGTTTGTGAGTTTGTATGTATGTGTGTTCCTCAATCAGGGCTCAACGACAAAACGGAATATGTTGAAATATGCTGTAGATGTACATATAATCACTATCACAAAAAAGTCCACGATGGTATTAGAAATGTCTTACGCACAGCGAAGCGGGCACGGGTCAGCTAGTTAAAGATATAAGCAAACATACATACATACAGACGCGGGAAGCGGAAAGCGACTTTGCTATACTATGTAGTGATGAAACTACACAACGGATTTTGATGCGGTTTTTTTTAATAGGTAAAGTGATTCAGGAGGAAGGTTTATATGTATTAAACCCGTGCGAAGCCGGGGCGGGTCGCTAGTGCCAGAATAAAACAGACTTAACATCCCCAAAATGATAAAAAATGCAAAAGGGATGATTTTGGTATAGATGGCGCTGGTGTACAACAAATCTGACACATACTAAAAACATTCAGTCTTTTTTCATTGAAATTTGACAGGACAACGTCTGTCACGGGTCGGCTAGTACTAATATTATAAAGAGGAAACATTTTTATGTTTGTAAGTTTGTAACGAATGAACTCAAAAACTACTGGACCGATTTCAAAAATTCTTTCACCATTAGAACGCTATATTATCGTTGACTAACATAGGCATATTGATTACTAGAAAAAATAGGAATCTCTACTAAACCTTCAATAATGTAACCCAAGGTGTAAAAAATATTAGACCCGTGCGACGCCGGGGCTGACTGCTAGTCTTAAGTAATCAAGTGTCAGGGATTTAGCAATATTGCAGACGTTTTTCTTTTCACACGCATCAGACAAGATGCGCTTGGCTTGCGCCTCACGAACGTTGGAATCATCGGCGCCCGCGCAGAATTCAGATGAGTGTTTCCTTCAGTGCACTCGTATTGTATGCGCATGCGCGAACAATGCGGATCACAGTCATGTTTACAACGGAAAATAAAATTACTATGCGTTTGAAACAAAACAACGTTATTGCTGTTTAAATACTATTTTAAACGTCTTTTTATAATCAATTCTTGTGTTTGTAAGCTACTTTTAATAATAGGTAATTTGTATCAATTTGTCTTCAAATCTTCTTGCAAATCTTTGAACATCTGTGGGTTATTTAAAGATATCATCAAAATATGGAATCTTATGAATAAAACAGACGTAAAAATAGTGTTAATTTGACGAAAAAGTATACAATAATGTTCGCTGAATTGTTATCTAAAACTCCATTAAAAGCGTGTACGTGTTTGGTGAGTTTGGTAAAGTATAAATTTCATCTAATTTCTATTCATGGCTATATCTTTTTTCGAACTATATCTTTTCTATAAAGTTTCACCCAAATCGGTGCAGCTTTACATCGTGATTGAACCAAAAAGTCACAAACATTTCGCATTTACGAGTATAGTTTTCTGCACCAAACAGTATACATGTAAACATGCATCGCGAAAAAACATGTCACGGTGTTTTCCTATAGAAATTAAGATTGTTTAGTACCACTTTGTGGAAACAATTTAACCTGAAAAACCGATAATGCTCTATCGCATTGCACTCAACCTAGTAGGACTAAGGCTGCATTAATGTGTCAGTAATTCTAAGGGGTCAAACACCGGACTATGAATGCGAAAGCACGGCGCGCCGAAAATATGTCTTTACAAAGGCGAAACTGGGGAAAATAGGCGAAAACCAAACAGGTTCTTACTACGAGAGCGCACTTTGAATAAGTGCCCGTTTAAGCATGCAGTTGCATAAATGCAAAAGTGCTATAACGCCTCTGTTTTAGTTAAATAGTATTAACATTCAATTTTGCTGGGTAAAATAATTGCTCTATGAATAGCTTAGTAGGCGCGTGTTGTTTAAGCGGTTTTCTATAGGTCACGCACGAATATTATTTCTTGTAGTAGTTTATGCAGCATTTATTTTCTTTAAAGTGTTTGTGACTGACACAGAAAATGCTGTTACAACAAACCAACTCGTCCTGTCAATGGGTATGCCTCTCTTAATATTGTATTAAAAAAACAAACGCAAATTAAACAAAGTACTTTATGACGATTCAAAATGATTATAGGTGTTTTGTTAAATAAAGAGTTTTTATATTTACTATATTAAAGATTTGTCTTGTAATCGTTTTCAATATCAAAAGTTAATGATGGATGAATTAAAGTTTCAAAAGTTTTCACTATAGTAAAAATAATTAAAATGAACACACAATTTTTTTTAAAAGTAAATACTTTGTTCTAACCTATTTCTAAAATTAGGGTTTTCGGCCAGCCGTCACGCAAAACTGTTCTATATTTAGATGGTCGTCTGAAACTGCCTTTAGTTTCAGTTTCAGAGGGGTCACCGGGCCGGAAGGGCGGAGGTCGCCGCCCTGGATAAGGCTAAGCTATTACCCTATTGAAAATATTAGGTGGTTAAAACATAAAGTGATCTGGATCAGTAGAGCTACCTTACTATAGTCTGTTTGCATTGGTCTTTAGATAGCTACTGGTTCTTTTATAATTTGTAAATATTCTGTAAAATATTAATATTAGAAGTTATTTGTTTCTGGAAAAAAATGATAATGTTTTTTTAAATGTTTATTCATCTAAATCGTGAAGAATACACTAACGAAATTCGGAACTGTTTCTATGAATAGGGCGGAAGCTTTTTAAAAACAGTCTATTTGAATTAATTTACTTATACTTACTAATATTATAAATCTTAATTTTTTTAATTTTGTTGTTTTTAATGTCCACCAATATTTATTTAATTAAAGTAGAAAAAACTACAATTACCTATCAATGTTCTATTATTCCCAAATCGGGAAGTATATAATACTTACTAGATTTTCTGTAAGTAATTGATAATATCGGCAATTTGTACGAGTACATTGCAATGATAAGTAGCCGGTAGATTTAAGTAAAATTGAAGGGAAAAAAATGCGTTACATTGTAGCTTTTTATTAGGTCTGTCAATATTACCTACATAATTACAAAATGTGTTCAATCAAGTCAAGGTGAACCATTTGAAATGTGTGTCGCCACGTTTAATGGTGTTTCTACGGAAAAACATGTTATTAACTAATCTTGCAATAGATCAATGTATGGAAATAAGTGCATGTGTCAATTATTTTAATTTACCACTTTTCAACCGAAAAAAACAGGAGGTTCTTTATTCGACACCAATAATTACCAGTATTACTCCAATATTAATACATCACACATTTTTTTATATCTTATACTGATCGGTAGGTAAACTTATAATAAATTAGCCGACCCGTGACAGACGTTGTCCTGTCAAATTTAAATAATCGCATAGAAAAAAGGAATTTGAGGCAAAATTGAATTTTGGTAGAATTCGGTAGTCAAATTGATGTCAGATTTTTTCAACAAAATAAATTTACCTTAGTAGGATTCATCCTTTTTGGTAGAATGCGTTGCTATGACAGCTCAATGTTTTCGGTCTGAGATATCAAATTTTTTGCACACACACAACCACTCACAAACTTTCGCATAACATTAGAAGGAATAGGATAGAGTTTGGTAGAGACAGCAAAAATACTGACGCGTTTAAAGAGAATAAAAGCAGAAAATTGGTACTATTAACTGATGAAAACTAAGACAGATAAGCCTATTTAAGCCACAGCAAAACAAACATTAAGTCGAACCAGTTCGAATTGATTGTCCCTAATTTGAATAAATTTGTAATTTATTTCAAGAGGAAATCTTTTGCCCATTAATACTTGCTTAAACTACAGCGAAGTGTATTGACAACTAATAATGTAACAATTTTATCCTTTATCTTAATAAGTTAATAAATTGAAACTTAAAATTATAAAATTATGCAAGAAACGCTCATTTGTCTCTAAAATTATGGTTGAAATAAAAGCTTTTAAATTGGCGCTAATACGCTCTATAAAGATGTTGATAAATTGTCGTAAGTATACACAAACTCTAAAATCGTTCAATAAAAAATGGCCAAGTGCGAGTCTGACTCGCGCACTAAGGGTTCCGTACCATTATCTATAAGAAACGGCAAAAAACACGTCTGTTGTATAGAAGCCCCACTTCAATACTTATTTTATTTGTTGTTATAGCGGCAGCAGTAATATATAATCTGTGATAATTTCAACGGCTTAGCTATCACGGTTAATGAGATACAGCCTTGTGACAGACAGACGGACAGCGAAGTCTTAGTAATAGGGTCCCGTTTTTACCCTTTGGGTACGAAACCCTAAAACACAAAAAAACCGATCTAAATGAGCTCATCCAAATTTTATAAAACGTACAATCGAGGAATTCTCGCTGAATCCAGTTTTTAAAGATTTTCAATGTATAAAATAAAGGTCCGTACACACCACCCGGTAGCACTGAATTAAGATAATGTTCACACCTGCTCGATTCTGTATAACCGTCACATTGTAAAGCGGACGCAGTTACGATGAACATTTTATGAGTTAGCTCCAATCATAGCTTTTGGCAAAAGCGGCTCGATCACTTCACATATATTGATGTAGATACGCGCCCTACTGATATAGCGCGTTGTTGTAGATAGAGCGATTATCATTTCATATTTTAATATGTATGTTATAATAAGTATGTATTTACAAAAAAAAGTATTCTATCAGTTATCTGGTTCCCATAGTAGCTTTGCTTAGTTTGAAGCTAGATGGCGCTGTGTGTAAAGTCCGAGAATATTTATTTATTGATATATTCAATCTTTCTCATCCCATTTGTGCATTTGTGCTATTGAATATCGGATTACCGGAGTTTTATTATTATCTAGAATCTGACGGGATATCTTATTGTCCACTGTGCATTGAAGATATGTAATTGGCAACGTGATACTTTTTTTTTATAATGTTGTTTAGTAAAAAATACCATAGTGACGACGATAACATTTAATACAAATTAGGATAAATTAAACAAAACATTTACAGCTATTTATATACTTACTAATACCACTAAATGTATGCTTAAAAAAAAATTATTTGGTCACTTTGACCACGTTTTCTACTTTTTATTGGAAGCACTTGGGCTATCTGGTAACCAATTTAAAAGAATTGATCTAACTGTAATCTTTTAGCTGTGTCAGCTCCGACGAGCACGCGGCACAGCCATATCGCGATGTTATACGACATTTATTTACTAAGAAAACACCTTTTTTTGCATCCGACAAATTGTTACGACTTTATGTAAGATTTGATAAATTAAAACAATTGAGGAAAATGATTATGCATAATCACTATCACTACATAGTATAAAGCAAAGTCGCTTTCCGCTTCCCGCGTCTGTATGTATGTATGTTTGCTTATATCTTTAAAACTATACAACGGATTTTGATGCGGTTTTTTTTAATAGATGGAGTGATTCAGGAGGAAGGTTTATATGTATTAAACCCGTGCGAAGCCGGGGCGGGTCGCTAGTATGTGATAAAAGAGAACGACTCCATTTTTAGGGTGAGTTTTCACCTACGCGGAGCTCTGCGGAGCTGCGCTAAGCTGTGCCGAGCGGACCAATGACAGCGCTCAAATATTCGTGTTTTAAAATGTCGAGCGCTGTGTTTGTTCCGCTCGGCACAGGTAAGCGCAGCTCCGCTTAGATATAAACTCACCCTTATGCTTTGTTTCATAATAATTTTATTATAATAAATAATGTTACTTTTATTATTATCTCATTTAAATTTAATAAATATCCACTTTCATAATTCATAATTAATTTATTCATTTGTAAAAACAGTTATAACAATAATAATATAAGATGGTAAATAAAAAAATCAAGAGTCTGTATTTGCCTGGCGGCGTACAAACATTGTTTTTTATAGGGAATTTAGTATAATGAATATATAAAGATATAAAATACTTTGATAGTCACTACGAAATTAAACTCATCGTCCCCCAGCATCAGCTGTTTGAATACTTTACAACACTTAGAAATGCATTTATATTCAATTGTATAGATACAATGTTATCTTGTTTAAAGGCAGGTGATATTTATTACTCATTTCCTTGGCGCTAATGAACAATAAAACTTGTATTACCTCCACTTGGTTACTTAAGAAGCTTAACATTGACATTTTAATGTACCTAGCTTTATTTCTAATGAAGATTATAGGCAAAAATTTTATACCTTAGGTTACATTAATGCAATTTTCGTGAAGATCAAATTTTTTTATTTAAATATAATATAACCTTTGTTATTCGGTGTTAAATTAGCTTTTGACAGATAGAAGAATTTTTAAAATTAGTTGAGTAGTTTCTTAGTTTAACCATTACAAAAAACATATAAAAATATATATTATATTGTTGTTTCATTATAATATTTGTGTAGAAGTGTATATTAAGAGAACGTTTTTGTAAATAATCTGAAGAGTCTATTAGCAAAGTTTTTTTTTGTCATATATTGTCCCACTGCTAGGCAAATGTCTTCCTCATTCTCTTCCAAGCTTTGCGATCCTCAGCTTTATTCCACCAGTCAGTCCGGAATGTGTCGAGGTCGTCACGCATAAGAAATAATAAAGAAAAATATATTTTTTTGCACACTAGTCAGTTCCAATTTTACTGCCATAACCGAAAGTAATAAAGATTTGTTAAAGTCAGGTAAAAACTATTGAGTTTTAACTGTTTTATGGTTGTGAACCCAATAATAGTTGCATAATTTTTACAACCACAGATGACTGAAGAATGAATGGAATTCCTTGAAAGCATTGTAATACTTTTCGAACTTCGAAAAACGTTGTTTTTTCGTTTACCGTTATTACGCAAGTTGGTATACTTTTGTTTAAATAAAAAAATAAGTAAGAACGAAATTGCACGTTAGCTTTTTTTAATAATTAGGTACGTTTAAAAAACTAAAAACAATAGACTTCATGTTATTGTTTAAGTCCAATACAAAATTTCATCGCCAATTTTTTTCCATAGATATGGTATTTTTTCCTCAAATTTAAATGGGACCAAACGGGAAGTATTTATCACGGTTCATGAGATACAGTCTTGTGACAGACAGACAGACGGACAGCGAAGTCTTAGTAATAGGGTCCCGTGTTTACCCTTTGGGTACGGAACTCTAAAAAATACAACCGACTTGAGAACCTTTTAAAATCAGTTAAAAAAAGTTTATTATATCTTAAGTAATTAGGTAAGCTTAACTACAATAATTATTGAACATAATTATGTCAAATGAATATACCTAAACCATAAAGTACGTCAAGCAATTATATAATTTACAGGAGGACTTTCTGGTAACTAAAGTGTGATACAGGATGTTGTAAATCCACTTACGTTGTTTTTCTGTTTCGCACCATTTCCGTCGAGTTTCCTGCGCTACCAAATTCTACTTCAGCTTTTTCAGTCTATGAAAATAAATTAAAACTCCCGTGATTTAATACATTTGAAGAATGCATTTTCTAAAACCGACCTAGTAGGTATTAAGTGTAATAAAGGCTGTTTAATTTTTAGGGTTCCGTAACCAAAGGGTAAAAACGAGACCGTTGTCCGTTGTCTGTCTGTGTGTATGTCACAAGGCTGTATCTCATGAACCGTGATAGCTAGACAGTTAAAATTTCAAAGATTATGTATTTCTGTTGCCGTTGTTACAAAAATCACAAAAAAGTAATTAAAATAAAAATTTAAGTGGGGCTCAAATACAACAAACGTGTTTTTTGCCGCTTTTTATAGATAATTGTACGGAACCCTTCGTGCGCGAGTCCGACACGCACTTGGCCGGTTTTTTATACACACATCTACATAAATATTTAAAATTAAAAACACCATTACTAAAGTTTTCAACAAACTTAAACGTTGTATTATTTTAGTATTTTCATAGTTGCAGATAAACTAAGCACAGAAGGGTCATTTACAAATTACCTACAAGTTACTTGTAGTATCTTTTCGTGTTGAAACAACCTTTATTCAAACGTATGCAAATCACGATAAATCAAGCGTAAGTCGTACTTTGCTCGGGCGTCACTCGATCGTGGGTCGATGCGTGCACGCAGCATTATTGAATCTTATAGAGCTTGTGACAGTACCGACACATCATAAATACTTTCAACGCATACGACAAAGACAACTCCGCGAAGCTACAAATAGTGTTGGTCACAGTAGAGACGGACTGCGAAGTCTTAGTAATAGGGTCCCGTTTTTACCCTTCGAGTACGGAACCCTAAAAATGATGATGATGAACAGAGTTTGTGACTATGTGTAGAAAAAGATTTAGGTAATATAATAAAGATTTATTACTGAAAAAAATGCTGTATTCAAAAAACAGAATGCTTCAAACATTAAATTGTTTGTTTGCTCAATTCACCACTATCTCACCATCGCGTAATAACATAATCGTAACTAGGCAAATTACTAAAACATTGACACCCAATCAAAATGTCGCATCTGGTAATTGGTGTATTATCTAATCTATGATATTACCGTCACATAATAAATCTTTGGCTGCGTCTCCCCATTGTTCTGGGATGTCAAAGATCAGTAATTTGCCATTGTAATACCAAGGGTCTTACCCTATACCTACTTCGTACTTCTTTTTCTTTGCAACATTTCATACAATAAAAACCTGAATGTTTAGCAAAAAGTATGATTTATAATGTCTGTTGGCTTAGTTTTTATTGCTTAGATCACGTCCTATTTAAGATACTAGTGGAAACTCCCGCGATTTTGTTCACGTGAAGGTTTTTTCAAACAGACTTCAACACCCGCCACAAACCCTTTAGGTGTCGAATTTTAGTAATTATTTTCTTAGTGCAATACACCATTCAAATTTCAATTTTAATAGACTAGTGGCTTAGGCTGTGCGTTAGCAGATCAGTCAGTCAGTCAGTCAGTCAGTAACGCGTATATATATTTTGATTGTAACTACAACTGCATTCTCAATTTTTAGGCAATATTTTTTAACGAAATTTCAGGATTATTTTTGAAAATATAACCTTTGATACTCGCTGATAATTAAATATTTGATAGGTGAAAGAGTTTTTAAAATTGGCCCATTAGTTTTTTTAGGGTTACCCTATTACTAAGACTTCGCTATCCGTCCGTCTTTCTGTCACAGGGGGCTGTATCTAATGAACCGTGATTGCTAGACATTTGAAATTTTCACAGATGATGTATGCTATAACAACAAATACTAAAAACAGAATATAATAAATATTTAAGTGGGGCAATTCAACTCGTTTGTTGTATGGGAATACAACAAACGAGTTGAATTGCCGTTTTTTATACATAATGGTACGGAACCCTTCGTCCGCGAGTTCGACTTGCACTTGGCTGGTTTTTATTTTATTCATTTCATTACAAACAAAAAAACAAAAGTTTAAGCTATAATAGTAGTGTAGACAAATTAAATTCGAATAAAGTTCAGCATTAAATCAGCGCCAGACGATTTTAAAGAGGCACGACGACAAACCACCGTTACATCTGCCCGCAGGGCTCGGTACAATGCTCTTATTACTTGCGCAAGGATCTAAAGCTTCAAAGTTTTATTTGCATGTAGGTATAAAATATAAAAACCTAGAATTTTTAAAGAAAATAATAATAATAATAAATATTGATGGACATTTTACACATCGCCATCTAGCCCCAAACTAAGCAAAGCTTGTACTATGGGAACTAGATAACTGATAGAATACTTATATACTTTTTTTTTTAAATTAATACATATGATACATACTAACACCCAGACACAGAGCAAACATCTATGTTCATCACACAAATATTTGCTCTGGGTGGGGATCGAACCCACAACCTACAGCGCTAAAGGCAGAGTTACTACCAACTGAGCTGTGAGGCTGTCAAAAATATGAAAAAGAACATTTATGTAGTAAATAAGTTATAATTTTACATGGATTGAATTTAATAAAAAAACCGGCCAAGTGCGAGTCGGACTCGCGCACAAAGGGTTCCGTACTATTATGCTGTTTTTAGAGAAATAAATCATCTGTGAAAATTTCAATTTATTGGTTTAATAATCGTATCAGTTTCCATAAGAATTGGCATCTCAAAATCAAATCAAATCAACTGGGATGAATTCGCAACAAAAACATTTTTTTATATTTTTTTAGTGTTTTCTGTCAATCTGCTGAACAAAAGTCTTCCCCCATCATTTTCCACTTTTTCCCGTCCCGTGCCATCACTTGCTAATCTTAAAGTTATCTAGGTCATCACTTCAATAATCAAACTAGTAAATTACTTGACCTATATTTTTAAAATAACGAAATACACTCTACAACATGAGATATCACTCGACTGGAACGGCTCATCATAGAAGCAGCGGAGCCGCACGAAATTATCGACCGACAAAACCGTGTCCAAGTTCAAGGACTCAATAAAAATTACCCATAACGTACACCGCGCTCTGGCTATGTTATTCGTGACGAATTTATAGCAATACAAGCTGACCCGGCGAACTTCGTATCGTTTTAGAATTAACAAATGCTATGCTAAGTTCCCGTTCCCGTTCCTGTTTTCCTACTATCTCTTGAAATTTTTCCTGAATTTTCTTTGCTATAAACCTCACGGAGCCCGAGACCTTTCCAACGAATGCAAAACCGTGGAAATCGATTCGTGCGTTCTGGAGTTATAGCGTCAGGAAGGAAAACCCGACTTATTTTTATATTATAGATTACGTTTCAGCAAGGTGTAGGTATGTTTATTGCGTCTATTTAAATATTTTACAAGTTCTATATTTATCTATAGGTACTAATAATATTAATGAGGATAAATTTGTATTTTTGTTACAAATAAACGGACCGATTTCAAAAACATAGTATAAATTTATTACTAGAAAAAAATAGGCCCTACATAAAATTCAAATAACCCAAGGCGTAAGAAAATTAGCTATAAAATCTTGAATTACATGAATTACCCTTATCCGTGCGACGCCGGGGTGGACTGCAAGTAAATAATAAATACATAAATATTGGTAGACATACATCGCCATCGCTCCAAACTAAGCAAAGATTGTACAATGAGAACCACTCTTTATGATTACTGATAGAATACATATATACTTTTTTCGTGAATATATTTAAGTATACATATTAATAATAAAATGTAGGTAATTAAAAAAATAAGGGTGTATATTTTAGCCCAATGTGCCGAGGCAACGCAATAATGTTTTAGATTCGGGAACCTACACAAATTATTTTTAGAATGGTCTGGTTATTCTAGTCTTTTTAGTTCTATACCAGTTAGCGCGCCGGTGTGTTTGTAAGTTATGAAAGGTTAAGGTCTCCTTTCTGTTAATAATATTACCTTCTAATGATATGATATCGGCCAATAAGCGGGGGGGTGTCTGAATCACTCTGTGTAACAAAATAAATGACTTATATTTTTATACTAATATTATTGCATAAGTGAGTGTGTATGTGTGTGTGTTTGTTTGTTACTATTTCACGCAAAAACTACAGAACGGATTAAAATGAAACTTAACAGTAATATAGCATATACATCAGTATAGCACACAGGCTACTTTTTATCCAGGTACCACCCGTGCGAAGCCGGGGCGAGCAGCTAGTATTTTTATATATTCTTTTATATTTTAATCAACCTCAAATATTTATTAAACGTTTAGCATCTGATTATAATACTTATTATATATTGTGTATAAACGAAACTGGTATAAATAACGATAGTAATAAATATGTATTTCGAAATTTGTTTATTGTGATGATATTATTGTTCTAATTTTGTTTTAATTTATTGTTGATTTATGAGAAATAATGATGTTGTATACTTCCTTTAAATACGAGTAGTTATTATATTTCTTATTTTAACAATACGTACAATTTATGTTTTAATTAGTACAGTAAGGCAATTAAACTCTTATGATCGTGTATTATTCTATGACAGATTCATACTTTACAATTATAATATATGTAAACTAGTATTATGCTAACTAATAAATTAAACAAATATTCAAATAGTGATATTTTTTTTAAATATTCATCAAGACATTTCGCGAAGTCGCAATAAAATGATTTAAAAAAAAAAATTAGAGTTCACTTTGTGTTGGTGACTTTGGTTATAAGCTGTGTCAAAGTTCACTGACCTCTTTTAAATTAATTAAAGTACGTAAACTGTTCACACTAATTAACCATGTGAGAATAAATAAATTAAATATTTATTTTATTCTGTTTTTATTTTGTATTTGTTGTTAATAATATAATATAATAATAATGTTTTTATTGCGTTTCCAAAAGTACAATATTATGAACAATGATGAGATCTCCTTTTAAGTAAAAAATACTTGTCATAGGAGATTTCGCTCTTGCTTAGGTCTATTTTTAGAGTTATTTGTGTGGTGGTAAAACTATTAAACATTGTAAATTACAATTGGTAGAAACAATATAGATAAAAATGTGCATAAGTGTGTATGAGTATGTGTGTGTGTGTGTATGTGTGTGTTTGTGTGTATGTGTGTGTGTGTATAAATATTTCTATCAATGAGAATTTTGCAAAAATATGGTTATGCTATGAATAAACAGCCGCGTGTTGGAGCCTGGTTTTACCTAGTGTTTACTTTTTTGTCTGACTGTGTATTAAGTGTCGTCTAGACTAGATGATATATAATATTGAGATAAAACACGTAGCCTGTAAAGAATGTAACAGCTGGTAGGTTTCCCGAAGCACAAGGCGGTTTTGAAACAACTTGCGGGCTGTAAGGAACTTGCGAATAACCATTTGAAGGTGTTATATTTGTTAGGACAGAAATGTGTTCAGGACATTCGCAAATTTTGTATTTTAGATCTCGAATTTGTAATATGAGCGGCGATGGGCTTGCAACCTGTCACGTATGGAATGCAAAATGTGGGCATGTGCCAAATATAATGTTTGGACGTGCCTCTGATTACCCCCGCTAGACATCTTCAAAGGATCTAAGCGTCTGGAGATTTGAGAGGATGTCTACCGTACTAGGGGATTACAGTCGTTATCCTATTTATTTATTTATTTTATTGTAATATTTGTTAGGACAGAAATTAATTGAGGACATTCGCAAATTTTATATTTTTGATCTCGCGTTTGATTCAAAAACATTTATTTGTTGGCTATAAGTAAGTACATTTGTATGAAGATATGTATGTAGTATAATATAGACACAGTTGTTAATAGAAGTTACAGTCATGCTAGGTTCTGTGCTAAATTTAGCGTGTAATATTATACTACATACATTAATAGATATTATACACATACATAATTTCATAGATATTATATAGAGTAAACACATTCTTGTTATTTCAGTATACTCGTATATTATTCTAAATTACCATATATGTTATCAAAAGATATATATATATGAGACGTCCACTTGTAGAACCTAGAGTTATATATTGCATAAGACATACTTATACACTTTTGAACAACTACTAACTTGACTCTACCTTGTATTTTTGTATTATTTAAAATTTGTTAATTAATCATTTTATACAATTGTATGCTATTTTATATAATTTGTATGCTATATCCTGGGAGATCTGAGAGGATGTCTACCGTACTTGGGGATTACAGTCGTGGTTTTATTTTATTTATATTTCATAAAGTTCAATCAAATGTGCAGTTCAAAACAGTACAACTGTAAAACCTATGTTTAAGTATAACCATGTATTTTATTTTAATAAACTTTCAATTTATTGCGTTTTAATTTCACAGTAAAAAAAATATCAAATTGTCCCTTACTCTATCTACATCTCCATATAAAAGTGTTACCAACTGTACTTAATTTTATAAGTACAGTAAATATTGCCACCCCTTGATGGATCCACGCGAACAAAACCGCGTATAAGATTCAATTTTAAAATGAAATAAAATCGACCGATGTTTAGCCACAACAATTTCCGCTCTCATAAAGGCTTTTGTAATGGAATTTCAATCGAATTTTGTACGAGACATCATCTTTATGAAAGTGGGTTTTAATATAGGTTATGACTGAAAATACACTAGTGAATATAGGAAATCCCGTAATATAAGTTCTTTTAGCTTGATAGAGATATTCGCGGTTATTTTACCTCGCTTTTTATCAAATATCCGATACACCACGGGAATGTTTAGCTAGTTTTATGATTTATGTCTTTATATGAAGATCGCGTGTGTAATAACAATATGGATCACCGTGTCTCATGAGTCATAGGTCCGCATGCTTTTATCAATTATTTTTTTTATGAGAGAATGGGCCTTTTATGGCCGATATGGGTCAATTAGGACCTTTATTAGTGTGAGAGATACTTGTACGAGAATTCGATAGACGGCCGCTATTTCTATTCAAAACGAGGTGTGCTAAGTAATTGTCAATTCCAGAACATACATTAACATCTCTCGCGTCTTATGATGAAAACGTAGTGAAGGCAACAATTTCGGAAATGAAATTTGATGCAAGTCTTTCTAAATTCCTTCCTTAAATCAAATAGTTACTAAAATAGTGTTATCAATCGACATAAAAAGCGGTTCTCAATTCAACGTAGTTAATGAATATATTTTTTTGTTTTTTTTTTTTATGTATAATCGGGCACATTTCTTTACCTGGTGATTCGAATGGATGATATTTTTCTATTGTGAAAGAATAGTTTAAAGTTGGTAAATTCTTCATGAAACTTAAAAAACAAATATTGTCGCTTGACGATTAGTCGAAACATTTTAGTCGGTTTTCTAAGTAATTATTTACAAGAAAACGTGCGTAGGTAGGTATATGGTAGGTATAGGTACCTACTTGTTGCACAGCTAGACATTTTAAAAACGATTGCTGCCAAACTAGAGGGAAAAATAACCAGTTACGCCGCGCACCTCGATATTTTGATGCAATATACCATATCAATGGGATAGCCACATTGCGTGTATTAGCGCCATTCACACTTCGCTAACTAATACGGAAGGTGAGTCAAGGGTTTATCTCTTTGAGTTACTGTTATGCTATGAAGTGCTTTTGAATAAGAAACCTGTGAGTGAAAATTTGAAAACGATCGTTTAGATTTCAATAAAATATTCTATATACCTACTTAGGGCTGCCATCCGTCCGGGTTTCCCCGGATTTGTCCTAGTTTAGAGGGCGTCCGGGGAGCGTCCGGGCGGGGTTTCATTCGTAGTCCGGGTTTAAATTTTGACCGCTTGCGACTATTTTTCAACAGTGAATTTTTTCACATATCCAAAACCAATAGTTTAGTTGGTAGAGGGGTGAGGGGAAACTCGACTCTAACTAAACTACGAAACCCTACATTGTGCGTGACCCGACCCGTTTTTTATAACACTGACTACGTTTAAAATCTGGTGAAAAAAATACATGTCCGGGTTCTGGGCTCCTAAATCCGGGGTTTTCTCGCGTCTTGTCCTGGTTGCCAAATTTTAGAGATGGCAACCCTATATAACTAGCTGTCCGTTTCGGCTTCGCACGATTATAGACAAATATCTTTGATATTTTAGGTGACATTATTCCAATTTTCGTGGGGACCTCTATTTGTTTTTGAGAATAAAATATCGCTTAAGTTACTCACTGATAATGTAGCTTTAGATAGGTGAGAGAATTTTTAAAATTGGTCCAGTAGTTTTTTAGTTTACCCGTTACAAATAAAAAGACAAATTTTACTACTTTGTAAATATAGGTTTGAACCAATAATTATAGTTTCAGCATTACAATTTTTACGATTTATAGAATGCATTAGAAAGCTTTACTGTAAACAAATCGAAGGTATCCATTACAATTGATAAACCTATGAAAAGCTTGTATGTATGAAAAGTGTTTTCAATTTTGAACTCTATCACAATGCAATAAGGCAGTATTGATCATTTTTTATGTCGTCTATTTACACAAACAAATAACTGATCGATAGGTAATTGTATGTGGCATTTCCAATGTTGATTCACTAGTAAATTGCTGCCTACTGGTTACTGAACCCGGTTTACGTGTTTGCATTAAGTATATTGCAGCAAGTACTAGCTATTAATTAAGAGGGTAATTATTTAGGTCGTTTATAAATAAACGTATATTTATTTATCAATGAGAATAAATAAAAACAAGCCAAGTGCGAGTCGATATCTTAAAAAAACGGCAAAAAATACGTTTGCAGTATGGGAGCCCGTTTTAAATATTTATTTTATTTTATTGTTATAGCGGCAACAGAAATACATAATCTGTAAAAATTTCAACTGTCTAGCTATCATGAGATACAGCCTTGTGACAGACAGACGGTCAGCGAAGTCTTAGTAATAGGGTCCCGTTTTGACCCTTTGGGTACGGAACCCTAAAAATTGCCATCAATAATTCCATGCAGAAAATCTGAGATAGTAAATTATGGATTAGGCTCAATCACTCCCAACCTACAGAACAGATTTGTATGAAACTTAGAATACATATAGCTTGTATCTTAGAATACCATATCGGATACATTTTATCCGAGTACCACGCGAGCGAAGCCGCGGGCGGAAGCTAGTATTATATAGAATAGAGGTAGGATTTTTATTTTTGTGTTTGTAACGAATAACTCAAAAACTACTGGACCGATTTCAAAAATACTTTCACCATTAAAATGCTACATTATCTCTGAGTGATATAGGCTATGTATAATACTAGAAAAAAATAGGGATCCCTACTAAAACTCCAATATTGTAACCCAAGGTGTAAAATTACCCATAAATCATTATCACCCGTGCTACGCCGTCGGCGACGGAACTTCTAGTCATACATAAAACTAACCTTTAAAGTTTGAACGGGAAAAACTGAAGATGTCTCCACACTATTGTGTTCTGGGAATCTTATAAATTAACACCGTAAACACTATTATCGCTTAGACAATAGATCAGTTGAATACAATTTATCAAACACTAGCTGTCAGCACTGACTTCGCACGTACCAATGAAGATAATATGCAAATTTTTGATAC
Source organism: Hydriomena furcata (assembly GCA_912999785.1). Classification (NCBI taxonomy): domain Eukaryota; kingdom Metazoa; phylum Arthropoda; class Insecta; order Lepidoptera; family Geometridae; genus Hydriomena; species Hydriomena furcata. The sequence continues at coordinate 5,406,385 of OU538831.1, read as the reverse complement.
CTAAGCTTACATTACTGCAATTTTTGTGAGGATCTCAAATTCTTTTATATGTCTTGTTTGAGCCTTCATATTGTTCGATCGGTACCACACTGGAGCTGCTATATAGCAATAAAGAAAGGATCAAAGAAACAAATTATAGACCCCAATCCGTGTTTGTTGCCTAACCCTCGTATTCAAGAACGACACTATGAGAACACGCACCCACAGTGGACGAAATCTTATTTCATAAACATAAACCACAGCTTTCGAGCTATGTGGGCAGAAAACCCACATAGCTCGAAAGCGCTTAGGAGTTAATACCACAATATGGGAAATTAAACAAACACTTTGATACGGATTTGGACTGTATGACAATTCATGTGGAACATATAAGGTAAGGTTGTTTTCCATAATGTTATTCGAATGGGAAAACGAGCTTACTGGTTGGTGTGATAGGTTATTTCCGTTAAATTGGGCTCGAAGTCCAAACACGATTTGATTTAGACGTTACGTCACACGATTACGTACCCGTGAAGACTGATAGGTATGTATATAGGTGATTGCGATGTCGGCATATGTCTATGTAGTTCTTCCACAGACAGACTTGCTGTGGGTTTTTCATTAATAGGTAATAATTACATTTTACAAACTAAACAAAAATCGACTTTATTGGAATGATGCAGATACCTACAGTAAACTCAGTGGATTTTGGCTTACGTGAAGTACAAAAAAACAAAACCAAAATATTACTAAATCAAAAAACATTTGTAAAATTGAAAAAGATAAATGAGTTTGTAGTTTTTTTTAAGTTTTATGTAAAAGACACTGGTCTGAAATTGATTAAATTGAAATAGGACTACCTCGGGCTTATATTTTTCTACCCAATAGCGAAAAAATCATTGGAATCGGACAGGCCACCTGGAGTAATCAATATGTACCTACTCACGATTTTAAAACACTTAGTGGCCGTATTTATAATCTCCTTGTCGTTTATGAAATGATGAGAAACGTCATAACAGAAATTATATTGAAAAAAAAAAAAATAGGGCACAATCCTAGGTGATTGTGTGTGACCTTGGTACAGAAAACCATCCGTTTCTCTCTGCATTCTTAGACTATAATTTAACAAGCTAACAAGTGCATGCATAAACTATCTAAAGATGTTCAATTTCATTGATGTTGATATTGGAACCGGACACTGCCCGATTTGGTTATGATTTCCACAGCATTTCTACAAGTTGGCTACACTGTTAAGCTCAGCGGGCGATCATACTCAGGCGCCGCGCTACAACGTCCAACGTCCCCATTGGCCCGGAGCGACAGGGCTGCCAATCTAAGAATAACGAATGCACATTCAGCCCTACCATTATAATTTAATTGAGGACTTCCATAATTACTGCTTGCACCGGCGGATGTGTAGCCAACATTATAAATGGTGAGCACGTAGCCTAATTCTTGACTCGATCACTCGGTCACCTGCGCTAATGAATTACTATTAAAATTACACTAAGTTTCATTTAAACTGTTATAAATATATTAGATAGGTGGCAATTTTATTGTCACCATAATGTAACTAAAATTAAGTAAAACACAATCTTATTCTGTTCACGTTAAAGTTTAAATTAGCGTAAGTCTACAGTAGAAATCTTTAGGGATAAGTTTTGATAAAACTTCGGCTTATTGATGTGATTTAGAGTCGTCAATTAGTCAACATGTAAATTGGTGTTGATTAATATGGCACTTGGATGTATGTCAGAATCGGTGACCAGAATAAAAAAGAAGAAATATAGTTGGCGGAGACGACATGAATCGCCAGTTGCCACCATTAATGCGATAAAATGTATAAAGTATATTGAAAGAAACTAAAAATAGATCCATCAATACAAAGGCGAGTAGTTTCTTCGCATTAAATCATACCACGAATAAATCAAGCAAACCCGTTTTGCAGCTTATCAAAACAATACGCAGACACACTTCCAGCGTTCCATAGAAACGTGTCGGTTTCGCACGATCCGTTTAACGGAATTTAAACTTACTTCCTGCTATCAAAAGGCTCCAAATCCCATGTTATCAAAAACACATCTGTTACCTTTTGGAAGCGAGACCGAATCATTTCAAAATTAAGCCTCAAGAGTATGATAAATTTTCATAAATCAGATGTTATTTATTGGAGTATGGACTTTAAGGTGTTGCCAATTGGTTTAATTTGGTTTTAAGGGATTTCTATTGATAAGACGTTTCGGAGGTTTGAGATATGGCATTATAAACGGATATCGGAGATATCGTGGTTCTGCTACATACCTGGTCGGTGTAGGAATATAAACGAAGTTTCGTGCTATTATAACTTGAGATCTATATCGGGCTAAAAAAAACGTTTTTGATACGATAAAGGCTTTCTTGATTGCTTTTTACCCGAACGTTTTTTCCAGTACCTACTTAGTATCATTTGGTATTGAATTCGACATAGATAACTTCATTTTCTGTTTCAAAAAAACTACTGTTTAACCAACAATTAGTTTCAAAATATTGTGTGAAAATTTAACATTGGAGATATATTTTAAAAACAAATAAATTGAATTGATTGATTTGTAGTTCATTTGATAATCTAAACCGAAAACATAGAGGTTTAGATGAGGCAATATCGTTGGCAATTCAGTTGTCACCAAAACATAAGAGAATTGCCACCAATGTTAGACACGCGTTGAGTCTTTGATAGCTGTCACTGCATCGTACATCTATGTATTAGCCTATAGGCTCTAAGTGAAAAGTACCTATTGTGTTCTAATTTCAAACATGCAAAATTATCAACCTCAACCAACCCTTTGTATAAACAAACGTCAACCCGAAACCTCGTGATACGATACCGAAATCACAAAGTATGCTCTACATCGTACAAAAGTATGAACTAAAAAATAAAATGATGAAGCATATGGGAGCATTGAACTGAATGCCTAGTTAATAACTCTATACGACAGCTATTAAAAACCAATAATCAATTCACGAATGATACTGAAGCGCTGATATGGAATTTTTCTCACACACTTCAGTTTTTAATTAGCTGCGATGTTAAATGATGTGTGGGTAATGTAATGTTCATAAATTTTATTCAAAGCGGAAAATTCCTTCAATAATCTCTATTGTAACGTCAAATTAATAGCTGCAGCAACACTATGCAGCGGTACAGTATCAATGTTTGATATAGTTACAGTGTTTCCAACTACACTGTTAGTAATGTAAACACTAATTTTGTTGGTAACTCTGCCTTCTGCGCTGTAGGTTGTGGGTTCGATCCCCACCCAGGGCAAATATTTGTGTGATGAACATAGATGTTTGTTCTGTGACTGGGTGTTAATATGTATAATAAGTATGTATTTACAAAAAAAAAAAGTATATAAGTATTCTATCAGTTATCTGGTTCCCATAGTACAAGCTTTGCTTAGTTTGGGACTAGATGGCGCTGTGTGTAAAGTCCGTCAATATTTATTATTATATATTATTTTAATTTATGTACTTATCTTACGAAATTAACATAATATTTTGTGATTATTATTTTGTATAATATAGACAAGAACTAATGATGGCGATGAGAATTTTATTTGCATAATAGTTAAAATGAATAATAATTAATAACAAAACACGGTTAAATAGAAAAGTAAGTGGTTAGTGATATCATGAAGGCATTTGAAAATATTTTTATTTTGTTATGATTACGACATCTTTAGAGTAGGCAAGCATTTCGGAAAAACGGTTTTCATGTGTATACTACTTAAAATCGGCTTAATAAATTAAAGATACTACTACTAAATTAAAATAAAACAATTAATGTGTTTTGTCTTTAAAATATAGATGCCACACATTTTTGTTAATAATGATGACGATTCTAAATGATCCAAGTGATTTCAATTAATAAACGATATTTTGATTTTGATTTTTGATTTTGATGGTAGGTACACTTTCAACCTGAAAACACTAAGTTTTGAAAGTTGGGAACACTACATTTACTGCATTTGTGTTAGTGCTAGTAAATATACAGTTTTGTGTATGAAACGAATAAAATACTGCCAAATGATAAAACACGGTATACGCGGAGCTGATCGAAACTGCGCTCAGCTGTGAGAGAGCGGACCAATGACGGCGCTCAAATATTCGAACTTCAAAATGTCAAGCGCTGTGTCCGCTCCGCACAGCTTAGCGCAACTCCGCACAGCTCCGCGTCGGTGGAAACTCACCCTAATTCAGCGTCAATAAATCATAAAGCAGGTACCACACCAGGCGAAACGAAATGCATGCTTCATATATCTGTAGCGTTCAGATCTGTATCGGTATAATTGCGCAAAACACCACTGTCTGCTGCCAGTAGATATTCAGATACCTAATTAAACCTTTTGTTAAGCTCCCGTGATTTCAATTGTCGGCTTACTCGGCTTTTTAAATTCCCAATTAGGATTTAAAAAGAAATTGATTAAAGGAAGGAAACATCAGTCAGAACTGCAAGCTTTAACTCATGGTTTTTGTAAATACAGGGTTGTCGCAGCCATTTTCGATTTTTAAGCAAAATATTATATTCATATATTTATACAATTGTTTACATTTTAGTTTTAATATTTGCATAACTTAAAATATTTCAACTAATCATTATGGTCCGCTATCTGGTCAACATATTTTTTTTATGTTTTTATAATAATAATAACTTTATTTGCAATGTAAAATGTTGATTAATACATGTATTTAAATTATTGAATAATATTTTTAACATAATAAATCGTTAAAATTTCCATCAAGTTTTTTTTTTATCTTTCACTGTCCCTCATAATCATAAATCCATTGACTAAATACAATGACAGTTAAAGTCGATTGCGATTATCTGTATTCTGAAGCAACAGGGCTACAGGACTCAAACCCTTAGCCTCAAAACCAAGTAGGTAACTACGCTCTCATGCAACTTTTATTTTAAAGATGGCGGATAATTATACTCATCATGTTATTTATAACTGCGGCATATGGTTTTGAGCGATCAAATTGCCGTAATTTAATCTGAATTTAACTAAAGTTCAATGGCATGACAGATGCAATCTATACTTCTTTGCCAATACTAGCCGACCCGTGACAGACGTTGTCCTGAAAAATTTCAATAATTGATTGACAGTAAAATCCCCATTTACAAAATGATCCGCCATTTATTGAATTCTATTGTTACAAAAAATGTGATAAATGAAGAACCGCTCTACCGATTTTGTGCAAACTTCACATAAACCATCTACTAAATAGTTCGAACAAAGCCTAAATATTTGGTTAGGATAGGTGAGCCCGTTCTTGAGTTATAAAATTACAATGAACAGTGGCATTGATTTATATATATAGGTTGCTATATAGCTGTAGGTTGTGGGTTCGATCCCCACCCAGAGCAAATATTTGTGTGATGAACGTAGATGTTTGCTCTGTGTCTGGGTGTTAGTATGTATCATAATGTATGTATTTACAAAAAAAAAAAAAGTATTTAAGTATTCTATCAGTTACCTAGTTCCCATAGTACAAGCTTTGCTTAGTTTGGGGCTAGATGGCGATGTGTAAAATGTCCACCAATATAAAAAAAAAAAAAAAAAAAAAAAAAAAAAGCGAAAGTAGCTCAGTCTGTCTGTTATCATGGCCAAACTGCTCTAGGCTAATTCAAAGTCTTGAGACGGACATACGTTACATCTTTTTTTTCCAATATATTTATTTAATTTTCAAATTTCAATGTTTTACGATAGTCGTCAAATTTCGATTTCCTGAATCTACGCGGACGAGGTAGCGAGGAAAAGCTAGTAATATTATGAATTCGAAAGTGTCTGTCTGTGACGTTATCACGGCAAAACCGCTGCGCTGGGCCTATTGTGATGGAATGTCATTTATAGATAGTTTAAAGTCTTGGGACGAACATAGTCTACTTTTTTCCCAAAATTTTGGAAAGAACATTTTGGGAAGAAAATGATTTTAAGAATTTCAATGCTTTCGTTGGTAAAAATCTTTTTATTTTTATAAAAAAATATGAAGGCATCTTATGTACCTGCAGTAACAAAGAATAATGTAGAGATACTCGTACAACAGTGCTACAACCCAGTTTTGCGTTATATTTGGGTAGTGCCTCATTATAATTTCAAAATTGTTATTATGTCGAACCCCGGAGCGAGAATGAACGAACAACTTGTCGGTTCGTAAATCCTTCAATTGTTTCAATAAAAAAACGAAAACAAACTTATTGGTAAAACAATTTAAAATATTTTGATGAAAAGGTAGATAATGCTGCGTTTAGCGTTTAGATGTTGGTTGGTATAAAATAAAATGCCATGAGAAAACCTGTTTTAGTAAGGTAAGCAGAAAAAATGAGGTTTTATTGGTGGTACAACAAAAACTTTCATAACTTTAGTATGTAGGTGACCTACCTGAAATAATATAGAATTACGATTACGACTGTAATCTCAAGTTCGGTAAACGACTGGCGCTCAGATACTTGTACCTAATACCTACGTGTCAAAATGGGGTAGTCAGAGGCACGTCCATACATTACATTTGACACATGCTCACATTTTGCATTAAAGTGAAGGTTAGCATTCCATACGTGACAGGTCGCAAGCCCATCGCCGATTACCAACATTGTAAAAATAACATTAACAGTACCTATGTTAACGTCATGATTTAATAATCTTTACTTAGGAATAATAAAATAATAAACTTCATGATTTATTAACAAAACTGTTCAATTTACAATACACAATATATGTTTATACGTAGATAAATAAACTTTCGTTAAAATATACCTAATATTTGAAATATTTTTATAAAATTATAAAGTAGTTAAGACACAATTTAAAAAATATGCAATCATTGGTTCCATAACACATCTGCAAACTGTACAACAAACTCACGAAAAGATGATGTTATTCAAGATGAGATCAATATTATTGAGATATATTCTGTGAACAGCTTTTTTTATTGCATACTATTATTTTTTTGTTTATATTACGCATGAGTTAGTAAGAAGCTAGTTTGATTTATGGTGCAAAGTATATTTTTTTTTTTTTGTTGAAAGTATTATAGAGCCTTATTCGTTAAATTCATTACTAGAGCACTTAATTTTTTAAATGTTTATTACATAGACGGTATTGCTATAATCAAAAAGCTTGACTCCGAATTGCATACAACCGACCAAGTATTTAAGGGCCTGTTTCACATAGCGGATGTAAATAAAGAGGTCTATAGGTAATTGATAGTCGAGTCTTAAACACAATTTGAAATTAATGCTACGCTGAACTAAAACGATTTTCCAAGCGTCATTTTAGCGATCTAGGCGATACTTAACGAGCGTCTATCAGTTCGTATAAGTTGAAAGGAAGAAGTCCAAGGTTGGTTCCTTGCGCAAGTAATTTATATGAGAAAAAAGCAAAACATCATATAAGGGCGTGATCTAATGAGACCACCATCGAACGAAATTAGGGCTGTCAGGTATTTCAGGCTGACAGATTTTTGGACAGCAGGAATAGTCTACCGACGGTATAGGGAAACGCCGCTATTGAAAGTGCTCTGAGTTTTTGTGTTTTTATAATATATGTATGTTAGTATATAAGGTATGTAAAATTTATTAATATTGGCCTCAGTATTGTTCAGTTATATTTTGGCAACACCAGTAATATATTTTAAATTACTGGTGTTGCCAAAATACAGATATTATTATTAATTCTCTTTCAAACTAAACTACTAATCAAATTGGGCTTTTCAGTAGAATTAACGCCTCAAACGTAAAATAAACAGCAAATGTTGTTGTGTAGATTGATATTCAATTCAACAGGTATTTGTTAGTAATCGATTAAGTAAATACTATAACCAGTATTAACAGAAAAAAATATACACAATTTTTCCAGAATACACAAGAAACAGTTGAGCTATTAAGGACCATTGCAAACAATCTAACTGAACTGATCTAGATCACTACCATTCGTAAGCGTCTTCAAGGTTGCCACGCTGGATACGAATTGTAAATTAACAAAAGCTAATTTCTGTAGTCCTAATTTTTCAACTAACGCCTACCTTTACCTTCTTTGATATAACATTTCACCTGATGCACTATTTTTCCCTCCAAGTTACTTTCATTTTTCACAAAGTCATTTCACTTCAACTGTAAAAATTCCTAACTGTCAGGTATTACAAATGGCGGGGCATAAAAATTTTCCAACTCGGTGGCAACCCTACCACGGCCGGCGGGCGTAATGCGCGTGAAACCGTTCATCACATCCAGTTCGAAATTTAAAGTTCGCTGTGAACCAGTCCTTACTGTTTTAACACGTTTTATGTCATGTCCTGAAAAGACATAATATTTGCAAAATATAATATACTAGCGACCCGCCCCGGCTTCGCACGGGTGCAAAGCTGATACCAAAATATATTACAGAATGTCTTTGTATACTTACTCGTTAACAGCATTTAAAATTAAAAAAAAAAATCGCGGTAATAAGTAAAGGATAGAAATTGATTATTGTGGGTTATCCCTAAGAGATAAACATATACCATCGGATACTTTTTTGTAGACCTTTTTAAGATATACAATATTTAGTACATTATTTTGATCTATCTCGTAGAGTTCAGCCAGCGTTTGCAATGTAAACGCAAAAAATGTGTTTATTTACGACTTCATATTAGAAATCTTAATATTATCAGTGGTTCTCTAATATATTAAAGCATGTAATTATACATATAAACCTTCCTCCTGAATCACTCTATCTATTAAAAACCGCATCAAAATCCGTTGTGTAGTTTTATATATATAAGCATACATACAGACATACAGACGCGGGAAGCGACTTTGCTTTATACTATGTAGTGATTATTATACATATAAACCTTCCTCCTGAATCACTCTATCTATTAAAAAAAACCGCATCAAAATCCGTTGTGTAGTTTTAAAGATATAAGCATATATACAGACATACATACAGACGCGGGAAGCGGGAAGCGACTTTGCTTTATACTATGTAGTGATACGAATAGTATTATCTAGCGTCTTTACTTGTATCACCGAAGAAAAAACATGTTTTTTGGCCACTTATCCTTATATATTTTTTCCACTACCTATAATGATTTATTATTTCCGTGATATAGTTGATGTTATGAGTGATTTTTTATTTAAGTAAGGACTTTGCATTTTTTTAGTTACCGCCTGGTAACACCTGTTTGCTTCACTGGCCTTACAGCTCAGTTGGTATTAGCTCCGTCTTGTACCCTGTAGGTTATGGGTTCGATTCCCATCCAGGAAAAATATGATGAACGCAGATGTTTGTTCTGTCTGGGTGCTAAAAAGTATTTAATTTTGTAAAAAAAGTCCATCATTATCGTTATGTAATGAGTTGATAATACAATGTATCTCTCCCTCCCGAATAAAAAATAGGTTTACTGCCAAAGTCTACATCAACAAACATTGAAAAACATACTCACGTTCTACGTAGTATTCACGTTCTACTCATCGTCCCGAGAACGGAACGAATTTCAGAGTAGCGCCTCTAACCAAAGAAAGAGCTAGCTATATTAACCGAGTCTCTCTGTCTCTCCGCTCGTAAACGCTTAAAAAGCTCCATAGATGGCAGTAAAATCGTTGCAACGTTCAAGCGGCCACTAGTGCTGCCATCTAGCCCCGTATAACCGAACTTTTATCGCACGTTTATTGAAGAGGGTTCTTCGGCAGCTCGTAAACGATTTTATGGGCACTAACGAAGTCTACTCTCGTGCCTGATATTATCCGACCGAGTACGGTGGGGAATGCAATATTCGGATGCTCCTGTTCAAAGAGGTGTATTCAATTCAACCGGTGTTCATCGGTTTATGTGCGATTCAAGGCGCGATTGGATGGCGTGCTCGAGCGTTTATTTCGCTTTATTGTTGGGGTTTGTTTATTCGATTGCTGTTTAACCAAGTACGGTGTTTGTACATGCTTTTGTTATGATTATTATGTTGTTGGGAATAATGAGAAGAGCCGTGGGAACTCTCCTATTTAACCGTTTTTCTCGTGTTTTTCCGCCAATTAGGTTGGGGTATAGTGTTATCTAATTAGGTTTACCTAGGTACTTAGAAAGGGGACATTTCGTAGGCACTTATAAGACACATAATGGGTGCTTATTTAGATTACTGATTGGAAAGTAATTATACATAAAGTTTGTTTGTTGACTACACATTCGAATACGGTGGGGGCGGCAACAAAGTTGGAATTAGGTACGAAACCCAATATCCATTTATCAGTGATTTATATACCTACCTACGAGTTTTCCCCAAAACGTAGCCGTGAAAAAGGCAAATCATAAATAAGATCCGATTCAAATTTGTAGAAGATGCTATCTATATGATTTATAGGCTCGCACCCGAGAGCGCTTTGTCTAGTGATGTGCTAATTGCAGCGTCACGTATCGATAAACCAAATAAATGGGCCCTCCACAGCGTGCTGTTCGATGCGGTGTAGTATCGATTTTTGTATCTGCTGTCCTATCTACCTGACGTTTTTATCAAAATAAATAGGTAGGTAACGTATTAAAAAGTTTTATTATTAACAATACAACAGATATATTTGATAAATTAACATTATTCATTCTATACTCGTAATAGAAAATAAAAGGTATATATTATTGTAATGTCATGTAAGGGGACTCAAATATGGTTTATAATGCGGCCGTTCACAGCCACCTTCAGCCAGAATCACAGAAGATTCCTAAGGGCTTTGCAGGCATGAGGAGCGGCCTCAGGGTGCCGAGAATTTGAAATGCCCGTTTGTTGGGTTCTACGCCTACGTAGTAAATATTAGTCTACGTAACGTAGGTTATTTCGATTAATTTTCAAGTACAAATTATTTAAAAGAAGGTATAGATTGAATACGTTACAATTTAATAAAATATAAAGAGCCCGGTTATGACATTTATCTTAATGAAATATAGAGCACGGAAATAAAGTCTCGGAAAAAATATCCCGCTTTGCTGTGATGAATTCGAACAGCATCAGCATCTTTCGGGTAAATCTGCCAGAGATTTATCGCTGCGGGGCAGTTCTTTTTATTCACCTCTTATTTCTTATTGCGTTTGCATGACGCCTCTTGTATGTAGGCGAAACTTACGAGGTGTCTTCGCCGACTGCGGGATGTCTTGTCACTAATTATTTTTATTTGCTTGTGTTTTGGATTTTATTTACTAAAATAATTTTCACTTACTTACAGCGAAATTGCAAGGAATTTTAAGCCGAGATAATAATGCTTACTCAATATAAGAACTTCCGAAGACAAATTTAAAAAAGATATTTTTGTTTTGTATCCACATTACAAATTACAGTTATATCCGGAGTAAATTTAAATAAGTCTATGGCGTGGCTGGCAAAGCAAACACGTCATATTCAACAGAGACAACGAAATATCGAAACAGAAATAGTAAATAATCGGTAATTTAAAATCGATACTCACCCACGCACTAATAATATCGATACTATTGAAGATGGTTAATTATGAATGTCATATAGAAACTAAACAAATACCACCAAGAAGCTCTCACGAAGTTGCGGAAAAATAAGTAATAATAAGAACTTTACTTTAATAAATGTACAGCGCCTAATGAATGAACTTTAAAATTTGTTTTACCAAATCTGTGCCAGATTAATTTATTCCACGTCGTGTATCGCATTGTATATGAAAAGGATCCGGTGATGCAAATGCCACCCTGAAGGCATTAAATCTGAACCACAGCGACCGACAAACATTTTTTATACAAAACATAAATGTGTTACAACAAACAATGTGTTATCTGTCCTTATGTGATTTAACAGGTAATTTTTAAAATAGATTACCATTCAATAGAGCCTGATTTATGTGTGGGCACCATGTAAATAGGTAAGCAACAGAATGAGGAACTACATTTATTTTCATTTACCTCCATTTATATCGCGGCTCCACGTGGAGATTACGTGATTTAACAAAGGGAGTGCTATAAATCTCCGGGTCCTGTCTTAGTAGGCTTTTGTGGGCATTTTTGATATGTGCCTTTAAAAGCTTTTTTCTGTATTTAGATGAGAGTTCATTGTGTAATTCATTAGAGTAGGGGGTAGGTCGCAGTGCGGACTGCGGTCGATATCGAGAGATAACACCATATTTATTGCCCACCAATGAGATGTCCTACAAGGACGCAGTACCTTTAATGGCCGAAGAATTAGCCGCTACAAATAGGAACATAGTATCGACGGCAAGGATTCCAACACTAAAGAATATCGAAAGAAATAATTTTGTGAAGGTCGGTTAGTCGGCCATCAATACTTACATTAAACAAGTTTTATATCGATTAACGAAAGTGAGTGCTGAAAATGATTTATCTATTTATAATGACAAGTTACTGAGAAATTTATTAATATTTATATCACGCGCTAAACGTGATTCACTTTTACAATTGACTGCTCGCTACACCACAGGTAATTTATGTGCAAATATAAAATCCGTGAAGTGAGTTTATCCATTATGCATCAACGCTACTAGCCAGTATTTTCTATACCTGCTTAGATGAAGCAATTTCTTAAAACTTATATATCAACTAGGTACTGAGTAAACCTCTTTAGTCTAATAAGTTAATTTTACACGAACTAAGAGTATGATACCTACAGAAGTAATTCTTATGAGTAAGAAGTCGCGTCTAATAAGTGTTCATTGTGAATTTGCGGGTGGTCCAATAAACTTCAGCTCACATTGTCTATTCCAGAATCGAACTTGCGATTTGCATTGAGAACCTACTTGGCATACATTAGTGCGGTATCGCGTCTAAGTAATTAGCACTCGTGTTGATATCGATATTCACATCGAGTACTTCATTAGTTGCTGCTTCCGCTCTCAATTATCTTTCATTCTTCCTACTGCCAATAATCGACATTTATTATACATTTTAAGTGTTATGCAGTTTGTAATAAAACATTGAGAAATAATACTATGAAGTGAGAATAGGTCCGACCCCTGCGACCGCCAACACAGTAATACGTCACGGCAAGACAGGTTCCCCCCTCCCCTGAGTCTCCGAAAGCTCGCAACTCAGCGTTAAAACGAGACAGATGATAACGTATCACGTTTGCGTGACTGAGAGGTATCGAACATGTGAAACATGGCGTATAACGCCCCTTGATTTATAGCAGTATGCTGAAGTCCAAAGTTCAGATGTGTAATAGCATCAAAATTAGGTACTTTCTATTATAGAAATATATATATAAATATTGAGTATTTAGAAATATACTAAGGAAAATCATTGACCTAGTTTTATACCTATTGCCCCACTCCAAAGTAGGTCCATCTTCTATCGAGTCCACGTGGCATAAAAAATACAATTCTATTGGTTGATTTTTTTTAAAGCCCAGATTCAATGTTGAATTCTGGGCTTTATGCGTTAGACAAATTTAATCTGTATAGTATCTAAGTAGTTATGTATATTGATATGACTGTATTGTGAAGTATAGATTATGACTAATTAGAATTATGTAATATGATGTAATGTATAATGCATAGTTGAAACTGTACCACCTATTCATACAACATAATGACTTTAGTTCGTGCAGGATGAATGTAGGTAAATTTCGTTTAGATTGTATTCAAATGAGTTATTATTGACACTCAAAGTGTTTGATCGGTCGCGTGTTTGAATTAATTTGCGTTACATTATTTAAATGCGATAATTAACCTGCTATTAAGTATACTATTAGAGGGGCGTTTTGTATCTGATTTAAAAGAAAACAAACAATGAATTATACAGGTGTATTTAATCACTTTTGTAAACGATGTTTCAATTTTGCTAAACAACGCAATTATCGTAAAAACTCGCATATTTAACAGTTATTTCATCAACATAAATATTATCGATAGTTTACTCAGAGATTGTGTCGCTCCCATCACTAGTGTTTCAAAAACTCTGCGGAATTTGTATTGGTTTCATTTTAATATTTTATTTTTTGTTTGTTGCAGGTAATTGGACAGCCTTCTCAGGTTTCATTCGCAGTCATAGAAATCACAGAATAATCACTACTAACAGACAGGCCATGCTGTAAATTCAGCGCTTCCCCATAAAAAAATCCCCCTATTATCAACACAAATAATATTAACATCGCAGTACCTTCATTAAAGGGTTATTAGACACCGAGCGAACTGAGCAATTTGCTAAGCAAAATATATAGCGTAGGTGGCCACGATACTGCTGGGGTTTCGTAGTAAACAAGCTCTTGCTTCCTCGCTGGGCGGTCTTAACTCACGGGACTATTATTTATTAGGTAACCCGATGGAGTACAGTAGCTGTGGAGCATCTGAACATCTGTCAAGGTTTACTCTTGGTGCGGAACATTGTGTAGGTAAAATGTTTTGTTTGTGATCGATGTTTTACACCCTATATCGTTGTGTTTCGCAACACTTGTATGGTGTAATGAAATGATGCTCTACTTCACATTCCCGATTCTTACATTGTAAAAATATTTTTAGAAAAGCATAATCAATAAGCGTGTTAGATCAATCATGCTTTGAACAGTAATAGCAGCTCTATTTTATAACATACTAGCTGATCCGACTTGTCCTGATTTTATAAATTTTCCGGTGTTAAAAACCTAAAAAATATTTATCTGCCGAATAGATCGAGTCAATTTAAGTGACGATCTTTCATGCATTTGAAGATTGAGATTATTATTTATTTGGATAGAGGTTATAGCTATATCATCTTGCGCTACTGAGATGCTATTTATAGAATTAAAACTATCGTGGTTGTTACTCATTTTAACTATAAATACGGCTAATTAACACGTTTTTTTTTCTTGTATTGCTGACGTTTCGAGAGAATTTAAATGCTCTTCATCATGAGCATCGCCCGCGACCGCGATTAACGGCAGATCGGCAATACAAGAAAAACGCGGTAATTAGCCGTATTTATAGTTAAAATGAGTTGCTTTTTACCAAGATTTTTCAATCGAAACCATAACTGCCCCAAAATATATTTTATACCAATAATTAAACACGGTTTATACCACCACCGTAGCAATCTCGTTCACACACGTATATAAACACATACCATACATGACGTATGTTTATTATGAACTCCGAATATTGGCTCGAAACATAGTACTAAATTCGCGGACGACACCCGATAGTGTAGTATTATCAGCTATTATCTGTCATTGCGACAACAATGGAGCACATAACTAGGTATATTACTCAATTCGCTGGCAATACGTTTTGGTGGGAAAAACTAATTACGGCAAAGGGCAGTTTTTGGTATAACAGGTGTTGAAAGCGAACATCATACTTTTTGTACATTTGTGTTCAGTAGCCAAGGTTAGTTCTAGAAATATCAATTACGTTTCAAAAACTAAAATGAAGACCGGCAATTTTTTTTTAACAATTGTAAAGAGACGATTTTCTTTTGTCTTATGAAGTAACAAATAGTCCTGCATATGTTAATAACAATTTAAATGGCTTAGTTTGAGACTATACTTTAGACAGTAGGAGGAATAATGTACCCATAGAGTATAGCTCCTTATTTCGTCAGTTAAAAAAGAAACTGGTGCTAATTTTACAATTTAGTAAAACATTTACACAAAATCACCATAACACAAATACTATCGTCAATTATGGTACATGCCTAAACAAAATGGAGGTCACCAAAAACGCGCCTAAGAGTCGTCAATGATCTATTAAAAACCACTATAAAGTGTCGGTAAGAAGCAGATTACACCAATTTGTGTCCGTTTAATAAAATCCGTTCGTTTAACCGTCATAATGACATGTTGTCAGATGAAGGGCTCGTTGGGCTGAGACACGATAGTCACGATTTTCCGTGAGCGATGTTAAGACGAACGTACTCTAAGGGCGAGCGCACACACGCTTGGATTATAGTGTTCGTCCACATTGTTGAGCCTAGCGCGGTTGCGAAGTATCAAACATATGAATCGCGTCTTTGCGTCCATAATGTCATATGTTTAACACTTTGCGCCCGTCGCCGCAATCGCTCTAGGCTCGCAGTGTGGACGCACATATAGAGTCTTAGGTAAAGCGTTTCACGTTCTTCCGTCTAGACACATCCTACCATTCTATCAGTACGAATGCCCGCCTAAGACGCAAGAGGTGGTTACATTTTTTGCATGATCTGAAAATATTTGTTTCGGGTATTGTTCTAGGTATGTGACTATTGAGTGTTTACTTTTCATGCTAAACCCTAACTTATCTAGCTTATAAAAATCCTCTTAAATTATATTTCAAATACATTCAATATCGACGATATCGAAAGTCGAAGGTTAAAGATTGTAAAACTCTATAGTTATGTGGCACCGATATAATTAGTGTGCGCAAACCCCTAGTGATTGTTACTCGCCTTTCGTTTAGTGGTCTGATAGCAAAGTTTCTAATACTCATAATTGAGTTCTGAGTCACTGATTGGGTTGTTGAGAAGTTTCGAAGAAATATTGCTTAAATCCTAATAATATTATACATGCGATAGTTTGTGAGTTTGTTTGTATGTTTGTTCCTCAATCAGGCCTAAACTTCAAAACGGATTACGTTAAAATTTGCTGTAGATGTAGATATAATGCCCGAATAATAATAGACTACTTTAAAAAATGAAAAACATCACCGAAACGATAAAAAAACGCAAAAGTGCAACAAATCTGACTTCACAGACTAAAAACATTTATTCTTTTCAATTCGATTATTGAAATTTGACAGGACAACGTCTTGCACGGGTCGGCTAGTTGTAAATATAAGAGAGCGAAGAAAAGACTTGCAAAGTGAATTGAAAGCTAATAGTTTTCTCCGTTTGATTATTTGATAAAAAACGATACTTTAATCAATAAATGTATAAAGCATGTTCTCTCCAAACAAAAATAATGGGGCCATACAGCGGCAAAATAACACGCATCAATCTCTTATATTAGCTCCGAGCGCGAAGGAACAACATAAAAACTTCCTAAAGTTTCCTATACGCCCTCATAAATCTCACGTTTTTTAATAGATAAATAGGGCCTCACACAAACGAGCAATATCGCATTATTTGGCCCTCCCTCAGGAAAGGCCCTCCTGATAAAGCCTCCTTGCCTCACACCCTTCATGCTAATGTACTATGCCAGACGGTGACAACCATTTTTTGGCCCACTTGGCTACATTATGGTAACAGTAAAGAGTATTTCAAATTATGTTTTCCGTGTCCATTAAAATGCGATGTAGCTCTCTCTCGTTTATTTTTAAACAATTACAAAAGCCTTTTTAAACTTTTAACGGCCGTGACATATTTTTTGTGAATAAAAACAGGTAGCGGTTACTTAGTTTTTTTAAATTGCATGACAAAACAACAATTTCAAAGCCATAAAAGGTGGAAAGGTATATTCTCACTAAAACGTAACAAAATGTTAGAAACTTTGAAAAAATATGCCGCCATAAACAAAGCAGTTCGGATGCAAAGTTAGATAAAAAACATCTCACACACCTGAGCTAGAAAATTGCTTTTTTCTAAGCGGCTCCAGTTTTTTACGCAACTTTCTCCAAGAATAAAAGAAGTTTTGTTGAACAACTTTCTTTTTTACTTCTTGTTCGCAAACATAAATCAAACTTTATCCCCGCTGTATGATGGGCCGCAAGGCGCGAAATATGCTAACAATGAAAATATTGTGACATGTCAGGACAAACGTCCGACTCCTTTGTTTCGTTGCAATGTTTTGTTTGTTTTTTTTTGCGAGGTTTTGAATTTCGAATTATTTAAAACCGATCCATTTGTTTCAACTTATTACAAAGCTGGCATAAACCACCGTAGACCCTTATCACAACTAGTTAAAAACTAATTACCGGAGTGACACCACCTTGCCGTAAATCCCGTGGCTCCTCCGAATTACTCTGACAAAAGTTATTTTTAAGTAAAAAGCCCTTGAGGCTTCTCCCCGTGTTCCCTCCCACGAATTCATCACGATTTATATTCATGGCATAACAACAAGACCCGCTTTAAGGGTGATACCATTCAAATTGTAGACTGCTGAATAAAATCTGTCCTTCAGACCGACTTGACTATTCTATGAGCATTACATAAACTACTATTCCATACTTTACCATTTTCACTAAATCTAAATTTGTCATTGCAAAAACTCAAATAAAATACTTATTACATTACAATGTTTGTTGGTTAATTCCATCTAAGTATTAATAGTTTGTTTGAGTCTTTTTATTATGATTAATCCAAGAAAAAACATTTATTTAATAAACATTTTCATAACGATTTTAAAACTAACAAAATGCTTGTCTACATCAAACTTTATATTCATGTCTACCTTATACACACTTGTCACTTTCATGAAAACTGACATCGATAAGTGGGCCCTAAAGTACAAACCTATGGTTCAGACGAGTTAAGTCGATCTATATTTTACTGAACCCGGGTGTGAGCTGCCATATGGCGGTTCCATGTTTCAAACATCGGGTCAGTAACTCCCGAGGACGGAACAACAAATCAAGTGCGGTTTCGGAGCCGGAAGCATTACTGTCTAGAGAGGCCATTAGTTATTAGGGGTGCCGTAGATAAAATAATAATAAATTAATTTAAGTAAATCGAACGTTTAATTATGCTAATTCGGATTGTCGCATGTTTGTGCAGTAACATAATAATGTTGGTTCCAAATTAATTGCTCCAGTTTCAGATTTATGTTTCGTAAAGCTTTCAGTAAGTTTAAAGTTTATTGTGTTGCAAGCAGCCAGTTCATTTGTTACAATGAATAATGATTAAATTATTCAAGTAGCATCTAAGAGAAGCTAGAACCCAAAAATGATGAGACTGTGTAGTAAAGGATAAAAGGAATCCTCATTCATCGCTGACTCTTTTAGAATAGTTTTGCACTTTTTCAAGTTTATTTAACACTAGCAGTCCGCCCCGGCGTAGCACGGGTGATAATGATATTATAGGTATTTTTTTTACACCTTGGGTTACATTATCGTATTTTTCATAAGGATCCCTAATAAAACATTTAGTATCGCAGACTTTTTTTGTAGATATTGATGTCCTCTTTAAAACTGTAGTACATCACTTTGCTCTATTGTCAACAATTTCCGCAGAGTACGCGATATAAGGATTTTTATGGATTTTTTTAAAACGTTGGGTTACATTATCGAAGTTTTTATACGGATCCCTAATAGTTAGACATATGGTATTGCATACTTTTTTGTAGATATTGATGTCTTCTTTAAAACTGTAGTACATCGCAGCAAACGCAATATAAGGATTTTTTTTTTTAAATCACACTTTGGATGACATTATCGAAGTTTTCATACGGATCCCTAATGTTTTTGAAAATATTCTATACATTATCAAATGAAAATGAAATATATTTTTATACAATATATAAAAATATATTTCACCATTAGAATCCTACATTATCCCTGATGAACATAGCCTATGTTCATCAGGGATAATGTAGGATTCTAATGGTGAAATATATTTTTAAATCGGTCCAGTAGTTTCGGAGCCTATTCGATACAAACAAACAAACAAACAATCAAATCTTTCCTCTTTATAATAATTATAATTATTTAACAAAACATAACTTTACTGAGATTCATAACAAAATTCTCATATTCCTATTTCACCAAGAGAGCTGGTTCTTTTTCGACTATCAAAGCATATAATAGTTAGTAGCACCCACTCGCTTTATTTTATTTGTTGTTTTTGTTATAGTAATGTTTAGGTACTTTGTCTATTTTTAATTTTATACTGAGGCATGTATTAGTATATCGTTTTAGTTACCTATCTTTACTGTTTTATTGTAAAATTGATATCAGCCGATCTAATATTGTTACTTTTGAATAAACTACAAAATATTATCTGCATTCGTAAACCAGACAGTCTGCCTACATACTCGTCTATAAAATGCAGAAATACTATAGAGAACGCAACAAAAGCCTAAAATTGTTCAACTACAAAACTCATCCAGCAACAGTTTTGTTGCCAAAACCTAGGCCGAGCGAGGCGAGGGTGGCTGCGTCATAATTGATGAGGTTCTTAACGCAGCAGGGCGATGCTGTCACAGTAAAAAGAATAGTTAACATACAGAAAGTTTCACTCATTATTCTAAAGAACGCTTAGAAAATCGTTTGGGATACATTTATTTTCTTCACTTGTAACAAAATCTTGGAAATCGCGGTAATTATTAAATTTGACAGTTGTGTGTACAATAATTGATGACAATAAAATAGTATGATATTAATATGATGAAGCAAGAATCAGCTCCTCACGAGGGAACTCTTCAACGGCTAATAGCACTGACAACAAAATTTTGTACCTATACGCATTAAACTGTGACAAATTTACTTTATTCTCACCATGACCTGATGATGCAGTCAGGATCAGCTCCTCACGAGGGAACTCCTCAACGAATAGCACGGACACCAAACTTTGTGTATGCATTAAATTTTAGTGCAGTACTATAAAAGTGAAACATCGTGAGGAAACCAGTTAGTATTCTTATAAGCGGCGATGGGCTTGCAATCTGTCACGTATGGAATGCTACCTACTGCAAAATGTGGGCATGTGCCAAATATAATGTATGGACGTGTCTCTGACTACCCCCACTAGACATCTTCGAAGGATCTAAGCGTCTGAAGATCTGAGAAGATGTCTACCGTACTTGGGGATAACAGTCGTGATCCTATTTATTTTTATTTTATTACTATAAAAGTTTCACTCAATACTGCGACTAAAATCAGAGACATAGAGTAAACACTCCATAGTTAGTAAATTTTGAGTGTCACAGCTCTGACACAGTGGGGTGGTGTGTGAAATTATCATCGCAGCAACACGGCCGCCTCCATTAATTTGTGATTAGCCTGCAAGAGACTCTTACAGAGGCTTTCTTCTAATTAGATAATCAGTTTTTCCGAGAGGGATTTAAGTCTTGAACAGATGTAATTAATGTTTGGTGCGAAGGGAGGATTTTGTGGTGGTTTATTCATAATGAGATTTTCTTGTAGGTTTAGTCGAATTTCGATACTGTACATTTACTTGTGAGATATAAAAGAAATACAAACAAACTAAGTAACTTATTGAAGAGATGTATCTTGTGTCTCTAACAAAACGTTTTAAACGGGAGAAATGTTTTATATATAGAAATCTAAAGATATTAATATATATAAATCACATGAAAAGATTGATAAATTCCGTCAACAACAATGATTCCGTTGTAACAATAATATAATGTTTTCGTTAAAAAACTGAGACACATACGATGCAATAACTAAAAACTCAATTCATCCCCCAATAAATATCTCAAGCATCGTTTCCTCGGAATGAGACAAAAACGGTATCCCCCATACTGTTTATTTAAAGGTGGATTTGTAGGATATTTATTCACGTACCCACTACATGTAAACATACAGGGGTTTTATTATTATGCGGACAAAATCACAGAATAGCGCAGCTGCTCTTGAGAAACGCTTTTGTGTCTATTGTAGAGTCTAAATTTGTATATTTTACATGATTTTTCAATATTTTTATCGGAATAAACTATGATTTTTAAGGCTCTTCTCTTTACTTCAAAATTATCGGTTTTTGTTTAAGAGGCTCCCAGTCGCTGATTGCTCTTTTTCGAAACGAAAAAAGAAATACTTCTGAACAAGCCACATCTCCTATTTTTATAAGTATATTACTTCAGGTTCCTACCTAGATTTCTATTAAGCTGAAAACATAATAGCAGAAACTTTTCACGATAAAGATATTATTTCAAAATTATACGTTTTAGAATTTATGATCGAATTATTTTATATTAAAATCAACTTGTGATTTATTGTTAAAGATAGGTAATATGTAGATTTAGATTTCTATTAGAATAGATTTTTGATAAGTAATTATACATAATTTATATCATTAATTTATTCGAAAAGCTAAGGCGGACCACGCTCCGACGTGTGTTTGTCGTCATTGCAGCGGTCGGTAGGATTATTTATCGAAGTGATTAAAGATGGGTACATCTTTATTCACATATACTATACATTATAAAATAGGAGATGTGGCTTGTTCACAAGTATTTATTTTTTCGTTTCGAACAAAAACAATCGTCGACTGGAAGCGCCTTAAGCAGTCGTATAAAAAAAAACAGAAAAAAAGTTTATATGCACCAAAAAACTAAACCTTCAACCCAAAGTAGTATAATAAGTACCCACTGTAATTTTTGTACAAACATACAATTGTCTCGTTCTTTAACACTAAGCATTACTTAGTATCGAGCTAGACACCACTACAGTGCACTGTGTGGAATGACCACCATATCACTACATAGTATAAAGCAAAGTCGCTTTCCGCTTCCCGCGTATGTATGTTTGCTTATATCTTTAAAACTACACAACGGATTTTGATGCGGTTTTTTTTAATAGATAGAGTGATTCAGGAGGAAGGTTTATATGTATAATAACATGCTACCCGTGCGAAGCCGGGGCGGGTCGCTAGTTGATTTATAATTTTATATACATATATCTATGATATTAAAGTCGAGCCATTTTTGTAGTGCTTGTACTGAGTATGCTCAATTCTACAATGCTCTTTACTTGTGAATGTTTTGTTTATGCACAATGTTAAGATTATTTTATACTAACACATAATACAATTAAGATGGAAAACTGCTTCTGCTCCCTTCTGCCTATAATTCCCCAACTAAGTGGTTGGCTAAGAAAACCTACAATCAGATTAATTCTGTAGAGGGTTGGAGCCAATTTGTCTGATTGCTACCGATGTCAATTTATGTGACTTACCTATGTATCTATTCCAATGTACCTTAAGCACGCGTTTTTTATCTAAACTAATGGCCGCCTGTCGCATATGAAATATTTGGAGCCCTGCCATCCAGACCAGGCTCATTGGCTCTGATATTTGTGATGATTTCACAGTAAATTGATAACGCACAGAATTTGTGCTCACTATCCTTCTTGCTTTATAAATTGTGACCCTATCTTGTTATGTCCCTAACTATAAATATTTGCGCATGATAAATTCAATAAACTAACTGCTCTGGTATATTGGAATTGGTTCTTACGTCGCATTGGGTACAATGACTCATAGGAACTCACTGTAACTTTCTTAGTTCATCATGAACTTTTGGGCTTTGAATTGGCATCGAAACGCCATGCAGTTTTTGTTACCAAATAATGCAGCGTTTTAAAGTAGATAAGTACTTTAAATTTACATTATTTGCAGTCTGACGTAAAATACTTTTGATTACTAAGATAGACGGACAGATAAATAGAGTATATAGATGCATTACAAAAATAATGGAAAATAAACAGGAAAGGTAGAAACGAAAAAATCACCCAAATCAGATCACCAGGTAAGAAGATATGCGCGGTCATAGGTACATAAAAAAGTAACAACACAAAAATATTCCTCTTTTTATAGGTAGAAAAAAAAACAAGAAAAGTACAAAATCTAAAACAAATGCTATGTCTGCGTTGCAGTATGACAAAAAGCTCATTGCTCAGTTAGCTGGCCCATGACCAGAGAAAATCAAAACAGTCTCTCACCTCCCGGTGTCCAGTTTAATTACAAAGGTTATGTCCCCACGACCCTACCGGCTATTACACTGTAGATGTGCACGCCTCTTCTACGTTACTCCCGAATCACGACACGAGGGGAAAGAATCAACCAGTAAATATCGGAAAGCAATCCGAGGTGATTCTATTAGATTGAGTTAAGCGGAGACTTACTTTGCGTTGAGGTCTCTTGAGCTTATAAGATTTGGTTCAGAGATTTGTTTTTAAATGGATTCCGCAAGCGACTATACGTGGTAACCGGAAAAATAGTACCTAATTATACTCTGAATCAAGAACTATATCTAAAAGGTAATAAACGCGATAGATACCCGTTTGAAATGTTAATTAAAATTCTATCTAGTCATTATGGTGTGATTGAGTAATACATAAATCCAAGCCCATCTCTCTCATTTGTAGGGTCAAATAATGAATTTGATGAAGGGCAAAATTTGAATATAACATCGTATCCAAACTATAGTAAGAAAATAAAGCAGAGAAATAAAGATTTATTCAATACGTACCTATAAATGTTTATGTAGGTACCTATGTTTCGAATGGAACGCTCGCCAATCAAGTCGAGAATTGAGCTCGCGTGCAAGTCAAGATTCATCAGAACGGCACAGGACAGCCCAGTTATCTAGATCTCGCCTTACTAAGCCATTCTATATACTCTGTGGTCCTACACTTAATTGGCGTCTCTTGATTATCCAGAACATGCATGCATTTAAACTTTGGAATAGTTTTCATTCATTACGTTTTCTCAGAATGTATGCTGCGTTATGGAGTTTATAATTTGAAAGATTTTAACATAGCGTTCATGCAAAAAAATATAAGGTATACCAAATGATAGTAATAAAAAAAAAAGGATCACAGTAAACACTCTCTCAGATCTCCAGTCAGAGGTACGTCCGAACATTTGACAGCACTCCTTATTTGACAGATTGCAAGCCCATTGCCGCTAATTGTTGCTGTGATTGTTGATTAAAACTTTGCGAAAGTATATATCTAAATGTCGTAAGGGTTACGATCAAGATAAGTCGTCACATTTAAGATATTTAAATCGATTTTCCCCAATTTTCCGCGAACGGGGGCGATTTAAGGCGAGTCAATTTATCCTGTGTCGCTCTGGGGCGGTGGGACCGTGGCTCCATTGTTCGCCAAATGAAGTTCCTGTGCCCGTACCACAAGCTCAAAAGTAATATCAAAACAATCTATACGAATATTTTAAATACGAAAGTAACTCTGTCTGTCTGTGACGTTATCACCCAAATCGCTGGGCTGATTGTCATGAAATTTCATAAAAAGATAGTTTAAAGTCTTGGGAAGGCTACTTTTTTCCCTAAAATTTTCATATGGTTTTTAGAAATTTTAATGTTTTACGAAAAAGTCGTCAAAAATCGATTTCCTAAATCTACGCGGACAAAGTCGCGGATACAAGTTAGTATTATATACGGTGCGAAAGTAACAACGCAATACAAACTCGTGTAGCGTTGTCACTTTCACACTACGAGTAATATTGTTCTGATATTACTTTGGGAACTTGTGGTATGGCTCCTGGCTTATACCAATACAGTCTATACTGCTACCGTCATACTTTTACTTTATATAGCTAGATAAATATTAGTAGCGATATTCTGAGATAGATATAGATGTGACTTTATAATGTATGAAATTGATCTCAAATTACGTTTTAAAAACTGAAAATTAACCGACTTTTAAAATATTTTTTTATCTCCTATAGATTTTAGAGGTAAAATTGCATAAATTTATTGATTAAAAAATTATCATCTAAATTGACTAACAATTTCTCGAAGAAATCGCGTAACAAACCTACATATAAAAACTAGCGACCCGCCCCGGCTTCGCACGGATGCAAAGCTGATTCCTATAAACCTTCCTCCTGAATCACTCCATCTATTAAAAAAAACCGCATCAAAATCCGTTGTGTTGTTTTAAAGATATAAGCATAGGTACATACAGTCGCAGGAAGCGGGAAGCGATAAAAGTGTGATAAAAAAATACGGTTGAATTGAGAACCTGTTTCTTATTTTGAAGTAAGTTGATAAATATTAGAATAGTTTAGATGAGACGAATATTTTTTTTAATTATAGACCTAGCTCACTAGCACTAACATAACATATATTAGTATGGGCCTACTAAAAAAACTAGGCAAAACGAATAACAGCAAGAAATGTTTTCTAAGCCTATCTACATCATTTTAGTTCGAATTTAAAATATAAATAAACCTACTTTGAAGTTGTAAACTCAAAGTTTGTAGAAAATTCCTTAGATTTTGAGTCTTACTGAGCCGGAACCTATTTGTTGGGTTGCTGTTTAAAGCATTCCCCCGACTTACATAGATCAGATACGTTCAACAAAGGCTTTTGTAATTAAGAAAGATATTTTAAGTCGGCGGCAGCTTGACTTTATACGCAAAATGAATTTACTTTATTTAATGGTGTTTTGAGTTTCTGTTTTGTTTATTTACGAGATTTGCGTAATTGCTTTAGAAATAACTCAATTTGCCCTATTATTATAAAACGCGAGAGAATTTAATGACATAATATGAAACATACCCTAAGGTCAAACCAGTCAGATATTAAAAAAAAAAAAAAAAAAAGGATCCCGAATCTAAACCCCTAGTACGGTAAACATCCTCTCAAATCTGCAGACGCTTAGATCCTTTGAAGATGTCCAGTGGGGGTAGTCAGAGGCACGTCCAAACATTATATTTGACATATGCCCACATTTTGCAGTAGTTAGCATTCCATACATGACAGGTTGCAAGCCCATTGCCGCTAAATACAATATTAATACATACGGACAAACCTCCTTAAGTATGAAATGAAAATAGTGTCCATAAAAATAGATTTTCATTAATTTTAGTAATAATCTAGCTCGAAGCTCATTTTGATTGGTTAATGCCGTAAAACACGCAAAGCAATTTTCAAACGAACAAAAATACATTTCCGATTTCCAACCCCAATTTAGGAGTGCATTATTTTCTCTTTCACAGACATCCGATACAATTAAAATCTTCTTTAATTAAGGGACGATCGTGAATCATTCGCACGTGGCGCACTGAGTTTTCCACTTGTATACGCATCACCCTTAACGGAGCCTGCCTTAGATCGTAAATATCCCAAACAAAAAGCAACTTTATCGTATACTATTAAAGGGCAATTCGGTTTGAGCTTTGGTGGGATTTAAGGCCAAGTTGGTCATACATTTCTGGTATCTCTTTTCACTTTATCGCAGTGTCTCCGTTATTTACTCGTACGTGAGGGATGCTAGTAATAAATAGGTGCGCACAAACATATTTGACGTTTACAAATACCTCCCAAATTGGTTTCCTTGGCGTGACTGGCCGTTATTACGTATTTTGTTTACTTATTGCTTGCTACCAAATGGTATGATGCTGAATTTGCTGATAGGAGATTTGGTGTACTGTAAATGACCAATGTTTGAACAGGGGCTTGTTTATCTACTTGTATGTAACATTATGTATTTCGCAATACTGAAATTTGCCTACATTATACAGATATAAAAGGGATAAGTTTTTTAGGGATTTATGACTCGTTTTGTACTTTATACTTTAATCACTCCGTTATGAAGAAAATTATAAGTATTAGGTAATACAAGTACCTTTATCGGCGTATCACATAACTCTTAAGAATTCCATTCTTACTTTTAAAATTTTGTTTACCTTTCCTATATTCCAGATCGGTTCGACAAAAAGACCGTTCTGTCGTTGGTCGAAAGCGGTTGAAATCCCGAAAAAATAGATCATTCCGTAAAACGAGGTGCGAGTAGCAATTCGACCATTCCGGGTGTCCGGCTGTCCACCGGGAGTTGTAATTCAAGTGACAAATATCGAATGCTACAATTCATATTTTTCTGCTATCTCCGCTTGTGTCGCCATCTGTGCCGGAGGGACGCTATTGGTTCTCCATCAAGTGGTCGCGTGATGTATTTTTGTTGCGTATAAAACATACTTTCCCAATGGAATTTGTTTTATATGTAGTTTTATGGTTGAAACGTGAGGTTCGGAAGAAGTAGGGTGCATTGGTTTTAATGGAAAATGCATAAAAAATGCAACCCTCATCCGCAATCATAATCCGCTGAGACCAAGGTCCAATAATTCCTAATGGTAAAACAAAAAAAAACTTATGAATTGGAAAGTAACAGAAATTGACTTTAAATTGCGGTGTCGTTAAAATTAAAATGGCATTTATTTAAAAAGTCAGTGTTGTAAATAGTGTTGGCCCGATGCATTATCGAGATCGAAAATTTCACGTGGTCATATAATTTTAAGCTCGTAAAGCCCGAACAATAATTCAGTGGGAGCATTTGCGGAAAATGCATTTTATTGTTAAAACGTGAATTTTATTTATAGTCGACAGACCGCGGTGGGGGGAGGTGGGGGGTGATTTGCTGTAGTAGCGCATCGATACCACCCTTTGGCACCGATTATTTATACTAAAGGTAATTTCACCGGTTCATTATTGGGAAATGTTACATTTGTAAATTACTATCATTTGCAGTTCATTAAAAATGAACTATAACCGTCGTTTATTTGTATCGGGATGTGTATCTTATTAAAATATTTTATTGAAATATACCAGCTACCGTGAGACTAAACAATTTAAGTCGCTTTCTATCGATAACGTGATTTATTTTCTACTTAGGCCGTCATTTCCTAATTTAGTTTATTATACATAGAATCTGGGATATACCTGTTTTAATAATAACAGTACAACACCGACTCACTTTTAAAAATAATTGATTATTTTCTACCTTCCTCTGTTATAGTTGACAGACTCTTATACCATTAATTTTCGTTTCTTGCTTATGAGAATGTGCTAGTAAATTATTTTAAAAAATACCATAATTCCTTGCTCTAGAAATAGCTTGGATCTTCTGGCTATTTCCAGATATTTCGTAACCTCCACATTCAATGAAACAAAACACGACGCCACCATTACTCACCACCAATCTATTACAAAAACCTTTGTTGCCATATTATGCGAACAAGTTAAAACGAGCACTTAGCACTTTGTAAATCATACAATTTCGCTGTCTACTTTATGTGATAGTCTAGCACGCGTTCAGGCGGCCCTTTCTGATAGCAATCGCAGGCGTTGCTACCACCGATTTAAGGCAACGCCCATTGCATACACGTTGTTTAATTGCTTATTGTGATTTATTTATTGCTTACATTTGATTAGTTATCGTTTTCAATTGCAAATGCGTTTTCACACCTCGTTTTAGCTTAAGATTTGAATTTATACGTTTATTTTAAAGTACTGGTAGACCTGCGGAATGAATATTTGAGTAAAGTAGGTAAGTATAGTAAAAAATCTAACTTTTTTAACATAGAAATATTTATCGAAAAGTCATCCCCTCACTATCTGAAACAATGTTGTCCATCTTTTTTAAAAGACAACAAAAGGCAGACCGCTTTAACTGCTATTTAGCCGGTCCCAAGATAGCGTCTACCGCAGCCCCTATCCAAAGTATCCAGTCCGTTTTTTCCCGCTGAAAAGCCAATTTGGAATGAATCACTGTACAGTGGCGAGCATCTGTGCTAATTTACCTACGGGCGGACAGTCTAATGCGACTCGCTCGATCGTAAATATGGAATCGCGACCGAACGCCGAATATCGAAAGCCGGCATTAGTCGGATACAGCTAATACACACGGGGGTATGCTCGATAAATTATCGTGCGTTCATTTGGCCTCCAATGTTTAATCTATACGCGGCGATACTGTTCGGATTCGGGCGATTATGCGTTTTGAATTGGTGTATCGAGTTAAATGATATTTCGGTATACTGTATTCGTTAAATATCGATTTTTACATTACTTTAAAATAAACATGTTTTTTTTGGATAATAAACTGTACCTACTAGTATAAACAAAGAGTAAACCTTACCTTTTTATGTAAGTAAATAAAGTAACTATATTTTTTAGATAGCACTTTAAACATTTGATTTTAGAGAGTTTTCATAATTAGAAAATGGTTTTTTTTATTTTCTTAATATGAAAAAAAAACATAAGTACTTAGTTATTCTTCTTGAGCTTAACTCCCTAAAATAATAAAACAACAAACACAACATGTAATGTCCACCAATATTTATCTAACTAATTTAGTTATTACGAATGTGTCATAATATTGTCAACTACTTAGTATCCATGAGCTTCTATGGTAGTTAGCGAGTGTACAACTAGAAAAAGTAAAAAAGTACCTATAAATAAAATGAAAAAATATTGAGCGTTGGACAAACATTTATGTCAATCGTTAGGTTATGTAAGTCACGCGTGATAGGTGTAACGCTTACTGCAGTTCGATTGTACATCGATTAATCGAGTAGTCATGTCTAATCGAACGAATGCTGCCCGCACTATGGTTGCTACGTTGCCCTGATGTAGCTGCGTCCGCATTTCGTTCTGTCCATTGTTTATGAGTTTGTATTTCATTTTGATATTTGTGCTTTATTAACTGGTTCATGAAAATACACGTAGCATACATAACTCTTATCCTCTGCGTTCGTTAACATGTGTTTTTATAAGTACTAAAATTATAACAAGAAATATTTATTTTGTAATGTTTTATCCGTTTTGTTTCAGGTAAGACACCTAATTATACGGGCGGGCCCGCAATCCGCACCATGAATTTAAAGTAAGTTAAACTTACCCCAATAAAAAACTCCAAACTTTATCACCAAGACAATTTTATCGGGACCCCATTTGATATGCAATAATGGGGGGCAATTTATCAAACTAGCTATCTAACTTAAACGCAATTTGAAGTATGGCGGCCTCTTAAGTCTTCCACCCCCCAAAAGGTGGGGGAGGGTGGGGCGTCTTATCGCGGAACTGCAGGCACTCCCCGTTTACCTTAAGATCTTTAATATTAAATAATACACAGTCAAAGCCTTAGATTTACAGTATGACAATGCTTTATTGCGTACTATTTAAACTGAACATCAAAACTTTATCTACAG
Source organism: Hydriomena furcata (assembly GCA_912999785.1). Lineage (NCBI taxonomy): Eukaryota > Metazoa > Arthropoda > Insecta > Lepidoptera > Geometridae > Hydriomena > Hydriomena furcata. The sequence goes on along the minus strand of OU538831.1, from coordinate 5,375,852 downwards.
AAAAAACATTAACTCATAACTGTACGACAACATTTTTTTAAATTAAATCTTATTTCCGTATTTCACACTATCAAACGTCATCGTTTTGAGACCGATCTCTCCAAGTTTCATAGCCTGGTCTCAAATATCTTTATCATAACATGATAAAGTACTTTCCAAAGGTACATCCTCATCTACATATACATAAAAGTACATGCAAAAGTACAAGCTAAGACGATGTACACATCCGCGTGCCCTCATGCAACCTGCACCGCGGGGAATGAAGACATTTAATAATTTAATCGAATGCTTGGTCGGTTTATGCACGCATGCTCCTAACGAATCCTATCACTGTGTACGAGTAAATGAGTTACTTTGAGAATTTACCAATAGAGAAAACTGTCCAAGTTTTAAAGAAAATCTTGACCATTCTCTTTAAAACAATCCCGTTCTCCCGATCTAACCTTTTCTATAAAATTACTACATTTAGACAAAACCTGAAAAGCTATTTTTAGTTCAATTGAGATGTAGACTATTTTCTAAATGACACCATGCTAGCAAAGTTTTTATGAACGTGCGGATTGGTCGTCGTCGAGTCTATGAACGTTTTTTGCAATCACCATTCTCGATGCGGTAGAAATATTTCTAGATTTTGTAGATAAAATTACAAAAAGGAAGGCCATTTTAGTATTTTCTATTGACAGAAAGGGTTTCCACACTATGCTTGTTTGTTGCATCATCACGAAATTTTCATCTGTTTATTTCTAACTGCAGTTTTATTAAACAGAATCTGAAAAATAGGCTTGTATAAATAAACAACATAATTTTGCCAAGACAAACGTTTATTTTAATATTATAGTGTATCGTTAAAATTAAATCGACGTAAATGAATGTCAGGGTAATAACACTCATAATAGCTTTTACTATTTATTCCGTGGCTGTGAAGTTCGCCTTGTCACAGTAACAATGCAATTACTGACGCAAATTGGTGCTTAAACTTTGCCTGAGGAGTTACTTTAGACTAGGGGAGCGAGAATTTCCGACTCCAACTCCGAAATCGTAGTAACTCCGATTTACCTTTTAAAAAAAATATCTAGTCAAATTATTTAGAATGTTTTTAAAATCGGCACTTCTGACAGTAAAGTGTTGACAGATCGACATTTTACTAGCAGCTTTTGTAGAATATCACTACATAGTATAAAGCAAAGTCGCTTCCCGCGTCTGTATGTATGCTTATGTCTTTAAAACTACTCAGCGGATTTTGATGCGGTTTTTTTTAATAGATAGAGTGATTCAGGAGGAAGGTTTATATGTATAATAACATAGTAAATAAGTAAAAATGTAAAAAATAAATGCTGTTAACGAGTATACAAAGACATTCTGTAATATATTTTGGTATCAGCTTTGCACCCGTGCGAAGCCGGGGCGGGTCGCTAGTTTAAAATAAAATAAACATTTTTATATTTGATTAGGTATGTAAAATGATTGAACAGAGCTACGGATCGACATGATTTTTTGCAAAATTTAATAGAGTTTTTGCGTAGATTACTAAAAGCCGCGGTCTGTGTGGATATGAAATTGTATAATCACATATAAACTAAAGCTCCACGTGCTCCTTTTGATTACTAATAAAAGGCCACTGACATTACGTTTTAACTCCGAATTTGGTTTGGTTTCAAAAACTGTCTTTCCTCCATCACTACTACTTCAGACTTACATTTTAAAATATCTCCAAGAATGCAAGTAATAAATAAAGTAGGTACCTACTTAGTCTTAATTATTTATTATCTTAGTAATAATAATTATATATATTATACATAAATAAATATGTTTAGTAAATATTATTATTGAGGGAATCTATTTTATTTGCAACTAGGCAAAAATAATACTTATGTGCCAAAACTTGATACCTACGGTTTCATCAATCGGCAACATGATAGCATTTTGGTAACCAAAGTACAAGTAATTATTCCTTTAGAACTTAGGACTATCTCTTAAACCTATATTCTAGTTCTTGTAGACATAAACAAACCTCGGTTGCGGTGACGCCGCGTAGGCGTCGCTGATCTACAACACGACCGCCATATTGTTTTATAATGACTCAATAGTTGGTGGTAGATATCAGTTTTGAGTTTTGAATTTATCTACCCCTTAATTTACAAAACGGCTTCTGTTAGTTCTGTATTCTAATGAAAACTTACGCGAAGTAAAGTAAAGAAGTACTTAACTAAGTAAAAAAAAAATTCAATATGGACGCTCAAAATTTTATATGTGATAGCGGCCATTTTGCTGTCAATTGTTCAATAGTATATGCCAAATTACTATAATAAATGATTATGACATTGAACAACTAGTGTAAACTATTAAATATTTGTATCAAAAATCAGTGCTCCGTTTCTAAATAAAAAGAAATGGATATCTCACACATAACTTGTTGTATTTTCATTTTAAAATTGAGCGTCCGTATTTAAATTGTTTAATTGTACGGTGATAGAATACTTGACGCTGTACATGAAACTAATAATAAAATATGCATGATAATACTCATACAAATCAGACTTGATGTTATTAGCAAGACGATTCTTCATATACATTACTGAAATTGAGATTTATTCCACACACAAAATTAAATGTTCTAACCACAATGTATTGCGAGGTATTACGGCTCCCTAGCAAGTACACACAAGATATATTATCTTTGTAAGATAGGGAGAGAAATCTTGCCTAATTTAACTAATGGACTAATATAATATTTGCTTCATATTTGTTGTGCCTTTTGTGCGAAAACTCCCATACATCCTACAAAATTACGCCAAGTTGAAATTGTTTCCAACTTCTTATTATCGTGGTTCTTATAACTTTCTATATATAAGTTATAAAAAAATACTCGTCCAGACTTCAATTTTGTACTCTTTGATAACATGTAAAGTTATTGAGTTAAGAGCATAGAGGTACTGTAATATAGTACTGTGTATAGCCTCAGGCTCATATATTTCAATTTATTCCCCAATTTCGATCAAATTTGTTCGGGCCCACTGTGCACCTTACTTATTGAAGAGCACGTGACCAACCTTGATGGATTATACACCAGTGTGCCAATAAATTGATTAAGCGAGCATACACATGTCTGGCCGAGTAGATACCTCGAATTTCAATCCAAAGATCGTTGGTTCGAACCCCGGCCGTTTATCAATGGATTTTTCTATACAAATAATGTATAAGCAGCGATGTGCTGCTAACTATTGTAAAATAGAGTTGTAGATTTTGTACATCAATCCATGATGAAATTATTGTACATAACGATTTATTTTAGTAAATAGTAAGATGAGCTGAAAGGTCTTTTAGATTGGTACTTCCATTATTTATTTATTTTTTGCAAAAATGAATTTGACTTCATAATGCACAACTCAGAATCCATCCCATAATCATATAGTAATACTCCAGCTATAGCCCAAAACTGTAATTCATACTTTCAATAGTAACGTCGTCGTAGAAGTCATCATAATAACTATCTTGATCTTCTTTAGGAATAGATCTTGATGTTGGTGCTACCGCGAAACTGCAATTTGGAGATCCATCATCAGACATCTACTGTATCGAACCCATTATAACTCAATAAACAAAACCTTAGTATTGTAAAGATAGCTTCACTAGCGAGAGGGAGTGAGGGTGGCACCACCCTCTGCAAAATTATGTACGACGAACTGGGACCAATATATCAAGGGGAGGACATGCCGGGCTAAGGAGACTGGGTATTATAGGGTGGGCCGGTGGAATACTTAAGAACCCGGGTGACACCCCATTAAAACACATATACCGCATTTTTGGCGAGACGTTTTAATTTCGCGAAACGTGAGTTAAATTGCAGGGCATTTGTATTTGTTTGATTCATTTTAAAAAGGCTTGTTTACATTTTTGAAAAGATGACAGTGTATAAAGAAGTTCGGTTCAGAGAAGCAAAATAAACAAATTATTGCTTGATATTCGCTCTTTATATGTAACTAACTTCTGTAAGGTCCTTCTCCCCATGGTATTATCTCGGATAAAATGTAGCCTATGTCCATTGTCCATCCAGAATAATGTAGGTAACTTTGAAATAATTTTTTTTTTTAAATATGTGCCGTGGTTTCGAAAATTACTCTCCTCTCACATACAAATTCAAGCTACCCCGGCGAACTTCGTATCGCTTTATAATTAACAAATGTTGTGTTAAGTGCCCGATCCCGTTCCCGTTCCCGTTCCCGTTAAAAAGTATCATATGTCCGTCTTCTGGTTCTAAGCTACTTCCCACCAATTTTCAGACAAATCGGTTTAGCCGTTCTTGAGTTGTAAATAGTGTAACTAACACGACTTTTATTTATATATATATTAGATTTTAGTTAGATAGTAGTGCTAACTTAGTGTTGATTAAAGTTTCGTCTATATATTCACCTACTCGTAATTTTTTTCAAGTCAATGACCAATAAAATTGAAACTTCCCCAATAGTGGCCGAAATATTACATTGAAACGAGGCACGAAACACGCGGCGCCTGATCGCATCCGGAATCATAATTCCAAAATAACTTTGCCCCTCCCCTCACACCTCTCCCCTCACTTTTTTTTGGATAAACTGGAATCCCCACCGTTAATTCCCAAGATAGACATAATTTGGAATTGGATCCATCTATCCTGCGCCAACCTCCGAACAAAAATAAGTTAGCGCGGCCCGTGTTGTACTGGATTTATGTGGGCGAAAACAAAAGTACCTATTTATTTGAAACAGACAAGGCTTTTGTCATTTTAAAATATTATTGCGTATTTGAAAAATGTAAAGTAACACAACACGCGCACCTATGAAGATATAGAGCAGCATCAGAATTATATAAGCGCTACAAACTAAGACGTAATGATAAAAAAATATAGAAAACTGCTATGGAATTCCATTCAATATTATCATCAATGCAAATTGCGTAGTATCTTGAGAGTGAATGAAAAATCCAGTTCGCAAGAACAAAGCGGACTAGAGCGCCACTATCCATCAAACAATTTATTTTACGAGCGATCCTTACGCTTAACAGGTCATAAAACGACTCATAAACACCGGCTCGTCCATTCACAAAATACTCAACTCTATGTTTACTTACCGTTTTAAATGCAAATACGATTGCACAACAGTTTTGTGTCATTTTATACTGCAGAACAACCAATCTCAACGTGTTTTGAACCTTATCACCCTAAAAATACGATCGCAGATACGATAATACTTTTGTCGATACCCTGGCGACTTCAGCTGATGTAACGCAGACAACGCGAAAGATAAAGTATATGCGTGTTTTTTATTTCACCTTTGACACTTTAATCCAATTTGTTTCCTTGTATCCCGCCCTTGGGACAGGGGAAGAAAAATTTTGCCCATATAATTGTTATTTTGAATTTAAAATTTCCTGTATTTATGGAGAACATCCCCGTAAGGGAGAGTTATCATAAATATTTTGACTTGTTTCGTTTTTAAAACAACACGGTATTCGCGGGAGGGTTCGAATTTCAAGTTAGATTATTACGGAAGAACAACAAAAGTAGGTACGATTACCTATCAACTCGTACGTAGGTTGTTTGTGTAAGAAACTGCCGATCACTTTCCTTCTCTAACCGGCAGTAGATACAGTTTCGATATTCAGCAAAGAATCGGAACATCACTATACCAAAAGTTAACCCGTAAGTGGCTGTGATGGCTTTCGAGGTCGGCCTAGCGATTCTTTTTATAGCCAACTAAGAAAATTGGCTCATTAATCTTTAAGATAAATGTCCAGCCACTATTCGGCCCATCTTATCAGAGCAGAATGAATGGAAGTGTGGATATTGGTACCTAAGATTTTGTTTTATCACATATATTACGAACATTTACGGAACTCCAACGATTTCTGACCGGTTTATGGCTATACGAGTGTTTTAGAGGCCATTTCATTTCGGAATTGCTTTGATAAGAAAGTTATCGATGAAAAACTTGTGTGTTGACAATTTGATATTGAGCTTAAAATGTGTGAAATGCAACAAAAAGCTTATCTAATATTAATGTAGCACTGATAAAAATGTTACAATCCAATTCTCAAATCAGCGTGCGAGTGACATTTAAAACTGTATATTTCATTTAATATAAAATAAATGTTACATCGATAGTACTCGTAATATACACCAGGAGGTGACTTGTGGAGTCATATTATATTAATATTCCTGACACATCATCCCCTTTGACAACTTGAGCATGTGGAGGTTGGATGGTATTGATCCTATCCAAGATATGGTAGACCATACTGCTGACTATTATCGTGAACTATTTTTGACGATAACAAGCGATTACTTATATAATGTCTTGTAAAAAATATTACTCTACAAAAAAAACATATGTATATAAGATCGAACACATGAATATACCGCTAATATAATATTGTACAATATACTTCATACATGACACAACAAACTACCATTTGTAATTAACTATAATAAAAACCGAAAGTTCTCAAAAATGCATATCATAAAAGCTAATAAACACAAACCGAGGACGAAGCTAATTAAAAAGAAAAAATGTTATTTTTCTAGAAACAATCGTTGCAAAAAGGAAGTCAGTGTCGCAAGGAACTGTGAGCTGAAAGTTCCTGACATAAATCCAGGCGAACGAGTTAACTGAAGTCCCCGGGTTGAACAAACTCGCCCAAGGAACTGGCTACACGCACACATACCGGGCATTTTTTAACCAGTACCCATGGCACCAGTTTGTGGCCCTGTCGAGTCGCTGGCGAGTCGCAAATATCTAATTTATTGGTCACTGTTACGTGGCTTAAAATCTAGTTGCTTGAAAATGTTTAAATGGCCAAGAAGCAAATGATTCTGATGATTTGAAACAGTACTAAGGCCTCAAGCGAGAAATGACAGTATAAATTGTCACCTGTCATGGTTTTTGTATGAAGAACGTTCTAAAGTGACCGCCAGAGGCGCTTATCGTGATTGCATTAAAAAAATCGGTCTCTCCATTCACCGTCACTTGTGCCACTTGGCACAATTGGTGACAATCTAATGCTGTCAACTCCCACTCAGACCTCAGATCCGTTTCTAAATGTATACGAGAAGGTGTTATCTATTTGAGGTATATAAAACGTTTTGATAGGCACGAGAAGCTACCTAGCATTGTTATCGAAAACTTAAAAAGCCGTAAAGATTCAAAGCTAAATTCTAAATTTGTATCCAATGGTAAAGTGAAGCGTCAAAACTAAAATAAACCCAACATACCAAGTAGAGAGTGAATGATGAACAGCTCAGTTCATGCGCCACACATAAAGCACTCGCGCAAACGTCTCCATCCAACAAGCCATCCTTATCTCTTTTGTTATCAACACTTGTCGTGGAAAAAGACAAGAATACAGTAATTGTATGCAGCGGGCTTCACAGGCCACGCTAAAGTCCAACCTCGTGGACTCCAGAATGTAAGTCAAAAATATCGATAAGTAGGGCTGAGCTGAGAGGAGCACCAATTCGAACGTTATTAAAAAACAAAATCGAAACAAAAATAGGCTATCCAACATATTTTGCTCATAAAATTGCACATATTTTGCTTTATAAATCAAAAAGACACGACATTGAACAATACCGACCAGTTTTAATTAGAATTTTCAGAGTAACCGACCTAAAAATCAATAATATAATCTACTAGTGAAGTGCCACAGCAAAAAAGATCGATATCGTGTACGATCATTTCGGTTGTTTATTCAAATTTTATTCCACGGGATTTACGAATGAGTAGTGGGCTAGTGAGGCGATAAATCTTGTCGATGTCGCGACGTGTCGCACGTCGGGTTAAAAGCTCGATAACCGAGCACACCTACCCGCGCCAACAATAACCTCTCGCTTTGTTTTATTTCTGAACCAGACTGAACAGATATCCGCGAAGGGTTTTATGCATAAAAATATCGATATATAATTGCTTCATTACATCCCTGTGTTGGTGAGTAAAATATGTGGGAGTTATATACAGGGGGCTTCCTTTTATCACCTATATTAACGAAAAAACTAAAAATGTATATAATATACTTTAGTATAAGTTGTATATAGATACATGTAACTGTTACTGACATAACTTAAAATGGTATGATTAATAAATAACTTGATAACCTAAGGTAAATATTCTTGTGATGTAAAATATGTGTTGTATAAATCAAACAAAATTACTTTTAGCCTACTTGTCGTACGATTTCTAACACGCAGCTGTTACGTTTATCATTTACGTACTTGGCAGTTTTCCCACTACATATAATTATCAACACACACAATAAAGTATACTTATTTTATTAGTTGGTTAAATTGTTAAAACACGCGTCTATCCCAGATTTTTAATGTATTAATTCTGAATGAGTCGCGTTAATTTTCAATTGTAAAACGTTTTATAGTGTTCGTCAAGTTTTAATTAATTTCATTTCAACAATTTGTTTTATGATTGACTAAATAACTAAACAAATTCAAATAATATTCAATCACGAAAATAGTTTTTAAAAATATGAGACGTTGTTTGTTGAAAACCACCATGATTAATACTCTTAACTTTTGAGTTTTTACACGGGTATTTATTACTTTTAATTCATTTTTCCGACGTTTCGACTATGTTACAAGAGCCATGGTCGCGAGCAGACTAAAGTGCTCGGAACTACCGCCGAAAAGCAAAGGCAGTTAAAGAAACTACACTCACTTGGTCTTCAGTCTTCAGGTATTATGAGAATTCTATACTACAGTCGCTATCGAGCGCCTCTAGCGGTAACTACACTGAACTAAAATCTTACAAATAGCTAACGATATTAATGTTCGATCTATCGTGATTTATCGTGAAATTTGGGGAAAATAAATTAAAGGTAATAAAGACTAAGAAGGTAATAAGTGTTAAAGACCCGTGTAAAAATCTAGTTATAGCTTAAGAAATCTTATAATATAGAATAAAATACAGAAAATTAATAAAATAATTATTAGGTAATACGTGATAAAGACTCGTAGAAAAATCAATAGTTATCCTAATCTCTAATATATAAAATTTCCATGTCACAATGTTAGTTACCGTACTCCTCCGAAACGGCTTGACCGATTCTCATGAAATTTTGTGAGCATATTGAGTAGGTCTGAGAATCGACCAACATCTATTTTTCATACCCCTAAGTGATAAGGGTGGCGTAAAGATCGGGAAAAACGGAAAGTGCTTTTTTCTGTGGGATTATTGACATTTGACAGGACAACGTCTGTCGGGACAGCTAGTAATATTATAAGTAAATGCGAAAGTTTGTGATAAGGCTGCTATGTTTGTTCCCTAATCAAAAATAAACGACAAAACGGATTAAGATGAAATTGGCTGTAGTATGTAGATAAAAAATCAGAATAAATAAAGGGAGAACTTATAATCCGAAAAACAACCCCTGAATAATAAAAAAGGCAAATTGGATGATTTTGGTATAGATGGCGCTGGTGTGCATCAAATCTGACATCACAGACTAAAAACATTTAGTCGTCATAGTAACGCAGTTTTGACTAATGAATGATACGCATTCTACCGAAATTCGTAATTTATTTTATTAGTACAAGGTTTGTAGGGAAAAAATTGGAAGTTGGCTGAAATTTTCTTTTTCTATGCGATTATTAAAATTTGACAGGACAACGTCTGTCGCGGGTCTGCTAGTGTTATTATATAAACGGTTCTTGTAAATTTTTGGAACACCCTGTGCGAATCAAGAGAGTCCAGTTCTCTGGTGTCTGTCTGTTGCCGGTGTCGCTATCGTTGTATCGGCTCTGCCACGGCCTTTGCTTTATGGTGCCAGCTCTGGTGTAATATATCATTGGGATCGCACGCCGTGAATCATTCCAAACCACTTTTTAACTTTTCAAACGTATGTAATGAACTCGGATGGCGGTTGATAAAAATTTAAAAAGAGAATTAGGAATTTTTAATTTTATTTTCGGAGCCGAATCAAAGATGCGTAGAAAATGTACAGAAAGGCCATAGTTGTTTCACATATTTTATTCAATTTTATGTAAAAGTCAATATCACTACATAGTATAAAGCAAAGTCGCTTTCCGCTTCCCGCGTATGTATGTATGTTTGCTTATATCTTTAAAACTACACAACGGATTCTGATGCGGTTTTTTTTAATAGGTAGAGTGATTCAGGAGGAAGGTTTATATGTATAATAATATGCTACCCGTGCGAAGCCGGGGCGGGTCGCTAGTTTTAAATATAAACACTATTCAAAACCGTGAACCAAAAACGTGATTTTTACACGGATGTTTACCACACCTTTAATTTATTTTCCCGACGTTTCGGCTATGTTACAATAGCCATGGTCGCGGTGTAAAAATCTTTAGTTATTAAAAGTATATCTTGATTATATTAATATTCCGATAAAAGATAATGAAAATGGCTTTATTAATGTCTAGGTTTAAGGCATGCAGCTTGGAGGCTTGAAATTGAGAGGGCGGCCGCGCCTGCGCTGGTTGTCAGTTATAATTGGCTGAACTTGTCGACCGACTCGTTGCAAATTTTTTGTTCTTTTTCTCCCCACGCCAACATTACTCTTCGTCTCTCGGGAGACGTAAATTGCGAGCGCACAACCCATGGAAACAAGCATTGATGTGACGTATGAATACACGAACATGTGCTATATTAAAATTTTAATTAGAATTTCTAAGCGTGTTAGGTAAATCCACGGTTCTTTTGCAGTATCGTTGTCGAACGTTTATATATGACAAACGTGTTAGTATATAGTAATATATTACAGTTTGTACTCAACAAAAATTACAGGCACTTTATTTATAAGTGAATAAGGTGATATGTGAAATGTTTGGTTTTATTTGTATCGGCTGAGTCTACCCGGATAAGACGGAAAAAGTGATAAAACTGCATTATCTTGAAAACCATCAAACTTAAAAAGAAACTGTCTATAATTTACTTAGATAGTATAATTAATTATCTAACGAATTATATAAAAATGTCATTCATAGTTTTGATTAATAACGAAACTAGTGTCTATAAGGAGCCAACTTTGGAAAATAAATCTATCGAGAAAAGTTTCAGCGATCGTGTTTCTGTCTATAATTTATCTAGATTATATCATTATGATGAATAATAATAATACTAATGATTTTATGGCAATTTTTTTTACATCTTGGGTTACATTAATAAAGTTTTAAAAAGGATCCCTGTTTTTTTCTCGTAATAAATAAAATATGTTCATTTGGGATAATGTAAGATTCTAATGGCAAAATAATTTTTCGAATCGGTTTATTAGTTTCGGAGCCTATTCAATGCAAACAAACAATCAAATCTTTATAATATTATAGATAGATTATTATTTATAGTATTTAAGTATAGAAAAGTTATGCAGTTGTACAATATCTAAGCACGATTATAATGGATATTGATCAGTACAAAAACTACTAATGAAAAAAGTTTAAACAGAGAAATCTTGAAGAATACAATACAAATTTCATCGACATAAAAGGTATTACAGATCTGGTGCATTCTTCATTGTGTTTGTATTAGTACCAACTAACACCGGCAGCTGGAGTATCTTTACATAATTCATACAATAATCTGTTTTACATGTCGACATAAGTGACATGTGTTGCATTTTGCATTCATTTTGTTAGTGATGTTCCTACTGAATATTTAGCCGGCTTTTCAAGAACCCGGCCATTTTTAAAAGTCTGTAGTCTGTATCCTTACTTCAGATTGCGGTATTGACTAGTTGAAAAACCGGTGTTTATTTTGTAAGTGATGTTCTTACAGAATATTTAGCCGGCTATTCAAAAATTCGACTATTTTTAGAAGTTAAATAGTCTAACATCAGATTGTGGTACTGACTAGTTAAAAAACAGGTTTGATTCTAGGCGCCGAAACAACCAGGTCAACGAGTATAGATATTTTTTGTATTTGTTATTCTAATGTTTTGAAAAATATGTCCAAACATTTAAATATTTATAGTGAAAGGGCTTACCTTATTACCATGTGACACACGCGTGTCTAGGAAGAGAGAATCATATAACCTAACAAAGAATAAGTTTTAGCATTCATTGAAATGCAATAACCGGCTAATTGAGTGCATCTCTAGTTAATTTACGATTACTGACAAATTCCGTGCACGTAAACGGACCGTGTCAATGATTTGTTTTATGGTTTGTAATGGAATTTGCCAATTTAATAGTTGACATAAATTATGATGAAATAATATTATCGAATTCAATTGTTGAAGGACGGATGATAATAACAAAATTGTTGGATTATTTTGACGATATGTTGTTTTTTGTTTTGAAAATATACTTATTGTCACCTGCTAGAATAAATCCATTCAAAATAATACCAGCATACATAGATTGCCATAAACTTGATTGTGTTATTTGAATATGTTGTGTACATCCTTATAAAAAGAGGAGACAGGTACAGTAGTAGAGTACAGTCGTCTCATTTAGAATATTTATACATACGTGTATGTATAAATAAATAGGGTCACCACTGTAATCCCCAAGTACGGTAGACTTATAAACGGCGATGGGTTTACAACCTGTTACGTATGGAATGTTAACTACTGCAAAATGAGGGCATGTAGCAAATATAATGTATGGACGTGCCTCTGACTATCCTCACTAGACATCTTCAAAGGATTTATGCGCCTGAAGATCTGAGAGGATGTCTACCGTACTTGGGGATTACAGTCGTGATCCTATTTATTTTTAATTTTTATGTTAAATATTTCAGCATTTTCATTTAAAAGTACTGCAACTTTAAGCTAAGGCTTATTCAGAATATTCAGCTCTTAACTTAAGCTCAGTAAATAGTCTAAAGTTGGTGTAAGCAAAAAAAATGCAACTGAAGCCTTAATAAATTATACATGAGGTTATTTATGAGAGATCATTACTTGGCTTAACTTTTAAATGTTTTTCTCAGTTTTAGAGCGGATATGGTTTTTTATTCAGGGATAGTGAGAAAAATGCATTATGCAATTTATTCAAGAAAATTTACTTTTGCTTTGGATAATTTAAGCAGCAGATACAAAAGTAAGCACATCTACATAAAATATGTAACTATGTATGAATTTTATGTGTTTTTGACTTCATCTATTTTCCAAGTACCTATTTAAAATTATTATTTGCGATTTATGCAAGTTTACAGATTTATTCGTATGCAGGTTTATAATTATATATATAATTATTTTTCAAACTATCGTGATTAGTCGACATAACTATAGATTTTTACACGGGTCTTTATCACGTAATTACCTTTAATTTACTTTCCCGACGTTTAGACTATGTTACAATAGATATGGTCGCGGGCAGACTCAATAAATAATAAATTAAAGGTATGAATGAATGAATGAATGAAAATGCTTTATTGTACACCATAAAACAAATAAATAACAACGAAAGAAACTTAAACTAGAACAAACTGTACAATGGGCGGTCTTATCGCTAAAAAGCGATCTCTTCCAGACAACCTTGGGATGGAGTGAATATAAAGATGAAAAATTACATGATAAAGACCAGTGTAAAAATCTATAGTTATTATACAACGAGTTATGTCAACTCTAGTAAGCTGTCATGTCAGAGAACCAGATTATTTTACAGAAAGGCCTACGTACCTATTTTACATAATAATTGTCTACTTTTTTTTTTTTTTTTTTTTTTTTTATAATCATAATGTTTTACTACGGTTCTTAAATATTGTGAATGGACTCGTTATAAGGCATTTAACCTCCTTTCGACTTTACTAGTAGTTTTATAAATTAATTCGCACAAGTCATATCTTCTTATAATTATAAGAAGAATCTTATAATTAATCTTAATCTTGTTTATAATTATTATGTACGAGCAAATTTTTATTCATATTAAACACTTTGCCAATAAACTTGACCTGTAAATAAAATTTACACGCATCAGAGAGAAACAATAGTGCTGCAACTCGAATATACCTACGTTTTGTGTGCTCAGCATGTTTTATTACAATTCGTTTTGTATGAAAATGAAGCAAATAAAAATGTTTTAACAAAACATTTTAAATGACGCGTAGATTTACCTACAATATTATACATATTGAGATTTTTTTTTTGTATGTTTGCTTAAGTTAAATTATACTTAAGAACTAATAAGACAAATAAAAAATCTTTACCTTACCTTTTTAATATAATAAGCGACATTCTCAGCGAATAACATGGGCTATAATTTTAAATAGCTTTTATTTAAAATAAGTTATATTATGTTGAAAGGACAAGTTTTTGTAAAATCCTGTCACATCATATAACATTGTCATCGGAACTTGATAAGTATGCAAAGTTTTTCAATCTCTCAATCGCTCAATCTAAGGAGTTCCATTGTGAGTGTCTGTTGAACAGCTCCTGACTCCATCATCAACTCACTGTCACCATATTATTGCATTGTCACCGAAGTTACATAAGTATGCGAAATTCCTCAATCAGTTGGGGATAACTACTTCAAAATTGAGTTGCAAGATTCCACCTTAACAAACATAGTTACATACATACCATACATTGCAAGTTAAATAAAAGAGATAATAAAAATAGAGATTGACAAAAGACAAAAAGACAATAATTGCAATAATGTAAATCAAATATTTGCATAATATAATCATCATTAAAACACCCGTGATAAGCCGGAGCGGGTGTCTAATATAATTTTGTAAAAGTTACAAGAATAACAAGCTGTATACAAACTTCTATTCATTAGCTTTAATGCAGCAAAATACATATTAATGTTTTAGTACGTAATAAACCTAAAGTATAAAGTTTTATTTTGCAACTTGTCGCTTCATTTAATTTTATATCCTTGGTCAAAACTTTAGTTAGTTACCGCCGGTAATTAGTTAGTCGTTTCTTGCAGTTTTAATTAAGCGTCTTTGTTCGGATGAATTCTTTTGTTGGATATCTCCCTAGCCGTTAATATACAAGTATTTAATATTATACCTACTCGTTAAAGTTTATATTTTAATAAAACCTAGACTAGAGCATCTAGACTTTATAAATATAACATTGAAAAAGTTTCGGCATTATCTTCCTGCCCGTACCTAGGTACCTAAGTAGAGTCAAGTTAGAGTCAACATTTTTTCTACCATTTCTCTCTATCAGCCGTCATCTCATCACTCACTCCTTTCTTACCCATGTCATCTTTCACACAGTCCGTCCATCTTTTCTTTGGCCTACCTCTACTTTTACTTACACACATCCAACAACTAGGTACTTTGAAAAAGTTTATCTTTATTAATTATCCATAGACTAGTTCTACTTTTGTGTTGGTCAAAGAAAAAAGTCTATAAAAAACATTTAGTTCAATTAATCACAAATGACAAAAATAAAATATTGTTCTATTATGTAGGTAAACGATAACTGGAAATGATCAAAACCAATGATTTATCGTTTTCTTGCTGTTAGCTATAAATCATAAGAATGTGCCCACATGTAATAAGAACATGATACATAATGTATAAGTAGATAATTTGTCTTGTTACAGAAGTTTTTTGAGGTTTTCATCTTGAAGTATCAAGTAAGCTAGAATTATAAAATTAGGATCGCGACTGTAATCCCAAGTACGGTAGATCTCCAGGCGCTTAGATCCTTGAAGGTGTCTAGGGGGAGTAGTCAGGGCACATCCAAACATTACATTTGGCACATGCCCACTATTAGCAGTAGTTAGCATTCCACACGTGACAGGTTCGCCGACATTATAAAAATGTTCTTTATAAATATATTTAAAAGCTTCCAGCCGCGACTTTGCTCGCATTGTACCCAGATAAAGATAGCATATGCTATTCCAAATCACATACCTAAATCCATACTAATATTTATCTAAATTAGTTCAGGCGTTAAATCTAAACAAATACACAAGCACCATTTTAACATTTTGCAATTGTAAGATGTATATGAAAATATAGTAAGTTTTGTCACCTCACCTCACAGCTCAGTTGGTAGTAGCTCTGCCTTCTGCGCTGTAGGTTGTGGGTTCGATCCCCACTCAGGATAAACATTTGTGTGATGAACATAGATGTTTGTTCTGTGTCTGGGTGTTATGTATAATAAGTATGTATTTACAACAAACAAACGTATATAAGTATTCTATCAGTTATCTTGGTTCCCATAGTACAAGCTTTGCTTAGTTTGGGGCTAGATGGTCCACCAATATTTATTTTATTTATTTATTATTTCTCATTATACGGCAAAACGGTCAATTTATACCTTATCAGTTGCAGCTTAGATACAAAGATAAGACTTACAAAAGTTCCTCTGTCACTGTCAACGCATCTTTATCAAATCACATCGTTGACATTTCAACCTTTGACTGATTTGCACTTAGATAAAATACTACCAGTCTAAAAGATCCCTCATTAAGCTTCGGCCTAACCCACGCGACCAATGTCTGTAAAACTGGATCAGCCATAGCCAGCGGTCGGTTTCCATCACCTTTTCTAAGATAGTCGAGCAAACCTACGACATGCACTAGAACAATTTGTAAAACCAAGATTCAAATTATATATAGTATATTCAAATTTGTAAAACCAAGATTCCAAAAGTGTCTATTATAATTGTAAAACATATTATTATTTGGAATTACACACACACATATATTATTTGGGAATTCTCGCTTTGCAGTCGTTCCCGCTTTGGTCGCGTTAGTATGGCTGAAGCTTTAAAGTGTAATTTAAATCATATACCCTACAATACAAAGATCTGATTATGCTGGACGTCAGTTAAATTGTGACAGTTCGATCGCAATGACTGACGTATCGCAGCTGACGTTTTATTGTTTAGTTAATTGCTATGATTTATGTAATGTTTACACATATCTATTAATATTGGGAATTTAATTGCTTCGTACGCAATCGATAACTAGTATCGATGCGGTAGTCGTTTACAATTTCACAATTAGTGTGACAGGTGACAGATGTCAGTTTGACATTGATTTGTAAGTTTGCTTTACATCGTTTGTAACTCGATTATTTTATAAGCAAATACTAAATTCGCGTTGGTTAAACATAGCTCGGAGAATTGAAGGCCGTTGGGGCAGAAGATTCTTGAGTAATGAGACTAGAAAGCCCAGCGTAGGATGACGATAGATGTAGGATGACGTGGAGTACAGGCCATCCAAAATAGGTCACTAGAAAATTAGGGGTGTTTTTGTGTAGCAGTGGATGTTTTACCAAGTATTCCCTTGGTAATACTTGGTCTAGGAAAGCCAAAAACAGAGTAGAATATAAGGAGCTGGAAGAGGCCTTTGTGTCACAAGACACGCTGAGAATTAAACCGGGAAATCCAATAAATATTTTTTTTAGGAACTATGTATAATATTATAAAGGAAAATGTTTAGTTAAATAAATAAAGGCTTAATAATAATAAAGTCGGATGTTTTACGGCTGTAATGATGATGATATTAAATTGTGTTTTGCTTACATCGAAGATGAAAATATATTTATAGGCTAAATATTCAAATATGTAATTAATTAAATAAGACATGTAAAATGTGTTTAAAAAGTTCCAATCTAATAGTTATTTAGATCAGTGGGAAGTTTTATGTCTTATCAGCATGATAAAACACAGCTGGTGACACTTTACCAGTACCTACACATCTGTGACATTATATACCTACATCCCGTGATTCTTTGTCTGTGACACATGTGATACACTCAAGGCAAGAGGTTACATTCTTGATACTGAATACTTACCCTTATAATTCGCTTATTATTACATGTAGGTACAATATAACAAAACAAATAATTTAAAAACTAAGTTGAAAAAAAAACGATTATTATTAATTTTGACCCCCTAAATCCTTTTTAATGAAGTGCTCTAAAAAACTCGAAAGGTTTTATTTAGCTACAACATTATTCTTGCGTTTGAAAAGGGCCCCACTACATTAGCAAACACAGGTTTTTGTAAGGAGAAACTGGCTAAAACTTTATTTAAATTCGGAACCTTTCGTTTTTCCCGATCAGTCACGCTTCCCCATGCTAAATCTCCAGATACCCGCCCTAGTGCAGAATAAATAAAGTGGATCTTGTTAAAACTTGCTGGGTAAAATAAAACTCTTACATTTTCCGGCGTTTTAAGACGCTCCCCTTAAGGAGGCTTTCATAAATATGCAGATATGCCCTCACCTGGGTGAATCCACGATATTTACCACAACCAATTTATCGTAGCAATGGAAATATTATAAATACGTATACACTGCGTGCTTAGATAAATGGTGTCGCGTGCCTTTGCATAAGTAGCACTTATTTCGTTGCGCCTTTACAACGCTCGACTCGAAATTAATTTATTTGATTAAACACTCTTTATGAAGCTGCTAAGTAATGTTAATTCAATAAACCATTTTTTTAAGATTGTGTTACTTAAAATTATTTTCCGTATTATAAATCTAATATATAAAATTCTCGTGTCATAGTGTTTGTTACCAAACTCCTATGACATGGCTTGACCGATTTTTATTATATTTTTTGTGTAGTTCTGATAATATATGTCGTAAGGTATTTTTATATCCTACTAGCGACCCGCCCCGGCTTCGCACGGGTAGCATGTTATTATACATATAAACCTTCCTCCTGAATCACTCTACCTATTAAAAAAAACCGCATCAAAATCCGTTGTGTAGTTTTAAAGATATAAGCAAACATACATACATATTACATACAGACGCGGGAAGCGGAAAGCGACTTTGTTTTATACTATGTAGTGATAGTGAAGTGATTAGCGTGGCGTAAAGTTCGGGAAAAACTGGGGCTTTTTTCTGTGAGAATATTGAAATTTGACAGGACAACGTCTGTCGTGACGCAGCTGGTTATTAAATAAATTATATGAAGTATAATTTACCTTTAGCATACATGTGTTTTCATGAAGCTGTAAATTTTCCTGAAATTCTAAAGGAAAAAATATAATTTGTTTGATTATTTTCATGTTATATTCTTCCTTGTTTTGGAAAATATGTTGACCAACTATTTTATTCAAGCGTTTTCGTAATAAAAATCTTCTAAACAAACTAGCAAACGAGTTATTTGTCTAATTTATTATTGTAATAAATGTAATAAAGTAAGAGCCCTTACTATCATCTTTCAAAGCTTTTTACAAGATTTTATATCTCTGTGTGATACAAATCTTTATTAAAATAAAATAAAAAACTATCTTTATTCGGTGCTCAAGTCGTGAATATAGTTTTTATAGTATTCCAAATATTTACGGTCAATTTTACATTCAACAGATATTTCTAAAGCTTTTGTTTAAAATTTTGTAATTTCGCCTCACAAACTCATCTCATCCCGCGCTCATCCGTGTCATAATTTTGAAACGCAGGTGTTAAAAGCGTATTAGGGGCACAAACAAGAGCTAAACCCGTGGCTCCGTTCACACAGGCCACATTTGCGTAGAACGCCGGTCGTCCGAAGCATAGTAGTAAAATCAAATGTATTTATTTGGCAAAAAGATGCGCATCCTGATTTAAATAAATGCTATGAGAGCCGTGTTGATTACCGTGAGTTAGAGTCCTGATATTGTACCATTGATTTTTTTGTTTTAAAACAATATGTGTTTAATACGTTCGAAACATCGTGAAGCTTAGTCAGCAGAGTGCGTATGGACAATGCCTTTCTAGTGGAAGACGAAAACTAAGTTAGAGGATGCTATAATAGATACGGCAAGCCTGCTCTTAATACAAACATAAAGAAAATTCTGTAAGCGTATAACACTTTATAAATCATCTAAAAATAAACCTAACTTATGAAGCTAGTGAAAAAGTGCGCATTTACAAATACATTTTGACGTATTCATGCGGCATTTGATTAAATTTCGACTCGGCTTTCGACTTTATGTTGGCCGAATAGTATTGGCGCCGGTATGACTGGAGATCGGCGGCAACCTGTTTTATGAACAAATGCGTCCACAGTTTGGGTAAAACGGCTTCAGATTAACCGGACTCGTATTAATGCTATGAGCTAAATATCAAATGTTGCCTCCACATCATCATTACACTGTAATTGGGACTCTATTTGCATAACGGAGTGTTGTAAAGTTATAGTTACAACTGTTCCAGGGCTTGTAATGTTTTCTCATGAGACACGAGCTGAACAGCTACGCGTACCTATATGTACCTATATAATATAAATTTAATTCGTACGTAGGTTACGTACGAATCAAATTAGAAGTAGACCAAGTACAGTAGACACCTTGTCAGATCTCCCAAGCGATCAGTAAGTTATCTCTATAAGGGGTAGTCAGAGGCACGTCCAAACACAATATACAAATGCTCAAATTTTGCAGTACGATTCGTTTTCCAAATAAATAAATAGATTACATACCTGACAGATTGCAACACATCGCCGTATAATAAGACTTCTAACTGGTTTCCTCACGATAATTTCCTTCACCAATAATATAAAAAAATATATAGTAGGCAATGATGACTTGCCAAAGAAAGTATATTATCAGTGCCTGTGATGTTATATTTTTAAAGATAGATTTATTTTTGTATAAAATATTAATAAAAATAAATTTGTAATTCAAATGTATTCAACCTACAAAATAAGGAATGCCTACCATGGCATCACATGCCAAGTTTTTCTGGGAACCTAATAAAAACTAAAGTTTATAGAAATTTGCAAGTCCTAGTGCCGAACTACGTATAGCACGCAAACTGTTGTCATTACTTTTGTTTTTTTTTAACATATTAATTAAAAATCCTTTTGTCTTTTGTTCTAATGAAATGTTATTTTTTATTGAAATATGCTAAGATATCGTTACCGCTTGTATCAAATTGCCTATTAATAGATATTTTGTTAAACGCCATTTATTTTAACTCTATTTCATCACAGTATTTTTGTTCTTAGAAAAAATAAAATAATGATTCCTGAGATCTCTGGAGTGTAGATGATAAACAACCGAAAAATAAATTGCGAAACGTGTCCCGGGTTAAAATAGGCAAATTACTTTGAATTTATAGTGAGTTCGTAAACGGCTGCGAACTCGCGGCGTAGATTACCTTGTTTATCCCCTGATAATGCCGGTTGGAAACTTTGACAATTTTAGTGACGTAGCCAGCTCCGGGTCCGGTTCGGTTTTCGTTAATTCTGCGTGTACCGGCACAGGCGAATTTGCATTTTGCACGCGTGATAAGTGGCGGGGATTACACGGGATTCCCACCAGCAACCTCTGTTTGTTCTGAAATAAAGGGCTGTTAAACTTTTTTCATGGTAATTTGGGTCACCTTCGGAAGAAACGATCGCTGTAAATTTGTTTAAGTAGGCTTAGGTCTGGCCCGTTTGTTTAAATTAGAGCGGAATAATGCATTTGAATAATTTGATTAATTTTTATATATAAAACATAATAAACGTTAGGAATTAAGGTGGATAGAAAATAGAAGTAGAGGTAGGCCAGAAAATAGATGGATGGACTGAAAGATGACATGGTTATGAGAGAAGTGAATGATGAGATGACGGCTGACAGATGGAAATGGAATAAAAATACATGTGCCGATACCACTTGAGTGTAGGGCAGGAAAATTATGATGATGAATGCTTACATACCATTTATTTTGTATTTTTTTACTTCCTATCAAAGAAAGCCTTACCTAAAGTCCAGTTCGGAAGTGGCTCGGAAGTGGATGGTATTTTTCCATTGCGTGATTAATGAAACCGACCACATAACATTCCCGGCTGACTTCCAAAATTTTCACAGTAAATCTCTCCATTCGCTTCGCTTCTTTTGCCCGGGGAAGACTTGGCACCGTATTTTATCTCTGTAATGCAAACGTTGCACTGTAGCTTGGTAAATACCGACCATAGACTAGTCTTAAAGAGTCAAGGAAGACGTTAATAGGATATTATTACCCACCTTAATACTACCGGGTTCGGGGACAATTTGGATATCATTATCTTTAAACAACTATCAGAGACTTGAACCGAAATTAACATGAAGTAGCGATAGTGAGTGACAACTTTAAATTGTAATAAATATTTTGTTTTGAGATATTACCACTATTTGCTTTTATATTGTCTAAACACAATTATAAAAAAATATACCCGTCGATAGGAGTACGTCCTCATTTTTCGGTAGTTAAAAAAACAATAACAAATAGAATAAACACCTGTCTATTAATATATTATGATTATGGGTATAAAAAAATAAGAGTAATTTGGTATCAAAACACTCAGTTGTTCAATAAAGTACAGCTATCACCTTCAAAGTAATAAATAAACATTTTACCTATGAATGTAAATGCATAAAATAGTAATTGGCCATATAACTCGAGGTAGGCATTTCATTTTGATAGAACATAAACTAATTAACAAAAAAATAATTAACAGTTACCAATCTATTTATACCTAACCTAATAATAATGCATACTAAAATTAGCAATATCAAACACACAACTGATTAAATAAGGATAGCAAGTTGCTTAATTAAAAAATAAAATAACTAAGAACAACTATAATTATATTTATAATAAAAAAAAATATATTTTATATACCTAGGTAAGTATATCTATGTATTTATTATCTTTTTCTAAACCACCATGTTTGTTTACGCATGCGCCGTCGGAACTCCGTCGGCAGGAGAGCTTTGTTTAGGTATGCATTTTTAAACACCATCCTATATTATTTATTGATCTTCAACTGGAGTAAAAATAGTTTTTATACTTATTTTATTAATCAGTTAGAGAAATCGATAAATAAATAAGTTTATTTGAACACGTTGGGCTAGTTAGATACCTACTAGACTGAAAGAACAGAAACAGATTTTTTTTTAATGACATAAAAAAAATACATGGTTTTCACTGAATATTACAAGGTAGGCACTAATATTTCTAATTTCCATTATTTTTGATCTATTTTGATAGTAAATATTGGGCATACCAACAAACACAACATGAACGTAGCCCTGGTAACTCAGCGGTAGCGTCCTTTCAACAACATTACACATTTCCGCACGAAATACACAAAATATCGCATTGACCACATCAGAATATTCAAGAACACTATATTTCTCACGAATTTTGTGCAAAACAAACTATAAATACTGTTAAAAACAGTTAAAAACTTGCAAAAACAGTAAGAAAACACATGCGCGTTGCGCATTAGTTCAGCGAGAGGGCAGCGGAGTCGCGTCATTCAATATGGCGATGGCTAGCCGCTCTGTGATTGGTCGGCCGCCGGACTGGCATGAAGTTGGTCCGGATGAGAGAGCGAGTTAGATTTATGTGATGTTTTGGCGTCGATGAAAGACGGAGAATGTGTTGGAACGGGAGTACTTTGTATGCGGCTGGCGTTTTGGACCGGTTTCGTCAGAGGCGTTTACAGAGCGCTTGTATGTGCTGTTCTATGTGCCGAGAGCAGGTAGCGACCAGACGCTACCCATTTGTAATCTGGCAGAGTTGATAAATTAAAAATAATTTTAGTTTATTTCCTCTTCCTTAATGTTGATGTCATCATGAGACCTTTACGTAGAGAAACACGTGAACTTCGCTACCGCTGTAGGTAGTGAAGTTTGCGGATTTATTTAAAACTAGCCGACATACCTACGTTGTCCTGACAAATTTCAATAATCGAATAGAAAAGACTGAAAGTTTTTAGACTGTGATGTCAGATTTGTTGCTCACCAGCGCCATCTATACAGAAATCATCCCTTTTGCGTTTTTTTATCTCTTTAAGGGTGATTTTCATATTTTAAAGTAGTCTATTATTTATTCGGGCATTATATCTACATTTAAAGCAAATTTCAACTTAATCCGTTTTGTCGTTTAAGCCTGATTGAGGAATAAACATACATACAAACTCACAAACTTTCGCATTTATAATATTATTAGGATTATTATATTGGTTAACTCGAAACTAGAATACTTACTGGGCTTTATTTGCCTAAATATATAGTATTAACTAAACAGGCCTATTATAGGTACCTACGTATTTAAAATATCATCGTTCTTAGTTATTATGGAAATTGTTAGCATTAAAAAAAAAGTATGTCACTAATATTATAATTTTCCGTCGTTTCAGGTTTGTACGAGTTTCACAACTCTTCATTGGTGTTCAATGGTAATATAATGTCCGTAAGAATCGGGAAAACAGTAAGTTTTTATTTCGTAAACATGAGTAAGCGTGTAGGGAAATTCGATGCAAGGAAAACTAAACCTTTCTAGGTGACGATAAGGTTCTTTTTGACGTATCTGTGCGTATTGACAGCTGGGTGACCCTGAGTCACTACGCTGAAAATTGTTTGAATTGAAAAACAAGGTTTTGAAGTCTATATTTTGAAGTTTTTACACGTTTATAAAGGTTTCATAGCTTTTGAAATTATGTGTGTGTATTTGAAACGCATTTTCAGGAGAAATAAGTTATTGTAGGTAGGTATGTTTTAATTGTATTGTTCACATTGAGTAAGAGCTATTATAAAGTAGTGTCAAAACAATAGTAGGTAATGCTATACCGATAAAAATATTTAGGAACTTTCTGAAATATATTTTGGAAATTATAAGTAGCTACAAGTACCTACGTAGTTCATATTTAACCGACCAAAATCATCTTATATGTATTTTTCTCATCTATATTGGCACCAATTATCTACTTACAGCGGCTGATCCGATATCCGTGATATGATGATATCCTTTTTAGGGTTCCGTACCCAAAGGGTAAAATGTCTGTCCGTCTGTCTGTCACAGGGCTGTATCTCATGAACCATGATAGCTAGACAGTTGAAATTTTCACAGATTATGTATTTCTATTGCAGCTCGAACAACAAATACTAAAAACAGAATAAAATAAATATTTAAGGGGGGCTCCCATACAACAAACTTGATTTTTGCATTCCAGCGCCATCTAGTTTCATTTGATGTTACTACGTATTATAGGTACTTTTCGCGGTCTCATGCGACCGCTCGGGGTTTGAGAGGTAAGATGAAAGAGGTTTGCGATTCCGCTGGCAGGTGGCGCTATTTTACCACTATCGGTAAAGTAAGTCGGTAAATAGGTGGTACTTCACATGATCGAATAAAAAGTTTGAAATTGAATTATTGAATTCATGTAGTTAGGTAAATAGGTACCTAGGTAGATATTATTAATTTCCAATTAATTTCGAGTTCGAATCCTGGCCGTGCATCAATGGATATTTCTGTTCGAAAAATGTACCTATATGCGCGTTACACGTGTTTATAACAGTGAAGGAAAACATCGTGAGGAAACCTGTTAGTATTCTTGAAAGCGGCGACGGGATTGCAACCTGTCACGTGTGGAATGCTAACTACGTAGTTAGGTAAATAGGTAGGTTACGAGATATTATGAATTATTTTTTATGTTTCTAGGGTTCCGTATCTAAAGGGTAAAAAACGGGACTACTAAGACACCGCTGTCCGTCTGTCTGTTACCAGGCTGTATCTCGTGAACCGTGATAGTTAGACAGTTGAAATTTTCACAGATGATGTATTTCTCTAAAATCAGCATAAAATAAATATTTAAGTGAGACTCCCGTACAACAAACGTGATTTTTTTGCCGTTTTGATAATAGTACGGAACCCTTCGTGCGCGAGTCCGACTCGCACTTGGCCGGTTTTTTACTACATTTTTCTATAAAAGTCTCTTTCTCTTTTTGCAAAATATGAATTTCAATAGTTTCGTCATACATATTACATACCAAAACGCTGCGATAATAATTTAGAACTGTTTTATTTTTCATAATAATAACTGTTCCAATTTTTTGTTTGATTAGATTTTTTTTATGATTTAAAGGCAGCTTCATATAATTATTTTAACAGCTACTAGTATCCATGGAACTGTGCGTGAAGAGGTTCCCTAGACCGAAAAAAACAGCGGAAGTGTATAAAATTTACGAAAAAAAAAACGCAAATATGGCCCAGACCCAACAAGCCGAGTTAAATTTGCTCTGTCGTATACTAGCAATAAATATGCTAATTCAACACTATAACGTCCTTATGTCGCCTAGCTGTAAAACCATTGAAAGAGCGAAAAAGATTGCACTGCGCAGTTTTCAGTCATACAGCCTTCGTTTGACATCATACAAAATTTAACCCTGCATCATCCGACGCACGGTCGTAAGTATCTCGTACTCGATTTATGGACTTACGGCGTTTCGTTGTCGGTGTGTAGTTTTATCGACCTACGGCAACTACTAACCCAATAAATTTTGGTGTTTCGCTCAGTGAATCCATTCGCTGAACGAATGCATCGTCCCAGATACGAATGTCGAATGTATGGGATTTGACTTGCGAGATTTATCTCATAGTAAAGCCCGAAAGTTATTGGGGAATTGTCATGTGATAAAACTTTAAGCAACTCGAAATTCAGTCAACTTGCTTCTTTTACGGCACAGTAAATAGTCCCATACTATTGCAGATTTGATACACAGTACAAAATACTTCAGAAGATCCATTAAGCTTGTAGCGAGGGCAAGGCATTGTATCTCTTAATTAAAAACTCAGTTAGTTAATAAATCAAGAGCACAACTCAATATGCAGAATGAAAACAATCAGAACCAATATTTAATTGATGGGCATACCTTAATTAACTTGTAGTTTGGCGGTCCCAAAGACCCTCGGATAAAAGAAGCCATCTGCATTTCGGTATTCAAATTATTCTTCAAACGAGTTCTCTGTTCAAACTGAGGGGTCACTCACAAAATCATTGCATCACACTCACTCTAGCGCATTTGGGAGCCGAGAGAACGGCGCAACCCTTTTTCTGGGGTCCCTCGAAAGGGTACCATAGAATACTCATACGGACCCACAATAAGACCAACTAAAAAACACGTCACAAAAGTTTGCCTAACTAACCTCGTTAAGAGATTTCTGGATAAAAGAGTACCGTTTTTCAGTATCATCACGATTGTGACGAGGATCGGATAGCTCGATTGGTGTTGCGTTAACTACTAACATTTGTATTTTAAAAATTATTGTTATCTGCGAGTTACGGTTTACTACGCAAGTGCGGAGAGAGTTCCTTGTGGAGCGCGAACAAAAAAGTAAGTTTTTTGAGTTATTGTCCGGGAGAAAGTAGCTATTGTTCCCGGTAAAAAGCGTTTTTATACCTGCGAGAGCGCGGAATTAGACATATTTTTTAGTATTCTAAAAGCTCCGTTATCGGACGACTGTGTTACAAGTGAACAGTGACGCAATCAGGCGTTCGGCGACAAAGCAGGTATCCGTTGATATTTTTACCGTATCTAATGCTGCCAGATTAAAGTACATGGCTCGGACATGATGAAACGGAGTTTTCTCCAAAAAAAAGTAATCGAGTGTGACACGTTTGAAAATTTAATCTCACGGTCATGTTGCTACTCGTGTACATTGTTGGCGCAAATTAACACAGCATTTTTTAGGCAATTTGTTTTAGGCAATTTATGTGACGCGATGTTTAGTTTAGCCCTAAATTACCAAAGAACTTTTTATATCAAAGCTTTTCCCAATTTCAATGTTCTTGATGGTTTTGTTTTTTTTACTTTTATAGTAAATCAGATATCGGTGAAATTTATATGAGACCACTTTGAAGCCATCTTTTACAAGATAGCGAAATTTTTGCAATAGGAGCAACCGTTACGGAGTACTAAAATAATAAAATACAAAGCCTCCGAATTAACAACTCAGTTTTGAAATCACTGAAATATTAAAATACTAATATTTGAAATCGCAGATGAAGCTTTTACGGCATTTCTGAGAATACTTCGGCATACAATAGTTCTGCAAACCACATATTCGCGGTCTCATAATCAAGCTTGGCGGTATGGGACAATGCGTCTCAGTCCAACAACAGAACATGTTGAATGTCTACGCACATACAGACAAAGGAGTACGCTTAATTAAACTAGCGAGCGGGGCAAGCGAAACGTAAGCATTTAATTTATATCCCTGCAGTAAAGTCCGCGGCCGCTTCTGTACAGTCGCAAGTTCATAAGCGGAGCGTTTTGTATCAACAATCATAATTCACGCTTTTATTAGCTTTATCTGCAACCTAACTTTATGTAAATTTTGGAAATTTAGGCAACTTCTGATGGTTGGATCATTATCAGATTGAGCAGTTGGGTATAGTTCTGAGGACAATACAACAATTTTATTATAATATCAATTGGATAATACGAACAGTAGCAGCACCTCAACGTCTAATAGCACGGACAGCAGACTTATTATTAACAATACGCTTTCTAATGCTTTTTATTACAGCATTTTATAAAAGCGGGTTTTTTCGTTTTTTAAACAAGGTATATTATTTTTATTCATAACCAACATGAATATCCTGATCGTTCAAATATTGAACCAATGCCAATATTTAGCTTTTAAACGTCACTTCACATTATATTTGTGCTTCTAAAACAACTTTTCGGAAAAGTTCGAAAGGGCGTCAACTTTTTAAACTTCGTAGCAGCTGCGTAGCACTTGATGTACATTTATAAAACTGGTGTTTCCTACATTATACCATTTGTTCAGAGAAACAGAATTAGTTGATGCTTCTGTAAAAATCGCTTGTTGCTTATCCCGAAAACCATAGTCGTTTCGCCGTACCTCTATAGAAAAACTTGCCTTAGTTGTGCACTAGATTAGAATAAACTATTTTAATTGCAATCAGCGTTCACGATTGAATCGACAAACGATTGTTTATCGCTGAACAGAGATGATAAATATAAAGATTGATTTTATGTTATGAATAAGCAAGGTTATGATCGCTCAAACAAAACCGTACAGGTTTATAAAACAAACAATTTTGTGGCACACAATATTGTGATTTTGAATAATAAGTAACTACTGCAAGTTGATAAAGCACAGAGTTTCACAAACCTAGTCGTGGAAATATTGTTTGTTATTCCCAAAGGTCGTAGTTGTGACCGCCAGCACAAGTTTACCATCTTGATTTCCCTACAGCCAAATTTGAGAGCAAATAAACATTTGGCTCAAGCTAAATGTATGTAATATTAATAATGCATTGAAATTGATCTTGATGCCGCACAATATGTATACAGTATACACTCAATATATTAAAGAGCTTGTTTATGTCTATCTATCTATTTAATACCTTTAAACGAACAATCCTTGTATATATATTTGAATCTCGGAAACGGCTCCAACGATTTTCATGAAATTTTGTATGCAGGGGGTTTCGGAGGTGATAAATCGATCTAGCTAGCTTTATTTTTTAGAAAACATATTTTAGTCTCTTTTCTCAGGAAATACCGTTTAATGTACAAAATGGTAGGATATATATAATAATAGTTTTTGCCTGCGTCTTCGCTCGCCTGGAACGCTGATAAACCTTATACCATAAACAAAAGCACTTCATCTACTATACAAGGATCACAATAAAATTTAATAAGCCTCACGTAAATTCCGTAGCAATTCACTATTCAACACCTCAGGTCCAATAATCTTACCTGTTCTCGGCTGCTACACTCTAAATACCTGTAGATCTTTCTACCCCCTTTAATTAACTCCATACCGGGCCAACAATGGCTGGCCGATGCGTAAGTAGATATTCAAATATGTCCAAAGCCCGTATTATATTGGTAGCATTTATCGGATACTATTTATTCTACAGCGTATTCAAATGATTTAGATAAGTTTTGTTGATCAATTTGAAGATAATTTCGTTTGCAAATGATTTTGGGAAAGCTTTCATTTTTAGGGTTCCGTACCCAAAGGGTAAACGGGACCCTATTACTAAGACTTCTCTGTCCGTCTGACTGTCTTTCATGAACCGTGATAGTTAGACAGTTGAAAATTTCACAGATGATGTATTTCTGTTGCCGTTATAACAACAAATACTAAACTCGGAAAAAAATACATATTTAAATAGGGCTTTCATACGTCAAACGTGTTATTTGCCGTTTTGTATAGATAATGGTACGGAACCCTTCATGCACGATTCCGTCTCGCGCTAGGTCGGTTTTTTTTACAAGTCTTATAAATCTGTCCACACATAATATTTAATAGTTGTAGTAAAATTTTCAGCAGTTAGTTTTAGATCAAAAACAAAACGCAAAACACGCAACAAAAATACAATGCGCTTAATAACTTATCTCATAACAACTGCGATATATGTTTCGAAAGATAGTACCAACTCTGTCGTCACTAGCTCGTGATCCCGAATGGGACATCGATCCCGCTGTACCGTCTGTCTGGCGCTACAGGCCACTTCCAGTTGTGAAGGAAGCTTTTGAAAGAAATTTGTGGGATGTTAGTTCTATTTGTATTTTAGGGATTTTATTGTTTTTGTTGTGTGTTATGATGATAACGCGATGTCGAGTTTTATTGAATGGCAGAGATGAACCCAGCTTTAAATAAAGTTGGGTTGTGAGTAGAACAATGATATTGAATATCATGAATTTATTATACTAAACTGGCCTCACAGCTCAGTTGGCAGTAACTCTGTCTTCTGCGCTGTAGGTTGTGGGTTCGATTCCCACCAAAGATAAACATTGATGTTTGTTCTGTACATATATCTGTGTATTTACAAAAAAAAGTAATGTCTATAAAACAAGCTTTGCTCAGTTTGGTTCTAGGTGGCGCTGTGTGGAATATCCACAAAAAAATATATTTTTATTATATAAAAGAGAAAAAATCTCTCCAGAAAAAATATATTTCGTTGATAATATTTACCCAGCAATAAAACTGTATTAAAATGATCACTCTTACTTATACAAAACTAAATGTACGAAGTACACACAAGGTTTAAGCTAGCTAAAAATAAGATGTAAGGGGACACTTATTTTTAAATACAAAGAGTATGTAACACAGACTTTACACAACCGGATGCATAGCTCAAGTGCTTCAAGTCCGCTCTGCATAGAGAGCACAAAATAACAAATTGGAAACCTTTCAGACAACTCGGTTTTCCCGAAGTAACTGTACATCGCAACGTGACTAGATAAAGTCGTTTTGAAAGCGATAGCATCTCTTGAAGTACCTTTTATGGTTTAACTAACGATACGCTACATACTTTCTATATTCCCTTGAAACGTATACTATGTACGATTTGGGAGCAATGGGTGGTCCTTGTTAAGCCAACAAGATAAATTGATATAAGTTTTATGTTAAAAAATATTTCAATATTGTAAAATCATTCAAACCATCGAGCACCTGTCACATAATATAACATTGTCATTGGAACTTGACAAGAATGTAAAGTTTTTACTAAGGAGATCCGTTGTGTCTGTTGAACAGCTCCTGACTCCATCATCAGATCAGCTCGCTGTCATATTATTACATTGTCACCTAAGTTACATAAGTAGGTATGTAAAATTTCAGCTCAATCGGTTGAAGATAACTGCTTCAAAATTGAGTTGCAATTCCACCTTAACAAACATAGTTACATACATACATTGCAAGTTAAATAAAAGCTTGTAATATAAAGTGTGTTAGGTTCAAAACAAATTACATAAATCGATCGATATTCCATTGACATTTTAACACACTATCGAACGCCTTGCCATTATCGATATAAAGGACTATAATTATAATTAACACATAATATATCAGCGGAGAATTTTTATAGTTTTGAAACATAAAAGGCTTATACTAGTGAAAAAGGGCAGATGCACTTGCGAAATAAAAAAGGAATGGCAACGCGACTTGCCTCGTGATTATTGCTTTAAAGGAAACTTGTGCAGCCGAACTAGGCAGCTGGGTGGACTTGCACGTATGTTATGCCCCTTTGTACGAATACCTAGTTGGTTAGTTACAATATAAACTTTATATTTTTACTCAATAATACAAAAAGTACAGTATTAATCAATCATTTTGAATCATAAATATGAAGCCAATTAAGATTGTAGATCATGCATTTTATTTAGCTTCAAGTCGCGGTTTCGATACCGTGGTGATGGGTTAAAAAATAAAAATTGTATATTTAAATCGCTTCAGCCGTTACGACGTGCTTGAGTAACAAACAAAAATGTAAACTTTCGTATTTATAACATCTGTGTGATGTTCAAATATTAAATAATAACATACACATGAATTAAAAAAAAAATTGAATTACATAGTGAGTCTGTACCTATGAATCTGTACTGACTACCATAATAGTAACCACTATTCAAATAGGTGACATGCTGCACCTATTTGAATAGTGCAGTAAAACACCGTCTAACTTTTTAAGATAGAAAAATAAAGTCCCATTTAATCTAGGTGCTGTATGAAACCAAAGAAATACTCCAGTTTTACATATGGCCGAGGTAAAAGTAAGATACTCTCAAGAGTCGCCGCATAAATTGGTTCGTTCGTGATGCAGTACCTCGTTGAATATGTATAGGTGCGCTCCCTTCCGTACTTCTCATTTTACTAATAGATTTCTCTTTGATTAAATTTGTGTTGTATTCATATGGCCGAGACCACTATTGTTGGTTGCCGGTCTACTTAAATCGATAGTAACCACTTTATCTTGATGGGGTTTTTAATAAGCATTGTCTGTCGAGTTCGTTTTATAAAACATCTCTATTGTAGGCA
Organism: Hydriomena furcata; assembly: GCA_912999785.1. Lineage (NCBI taxonomy): Eukaryota > Metazoa > Arthropoda > Insecta > Lepidoptera > Geometridae > Hydriomena > Hydriomena furcata. Next base: position 5,343,391 of record OU538831.1, on the reverse strand, counting down.
ACTGAATAACAAAAAACAAATAGAACTCAGAGTTGTTTCAATATTAAATATCAGTCGGCTGATAAAAAAACGGGCCAAGTGTGAGTCGGACTCGCGCACGAAGGGTTCCGTACCATTATCTGTAAAAAACGGCAAATAAACATGTTTGTTGTATGGGAGCCCCACTTTAAGGTTTATTATATTTTGTTTTTAGTATTTGTTGTTATAGCGGCAACAGAAATCATCATCTGTGAAAATTTCAACTGTCTAGCTATCACGGTTCATGAGATACAGCCCTGTAACAGACAGACGGACAGACAGACAGACAAACAAACAGACAGACGGACAGCGATGTCTTAGTAATAGGGTACCGTTTTTACCCTTTAGGTACGGAACCCTAAAAAACTATACCTAGTAGAACATAAGCACTGTGAATGCAAAATAATTCGCATTTCTTGGACGCGATTAATCAAGATGATGAAAATAAAACAAGTATGTGAAACAATGCAAGGTCAATATGTTCGGACAAGAAGATACATTCTCGTATATACGAATGTTCACGATGATTTAGGAAATGGTACTTACGTAATCTCTCAATTCCCTACGAAAGAAAATAATCATATACCATACATATTGATCTTTTGAATCTAATCAAGGTTATAGGCAATTTTTTGATACCGTAGGTTACATTATTGACATATCGCGGAGATCTTTAATTTTTTTTAAATAAATATAGCCTATGGTTACTCTTTGATAATGTAGCTTTTGATATATGAAAGAATTAAAAAAAATGTTATGTAGTTTTTTAGTTTATTCGGTAGGTACAAACAAAAATAGAAAAAGTGCAGTGTAGATTAACTTGTCAAGCGTTAATCAATAATAATATTATAAATGAGAAAGTTTGTGAGTGTTTGTGTGTGTTTGTTACTCTTTCAAGAAAAAAACTACAGAACTGGTTTAGATGAAACTTTACATTAATATAGCTTATACATCAGAATAACACATAGGCTACTTTTTATCCAGGTACCACCAGCTAGTTTACCAATAAATGATAAGATAATTATGAATGTCTCATTTAAATTATTGTGATCTCAGAAATAGTAACCCTTTAGCATTTGACGTTGAGCGGGTAGATTTACATCGAGGTATTAGATATTTATAATGGCTTTATTAAGACACGCTATCCGGTGAACTCACGCCCGCTTATTATTATAATTTAGACGTTTGCCCAAAGCCTTCGAATGAAGTCATCAGATTCATATTTAGGTACATTTTTTATCTGTATCGTTTATGTGATTTTATTTCAATCATGAATTTGATTATGCTCAGAGTTGTATAGTACCAAAACGATTTTTTTAAGTAGTTAGTCAACGATAACATTGCGGTTTTTGCTTCAGCAAAAAAGCCGATAGCTATGTATGTAAAATGCAGGTGAATATATCGTGACGTGTTGGCATAGTGGCGCTTCCATGTTTATATTTTTTTCCTAGAGTACACGTGAGCACGGCTCTTTAAATTGTATTGATTCATCTAATCGAGGTCGCAAGAAACAGGCTTAACTTCATCTGCTCTTAAGACGTGTTCCTTATGATTTATTGAAGTAAATACCTTTTTACTTTGTTTTATAAGGTGAACTAAAAAAATAAACCTCTCTTTATTGCCATGCCTTAGATATCAAAGTATTTTATAAAATACCAAGAGTATTTTTCGCGCGAGATAATTAGCTTTATGCTGCGTTACGCAACTCCCAAAAAGAGCCACTAATCTCGTAAATGGTTATATTTACGAGCGCCTTACCTCATTGGAGACATTAAAAGTTTCAGCCATAACTGCGGGAAAGCTCTTCTCATTGTTCATTCCGAGTGCGTATATTGGAGTTGAAATTTGTAGGCGTACCGCTGAAAAAGTGTCAATTCATCATAGCAAAGCCCCGAGCTCTAGACCAAAGTCCCCGAAATAAATCTCACTTCCATACTTTCGCGTGGGGAAAACGACTGCTTTATGAGATCCTTAAGGCAGTATGGATTTGGAAAAATATTTCCTCTGCGTGCTTGCCCCCGACAAATGAAAGAACATTGGGCACATTAGAATGTGTGAAAGGGCCTATACGCGTTTTATTGTTATGCGAAGCAATTCGTTTAAAAGCTAGTGCGTTACGGCAGTACATACGAAGTGCCTGTTTGCTAATATTTATTATGCTAAAGTACCTTTGAAGGTTTCTTTACGATAAAAAGAGTACGCAAATTTTGATGGGAGTAGGCGGTTAAATAAATTCAATGTTCCCTGCCGAAGTCGAATGGTTTTTTTTCTGATAATTGAGCTTCTTAGAAGATTTCATTAGGTGTTTATTTCTGTCGGTCGTGCATCACCGGTGTTTGGAAACTCTGGTAATCTTAATTTATAGATGTCGCGGTGTTTATTTAAAAACAAACCAACGTCGTGTATAAATTTCAAAAGCTTTTTCTAATTTGAGATTGGACCACGTAGTGTAATTGAAATGGGCGTATGTATTGGATTTATACCTAAAGTTATAAAGTGTGCGAGCGTGCGTGAGTGCAGCGTCCGGGTAGGCTTTACAAGGAGCCTTCGCTGCCCCCCCTCACCCCCCCCCCCCCGCCTGCGTCTGCGCACCCGTTTATCCAGGCCCGACGACATTTCCATCGCCTGCACGGAAATAGACATTATGGAGTGCAGCTGCAAATGCACAAGATTCTTTTAATGTGTGATAATTCACTATCTCCTCCAAGTTACTCGCTGCTTGTACCGTATACGTGTTTTGTTTTTTTGTACATAAGGATTTTATTTACATTTAGGCATGTGCATATAATACAAATGTCTTGTGGGAAGAATCCTCAGCGCAATCTCAGACCCGTATAAGGGGCAGCGGTTAATTGGAAGTATCGTGGGCGATTTGATTTGAATTGAATTAATTATGAGAAGCGAGGACTGGCTCACGAACTTCTGTAGGAAATGCAAACGAGCCGGGAAATTTCACGAGAGATTATTGGATATTTTCACCGGTACGAGGTAGCTCCTTATCTGGAAGACGGGTTCAATAAACCAAGGGACCGGGCCGCCTCGCGGCTGAATCGACGAGAATTTATGCGACAAAATAACGCATACAGGTGTCGCGCGGCTCCGCGCCCCTTCAAATAGCCGCCGAATGGGAACTTAAATAGGCGAGGGGCTCCTTAAGCTCCTCCGCTGAAGCGTTAGACACGACCGATGTGGCGATAGCGTTTCCAACACATCCCCAATTACGATTTATACATTCTCTAAAAGGGCACCCGTAATGATGTACCATTTTCTCGCACAATCGAAGTACAATTATTCTGCTAGTACCTTCAGTTACCGGTCCAGAGAAGCACAGAAGCGAACCGTAAATCGACGCTTGATATTTGCGGCGCGCTCGGAATATGAATTATTCTCGGTGATTGTTCTTGCAACCGCGTCATGGTTCATACATGAAGCGCGAACTAGTTTTTTCGAGGTCCCTCTCGTCCTCTGCTCGTAAATAAAGCTCCGGTGAAATGTTCCATTTTTACCGCGTCGTCGTACAGTTTTTTATGTCGGTGCTTTTGGTACATATCGTGGCCGTTTCGAGAGGTTGATCGACTTATAATTTTGAGCTCTTTATAATTAACATTATCGGCGGTTAAGTGGTGGGGCTTAAATTGGCCTTTGGGAAAGCAGCCTCGCGCCGTTCAGCAGATAAGCAGAATTTGTTTGGACGAATTTTTCGGAACTCTTTTTATCAATCGGTGGGCTTGTTGGTAATTGGCTGAGCAGGCTGCGAGGCTGGCTGGCATAATTGACAGTGCTATCATTCTGAACTTTTCGTTCGAACATTCGGGGAAACTTTTAATTGGTCCACTTTGTGACGTACAATAACGCCGCTTCGATAATAACTCTGCACAATTATTGGCAGATCGTTATTTTTAATTAGGTAACTGTAGCTACGATGGGCGCGCTTAATTTTTTACAGTATCTGTCTCGTATAAGTTCTTGTGAACCTTTTAATGCACTGAGTTATATTAAAGTTAATAAAGCTCTCGATCAATGCAGCCCATTGTCGATTCGCCGCTTTAAAATTCATTAGTCTTGTTTGACTACGAAAAATATTTTACGGCCATGGCAACATTCAAACAATTGAATTCAGATCGAGCTAGTCGGAACCGGGTCTCCCTGAGAGGTTTTGCTAACATTCTTCACCCGAGCTCCAAGGGAAATCAAAGAATATTTTTTAGTTTTAAGCTGGATCGCGCTTTTAATAAGGCATTGTCAGAAGACAGGAGAGCGTCCATACTTCGTAAAGAGAAAACTTCTTATTGGTTCACAATTAAAGCATCCTGAAGGTGACCATACCATCTTGAAACTTGTATAAAAACGTTGCATTCATCGAATACTAAACGAAATCGGGTTCCGCTGAAATTCTGCATCGAAAAACCTCTCGGGCGATACTTATCAAGTGTTTGAAATGACACAACCGGATTCCGGAGCTTTCGACTTTTTGTTTTTTCGCCGAGGGAATAAAACTGACGAATTTCTCAATAAGAGAGAGATGACCGGCGCGTCGTCACGTACGAGGAGTTTGGTGGAGTATTTGGTGCGGGTGCAGCAAAAACTATTCAGGAGCCATTATTATGGCATTTTTGTCGTCTGACGGGACCGGAGTGGTCGCGGCCATTATGGCAGGGCGGTGCGGGAGGAGGCATGCGTGTCCCCCCCACCCCGCCTTCCTCGCTGCGCCATACACCATCCATCTTCGATATGCACATAAAGCCAACCGGCTTCGTAACGGCAGACCCACATTCCCGCTGCTCATAAATGTATTTATCTCTTTATTAATTCTCCACTTGAATTTTAATGTTTGTGTAGGCTTTGGACTTGATTTTATTTTAATTTGCTGTTCAAAACGCTTTAAACGGGAAACTAAACGTCCAAGATAACCTTGCGAACTTCTTTCTATGTGAAATTTTTACTACTCACAGCTTAGTTGGTAGTATCTCTGCCTTCTACGCTGTAGGTTGTGGGTCCGATCCCCACCCAGGGCAAACATTTGTGTGATGAACATAGATGTTTGTTCTGTGTCTGGGTGTTACTATGTATATTATGTATGTATTTACAAAAAAAAAGTAAATAAGTATTCTATCAGTTATCTGGTTTCCATAGTACAAGCATTGCTTAGTTTGGGGCTAAAAAATAATAATAAAAAAAATAAAAAAACATCTTTTCAGAATATTTTTTTTATCAGTTATGAAAGGTCTAAATAAAAATTTCCCATGCCTATCAAAGCATAAACTAGCTACTATTAAACAAAACACAATTAGGCTCACCTGTTTACAGTCTAACAATGGGATCTGTTGCGTGTGCGCCATAAACCATGGTTGCAGCATCACCTTTTTGTCATGGGGAGAACAGCTGGCTTACTTTGCGTGCTGAAGTAGATTCTCATAAAATAGTTCATCTAAAATTATAATATTTAAAACCATCGATGTTTGCGAGAGGTTAAAACTTATAAACTATTATTTTTAGCAGTAGTATTGATAACATCAGAGTGGCCGAAATATTAATTATTATTAAGTATTATTTATAAAAAAAAATTATTTTCTATTTACCATGCATATAATAATATATTTTCATTATGTTAAAATACTTTTCAATTAACCAGTTTTATTATAAAGGAAAACTTGAGGTAGTTTTCTTATTCACAATAGAAAAATATGCAAATTGGATGAACCTTTACGTAAATAAATTTCTGGGTTATGGTCACCTTCTAGGGTTTCCTTTGTAGGCATAATTTGACAATGCATGTGGTTTCATCTTATGGACAGAACCAGCTGTTCCCACTTCCAGCAGAGCTTTATCCTTTTAATGAAGTGTCACTCGCCAAGATCTGGTTGGACGTGTTTATGCAATATGGCTTTCTATTTCAAACAATTGCAAACCATTGTTTTGTTCTGGCTAATTATTTATTTATTTTGCAAAATCACATTAGTTTTGCCATAAAATATAACAAAACATTTTGTTATACTGTTTTTAGAAAATTATTCATGACTTATTTATTTATTTCACGACATACCTAAATGTTTGTTTCGGGATTTTGATTCTGAGGTTTAATTTATTTCATAAAATGTTAATAGCGGCTGTTTGTAGCCAATTGTTTGAAGTACTTATAATAAAACCATGATATAACAAGTTCCATACAATTTTCAACAGCGAAAAATTGTCGACAAATTTTGATGCCCTGATGATTTTGTTTACGACTTTTATAGAAAAAATAATAACCTGGTATTGATAATATATTATTTTAATTTGGATAGTAAAAATAAAATATAAAGCCCACGAATTGAGAACCTCAATATTTTATTGAAGGCGTAATATTTACCGGTTTAAATAGAAACTGATTACAACTAAACGGGCGTAATTGAAGGCCTGTACAGTGTACAGGACCTAACAAGGTGGCTTCCTGGTGTGTTTACAACTCCAACCTCCTGGGACAAAGACGGATCACATGGAGTTTAGGCATGTTCGCAAGAAGTATTGACCAATTAAACCAAGTGCTAAATGTTGTACTACATTCTATGAACAGTTTCACTAATTGTGGATAAGGCAAGTTGCTTTGATAATCATTTTTCCGGTAGATAAAATCACACAAAAAATCCCTTTGTAGTCTATTTCTAAGCATAAATTTAACTTTATTCAAGACAATTCAAAATATCTTTGTTATTTTATTGAATAAAACAGTATTGAGTTTGAAGATACACGAGCAATTGCCGTCATTTATCATCTTTATCTTTAGACTGGCTCTGAATTTTGCCTCTATACCATTCTCTATGCAAGCAACATTCTGTCTTTATTAAAATTATCTAAGGCTAGATCTATTAACCTCCCTCATAGAATGTCACTGTGAAATCCCTAGAGGTCTTGAACATAACCCATCAGACATTCCTACAAGAAGCCGAACAGCAGCTACCAGATCGCTTAGTCAATCGCCATTCAAAATTCAATTTAATCTTAGGAACTGACGATTAAATTATTTCGGCATGCCTAAAGTAAATAATGTAATTGATATTGCGCACATTAAATATCTTGACCAATCAAGCCATTACCAGATAAGCATTACCAATAAATTGTATAGTGCGCAACCCGCGGGTGCAATCTAGAATACCTAATAGGTGTCTAGATAGGAGTTTGGTTTGACCACGTTTATGAATTAAGCTGATTCTATACGTTTTACCAGCGCTTTATGATACAAAAAGTACCATCAGATATTTGAGGTAGCGTTTAGCTTTTAAAATGCAGCAAAAAATTGATTTAAACTCACAAAACTTCAATATTTTTAGGAAAGTTTAGCGGCCGTGTAATTCAATGATATCATAGAGGTAAGTACGAAAGTCTTAGAATGTAGGCGGGTCTACTCACTAACCGAAAACGAAATTTCGTGGCAATATTCGTTTCGCAATTACATCGTTCATCAGAATTTATTTTTTAAAAACTGCGCCAACAATCACCGGCGACCGGTATACACTGTAACTTTGTCCTTGATGTTCAGTTAGTCTAATTTGCAATAGGGCCTTTGTGTTAATTGATCCCTGGACGTTTGGTTACGATAATTGTCAATAAATTGTTCCGCGCATTAATCTAGACATCAAATTGCTTCTCGTATTAACGGCATTCGATTCGATAAGATCTATCTAGGTATGTACGTTGCCAAACTGGACAAACTATCGAAGCTTCGAATCAATAAAAAGTTTGAAAGCAGCTGTTTAAATGCAAGAATGATACGCTACGGGTTTGGCCGCCAACAGAAAACATGACGTCAGAGGACTGCCCTGTAATTTTATTGTTTTATATATCTCGCGAGAATTCGACGTTTCAGCTTTAGCTGGGTAAGGAGAGAACGTTTCCTTGACGTTGTTTTGAATGTTCACAAATATATAAAGCAACTGGAGACAGTAATCTCGAATACATACACGCTTGAGCACGTGAGGTACGCACTAATTAACGTGAAACTTTACCATCTCCCTCCACCAATCAAACGTGGCCCGCAGCAGTTTATATTGTCGCTCCACGTGTCCTCTTTTCCGAGCTTTTGCGAAGGGTATCAGGGGCCTTATTAAGTTGGGTGCTCCGTAATTGCGTGTCTAACGTTCCCTATACGTAGCGCGGCCTTTTATTAGGTGGAAATTCTCTGTACACTACCGTAGTTACTACAAAAGAAACTGTGACTGCACTCGAGTTTCGAGCTAAAAGTTATGAAGCCTTCATAGCAGTTTTCCAATATAAAACGCATAAAAATCATGTTTTTATACGTTTTACATTCGAAAACTCACTTTCCAATAAATGTAAAGTAGAACATTTGGAGTGTAACAAAAGTTCATAAAAATATGTACATAAATGAATTTTAATCGGATCCGTTCGATTCTCGCCTTATTTTGTATCGTGCTGCATCAAATTGATTTCATGATCTTTGTTGATTCATAGTCGCGTTTGGTTCAATGAGGCTTGATACAGAGTTGATGTGTTATTGTCATATTAAAGACGTCGTAAACGTCTACATTAGTCGATTATTATTGTTACGAGACTATTACAAGATATTCTCTAAAACATTAGTCATGCTTATCGATTTATTATGACTTCCTTTAAATTTAACTGAAAACTCTACTTTTTTAAATTTATCAAAAAAAAAACATTATTATTGCCTACAAAAAAGTCTACCAATAATAAAACAAACCCATATTGCTGATACGAGCTCTAACGAAAACTTCTTTGAAAACGTTTAAAACAAAACTCGATCGCGCAGCTCGCTAAGAAATACTGGAACCTTTTCTACCCATACGTGGCAAGGAAGGAAACCTAGAAATATCTAGATGCAGGTACAAACGTGGCTGTCCCCAGCATTGTTCACTAACAAGCTTGTCTAACCGCACCCAGGCACGACAGAAAGTACTATACGTAGTGGTTACTTTTAATATCTAGCGTACATTCTTCGGTTAGGGAATTTTGATTAAACAAAAGTAAAATAGAAAGTTTAATGTATAGTTTTTAAAGTACTTTATTATCATATGTCAACTTTGATAATTCAATGCCATATTAAGATAGATACGAGAATCATAATCACATAACATAATAATTCATTATCTTGGTCTCTAGTAAATCACGAACGTTCATGCACATGCAAAGCACATTCGGTTTGAACTTGAGTTCACAATTCACATTTCTCCACAGACTTTTGTCTTACGATTAATGATAGTGACCGTTCGCCGACCACAAGTCATACGACGTCCCCAATCCCTTTCAAAACTGTTCAAGGAACGGAGATTTTTATACGAAACAATAAACTGACAATAAGAGTTTAGAAAGCTGACCGTTGCGCAACTTTCTCCCTTTATCTTGGGACAAAAGTTAAAAAGTATAGTACCGTTTCTATTTTGTTACTATTTTAGAATAATAGTCTTTTGGGCCGGGACTCTTTAGTGTTCGACTTTCTTTAGGTTTTTTTTTCAAGTTTGTTTTGGGTTGCAAATTGCGAGACGAAACATTTTTATGGTGGCATTGACATTGCATTTATGATCTTTATCCGTTGATGAATTAGTTTAGATGGTAAAACCATTTAGTATAATAGCCTATTTGGACTTACTTTTGAAACACGATAAGACTTTATATAAAAAAACTTTGCTTTTACAGACTTAATGTTATTATTTTGTTTCTGAGCAGTTCTTAAGAATCGAAAACATTCTGTCTTCTATAGAAGCATTCGCATTGATTTGTCAATATTTCCAACTCATCAGTTTCGAACTTTGTAAGTAACGTGATAAAAATCCAAATTACCATAGAATAATTACTATACCAAAACAGATAGATACATAGATGTATGTATTTATATCCATTAAATTGTCCAGGACATTTACGAGCATATTGGCGAAGCACAGGGTGCAACATGCTAACGCTATCCGTTACCCCGTCCGTGGCTAATTCACTGTGACAAATTAACAACGGCTAAATTCAGACGGGTTTATATGTAGTGGCATATCTGTTTAATTAATGCATAGTTTTCGTGGAATGTTGATAATGGAGTAGGTAATGGGTTTTCGTGGTGAGAGTCTCAGTGTTTGAAGTAAAATCATGAATCTAAGTTAAGACAGAGGCACTAAAGTGTTCACTGTAAGGTTTCGATAAATAGAGAAAATAAAATAGATAAAATAGAGACGTTTTTGATTATAACTGACTGATGAATGCGTAAAAAGTTAGAACGCAACATATTATGTTATTTTCAGCGCTTTCAGATATTGTAGATATTATTGAGATTTTTAATATAGGTACTTATTGATTTTGTGTTAAAAAGTTCATATTTATTGAAGTATTAACAGAGAAAAGTTACTTATGTAGGATTGGACTGATCTATGAACACAGCAGTGGTAAAATCCGACAAAACTTTTGCTATCTCATGATAAAAAATAATTGACTGAGGGTAGTTCGAATTTAGTGTCTATAGATCTTTTTCACAATCCGTCTGGAACATTCTGAAACCGAGCGCATTTCTCTCGACTAAATCTAATGTACCAACAAAAGCTACTGTATCGCAGATTCGCAGGGCTCAGACAGGAATAGGATAGCGACACGGGACTTGGGACAGCTTAGAATGAGAAACGCCGGTACAACTTCATGAATTTGCACAGTTTTTTCTGAGTTTTAAATATATGCAGTGAATAAAATCAACATGATTGTGCATACCTGGATGACCTCTTTGCTCGGTATTTCTTTGCCTGAAAACACGAATAAAACTACGTTTTCTAAAAATTAAACAACCAAGCTAGATCGATTTATCGCCCTTAAAACCCTACATACTAAATTTCATGAAAATCGTTGGAGCCGTTTCGGAGATTCAGATTATATATATACAAGAATTGCTCGTTTAAAGGTATTAGATTACATAGATAGATAAACTCTTGTGTACCTAGTCTGTTAGAGTCCGAATTCCGAATCTCTTTCTACTTTTGAGATCAGTCAAAAATATAAATCCTGAATGTTGTCTAATACTGTGTGGATTAAAAATAAAATTTACTATATTTTTTAATATTGACGGTAATTCGAGGATTGCATCTAGACCTCGGCTTTGCACATTTTATTGAGACATCTCGTGTAATAATATAAGATATAAAGTTAGTCGACTCTTCTTCTCGATCTGCGACGCAATATCTAGTTTGAACCGGATACTCTTAGTACAAGCACCTTCTGTAGAACAAGCATAATGGGAAGTGTACCTGACTCCATCTGTAAGTGAGTCAGGATAATGTCATGGGGATAGTTAAGTTTATTAAAAACTAAATAATAGACGAGTCATAGTTAAAACAAACAAAACTACAATTAAATAACAATAATTAAAACTATCGTGATTGTCAATCATTCGAGGGCGATGCTCATGATGAAGAGCATTTGAATTGTCCCGAAAAATGTGGTATTTAAACGTATTTCTATTTAAAAAAACTTTACAACTCAAAAACCATTTTATAACGAGACTGTTACATTATTTCTTGTAAAAAGGACGTGATGTATAATGCCTAGATCTTTTTAAACGATTGTACCGGTTACCACGACACATGTAACGTCAACTTTCTTTATTAAAATTACTCTATTTGTCGCGTTTTTAATCGTAATGAAGTCTACAATAACAGTTTACGGGGTACGATATAAATTAAATGTAATGTTGAATCGGCCTGCCTGATATTTACAATGCGGTTGTTGCCCATATTTCAATTGGTATTGTTTACAAGACTCTCCGTTGAATCACGTAGCTATTGATCGGTTTATGTATCTATGACTGAAGAATAAATTATTTTATTGATTCTGTTGTGCTGTTGTTCTATCAAATCTGTGATTATTTGATTTACTGACACAATATTCGTTTATAAAATACACAAATATATCTGTTAAGCAATTACGTTAAAAATCTAAAACAAAAAATGTTTTGATCGATCGAAAAGTCAAGGGACGATATTAGTTATTTAAGTTTTATATAGAAACTTAGTCCTATATGAATATAATTTAAGTGGAACCAACTTAAGACTATTCTCTACACAATATAAAATCATCGAAATCGGATCACCAGATAAAAAGATAAATGCGGTCATAAAAAAAATCTACAAAAAATAAATATTATTATACAAGTTGAATTGAGAATTCCTTCTCTTTTGTCATCGGTTAAAAAATAAAGGTATATTTTCATTTTGTAGAAAGTTTTTTGATAAACCAAGAGTTATTTAATAGTGTATACAATAAGGTTTTCTATGGATTCGGATCGAATGTTCGAAAAAACGGTATGGTATTTTCTCTAAAGGAATCAAGCCTGGGCTCACCGCTCCTAATTCGACGTTGGCGGTCGTGCGCGCTCTATCTCGAATCTCAGAGTGTCCTATAAACAGACGTACAGACAGACAGGCTTAACAAACGTAAACGAGCTGCGGTACCATTGTCCGAGGAGTGACGACTGAACGACAGGGCTATCTTGTCAAGTGTGTGACTGACAGTGGCTAAAATTAGCAATAGTCTGAGGCCAAAATGGAAAGTTTTATGCAAATATTCGATGCGAATTTCAACTTTCATGTTCAATCCAAACCTTTATTGTTTAAAGAGCAATGCAGGTCTGTTTTTTTAAAGAAATGTATGTTTTTAGTCTGTTTATAGTATTTGTTACACCTAAATGACATAGAGTATACCAACGCATCCTTAGTCGGACATCTGACTGATATAAACCCCACGGGAACTAAAAAAACAGCGTTGTACCAACAACAAATTTCGCTTGTTTGTCCGCTTTCCGCGGGTCGGTGATATTCACATAAATCGAGCGAAAAAGCCAAATTGCACCACCGCGCACCACTCAACTAAAATTGCGATGTTTTACTAACAAATATTGCATTTATACCTACACGTTGTCCAGCTTATTTTTTCTGCTTTATGACTTTAAAAATATGAGCATAATTGCTCAATAGCGAAACAGTCCCCGAATGCCTACGAAAACCTCGCATGTACAGCTTTACTTGGGTACATGCCAAACGAGTAGTAGATAATGCATTATGGATTAGTTGCTTATCTAAATTCAGTACAAAAACAAGTGTATCGCTTTACTAGCACAATAAGCTACTGTGCAATTTCTCTCGACTTTAAAGTAATGCGACTTACAGGTCTATTCCACTTCGCACCGCTTGGATTAATCCCTCAAAGCTTTGCAGTAGCGAGAGCGCTGATAAACGGCAAAACTAATGCCGCAGGATTGCATTACGATGCAAACTTTTTCAGCAACTCGCATTTAAATCGAATAAAAAAGAACGGCATAAATCGGCGGGATTTTTCACCGGCTCCATTCGGTATTCGATTCGATAATGAATCCGAATGCAGGTAATACTAGTTTCGGAAAGTTCGGCGAATAAAAATGTTACAATGCAATTTACTTGCGTACTGAGACCGATATTTTCGCTAAATAATGAGCTTATAGGGGTTGTACGCGTAACTAGAACGTGGTGATAAATTTAACTCTATAAGCGATGTTGCCAAACCGAATAAGCATTACCTATACGTATAGATGTAGATTCTCTTATGATGATTTAGTGTTGTACGCGACACTGCTGGATGGATTTACCGCCGTATGAACGGATTATGTGGGCGAGAGCAAACACGGGGCAGCGAACGCCATATTGTGATTTAGTGCCAACTTTTGATTCGCTTTATTGCTGCAATGTTGCAATACAGGGACATTTTAAAACTGTTCTGCGGGATCGGAAGCTTCATTTTTGTTGACACAGACACGTAGTGATACATATTTAGTGTTTCATTTTAAAGAATAACGCAGTGGCGTTCAAGACTTATATACATGCCCTGGTTATACCCAAAGGATTAGTTATCACTACATATTATAAAACAAAGTCGCTTACCGCTGTCTGTCTGTGTGTCCCTATGTATGCTTAGATCTTTTAAACTACGCAACGGGTTTTGATGCGGGTTTTTTTAATAGACAGAGTGATTCAAGACGAAGGTTTATATGTATAATACATGCATAATATAGCAGAGAAACACTAATAATTTTGGAGGTTTCTAATGTAATGTCGTAAATAAACATATTTTTTTGCGCTTACATTGCAAACGCTGGATGTAACCTACGAGATACATCTAAAAAATGTACTACAGTATTGTACACCATAAAAACGTCTACAAAAAAGTCCGCGATGGTATTAGAAATATGTTACGCACAGTGAAGCGGGCATGGGTCAGCTAGTTATATACAAAAGGTCTAGGCATACCTACTCATCGTGTAAAATATGTTTCCCAAGTGTAAATTATTTGCAATTACTTCACGTTATCTAAGTATATTTGTTAATAAACCTACTAATACGTCCAACCCCAAAATTTTTCTATCCAAGATAAATAAGACAAACAATTTATCATGAACGCCCATTTCCTCGCTGTAACAAAACAACGGTCGGGGGAGGATGGGGAATTATGACAAATCATGCATTAAACATAGGGAATAAATGTTTTCTTATCACGTGCCTATTCCTGTTTTGATATTAGTTTCCCTTTATCTCTATTGACACAGGTTTTAGGGTACAGTTTTATTGGCGGAGTGACAAGATGATTTGATCTGGATTGTTTTAGTTTCGTATATCAGTTTTTTGGCAATAAATTTGGGATTATTAAGGATTATCTGTAACGATTTATGATTTCCTTAATACAAATGGAACATTCAAGTAAAATACTGAATTTATGGCTACAATCACGATGTCTGTCTAATGACAGATACGACATGGTCACTTTTATTTAAAATCTAAAAATCTTTAAATTATTGTTTTTTTTTAAAGATGAGCAAGTTATCAAACTTAAAAATAAAATGTCTATAATTGACTTAGCTAGTATGATTATCTAACGAATTATATAAAAATGAACTGTTTAGCTATTCATAGTTTTGATTAAAAACTAAACTAATGTTTTTGAAGAGCCAACTTTGGAAAATAAATCTATCGAGAAAAGTTTCACCAATCGTGTTTCTGTCTATAATTTATCTAGATTATATCCTTAAGTTATCTTTGTCATAAAAAACAAAACTGTATGTTTTGCGGTTATATAGAAAAAAACCGGCCAAGTGCGAGTCGGACTCGCGCACAAAGGGTTCCGTACCTATAAAAAACGACAAAAAAATCACGCTTGTTGTATGGGAGCCCTCCTTATATATTTATTTTATTCTGTTTTTAGTATTTGTTGTTATAGCAGCAACAGAAATACATAATCTGTAAAAAATTCAACTGTCTAGCTATCACGGTTCAAGAGATACAGCCCTGTGACAGACGGACAGCGAAGTCTTAGTAATATGGTCCCGTTTACCCTTTGGGTACGGAACCCTAAAAACGATTCTGCATTCATCAAAAAAATGTATTACTCGTCTTAATAGTAAGAGTCGGTTAGTTGTGCCAAACACCACAACTCTTGCAACTACTTAAACCCATTAAGATTCTATAGTTACTTTTTCCCTTGCAACGTAAACTTTCAAGTAAATAAGATTTTGTTCAAGTCTTGCCTTTGTTCCCCGGAACAATACCGCTAAGCATGTCTCCGCTAAGAAGCCCAAGTTGCAAATCTGGGATATTTATTTCAAATGCCGTTAAATTTCACCGCATCCTCGCCTCAGCGGAGATAATCTGCATTAGGTTATGTGTACATGTAATTCTTAAGTAGCTAAAAAGCTAATTATCAAGTGATTAATTTATTTGATTATGTCTAGCCGACCCTTAATAGACTTTGCTGTCCTGTCTAATCAAAACTGACAGATTTTTTGCACACCAGCGCCATCTATACCAAAATAATCTCTTTTGCATTTATTTATAGCGACGGGCTTGCAACCTGTCACGTATAGAATGCCTACCCCCTAAAGATACCTTCAAATGATCTAAGAGCCTAGAGATCTGAGAGGTTATCCTTTTTATCATTTTGGGGATGTTTTTAGGATTTGTCGTTTACGCCCGATTGAACTTTCAAACATACAAACATCCTAACAAACTTTCGCATTTATAATATTATTAGGGTAGGATTAATTCCGTCCGCGGCTTCGCTCGCGTTGTAACTAGAAAAAAATAGCCTATATGCTATATTCCAGATCGTGAGAGATCGTGTAGATAGTCTAATAAATAATCTCATTTTATCTATCAAAAGAGTTTTTCTGATGATCAAACGAAGTCGCGGGAGACTATTCAATAAATAATTTTAAAAAATATCTGTCTTGCTATTATTATATAAGGATCACCTAAGGGTTAAAAACTCGTACGTTTCTAGATGTTTTGAGATAATTAAGTACTAGCGTACTCTTAATTGTTTTTTGACCGGTTTATACGAGTAGAAATAGCATTTTAGTATGATAACTGGCTGTTAAGAGAGCTTAAGAGATCATTATAGGGCTTACAACCTTCCACATATAAAATTATAATTATCTAGTAAAAAGATGGAATGTATCAATTTATTAGGTTTCGAATTTGACTTTGAATCTTTTTAGGGTTCCGTACCCAAAGGGTAAAAACGGGACACTATTACTAAGACTTCGCTGTCCGTCTGTCCGTCTGTCCGTCTGTCCGTCTGTCTGTCACAGGGCTGTATCTCATGAACCGTGATAGCTAGACAGTTAAAATTTTCACAGATTATGTATTTCTGTTACTGCTATAACAACAAATACTAAAAACAGCATAAAATAAATATTGTGGGGCTCCCGTACAACAAACGGGATTTTTTTGCCGTTTTGATATGAGTACGTAACCCTTCGTGCGCGAGTCCGACTCGCACTTGGCCGGTTTTTATTTATGATAGACTATGTATTTTTAAATTTGTGTTTTTTTAAAATACAAGGTGTGTAGCAGAGCCCTTACATTGTAAAGATTTAAGTCAGTCGTCAGACAGCGCGGCGCTGCGGTTTCTTTACTTAAGTCCAACTTAAACATAACTTAAGTTACAGTTCCACGCCCAACTTGGTTCACCGAAGCTTCTGAATACCAACTCCTTTGCAGGTGACTTTGTACTGTTTAAAATTTCCCAAGGATTTTGGAAGCTCGCGGATTTAAAGTTTGCGAATTTCAAATTCAGATAGGCATTTGGGGATAAGATATGTTTGTGTTGTTGTTTCTTTTGTGCAATGCTTTGGAGTTATAGTGTCTTTAACATATATAACTTAACCTTCCTATGTTTGTTCTGTTGTAGTTGATTCAACATTGCATAGATAATCCAAGCAAATTGAAGGCTGACTCAATCAAATTCGACTGCAGACATGATGAAAATAACATCAGTTTGATATCAGTATGAGTTGAGGAAAAGATCTCCCTTTGTCTCAACTTCGAACTTGATAGAGTCTCTTTCACTATCGTACCAGAGTTCTAGACCCTCCAAACCTACATAACCAAATAATGTTCTGAAAGTAAGGCACACTTAAGCTTGATCACTTTCAAATGCGATTATCTTGGAAATCTTTGTAGTACAATTTTTGATTAACAATTAGTACAATTTCTTCTCTTTAAACCGAGGTGATTGGTTTAAAGAGAAGTATCACACTCTTAAATACCTTAAACAGAATCATAATCACTACATAGTATAAAGCAAAGTCGCTTTCCGCTTCCCGCGTCTGTATGTATGTATGTATGTTTGCTTATATCTTTAAAACTACACAACGGATTTTGATGCGGTTTTTTTTAATAGATAGAGTGATTCAGGAGGAAGGTTTATATGTATAATTACATGCTTAATATATTAGAGAACCACTGATAATTTTAAGATTCCTAATATGAAGTCGTAAATAAACACATTTTTTTGCGCTTACATTACAAACGCTGGCTGAACTCTACGAGATAGATCAAAATAGTGTACTAATTATTATATACCTTTAAAAGGTCTACAAAAAAGTCCGCGATGGTATATGTTTATCTCTTAGGGATAACCCACAATAATCAATTTCTATCCTTTACTTTTTACCACGACTTTTTTATAAAATTTGAAATGCTGTTAACGAGTATACAAAGACATTCTGTAATATATTTTGGTATCAGCTTTGCACCCGTGCGAAGCCGGGGCGGGTCGCTAGTAATAGACATAACCAAGTAACCTAGTGTAAATACATAAAAAACAAAATGACATCACAACAAACAATTGAACAAAAATAAACTGAACAATTTTCTCAAAGCGAACTCTATCTAAACAAGTATCTTCCAGTTGCACCTACGTGATCGTACTGAGGCGGTATATGATATCCTATGTCAACAGTCGTTTTGTTGCAATTCCATGTAATGTATCGCGGGCGGGCCGCTATCAATTTAATAAGGCCCGGCGAGTCCGCGATTTTATTTCAAGTGTACCATTTGCTCATTGAAAGGGTACGGTTGGAATAAAATTGAATATATTTTATAGGCATAATAATGGAAAGTGTGTGAACAGTCTATCTATTTCAAGTTACACTGCTATGTAGGATAATTCATTGAAATGTTAAGTAACTATTAACAAATTAATTGTAAACAGAGAGTTACAGGAAATATTCGGTATACAAATCGCTTAGATACTTAGATAGTGTTCATTTTTATTTAAAACAAAAAAGCAAAACATACATCTGTTTAACAACTCTACGTGTTTTTGCAATCCTTACTCAACCAAACAGCAAAATGCAGTAATAACATGATATTGAGTAAGATATCTATGGGAGTATGATTCGAGCTTATACGCTAAATGGCAAATTGTCAGTTTTGCACACTGAGCACTTTAGCACTTGATTATACGTATCATTTTCTGTGCAAAGCTGAAGACTTAAGGGTGAAATTGCTTTGTACACATTTTTTGTGCAGTAGTATAAGTGACGCTAAGTTAACCCTCATACTTTGTGGTCTTGTAACCACAGATACTTAGTGGTTACATCGTAAAAGCTACCTACTGTACTTTTTTTGCAAGTTTAGCGCCAAGTTTGTTTTCCTCAAGAATGCGAACATTAAACTTCTGAAATAAATCTTCAATAAACCAATTCGGACACCCTTGAGAGATATTTTTAATTTTTATTATGACAATAAATTACCGATTAGCCACAATAAAATACGAATGTTTTGGCTCAAAGTGTCAAAATATAAATCAAAAGCTTTATTTCTCGGTAGTGCTATAATTTTACACATCACAGAACAAAGAATCAATTTTTCAAAAATGCTCTGTGAAATGTTTTTGTTGTGGGTGTATCGCGATTTCGTGATGGCAAGTCTGTTTTAATTTAGTTGGGTATAAGACAGGGCGCGCTAGAGAAAGCAAGCGGCGATATATCAAAGTTTGACAGGTACAAGCACTGAACAATATGGCGGCCGAGCCACCCAATGAGGGACTCGGGTCGTCACGCAGAGCGCGGCTCCAAACTTGGAAACATTAATCACCCTTGATTTATAGGGGAAGGAGTGACACTTTATAATCTATTTTCGAAAACTAACGAGTTTTTCAAAATGGTCTCCGTTTGAGAGATCGCAGCAGCTGCATCTTGTTAGTGCTTTGTGTAAAAATTATTTTGCGTGAATAAATACTTGTATATAGCATTTGCACACGCCTATTGATAAAGATGTTATTGAATAATAAAGTATTGTGACAATTATTCGGTTTGTGACCTCGTTTGACCTGTCAATTATTGATTTATAAATCACTTTATTTGGAGCAGCTGATTATTCATCATTGCCGTCATCTGGTACCATTAGGAACGTCCCATAAAACTGTCTCTCAGCAGCATCAGCGTTTTAAGTGCTTTACAAAATTGTTTTTTAAAATGGCTTCCCCCTTTAAAAGGAATAGGCAAGGCTTCGCGTGTCACATACGTCAGGGTTTGGTCTAATCCTCTCGGGATGTCCAATTTTTATTGCGTTCAACCCTGATCTACGAGCTAATATTGGACGGAAAAGCGATTTTAAAAGGGTTCCAACTTCGATTGTTGGGGTCCTTTAATTTTCTAGTAAAGATCCAGTAATCTCGTGAGATTGAAATGTCAAATATGATGGAGCATGAGCCTCTGGCGTTAAAATGACAAGGGCTGATATGAAGCGGGTCTCTGATTCCGATAAGCGATCGGTCGATCTCGGTCATCATTTGGCAATTTCACATATAAGCGAAATTACCGTCTCGAGGCACGGTTCGAGTAAATGCAGTAGACGGCGCCATTTTTGTTCAAAAATGATAATTTTATCAGTAAACGTTCGTTTTTCGTGGCATGTGGGTAATGCTGGGTAATTATTTTAATAGTGTCTTCGGGTAATGTAATCAGTACATTAAGTATTGAAGGTTTTGCACTGGGTGGGGATAATGCACATAATTTTCCATGAAGTATGTGGCCTTATGTACACAGTTGAGTTACCGTCATTTATCACTATACTTACAGGTTTTCTTTTTTTTAATTATTTTCTTGATAATTTTAAAAGACGTCATATTTATGTTAAACCGTTGGCTATTAAGCTCATTGTCTACCTAAACGAAACGAGAAATTCTCAATAAAAACCTTACGCACTTTTTTAAGATATTTATTTTTATCTTACCATAAAACTACCTATTGCTAACTACTACAAAAAAATATGGGAATGTACCATATGTAATATTTGGGCGTGACTCTACCTCTATGATATAAACATCTGGAGAACTTAGGGGATGTCAATCGTACTTGGAGATATAGTCGTGGTATCGTAGGACGTACATATTGATTTTCTTTTAATTCCAATTTCTGTTCATTTTGTATTTAAACCAGTTGGGTGGTGGTAGATGGTTAGCCTTCAGTCAGTGGGTATCTTTTTGGAGTAAAAATAATATGTATCTACTTGTTCAAAAATTGAATGCTCATGTAATCAAACTTAGCTTCACTTTGCTCACATATACTACAAACGTGATTTTTTGCCATTTTTTATAAATAATGGTACAGAAACCATGGCCTGTTTAAATTTTATTTTTTATTTTTGGAACCTACCTACTTGTTCAAATAATGACTGCCCATGTAATTAAACTTGCTGTTTCTATTAGTAGCAAGCGGATAGGGTATTTAAGTAAATAATGGGTAAATGTTCGTTAAACGATTACCTATATTGGTAAACAGCCTTTATGTAATTGAAAGCAATTAACCTTAGTGCAAACCATGTAGGTGGGGTCCCGCCTAGCGAAGCTTCATTATTGATTATATCCCACAGAAAGATACCTAACTAAATAATTAGGACCTGGGGGGTTAGCATGTACCGCTATCGTATCGACAACTTATCGTCAAAATGTCAAAACGGACACAAAACTGACTATACAAAAAGTGTCCGTTTTGACATTTGGACGATAATTTATTTTGTTTGTAAAATTATTTTTCAAACTGTTTGTAATTTTTTTGCATATTTTGAAAATATTCTGTAGTATATTAGATGTTATTTGTTTCTTTAAATAAAGTATATTTCAATAATTAGGTAGGTTCTTTAATGGAATGAAAAAAAAAGTATTGGTTCTAGTAAAAAAAAATCAGATTGGTATAAAATAAATCTCTAATTGTTTTTAAAGAATTCGTGTTAGAAATTGGTACTATTTTCATGAACTGGCGTCGTCTTTTGCGGCGATAATAATGGTCTATTTAATATTAAAATCGCTTAATTTAATAGTAACACTAATAGCTCAATTGATTCTTATTGATTTCTTATGCTAATGTCTATCGAAATATTGATACAATAAATAACCTAATTGGGAGAAGCGGCCGAGACTTTTTAATTCATGTTGTTATTAACATAATTAATGTTATTAACATCATAACATAGATTGATTTCAAAAAATATTGTGAAATAGAATATTTTTTTGAACAAGAACAAAATAGATTGAGGTACTTTTAAACATTAATTACATACCATTAACTTCGATCATTCCAACTTTGCTGTCAACGTGTACTTACATCCTTACAGATTTAGTATTGTTATTACTTAAAAAATATATAGATTCCTTATTGCAGACTGTACCTACTGTTAAAAAAATAAGTTTCCTTTCTATGATTAAGATGGCAATGTGCAGTTTATTATAATGCAGCCAACGTAATGAAATAAGTGATTTTTCTGACCCGAAGCACCTACTACTCGTAACTCATTTAAATCCGTTTCACGTACGGATTGCAAAAAAGTTGATATCGAAAGACCGAGTTCATTTTGGCTGTGTTTCATTTTCAACCTTTAAGTCAATTAAGCTTTGCCAATTTAAGCCAATGTACAGTGCACCACCAGTCGACTAATGTATTATTCATATTGTGTTTTTGAGATAACAAGCCCGCTCAAGTCGATACACATCTAGTGGACTGATTGGAAGTCAGGGCTGAAGATAGCGGGCAGCCGCTTAAAGCGGTGCTTTGGATTCTCTATTAAAATTACAATAGCGTAGTGCTGAAAATGGTAATAGATATTTTAGCATTTCTAGCGCTGCTTCCGCGGAAAGCTGCGCGGCAAAAACAACTGCAGGGTTTGGCTGAATACATTCATTTAGTTTAAGGCCTCCCTGAAAAGTGAGATGTACTGCCTTATGTATCGCCGTGTCGTGTCTTTCACGAAATAACCCTGGACTTCCATTTGACACTATTTTGTGGGAAGACATTATTCAAACTTCATAATCTCTCTATATTTTCAATTTTTATTGGGATTGGATATTAATAATGGATGATCAATGAATTGGCCAACTTTAATATTAATTTTTTAGGGTTACCAAAGGTTAAAAACGGTACCCTATTACTAAGACTTCGCTGTCCGTCTGTCTGTCACAGGGCTGTATCTCATGAACCGCGATCGCTAGACAGTTGAAATTTTCACAGATGATGTATTTCTGTCGCTGCTAAAACAACAAATACTAAAAACAGATTAAAATAAATATTGAAGTGTGGCTTCCATACAACAAACGTGATTTTTTTGGCGTTTTTTATCGATAAGTACGGAACCCTTCGTGCGCGAGTCCGACTCGCACTTGGCCGGTTTTTTTTTTTACAAATAGTTAATTTGTTTATGTTGTTGTCACTGGGAAGTTTATAAAAATGTTTTCCCGCATACAAGATCGGGCAATCTTCTCCGCAAACGGAACATGCTTTAATTACTGCCTGTATCAAAACCGTATTTCATTCCCAGCACCATTTTAAATGAACACACTCGAACAAGTATACATAGCTCGACCAATGTGTTTATGTACTCCATAATCGGTCAGTCTCATTCGGACCACCCAGGTGCGGTCGGTGCGTCCTCTTACCTGTTTTACCTACCGTATATAACAAATACATAGTTATGCACACGGTACAGTAGATACGGCATTCTCGATAACGCCTTAAACATTTTGATACCAATTTCGTAATTTGCAATTCGTGTTACCAATTTGAGTGATTATGTTCCGTTGGTGGAATATGTAATAAGGAAATTCGGTACCCGAAAATTAGCGGTTTGTGTTATTTAAAACCCGAATCCCAACATGTAATGAGATGATAATTTAACGAAAATTCACATTGAACATGGTATACAGCACTAGAGGCTGAGGTGGGACGAATAAGGTCGAACGTGCGACCTCCCAAACCTTTTTATTTCAACCAAATTTTATCCACCACATGTAAATTATAATAAACGCTTAAATAATGCAAATAATCTCTGACATGTGCTATTTTCATCATCAACTACATTGTACCCAGTGACCTATAGTGATAAATCCAATTAGATAATAGTTTTGTTTGTAACTATAATCACTGTAAGATAAACGTAAGTGTAGCTGCAGGTGTATAATTAAAGTTGGCTACAATAGCCTCTTTATGGCTTGTAATAGAAAATTATACAGCTTCTATACAGAGTAGGCTAACCTCGCCCTGTCTGGACGAGTCCTAGACACATTTATTGACTAGTAAAACTTGTTATGTGAATTAGAACACCATGTTATCTTAATTCAGCTCATTATACTCTACGTGCTATTATTTCTACTTTACATAATTTTATCGGAGAAAATTGTGCGCGTGGGCATAAGAGCGACGTGATCCGTTTTAAATGAGCCTTCCACTGAAATATGCTAACTCTGTTCTCGATTAAATTATATGCAATGAATCCATCTGAAAAAAACAAACGGTACCTTTGTTTTTGTCAAACCTTCTCAAAGCTCAAGTTAAAATGTAGGTATCAAGCATGTGTGCGTCTTATTACAAAAGCAACCCGATCCGCTTAAACAAAAGTCGTAAATAACCGTGAAAAGTTTTACGAATTAGAAACAATTAAAACATCGAAGCAAACAACAGTTGTTGCAAATGTTCTACGCAATTGCGGGAGCATTGTGAATAACGGGCGGTTTACAACCTATAGATCTTTGTCCAAAATTCTTTACGACTAATATAACTGGCACAATCCTTTTGTTGGGAGGGAGGAGTGGGGGGGAAGTTGGACAAGTTTCTTTTGTTTGCGACTTTGTGACACGTGTTGCAGAACGGGTTGCGCCCGACACTTGTGAAGGGAATCTTGAGCGGTTCGATTTCCTTGAAACTGTACGTCGCCTTTCTCGTTCAGATTATTGTAATTTCCTCCGGTCCCTTTTCACCGAAAATGTGCACGTACTCTTCAACGGGTTTGAGAAAGACCTGCTTTCGGGTACATCGCCCCAGGCCGCCCTCGAATGCAATCAAGATCAAGCTGAAATCACAGTGTTGTAATTTTATTCTTGTCACTTGAATTACTTTTAAGACCTCTTAATGTGGCTTAACCACTTCCAATTACCCCTTTTCTTAACCCTACGTGATTTTATTTTCGTGTAACTCATTTAACTTTTATTATGAAATTGTACTTACATTAATATACGCGTCCGTCATACGAAAAATTGATACTTGTTTTGATTTTGACACAAACTCTAGCCAAAGTAAATTTATAAACGCACTACAGTCAAAATGAATTATTCATTAAACACATAAACGAGCGTTTTGAACTGATATAAAAATGGTATATATAACATACTATTTTATCTGAAACTCGAGTTGACACACCCACGCCGGAACCCAAAGTGCGTCAACACAGATGTCATTTTTCGTGCATAACGGAAACCAAACCATCATTATTTACATATTAAGGCGCTCCGGTGCCACTACACATCTTTTTTTGCTAGGCTTCAAACCCCGCCCATGGCCCTTAATGAAGCCATTTGTGTCATGTTTATTACTTTTACGGCGTACTCCGGATTTTGAGGCAAATTTATAAGGCGTAAATTGACCGAAATTGTGGAGGATCTAATTAGTTCGCACATGTGGCTTGGCATAATTCTTCTTGTGCATTGACTGAATTTTATAATGATCATACAAATAGCTGTTCGTTCTTTTTCGATGAAAACAAAGTGAATTGATGTATTTTGAGTTGTAAATTTCAAGTGGAGCTTTATGAGCAACATTCTTACTGCATGGTTATTGACCAGCCAATTTTAATTAGTATAAATTAATGTAATTTATATAATTTATCAGTTACAATTTAATATCTTTCTCTACCTAACTCCTCCGAACTTTTTTTGTGTATATTTAGTAGATATTATGAGAATAGGTCGTAGGGTATTTCTTATACCCCTAAGTAATAAGGGGCGGCGTAAAGTTCTAGAAAAACCGAAAGTGCTTTTTTCTGTGGGATTATGTAAATTTGACAGGACGTCTGTCGAGACAGCTAGTTTTAATATATATATATTTTTTAGTACCTGGTAAAAATACAAAGAAATTTATATTCAATCGCATTCAAAGTGAAAGCCTCGAATTAAGCTCAATGTCTGACTCTTTAAATTTATGTGCTGTAATCAGTTTTAAAAGCCATTTGCTTATCGTACCAAGTTCCATTCGTCAATGTAACTTTTAATGAAGTACGTAAGTACTTACGAAATGATAAATGAATTGAGAACTCTCGTGTTATCAGTATGACTTAAATTATTATCATTGTATTTATTCCCGCTGCTGGGGTGCAGATGTTGATAAAATTGTGATTCTGTTTTTAAATGGCTTCATTTTTCAATTGATGTATTATTATTTAAAACGCTTGCCGCCCAATGACGACTTTATTTTCTGACAATACATATAAGACTTCCATAAAACTATAGCAGTTTTTTCATAAGTTAAAATGCTAGTATCAAAATGTACCTCGGGGTATAATGTACAAGCGGACAAACTCTTCCCGCAACCATGGCTATTGTAACATAGCTGAAACGGTGGAGAAATTTAAGGTAATTACGTGATAAAAACCCGTGTAAAAATCTATAGATATATCTTCTAATCTCGATACTTTAAAAAATAATATTGAAGTGTAAATTTTGCCAATGAATTTAGAAAACAATATACTATATGCTTTCTATTAATCACAATAAACAACAAAGTAATCTTCTAAACAGTAATACATAAAGAAAAGCGAGAGGTCCCTCAATATTTATCGCGTACCCTCTAAGAGGCTTTTGCGCTTTAGGCAATTAGCGTCACTCAATTAACCAGCCACAACCTACAGTGGAAGAATTTTTGTTAATTATTAAAAAGGTGCACTTTACTTCCCCTGAAGATATACGGGTGGAAATAATTTAGTGGTTAAGGCGTTCTACTTTTAAATGTTCTATAGTACAACAATACTTACCTTGGACTTGACTAAAATATATAGTTCAAACCATATATTTCCTCACCTCATTCTGACATGTAGACGATCTTTACAATCAATATCTAAATATATAAAACTCATGCGTTACTGACTGACTGATGTATCAACGCACACCCTAAATCAATAATCCTAAAAATTTGAAATTTGTAGGGTGTATTTTTGTATGGGGTGCACTAAGAAAATAATTTTCGAAATTGAACCCCTAAGGGATGCAGCAAGGGTTAATGAAAAATAACATCGCATGAACCAAGAGGGTTTCCGCTAGTCACTAAAAAACATGTATGTAAATGCTTATAAAATCTTGTTCAAAATCTATAAAAAATTCTCGTGAGATATTACGGAAGAAAGCCAAAATGTTTACTCAATCTCAATACCCGAGAATCGAAATGATTAAGCCATTAAATTGGTCCAAACCAGTTACTTTGTTATGTGGAGCTCTACACGATTTTATTTCTGTATCAACCATAACACAGACATGGCAATGTGTTAATACGTGCCTCTTCATCTGATCTGTAATTTAATTTTCTCTGAGTACCCATTATTTATTTTTATATCATTTATCTCTGCATTTGTTACCATATTATTTGTTTCTATCATCGTATTAATATAACTTTTATATACTTTTGCAACATGCAACATTCTATATGAAGTATCATAGAACAGCGAATATTTATATTCGCGACTTCGCATTAATTAAATTAACAAACTTGCTGATTGCAATGAGTCAGTTTTTTATATAAATAACATTCAACGACCAAAAATGTAAAAAAGGAATTCACAGCGTGCGTTCACAATCCAAAGTTAAGTTTAAGCACACGCAATGTAGCATGCAGGCTTTCACATGCCAAGTTGAATACTGAAGCCGACCAGTGTAGGTACTACGAAAAATATTTATTAAAACGCTCGCCAAATGATCTTGTAACACTAATGAACACGGATCAGGATAAAATCTAAGATTATAACCAAAGACTGCATTAATACAAATTTGCATTTCATGTTTGGCGCTTACTCATGTTTCTTAATCAAGTTTGCGAGTTGGTATTAATTCCTCGGCCGGTCCGCTCAAAGGCGGACGGCGGCCATTTATCAACATCGACGTTTGAACGAAATGAAGCCGTCGTCACCGCCAATTGTAACGTCATTTCAACTAAGCCGGCCGAGACAACCGATCCCATTGAATTCTCAACCTCTCAAGTAGTAGCAGATGCGTTTGCGCAACCAATTCAACCCTTTTTAACAATCCACTTGACTTCAATCTTCCAGCGATTAAGATAAGTTTTTGTTTGTTTCAGGAGCGAACGGCCTCAGAAGACGGGGGAGGCAAACTTACACTAGATATCAAACGCTAGAGTTAGAAAAGGAGTTCCACACAAACCACTACCTCACGCGGAGGAGACGCATCGAGATGGCGCACGCGCTATGTCTCACGGAGCGGCAAATCAAAATATGGTTCCAGAATCGAAGGATGAAATTAAAGAAAGAGATTCAGGCTATAAAGGAATTGAACGAGCAGGAGAAGCAGGCGCAAGCGCAGAAGGCTGCGGCGGCTGCGGCCGCTGCGGCTGCGCAGGGCCATCCGGAACACTGATACTATTAGAGAGCTCGGTTTCGGTTCACTCACGCGAGTTGTCGTTGAACAGTGATATTACAATCGCAGTCGAACACTCCCTAGCTTTGTGTTTGTAAATTGTTTGTATTTTTTTTTCGTTATATAAGTGTTGTTCGGTTGTTGTGATTATTTTTAAAAAGTAAAGTTTGTAACGAAGAGAACAATAAACTGTTGAATGCTAGAATAGAAACGGGTCGTATTATTTTGTGTTTTGGATTTTTTTTTGTTTTTTGTTGATTTATTGATTTTTTAAATGTATATTTTACGCGCGTAATATTGTGATGTTCGCGTTCGAAAACCAGTGCAATTTGTAGAAATCTCTTCCGTGTAACATAGCGTAGGTGTATTGTAGTGCGTTTTACATGGTGTGCGTTACGGCGACATCGCCGGCGACACGAACTATGTTAATTACATTGTACAAATATTATATGCCTACCAAAGAGACCCGGTCTCGTACCCTTAAAGCTAAGTAAATAAAACGTCGTAAGTTAAATTAATTCCGCTATTGTAATATCGGACAGTGTGAATAAAACCTTCCGCGCCATCTAATCCCCAATACTCTCGCATAAGTATAGTGTAAACGTGATCGTGTTCCTGCAATTTTAATAGTCGGTGAAGTTAAACAAATTGCCATAAATTTAAGTAGATTATTTAGCGCGTAGTAGTGTAAATAGTTAGGTTATAGTGATGGAAGTGTGTGTCGAACGCGCTGGCGCCGAGGAATGGGCAGAAAAAGCTTAGAAGAGACGAGAGGTTGGGCGCGATGCGGGGAAGACGAGGGGAAAGTGGGGAGTGCGCGCCGCCGGCCACCGAACAGGACTAGGTAAGTTTTTATCAAAGTCACCGCCATTATTTATCGAGTGGAGACGGTCGCGAAAAACTGACTCGTCACCGGTTGATGGGTATGCCATTTTCGAACCCAACCGACATGTGCAGCGGTTTAGCAATGTTTTAATTTACAGTGGCTTTAATACCGCAGTTAATATTCCCCACCGTCTCCTTCGTAACGTGTGAAATGCTATTATGGACCCTATTAACTCTTTATTTTCAATACAAATACGTAGCATTTTGCTCGTTAATAGTCTTAAGTTCCACGTTAACCATTTGTTTACTGCACTGTGACTGGTTTCTGTTCAACATTACTCATAATTAAATCATAAATTGCAAATGTCTCGTGTAAGTTAACGGGTGATACAATTACATTGAGCTCTTCAGTGTTGTATAATCTACGAATGCATCTTCTGTGACGAAAATAGTCTAGTTTAGATAACTACTACAGATACAGTTCTAGTTTCATATAGTTTTATATGCTATAGCTTCTCAGTTTTATATACAACTAGCTGTCCCAGACAGACGTTGTCCTGATAAATTTCAATAATCCAACAGAAAACAGCAATTTCAGTTTTTCCCGAACTTTACGCAACCCTAAAAAATACCCTAGAAATACAAAAAAAAAACAACATAAAAATCGGTAAAGCCGTTAC
Organism: Hydriomena furcata; assembly: GCA_912999785.1. Classification (NCBI taxonomy): domain Eukaryota; kingdom Metazoa; phylum Arthropoda; class Insecta; order Lepidoptera; family Geometridae; genus Hydriomena; species Hydriomena furcata. The sequence goes on along the minus strand of OU538831.1, from coordinate 5,313,677 downwards.
GGAGGAATTTGGTTACGGGGACACGAGAATTTTATATATAAGAGTTATATGTCTAATAATCTTATAGACAGGAATATAAACAAATATTTATATACTTACAATGGCAACCATCTTTGCACATAATGAAGTAAAATTCAAGCTAAATAGACGGTAAAGAAGTAGAAGGTTTAAACCCTACAGAGCGGTTATGAAAATATGACAAACAGATAATGGACCCTTATTTGCAAGCATGCATAATGACTCTATCGGCAGATAAGACTCTTAAGAACTATTCATGGAATATTGACTACCCTGATCTTCATTCCCATATAAGGCATCTCACTAAAATGAGATTCCTTGCGTACTGCCCGCACAAAAACTCACAAAAATAAATGATTGACAGTGAACAAACTTAATGAGTTTCGCACGTACTCACTGACACTTAAATAAGGATTTATTCACCTACTTCAAGCTTCTATAAAAAGTAGATCACGCGACTTGACTCAAGACGGGAGGTATGTTACAAACGAGCAACTTAGTCGTCAGTGTCTTACTTATACAATGTGGTGGAGAAACGAGTTTTCTACAAAAACTGATACTAAGTGCTTCATTCTGATCAGGCATCTTATCATGGAAGCATCAAGTTCCTCTTTTGGTTGGCATTTTATTTCAGCATTTTATTTACGCTTAAGTTCAGGTACTCTTATTGCATTTTCAACCTCAAAACCTAGTTTTACTAGTCTATTCACATATAAGTAGGTACCTATTAATATTCTCGTTTCAAATAATAACAGTCAAAATAATTAGAAGGACAGTCACAGCAAGGCTTAAATTCGCGTCTCTTGCATCCTAGTTACAAAGGTTTCGCTCTTTTTCATCAAAATATTAAAATTCAAAATTCAATTCGTAGGAAAACACTTATTTATTTTACTTATTTTATTCTTTCATCAAACAATAGTTTCTACAAAAATACACGGATAAATAAGTAAAATGGAAATACTACTCGTTGGTTGTTTGATCTCTGACCACGTTGACGTGTAACTCTTTAGTAACGCTATGTAGCTATTTATTATGTGCGAAAAGAGTATTTATAAATTAAAAAAATGATAGCTTGAAAATGCCTTATTGTACACCAACAATAAAAAAATAACAATGAGGAAACATCTAGAAAAATAAATTCTAGTTTAAGTTTCTTTCTTTCGTCTCATCGCTAAACAGCGAACTCCTCCAGACACAAAATGGAGTGAATATAAAGATAAATGGAAGATTGACCGGAGTGCACTAAAACAGTATTTAATAAGAGTATAACTCCCACTTGTTATGCTGTCGGTACAATTTTTCGGCCATATACGCGGTCCACGACCTGCCCTGCCAAAACGGCGATAACAGATAATTATTTAGTCGATACGAAAAATTATTGGTTACTCAGGAGCTGGCGAATCGAGAAGCGAGTTTAATATCTCAATTTTACTGACCGTTATCGAAGTCCATAATTGAGGTTTTTGACTTAATCAATATGAATGAATATAAAACACAGTTTATGGAATATTATTGTATTGATAGTTTATTAATAAAACTCTTTCTTTTTATGATATGGCATACTGATTAATTATATACCTACTTGTACTTCGTAATCTATAATATTATATTATTATATGTTTGCATTAAATAGTCTTATTACTGGACCGATTTGAAAAAATCTTTTACCATTAGAATCCTACATTATCCCTAATGAATATAGGCGATAGAATATTTTAAAAAACGTTAGGGAGCCGTATTAAAACTTCAATATAACCCAAGGTGTAAAAAAAATGCCATAAATCATTATTCATTAATCATCACCCGTACGACGCCGGGGTGGACTGTTAGTATATGTACCACGTGTTTCTAATTGAATTCCAATAAATTACATACTAGGTATTTCTATAAGAGGTATAAAAACAATTAACTAGTTCTAAATATTACAAGTAAGTCTTAAAGGTGAGCCACTGTTTCATAGTATTTTTAGGTCATCAAATTCCATACCATTTAGATACCGACTCATTATTTTTTTGCTGTAGGTATATCTTTTTATTTTAGTTTATAACAAGCTATACCAGAAAAAGAGAAATAGTACTAATATATTAAGTACGAGTATATACTTGTGCTAGTTTTTACCTGCGACTATGCCCGCGTAGATTCAGTAATTCGATCTTTGACGACTTTATCATTAAAATTCGTGAAAATCAAAAGATAATTTTGAAGAAAAAACTAGCCTATGTCCGTCCTAAGACTTTTTACTACCTATTTATGAAATTTAATCATAATCGGCCAAGTGGTTTGTTCGTGATAACGTCACGGACAGACAGAAGAGTTACTTTCGCATTATTAGTATTAGTATAGATGTTCCTTCCTTCAGACCTGGGAGGATGTCTACCGTACTTGGGGATTACAGTCGTGATCCTATATATATCCTACCTAAGCTGTATCAAAGCAATAACCTCACTGTTTCCATCCAATGTTTCTCACTTAATTAAAACATTCCTTATTATAAAGGCCACAAGGCAGATGCGATCACAAAAAGCTTAATATAATGTGAATAATTCGAACATTTTATTTTTTGCAATGGATTTTGTACAACGAAGATATTTCTATAGCCATAAAGGCGTACTTGTTTATATACAAGAAATCAGCCTAGTTGGATGCATATCTTGTTGATTGGAAAATGAGTAGGGTGAGAGCGCTGGGTTTTATTTTTCAAATAAACGATTTATATTGAAAAAATAAAAAGACTATTTATAAACAACATAAAATAGAGTATTAAAAATCTCTTAGGTTAAACAAAGGTTTTGTATCAGGCGATATTTATTTATTAAGTATTTATATTTTAATTAGAATTATCATTAAAACGGAAATTCATTAGTTGTGGTTAATCAAATCTAGAGGTGTACGCATCACAACTGTCAATAGTCAAAATGGGCCTTAGATAAAGAATTGTATTAACTATAGATTACAATTTAAACAAGCTTTTTTGCTATGCTAAGTTATTGTTATTGACTGCCAAAATTTAAAATGCCCAAAGCAGGGGGTAGGCACCACAACCGGGTCCATGACCCTAGATGTTTATAGTACAAACTGTACTTTTTCAGAATAATAATAATAATATTATCACAAAACTCACCAACCATACAATAATAAATGCTATTTTAAGTTTAATTTGTAAGAGTTTCATTTATAACCTTCCTAATAATACAGTTATTCTTAATCAATACATTTATATGAAGTACTTTGTCAACCGAAAACCGTAATATTATGTAGGCTGAATAAAAAAAAAAAAAAAATTAAGTATGGATAAAAATATACCTAATCGTAATTTTTCAATGCACCTCTAGAAAGAATTATTTAATTGAACTTTATCTAGTTATGCATGCAATGAATAATTAATAAGATGGTTCTTCCACACATTTTACTGACAGCCCTTTTCGAATAGTTTCGACGGTAGACTCAGCCAAGATTATTGTTTCGTCACTTATCGTTAATCATCACCAAAGCACTCAAAACCGAGTCGGCTGCCAGCACGTATAGAATCTCATGTACCTACAACGACGTTTTTATTATTATTACAATTAATTGATATTCACTACAGGTACATATTAAAATATTGCAATTTTATATGGCTTCTGTAGACCTGTTTGTAATAAGAAAACTCCGGTTACATGAGCAAGTAAGGTATACTAGAGTATATACTTCATGTGCTATACGTCAGTTGCTGGTTAATATTAGACTTTATTGCTTTTGTAATAAGGTGCATCTGTCGGCAGATGTTGTAAGGCGAGATGAAAGATCTTCTGCTATAAAGAGGCGCTACTCAGCACGAGTTGCATCGTGGCTACGGTAAGCTGTATCACTTCAAATCAACTGCCAATGTATAGTAAACTTTATGCTATTGCTACAAGATTAAATATCGTGATCAATAATTTTAAGCTGTACATTTTTACCCATATTGACATACTTACACAGGAATGTAAGAAAATGGGCGTTTTTCCATTACCCGGCCCGGCACCGGCACGGCACCGGCATGACCGTGCACCGGCACCGGCGCCGGGGTTTCGTTTTTCCACTGCGCCGGTGTCGATGCCGGTTTACGCCCGGTGAGTGGTACAGTACTGACACGGACTTCTGCACGACGACAATGGTATCGTCACACACACACGGCTACAATTCATATAAATATGCAATACACATGCAATTTTGCCGGGCCGGCACCGGTGGGAAGCTTGCTACCCCGGCGACGGCGACGGCGCCGGCAGGACTCAAAGCCGGGCCGGCGCCGGCGCCGGTAAGTCAAAAAGCGAGCCATACATTTTCATACATTTTTGCTTCCCCGGCAACGTAAGTGCCGGTGCCGGGCCGGGTAATGGAAAAACGCCCAATCTGGCGTCTAAATAATTATTGCATAACCAACTGACGTCCTCGCGGAAGATGGAACTGCACATATTCTGCTAAGACTGCTATTTTTAGTGTTAAAGGTGATATGTGAAATGTTTGGTTTTTTGTATGGGCTGAGGCTGCCGAATAAGACGGAAAAGTGATAACGAATTATCTAAAAATGAACTGTTTAGCTATTCATAGTTTTGATTAAAAACGAAACTAGTGTTTTTAAAGAGCCAACTTTGGAAAATAAATCCATCGAGAAAAGTTTCACCAATCGTGTTTCTGTCTATAATTTATCTAGATTATATCCATAAGTTATCTTTGTCCTAAAAAAACAAAACGGTTTTGCGTTTATTGAGCAAAAACGATTCTGCATTCATCAAAAACATTTATTACTCGTCTTAAAACGATGATCGTTTAGCTTATAGCGAGTGAAATATATCTGTACATAAATACTATCAAGCATTCTGTGGTTACGGTTGTGAATATAAAACTTCGTCGTACCTTCGTGTAGGTATAAATCTTAATTGAATTTATAACGTTATAGAATGATGATGGTGATTTGATGATCAGCAAGCGCTTTTATGTCTTATTTAGTGAGAAAACGAGGCAACATTTAATCTTTTGATAAAATATTATAGAAACTTGATGAAGCTATTCTGCCATTTGAATATTCCGAAATACGTGTGATAACTTTTACAGTTTTTAATGTTTTTATTATAAATTCGTATAAAATATCAATTTAAACACAAATAAGTTCTATGAGTGATATTAGGGCCACTTCGTTCGAAAGTTATTTTCTTGTAAAATTCAACTCTCAGTTGCATTTCCTTGAATTAATTTTAATTATTACTTTATTTTATGTTGTGGGTCCCCCACTCAGGGCAAACATTTGTGTCTGTGATGAACATCGATGTTTATTCTGTGTTTCGTATGTAAGTATTTACAAAGTAAAGTATGATATGATAAAGCTGTGTGATATGATAATGTCCACCAATACTACTATACATACATATTTATCACTTTTTTCGTCTTATCCGGGTAGATTCAGCCCATACAAAAAACTAAACATTTCACATATCACCTTAAACGAAAAAAAAAACATTTACGACACAAACGAAGTCAAAAATTAAATCCGGTATGCCGTATGCACTAAAAATTCATACTAGTAGTTCCCAAAGCAATGTTCCCAAGAACAGTAAGGTTACTTGGACAGTTAAGGAGTCGGGAGCAGGTTAGGTTAGCCGATAATATCGAAGCACGATCCAACACATAGTACACATAGGTACTTTACTTGGTAAGGTTCCGTCTCTCTCTCCGTACCTAAATGCCTTGAGTACTTGTAAATGCATACGTAGGTTTGATAACAAAAATATATTTATACCGTAGTGCAGAAATGCTTAAAGTTTGATAAACGTTTTTTGTACTCAATAGCCACAATTCAATTTCATTTATTCTTAAACTAGCCCACCCGTGACAGACGTTGTCCTGTCAAATTTCAATAATCGAATAGAAAAGACTGAATGTCAGATGTGATGTCAGATTTGCTGCACACCAGCGCCATCTATACAGAAATCATCCCTTTTGCGTCTTTTTATAGTTTCTGGGATGTTTTTTATATCTTATAGTAGTCTATTATTTATTAGGGCATTATATCTACATCCACAGCAAGTTTTAACTTAATCCGTTTTGTCGTTTAGGCATGATTGAGGAACAAACAAATATACAAACTCACAAACTTTCGCATTTATAATATTATTAGGATTAGGATTCTTTTACAAATCGTGTTTGATTTTTTATCGTATATTTCACACAATTTATACCCAATTATTAGGATAGTTCTGATGACCCTTATCGCTGTATTCGAATATTTTTTGTGTAAAGTCTATGCTAATTCATGTAGGTATATTCCAAGTTTCATTTAAATCCGTTTGCTTGTGTGGACGTGATTGAGGCACAAACACTCAAACATCCTCGCAAACTTAGTATGCTCACTATATGCATAGTAGAATTGTCTCTGTAGACCACACACGTACTGATTATTATCTCAATACACTACACAATAAACTATCCCAATACTAACAGTTAATCGAGTTAACCCTTATACAGCACGGGCGATTCCCAATTTACGAGTTCAACGAATTATTCGCTTACCAACAGTTATTAATTGTCATCGGGATGCGGAAACGGGGAGGCGTTAAGTGGAGGGTATCATCCCCTGGCACACATATTGTAAGAGATCTGGGCTTTCTAGAATAATATTAGGTAGGTACTTAATCTGGGAATAATGTAAAAGAAAACATTACCCTGTCGACCAATCGACCTTATCTGGATTGAATTTGACTTCGATTTGAAACAACGTAAAGAGATGCGAGATTGAAGAGAAAAATAAAAACACAGCAGATGTTTCCCAGCTGGGATGAACTCGCTAGCGATCTAAGAGCATTCTGATGGGAACTGGTAGAATCCACTTATCCCCTAGACACCATCTACAAACACCATATTAACGATTAGTCTCATGTTTATTATCACGTATTGCCTTGGATACTCCCTAAATACGCCCCCGATTGTCACGGATATAGCAATAAAGCCGGGACTACACTAGTCGCAATAAACTAACGGCTATCGCTACCCGGAGCTATGTAATAGACGCTTTATAATTGCCCTCGATAATGTTCCGGCTGAAATTATTGTTGTACTCTAGCCTTTATGTGGAAATTGATCATCGATAGGAAACAGTAGTGGAGATAGAAAAAGATGGATTGCGTACTCAATATAAAGTAAACACGATGATTAAAACTAAATAGGGTAGGTTGGTGTAAGACTGCGCACTTTTGATTCAATTATTCGTCGATCTGTCGTTGATCGCGGTCGCGGACGATGCTCATGATGAAGAGCATCTGATTTGTCTCGAAACATCAGCAATACAAGAAAAAACGTGGTAATTAACCGTATTTATAATTGAAATATAATAATAAAGTTATCACAATTATTAAAACGAAATAGCATAAGAACCTAAGTTTATCATATTTTTAGTAATTTGAGCTATTTTACCAATTCAATTGAATCATTATTAATCATAAGAAAAATCATAATTATTAAACCAAATAAGCAATTGCAAAATATATTAAATAAATATTGGTGGACTTTACACACAGCGCCATCTAGCCCCAAACTAAGTAAAGCTTGTGCTATGGGAAGCAGATAACTGATAGAATACATAAATATTGTTTTTCTGTAAATACATACTTAATTAACACCCAGACACAGAACAAACATCTATGTTCATCACACAAATGTTTATCCTGGGTGGGGATTGAACCCACAACCTACAGCGCAGAAGGCAGAGCTACTACCAACTGAGCTGTGAGGTCAATCAAAGATCTATTTCTAAGATCTTTACTAAAAATACACAAAAATTGAATTGTCAAAACGGTGGCCATTAAATTGAAGTATCTGCTAATCACAGTGGCCACAAACAATAGCCACCGACTCACACAAGTGGGCGGCATGTACCCAACCATTTACAACGTTTTACAATCTCACTGGGATGCCATAAAACTGACCAATAAAAGTTCATTATTCGCTTGTTCGCGCTTCCAACTTTTATTTGATTAGTTTACGACTGTTGTAAAACCATATAGTTTGGACCTCGGTTCTGAATGTGATGTGTCGTCATTGAGGTATAAAGTTCGGTGAAATGATGTGTTTATTGCATTTTTATTGATTATATCGATCGTCGAATTTTACGAGGAACGTTTTACACCTATTATGTGTGATAGTTTAACCTCAGATAATCAAAATTATGTTTTAATACTTTTTTATAGTAGACACATCTTGATTGTTACATGTGGGGTTGGCACAACATGTAAAAAAAAATATAAGTATTACTGTCATTCAATATCTAATAAAAAATAGAATCTTCACTGTAAATCCCCAGTAGACATTGTCTGAAAAAATCAGGCGCTCGGATTCTTGAAGATAACTTAAGGGGGAAGTCCGAGGCATGTCCAAACATTAGATACATTTGGAACATGCCCACATTTCGCAGTAGGCATTTGAAATCAGATATCTTTGTATCTACCAACTCTATTTTATTATTAGTGTCATTGCCATTTTGTCATATTTATAAATGTTTATCCATCTTAACCCTTTAGCCTATAATTTTCCACACTTTCCCACGACTAATAATTATTAATATATTCACTCTGGGAAAACATTGACCGTCCGGTGAATATTTTTAAAATTACCATTTAATATCTGAAAAGTGGAGATTGGTTGACACTAAGGGCGTGGTAACGTTTATGCAAAGCTGGGCCAGTCAAGTGGTAGGCACGGTAGCCATGACCGCTACTTACCTTATTGCAACATGCGATGATGACTATGATTGGGTCGAGGTCGGATGTTGTAAAGCTACAGTTAACAGTAGTAGTAAGGTAGTGGTTGTAAAGATGGATGTGTGCGTTCGAGTTGTCACTGTTCTGCCCTACGAATATCATCAAAGTAGCTGTACTTCTGCAAGCCTTTTTTTTACTAAGACTCCACTGTCTGTCTATCTTTTTTAGTTTTGCAGGTCTTTGAAAATGAAAAATATTTATTTCAACTATAATGAACATGGAACTTTTCTAAACATAAATAGCTAAATTATTCTTTAAAGCGACTTTATAATAGGTAAGATAGTCTGTGGTCCCCGCACTAGGCGAGCCTGTATCACGTAATTACCTTTAATTTATTTTAACATAGCCGAAACGTCGGGAAAATCAATTAGAAGGCACACAGATCACTTTAACAAAACATAAAAAACACATGGTAAACTTGTGTTCTAATGTAAATACGAAGCATGAACAATATAAATCACTACATAGTATAAAGCAAAGTCGCTTTCCGCTTCCCGCGTCTGTATGTAATATGTATGTATGTATGTTTGCTTATATCTTTAAAACTACACAACAGATTTGCGGTTTTTTTTAATAGATAGAGTGATTCAGGAGGAAGGTTTATATGTATAATAACATGCTACCCGTGCGAAGCCGGGGCGGGTCGCTAGTACGCAATATAAAAATTAAGTCTTGAAATCATCTAAAAAACAACATCCCACGATTTTGCTTGTAGACAAAAATTTTGTTTTCTCGCTTAGGAGCTTTTTAAAAAATGGACGGCATATTAGACATTTATAATTCAGTGGGACGCAAACTAAAAATATCAAATTTAATGTTTTGTATTTATTAATTAAATTCAAATTCAGTAATAGTTTCCAAGAAGCATAGGTCCCTATTGCAAAATAAACTATAACGCGATGAACACGAAAATGATTTATTTTACCTAATATTTAACTTTGGTAGCATTTTCATAGGTACTTACAATAGTTGAAATATAAACAGTCCAAAGGGAATAAATAACTGCTGGAAATTATATAAATAAAGGCAGTTAATCTTTCAAGGGTTTTAATTGAAAATTTAGTTAATTGAGTGAATTCTGTACTGCGCATGCGCTTTCCGTGATTTATGCCAATTCAGTCTATTTATGTAGCCGGAGCACGTACGTAACTTACACCTGCATTTCTAGTGGCTCATTGAATGGGTAGCTACATATCTACCTACTTACTTAATTATGGTATTACAGTTAGTTTTTATACATTAACGATTGTTTTGCAAACTGCAACGTATGGAATGCTGACTACTAAAAAATTACCACATGTAATGTTTAGCATGTATCTAACATCCCTTTAGACATCTTCAAAGGTCTAAGCTGATGTCTTAGTTATAGATTTTTACACAAGTCTTTATCACGTTACCTTTAAAATCTAAAATCATGATAGTTTGAAAAATAATTAAGCTGATGACCGCACGAGTACTTAGGGTCTACAATTGTGATCCTATATTTATATATAGCTATAATATTGTAGGTACCTACAGAAATCATCATATAAATAAAGCCACAGCAACAGCGATAGCAGACGCTTAGTGATCGTCAGTCTTTTATCACCGTATGAGCAACTGCTTATAATACAAAAATAGAATTGATTTTACAATTGTCGCGGATATGTCGGGACATCCTAATCATAATAATATTATAAATATGAAAGTTTATGAGTTTGTATGTATGTATGTTTGTACCTCAATCAGGCCTAAACGACAAAACGGATTAAGTTGAAGATTTCTGTAGATGTAGATATAATGCCCGAATAAATAAAAGTTTACTTTAAAATATGAAAAACATCCCCAAAACGATAAAAAAACGGAGATGATGAGATAGATAGAGATTTTTATTGAAATTTGACAGGACAACGTCTGTCACGGGTCGGCTAGTACGTAATAAGATTGCCGGTACATTCTATCCATAACATATTGTAAGTTTCAATTGTCAAGAGTTCTTCTTGGAATCTGATAGTCACTTCTCTTAACAGAATTTACATTCTCAACTAAGCAGATGAAAGCTTAAAAATTCTGCTAAGCTGTTGTATTTTCTTAGTTCAGATATAATGCCAGATTGTAGATATATCTAGTTAGAGTTGATCAAATCAGACAACGCCCTCGTATATTTGAGTGTTGTAGATGTTGTTTTGTGTCTCAATGTTTTAATCTACAAAATAGGATCACGACTGTTACCCCCAAGTACGGTAGACATTCTCTCAAATCTCGAAGCGCTCAGATCACTGGTACTACGCAGCACGTAACTACCTAACCATTGCATACCTCAATATTCCACTAAAAAACGTACTTACCAGAATAAAAACACTATCAAACTTTCCGCCCCGCAGTGGATAGGGAAGGGTTAACCCTCAACTTTTTCCTCTCCGACCCCCATCCGTCTCTGGAGATACTAATTTATCTTTATCTGAAGTTCTTTATTGCTCCAGAAATTCCCTTTTCGCGGTATTGTTCAAGGGTTTGATTAAAGTAGGGCGAGTCGGGATTTTTGTATATATTGTTCGGTGAAGGATCGCGTTTCAATGTTTTGTTGTAGATAAAAGTAATAAGAATAAATCCTTTCATAAATATACGGCTAATTATCTCGTTCCAAGTTTTATTGCTGATGTTTCGAAACAGTTCGAATGCTTTTTATTATGTGTGTCTCTTTATATTTATTTTATTATAATAATGTATCTAATATCACTATACTAGCGACCCGCCCCGGCTTCGCACGGGTAGCATGTTATTATACATATAAACCTTCCTCCTGAATCACTCTATCTATTAAAAAAAACCGCATCAAAATCCGTTGTGTTGTTTTAAAGATATAAGCAAACATACATACAGACATACAGACGCGGGAAGCGGAAAGCGACTTTGCTTTATACTAGTGATAACTGTCTTATTAGTAAGAAGGCTCTGAAAATATTATAAAGATTGAATCATTCTTACATATTTTTTTGTAAAAATCGTTAGGTATAAGAGGTTATCTGATATTGAGATCAATATCAATATCATTATCTGATATTGAGAAACTAAATAGCTGAAGAGTGAGAAATAACCTAACAGTTATCTGCAATAGTTATTTCATCGATTGATAATAATCTCTGGACACAACATTCAAACACATATTACATAACACATTACACAGATATCTATGTATTTTAATAAACATAAGCCTGGCTTATCTTTATGTACAATAATCAATTTAAACAGGGTGTTCCAAAAAAATTAGTCAAATCCAGAGGTAAAGCATTTTAAGAGGTCCATACTCTACAAACTTTATCATCCAAATGTATAGTAAGTTATAATTTACTTATATCAACACCAAACATTTGGAAAGGAAGGTAAGGATTCAGGAACCATTCGGCATTTCACAACTTTTTAAAACATAAAAAAAAAAAAACTTAATTATTCCATGTTGTATCACGTTTCATGCATCCGAAGGTTAACTATTAATATTCAACTTATTTAAACAAAATAGACGGGAATAAACCGTAGAACTTACATTGGGTTGTTGGACTTCTACTTGACGCTATTTTTTGGGACACCCGGTATATAATTAATTCAAACATCCAAAACGCAATCACAAAACTATGCCACGTAAAATTAATGTCACTGGACCTTAGAAAATACGTGACAAAGTTAATTAAACAAAATAACGGGTTCCGTAAACATAACACCATTCTTAAAAGACCCTTGGTGAGATATTTTTACCGAAAAATCCCATAAGAATATTCGGAAAGAAGGTGTAAGAGGGTTCTTGTTAGAATGGTCGTAAGTTCATATGGGGAGGAAGTACCACGGTCTTCTACTAGATTGTGAAACTCACATTATTTTCTTTGAAACTCACATTAATCTTTGCGCGTTTTTTCTCATTGATTTTAAAGTTTTAGCACTGGAGCTTTAGGTAGGTATCGAATAACAGCCTAACATATTTATTAAATTTTAAACTTCAATTTGTAATTAAAATAATCTATTTTTGAATATGAAATACCTACTGTTAATTTGTCCATAAATCTATTTGAATTTATTATTGTGCCTATTTTATTAAAAATTTTGTTAAAGTATAAATAGCTTGTGTGTTGTAATTGAACAGTGTAAAAAATATAAATAAATATGTAATAGGAATATAGGTGCCTACGAGAAAAATAAAAAATAAAAATAAATAGGATCACGACTGTAATCCCCAAGTACGGTAGACATTCTCTCAGATCTCCAGACGCTTAGATCCTTTGAAGATGTCTAGTGGGGGTAGTCAGAGGCACGTCCAAACATTATATTTGCAGTAGTCAGCATTCCAGAAGCAGCCTACGAGAAGTAACACATTTTTTAAAGCATATAAAAGTGTCTTTTTCTGTTCTTCTTTCGAGTTCGAAAAGCCATGGTAATGGGAGGAGCACCAACTCAACCAAATAATTGCTATTCTATTCACACCGAGAGGGCGATTTATACCCGGAATTATTTCCTTGTTGTTTTATTCGGGGATTTGTCACTCTCCCCGCTTTTATAATTACACCTAGATATCGAGTTACTTTCTAGTTCAGATTTATAGTCGAAAACTTTTGGGTAAGTACTTATCTTGATGCTTATCTTATCTTATCTGCTTATCTTGAGGCTTAGGGCTTTTAGGGATTTGACTTTACTTCTACGTAAGTAGGTAGAATCTGTTTATTATTGATTAACCTGATTAGAACTTAGCTAAAATCCAATAAGAAACCTGTCAATCAAATAATACCGAATGATACCTACTATTCGTTTTACAGTAAAACAAAATAATAAAATCGTTATTATTTTCCTTACCTACATAGTGAATTTGTACAATTTTTTCACATACCTACCACTTGCCAACATTATACTGAAAATTAGGTACATAGTATTAAACTTTATAATATTAGTCCATCAAACCTTATAAATGAATTGGTAGCGACATCTAGCAGGTAGACTATACGTACTTATAAACTCACTGTCCCATCGTCGTTCAAGCGTCCGTCGATAGATGGCGTGGAATATAAATTGTAACAGCGCCACCGCACATCGACGGCGAATAGCAAAAACTGGAAAATATTTCTGTCGCGAGGCGTTTAGAGAAGTTTACGACGTAATTTACAGTTCGTATATTACCAGGCACTTCATATAACACGACAATACGCTCCATGAATCTTCATATTGTTCTTGTTTTGGTTTCTCGCAACTTGCTTTTGTGAATTCTCTTGCAATAAGTTTCAACTTGTCGTACAATTTTCCAATGTAGCGCTTATGAGTTTCACATAACGCCTAATTATTTGAGTACCTACTAGATACATAGGTATTTTAGTTACCTGTATGAGAAAAAAGCTAAATATAGCCGGTTTACTCACATCACGTGAATCACTGCAACGCTACACTAGCGTCATCAAACGAGCCCATAAAACATCAACTTTACGACGTGACAACTGACCTCAAATGGCTCGTAAAAAGCTTCCCCGATATAAACTCAGATGGCGTTAGTAATTTGAGCGACGATAGGCGCCATCTATAGGCCGGGAATACAGTTTTGAGATATTCCACTTTACACACCGATTCAAGCTCACAGAATTCAGGAAGGTTATGGTTTTATTGGGTTATAAAAGTAACAAGTTATGGCTCCGTCGAATATGGAGATATTGGGGCGAATGGGCGTGTAAGACAAGAGCTCGACTTTTATTGTTTGTAAATTGGCTGTAAAATTATGAGTTTGGTCGTATTGTGGGCAATCAGGATCAGCTGTTTTGATGGGGACAGATCGGTTTATTGTAACTGGAGTTTATTACGTATGCACATGGTATCTGGCGTCGTCGTGTCTGGTCGGTGTGCTAATGTGTCTAGCTGGCGGTATTTATTACCATCGTAGATTTATAGAGACGTTTTCTAAAGATTGATGAATGACAACGTGCGAGAATATAATTGTTTTTTTTTTTGTTTTTATATTTAGCTTTCAGGCAATTAATAAGTTGGTATCTTATAGAGAATAATAAGTAGCTACGTTTTATTCTCAGGTATTTTTGTAGGTTTAATTAATTTTCTTGGATCTTATGAAATTACCTTATTTAGATTACATTTTATTGAAAACAAAAAAAATACATTCGTGACTTGGTAGCTTTATAAGTTCAAATATATTGATATTATTATTATCGATTAATCACGCTATTCGTTGACAGATGGCGCCACACATACGAGTTGGCTTTTCATCAATGTACCTATTAAGTCTGGCTTTAGTAATTAATAATTATTTATTTATTTACTAATTATATTATAATAATAACTAACGTATCAAAAGAGCTGTTTTAGCCTCTTGAGAGTTAGCTCTACTTTTATTCCGAAGATCATGGGTTCGAATCCCGGCCGTGCATCAATGCATATACCTATGAACTAGGATGAGCTTGCAACCCGTCACGTATGCTTACTGCATAATGTAAGCAAATATGGTATGCCATTTATTTTGTATCACAATAATTACCTAATCGAATTCTAGTAGATACGTACGTGTTTGTATTCCAAATTCCAATGCTTATTTAAATAGGTACATAATTATATTTATGTTTTTAAAGTAACATTATAAAAAGCATTTTTTCATACAAAATCAATTTGCAATCCTTTCTGATACAAACGACTTGTTTTCATTCATAAAGTGTATTATCTGAGTAGTCGAGTGAACAGTCAGTTAATTGTTTGTTTTACGACACTTTTACGAGGATCGTCATCGTTAACTTGACGTTTACGATCGGTTAACACTTGCCGTGATTGTTGATGTGCGCTTTACAACTGATTTTATAAACAGATTTCGTTGGCTTTGAGGATTATGAATGAACAGGCTTTTTACACTTTAGAGTTGTTGCTTTGTTGCGATATTGATTATTTTTTAAAAGCAACAATTTGTTTTGTGTTTTAATGTTATAAGGTTTTATGTAGCTATATGGATAAATGAAACAACATGAAGTTATTTTAACTAAACATACGGATAATTACCACGTTTTTTCTTGTATTGCTGACGTTTCGAGACAATTCGGATGCTCTTCATCATGAGATACCGGTATTCGCCGATGAGTAACAACCACGTTAGTTTTAATAAAGTTAATTATTAAAGGTAATATAAAATAAGGTAGGGATAAATATTTAAAATAAGCGGATATATTTTTGTTTGTTATGTTATGTTGTGTTTCTATGTAGAAAAAGTTTGATTAGTTTTGAAACAACACGAAGTTTGATTAGTAAAATTAGAGGTAATATAAATTAAAGGTTTAATAATCAATGTAATTTGAATGTATATATTTTTAAATATTACGTTTATTACTGATAATAAACAACACAAGACTTGTATTGATATATTTTTCTATCAAAAACAAAGTAGATATTGCCCCCAGGCGTATTGAGCTAGTTAATAAACCAAGCAGGAACAAGACAAAATATAAATCAAGAGAGAAAGAAACAGTGAAGGAATGTTATTTATGGATGCACATTTGGGATGAACGGCACAAAATAAAAAGATATTTCCTGCTTTGGTCATTATATTAATGTTATAGTATTTAATGTATTTTTTATTGATCTCAAATTACTTTAATCCCCGACATATAAATGCGGGGGCAGTAGTTTTAAAATAGAATAGTTCATAAAATAACCTGCTTTTAAAATAAAATATATATTAGGTTTCTAAAATATTTTCTGAAATTCAAGTTTTATATTTATTTTCAAATAAAACAATTTAATATGAACACTTGACAAGTTTAAAAAAATATTTTAGTGCCAAGTATAAATCTTCAAAAGCTGTTAAGAAAAAGATAGACAAAAATTCGTAGACATGTTTTTCGCGAGCGTACCTACCTACCGCCTATCGCTATGAGTAAATTATGGCCGGCGTAGGGTGAGTTACACCCTGCTTAGGTCACGTGGTCCGAGAGGGATGGCGATACAAAAAATGCACCAGTGAAAAAAGGACGCAAAAGTTGGGGCGGCAAGTTATCTTCGTTTCATTCAACTCACACTCGCTCCCGAACGTCCGTATAGATCAATAAAACTACTTTATCTCTTTTTGGCACATCCCCATCCCGTCGACTACTTCCCAGAACGATACTTGCACCATGCTTTCTTAACAAAACTGTACAAACTCAAAATCCAGCTTTCTCTAAAAAGTATGACACAAAAGATTTCTTTTTTTATAGAACAAGACGATTTCCAAATTCAAAATTCAAAAAGCATCAAACAAAAGATTTACTTTGACGTATTTAAAAACCGAACGCAGCGTGACGAATTCGAAAAAGGTATTGTTAAAAAGTTTTGTTCTCCTTAAAAAGGGAATAGTCGTTAACGCAATTGTGGGTCGTTTTTTAGCGTAAGGTCGTGTACGAGCTTTTTATCCGTGTTTACAAAGGTAAATGGTCGTAAAATAATATTACCGGGCCATTAAGAGAGAGCCACAGGTAGTGCCAGTTCACTGCGATAGTGCACCGGTAATTGTAAGTAATTGAAACTGTTAATTTTCTACTGGGTTTAGGTAAGTGTTTACGTGATTTTGAGAAGTTTACTGTTTTCGGCAATTCTGTTGTAGTATTAATTTGTGATTTTGTTACAACTCTACTGGAATTAAACCTAGAAAATATAGTGCTAATTAAGTGGATCAGTCTAAAACATTTCTTTCTGAGTAAGCCGTGTCAATGTAAAACTACTTACGTTATACACATCTAGCTTTTACCCGCTTTATCGTAAAAGACTGATTGATATTCCTGAATATAAAAAAAAAAGTTGGGAAAAAGTTGCCTAAAAACTATATCTATACGAAGTTTCATTACAATCGGCCTAGCGATAACGTTACAGACAGACAGAGTTACTTTCGCATTTATAATATTAGTAGGTACAGATGGTTGTCCAAGTAAGTTCTCCCCTTTCCGGGTTTGGTTATTCTAAGATGGTGATCCTTGTAAGTCTACGAGGATCTTAATAGTTCTTAGTAAGGAGTCTCGCAATAAGCAAGTTTTGTGTTTATCGTCGGTCTACGTATGCCTCTTAAATAACTGCTTACACGTTTTATCCCAATCATTTTATGGCCTTTGATAAAAGTGTTTTTAATTTTAAAAAACATGTCATCGCTTAAATGAAATATGATTAAAAAATATGACAAAGTCTTGAACTTTTGTCCTTTGGAAGTTCTGGTCTCTGCGCTATGTTATAGGTACAATTCCTACCTAAATCTAACATAAGTGTGATGAAAATAGATGTTAGTTTTATGTATTATAATAGGTATATATATATTCAAGAAAAAAAGACTAGTTCCCACAAATAATACAAGCTTTGCTTTGTTTTGTTGGCGCTGTGTGAAATGACCATAGATATATTTATTTATTTCACCTCATTTGCTATTCCACCAACGGTCATCGGCCCTTCTTATGACTACTTTACTACCACCTGGCTTATTTCGTTAATTCAAATTTAAATTTTATTTTATTGACATAATGTACAATGAACATAATTAAATGAATCCATAGGCTCCCGAACTAATGAAAAGTGTTTCAGGAGCCAGGTAAAAATCTATGATTATCCTAATATGGCTTTCAATGCAGTTTAGGTACCTACCTACATAGATTCTATAATAGTTACTATGAAATTGATATTCTCTAAAATGTATGATATATGAGTTTTTTAAGAAATAAGCCAGCAGGTAATAGATCAACTGCACGATGGCCAAAAAAGAACACAAAAACTTTTCTCCTATAAAAGCTAGGTTTATCTAGTCGTTTGTGGGAACTTGCGTTAGTCTGAGTAAAACAACGTTGCTCTCATACTTATATATCTCGTATCAAACAAAAGTTTGGTCACGCTTAATGCCTTTACGACTACCGGGGGTGACATAAAGAAAATGAAAAACATTTTGTATTATTCTTGTTGCGCTCTTACCCGCGTAAGTTGTACGACCCTCGAAGGGCGCTGCAGACGCGCGAATTCGAATATCGTTTTAATTTCTTGACAGATGTCTCGTCTTTTGTCTTATGTCGCGAAGCTTTTGAAGATTGCTTTGAACTATGAAAATTGAATGTTGACTATGAGTGAAATAAATATACATTTGCTTTAGAGGGACATAATGAAGCAGTTTCAATTGGACAGAAGATACTGCAACTCAATTACTGATGACTTGAACTTGAAGTTGGGCGTGTAATTAGTAGATACCTACTAATATGGAAGAGGTTAGATCCCCCTACGGCGCACAGCTGGTTTTGTGAAACCTACCCTGGTACTCGTAGTATCCGATATCCACGACACAATAAATCCTAGTGCTCAGACTAGAATTCAACCTCAATAATCTCTTAGAAATAAGCAATTTCATTCAACTTCTAATTTTTTTTCCTATAAACCTTGTCTCATAAAATTAATTACGAATAGAATGCGTATCATTCATTAGTCAACACTGCAATACTATGCTGCTGAATGCTATATTATTATAGAATATTATGATACTTTTGGACATTCGTTTAATTTTATTTCCGTCTCGTGTATTGCCGGGCTACACGAAAAGTCGCAATATTGCAGACCGCCTCACAACATCACTCTTCCAATGTCGCTGCTTAGACAAATATCCGCAGGAACTAGTTACGTGTCTCGACTTGGATACATACTTTTCAAGAATAGCCTCAGAAGAGACGTAAACACAACTCGTTGGTTTTAGAGAAGATGTCTAAAAGGGGTAGTCAGAGGTACGTTCAAACATTACGTTTTGGCACAATACCCACATTTTGCAGAAGTTAGCGTTCCATACGAGACAGGTTGCAAGCTCATCGCCGCTTATAAGAATACTAACTGGCTTCCTCACGATGTTTTCCTAAACTGTTTTAAGCACGTGTTTAAATGCGTATATAAATTTTGTTTAATTTCGTAATTATTATAAAATGTATTATTAGTGGCATCAAAACTTTGAATAAAAAAATTGCCCCGATTATTTATGTGGTTTTTAGACAAAAAATAAGACAATGTTTTTAATCTGATATGCATTTCATTCATACTTATTTAATATTCGTAACAAACGCTATAAATTTTAAAACATGTGGTGTTATAAGTTGGTTCCCAGACCCAAAGTTTTAGGTAAGTTACAACTCAGAGTTTTTATTATACCTATACGCAGTAGAAAAAAAACTTCGGTACGTAATTATTATTTTTAAAGCGCGTTAGTTGGAAACACAGTTTTAAAAACTTATAGATATTATGTATAGTACGATAGACATCCTCTAAGTTTTCCAGGCGCTCAGATCCTTGTACATCCAAAGGCGGTAGCATTAAATATATTTGGCATAATATATGTCCACATTTTGCAGTAGTCTAACTAATTTCCTCACGATGTTTTCTTTCACCGTTTTGAGCACGTTAGTTGATACTAATGAAAATGAAAAAAAAAATTATTCCAACTATAAAAACACTTATCTAAACTTATTTTATAGAATTAAAACGTGGTTGTTAATCCTTTTAAATAGTAAAATTTACCTTTTAAATAATACGGCTAATTACCGAATACGGCGAATACGCCGTTCTGCCGTTGATCGCGGTCGCGGGCGATGCTCATGATGAAGAGCATCTGAATTGTCTCGAATTGTCAGCAATACTTACAAGAAAAAACGTGGTAATCAGCCGTATTTCTTTTCAAAATAAATTATTTTAGTTTTAATTAAGTCTTAAAGCGTTTTTAAGGTTGAATATATATTTTGCGCTTTCTTTTTTTGATTTAATTATAATCTGACACGCACAATATACCTTGTCAGATACCGAACGGTATCTACCGAATCGTTATCTACGATCCGTTGAGTAAATAAAGCGATATCTTCGTTTAAAGCTCCAAAATAGATGCTTCCGTAAATCAGTGAGGAAGCGAGCGGAAAAGCTTTGGTGTTGAATAAAATTCCTTAGCTGTTAGTATAATTTTGTAACAGAGGCGGGCGAGGAGCGCTATAAACTTGTCAACTGGAACTATTCCTGAGCTGAGGCCGTACCACAAGCTCAAAAGTAATATTAAAAAAAAATACTACTCACGGTGCTAAAGTGACAACGCTATGCGAGTTTGTATTGCGTTGTCACTTTCGCACCGTGAGTGCGAGTTACGTGAGTAATTTCCCGTTTTTGTCATAATGTGTGAGTAATATTGTTTTGATATTACTTTTGAGTTTGTGGTACGATCCTTGGAACTATTTCTGAGTTGTTTGTTTTCCCTTTTGACAAATCGCGTCGCGACGCCATCTTGCAGCGCTGTATACTGTTGAATTGTAATAACATAAAATTTGACGCCTCGTTTCTGTTGTAACAATATTGTTGTAATTCACTTGCTGAATGAGTATCTTGATCACGTTCTCGTACGACATAAATGATATTTTTTTTTAAAAACACTAACAAATATGTATATTATTTCGTTGAATCCAGTGCTAAACTTTAACTAATTAATAAAAATAATTAATTTTTAAGTTAGGACTGTATTCGAATTTTTAATTTAATACTGCAGATGTCTTTTAAGCGCTTATACGCGTAGTACCTTATATATGTCTACACGAGGTATTCATAATAATTGTCAATAGTTGTAATATAGCAAAAAAACGGAGTAGGTATAACTGAAAATAGAGGCATATACACATAAGCGAGAAGCTTCTAGGTTGTAAGCATAGTATCCTTGCCAAAGTGACTGATTGGGTCAGATTTTAGTTGCAGTAATGAAAATAAACTGAAATCTGACCTAAACAATGACAATACCACAAAACACAACCCAGCTCCAAAACTTAACTAGATTTTACAAATACAATACATTTATCATAAATATTATATATCGCGGTCACATAACTCAACCCGCGTCCCGGGTTCGCTCGTAATTCGTCGTGTGTGGCTCGCGACTCTTCTCTATAATACCTACCTCACTATATCGTCTTACAAACCCTCTCCCTGTCAGGGAAAAATAAACGCTTTACGACAAGAAAAAAGACCGATAGTACATTTTCCCGAAAACGTAACTTACGTCGTTTTACATAAAACGCAAAAGTAAAACCTTAGACAAATGTGATCTATGATAAACGTGATTTCGGTAACGAGAATCGTCGTTGATGTATGGTCACGACCTGTTATTTTTCTTAGTAATAGGAAAAAAGAAAGTGTGAAAGGACCTTCATAAATTATATGTGAATTATTGTTTATCGTCAGATCCCGTGATTAGGTGTAATAGAAGGAATCATCCAATATTTTCGGTGGAGTGTTTTCTTAGATGAGAGAGTAATTTGTTTTTGTTTACTGTATTATTATAGTGTGTGATTGTTGGCACAAAATAATTCTAATATAAAATACACTAAAATATCTACTACGACATAAACAAACTATAGAATTTAAACTATCGTGGTTGTTAATCATTTTAACTAGAAATATGGCTAATTATTCCTCTTAGGGGTTAAATTTCAAGAAAACCTTTCTTATTACACCCCTACAGACCAAAAGGAACACACCCCCTAAATTTCAAGTGTTTAGGACTAGTGACTTAGGCTTGAATAAATGAATGAAAATGCTGTATTGTACATCAATAATAAAAAAAAATAACAACGAAATAAATTTAAACTAGAACAAACTGTACAATGGGCGATCTCTTCGAGACAACCTTGTGATGGAGTGAATATAATGATGAAGGCTTGATATATATAAATATAAACATAAATATTGGTGGAAATTTCGCATCGCCATATAGCCCCAAACTAAGCAAAGCTTGTACTATGGGAACGACATAACTGATAGAATACTTATATACGTTTTTTTTGTTGTAAATAAATACTTATTATACATTTATCAATCAGCCAATCAGTCAGAAACGCAAGAGTTTAATATATTTAGATTCTGTAAGGTACAATGGTAAAGCCAGTCAATAAATAACACATTTCTATAAAGAAGATCTCTTGTTGAAGTCGAACTGGCCAGCCGACCAGCGTGGTGTCTCGAAGTTTTATTACAAATCATACCGGGATTTACGAGGTGTGTGCAACCGACTGAGGACTTGTTTTAGTACTGAAATATGGGAGTCAATACGTAAAGCTGTATCAATAACAAAACCTGCTGTTTGGATACAGAAACTTCTACGTTACTACTAACTATTAAGGTGATAAGTGAAATTTTTGACTTTTTGTATGGGCTAAGTCCATCCGGATAAGACGGAAAAAGTGATAAAACTGCATTATCTTGAAAACCATCAAATTTAAAAAGAAACTGTCTGTAATTTACTTAGCTAGTATGATAATCTAACGAATTATATAAAAATGAACTATTTAGCTATTCATAGTTTTTATGAAAAACTAAACTAGTGTTATTGAAGAGCCAACTTTGAAAAATAAATTTATCGAGAAAAGTTTCAACAATCGTGTTTCTGTCTGTATCTATATTATTTAGATTGTATCTTTATCATAAAAAAACAAAACTGTATGTTTTGCGGTTATTGAGAAAAAACGATTCTGCATTCATAAAAAACATTTATTACTTGTCTTAAGGGTCTAAAGGTTTTTAAAGACAATCCGGGTTTATAATATTTTCCTGCTGCACATACAAAAACCTAAAATTGTTAAGTAATTTATAAACAAAACTTTATTAGCAAAACAGAGCTCAACATTGTTTTTTATTAGGTCTAACAAGACTAACGTAAATCTGAATTGCATAGGTAGTTTAAAATAATTTAAGTAACAAATTCAACAAAGTGTGTTGTCTCAATTTTTGTACAAGTAGGTAGTACCAGTACCAGTTAATAAGTTATATGATTGAGCTAATAATATTTTTGATTTACGACTAAAAGCTACTATCTCATAAATAACTTTAAATTATGCCATCAAAATTAATTGTCTGATTCTCTATCTCAACTGGACAAATATTTCTATAAAATTTATCACATATTTCCATGGTCTGATGCAAAAAGATCAAAGAGAATTCATCGTTTTAAAAAAGAACACCAATAATATGTGGGCTGCAGCGAAACTTCATTCTACCGTGATTTTATATATCTTCACTAACATTAAAATCAGGTTAAGTTTGAGTTTAGATTAGGAGTAATCTCCGGAATTACTGATCCGATTTGAAAATTCTTTTAGTCTACGCTACGCTACATTATTGGTTATTTTGAATTCTGATCTTCATTTGTTGACGCGAGTGAAACCGCAAAACGCGGCTAGTCTATACTAATGTTATAAGGAGGAAAGATTTGATTGTGTGTTTGTTGGCATTGAATAGGCTCCGAAACGAACAGAACTTAAATGATTTGAAAAATTCCTACTTTATCCCTGTTGAACATAGAGGCTATATTAATTACTATAAACATCAGGGATCCCTATTAAATCTTTTAAAGTAAACCATAGCGATTAAATCATTTGTACACCCGTGCGGCGCCGGTTCGGACCGCTAGTATCAAATAAGGTGATTGGTGCAAATTAAAATGACTTTAATTTTGGCAATAACATTTTATTTACTTGTAAATATTCTTACAAAATTGCAATATTTTCTACGTAGGCTACCTATTATACGATGTTGGCATCTCAATCTCATCTTATTTCCTTGGCATCGAAGCCGACGACTCACTGAGTTATTGCACAATACCAACCTACAAAACTCAGATTAAATAGTTTTTTTTCTCGCAATATTTGCCAGATTTTTGTTGCCAGTATTCGTGCAAGCTTTAATTTATAACTGCGTAGGTAGCAGAGCGTGGAGTAGTTAGCTATGAATGTATGTATTTAATTATCGAATGTTTTGTTTTGTTGTAAGAAAATACTGACATTGTTGTGAGTTTTACTTGTTTTTTAATGTGATATTTTCACCGACGAAAAAAGGAGGTTCTCAATTTGAAGCATATATTTTTTTTGTTGCTTTTTTATACGCCTAGGTAATATACAATCTTCCGATTTTAATAAAAAAAATTATATTGTGTAGAGAATAGTCCCAAGTTTTTCTCATTTACATTGTATTTATGTAGGACTAATAGTTACTTTATAAAACTAAAAAAACGAATATCCTCTTAACATTTAGGATGTTTTTCTCTTTAGTTTTTAAAACGTAGGTAATAATAATTTAGTATTGCGATATTGTTAAATATTTTAAGATCTACACCAATGCTAATAAATTCGTTTGAGGCTCATCGATTAAAGATTCAAACTTCCAAACGGTAACAACACCTTTGTACTATAAAAATAAACATACTCGTCATACATTGAACCATAGTGTTACAAAGTGTTACAGAAATAAATAGTGACAAAAAATAAAAATTTGTCTGAGCACGTCGACCGCATTAGCTGCGGGCCTAAAAATAAAATGAATTATATTGCCAGTGTTAGAGTTCAATATGGCGACAAGTTGACATGAACGCGCATGCGCTAACGGTTAGCTTTTAAAAACTTCCATGTAATTGGCCTCGGGAAGATATGTGAATTTATGATACTTAGAGTAGGTTAGAAGAAGTTTGAATAATGCATAGCTTGCTAATGGACACGCTGTTTAAAGTTTAAAAAAATGTGCCATAGAATAAGACTGTAATAGGCTATTGGACAGTATGAAAAATAAAGTGTTGTTGATAGTAATCTATGTAATTATTACCTTAATAAAGCGTTATGGAATAAAATTACTTGAAAATAAACAATGATTTATAAAAAAAAACCCATCATTAAAATTTTCAATTTTTAACGCCACGGTCCAGAGTGGTCTAATCGACGATGACGTAGCATGCTTGTCAATATGGCATCGCCTGCCTTGAAAAACTTGACGTTTGTTTATTTGTTGACAAGCATGTAACGTCACAGAAACTAGTGCGACGCCATTTGCATAAGAAGCGTTTTTGCGGGTTATTTAAATTGTCGATATTTAATTTTCATGTTTAGGGCCAATACAAACCAGAATTGGAAATAATATTTTTTATGGGTTCCACAGTCACTACTGAATAATCTAAAATAGTTTTTAAAATCTTGTCAAATAGCCCATTCCCAAGTACGGTAGACATCTTCTCAGATCTACATGTGCTACAAACCTTGATGACATTTACATAATATGGCATATGCCCACATTTTGTAGTATGTCCATTATGTCATGTGTTTTTATAAAAAGAGTTATAGAATTAATTTGCAAGATTATAATAAACATTTCGTACGAGTGTTCACTTGATACGAGTATTATAATAATAAAATAAAGCGAATATTTTTTCTTCAAATGTTTAGAATAACTTTCAGTCGTTTTTTCCAGAGTGTCATGTTCTGTGAAATTTACGCCCAGCTTAAAGCGTCCAAAAATTTAGCCTGTGCCGTCCAAAATCCTGATTAATGTTCCGGGTAGGGGGTAGTACGGCGTGTAAAAAAAAACTCTGATGGTATAACCCTTTTTATTAATATTTTTAACGCTAAATTGTAGATGAATTTGTTACAAAAGTATTTTACTGGTACATTTTAGTGACAAATAAAATCGTCGCGTCAAAACCCCCTGCGCCATTTTAGAAGCTGGTTCTTCGACAAAAAATACAGGTCAGATAATAGACAGCAGCAATGGCGTTTTTCGGATCACGTCACGCAAGGGCCGCATACGTCGAGGGTGAATTGATAGCCACTCTCCTCAGGTAGGAACACAGGGGGCGTCCCCGGAGTAGATTTTAAAAATGGAACCCTCGATTCTGATTTGAAAATAAATAAAATATTCCGAGACTACGAACGAACGCACGTTTCATTTCATTTCCGTATTTATATTTCAAATAAACTACCTAATTCGAAATATTAAAAGAGAATGAAACAAAAACAAACGATAAATTTCGAAGTGGATTTCTATTTTTGTCGTATTGCCAAAACATTACCACACCACAATTAGTGTAAAAATTAACATACAAATAAAGTGGTATGCATTAATGCTTTATGCGTTAACGAATGTAATAAAATACTGTAGGGGCTGGGGGTTGGAATCTGAGACAATTTGCCACTCTCGCCCCTTTAAGCCCACCTATGCGTCTTTCTTATTGCCGTCTAAATCTCGAATATACAACTAAGATTAATCCCGCTGAAAGAAAGGGTGTTGCAACCCTTATGAGATTGTTTTGGTGTTAAAAATAGTCACCAGTCTTGTCTAGTTTAAACTCTTCATAACATTTTTTTGTTTGATAAATTCTGTAGACTCTACAGTTTATGACACAACGACATCATCGACAGTTTTTCGTTACTCACGTGAATTAAAAATTGTCGATGAGGACACCGACAATGTTTCGATTCATCTAGATTCTAGACTCTAGATTCTAGAGAATCTTCTTAAGGGTGAGTAGAAAAAAAAAAAAAAAAAAAAATAGGATCACGACTGTAATCCCCTAGTACGGTAGACATCCTCTCAGATCTCCAGACGCTTAGGTCTATTGAAGATGTCTAGTGGGGGTAGTCAGAGGCACGTCCAAACATTGTATTTGGCACATGCCCACATTTTGCAGTAGTTAGCATTCCATACGTGACAGGTTGCAAGCCCATCGCCGCTTATAAAAACACTAACTGGTTTCCTCACGATGTTTTCCTTCACCGTTGTAAGCGCGTGTTTTTGATACGTATATAAATTTTCGAACAGAAAAATCCATTGATGTACGCCGGGATTCGAACCCACGATCTTCGGATTGAAAGTCGAGGTACATCCCGCTCGGCAACACGGGTGAATAGATCATTTAGTAATTCTCGTTGTGTCATAATTTGTAGTACAACTCTAAAAAAGTTTTGATAGTGAAATAGACTCCACAGTATATATCAACTCTATAGTGTAGAGTACCTAAGCCTTTTACCTACACTATGTATAGTATGTGTTTAAACTTTTAACTTGACTTATCGCTTCAGTGATTCCGTTGAATTGTACATTGTTGAACGATTCAGGAAGTGCGTACAAATATATTTATTACACAACTGCGTACTATCATTCACGCCCATCTAAATTTTAATTGTCAGGCATATTGTACTACCTTGTTAGTACAATTAAAGTTATTATACCTACATTTAGTCTCATATAACCATATTTACTTACTCTGTTATCTATATAAGAGTATTTGCGGGTAGAACTAGGGCCGTACTACAATCTCTAAAGTAAGACTAAAACAGTATTACTCGCGGTGCGAAAGTGACAACGTCATACGGGTTCGTGTTCGAATAGCTGTAGCATTTTCGCTCTTAAAGTAATACTGATTTAGTTAGTCTTACTTTAGAGACTGGCCTCACAGCTTAGTTGTTAGTAACTCTGCCTTCTACGCTGTAGGTTGTGGGTTCGATCCCCACCCAGGGCAAACATTTGTGTGATGAACATAGATGTTTGTTCTGTGTCTGGGTGTTACTATGTATATTATGTATGTATTTACAAAAAAAAAGTAAATAAGTATTCTATCAGTTATCTGGTTCCCATAGTACAAGCTTTGCTTAGTTTGGGACTAATATTTATTCATTATTTATTTATTTAGAGATTGTAGTACGGTCCCAGGTCTAGCTTAGTCCACGGTTTTAAGTTTATCACACTTTATCAAAATGTAGTAGCTGAGGGCTGTCGCACCGAACTTCCTATAAAACAGCTCCTCACACAAGTACTTACATCAAAAACTCGGTCGATATTCATTATAACGCCACAACCCTTATCAAGAAGACGGCCATTTTTTCTCGGTTTTCCCAAATAATTTATTTAGCGGGCTGCCGTCAATTTATCTCTGTGGGAGCTAATTTCGCGTCGGCCCGGTGGCTGGCTGGCGCATGCTGTAATTCAACAAATTGCGCGTCCTACTGGATTTATGGGCTCTCGCACTTGACGGAGCGCCCTTCTTCCATTGTTCTGCTCGTTGATATTGGACTCGGTCAAGATGGGAATAGAATACTGAGAGGTTGTTGGCTGTGCTTCCAACACGTTGCCCAACAAACGTTTCATATTGATGAAGTATTCATAATCTAGCTCCATTATTAGCGTTCATTTTCGGTTGTTTTATGGACTAGGTCACAAAATTACATATAAATATAGTAGGTTACTGTGATATAAATAAATAACATCAAATACATAATATATTATAAAATATTTACAAAATACACAAGAAACTTTTGATCTATCTAAAGACCGTTGCAAACAATCTATAATAAAAGATAGCTCAAATGATCGAGATCCACTACTGGATGATACAACAAAAAATATACTGCTTTCATGCGGTCCTCACCTATAAAACCTCATTTGTCCGCTTCTAGTGCAGCCAAACCAATGCAGTCATATTTTTATAGCATAAAGTCTCCATACAAGCTACCAATTCATCCTCCTTGCTCAGTACGGGACCACCCTTACAGCTGTAACACATAATCGTATCAATTATTCGGTTGGCGTCCTTCTTCTTTATTACTTTCCTCGGAGGTGGATGAATTTTTTACCACAGACTTTTTGTGCGGCTGGTAGATCGATGACTTTATCAGCTTTTTGCAATTTGTTCTAACGTTTTTCTTTTGAGACCTATTTGTAAAGATCTAGTTAGTTATAAGCTTACGTGAATAGATACTTTGACTCTTTTCAATGGATTTTTCAACTAAACAAGTTGGAGAATTGGTCACCTCAAGTCGTTAAACCATTTTTAAGACCACCATACTTGGTCACATAAGTACTCAGTATAGAGTCGCCAAAATAAAACCAGTGACTTTTAACGAATACATTTATCACATACCTATTTGGAAATAAACGAAT
Organism: Hydriomena furcata; assembly: GCA_912999785.1. Taxonomy (NCBI): domain Eukaryota; kingdom Metazoa; phylum Arthropoda; class Insecta; order Lepidoptera; family Geometridae; genus Hydriomena; species Hydriomena furcata. The sequence continues at coordinate 5,284,188 of OU538831.1, read as the reverse complement.
AAAATCGATTCGCAATTCCTATAAAGCTTCAGGAGCAGTGTTATACAAAGCTGAATCAAGAACCAAAACAAATCTCACATTGATCTTGATTACAATAGAAATAGAATCCGTCTAAGTACATTTTGTAGCGCTTTAAAGCAAAGTGCAGAACTGCGTTATACAAGAGCTGACCCAAGACGCGTAGCAAGTGCGAGCGTTTCAGTTATGGGGCTCCTTTCTGCTGACTGCGGACCAGCAGACAGTCGTCTCTCTCGCGCCCGCCTCGCGAATGGGCTATATCAGCATCCGTGTATTTGTATAGAGCTGTTTCTACAAAACAAAATGTTTATGTCATCATATAAAACAGTTGATTTGCATTTTTGTTCATTTAGCATAATCAATGAAAATGGAGAGCCTACGTAAGATTTGAATTGTGATTTGAATAACGTCTGCATGAGTTGAAAAACACATAAGAAAAAAATAAGAAGCTTTAGATATTCTGATGTATTTCTCAGTGATGTGATCGTTAGTAGATATTCGTTAAGTGAAGCCATTATCATAAGCCTTTGAAGCTTGCATTGTACGAAGAAATAATTTTCTTATGTTAATAGATTGAACCATTGATTCACGTTGTCCTAGCTTTGCTTTATTTTCTACTGTTCGTGACTTGAATTATTGACAAACATCTAATCTTAACATAACTTGACTTGTTATTACACAGAAAAAATTTAAACGAAATAAATTGAAACCGTAGATAAATAGATCGTATTTATTTTTTGATCTTTAACTAATATTTACGGGTTTAAATGATAAATACTGCATTATAGTGTGCCTATAATATTTACTAAAACACTTTAAATTACCCTACCATGTCACACTAAAATTATACCTATCACACAAAGAACAGCTCGATGTTAGTTCCAATGTCTTTGTAAATCAGCATATGCAAAGTGGTATAGCAATAAATCTAGCAGCTCTTGCTCGTTCCTGCATCATGTTACATCTTAATTTCGAAGCCGGCTCGACGGAGCCTGCTTGCCAGAGATACAGCCTTTTATCAAATACGCATTACGCTAGAAATTAACTTCAACTGGAGAAAAAAAAAAGAAAAAAACTGTTTCGTGCGCGTAAGCTATAAATAATGGAAAGCTGTTAGAATGCTGAGTTTGTTTTAACATGCCCAGGGGGCGAGCGCAAATTATTTGCATTTTAAGTCCGCCCTTGTTTGTGAGAACGTATTTTTGACCTGATGATTTATTGCGTAAGCTTCATGTAAGTTATATATACCTACTGGCAACTTTGCAATCTAACGTGTTTGTGGATCGACTTCATTTTATTTATATCGAAAAAACTAGCAAATGGTGCTGACGTTACTCGTAGCTTTTAAAACCCCGCCCAAACGCTATTTGCATTTTTTTTTCATTTGCCTTTTGATTAATTTCGCTTTTCCTTTTGTTCCAGGTGGCCGTCGGGTCTATCGATATTTATCGTTAGTTAGAGAGGTAACTATCAGTAAGCTAGCGTGCTCCCGGAAACGCGTGCGTTTCTTCCTAGCTGCGTTCTTTCGCTTCAAGCATCCCCACCGCGGTTTGACGTCGCGAGATCAAGATATCAAAAATGTCGAATAAATTTTTGTACCGGCCCACACGAACGCTTAGGCAATCGACTCCCGAAGATTTATTGTCAAAATTTCCCGTTAGTAACGCTTACCGAGCACACTCCACGTATCACTATTTCACAAATAAAAGAACCAGTCGCGATATCATCGTCGGCTATAAATTATATGAAGCTCGGATGAAAAATACGCGGTTCGGTCTTCGCTTATTTATCGCTCAGCTCGACTTATGTACGAATACATTACGCTGCTCTAAATAGATGAATAATTACGTAATGTTTGCGGTATGTGACGTGTCGATGGTTCAGATAGAAGCATCGAGCGACATCGAGCGGTTATCGTCGGAGGGCATAGTCGAGGAGGCCGCGGCTATCTGGCGGGTTGATCTGCTATCGTGTACCATCGGGACGGTGGCTGGTCCGCGCTAGGAATAGGTCGAGTCGAGTTCCCGCGTTGTTCTGTACCGTGATATATTGTTCCGCATCTCCGTGTATAAATCTTGAGCGCCTGCTGAGGTACACGGACGCGGCCGCCGCGCCGCAACGCTGAGCTTCAAATGGAATTGTGTTTTTATTTATCGTGCGAATCGTGGCCTGCTATCGCTCACTCAGAATCGCACTTTATCTGCCCAAACGCGGCGTTAAATCGCGGGGGATTTTACAACTCTCTATAGTTACTCGTTTATTTACACACAACTCCGGGATAGAAAATAACATTTTCCTACAAGATCATATTATCCAAATGTACTGTGAAATGAATGATGTTGTTACTGGTTGATTCTGCCTCGATAACAAGCTTGCCACCAGTCAATAGTAATTATTTACAAAATAGATGTACTAGCTTAGATATTCCTTTCAATTGTAGATGTTAACTAGAATTCTGTAACCAATGTATTGAAAAAGACACGTTGAATGCGATGAAAAAACAAATCACAACAAAATCTTATAAAATTTTAATAAAAATTAAATCTCGTAATACTCGAAATGGGACTCGAAAAAAGTAATATCAGCTTAATCATCGCAGCAAGTGTCGTACAAAATCGTGTACATATATAGTTAAGGGTTAGAATGTATCTATTTATAACAGAAATCTGATGTACAACGTCTGTATACGTCTTATTATACGAAAGTGATAAAAGTCCTTAGTTCGCAGATAATGTTCAATGTACGAGTACCTATATACAGTATGATGCAAAAAAGAACAAGAGCACTGAACTCTACGTTCTACTCGCGTTTGTATCCATTGCATCATGCTAAATTCTGAATACGTAATTTCAAAAGCTTTAGATATTTTGATGAAATATTCCATTCTTTAGTATAGCTTAACTTATTACTTAGAAAAATAGATTACCTAATAGTCACTTAAAATGACATGAATCAAAACTAGTTGTGCCCAGTATACGAATAGCTAATTAAATTTAAGTAATATAATTTATTTTAAGATACAAGTAGCGGTAATATTTTTGGATTCCTATAAACTTATACGTAATTTTTTCCTTCTGTATTCTAAGGATTCGTGTGGTCATGATCTTTTCTGTTCTATTTTGTTATGCCTTTAAGAGTGCCAAATTCTTTTTGATTTTCGAATCATCGACTCATCTTATACCTCTTTATAGTTCCTTATAATTTACTGCATTATTTTAAAGACCAATATCATTGCCAAAACAGGAAAGATCTTGATCATTCTCTTGACAAACTTTTTGTTCGTATTGTATTATATCAACAATCTTGGTTTTGTTGGTTTGCAATATTATTTAAGTATGTAATTTTTATGAAATTCTAAATTGGTACACTTGTTTTCTTACGTCACGCAATGTTTCGGCTTTATATTATGAATTATAAGTTTACCTTTGGAATAAATTGTTAATTTATTTTAATTCGAATCGTGCTCATGAATGTTATACGTAAAATTTGTCCTTAATGAAAGCATTTGTCATACGTAAATAGGTAGGCCCAATTTATTATAATGTATAAATATTATTAGAAATTACTGAAAGAGAATACTTAAAACTTGAGGGAATCTAGTGTAGAAAATGATTAAATGTTTGTGTTCTGATTGTAACTGTGTGAAAAGTTGTGTAATATTATTATATTACCTATCATTACCTTATAAACGGAAGCGATAAAATATTATAATTTTTTTGTACAATATCGGCTATAGTGCAAGATGAAACTGCATTAAATAAAACTCTGTTACTGTATTTTGTAATTTCATTTTATTCCACTATATATTTTTATTCTATATATTTATTCTTTTTATATATTTCATATATCTTCCTATATATTTTTAAATATTTAATTTTAAAAGAAATACGACATGGAATCACGTCTGTAATTCCCAAGTACGGATGACATCCTCGCAGATCTCCAGGCACTTAGATCCTTGAAGATAATCTAATAGTGGTAGTTAGAGTTAGAGCATTCCATACGTGACCATTCTCATTGCCACTTATAATAGTACTAACTGGTAGTTTGATAGAAAATTCGATTGATTCACAACTGATATTCGAACTTGCGACCTTTGGATTGGAAGTCAAGGTATCTCCTACTCGGCCAACAAGGCGCTAACTATATTAATTGCAATTTGGTTAGTGTTAAGTAGATGTGTCATTATACACAATTTTTCTTGCTTAGATACTACTAGCCGACCCGTGACACACGTTGTCCTGTCAAATTTCAAAAATCGAATAGAAAAGACTGAATGTTTTTAGTCTGTGATGTCAGATTTGTTGCACACCAGCGCCATCTATTTCAAAATCATCCCTTTTGCGTTTTTTACCACTTTGGGGATTTTTTCATATTTTAAAGTAGTCTATGTTTTATTCGGGCATTACATCTACAGCTACAGCAAATCTGTTTTGTCTTTTAGGCCTGATTGAGGAACAAACATACATACAAACTCACAAACTTTCACATGTATAATGTTATTAGGATAAACTCCCAAAAATCAAATAAACGGTCATCAATAAAAACTCATTTATAAGGCGTCACTTACCAGACGTAGGAAATTCGAATGACTAGTTCCAATGAAAATAATTTATGTCTTTTGATGAAATTAATATGGTCTGCCACAACCATAAATTAATAATGAAGTTATATCTTTACCTACCCTATTAAGTAAATTGACAGAAATACCAAGAAAGTTTATCTTTTTGGACTTTTTATCCGACTACAAAGATCAAGCATAAGGATTATGTTCTAATAGGTGTTTTATTTAGTTACATTAAGGTGATATGTGAAATGTTTGGTTTTTTGTATAGGCTGTGTCCACCCGGATAAGAAAGGAAGTGATAAAACTGCATTATCTTGAAAACCATCAAACTTAAAAAGAAACTGTCTATAATTGACATAGCTAGTATGATTATCTAACGAATTATCTAAAAATGAACTGTTTAGCTATTCATAGTTTTGATTAAAAACGAAACTAGTGTGTTTGAAGAGCCAACTTTGGAAAATAAATCTATAAAGAAAAGTTTCACCAATCGTGTTTCTGTCTATAATTTATCTAGATTATATTCCTAAGTTATTTTTGTCATAAAAAACAAAACTGTATGTTTTGCGGTTATTGAGTAAAAACGATTCTGCATTCACCAAAAACACTTCGAAAAGCAAAGGCGGACCACGCGCCGACGTGTGTTTGTCGTCATTGCAGCGGTCGGTAGGATTATTTATCGAAGTGATTAAAGATGGGTACATCTTTATTCACATGTACTATACATTATAAAATAGGAGATGTGGCTTGTTCAGAAGTATAGCTTTTTTCGTTTCGAACAAAAACAATCGTCGACAGGGAGCGCCTTAAGTAGAATTCAATACTTATGTATTCAATATTGTACCTACTTGGTATAGGTACTATAGGTAAACCTAGCACGTGATTATTCGGATAAAGAATAATTTTAAATTATTTTTCTTTGAAAATATTTAAAAAAATCGTTCGTTATTTCGTTCTTTTTAGTTTGTTTGAACTATAAATAACGTAGGTATGCTGCGTTTGTTTGAATCTCAGTACAAAAATAACACGCACCTACTATGGAATAAAATAGCATTGGTATTGAGAAAAGTAGCCACGGTGTCGTGCCAAACAGGAAGTGTGCATGCGAGGCCAACACGGGATGTGGGCTTCGATTCCCCTGCCATGGGATTGTAGACCTTATTTATTTGAATAACAAACATACCCAACTCAAAAATGCTAAACAATATTTGGCTTGGCTAGGCTTTCGTGTTTATGACGTAATGCTGTTTCTATATACTGTGATTTTTTTACTATAAATACTCGAATGTTTTAAGCATTTCACCAACTCATTGAAGATTACCGTAACAACATAAATACTTAATATTTTGAAGATATCTATGAACAACACTGCTACTGCTAGTTTAAGAAATTATAAAAAAAATGAATTTATATATTATTAAGTCGAGCGCGAAGCAAACACTGCCGTACCATCCTTTACTGGAACCATTTCGCCGCATTTTCAGGCCCCTATTTGAGAACCTCTGGATAAGACCAGAACGCTGATATTTTCGTCATCCAGTAAGCCATAATCACATACTTAAAATCCAAAATTTCAAGTCTGTAGGTCATTTAGTTACGAAGTTAAGCGAAAGCAAAGTTTCGCATTTTAGACAGACACTCACTCACTCACTCACTCACTCACTCATGATCATCAGAATAGAACTAGTACTTCCCATAAACTCAGAGAGCTGAAATTTGGTACAGAATTAGGGTTTAATGACCACATAAAGGGAAAACCATAAAAACTAGGATAATCGAAGATCTGGAGTACCTGGTGATCCTGATAATAAAACACAAGAGCCTAACCAAACTATTAGAGATCGACATACCGCCTTTACAAAAAATATTCAACTACTGGACCGATTTGAAAAATTATTTCACCATTAGAATCTTACATTATCCCTGATGAACATAGGCTATAGTATATTTTCAAAAATATTAGGGATCCGTATGAAAACATCGATAATGTAATCCAAAGTGTGAAAAAAATTAAAAAAAAATCCTTATATTGCGTTTGGTGCGGAAATTATTGACAATAGAGCAAAGTAATGTACTACAGTTTTAAAGAAGACATTAATATCTACAAAAAAGTATGCAATACCATATGTCTAACTATTAGGGATCCGTATGAAAACTTCGATAATGTAACCCAACGTGTGAAAAAAATCCAAAAAAATCCTTATATCGCGTACTCTGCGGAAATTGTTGACGATAGAGCAAAGTGATGTACTACAGTTTTAAAGAGGACATCAATATCTACAAAAAAAGTCTGCGATATTAAATGTTTTATTAGGGATCCTTATGAAAAATTCGATAATGTAACCCAAGGTGTAAAAAAATTACCTATAATATCATTATTACATCCGTGCGGACTGCTAGTACGCCGGGGCAGACTGCTAGTACAAACTCTGGATAAGACTAGACTGGTTTTTATACCTACTTAACTTATACTTACAAGTTTACAAGAAGAAATAGTCGAACGATTAACTTTATTCTACTCGAACATTACACAAATTGAATAAACAAATTAACAAATTAAATAAACTAAAATATTAATTTCGCTCAAAATTTGATCAAAATATAATGCATTGGACTAAGAGTGGCGGTGATACCCGCCCGCATACGTCGCTAGATGGCGATGACTGTATTTTAAACGCGCTTACGATTTTTTATAATAAAAAAACTACTCATAAAAAGAAAAAAAACTGTTTCAAATAAGAAAATCTAATAAAATAAATCAATAAGCCCACGTTTCTACAAAAAGAAGTGAAATCCCACCAAAAACATTCTGTAAAAAACTAGCCAAGTCTCGATGGAGCTGCTTGTTTGCTGCTTGTGAGCTGAATGTTCAACGGCCAAGTCACACAACATTCTATAATAATAAAGAAATCGCAGTAAAGAACCTCAGACTTGACACGACTTTATCTAGATTTCATTACTTTTTAGAGATAAACAAGCAGCTCCATCGAGACTTGGCTAGTTTTTTACAGAATGTTTTTGGTGGGATTTTGTTTACACGTAATGGTATATCTGTTGTAACTACCTATGTTTGTTAAGCGAGATAATAGCCAATACAGGTATTGGTAATTGGACGCTAGTGTCTTATTTTAGGCTGTTGTTGATCGTGCAACACATGCATTCAGCATTGACAATGCTGACTTCTGCTGTCTTCTTTTTGGAGCGTCAAATCGACCACCGATCTAACATAAAATAGACGTATTTTTATACTGTTTGTTTCAGGTTCGCCTGTTATTAAAATACGCAGCTTTATCAAGCCTACAATTGACTGGTTATTGAATCAACGTTTTCTAAGTGGCAATTTTCCATCGTTAATGGGTAGCGGTTCTGGCGACAGATTGGTGCAATGGTGTCATGGATCACCTGGTTTTATACCCTTGTGTACTCTTCAACGGCCAAGTCACATAACATTCTATAATAATAAAGAAATCGCAGTAAAGAACCTCAGACTTGACACGACTTTGTCTAGATTTCATTACTTTTTAGAGATAAACAAGCAGCTCCATCGAGACTTGGCTAGTTTTTTACAGAATGTTTTTGGTGGGATTATACACACACAAGAAGACGAAAGGTACATAAAACCACAGGCTATAAAGATCTGCTCTCTTAAATTGCAAAAATTTAATGCACCTACGTTAAAATGGTCTGCTGCTTTACACTAGACTCCGTTTATCGTAGTATTGGTTATTTCTTGATCACCCTGCGTTACTTCAGACCTCTGTTTGAGTTAACAAATTTTTTTTCGGCCTATACATTAGATCGGTGAATCTTTTATGCTAACACGTTTTCTGCATTTATATTGTCCGTATCTATTAGTTAAACTCCTAGATCCTAAAAACCTTTGCATAATGTTTCTACTTTAAACAAGGTCACACGTTCCGACCCTAGGATTTGTGCCATTATTTATAACTCAAGAAAGTAAGCTCCATTTTTTATAAAACACCTAAATTTGGCTGTCCGTCTGTAGGTCCCCCATAAATCAAGGTGTATTCCCGGATTACTGTAAGAATAATGACTGCGGTCCACCTGGTACGTAGTAGCTGTGAAGTAAGCTGTGAGAGGACTACCTATTATTTAGCTAGTCACTCGAGCGTGCACACTTAGCCTTAGGGACTTGGTTCTTGTCCCCTTTCTGATTATGTGGAAGGAAATAGATGGAATTTTTACTTTTTTTTTAACGTTAGTTTTGCACTAAAACGTGGCTAAAGTGTCGCTTGGGATAGTGACTGGAACTTAGATTCAATGACCATAAACAAAACCATAGTTTATACAAATATTAGGTACAGTACAGTTTTGTTAGTACTTGTTTTTAAATTAATTTTGATTACGACAACATTGACTTTTGTATTACATATACTCGTATGTTAATGAATTATGTATTCTAATTATAATTATTTAGGTATATTGATAATTTTCCGCATACAATTATTGATTGTTTTTAGAAAAAAAATAATGAGTAAAACCTTGAAAACAGATAGGTAGATAAAAAGTTTCACTTACCAAAAATGAAACTCACCATATTTACGACGCCCTACAAATTGTTATCAAAATACACGTAATTAGAAACAAAATCCGGTCAAAAACGGCAACTAGATAGTCTTTTATGTCGGAATTAAGGCTCCCATGAAAGGCTTATAATTAAGTGTCTAATTAGGAACGTGAGACTTCACTTTATTAGGTGGCTCGCTCGTGATGGTGGGATGCCCACGATACCGGGTTTCGGTACTTGTTAATTAGGGATTTTCATGTTACATACAATTTTGTTTATTTTAGTGATATGAATGTACTGGAGAACCGTGACAGAATTGTCATCTGTCGTAGCTCATCACATTTTTATGATAACCAACAGTCACACACGTAGTTCTGATCTCAAACTAGGACTTCCCGTGTCGCAACTTTTTCTTTTCATTTTTGATTAATCATATCTATTTTTATACACTTAGGCTGTTTTTTATACCGGTTTTAAAATAATAGAGTTAGTGATGTCAATCTGTTTAGCTAACTACTGCAAAATGTAGGCATGTGCTAAATATAATGTTTGGACGTGCCTCTGACTACCCCCAATAGATATCTTCAAAGGATCTAAGTGCCTGGAGATCTGAGAGGATGTCTACCATACTTGGGGATTACAATCGTGATCCTATTTATTTTTACTTACTTTTTTTGTTAATACTCAAAACATTTATATAGTTAGCATTAATAGTCGTGCCTTATGACATTTCATTTGAACGAGTCATAACAGCAACAGTATTCATCAAACAATTTGCTCCATAATCTGAACGCAAACTGCTATCTTGCGTGCGCGCAGCCATACTTCGTCTAGACATATTGAGTTATCTTAATTAGTTGGGGACCCACCACCCAGCCGATCCAGTTCCGATATCCACTTCATGTTTCTCGATAGGATACCACAATACTGGCTTACCTGGTAATAAGAAATACTGTTGTAAATATCATAGATACTGTCTTCAGACTGGACTCACAGCTCAGTTGGTAGTAACTGCCTCCTGCGGGTTAGTTCCCCAACCACGGGAAATATTTGGGTGCTAAACATAGATGTTTGTTCTGTGTCTGGGTGTTAATATGTATAATTAAATTAGTATGTATTTACAAAAAAAAAGTATTTAAGTATTCTATCAGTTATCTCGTTCCCATAGTACCTACAAGCTTTACTCAAACTAAGCAAGGGCTAGATGGCGCTTGATGTAGTCCGCCAATATTTATTTATTTATTTATACATATCATACCCTGATTAGGTATTACGACTTCGAAACTAAATAAAACTTCACAAACTAAATAAACTGACACAGTCCTTGCACGATTTTCATGAAATAAGTCTTACAAAGGTTTTTGAGGATTTTTGGATAGTTGGACTTTTGAGGCTCAATCACACTCAAACGGTTTTGGATGAAGCTTGGAATATACATAGCATTATCTAGGTTGACTAGGTAAGTACGCGGACAGAAGTTAGTAAACTATATCGTATTATTTAACCTAAGAGGAAGAAGAATATAAATCTACTTTCAGCATCCATTTGATAAAAACTCAAATGTTCCTAACTCAAATTCCTCCGAAATAATGCTAAATGCTTCATAACAGTTTAATCTTGATTTGATGCTTGGCAAAACTTGCAAGAGCATCTAAAAACTTTTTTTATATGTAAAAGTAGACAAAAACTACATTTAAATTTAGAATGTATAGCTGCTGGGCGTGGATTTCAGGTCAAATGTTGATTTATTCTTGCTGCTCAAACAGTAGAAATATCTCTGCTTTTTAACACAAAATAATATTTATTAACTACTCTTCCGTAGACAAACCGTTTTCTTGCGGTTTACAAGGCGTGCAGTAATTTATAATTTAGCACTGTTTCCTTTGAGTCTTCAAGTCTTTTGTCACTTCTGAAAGTTTATTTATTAATCAGTTTTACCTAAGGTAGTAGATACATACTTATACTTATCATACCTACCTAAAAATCTAATAATCTATAACAGATAACTAATATTTACAGATTAATAGGTAAACAATAGGTAACAGTTAACAGTTTTATAATAGGTAACAGTTTTTTACAAGATTTTATTTAACTTGCAAAGTATGTATGTATGTAACTACGTTTTTTTTCGGATGGAGTCTTGCAACTCAATTTTGAAGCAGTTATCCCCAACTGATTGAGCTGAATTCTTGCATACTTCTAAGTAACTTCAGTGTCAATGCAATAATATGGGGACAGCGAGCTGATCTAATGATGAAGTCAGGAGCAGTCACAATGGAACTCCTTAGTAAATACTTCGATTGAGTAAAAACTTTGCATACTTGACTCCGATGACAATCACTACATAGTATAAAGCAAAGTCGCTTCCCGCTTCCCGCGTACAGACGCGGATACATACAGATGTATGCTTATATCTTTAAAACTACACAACGGATTTTGATGCGGTTTTTTTAATAGATAGAGTTATTCAGGAGGAAGGTTTATATGTATAATTACATGCTTAATATATTAGAGAACCACTGATAACATTAAGATTTCTAATATGAAGTCGTAAATAAACACATTTTTTTGCGCTTATATTGCAAACGCTGGCTGAACTCTACGAGATAGATCAAAATAATGTACTAAATATTGTATACCTTAAAAAGGTCTACAAAAAAGTCCGCGATGGTATATGTTTATCTCTTAGGGATAACCCACAATAATCAATTTCTATCCTTTACTTTTTACCGCGACTTTTTTTTTAATTTAAAATGCTGTTAACGAGTATACAAAGACATTCTGTAATATATTTTGGTATCAGCTTTGCACCCGTGCGAAGCCGGGGCGGGTCGCTAGTGTTATATAAAGTGATAGCGCGCTGGTGCTCGATGGTTTAAATGATCTAACAAAAGCTTGTCATTAACAATATTTTTCAATAGAAAACTTATTTTTAAGTGCGTTTCAGGATTATCTGCGCAAAGTTCTAGAACTTATAGGTTAATATAGGTAGGTACTACAACATAAATATAATGCTATGGAACAGACGTATTGTGATTATAATATTCAAGCCCGTGTACCGTGTGCATAAATCCTCATGTCAGCTGTATCGGCACGGCAACTCCTGCGCAGTAGGAGTCTAAAACGTAAAGCTAGGTTCATATGCCTTTGGAGGTGGTAACCAACAGTGAAGTTATATAAATACGAATTAGTTTATTGCAAATAAAGACATTTATAAGTAAACAAACTATAAATTCCCTGTATCGTGGCTATCAGAATATACAAGAATAATATTATCCCAACAATTGGTTTCAAACGTCAACTTCCCATTGTGTAAGTGTTGAAGTCTATAATAATAATTAATAAATATTGGTGGACTTTACACAAAACGCCATCTAGCCCCAAACTAAGCAAAGCTTGTACTATGGAAACCAGATAACTGATAGAATACTTATATACCTATATAAATGGTTTATTTAATTATCATTGTTTCCCAACGTGGTCCTTAAAGTTGGTAGGGCCATCTCTCCCGCAATAAATAAATAAATAAATATTGGTGGATATTTTACACATCGGCATCTAGCCCCAAACTAAGCAAAGCTTGTACTATGGGAACTAGATAACTGATAGAATACTTAAATACATTTTTTTTGTAAATACATACTTATGATACATACTAACACACAGACACTGAGCAAACATCTATGTTCATCACACAAATATTTGCTCTGGGTGGGGATCGAACCCATAAACTACAGCGCTTATGGCAGAATTACTACCATTTGAGCTGTGAGGCCAATCAATTAACCTATACTTATTTTTTTTTCTTGTATGATAAGAAGTATGCTTGAAAGGAGGTTTCTTTCAGTCACCTCACTTAGTTCGTCGCTCGCAAATCGTGCGCAGGCTACAAGATAAGATAAAGGGCGCGTGCGCCCCGCCGCGACCGCTAATTAAGTCTTTAAGTTCAATATGATTTAGTTTATTTAATAAACGTAACACTGGTAAAGCTCCGTTTTAAGGCAATCGTTATTTAGATTGAATTCAGTTGTGATTGTGGTTATAATTTTGATGAATGGATTTTAAATTCTTGGATAGACATAGTGTAACGTTCACACTTATGTGTCCTACAAAGGGTGGTGTGATCCTTGATCAATAACTAAAACAGATTTCCAGTCTAGCTTGACTTCCAGTCGTCCGCAAGTCCAGACGCCGGCACCCCTCGGTTCGCGACTGACTATCTTGACGGAGACATCCGAACGTCAATCGTTTATTTGATATTTAATTATTCACACAGGCACCCAAACAAGTAGGTACAAACAGTACACTACACACAGATAGAGCTTCCTAAAGAGAGTTGACGTCAGGCAAGCGGCCGATTGTAAAACATGAGCCAAATCCTCTTAGCAACATGTTGTGCCGACCCCATATTAAGTGGGAAAAGAAGAAGAAAATGATGAAATGATGATAGATAGTTATAGAGCTTTTCGATGTATAGAAAGTTGCCGAAGTATTTTGCTTTACATTACTATGTACAATGTTTTAAAATAAGTATAGCAGAAGGAATAAATACCTAGAATAGTACATAAAGGCATTGCAGTAATGTAAGTCGAAAATTTGCCATTATTTAGACGGCAACTATGTGTATGATGGCATCCATCATTATACTATAAAAATACGCCGCAAAACATCTCGTTGTTTCTACATGTGGTTAGATAACTTTATACCTACATCTGGGACCATTTTCTTAAATGAATGTACTTATATATTTACCTAAGTACATGTACAAACAGATGAAAACGCAAAGAAAAACTAAGCTACAATCATTGTACCGCCGAACAAAGATGCAATTTGATTTTAAAATGTTGCCTGTCGGTTTCTTTGTACAACAATTCCGCGAAATATTTTACAAGCTGTAACTTAAACCTGCTCTAATTTTTAGCAATTTGCATGCATTATATTCTAACCTACCTGGATATTGCAACAATGGACAAAATCACTTGTTTACGTTCTTAATAATGGCAATAACTACCACAAGACTATAATAAGAGTAGACAAAGGCTTTGCCAGACTGTCATAAATGCATGATTTACGCTTTAACAGAGTAAAGTCGGCAATAAATTACTGTTCACCTTACTTAGGAAATATTACCTCTTAAAAAACAGTCCAAAATAATCCACATGTCCAAATTATTCTTTATTCCAACGGCATAAAGACGACAGAGTAAGTGATGAGAGTTTTGCAATAGTAAATTAAAATGGTAAAGATTGGTTCTGATTATTCACAGATATTACCACCCGCTAACTTGAGGTGACGCAAAACAGAAATATTCCTAAAAATGCAATGGTTTATACGCATTTTAGTTTAAAGTAAAGTGAGTAGGTGTTTTTTAAGGTGAAAAAACTGGTTTTACCAGTTGTAATCGTGACTTTGATGCTGTAAGTGTCTAGTGTGATAAACTACTTTGGAAAATCGAGACAAAACTGCAGTCTCTGGAAAGTTTTGAGAAAATGAAACGCGATTATGTAAGTCTTAAAATTAAAATAAATAGGATCACGACTGTAATCCCCAAGTACGGTAGACATCCTCTCAGATCTCCAGACGCTTAGATCCTTTGAAGATTTCTAGTGGGGGTAGGCAGAGGCATGTCCAAATATTATATTTGGCACATGCCCACATTTTGCAGTAGTTAGCATTCCATACGTGACAGGTTCCAAGCCCATCGCCGCTTATAAGAACACTAAATGGTTTACTCACGATGTTTTCCTTCACCGTTTTAAGCACGTGTTTTTGATGCGCATATAAATTTTTCGAATAGAAAAGTCTTATGGAATAAAAAAAAACGCTCACGACTGTACACAGCTCCTAAGTACGGTAGACATAGACACAGATCTTCACGTGCTCAAATTCTTAAAAATGGCTGAATTAGGTAGTCAGAAGTACGTCCAAATATTAGACACCATGTACATTTTTCCGTGAGCATTCCAATACCTATTGAATGAGGTTTTACATTTAATAGGTGAAAAATGTGTCGATTGTAGTGTTTGGACATGCCTCTATACCCACCTTGGACGCCTGGAGTCCTAAAACAATGTCAACTGTACTAGGGGTTACAGTTGTAATTCTATTTATATAATTTCATCTTAGAAAAAGAACTGTCCAAATATCTTAAATTACCACCTCGTTTTCTTATTTTGTAGTGGAAAAATGTTAGTTAGTTCGGTTCTAAATAAGGATCTTAGTATTTTTCGAAACAATTAACATTCAAATCAGAGTTCGCCGAAAAGATGTGTCGTACCTCAGCTAACAAGCAGGCTTCATGCCTTCCTAATGCCATGTCAATCATTCTTACTCAAAAGTGGCATGATTTGAATAATGAATCGTTTTTTTACGTTGAATCCTAATATAGAATACCAATTCACTCGATGTGTAATGATGCGCAGTGTGTTCTGTTCAATATAGGTAGATTGTGTAGATAAGTGTTTATTTCAATTGATTGATTTTATCGTACTTTTGATCTATTATTTTAGTCGTAGTCAACATAGTAGAAATGGCGCAGGGTTTTTTTTGTAGGCGCTCCAAATTAATGTATAATAATAGTTTTAAAACATTCTAGACAGTAGGTACGTAGCGAAAATTTTACCGCACATCGTAAGGAAGCCAGTTAGTATTCTTATAAGCGGCGATGGGCTTGCAACCTGTCACGTATGGAATGCTAACTACTGCAAAATGTGGGCATGTGTCAAATATAATGTTTGGACGTATCTCTGACTATCCCCATTAGACATATTCAAAGGATCTGAGCGTCTGGAGATCCGAGAGGATGTCTACCGTACTTGGGGATTACAGTCGTGATCCTATTTATTAATTTATTTTATAATATTCTAGTTTTCTTTGGATGTGCAGTGTGTATGTGATATGGTATAAAAAAAATACGGGTAATTACCACTACTGTTTTAATTTTATATCTATTAGTTATTGATGCTAATAATTAATTGACAGAAAGGTGGGTCCTTTCTAACAACTGATGATTGAGTATCATGATTAAAACGGTTTGTTTTCCAAAACAACATACTCGTGTCTGATTGTAACGAAACAAAACGCTGTGATACAACCAAAACACGGTAACACGTCCATCTTTGTCCATATATCTTCATGTACGCTGATTTACAGTTGTCTGCGGTAGGTAAGGTAGGTTTAGATTTAGATTTCCAATTGATATTGATAGGTGATCGGTCACGTCCTCACTGCTTATAGACTTCTAATTATTTGTAGGCGCCTTTGACGTCATCCTATTGTGTGCAGACTAGACGGTATGGCAAGGTAGTGAATTCGGTAGGTGAGATATTTTAACTTGCTTTGGTATGTTCGAATTATGCGAGACAATGTAGACACTAATTTAATAAATCGGTTTTATACGATTACAATAATTATTTGGCTGGGTGTTGTGGTGTGGTACATGTAGTTTTTGATACTTATGACATAGGATATTGTAAGGATTAAACGTATGTAATATTTTGGATGTTTATTTATTTTTATTATTCGAACTATCGTGGTTAGTAGACATACGAGTAACTATTTGGGGGCACGGCAGTGCCCCCGCCAAGTCGAGCGCGAAGCAAACACTGCCGTACCATCCTTTACTGGAACCATTTTGCCGCATTTTCAGGCCCCTATTTGAGAACCTCTGGATAAGACCAGAACGCTGAAATTTTCGTCATCCAGTAAGCCATAATCACATACTTAAAATCCAAAATTTCAAGTCTGTAGGTCATTTAGTTACGAAGTTAAGCGAAAGCAAAGTTTCGCATTTTAGACAGACACTCACTCACTCACTCACTCACTCACTCACTCACTCACTCACTCACTCACTCATGATCATCAGAATAGAATTAGTACTTCCCATAAACTCAGAGAGCTGAAATTTGGTACAGAGTTAGGGTTTAATGGCCACATAAAGGGAAAACCTTAAAAACTAGAATAATCGAAGATCTGGAGTACCTGGTGACCATGATAAGAAAACACAAGAGCCTAACCAAACTATTAGAAATCGACATACCGCCTTTACAAAAAATATTTTACTACTGGACCGATTTGAAAAATTCTTTCACCATTAGAATCCGACATTATCCCTGATGAACATAAGCTATAGTATATTTTCAAAAATATTAGGGATCCGTATGAAAACATCGATAAAGTAATCCGAAGTGTGAAAAAATTAAAAAAAAATCCTTACATTGCGTTTGCTGCGGAAATTATTGACAATAGAGCAAAGTAATGTACTACAGTTTTAAAGAAAACATCAATATCTACAAAAAAATATGCAATACTATATGTCTAACTATTAGGGATCCGTATGAAAACTTCGATAATGTAACCCAACGTGTAAAAAAAACCAAAAAAATCCTTATATCGCGTACCTACGCTGCTGAAATTGTTGATAATAGAGCAAAGTGATGTACTAAAGTTTTAAAGAGGACATCAATATCTACAAAAAAGTCTGCGATACTAAATGTTTTATTAGGGATCCTTATGAAAAATTCGATAATGTAACCCAAGGTGTAAAAAAATTACCTATAATATCATTATTACATCCGTGCGACGCCGGGGCGGACTGCTAGTACGCAATAAAATTAAAGGAAAACTCTGGATAAGACTAGACTGGCTTTTATACTTACTTATTCTTACAAGTTTACAAGAAGAAATAGTCGAACGATTAACTTTATTCTACTCGAACATTACACAAATTGAATAAACAAATTAACAAATTAAATAAACTAAAATATTAATAATTTCGCTCAAAATTTGATCAAAATATAATGCATTGGACTAAGAGTGGCGGTGATACCCGCATACGTCGCTAGATGGCGCTGACTGTAAACTACTCATAAAAAGAAAAAAACTGTGTCAAATAAGAAAATCTAATAAAATAAATCAATAAGCCCACGTTTCTACAAAAAGAAGTGAAATCCCACCAAAAACATTCTGTAAAAAACTAGCCAAGTCTCGATGGAGCTGCTTGTTTATCTCTAAAAAGTAATGAAATCTAGACAAAGTCGTGTCAAGTCTGAGGTTCTTTACTGCGATTTCTTTATTATTATAGAATGTTATGTGACTTGGCCGTTGAAGAGTACACAAGGGTACAAAACCAGGTGCTCCATGACACCATTGCACCAATCTGTCGCCAGAACCGCTTCCATTAACGATGGATAATTGCCACTTAGAAAACGTTGATTCAATAACCAGTCAATTGTAGGCTTGATAAAGCTGCGTATTTCAATAATACTTATGTAAAGGCGAGCCTGAAACAAACAGTATAAAAAATACGTCTATTTTATTTTAGATCGATGGTCGATTTGACGCTCCAAAAAGAAGACAGCAGAAGTCAGCATTGTCAATGCTGAATGCATGTGTTGCACGATCAACAACAGCCTAAAATAAGACACTAGCGTCCAATTACCAATACCTGTATTGGCTATTATCTTGCTTAACAAACATAGGTAGTTACAACAGATATAACATTACGTGTAAACAAAATTGACTTGTACCCACTAACGGATAAAGAATGTTCAACGGCCAAGTCACACAACATTCTATAATAATAAAGAAATCGCAGTAAAGAACCTCAGACTTGACACGACTTTGTCTAGATTTCATTACTTTTTAGAGATAAACAAGCAGCTCCATCGAGACTTGGCTAGTTTTTTACAGAATGTTTTTGGTGGTAGATTTTTACCATGGCTATTGTAGCATAGTCGAAACGTCGGTGCCAAATATTCGTTGTAATCCCCAAGTACGGTAGATATTCTCTTAGATCTCCAGGCTCTCAGATCCTTGAAGATGTCTAAAGGGGTTAGTCAGAGACACGTTCAAATATTACATTTGGCACATGCTCACATTTTGCAGTAGTTACCATCCCACACGTGACAGGTTGCAAGCCCATCGCCGCTTACAAGAATACTAACTGGTTTCCTCACGATGTACATCGTAATATAACACCATCACTCAATAGTTACGATAATATAATACTTTTTGCTTTTTTACTTTAATACATAGTCCTCTTTGCAATAATGAGTGTTAGTTCTACAAAAACAGTCAACATTTCGAAACTCCCAACTACTCAATAAATTATCCACAAATATAGCATTCGAAATTTGGACCCACGGAATCCATAATTAAATAAAATTGAAATGAAACGCGGAATGGATTTTACGTGCTTTCGTTAATGGGTTTGTCGTATTATTTTTGATTGTATTTTATGCCTTAGCTACACCAAAACCTGGTACACTGATATGATATGATAAAAGATCAAACAGACATTGACCAACCTGTTTTTAGGGCTTATAGGTAAGAACGGGACCCTATTTCTAAGACTCCGTTGTGTGTCTGTCTATCACCAGGCTGTATCTCATGAACCGTGATAGCTAGACAGTTGAAATTTACTTATTTTGACAGTGGTTTTTTAACGTTTGTGGATAATGATACGGAACCCTTTGTGCGCGAGTCCGACTCGCACTTAGCCGGTTTTTTTATGGCTTGATCTTCATAGATATCGTGGTACCTATACTCACAGACCCAAAACAATCATACAAACATGTGTCTCGTCGCGGGAATCTAACCCAACAATTTTGTATCCCAGCCAGGCTTATTTTCCTCATCTTCGAAGTCACCGAGGTCGTCAAGGCAGTAACAATCGCCTATAGCAAAATACTACCTCTCATATCACGACAAATTAACCCTATGATGAACTTCCTTGCGTTTACCAACTTGAGTCTTATATTCGTAGACTAAGGGTGAATACTGAGTACCTACCGTAGCTGTGCAAGCTGAGCTGAGCGGGCCAATGATAGCGCTCAAATATTCGAGTTTGTTGTCGAGCGCTGTCATTGGTCTGCTCTGCGGACTCTGATACTCACCCTATAAGCCTCTTGTGTTGTGCCTGTATTTAATCTGATACAGTAATATGGCTTGTTAGGTTTTTTGTATTTTAGAGTATTTGCTTCTTAGGAAAATTAATATTTCAAACAATTTGCATTTTACGCATACTAATTATGTACCATTATAGGCATTCAGAATTTAAGACATTTTGCTCATTATACATGAAATTTAGGCATTTTACTTCTTAGACAATTTGTAAATTAGGCTTTCTGATCACTTACGACATCCATATCCTTCAAATTCAATTTCACTTTCATTGACGCGTAATGACGTGTTATAAAATGCCCTCGGCCTCGCTTGGCTAAGCCTTTACGGTAGTACTACCTATTATTATCATCATTAATTTTCAGCCTTAATATCCAGCTTTAAAAACCACATGTTTTCATTACTGGTCGCGTTCGCTAATATTGTATTTCAATGTTATAGTTTATGATTAAAATTCCATTGTGGTCGGACTAACAAACGGGTTTTATGGTACTTACGAACTGTGTTCATTTGTGGTTCAATCATTATTTATTAATGATTTCAAAAACATAACAACTTTATAATAATTACGTTTAAAAAACTAAAAAAAACCGACGTCCGGAGAGAGTGGGCTGTCTGCGGCTCCAATGTTGTGTAGTTAAGGGTGTTGAAAAAGATCAATTCGACATATTTTTATGTACCTGACATAAAAATAACGTCAAAGTGATCTTTTTCTTCGGTTAAAAAACAAACTATTATATCTCTATAGAGTTTATAGTCTGTTTATATCGAATATATTTTATGCGGCAACAATTAATATGAGTCTAATAGGTATACCTACTTTTGATGAGAAAGCAATTTGAACGGAAAAGTACCAGACAGTATGTCTATTAGGTAATCATCTACTTTGTCTAATATCGTAAACTTTGCACATCCACTTTACATCAAAGAACAAGCCAGCTAAGTTATAAATCTAGCGGTGAAAATCCAAGCGTCCTTATTATCTCAGAAATCGTGGATTTCATTCTAATAAGGCTTGTGTCCACCAATACTCAAACCTTTCATTCAACAGCTGTTTAAGGTAATATAATATAGAAATAGGATCAAATTCCCAAGTACGATTTTCAGGCGATCAGATCCTTGAAGAAGTATTAAGGGGTTAGTCAGAGATACGTTCAAAAATTACATTTGGCACATGCCCACTTTTTGTAGTAGTATTTTAATTATAATTATCATTTAGGTAACATAAAGCTATTTGCACAATGCAACATTAAAAAAAACTAAAAATTAATCTAATTATTTTACTTTTGTGTATTTTATGTCATCTAACTATCTCACCGCCAATTTACTTTTTAACCGACTTTAAAAAGGAGGAGGTTCTCAATTGGCCTGTTTGTTACTTTTTTTGTGTTTATGTTACGTTATTACTCCGGCGTTTGTAAACGGATTTTCAAATTTATTTTTTTATTTTAAAGCCTATACTTCCGAGGTGGTCCCATTACCACCAAGTTAGCATCTGATAATGGGATCCCAAGGAAATCGAGAGAAACATTCATAATTTATGGGCATTGATAGTGGTTTTCAACTATAGACCTTGCCCTTCTTTCATTGGCATACACCGAGTGGAGGGCTAGCCGGGGTAGGGGCTCCTAAATCTCGCGGAGGGGGAAGCCCCACTACAATTTTTATTTATAAACATAAAATCAGTATTGTTTTTAGTTTTTTAAAAGTAATTATTATTTAGAAGTATTCCGCGCGGAGAGGCGGCCAATAAGTGAATCGGTAAAACCATAACCGCCCTTCGTATGTTGGTATACAGTGGCCTCTATGGTAGTGGAAAAACACGCTGCCTAGTCACGTATAGCATAATGACTAAAAATAAGTAAATGTGTGGAATCTTTAAGTAGACGCAGGCAGAGACAGATTCAGGCCTGGTCATATTTGGGGGCAAACAGAGTCGGAAAAAAAAATTGTAGAGGGCATTGATAACTAACTATTTAACTATGATTTTCATTATTTATAAGAAACAGAATCGAACTTGTCTATTCAAAAATCTAAAGTGCAGCACCGCTCAAAATAGTGAAGGAAGGAACACTTGGAATGAATGTCAATATACCTCACACTATTTAATTTTGTCTAACACTGCAATTTTGTTTACATTCTACATCCAAATATTTTTTGTCTGCTCTTCCGTAGATAAATCAATGCTCTTTTACTAATGCCGAAGCTGCAGATCTGATGACCTGGGTCTACTAACGTGGAGAATTCAGTAACACATTCTACATAGTACCGTTAGTTTGATTGTAATCAATGTACAGTATAGGCAAAAAGGGCCAAAAGTACGGATCCTGAATCCGTCCTAGCACAGATTTAAATTCACCTCAAATATTCACCTAGATGCAGTAACTGCGGGTTAAACCGGTCGGTTTTACATGCATTTTCTCTTTTGCTGTTCGCAATATGAATATTTAGTTAATGCACCGGTTTAGAAAATTTTGAGAACTTAGTCACTAACCGATATAAACTTAATGGTAAAATTTCAAGAATATCTAGTCAATACCAGTTAAAAAGACTTATCTTTACAATCAGCTTTGCTTGAGAAATTATAGACGAGACGACCACTTCTATCGATCCTTCAATTTATCCAACATCTTGCTCTGAATATTAGATATGCGCAGAGGTCTGGTTTTATGCTATTCCCATTGACTCTAAACCGACTTGATCAACCATCTTCTTGCTCCGAATTATCACTACATAGTATAAAGCAAAGTCGCTTTCCGCTTCCCGCGTATGTATGTACGTATGTTTGCTTATATCTTTAAAACTACACAACGGATTTTGATGCGGTTTTTTTTAATAGATAGAGTGATTCAGGAGGAAGGTTTATATGTACAATAATAACATGCTACCCGTGCGAAGCCGGGGCGGGTCGCTAGTATAACCTAAGTCATAATTAGACCTACGCCTATCATTGCGCATAGGTCTGCTTTAAGGCTGTTGCCATTTACTCTAAACTAGCTGCTATAGCTTTATCCTAACACTACAAATTATTTAAGATTATACACATTAAGAATGTAGATAATATTATTCTCAAAACAGACGCCATGTCACTTTCATTTGATAAATATACCTACCTTACCTAAGGCATATTTAGTTAGTACGACGATAAAGTAGTTAAGTTGGTAAGGTACTCCATAATTCACCATTACCTTAATTCAATACATTTAATTTTTTTATATATTTATAAATAATTTAAAATTATGGACTTAGATTTGAATGTATTGTTCGAGTTTTTAATATCTTTTATATTTATTACTAAAAAGTGAAGTGCGCCTACAAAAGTGTTTATTCAGTCTCAACGAGTTTTTTGACGATTATAATACGAACGATTTTGCAATTAATACCCTTACCTACACGTGTTATTTTCTCTTCATGTCCTGTTTCAATCACCCCACAGTAATCCACGTCACTGTATTAGATTTACAACATCAAACACCCAAAACAAATTCTATTTATTACAATCCAAGTTGTTTACCGGCCGATGTTTGTTAGGCAATGTCCCCGAACATTTGTTAGGGGCCGTCTAATTTTTTTCGCGAAAAACAGCAATGCGGTACGCTTTACAAAAAAGATGAGAATAAACAGACGACGAAGAATTGCTCGGGAGCGCTCGAATTTTGAATACAAATGTAAATTAGTATCTTCACTAATTACCTCCACAGACACGTTCAAGGCAATGCATCTTGTAGGCTTACTGGAACGTTCTTTTTTGCGCGAAAAGTCGTTTCAGTTTTCAAATTTATCGAGTATTGATGCCTGCGGTGCTTTGTTAGGCTTTAGGGTGTTACTGAATATCGATAACTATTACCATCTGTAATTATGTAGGTTACCTTGACGAGTAAAATCTTCCCACAAAGTAGTCTATACTAATATTTTAAAGAGGAAAGATTTGATTGTTTGTATTGAATAGGCTCCGAAACTACTGGACCGGTTTGAAAAATTCTTTTACCATTAGATTCCTACACTATCCTTGATGAACATAGGCGATAGAATATTGTCAAATACGTTAGGGATCCATATGAAAACTTCGATAATGTAACCCAAGGTGTAAAAAAAATAGACATAAAATTATTAGTACACCAAGTGCGACACAAGGGCGGCCAGCTAGTAGGTAATAAAATAGTAAATAGAATAATAATAATAATAATAATAATCTAGATAATTAAAAATAATATAAATAAATAGGATCACGACTGTAATCCCTAAGTACGGTAGACATACTCTCAGATCTCTAGATGCTTACGCTTAGATCCTTTAAAAATGTCTAGCGGGGGTAGTCAGAGATACGTCCAAACATTATATTTGACACATGCCCATTGCCCGAATTTTGCAATAGTTAGCATTCCATATGTGACAGGTTGCAAGCCCATCGCTGCAGTTAATAATGAATAAGTGATAATAATTACTTCATCTTCTATATTCAGCTTAATATTATGTTTGTTTCATAAACTCAATTTATTAAACCCAGGTTTTAAAAAACGTGTTCTGCACCAACATTTAGAACCCAGTAGCATTACTCTGCCTACATTTTATACTCATTATTCAACACGATCTGGTGTTTTATTCTTTCATCGTCACTTCTTTGCTAGATTCTCGTTGGAATGCTTAATTTTTAAGACATTTAGACTATACGACTTTTTGGTTGTTATTTACTGTTCAGTGAAAACATTAGCCGTGTTGGCCGTGTGGGAGGTACCTCGACTTTCAATCTGGATATCGTGAATTCGAATCCCGGCGTGCATCAATGGATTTTTCTGTTAGAAAAATGTCTATGCGCATCTAAAACACGTGCTCACAACGGTGATGGAAAACATCGCGAGGAAACCAATTAGTATTCTTATAAGCGGCGATGGGCTTGCAACCTGTCACGTATAGAATGCTAACTACTGCAAAATGTGGGCATGTGCCAAATATAATGTTTGAACGTGCCTCTGACTTCCCCCACTAGACATCTTTAAAGGATCTAAGAGTCTAGAGATCTGAGAGGATGTACTTGGGGATTACAGTCGTGATCCTATTTATTTATTTGTTATTTTTAAAAATAAGTCAAAGCACCACAACTGATCAGAATTGCCATCCAGCGTGGTAATGCCGCCAGTATCTAGGGAACGCTTCCGACTGCTAGTGATCTGGATCAATTGAGCGACCCGTAGACTTTTTGCAACCTTCAGATTGAAAGTCGAGTCACCTCCCACTCGGCCAACACGGTCATCACGGACTTAACTATAGATTTTGACACGGGTCTTTATCACGTAATTACCTTTAATTTACTTTCCCGACGTTTCGGCTATGTTACAATAGCCATGGTCGCGGGATGACTATTGTAACATAGCCGAAACGTCAGGAAGGTAAATTAAAGGTAATTAATTACGTGATAAATACCCGTGCCAAAATCTATAGTTATGTCTACTAATCACGATAGTTTGAAAAGTAATATCACGGACTTATTTTTTAGATTGGTAAAAACTTAAATTTTAATAAATAAAAATCGTATCGTATAAAACACCCTCATCTGACGAGCACAGCCCCTCGTCTGTCGGAACAGTATAAAAACGTTATCATCTTTTATTTTCCTCTCTCACAATTTGCATGTCGTGTTTCAGAGATGATGTGCTATGAAAATGCTCTAAAAACTTATTTATCATTTCTGAGCGTGAGTTAATTAAAACAGTTCATTAAAATATTTATGTAAGGCTTGCTATTCCCTTGTTGTGGAAGTTTATTGCAAATTTTTTAATGTTTCTTAAAATACTCGTACATTTTTGAAATATTCTACGTAGTTTTTTTTAATAAAAATAAATAGTCTCACGGCTGTAATCCCCTAGCACAGTAGACATGCAACAACGACGGTGCGTTTCTCTTTGTTTAGAATTTAATTATCATTATAAAATTATATTATATTATAGTTTTAAAAAAGCCGTGTTGGCCGATTGGGAGGTACCTTGACTTTAGTTCCGAAGGTCGTGGGTTCCAATCCCGGCGTGCATCAATCGATTTTTTGATCTTAAAATTTATATGCGCATCAAAAGCACGTGCTCAAAACAATGAAGAAAAACATCGCGAGGAAACCAGTTAGAATTTTTATACTCGGCGATGGGCTTTCAACATGTCACGTATGGAATGCTAAATGTGCCAAATATAATGTTTGGACGTGCCTCTGACTACCCTCACTAGACATCTTCAAAGGATCTAAACGTTTGGAGATCTGAGAAGATGTCTACCGTACTTGGGTATTACAGTCGTGATCCTTAATTTTTTATTTTTTTTTATTTAGAACGCAAAAAAGTATCGCATTTCGCGAAGCTTTAATAACATAAATGGGCCACCGGTGATTCGCTAAAAAATTAACATTACATTTGCTTCTAAATAAATTTAAAATTCGTCGCGTGATTTATGATACAACCCCTGTAATTGTATCTGCTCCAACAATGGAAACAAAGGAATTGGTTGTGATTAAAATATGTAAGCAGGACGCATGTTGATTATTTTTGAAAGGGTAATCAGGAAGTTTCCCAAAATTATGTTTAAAATTATGAAAATAATTTACCTGAATTTTGAGGTTGTTTTTATTTTGTTGTATCAAAACCATAAGGTAAATGATTAAAAACGATACAAATTGTACAAACACAGTACTTTTATTATTATTGATCAAATTAAAAAACTATTATATATATTATATATATTAGAGTAAATAAATAAAATAAAACATAAATAGGATTACGACTGTAATCCCCAAGTACACATTCATTAGGTAGACATTCTCTCAGATCTCCAGACGCTTACAGCCTTTGAATATTTCTAGTGGGGGTAGTCAGAGGCACGTCCAAACATTATATTTGCCACAATCCATACGTGACAGGTTACAAGCCCATCACCGCTTATAATAATACTAACTGGTTTCCTCACGATGTTTTCCTTCACCGTTGTGAGCACATGTTTTTGATGCGCATATAAATTTTTCGAACAGAAAAACCCATTGATGCACGCTGGGATTCGAACTCACGACCTGCAGATTGAAAGTCGAGATACCTCCCACTCGGCCAACACGGCTTTTAAATATTAAATATATATATAAAAAGTGAACATTTCACACATCGCCATTTACCCCCAAACTAAGCAAAGCTTGTACTATAGGAAAAAAATTACTGATACAATACTTATATAGGTACTTTTTTTTTGTAAATACGTTCTTACGAGTATCATAAATTATAGCAAACACAGAACAAACATCCATGTTCATCACACAAATATTTGTGAGGTGAGAATCGAACCCACAAAGTTACTACGGACTGAGCTGTGAATTCAGTAGAAATATAGTTTTATAAGATAAACATTGAAACTCCCCAAAATTTTCAGGAATATCAATGTTTTACGATAAAGTCGCCAAAATCGATATCCTGAACGTGGATGAAGTCGTGGGCAAAAGCTAGTTTTCATAAGTGTACAAATGTATAGTAATTACTAATTATCGCTCTAATGTTTCTTAGTATTTCCTTTCGCAAAGTAAACAACACAAAACAGAGGTTTTCAAGCACACAGAATAAGCCCAGCCAAAGACATTAAACTTCAGTAAAGCAACCTCGGATGTTATGGCGAAACTATACACTACTTAGTCAACACGCCAAGTGAAGTAAGCGAGTTTAAGTACACTCAGTAAATAAATCTTTGTGAATGGCTAATTATTTTGAATTTATATTGAAAAAACCGGCCAAGTGCGTGTCGGACTCGCTCACGAAGGTTTCCGTCCATTATCTTTAAAAAATGGCAAAACACGTTTGTTGTATGGGAGCTCTACTTAAATATTTATTTTATTCTGTTTTTAGTATTTGTTATTATAGCATCAACAGAAATACATCATTTGTGGAAATTTCAACTGTCTAGCTACGGTTCATAAGATACAGCCCTGTGAGACGGACATCGAAGTCTTAGTAATAGGCTTCCGTCTTGAACCCAAAAAATGAAATAAAATAGGTCACTACTATCTCCAGGTGCTCAGATCCTTGAAGATATTTAAAGGGGTTAGTCAGAAGCACGTCAAATATTGCATTTAGCACAGTTAGAATTCCACAAGAATACTAACCGGTTTCCTTTATCATTATAAGCACCACGTATTAATGCGCATATACATTTTTAAAATACAATAATCCACTGATGCATGGCCGGGATTCGAACCGGCCAACACGGCTTTTTATTTTATTAAAGGTTTTAAACAGAATATGGCAGTCACTATCATCACAATCAGCATCAACATAGTGTCACTGAATACATTTTTAACCTAATATTTACGTACCTTTAATTTAACAAGCTTTTATATTTAACTAGCTGACCCGTGCCCGCTTCGCTGTGCGTAAGACATTTCTAATACCATCGTGGACTTTTTTGTAGACGTTTTTAAGGTGTACAATACTGTAGTACATTATTTTGATATATCTCGTGGGGTTCAGCCAGCATTTGCAATGTAAGCGCAAAAAATGTGTTTATTTACGACATCACATTAGAAACCTCTAAAATTATCAGTGTTTCTCTACTATATTATGCATGTATTATACATATAAACCTTCTTCCTGAATCACTCTATCTATTAAAAAAAACCGCATCAAAATCCGTTGTGTAGTTTTAAAGATATAAGCAAACATACATACATATTACATACAGACGCGGGAAGCGGAAAGCGACTTTGCTTTATACTATGTAGTGACTTGCAATGTATGTATGTGTGTATTTAACTACATTTTGTTCGGGTGGAATCTTGCAACTTAATTTTTAATCAGTTATACCCAACCGATTGAGCTGAAATTTTGCATACTTATGTAACTTCGGTGACAATAAAACAATATGGTGGCAGCAAGCGACGGAACCCTAAAAAGTTTGTCATTGAAAAATATTTTTCAACAGAAAACTTATAGATTAATACATTTAAAACTACTTCAAATAACACAACCAAACGATTCAATACAAAGTTATTTATCCAAATACAGTTGAAGCAAATATAATCCGCGTTAAATCCCCATAAAAATCCGGCCACTGAATGAATAGACCAGCTCACATTCAGGCTCATGAAAAGAGCGACCAAAAACGAATTTATTTCTAAAGAGAAACTGCTAAAATACGTTGCAAGGTAGCCTTTAGCTACATACAGTCTTGCTGGAATGTGCAACGTGCATTGTTGATAGAGAAGTAAAATAATAATAAAAAAAATGGATCATGTAGACATCCTCTCAGATCTTCAGGCGCTTAGATCCTTTGAACATATCTAGTGGGGGTAGTCAGAGGCGCGTCCAAACATTATATTTGGCACATGCCCATATGGGTGGATATTTTTACACAATACCATCTAACCAAACTAGGCAAGGCTTGTACTCTGGGAACCAGATAACTGATATAATACTTATACCTATACTTTTTTTATGTAATATTGTTCTTTTTTTTATGTATAAATTATACAATATTAGCACCCAGATACAGAACAAACATCTATGTTCATCACACAAATGTTTATCCTCGGTAGAATTCGCACCCACAACCTACAGCGCAGAAGGCAGAGCTACTACCAGCTGAGCTATGAGGCCAGTTCATTAAAATCGATTTCTAAAATACTAGTGAAAATTCACGCGACTTTGATCATAATAAGTTTATTTCAGACTTCAATCCCTCCTTAGGGGTTAAATTATAAAAATTCCTTTCTTAGTGCACCCCTCCCTCAAACTTCAAAAGGAATACACGCTCTAAATTCCAAGGTACCAGGTACTCACAGCTTAAATTTAAAGGGTTTAAGCTGTGACTGCCTGGATAAAAAGTCCTATTATGCTATTCCAGGATATATGTTCCAAGTTTTATGCAAATCCGTTCATACGTTTAGGCGTGATTAAGGCGCAAACATTCAAACATTCTCACAAACTTTCGGATTCATATTAGAAAGATGAATTATATTGAACACTAACTCCTACACTAGGCTTGTGTTGTGACTTTAATCAGAAATATTCTTGTTCAATGTTCTCCATAACACAATTTTACTCCGGCTTTTTGTGGACGGATTTACAAAATTATTTTTATATTTGAAAGTCTGCTGGGCAAAGGGTGGGACAGTAATGGCTAATAAAAAAAATATTTGAAAGTCTATACTTCCAAGGTGGTCCCATTACCACCAAGTCAGCATCTGATGATGGGATCCATGGGAAATCGAGAGAAGCCTTCAAAATTTATGGGCATTGATAGTGGTTTTCAACTATAGACTTTGCCCTTCTTTCATTGGCATACACCGAGTGGAGGGCTAGCCGGGGTAGGGCTCCTTGATGTCGCGGAGGGGGGACCCCCCCCACTACAATTTTTATTTATAAACATGAAGTCGGTTTTGTATTTAGTTTTTTAAACGTAATCCTAATCCTAATATTTTTTCTTATATTTAAATTTAAATTCTTTGATGCCAGAAATTATGTGGAGTCAGACAAGCAAAACTATTTTGAGACCGCATCTAGTTCCTCTACATCCAAGATAGCTAAGCTACAACGCAGCGAGAATATCTCGAGTAGAAAATAAAAATTATAGCCTGAATATACAGCGTAAACATGTTTACAGTCTGAAGACCGATTAAAAATTGACATGTAGGTATACAGTTTATAGACTTGTCTACGGGTTTAGTATAACTTTGAACTAATAAAGTAAAAACAATTTTGGTGTTGGAATATGGATGGTTATATTTTATCATTATCAATAGATGAGTGATAACTCTGAAATTATTTTTCAAACAGACTTTAACTCCCTCTGCACCCTCTTCGGGGTTTAATTTCGAGTGCACTCGAACACGCCGAAAGGAATACGCTCTTCACAAACTTCTAGGATCAAGGTTTTAGGCTATGCGTATTGTAGTTTATTTCTACCTAATCTGTATTCATATGACAACTCGAAAGTATAGTCGTCACCATTACGACAGCGTAGTACCTTTTCTCAAACAATTACCTCCAAAAACGCTAAACTATTTGTTTACCCAAACGAATTCTTCACAGAGTCTACACAAAAAGGATAGCACTTGCTACTTCGTCCATATTTTATGGCAAAAATATGGGGCGAGCACTTAAAAACGACAAATGGCCGCATTGCAATTGACAGTGTATTAAACAGTTGCTTGCATGCCAGAATAGGGCCGATAAGTTTGATTATGGAGACTGCATACTGCACACTGACTCAAAAGATAAACCGTTAAGAAGCACCATTGAACGATACAACTGTGCAGTCTTCTGCAATGAGAATTAAAATGTGCATATTCGAAAGTTTTCTATATTATACACTTTAGAAGTTATCTCGATGATTTGACAGACGTCCTGTCCAAATTTCTTTATCTAATAAAGAGCACTTTAAGTTTTTAGTGCATTTTTTTCCAATCTTTTAATCAAAAAATAGCCATCTATTCCCATTGTTTTTTGACGGTCACGCAATAGAAATTTGTTACTTTGAAACTGAGTTCACCCAATAAAACTGCTGGTACATTTATGGGGTACAGAAACCATCCATTATTTCCATTTGCTTCTATTAACAATAGATCTGAAAAATAGTTTTTATCTCATTCGGATTAAAATATCAAATGAGTTTATTATCTGCAACCAGCTTTAACCCCCAGGGTTATCTCATAGGTTGCCAGCATTGCAAGCCACAACTTTTTCTTTGATCTTTGAGAGTTCGTATAAATCTGGAACCGGCAATGCATACGCCAGCGGACGTGCTTGCGAATCCAATTCTGTGCACCGACGAAACGGGGGCGTTCGACAGTGTGTAATGGCCTTAACTTTTGCTGATGGTCCGATAATAAACTGGGAGTTTCCTGAAACAAGATTCGCTTCTCGTATGCGTTTGTCAATGTCACTTTGATTAGAGTTTTGCACTTGGATTTTCATTGAAGTATACTTGAAACTTCTGAATATTAAGTACTGATAAAAGGTGCGGGATACTAAAATCGTGGCTATTAATGACTATACTCACGGGGCCGGCAGCGGGACCACATGCGTATATCCGCGAATACCTATTGTCAATTAAGCCATACCATAGCCATACCTATTCAAAATAATCACATTTAGAAATATCTGTCGCCCAGCGAAGCGGGCACGGGTCAGCTAGTATCTTAATATAAATTCTTCTGTACGTGTGTTTGTCACCTAACTCCTCATAAACGACTGCACCAGTTTGGTTGAAATTTCGTATGTAAATTTCAATGCGTTCCTGGATGGTTTGAAAACAGAATTGGCGGTTTGAAAAAGGTGGCGCCAAATTTGATTTGCTATCCTCTTAATATATAGGCGGTACGAAGTTCACCGATTGTACTATTAGAAACTTTGTAAATAATCCATAAGACTTCAGTTTTTGCATAGAATGAGCAGCCATTTTAAACAATAAAACATTTAAAGGTCTTGGAATTACAATCAATAAAATTCACAATTGTAGTGTAAGCACGCGACATTAACAGGTAGCGGAATTCTTAATACATAAAAAGGTAAATGTCATCAAAGTTCTGTCAAAACTTTACAAGCACGGCATCTAAGTGTCTCTTCAGACATGCCACAACCATAGTGCCAAAAATGTCTAAGAACATAAGATCGTATAAAACATTGTAGTAACAACATTGCATTCATTCACACGTATGACATGTAGTCGCGTTCAACTGCTGTTACAAACGTGTGGTCAATACTAACCACATGTGTGTCAATCGTGGCCACATATGAAACCACTAGCGCGAAAACAACCGTCCACATCGCGACAGTAACTTAAAGAAGCTGCTGTCACACCATTCACACTAGCCACAAACGATATTGTTGGCGGTTGTGGTGAGGTTGTGGTTGTGGCACGTCTGAAGAGACGCTAAGCTGAACTATTAAACAAGTTTAAAGTACTGCCCTAGCAAAATGTTATTCGTACCTATGAGTACATTCCACCTTTATTACATTTCAACACAGACATAACTTTACCCATAAGAATCCATATTTCGTCTAATTCAAGTCTCCTAAACAAAATATTTATGTATTTTCCTACAGTTTCGTACTAGCTCTACTCGTACCGTAACTGTCCGCTTGAGCTGTTTCACCTATCCAATATAACCTGAACCGCGAATCTTCTGATA
This sequence comes from Hydriomena furcata, assembly GCA_912999785.1. Lineage (NCBI taxonomy): Eukaryota > Metazoa > Arthropoda > Insecta > Lepidoptera > Geometridae > Hydriomena > Hydriomena furcata. Next base: position 5,251,029 of record OU538831.1, on the reverse strand, counting down.
TTCTTTTATTGTTTTATTGACGATACAAAACGAGAGATCCACATAAACTGGTAGTTATCCACACGGAGAGGCGAGTATGAATAATGTATTTTTGTTTTAGATTTTTATGAGCAAAGTTTTGATTATTTTCAGTTCGGTACGAATAGGTATATGACTAAAGGCTGTATGTACAAAGGCCAGACAAAATGAGTATGGAAACTGAGAACAAAAGTTGATGGAATATTGGAGGAGGGAACTTATAAAGCTTTGAACATACACGGACGAGAAACAATACGATTTAATATATTTATATATATAAGTATATATACAGTAATTTTAAAAGATACAATTATCACACTAATGTATTATAAATAAGAAAGTTTAGATATTATTACTTAATCAATGTTGCAAAGGCTGTAACAATTTGAATAAAATTCGATGTACAGATAGATGATAACCTGCTTAAGCTTCTTTTTATCTAGCTACCATGCAAGCGAAGCAGCTCGCTTTCATCAAAATCTAGAGCACAACAATGCAGCAAGAACGTTTTGCACTAAAGATTTTAAAAAATCCGAACATTTTATCGCGAAATCCTAGAACTACACAACTACATAAACTATCCGATCTGAATGCAAACCGAATCGACCACACAATCTGAGCAAGCGATCTCTACGCCTTAACACTGACATTAACAACACAATTAAAAAGTCCATCAATTCGCAACCATATCACTTTTCACATATCAAACACGAAATTGAACTCTACTCCACCGCTTTAAGAGTTATAAGAGGCCTGATAGATTGCGTTGGTGGGTTATTCTGTCCCCAAGGCACGCACGCAAGCAGCGAGCATCTCAATAAGGGATGTAAAACAAAAAGCAAAGGTTAAACTTCGTTTAACATGCAAATTTGAGAGTTGCGAGACGGAATGAACGTCGATACTTAATTACTTGTTTAATCGTTCAATCTGGCGTTTATAAAATTCGGTGACTGGTTTGCGGTCAGTAGCGGTTATGGCTCGTAAATAAGGTTTCTTGGTCAAGTTGTAGGTACCTGTGCGTGCGCTTCATTCAGCGAAGTTCATTAATGCTCTTGAACATTATTGCCCAAATAAATCTGAACACTGAAAGATATAGGTTTTATGAAATTTAAATAGGATCACGACTTTAATCGAATCCTATGGTAGAAATCCTCTTAAATCCCCAGGCACCAAGATTCTTAAAGAGGACTAAAAGGGCTAGTCAGAAGCACACCGAAATATATTTATGACACATGCCCACATTTTGCAGTGCATACGTGACAGACAAAGAATATTAACTGGTTTATTGAACATTGCTGTGTACTCAAATAAGTCGATCAAAATGTCGTTTGATTTTAACATAATAGTGTTCAAATCTAATTTCAAAAGATGAGATAAGATTCAATGTAAAATATACTTATAAAACGATAAACAAACTTATAAATTACAGAAATGCCGGTACAGGAAGTAATTTGGCATACTTTTGTGGGCCTACTGAGAAGTCGCTAAGGTAAACCTGTCTTTGAAATTACAACAAATTGAAAGGCATTAAAACCCTAGCGAGCTGGATCTAGCCGGTGGTATCAGCCATCAAGATGAAGAGCATCCCACGAAGAAGCCAGTAAAAAGCCTGTTCTCGCTGTTCAAATCGTTGCAAATATCGAGATCGCGTGAGAATTTATCTGATTTGTTTCAACATGTTACAAGCTACCGGTGGTACAAATAAACAGACAAACATTTATCCGGAACGCGAGCATCGTTTGATTTTATATTAGTATTGCAAAATAAAGTTTAATTCAATTTCAACACAGCTTCGTAATTCAATAACTAGTTCCAATTGAAATAGACACGAAACTAAAAAAAACCGACCAAGTGCGAGTCGGACGTAGAGTTCCGTACCATCTATAAAAAACGCCAAAAAACACGTTTGTTGTATGGCTCCACTTAAATATGCTGTTTATAGTATTTGTTGTTATAGCGTCAACAGAAATACATCATCTGTGGAAATAACAACTGTCTAGCTATTACGGTTCATAAGATACAGCCTTGTGACAGACGGACGGACAGACGGACAACGATGTCTTAGTAATAGGGTCCCGTTCTTACCCTTCGGGTACGGATCCCAAAAAAACACTCTCTTATTGTTCTAGATATCGATTTTGATTTAGACTTAAGGCGCTCCCAGTCGACGATTGTTTTTGTTCGAAACGAAAAAAGAAATACTTGTGAACAAGCCACATCTCCTATTTTATAATGTATAGTATAGGTGAATAAAGATGTACCCATCTTTAATCACTTCGATAAATAATCCTACCGACCGCTGCAATGACGACAAACACACGTCGGCGCGTGGTCCGCCTTAGCTTTTTGAATAAATTAATGATATAAATTATTTATAATTACTTATCAAAAATCTATTCTAATAGAAATCTAGATCTACATATTACCTATCTTTAACAATAAATCACAAGTTGATTTTAACCATAATTATTCATTCCATATTATTCCATATTATTAATTTATCTTCATGTTCACCATAATTATTTTCATGGCCTAGTTCCAACATTTATGTACATTCTTCCATATGTGTCTTTATGGTAACAATATAACACAGTATCTTTTAAGAGTACCTGAACCTTTAGTAAGAGATGCCATTGATGTCACTAGTAGATGGTACTGATTTTTGTATGAAGAATTATGGTTCTTAAAGTTACCGCTAGATGCGCTTGATACAAAAAGACTTCATACAAAAAGTCGTGTGTTGCTTTATCTCGCTTTAGATTACCTAAATCCAAAGTCAACTCAAGAATTCCCGACACGATGAAGCAAAATTTAGTGTTAGTTTGACCCGAAATACGAACCTTTAACAAAATCAAAATCAAAATCTAACATTTTCCAAGAGAAAGCTGCGAAATATATTGTTTACACATCCGCAAAGTAAGACTAATGTTTGATTACGAAGATCCATCTAGATTTATGTACGGTGCGCTCAAAGGGTGTGTATTTATTAAAATGCTAATTTTCTCTCCGCGGCTCCACGTTAGATACTGCGCTATCGGGACTCCGCACGCTTTGTATACAGCCTGTAGATTTATTCCATACGCTGCAGAGCTACTAGAGAAACTCGAAGCATTGTCGAATATAACCCTGAAACAAATTAAAATAAATTAAAATGTAAACTATATAAATAAAAAGCCATGTTGGCCGAGTGGGAGATACCTCGACATTCAATCTCAAGGTCGTGGGGTCGAATCCCGGCGTGCACCAATGGATTTTTCTGTTCGAAAAATTTATATGCGCATCAAAAACACGTGCTCAAAACGGTGAAGGAAAACATCGTGAGGAAAACATCAGTTAGTATTCTTATAAACGGCGATGGGCTTGCAACCTGTCACGTATGAAATGCTAACTACCGCAAATTGTGGGCATGTGCCAAATATAATGTTACTAGACATCTTTAAAGGATCTAAGCATCTGGAGATCTGAGAGAATGTCTACCGTACTTGGGGATTACAGTCGTGATCCTATTTATTTTATTTTATTTACTAAATAAATAATAGGTACCTTCTTCTTGCGTGTCAACTGTCAAGAAATCAAGAATGTATCATTGTGTCGGAAGAATTATCCAGCCTAGACCCCGCGTTACCGGGCCTAGCTGTTACCAGAATGCATCACGTGGAGGTTTCTTCCGCGCACCTAAACTGGGTACTTATACAGTCAAAATCAAAATCAAAATAGCGTTTATTCATTGAAATCACTTGGATCATTTAGAATCGTCAAATTTAGTTAAGTTTAATTTAATTTAGTTTAATTTTGTTAATTGTTTTTTTTTTAAGTCTTTGTACTTCTTTTTAATACAAAATGAATCTTAATTATTATTGATAGAGCGAGTTGAAGCAGTCCCAGGCTTTTTTGTCGTCTAAATAATAAGATATTTTATAGTAAGCCTTTTTGCATGGTTTACGTTTAATTGAGTTTTTAAATTTGCTAATAGATAGCTTTTGCATGTCATTTGGGATTTTGTTATAGGAGCGTACACATTGCCCTTGAAATGATTTCTTAGTTTTAGTGAGCCTAGTCAAATGCATGCCTTCTGATCTCACTTGTCGTAGGTATCAAAAACGTATCAGTCAAACACTTGTCGTAGGAATAAGTACACAATACAACACAGACCTAGAAAACGGTAAAGGAAAACATCGTGAGGTAACCAGTTATTGTTCTTATATATGACGATGGGCTTACAACCTGCAACTTGCAATGTGGGCATGTGCTAAATATGATTTATCATTATAATTATAAATATATTTTTATATTTATTTATGTATATAATACATTTCAGATCATATTATATGTTTGTATGTGTTTAGTATTTATTTAAAGTATTTATTCTTCGATTATTACTAATACTGTTTTTAGTGCACCCCAACCAATCTTCCATTCATATTTATATTTACTCCATCCCAAGATTGATTGGAAGAGATCGCTTTTTAGCGATAAGACCGCCCATTGTACAGTTTGTTCTAGTTGAAGTTTCTTTCGTTGTTATTTTTTTGTCTTATAGTGTGTACACTATAAGACAAAAAAATAACAACGATAAAGCATTTTCATTCATTCATTCATTGATTCATAATGTTTTAGCTTTGACTACTCTCTTCAATTATCTTCAAGGATCTGAACGCTTGAAGATCTGAGTAGATGTCTTGGGGATAACAGTCGTGATCCTATGGGATTACAGTCGTGATCCTTTTTCATTTCAACTTAAAGTTTTTACCACTAGTAGGTATTCTAGTCGACTTGAAGTTCGTAGTAGGAGCGAAATGTTACATTACATTTGGGTAGGGCGCGCGCACAAGGGCAGCGGAAACGCAAATTCAATCATGGTAGATTAGAGGGCCCTTAATATTTTAATGCTTGACCACTGCCTGCTACAGAAATCGATCCTGCACCCCCTTATACAAATATAGATACTATATAAGCCCACTCTATAACCATATATCTCATCTTGGCTAATTGGGGTCGCTTAATATGGCTTACCGAAGTAAGTACGTAATTTATTTCGTTCTCGTTTAAGAGTTATGTTTCGGAGGTAGGTTATTAATATAGGATGTTAGTGATCAACAGTGTTACCGGTCTTTACCGTTACTAAAACCTTCCTCATAGTGAAACTGACACCACTTTTGGGTGACAATAATCAAAAATATTAACTTGCACATTATTCTTAAGGTGCGACCAGACAAAGCGCGGCATTTGAGCGCGGCAGCCGCGTGGTGCTAGCCGCGCTATGATTGGACGACGGTCGCGCGTACATAGATATGTATTAAACTAGTCATGCGGAAAACTTGTGTCCTGCGAATGCCGAGCTGTCTGGTTATACCTTTAATATGTTATTTTTTTATGTTTTTATTGTGAACTAGCGACCCGCCCCGGCTTCGCACGGGTAGCATGTTATTATACATATAAACCTTCCTCCTGAATCACTCTATCTATTTAAAAAGAACCGCATCAAAATCCGTTGTGTAGTTTTAAAGATATAAGCAAACATACATACATACGCGGGAAGCGGAAAGCGACATTGCTTTATACTATGTAGTGAAGTATTAAATGGCAATATAAAAATATAATTTACAAAGTTATTTTCCATACCAATCATAATTCAAAACACGTATTTTGTACCAAAAAATGGCGTAAAGAATTTAGTAAAGTTTTCAGTAAAGGACCTAAAAATCTCAACATTATAGTAAGATAATTATGGTGCTACTAGCTTCCGCCCGCTGTTTTGTTTGCGTAGTATAAAATATATCTTATTTATTATTCGAGCTATGTCAATTTCAAGTTTCATCAAAATTCGTGTTGTCGTTTGGGCGTGATTGAGGCTTTGTGCCTGATTAGGCACAAACATACAAACAAACTCACAAACCTTAGGTTTAAAGAATTTTATTTCTCATAAAAACACAGAGTTCACTTAAAATGAGATACAAAAATAACACATAAATATTGCGTTTTAAATGATTACACCTAAGGGCCTAGTACAGTTGGTATATTTTTAAATAGATCGATAAGTTAAACGCATACAATTAACACTAATACAACAATAAAATATACAAAACAAAACAAAATAGGTAACATACTACATAGAGTGGTTACCAAGATAACAGAAATTAATAGATATGATGAGGGTAGGTAAACACTAGCTAAACTATCATTCAAAAGAATCGGCTGAGGTCAGTATTGGTGTGTGGTCCATGTTATAAAATTTTAAAGGATTTTTTTTTTATGTATTATAACAACGAATAGATATGGGACCTTAGTTTATTTTTATATATATTTATGTTTTCACACTCTTTTATACTGTTTGGTAAATTATTAAATAACTGAGCTCCCTCTGATAGTATTGTCTTTTGCCCGCTTTTTGTGCGTGTTTTAGCTAAATGTAGTTTAATTTTGTTTCTTAGATTGTGTTTGTTTTCCTTTATCTGTAAACTTATATTAGATTGTATAGACTTTGTAATTATGTTTTTTATTAATATGCAAGTTTTATAGATGTAAAGTTGTTTTAAGTTAAAGAGTTTAGTTTTGTTGTACAATTCGTTTGTAGGAAATAGGTATGGATAGCAGAAAAGGACTTTTATTATTTTATTTTGGGTTCTTTGTAAAGGATTAATATTAGTATCAGCACCCGTGCCCCATATCTCTACTAGGTATTCAAGGTGTGATTTCACCAAAGAATTGTAAATAACATAGCGAACCTTTCTCGGAATGCATTTTGTGACTTTTCGTAATGCTCCCAGTAATGACGTTAATTTTGACTTAACATGCTCAATATGTGGCTTCCAAGTCAATTTATCGTCTATCCACAAACCTAAATATTTTTCTAGATGTGACTGCTTAAGTTTGTCATTGTTTATTGTTAGTGGTGTGAATTCAGGTATTTGTTTATTTTTGTTACAAAATATCATAAATGATGTTTTCGACGTGTTTACTGTTAGCAAATTATACTTTAGCCATTCGTTTAGTATATCAAGATCTCTTTGTGCATCATTTATAATATCTGAGATATCTTTATCGAAATAAAAAAGGCACGTATCATCCGCATAGAGAGTTAAGTGACCCGTTAATCCTATTGAAGCTATGTTATTTATGTAGATAAGAAACATTAACGGTCCGATAATTGAGCCCTGTGGAATGCCATAAGTCACATTTTTAATAGAGCTAGTAAAGTTAACGATTTTGACAACTTGTTTCCTATTAGACAAATAAGATGTAAACATATCATGAGCTGTGCCTGTAATCCCTATGTTATTCAACTTTTGAAGAAGCTTTTGATGACTTACAGTATCAAAAGCTTTCTTTAAGTCAATAAAAATTCCCAGAGCAAAGTTTTTTTGATCAATGTGAGTTTTTATTTTTGTTACTAGATCAACAGCCGCTGTTAGGGTGCTCGATTTAGGACGGAAGCCATACTGTTGATCAATTAAAAAATTTTTGTCAGTGAGGTAGGCATTTAGTCTATTGTATAAAATTCGTTCAAAGATCTTTGAGATGACAGGTAAAACTGATACTGGCCTGTAATTCCCGGGGTCCGACCGACTTCCTGTTTTGTAGATTGGGCTAACCTTAGCTATCTTTAGTGAATCTGGGAAGACTCCGCGAGCCAAGCAGACATTGATACAGAGCGTAAGTCTGTCCACAAGTAGGTTTTTTAATGATTTTATTGTTTTTGTACAGATGCCGTCTAATCCAGTACTAGTATTACTGTCCAAATGGTCTATTATTTTTGCTACCTCATCACAATCACAAGGAGCAAACTCGCTTAAAGTCAAGCTATGAATGTGATTCTGATTGTACATTAGTATGTTTCCAGTATTGCAATGATAAGAGCTAGGTATGTTATTTGCTAAATCAGCACCTATAGATGAGAAGAATTCATTAAAAACGTTACAAACTTCGCGACCATCAGTAATCAGATCAGTCGTTATTTTTAGCTTTGGTAACGTAGTGCTGTCTTTAAATTTATTTAATCCTAAACTGTTAATAATTTCCCACATTTGTTTTGGGTCACTAGAGCTATTTTGGAATAATGTTAAGTAATATGTTTCTTTTGCAATTTTTATCATCCTTTTTGTTTTATTTCGTTGTTCATTGTAGCTATTCAGTATTGTGTCATCTTTAGGATTCGTTTTAGCTATTTGCCATAAATTGTTTTTAAGATTAATTGAGTCTATAATATCCTTATTGATCCAATCACTTTGTGGTGCATTATTAATTTTTATTTTGTCTATTTTATTGCGTTCAATCTGATCTAATAGAAAAATTTCAAGATTATTATAGTTGTTGTCTGAGTTTACATATTCGGCTTTTGTTATGCTATAGTGCAGAGTTTTGTAATTTAGTGCTTTATATTTAGTTTTATTATTTACTTTAGGTCCTGCGTTACTAATTTCTAAGTAAATATGTTTATGATCAGATAGTGATGATTCTATTAGGGACATGCTAAAGGTATGATTTCGCAGATTAGAACATACATGGTCAATTAGAGTGTTTGAAGAACTAGTCTGACGTGTGCTGAAGCGAGCGTCTATTTTATTAACTATTTCATAGCCATTCTCTCGAATTTCATTTAAATAGTGTTTTATATCTGGTTTCTTACTAAGTAAATCTATATTGAAGTCGCCGAAGATAATTGATCTTTTCCTTTTCTCTAGCTGTTGTGAATATATATTTAAGAAATTTTGTAAGTTACTGTCCCCGGGTTTATAGATTGCACCAATGTTCAGTGATAGTTTATCTGTCTTCAACCATAAGTAATGACTTCCGTCTTCAAATAGGTCTTCTGTAATATCATATTTGATACTTGCGTGGACATATATAGAAACGCCGCCACCTCTCTTCTTTTCTTCTTTTCCTAATGCATTCTTCTTATCTTGATTATCAGGTCTAAAATTGTATATATGTCTATAGTTCGGAATTTGATAGGTCGTAGCTTCCTTTTCAGACTTTATCCAGGTTTCTGTAAATATTAGTATGTGCGTTGTCTTTTTTATTGACCTCAGAATACATTTGATTTCGTCAAACTTGCCTGCCGTACAAATGCTTCGTAAGTTAGCGTAGAAGAATCGAAGTGACGAAGATTGGAGCGCTATGTCTTCGTAGTTTTGGGCTATATGGTGATTTACTCTATTAATTTCTTCTGTTCTGTCTGTCTTCTGCGTAGTATTCCTTGTCAGTTTTTTTGTAGGATAGGTTTATTTATAATAATTTTCGGTATTCCCTTTATGTATTTAATTATTAAGTCCTTCTCCCCATGTTTCGTTCGCCTATCTAATTCTTCCTTTATAGCGTCCAAGTTCTTTTTTTGTGTTGGAGTTTGATCGGCATACAGTTGTATATTTTCTGGTAAGTTAATTCTTTTGCGAAGTAAAATTTTAGGGGTTGTTGCATCGTCAAAGCAAACTTTTAGGGGACGGTTCTTATTCGGAATATACTTTCCCAGGCGAATAGCTCTTAATGGCTTAGGGCAGGTATCATAAACTAAAGTTATGGCATTTACAGCTTCCACAAGGTCATAAGTACGCCTTAACTTAGGATTTTTTTCATTTTTCTCTGGTATCCCGATAAGAACAATATTTTTTTCGCGTTCACAGCGGTCGCGGAGTTCGTGAATCAGTTCTTCACTGGTGAAAACAGTCGATAGTGAACTGCTGGTGCATGGTTGTGTTTTTAAGCTGGACAATTCTGTTTCAATCTCTTCTATTTTATGTTGAGTTTCTAAATGTTGTGACTTTATTTTTTTTATGTCCGTGTTAACCAGATCTAATTGATGTGTAAATTTTTCGGTTGTCAACTTTATTGTTTTAATTTCGCTTTTTATTTCGATCATTTCCTTTCTGATGACTTCCAAATTTTCGGTTTGTTTTTTACCAAACTCTTGTAGAAATGTCATCATTTCGTTACGAAAATCAGCAAAGTCTTTTCTGTAATCGTGGTCATCAGGGCGCTCTTTACGCTTCCTTAAGTTTACATTTAAAAAGGTGTCATCACTATACGTAGACAAGTTGGGCACGGAACCGCTTGCGCTCTCGCTACCGCTTATCAACTTGGGCGGTGATCTTTTTACGCTCATTGTGTAGTTCTGCTTACGTACCTCGGCGTGCAGTCTCTGCATAGGAGTGTGAACGGGACGTAAATAAGATGCTCCTCTCTTTACTCGAAGTGGTGAGGGGAGATGCGCACGCGCCGGCCGCGCTGGAAGTCGAAGTTCAGGAACGGAATGACTCAAGTCACTAATATGCTTTCACCGGAGGTTCAACTAAAATATAGCGAATTTAGGGATCACTTTTCTATGAAGGACAATTTAAATTTTAGTAAAAATTTTAGCATACGTCTGCTTTCAACTAAGGCCCAAAGGCTACTCATTTAGCCTTCAACCTTCGCATTTATAACCGGCCTCGCACGGGTGGTACCTGGATAAAAAGTAGCATAAGTGTTATTTTGATGTATAAGCTATATTACTGTAAAGTTTCATTTTAATGCGTTCAGTAGTTTTTGCGTGAAAAAGTAACAAACACACCCCCACACACACACACACACATACCTACTCACAAACTTTCGCATTTAGAATATTAGTAGGATTAGGATAATTACTGTTTTATTGATTTTCTTCGCGAAATACATCCATATACCTAGTAAAAGCTAGGTAATGGCGTATTTATTTAATGTAAGACCAAAATCAGCAGACACTCTTCATTACTTCCTCTTTTGTTGTATTTAAGCTCTTAATGTTATTGCCGCGTATATACATAAAGCTAAGCAAGTGGTCATCGTAATCTTGGATAAGGGTTGGTGCATAAATCAGTCGGGTGACACGGAGCCTCGGGCCTTACTTTATCTACTGTGTGCGGGTGACGCTACTGGGTAGGACATATGGTTTTCTAGAAGAGACAAACACTTATAGGTATTTAGAAAGAAAATAGATTTGTCACACAGCTTACGATTTATGTAGGTAGTAAGTACGCAACACAGTCAGGCAAAGGACAATCACAACGGGAGAAAGAAAAAGTAAGAAGTAAAAATTTAACAGGCTAATTCAAAGTTTTTATTATTACACTCTTTGGTACTTGGGTAATAGAAATGGTTTTTCTATAGCAACAATCTTTGAATAACGCATCATTGTCAATTTGAGTATCTTTTCTACAAAACTTATTCAGTCTATTTCCGATCATTTTTATCCAATTACCACAAGATATTAAAGTATTAAAAACAATTTACTCGCGGTGCGAAAGTGACAACGCGTAATAGTACACGTACTATATTATGTTACTTTAATTAATAGCTTGTGGCTGTAACAAAAAATTCCATTTTTAAATTCAACTATTAATTATCTTATCTTGAAGAATTGGAACCTGTTTAGATATCTATTTAATACTTAAGACGAGTAATAAATGTTTTTGATGAATTCAGAATCGTTTTTTTCTCAAAACATACAGTTTTGTTTATTATGACAAAGACAAAAACACGATTGGTGAAACTTTTCTCGATAGATTTATTTTCCAAAGTTGGCTCTTTAAAAACACTAGTTTCGTTTTTAATCAAATCTAAGAATAGCTAAATAGATCATTTTTAAATAATTCGTTAGATAATCATACTAGCTACCTAAACTAAAGACATTTTTTTTTGAATTTGATTGTTTTCAAGATAATGCAGTTTTATCACTTTTTCGTCTTATCCGGGTAGACTCAGCCCATACAAAACGTCAAAAATTTCACTTATCACCTTAAACTGTGATGAACATATTTAAATATCACCAAGAACTTCCATTCTCTATACATCTCCGCCTTCGATAATTGCCGCCCCGCGCCCTGGCCACCTCTGACCCATCCTGAAACTTGCAGCCGATCACAATAATTTATTATCTGTGGCTTTTAGCCGATGGAATGTGCTGCCAGTGCACATAATATTCATTAGTTTTATCGTATAATTAGAGTTCGGCCTGTGCGCAGGTTAATAAAGGCTTTTTATTTAAAAAAATAAAAGAGCTGACTAGGAACTTTTTGTGGTAACCCTAATGGCTGATATATCTATTGTCTTCGTTGATACGAAAGTGATTAATATGACAACTCTTAGCTGATATGGGAAATAATATTTGTTGTACAGAAAAACTATGTTTGTAGGAGCGCAAGTGACGTGCACTCGGCTTCAGTACAAAAATCAAACTGAACTCAACCGGGAACGGACTAATATGGCGTGCGTATGCCCGCGCGTTGATGTCCGTTTCCGTTCACAGACAAAAAAACTAATGACTAAGCTTATAGACTAAATATAAACAACCATAGACAATTATTTACAACTTAGACTAATAAGTACTATCGTACTCCCTACATACTCCCCCGATTAATCTGCTGTTGGACCCCACGCAAGATTAATCATTCAGGTGCTTTACGGGGTCGACCGCGTTTCCGTTTAGGTACGACCGGCTGACACTCCTCAGACTGTTCATCTCTGGCGTGATATCACTTAAACTGTGATACATGATACTTGCCGACTATTTCATCCTGTTTATGATGGTGAGCTAAAGTGTATGTAGTGGGGCTCACTTGGTCCACAATCACGTACGGCCCATCTTGCTTGGGCAGGAATTTCGCACTCAGAGCCTTTTTAGCATTGCTCAACCCGTGAGTTTTCAGGAGCACTAGATCGCCTACGGCAAAAGTATCACCTTCTTGGCGCTTGTTGTCCTTAGCAGCCTTCCTGATATCTTGTTGACGCTCTATAGACTCCTTACTCTCTGCAATAGCGTTGGCGAGTTTGCGGAGGTACGGCGTGATTTGGGGCACGTAGTTGACGGCGTTCGCTACTTCTCGTAAATCCGAGCGGGTGTCGAGCGGGGAGCGCAACTCGCGCGCAAACGTCAAGTAGGCCGGCGTTCTCTCCGTCGACTTGCAAACTGCCGTGTTCATTGCGAAACGGATGGCGGGCAGCGCTTCAGGCCATTCTCGGTGATGTCCCTCGACCAGGATAGCTAGCTGAGTCTTGATGTCTCGGTTCTTTCGCTCGACCGGATTCGCCTCTGGGTGGTAGAGCGGGATGAGGTTTTGCGTGACACCGAACGCGGCCATCGCGTGTTTCATCACGTCGGCAACGAATTGAACGCCGTTGTCGGAAATGAGACGTCGCGGCACACCATAGCGTAGGAACACCTCGTCGATGAGTGCGCGCGCGCACGCTTCAGCCGTGGCATCCACCAGCGGGAACAGCTCCACCCACTTGCTAGCAGGGTCCTCCACCACCAAAATCCAACGCTCGCCAAGTTCACCGCGCGGCAAAGGTCCGAACAGGTCCACGGCGAGTACTTCGAAGCGCTGCGCGGGCACGGGTGTCTGTAAAAGGCCAGCGGGTTTTAAGTTAGATGGTTTGTACCTTTGACATTCTATGCAGGTCTTCAGATACTCCGTCACGTATCGGCGCATCCCGGGAAAGTAGTATCGCTGTGCGATGCGTTTTAGTGTCCGTTCGATGCCACCGTGTCCGGCCGTAGCCTTGTCGTGGCACTCGACCATAACTTCCTTTCTGAGTCTCTCTGGCATGACAAGTTGGGGTTCTTCGCTGTCCTCGTCATGAGCGTAACGGTATAGAACTCCTTGCGTCATGCAATAGCCCCTCTCGGCCCACCGAGTACTCGCTACCTCCTCTTCTCCTTCCAAATCTTTAATAATTTTCCCAACATCCGAATCGGCCAACTGCGCCTCTCTGAGCGCGGGTGCCTCCCAGCGCGGGGTCTCCACTACGACCGTACATATCCCACAAGCGGGGCGCGACTCATTCTCGCAAGGCGGACGACTCAAGGTATCGGCAATGACGTTGGCTTTACCTGGGGTATACTCCAAGTGGAGGTCGTACGCCTGTAGCTTCATGGCCCAGCGTACTAGGCGGCCAGTGGGCGACTTCAAGGTTAGCAGCCATTTGAGCGGTTGGTGATCGCTAGCGACGCGCACGCGGTGTCCATCGATGTACCCGCGGAACTTGTCGACGGCCCACACGACAGCGAGCGCCTCACGCTCGGTAGTGGAGTAGTTGCGCTCGGCGGGCGTAAGCAGGCGTGAAGCGTATTCGATGGGATGCTCGTCGGCGGGTGACTCCCCCTGGAGTAAAGCCGCTCCGAGAGCGTAGTTGCTGGCGTCGGTTCTGAGGATGAATTCAACATTGTAATCAGGTTGAATTAATATTGGTGCAGTAGTGAGCAATTCTTTGAGTCTCTTAAACGCCGTATCCTGCGCCTCTTCCCACCTCCAGGCTACATCCTTCTTGGTCAGTTGGGTGAGAGGTTGTGCAATTTTAGAGAAACTTGGCACAAACTTTCTGAACCACGAACAAGTTTGTAGGAAGCTCTTCAGGTGCTTCATTGAGTTAGGGACTCTCATGTTGCTAATTGCATTAACCTTATCTGGGTCTGGGGATACTCCATCTCGAGTGATAATATGGCCGAGGTACTTGACACTAGTACGAACAAACATACACTTTGTCCTGTTAGCACGCAGATTGAATATTCTCAACCGGTCAAAGACAGCCTGTAGTTCGGCCAGGTGTTTTGTGTAGCTACCCTCAGTGATTAAAATCAGGTCATCCAGATAGCATAGCAACGTCAGATCTTTCAATGTAGTGCCAGATTTGAATCGATCGATCAGTCTTTGGAAGGTTGCAGGAGCATTGCACATCCCAAATGGCATGACATTGAAACGGTACACACCTAGTGGACAAGTAAATGCACTCTTGTCCCTATCCTTCTCAGTAAGCTTCACTTGCCAGTACCCTGATCGCAAGTCTATGGTGGACATGAAACAGTTCTTCTTAGTGTACTGCAATAGGTCATCGATCAGTGGAAGAGGATATGAATCAGTCTTGGTAATGGCATTCAACTTACGATAGTCCACACAGAAACGGAAAGTGCCATCTTTCTTAGGTACCAGTAGAGCCGGTGAAGCCCACGCAGACTCGCACTCCTCGATGACACCATCGCTCAGCATCTTGTTGATTTCTGCTTCCATAACAGCTCTCTTAGCAGGGGTGAGACGGTAAGGGGGTACAGCGATGGGCAGATGGTCTCCGGTGTCTAAATGGTGCTCAGCATACGGGGTGCATTCTCCTTTCTCGCTGAAAATATCATCATAGCACATTAGCAGATTTGCTAAAGAAACACGTTCATCTGCAGTGAGCATGCTCCCCTCATCTCCTCTTAGAAACTCAGCTGAGTAACATTCCACCGGCCTAGCGATAGCATCTTCACACTTGAGGTGATGAACAGTCTGAGGTGCGTTTGGTAAGTACCAAGTCATATCAGAAAAATTCAAAACTAACCCCGCTTGCGTTATGAAGTCAATTCCCAGCAAAGTATCATTATTAATAGCATAAGGCAGAATTACAAATGTCACCGGGATTGTAAGCTTTGTTTTATAAACACTAACATCAACATCAGCTAACTTAACAATTGTGTCCTGCATGCTGCCGTCTGCAAGCTTTATAAGCATGCTTGAAGAGCGGAAAGAAGTCCCTTGTTTGAGGAGGAGTGCATAAAGAGTACACCCAGCAATGCAACGTTTAGCAGCAGTATCAATCAAAGCCGTGCCATCAATACCATTTATCTGAATTTCAAGGATAGGACGGCTCATATCCTTTATATGCCCAGGTACCGATAAGCTACTTAAATCTAAGGCGTCATTCATGCACTTCACACAATATGGGTTATTTACAACGTCCCTACTTATACCTGACTTAGTGTCCCTATTGTTATCACACATAACGCACTGTGGACGCACATCACTCACAGAGTACTCACATGATTCCGCGGTCGAACTTACACGCGAAGGCACGGACGTCGGAGTAGCGGCGGCGGGGTCGCAAACCTCTATGGTCTGAACGCGCGCAGGCGCAGGCGCAGGGCAGGCCGGCGTCGGTGAGGACGCGGCGCGGCGAGCAGCGGCTGCGAGGCGATGGCGGCGGGCGCGGCCTCCAGAGGCGCGCGGGGGCGTAGCGTTGCTATCACGGGTATCAGGACACGCAGTTGTAGAGATAACCTCTTCCAGGTAGGCGCCGAGTGACGTTGGCGTTGACGTTTCTATCGCGCAAAATTTGACCGAACGACCGGGTGAATGAGCGGTTCGATCGACTGAACGGGGTCGCGAATGAAGTGATTGAGATACAGCGCCCTCTTTACTAGGGGAAACGGCCGAATTTCGCATTACGGGCGCAGGCGACAAAGTTCGAGCGAATCTGGAACTGCGGTTGTCGCGTTGTTGGTGTTGCCAGGCACGAACATTTCCGAAATTCGACGAAGGCTGTTGAGCGTCGTTTCGGTTGTTGTTGTTAGGCGTGTTCGTTTTCGAATAGCTCGAATTTGAAAATGGGCGCGAAAACGAACTGGCTCGATCGATGTTCTTTTTAGGTTCTTCTGGTTCTCGTCGACTTTCTTCGATCGCCCTGGCTTTCTCTAACATCTTATCGAAGGACTCGAACGTTGAGCGTTGCATGCGTTTCCTGAAGCTGCGGTGTAGGAGGCCGAATACCATGTCGAGTTGCACTTTTTCCGTTAGATCTCCCTCCGGTAGCTTGGCCAGGAGAGCCCGAGCGTTTGCCACGAATACGTCAACGCGTTCGTTTTCTTCCTGCTCGCGCGCAAATAATATTTTGTAGGTTTCATGCGGCGGCTTTCGTTGACCGAATGCGCAGCGTAGTTTTTCGAGAGCGTCGGCCCAACTTGTAGTTGTAGTTTTCACTCCTACGTACCACACCGCGGCTTGGCCCTCAAGGAGGAGAGGCAGACCACGTAGCGCGTGATCGTCCCGCATGCCCACGCATTCCTTGTATATTTCGATGGCGTCTATGAACGCCTCCAAATCGTCAGCGTTTCGCGACGAGCCGTTGAAACGGGTAGTGCAGCCGGTGAAATTCGCAGGCAGCGTGCTGATGACGGTCGTTCCGGCAGCGATGTTCAGGGTCGGCGATGGCGGCGAAGTCGCGTCGTTTGCTAGATGAACAGGGGACTGCGCCGGCGTCAGCGTCGGTGCATCACTATTTGTGGTCGCACTCGACGCGATCAGGCGGTCCACACGATCCAAAACTTGCATGTTTGCTTCGGCCTGCGTCCTCGCAAGCATGGCAAACATCGCAGAAAGCTGCTCCTGCGACAGCATCACACTGGCTAGAGCATTCGATTCCGGGGCGATGTTCGTGGCACTTCCGAACGACGCATTGTCGAAGTCATCATCGCGTCCTGATTTTCGGCTACGCGTTTTCGGCATTTTGTTTTTACGCACGTATTTTATTATTTATATCATTCGTTAAAAGTTTAGTGGGTGGGTTCTTACACAATAACGCGACGCGGAAAACTTAGCCAGTTTTCTATACGCGTGGCTTGGCTTGTGTTGCCTCTAGTTGGCGCCAGTGTAGGAGCGCAAGTGACGTGCACTCGGCTTCAGTACAAAAATCAAACTGAACTCAACCGGGAACGGACTAATATGGCGTGCGTATGCCCGCGCGTTGATGTCCGTTTCCGTTCACAGACAAAAAAACTAATGACTAAGCTTATAGACTAAATATAAACAACCATAGACAATTATTTACAACTTAGACTAATAAGTACTATCGTACTCCCTACATGTTTTAATATAAAAGCAATTTTATGCAATACCAATATCATGCATTTGGATAAGTCCAGAAATGCTCATTGACTGTCCCCATCAATGGACATTTCTGTACAAAAAGTCCCAAAATCCCCATTGGCGACTCATTTAGTTTATAATAGGCATTTCTGGATTCCCGTTGTCCCCACTGAATTTGGCCCACCAGTGGGGAAAATTACATTTTAATAAAGTAATTATATTTAATTCCCATTGTCCCCACTAAACTATCTGGTAGTGAATAAAAATGAATTATTTTATTAAAAAGGCGTCGTCTCCCTTATTCTTGTACTCTTATAGCCTATTTATTTAATTTTAGTTTTGTAGCCAAGTCCAAAAGTAATTTTAGGCTAGTATGTAAACAGTTTGCAATGAAAAAGATTTACTGATTTCCCCTACAACAATGTTTGAGAAAACATTCATTACACCACGCACTAAATAATTCTCCAATTTATATGTGGCTGCCTTCTCCAGACTGAGCTAAAGGTATTTCTTCAGTGGTAAGGGTCCAAAATTAAATATTATACCAATAAAACGGATAATAACGTCGCCCCAACATCCGGGCGCGCCGATAATTCCTTTCGCTGAACTCATAAATACACCTTCGACGTTCGCTTCAAGTCGGTATAGATCATAATATCCCGGGACAGGAACCAGTCATCTTCCCTTCATCCCTTTAGATAGCAATAAAGGGAATCCCTTTAAACGTGGCCCTTCGTCTTATAAATATCAATTTATCCGCGATGTCAAATGCGGTAAGGCCGCAGTTTTCGCGTTATTTAGTAACCGTTTATTTTGCAATCGATTCTCGGCTTTCTTCGCAGCTCTCATAGTTTTCTGAGATGTTCGTTTTGATAACCAGTGACTATTATTTGCTACTATTTTGAAATCTACCTACCATTCATTACGTAATAAAATATATAAATAGTAGGTGTATAGGATCCCGTCGAAATCGGATGTGCGTGGCCGCCTGGCAGCATCTCCATCTCCAGCGCCCGACGAAGTGCACTAACAAGTATTCCCAAAGAGGGTTGACGTCAGGGAGGCGGCTAAACATAAGCTAACTTCGCAACATGTTGTGCCGACTCTACATTAAGTGGGAAAAGGAGAGGAAAATGATGATATAGGATCCCCAAGTACCTACGGCGAAGATCTTCTGGAACCTATAGGTACTCAGATCCTTAAAGATGTCTAATGTGGGTAGTCAGAGGTACATCACAACATTAATAGAATTAAAAAAAAAATAGGATCACGACTGTAATCCCCAAGTGCGGTAGACATCCTCTCAGATCTCCAGATGCTTAGATCCTTTAAAGATGTCTAATGGGGGTAGTCAGAGGCACGTCCAAACATTATGTTTGGCACATGCCCACATTTTGCAGTAGTTAGCATTCCATACGTGACAGGTTGCAAGCCCATCGCCGCTTATTAGAATACAAACTGGTTTCCTCACGATGTTTTCCTTCACCGTTTTGAGCACGTGTTTTTGACACAACATTAATAGCATTCCATCAATTTGTTCTTCATAAATTTGACAACGTTTTCTCGTAGCAAATTGTTATTCTTAAAAACACGTTGAAAAGCAGTTTACTTTCAACTGTATAGAAACATTAACCCCAAGCTACTTTAGCAAACTGTACCTATTTATTTAGTGTCGTCTCTTAGAATTAGTTCATTTATTTATGAGACCGCCCTGTCCTCAAGATAAGATCGGGTAGTGTTTTGTGTGTAAATCAGTCGACATTGACGCATGCGCTAAAGAACTAAGACTAGTAATAAATTATGTCTACAACATAGGAATAATACTAATTTGCTGGTGTGAAGAGATGAGCCGGTTGTGACACCGAAACTCATTATAAGCTTATCTTTATGTTGTGTTGAATCACTGAAGTAACATTGTAGTCAACGCAATGTGACTAGCAAAGTTTTTACTCCGATTGTCATACGAGTTGAACCCAAAGGGTAAAAACGGGACCCTATTACTAAGACTTCGCTGTCCATCTGTCTGTCACAGGGCTGTATCTCATGAACCGTGATAGCTAGACAATTGACATTTTCACAGATGATGTATTTCTGTTGCCGCTATAACAACAAATATTAAAAACAGAATAAAATAAATATTTAATTGGGGCTCCCATACAACAAACCTGTTTTTTTGCCGTTTTTATAGATAATGGTACGGAACCCTTCGTGCGCGAGTCCGACTCACACTTGACCAGTTTTTTTTGTTAAATTGGTATTTACCTCTAATAAATAATCCAAATAAATAAATATTGGTTAGACATTTTGCATAATTTTATCAAGCTTTACATTAAGTAAATCTATTACTATGGGATTCAAAATACTTTTATTATGTAAATACATACAAATAGTAAAAATGTTATAACACTCAGACAAAGAACTATCACCTATGTTCATACAAATGTTTATCCTGACTCGATCTTCATCACAGTGACGCCAATTATTTTTCAGAATACTGATAAAAACTTCTAGTCTGTTTTTAAATGTCCTAACCTTTATATTAAACCCATAAACCTCCCACCAACGCGTCAAAACAAACAGAGGACGACATTACACCAATTGCGAACCGCAAATGCAAGTTGACATTAACATTCATTAAATACCTATGTCCCGACTTAAATTTAGAGCGGCAACAAAAATAGAGCGATATATTACGAGGATTTACGGTACAAATATATGTAAAGTTTGCTGGATATATTATATTTTGGGGTTGGTCCCAAGATGGGGGGCAGACGTGAAAACATTCGTGTACGTGCCATAGCATAATGCCTTCCTAAGGGCGTTGCGATGCTGAGCTATTCGTCTTACAGGAATCTCTAATTCGAAATGCTGATGCGTTTTGAGTGTAGTCTATGGTTGAGTTATAGACAGGAGGCTGAAGTTTGATGAAATACATTCATTAAGGGGCTCCCAGTCGACGATTGCTCTTTTTCGAAACGAAAAAAGAAATACTTCTGAACAAGCCACATCTCCTATTTTTATAAGTATATTACTTCAGGTTTCTACCTAGATTTCTATTAAGCTGAAAACATAATAGCAGAAACTTTTCACGATAAAGATATTATTTCAAAATGATACATGATATAGAAAATTTATATGCGCATCAAAAACACGTGCTTACAACGGTGAAGGAAAACATCGTGAGGAAACCAGTTAGTGCTCTTATAAGCGGCGATGGGCTTGCAACCTGTCACGTATGAAATGCTAACTACTGCAAAATGTGGGCATGTGCCAAATGTTTGGACGTGTCTCTGACTACCCCCACTTGACATCTTTAAAGGATCTAAGCGTCTGAAGATCTGAGAGGATGTCTACCGTACTTAGGGATTACAGTCGTGATCCTATTTATTTTTATTTTTATTTTACAAAGGTAAAAGTAGAGAAACGATTTAGTACTTAACTATCCACACTCGCAATAATAAATCATACAAGATAAACCAAAGTCGGGGAAAGCGACAAAAGCGCGTTTTTCTTCATTACACACGCAAACAAACGTTCGTAGATTTAAATTTTTCGCTTCAAAGTTGTTAGGAGATTAGCAACAAAGCGGCTGAGGCATAGTTGAACTGAAATGCAGTAGCATTGTTCTAATACTGAACATCCAAAATACAAGCATGATCTGCCAATATTTGTTTTGGGAACGGGTGTTGTCTTTATTTGATTAGACTATCCCAGAAAAAGGACTACATTCACTATACCAATGAGGGTTAATTTTATTCATTTATCTATATATATTACTTAAAAAACTAGATATCTTGACTGCACAATATTGTTTTTTTTTGTAATCAGTTTGTTGTAAATAATTAAAATGCAGAATTTCCATTGAAATTGGTTTTTATTTGACGGGCTTGCAACCAAAATGGGTTATATTATGAGTCAGAAATATAGTGTCTGGACGTGCCTCTGACTACTAGGCGTATTAAAGGATCTGAGTACCTGGAGATCTAAGAAGATCTCTACTGTACAGTAAATTTATGTACTGTAATTGAGGATTCCTGAACCTATGCTAGTTTTTAATTATCTAAAAACAACGACTATAATGTGATGAAGTTTAACATCTTAGAGGTGATGAGCTGTATGAGTATATGTGACGAGTTTTACAGAGATAAAACACTGTAAACCCAGTTTACTATGCAAAAGCAGAGGCTGCGATATCTTAAATGCGAATCTGTTGTAAACAAATTCTCGCGCGCGAGGCCAATTTATGAGTTTATTTATCATTAACAAATTATATTTAAGCTCACGGAACAGTTTTTGTAGCTCGCCTCTTTAGCGAGTTCAGCGATGTGGTGGTAAGCGTTTCTGATGCTTATCGTAATTGTCAACAGTAACCCTTTTCAATGCCGCGTATAATTTTTAATTGATGAAGTCTGGCTTAAGTAATGACGTAATTATAAGCGCATACAGCTTTTGTCTTTTGACTTGTAAAACGTTCAAAGTGACCCTTGTCATTTTCAACCGACGAAAAAAGGAGGTTCTCAATTCGACGTGTGTCTTTTTATTTTTTTTGTTACTCTTTTATCTTATTACCTGGTGACTTGATTTGGATGATTTTTTTATTCTGTTGTATAGTCCAAAATGGGACCATATTTTAATATTTATTAAAAATTTAATTTATTTATATAGGACTGGCTAATAATTATGGTCCGCCATGAAACTTTTTTTTTTTGACCATAAATCTTAAAAGCGAATATCGTCGCTTGACTTTTCGATTGGTCGAAACATTTTCGTCGGTTTTTTTTATAGTTTTTAAAACGTAATTATTCATACAACTTTTGTTCATCATTTGGCTTTTCGTAATACGTTCAAAGTCATCATCCTTGTCATTTTTTTTTTGAACTAAATAACCTTTTAAATTTACTTTTCATAAAATAAAAAAGTTCGCTTTCGTAAAATTTTGTTAATTTCCTTTTTATGTGGAAATAAATGCTGCCCATTGCAGTCCTAATTGTCAAAAGTTCGAAACACAATGAAACTTTATTCCAAAAACCGCTATTTAAACACGACATTCACATCCATTTTACACATTAGTATCACCATAACAGATAGCAATCATCCGAACAAAAATATAAAATCTTCTGGAACAATATGAACAATATTTTCTGAGAAGTGAAAAAATGCCCTTCAGGGGAATACACGGAATTTCCGCGACGCAATACAATAGGACCGTTAGGGGCAGGCTGTAATGGAGGGGTTTCACTTCAGGACACGAAATTAGAATCTACCTTGCTGTACAAACAATGAATTTAGCTATTTATCAAATCAATGAAAATGATTATTTTTAAAACTATCGTGGTTAGACGTAACTATAGATTTTGACACGGGTCTTTATATATTACGTGATAAAGACCCGTGTCAAAATCTATAGTAATGAAAACGATGAAAATGAGCTTTACTAAATATATATATATTTATAAGTTTTAATTATTATCTTTTTTTGACTGACTGACAATGCGCAGCCTTACCACAGATTATGGTTGACTTAGTGCGTAGTAAAATAAGAAAATATTTTTTTCAAAATCCAACCCTTAAGACGCTGAAAAGTTTTAATGTAAAATCGCATATCATGAACAAATATCAAACATAATTAATATTCATAAACAAAATGATCAGTTTCATTAATGTAAGCTAAAATAAAACTAGATGAGGTTGCATTTTTCGGTGTGGTGGAGCGTAGGTTAATGTTAATTAGAAAATAACTTAACGCGAGCGTATTCGCAAAGGTACTATCGAACTAGTCGACGAACAAACCGTGCGTAAGAAATTTCTGACGGATGATGTTTTACGAAAGATAACACTCTTTGCAAAATATGACTGGCATCGTGAAACTGTACAATTCAATTTTCACGTCCCGTAGCCTATCGGCCCCAGTACCGAAACCCATCTGCTCCTGCTTCCGAGATTCAATTAAATTTTTACTGAAGATTATCACGCAGACGGTGAAGACAGAAGTTATGTGTCGTCTATTTTGTAGGCAGGTTTTGTATTGCCACGCCTAGTCAGCGTGGTAGATTGGACATAATGTCAGCGTGTACATATTTTTGCTATTATTTTTTTATTGTTTATTAATTTTGCTTCTAAAAAAGGAAAAGGTTCATAATTCGGTTGTGGTTTTTTATATATTTTTATGTTTGTTACCTCTGAACTCCGTTTTTTGTTAACCGATTTAGAGAATTCTTTTTTAAGGTTAGGAGGATGTACGTTCCTTTTAGTCCTATTTAAATATGTAAATAAATACCACCAAAATATCGGGTGAAAAAATAGGGAATGTTTTATATTGGATTTTAATATTACAACATGAATTCAGTTGTGTTTATAGTTATTTTAAACGTAATTATGTAGACTACTGCTAAGTACTGCAAAATGTGGGCATGTGCCAAATATAATGTTTGGACGTGCCTCTGACTACCCCCACTAGACATCTTCAAAGAATCTAAGTGTCTGAAGATCTGAGAGGATGTCTACCATACTTGGGGATTACAATCGTGATCCTATTTTTTTATTTTTTTATCTAGACAGGGTTTTTACAGCCATGCCTAGTCAGCGTGGCAGGTTAGACTAGACATACTGTCAGCGCGTATTTTATAGCTATTTTTGTCTTACATTAATAACCGTCGTCATAATAAATGTGCGCTGCCAACTTTGCGAAAACGTGCGTGCTATGAAAAAACACCAGATATAGATTGTCACTAATATAGATTAATGTAGTAAAAAATTACCACATACTCGTAAGTCCTGCTAACGTATGATAATATAAGTAATTCACTAGGATATGAATGTTTAATTAACATGATACGTATCAAAGTGGCAATTTTTTTCTTCTACTTCCTTATTCAAGATACACTACGCTCATCAAGAACACCGAATAGTACAAGACAAGGGAGAATCGCCGCTAAAATCTCCCATTTTCCTTATAATTGAATAAAAATCCCGTAATTATCATAGATATTCTTCCATAACACCATAACTTACGGCTGTTTGCCCGGAGCAGGATCGTAAATGAAAAATAAACATGCGTGGAGCGTTTTATGCGATATGCTACAAGTACATATTAACAATATTTGTGAGTTCATTTTCTTGCTTGTTTAGCTTACCTACTTGTTTCACTAAGCGACTTCAAAAACAAAAGAGTTCTCAATTCGGATATCAGGTATGTATGTTTTAATATACGGTTACTACATGAACTAACTCGCTTTATCAATAATAATTAAGTTAATTTATTTTTATATGTACAAAGAAGTAAAAAAAACCGGACGCGTGCGAGTCGGACTCGCACACGAAGGGTTCCATACCATTATCTATCAATAACGGCAAAAAAACACGTTTGTTGTATGGGAGCCCCACTTAAATATTTATTTTATTCCGTTTTTTAGTCTTTTTTGTTATTGCAGAAACAGAAATACATCGTTTGTGAAAGTTTCAACTGTCTAGCTATCACGGTTCATGAGATACAACCCTGTGACAGACAGACGGATAGACGGACAGCGAAGTCTTAGTAATAGGGTCCCGTTTTTACTCTTTGGGTACGGAACCCTATAAAACCACACACCATCCACCACTATTATAATGGACGTCTTTTTGATAGTCGTGTAATTTCAACTGAAAACATCAGACATATAATTAATAGCATTTACACCATTTTTATGAATGTTATACTACATTTAAGCCCCAGGCACAAGAGCGACCCCGTTTAAGTGTGTAAAAGTTACAACCTGAAGCTGTGTAAATAACCCTTATTTGATGTAAAAGTTATTTTTATATACATTATTATGTTGAGTATAACCAAAATGCGTATAAAACATTTAATGAGTGAGGCTTGAATAATATTATATGTAAAAAACTAAAGACATAAGGTATGTATAAGGTAGGTACAGGAAGAAATTTCTATATTACATAGGGAATACAGTCTAGCGGAGCATAGGCTATTTTGTACATAAAAAAATGATTTTTTAGATATATTTTTTTACAAGTTAGCCAAAGTTCACAATTAGTTCTCCGCCTCATTACATAACCCAATAACCAACACTACCTAAACAAGCCAAAACAAATTACCATAGGAAAGAGATTCAAAAAAACTTTCTCCATACCCATTATAAGTTCCGAAAGAAAAACACTTTTCTTGCACACGTCGCTCGGCTTTTTTCGCGGCGCACTTTTCTAAGTGCCATAAATCTCTCGCGTAAATAATTGAAGTAATATTTTATGCCAAACATTCGCGGGTGGGGGGTGTCACGGGCCCACCTGACGCCCAGCCCATCTCAACTTGTACCACTTTCCCACTTTAATTTGGTTGCGTAATGTATTTTCAATTACTTCCACAGGAGGCAAGATTTGTGGTCGACTAAAAGATTGGAGCATAATTCTTGGTGACTAATTTACTGGTTCGGTTCTTGACTAGGTTTGTGTTTGTTACTGTAATCTATGCGACGAAATGCTGTTGAGAAACTAAATAATAACAATGAACGAACTAACTAATACTATAATCTAGATTTTTTAATAGACTAAAGAGCAGTTTACGGCAAATTTTTATGTACTGATTATGAACACCTATTCCTTCGTAGAGGCTCGCTCGATTTTAATGGCATTTTTTCTATCGCCTAGGTAATGATCCGATAAAGATATTCAGATATAAAAAAACCTCAAGTATTGAAGTCCAGTTACTTCTATTCATATCTACGAAAAGTTATTTGCCAACAAATTAATTGATATCTTGGTAGGAATACACTCGCAAGTTTAAATATTGTGCATGTTAAAAAACTTCTAAAAGAAAAATAATTAAAACTCGTAAATCAAGAAACAACGTATTAGTTTGTATGTCATCCGAAAAGAGATACAATCGAGTGCAAATAAATCGAAAAAATGCAAAAAAATCGTACACTGCGGGACAAAGAAACACGACATTGTCAGTGCATTTGGTACATTGATCTCACGTCAAAACAAAGCGTACGTATGCTTTTTGAATGCAAGCGAGCTTTGATAGCCGACCTTTTGGCCATGCTCAAACCAAAAGCAGGTTAGACGAGCCGAAAAAATGTTGGAAGCAAGTAATGTTGAATTTCAATGTTAGAAGTACTATTAACTCTCGTACCATTGACACTAGTACCAGCATCTTCATCTTGAAATGGCAATACGTTATGGTACGAATTACATTGATGACAAAAATCTGGCAGATGAAATATTTCTATCGATTTTTACAACGAAAACTTTACAAAAATGATAATAATCTTTAGTAACTGTCATTATTTATGTCTGGATCAAGCCAATGACGCTGCAAATTTATATTATTGAGTTCTAGGCGCAAATTCTTACTGCTATATTCACCACAATTACTAACTGTATAAAAATCCGAGTACACTAGCAAGCCATAACTAATTACATAACATATTACTACTGCCATAACACGTTACTGTTACCAACAACCACAGAGTGTACCGTGTGTACGTGGTAAGATTTTCGCGAGCGGCTCGCAGCCAACGTGAATGCTCGTTGAGAAGTCGAGAGCGAAAACCGTGTCATGCGTACACAACGCATGACACGGTTTTCGCTCTAGAAAAAAAATATATTAAAAAAACCAATGTGCAAATAAGAAGATGGACTCTTAAACTAAGGCTACCTGTATGTCAGAAGTCAGTTCTTCCCAGTATAGGTACTAAAATAATGGTTTATAATAGAAAAATGTGTTTGTATATTAAATCATAAAGTATTCTAGATAAATTTAAATTAAAAGCATAACAAAAGTACTAATTTAGATAGATAGACTAATGTGTGTATGTGTGTGTAAATTTGTGAAAGTATACGTGTTATTGTAATACAGAAAACTAGTCTTCAACTTCATCATAGTTGTAGTTGTTGAGCTGTATCTGTTTGTTTACAGTTACTGCTCGCTAGTACATGGCTTGGAGCTTATGCGCTGGTGCAAAGTCGCATTCAACCTGATTTTATATTAAATTCAGCCATCGAGGTCGCGATACACTCCCGCTTCATAAATAAACGCTCACTTTTTCACTTCCAATGGGAAATTTATCATTTTGTTCCACTTTTTTTCCTTTTTTCCTCCCCACTTTTTGTACATCTTGGATCACACTTTTAAAAGCCATTTATTTCTCGGTTCGACGTTCCATAACGTTTCGCGGGACCCTGATGAAGGTATCGTTATGTGGTATCTGATAATAAAATGCTTGAGTTGGTTGATTCGATTTGCATTCGTTTAGGGTTGATATTTTTTGGAAAATGTCTTTTATGAGTATGTGAGAGTTAAAATGTCGAGTTCGCTTATTTATTGGTCTGTAGATTTTTATCAGACGATAGATCAGTAATACTTATGATTACGATTTTTCTGGCTCAATTATTATTTTACGTGTTAACTTGGAACATAATATTTTATTTTAACACCTAAAAATGTCACCAGAACTTGGCGAGATTGTTTCATATAAATCAAAAGCTATTTTTGTTGTAATGCCATTAATACAATGACGATACGATTTTAAAATAACCTTCACTTCAATCTTTTATACTATTAACGACTATTTAGATACGCTTTGAGCGAACAAAATATAGAATGAATGATGCGATGCGACGGTATTCTATTTTCAAAAATATTTTGAATGAACCAAAACGTGACTAATGAAGCGAACGTCCTTTGTTCGGAGTCGAGTTGTTTTTGAACGAACTTATTGTGTTCTTTACATAACACAAGTGGACTATAAACAGCATCTCGCCTCAATAAGTCATATCGTGTAATGAATAGGGGCGATTTGTTTTGAATCCGTCTAAATTTATGGACAATATTGGAGCTTTTCACGCGCGTCTCTCGCGTCCTAAGGCTTTTGTAGTCGTTTTTTCTACTCTTTTTATGCTATTTTTTTTGTTCAACACTGACATTTTACGAGTTATTAATTGGTTGTCACGGGTTTATTTATTTCTCTATTTTGACAGAGGTTTTTCGCCGTATATTATGGAGGTCGGATTGAAAATCTATCATATTCAGGTTGTCGTAAATTTTACGTGATATAGTGGGTTTACAAGGTAATAATTTTGCGAATGCGTCGCACAGTGCGGACGGATGTGACGTGTTAAATAACGACTCTGGATATTAAAATGGCGGATGAATATTCATTTTAATGCTGTAAATTTTATATTTTTTTAATTCCGATATCACATTGCTTACATTTATTATTGTAGCAATTATATTATTGATAATTAATTATATTTTATATAAAAGCTTTATTAACCGATTTGTATATAAAAAAAAACTTGCGAACATTCAAATACGCGTTTAATTGACGTGCTGCGTAAGTTTAGAATGCGTCGCATATCATATTATTTCGGAAATAGTTATTTTTATGTTATATCTCTGAGAGCAAGTACAGAGTAAAAGATATTATCGATCGATAGGTGTTTTTGACTTTGTACATATCCTAATACTCGCTGAAAGGTCTTCATCCGACATTTGGTTGGAATAAACCGTACAGTGCTAGAGCTTTGATAGCGTACATACTGATTTACTAGAGAACTTGAACCTTTCTCTTACGCAACACTAACATACATTATGAATGCGCGAAGGTCTGTCTGCTATTTCCCCGTCTTATATAGGTACTTTTTTTCGCCCATAAACCATTGTTGGCTGCTTTATTCCTTGATTTATAAGAGACGTTCGAAAGACAAATAGCAGGATTGTGTTCCAAATTTTTAAAGCCACATTTCGTTTCGCTCGTGGCGCCCCCGCCCGATGGAGGTAATACCTTATTGGGTGTAGGGGGTTTTGATGCTTGAAATGGTTAAGACTAACTTAGGCTACGCAGATCGACATACCTACTCGACTATCCTATCGACTACCTAACGACTACATACCCGAAAGTCAGTTAAAAACAATAGCTGGTACCTATACAGGTTAATTTTTATTTTATTTCAAGTAGATCACTCGTTTTTATTTTTATCGCAGTAACGGTAAAATTTGGTTATATAGGTTATGTTAAGCAAACCGTTATTCACATAGATTACTAGTTTTCCTAATTAAATACACAATCAGAATGATTTTTATTATCCTTCAATAAAATGATCGCAATGGCGATCTGTGAATATTTACGCAAAACCATTGCGATAATAAAACCTTCAACTTGATGGCAGTAGCTAAACGGTCCGCTACGATGGTTCTAAAAGTATCAAGACTAAAAAGAAACTGTTCCTGGATACTAAAGTAGGTACATCCCTTATTAAAATGTGTTTTCCAAGCGTCTTCCCGCTGCTTAGCCAGAGCGCCACCTATCGGCCTGTTAGAAAGATTTAATGTGAAATTTTCTCATTTCTATCGGGTCTTACAGCAGAATTTATTCCGGTTCCACGGATCTTTTTTCCATACGATTGTACTTCGAAGGATTTATTCGTGTCTTGCTGAAAGAGTACCTACCTGCTCACATGGCTTGATTTTAATGTTGATTGCTATATAAATTATTGAGGATGAGACGTACCTACTTAGAACCTAGACGTCATGATTATGCAATAAAACATTTAAAAAAATATAACATCTCTCTCTCCGGCGTTACAAATATGAGTGTAAATATGAGTATGCGTCAAATTAGTAAAGCATGCATGCTGAATATTAAAAAAAACTTTGTAGGTGTTCATATTTAATTTAAAAAACGTCACATGCTAAGACGCAAGAAATATTTTTATTAGTTTTGTTAGACACAACGCGTAGTTTTATATGAGTTTAGATCATTCAAAAATAATTTATTTTTTAAACTGAAAAGCATGAGAATAGAGAAATAGCAAAGCATTGTTTATCTGTCTGGTATTTTACGGTAAACACGATTTTATTTTATTTGTGGGTTGTTTGTCACATCCACAGCCAAATCATTTACCAATTTCCATAAAACTTGCCGAAACGGCTTCACTATCCGATTGGGAATCAACACGTGAACATTCCTCGACTTAATTTTTACCCCATAAACGCACCCCACAAATCGCGATACGGTATGGAAATTCGGCTTTCTCCGTCGGCCATTCGGCAATATTCGGTAGAACGTGCGTCCCGCACTAAATTGCCTATTTATTCTTAACTTCATATATTACTTTGCGCGTGTTGTCTGCACAAAGCAATATTTATTGTTTGACCGTTATTGCGTCAAATGACGTATTGGTATCGTAATAACGGATACGTAAAGTATGGCGCGTGCGTGACGGAACCGCTGCGTCGATACTAGGCTAGTTGCAGTTCATGAACAGAAACCTACCAAAATATCTGAAGTTCTACTCGTAATATCTACCGATACTGTTAACATTCATTCATTCATTACATTCATTGCGTTCTCTATATGAAAATAAAAATAGAATCACAACTTTAATTCCCAAGTACCTACAGCAGACATTCTAGGCGCTCAGATCCATATGGCATAGTATGTGGCATAAACAAATATTTTGATTTTAAGAAAATATTTTGAAGGTTATCATAATAGTTGCCGATCATGAAAATCGTAGTCGTATGGACCCCAATCTACCAGTCTACCCATCCGTAGCTAGAGTTATCCGCTAGATCATACAAACTTGTTTTAGTCATTAATAGAGGATCATACAAAAATAATAGATTTAGTGGATAATAAAGTATTCTAGGAGTAGTAATTTATGGGTTAGGGACCGATATAGACCCCTTCAATGACGATAATTCGGACTTTTCTTGGTTCAGCTGTGGCAAGAACAAATTTTCCATTACTTTGACAAAGTGGTGATTATATAAATTAAGACAATGACTGATCCATCACCAAGATCACAATCACTTTCACCAAGTGAAAAAGTCAAAGAAATTATATTCAAATTCGGTAACTATTTCAGTTATTATTAGTAACTATTTAGTTAGTTCTAGATTTTTCAAATATCAATTTAATCTCCAAGTACGGTAGACATTATCTCATTCTTGAAAAGTCTAAAGATAGTTAAAGACGCGTCAAAAATTACATTTGACACACGTCGGTTTAGTAGTAGTTTGCAATTTTATGCTAATTAGTTTCCTCGTGATATTTTCCATCCCTGTTTTGATAAATAATGCGTTTTATAAAATTTTCAAATAAAAAAATCCATCAACGAACCTAGGGCATTTGAAATCAATATAGATAGGTACACACGGCCATCCTGGTGAAGGAGGATCCTTCTAATCTTTCCATCTCTCTTGATCACGGAAGACTTCTAAAGCAAGTTTTCCATCAAACAGAAGACAGAACTGCCAGACCGAAAAAATAACAGCAATTTTACGCTTTCCCGAAAGAATAGGAATAAGTTGACAGTGACTTTGCTCCTGAATTATGTTTCTCAAGATAAACGACGCAAGCGAAATGAAGTCGCACCCCCTCCCCCCTCCTGCTACTACGCCCTCTGGTAGCACAACGCGAACATAAATTTTGAAAGAAAAATCCACGTTCTTTGAATGTGTGATTTGAATTTTAATTGAATTGGTTTCCAGTTTTTATTACTCATCAAAATCTACTCTCAATCCTCAAACTTCACATAAGAGGAGTGCTAGTTTTTCTTTTCATAAAAATATAGTAATTTTTAAGTCGAAAAAAGAGAAACAAAATTATGATTTGGTTTACGAGTATATCGCATTTCTTTATCTAAAATAGGTATTCTTGATTGTTTGCAATGACATCACCACCCGATGAAAGATACTAATTAGAAACAATACACGATATTCCTAGGGCAGGAGGCAAAACTGTGTAAGAAAAAGAATGAAATCTAAAAAGAATAAACATGCTATTTTAATCCGAATAATTTAGCTATTTAAACGAATATCTTCGTTGTCAAGTAAATGTAATGTAGATGGAAGCAAAGCTGCAGGCGAAAGCTTGTACGAGTAAATGCATTATTTTAAACATTTAGGTTAATAGTTAAGGTTAACATAACTTGCACTTTTCGATTCTCAGTAAGCTTCGTACATAGGTAGGTACTTAATAAACTATGGATGTTTTCAACCGACTTCAAAAAGGAAGAGGTTATCAATACTTCCGAGATGGTCCCATTACCACCAAGTCAGCATCTGATGATGGGATCCCAGGGAAATCGAGAGAAACCTTCAAAATGTATAGGCATTGATAGTGGTTTTCAACTAGAACCGAGTGGAGGGCTAGCCGGGGTAGGGCTCCTAGATCTCGCGGAGGGGGGAGCCCCCCCCCCCCACTACAATTTTTATTTACAAACATGAAGTCGGTTTTGGTTTTAGTTTTTTAAACGTAATTATGTATAGGTTGTTATGAACAATAGCACAGAGTATATTTATTATTAGTAAAATCTATAAATAAATAAAAATCAATGCCAATTTTCGTTATAATTTTATAACTCAAGAACGGGCTCACCTATCCAAACCAAATGCTTAGGCTTTGTTCGGACTATTTAGTAGATGGTTTATGTGAAGTTTGCACAAAATCGGTAGAGCGGTTTAATTATGTTTTTAATATTTCACTTTATACGTAGCGAAGCACGTACCTTGCCGCTAGTCTACTATAATAATTGTACCATCATAATGGTTCAAATGAAAACAACATAAATTGCAAAGCGTCAATCTATCACTCAAAACTTAACCATTTAACACTACCTATTACAAAAACTCTTCGTAACATAATCGAAAAACTCCCAAAACAAATCCATTCTTTTATCTTTAGCACGATAGATCGCCTCTTTTTCTGTGTTTTTCCATTCATAATGCGCTATCAGAAGAAATATATCTATTGCTGACCTGTATTATTGTCATAGGGATATTTATACGTTCATTTATTTTGTCAGCCCCTCTTATTTTCCGTTCGAAGCCAATCCGATAGAGACTGTTGAAAATTTTTCGTAAGCAGCTATACATCTTGTCGCGAGTCCTATCTCTGGGCGAACATTCGACGGCCGCCCCTATACTTGCGTCACAGAATTTAACCGGTAGATGTGACATACTGACTCGTACAGTAACCTACCCAAGATTCACACGTAGACCTATCAAATGAGCAACTTACCGAATTGCAAAAATACATATGTTTTGATTTGTAACTTTGATTGAAGAGAATGCGAAATACCTGTTACAGGTACATTATATTTTTATCGTGGAATTGAGAATACAGATAAGTAAATTAGCTTATTGAATTAGCCTAATTATATTATTAATATAACAGAAAAGTCCTGTTTAGTTAACCTAAACTAATTGGTAAATACTTTTGATTCAAAAAGTTTTTCTTTGAACAATCAAATGTACTCTGTTGCGCTAGTCAACTCTATAGTGATTAAATTAATAAAATATGTAGTAACGCTGATCATTTGACATGCGAAAGTTACTAAACTATATACAATAACTAGCTGACCCGTGCCCGCTTCGCTGTGCGTAAGACATATCTAATACCATCGTGGACTTTTTTTGTAGACGTTTTTAAGGTGTACAATACTGTAGTACATTATTTTGATATATCTCGTGGGGTTCAGCCAGCATTTGCAATGTAAGCGCAAAAAAATGTGTTTATTTACGACATAACATTAGAAACCTCTAAAATTATCAGTGTTTCTCTACTATATTATGCATTATACATATAAACCTTCCTCCTGAATCACTCTATCTATTAAAAAAAACCGCATCAAAATCCGTTGTGTAGTTTTAAAGATATAAGCAAACATACTTACGCGGGAAGCGGAAAGTGACTTTGCTTTATACTATGTAGTGATGATACAGTACAATGCTTAGCTTAATACCTTTTGTAAGTTAAAAATTGACTGCCTTTCACAGAGGTTTTGAGTTCTTAGGCATTTTCCAGTATCACAATGTCTTCTCTGGTTGTTCATGTCTGCTCTCTCCCTCGCCGCCCGCGCGAGCCTGTCCCAGCTAAAACCACTTGTGCCAATTTTCTCGGGGACTCTTTCCACTTTACTTGAGCTTCCACACTCACCGAAAATAACGGAGTATTTTCACTTTTCCTGGAACATAAAATGATTTTTATGACCTGTAAATTAAAGTTTGTTTTTGTTTGCACGATTGTGTCGCCTTAGCACGTTTTTGATAAGGTGTATCAGGGTTTTGGGGTATATTTGGAGGCCTAGGTATTTCTTTTCCCGCCTTTACTAATGTCTTTTGGTTGTAATGAGAAGAATTTAGTGGAGGTTTATTTTTAATTTGATATTTGGCAGAGGCTTTTGGGGATCTCATCTTGTCTTAATTTAAAAAAGTGTCTTAGAATAATAAAGTATTTTTGAATGTTTCTGTTTTCTATTGAAGTGAACAATAATGAGTTTTACATTTTTATTTTTTTTATTTTGCAAGCCTTATGTCGTCCTCGACAGTCTCGGAGTTCCTTGTAAATAAGGTTGTCGGAAATCTACTATGACCATACCTTTTTTTACAACTAAGCATCATTACCATATTTGTATGTAATGATGCTTAGTATGAAGGGTATGATAAGGATAAGACTAAACTTAGCACCTGCGCCACCTGTAGTGTTAAGTTAAGTTGGCGGATGTAAAGACAATGAATTTGTAGCGATTCGCGATCTACGAATAATGCGCGAAGTTTTTGTTATAATGTGATGGTACATGCCATTACAGCATATAAAAACCACTTTTTACATTTTTAGCACCAAATCAAAAATTTCTTACATATTTAGTAACACTAGAGTATATACCTAAATAAAGGACCGCATGTTTTTATGATATAATTTTTACCACATTTTCTGAGTTGATACATTCTCTACCCATACAGAAACTGTAATATTTTTTGCATTTTACGACACTGAAGAAGCTTGTTCCAGACTTAGTTCTCACACGAAAAATTTAACATTTATCATTTCTTAGTGACCCTGTACACTGACCATTTCTAAGAATGGTACAAACCCGTTCTGATAAGATTTTGTGGTTAGCTGTCGCTATTTGGGTTTCACGTCGCAACCCCACTGTATTAAACTAGCTATGTGTCACTTAAATTCGGCTTTTACTCCAAAATTTGCTGTTCTGCTAAATCCTTAATATCGTGTGTTAACAGGAACTATAGTGCAGATCTTTTGATTATGTGTGCTGTTTTCAAAAATCAAACAAAAAAACTCAAGAGTTAATCAACTAAATAGCGATCTGAGGCGAACACTTTCGAATAAAACAGCTCAAAAAAACTTTTTTTGAACGAAATGTTGTTTTTTTTTTTTTTGTGGGCATTTTTACACAGCCCAAACGAAACGAAGCTTGTAAAATACTTCGAGCTACTAATGTAGTTTGGGGTTGTGGTTCTCATAAGAACCAGTTTTCTGAATTGATTCGGTTGCTTGATTTTAGTTACGGATAGTCATGCGGGGTTAAAATAAATAGAATCACGACTGTGATCCCCAATTACGGTAGACATTCCTCTCAGATCTTTAGACGCTTAGATCCTTTGAAGATGTCTAGTGGGGGTTAAAGTATCGCCAATAAAAAGCTATTTTAAGTGTAAGTTCTGAGTGTCTTCGAAGTGAAACGTTCACAATCACCAACTTTGCCTCCTTCTGTGACTGTAGTTAAATTATAAGCGAGCGTCATAACTCTGGGCCTCGACCTTAGGCCGCGGCTACACCGAGAGCTATAAATCTCAGCTGTCAGGATCAGGTGACACCACCTTCTTTATGTTTTTTCCCAAGCCATTTTACGGGAAAGATAGAAATCTTTACATATTTTGACGCTGCTTTACGGACTTGATTCTCAAATTACGTGTGTTCATTACATAATACTGAGAATGGACAAGTTTTGTTTGGGTTTCATGGCTAGCTTGTAGGAATAGGTGTTCCACATTTTAATATGTTAAAAGTGAGTCATTCGTCATCATACAAAATCTACACCACAGCTTCACATTAGCTTAGCTTAATGAAAACTACAAAGGAAAATTAAAGAATATAGAAATACATAATAATACCTATATACTAATGCGGGCATGTGCCAAATATTATGTTTGGACGTGCCTCTCACTACCTCTACTATACATCTTTAAAAGATCTAAGCGCCTGGAGATCTGAGAAGATGTCTACCCTACTTGGGAATTACAGTCGTGATCCTATTTATTTATTTTTATTTTTAATAACAGAAGTAGAGAAATATCTTAATGTAGAGGAGACCTTGTTTCTTTTAAAGATCATTGTATTGTGTCCTCATTTTACACCAATTTTATAAGTATGAAGTAAGTCTAAAAAGTATAACTTTTATGATTTTCACTTACTTTTATCTTCTTTTAGTTGTTCATGTACTTGTTCAAACATACAATTTTCAACGTAATTTTGTACATGTCTCATTATAAACCATAGGTACGTCTCGAGCCTTATTTATAAGTGACTTTAAAAAGAAGGAGGTAAGTATTCAGTTCAGAAACTATGTATTTATTTTTAATTTCATAAAAATAAATAGGATCACGACTGTAATCCCTAAGTACGGTAGACATCCTCTCAGATCTCCAGACGCTTAGATCTTTTGAAGATGCCTAGTGGGGATAGTCAGAGGCACGTCCAAACATTATATTTGGCACATGCCCACATTTTGCAGTAGTTAGCATTCCATACGTGACAGGTTGCAAGCCCGCTTGTAAAATACTAACTGGTTTCCTCGCGATGTTTTCCTTCACCGTTTCGAGCACGTGTTTTTGATGCGCATATACATTTTTCGAACAGAAAAATCCATTGATGCACGCCAGGATTCGAACCCACGACTTTCAGATTGAAAGTCGAGGTACCTCCCACTCGACCCCGTTATTTTACAGCAAAATGACTACTACAGACACACTTACAGCTTCTTATTAAATACACGTTTAACATCCCACGCAAAATTCTGCTTAAGTACCACTGTCTCAAGCAAAATGTGATATAAATTAAGTGGTTTATGTCTAAACAATGAGGTATTGTCGGCTTTATGAATCACCAATCTTAATATCGCTTACACTCATCCACATTTGCAAGTTTGCCTCCTGCACACCAATATCTCCCTGTCTCAGAGAATAAACGACTCATATACTTCATCATAGTAATAGAAAGTAAACTCTACCAACATATACATAAAGACAATTATCCGTTGCTACGAAGCCGATAATATTACTCAACAAATCGTCACGAATAGTTTCCACAACTGCTAAATCTGAAAGATACAGTCCTAAATAAAGCAGCATGGATTTTGAGAATACGACGTAACGATACAAAAACTTGTGTGCTTTTCCATTGCTCGTTTTTCTTCAGTTTTCCTTAAAAGTAGAGAGATAGACCAGCAATGTACAAAACATAAGTAGATACAGAGAAGTAGCTGAGTGTACTGACTGGCGTTGTGTGCCCTGCACCGCAGTGGGCAAAACGAAAATATATTACTTTTCCGAAGATTTAGGAGTGTTTGGACCGAACAATAATGTCCGGCTTTTGTGGAAAGAGATAGATGGCAATGCATAGGTTACATGGAGCGAAGGTTTTTCTATTGTGGACGAATAAAACTCAGAGCGTAACGTTGCGGACGCTGTTATTAATAATATTTATGCTTTCTCTACATTACTCAGCCTATTGTTAAAGAGAAAAGATTTCCCGTAATTTGTGTCTAGGAAAATTCGCACAACTAATATCAGAGACAATATGTTCACAATAATATATTTGGACAGAACCTAAGTTACTTTTTCTAACAAAAGACATTTTATCTAGAAATATCGAGAGGAACTATTGTTTTTATCATCTCTTAAGCTCTAAGATGGTCCTATACAGCCATTATTATATTTATTAATATATTTATAAACTATATTCTATCCGCGGTTTTGCTCACGTGGTACCCAGATATATTTAATATTAAATTCTATATCAGATTACAAACTATGACTGTTCTAAGTTAATCCAAATTGGTTCAGTCTTTGCGGCGTGATTGTATCACAAACACACATCCAACAAGCTTTCGAATTTATAATATAATTACGAATAGGTAAATGTAGTATGGTCGTGCCGGAGAATGCTTTGGATGAAGTAAATTTGTATGGAAAAACAAAAAAAATACAATGTTTTTATTTCATTGCACGTAAGCGAATTTTAGAATGATAAGATTACGAGTAATAAACGTTTTTGAAGAATGCAGAATCGTTTTTTTTTCAAAACCGCAAATTCTACCTTAATTCTTAATTCTAGCTATTCTCCGCTTCTCTAATATATGTAGTTCGTTACATAATCATACTAGCTACCTAAATAAAGACAATTTTTTTAAATTTGATGGTTTTCGATTAATTGCAGTTTTATCTCTTTTTCCGTCTTATCCGGGTAGACTCAGCCCATACAAAACGTCAATAATTTCACTTATCACCTTAATAGTTTGCAAGAAAATGGTGGACATTTCGAATTTAAGACGGTCTTAATCCCACTTCGAAACCTTATAGTGGAAAATCAGTCTTATCAATAATACTAGCATAATTATATAATAAATATAACTAAATATTTAAAATATTCATGTAACATCCGGCTAATTTCAATACCATTTGTAAAACCACGTTAGAAATTGGGACGCGAATGACAATTGCGGAAGCGCTATATCAACAATATCGTGATTTATATGAACTGCGTTTCATGTATTTGTATTCATATTTATTTTAGTGGCATAGAAAAGCAGAAAATGCTTTATAACATACTAGCAGTCTGCCCCGGCGTCGCACGGGTGTAATAATGATTTTATGGCTAATTTTTGGGTTACTTGGGTTACATTATCGAAGTTTTAATATGAATCCCTAATAGTTAGACATATGGTATTCCGGACTTTTTTGTAGATATTGATGTCTTCTATAAAACTGTAGTACACTAGTACTAGTTAGACGTGACTAACCCCTTTAGACATCTTCAAGGATCTGTGCGCCTGGAGATATATTTTTTTTTATTATATACGGTTTCCCTTGTGTATTACCCGGAAAAAGTATTTGTTTTAACCCAGCTCATAGTCTTTTTAAATACAAAATTTCAAAAATCTAAACTTTCACATTTATAATATTGGTGTCTTACTGTCTAAGCTTTCACATTTATAACTTTGAAATCAATGCAAATATTTAGGAATAAAACAAAAAAAAAACACTTACATAAAGTTTAGCTTGTCGAGGTTTGAACTTGCGTCTCCATGCAACCTTGCATCTTTTTAAAGTTTCATAATAATTTCCCACACTGCATTTCATATTCAAACATGATATAAATACCGCTTACCGTTTATAAGGAAACAATCGTAAATAATCCAGATAACCACAACCTACTTATAATTTGTCAGTTGGCATGTCGCCGGACAGTGAAACTGCGCACACGCATCGTGCTTCGCAGGGGAATTGCTGATTAAACCAGCCCTATTAGGTATACGACCCTTTTGTACAACCTTCAAATTCACAACAAGATGACTCATAAACTGCACCGTATTGCTATGTACGTAGAGTTGAAAATGTTTTTTCTAACATGACTTATGTACTTGAAGTATATATGGTTAGCATAGCAATAGAAGTAGGCATAGAATAGAAGTTGAAAGGTATAGGTCCGTGATTAGAATATAAAAATTCAAAGCCATTTATGAACACATTTTTGTTCCTATTCCAAACTGTGAGCATGCGGCAAATGTAATACTTGGACGTGTCTCGGACTACCCCTTTTGGACATAGTGTTGCGAACGCCTGGAGGTTTATAAGAGAATCTCATTTGTACTACGGAAACTAATAGGATATCTTCCCTTCTCGGGGATTACAATAGTAATTAATATATCTGATTCTTTTCGACTTATAATTAATTATTAATAATCAACTATAGGTACTTACCTATAACTACTTCACATTATTACAACAACGGGAAATTACTCACGTAAATGATAAATTGTCAATGAGGACACCGACAATGTTTCGATTCATCTAGAGAATCTTCTTCAGGGTGAGTGGACCATAACGCGCGCGCTACCCTGCTCGCATTGCCAGGGTAGCGCGCGCGTTATGGTCCACTCACCCTGAAGAAGATTCTCTAGATGAATCGAAACATTGTCGGTGTCCTCATTGACAATTTATCATTTACGTGAGTAATTTCCCGTTGTTGTAATAATGTGTAGTACAACTCACGAAAGTTTTGAAACTATAACTACTTATTTTTAACTATTCAATAAAATCACATGGATCACTTTGAAACGTCTTAGGAGCTCGATGAAACTACGCTTATTCCTCGCGATCAAGCCTAGAAGAATCAAGCAACAAACACGGCTATCATATTTTTCAATGATACATTCCTTAATGCTATGTAGAGCTCCAGTGTGGTGCCGTAAAAACAAGGTGAAGGCTCAAACAAGAATAATAATTTAAGTACTAACCAAGTACATAAAACAATAAAAAAAATCTAAACATCTTCAGCACAAATTTTAAAAGCAGCACACGCTGATATAAATAAAACCTAATGATGAAAGAACTATTTAATAAGTAACAGTTACTATTTAATAATATATTCAAAATAAGCTTTATACCGTTGGCTTAAGGTTCAAGTTAACCTGAATTACCTGAAAGTACGCGACGCTAAATCTCTTGTAACTTATGTCTACGCCGTAGAGGGGACTCGTTGAAATCTTTTGTATTGAATTGTTTTAATTCGTAGATCTTGACTATTGTGCACGACGAAAACCTTTTTTGATTATTTATGAAAACCTTTTTTGATCGTTTAATTTTGAATTTAAATTAGAACGTCAGTTTTGAGAAAATAAAGGCAGAGAGAAAAAGCGATAAAAAGTGGTTTTGTATTTTTCCTCGAAGAATCTGAAACGAGGCTTCGCGATGCTTCCAATCAGAACAACTATGTTTTTTTTAATATTTATTAAAATGAGGCTAGACGATCAAAGACTAGCTTACATCCGCTTCTTTGCTCGCATGGTACCTACTTGAATAAAAATAGCCTAGGTATATGCTTTTCCAGGTTCTATTCCAGTTTTTTTTCCAAATCTGTGTGATTAAAACACAAACATCCAAACTGTCAAACTTTCACAATTGTAAGATTAAAATCTTACAAATAAATAAATAAATTGTTATAAGTATTGAAATGTAGGTACGATCAAAAAGACTACATTAATTGAAATTTTCTTAAAATTGTTATAACTTTTTTAATACGACCTCTCAGCTTAGATCTGTGCTGTAGATTGTGAGTTCAATCTCACTCAAGACAAAATATTTATTTTGTGTGATGAACTAATTTTTTTTTCTATACCTTTGGGTACCGTCTTACAATTTGCATATCTACTCAAGTACCTACATAAATACCATGTTGCAAAAAAAAGTAGGTACCTATTTATTTAAGCACCTAGGTATTCCATCAAATGGTAAACTGGTTCCTTAGTACCTATATGTTTTGCTTAACTTTGGGGTCATATAGTTTGAAAAAATTACCCTACACCCAATTTTGAACCAGCGGTCTTAGAATTCAAAAGTGCGTCTATTTTACCTCTACAAAGATTAATGCTTCGCAAACTCCATACAATTTGCTTGATACTCGAATTCGGTGCGAAGTATGCCAGTGTAATTTATTGGCGGTAGGGCAACTCTCATTAAGGACAGGGTTACCTCGCCACCTGTAGAATGATCCGCCCGGATAGATTTATTGTTCATTACAACTTCTGTTTTTGCTGTTCTGTGGTTTTCTATTATTAGAATTTATTACGCATATTTTTTTTCATTTGTTAAAATTATACATTAAAATAGCATGTTCTTGACTTTTAGAAACAAATTTACTTTTAAATAACTAAATTTATTTTCGCTTTTCAAAGATTTTTTTTTTCTTTTCATAAAATATGCAAATATTATACTCGGTTTAATGTACCTTATTTTTTTTTAATTTATCTAGAAAAACATGAGATATTTTCATAATTTCAGTCGACTCCTCTCCACCTGGTGCCGACGACGCCATGCTCCCGACTGCCGCGTCCCACTGTACGCGGCACGCGCACCGCCCATAAATATGTCACAGCGCACGTCGCGATTTACGACCTCTCGCTCTAACGTACCCATAACTTAGCCAAACAAAAGGGAAAGCTATAACGCTCATCGGTCCCATGCGGATAGTTTAATTTACGCACACAGACGTGAGAATTGAGCTAGTATGCGATTTGTAAGGCCAGTGTGCAGCGGTTTTTCAGATGAATTGCAGAGTTTTGTAAGAGCAATGTTGCTAAAAAATGTAATGATGCCAAAATGTTCAATTTAATTTGCAAAAACAAAGTTGACCTTCGGTTTTCTATTTTTTGTATGTAAAACTATGGAAAGAATTGTCTGAATATTATGCATGTGCTGTGCAAGTCTTGTTCTCGGGGTATCAACGGACTCGCTACGCTCAAACTCGGCGTCGGTAGAGAGTCTAATGGCTTTATCTCTTTCTAACACACAATTCCCAGATCGTAAATCTCGAAATGGCCGCATGTAGGTTACGCACGCCGTCCGCGAGGTACCGAGGGAGCGCATAAACTATAGTTTTCTCTGTTTTATTACGTGTTTCACTGTGCGATAAAGGAGATCGGACTATTCCTGGGGAATCAGCTGTTTGGGGCATGCTTTAAACGCGCAGAGGAATGTGGCGAACGAAATGTGACGGTGAAACGCTACGACTGTTGCTCTACTTTGTTTTGTTTGATTACTACTAAGATGAGTTTCAATCAGAGTTGATCCTATAGGGTGAATTATATTATTGATCACTTTTATGAATAGTCATTACAGATATTAGTTTTATGTTTTGACGAGAATACCGTCAACGGGTATGTACCTAATACATAATTACGTTTTATTTTTTGTTGTCCGTATATTCCCGTGTTGGCTGACTCAGGCCTAGAGAGAGATTTCTTGTCTTTCGAATCCTGGCTTTATACTTATTTTTTTAATATGTGACAAACCTACTTACTTAGACAGCTACACTCATATTGACCAAGTTAAGATGATGGTATTGGTGTTGGACAAGCCAAGTCCGTCTAAAATCATGCCGGCGATTAATCTAATCAAATATAATAAAATTCTCGTGTCACACAGTGTTTGTAACCAAACTCCTCAGAAACGGCCTGACCAATTTTTTTTTTGTGTATATTTGGTAGGTATGAGAATAGGTCGCAAAGTTTATTTCGTACCGTTTTTTGGAAAATCCAGCTTAAAGTTCGGAAAAAACTAAAAGTTTTCTATGGGATTATTAAAATATGTGAAGCAAATTCTATTCTATTCTATTCATCGGCTTTTTAGGTTTTTTTTATTAATAGCTAATATACCGTGCCGTATTCAACGATAGATATATCTTATTATACAACTTTCAAAAGTCTGTAAGTGAAAACCAACGTTCTGCTACTTAATGCGATTAGGAATTCGACTTTGGTGTGAATAGTTGGTAGGTAGGTTTACCGCAAACCTCCTACTTTTTGCTTTACCTACCTACCCACTCAGTGGCAGCAAATTCGGTGAGCAAGAGCAGTAGAGAGTGAGAGCAATGAATAGGAATCTGACCAAGGTTTAATCGTAACTTGCTTTATAGTAGGTACCTAGATAAAAAGTAGAATATGTATAGATTATACATAAAAACTGAAACATAGGATCTTATGATTAAATTATAAGTCTATAAACTGGCTTATTTATTACTCCAGCATCAGATATGACTCTCAAAAAGGTTCTCAAAATTTTACAATATTTACAAAGCCATTTTTAAACATTGGGGTCTTCAAAAAAAATTATATTAAAAAACATATAAGAGTTGTAGAGCTCCTAATGCAGTGCAGTACATCATACCTTTTCCCATCACCAAGTAGCATTGCTGTTTCAGTTTAAAGTGAAATGATTATTCGCTTCAAAGGGACATTGTTCATATAGTGTATGATACGATATGGTTGACGAATTGTTATGGCTTGATTAGTCGAGGTCAAACTTAGTCACGGTAGAGGTTGAAATCAAAATATTTGAAATGTCATCACTTCATCAGTCAACTAATCATTACAATAGACGATAACTGGTTTGGTAAGTCATAGGTTTGGATCAGTCAGCCGTGGATTAATCTACGTCTGATTAAGTTTGTAAAGTACGTACCTACTCTGTAAAGGGATTAAAAAACAAACATAGGTTACAGTGAAAGTAGAAATGAATACATACGAGGATGACAAACTTTCAGTCATTTGGTAGAACAATTCAATATTTTTTAAATTTAAA
Organism: Hydriomena furcata; assembly: GCA_912999785.1. Lineage (NCBI taxonomy): Eukaryota > Metazoa > Arthropoda > Insecta > Lepidoptera > Geometridae > Hydriomena > Hydriomena furcata. The sequence continues at coordinate 5,206,221 of OU538831.1, read as the reverse complement.
CGAGAGAAGTTAAAAAATAAAATAAACTTAGCGGTACAATCTCAAATTAAAAATTAAGTGTCAACCGAAAATAAAATGATAGGTAACAACATTTTTTTTTATAACTTTTCAAAAACAAGACAACGTTAATAAACAAAACAAATAGCCCATATTTCATAAAACTCAATGATACCTATCGATAAAGGATAAAGGTAGCAAATAAATAAAAAAAAACCTACCAACAAATTACTCATATAGCACAGAGACGCAGCAGCTTAGAGCGGTAGTTACAAATAGACTGACAGCGACCGAAATCTCGCGTTTGGTATTGGAGGGGGAAACCAAGATGGCGCTTGCATAATCGCATCTCATTGGATGCCAGGAAAAGTACATTACTCCCTTTCATAATGTTTGAAGATTAAGTTGTGGTTGGATGAAATAATATCAGACATTAATATTTTGAAAGAGTTATTTTTTTAAAGCTAATCAATTAATAAAAACTAGCAAAAAGTGTAAGTATTGCATTGCATAGGTACAATTGATGTATGATTTGCTTTATTATTATTTTTTGTGAAAAGAGTGCCGGCTCATGATCTATAGATAATGAACTATAAGTAGATATTACGTTATGTGGTTTGATCAGTTGTCCATCTTTTTTTGAATAAGTTATAGGTAATTATGAAATAGTTATAAACGTTATTTGAATGACCAGTCAATGAAAAGCTAACATATACGTATGTACATAGGTACAAATATCTGAGTCCTAAAAGCTAAAATTTAGAGAGTTCCTTTTTTATGTAGCACCACCTATGTAAGAAATTATAATAAATCCAATGACGGATTGAATTTTGTATGAAAAACTTCATGCAAATTCACAGAGTCTGACCTCTAGTCTAAAATAATTTACTATCATTGTGCCCTGTAGAACGTACACAGTACACACACACATAATGTTTTATTTAAAAATTATTCATTCATATTTTTAATCTAAATAAAAAACGAATGTAAGAAACTTGATAAAAAAAAGTAAAAAAAACAATCGTTGATTTTGATCCAAAACATTACAAGCGCTTTTGTTACACAGAGGAGTAAGTATTCCTATCTACATACAAAAACACGATTTGTAAAAAATAAAATTGTAATTCTTTAAAACTCATTATTTAATAGCGAGCTGCCCCGGGGCGCCGCCGTGCCTGCGCCGACACACGGATGTACCTAATAATAATTTTATGGCAATTTAAGCCTTTTTTAAGCCTTTGTTTACATTTTAGTAGTTTAGTTTTAGTATGGATTCCTTATTTTTTATAGTAATACATATAGCTAATGAGCATTCTAATGGTAAAATAATTTTTGAAATCGGTTCAGTAGTTTTTGAGTTTTTTTGTTACAAACATACAAAAATACAAATGTTTCTGTTCGTTATAATTATTATTATTAGTATAGATATAGATGGATAATAATCATCCATAACTTCACCCAAGACATTGTCTTCAAACGTCAATATCGTAAAAATAAATAGACAAAAGCCTTTTTTTCTCGTTTACTCTCGGGGTACTCTTTTCAGACTTAACAATGATTATGCAATAAAAACAAAAAGCTAGATATTATTATGCTTTTTAAGAAACTTGGCTGTAAGGCATTCATCTACAAAACAAGAAAAACATAGCGTTAGTATTTATTTTGATTTATTCGATGTTTTTTGCTGAAAAGCGTCAAACTAAACATTTCCTGATAGCGCTCTATGTAGAGCCACTTTCAGAGCGCTCGTGCCGGCATCAACGTCTGGTGCATCGAACGATACAAGAAACTTTATGACGGCGCACTTGCTCAGATCGGCCGTGGGCAACCGCTGCCGATACAATTCTAGCGCGGACCGGACCGTCCGATTATCCGATTAATAGTTTCGATTAAAGTCTTTGGACATCAACCGGTGCTGGATTAAGGGAGGGTGGTGTCCTTTTGGTCTGCGATTTAGTGCGGCGCCGCGGCGTGTGGCGTCGCCGGCGGGGGGGTGCGCCGTTGCTCGTAAACCATCGGCCGCCACATTCTCCTGACGCGCGGCTCGGCGACAACGCGTTGCGTAACCGCGCCATAAACAACACGACGCGCGACGTGTTCGGGCCCGCACCTGACTTACCACGTGCGCCCGACACATTACGTATTGCGCTCATGCCACATCTAAAACGCTGACACGTGACTTGACAGAGTGAAACGGAACTCTTAACCGAACGCTGTGAGTTTTGTGAAGAAGTTTTGTAGCGGGATGGCGCGAGAGCGTTAGCCGTCGGCTAGCCGCGGCCTAAGGTGAGTTTATTGCCGATTTAAGGCACCCAAGTTCGCCCCGCGCCGAGCAGAGGGTCCCGTACGAGGTCTGTTTGTAGAACAAACTTCACCGAACACTGTTTACATCGTATAATAAACGTTTGAAAACGGTTTGAGCGAAACACGAGGGAAGAACAAATTGATATGAATAGCCTAGCCGGCTTTGAATGGAATTTCATTGACTAGCGCGCCGGTGGCGTTATGTTTACATTAGACTATGGCCAAAAATCATTTACACTGAAGTTATTTATGTAGAAACTTCCATCACACACACTATCTTATACTAATAATTGAAAGATTCATTAAAAATGCCCAAAAAAGGAGATAAGTAGAGCTCATAACGTTTGTAAAGAGCTAACATTATTATTTAAAATCCACCAAAGTTTATAACTTTTTTATGAAAATTTGTGTAAGTACCTATAAATCTTTTATTGTATGTACTTACAAAAAATTACCGCACATCGTGGTTTTGAAAAAAAAAAAAATTAGGATCACCACGACTGTAATCTCTATAAGTATGGTAGACATCCTCTAAAATCTTCAGGCGCTCAGATCCTTGAATATGCCTAAAGAGAGTAGTCAGAGGCACGTCCAGATATTATCTTGGCACATGCCCACATCTTGCAATAGTTAGCATTCCATACGGGAAAGGTTGCAAGCTCGCCGCCGCTTTAAAAAAATATGTAAATAGAAAAAATAAAGTAGGTACCTAATGTAGGTACTAGGTACATATTATCTAAATGATGATTTATGACTATTTTTGTTAGATTGCTTCTTAATTATGTACTAAATTGGATTAATCTTAGGAGTATCATTATAAAGCTATCTACAGCAATTGCTAAATGCTATCAGAATCTTTGACCTATCTCAGGGTTAACAAGTTTATCTAATTTGATCTTTGTTTCTTAGCACATAAGGATGAAATTGTTAAAACAGAAAATAAGTAGGTATGTTTTTTTTGCTTGACTACCAGTTAAAATAATTAAACGAGAACTGATTACAAAATAATTAAAAGTATACAGGGTGTCCCAAAACTGAACGATAAGCGAGAGACAAAGTTATAGTTTTTCAGTTCAGAAAAAAACCCTTTTAAAAAAATCCTAGAAAATCCACAAGATTTTAATATTTTAACAATTACTTATGTTTTTTTTAACACAATGGTTACAACTAGGTATGGTAACAATTTTTTTTATGCTCTAAAAATAAAAAAAAATTAATAAAGAATTTTTTATAACATAAAAACTATAAAAAGTCTCTGAAAATATATGGGAGTGATTCAATTTCCTCTAAAATACTCTTGACTTCCTATTTAAGAACAATGAGGATACTCAGTACAAAAACTGAAATGTTGCACTTAAAATAGACATTATATAAAAACTAGCTGTCTCGACAGACGTTGTCCTGTCAAATTTCAGTAATACCACAGAAAAAAGCACTTTCTGTTTTTCCCGAGCTTTATGCCACCCTTATCACATAAGGGTATAATAATACCCTACGACCTATCCTCATACCTACAAAATATACACAAAAATATTTCTTCTGTTGTAAAATACATTTCAATGACAAGCTTTTGTAAAATCATTCAAATCATAGAGCACCACCGCGTTATCACCTGTCACATAATATAACATTGTCATCGGAACTTGACAGGTATGCAAAGTTTTTACTCAATCGAAGTATTTACTAAAGAGTTCCGTTGTGAGTGTCCGTTGAACAGCTCTTGACTTCATCATCAGATCAGCTCGCTATCACCATATTATTGCATTGTCACCGAAGTTACATAAATATGTAAAATTTCAGCTCAATCGATTGATGATAACTGCTTCAAAATTGAGTTGCAAGATTCCACCTTAACAATCATAGTTACATTGCACTTTAAATAAAAGCTTCTAAAAATCATAAAAATCGGTCAAGCTGTTTCGAAGGAATTTGGTTACAAACAAGAATAAATAAAGATAACTTACAATAAAACTACGCAGGCAACTTTGTAGGTATAACCAGTAAAATAAAATTATTATAATAATTGAATTGTAATTAATGTAATTATACAGCAAGCAAACATTTAATAACGAGACTTTAATGTATAATTTGGTTTGATGTACAATACTTGTACATAATTCAAAATGAGGGTGAAGTTAGGCATGCGGCAGGTTGTAAAAAAAAATAAGATCACGATTGTAATCCCCAAATACGGTAGACATGCTTTCAGATCTCCAGACGCTTAGATCCTTTGAAGATGTCTAGTGGGAGTAGTCAGGTAGGGGTAGTCATGTCCACACATTATAGTTGTAAAACATACACAAATCCTCTTTGCAACATGTTGTGCCTACCCCAAATTAAGTGGGAACAGGAGAAGAAAATTATGACTTGTAAATAAATTTGTTAAAGTTGAAACCTTTATTTGAAGACACCTCGATGAAGATTTGTAAGAGACACATTTTTTTATTGTACAAATCATTAAAAAAAAAGCTCCAATTACATCTCAAATATAAAATGTAAAAAACATATATGGACAGACCGACAAGAACCTGGTCTATCTATATAACAATCACGCTACAATTTCATTTCCTGAAACACAAGAACATAAAGTCGTTATTAAGGAGTGTGCTGACCACTGCTGCGCCCGCGCAGACTGTTTGAAATTCAGCTCAAGTACGCCGCCATATTTGTCTTATTTCCCATCACCCTTGTTAGATCTCAATCTTTGTTTGTTATTCAGTAATGTTGCTCTTTTGCAAGGCTTTGTGACTCAATTTCTTAAGTACCACATACACACATAATAATAATATTATCATTCATCAAAACATGCAATGAACTATATGTTTTATTTTTTACTAGCCGACCGGTGACAGATATTATCCTGTCATATTTAATAAATCACATAGGAAAAAGAAATTTCAGGCAACTTCCAATTTCTTCTACAAACCTTATACTGATAAAATAAATTACGAATTTTTGTAGAATGCGTATCAGTCAAATCTGAGTCGCTATGACAACTAAGTGTTTTTGTCTGTGTTGTCAGATTTATTGCACACCAGCGCCATCTTAACCAAAATCATCCTTTTTGCATTTTTTTATAATTAAGGGGTTGTTTTTCGGATTACAAGTTTCCCCTTTTGTTACTCTGATTTTTTATCCATATACTACAGCAAATTTCATCCTTATCCCTTTTGTCTTTTAGGATTGGAAGGCACAAACATATATACAAACTCACAAACTTCGCATTTATGTATTATTAGGATATTAGGATACCGAGTTTTTGTTTGTGACAATAATTTATAAGTGCATTAATATTTAAAAAAAAAACAAGCAAAGAATTAAAATTAAACAGTATTTCACCCAAGTTAGTAAAAAAGCAGTTTTAGACATATCAAGTTCAGTTTTCAGTTTTCTTACTTGTAGTAGGTATATTTTGGTACATTTTTTTTGTTTTAATACCATGTTAGGTTCAAGATCTAAACTCAGAACAAACCTCCATGTTCAAGAAAGCAAAAAAGACAAAGTTACTACCAACTGAACTATTAGGCAGCCTTTTTTATTAATATTATTAAACGTATTATTATGATAATCATTGATAACATATTTATGAAACCAACTAGGTATAAAATTACTAAAACACAACATCAGTGAGTATTTCTTCAACAAGTCTAAGTACCTTCTAATTAGATAAGCATTGATAACATATTTATGAAACAAGGTATAAAATTACTAAAACACATCAGTGAGTATTTTTTCTACAAGGCTAGTCTTGTAGAAAAAATACTCAATACAGCTTGAATTCTAGTACCTAGGTACTAGAATTCAAGCTGAAATTGAATTCAAGCTTGAATTCTAGTACCTAGGTACTAGAATTCAAGCTGTAGACTCGAATTAAATTATTTAACTTGTTTGTTTTTTGCTAATGTAATAATTCAGACTGGAAACAGACAGTATATTGATTATTCCACTGATAAAATCCAAAACGGATACAGCTAGACGTAATAAAAATCATGTGGTCCAATCGTCTCTTGTTCAAAATGACTAATTTCGCGAGGTAAAGCATGCATGAAATTGTCGCGGTCATTTATTATTATCTTAAGTCATAGAGTGAATTTACAATACTTTTGTTTTTGCGAGGTCTCAAGTGCGACTTGCACGCAACTTGTTATTGCCATAAAAAGATGCCGCACGCATCTGCTTCGTCGAATTTGATTAAAGTTCATGTTTATTTATCACTTATTTACTTAAACAAGTATGAGTGTACTTGGATGCCGTTTGCGGATACCAAAATGAAAATATTATAGTTTTTTCATTGACAGTCGAGTGTGGAAATTGCGCCGGTTAGACCCGTTGATAAAGAAACTATGGAGCGGGTTTGACTTGTTCGCTGTGATATTTTCACTTGCTGCTTTTTACTCAAGCGAATTGTCTTTTACGATCTTACATAAATCGTGAGTTGCTCTATGTTAGAACAAGATTTTATTTCAACACAACTATGGAACTTATTTGTATCACACAGCGCTAGGTTACTGTTTGTACATTCATTATTATGTTTAGAATGCAAAAACTCCAAATTAAAATGAAATATTATGATCACGACTGTAATAATCCCTGGGTACGGTAGACAGACTCTCAGATCCTTGAGGATGTCCAAAGAAAATTATAAATATAAAATAGGTACATGTACGTAAATAAAACGAATGAATACCCAAATAAAAATGCAAGTATCATTTAAATATTCAAAGCACGTTCTCGATGTAATCAAACTTTTAATTTCAACAAAAAATCATCGACGTGTCGAACATTACCGAGTAACAGGTGAATAGCTCACCTCCCGCACTTTGCAAGCAAAAAATAACATCTGTAGTGCAATGTATGCAAGCATCGGTCGTACACACGATCATATCTGCGTGAAATATGTCGCCAGAGACAAATTGCAGTCACCTCGTTGAATCCCAGCGCAGCGGAATAAGCAAACAGGCGATTGTTTCACTCCCGAACGACAATCTGAATCGCCCTTAATCCGGACGGACAAAATGCAATATCGCCTAAAGAACCGTAAACTTGAACGTAAACCACCGCTTGAGCTTTGAATCCGCATAATTATCGGACGGCTCATAAATTGTGCGCGTGCGGGCGATCCTCCTTTATTCCAAATGTTATTACGACATCATTGTTCTACCTGTACCACCTTTAACTCCAAAAGTGTCGTACCGCACCTTGCGTAAAAAAGTAGCAAGACACGAAATTTTTATCAATACATGTTACTTGACGCGTTAAGATAAAAACTTGATGTCGATTAATTACACATCGTAAACTGTATAATTTATGGTATGCGTACCTTCTTATAATAGTGATCAGGAAATATCTGTTTTATTCATGCGTGTAACACGTATTGTTTGTAAAAAAAAGTACGTCAATACAATCGAAAAACCGGTTACATTCATCTATATTCATTCCCTAGTTCTAAATTATACAATGAATAGGACCTCACAGAGTCTATTTTTATTAATAACAAAAAAGGAATGACCATTGGTCACTGGCTGGCGACAAAATGCCAGACAGAAAATTATGAATAAATTTTTCAATGACCATAAATTGGTAGCAAGTAGAGACGTTCAAAATGTAGATTCAGTAGCGTTCACTTATCCATATTCCCGATGATTTACATCAATGTTACGACCTCGTCGGTTCGATAATGAATGAGACGGTCGTAAGCGACGAAGTCAAGAGAACATTAAAGTCAATAAAATAACCATAAAGTCTATTAGCCGCCATAAACCTCACCGCATCTGTTCAATAACTTGTTTTCAGTACAAATAGTGTTAATTGAATAATTATTATAACTTGGTTTTCTCATTTTATTGATCAATCAAGGACAAATTATAACCTATTTTTTTTGTTATTTATAACAAACCTTTTGAGTTTTTCAAATCATTTGGTTAGCAGGAAGTCTTTTACAATTAAGGCGCTCCCAGTCGACGATTGTTTTTGTTCGAAACGAAAAAATAAATACTTGTGAAAAGCAACATCTCCTATTTTATAATGTATAGTATATGCTAATAAAGATGTACCCATCTTTAATCACTTCGATAAATAATCCTACCGACCGCTGCAATGACGACAAACACACGTCGGAGCGTGGTCCGCCTTAGCTTTTCGAATAAATTAATGATATAAATTATGTATAATTACTTATTAAAAATCTATTCTAATAGAAATCTAGATCTACATATTACCTATCTTTAACAATAAATCACAAGTTGATTTTAATAGTAGGTATATAAAATATTTCGATCATAAATTCTAAAACGTATCATTTTGAAATAATATCTTTATCGTGAAAAGTTTCTGCTATTATGTTTTCAGCTTAAAAGAAATCTAGGTAGGAACCTGAAGTAATTAATATACTTATAAAAATAGGAGATGTGGCTTGTTCAGAAGTATTTCATTTTTCGTTTCGAAAAAGAGCAATCAGCGACTGGGAGCCTCTTAAACAAGTTTCAAAAGCATCATACAGTAAATGTAATGCGTTAAAATGTTCTAAAAACGATCCCTTTGTCTTTTTTTTTATTAACTGAAAAGGCAGTAAATTTTACTGTCAAATGATAAGCAATTGACGATAAAGAACACGGAAACGAACTTTTGTTATGAGCCCAATAAATTACCTCAAGGTGTTACGGTATTAGAGGCTTCACCGCAATTCCCAAAACATTAGTTGGACTAGTAGATGCATTGTAATTACAAATAGAATTAGCATAATAATCGCTTACCTGCTCTTTCGCAGGTGCATTGTCGCGAAGCTTTTGTTTACAACAATACAATACAAGTATTGTGCGATTGCGCAACTATTGCACAAAAATTTATGGTATAACGGCACAATAACTAAACATAACGGATCTTTGCATTTGCATGTTTGGAGTTGGACAAAAGGTTTTTTTGAGTTACATCGATTTGAACACTTTTTTGGCAACCTCTAAACTCTCAGTAACTGTTGTTTTATGTCTAGCACATGTTCTTGTTTTGACTTCTGCTATTGTTTTAAACAAAGATAAGTTTGTTCTATTGAAAATTACTGTGCTACTGTTTCTTGTGTTTGTTCTTATATTTTTGCTGACTAAACTGTTTGAAAATCCAATTCCGCATTTTCACACGCGTCGTGCCCGGATAAAATGTATCTAGTTTAGTTTAGTTTGAAGTTCCAAATTTACTATATTCATTAAATTCATTACTAGCTTCTGCCCGCGGTTTCACACGCGTGGTACCCGGATAAAATTTATCACTCACTCTCCATGAACTATCTATATGCTAATAATCATGTCGTTGATCCGTTGGTGCGCTAATGAAGGCAAAACAACATATCATTAAATTTCTAATAGTAGGATATTATGATTAATTAATTAATAAAGATGGAGAGACGAAATTGACTCCTACCTAAAGGATTGGCCCACAGTTGCACAGAACAGAGATGATTGGAGAGAAGGAAGGGAGGCCTTTGCCTTGCAGTGGGACACTACAAGCTCATAATAATAATAATAATAGGATATTAAGGAAGAAGACTAGCTCCTGGAACACAGTTTATACTAGTTTTATGAGCCTATTCATTAAAAATATGTTCACTGTATTATGCCAATAGATAAAGATAAAGGAGATCATTCAGGTAATATGATCGTAGACCTTTGCTGTCTTAGTAAAATATGCTTTAAACATTATTTCCCGGCACTTTTATTTCAATTACGTTTTGACTGATGTCCAATTAGATTTAGCCGACTAAAACATATTCCTAAGCCTATTTATATATATATTATGTTGTTTTCACATCTAAGATTTGATAATTGATCAAGTTTTTTTCGTTTGGGTTATCTAGTTAGTTTTAATCTTTTCTATATTATATAGTTTCCTTTCCAAAGCGGAAATCGATACTTTATTGATCCGCTGCTAATTACCTACGTTAATTTATCTGTGAACATAATTAACATAATTATAGAAAATATAAAAATTGAATTTATCTTATTTATAGAAAACCATAAATAATTATAGCTTTAAAGTGCTTTTGAGGTTTCAAATACCAGTTCTAAATTCCCAGTAGGTATAATTTTATTTAAAAAATTATACTACTATTGTAAGTAAGGAAGTAAAATTAGTATTTTTGTTTGTTATAGATAAACTAAAAACTACTAAACCAATATTAAAAATTATTTTACCTATCAAAAGCTACAATATCAGCGAGTAACATAAGTCATATTAAATTTTTTGAGAAAATTCCAATAATGTAACTTAAGGTATTAAAAAATTGCCTATAATCTTCATTATAAGTATACCCCTGTAAGACTGCTTGTAAATAAAACGAAACGAGACCGAAAACGGTAAAATATTCACTAAAGTATTTTTAATATGATTGTATTCTCGTCATGAGTTCATTAGCCAACGAGTACCTATGTAAAGTTCTTATACATACGACGGTATCTTCTTCTCTTAAAATCTTTATCAAACTTATTACAGAGTAATAAATACTTCAGAGTAACTTGGTATACTGGTCCGTCGAAGTCTTGTGCGGTGGAGCGGCGCGAGCTTGAAAATTGTAATATTTCAAAATTACTCAAGAGTCGCGTTCGCTTGAATAATGCGATAACTTTCGAAGGGGTGTAACCACCCCCGTGCGTGCCGCCCGCTCCGGGGCTTGTTTTTGAACTTCTGCTACTGAGTTTGATCAAAATATACTCTTAGAATGAAAAGTCCGTTTTGCTAGACTGGGCTGTTAAACTTGCGGGAAAATGCGCAAATTACAATTATACTGTAACTGTTTGTTTTTGAATTTTAGAGTCACAATAGGACTTTTATTATTAAGAAATTATAATAACAAGCCATAGTATTTCAAAACCTAAAATGTTGAATAACCTAAATTGACTGCACTAAAAAAACAAATGAGGTTTAATTTTATTTATCAGGATTTATCAAATTTCAAAGTGATCCGAATGATTTTATTGAAATAAATACCTTATATAAAATTTCGTAAGTTTGTGGGTTTTTAAGTATTTGATACAATAATACCGTGACCGCTAAACCGATATAGGTAAAAATTAGTTTAGATATACCTAGTTCATAACTAGAAGTAGAGTTAAGAGGCTCCCAGTCGCTGATTGCTCTTTTTCGAAACGAAAAAAGAAATACTTCTGAACAAGCCACATCTCCTATTTTTATAAGTATATTACTTCAGGCTCCTACCTAGATTTCTATTAAGCTGAAAATATAATAGCAGAAACTTTTCACGATAAAGATATTATTTCAAAATGATACGTTTTAGAATTTATGATCGAAATATTTTATATACCTACTATTAAAATCAACTTGTGATTTATTGTTAAAGATAGGTAATATGTAAATCTAGATTTCTATTAGAATAGATTTTTGATAAGTAATTATACATAATTTATATCATTAATTTATTCGAAAAGCTAAGGCGGACCACGCGCCGACGTGTGTTTGTCGTCATTGCAGCGGTCGGTAGGATTATTTATCGAAGTGATTAAAGATGGGTACATCTTTATTCACATATACTATACATTATAAAATAGGAGATGTGGCTTGTTCAGAAGTATTTCTTTTTTCGTTTTGAACAAAAACAATCGTCGACTGGGAGCGCCTTAAAGAGTACTTTTTATTTAGGTAACACGTGTGTGAAGCCGCGAGCGGCAGCTAGTAGCACTTAACTTAAACTTTTTAGATGTAAAGATTTATTCACATAACATAAAGTTACATTTCAAGTTACACCTATACTAAGTAAAACCGCGCAAGCTACGTGTAAGTAAAATCACAGGTAAAAGCGAGTTGAGTAACTGAGGTGGAAATGTGGGACAATTAAGTGCAGACGTGTTTGACCTCTGCCCCTACAATTCCAACATGCAGTAAGTGTACTTGAGTGAGGATAGGTTCCAGTTACGTTGACTTAAGTAGAAATAAACATATTTTATTTCGTAGAAAACGCAAGTTCTCATGATTACTACTGCACTTTTATCCAAAAACAATGACTACGATAAATAATCATAAAATAAAATTGTAACTTATTTAAAAAATATTTGTTTCTTTACTTACTAAAATTTTTAAACATAATGCTACCCTGTGTAGGTTATATAATGGCATTGATACCACGAAATTATATTATTGACATATTTATAAAATTAACATAAAAAAAATGATAAACTATGAAATATATATATATATGAAATTAATGATAAATAACAGAAATATTTTTACTGATATAATTCTTAGTTCTCTAAGTAACTACTCAGATCCTTGAAGATGGCTAATATATCAAAGGCACATACGTAAGCACAGGTCTTCTTACGATGTTTCTATACATCTTTCGAATAAAAGTAACCAAAATTTGAACAACAATTCTTCAAATTTCCCGCATAAAAAACACTTTTCTAGTTTGGTATCCACAAAACATCCATACCACAAAAATTGCACTTGCTGAGAACTGTGTTCTTTAGGATAATTTATAGTTCGACTCAAAGTTACCAACATTTAGTTCATTCGCAGTATTACTCGTAGTAGGTACCTAATTACTGGTTTCTTGAAGTTATTCGAGTAAAAATAATAATTCATAAAAAAACCCCACCACAATAAAAATATATGTATGTTTGGTATACGCACAAATAAATCCGTACCACAAAAATTGCACTTGCTAAATCCCCAGTGAGATAATTTATGGTTCGACTCAAAGGTTCTCGTCTCTACCAAGTTTTATATACAGCATACCTCTATTATATCGGTATCGGTTATTCTGGAGGCCGCACGTGGTATCAACCATGTGATAAACCGGTTCTGGCGAGCCTAGTAACCTCTAAACCACAGTATGACTTCGAAGGATTCTCTCGCGCTCGTATTTGCAATAGAATCAAAGAAATATTGATAACTAGCTTCAGCCAGTAAGTTTATTCATGTTTTTAGGGATAAAAAGTATTCTAATGCGTATTTAAACGTATCAGAAACTATCTTTATTTTTATTTTTGTGCTCAAACGTGACTAAACCTTAAAAAAATATTATTTCGTATTTACAAGTACAATATAAATAAAAACATCTAATAATAATAAATTACAGAATATATACAAAATACACAAGAACTAGTTGAGCTATAAAAAGATAATTAAAATATTTTAAAGATATTTTTGAATATTATAACTATATATAAGTAACTAATACACGTATAGTTTAGTTTGTATATTTATAATATTCGTATAATAAATAAATCGTATTTTTTTTTAATAATGTAAAACCTAAAAATAGTTTGATCTGAATCTGACATGCCAAATGGACATAAATATTGTAAACAACTGCGTTTTAGAGCAAATAAAAAAAAAATCTTTGATATTTTTTTTATATTTACATTTAAATTATGTTTAAAGGTTTCTAATATTGCATTAACATACGATAATACCTACATGAATAATTTATAATTATCGAATATTTTTCACGTCAATAAATTGAATGTTATCTGTGTTATCTTTGATGACAGCTATGCAAATTGCCTCTCCTCTACATACATTCTTGTTACTAGCGGTCATTCTATTCGAAAACAGTAAATTTTGTATTTTCTAGAAACAAAATTCAAATAAATAACAGGTATTTGACTGGCTTCACAGCTCAGTTGGTAGTAGTTCTGCCTTCTGCGCTGTAGGTTGCTTGTTCGATCCCTACCCAGGACAAATAATTGTGTGATGAACATAGATGTTAGTTCTGTGTCTGGGTATTAAATGTATTTACAAAAAAAAGTATATAAGTATTCTATCAGTTATCTAGTTATAAGTATTTCTAAAAATGATAAGGTATATAATCCATAAGACTATTAAATATATATAAATATTGTAGGTAAATTAGTTATATCCTTCATCAACTTATGACGATTATAGGCATTTTTTTTTTCATTATTGGTTTCATTATTGCATTTTTCGTAAAGGTCTTATTTTTTTAATAATAGAATTTTTTTTTGTTACTCATAATGAAGCTTTTGATATTTGTAAGAGTATTCTAAATTGGTCCAGTAGTTAATCTATCACTACATAGTATAAAGCAAAGTAGCTTTCCGCTTCCCGCGTATGTATGTATGTTTGCTTATATCTTTAAAACTACACAACGGATTTTGTAGCGGTTTTTTTAATAGATAGAGTGATTCAGGAGGAAGGTTTATATGTATAATACATGCTTATTATAGTAGAGAAACACTGATAATTTTAGAGGTTTCTAATGTGATGTCGTAAATAAACACATTTTTTTGCGCTTACATTGCAAATGCTGGCTGAACCCCACGAGATATATCAAAATAATGTACTACAGTATTGTACACCTTAAAAACGTCTACAAAAAAGTCCACGATGGTATTAGAAATGTCTTACGCACAGCGAAGCGGGCACGGGTCAGCTAGTTACAAATAAAAATACAAAAATACAAATTTTACCTCTATAAAATATTAGTGTAGATGAATTGTAGATACATAATAAAGCGCTTGGCTAAAAAACTTATGTAAATTCAGAAGCATTCACAAAAATAATCCTCAGAACTAAAACTAGCAGAAGCCGCAAATGGAATAAAGTAAAAGCATAAATAAGAGGAGGTTTTGCGGAGAGCTGCTAACGAGACGGGCCCAAGTAAGAGTTCGGAATTCTTCAAGTTGAAGTAGGAACCAAGTTTCACAGGTGCGGTTACAGTTGCTTAAGTTATACGGCTTGAGTGTTTTCAATTTAAACAATTATCCGACTTGATCGTTTGGCTGCGGACAGTGCCTTTGGAAACTTGCTTGGGACATTAAAACTAACACCTAACGCCCGGCAAAATAATTAGTACTTAAAAAACCGGCCAAGTGCGAGTCGGACTCGCGCACGAAGGGTTCCGTACTATTATCTATAAAAACGGCAAAAAAATCATGTTTGTTGTATGGGAGCCCCCTTAAATATTTATTTTATTCGGTTTTTAGTATTTGTTGTTAGAGCAGCAACAGAAATACATAATCTGTGAAATTTTCAACTGTCTAGCTATCACGGTTCATAAGATACAGCCCTGTGACAGACAGACGGACGGACGGACAGACAGACAGACAGACGGACAGCGAAGTCTTAGTAATAGGGTTCCGATTTTACCCTTTGTGTACGCAACCCTAAAAAACAAGTTCTTACAATTTATATCGAACTAGCTTCCGCCCAGGGCTTTCATCACCGTCGCTCACCCAGATAAAAAGTTACTATCAAAAAATGCACAAACAATCAATAAAATATTTATAATAACGTTATGTCAATCAATAAAACCGATAAAACATAAATTTATATTCTAAAAGTATTTATCAAAAATGTTTATAAAAACCGGCCACTTTTTACACCAATCAAATGACATTAAAAATGGTAATGCGGTAATACCTATCTCGCTTTCTAGAATTCGTATCATGCAATTGTAAGGTGTCGGAAAAACGATGGCTATTCCATGAAAATGCAACGAGAAACCAGCCTTGGAATGCCACATGCCGTTTTACAAGCGGTACCAATAATAACACAATCCAATTTAATCTTTATCTGTGATGGATTAGTGTCACAATTTGTATTGGCACCCAATTGGTGGATACGACAGTTTTCTTTGGCGGTGTAATTGTTTCGAGTTTTTGTTTGAGCAAGGTGCAGATATAAAATGCGAGAAGCTAAACGTTTTCGATTATATTATATTGCAAGCTAACAGTTTTACAACGTATAAAATAAAATGATAACAATCACTTTCATAACAATAAAACGGGAAAATGTAGATGTGTAAACTTAAGTAATAATATCTTCTTCCCTCAATAAGTAGACGGTTCACCGAAGTGAAATGAAATAAATCATTTGAAAACTAAACATTTTCGATACGATCAGTCGATCGTATCGACGATATCAGTTTTTTTAAGTATTATGAAAGAACTTGGACTATTCTCTAATAATCGATAACAAGATCCATAAAAAAGTGTCGATTTGGGAACTCAACTTTAATCTCAAAGCAAACAAGACATCTCGTTTCTAGTTACTCTTGGGTCGGCAGAATAACAAAAAAACGGTGGCAGAAATTTTACTTGTAAAAAATCTTTATCAAGTCTACTTTTCACTATCAAGGTATTTATCAGTCATTCTGTGCTTCGGAAATCATTGGAATTTTCACTGAATTCCTTTTTAAATAATACGAGTATCTTTGTCTCTAATTACCCTGGCGTGTCAACTGACATTACGTAATTAACGCATTTTTGCTGCATACTCTTAACCGACCTTTTGGTATTTGAAGTGTATAATATGTTAGAATATTTGCACAGAATGTTACTGGTGGCGATTAGAAATAAATTATATAAAGTTTATTTAAAGTAAACTTTTAAAATATTTTCTCTTTGTTATAACATTAATTATATAATATTAACTATTAACGATTTTATGACTGATCAATTTTGACATCACCTTTTTTTTACTATTATGCCTTTTACTGTTCATACTTTTTAATTTATTGACATTAATTACAAGATTGATTTTAACGTATTATAACATTCGCATGCAAATTTTAGTAGAACATAATTGAATCAAAAATATTATTTATTAACATCTGTGTAACCTACATTGTGTTCAAGCAAATAAACTATCTTCATCTTTATCTTATGTAGTGGGCCTTATCTTCATATTTCTAATAAGTCAATGCTCAAAATATTTTAATGATTACCTATTCACTAAGTTAACTTGAAATATAACTAGAAGTGAATCTAGCTATGCAGAAACTAAATGTACATAATCGTTAAATGGATTGAATAAAACAGGTTTACAAAACAGGCTATCTATCTGGATATCGACATTTCAAATGACCTGCACATTGTAATCTGATATTTTGTCTTGATTCTTTTAATATTTATGTTTGTAAATATTGGCATCTACTTATCTACAATTTATATCGCTTGCTGTTTTTGGGCATGTTTTTAGGATTCCGAAGTCCAATATGTCTTATAGAACTTATAAAACCGTTAGTTTAGCTAATACTTAAAGATAATGAAATTATGAAGCACAAATTAAGGAAATGAACATTCTGGGTATCTCCCTTATTGTAAAGCGGGGTTCTTTTGTATACTTGCTTAGACCAGAGTGGGCGATAATATCATAGAGGTAGGTTTATTTAATACTTTAGTAGCTAAAAGTCGTGTATGCAATCGCTTCATAAAACCTAAATACTTCACTTAGCCATTTTTAGTTTTAGGAACTGCCTAAAAATAAATAAGTCCTTATTTGGAAGACTTCATGTACGATACGAACTTGGCCAATCTTTAATTATTTTTTTATCGTTATCCAAGCTACTTAATAAAACCAATTTAAAGAAAATAATCATACGCGGCATGTTATTTGTTACCAATGTCTTCATTGCCAAGTTTCTATTTGCTCTATTAATAGTGATCAAAACTTCACGCGCAATGTACTAAATCCAACAAAAAAACCTAGTGACCTCGCGGCTCATCGGCCGTACCGTAGAAAGGGACTTGGCAAAGTCGATCAAGCTTACATACTTGATTGATAGCTAAAAGGACGCCGAGCACAAATTAAAAAACAATAGCTGCTGCGTTCAAGTCTTCAATTAAATGCGCCATGAATTTAATTCACTTTGTCTCTTTGAGGTAAAGGAATTATTTTTGCCCTTATGTGTTTTTGGTATGCGGTTGAATGGAATAAATCAATTAATCGAACGTGTCGTTGCTCTTCTCAAAATCCAACTATTTTATTTGAGCAACTGAAACTTGGATTATATTTACAAGTTACCGTTTTTTGACAGCCATAAATTTGTCAACGCCAAACGCTAAAAAACACAATTATTGGCACTTCTTATGAAACCAGGACTTTAGTAGTTTGTATTTTGAAAATGGGGTCTAGCTAGACCAAAGGGCAGTGTACTAAACTTGTAATGGACTTCACAAAAGTTTGATCTAGTTTGTCGTATCATTGTCTAATTTATAGCGCTTTAATGGTAATGCATGGTGTTTAATAGACCACGGTTGATCACCGTCTGAAGGTAGCAATTATGCCTATAGGTACACACTACACAACATTGTTTATCATCGCAAATGAACCATAGCAATCTTTAGCTTTTCTTATTCTTTATACTCGTAACTTACCTACTTCACTTTTACTTTTTCACCTTTTAAAAATGTGTTTTCTTAATTTTCCATCATCAGAAAATATATAATTGATATAGTTGAGTTGAAAGGGCTCTTAAAACTTTATGATCCATTATAAAGTAGCCAAAAACATGTAAAAAGCATGGTACCGTGAATAATTTTGATTTACTCTGTAATTAAAATTCTTTTTGATATGTTTACTGTTGTATTCGATACATGTTTTCGTGTACAAAAAATTCAGAGAATGAACGAAAAATTTTAAGCCTTAGAAATATTTTGATGGTTGTTATTCTTGTAATGGTTAGCCATTATTAGCGAAACTAGTCGCTGTTCGGAAAATAGTTGTCGGGCCAATTAAAATGCTCGAAGCGTATGCGAAGTCGGTCAAATTAATTTCAATGTAAGGTTGAATATTATGTACCAACAGTTATTCTTGGTATGAACAATTTTGATTACCTAGTCATAACCAGAAAACCCGATTGCTAAAATATAAATAGTAACTAGAAATATATGAGGTATACAAACATTTTAATTGTTTTTTGTGGATAATTATTATCTATTTTTGTTTGTAAATATTGAATTATGTAAGTAAAATAACTGAAACTGTGTTAATGGCTAGTCTGCAATGATTGATGCAGTCAAGACAGTGATGATTTATGCATCGCAAGAACCATCTAATTAGAGGCACGCGCAGTTCATTCTATGTAAATCAGGAGGTGTGTACTTGTGAAGCCGATGCCCACTTGACTGATGTGTGGGATAAAGTCTTGGTAGGATTTTCTAAGAAATATAATTCCACAGTAGACAATATGTCCTAGATGATCTAAGTGACATCCCTTCATCGAACTTGAACTCTAAACTACTGTAAATACTCAAAAACTCTTGCAATGACTTAGAACCAAATCCCGTGCCAGTGCTTATGAAGTCTTTGCACTAACTCTATTCCAGTTGTAGCGTCAAATACGAGAAAAATGTAATGAAAAACAATGACAGTTTTCAAATTTCTCATTTCATAGAACACTATCCTGACTGACTATTAATAAAACTAAGAATCAATCACCAAGAAAGAAAAACAAACTTTTAAACATATGTGAGCTTGGCTTATTCGCCTACCTATTGGACAAAGTTGAAAGCACGTGAGAGAATGCACACTTACAAATTAATTCAGTGAGATTTTACTACATTTTCAAACCAAATAGCACGTTCTCAGCAAAAGACTGCTCTTGAAGACCCCGCACCAAGACATCCACTGGCACAATCCGACACAGTGAAATCGAGTCGCTTTCAATGTAATCCCGACGAATATCCAAATCGCTGGAGACAAAATCGTAGCTTGGTACAAGGGTGGACGAGTAATGTTATGAGCAAGCCATTATTGTCTCGCCCTATACCGTAAAACATTACGCAGTCGTGCCGACCCAAGAATATATTTCTGGAGCTGTCAAAACCCACTCAAAGAGATGATAAATTAGAGTTTCCAGACACAGTTAGTATATAAAATTGGCGTTAAAACAATTGTAAAGCCTTTATAGAGAAGATGTTTTAGAAACTTTACGAAATGTTCTTTGATGGTGACAAATTGTATAATGAAAATTAAAATTCTTAGATGAAGTAGCCAATAATATGCAACCGTGAGTATGTCATAAATCTGGACACTTTAAGTTCCTGGCTTGGTTAATTTGTAAACTGACCTAATAAATTAATTGGGGAGCAGGAAGCAACAAAGTGCGTAATAAATAAACAATTCTCGGACATGTGTAAACGTCAAGCATTTTTGTTTTTATTTACGGGGTGTATTATCAACTCCTGTTGTTTGAACCGCTTAGGATTGTGAACTGCTATGCCGTAAAGACGTTCCGACCTCACGGGAATAAAAGAGTTATCAATAAGTTTTTTTCAATTGGGATAATTTCGTTTGTGAGATGAAGTGGTTGATAGTGAGGGTTTTGGCAAGCTACTCAATAAACTTTTTGAGGTTGTGATTCAAAATTATGTTTATTCTAACTTGTTGAATTGCTTATCAGTAAATGTGCTTCCACAAACTATTTTGATTACATTTTGTTTTTTTTACGTATTAAAAACATATGTTGCCTTGTAGTACCTTGACTTTCGATCCAATAGTTTGGTTCATAAAGAAGAAAATCGCGGTTTAGTTGTAACTGTGTACCGGTAGCTTAGAATATAAACGCTATATAAATCATCTAGAAAATATGTAAAAAGGCCTTACTTATAATCCAAAAGTGTAGTATTTAATACTCGATAATAAATAACATTCAACTTACATTTGAGAACTTCACAGCACTTGCAGCGAACGCAGCCTCAATTCGTATAAAAAAAAAACAAAAAAACGACCAAGCCAGACGAGTGCAAAATCGGAACAAAGCAACCGTCAACATAAACTAACATCCGGCAAACACTGATCTATTGCCGCCACAGAACTATGGAAACAAATCTCTTCCAGTAATTTACGGGTGCAATATGGTTCCCCAGTTCGAAAACAAACCAACAGGAGCGCGCCCGATAAAAGATGTCGCCAGTCTCGCTACTCTCACTTTAAAGATAGACCTGCTAGTGCTTAGATAGCGCAAGCAAATAAAGCTATGCGCTCGCGCCGCGCCGCCAGCCAATCAGTGCTCGCCCAGTAATTATAGGCTGCGTTCGAATTAGGAACGACGTTCCTACCACGCTAATTGAAATAGAATTTGCTGATTTATATCTCTGTGGCGGAAGCCTTTGCTTATTGTTTTTGGTATGATAAAGGAATGGCATAATGAGATATTAAATTCCCCTAGTCGCTGATTTTATTGACCGCTGTCTATTACAAGATATAATCGATAATAATTTGTTGTAATGTAGGACCCTACTCCTATTTTTCAAACAAAAGGGATATGTCAGGGTCATGGTGGACCATTGTATAAGATAAGTGTAAGTAAGTAGTTCTAGCTTATTAAAAAGATAATTAAAAAAAAAATGCACATTGTCCACTACGATTAAGGCAGGTAGCATAAGTATGAAGATCATCGTCAGATCAATTACAAATTATCATCTGCGTATGCGCTTTCAATATAAACTTTTTATTGTGACATGAACACATGAGTCAAAGGAGGAAACAAATTAAACGACCACTGTCCGCGCTAGGGTTGTCAGCTCGATAAAATAATTCGAATTGTCGGGTGACTATCGTCATTCCAGACTCAATTATTTAAAAAAGAACGGCCGTTGTTCTTTTCCTGCGTCCTTGTCATATGCGTTTTTCGGTTGTATGCTTTGTCTCGCTCTAAGGATGCGCCTGCATCGTCGATAAGTATGGAATGTGCCGGCTTACTTCAGTCGGGCGGCGCTCATAGACAATTTAAATTGAAGAAATTGGTAGTCATGTTGTTAGGCCTGAGAAACGGAAATAAAATTTTGTATAATAAATTAACAGATGAGCTGAAATTATTTATATAAATAAATAGATAGATAGATAGATAGACAACACTTTATTGCTCACCACATAACAACAACATACAAAATTATGCAGTCTTATCGCTGGGAGCGATCTCTTCCTCTTCCTACAATAGGTATTTTATATTATTTTTATTAAGACTTATTTTATAATATTTTTGTAAACAATTGATTTGAAAGAAATAATGAAGTAAACCCATAACACGATATTCAAGAACTTGGTCGTACGAATTTATTATCTGGTGAGAAAGGTGATACTCGTAACTTAGTTTGGGTGCCATTACCTTAGAAACCCAAAGCAAACGATCCGAAAATACCTGAACACTAATTACCTACCACTTAAGTAGCGAACATGTTAATCCAGAAATATATTTCTCATTCCCGGCAGATCCGATACAATGGCATGGTATTCATGAAATAGCTGGTAAACTTTACAGATAGTGCCAATTGTAGTGGTAGAAGATAGTGCCAATTTTTATTTATATTACAATCAGTTAAAACAGATGATGTGACAATAAAAAAAAAGTACAATAATTAGCACTTTGCACAGTAAACAATAACAATAAAATAATGTAATAGTAGACTGTTTTTGTTGTAATGGTTGTTTTATATATTTTTGTAATATTGTGAATATTACGTTTTTAATTTGTGATATTATTATTAATTTCTGTTAATAAATTTGAATACCTATCTAAGTAAATCACGATAATAGTATTTTTACATTAGTGGGTTCGTTTACGATGTTTCTTTTAAATTTCCTCCCACGATGACTATTATTCCGGCCTATTAAAGAACTATTATGGCATATTGTGTTGTAACTGGCGTGCTTGTAAAACTACCCAGCTTTATACAAAGCACTGTGCCAAAGGCCCGCTGGCCGTTGGAGAAGTAATAAATTAGAGGAAAGCTGCGAGCCAGGATTTCCCTTGGGCTTATTCACACTCACAGCTCCACTCCTAATCCAGAAAGCCTTATTATGCTACCCTTAATACTGCGCTCAAGACTACTTGAAAATTTTCTCAAGTTTACTTAAAGTTCCTCGGTCGCGAGTTTTTTGATTTGAGTCACGTTTTTGCGAATTGGGCTGCTCTTCATATAATCTACAATAAGAAGCTTTTCTTCAAAAGTCTTTATTTACTAAAGAACTGGATACAATAGTAACGTAAGCCAAATCATGATTGTCTACATACCTACTGTACCTTAAATTTGTTTAAAGATACATAAAATAAACTTTTTGCTAAAGCATGAACAATGAACCTTTGACATTTTATGAAATTAAATAAAATAGGATCACGACTGTAATACCCATCAAGTACGGCAGACATCCTCTCAGACCTCCAGGCGCACAGATCCTTGAAGATGCCTAATGAGAATAAATATTTATACGAAACTAAATAATATTAAAAAGGTGAAGACGTTGTTAAAATATATATCAAACTTTTGACCACATGAATAACATTATCGAAATAAAGTCAAGAAATATTTACAGTTAAATAGAGTAGTAGATCTACAAATACTCATACTACGCTCGGTATTCAAACCGAAATACTAAACCAAAACCAGGCATTCAAAAAAACCTTAGGAAATTTAACGAAAAATTCGCTTGAAATTTTCCACGAGCGCCCGCTGGCTCCAAGTCCCGACCGTGGCAACCTATTAATCTATGGTAGTGAATTAGTGCAATGCACACACGTTTGTAGTGTGGAGACACTTCATTACATGGGCAGGACATAAATCAGGACTTCTAATATTAAACGTGCCTTGGCGGGGCAAATTGCAGGCGTCGCCAGTATGCCTGTAACGGCTGTGTACCCTGATGATTATCATTGGATGTTGGGTAATCTACTTGTTTTTGAAAGAGGGGTTTAAAAATAAGTGCGTGTTTTATCTAAAATAAAAAAAAATCGACGACTATAATCCCCAAGTACGGTAGACATCCTCTCAGAACTCCAGACGCTTAGATCCTTTGAAGATGTCTAGTGGGGTTAGTCAGAGGTACGTCCAAACATTATATTTGGCACATGCCCACATTTTGCAGTAGTTAGCATTCCATACGTGACAGGTTGCAAGCCCATCGCCGCTTATAAGAATACTAACTGGTTTCCTCACGATGTTTTATTTCACCGTTTTGAGCACGTGTTTTTGATGCGCATATAAATTTTTCGAACAGAAAAATCCATTGATGCACGCCGGGATTCAAACCCACGACCTTCAGATTGAAAGTCGGGGTACTTCCCACTCTATTATTTTATATATTGTTATATTTTCACGGTATGCTAAAACCTCGATGACTTTTGTGGCATGGTAGGCGAGTGCCTAAAATAATATACTAGATGCAAACATTGTTTTCTGGTCTGGGTGTTGTGGCATCGTACACGTGGTTTTGATACCCTAGGAGATCCTAATATAGGATTATGACTGTGTGACTATTATTGATATTTCTCATAGGTACGATATGAACCACAACTCTTCTTTGGTGAAGCAAATGGTTTTGTGAGGCTCGGCATTCACCATACCGTCAAGATCATTAATGAAATAGACTTTTATTTCTTAAATTAAGGCGCTCCCAGTCGACGACTATTTTTGTTCGAAACGAAAAAATAAATACTTGTGAACAAGCCACATCTCCTATTTTATAATGTATAGTATATGTGAATAAAGATGTACCCATCTTTAATCACTTCGATAAATAATCCTACCGACCGCTACAATGACGACAAACACACGTCGGCGCGTGGTCCGCCTTAGCTTTTCGAATAAATTAATGATATAAATTATGTATAATTACTTATCAAAAATCTATTCTAATAGAAATCTAGATCTACATATTACCTATCTTTAACCATAAATCACAAGTTGATTTTAATAGTAGGTATATAAAATATTTCGAAAATAAATTCTAAAACGTATCATTTTGAAATAATATCTTTATCGTGAAAAGATTCTGCTATTATGTTTTCAGCTTAATAGAAATCTAGGTAGGAACCTGAAGTAATATACTTATAAAAATAGGAGATGTGGCTTGTTCAGAAGTATTTCTTTTTTCGTTTCGAAAAAGAGCAATCGTCAACTGGGAGCCCCTTAAATTGAAAAAACTTTTTTTGATTGAAATCACTAGGATCATTCCAAATTACCGTAAAATCTAGTTTAATTTTTTGTTTATGTTAATGTTGTTATATATCAATGTTCTTGCGTGTTTGTCATCTAAATCACATTATTCTTATGAGTTTTATTTTAATTATGATTTAAAATTTGCTAATACACAGCTTGAGAATGTTATTTGGAACTTTGTTATAATAGCTCTTTTATGACTTTAGTGTCTACTAGATCTATATATTGTTCGTCTTCATCTTTATCTTTTTATTATATGCTATTAAGAAAAGCATACCGAAATATTTATGAAATGCTCCACTGCTTTTAAATTACATCAACTCAATTGCATCTCTTATCTAAACTTCCATACAATTTACTTCTTTTTCTATCGCCACCGAAAATAAAGAGAGTAAAAAGTATTTTTATTAATTTATATTCTCCCTGCAAGATAATTTCTTGGTTCCATCCCCGAGATCACTTTACTAATGTGATTTTAATGTACTTAAAATGTCGCCTTACCTATGTTTGTGGAATCCTTTTCGTTACTCTTATTTCATTTTTGCGAGGTCTCACGCTTTTCATGACTCATATTTTCTTGTTTATTAAGTCATTATTTGGAAAACAGTTTTAAAGTCTGAATAAAAAATATGTAATTATAATTAATAATGTATAATTAATAATGCCACTAATACAGAAAAAAAAATGGTATTATTTATTAAGTTAGTAAAAAAATTCAAACCAAGGTAACGTTATCATTTTTACTACAAGTCATACGAATGCTGATAAACTATTATCTATATTTATGTAAGAGTATATTATATGCAGGTAAAGTTTGTTTGATAATTTGGATGTAGGTATGAAGTAATACGATATCTACAAATCCGATTCTAAAAAATATTCTCTAGCTCTATAATCCCTGAATGCATTTTTTATTCAGACGTATGTCGTTTTATAGGTGAAACCGCGGGATGAAGCTAGTAAATAATAAAGCGGGAAGTAAAATTATCTTTGAAATACCAAAGAAAATAATAAATACTTCGAAAGTAAATTAGAAAAATGCAATTTATATTATTTTTATCTTCTTTTGACACTATCTGTCCCTCCCTATTGAGAGTGTTCGAGACAGGGGCGTATCGAGAGCCATTTAAGTTTGAGGCCCTCTCTGACCCCTCAAGAAATATGGTAGCGTTTAGGGGAATCCCAAAACTTATAATGGATGTAAAGTTAATCGGTGATTATGTTCGAATAATTGCACACTGGAATAGAATAATCAGTATTAATAGCGCCAGTATCAACTAAAACAATATTTTTTCATCAGTTTATATAGAAAAAAATAACGCTAAGTGGAGGTAGCCCAGCCCTACAGAAAATTAAGGTGCCAACCCTAGAATAAATGGGTTGAAAGTGCTTGTGCATTAAAACTTTGACGGTTAAGTGTGGAGTTCGTCCCTACTGGCCCTTGTGACATGAAATTTGCATCAAATGAACGGAAATAAAAAAAATAATTCAAATATCTGTGCAAAAATCGAACATAACTTTTTTTTTGGACACACATTAAAAAAATATTAATTTAAAATCACATGCTTCAGCTTCTTTTTAACTAGGTACTGGTAGTACCTAGTTAAAAAGAAGCTATTCATGGACATATCTATAATGTATTTCATGTTTCATCTAAATCCGTTCTGCAAGTCCGTTTTTGCAGTTATTGAGAAAAAACTATTCTAAATTCATAAAAATAAAATTATATCTCTTCTTAAGATACCTACATAATTATTAGTAAGACTGTGTAAAAGCTTAAAAGGCTCTAGTTTTAATTGACGCTACTTGAATTCATGCCTAATTTAATAGTCTTAACCAAAATTTAATTAATCAAGTACTAAATTATGTTGGCTTATTTAGTAATTCATTAGAATTTGCTAAAGCTAATTCTTGCCCTAAGTGTCAAAATGTATTTCAACTGTACCTATTCTTTGATATAATTTTGTACAATAGAATAAATACATTAAATCTTGGTGGAAATTAACGAGTCGCCATCTAGCCCCAAACTACACAAAGCTACTATGGGAACCCAATAATTGATAGAATATTTGTCTTATACACTGTTTTTGTAAATGCGTCTACATCACAATACATAATTAAACCCGACACAGAACTAAATATACCCAAATGTTTGTTCTGGATGGGAATTGATACCACAACTTTCAGCTTTAAAGGCACACCAACTGAGCTGAGCAGTGCGAGAAGATAACACTATCTATTTGACTGGCCTCACAGCTCATTTGGTAGTAACTCTGCCTTCTGCGCTGTAGGTTGTGGGTTCGATCCCCACCCAGGGCAAATATTTGTGTGGTGAACATAGATGTTTGTTCTGTGTCTATATATATTAAGTATGTATTTACAAAAAAGTAAGTAAAGTACATAAGTATTCTATGAGTTGTCTGGTTCCTATTGTACAAGCTTTGCTTAGCTTGGAGCTAGATGGCGCTGTGTGTAAACTCTGCCAATATTTATTTATTTATTAATCTATACATAATTTTATTTACTCTAGACAATTCACTTAGATAGGTTTTACCAAAGTTAATACGATTTTACAAATAGGAAAGGGTACAGATAACTCATTTGAGCAAGAGTTAAGTTAAAACAGTGTGTATAATGTATAAACACATGGTGCAGAGGTATAGTTGTAGAAAGCAATAATTTACCCCCCATCCCAACTATTCCCCCGGCTCAGGGAAACATCTATGTATCCTAACAACGAGGGTAGAGCAGATGGAAAAGACATCAACGCGCTTGTACAATTTTGAGAAACAAAGAAGTTTTTATGAAATATAATATTTTTTTTATAAGTACTCTCAAATAAGCTTAATTTTTAGGTACTTACTGTTTATTATGACACCGTAATTTGGTTGTTTAATAAGTAAACTCGAACAAGAGCGTTTAATCTGTCATACTTATAGGTAATACTGGTAATGTACGGAGATTCTTATACTAATTATCCTCATAGATTATATGGTAAAAAATATTTGCTCTGATGTCATTATCCAGGGAAGAAACAGGGGAATACGATTGTTAAGAAAAACGCCTGCCCAGGAATGCTCTTAAATCCATAAGATTTATGATCGATACACAAGTAGTCGACTAGAAATTGAGCAACGAATTCGTGGATCCATGTGATTGATAATGTCACTGGTATTGTCTGACAGCTGCAGCTTCTACCCGAGTAAATACGAGTAAAATCCGCAACACAGGAAAACACAATTAATCAAGTTCCGCCGCATCCAGTCAAACTCTATCTCCATAACCCTTCCAAATACGAAAGTTACTCGCGAACAACGCGCGCGCTGTACAATAAATCACGTTTTGATTCGGCCGTACCATAAACAATACAATATATCAATATAAAGCAGACGGTGGCGAAATTTGAACGTAGTGAGTGCGTTATATTTATGTGCGTGCTTTATAAAGTTGTTCGATTTGTGTTTTGTTTTAAATGTGTTTGAGATATACTTGTTTGTAAGTCGCTTTTTATTTTCAAACACTTCGCTGAACCAACCTCTGTAAAAGGGTATCCCATTTACAAGAACCGGCTGAAAGTTGTGTCTCATAATTGTATGTCAGCATATGAATGTCTGTGGAATTGACAGTAGTTTTGATTCAAAACAAAGCTGGCCAAAGCTGGAACACATTGCAGATGCGATACTAAACAAATACAGAATGAGAGCAGAATTAAAAAGACACCAAATACTCTGAATATAAAAGAATAATCTCTATTATATAAAATTCTCGTGTATAAAAAATACCCTACGACCTATTCTCAGACCTACTGAATATACACAAAATTATAAAAATCTGTCAAGCCGTTTTGGAAGAGTTTGGTTACAAACACTGTGACACGAGAATTTTTAAAGTTCGGGTAGTACTGAAAGTGTTTTTTTCTGTAGGATTATTGAAATTTGACAGAACAACGTCTGTCGGGACGCAGCTAGAAATATAATAATGTGAAAATACAGATCTACAATGAACGCTGAGAAAGACGAAGACAGCTCATTATGATGTATGTAGCTATCTCTTTCTTACATACATCAATAAGCATATTATTAAACGCTTGCCGCACCCGTTTTGATTTTGTTTGAGTAAGGCCTCAATCGGCATTGCAAAGTTGCCATTATTTAAGACCTTATATGGTTTGTATATGCAATTCAATTTAATCATAAGCTTTAAATCTATTGAGTTCATCTAGCGAACAGCTAACAAACATGACAGTTTAATGTCAATATCTATCTGAGTAGATATAAGCTTCGAATCAAGATATCGTTAGCAGGATCTGTAATGATCATTACGTTTGTTGGAGTTGTGTGTTTTATGAGTTAAAATCCTCGCGATTTTGTTTACGAGAAGTTATTTTCAAACAGACTTCAACCCTAGCTGTACCCTTTTAGGGGTTAAATCTTAGGATTTACTTTCTTAGTGCACCTCTACACACCAAAAGGAATATATCGTTCAAATTTCGACAGCCTCACAGCTTAGTTGGTAGTAACTCTGCCTTCTACGCTGTAGGTTGTGGGTTCGATCCCCACCCAGGGCAAACATTTGTGTGATGAACATAGATGTTTGTCCTGTGTCTGGGTGTTACTATGTATAATAAGTACTTATGTATTTCCAAAAAAAAAAAAAAAAAAGTATATAAGTATTCTATCAGTTATCTGGTTCCCATAGTACAAGCTTTGCTTAGTTTGGGGCTAGATAGTGTTGTGTGTAAAGTCCGCCAATATTTATTTATTTATTTATTTTATTATTTCAAGTTTCTAGGATTGGTTGAAAGCTTTGATAGATAAGTCAGTCAGTTAGTCAGTTAGTAACGCAAGAGTTGTACAATGTACATATTTAGATGAGTAAACTATGTAGATACTATTATGATATGTATGTATGTTTACGTATTTTTGGAGTTTACTCCTTAAGAATCGGTTTTTGATATAAGGCGCCCGGTATGAAAAAAATGTGAGTAGTAAAATCTACTGAACGCATGACCTCGTTACGTTTTTGGTGCGCAACTTTCTAATTTGGTGTGAGCAGTGCAGCTGCACTGCTCACACCAAATTAGATCGTGGGTAGTGTGTACCCTTACTTTGCCTATACTTTATAATGCTTTCTCTCACTCTTACTGATGGCAAAACATCTTATAGTGGGGGTACGCTCTACGCACGATCTGGTAAACTCCAGTCGTGCATCGGAGCTGACACATACAATTTTTTTAGTGTGTATAACTATAAATATAATAATTTTTTTTATCTCTCTCTTACAAAGAACTACCATTCTCTTTTCAATTTATATAAAGAAAATTCTAACTAGCTATAAGTTCGTCTATGTACCTAAATGTTCTTGCATTGTACAATCAAGAATTTTCTATCTATCTATCTGAATATGTGACTATGTGAGAAATCTATAATCATAGTCCAATCATGGTCAAACAACAAGCTGAACTAGATAAACTAAGCTACAACAAAACGTCGTTTACAAAGACATCTAACATAGAACTGAATGCAAACAAGGCACGGCGAAAGTAAATCACTCAGAAAGGCAAGTACAGTGAACGCTGGACACTTGATAGTGCGAGCGTTGATGAAGTTGTAGGTGTTTAGCTGCTTGAAATACGATCTTGATAGTCGAATATTAGAATAGGTCTTGCAATGAAATATTTTCAGTTTTCATACAGTTAGGAGCCTTCCTGCTTCTTGTGACACAAACTTGTCTAAATGGATGGTAATGTTTTTAGTCTTAAGATGTAATATTAAAATATATAAATTAACTAGCAGATTCAGCCACGCGTTACTGTGTCAACAGTTTGCAATAAAATAATATTGCGATTATAAATTGAGATGTAAGCTATCCTATATTTTAAGTTGTATCAAAATGCACACGGAGTGCAAAGTTTAATTAAAAGTTAAGTAGTTTAGGTGTCCATCGCGGACAACACTTTTTTTCACGTACTTACTTACCATGGTTTCGTATTGTTTGATGTACTACCAAATAAATGTTTATACATTTTTTTATATAAGATAATGCTTCTAAAATGGAATAACAAACAAAATTGCATTATGTAATATTTATATGGTATTATTACAGTCATAGAGTATTTTTTAGTAGTAGTAGAGCTTCTTCACCTCCTTTCAGGGTGTTCCCTCTTCAAAAACTATCTTCTCGGCAACGGCCAAGCTGAGTTTTTTAACCTAGAGGCTAGTCTAGCATTATAGGTCTCATAGACCAAAAGTATATAAAAACACTAAGATATTTGATGGTCTTCTAAAGTGTCTTCTTAAGCATCGGCTTTACCAATTTGAATATAATGTAGTTCACATAAAGGTAGCTCTCCAGGCTCTGCACAAGCGAAGCCGCGGAAGCTAGTAACTCATAAATCATTTAAGACTCGTTCTCGAAAGATCAAGTACAAAAGCGGTTTCGTTGTAAATGACGTTGATTCTTTTTCCGGCCTGCACTGATGAGTCAAATGACTTAAAAGCGGAAACCAAAAAAGCGATCTCCGTCACATAACCTTAGTAATATAGCGGCGAGAAATTAATTACTTGGAGTTTTCTTTTAAAATCCCGTTCACTGCTATGTTACAGCCATCATATGCTTATTTAGAGCTAAGCTTTAGTGGTAAATGGGAAATGTGTGGAAACTTGCAAGGCGGATAATAAATGGTCGGGGAAATTCAACTTCCCTGCGGTCTGGGTGTCAGTTTCATAACTCAGTTGAAACCTCATTGGTGGTTTTCGTAAAAGTTATAACGTAATTAGATGATTTTTCCACAGAACATAGAAGAGATTAGAAATGGTATGTGGGCAGGGCAGGCGCGTCATTGCTTTAGTGTAGACTTTGAGCTTAAAAGTCTCTTCTCAAACAAACAAATTGTTTATTAGTATGCAAATGTATTTATCTGTTTGGGTTTGGCGACAAAAATTCTGATACTAATTGTATCTGATACCAAATCCAATTATTGTTCAGAGTTTTTTTTATCACGTACGAAAACATAGCATATAAAAGTTAAATTGGTTTCGTATGTAAAGTAAAAACCATGAGACTATCCGCTATTAGATAGAAAATGAAGGAGGTATGTATGATGCCTAAATTTTGTCATTTTTAGAGTTCCGTAACCAAAGGGTAAAAACGGTACCTTATTACTAAGACTTCGCTGTCCGTCTGTCTGTCACAGGGCTGTATCTCATGAACCGTGATAGCTAGACAGTTAAAATTTTCACAGATGATGTATTTCTGTTGCCATATATGTTATGTTGCTATAACAACAAAATACTGAAAACAGAATAAAATAAAATTTAAATGGGGTTCCCATACAACCGTTTTTTATAGATAACGGTACGGAAACCATTGTGCGCGAGTTTTTTTTAATTTCCAGTTAGGTTGAAACAAATTTGTTACAAATTTGACCCAAACATTAAACTAGCAGACAAACAAGTCAAATTCAACAAAAGCTTGTAAAAAAGTGAGAAGATATCCGAATACCTATATGCATGAAGAATATAATGAGAGTGAATGAAACAGAAGAGGTAGGTTGAGGATCGTAGCAAGCGGAAGACTTCTGCCTATTCCTCTGGCAAACAAGTGTAATTATATTATATGTAAGTATAAAAGTTATGTTTATACACTTGTGGCCCGGAAAGTACACTGATGATGTTATTTTTAAATGATTAGGTACAATGTCTACAACTTCTCAGCACACTTCGTACTTGCCTCGTTATATTTCCATCTTGTTTGTCTCCTGCTTCATTCTTTGTTCAATCATTCATATCATTCACTCCACAGAACCTTCACCTAGTTCCTAAGACGTTTCAAAGTGATCCTTGTGATTTTATTGAAATAAATGATTTTTGAATTTGAATTTGAATTCATCAGGACATTATATTACATTATATGACATATATATCTATATATATAAAAATGTATCGCCGAAATGTATGTACGCGCATAACTTCCGAACGACTCCACCAAATTGGATGATTATTTTTTTTGTGTTTCTTATTGTTAGGATAAGGTTTGTATAAAAGAAGATTTCGGAAAATCCATCGTAAAATTGTAATATTCGGGAAATATTGAGAGTGCTTTTTTTCTACGGGACTATTGAAATTTGACAGGACGTCTGTCTGGACAGCTAGTTATCTAATAAAAATAAGTTTTGGTATAAAGATGCACTTCTATTTATCGATCATTTCAAAAGTTTAACGCAACATGTTCATACGTTGCGGCTTCTTAGTAACTATATTGTAACCTGGAATACGGTGCCTCGGTTCTTCTCATCTTACCGTTTCAGGGTTGTCTTTAAGTTAAATAAGCAGTTTAAAATTTGTATTAAAATTACAATGAGAATAAAGAAACAAAATCTAGGAATTATGCAGATAAACCTATGATAATGGCAATACTATAGTGTATAGAAAAAACAATAATGGCCGCAAATTATCCACCTGCAATCGATTGTAATTATAAAACTTTAAATATGCTAGAAAGAGACAACAAGAAAACGTATTACTAGTCAACAGACGTCTTGTCCGATGTTCAATAAAACCCTTAAAAGAAAGCACTCTAGTTTTTCTCGAATTCTACTATTTTCAGGCAATTTTTTACCTATAAACCTTGTCCTAATAACAAACAAAACATAAAAAACAAAATTTAAAATTTAAAAAAACCCACGAGTTATTATGTAATTGAAAAAGGATAAAATAATTAAAAACCCCTACTTAATTAATTTATGCGACAAGAGATAATTAACGTAAAAAAAATATTGTAAGTTTATTAGATCTCTCACAGAGTCACACATTATGAACAAAAGGGTATTCGTTTTCATAACACTTCCCATACCTATTTGGTTCTCGAAGATGTAGATGTATGTGTCTATAGCATAATGTATTCAACTCTCTATGAACTTAATAAGAAACGCTAGTAAATCCGTCCGGGGCTTGAATCACTATCGTATCGACATTGTATCGTCTAAATGTCAAAACTGACACTTATATACTCAATTCGAAGTCGATACAATAGTGATTCGGGCTACATAGTAGCCGTTTTGAGCACGTGTTTTTTATGCGCATATAATTTTATACACATTTCATATTTGAATTTGAGGCAAAATTCCATTCCACCTCCAGCCAGTTTCTGGCAGCCCTGGTCCCACCTCGTCCCACTCTGTCTCGGTACATGAAATTGTTTTAAACTTTGATTAATTCCTTGGCGCGTTTGTATTACCTTGTTTCTCTTGATGAATACGATGGGTAGTAGTTTGATTAAAACTTTACATGTTGGGTTACCGAGAAATAAACACCGAACATATACAGTACCGACGTATTATTAAATACATGTTTGTTCATTAAACATTTACACAATATAATTTCACGATGAACTCTAAATTTAATTAAATATAATTAATATTAGAAACAAGATTAAAATAGGAAATACAAAACAGTTTAAAAAGTTGAAAACTATGTTATACTAGCTGCTCGCCCCGGCTTCGCACGGGTGGTACCTGTATAAAAAGTTTACCGATTTTGTGCAAACTTCACATAAACCATCTACTAAATAGTCCGAACAAAGCCTAAACATTTGGTTTGGATAGGTGAGCCCTTTCTTGAGTTATAAAATTACAACGAAAAGTGGCATTGATTTCACTACATAGTATAAAGCAAAGTCGCTTTCCGCTTCCCGCTTCCCGCGTCTGTATGTATGTTTGCTTATATCTTTAAAACTACACAACGGATTTTGATGCGGTTTTTTTTAATAGAAAGAGTGATTCAGGAGGAAGGTTTATATGTATTAAACCCGTGCGAAGCCGGGGCGGGTCGCTAGTTTATATATAAAGTTATGTAAATATACTTAGTTTAGAAATATGTTATGAGTAAGTAAGTCAAAGTTAATATTTTAACGGCAGTTGGAGCAATAACACAAAAATATTTGTTTCATAAAATGTCTGTCTTTTCGTATCATTTATATAAATACTCGTATGTTGACTGTTCTTACAATAAAGCTTAAACCATTAAACCACCCTTCAAACTGCAATCGAAGTTTCGAAACGCCACTTTATCTCGCGAATTACATTAATTAGAGGTGTGGCCATAATTAATATTAATTAGAGTCACCTTTTAGTTCGCGACACTGAATGCGTATCGCAGTTAATAAATTTAACGGACGCATTGGCCGACTGGCTTCAAGATAAAGATGCACCAGAATTTCATACAACTTTAAAAAGCTGAAAACTATTCGAAACTCTACCTTATTTATATAGCGTTAAGGTGTAAGCCAACTGCATTTAATTGTTGGCAGCCCTACACGGCCGGCGTAATTTCAACAAAATGCATTTGTCGTTTACGCAAGGAATTGTGTGCTTTGCCCCATTAAGATAAGATAGCTATTGGATGAACAGCATAATTGGTTTTGTGAAGCGTGCTGAAAGTTTACGATCGTAGGCAATGGAAAGTAGATTATAGGTACAAGGAACGTTGATATAATAGTGATCATTGATGACCTATTTTTTATGTTTCTTCGAATAAGAAACTGGAAGTTTTCACCTGGCCATTGTGCGCCATTTTTTTATATATTTATTTCGCTTTGTCTGTTTTTCATTGATGACTGGTCAATTTTACCAAATTTTGCTGTTACATTTTACAAAATATAGATTATCTATACTTATATCATAAACGCGAAAGTAACTCTGTCTGTCTGTCTGTCTGTGACGTTATCAGGCCAAACCGCTGAGTCGATTGTGATGAAATTTTATATGATGATAGTTTGAAGTCTTAGGACGGCCATTGGGTACATTTTCTGAAAATTTTCTTTTTATATCCAGGAAATACAATGTTTAATGATAAAATCGTCAAAAATCAATTTCCTGAATTTACGTGAACGAAGTCGCGGATGAAAGCTACTACCTAATAAAGTCAATATTGTTGTAATACTTAGATACTATGTTTGAGTCTATTTTAAACTCGTTATGATTCTAAATTGAATCATTCGTATTCAGCTAAACTTGTTCAAACAATAGCAAATATTCTAGGTCGAACCGAAGTAACATGATGTCTAGATTATTGGTAGGGCTTACAAAATAATCAATAATAATATATTGTTTATATTTTTTATGATTATTTTAGAATTGAATAGCGCGCTATCAATACTATGTAGGTATATGATAATGGTATTTTATTAGAATTAGAGATATTTTATTTCTCTGTTTTTCGAACTGTATTATTAGGATTTCAAAGGGTAAAAACGGGAACCTATTACTAAGACTCCGCTGTCCGTCAGTCCGTCCGTCTGCCCATCTGTCTGTCGGTCACAAGACTGCATCTCATGATCCGTGATAGCTAGACAGTTAAAATTTTCACATTTGTTGTATTTCTGTTGCTGCTATAATAACAAATACTATAAATAGAATAAATTTTTTTTTAAGTGGGGCTCCTTTGCAACGAACGTGTATTTTTTTATAGATTCGTGCGTGAACCTTTCGTGCGCGAGTCCGACTCGCACTTGGCCGTTTTTACAGTAACATTGTATTATCCATTGTAAGCATAATATAAATGTATCGTAATATTAGTATTGCATAAATCAAAACGCCCGCGGCCGTCTGACGCTGATAATCTAACTGCGGCGTAATATTATCCACGCACTTTTGTTTTGTACTAGTTCATTGTATTTTAGTCTAAGTAGGCATTGAAGTTTTGATTATTAA
Organism: Hydriomena furcata; assembly: GCA_912999785.1. Lineage (NCBI taxonomy): Eukaryota > Metazoa > Arthropoda > Insecta > Lepidoptera > Geometridae > Hydriomena > Hydriomena furcata. The sequence continues at coordinate 5,169,522 of OU538831.1, read as the reverse complement.
CCGACGAAAAACGAAGGTGGTTCTCAAGTCGACGTGTATACATAGACATATATAACAAAATAATAAGAAAAAAAAACCCCAAGTACAGTAGACATCCTCTCAGCTAGTGAGGGTAGTCAGAGGCACGTCTAAATATTATTTGGCACATGCCCACATTTTGCAGTAGTTAGCAATCCATACGTGGAAGGTTGCAAGCCCATCGCCGCTTATAATACTAACTGGTTTCCTCACGATGTTTTCCTTCGCCGTTTTGAGCACGTGTTTTTGATGCGCATATACTTTTTTCGAACAGAAAAATCCATTGATGCACGCCGGGATTCAAACGATTTTTATTTAAAAAAAAAAGTTCTATTAGTAGTTATTGAGAAAACTGTAAAAGCTCTTTATAGGTTTCCAACAATGAAGCTGCTATATAAGTTTCAAAAATTATTACATAGGTATTTTATTTTATGCTGTAGTTTGTGGATGGATACAATTACACCAGTGCATTTAAATGGGAAAAAACTTGTTTGACAACTTTTATGGTATCACCCCTCTTAAAATATTCATAAAGCACATAGGCTTTTATACGAGTAAAACTATTAATAATGAATTGTGCTGTTCTATCCAAAGCCAATTTCGAATAGAAAGGGTTGGTTATTATTCGTCGGCAGACATATTAAAACGGTACTCGTTTTATTAAAATTAAATACAGGGTCCGTTCGACCCTTTGTCTATGACCACATGTGCTTGGAATATGTAAATGACGTGTCTGGATACAATACATACTTGATTAGAAAGTACGCTCATTTTAATCCCTTCTGTTCTTGTTCGAGACTATGTATAACAAGTTTTCATAAAGCGACAAAATCAAATCAGGCCAGAACAAAATTAATTCTTTCCCAACGCTGTTAAACAAATGAAAATGTTATACGAAATGAGCGCACACAATTTTATCAAATGGAAGTGAAAACCAAAACAAAACTGAAATAATGCAGAAGCTTCGCGCGATCCTTTTAGAACCACTTAAAATTCTGACAATCCCGAGATACCCGTCAGTGTATCCTCTCCGAAACAAATGTGTCTGTTTACTTTGCACTGAAGTGTACGTACCTACTGTGTCCGTTTTAAAACTCGCTGAAATATCATGAATTTTGTCATTAGTAAGCGCGCGGAATATATTTATGGGCGGGTCATATCTCATTCTGTCAACTAAATGCGTTTTGGTCTAACTAAAATTGCATTATAATTTTGATTTTAGACAACAGTGGACGAGCGCGATGACATATGCAAAAATATTGCATTAGTTATTATTTACTACTATTTACTTACTAGTTTTGTGATGCAACATACGATTGATGACTGTGAATATTCATTGTTAAATGAATGACTGCGTTTGAATAACAACAAAAACAATAGATGCTTGTTATTTTAATGTCTTTTTTTAAGGAAAGGAAAATAGCCATGTGGAAGGTACCTCGACATTTAATCTGAAGGTCGTGGGTTCGAATCCTGGCGTGCATAAATGGATTTTTCTGTTCCAAAAATTGGAAAAACACGTGCTCAAAACGGTGAAGTAAAACATCGTGAGGAAACCGGTTAGTATTCTTATAAGCGGCGATGGGCTTGCAACCTATCACGTATGGAATGCTAACTACTGCAAAAAGTTGGCATATGCCAAATATAATGTTTGGACGTGCCTCTGACTACCCCCACTTGACATCTTCAAAGTATCTAAGCTCCTGGAGATCTCAGAGATCTACCGTACTTGGGGATTACAGTCGTGATCCTATTTTTTTAAATAATAAAGTTATTCAAATATTCAGCACTTTAGAATAATTCTTCTAGCACCTCTCGTGTTTCAAATTGTTGTTGAAAACCTAGTTGTGTTACTTACCGCACCAGTATACTTTTAATAGTCTCGTTTGATAAAGTATAAACTATCAATAGATATAACCCAACTGAATCACGTTGTCTTAGACATCTCAGGCAAAGTAAAACCATCTCTTAATATAGTAAGTTTGTATGTAGGTATTAAACCAATTAATCAATACGGCTATCTATAATGCGACGAGCACGCGCGTTAAAGTGACTCAAACAAATCGAGCTATCAACGCATGCATTCGCGATGTAGACAATATATACATACATGGCCTTAAGCCATCTATCTGCTAAAGCGTTGTCTGCATTGCTTAAACCTACTAATATTATGTATGTTATTATTAATATTAAGTATGGATGGATGGATGGATGAATGTTTATTACTCTTTCACGTAAAACCTACTGAATGGATTTTAATGAAACTTTACAATAATATAGCTTATTTATCAGAATAACACATAGGCAACTTTTTAACCGACTACGATAAAAAGAGGGTATGTTTTTACGCGATAAGTATTATGTCGAAAAAAAAACTGCCTCTGAGAGCTATCTTAGCGTGCGCTGCCTAAACTGTTGCAGATACACGAAAATAATGTATCGTAGAATTGTTTGTCAAATAGTTGTAAAGGTTACACGCGAGCGATGCCGCGGGCGGAAGCTTGTTAGTCCATAGAACGATAACGTGACAAAACAAATGATACGCCAAACGAAAAAACCGGCCAAGTAGGAGTTAGACTCGCGCATGATTGCTTCTGTACCATTATCAATAAAAAACGGCAAAAAACATGTTTGTTGTATGGGAGCCCCACTTAAATATTTATTTTATTCTGTTTTTAGTGTTTTTTGTTATAGCAGCAACAGAAATACATAATTTGTGAAAATACAACTCTCTAGCTATCACAGTTCATGAGATACAGCCCTGTGACAGAAAGACGGACAGCTAAGTCTTAGCAGCTAAGCTAAGTAATAGGGTCCCGTTTTTACCCTTTGGGTACTGAACCCTAAAAATTTATTCACCAACGTACCTTGCTGTCTATGTAATTAACGGACACCAATCACACGCCAATCTCTAAATTTCATATAGAGATATCTGAGAATAAACAAGGGCTATTTTTTTATTGAATTTCAAGAGTTACAATATTTTACAATAAAATCGTCAAAAATCGATTTTCTGAATGATATACTACTGACACTAATTTTGCCAACACATGGTACTGTCGCATACGCATCTACGCGTGCTTTAGTGGCCTACCGCCCTGGTAATAGTCAAGACCTATTTTTGCAAGTTGACTGACCTGTATGTAGGTAAATTGATCGACAGCAGACAGATGCAATCGCTCCCGACGTCAATAGGAGCAAATTGAGGAACCCACATATCAAGGCTCGTTGGCGAATTGATAGAATCTAGCGCCTTGTGATAACACGGCTACGTCATCTGTCTAAAATTGTTCGAGAACTAGCCAGACTCGGTTTATAAGATCTCGTCTATGAAGTCATGTTTCACTACGAACTGCCATTTTCTAGATTTTAGAATGAGTTCGTATTCTTATAAGAGGCGATGGGCTTGCAACCTGTCACGTATGGAATGCTAACTACTGCATAATGTGGACATGTGCCAAATAAAATGTTTGGACGTGCCTCTGACTACCTCCACTAGACATCTTCAAATGATCCAAGCGTCTGGAGATCTGAGAGGATGTCTACCGTACTTGGGGATTACAGTCGTGATCCTATATTTATTTTATTTTATTAAGGAGTTCGTTTTACTTTCCAAGATTCTCTTACTGATAAACGTTGGTATACCGATTGATACCTCGTGCATTGTATTATTTTTGTATTGGGTAGAACGGAGCTAATGGTTTTGATTGAATGGGTAAAAATAATATTGGGTAGAAAAATAGTGGGTTAATATTGGTTATAAAACAAAAAAAAACATAAATTCGGTGTTACATGTCAAAGTGAAAGTCAAAAGATATTTATTTTAATAAAATCACAAGAATCACCTTGCAACGTTTTAGGTGAGTGAAGCTACGACTCCTAGCAATCAAAAAAAAAATTTACTTGATAATCTAAAAAGAGCATTTTATTTACTATTCAAACCCAGTTTCTTTTAATTAAATAATAATAATGCTTTAAATAAATTCACTGATGCCAAAATTAACGGTCTAAAATGACTCTGCTCAAAATTGTTCAATTCTTCAGAGGCATATCTTGGCAATTGTGTGTACATTAATGTTTATCTACTAAAAGTGTCTGACCGGAATATGAACAAAATCCACGGCCTCAAATCACGGCCCCTTTTTTATGCTTGTCCGCTTCACGTGAAATGCCCTAAATGCTAAGTAGAGTTCCAGTGTACGAGTGTTATCCTAACTAAAATAAACTAGTCTAGCCATTCATACACAGTTCTAAAAGATTCAGAAAAATCACTAATAAAACTTTATGAATTCACTTTAATTAATAATGATTTATGTAGAACTACAAAATAATGAAATAGTCACTTGACATAGCACTCTCAAATTAAATAGGGATACATCCCTGACAAAGAGAAACAATAAAATATCTCTTTACTCACTTATCGCCATTGACACTCACATCTTTTATTTATAAATCAACCCTCTGGCTACCCCGTCATCATAAACAACATAACAATGTAATATCGAAGCCGCTTTCAATAGAGAAATTGTCTTAACCCTCAACCCTTTTTCGGCTCATAAACTTAGCGAAACGTACAAAAATACGGACATAATGCCATTTGCATAATGTTTCGAGTTTTGTTTTTTCATAGCGCGTTGGGTTTCAAATGTCACCACAAAGGGTGGTGAAACGCCCATTAAAAGAGCTTCTACACTTGCTGGTAGCCAGCAGTTTTGTATAGTCTAACCATCGACCACACAGCCTATAAAGGCTCCTAATGCAAAGCGAACACTTTCAAACAACACATTATGCTTAGACTCCTGATATAAACACCGAGCGCGATTCGTGACATTGAAGCGGCCAATCAGAATGCTTTTTTTACCGCTCCCCCACACACTTCAACGATTTAACTGAATTGTTTGTTTGAAGAATTGAAGCCATTAGTCGCCTATGTGGTCGATGAGTCTAACAGCCGCCCCATCCAACATGATAACTTGCGCTGCCGGCAAAGGCTTAACTGTCAGCCAGCAAGTGTGGAAGGCTATTAAAGGGTGGGGTGTATTAAAAACGCTAAGCATTCTTAAGGTTATGCGTTTCAGTGCGTTCTGGAAGGGAAGATTGAATTAGAAAGTCAAATTTTGTGATATTAAATTATAGTAGGTACCTACTGTTTTTGTCAGTTTATTGATAATTATAGGTATATAAGTATAATAGTTGGTATATATGTATAACAAGATGGCCGGCTGTGTGAGCTATTGAGAGATTTCTCGACTTTTTTTTGATGTTTAGATTTGCGAAATTATGTGCCTAAATAACATAATTTGGCTGTATAATAAATAAACTAAAATAATATCTTCTGTGCTATCTATCAATATTTACAAATATTATAGAAAATTTAAATCAATTATAATAGCTTTTGTTATATTTATCATAATGTAGTAGCTATCGTGATTAATGAGAGTTATTTACGTATTTGTCTTTTTTATCAAATGAATACTATAATAATTATATATAAACAAAAACATATTATGTATTAGAAGGTACTCTCTATTTTCATCAAAACAGTTTTAGAAGCATTTTCCGTGTAACAGGTACATAATCTCAAAAATCGCGAAGACAGTCGCCATCACAGTCTGAAGTCTACACGGCCGGAAGTAGTCGTTCCGGCAATAACACTTCCGGTAGCGACACTCTACTCACTTCCGGCGTCTGCGAGGGTACTTCCTTCTATTTGTTTGTGTACCTTCGGCAAATAATTGAGAAATAGATATTGTTATTATGGTACCTATTAAAAATAGAGTGATAAATTGAATAATATATTTATAGAGGTATCAGGAAATTCCCGTTAGTTTTTTTATTAATACTTTTAAAAGTGTAAAAGTCATATATGGGCATACAAATGTTGCCATATGTTGTCATAAACTTCGTTAGAACTTTACGACCGGTTTCATATAGTTTAGATATCCGTTTACATAACGTGGGAAGTAAAACAGCTTTGTTACAGTAGGTATTCAAATAAAGTGTTGTCTTAAATATAAACAAAAAACAAAGATATCTAGCAAGAAACTTTTATAACAATCTTTTTAACTTATCATCATGACGTCGGTTGAAACAAAAGTAGAACATACATATTTTTCTTTTCCATTTTACATTCTTGGTGCTTTCAAAAGCGTCCAATTTTTTATGAACGCTTTTCGCCATCGCAAAATTAATAAATCAATCGAATATTTATAACATAATACTAATATATTACAGAATAATTACAAAATACAAAAGAACTACCGTTGTAAATAGCCTATAGGTAGCCCAACAGATCCAGATCAATAAAAAAAAAACATTTACTTCAATAAAATTACAAGGATAACTTTGAAACGTCTTAGGAACTAGGTGAAGCTACGCTAATTCCTCGCGACCAAGCCTAGAAGAATCAGGCAACAACTACCAGTAGGAAGCGTTCCCAAGATACTGGCTGCATTGCCACGCTGAATAGAAATGCTGATCCGTTGTGCCAAATAGGAACCAGCTCTCGAATCAATAAGAATAAGCTCTATTAATAAAATATGTTAAGACCATTGTACCAACTGGAGCAATAAATGAATATGAATATGAATATAATAATATAATATTTCAAGCTGCTTGGTTTTTTACGTCATTTGAAAAGAGTTAGCGATTCTAAAAGGTACCAAGTGGTGCTTGCCTCGAAAGAAACGATTTACGTAGTATATTAATAGTAAAACGTTTCCTTATTCCTATATTTTCATGTCAAAATATTGAAATAACATAGCTTGGATTAAATAAAAAAATAAAAAACTTAATAATCATTAATAATTTGATGGCCTTGGTAGATAGATATAGATAGATGATCACTTAGTAACTCTACCATAGTAGTAATAGTAACTCGGCAAATATTAATGTGATAAACATGGATGTTTTTTTCTGTGTCTGGCTGTCTTTAGGTACCTATTAGTATGTATTTAAAACAAAAAAAAGTATAAATTTTATCAGTAATCTGGTTCCTATAGTACCAACAAGCATTGCTTGGTTAGGGGCTAGATGGCGCTGCATGATAATGTCCACCAATATTTATTTATTTATAAATTTCGGTCTATAAAAAATTACCAATGGTAATTGAATGCTATTAGAGAATGGTATCTGCGAAAGAATATTTTTCATCCAGAGCTAAATTAACAAATATTTTGTTAATTCACTTCTGCAGTCGGTATTTAGGGAACGTCTGCTTTCGAGTAATTTTGCTTCGTTTTATTTGGTTGGTAGGAATATTTGTTTTATAATGTTGGTAGTTGACTTGGTGGGAAAATAGCGATGTAGCCTCCAACGATAAACTATACTAACTTTTGATAACTTCTTATACAATGTTGGGTTATTTTTTGTGTTGAAGTTTCCTTAGTATCTAGGTCGAACTAATGTATACTAGAAAAGGTAAACTTTTGTAACAAAATGACGATTTCATTCGCCGTTGTTAAAGTTTTTCTTCTTATTCAAAAACAGAAAAAAAGAGTCTTACATAACAAATATATAACGGAACAACCTCCCCTTAGAAAACCAATAAGAACAATAATAAATAACTCTTATCATATTTCGAGTATGCTCCTGGTCGCATCGCGAAAGATCCGAACCAATATATCACTAGGAATTTACGAGGAGAGATACGACAGGAAAATTGCAAGAATGGTGGCGCCATCTATCTTAGTTGAGGGAGGCTGGGGTAAGGACAAGGGGAGAAACTTCGAGAGGTTATTAGTCCAAGCATCTGTTGTTGAGTTGGGCGGGGTGATGGTACCCCGTAGGTACTACAAGCTAACAAATCTAATTGCTCAGTAGGCGGTGGGTAATGACAAAATGGGCTCTTGTGGCAACGTGAGGCAATTTGTTGGGTCAGGTGATCGGAGAGGTGAATTTTTGCTGAAAACGTTTTATGAGTATATAGGTATGTCAGTGAGTGATGAGGTACAACTAACTATTAAATTTCAGAGCCAGTTGAATCGATTTTAATGAAATTCAGGTTAAATTACTTAGGTATGGAAATGGGACATCAAAGTGTGTATAAAAGTTTCCAGGTTTTCTTTTTGTTATATTGCTTTTCACGAAGTTTTTAATTAAATTTAATTGTTTTTAGACGTGCTACTACAGAAACACAGTTTTGTTTTCCAAGAAGCTATATATCCACCAAAACATGTTTTTTCTTAGTAACCAGGCAGTAACTTAACACTTTAAATAACTGGTCAGTCTCATTTAAAATAAAAACCCGAAGTAATGTAATAAGGTCTGTTATAGTTTATGTAAAATTATCTACAAATTTAACCCTAAATTGAGTTTCAGTTACTACTATACATATTCCGAATATTAGGTGATATTCCCTTATAAGCAAACTTTATAATTGCAATCTAAAATAAGTTAAGGTTTTTTTTCGATAAAAAGTTTCAAAGTGTTTAAATTAAATACTTTTACCGATTGAAATAAATACTGTTTGATTTTGACTTTAAAAATTCTTAGTAGTTAAAAATTAGAAACTACAGCAACATGAATTGTCTCTTATGTTACCAGTGGCTACATGTTACCATACTTGATTTTGAATAAAACATACTTTAAGCAAAGACGCATTTGTCATTTTACTTGGAACTTGACCTGACCTTCATCTTATCTTGCAAATCTGAGTGAACGCGGCATGACTGTGTCTGTACCTTGTTTGAGGTGACGGTACTTTGCATGGGCTACAGAAAAGTCTGTCTTAAAATGTAACTTGAAGGTTCTAGAATACGTTAGTAAATACCTACCTAAATAGATAGAGAACAAGCTCAGTTAGTAAGGCTGCCTTCTGCGCTGTGGGTTGTGGGTTCAGGGCATACATTTGTTTGATGTGCATAGATGTTTGTTCTGTGTCTGGGTATTTTAAGTTTTCTATCAGTTATTTGGTAACCATAATGCAAGTTTTGCTTAATTTGGAACTCGATTACACTTTGTGAATTGTCCACCAATATTTATTTATTTGTGCACAATTTTCTCGGAACATATTGTGATTTTTCTGTTATTGCACATATCGGGTTAGATCCGGGAGGGATTGCTTTTTGGGATTTATAATGCTGTTGGTCTCTGAGACCTATGTTAGTGTTGTATGACGATTGACGAGTCAATTGGCTCAAGAAAAAGTTAGGTTGAGGCAATTAGGTACTTTAGCGGATGTGATCACGTCATCGGGAACATCACGTACCTAAGTACGTGTGTCGTGCTTACGTACTTAGGTCGTGCTTAAGTCTATAGAGATTGCTCCTGGTGGTGCGAATCGATTGAAATGAGGGGATTCAGATGTGCAGGAGGGATTGCAAAACTTGGAACTCGTGAAATAGTTCAAGGCTCAGGATCTGCTAAAACAATAGAAAATTTTTCCCTTATTGGACTCATTGTAGTTTTTATTTTTCTCCTTTGACCGATAAGCACTTGTAAATAGTAACAATTAGTATCCAAATCTATCAACAAACAATAAGCTTAATTCTAACATGGATTCTGACCTGGCTGTAGGTTGTGTGTAAGAGTAATACCTTGTTATAATGAGTGGGTATCTATGTAGCATCTGAATTCCTGCTCTATACAATTCGGGGAAAGATGTGGGCGTCGTGTTTTAGTAGGCACCGCTTGACGCAAGATAACAAAAATACGAAAACTTCAGTTCTACCGTGTACCCACCTCATACAATCTTTTTATGCTTATCTTTCTGTGATTTATTACTTGTTCGGCGTCCAACAACGGGAAAGAAAGGAGGTATACAAAAGTAATTTATTTTTGTACGTTTGTTTTTCTTGTCTTAGCATCGGTGCGTGCGGTACTGGGCCGGAGTACGGTGCATGTTTTTGAAGTTGGCATTTTTGAAATGTCGCAATATGATTTATTCTTGACCCCTTGTGTAGGCGTGCTCAGCTCACTGCTTAGTCCGATCGGTATTTTCGGCTTAACATAACATTAATCACGGCGCACAAATAAATCATCCGTTAAATGTGTCCTCTCAATATTGTACGTTATTTACGATGCGAATTTTCAGTATTTTATTGTGTTGTGATGAAAAAAAACGGTACATTAAAACATGGTACCTATAATCTCATTTCCGTTGACATTACAAGAACCTTTTACCTTTTAAAGTTTACATTTAAAGTCTACTAAAATGCAAAACCTCATAAGAAACAAAGTTATTATGAAACTGAATCAAAATGCTACGAGCGTTTTCGTATTCTGGTGTCAATTGTATTATTTCTCTTCATTCAACCGACCAACAAAAACCCGAAAATATAAAGCAAAGCGTTTATTACAGAACATAATACTTGGTTCTTAAGAAGTGCTCGCCGTCATTTGTTTCTAGAAAATAGCGGCGCGATTTCCAACTTCGTAAAGACATAAACTGCATCTAATTTTGTGGCCGTCATATGACAATCACGGCTTTTTATAATACCGTAGCTTAATTAAAATTCAGAAAAAGTTCACACGGCCTGTTATGCGACCAAACATGCTCTCTCAATTAAGCGTCTTTACGGACCGGACATGGTTGGACGGAATAATTCATGATGTGACCATGCTATGCCCGCCAAATTAGAGTCTTGTCACACTGCGGCATGAGCACGACCGCTGAAATGATAACTTCATAGCACAATGGTGAGTTTTTCAATGAGGCTGGCAGAACTGGTTGCCGCTTGACGGATTTCATTTCAGTAATAACTTGTTTCTTGTTTTTCGTGCCAAGTATGGAAAATGGAACACTTATTTTGAGTTGGAGCAGAATCTGATTTCGTTAAGATTGGTATTACTGGATAAATTATAACCGGATGACAATTAATTTAAATTTGGACCGTTTTTTACCGGATGACAAGAATTTTAAATTGTTACAGTAATTGAATTTGAACTTAGGTTACCTGCCGTACTTACGCGAAGATTAGAAAGTAGATAAAAATGGGTTAGTCCAGGAATATCCATTGGCTATCCCCATCAATGGGGATTTTTGGACAAAAAGTCCGGTAATCCCCATTAATAGGGAAGCAGAATGTGTAAAATAAACCAGTGTTCCTTGTGTAATTTCTCTTCCCCATTGGTCATTTGACTTTCCTCATCAATGGGGATTTCTGGACAAAAAGTCTAGTTATCCCCATTAATGGGGAAGCAGAATGTGTAAAATAAACTGGTGTAGATAATTTCTCATTTATATAATGTTGGACGTCATCGTTCATATTTAGATTCATAATAATTATATATAAATAAAAATCAGTGGACATTACGAGTATCACACAGCGCTATCTACCTCCAAACTAAGCAAGGCCTTGTATTATGGGAAGTAAATAACTACTTAATAAAATCTTTTTTTGTAAATATATACATCATGATACATTTTAACACTCAAACACAGAACAAACATCTATATTCATCACACAAATATTTGCCCTGGAGGTTGAGCTCGAACCCACAACCTATAGGCAAAGTTACTATCAACTGAGCTGTGAGGCCAGTTTTGTTTTTGTACTATTAGAAGGACAAGTAGGTATAAGACATTATAAATATTTATTTACAAAATAATTCATAATATACCAATATTCTGTTATATTTCGTTCAAAAAAATATTTATGATATCTCTTATTCTTTTTCCAACGTATAAAAAATAAATGATGTTATATTGCGGGAAGATAAGTTAATTCCAATATTTTTGTCTACAGGTACGTTCCACATCACAGAATAGATAAAGAAGATAATCCATGGAAATTTTTACACTTGACGACTCAACAAAAAACGGTAATATTTAAAAAAAAATCACGAATTGAAATGCAAAACGACTGCCATGTATTAATCCCCAAGTACGGTAGCCGTCCATGTAGATCGCCAAACACTCAGATCCTTGGAGGTATAAAGGGGTTAGTCAGAGGCACGTTCAATCATTACATTTGGCGCATGTGCCACATACATTTACGCTAGAACAGTATTTATATTTCAAGTAGGTGCGTATGTGGTGAACTCTGGTGACAGTGTGACTGTGGTGGTGGTATATTTAAGGCGCGTAAAGGCATCCGTCATGGCTTAGTGACGTTTATATCTGAGATCGATAGCTTATCGTTTGGTCCGAAGCACGGATTGATCAGTTGGTGATGATGGAATGACAACTTAATAAAGGTTTTTTGGAGCCGTTACTAGCCCCCTTACTAGCTAGTACTCTAAAGTAGTATAAAAACGCGCCATACGAGTTCGTTTAGCGTTGTCAATTTTGCATCGCGAGTAATACTGTTCTAATATTACTTTAAAAGCTTATGGTACGGCATGTTCAGCAGTGGACGTCTTACGACTGAGATGATGATGATGATAATGATAAAAAAATAATGATACAAGATCGGGATTCAAAACCACGACCTTCGGATCGAAAGTCGAGGTACCTCCGCCAACATGACTATGACACAAACCTAGACAAAACAATGATTTTATATTCTAATCACGTAGTCGTGTCGGTCGGTTTAAACGTTCTAAATTTGTGAGTTTTTCTATAAACATGTCACTGCTATGCTAACAAGGTTAACGGTAGGAAATCTTAGCATATGTTTATAAAGCTGTCATTTTCACAACATATTTTTGACATTTCTATAAATTCGTTATACCTACGGATAGTGGGCCTACGCCTTTGAAACATATCACATTGAGACAGTTATTTTAGGAAGTATCTAAAAAGCATAGACATAGAATATATGAGCGTAATAGACGTCAAATGAGTGCGAGTGAGATGATATAATACGGTAGTAGAACAAGGTAGAGTTAAAAAGCAAACAAACTGCGGTGTAAAGTTCTGAATGACAGGTAGTCACAATTCGTCACATGTGGTACGAGTTCTCGCAGTGTGTATCTATATTAAAAATCAATGCTTCTTTTCGTTGTAATTTTATAACTCAAGAACGGGTTCACCTATCCAAACCAAATGTTAATGCTTTGTTCGGACTATTTAGTAGATGGTTTATGTGAAGTTTGAACAAAATTGGTTGACTTTTCATCCAGGTACCACCCGTGCGAAGCCGGGGTGAGCAGCTAGTTTACTATAATAATAAGTTTTCGGTTAAAAATAGATAAATATGTAAAATCATTAAAACTATCTAACACCAGCGCGCTATCACCTTTCACAACATATATCATTGTCATCGGAGCTTGACTGACAAGAATACAAAGTTTTTACTCAATCAAAGTATTTACTACGAAGTTCCGTTGTGTCTGTTGAACAGCTCTTGACTCCATCATCAGATGAGCTCGCTGTTGCTATATTATTGCATTGACACCGAAGTTACATAAGTATGCAAAATTTCAGCTCAATCTGTTAGGGATAATTGCTTCAAAATTGAGTTGCAAGATTCCACCTTAACAAACATAGTTACATACATACATACATTGCAAGTTAAATAAAAGCTTGTTATAAAAAAAGGACTGTAAGTTTAAAGTACGGTAGACATACTCTCTTTTACTTTATCGCGCACATTAATTGACAAATCAAAAATCGTCACTCGCCAACAAGCTTCTTACTCGTCTATACGCTAGTATATTTTCAGTCTATAAAAATAAGATACATATACTTATTCAGATAATAAATATCAATGTAGAAATTTTGAGTAAGATTTGCAACGCTAAGATTCGTAGATTTTGATCTTACTGTTATTGCAGATGGCAGAATAAAATTAAAACTATCGTGGTTGTTATTCATTTGAACTATAATACGCGGTCGCGGGCGATGCTCATAATGAAGAGCATCTGAATTGTCTCGAAACGTCAGCAATACAACAAGAAACGTGGTAATTAGCCGTATTTATAGTTAAACTGGCAGAATAAAGTTACTCGTAATTATAAATTCGAGTAGACTAATCCATCAATAAATATCTCCGAGACTGCAATGGTTACCGTAAACACCTGTAATACCTCGCATTACCTTTCTCTGATAATCCCAAAGTGTATTGGTAAATTACACATCAAACAGATACCACTAAGTAGATTCTATATTGATCTTCGAAATATATAAATCAGTTGCGTATCTCTCTTACTTTAAAACACAGCCAAAAACATCCTAAGCTTTCGTTTGCAGTCTAGAACTGATATTCAAAATATTTTATTTTATTTTTACAATCTTGGGTTAACAATTTATACCTACATAAATGCTAATTAAAGGTTTCTACATTATATGTGTAGAATAAAAAAACAAAACAGTTACAAGAGGTAGACAGCGACGGAAAAAAAAACTACTGCTCAAAACTTGGTATTCAAAATATCAAGTTCAACATTGTCAGAACTATTAGCTACCACTGCATTGAAAGTTCTGCTTGCTCTGTTGACGATATTTCTAAGTCATCTGATATATATCTATATATCTGATATGAGGTCGAAGTCACAGGCGTTCTATATTAATAATGACATAAAGCCACTTGATCATACTTACGTCACAGAGAATACGTCAGAAGCCCGCGGCTCTCTGCACAAAAGAGCATGCATTATGAAGATTGCACATCTAGCCAACTAAAGTAGCGGGTTTGTTGGGTAACAGTTACCGCTGGTAGCGATAAGAGGAAAGCAAGCGCCAGCGGATTGCCGTAGTATCGTAGATCACCGCGCAAACTCGAGTGCACACCGCGCGGATTATGCGAGTAAAAGGCGGTTGCGGTTCAAACGCTACCGCCTCGCCATTCCGCTAGCTCTATGACCAAACATAAAACATAGGTAGTGTTGCCAAAAATCACGCGATAAATAACGCAAGAGAGCAAACTGTATGCATTATAGCCGTACCTTATCTTAGTGAATTTGAAGCCAAGAATTGCCCATTAAATATGCATTAAAATTACCTGTCTCTGTATGAAAATTAAGCGGATTGCGCTAGTTTGGACCCTAAATTCATTGAAAATTGCTGAATCAGAGAAAAACATTAGTTTGAATTCAAATTCAAATTCAAAAATCATTTATTTCAATAAAATCACAAGGATCACTTTTAAACGTCTTAGGAACTAGGTGAAGCTACGCCGATTCCACGCGACCAAGCCTAGAAGAAGAAGAAATGCAAAGAAGAAAAGAAGAATGCTTGATCAATACGTAATCTTATCTCTTATAAATAAACCAAAGTCGTGTTGGTTACACCATTTATAACTAAAGAACGGCTAGAACGATTTTCATGATTTTTGATTTGTTGGATTTGTTGGCGTCGAATAGCAGATTTTTTTAGAACATTTTCGAAAAATTAGAGTGTAACCTAAGGTATCAAAAATTTGTACACCCGTACTAAGCCGGCGTGGACAGCGAGTTAAATTTCCAATTGAACCAGGAAGCCATAGAAATTCACTAATATTTTTAAACTTTGCGATAAAATGACGAAAAGTTTTAATGCTCCTTCTACACCGCTAATTTTAGCACAAAATACATGTCATGGTCACATATATGTTAGAAAACAAGCAAGGCTCTTTATTGTGTTAGGTATTCTATTCATGTTGTGTTTACTGCTAAAAACACGAAAACTAAAAAACGCATCTTGCAATTCGAACTGACCAAGAATTAGACACACCGAGCACTTTGAATAGCTTCTTCAGAGGTGCAGTTGCATAATGCTACAAAGAAAGTGATTATGAAGCCTGAATTTGTTTTAGACTTACCTATTCTTCTAGCTCTTAGAAGTTTCATAGTGATCCTTGTGTAAAGTAACTTTAAAATATAATCGGAAACGATGTGCATTTGTCTCGATATTATATCGTTCATCGTTTTCAAGAGTAAACCCCCAGTAGATACTTACTTTTTTTTATCTATGTAATTTTTTGCATAATCATTTTATTTTTTTATGTATTCACTTATCCGTAAAAACACGAAACTGTGAACTCAAGGTACCGCCAAATAAGTGTAGCTATTTCACATATTGAATGGTTTTTTCCCTTCTTATTTTAGTAAATTTGTATGAGTGCATAAACTTTTAAAAGCCTCACCCTATGGTCACAAAGTATGACATCACAAGATTCCCATGAAGTACCGGACATGGTGCTCAGCTGCCAGCTCAGCTCAGCCAGCATCACTGTCCACTGCAACTTTTACCATTGGTTTTCGATAATCGCCCGATTTTATTATAATGAAATAAAATGGGATCACGACTGTAATCCCCAAGTACGGTAGAAATCCTCTCATATCTCTAAGCACTCAGATACTTGAAGATGTCTAAATGAGGTTAGTCACATAGCACATGCTTACATGTTGCAGTAGTTAGCATTCCACACGTGATAGGTTGCAAGGCCCTTGCCACTTACAAAAATACTAACTAGTTTCCTTTATATGTTCATATTTTTTATTTTATTTTATATCATATTCATTATTTCATATTTTCATATTCATTTCATTCATTCATGTTCATTTCCTTCCTTCACCGTTGTAATCATAATTACAATCATTAATACTCATAATTGAATGGTTTACACACATAATGCACATTTTGTACGTCAGTTCGTATAGTCAGCATTGCGCGTATTAACTGTGTCTTTTCTGTGTATGTTGACTAAGATGTGGATGTAGTTTTGTATCAAGTCTGATGCATTGTCATCATAAAATCATATCAATAGGTACTGCAGTCTCTTAATGTACGTTGGTTTTTTTTTTCTAATGAATCATTTAGGGGCTTTGTTAAATAAAATGGCTTTACTTACGAGTACATTATCTGCACCAACGAATCAAGCAAAAAGTGGACATTATCCCCAAAATGATGCTTGAACTATAAAAATGTAAAGAAATACATATAACGGATATTATACAGTCGTGTATATCGTTTATGTCATGTGTATTGTGTATCACTTACCTAACCGACTCCAAAAATGGTGTAGGTGTTCAATTATTTATTTACCTACTCCGTATGAAATCATTTACATTTGATCAGAATTGTACGATGTTAGAAACTTTACAAGAAAATATATGATCGAGATTTTTGACTCATAGTAGGGCCCCTCATCACCGCAGCCGGCTGCCAACTCACCTCGATTGTTATTCACTAGAACACGTCGAGTTGACATCGCTCGCATACAGCGAATACTCAATGTGGGGAATTCTTGCATACGATCGTCGCTTTCGAGCGCAATGCCAATTGACGACGTCTTGCTTTTGATGGGTCGGGAATAAATTATGAATGCTTGCTCTTCAGTCATATCTCTTTATTTACCGTATTAGAACGTATTAGTGATTGATAAGCTCTGTTATTGGAAGCCAAAATCAAAAACAAAGCAAAAATGCCTCTATCTTTTAATTTATTCTCAAGTTTGTCAAGGAATTATGCGCATTTTATGAGAGTAAAAAAAAGGAAAATTAAAAAAAAAAACCTAAATTTTCATATTTGTTTTACGCCTTTAATAATTGCTTAACAAACTCCATTGCGCATAATTGATGAGAGCATATTAACCTTAAGACTCCTAAGGTGACTTTAATATTATAATATCAAAGATAGGCCCTTATAGAGCTTAATAGTTTCTTCATTCGCATCTTACAATACAATTACCTGCAAAAGCTAACAAGCAAATAAATAAAGTTCCCAGTACAATAAGCCGCCCTGTTGGTAGGAAGTCAATAAAATAATAGCCCATCCGAAGCCACAATAGTACAGACTAAATAATAGTTACTTCGACAATAGTACGAATACTGCGAACAAACAATGAAGCAGCGCTTAAACGGTGAGCGATAATATATTTTATAGAATTAAAACTATCGTGGTTGTTATTCATTTTAACTACAAATACTAAACTACGGCTAATTACCACGTTTCTTGTTGTATTGCTGACGATTCGAGACAATTCAGATGTTCTTCATCTTCATCATGAGCATCGCCCGCGACCGCGATCAACGGCAGATTCGCCTATCTGCCGCCTCGAAACGACAGTAATACAACAAGAAACGTGGTAATTAGCCGTATTTGTAGTTAAAATATATTTTATATCTCATTTCAGAGATATTTTTTTTATCAAAATGTCTGAAGTTAGAATTGACTTTTATACCACTGCAATCTTTAATTAAAGTGTTAAAAACTTGCTCGATTATAATAAATATGTTAGCTCAATGGTACGTTTAAACGCAGCTCAATGATCATAAACCGTCTCAGGGCAGTGCAGACTGGCGACTTGTACATTTTTTATTTTATGAGCATTCCCATAGTGCGAGTAGAAACACTATGCAATTCATAAAACTGTACGCTATCTTTGTAATTAATAGACAGGTCGCCGCGGTCTTTTTCGAGTTAAATTATATCTAGTAGGTATTTATGGTCATAATTAATTTAGAAGTCGCACGATTGCAAATTACTCTAGTAATGTTAGAAATGGGCTTGAGTTTAATAGTTTTAATTACTTATTGTTGCTTTTTGAATGTAATTATTACTGACACTTATTTCGATTCAATCGATATTAAATTGTTTTGTCTCCAGATCCTTGATGATGTATAAATGGGTTAGTCAGCGGCACGTTCAAATATTACGTTAGGCACAATACCCATATTTTGTAGTTAGCATTCAATAAGCTTACGAGGGCTTGAAAACACCAATGTGATGAATATACCCTTCTCCAGTATAAACTACATGCATATAAAAATATTCTAATGTGTGCAAGTATAATAAAGCGCATAGTACAAAATCAGAGTCTCTTTGAAGTTTTTCAATACAAGTATCTATTCTCGGTTGTTCTGTCTTGTCTCGACCCTTTCGTTCTATTGAACACATGAATGAAACCGCGGTATTGAGATCACGGACCACAGACAGATGTATTCACTACTTCCCATGCTGTCACCCCTCGCGGACTCACCACTTGAAAAACGTCTCTCCGTCAAGTGTACGACACAAATCGTCCTTTATTCACCGCAATAAATAACACACGAATAAAATCATCAAACGTATCGACGTTTTAAAATTACAATCGTGACTTTAATTCGTAGACGCTGAAAGTTCACGATGTTTTATTTAAAGTAAGGCGCGAGAGTCATAAATCATGGCCCATACACAATACCATTCATAAGAATAAACCTGGTAATTATTAATTAAGATGATGCTTGACTTTTTTTTGTATAGGCTGAGTCTACCCGGATGAGACGGAAAAAATTATAAAACTGCATTATCTTGAAAACCATATAACTTAAAAAGAAACAGTCTTTTATTTATGTAGCTAGATGATAATCTAACGAATTATATAAAAAAATACTGTTTAGCTATTCATGGTTTTGAGTAAAAACGAAATTAGCCAACTTTGGAAAATAAATATATCGAGAAAAGTTTCACCAATCGTGTTTCTGTCTATAATTCTAATCTAGACAAAATCCTTAAATTAGCTTTATCATAAAAAACAAAACTGTATGTTTTGCGGTTATTGAGAAAAAATGATTTTAAATTCATTAAAAAAAAATATCACTCGTCTTAATAATTAATACATTGTGCAAGTTCTATACAACAAAATAAATGAGACTTCGTCAATGTCCTTAATTACGTGAGCAATTAATCTTATTTGTTCCGGCGTGATTACCATCGGAATTAGGCGAAGTGAGTTGTCTCAGTAACATGTCTTCATAAGAAATTGAGCTTTTAAAAAATCCAGTTCTCATTACGGATACAGCGAAGTGCAAAAGCTGACGCTAAAACCATCACTTAAGAGCTGTAGAACATTGGTTGGAATAAATCGGAAAATAAATTGACTGGCCTCACAACTCAGTTGGTAGTAACTCTGTCTTCTACGCTGTTGGTTGTGCGTTCCATCCCCACCCAGGGCAAACATTTGTGTGATGAACATAGATGATTGTTCTGTGTCTGTATATACAAAAAAAAGTATATAAGTATTCTATCCAGTTATGTGGTTCCCATATAGTACAAGCTTTGCTGAGTTTGGGGCTAGATGGCGCTGTGCGTAAAGTCCGCCAATATTTATTATGATTATTATTATAGCTTGTAGTGCAGGGACTCTTAGGGTTTTCACTGCAGTTTGTGTATAACAAGTTTTTACTCATAAATATACTATAATAATTCCGCTGCAAAAGTTTTTGTGAGTGTCAGAGAAATTAAGTTGTGATATTAACAAGAATTTGTGAAATTACATAATTTAGTGTGTAGGTACGTAAACGGAGCTTTCCTTTCAAAGAATTTGATGATATTTACTTACTCTTTATAAAACAACTTTATTATTTTAATATTTATTCTGATTTTGGAATCTTACCTGTCGTTTTACCTTTGGTAATTCCTTGATGGGATCTCAAACTCACTTTTCCATTAAATTTGTCTGTCAAAATTTTAATTGTCTATCTGTCACGGTTCATAGGATACAGCCTAGTGACAGACAGACAGACAGCGGAGTCTTATTAATAGGGTCCCGTTTTTACCCATAGGGCACGAAACCCTAAAAAACTAAAATATCATGAAAGAAAAAATATGGTTTATCTGCTATACCTAAAAACATCCCCAAAGCCGTGGTACAACCAAACATTTTTATAATTGTACGGATATAAAGCTTAATGTCTTCATCAATAACCGATAATTTATGTACAGCACGGAACGGTACAAGACGAAATTGCGGCCGCCGGCTTCTCTTTGTAATCAGTGCAAAATTATAAAGCCATTGCAACACCGCAGGGCATTACTTGTTATTATAAAAAAGTTACATCTCAATGCATTGCAGCTATTGAATGGACATTTCAGGAATCGAAAATTATATCGACTGCATTCCATGTTCGAAATTATGCCACAGAAGTAGGCTACAGTTTATAAGCACAGCAAAGTTTAAACGGTAGATTTCAATGGAACTTATGTGATATTTTATAATCTTTTACTGTGTACAGTACTTGGGTACATTATGAAAATTATTTTACTTAATATGTCAATTTCTGAAATATGTGTCTGAACACTAAAATTGCATAGTGCCCTAAAAAGGGTAAATTTTGGTTTACTTAACTACAATTACGAGTATTAACTTAAATGTAAGTTATATTGATAGTTTTTCTCTTAAAGTAATATTGCATTACCTTTATTACTATATACAATATCAATATTAAATATATTAGATACTTTGTACGATGCTATGGTATGTTATGTTACATCCGGTAAATATTCGCCCAACCCTCATCAATGCTCAACCATACATCAAGTCAATCGCTCCAATAATATATGAACTCTTCTTCAGTCTATTTACTCTCAAGGTCAATGGCTACATGACTGATCGGCTTGCCATATACCCAACAGTCCACCACATTCAATATTATCTCAATCATTCAAAAATGTACTTTAAGCATACTGAAATACGGTTCATTTAAAATGGCAAATGACTGGGAACTTTTCAAAATAATATTATAAGAACCGACTTTATGCTCCCAACTAGATTTTCTCATTAATTTGAATATAGCTTTCATTGGACCTCAAACTGATGTTGTAGAAGTAGAGGTAGGCCAAAGAAAAGATGGATGGACTGTAAGAAAGATGACATTGGTAAGAAAGGTGTGAGTGATGAGATGACGGCTGATAGAGGGAAATTAAAGAAAAATACTGAACCCACTTAAGAGGGATACGGGCAGGAAAATGATGATGATGATGAATCTCACAACAAAGATAAAACCATCAGCAACTGTTGCGAAAACAACAGAGGAGTGAGTGATGAGATGACGGCTGATAGAGGGAAAGGGAAAAAAATACATATTGTGCCGACCCCACTTGAGTGGAATAAGGGCAGAAAAATGATGATGATGAACCTCACAACAAAGATAAAACTATTCAAATCAGCAATAGCGATGTAAGCGACTAGTCAGAAATACAAAATACCTTGCCGGCGCATTGATAACCTTCCTAAAGTCGGTTAAAAATATATTCTGTATTTGTTCGGTCCTGATTGATGCACATCATTAACCACCGGTAGAACGCTGCTCTTGTTTAATAGAGATAACAAGCTCACTCTTGAAAATATTCGGTTTATATAAAGCCCTGTTCACACGAGCGAAATAAAATAACATGCTCTTTTAATTAGCTCACTCTGCTGGAAACTGTGTAAAATATTATCAAATATAACATAAAACGTTTTTTAAGCTTTGTAACTTTTTTACAGTCTAGCGAAATTGTTTTGTTATTTAAATTTATTTTAAACTAGACGACGACCCGTGACAGACGTTGTCCTATCTTATTTCAATAATCGAATAGGAAAGACAGAATGTTTTGAGTCTGTAATGTCAGATTTCTTGCACATCAGCGTCATCTATACCAAAATTATCTCTTTTGCGTTTTTTTTTAATTTTGGGTATGTTTTTTTTATATTTTAAAGTAGTCTATGTTTTATTCTGGCATTATATCTACATCTACAGCAAATTTCAATAAATTCCGTTTTGTCGTTGAGGCCTGATTGAGGCACAAACATACATACAAACTCACAAACCTTCACATTTATTATATTATTAGGACAATTACTAGTGAATTACTAGCGCGTCTTTGACGTTTTAATTACTAAAAATTAATATATATTTTATGATTTGGGTATCTATAAAGACTTGAACAATAAGTGACTAATAGATAGCTAGAAAAACCATCTAGATAAGTTTATGAAAGCTTCGAACAATCTAAATTGTTAAATAAAGTACATTTCAAATTCGTCAGTGTGAATCCGCCTTAACCTCTTGAAAAATTTCGGTGGCTATTTTGAAACGAGCTCTTTTATTAGTTTTAAAATCGGTCGTTTAGATTACAACAGCGTTTGAGGGCTCCGTGGCTTATTGCCTTATGAGTTATGATATATTAGGTGGTCCGATTAATGGTACTTGAAAGAAATATCGTTGTCGCATGAAGTATCGCATTTCGTTTTTCTCAGTAAAAACGTGGCCGAAGTTACGATATTACGAGTACCTGCTAGTTTTCACTTAGTTACGAGTAACTTTTTTCTTATAATATTGTAGGCTCATAATATTAAAGGAACCTCTCTCGCTCTTAACTTTTTACGGACTTTTTATGTCGGCACTACGTTCCACAATTAATTCAAATAATATATTTTCAAATATAAAAATTAATTTATATTTTTCTTAGTCAGGGCATCACGACAGAACGACACGAAAAATGTCATTTAAAACTCGGAAATAATTACATTTTAGTGGTCAGCAATTAATTAAAATTAGTATTCAAAAGATCTATGTCATTTATGTATTTGTCTATGGCATATTATTTGCTTAACAATAACCTTCTAATAAGCTTCTTATCTTTTCAGCTTTCGTAGACAAATCGTTGTCTAGGGTACTTAGGATGAGTTTTATCTATGACACTCGACATTTTAAAACTCGAATATTTGAGCGTTGTCATTGGTCCTTCCTTACAGCTTCGCACAGCTCCGCGTAGCTGAAAACTCACTCTTATACTAAGATTATCCTAAACTGGAGCTGGACATACAAATCCTACAAATATACATACAAATCTAAACATAGAGCATGCACTCAATCCAGAAATAAACTCAGAACAAACCCAATGTAATATCTTCATTGAGAGGTGTGTTCAATCGATTATATCTTAATATAACCGTGTATTAAGCGTATGTATTTATTATAGACAGGTTGCAGGATTGATCGCAAGATTCCTTATTTGTTTTGGAAGAGGATCGTGTGAGCAGTTTTATAAAAGCTTTATAAGGATAAATCAATAAAAACTTCAACGAAGATATTTTTTTATTACGCATTGGTAAAAATAAACAATTAAGTTTTATGTTAAAAAGTTTGCATAAGGCGATACTTGAATTTTTTGACTTTTTGTATGAAATCTCCGGGCTGAATCTACCCGGTTAAGACGGAAAAGTGATAAAACTGCATTATCTCGAAAACCATAAAATTTAAAAAGAAACTGTCTGTAATTTATTTAGCTAGTATGATTATCTAACGAATTATATAAAAATGAACTGTTTAGCTATTCATAGTTTTGATTAAAAACTAAACTAGTGTTTTTGAAGAGCCAACTTTGGAAAATAAATCTATCGAGAAAAGTTTCACCAATCTTATTTCTGTCTGTAATTTGTCTAGATTATATCCTTAAGTTATCATTCTCATAAAAAACAAAACTGTAAGTTTTGCGGTTATTGAGAAAAAACTATTCTGCATTCATCAACCCATTTAATTCCTCACCTTAAGGATAAATTTAAAAAGTATCTTGACAGATAACTGATAACCGATAAAATACTTACATTCCTTTTTTTCGTACTTACATACATCTTATAAAAAAAAGTCGTGTTAGTTACACTATTTATAACTCAAGAACGGCTGAATAGATTATGCTGAAAATTGGTGGGGAGGTAGATTAGAACCAGGAGACGGACATAGGATACTTTTTATAACGAAAACTTAACACAACATTTGTTAATTCTTGGGTTAGCTTGTTATAATATTAACAACCATACATCGAACATACATTAGAATAACAATGAAATCAAATATTTATCTTGGGTGAGGATCAAATCCACAACCTACAGCGCAGAAGGTTGAGTAAGCTGAAGTGAAACTATGAAGCGGATGTAAAAATGTAACACAAAATTTACTTGCAAAGGCAATCTCTATTTCATATAGCTATGCTATTATTCGGTACTATTCGTACTATATTATTAAGTGGTAGCAAACTATAATTCCGTTTGTAATTGAATATTAATATCATAATATTAAATACTATTGACACTACCATTATTTTTCATTGCCGCAAAATTGTGGTTCAGCATCCACCAGTAACCTATGATCATAAGTTTTAATTTAGCGCACATGTAAATCTGTGCATTTCACCAAAATTACATACGAATATCAAAATTAATAGGAAAATGCGGGTATTCATTAAATGCGAACATTCAGAGCGTGTACGAAAGACTTTAATCAATGTTGTGTAGTCGGGGCCGCGAAACGAATTGCCAACTTTGCACCCTTTACTTTACTATGTAGATGAGTTTTATTTCATGCCAAAGAGCTTTTCGCTGCGCTTGGGTAGAGACTCTTATGTGAAATGTATGGTTTTGTTGTATGGGCTGAATCTACCCGAGAGCCGTGTTGACCGAGTGGGAGGTACCTCGGCTTTCATTTCAAAGGTCGTGGGTTCGAATCCCGGCATGCATCAATGGATTTTTCAGTTCGAGAAATGTAATATGCGCATCAAACAAACGTACTCAAAACGGTGAAGGAAAACGTCGTCAGGAAAGCAGTTAGTACTCTTATCAGCGGCAATGGGCTTGCAACCTGTCACGTATAGAATGCTAACTACTGCAAAATGTGGGCATGTACCAAATACAATGTTTGGACGTGCCTATGACTACCACTATTTTTATTTCCACTATTTTTAATCCCAAAATAATAGTCTGAGTAAGGTAGCGATAGGCTTGCAACCTGTCACGTGTGGAATGCTAACGACTGCAAAATACGTAGGTATCCTTGAAGATCTGAGAGAATGACTACCGTTACTACTTAGGGATTGCAGTCCTGACCCTATTTAGTTTTAGTAAGTACCTACAATACAAGCTACAATATTTTTATAAATAAATAGGGTCACGACTGTAATCCCCAAGTACGGTCCCCTCAGAACTCCAGGTGCTTAGATCTTTTGAAGATGTATAGTGGGGGTAGTCAGAAGCACGTCCAAACATTATATTTGGCACATGCCCACATTTTGCAGTAGTTAGCATTCCATACGTGAAAGGTTGCAAGCCCATCGTCGTTTATAAGAATACTAACAGGTTTCCTGGCGATGTTTTCCTCGACCAAAAATTCTGGTAGCCGCTAAGCCGTATATTGTCAAGCTTTTTCGTTACTCTGTAGTATCATTCGCACATCCCAAACGCGTTAAACGCTCATCGGGAGGCATTTTTAATGCAAAATCTCCATCAGATCCCAAGATAAACAATAAAAATTACACCGTTTTAAAGCATTTCTCTCTCGGCCGCACTTTGTCATTTAACACACCCTAAATATCGATGCTTGTGCCAGATAGCCCCGTGTTTATGTCGCTTAAATTAAATTGCCTCTGTTGATTATTGTGACACCGCTTTTTGTATGTGTTGAAATTTATTTCACTCCGTTTTCCACTGCGTGTTGTTTTTAGCTTTATTTACTAACATTACTTTCGAAATAGTCATTCGTTTTAAATTAATCCCGCTGACAGATAGAAGTCTTAAACTTCACGGCACCACAGCGCGATAATAAAATTATATTCTCATAAAAATCAATATAAACACCATAACATTCTATAAAGGCGGCCACGATTTAGCTTAACGTCTTCATTAGCCTGCGCACGACCGCCCGATCGCGGCTCTTGCAATTTTCGAGTCGAGTCTTTCTCGTAGTCTTGTCCATAATTTGCGCTGCTCGAGTCCCGATTTGTCGGCTGAAACGCAGATTGATAAATAGTTAGTTGCCAGAGCCTCAATTCAGAAAGCGCTCTACCAACAATTTCAAAAGGTCTTGTCAAGCAATTTCGTACGCGATTGGCGCACTTGCTTTCAAACTTCGAAGTGCCCTGGTCCCCGTAATTGAGGCTTGAGGCAGGTCGCAATTTTAAAATTACCTCGATTGAGTGTTCACCTCTCGTTGTGTACTTATTTTAACGAAACTTAAAAGCTTTTAAATTTGCGGTCGATGTATGTAATTTACGTGGGAGATGCATTAAATTGTTGTTTAAAACAATGAGCACGGATCTGCTCCTATTATTTTTCATGAGGCAGCTTTGCGGCTTACCTTCACAGTGTGGAGAAACGTTTTACCTTAGAAATACGAGTATAGATGAGAAAAAAATTGCGGATACGGTCAGGGCTGTTGCGAGGGGATTTTTTTATTGAATAGAGGAAATAGTAAATTGCTTGTATTACTTAAAAACAAGGGTGTAATAATCTAATTATCTGATCTATTCACAGACCGTCCACAAAAAAGGGCAGCCACAAATTTCTATTACCGTCACCTTTCCTTTTTTACGAAAGAAGCATAATTGTACAACCTGAGCGCGCACTGTGCACAAATGATTTATACTATCGGTCTAGTTAATTGTATTCTTCTCCCAAAAAACCGTCGGGCATTATCTCCCGGCGGTCGACAGGTAACAAATCTTACTTTTTAAATATTATTACTCATCGTATTCGATTTGGGAACGAGCTGGCTACGAATGCTTTATCACCACCTACTCGACGTCCCGCGGCTCACGATTATTTGGTCCCCCTAAACTTTATTCAAATGCGACACACTTTTGTCTAGCCGTCTCCATCGCACGCGTTGAAATTATTCGCTGTTAGAGTATTGCCGTCTCGCACCCCACTAAAATAGACTGTGCCCAAGCGCAAAGTGTTCGTGTCAAAAGTTTTGTATAGTCGGATAATGGCTTACGAAATTTTTCCCCTACCTCGTGACTTTTTTTACAGTCGAGTTTACATGCTAGGGTCGTGAAGTAGTGTTAAAAAATTTGGATCGCGTTTTGATGTGGCGTTTATTGTAGCGCTAGCTTTTTGTGAAACTTCGGCAGATGCCTTCTCCGCTCTATGTGAGCGCGGAACACGATTCTGTTATAGTATGGACAACAGTGTCAGTTGTAAATAAGGATTTGTATAGACCATACGTACCGTTGAAGTGGACGCGACCCGATCTTTATTACTCATAGCGGATTTATTGCGGACATAATAATTATTGTTTTATATATCATCGATAATAAATTTAATTTATTTTAATTAAAGTTCAGTGTCCAACAAGAAACTTGAAGGAATTATTTGGTGTTTTGCAGTGATTTTGAAGATTGTTTATTGGTGTGTCAGTGCTCTTTACAATTTGTTTGAGTGACTTCATCTATTTAGAACTTGTTTTTGGAAGGATTTTGTAAGTATTTCGTTTTGATTTAAAATTATTTAGAATGTTTTTTTTTATTTATGTTTTTATTGATAGTATACCTAACATTCATCAACGTATCATCATAATGAATAGCATAATTACTCGTAGCTAAGCATTAACATAATAGGTATAATTTAATTTGATTTAATTCAAGTTTCATAATAAAATGAACTTGCGTTTATAACATAACGGCTATAAAGTGCAGTTTCACCAAATATTTTTTAACCAACAGGTTGAAAAATATTTTCAACAATTATATTCAGATTTTAAAAGCAGTCGATACAATTTTTCGGCTCGGCATAAATCGACTAAAAACTATACAGATGAATGCATCGTGATAAAAGATGTCATCCGGACCCTGGGACCTCGCATCGAGACGAAACACATGCGGCTATTTCTATCAATCAATAACAATCCTTATACCTATAAGGTCAAAGTTCAATATGGTTCAACGATAATAGATAGTTTATTTGGACTTTTTCCCAACGGGCCGACCGAAACTTCAGACCTAGCTTTGGGATTTCATAAAATCAAAGCTGGCTTGGAATCCGTTTTGTTATTCTTCGAATTCGAATTCTTTTAGGATCAACTTTAGTACTGTTTTTTGTGTTGAATTTTAACATACTATGATCAATTGAAATTTTATGGTTTTGCATAGTACCTAAAAGTGAACAGGTAAATGACTCAAATATTATTTTAATTATGATAAAACTTAGTTTATTAAAACCAAACATACCTAAACAATATTTTGTTAACTGAATGAATAAATAGGATCACGACTGTAATCCTGAAGTAAGGTAGACATCCACTTAGATCTTCAGACGCTCAGATCCTTAAAGATTTGATTTAGAACGGGGTAGTCAGAGCCACGTCAAACATTACAATTGGCACATGCTCACATTTTGCAAAAGTTAGCATTCCATACGTGATCCAGTTCCAGTTTACAAGCCAGTCGTATTTTATATTACAATGAATAAATTCAGTATAGTTTTTACTGAAAATGACCTTCCAGCATCTACAGTAAAAGTACGGTATATACAACTGAACATTGAATTAAACCCGCTTAAATCCTTACGCGTCCCACCTGTGCAGAAAATCCAGCGTTTATCACTTAGGTATTTTTGTCGGAGACTTCCTTAGATAGCGAGGCTCTCAGTGGCGAGGAAATGAAATTCTTATCGTGCCACTGTAGAATGAAACTCACTTCTTTCTTTGCTGCTAAGGAAATATATCGGGGCGCAAACTGATTGCTAAAAGGTATCGCGGAAATCTCGTGGCTTCTCGAAATGTAGGGGAAAACATCGTTGAGGGGTATGTAGTGTTTATTTTAGTCAAATAAGAATAAACTTTTAACGGACAATTCGACATAATTTATGATCGCTGTCCAATTTCGAAGATTTTTTTTATTGTGTAAATTGTAGAGAATATTCCAAATTAATAATAATAATAATAATAATAAAGCTTTATTTAATTCCATACAAATTACAATTATATATATTTTTTTTTTTTTTTTTCTTTTTTTTTTTTTTAATTTAGGTTTATTTATTAAGTCTAATTTTAGTTATTATGTTTGGTTGCTTGTTCATTGTATGGACCCCGTTCGGGTAAAAGCCTCCCCCAAGGAGTGCCACGATACTCTGTCCTTAGCTGTGTCCAGCCAACTTCTGCCACCTATCGCTACTATTTCGTCTGCCCATCTGGCTGATGGTATAGTATGACGAAATAGTATTCCAAATTAGTCCCATTTAAATAATATTTATGTAAAATTTTAAAAACTATTATCGTCTCTTGACTTTTCGATTAATCGATGCATCATCGTCGGTTTTCTTTTTAGTTTTTTAAACGTAATTAAGTATGTGGTTGAAATTCGCAGAAACACAACAATAGTGGATATGAATATCATTAGTTATAATAAAAGATATCAAAGAGAAAGTTTATAAACAAGATATTAAAGAAACAAATTTAAAAATTAGCGATGTGACAAGATAATAAACTATTTAAACATGAGCAACTGAAAGTTTCTACTGTCACATAAAGTTTTATAGAAATGCAATCGCAAGAACCCATGCCTCATTAAGCACTCATAAAATCAAAATGTGATTCAAATCAGTTTCGTTAATTAAAGACCATTACCCAAAATTTATTTGAATTTTTAATGTAATTACTAGAAAATATTATCTTTCAGAAGTCAATATTAATCACTACATAGTATAAAGCAAAGTCGCTTTCCGCTTCCCGCGTCTGTATGTATGTTTGCTTATATCTTTAAAACTACACAACGGATTTTGATGCGGTTTTTTTTTAATAGATAGAGTGATTCAGGAGGAATGTTTATATGTATAATAACATGCTACCCGTGCGAAGCCGGGGCGGGTCGCTAGTTTCATATAAACATTAATTGTTGTAGTTCTGATTTCGATGAGAAAGTTACTCAAATTTCATCGTAAACCTTTTGTAACATTTGTACAACTCTCATAACGAGGTACCTAACCAAATTTTAACTTGTTCTGAGAGTCATATACATTCATGAGCACTAACTATCCTTTCACGAATAACATTTTTAGGGTTCCGTACCCAAAGGGTAAAAACGGGACCCTATTACTAAGACTTCGGTGTCCGTCTGTCCGTCTGCCTGTCACAGGGTTGTATCTCATGAACCGTGATTGGTAGACAGTCGAAATTATCACAGAAGATGTATTTCTGTTTCCGCTACTAACAACAAATACTAAAAACAGAATAAAATAAATATTTAAGTGGGGCTCCCATACAACAAACGTGTTTTTTTACCGTTTTCATTTGAGGATAATGGTACAGAACCATTCGTGCGCGAGTCCGACTCTCACTTGGCCGGTTTATTTGTAACATTCTGATAATGAGTATTGGCCATTGCATCTCAGACTTTTGTATTTCGATAAGCAATCAAAATTGCAAATGCGTTTGAAATCTCCAACAATGATGTTCCCTTTCTCATTTTGACGCTAGCATTAAAATTTACGATCTACCCTCGCGAGAGAATACTTGCCATGTTTCTAAAAATGTGTCAAACTTTTTTAAGAACTTCTTTCATTCAGCCCGACCGGCCTTCCTTCTAGCCTTGTGAGTTTTTATTTCTGTTATATTGTTTATTTTTTATACCCTATTGAAATGTCGGCTAAAGGATTTTGAAAGTCTCTAAACAGTGGACACTCTATGGCATAATGAAATTTCTCTTCTCCTTTGGCTTTTTAAACGTTTTGAATGTTGTTTTTTTATTAGTGTTTGTGACTTTGGAATTTCATTTGTCAAAAGTTCTGCAAGTTTTAGTATGAAAGACATATTTAGTAAAAACATATTGGTCCTGATATTTTTTTTAGATGAAGTAGGCTTGTCCAGTACATATAGGTAGGCAGGTACCTATTATTCTTTCAGCTTAGTCGGCATCTATAGGAAATATAATAATATAGTCTTGCTTAGCGTATTTATATTTTCCATAAATAAAGGAACCAAATTTAGACGTTCCGAATAAAATCGTCCACGAATTCGTAGTAATTTTTTCATACTTTTCATATCGTCTATAATTTATCTCAATAAAATGTATCATAGCTTGCAGCAATGATCGAAATCTTAATCTCTGAATACGATTTGTTTGTTTTATCGAATGCACAAAGCGCGTTTTGCATAATCGGCTTATTTTGAATTTATAAGGTGTCTCCCTGATTCCTTTAGATGGGTATGGTAAACTGGTTCAGATAACTTTTTTTGATCTTTTAGTTTCCGAACGATGAACATTCATGTTTGATTTTAATGTGTATTATCATTAATTATAGTTTAGTCTCTACTTTCATGAACTAGGCATAGTAAATCTATAAATCTAGAACGAAGAACGAAGCGATGTTCTATACGAATCATTTCGAGCTAATTTTGACTTCTACTAACTCGAAACTTACTATTTATGTCGGTTTTAATAAAAAGCTGCCAAAAAATCTAACCTTTAGTATAAAGTTATTTAATTTTTATAGACAGTGTGGTAATAGTACACCATTGTCATTAAAATTCAAAACTATCAACGAATGCGGAGATAAAATACCTTAAATTTAAATTCTTTTAGTAGAATCGAAACATAAGGTAGGTAGATACGTAAATCAGTGAACCTGTTTTAATAAATATCTATAAAAGATACTGTAACGTCAATATCATTCGATTTAGATTTATTAATAGTATAAAATTATAATTATTTATATTTATTTAGATCTTTATGAATAGATATTATCTTATGGAAACTAATCCTTCATTATACTTTTCTTATCTAAAACAGCTTCTTTATAATTACAGCATTAATTTTGTTTTTAATATTGAATAAACTTTTTGAAACAAAATATCTACGTTTTATTATTTATTTGGGCAATATTTAAAATTGGCATCGATCGGATCGATATCTTTAGTTATAAAAAAGTTTTGCGGTCTGTATTAAAGTGCAGCTTGCAATACTAATTTAGTTAAAATAAAACGCACCTTGATGTCTAATTTTCTAATAAAATCTCTATTTAAATAAGTATCTACTTTGACATCAGACACCTTGAGGTGCGTCGAAGAAGTTTATTATACTATCGGGTAATAAAAACTCAAAAATTATGGACGATCGACTACCAAACACACAAAATACATATCGTAAACTAAACATACTAAATTAGTGTCACCACAAATGGAAAAACCGTATGCTAATACGTAAGCACTATCCGATTTTTTTAAAACGTTCTTAGTTTGAATTTAGAACGCGTAGGCGCACGAATTAGAGGTTTTGTATAAATAAAAAAAAAGATTTTAATCTATTCCGTATGTGGGCAGTGACATATAGTTCTTTTTTTGAATTATAAATTTTGCTTTCCGACTCAAATAGATCAACTAATGAGACTGGACTGTGGGTCTTGGTGTGTTTCGTTATCTACCGAGGCATCAGTAAATCAAATTGACACGGTGCGTTAGGTAATTACTAGGACTTTACGAATTGGAAGCTCGTTTTATTTACCTAATGCTTTGTTATTTATTACACTGTATTATTAACATTGTAATTATATGCTTCAAAATTTTGACATTAGCGACGCAATATTTTATAATTACAGATTTTAAATGTATTAACTTAAATTTCATAATTTCTATTATTATTTTTCTATATTTCTTCCTAGATGGTTACCTGGTTGACATACACTATCTTTTTCAATATTTTGAAAATAATATCAAAAGTACGTAGAGATTATACCTGTTATTAAATTATAATCATGCTTATATAAGGCCGGGTTTACACCGAGCGCAGCTGCCCACAAACTGACAGCTTTTAGATTAGGCCCCCACCACACCCCGCGGGGATCTGCCGCGCCACTCCCCAATTGAGAACTCCATGCCGCGCCGGCTAAATTAGTAACGGTTACCAAATTGCTTTTTAATTTCAGCTCCGTTATTAGGTAGGTATCTAAGTAGACATTAGTATAAAGCTGATGCGCTTTTTTTGTATTGGAAGAGATTTAGATTTATCAAATTGGGTTAATACAAAAACTTTTACTTTTAAGATTTTTTATGGTCTTCTGCAGGATTTTAATATTAAATGACATCGATATTCATAAAAACAATAAATTTAAAAATAAACATTTGTTCTGGGTGTTATTATGTATAAAAAGTATGTATTTACAACAACAAAAAGCGTATATATGTATTCTATCAGTTATCTGGTTTCTTAGTTTGGGGCTAGATGGCGCTGTATGAAATGTCCACCATTATTTATTTTTATTTAACAACTAACACAGAAAATTTACAAATTAAATAGTAACGATATAGTAACAGGAACAAGCCAAAACAATTAAGTAAAGATAATACAGTGATAAATAAATCACATGCCTTTAAAGTAAACAAAAAAAACATTTTTAATATTAAACTACAAGTACAACATTCGGACAGTTCGGACACAGAAATATTTCATCTCATCTGCATTGGCCGGCTGTTATTTCATTGTGTTTTTGTTCCTTTTTTTCTGGCCAAGGCGCGGCCCTGCCCTAGTCATGAGTTTTTAGCCCATCCCTAATTTTAATGGCTGCTTCGAACATCCGGACAGCTAAGTATGGAGTGGGGACTAGACAATTATTTTGAAGGTGTGATTAATTACACGTGTTTTGTCTAATTTGGTAGGAAATTGTATCAAGATTGCCTCAACCAGCTCTTAAAAATTATGTTTATTAATAAAACTCTACTGTAGGTATTTTTTAATTGACTAGTAGCTGATATTATTTACCATGATTAAATACGGTCATTGTTTTACCAGAAAATATAATTACGAAACTGATTTCTATCATGAAAACATATAAAAAAGTTTATTTTAGGTGTTTTATGGCATTTAGGTCGGTAAAGTGTTTATAAGTGGCGTATCTAATTGCATTAATTAAATTGTGGTATATCAGAGAATTCTTAGTATTTGGATCAAAATGGCAGTAATTGTTATAACGCCACACTTTTTCGCATTCCATGCTTTTTAGTCGTATCTTTGCCAAGTATTTTAATTTTGTAATTATTTTAGAACAAATCAAAGTGTGAACCATCTCTAACATCAAAGTGTGTGTAAGCATAAAACTGTATTTACGTCTAGATATCGTAATGTTCATACTTTTATTTTTTAAGTAATTATCAGTTAGGTATGTATATTCCAACTCTGACAATAGGTACTACATCTTCACTATATAAATTATTTTGTGTTGTTTTTTCAATGAAATTAATAACTGCCACCATAAATTAATTAACCCAATTCAGATTGGATTCCCGTGTTGGAAGCGTAATACAAACAATAAGTCATCGGTGCAACCCTTTCCTGCAAGCTGATGCATGAAATACGACGGGCCGATGCCGGGCCTCATAGACCCCATGTCGTATCCAGCTTTTTGCGACATTCAACTCTTAATTGCTGAAAAGTTTTCACCCAGTGTCGTGGTCACGCGTATTTTATTACTATGAAATTGAATTATTTATGACGACAGCACGACCATTGAGCGTCGGTAGCTGAATTTTAAAAGTCGTATTACTGTGGTTTGAGTGAGGCGATCGCGTGAATTTTTTTTACGTTTTTTTTTCATGATATTGTTCGCCAGCTTATATTCGTTGGTTTAACTAGTGTACGATCAAGTTGTACGCTTTGTTTATGTTATTGTCTTTGTTTTAAATATCTTTTTACTAATTACCAAGCCTATCTGATTAGTATTGCCCCCGTTCCGTCAAAATGACGTATCAGCGCGGGAGGCTTAATTGCGTCGCCCCGTAAAGCCTGGCGCAAGATTTATGTATATCCAATCCCGGCCGCCTAATCCCGTTCCTGGCCCGGGTCAATCCGACCCCGGAAAGGTTTTCCCGGTTATTTTCCGTGGAACTTTTAATCCCACCGAATACCGACATACATCATAGAGGATTAAGAGGTTTAAATTGGAAGTTACCGACGTCCGAAATAAATTTAAATCGGCTGGCAGTCGGTATTGTGATATCGGCTCAGATGCTAAATGGGAGCCAATTTTATACCGCGAGTAAATCTTGGAGTGAATAGAAAAAAATGGATGACCGCAATGTTATTTTAATTAAATGGTTTGTTGATTTATAATATTGCTTTATGTTTTTATTTTAAACTTGTGTTTATATAACAATATTTAAAAAAAGTATTTACATCAACAAGATTTACTTTTTTTCGAAAGTACGTGGCAGACTAAACCTAACATTTTTTAGCCTTCATACAATTCAATAAACGTACTAACATACTATATTTATACCTAAATCTATAGGCATCCACACACACACACATGCAGCATGCCACCGAATTAAAATGGAAACCAATAAGGGCGCAGTAAATCACACAAAGCGTCTAGCTGGCGTCCCTTCGAGAGGACCCTTGGCCACCTGACCACCGGCACAGTTGCATACCTTTATATACTTCCTCATACCCATCTTTATACCTATTTTCTGTACCTTTACCTACCAAAGGTTCACTTGTCATTTTAGTAGGTAACATGAGAAAAAATATCCAACATTGTTTGTTTTTTTTTTCATGGAGATTAAATCCTCAGTGAATTCGTTCCTATATTTATGTGAAATATTACTTTGAAAATCTGAGAGGATGTCTATGTCTATTACAGATTGTTTGGGATAACAGTCGTAACTATGAGTAACTGAATTTGCTTAATTACTTTTATCAGCATAAAAAACCTAAAAGTGTTTTTTCAACCCCATTTTTTGGAAATATTCTAAGCCTTATATTTACTAAGTACCTACTATGTAATAAATTTTTTTGTGTTTTTTTTTCTTTAATGATATTCGGCTCTTCTTCATCTAGCTTAAGAGCTGTGCTCTTGTCGGTAAATTGATGCAGCTCTATCCATCTGTTTCTCTCCAGCGCCGCCTCCTTAACTTCCTTACACGACACGACAGCTATTTTCTCCTTTATCTATTCTATTTCTCTTTTTTTAATGATATTCGGCTAGAAGGTAGAATTTTCCAACAATACAAAATAGAATAAAATTAGTTTACTTTAATAATAATGCAAAATCATTTTCACATGTCCTCGTGGAAATAACCAATAAATCAACCTAATGCAAATCCCTAAGCCTAGACGCGATCTGATAACTGAAACTGTGCAGCATAGGTACTCTATCCATTATATAGTAGGTACTTATAGCTAGACAGTTTTATATACTCGTTCGTACGTGTTGATGCAATTACATTCTGCACGTTGATGTTCATATGTTCTAAATGAAATGTTCTGTCTGTGTATAAATTAAATATTTTTTTTACTCCAATTTACTTGTTACTTGTTTATGTAAGAATTTTATTTAGGTTATCCGTTAGTTATACTGACTGATATTATAAAAATTATCTGTCAGTTACTCAGACTAGACTATAGTCTCTCCTAAAAACAGGCCAATCACATTTAGATGCAAACTCTGATTAGTATTTTTCATTCGAAATAAATCGGATTTCAAATCGACGCGTATCTTTTTACCTGGTAATCCGATTATGTTGTTTTTTTTTTAAATTGTGTAATAGTTCTAAATTAGTCTTTTTAGTTTCCAAAACGTAGGTTATTCTTGGAGTATCACCATTAAATTACTGCATGTAGGCATGTGTAAAATGTAATATTTGGACGTGCCTCTGACTACCTCAACTCATCCTTAAGGATCTGAACGCCTGAAGATCTGAGAGGATGTCTACTGCAGTTGTGATCCTATTTTATTTTCCCTACTAGATACAAACTCGTAGGTAGCTAAACTTGAAACAGTAACAGATGCGTTAATGCAGTCAACCATGCATACATACATCCACCGTCCATAGACAACACGGAATTGGGTACGTAAATCATTAATCAGCCGCGTCATTTGTTCGCGCCAAAATTATTAATGTCC
This sequence comes from Hydriomena furcata, assembly GCA_912999785.1. Classification (NCBI taxonomy): domain Eukaryota; kingdom Metazoa; phylum Arthropoda; class Insecta; order Lepidoptera; family Geometridae; genus Hydriomena; species Hydriomena furcata. The sequence continues at coordinate 5,132,296 of OU538831.1, read as the reverse complement.
GCGCCGGTGTTGCTGTGTCGCCTCTTTAAAGCGCAGTTACAGACTAACGCGATTGAGTTATAGTGTTTACTGTTTAGGTGAGTAAATAAAATTATTCAATGGCTGCTTTGAGTACCGTTTTCCGGAAATAAATATTTATTTTATAATATTATGTAGATATATTTCAAGTTTTGGTCAAGTTCGTTCAGTCGTTTGGATGTGATTAATTAAGCCACAAACATCTAATTATACAAACGTTTTTTTTAATTTATTTTTTTTAATTATCTATAAAGGAAAGGATCACGAGTGTAATCCTCAAGTAGAGACGCTTAGACCTTTGAAGATGTCCAAAGGGGTTAGACAGATGCACGTCCTACATTTGGCACATGCCCACATTTTTCAGTAGTTAGCAGTTCACACGTGACAGGTTGCAAGTCCGTCACCGCTTACAAGAACACTAACTGATTTCCTCACGTTGTTTTCCTTCACCGTTGTAAGCACATGTTACTGCGCATATAAACTGACTGACTGTGTATTAACTGACATACGGGTACTTATAACACCTTTATAGCACCCAGACTCAGAACCAAGAACTATTATTTATCTCACAATTATGTTCCTGAGTGTGAACCAAACCCACAATCTGCAGCGCAGAAGGCAGAGCAGCTACCAACTGACCTGTGAAGCCAGTCTTAACCATAACAGATTTCGATTGCTTGTCTATTGAAAACAATCCAAGTAAATCCGGTAGCTTTTACAAACAAAATAAAAAAGTAAGGATAGAAACCGCTTCATTTCCAAATCAAACATTCGTTTTACCCATAAATATTCTAATATCGTACACGTCATATAAATCATACACTTATCCCTAAAAGTCTGCCGCATACACGGAGTTCGTCGAAAGTCGGCATGGCTAATCAAGTGTAAACTTGTAACTAAGTTGGGTGTTTGGAGGCTGGGCAACCCTTACAGTCTGCCACAGTATATCTCGGAATAGCTGTATCACTTTGCTAGACTGTCTATTATTAATGTAAAAATAATAAATACATAAATTTTATTAATTAGTTACATTTAAAATCAGTGCATAATTATTAGTTTTAATATAAATGCAGTGTTTTTAATTATTATTAAAAGCGAGAGCATCTTGGGGACGTTTCCGAAATGTATAATGTATCTGTTATTAAGACGAGTAATAATTGTTTTTGATGAATGCAGAATCGTTTTTTCTCAATAACCGCAAAATATACAATTTTGTTTTTTATAACAAAGATAACTTAAGGATATAATCTAGATAAATTACAGACAAAAACACGATTGGTGAAACTTTTCTTGATACATTTATTTTCCGAAGTTGGCTCTTCAAAAACACTAATTTTGTTTTTAATCAAAACTATGAATAACTAAACAGTTCGTTTTTATATAATTAGTTAGATAATCATACTAGCTAAGTAAATTACACACAGTTTCTTTTTCAATTTGAGGGTTTTCAAGATAATGCAGTTTCATAATTTTTTCCGTCTTATCCGGGCAGACTCAGCCCATACAAAAAGTCAAAAATTTCACTTATCACCTTAAGCTCAAATGTTTCTTGTGTATTTTGTAGATTTATATTTTTGTTATAAACTTATGAATTATAAAATACAAGTCAAGTTTATATAATTTTAAACAAAGGCAATAATTTTTAACAAGAGTTGAATGACTGTACCTTTTTCGTATCTTTGGGCTTAACTGTTGATCTGTTTTTTTTTAAAACGTAGGTATATAATATTGTAAAGAATTTAAAATAAAAATGAAAACGTTCAGGGGCCGTAAGTACTACAATCTCCGAAGTGAGACTAAAGCAGTATTGCTTTCAGAGCAAAAGTGACAACGCTATACAAACATGTACGGCGTTGACACTTTCGCACCGCGAGTAATACTGTTTTACTTTAGAGATTGTGGCTCCAGATCTTTGAAGATGCCTAAAGGGGATTGTCAGAGGCACATTCAAACACTACATTTATCAAAATGCAGTCATTTAGCATAACAATAACCATGGTCGCGGGGCAGACCATGATGACCGCGACCATGGTAATTACGAGATAAAGACCCGTGTCAAAATCAAATGTTACTTAACGGCCTTTAGCCTTTAGTGATCGGACGGCAGTATAGTGAGCATTACATACTTGACAGTTTGCAACACTCTTACAAGAATCGGTATCCTTAGAAAGTGACTCAGCTGAGTACCTTCTTGCTGTATTATGAGGGTGTAGGAAGGGTTGCCGCAGGCCGGGGCGCAATAAATAAACTGTCGGAGGACTTCACTGATTAATGGATGTGTAATTGTTCCCACATAATGTACAATAACTGGCATGGATAAATGCTTTCGGGTCTTATGTTTCCGTTTTCGTATTTTTCGGAAAATGTCATCGTAGTAGGTACGAGTACAAAATAACATTACTTTTATAATCTTCTTTGAATTACAGTTATCAAAACATAAATTTAGTATTTAAGTAAATCATTTTTAGATTTCCGTTTTGTTTATTATAATTCGATGTGTCGAAATTTATATTACATGCGAATATAAATAGTAAAGATTATTGGATTTAAAAAAGTAAGTTTTCAATGATTTATTGGTATTTTAACACTAAATTATACCTACTGAAAAACTATTAACTGGTACTTGTAGAGTTTGTAAAACTGTAAAAATATTGTGGGTAATAAAACTAATACAATATCACTACATAGTATAAAGCAAAGTCGCTTTCCGCTTCCCGCGTCTGTATGTATGTATGTATGTTTGCTTATATCTTTAAAACTACACAACGGATTTTGATGAGGTTTTTTTTAATAGGTAGAGTGATTCTTGAGGAAGGTTTATATGTATAATAAAATGCTACCCGTGCGAAGCCGGGGCGGGTCGCTAGTTTTGAATAAATCAACAAAGTTTGAAAGTAACCTTCAAACAGCGCTGCGTATATTCAAAATATTTTTTGGTCCATTAATACTGAACATTCCAGCAAGAAGGTCCAAGGGTCTGGGCCGATGCTTTATAATGAACTCACGAATTGTTTCGGTAACTAATGTCCCGGTAATTGCTCTTGTATATGTGCACCCTTTAATTCAATTAGAATTGTTTGCTTGTCTGAAATTACTATGAACATATTCAAAGGGCTGGGAAGTTTAAGATAAGACATCAAAATGAGCAAATGGAATCCCGGTAAGTACCGATTAAATGACTAGAATTCCTCATAAATGCTATCCTTTGCATATTTGTCTATGCCTAATTATATCAAATTTGACAAAAATAATTAATGAATGAGTTAAATTATAACTGTAAACCAAAAGATAAAAAGTATGGGATATTATGAGACTTATTTGTCTGTCTATCTGTCCCCACTTGTAGTTACAAAGGACCCAACATCGGAGTTTACCAGACAAAATTCCGTTGCTTACGGAACCCATCGCGCGTGAATATTACTCGCACTTGCCAAATTTAAATTATGTTTGTTCATTAAAATATCAGAAAAACAACATTAAATACAAATTACCCAGAAATACAAAAACAGTGATACATAACTTTCCAGTCACTGTGTAAAAAATGTAAACTTCGGTAGCCATAGATACACTATCTTAAGGCTAGGTCACGCAACTATTGTTTTCGTTCCATTTAACGCCTAAGTACCTAATTAATTACGTGTAGTGTGTAGTTTGACTATATATTGATAAAGGTGAAAATACTAGTAGGTAGTAGGTACCTACTTACTGGTAAAGTCGGAACTAAGAAGTTTTTCTTCGGAAATTATATCAAACTAGCCGACCCGTGACAGACGTTGTCTTGTCAAATTTCAATAATCGAATAGAAAATACTGCATGTTTTTAGTCTGTGATGTCTGATTTGTTGCACACCAGCGCCATCTATACAGAAATCATCTCTTTTGCGCTTTTTTATCGTTTTGGGGATGTTTTTCATACATTAAAGTAGTCTATTATTTATTCGGGCATTATATCTACATCTACAGTAAATTTCACCTTAATCCAATTTAACGTTTAGGTCTGAATGAGGCACAAACATATAAACAAAGTATTTATTATGATAGGTGAGTTTTATAATTGATAAAGAGATTTTTTTTTTTAATTGATTTTAGGTACCTACCGAACCTTACTAAAACTAACCTAGTTACGACTAGAGTCAAGATTTTTTTTAGAACTAAAACCCAATATTGATGTATAAAAGCATTTTTAGAAGGAACTGTTTTTCTTATCATCGAATATAATTATTTACAGAAATAATCTAAACATCTAATACATTATTACAAGAACTAGTTAAATAAATGTAAAGATAGTCCGGCATTTCAAAATATGAACTGTCATACACATCACTAGAATCGCTATATCCTTTCCTAATCCATCTAAAGATAAATAATTCAGTTCTATTGACTGTGTGGGGTAAAGCTGGGTGGGCGGATAATTGCGCTAATTACGTCAGTGCCTCAGTGTTATTAGTAATGAATTATTGATGTGCCGTAGCGTGTGATAAATGATCTCCGCTTGTTAACTAGACAATCATTAAACTTTTTACTATCTACTGTAACTGTTGGTATCTAGGATTACTTCTAGTTCAACGGTCCGTTTTATATTCTGACGTCATGTTTACGCGTCGTAATAAACTGCCGAATTCGAGCAGTTCATCCATTCGGCGCTAGATGTCGCTGTACGTGTAGCTTTCGTCCGAAGCTACGAGATAGCGCCACCGTAAAGCTGTCATGTTTTATTATTATTTTATTGCTCCTCTCGGTTATCAATGTAGTTTATTGACATTCTATTACAAAGCAGTAAATAAACAAGCGTGTAAGCAATAAAAGTGGTCGTTCATCATCTGAGCTAGATTGAGGCGATACAGGAGCGACAAAATGTCCTATAGTTCGGCATTAAAATGATAGAGGGCGTGATTTATGATACCATTGACGTTCGACGTTTGAAATTGGTTTAATGGCCGATTATGAGCGCATTAGTTTTTACGATGCGTTTAAACGAGGCATTAATGTGAAGTTCTACAAATATTTACACGTTCTCGTTAATAAGTGATTCAATAAGGCTAAATAAAATTAACATTGTGAAGCTTTTCATAATGACTGTATTTGTGTAGTACCTACCTACTAAAATACAATAAATTTAAGCGTTAGATACCTACCTATATACCTATTTACTTTCAGAATTATGGGGTTGTGGGACATTTTAATGCTTGTTTACGATACAATTTCGGTAAGTAGACATTATGATTGCGATGAAAAACCAAAAAGCCAGCTGCGCCCTAAACTAGGCCTACAAGATTACAGTACCTATCTGATTTTTTTAGTTTTTAGTTTTTTTTTTATTTGAAATAAATATATATTTCTTTTTTTCTATTTCATTGTTATATTTTGTATATTTTTTTACAAATGAATACTGAATAGGTACTTAATAATAGGTAGGTCCCTCAGAAACAGTCCCCTAAAATTCAATACGAATAAACTAAGTACCTACCTAATTATCTCCGCTTATTTTTTTCCGTCATCTTTATACCTACTTATACTTATTATACCTACTGTACTACCTAGTATTTTTTATTGTAGGTACCTATTACCTACTTATCATTTTCTTTTCCTTTTCCGACTTATTGTGGGCTCACAACAATGTTGACAAACATGTTGCATACCCATGCAATACCCAGGTATACTAATTCTAAATTAAACTTCACTATACATTGATTTGATTTTGTAACATTAATTATTTGATGACATGAATTAATATTTTAAAATCTAAATTCAATCTGTCACCACCATGCACCATAATGTATCGTCCATCACACTTTATAATAATACTCGAATAGGGGTAAGTTACCCTTAAAATTAAAAATGGCCGCTTGCGCGAACGCTCTCGATTGGTGGCTATAACTCATTGCGCCGCCACTAGGGGGCGCCAGCTACGAACCATTTGTCAATGTCAACCCCCTCCCCCCTTCCCCCTCGGAGAAATATCTACTCGGAAGATGTGTGGGGATGCTTCAGTGACAATGCTTTGTATCATTTTGTCTTGCATAAAAATATGTTGTAGGCTCTCTGTTTTACACTAGAAATATAGAAAAAAATAACCTATCCAACTTCAAATTCAAATTCAAAAATCATTTATTTCAATAAAATCACAAGGATCACTTTGAAACTTTGGTGCCAGTCGAACAAGTTAGGTATAGTTACCTACTGTGTTCTTCCAGTTTTAAACTTTTACAAATTATAAAAGGGTTACAAAGATGTCTAGGTTTTGTATTTCAACAGCATGACATCATAATTTTGCTCATGGCTTCAAAGAGAATCAAAGATTTATTAATGATATATCATTCAGTTCGGCCAACTCTAGTGACATAGCTTTTAGGCCCCTCGAAAGCTTTCGTTATCATTTTACGAGATTTGAAGCCGCGAACGACATCTGAGCTTTTAAATTATTTTAACTTATACAACAATTTATCAATTTAGAGAAGTGAAAGACCTTTTCTTGAAACAAATCTGATGCTCCTGGAATTTGTTTATCCTATCTAGTAATCATGCTACTATTCGTATTTTATTGGAAATGGATAAAAATTCCACGTTATCCGTGTTTATCAATAATTTTATTCAAATTAACACAAAATAATTAGATGCTTTGACTAGAAAAACTATAAAAAGATAAAATAAAATAAAAATAAACTCTACAAACCATGTGTAGGTGGATCGAAAGCTTATCAGATAAAATACTAAAGGGCTGTGCACACTGAATGTAGCAGTGCTGGCGGGCTGAGTGCGGTACGGTGCGTTTTATTTCAAAAAAAGACAATAAGAATAAGTTTATTAAAAAAAACAGAGGAAAAAAGAACAGGGTCCAAAGCCGGAGTTTCGAACAGATTTTTTTATATTAGTCAATATCACCAAGTAAATATACCCAATCTTACATTACAACATTAGGTTAGGTTAGGTTTGACAAAGTCTTGTTACCTACATGAAAAAGAAATTGAAACATAGTCAGGCTAAAATAATTAAAATCAAAACATTAATAAAATAAAATAGATAAAAATTATATCAAACGATAGAAACTCGTTTATAAAAATGTTTATTATTAATAAGACACAAGGTGGTGGTGTGTTCAAATGGTCAAAGGTGTCAAATTATTTTCGGTACGTATTGAAAACGAACAAAAAATATATACGTCATTGAAATCATCAAACGTTTTTGAATCGCAAATCATCATAATTTTTTTTACCTCTTTCCACTTATGGAGTCAGCACATGTTGAAAAATATGTTGCGAAAGGATTTCGTATATGTTTTACAACCGGCCGCTTGCCTAACAACAACCCTCTTTGAATCGCAAATGTATTTATCTAAGTAATTGCACCGCACCCAGTCCGCAGTCAGTGTATCTGGACCTTAAGCTTAATATTATAATAGTTTTTTCATGTTCACTACCGGCCTTCGTGGATATTTTTATCTATGTTTATGAATAGACCAAGCCATTACTTAGAGGGACAGCTTCTAAACACTGATTAGGTTTTCAAACAAACCACAAAAGATTCCTTCAATTTTTTCGCTTCTAATTAAAATCTATTTTGAACTTTATGACGTACACATAGGGTTTAATTTTAAGGAAATGTATTTTTGTAAGTAGAAAAGAAAAGTTTGTGATATACCCAAAAGTTGCGTGATAGGCGGCAGTTTCTGAACACACCTCACGCACTTCTTTCGAAATTATTTTAATAAAATCAGGTTAGTTGAATGTTTAGATATTTATCCTTGTATTGTACTAGTGGAAAACTGCGACTTCGTTTGCGTAAAATCATTTTTGGACAAACTTCAAATTCTCTTGGATCCGAAGTGGCTGTGCAAGTTAGACAAAGTCCTATAGATTTATTTTATTTTATTTATCATGGGTAACAGTGATAACACAGTACAAGGTAAAATAAAATATTAGGTAACTTAAATCTATGCGTATCATTAATTACAGAATACTACAGCATGCGTTAAAATAATTGAGCTTAAAAATACAAAAGTGAAGTACAAAGTGAAGTAGGGTAGATTTGTTACATCTCAACTAAGTAGATTTTCAGAAGGTTCTCATTTGTCTCACACAGCTTTTGCTAACCCCTGATGAAGTCCTACCAATAAATACACAAGACAGCGCCAAGAAATCGATATCGCAGTAAAATTTATGATTTCAACATTACCCCCTTTTAAGTCCAACAAGAGCTGGCCAAAAATAAATCAACTAGAACAACTCTATCTTTGAAACAACAAAGCATTCGCATTCGCAACGATTATTATCTCTAAAACAAACTTAATGCATTTAAAGCTGGTAGCGACACGGTCTAGAGACATTTCGACTACTTACCAACTTATATCTTCAAGCAATCAACCCTTAATATCTCCCACCTAAAGTTCATTTTATGTATTATCAGCTGAATAACTCTCAATTGAATTGATACATAATTATTGTGCGATGATATTATACCTTAGCGCGCAGATAATAAGGTTTAGAATTGAGGGTAGGGGAGCATACGTAGAGTTAGTAAATTCTAGAAGGACCAGTCGTGATCGGGGATCGTGATTGCAACACCGTTCTGCGTGCCCTTTGTTACATGGGTTTCGTAGCCGTGAAAAATCACTTGAACATATGCAAGCCTGCCAGTGGACTGGCAACGTTCTAATCCAGAGTAGCGATGGCAAAAACATTTGAAAGATAAATTAGACAATATTTAATTCGATTGAACAACATCTTACAGAAGATAATACTATCACTTATAAAATATATAGTATCACGACTGTAATTCCCAAGTACGGTAGACTAAACATCCTCTCGGATCTCTAAGCGCGACATTTTTGTTAGATTTCAAAATAAATGAAATTGTTAGTTTTTTAATGACAAAATCATAGTTTGTTATGGATTCAAGGTGTAATCATCTAAAAACAGATATGTTTTGATTTATTGTTGATGATTTTGATGAAATTTTGCGTAAAGATAAATTTTACCCTAAAAAATAATATTCCTAACTATAAAATACTGTCATAATTTTTGATATAATTAAAATTGATGAAAAAAGTATTCATCTATCACTCAAATCAACGAAATAAAAGCACCTCCAAGATAAAAAACACGTAAATACAGAGTAATTAACACGTAATAACAGTAAAAAACAATAATTTTCCTAATATAAAAATTGTTCCGATTGTTGTTCTGACGCTACTTTTAAACAATACTGCGAATAAGCATTTAGTAAGGCACGCGAGGTTATGTAAGGCACCAATCGAACTTACTGCTTCCTTTCTATTCCAAGGGTTTTGATACAGTTTCATTAAGCTCCAATACCATAATTACTCATTTTATATTATTATCTGACCTGACAGATATAGTCATGACCTAATTTCAAATTATTGAAAAAAACATTTTTACTTTTACCAACAATTTTCTGGTAGTTTTTTCAAAAGTTATCTTTCATACGATCCTTGCCTGACTATTTATGAACAAAACAAAAAAAAATATCTAAAAAGTTCGTTCAAAAAAATAAATAAAGCGGGTACTGTCTATATAATGAAAATATAATGCAAATCATAATAACATTATTATTATACATAATAATATACTATGAGCAGTAATTAAACACAAAATTTACTCACAAATATGTTAGTTTTTATTAAAAATTGCTTTATTTTGTACAATCTGGCCTTAAATGGTTTGTCATCCTATAGTTTCATTTCAAAAACCTAACAATATTAAGGCAGGTCAACTCTTAGTCACTTTATTTAAAAGATATTCTAGTCTCGTTCAAATATTTGTTTTCCAATAAAAGTTTATCCGCTGTCTTGTATTCAATATTTATCAGCAAATCTACATACAACATTGTATTTAATTTAAGCAATAAAACTGAGCACGTGGCAATGTCAATTAAAATTGAAGAGGTGTATCGTGATATATCGATAATAGGCATTTTATTTTGATTGCCGATTAAAAGGTCAGATCAATTTAATTTAATTTTATCAAGTTGACCAATCTTCCATTCATCTTTATGTTCACTCCTTAATATGGTTGTCGGAAAAGATAGCTTTTTAGCAGTAAGACTGTCCATTGTACAGTTGTAATCTATTTTAAGATTCTGTAATTCTTCTAATAATGTCTTCGATAAAGTCTTTTTGGTCTGATGCAAAATTCTCGTTCAGCTTCTCTAGAAACTATTATAAGAGCTTGCAATTTGTCACTTCTTCCCTTGACTGCAACCCATTTCTATCCTAATTCTATCCCATCTCTTCTTGATCTTATTCTTATATCTTCTCCTACTCACGTTGCCAAGCATGGTCAGTGTACAGCTGGAGCGTTTTCTTATCACGACTTATTATACTTATCCTATAAAATTCGCCCTCCTAAAGCAAAGCCCAAAATAATCCTGCAGCGGAATTTTGGTGGTATAAACCTGGAAGAATTGAGACGTGATGCTGATGCTTTGGATTGGTCTCAGCTTGCCGACGAGCTTTCAGTGGATGGTAAATTGAATTTCTTTAACGAAACTATAATCAAACTGTATGACAAGCATGCACCGCTGAGAGAAATAAAGTTAAAACATTTACCAGCACCTTGGATATCAGTTGAGTTGAGATCCCTTATGCATCAAAAGCTGGCAGCTAAGGCGAAACTTCGGAATAATTATTCGATTTCTAATAAGGAAAAATATATTGATCGTCGGAATCGCTGCAATAGAGCGTGTCGTGACGCGCAACGCCGTTATATTCACAACTCGGTAGAGGACTCCAATCCTGCCAATGTTTGGAAGTTTCTACGATCTTTGGGTATCGGAAAATCTCGTGTGCCAGATAAATTCCCTCAGAACTTTGATTTAAATTCACTAAACCAGCATTTTTCATCTTCTTCTAATTTTGACTTATATAAAAAATCATTAACTTTGCATCAACTTTCTTCTACTCCGATACCTGATTACTCATCCTTTGTTTTTGATGAAATCACTGATTGTGATGTTAAGAAGAGCATTTCATCTATTTCGTCAAAAGCTATCGGTAGTGATAGGTTAAGTCGAAATATGATTGATCCCATCCTTGACCAAATAGTCCCAATTATCTGTTACATCCTTAATTTCTCTATTTCCTCTGGGGTATTTCCTACTCTCTGGAAAGAAGCACAGGTTACTCCTCTTCCTAAAAAATTGAATCCAGCTTCTTTCTCAGATTTCCGTCCGATCTCCATTCTTCCCTTTTTATCTAAAGTCCTCGAACGCCTCGTTCATCAGCAACTCACTCTTTTCCTTACTAAAAACAATCTCCTTAATCCTTTCCAATCCGGTTTCCGTCCTGGCCACAGTACAGCATCAGCGTTAGTCAAAATAACTGATGACATTCGCTATGGCATGGACCATGGACGAGTGACCGTATTGTCACTGTTAGATTTCAGCAACGCTTTTAATAATGTAGATTTTGAAGTCCTCCTTGGTATCCTACGCTCTCTTAACATCTCTACAACGGCGATTGATTGGTTTCAAAGTTACCTGTATGGGCGTCGGCAGCGTATTTGCATTGACGATAACTACTCAGCGTGGAGTAGTATATCTGCTGGTGTACCGCAAGGTGGCGTTTTATCACCTCTTCTTTTTTCAATTTTCATTAATTCAATCTCTCAACATCTTACTCTATCGTACCACCTCTATGCAGACGATCTTCAGATATACACACAAGCCACAGTAGAACAGCTACCTGAAGCGATACTTTCTCTAAACAGTGACTTGGGTAGTATTCTAGATTGGAGTGAATCGTATGGCATCCAGGTAAATCCGCTCAAAACTCAAGTCATTGTAGTTGGGGGCTCGCGAATGGTATCCAAGATAGATTGGACTAGTCTTCCTCAAGTTGTTTTTAATAGTACTAACTTAGTTCAGAGTGAAACGGTCAAAAATCTAGGCGTACTCATCGACAGGCAACTTTCGTGGGGACCGCAGATTACTGAAATCAGCCGTCGTATGTTTGCCTCAGTGGGTTCTCTCAGAAGGTTACGGAACTTCCTTCCCATTGCCACCAAAATCTCGCTTGCACAATCACTCCTTCTTCCAATTCTAGATTACGCTGATTCATGTTACTTAGACCTTAATGAACAGCAGCTAAATAAACTGGAGCGACTGCAAAACTTCGGAATACGATTCATATTTGGTTTACGCAAGTATGATCATGTTTCGGAGTTTCGCAGTAAGCTCAAGTGGTTACCCATACGTCTTCGTCGGAATACTCACTTTTTAAATCTTTTATATAATATTTTATTTAACCCTTCTTCACCTTCCTATCTTAAAGAACGTTTCCAATTCCTCCATCAATCCAACCCTCGTTCCTTGCGCTCCTCCGAAACTTTCCAACTTAAGACACCTGTTCACTCCTCCTCCTATTATGATAACTCTTTTACAGTGCAGGCTGCTCGGTTGTGGAATGCGCTGCCTGTGACTGTTAGGAGTGCTAAATCTCTCCCTATTTTTAAATCCATGTTAAGGGAACACTATCTGTCCTGTTGTCGCTGAGTTGTTTGCTTTCTTTTTCTTTTTCCTTAAATATGTATTATGTAGTTATTTTATTTTTATTTCAAATGTAAGTCGCACTATAAATTTGCATCATCAATGCCCCATATAATTTTCATCAGTCCTTCTCCATCCAAAGGTTGTCTGGAAGAGATCGCTGATTAGCGATAAGACCGCCCATTGTTCAGCATAGTTTTTTTTGTTGTGTATTCTTATTATGTATGTTTTATTTCTTTTTTATGGTGTGCAATAAAGTATTTTCTATCTATCTATCTATCTATCTACTATAAAACATTTTTTTTAAATCATCAAAAACTGCAAAACAACTTTAGATATTTATTATAGAAAATAAATATAATTTACAGATCATGCAAATATGTCTCCCTACGAGAATCTAACCCGCCCCCTCGCGCCTAAGTCAAACACTCGCTATCTACGCCAAATACCTAATTATGTCGTCTACAAAAAGAAATTGATTGGTATTTATCACTTACAGTACTACCTTAGAACAACTCCAAGTAGAAAGATAATCCGGTAGTCAATCAATAACATAATCTAAGTTAATATAAGCTCATCTATAATAATATTAATGATTTCCTATCAATTGTACAATACGAATCCTGGGAATCGCCATATCGCTTCCCGGAAGCTTCGCATTAGGACTCTAGGACCAGACCAGCCCCACATTAACATGCGACGAACAGTTGCTCCAGGAGTCATCACGTATCGAATAGAATAGAGTCATAATATTTTATGACCCCTTGTGCTCCTTACTAGGTGGTGGCGATGTTCGAATTTTAAACAAAACACACTCACCTATTCTATTAATCGATGAGGTCGGAAATCGGGTAGGTATGTGCGCCGTTTGTAGTTTTGTTTTTGATAGTAACTTTCGCTAGTACTTAGATTAGAAAATAAACTCAAAAATGTTTTGAATAAGTACCTTCCACACAAAAGGTTCTAAATCTGAATTGGTTTTGGTATTTATTTAGGAGGTAATCACAAAGTCAATGTCAAAGTCAAAGTCAAAAATCATTTATTTCAATAAAATCACAAGGATCACTTTGAAACGTCTTAGGAACTAGGTGAAGACACACAATATAATAATTTAAATAAAAAATTTTGGATGTTGGTTTGTAACCCCTGGGACACCGAGATCTATATAGGATAAAGTCAATCTCTACTACCTAGTCAATAATTAAAAAAACAGCCAAGTGCGAGTCTAACTCGCGCACAAAGGGTTCCGTGCCATTTTCTATAAAAAAACGGCAAAAATATCACGTTTGTTGTATGGGAACCCCACTTAAAGTTTTATTTTATTCTGTTTTAGTAGTTTTGTTATAGCGGCAACAGAAATACATTATCTGTGAAGATTTCAACTGTCTAGCTATCACGGTTCATGAGATACAGTCTGGTGACAAACGAACAGGGGAGTCTTAGTAATAGGGTCCCGTTTTTACCCTTCGGGTACGGAACCCTGAAATCGATGTAATAATTACAATGACTCATAAAATACAGGGTATAAATCGATTGAATTGATAGTTCGCGCTTGCAGCAGTTGGCGGTAACAAATCATTCTGGACGAATCAGATTCGGTTCTGCTGAATGGCAAATTACGCAAAAGCTTGAGCTGTTCTGCAAAATGATTAACTACCTTTTTCATTACTAAATCACTTTACACCTTCTCTTACAACTCAGATACCTAAAAGATGGAGAAAGAAGTCCTAAAATAGTTTAAAGAAGGGTACAGAAAAGTGTTGTAGGTAATAAACAAAAATAATTAGGCAGTGTCCCTGAGTATGTTAAGCATTGATCTCTAGGCGGTCAGATCCTTGAGATAAGAAGATCCTAAAGGGTAGTTAGAGGCGCACATTATGACACGTGCCTACATTTTGCATCACCGCTATTAGAAAAAAATGAAAATATTAGTTGATATCTCATGATAAAGCTCTTGCTAGAAGTTTGTGTTTGATAGTTAAAAGCAAAACAATTAAACCCACTCAATCAAGATTTACTTATTGAAGAAAAAATGTGGAACAAAACCTTCGCAGATACAAAAACTGCTTTTGTTAGTCGAAATGGGAAAAACCATTCATCAAAATAGTCATCAAAATTGTTTACCTCATCTAAATAATATAAAACTTTTGCGTTACTGACTAACTGATCTATTAACAGCTTAAACCCATTGGTCTAAGAAACTCGAAATTTGGAAGGTTTATTATTTTTGTGTAAGGCTGCATTAAAAAAGGCATTCATAAAACTCAACAACTAAGGGGGAGCAGCGGGGATTGAAGTACGAGTATCTTTGAAAATTACATCACGACAATGAAATCGCGAGGGCGATAGCTGCTTTTGAGCGAGTCAAAACGGGAAAAAACGTTTATTAAACACACCCAAAAAACTGCTTACGTCATTCATAATATTTATCTACTAAGCTTTGTATTTTATTGAACACGAAATTGTCAATTTTCATACAGCCATACATCAAAATCTAAATGTGCGCGAGCATGAATAGTTAATCATTCGTTAGCATTGCAATCTGCATGCGTAACGTCCGTACCGGGCGCAATTAATAATTTCGACACTTGGTGATTAACATTTAAATCAGCGTCAGAATTGGATTTAGGGTTGCCATGGTGGTAGGCAGTCTGCCCTTGCTACTGGGTTGACTGGGTTGAAATGTATGCGCGGTCAAATAAATATTCACACAGAATGATCTTTTATCATGGTGATTGGTGTATTATTTATAGGTTTATAGAAATACAAATTTATTTATGCAATATATTATTAAATAGTATTTTTTTGTAATTTTTTACAGGGCACCCTGTTTTTTTTTAAATGCAATGATGCTATTGATTTAAGAGAAATATTTCAGTTTACAAGTTTTCAAATTATAACATCACTTTCGTATTGTTTCTAATTATATTTACACTAGTTGACCCGTGACAGACGTTGTCCTGTCAAATTTCAATAATCGAATAGAAAATACTGATGTTTTAGTCTATGATGTCAGATTTGTTGCACACCAGCGCAATCTATACAAAAATCATCCCTTTTGCATTTTTCTATCGTTTTGGGGATGTTTTTCATATTTTAAAGTAGTCTATTATTTATTCGGGCATTATATCTACATCTACAGCAAATTTCAACTTAATCCGTTATGTCGTTTAGGCCTGATTGAGGAACAAACATACATACAAACTCACAAACATTCACATTTTAATATTATATTAGGATAGGATTACATTTCAAGTTTCAAAAAGTTGAGTTTTCATTAATGCTTTATTCTGATTTGTATTTTAAGTCATTACTCATACTTTACTCAGTTCATACTGATATCAAGCTGAACCGTTTTTTTATTATTAGAAAAATAAGTTGCACCCCTAGTCGGTTTGTCAAATCGGGTCGGTCGGTGTGAGTGTAAGCGATAGATTTATTTGTTGTTTGTGCTGACTTGACTATTATTTATAAGTGACAAAACATTGAAATATATTATCGCGATATGGCTCATAATTATTTAAATATCCTGATTATTATAAAATAGTATGTCTCAAGTCTGCGGAGACAAGGCCGGCATTGTAGGGCGCTATTAGTGCATTCGAGAGATTACGAATTAGGGTTTTGATTTATGCGATGGTATACGCCACATACATCATGACCAATTGACCATGCTTGTCCTGCCTTCAAAAGGCATAGAAAATAAATAAAATAGAGAAAATAAATAATTAATTTAAGTGTCTTGGACGCCTTCTGATTACTAGTTATCTGGATCAACTGATTAACTTTAAAGAGCGCGAGCAATCTTTAGATAGTTTAACTATTTCTTGTATATTTTGTTGATCTAACTAATATTATAAATGCGGAAGTTTGTGAGTGAGTGTGTGTGTGTGTGTGTTTGTTACTCTTTTACGCAAAAAACTATTGAACGGATTAAAATGAAACTTTATAGTTACTATTTTTTATCCAGGTACCACCCGTGCGAAGCCGGTGACGGTCCATACACTAAAGCTGGTTAGTTTTGTGCTATTAGTATGAGATAACGCCGGCTCCAAACATCTAAAGTATCTACTACAAACAGTTATGATTATAGGATCAGTCCCGTTCTCACCTTGACAAAAAACGCATTACAGAAGCCCCAATGAAATTACAAAAACAAGGTCATTCGTACACGTATTTAGTAATGTAGACCGATTTGTCAGGCTGTGTTATCGGTAAAATAGGCGCCTAGCCAGTTAGCTGTCAACATTTATCCGACCGGTCCTAGGTAGGTTGCTAAGTGTATCGTGATAAATTATTTACTTCAATTGAAATAAACACTCTTTAACCTTCATTCCTATTGGTCGAGATACGGGGTTTACACCAAGATTATCTAACTATCAAATCGATTTATTGCTTCTACTCGTATTTCCTTCAACAGCTTCTATTTTTATTACGTTGCAAAAAGCATATTGAATCGCTTGATACAAGTATGTGTTTTTATTCCTTTCATTGTGGTCAGCTGAAATTAAATTTGATCTTATAGAGCCCTTTTTGAGCGTCACTTGTTTCTGAATTCAGGCAGAATGTATTCACGTACTGGCCGCTTGCAATCAAAATAAAATAAAACAAAAAATAATTAAAAACCAACCATAAAATCCGCGTCACACGCGACAATCATTTCGAAATTCCCGTGCGGCACCCACATAATCCAGCGTCGCGCACAAACCTTTTTTCATCAAAGCATCAGCCACATTGATATGCGAAATGACACCGCGAATCGCGTATTGCATACATACGATTAAAATCGCCGCGGTAGGTGACCACGCATAGCCAGCTTTAATTTAATAGATTTAGCATCATACCCCGACTCTTAATCGTCTAATTTGAAGCGAAAACCACAGGAATATATTACTAGGGATGTATAGAACTTTCTTTTGGATCGA
Source organism: Hydriomena furcata (assembly GCA_912999785.1). Taxonomy (NCBI): domain Eukaryota; kingdom Metazoa; phylum Arthropoda; class Insecta; order Lepidoptera; family Geometridae; genus Hydriomena; species Hydriomena furcata. The sequence continues at coordinate 5,114,853 of OU538831.1, read as the reverse complement.
TAAAAACAATGAACTGTGAATAGTAAGTGGGTCCAACTGGGTCTTATTGTGCCTATAGTAGAAACTTCAAACAACAAGGCAGTGAACTTTAGATGCCTTGCCTCAATGACATTCCAAAGCCTAATAAAAATGTCTACGGATAACGAATTGCAGTCGTATTTGTAACAGTCTTTTAAACAGTTGTCTCTTCACTGGCATTAGGGGTGTTTTATTTGAATGGTAAATGAGCAATAAAATAGGAGAATTGCCAGTAAATCATTCAGTTAATAGAAAAATGTGTTTAATGTCGAAATATGCTTTTTACATGAGCTTTATTGTTATTATTGTCTGTTCTTATGAGTATGTAATGCAGGTGCATTTTATGATAGAAATCTTTGTTCATTACATTGCGATACATTTATGTTCGAAATGCAAACTACATGGTTTATCTTACTCATGTCATCTTTCACACAGTTCATCTATATCTTTTTAGGTCTGATGATGAGTGAAGTAGATATTAAATCCAATGTTTTTAAAAATAAATGAGCCTGAAAACTCCGTCACCAGATTTTTTTACTACTAACTAGGTTATGAGATTTTAAGATGTGCCATAGGAAGAGCTGGTTTGAAAAGTATAAAAAACATCTTCCTGGGTCTGTAAACTTATTTTTAGATCATGTTGATCCCTTTTAAAAATGAATAAATAAATAGGATCACAACTGTAATCGCCATGTACGGTAGACATCCTCTCAGATCTCCTGACGCTTAGATTCTTTAAGTAGGGGTAGTCAGAGGCACGTCCAAACTTTATATTTGGCACATGCCTACATTTTGCAGTAGTTAGCATTCCATACGTGACAGGTTGTAAGGCCATCGCCGCTCCTTTTTATCTCAGGTACTACTATTTGGGCAACGCATATATTTTTACAGTTCGTGTTCTAAGCCTTAAGTTGTACTTCATCACTACATAGTATAAAGCAAAGTCGCTTTCCGCTTCCCGCGTCTGTATGTATGTAGGTATGTATGTTTGCATATATCTTTAAAACTACACAACGGGTTTTGATGCGGTTTTTTTTTATAGATAGAGTGATTCAGGAGGAAGGTTTATATGTATAATAACATGCTACCCGTGCGAAGCCGGGGCGGGTCGCTAGTTGAGAATAATACAATTTGGTCTATATAATGTCAGTAGTTAATAGTGGCAGCTTTTGAGTCATCAGAGATGTAAATGCAATAAAATTAAGACGAGTAATAAATGTTTTTGATGAATGCAGAATCGTTTTTTCTCAACAACCGCAAAACATACTGTTTTGTTTTTATGACAAAGATAACTTAAGGGTATAATCTAGATAAATTATAGACAGAAACACGATTGGTGAAACTTTTCTCGATAGATTTATTTTCCAAACTTGGCTCTTCATTAACGCTAGTTTCGTTTTTAATCAATACTTTAAATAGCTAAACAGTTCATTTTTATATAATTCGTTAGATAATCATAGCAGCTAAGTAAATTATAGATAGTTTTTAAGTTTGATGGTTTTCACGATAATGCAGTTTTATCACTTTTTCCGTCTTATCCGGGTAGACTTAACCCTTACAAAAAACCAAACATTTCACATATCACCTTAAAAAATAGTTTTATTAGCCGAATCGTTGGTGAGGAATCAGAGGGCTGATGCAATGCGTTTCTGCCGGGTTAGGGCAAAAAGCAATCAAGCCATCTATTGTCCTTCGGCCTTGGATCATAGTTGCATTATTATTCCTCTACAGGCCAGCTATAAAGCTAGTACGTAAAGGCTGTGGGTGGGCAGATACCTGACGTTTGCAAAACGGTTCGACTGTGGACGAAGCCTGAATGTGAATGTAAAACTATTGAGGAGGTCTACAGAATTGACAGCGTGTGTAGGCAGTAAATTCACACGAAAGTCGCGTGTAATTCGAAATCGGCAATTGTTTTTTTTGGCCGAACATTTCAAACTACGCAAATTAGACCCAAACTTAGCAAAACTTGTAGGTACTATGGGAAAATACTTATATACTTTTTTTGTTCTAAATATATGGATTCGATATAATACATTATAATAGACACATAAATAACCTCTAAGTTTTAACACAAATGTTTGTCCTGGTTGGAGATCGAACCTACAACCTACAGCGCAGAAGGCAAAGCTAAATCAACTGACACAGCTCAGTTGCTTTAGCTTTGCCTAAATGGCCAGTCATGTAAAATTGCTCCAAGTACGGTAGAGATCCTCTAAGATCTTCTGGTGTGATGCTTGAAGATATCTAAGAGAGAGAATCAGAAACACTTTCAAACATTACACTTGATATATTGCATTTGAAATACGTGACAGGTTGCAAGCGCATCGCCGCTTATAAGAATACTAACTGGTTCCCTCATTATATTTTCCTTAAGCGTTTTGAGCACGTGTTAATGGGCACTTAATCATCGAATAGAAAAACTCCATTAGTGCACGATCGGGATTCTTCGGATCGAGAATTTTAATTTTTTATTGTAAAAGGCGAATAAGATAACATCTATGGAATACAACCAGTACAATTAGCCTTTATAAAACAACTTTCGTGATCAGAACACATTGATTGACTACTTTCAGCCTGCGACTATTCTCACGTGGTACCCGGAAAAAAAGTATCCTGTTTTATCCCAGGTTTATACGTCGGCACAAGAAGTTAATACCCATACATTTAGGTGACACATACTGCATTTGAAAGAGGTTTTATGCCCGGTTTCTATATTCAAAATTCGTAGAAGAACTAAAGCCACTGATATAGCCCGAGGATTAGCATGTTGAAGTGGCAGTGGGTAGTCACATAGCTTAGAGAACTGAAGGTCGTTGAAAGCAGAATGAGTTCTCTAGAGAATACCATGCACCGGGAAGCGTAGAGGCCACCCTAGATCTCTAGATAGAAAGATGACCTGATGTGTACCGTTGGGTGCAGACCGCAAAAGATTGATCACTCTAGAAATTGAATAGGGAAGGCCTATGTTTGCAGTGAACGTCCTATGGCTTAAATGATAATGATGATGAAGGTGGTAAGCCTGAACCAACGCACCTTGAGCTTAATCCAAAGTCTACATTTTTATGTCCTTATCCCACTTCATGTGGGGTCGGCACAACATGAATCCAAAGTATAGAATGGAAATGTTTTTTTTAAGTATCAGTATTAATTGAATACACAAATGCAGTAAAATTTATTCCATATCATTAGCTATTTTTGTTGATATTTTATTAAATTTACCAACATTATTACGTGTTTTTCAAGTTTAATTGTGTAATAAGTATGCCTACCACACACCACCTGCATACAAAATAACTACCAAGCTAATTAGTTTTATGAGTGGTGTAAAACATTATCAAGATTAGTTCAGTAAACATTCACGACACCGGGGTTTGAGGTCGTCATTACTTTGATTTATTGTTCCTTTATTTAAATCAATTTAATTTAATTGAGTCAGATTGTTTAAAACAAGGCACATAGTCATACATTAGATATTTAATTTTGCGAAACGGTTATTTAAATCTAAATTTATCTGGTACTGTAAATTATAAGTTTATTGCAATAGGTACTGGTATTGTTTAAAGTTTAAACGTACAAAAAAGCATTAACATTTTAGAACAAAGTGTGTATTGTAAAATATTTCAAGCATAGCATAAAGAATGTGCAAATAAAGTAGAAGAATTTCACGCAATAAATAAAAATAAACAAGCAATTTGTCAAAGCGGGGCAATTCAGAAATATTCTCAAAAAACACAAAACAAAAACATGCTCCCGAAAATAAAGGCCAAAGACGACACCAATAAATTGCCGCTGAAAAGTAACCAAAGCATTATACAGTTGCATAACAGTACAGTAACAGTAAATAAAAACAGGCAAAAGGAACAAAACTGTGCACGAAACTGCGCTTTTAAATACGGACGATGTTGCTCGGGCAAGGCAAAGACATTTATGTTCACTAAACAAGTAGTAAAAGTCACTACTTGAGCGTTTTTATGGCACTCATAAATGTCAGATTGCGCGCCCGGGGTTTAGCCGTCCCGCGCCGGAATAAAGACGTCTGATCTCACTCAGGCACCGATTGCTTAATTGATTCCTCTTTAGAAACGTTTTTGATTTCAATTATTGTGATAAGTAATTAGTTTTAAAGGCCGACTTTTTATAGTCTCATTATTTTTCTACATTGATGTTAAAGATATTTATTTTTATAATTGTTGTCTCGAAACGCCAGCAATACAAGAAAAAAACGTGGTAATTAACCGAATTTATAGTTAAAATGATAAAAAATTGTAGGTATTTTTTTTTGTATTGGACAAAAAAAAACTAATCGACCTATTTTAAAAAAATCTTTCACCCGTCGAATGCTAGATTATCAATCAGCAAGTAACGCTATGTTTATATTTTTTTAAATTAGGGTTCCCACGAAGAAAAAATCATAATGTAACCCAAAGTATCAAAAATTATGAAATATCTTTATTACACCTGTGCGAAGTCATGGCGTACGACTAGTTTAATGTACTAGTCGTACGCCATGACTTCGCACAGGTGTAATAATTATAAATATCCATTAAATTGGTAACTTAATCGTCAAATAAATAATTTACGCCTTACGTGTTTCTAATTGATATCAAAAGAAGACTTATATTTCTAAAAAAATCGATCAATAACGGAAATGTCATCAAATAAATAATAGCTAATATTATCTAACATAGTTTCGCAAGGAACATTTGTTTGTTTAATTGCATTTTAATTACGAGACCTATTTCAATTGTTATTAATAAAACATTTTTTTATCATTTCAGGTAACAATACTTGGAGTTCACTGGCCCATAGACAATAAGGCATAATTAAATGGTAAGTTGACAGACAGAACACTTTAACTGCTACGATTCTTTTATTTCTGCCGTACAGTCGGTCCTATTCATGCAACCAGGTGCATTTTTCTACCAGGTACCTTCAACACAAACAGGATAGTGCGTACTCTTTAAATTACTAGTATCAAAAGATTACTTTACATACATACATACATAAATACATACATAAAAACACGCCTTAGGCAGAGACCACGGCTTTCCACTAGCTACGATCCTGACTACTTATTTTGCTTCATTCACTGTCATCACATGCATACTCGTCAATATATAGGACTCTAATTTTACAATCAAGTTATCTTTTACTGAATGCGATCACTTCGCAAGTGATTCGATGCTATCAAAACGAATGCTAAGGGCGCTACTGACTAATGTCCGCGGAACAAACGGTCATCACAATACTCTGTAAATGGAAAAACAGACAGACGTGAGAATAGCCCCGCTCGCAACGGGTTCGTATGCAAATTATTGCATCATTAAACACCTCGCTGTAGGCTTTCGTGTTAGATTGACGCGGGAGAGATTCGAAGGCCGGAAGCATTTGATTGGCAGTGCAACGCGGTGCAGGTTGTATCGGAGCAAATGCCAATTGTATATTTCATTCGTGAAGTTGTTTGGTTTGTAGGCGCATTTGTTTTATTGCGAAAATGTATCACGGGCCCTTAGCACTGGTTTTCAAATAACGGGAAATGCCTGTTGTAAATGTCAAAATAACCTAACCAGGTCTTCAGTATTCTTATAAGCGGTGATGGGATTTGCAACCTGTCGCATATGGTATGCTTACTACTGTAAAATTTGGGAGTGTGCCATATGCAATGTTTTGACTTGCTTCTGTCTACCCCCTTTAGTCATGGAGATCTGATATGGTTTTTACCGTACTAGGGAATTACAGAGGTGATCCTAATTCATTTCATTTTTCAAAATTTCAAGTAATACAGTTTAATTAAAAAGAACACATCGTTGAAGCTTCGTTGCGTGTAATAATGTACGCTAGTCAAAACATTCCATCGACACGCTAAATTCTGTTTTTTTTTCGTTTAGTTTTTTTATTTTTATTACACAAAAATCATGATCTAAAAACGCGTTACGGATTAAAGCATTCGCAGATAAATTCCGAATTATTTCGCAATAAACAAAGTAAATGTTTCGGTATGAGAATGTTGATGGGATATGTCTTCGCGATGTGAATTTGCATAGTGCGTGTTTTACAATCGGGTAGGGCTATCACGATAGAGTTCTGCTCAGGGGCCTGTTTAGTATGGATTATATGAATGAATTTATATAATAAGATTCTTATGAAAGATATTTTCGGATATCCAATGTAATTTTTTGACGTGCCCCTGACTACCCACTTTAAACATCTTCAAAGATTCTAACCCGTATTCATGAACATTTACAACACACTACCGTGTTCCTCTAATACTCAAGCGATGTTTATAAAACAAGATTTTGTCCACTGTGGGTCGGAGCCTACTATGCGTTCTCTTATTTTCGTTCATGAATACAGGTGTAAGCACCTTAAGATCTAAGAGGATGTCTACCGTACTTTGGAATTACAGTCGTCATCCTTTTTTTTATTTTCTACATTTTTATTAAGTTTGAAATATTTACTACAAAATATATGCCGAATATTTCGATGTGTTTAAATGTGCCTGAAGATCTGCGTATATTTTTCCTACGAGCTTGGAAATTATTGTCGTAAACCAATTTTTTCTTAATTTACGTTTTCGTCAAAGATGACAATGCGTGTGCTTAAGTAATGAGTCGTGGTGTAAGGCACAAACTAAGAGAGAACTATTCCAAACGGGTGAAATCCAGCATATAATACTTTGCCCGTCAATGTAGAGTATTCATAAATTTTATTGACGGTATTGGTTTAAAATATCTAATATTAATGGCTTTAATTATATAAATCTAATAAAAGCCACGTTCATATAGCCTATAAATATAATATTGCACAGTAAGTCAAGTTATTTTTTTAGTTCAAGCTTAAACCATACTTAATTGTTGTTTGTAGGTACCTAAACTCAGGGATGTTCCGATTAAATAACCATAATAAATTGGTTGCTAAACCGTTTGAGTAAGGGGTTTAAGGTTCAAATTTGCCTAAACGCGATTTGGCAAAGTGTGATTGATGGCTGGCAGGCTGTCGGTGTAGGTACTGAGAGAGCGACAGGAAGAAATGTATGACGTCGTTCGATCGGTATTTCAAAATAAGTCATCGATTTACTCGTAGTCCGTTTTTTGACAGTTTATCATTAAAACCGAATCATTTTGGTTCCTTTTTCGGTGATTTAATTTAAAAAAATATAATTTATCTAACAGTATATTCCCATTTGTAGAATCTTTGCTTAGTTCAGAACTATTTATGGCGCTGTGTCAAATTTCCACCAATATTTACTTATTGTAATATTTTGTATTTAGTACCTACATAACCTTTTTACAGTTTTCTTCTTCTAATGAGAATTCTATCGATATGTTATGCTTGTGGTACCTCGTTTTGTAACAGCCCTAGAAAGCTAAGACGACGACTACACCTGCTAGCTAGACCCGACATATGTATAGCCGGACTGTGACTTTTATTGACAGAGTCGCGTTTATTACTCGCTCCAGCCTTCTTCGGGCTGGTGACAGTTTCACCTTACGGTACGGGGTTAAGAGTAAAGCGTTTAGTGGTAACACTGTTTCGTAGATTTTTTTTTCTGTATTTTAACTAGCTGCAAGCTAACTAAAGTCAAATGCCGCGAAAGGATTACTTAGCAGAAACCGATTTACAAGCCTTCTGCATAAAACTCATAAATATCACGATGATTCATAGTCAGTCATTATTAGAGATATATAGAAGGTGTGATACGTCTTTCTAGCCTGTGGTCTGGCTAATCTTTAAATACAGTTTTAAAGATAATTAATGATACTAATTGTCCATCAAAGATTCTCGATATAAACGAATTTGAAAGGAGTCAGGCCTGGTGACTTAACTTTCTGCATACTGCATTTCCATAACATATATATGAAAGTATTATGCACCATGGACTGCAAACCGCACAGTCCAAGGCATAATGAATCGTAATCCAGCGAGATACAGTTTAAATTGAAGTCAGAATTGAAGACAAAACAGCTATATATGTTTATTAAAATGTATTATCTCATAGATTCAAGTCAGTATAACAATAATTATCGAAAGCACTGATCGAAAAAAGTTTTGTTCCCGCTTCTGCTTATGATTTAAAACTATATAGGTTCGTTTTATGGCTATTGAATTACGAATGCTAAATAGAAAATGAGCCATGGGAATAAGATTCTACTTAGCGGCACTGTGCTTTAGGAATTTGATTGGACTTGAATTGAATATGTTTTACATAGAATGTGGTCTTTGGTATGCTATACGAATCTTGTTTTTTTTTATTTTTTATTTTAAAATCTTTGTTACTCAGAAATGGTTGCCACGTTTACGGTAATTTTTACAGATGGGTTGTTTTTATTGCTTTGTTTGTACTCTTAGAATAAATATGCTCATAATGAGATTCCAAAGTCTATTATACATCAGATCCACGAAGATGTATAAAGGAAGAAGTCAGAGGCATGTCTAAACATTACATTTGCAATACAATCACTTTTTGATGTGATTTGAGAGTTTTTAATAAACGATAAGTTATGGTTATGGACATAATTGATTTGATCAACTTCAAACAAGAAAGTGGTTTTCGGTAACTTTCGCTTACAATAATTTCTGTGAAGATTCATGAACTGCAAGAATTTAATTTAAAAATAGCAGATTTCAAATAGAGCCATTGCAAAAATAGCTAATCACTAAAGGTGCGTATACACGTCGAGAGAGCCAATCGTAATGGCGCGAGAGGGCATGTCCGCGATCTCAGCGCCACGATAGCATTGTGTTCAGCGCCGGAGTCGATCGTGACGCCGATTGCGAACGCCTGTCGCTTACGTGTCGCCTCCGCACCTATCTTGGACCGCATCGCACGCAAATTATAATCGATACCATTATTGTAATATCGAGTGTAACATTCGCACCACTATTGTTCCTTTTCTAAGATAGATACGCGCTTCATTGTTCTTAAAATGCTATTATACCGCCTGTTTGCCTTCAACACCTAATTATGACAGATTAAATTGTCACGTGCTTAGAGCTTTTTGTTGCTTGTTTTCGCGGAATTATTTAGCGGTGACCGGAGTTGTCCAATTTAAGAGACCGCGTCAACACGTATCAGGCAGGTGACATTCTGTAAAAAGTTAATTTTGTTTGTTTGTTTGTTTCGGCGTGTTTTTGGTGTAGCTCCGTTATTGGAACACGTCGAGTAATCGAGACTTTTATTCTTTTTGATGTTTAATAGCGTTTTTAAATCGTAATGAGCTGTCAATTCTTATAGTTATTACGGCTTTACAATCGCGACTGGATAATTCGTTCGATTCTTATCTTTTCAATTAGTGTCGTGTATGCTTAATTTTGGTATGACAAATTGGCTATATTATGTATTGTAATATACAAGTTATGTATTGAACATTGGCGGTCAATTTATATCATCATCATTTTCTTCTCTTTTTCCCACTTAACTATTCAATTTATATAATAAAGAAAAATTCACTGAAAGTGAAATAAGAACACAAATGTTACAGTCGTGAAATCCTCAAGTACGATAAATAGACAACCTCTTAGATCTTTAATGATGTCTAAAGGGGTTAGTCAGAGACACGTCTAAACATTACATTTGGCCCACATTTAGCAGTAGTTACGTGATAGCTATAATTAAGATTTTTATTTTATTTTGGAGTATGTTTTCAGTTGTTGCAAACTAAAAATACTTGAAATAAAAGAACTGAAAGACTTGAAGTCTCGCTTCACGTTGTTGCCGTATATTTTACTTTAGATACAACGTTTACATCGAGCTCGCAAACGACTCGATAACGTCGAAACCAGAGCTAAGAGTACTGTTCGTTTTTGCAAACAAACAGACTATACCCTGCCGCGGCTGCCTAATAAATCATTCCAGTTGCAGATGCATCAGTTTATTTTCATAAACACGGTATTGCTTTAAGTCTTTATTCGCGGTACGGATGTTCGATAAGCGATGTATCTTCATCGGGTCTCAAGCTCTCAGCTTTTTGCAATTGCTTATAGTTGTTCTATCTTACGAAGGCGGTGAGCTTGTAGTTGTGATGTGCATACTTGTATATGTATAGATACGTGTGTGCGTGACATGATACTGAGCGCTTCCGAGCACACAGAAACAATGTGTCACGTGCATACACACACAATTGAAACTAACTCGCTTTCGTGAGATAAAACAACTGTATTTGGGTATTATCGGAAATCTAAAAGAATTGGACGCAATAAAGGAACCAATTAAAAAGTAGAATTCATTATCTATGTGAGGTTTACTGACAACGTTTTCTGATTACTATGAAATCTTCAAGGATATTTACCAAGGTTCAATTGAATTTATATTCTACTGTATAAAAGAAAGTCGGGTTTGTTACAACACTTATAACTCAAGAACGGCTGAACCAATTTGGCTGAAAATTAGTGAGACGAACATAGGATACATGGACTTTTTAACGGGAACGGGAACGGGAGTTCATTCTAAAGCGATATGAAGTTCGCCGGGTTAGCTTGTAATTATTATATAATTAATAAATTTATAAAAATGTTTCGCCAATCTAATGGTTAAGAGATGATAAAATTATGTTAAAACAGTTGTTTAAAAATTACATACTGAAAAATTAAAAAATCGACTTTAACGGAGAATTTTGTGGTGTAACTCCAAAATAAAAAAGTGTTTCGACCAATCTAAAAATCAAGAGATGACTATTTTTGTTCAGTGCGTTAGGGTTCAACTTTGATTGATGGGAAGGATTGTATTAAAACTAACGAGTGATCTTTACGGTGGTTTATTGGAGACTGATTTTTATACTGCATGCATTTTAAGTGTTGGACATATCGCCCGCCAAAAACAATAGTTTTTAAATTAATCAACCTAATAAAAAATGGACTGTAAACATTTTGTATTAAAAAAAACTTAAACTCAAGCACAAACAAAAAAAAGAAAAATCTCAATTTTTACATGCATACTAAATAGCGAATCACCAAACACTTTCAATAATATGACACGTTACCACCACATTCAGACCACCGTGACTCATTCCTCCGTATCGTGCGGGAGCAATATGACCTTTGAGAGCGGTCTTTTTAACTCCTGATTACCCTTGCACTGAATGGTTACTACTCGTACTAGATTGTCAGCTCCTGTATGAAGATGTTTTATTTTTCCCAGCAACCATTTAGTTGGAGGTAGATCTTCATCTTTGACAATGACAATATCACCAATAGCAGGCGATGGTACTGCGACTTGCCATTTGTATCTCTGTTGGAGTGTATTGAGATATTCCATCTGCCATCTATGCCAAAAATCTTGTGTCATCCTTTGAATGAGTTGCCATCGGGTAAGCAGATTAATCTTCTGGTGTTGATAATTTGTGTCAGGTACACTAATTAGGGGCTCACCCACTAAGAAGTGGCCAGGAGTCAATGGATCTTCCATTGTGTCATCTATTCGACAAAGTGGGCGAGAGTTGAGGCATGCTTCTATCTGGGTCAACAAGGTAGCCATCTCTTCGTAGGTTAGCTTGGTATCTTTACTTACTCTGGCTAGATGTCTTTTGACTGATTGGACACCTGCTTCCCACAAACCTCCATATGACGGCATTCTCGGTGGTATAAAGTGAGCTGTCGTCCCGTCGTTAGCCAATAACTCAGCCACTTCCCTTGCCAGGTGATTTGTGCCTCTTTGGAATAGTTCGCGTAATTCTCTTGCAGCACCAACGAAGTTAGTTCCATTGTCGCTCCATAGGTGGGAGCAATGTCCTCTGCGCGCAACAAATCTCCGAAATGCGGCTATAAAGGCTTGTGAAGTCAGGTCTGTGACTGCTTCCAGGTGGATGGCACGAGTAGCCATGCATACAAACAAGCATATGTATCCTTTCGTTGCATGATGTCCGCGCCCCTTCGAAGTTCTCATCATTACAGGACCGGCATAATCGACGCCACTATTTAAAAATGCTCGGTTTGCCTTAACCCTTATCGCTGGCAGCTGACCCATAAACTGATTCTTAGTTTTAGCCTTATGTATAATACAAGTTTTGCAGAGTCTTATACATTTTTTGACAGCTGATTTTAAGCTGATCACCCAGTACCTGGTTCTAACATATGTCATCATTAGCTGGATGCCACCATGGAGAGTTTTGCAGTGAGCTTCTTTGATCAACAATTTAGTAATATGCTGATTACTTGGGATAATAATGGGGTGTTTTGTCGTTTCAGCTATTGACGCATTTTGAAGTCTTCCTCCCACTCTTATTATATCCTTCTCATCTAAGAACGGAGAAAGCGTGATGAGAGAGCTTCGTGATTTTACCTTCCCATTTTTCTTCAAATCTTCAATTTCATTGCCGTAAACTAATCTTTGATAGTATTTGATACAGTTTTCCAAAACTCTTTCCAACTCTTCTGATGTTAGGTATTTATTTTTTGGTCCGGATTCTTCTTTCTTTAACAATCTTCTACAGTATGCCAGTACTCTTTTCATCCGCGTCATGTCGGAAAATCTTTCCCAGATAGGCTTGTCTTCTTGTATAATAGAGTGAAAAGTTCCTTTCAACTCTAACTCCGTTTTGGGAATGTCACACCCTACAAACTCTAATTTATCTTGTTTCAACCATTCTGGTCCAGTCCACCATATTTCTAAATCAGCTAGATCACTAGCGTTAATACCTCTTGTAGCAATATCAGCGGCGTTATCAGCAGACTGAACGTGTCTCCATCGTTTATTGTCCAGAACGCGTGTTATATCTGCGATTCTATTGGCAACAAAGGTTCGCCAACGACTGGGTGGAGATTGCAGCCATGACAGAACCACCATCGAATCTGTCCACGCAAAAATGTTTTCTTTAGGAATTTTTAGAAGTTCTTCTAGTTCATTGATAAGTTCTGCGAGTAAGGCCGCTGCGCATAGCTCTAATTTGGGAACCGTCAATTGTTTCAAAGGCGCAACCTTAGTTCGAGATGCAAGCATTGTTACATGAACTTCGTCATCTTTAACTACCCTGAGGTATATAACAGCGGCATATGCCTTGGTGGATGCATCTGCAAAACCGTGTAGTTGTATTTGTAAACTTTTATCTTCCGAAGTAGTTTGTAACCATCGTGGTATTCGTATATTTTGTAGATGTATTAACTCTTCCCTGTATTTGGTCCATTCATCACTCAAGTCTGACGGCAGTTCATCATCCCATCCTAAGCTGCACAGCCACAATCTTTGAATCAAGGCCTTTGCAGTGATTATGACAGGCGCCAGCCATCCAAATGGGTCAAACAGGCGCGCCACATCGGAAAGAATTGACCTCTTTGTTATAGGATAACTAATTCCAGGTAAGTTTACTGTAATTTTAAAATAATCATCTTTTCTATCCCATGTCAAGCCTAAAATCTTTATTACTTTATCTAGTTTTATCTCTACTTTATCATTTGTGCTGTCATCCTCTTCCCCTTGTAAATGTTTTAAAACTTCTTCCGAGTTACTTGACCATTTTTGCATTTCAAATCCTCCCTTTCGTAGTATCGTTTTTATTTCTTTACACATTATTTTAGTTTTTTCCACATTTTCGTTTCCTGTCATTAAATCATCCATATAAAACGACGTTTTTATTACAGGTGCAGTTTCTGGATAATCATCTGCTTCATCATCGGCTAGTTGATTAAGCGTTCGTACACTTAGAAAAGGAGCTGCTGCTGTGCCGAACGAAACAGTTGTTAGATTGTAACTTTCGATTTCATCATTAATATCATCACGCCAGACGATGCGTTGTAGATTTGTATGGGATTCTGTCATTTTAATCATTCGGTACATCTTCACTATATCTCCAACTATGCATATTTTGTGCGTTCGCCAAACTATAATAAGACTTCTAAGATCAGGCTGTAAGACAGGTCCCACTATCATGGCGTCGTTCAAGGAGTGTCCGTTGGAGCCTTTAGCAGATGCATCGTATACAACTCTTACCTTCGTAGTGTCTTTGTCTTCGCGCACGACTGCATGATGAGGTAAATATATTGCGACTTTGTCATCTGGTGTTTCTGACTTCTTCATATGACCCATCTCTTTATACTCGTGAATAACCTTCGTATATTCAGCTTTAAGCTTCTGATTGTTTTGGAATTTTTTCTCTAATTGTTTGAATCTATTTATTGCTTGTTGTTGTGTATCTCCACATAACTTGACTGTTTCTTCAATGCCTTGCCTCAAGGGTAGATGTACTATGTATCTCCCGCTATCATCTCTTTTTGTTGTTTCTTTGTAAATCTTTTCACATTCTTCTTCTTCCTTTGTCAGTAGTTTTTTCTTCTTGTACAACTCTGTTTCTATTTCCCAGAACTTTCTAAGCATGTCATTGTCCTCTGTAATCATTCTCGTAACATGTAAAGTAATGACATGGTGTTTGTTGCTATCTGGTTTGTTTCCGTTTTGACCCGAAAGAATCCATCCTAAACTTGTTTTCTGCGCCACTACGCCTTCGGGCATTTTCATCAGTCCATCTTCTATAATTTTACAAAAGATTTCAGCGCCAAGTAATATGTCTATTTTACCCGGCGTAGAGTACGTTGGGTCTGCCAAGGGTAACGTTTGGAGCATCGGCCAGTTCATCGCGACGTGTGTCGAGGGTAATTTTGCTGAAATATTCTTTAGCACGTAAGCTTTCACTTGAATGTCTCTGGTTTCGTCAAATCGCGACATAACCGACATGTTAACTAAATGTTTTATAGAAACAGTTGTTCCTTCTCCCACTCCAGAGACAATCCCGTTGATATTGGTCTTAGCCAAGCCCAATAGTTCTACCGCTCTCGCTGATACGAAGGAGGCCTCTGACCCTTGGTCAATCAGTGCACGAAGTAAATGTGTGTCACCATTTCTCGTTCTAACATTTACTTGTGCTGTTGCTAATAACACTTGATGACTGGGTTGTTCACTGGAGAAGTGTGCGCTGGTAATCTTGTGTTCTGTATCTGGTTCTGGTTTTGGTTCTTGTACATTCTCTTCTTGTTTTGTTTGCATCACCTTGTGAAGAAGGGAATGATGTCTTCTACCGCAGACTCGGCAATTAATTCTATGTCTGCATCTGAGTACACTGTGGTTCGGTATAAGGCAGTTGAAACAAAGATTGTTATTTTTCACGAAGTCGTTTCTTTGTTCTACAGATTGATTCACGAATTCCTTGCAGCTGTGAATGTAGTGCCCTTTCTCCTTGCAATAAGTGCATGACGGTGGTTGTGAACTTGTAAAGGCGGCGTGTGCAGTTTGAAAAATATCTCCTTCTAGATCCATGGTTTCTTCGGATGTGACATGGAAAGCTTTATGAGTTTGTAGTTTTTCCCTTGGAGAAGAAGTTGCAATGGGTGCGATGAGTTCGAGTGTGCGGAACTTAGACGCGAGAAACTTCTTTAGCTCTTCCCATGTTGGCATAGATTCACCATCTTCTTTCTGCGCATGTTCTTCCCAGTCTTTCAACGACTCTGTATCCAACTTCTGACCAACCAGAAATATTATTAGAGGATCCCAAGAATCGGTGCACACTGTCAAATTATTTAGGCTGGTGATACATTCTGTCGTAGTATCAAGTACAGCTTTAATTTGTGGCGCTGACTGAGCGGTTACTTTCTTCTGTCCAAAGAGTCTTTTTAGGAGAGAATTTACAATCATTCGTTTGTTACCGAATCGTCCTTTCAGTAATTCCCATGCCTGTGTATAATTAGTATCAGTTATTTGTATGTTTCTCAGTAACACCTCTGCTTCACCAGAAACCGTGGTTTTCAAATAGTGAAGTTTTTGCACATCACTGATCATAGTGTTGTGGACAAGTGCTGTGAATAAATCCTGGTAAGATGGCCACTCTTCATATTTTCCGGAAAAGGTAGGGAGTTGAATCCGAGGTAGTTTTGCAAACGATGTATGATGACTATCTTGTGTCGAAGATGACAAATTTGCAGTATCTAGCCTCTGTCGAGCTTCTATGCTCGATAAATGATCAGTTATATCTGCTCGTAAACAGAGGTATAATTCTTCGAATTTATAAAACTCCTCATTAAGAAAATATGGTAAAACTCCTCTCTTTTCTCGCGGCGTGACCCTTGTGAGGTCGTTGTGAGCTTGCTTGAATATGTCCCAATAGTCTTCTACGGTTTTTAATCTAGCTTTCATATAGCCTTCCGTCAGTCTTTGTTTAGGACATTTCTTTAAGTTATTTTGCGCCTTTTGTAACATGCAAGCAACATCTTCCAAGGTAGTTAAGTATTTACTCTGTTCTGTAGTCGGCTCTGCCATTTTAAACAAATAACTTTTCGTAATAGTAAAACCGTGTAAAGCCAGGCGTAAGACTTAGTCCACCTTATAATTATTCAACACCAATGATTTAAATCAAAATCCGTAACACAAATTGTCCAACGCTGAACACACAAAGTCACACACATAAACACTTGGTTCCATTCACTAACTATGAAATGTTATTGTTTTATTATATATACACCGATATCGTCTAATAAAGTTCACAAAAAAATCCAACATCTCATAATAACATAACACAGTTCAATTACTTATTCACAGGTACAAACGTAATCCTTATCTAAGGAATGCGGCCTTTTGTCTCCGAGCTTCGGCCGGCCGAGTCCGCAAGCCTTCCCATTAATCGATCCGGCTCGATTTGACCATTATGTTCAGTGCGTTAGGGTTCAACTTTGATTGATGGGAAGGATTGTATTAAAACTAACGAGTGATCTTTACGGTGGTTTATTGGAGACTGATTTTTATACTGCATGCATTTTAAGTGTTGGACAATTTTAAAATATTTTTTTCAGTTCGAAATGTGTGGTATGTTAGGATATCTAGCAACCATAGGTGATAAATCATTTTACTTGTTTTAGGAATTAAAACAAGTTTGATAGGTCAGACTGCAATGAGCCAAAGTGAATAAACTCATTACCTGTAAGTTAACTTTCCAACTAGCCTGGTGAAAGTCTATGTAAAACAGGGTCACGCAAAGGCACCTAAACAAAACAGCTGTTACGTAGAATAGTATAACGGCTTCCAAGCTATAAATTGACGCAATATAAGGTCAGGGTTCCCATAAACGCTCAGTTCGATGTGGATGCACTACGCCCCAAAGTGGTCATTCGTTTCAAATAAATTTCCATGTAATGGTGCGTTAATTTGCATACTCCAACAACATGATATCTTGCCATTTCAAACGCAACCGAATACCTCACGTCTTAGAACACGTTTTTGCTTAACTGTTTTCAGTTCATTCAAAAGCTCTGTCGACGGTACCGCCGCGACGGAATTATCGGGAACTACGAGCTTTCATGAGGTTCATGCGCCATCTATTAGATGGCGCTAGTATCGGAGGGTGCAAAGCTTGGCTTGGAAGCCACGGTTGGGGTGGTTTAGTGTTGGAAAGGTTCTCGTTTTATTAGACAAGGGTTGATATGAAGAGGCTGATACGGTTTTGGGAATTGCGTACAGATGGCGCAGGAAGAGAGAATAAAGTTAGGACTTTTAAAGCATTTTACTTCCGCTAGATTGCTCTGATGATAGCTAGAACTTGGGAGTTTGATTATTTAGGAAGACTTTACGATTTAATTTAGAGTAAGCTAAGTTTTATTTTATTATTAAAATCGGACAGGGTTCTTCTTGGTATTAGTCATAAAATAGACATGTGACAATAAAAACTCTCATGTGTTTTTTCTCATTTACAATCTTGGTAGTAGGTATCTATTTATTTATTAATAATTTATGCTTGAATTGCACTTAAAAAAATACAAAAAGGCGGACTTAATGCTGAGGCATTTTCTACCTTCCTAACCATTTTAACCATCTTCAGGGATCTGAGCACCTGGAGATCTGAAGGGAAATCTACTATACTTGGAGATAATAGTTTTGATCCTATTTTAAAAAATGTACTTATTGGAAATAATAGGATCACGACTGTAATCCCGAAGTACAGTTAGACATCCTCTAAGACAGGCGCTCAGATCTTTGAAGATGTCTAAAGGGGTCTGCCAGGGGTAAATCCAAACATTAGATTTGGCACATGCCCACATGTACTGGCCTCACAGCTCAGTTGGTAGTAGCTCTGCATTCTGCGCTGTAGGTTGTGGGTTCGATCCCCACCCGGGATAAACATTTGTGTGATGAACATAGATGTTTGTTCTGTGTCTGGGTGTTATCACTACATAGTATAAAGCAAAGTCGCTTTCCGCTTCCCGCGTCTGTATGTCTGTATGTATGTTTGCTTATATCTTTAAAACTACACAACGGATTTTGATGCGGTTTTTTTTAATAGATAGAGTGATTCAGGAGGAAGGTTTATATGTATAATAACATGCTACCCGTGCGAAGCCGGGGCGGGTCGCTAGTGTATAAAATGTATGTATTTACCACAAAAAACGTATATGTATTCTATCAGTTATCTGGTTCCCATAGCACAAGTTTTGCTTAGTTTGGGGCTAGATGGCGCTGTGTGAAATGTCCACCAATATTTATTTATTTATTTATTTAATTTTGCAGTACTTATCTCTATGAAATAAACGAAACATTGCTAACATCAGTCATACAACAAAATTGTACAAGATAAGCCTGTTAGCTACCTGCAAAGCCTTGAATAGTCGCCACACAAAGTGATTTGCACTTAAAAGCTGCGTGTACAAACAATGTATTCTACTCGTACAATAGAGAAGTGAAAGTTTACTTCATGCAAATCACGCAAATACCTGGCTGCTGTTATTCTATGACAGTTGCATAACCGGACTTGACAATGAGGGTTGTAAATCACTCAATCTTAAAGTTGACCCAGTTGTTTTTGTTGTTTTTGCGATCGCTTTTGACTTTACCTGTGAAGGCTTAAAAGCTTGATTCTACATAAATACTTGTTTGTTATTCATCAGATTATTAAAAAATATAATAAGTAATAGGATCACGACTGTTATTCCCAAGGTAGATCGCTTTGATCTTTAAAGTTCTCTAAATGGGTAGTCAGAAGCAATTCCAAACATTATGTTTGTCACAATACGCACATTTTGCAGTAGCAATCCATACGTGACAGGTTGCAAGCCCATCGTCGCTATATATTAGTAGAAATTTTACACAACGCTACCTAGCCACAACCTAAGCGAAGGGAATCTATATGAAGCAGATTACTGTTTTTTTTATAAATACATACATATTATCTTTTATACCTACCGTATAACACGCAGGCACAGAAATAACATCAATATAATACATTGTATGCATTAAACTGTGCATTTGACTTTGACTGAGCTCAGCTGGTAGTACTCGTAACTTTGCCTTCTGCGTTGCAAATTGTGGGTTAGATCTCTTCCCTAAGGTAAATATTTGTGTGAAGAACATAGATGTTGGTTCTGTGGCTGGGTGTTATAATGTAACAATGTACAAAAAAAGAATATAAGTATAACAATTTCAATGCCTAGTTCACTTTACGTAATGTATTGGTAGGTATTAAATACAAAACCCTACTTCAATTCTTTATTTGCACTTGTCCCTTATCGATTTTGTTTAATATTCCAACTTTTCATGCTCAAAACCTTCTAAAAAACCTTCACACTAATGAGGCCTTTCGAAACTATACAAAATTAATATCTATAAGTAATTGCGTGCCCACGATTCGTGCGACCGACGACGGTGTGAAGATTGTGGGCCGTGGGCTGCGCAAGTTATCTAGTCGAGGCCGGCACGGTCAAAGCGTTCTAGGCTTAGACACGACTATGGTATGTTTACTGGTGAATCAGGTTAACCCAGGTATTCTTAGTTATACACCCTTAACTCATATTGACATCAATCTGATGATGATTCTTCATAGCACGATAGTTTGAAAAATAATATTTAAAAAATAAGTCAATACAATAGACATTTTAGAAACATAATAATTTAAAGTTTCTTACTTTAAAGGATTTTTTATTAGAGTCTAGAGGAAGGTCATAAAGTTGCCTATTTTTGTGTGTTTTATTCAATACTAATTTGCTATTGCAAAGTAGCTACGGTTGTAGCTGACAATAACAAGGAAATCCGTAGTAAGACAGGTAACTAAAAAAGTGTTTAGAATTACTCGTAGCTATTTGTAGTTACCAATTTGGATATCATGGACGCAAAGCGCAATTATCATGATGATACGTATCAATTTGCCGTGGCATTCAGCCAAAAGACCTATGTCCAATATGACCTCTGCCCAGCTGATAGTAATGATTCATATGAACATAGGCAAAAAGCAAAAATGACTATTCCATCCATAAATTCACATCGACGAAAGCGAAGATTAGGTAGCAAGTGAAGCCAAAACTCGATATTGGGTGAATAATCGTCGCCACTACCGGCGCGGTAGCCGGCCGGATGCACCAGATTTATACCCTGTTGTACCCGAGCGTACCGTGTACCCTGTGCCCGGGTGTACCCTACTGTGACCGTATACCCGGATCATACATCCGCACTGTCGTCGATCTCTTCATAAAGCACTGAGATGCCTTGAGGGCTGGAATTTATGGCGTGGAAACGTCATAGGACCCTGTTTGCGAATAAATCATGAACGTTTGCTTAGTTGTGCAACTTGTAGTGTGATGGCGTTTGTATCTTTGTTTCGGAATCAACGCGTTTGGACGTACTCGTTTGAAGTTTTATAGAAAGTTGCAAGTTTATGAGAAGTCGCAAAAGATAATTTTTACTATTTGATTTTTAAAGATATTTTTCAAATAGAAATACAAGCTTAAGAATAGAAAAATAATCTTCCTAAAATAATACTTTCAAATTAATGTTAATGTTAGTTGCGTCGTAAATATTCGTAGAGTCCGTAGACGCCACTTTCAATTATGCCAAAATTGGAACCGAATTATGACGTAATTGCTAAAAGCTTTCGAACAAAAGCATAAGAACAAGCCCTAAATCAATGTCTATTCTCATTAGGCGGTGTGCACAAATCTCTGGGGTAAACAACGCCTACTCTTCGACTGTCGTTAGTCTAGACGCGACCTTACTCACATTGTGTCATTTTTGGCCGAGTTTTAGGGACGTTTTGCTCTATTTTGATGTGGAAAATATTGTGATAAAGAGATACTTTTACAAAGAATAATGAAAGAGTTTTTTCGACCGAAAAGTTTTATATTTACGAGTACTTTCTAAGTATAAAATGAAACTCAGAAAATTGTTGCGTTTTTTTCTACTAAAGAAAATATTAATCGCTTTTGTTAAAAAAAACGGGTTCTCTAAAAATCATGCAAATAGGTTGCTCCATTGCGTTGCTGCGAAAAGAAGATCAAACCAAAACCCTTCAAATACATTTTCGTATTTATAATACACTAGCTAATCTTTTTACCTGAATAAAAAGCAGCTCATAAAGCACTATAAAGTTTCATCTAAATCAGTTTTGTAGTTTTTGCGTGGAAGAGTAACAAACATACCTACATTCATACATGAATCCTACCTCACAAACCTACCTCACAAAGGATAAGTAGAATAGTAAGAATATGCCTAGTACTAAACCGTGTAGGTAAAAAAAAAATAGTATCAAGTACGGTAGACTTCCTCTCTGATCTCCAGACGCTTAGATCTTTGAAGATGTCTAGTGGGGGTAGGCAGAGGCACGTCCAAACATTATATTTGGCTTATGCTCACATTTTGCAGTAGTTAGCATTCCATACGTGACAGGTTGCAAGCCCATCGCCGCTTATAAGAATACTAACCGGTTTTCTCACGATGTTTTCCTTCACCGTTTTGAGCACGTGTTTTTTGATGCGCATATAAATTTTAAAACCGAAAAATCCATGTATCACGCCGGGATTCGAACCCACGACCTTCAGATTCATTTATTGTAGTAGGTAAATATTTTCCTATTAGCAACTTCGGTTCTGCCTAGGTGAGTCCAAGCCCCGAATCATTCTAATACCCTGGTCTTTGTTATAAATCACCAAACCATTTTTGTTTTCAACGCACCGATAACTCTTTTGTCATTGGGTGATGTAGTAGGTAGGTAGGGGCCGATCGAGTTATTTATATTGTCGTATTTTCCTTTGGAAGAAAATTTCCTTTCTGTTTCCTTCATGGGTCAGTGGTTGTTGCGCTGCTGGGTGCTTGGGTGTGGAGAAGGGCGCACGTGCGTTTTCTGGAATCTGAGATTTTTTAAATTAAACATCTTTTTAATTTAAAGTAGAGTACCTTCCGAGTATTATTCAATAAACTTGGTCCAGCCGTTCTTAAGCTATATTATGACTTTTTTACCTACAATATACAAGATTATATTTAGTTGTATACCTACTTGAAGTAAGCGATATTTATTATATTGCTTACTTTAAGTATACGTGGTGTCTTACGGCCATGCGACACGGATTTAAAAAAATCCCTTAAATATTGTAAATAGGAATTTGCTTTATGGAGACATTATTTTATTTTAAACTATCTTTTTACAATATTTAAGGGATTTTTTTAAATCCGTGTCGCATGGCCGTAAGACACCACGTATACTTAAAGTAAGCAATATAATAAATATCGCTTACTTCAAGTAGGTATACAACTAAATATAATCTTGTATATTGTAGGTAAAAAAGTCATAATATAGCTTAAGAACGGCTGGACCAAGTTTATTGATTTTTGATTTGATGTATTTGTCTTCGCCCAGAATAGCAGAAAATATGAATTTGAAATAAGAAAAAGCAAGGTATCAACCTTTTCCCTTCAATCATTAGTACATACGCGGGCAAAGCGGGGGCGGACATCTAGTCTATTATAATAGGCTTGATTATTTATTTTTAGGGTACCGCACCCGAAGTGTAAAAACGGGACCCTATTACTAAGACTTCGCTGTCCGTTTGTCTGACCGTCTGTCTGTAAAACAAAATAAAATAAATATTTAAATGGGGCTCCCATACAACAAACGTGATTTTTTGCCGTTTTTCATAGATTTTCATAAATAATGGTACGGGACCCTTTGTGCGCGAGGCCGACTCGCACTTGGCCGGTTTTATTTCAAATCTTAGTTTTCTGTCGCAGATACTATTCTTCCGGACAGTGCATGTACAGTAAAAACCGTGCATTTTGCACATACGTGCTCCTACCCCAAACCATGGCACCCCACAGACCCGCAAGCATGGCTGCACGGGAAATAATTGTTTATTTTCGACAGCCGTGCTCGAGGCTAACGATCATGTACTGGTCACCCTCTCACCCTCGTGTTTAGATGCATAGCTTTGTAAGTGGTGGAAATCCTTTAAACGGAGAATTTTTTTTTCTGGAAACTTAATACTCCTTACTTACTTAGTATTTTTGTAAGCGGCGGTAGGCTTGCAATCTGTCATGTGTGGAGTGCAAAATGTATTGTTTGAACATGCCAGGGATCTGAGCGGTTGGAGATCTGAGATGATGTCTACCGTAATTGGGGATTACAGTCGTGATCTTACTTCATTTCATTTTTAAAACGCCATCTAAATTCCTGTGTTCTAAGATACCATTCCATTCTAATATAACAATAAATAGTTAATTTAAAAACCCGCGATCTTCAAACAGTTGATCAGATTTTCATTAATTATAGTAACTATAAGTTTTTATAACTGTTATAAATAGTCTCGAGCAAGTCATCATTTTAAAAAAATAATAAAAATTAAAAAGTTTAAAAAAAATGGGATCAAAACTCTAAACTCCAGACGCTTAGATCATTTGAAGATGTTTAGTGGGGATAGTCAGAGGCACGTCCAAACATTATATTTGACACATGCCCACATTTTGCAGTAGTTAGCATTCCATACGTGACAGGTTGCAAGCCCATCGCCGCTTATAAGAACACTAACTTGTTTCCTCACGATGTTTTTCTTCACCGTTGTAAGCACGTGATTTTGATGCGCATATACATTTTCGAACAGAAAAATCCATTGATGCATGCCGGGATCCGAACCCTTTAGATTGAAGGCAGACACGTACTTATAAAACCCCTCTTTTTGCGTCAGGGATTAAAAATTAATAATGTTGCAATTCGATTTTTCGCAGTACAAATAAATCAAATTATGCAATAAATACTAGTGGAAAGTAGAGAAACCCAAGAAAATAAAAATGAATAAAACAGAAAACAATGCTAAGACACTGTTATTAAAAACTTTCAATAAAGCATTTTAGCTTTAATATTATACAGATCGCCGCTAGCATTTTTTTATGTATCTTACATGAGTTTATTTCTAGCACATTGATGTCCATTTACATGGTAAATACTATTGTAAGCATACAAGCACGTACTATATGCAAATTATGTAGAAAGCTAATAACAGAGGCGGTATTAAAAAGTGTAAGATCTCCGAAATCCGTGTTTTGAAGTGTAATTAATATCAATTATGCAAATTTTTATACAGTAGCACTTTACTTATCTTAATTTACGTGTACCAAATCACCGTTTATGATATAAAATTCAGGTTTTTAGATACGCTAGAACAAATGGAAACACCGTGTTTTAAAAATAGAAAGATATATTACGGTAAATTTTGTGATCATTCGAAAACATTAAAAAACAGACATGCATGACGTCCGTTGACTAAAAAGTTTGCATGATAAGTTTTTAACCGACTTATGAAAATAATGTTACTGATTTTACCGACTTAAACCTTGTTAATTAAATAATAATAATTCAAATTTAAATATTTATTGATGGACATTATCACGCAGCGCTATCTAGCCCCAAACCAAGCAATATTTTAATTTAGATCTCCTAAAGATTTATATACTCGTAAGAGACCCAAAAACCTTCCAATAAATTGAATGGAATCCCATTTGAGTGATATCGTTTAGGGTTCCTAATAAAAATCTATGTGATTTTTCTTAAAAGCTACCTGCACTGTATAATAATGGGAAAATGGACGATTTTCTTGTTCATATTTTCGATTATTTCGGAATAAAAACACTCACCCTGGTTCTTTTTAGTTTTTAAATGTATTTTAAGAAACTAAAGAATTATCTAACTCTGAAAATATCAAAAAAAATCGATGTGAGCTTTCTATATAAATGCGGAATTTCGTGTTTTTTAAATATAAACATCCAAAATAAATAAACTCACGATTGACATCATCAAAATATACTCGTTATACTTCTCAGATCTCCTAGAACTCAGTTCATTGAAGAGACACATCAAAACATAAAAAAAACAAAATGTAAAGTTGCTTAAATTTATTATGTAAATGCTACCAAGGGGGAAGAAAACCCTATCGTTGTAAAATAGTTCACAACCTCACAGCATGGCTTCCTTCAATCCACGAACCTTACCAGAAGACGCTGTTTTTTAAATTTCCAACAAAATATACAGGTTAACGAATAAAATAAATTATATCTCTGATCACTCCTTGGACCCTAAACCATAAAAAAAATCGGGCAAGTGCGAGTTGGACTCGCGCCCGAAGGGTTACATACCATTATCTATAAAAAATGCCAAAAAATCACTTTTGTTGTGTACTTACTGTTTTTAGTACTTGTTATAGCAGCAACAGAAATATACAATCTGTGAAAATTTCAACTGTCTAGCTATCACGGTTCATGAAATACAGCCCTGTGACAGACAGACGGACAGACAGACAACCCTAAAAATACTATTAGGTTTATTTTGTTACACAAAAAAATAACAAATAAATAAAATGATAATGTAAACTTTGTTTGGGAAGATTTTTATTAACTTCTACGGATAAACTATGTATCTATTCATATGACGTTTGAAATTGACATAAGACCGTTTCGAGATCATTTGAAATCAGCATTGAAATTGGACCAGCCTTTATAGAGTAATCGGTTCACATTGCCGCCGAATTGACAGCGTACTCCTATTTTCGAAATGGGTCTAACGGGTCTGGACATTCGTCAATCTTCTTCTCATAATAAAATAAAGTCTTGTTAGTTACACCATTTATAACTCAAGAACAGATGGACCGATTTTCATGATTTTAGATTTGTGTCCGTCCGGAATAGCATAACTACTAGGTTTTTTGGTAGGATTTTTTTTCCTTTTTATTACTATTATTTTGTTTTAATTGATGATTTGTTATCTTAGTTGCTATTGTTTATAAAATCGAGTTGGTGATAATTTGTTGCAAATAAAAATATTTCTTTCACTTTTCTATTCTACAAAAACATTTAAAAATGTAGTGAGTTTAATTTGATACAACGGACGGAACGGTAATATAACACAAAATGTATTTATTCTAAAGCGGCACAAAGTTCTCTGGGTCAGTTTGTTTAATATATTTTTAAATAATACTACGTTCGATAGCGTCTTCTGGCACGAATGTATGTGTTCTAGAACACAGGTCCTGACATAAATAACACATAGCTGAAAGCGTACCAGAACAACAATGGCGAATGTCGAGGCTCACTCGCGGGCATTGTACCGTGCCGCGGGAGGCGTTACGAATCAATGGAGGGAATTATCGGCGAAGGGAGAGGTGTGGAGTGGACATTCTGAAACAAAAACATTCAAATTCAAATTAAAAAATCATTTATTTCAATAAGATCACAAGGAAAACTTTGAAACGTCTTAGGAACTAGGTGAAGCTACGCCGATTCCTCGCGACCAAGTCTAGAAGAATCAGGCAACAAACACAGCTTGGGGTCTACCTTTTTTTCAATGATCCTTTCCTTAATGCTATGTAGAGCTCCAGTGTGATGCCGATCGAATAAGGTGAAGGCTCAAACAAGAATGATAATTAAAAGTACTACTCAAGTACGTACGTACAACAATTAAAAACATTAACAAAAGAGCTTCCAGTACAAATTCAAAAAGCAGCATTGATTGAAGCTTGCAGGGTCTGGGCGGAATACCCGACAACAGGTTTAAACAACAAATTATGACTTCTCGAATATAGCACGAATAACTATCGTATCACCATCGTATCATCTAAATGGACACTTATACGATACAATAAGTGTCAATTGTAATGTTCTGACGATACGATTAGTGATTCGTGCTAGCCAACAGTATACAACGCGCTCATGAGGGGTTATTCCAGAATTGTCTATCGTGACGTACAATACTATCGGCAGATCTAGGCAAACGTGAAGTTAGCCATGTGATCATGTCCATCAAGAACGATTCGGCTTGAAAACATAAAATAACGGTCAGTAACCGTCAACTTCATTTCCTCTTCAAACTTAAATAAATAAATAAAACTGGCTTCTTCTCGACATCAGTAATCAGTATTTTTTCAATTCATTCTCTAGCTAGCTAGCCTTGAAAGCACAGTACACATTGAACGAAATCAAATAAGCAATTGTGCTCATTCATGATGCAGACATTTTGCCTGAGCTACTTCAATGCTATTCACTGGAGTTTATTCAAATGTTTTAAAACCAGTTTCCTCACATATCAGTGGGTTCCCACAGTTTACATATGGATATTTTGCTTCAAATTTAATAAATTTAAATTAAAAAAAATATAGTAGGTAATTTTGTACATCTAAAGATTTAAGTCTTTGATACTAAGATCAAACTTCAATTGAAAAGTTCGTTTGATAACTAAACGCTATGTCCTAAATATAGTACACGAACGTGCGTTTATATATTTTTTATGCTTTGTATGCAATGCAGTAACGGTTAAAACAAGCCAGATGAAATTTGGCACAATTTATGATATAGGATACTTTTTTATATCAAACTAGAAAATCCGCAGAATGCCATATGAATTATTATAGGCGCAATTTCTCAAAGTATTCATATTCATCAAATTAAACAAGCTCAATTCGATAAAGTCTAGAGAGCAATTCTACACCATAAAATTGAAGACTAAATTATAATCTGGCGTCTCCATGTCAATTGTGTGCCAGATTAGTTCGTCCCACGCTGCGTATCGGTGAAGAGGTAAATGAAATGGTATCCAGAGGGGAAAAGTTAAATTACTGAATTTGAGGGTCAAAGAAATAAGTCTTTGGCAGACGTATTGAAACTATTGATTTAAAATGTTCGTTTGTTTGGATGAGGGTTGGAAAAGCGGCAGTGTAATAAGAAGTTACTATGATACTATTAAACAAAAAAAATATATCATTACGTTTTAAAACATTAAAAAAATCGACGAATATGTTTCGTCTAATCGAAAGTTTTTTAAGTTTTATGAAGAAACTTTTAGTCCTACATAAATAAAATTTAAATGTGACTAACTTTGTTATTTTCTCTACACAATAGAAAAAATCGGATTACCAGATGAAAAGATATGCGCCGTAATAGGTACATACTTAAACAACGCAAAAAAATAATAATAATTGAGAACCTCTTTTTTTAGTCGGTTGAAAAGTGCTCTCAATACATGGCCGCAGATTGCATATATCCATGGCATAATCAATCTAAATTAATCGCGATAGAGCTCATTTTGACCCTTATGAACCACGATTTTAAGTGGTTAACGCCCGACCACACTTATTTCAAATCAGATTCAAATGTAAATTGAGTTTTATCACGCTGTGTTATGATTAAATATGCTTTGCACTGTGCGGTCTGTAGTTTGCAGTCTGCGACAAGCACCTGTATCTATGGATTTATTGAATTGATTACTCGTAAGCTCAATTCATGGAAATCACCTTATGAACAATGACTAAGTAAATATAATTTAACCAGATAAAAAAATACCTTTCTAAAGTATATTTTGTAATATTCTACTATTAAAGCAAAAAACAGGTTTGAATGTAAATTTCAATAAGAAAAAAAACAAAAAAACTAGGGCGACGCATCTCCAGAAATTTTCAACAAATTCGATTAAAATCGTTCAAATTTTTAAGCGCTCTGTTTTGATTGACTTAGCTGAATATCCCCTTGTTTTGAAATAAATTGAGAAAGTACACTTTTCAAAGAAAAACATTTCTTAGTCAATTGATTTAAGGTAGGTTTTAGAATAATCTGGATTTTATGTTTTTCGTTTTTCCGCATATAAGTGGTCGATTCTGTATTTATGGGAAAGAAGCTTAGTACAAACCCCGAGGGACCCCTACTCTATTTCCAAATTGTGCTGTATTGTTCGCTTGAAGGGCGGAGTTCAAATATTTCTTCCTGTCCAATTTATTCTAAGTAGCACAACGAAATAAAGTTATTAGGTAATTGAATGCAATAAAATAAACGACACTAACTTTTAAAACAATTCCCACAACGCTTTTGACAAATGAGATACCGTTTTTTTTAACTTACGTAGGGTCTTTTTAATGACCCGTACCGCTATATATAATCGGTGCTAGAAACTACCAATTGCTGCCAAATTTAAAATTCGAATATCATAATCCAACTCCTTGAAAACATAAAAAAATGAATGAATATTTTTTGATCGCGTTTTGATACGAAACTTTATGCCTTACCTCTTTGGTATATTTTCGAATGTCTCACTTCAAAATGTTGGAACATCTGCCGTTAGTCGGGAAGGCGGCTCACGCGCATTGGAAATTTCGAAAAAAGACCCGACGCCAGAACAGATGCTACATGTCGGATTCCTGCAAGCAGATGTTTATAAAATACCCTCATAGATTAAACTGGGCAATTCTTTTGTTTTTTGTCCTTTGCATTGGACAATATTGACTCTTAAATGGTTTGACCCCTTGTTAAAGATATGCGGGTGCGATAGCTGGTTAATTACAGTCTCTTAAACAATTGTTACGCATGCAAAAAGTATTACAGAAATGTCCTTTTTCCTTGACTTATAAATTAAATAATTGGTGTGAGTGGATAAGGACTTAAGAGGTTAGTTTTTTATTCGATTTAGAAATATGAAAGTAAATTTAAAGAGTAGAAAAAAATAGGTATATAAATCCTTTATGCAGAACACCACCTAAGTTTATCTTCACGGACTTTTACGATCCATAAAACCCCAAATCAGTTATGGATATTCAATATAAATTTATAAATATTGTTTTCTGTCGTTAAACTATTACAAAAATACTAACGAACTGTATCAAACGTCGGTAGAAGTTATATTCCCGTAGCAAAAGTGAAATTTCATGGTCAATTTTTATGATTCGTGGAAGTAGGCACTGGTTTAATCTAAACTACCTTTAACTGTCGGTAGGCATGCGAGCGTTGCGTGGGGTAAATTAGACAAAAGTTTTGAAACAATTTTAACACAGTATTTTCTGAAATTTTCCTTTATCATTTTTCTATTCAGAACAATAATAAAACAGCGTGTTTGATTCAAAATGCTTTCTTGCAAAACAAGCAACAGTCATAGAGAATTTAAGAATAGTCAGGCACCAAGTAAAGCGCCTAATCACATATTAAATCAATATTCATAAATAGTTGTAGGTTGTGGGTTCGATCCCCACCCAGGACAAATATTTGTGTGATGAACATAGATGTTTGTTCTGTGTCTTGGTGTTGATATGTATAATAAGTATGTATTTACAAAAAAAAAGTATATAAGTATTCTATCAGTTATCTGGTTCCCATAGTACAAGCTTTGCTTAGTTTGGGGCTAGATGGCGCTGTGTGATAATGTCCACCAATATTTATTATTATTATTATTTAGTAGTTATGTAGCAAAAAAACATTATGAATAGAAACAAGTTCAGAAACTTATTGAATGAAGTTTAGAATTCAATAAAAAAACAACCAGTCGTAAGTCAGTAAATAAATTATGACGAACCATTAAACGCCAATTTGTAATCTAATAAACATGCTAACGATGTGCCAAATTTTGTTTTACATTTTATGGGCTGAACGGACGGTTTTAGTGTGTTTTTTTGGGCGAAAACGTCATAAAAAAGGGTTCAGTCTTACATTTTATAATCTTACTTAGTAACGTGCGATTATATAACTCGTAATAAACTTTATTTACAGAAATAAAAAGGGAAAGAAAAATATTATAAAATACCCAAGAACCACTTCAGTGATCCAAATACCGTTGGAAACGGTCAGTCTGGTAGCTCAACTGATCCAGATCAACTACAAGTCGGAAACGTTCTTAAGATACTTGATATACCTAGACCTACCTATATAGATGCAATGGCAATGCTATATATATAATTGTAGGTATGTAATTATTTTCTCTATTTTTGAATAGATCTTTCAAATTCAAATCCCACACAAAAATATTTCTTTAAAGTTTATTAGAATTATCGTATCCAAAACTGATCAGACGTATTCTTTATGCCATGCCATGGGCAATTCCGGCCGCGCCCGCAAGGATATATTATTTATGAGGGGTACATTTTCACTCTATAATTACCTATATCGATTCGTTGGCCCCGTTCACTACGCCCAAATATTATTCATACGACCTCTTCACTAGGTGGGCCTGACGGGTCACGGACTGATTAGAATAGTTTTTATTGTGTACTAGCGACCCGCCCCGGCTTCGCACGGGTAGCATGTTATTATACATATAAACCTTCCTCCTGAATCACTCTATCTATTAAAAAAAACCGCATCAAAATCCGTTGTGTACCTAGTTTTAAAGATACATACATACATACATATTACATACAGACGCGGGAAGCGGAAAGCGACTTTGCTTTATACTATGTAGTGATCTACATACTACATCCGAGTACGTACATATACAAACTCTTTTATATTAAAGTGTTTGTTTTGTGAGCTAGAAAAATAAGCAAAACACGCAAAGTTTCAAAGTTTGAATGTTATAAGAGGGTATAAAATCTGTTACAAAAATGTAAAACATCATGGTAAGTTTTTTATTTTTTCATTATAACATAGCGTTATCTAGACCCATATTATCAAGCAAAGCTTGTACTATGGTAACTTAATAACTGATAGAATACTTTCATACTTTTTTTTGTTTATATATACTTATCTAAATACTAATACATAATAATACCCAGACACAGAACAAACTTCTATATTCATCACATAAATGTTTGTCCGGCGTGGGAATCGAGTCCACAATCTACAGCGCAGAAGCCAAAGTCAAAAACTCGCAAAGTTTCAAAGTTTGGATGTTATAAAAAAAAGAGAGTTAACAAATGTAAAGCAGCTATAAAGCTACGAAAACCTCGTGGTAAGTTACTTATTTATAAAAATGACATCGTCCTTTTGGTAGGACACTGAAAAAGATCAATGCACGAAGATAATAACCGAAAGTGAAAGTGTACGCGTGATTGTGGAGTCCCGTTGGCACCGTACCTGTTGCAGTCTTATTTATGACCCAAAACAAACGCTTTATCTCGCACCGTCCATATAATGCGGCCATAAACGCGACTTTACAATTCACTTTACAAGCTTTACGACATCTTGCATAACACCCTTTGTTTATAAACAAAAGATTTCAAGGTCTTGGCTACCTTAAGAATTTATCGTCAGCGTCCACTTTTAAATTTAGTGCTTATTTATCTGCCGACGCGTACGGGCTTACGCGAACCGCCGAGATTTTTACGCAAAAACGTCACTATTTGGCGACTGAGCGCCATTAAAATTCAATGGACGATTCATTAACAGCTGATCGATTTACGGATAAAATTGCTCATAAAACATGTGGTGGAAATAAAGTCTTTAATCCTTAGCGAGTTTAGGTACCTACGAATGATTTAAAAAAGAAAAAGTGTTAATTATTCCGGACAAAATTTATGAAGTGTTGAAGAAGGTTCCTCGATATCAAAAGGTATGAGTTACACCAAGACAAAAAGCGGACGTATCTGGACGGGACAAAAAACGGACAAAAAGTGATCCTTATGCGAATGGCGGCCGAAATATTTAACGAGGGGAGTCGGGTAGAGTGGGGACAAAAAACTAATAATAACGGCGTGTGTGTCACCCCATCACGGTGTCTTGTTGCCGACCGACGTCACTTGTGTAACTGTGAACCATTTTGGATTCTGTGACAGGACCGTTTGGAAGGGATGCGGATACAGTATGTCTGTAACATTTAAAACGTTCTTTTATTAGTACATCTTTATTTACCGAAATTATATCATACTATGATAAAAAAATATACGAAAGTTTTAATGATTATTTGATTGAAAAACTACATGTTCGAATTCATGGTTTCCACTATTAAATTTGATTTAAGTATATTTCGTAATATTTAAATAATATCAAAATGTATTTCTGAAAGTAAATCTTCTCTAACATTTTTCCTCACTGACAGTACCTATGTACGTATATGTAAAGTTATATATACCTACGTAAAATGGAAAATGTGGGCATGTCCCAAATGCAATGTTTGGACATGCCTCTAACGTGTTCAAGGATCTGAGAGCATTATAACATGCTTGGCGATTACTATCATGATCTTAATTATTTATATTTATAAACTACATATCCTTACTAATATAAATAAAACATGCAAAAGTATAATTTATTTAGGCCTATGTTTAACACTGAACGTTTTATTGCTAAAACGATGATAATTAAAAAAAAATCATTAAAATTAAATTCCTAACGACTAAACAATCAATACAAAAATCCGTTTAACCGTCATATATCCGTTTCTTAATAAAAACCATAGTAAAACGTGCCAATTTAAAACACCCATTAATAACAGAGGCCTAACTTATAAACGTTTTTACCACAGATTTACATCGTCCTATCATTACCGAAGCGTAACTAATCTACCGTATAATCTTACGTAATTATAATGCCTCCACGAGTGTAAGTCACGATTTAGACTATCTAGGCAAAAGCATAGTATACAATAGTATCTACAACGAAGGCACGAACTTTTCACTTCGACGTGTATAGACACTATGTATTAATCTTTGACACAAGCAATTCGGAGAAGTAAGCTATTGGTAGTAAGTAAGGCTTATGAGCATGAGCTTGCATTGAAAAGCTCAGCATTGAACAGCTCGCACTAGATGGAAAGATGAATTGGGAGTCGTCGGGAGCCGGCCGGACAAGATCGGGCGCTCTGAAAATCTAGGAGTAGCATTTATGTTCAGCAGTCCATTTTTTACGGTTAAAATTATGATGATGATGTCTCAAAGCTCAAGTTCCAAAAACCAAATTGAATTATATTCTTGCATTTTGATTTTTGTGGTGAAAGTCAAAGTCAATTCAAAATTAAAGAAGGTATTTATTATTGCTTAAGGGGCTCCCAGTCGACGATTGCTCTTTTTCGAAACGAAAAAAGAAATACTTCTGAACAAGCCACATCTCCTATTTTTATAAGTATATTACTTCAGGTTCCTACCTAGATTTCTATTAAGCTGAAAACATAATAGCAGAAACTTTTCACGATAAAGATATTATTTCAAAATGATACGTTTTAGAATTTATGATTGAAATATTGTATATACCTACTATTAAAATCAACTTGTGATTTATTGTTAAAGATAGGTAATATGTAGATCTAGATTTCTATTAGAATACATTTTTGATAAGTAATTATAAATAATTTATATCATTAATTTATTCAAAAAGCTAAGGCGGACCACGCGCCGATGTGTGTTTGTCGTCATTGCAGCGGTCGGTAGGATTATTTATCGAAGTGATTAAAGATGGGTACATCTTTATTCACATATACTATACATTATAAAATAGGAGATGTGGCTTGTTCAGAAGTATTGCTTTTTTCGTTTCGAACAAAAACAATCGTCGACTGTGAGCGCCTTAAAATGCGGGTACCTAGACAGTAGATGTTATTTTCTGGTGGTTTGATATAGTATGGTGAAAAAGCTATTTTATTAGACTTGCCAATGTATGTAACTATGTTTGTTCGGGTGGAATCTTGCAACTCAATTTTGAAGCAGTTATTGCCAAGCAATTGAGCTGAAATTTGCATACATCTTTAGTTCTGGTGACAATACAATAATATGGTGACGGCGAGTTGATCTGATAATGGAGCCAGGAGCCGTTCAACAACGGAACTCCTTAGTAAATAATTTGATTGAGTAAAAACATTGCATTTTGACAAGTTCCAATGGCATGTTAAATGATGTGACAGGTGATATTGCGCGATATAAATGATTTTACAAAAGCTTGTCATTTAAAAATATTTTTAACAGAAAACTTTATTTATAAGCTCGTTTGAAAGAGACATAGGCCGGCCTGAACATTATAAACAATACTACCTCGGACGGTAAAAACTTAAACTCTATAGTTTATTGTAACAAAGTATTGCAACTTATAGATACATAGGTTAATAGGTAGATAGATTATGTTGACGCGGGAATCTGATTAGCATCGCGGTCGGGTTAAAAGTAGGAGGCACACTGAGTTAAACATTTCCAGAGCTTTTTACTTTATAAAGAAACAAGCTGACCCCGCGAACTTCGTATCGCTTTAGAATTAACAAAATAATGTTGTCTTCCGTTCCTGTTCCCGTTCCCGTTTCCGTTTCCGTTCCCGTTCCCGTTACAATTCCCGTTAAATAGTTTTTGTAGCGCACACGAAGAAAGCAAAATTTTTAGCAATTTTTTACACCTTGCTACAAACTATCGTCATTCTTATAGAGAATTTATTAGTTTTTCAAAATAAAAAATAGCCTATGTTACTCAAGGATAATGTAGCTTGGTGAAATAATTTTTGAAATCGGTTCAGTATTTTTTGAGTTTATCCATTACAAACATACAAAAAAACAAAAATACAAAAAAAAACAAAAATACAAAAAAAAACAAAAAATCAAAACTTTTCTCTTTATAATATTAGTATAGATAAGTTGTTATTAAAAACACAAAAAAATATATTACTATTTAATGTTAAAGATAAATTAGACAGATAATTATTATTAGACTTAGGTAATTATTTTATATCAAGATAGAACTAATCCAGGGATGATACCTCGGAGATTTACACACAGCAGACGTCAGGCAGACTAAGAAGCGGATCCAATGTTATAATATGATGAATACCTTGATATTAAACTCGACTCGCCTCACAGCTCAGTTGGTAGTAGCTATGCCTTTTGCGCTGTAGATTGTGGGTTCGATCCCCATCCGGGATAAACATTTTGTGTGATGAACATAGATGTTTGTTCTGTATCTGGGTGTTAATATGTATAATAAGTATGTATTTACAAGAAAAATAAAACTTATTTAAGTATTCTATTAGTTATCAGGTTCCCATAGTACAAGCTTTGCTTAGTTTGGGGCTAGATGGCGCTGTGTGAAATATCCATCAATATTTATTTATTATTAAATGATTCGCCAACTGTCTTGATCGCACAGCGTCGTCGTTCCGCGTGGAGACGCAGTCAATGTTACTACAAAGTCGAACAGGCACGTTGTGTCTCAAGCTTTATTATTAAGACCGTGAGTTCAAATAGTAGATAGTACTGGGATGTAAACGTGAAACACGATTACTTGCTAAAGTTTATTTTATTTATCAAAAGTAGACTTTAAAGATTAACTGCCAAATTAAACTTTTACCTACTAGCTGACCCGACCGACTTTTCCTGTCCAAATTTCAATAATCGCATTGAAAAAATCGCTCTCAGGCAATTTACAATTTTTTTTCTATATATTTTGGTAGAATCATCATTCAGTAGTCAGAACTGATTCAGATTTTTTGCAATATCGATTTGATGCCATCTTTACCAAAATCATCCCTTTTGCGTTATTTTATCATTTTGGGGATGTTTTCCGAATTATAAACCATGCTATTTAGGTATTTGGGCATTATAATCTACATCTACAGCAAATTTTATCCTAATCCGTTTTGTCGTTTAGGCCTGATTAAGGCCTAATTAACAAACATACAAAAATTCTCACTTAAACATTCGCATATATAATATATGCGGTTCGATAAGTTCGGTTATCGATTAATTATTCGCTAACTAGATCGAACTTTAAAAATATTCTATTAAAAAAAAGCATTCCTTATTCAAAAATTGCGCTTAAATTGACAAAAGGAACAATGCGAACGCTAAATTAAATTCAAATATCGAAAGAGGAAGTCGACGCCGCCCTCGCGTCTCGCAGTGAGATTTATTATATTTGTCCTGCGCTTATTTCATTATTGCCTGTCGGAGGATTCGGAGCGGGCCGTTTAAATTTCAAATAGTTTTCACTCGCAATTAAATAACGGCCAGCGATAATGCTTTTTACATTCTTTTATTTAACTAGCACTTTTTGTATGTTTATTTGTAACTTTCAAAATTCGACCGTGTTTGAACGGCTCTGACTACCCCCTCTAGACATCTTCAAAGGATCTAAGAGCCTGAGAGGATGTCTACCGTACTTGGGGATTACAGTAGTGAATTTTTTTTTTTAATCACTACATAGTATAAAGCAAAGTCGCTTTCCGCTTCCCGCGTCTGTATGTCTGTATGTATGTTTGCTTATATCTTTAAAACTACACAACGGATTTTGATGCGGTTTTTTTTAATAGATAGAGTGATTCAGGAGGAAGGTTTATATGTATAATAACATGCTACCCGTGCGAAGCCGGGGCGGGTCGCTAGTGATACATAAAATTAATACTTAAGTTTTAGTTTGTTTCAGGTAATCATCAAGGTATTTTAGAAGATGGATTTCTAAGGATATTAGAACTTTACTCAGATTAATTCAAATTGTTTTTTATTTTTCTTTGATAAAGTAGGTAAGTACTTATCAAAGCCTCCTTAAAGAACTTTTAAACAGGAGAAAGACAAGTTAATGGATTGAACTTCCAAAGCGAACAAACTGAGAGGGTTAAAATGTTATGTAAATAGAACGAAAATCGCTTTCTAGCGGGTAAATGTGCGCAAAAACTTTTTGATGGGCTCCCGGTGAGTGTAACTTCCAGTGACTGAGCTAAAAGTAAAAAGTATAAGTAAAATTCACAGATAAAACATTCATTTTTAGTAAATATTTACGTTATCACAAAAACATAATTCTTCAAATAAATTATTGTGCACACTCTGAAATTTTCAAGCCTCGAAAATTTTATGAATGTACAATTTGTGTGCAACTTTTGCGTTTACTATCACTTATGAATAGAAAGCATTGAATGAGTATCTATCTCGTTCACACTTGGGAATAACCTTATCAATCTAACACGAATCGAACAATAGCGTCGCATGTTTGATTTATATAGTCGCTTAGTAGAAACATTACCGATAATTATACGGTGACCGCGTAGAGTTAGTACTTTGGCGACTATAGGCACATTAAGTAAGTGTAATGTAATGCAAAAAATAACTTTGACATCCATTGGTTTTATATTGAAAGTTATGTTATTAAATATTTATATTACTAACAAAAATTAAAAAATACGTAGTATCTTTCTACGCACTAAATAAATTCAAATATTGTAAATAAAATTGTTGATTTTTTTGCAATTTTAAATGATGTTTTTGATAAGTACTTTTGCGGCAAAAGGCATACATTAAGTGTAATGTACTTAATGCAAAAAATAACTTTGGCGTCAGTTTGTTTTATATTGAAATTACATTGAGTAAGTTATCATAAAATATTAAATATTTAAATTACTTACTAACTAAAATAATAAGAAAAAATTGTATTTAGCTATTAAATAATGATAATGATATTGCTAATGATAATAAAAAAATGATATTGCTGAAATTACATAAGATAAGTAAAAAAAAGGCTTGCAGAATAATTTGATGCAATAAGATAAGTACCAGGTTAGACCTAACGCAAATTTCTAAAGATAGCTAAAATGCAAAATTCTACACGAGAAAACTATGAATTACTAAAAACTAAAACTAAAAAAATTACTAAAAATTAAAACTATGAATCTACTCATGAATTAATACAACTTTTAACATTTTGTTTTAAGAAAAAAACTTTCAGAGCGCAGTCTTATAATACCTAATGGTCTTTTTATTAAAGAAAACTGCACCCACAATAAAGAAAACATATCTCACAGCCAGTCACAAAACCTTTAAAAAGGCAATTTCAAATTGAGAACTGTCAATTGGATCGTTCAGAAACAAATCCCAAGAGGTCTCGTCCATGCTACATTCCCAAAGCCGAACAGAAGTAGGAGCTCAGCTCGCGAGCTTTTCAAGGGTGGTGGCTGCTTTCGGCGGGAAAGCATCGGCTTGAAGCGGAGGGGGGAGTTGGAAGGGGAGGAAGGGGGGGTGATGGCTCGTATTGATTTAGTGCCGTCGTCGGCAAAGCTATGTACTGAGGTGAGTATCGTTCGATGTCGCTTGATGCGCTTTCTTTGGATAACCTTGATGAGGTGATTTATGGGCATACTAGCAAACCCGCGACAGACGTTGTCCTGTTCAAATTTCAATAATTGCATAAGGAAATTCACGTTGGTATGACGATTGATGTCAGTTTTTTTTGCACACCAGCGCAAAATATATAGCCAAATCAAACCTTTAGCGTATTTTTATAATTTTGGGGATGTTTTTCGGATTATAAAAAGCCCTATTCTTTAATTCAGGTAACATTCTACATCTAATAATAAATTGACTATCACATATACAAACTTTCGCATATATAATAATATTAGGAATAAAATAACAAATTAAATGATATAGGTTCATGACTGTAATACCCAAGTATGGTAGACATATTTTCTACCATACTTTGGACTACTAATGTAGTCAGAGGCACGTCCAATCATTAGATTTGGCACATGCTCACATTTTGCGTTCCATACGTTAAGGTTGCAAGCCCGTCGTCGCTCTATGAATAACTGGTTTCGTCACGATGTTTCTCTTCACTGTTCTCATTAAATGACAGTGTTTTTTTATGATAGTAAAATAAAAGATTACTTATAAAAAATTATTATGACTAATAATACTATGTTACAGTAGAATTCGTTAACAATCCAGTTTATGATTTCACAAAAATAGTGTAGGTACAAGTGTATATTCATAAATACGAGTATAGTTTTAACCCTTTTTTCCCATTAAAGCAAAAGATTCTAAATGTTAAAACAATTTAAACATAAAAAAAACTATTTACAAGCTATCCTGATTAGTTCACATATTCATTGATTTTTACAAATTCAAATTCAAATTAAAAAGATAGTTATATCATCTAAGTCCATTACTTGCATTTTCCGTTCAAATAAACATTTTACCTACCTTTCACAATATTTCTGCTAGTATATTTTAAATCCTCCAGATAATACGATCAAAGAGGTAAACTACTCGTACCACCTCCTTGTTCTCCATCATATAGCATCCGACATACCTACCCTTAACCAATTTCCCAGCAAACTCCAACAAAGCGCTTTTCGCTGCTGCAGCGCTGTTTTCCCCCGGGCACAGCCGAAGATTTAAATGGATATTTAACTTTACTCTCAAGGAACCCAAAGTCTATTGCTTGTACGGTCCAGTGTATTTTTTTCTTGAGAGAAAAACTCGCAAAGCTTTTAGCAAACGGCTTAAAACTGTCTGGCTTGAAAACTCTTGTTTTTCGTGACAATTGGCGTAGGAGGGTTGGATGTGTGCCTAAACTTAATAACAGTGGCAATTCAGAATTTCTCTTTTGTTACTATGTAGCTTCGAATTGATCAGTTTTCGTTGGGTCAGCGACCAGATCGCAAAAATGAAATGTGACCTTGCGTTCGAGATGGGGAATGGAAAAGTAATGTGAAATAGTAGAGGTGACATTTTTTTTGTCAGATGAGGGTACTTTTACTTAAAACATAAATACAGTCATGTCTGGCCTTGTTTTTAAGCTGTCTCCAAAAATAGTAATATAAAAATTGTAATGTAATATTCATCAATATAGAATTAGTAGTTTTTCTACATCTGTAATGATTCAAGTCAAAAAAACTTCTCAAACTTGAATCATAATGATATACCTAATGTCCACTTACAAGTATCTGTGCTCACGACTGTACCAACCAACCTGTCCAAACTATTCTACCATAGACAAGATATCCCATCCGACCTGGGAAATGGTAGACTAGATATGGTATCTATGGTAGACAAACAAGGCCAAGGCCCAATCGGCCGATAACAAGCTAAAAACAATACTTATAACTAGCTTCCGTCTTCGGCTTCGCTTGCGTGGTATCTGTATAAAATGATTGATGATGATTATTTTTGATAAATAAATTGATTGTAATTAAGTATAAAAACACACTGTAGTTACAATGTCACAGACAGAGGATAATGGAAACAATCTCATATTCAAATAATAGGTTAAGGTGTAGGCAGCATTTGGTGAACTTGATCCAGCCTTATTAGCGCAATATAACAGCTTAGGCCAGAGTAGGCTAGAAAGCAGAGTTAAATTAAAAAGCTCGAACTTTAATGATAATAAGTACCTAAGTATTTAATGTAATAAGTTTTCTGTTGAAAAATATTTTCCAATGACAAGCTTTTGTAAAATCATTTAAGGGGCTCCCAGTCGACGATTGCTCTTTTTCGAAACGAAAAAAGAAATACTTCTGAACAAGCCACATCTCCTATTTTTATAAGTATATTACTTCAGGTTCCTACCTAGATTTCTATTAAGCTGAAAACGTAATAGCAGAAACTTTTCACGATAAAGATATTATTTCAAAATGATACGTTTTAGAATTTATGATCGAAATATTTTATATACCTACTATTAAAATCAACTTCTGATTTATTGTTAAAGATAGGTAATATGTAGATCTAGATTTCTATTAGAATAAATTTTTGATAAGTTATTATACCTACATAATTTATATCATTAATTTATTCGAAAAGCTAAGGCGGACCACGCGCCGACGTGTGTTTGTCGTCATTTAGGATTATTTATCGAAGTGATTAAAGATGGGTACATCTTTATTCACATATACTATACATTATAAAATAGGAGATGTGGCTTTTTCAGAAGTATTTCTTTTTTCGTTTCGAACAAAAACAATCGTCGACTGGGAGCGCCTTAAACCATCGAGCACCAGCGCGCTACCACCTGCCACATAATATATCATTGTCATCGGAACTTGACAACTATGCAACGTTTTTACTCAATCGAAGTATTTATATATATATTATTTATATTTACTAAGGAGCTTCATCGTAAGTCTCTGTTGAATAGCTCCTGACTCCATTATCAGATCAGCTCACTGTCACCATATTATTGCATTGTCACCGGAATAACTGCTTCAAAATTGAGTTGCAAGATTCCACCTTAACAAACATAATTACATACATGCAAGTAAAATAAAACATTTAAAAACAAAACATGTGTCGATATTAATAAGCAGAATAATCCATTGAAGATCAAACACCTTGAAAATATGTAAAATTCTCTGTATCTAGTCTACTCTGGAGAGTTATAAAAAAATGTATTGTTGTTGCGGTCCGCGCCTACGGCTTACACCCAGTTTTGTTAGCTCCATACCTATTTTAATTACCATTTATACGACTGGCGATAAACATCGAATCTTTTTAAATAGTATTGTTTTTACAGTTCGCACGAAAACGGTTGCATACCTTAATCAAAAAAAGAACAAAGTTCGCGCCTAAACTTTACACATTTACTTAGACGGTTCACGGATGGTATTTGCAATTCACGAAGTCACTCCGTGGGTAGGACTTTAGAGTTATCTTTTATTTATAACTACGCAAAAGATCCCTGTTTGGCATTACCACTGGTTTGCGATCGATGCTAGGATGCCTAAGTTCTATGAGCTTAGGTACTAAAAATTATCATAATACCTAACTTACAAAGCTTTTGCTCGCGACCTCGTCAGCGTAGATTCAGGAGATCGTTTTTTGACGACTTTATCGTAACATTTAAATTCCTAAAAATCAAAAAACTACCTATGTCCGTCCCAAGACTTTAATCTATCTCTGTATTAAATTTAATCGCAATCGGCTTACTGGTTCGGCCGTGATAAGGTCACAGACAGAAAGACAGAGTCACTTTCGCATTTATAATATTAATATAGAGACAGTTCTAATGGGTATCTCGACTTTCGATCCAAAATCCGTGAGTCCAAATCCTGTCCGTGCACCAATGTATAAAATATTATGTATATTTGAATTTTGTAAGTGGCTATAGGCTTGTAATATATTACATTAATTGTAACTATTCCCAAAACTGGGCATGTACCAATTATAATGTTTGGACGTGCCTTTGAGGTGTTTAGGTGTTTATTTATTGACTTGCTGTACCCTTGTGCGACTTAGTTAGACTTAGTTAGTTGATTTCATGATAACGTACAAAAATAAATTATACTTACCATAATCAACTAAAGCTTAGTTATAACAGTTCCTAATACACAAACAGAAATATAAACATTGTACAAATTGTAAAAACATTTTATAAGCGAACAATGTCCACAAAATAATTACCACGTGAACGCGTGGGCCGACAGCGTGGTCCCCTCGATCGGACAACTGTTTTTTACTTTTTGGTCCGATTCATCAAATAAAGAGGAATCACAAATTACATGGGTTGGTACTTAGGTACGGATTTTAGGAGAGTAATTGTTTTAATATGTATAGTAGACATCTCTATCTTCTCTAATATTATATAAAGTTCTCGTGTCACACAGTGTTTGTAATCAGAATCCTCCGAAAAGGCTTGACCGATTTTTATGTTTTTTTTGTGTATATTCGGTAGGTATGATAATAGGTTATTTCTTACCGATTTTTGGAAAATCCAGCCTAAAGTTAGGGAACAACTCAAAGTGTTTTTTTTATGGAATTATTCAATTTTGACAGGACAACGTCTCAGCTAGTAGATAAATAAAATTGTTTCCGGTTACATCATACATTTTGGTCGAACGCAACGTCATTTACAATAGTAGGGGGTCTAGAAGTACGGAACCCAGCGGGTGTTCGCTCCCATAATTATATTCACCGCTGATATTTCTGAACTTTCACGTGAGCTCTTTATTTCGCCGGTTTTTCTAAACTCAGTGATTTACGTCACTTTGAAGTATAAAGGATTTGGTTACTATAAGTTTGCAACTCCTCTTGCCTCTCTGTAGTCTACAAAGTCTTTTTTTCTTTAAAATCATTGACATAATTGTACCTACCCATCGACAACACAGCCCATTAGACACCTCATGCAAAGCGAACACTGTCTGACAATACATTAGGTTAATACTTCTGATATAAGACAGTGCGTCAAATGAACCGTCACTTTGAACCGGCCAATCAGAATGTATTTTACGGGACCCGCATACATCAACGGTTTGACTGAATTGTTTGTTTGAAGAAATTAAGCCATTAGGCATCTATTGGGCTGTGTTGTCGATAGCCTGAAGTCTACAAAGTCTATTTTCCTTTAGCATCAAGAAAATAATTGTACCTATCGAGTGGTAGATAATAAGATATCTGTGACTTCGGATTCCGAATGTCGTCAGTGTCGAAAGCTTTATGCGCTGAAAAAAATATTTTAATCGTGGTATTGTTTCTATTATTTTAGGTGTAGGTAGGCGAAGTTTATTGTATGTTATTTTTAATCCGAATTGATGGGATAGCGTAGGAGTTCATTTTAAAAGCTTATAATTTACACTTGTTTTTTTAATTTTATTTATGTAGGTAAACTAAAAACCTCATTAGTAAAACTGAGATGAAAACATGCTAGATAGCCAAAGCTTTCAAAAAATTATTTTCTACCTACAAACACTTACAAGTAGATACATTCTACCAAAATACATTAATTTTGATTATCTAGATAAAATAAGATGAGAAGATCTGGATAAGACATCTAGATATACTCGTAAAAATAAGTTTTTGTAGGTAAAAACCGAATTAGTGATGCTGAGATAATAGCATGCTACTACAAAAATATATGAATTATGATCACTAGAATAGACATTTAATATATACATACTGTCCTCCCTAAAAACTAGGCATATGTATCAATTTCCAATAAATAATTTCAGAAACAGCTGTCTTCCCAATTTACTCAACCAATCCCTAGTAAAAACAATTAGTTACCTCAAGTGTAACAATAAAAGCACACCACACTCGTATTTCCCGTTAGTTTTCCCTCCCTTGCACTTTTCCGGAAAAAAGAAGAAAAGATTTACGTCGACCGCGTCTGGGCCTTTCGGACTATACTGATGTTGAGCTAAGTACTACCTACTTTACGATCGTAGGTCCGACAAGGTGGAAAAACACGCCTTCGTATAATATAGGTAAGTTTTT
Source organism: Hydriomena furcata (assembly GCA_912999785.1). Taxonomy (NCBI): domain Eukaryota; kingdom Metazoa; phylum Arthropoda; class Insecta; order Lepidoptera; family Geometridae; genus Hydriomena; species Hydriomena furcata. The sequence continues at coordinate 5,069,989 of OU538831.1, read as the reverse complement.
GATAAGAACCCTAAAAATCCACGCTCCTTGTAATAGAGATAAAATATAAACCTAGAAAAAAGTTTCGGAGTTTATTTTTATTCCACAAAACAGCAGGATAATATTTCAATTAAGTTCTCCTTTGACTCGTCCTGGTACATGTTTCAAATTCAAATAAATCTCTAACTCGACTCGTCCTACGGAAATAGCACTCCGCCGTCCATAAATCCAAGTCTATTTAAGCAATCTCAAACGAAAAATCTGAAATAAGCCGCATAACATGTCACCTTGCACATAAAGTTCTTTTAAACTTTTTCGTGGGTTTGCATTTGAAATTCCAAAACGGAATGTTTTAATTTCCGTTCTGTTTCCGCCAGATTGTGAGTTCGAAATTCAAATTCGTGAAATTATAGAGTCATAGACAAACTTGAAGCGAGTTAGTTATTTCTTCATTATCATAGCCACGATCAATGTGAATGCTAGCACATGATACTCATCGGGTTAAAATAATTAATGCTAATTTATGGTACGTACGGGATTCGGAACGCATTCGAGACGCAGAATAAATGAGAGTTGCTTTGCTCAAGTCTCGGCGCCACCTTGTTGCTGCGTTCAAAATCGTACGGTTTAGGTTTAAATACGTTCCTATATTTAAATTTGAAATAATCTAAATTCTCTATATTACCAGTATCGCGTGAGAACTTCCTACGCAGAGTAACGGTTTTAAAAATAAACCTGTCATTCTACTTTATTTTTGCTCTACATTTTTAAGCGATAAATTTTAATATTGAAACTAAACCCACAAACATAGTTTTTTATTAATGCAAATTCTACCAACTCATGTTGCTTCTCGTGTTTTATTTATCTTAAGTGAACTTGACGTTATCACTTTTTCATTCGTTCGCTTATCGAAACATTAAGTCGACTCGTCGTTGTAATTAGTCTACGTACTTTAAACCTGATACATAATAATTTAAGCTCATGTCAAAGTAAACAAGTGAATATGAATTTATGTTTTTAATTTATTATTTAAGTGTCTATTCTTTGTATCGTAATACAAAACCTATTATGTATAATGAGTTTATAAATCTTAGAAAAGTATTTTCTGTAGTTTATAGGTTAGAAGTTAGACTAGCGGTTTAGGTTTTTCGTTGTCTATGTGTTAGTCAGTCAGTCAAAACTTTGATAGTTGAGTTATTTATTGAAAGTAGGTAGACATTTCAGATTATTTTTTTATACTCTACTCGTACTTAATATAATATGTAGGTAGTATTAAAAGGGGTGAAAATTGATAAAAAAATATACTACAACATTGATTTTAAAAACTACCCCGAACTGATATTCGTAAGTAATTAAATAACTGTCGTACGTTTTTTAGGAAGGGGTGCAATACGAAAGGAATCCTCAAAAATCAACCTCTTAGGGTGTGTGGGGGAGCTGCGGGGGTTGATGTTTGTTTGAGAACAACTTTACGTGTATGAAGTCACGCGGGGTTTCCACTAGTTATATAGGTGAAGCTGCGCCGATTCCACGCGACCAAGCCTAGAAAAATGAAGATGCCGTAATGAAGTTCTAAACATTAATTTAAAAGGTACTTACTAAAGGCTGTTTCAAACAAATGAACCTATAGACAAACCTTTTTGCGGATATAAACAAGGTTATACCAATGGGCTTAGGGCCAATAACTCTAATTAATGCGCATTAAAATTAAATAGTACATGTTGTTATCACCACATTTTCATTATTACGTAAATGGTTTCATAGGGTCGTAACCGATGAATGTGGTTATTATGAGAGATGTACACATCTATCACCTTCCGGCTATTTCCTTAACCGGCCTTTGTTTACCGTCGCCCGATTCACTCTAGAAATTCGTTTCTTGATGAAGCGGGCCGTAAGTCCATAACTCGGGCCGGAAATTTGTGTTTAAGTTCGTGTTTAAGGCGTCTTAGTATAAATTGCCAAATTGCTTACGTCTCATATTTTTAAAAACGTTAGGCTCTAGTTTTTTTTCTGCTTGCGTTGACTGTAGCTGTAGTTCTTCTTGTGTATTGATTTGAGCAATAGATTGTTCAAAGTAATATATCTCCGCAAAAAGTAAAACTTGCAAATTATTGGGCGGTCTAGACCAATATGTTTTTTTTACACATATAACAAGGCAGATATGGCAAATGTCCGGCCATATTATATAGTCGGTAAAGCCATCTCTAGTTATCGAAACCAGCATCGCGCACGTACGTAGGTAGTATCCCGATGTATCGATACAAAAATCGTTGGCGGCACCTATTTAATCATGCTCGTTGGCGCACCTGCTTGCATAATACATATTCATCAGTATGATATCGTGTCCTCGCGTACTATCAATGAACGTTTTTGGGACTTTGAAATGTATAGGTAACCAATGGTTTGATGTCTAAAAACATACCTACAATTATGTTTAGCAACTAGACAAAACGTATTCGACTTTTTCTATAAATATAAATAAATTCTAATTAACATTAGAATAATTGACATCTACAACACCTGAGGCATACTGATGATGCATAGTCTGCCAAAAAAAACATAAGAAGTTGTCACCTGGTTTCATAGTTGAAAAAAAAAGTATATAAGGTACACAAAAAAATGCTTACCCTTCATCGCATCAAAGAATAAACTCGAGACGAAGCTTGCGTCCGGCGAATGTCAGCTGGGAGAAAAAAATAGAAATAAATAAAATCACTAATGTAATCCCCTTACTTGGAGTAATGCTCTATCAGACTAATTTAAAAATTCCTATATCGAATTGACAAGCCTCTCCATGTATGTCCGTGACAGAGCTGTGTGTATGCAAAACAATGGCATGCCACTTGATTGCTTTCAGTATTCATTAGACCACCCATTTTGATCATGCATTAAAATTGGGGGACAATAATTTCGTCCGATATCAATAGTTGATGGAGAGATTTTTGTCGTTTCAGAAATTAATCGCATCATATCACCATCTATTTTTGTGACTCTAAAATCCAGCTTGGTGAGTAAGAATTAACCAATAGGAAAAATCATGGAGCAATCAGCAAATAAGGTCACAAGCCGATGTTTGATTTATTAGAGTTCCATTAAGATACTGTAGGCCAAGAATACTCTAATCTAAAATCAAAGTAGCCGCAAAACCGCACGGAAGGAAAAAAACTAATTTGCAAAAAGCTTTTTAGCTACTCAAAGGCGATAGTATCACGCAACCTTATCGATCAGACTCTGTCGTATTTCTCCTTGACATAACGACCTCAGAGTCAAAACGAACAATAGCATCATGCAAACAACACCAATTAGAATTGTTACATAGGAACGCTAAAGAAAAATGCAAAGAACAGACGAATTCAATTCGAATGAGAACCGTCTACGTTCCGCTTGGTCCCGCGTCGATCGGAGCGAAATTGAAAAAGAGAAAAAAAATCGCAGAGAGGAATAAATAAAAATAGAGATCCCGCTACAGCGCAAGTCTTCGTTGAAATGAAAATAAAACACCAAAAAGCTTTTTGTGGACGAAATAAATTAAAAAGTGTGTCGCGATTTTGCGAGCGGACTGGAGCGGCGACTAGCGTAGCTCTATGACTATAATATTTTGTTTATCGCGTTGGATTCAAATTTTACGTACATATCTGTGTTTTTATTTTATTTTATTAAAATAAACTTTCACAAAACGATTGTACAACGGTCTAATTGACTACGGTATTCGTAGATATTCTAATAGTTTGCCTTTAATGTTGACACTACTAATTTTACTACAACAAGTACTAAATGTTTTATTTCGTTATGATATTTATTAATTATAATAATTGAATGTCATTTAGAGTTACCTATTAATAGTTAGACCATTTAACGAGATTAATCATGAAATTGCATCTCGAAAAACAGTCGCCAAATGCTTTCTAATTCAAAAGGTCTGATAAATATATTTTAGGGTTTCGAAGTCTGACAAGGAACCCGTTTTTGTTTCGCTATGACCGTTTGCAGTTAGTTCAGAGTGGTTTTATTAACAGATTTTACGTTTAATTGTTTTGGTAGGTGAAATTATGTATATACTTACTATACTTACCTATGGAGAACATCAATACAGAAATAAAAAAAAAAAACAGATTTACGAGTGGTAGTCTGGCTTGCAATCGATTTATAAAATATACAGAACTATTTTAGTCTGTGAAAACCTCATTGCCATTGCATTTTAAATTATGTAAATATCTAATATATATAAAACTGTTAATAAGAAATAAATAAATTATGAACTAACTAAGCCTACTGACTTCGGAACCCTTTACTTAGCGTTCCGACACATGCTTGGACAATTTATTTAGTTAAAAAATGTTGTAACCTACAATTAATTGGTGGTTTCAAACTGATAGCTTTCGTCTGCTGACATTTTTACGATCGTTGCTTGTCAGTCTTGAGGCACAGGTTGATGAACAGTTAGTATGAGCCAGAGGTCATTAGTTAACACTTATAGTGAAATAGGGCATACTGACAAATCTTTACCGTGACAGAATGTCTTAAGCCGGGGTCCCACGGCGCGTAAAGCGACGGGCCGCGCCGGATGACGCTCCGCCTGTGTGCGTCCGGCGCGTCGCGTACAGTGCGTTCCGAGCACGGGCCACCACGGATGCATCGTTCCCACGGCGCGTCCGTCCGCCTTGGCGTGGTCTGGCGCGTGAAAACGCGGGCCGTGGGACCCCGGCATTACGATTATCTGCATTTCAAGACATAGTTGGTGGTTAGTTGGTAGTAAAAAGTTTTTTTTTTTACTGGTATTTTTTCTAAAACTAAAATAATTTATAGAACAGAGACACATAAACTAAAATGACCTCTGTAGTCAGAGTAAAATTACATGCATAGAAAAATTTATAAATAAAAATAATTATTATGAGTTGACTATGTCGAATTATAAAATCTGTTCGAAAAATTTATATGTGCATCAAAAACACGTGCTCAAAACGGTGAAGGAAAACATCGTGAGGAAACCAGTTAGTATTCTTATAAGCGGCGATGGGCTTGCAACCTATCACGTATGGAATATAACGTACTGTAAAAAATAGACTCAACAGACAAACTTAAACTAAATACCTTCGTTAGTAGTATATTTTTCTCGTAGGTACATCATACATGATAGGTACTCGAAGAAAGAAACATTCACAGACTCAACGAAGAACAATCAACGCAGGTTAAGACTACTTTGCGAGCATAGCGATCATATTGATTCTCATTGACATTTTCGTTTCTTAGAAAAAAATCTACATCTCAAATGACCAAGAAGACAGCTTTTACACGTTCTGTCTCTTACGTTATTGTTTAAAAGCATAGTATAAGTAGTATTTTTATGGAAAGTTACACTAGAAAAACCATCAAAAGAAAATAACGGGTAAGTAATAAACACTCAACTGTCCTTTTATTTATTCAATGATCAAGGGACTTCGCATTTAACTTTTTAATCGACCATAGAATAAGGAGGAATCGGTCAATAATATTATTCGAATGCGTGTTTCATTTTTGTAAGAGAACACGTATGAAATTTTTTTTGGCAAATCGTGTATCAAACTTGTCTCGAAGTCTCGATGTCTGTAGATTAATTTATCGATTCACGTTTGAGTCTTAGGGCCTGTGCAGACCACGTTTTTTAAGCGCATCGTCGACGCACGTTTTAGAAACATGCGTCGACGGCGCGCTTCTAACCTACTGCAGTTTGTTGTCGTTTGTATCGATACACAAACGCGTTAGCATCGCGTCTGTATCCTGCGTCTGTGTCCGTTTATGTCGATTTAAACGCGTGTTTGAATTTATACAGGTGTGCAAAGGTCTTCAGGCTGCATCTGAGTTGCGTGCGTATCGCATCTGTATCGCTAAAAACGCGCGTCGACGGCGCGTTTAAAAAACGTAGTTTTCACAGGCCCTTAGTCGCGTCTCGCGCTGTTTTGTCATTTCTCCGGGCTAGACAGCTAAAGCAGAAAATCTACCTATCGAATAGTGCCAGGCAATGAAACGTATAATGGTCCATTATTTTCAGATTCTTGTAAAAATATGCCTAAACCACAAATATTAAATCTTTGAAAACAGATAATAAATCAGTTGAAGCATATTTATCATCTCTAAAAATGCGAAAAATTACATCCTCACCTCACCTATTTAATGCAGAAATTCGGTAGTCATCCATAACAATCGGGGGAAAGTTTTACCTAAAATTATATTTGTGGGTCGTCACGCTTTTCCGGGGTTGTCCGGGGTAGTCAGGGGGAGTTAGGGTGGCGATTAGAGGGGTCCTTTGTGCTCGCCGTAGGTGGCGTTCGGCTGTATTTATAGTCTGATTGATAATGAATCTTTTTTTCATAAAGGATAGCGTAAATATTTGAATGAATTAAGAATGATTCAAGAAGATTTTTACGAAGTTTAACAGTTATCAAAAATGTCTTGCTTAGAAATTTCTGATGTGTAATACACCAGAAATTTCTAAGCATGTCTTGCATTTTATATAATATGACTTATTGTATTTATTTAAAAGATATCATTTTTTCTGCTATCAAATCTACTAGTTTCCGCTCGCGATTCCATCCGAAATTCGAATTAAAAGAAGTCTATATGCTATACCAGATCACGATCAGATCAAAGTTTCATTCAAATTGGTTTAGATTTTTCGGCGTTATTGAAACACAAACTTCCAAACATAATCCTCACTACACTCTCGCTCTTACCTCTTATAGATAGATAGATAGATAGATAACACTTTATTGATTACCACACGTTCACGCGAATACAAATATTTATGAACAGAAGTAAAATAAATAACACTATGCTTAAAGGTAATACAATGGGCGGCCTTATCGCTAAAAGCGATCTCTACCAGGCAACCTTAGAATGGACTGGAATGAACATATAAAGAGAAGGGGCATGTTGGTGCGGCTTTAAATATATACAAGTAGATACAAAATTAAATATAAAAATAATAAATAAAACATATACATATATAACAAAAATAAAAATAAATAAAACAATAATAAAAATAAAATAACAAAACTGAAGAATACTAATTCCATAAAAATTACGTAAATATTTAAAATATGACATAATAACACACATTACATAATATACCTATACAAAAATACTAAAGATGAGCAAATATATGTAGTGCCAAAACATACTATAAAATACATACTAAATACCTATTTACACAAAATACAAACGTTTCAAGAAGAGCAATTAGACAGATAATGGTTGAAGACTAGGTTTTTAAAGATTGACAGGGACTTTGCTTTTCTGATACTAACAGGTAATGCGTTCCATAGGCGAACAGCTTGGACTGTAAAAGATTTTTCATAGAAGGTAGAGGAGTGTATAGGAGCTTTAAGTTGAAAGGTGTCAGTGGATCGTAAGGATCGTGGATTAGAAAGGTACAGGAACTGAAATCGTTCCTTAAGGTAAGCAGGAGTCAGGGGAGAAAAAAGAATATTATAGAGGAGGTTAAGAACGTGAGCATTCCGGCGGAAGCGGATTGGCAACCACTTGAGTTTCGTACGAAATTCTGATATTCGATCATATTTTCGCAAACCAAATATGAATCGAATACAGTAGTTCTGAAGGCGCTCAAGCTTATTAAGCTGCTCTTCTGTTACATCAATGTAGCAGGCGTCAGCATAATCAAGGATTGGGAGGAGAAGGGATTGTGCAAGCGCAATTTTGGTAGCAGTGGGAAGAAAATTCCGAAGCCTTCTGAGTGAAGCACCAGAAGCAAACATTTTACGACTGATTTCAGCCAAGTGTGGTCGCCACGAGAGTTGCTTGTCAATTAGTACGCCTAAGTTTCTGACTGAGTCACTAATTGGTATGCCTCTTATATACCTGTTTAGATTCATATCTCTTATACCATTTGCTTATTGCAGGATGGCCTAAACCAATGACACGACATGCAAGCTTTTCGATCTCTTTTAGGGCATTATCCATAGTAGTATTTCGTTTAAAGCCCGTCTATACATAGGGACTGTTTCTAATCCAACCAGCACTTAAGTTGTGGGGGCAATCGGGTGTAACTCGCGTTTCTAGATATTACGTAGTTTTACGTTCTAAACTAAAGCAATGGTAAAGCCTTCGAACGTATACATTTTTACATGGAACAAAAATGCCGAAAATATTCCGTTGGTTCTTGTTTACGGAAGTAACAAGTCTTTGTTCTTTATTTAATTGTATGAGAAAGGAATTTATGTGTGTGGTGGAATTTTAAATTAGGAATTAATGTTGGTATTTAATTGGTATTTTTAGTGCTTTTAGAAATAATAATAATCTTTACTCTTTCCTCAGAAGTCTTACGTAGGTATTGACGACAATATACCACCCACGTGTGAACGTAGGAGTTTGAAATTTAATCCAACTATTAGAAAGATTATAATGATAAATTGCCTACTAATAAATTAAAATATTGAAAATGTTGAAACAAGATTTTCATTCAATCACCTGATACAATTTATAAGGCACTCCGTATAAAATATCTTGTAGAATGTATCTTCTTTAATTACTTTATCTTAAACGTTGTCTGAAAGTTTGAACCTAGATTTTTTGGCAAAAAAGCATAGGTACAAGATTTACGCCTACGTAGGCATCCAAGAAAAACCAACCAACTCCGGGCTATCCCGACAAAGTTCGGCAAGAATTTTTAATCAGGCGTCGTCTAGTTCGTGGGGCATCGACGCCCCGCGATTCACCCGCGGCAGTGCCTCGCGCGCGGCCGACGCGCCGCCCGCCCAGCGTCCCAGTCCGCGCTATGCCCGCCCGCGACCAGACGCGACGAACAGCCTAGCGCGCTCCAAAACGCGCGACCCTCCCCCCAAAACTGAATAAGTTCGACAAATCCTCCTCCTACCTGGACCACTACATAGACGCAGTGAAAAGTGATTTTTTTACTATAGCAGTACAAAATATTATATCTCTTGTAGACAGATAGTTTTTATAGTACAAAATTAGTTAGATTAATACAGGGTCAGTTTTGTATTTCAATGTGATTGTAGATTAAGCTGTTCATACCGCCTTTAGATTACCGACAGTGATTCATAGGTGAGTAATTCAAAGTTTTTGGTGGAAAATAAATTATTATATCTGAAATAGACGGTTCTACAACATTTTATTACACCTACACATTTTATCAGTCGATTCATTCTCTTGCCAGACGCTACAACTCTATTACTCGCTCGCAATTAATCAAGTCTGATATTAATAGCCAAATAAATGTTACTTAATACAAACAGTTATCATCTAAAGTGCAAATTAATGATAAATAATCGTCTACCAGCCGCGAGGAGGTATAAATTCGCAGTTTCATGTCCTCGGATAACGGACGTCAAAACAGAACCAAAACAAACCATTATTCTTTACTCGCGCTAAGTGATGCGAATGCACGGTGGCTACATTCAGTCTTTGTAAATGCAAAAAGCATACGTATTCCGGTCTAAAGACGACACAACTATGATTTAAGTCCAACAGCAAACTCCTAAATCACGGTAGGTGGCAGAGGCGAGTGCCGGTCGACAAGACTTGCTGCTCGCAATCCGCAAATTGTTTGTCGCGAGCCTAACAATTTATATTTAGAAACTAACAAATGCCGATCGTAAATCGAACGCTTTGCAATTGTTTTGAATATAGCCACGGAAAGCGTCGAACTAATTCAAATGCACACCGCTCGCGGGTTTGATAAATAGCCCGTTTTCAGTTACATTTCAGTTTACCTTCATGCTAATGAATTGTTTCATGAGCCCGCAACTGTCACGGCCAATTAAAGTGACGCGTTTTGTTTTAGCTTATAAGTAAACGGCTATAATTGTTTTTCAGCCGCCATAAATAACTAGAAAACGGCTCAAACAATGACGCAAAGGTGTCACACGACTGTTTATTTTTGATCATGCCTATAAGTTTGAAATTCTCACACATTATTTGCCTAATTTGCAGTTTAATGTTACATTAGCGGTTCTTCAACTCATGGGAATTTTAAAACCGGTGAAAAAATACATTAAGTTAAGACCCGAACAAAACAGTTTAAGATAGCAGTATCAAACAAATGCAAGAAATTCAAAATGATTTATTCAGTATTGTCTTATCTATTCAAGATTACAATAGTCATACTTTTTCACACATATTTTTGTAGTTTTTTGTGGGCAATTAGTAAAAATACTTCCGCTAATTGCGCTAACGCTTCCAGCAAAAAAAACATCGACAAATTTCATTTCGTAAAACACTGCTGGATACTTAGCAAATTGGCTTAAAAAGTCGTATCTTTTGAGATAACAGAAAAGAAACCACTAAATCATATTCGCCTTTTGTTCAGTACATCACAAAAGAAAAGAAACTACATGTATATAGTCTAGTTTTTATCAGAATGCCCGTGGGTCTAACGGTACAAAGAATTACAAGGTTCCGAAAATGTTCACAATAGCACGAGTGAATGGACTTGCGCAAGACTTTTTATGTTATGTTTTTGTTCACGATTTTTCGTGAACGTTCAAAATGTGATGTGTTGGCATTTAAGTCATTGTTGCGGGGTGGTCGGTGAAAGCGAGTCTCATTGAGTTTTGGGATTCCTTATTATCGAGGATTTCACCTTCAAATGCTCCATTGCCTGTTAGAATCGTGACTCGAGACAAATTTTTAATAACGGAATATTGTTCAAAACGATTCTGATCAAAATAAAAACAACTTTAATTAATCAGGTAGCACGCGTATGGTAATTTTACTTCGTAATGACGTGAAAATGGTTAAATTATTATGATATTATATAATAATCATTATAATGTTTATGTTAAAACGTGTTTATTTTAACGAAGTTATAAAAAAACCCGAATTCACAATTCGAATGCCTCAAATTCTACCAACGATACATTTTATGTGTCTAGTTATGTAAATAGGATGATCTCATTTCTGACTACTATGTAAATTACAAGGGGGATCTCACAAAAACGTCAGCTATATAAGGCAGCATACACCAAAACGCAGATTCGCAGAGATCACGTGTGTGTATACGTGACGACTAAGGTGCGTCTCGATTGCGCGCGGCCAACCCACACTAGCATTCTATCCTGGCTTTGCACAAGTTTACTAATGACGATTATAGGCAAATTTTTGGTACCTCAGTTTACATTATTGCAAGTTTCGTAGGGATTTCTAATTTATAACAAAATATTGCCTATTTTATATATATATAATGATGAAAATATAATAATAATGTAGCTTTTGTATGTAAAATATTTTTTTTAATTGGTCCGGTAATGTTTTAGCTCCAGTACAAACAAATATTACCTTTTTCTGGTGTATAATAGTGTAGAAAATAAAACAATAGCAGTAGACAGTTCATAGCAGACAGCGTTGACCGACCAGTCACTTGTCTTCTAAAATATAAACGCAACTTAATATTTGAAGCCCTATCTAGTTACAAGCAGAGAAGAGACTAGATCTGTAAAAATGAATCAATGAAAGGTTCTGCATGATGTAGGATTTATACAATTCTATCCTAATCCTAATAATATTATAAATGCGTTTGTGAGTTTGTATGAATGTTTGTTTCTCAATCAGGCCTAAACGACAAAACTGATTAAGTTGAAATTTCGCTGTAGATGTAGATATAATGCCCGAATAAATTAATAGACTACTTTAAAATATGAAAAACATCCCCATAACGATAAAAAAACGCAAAAGGGATGATTTCTGTATAGATGGCGCTGCTGTGCAATCAGACATCACAGACTAAAAACATTTAGTCTCCCTAGATTATTGAAATTTGACAGGACGACGTCTGCCACGGGTCGGCTAGTTAGATATAATTATCGTTCGTGCTCCAGTCAAATGTAACGTCAGTTTATTACCTCATCTCTACTTCTCTGTCGTAAAACTCGTAAAACTAAGCATCGCGTTTCGGTTGTTTCTGGGACTGTACATTTGAGCATGTATATTATCAGCATGCATGTAAAACATGTTGGGCAACCTTCACAGCCTCTGAGAACGTTAGAACCATGGCCTCCTTTTTATTTTCTAGTCCAATTTCCCTTCCGACCGTGTCCAAACTTAATTTTATAAACTTCCATATACATATCGAAACAGTTTTGTAATGGTCACGAATTTCGCACGCTTTTACAAATCTAGACTGAGATCTGCTGAGCGCGTTTGGATGTTTACGATTCTTAATTGATTTTTGATCGCATGTGCCAATGTTTTGGCATCATTGGTATATAAATCTAAGCCATGATGTCTTTAGGCCTTTAAATTCCGTCTTCCGTCTCCAGAGTTGGCCACTAGCTCATATGAACATACTTTTTATATTATTTTAGCGTGCCTATCTATTATAACTTTTTTTTGTCATCTTGAAGGATCTGAGCACTGGAGATCTGAAAGGATACCAACCACGCTTGAATCCATACGTAAAATTGAAATTATTTTAAATAGATCATAAAAAAACTGGCCAAGTGCGAGTCGGACTCGCGCACGAAGGGTTCCGTACTATTCAAAAGGGTAAAAAATCACGTTTGTTGTATGGGAGCCACCCTTATATATTTATTTTATTCTGTTTTTAGTATTTGTTGTTATACGAGTAGCAGCAACAGAAATACATATTCTGTGAAAATTTCAACTGTCTCGCTAGTACGGTTCATGAGATACAGCCCTGTGACAGACAGACGGACAGACAGACAGACAGACGGACAGCGAAGTCTTAGTAATAGGGTCCCGTTTTTACCCCTTGGGTAAAAACGTTTGGGTTGGGAACCCTAAAAATAACACAGCCCAACAAGAAACCTTATCCGTAAGTTTCTCCTTTCTAGACATTATCACGAAGAACAGACGTAACTTCAAGACAATTCAAAACAATCCTTGCAATAATAAATAAACAGTTTTTGAATTTGAATTTGAGTTACCAATTTACTGGCTATAAAGTTAAACAGTTTCCACATTTACTGGCGTCATTTGCGTCTGCACACTCGAATAAATCATTCTCGAAACAAGTAATTAAAATACTGTTGTACCGAATCAGACAGTCCGAAACGCGACCGATCCGATAGAACGTCCGATGTTGGACATCGAAAGTTTAAATTGTTATGCGAAATCCGATTGGTATTTGATTTTAGTCCTGGAAATAAATTTATGTTATAAAATAGACCGAGAAAGGTGGAAAATTATAAGGAAGGTCTTTGCCCAGCCGTGGAAAAGTATAGGCTAAGTAAAAAAACCAGCCAAGTCCGAGTCGGACTCGCGCACGAAGGTTTCCATACCATTTATAAAAATCTATAAAAAAAATGGCGAAAAACACGTTGTTGTATCGCCATGGTGTCACTTTTGATTATGTACTTTATTCTGTTTTTAGTATTGACAACAGAAATACATCATCAGTGAAAATTTCAACTGTCTAGGTATTACGGTTCATGAGATACAGCCTGGTGAAAGACAGACAAACGGACAGCGGAGTCTTATTTATATTGTCCCATTTTTACCCTTTGGGTACGGAACCCTAAAAACAGCGGTTGACCATTTATACGTTCTCACAGGCTATATTATAATGGCGACCGAGAATGGAAAATTCGGAGGCATTTGCCCAGCAGTGGGAAAGTATAGGCTAACTAAATAATTCACGTGGTCTAGCCAAGACACGCAGCTCATATGGTAATAAAAAGTATTCTCTATGATATTCCAGGTCACAAACTTAAACCGGTATTTTTTACCCGACTACAGCGAAGCACAACGGAGGGTCATGAGTTTAAATACATTTGTATTTATCTCTGTTAGTAACATGTATATTACAAAACATCTGTCCCCTTGTAAACTATTGGTCATCATTCAGTCTGAGTTTTGATTTTTATAAGTACCTACTAGCTGTTCCTACAGACGTTGTCCTGTCAAATTTCAATAATCCTACAGAAAAAAAGCACTTTTATTTTTCCCGAAACGTATACTACCCTTATCACTAAGGGTATAAAAAATACTCTACGACCTATTCTCATGTCTACCAATATAATACACAAAAAAATCATAAAAATCGGTCAAGCTGTTTCGAATGAGTTTGGTTACAAACACTGTGAAACGAGAATTTTATATAAAAGACTAGCTGTCCCGACAGACGTTGTTCTGTCTAATTTCAATAGTCCCGTAAAAAAAGCACTTTCAGTTTTTCCCTAATTTTTTTCCTTAATTTTTTTTATGGATTTTCCGAAATTTTCTTTCATACAAACCTTGTCATGACAATAAGAAACACATAAAAAAATGAATCATCCAATTTGGTGCAGTCGTTCGGAAGTTATGTGCGTACATACATTTCGGCGATTCATTTTTATATTTTATAAATTTATTATCATAGATGGAATTTTCTCCAACTTTTGTCACAACTTTTTTTAAGAGTTACAAGTTGATTTCAGTACCAGTTTAAAATGTCGCTATTATAAGAAAAATACATTTAAAGCCATATCAATAAAAAATTAACACCTTTACAACCAATTAAGTCTTACTGTCACTTGTGACACATTACAACTCAAGATGTAAAAACAAATGAGAAACGAGTGCGACCTAATTACTTATTAATTGAATTATCTTATCTTGTGTTGTTGTATCATCGATTCAACTTCAATATAAACGCGTTATACAACTATAATCTCAATACGCCAATTAAGGTTAGTATTACGAGTGCATAAACGGTTGTCGGTCGGTAAAGTGTGTCGATATTACTAAGATTTAATGGCCCGCTCGGAGGCCGAGGGATTCTCTGCTTCAAACTTGTGGGCTGTTATTCTTAAAGTCGTTTTACTTACGCAATGGTTGATCCCCGGCTTGGCGCTTCTTTTTCTTTTTCAAATGACAGAGAGGAATATCTAAGAAATACTGATGTCAAACCGTTGCGCACGGTAGATTGATTTTAGAATAAAAGGTTTAGAGTTGAGCGCTTGTTACAAATTATACCTACATGGTTTTTTGTACCTAATTTATAAATAGAATACCTATGTAAAATTCTCGTGTGTTTTCACGATGTTTGTAACCAAACTCCTCCGCAACAGCTTGACCGATTTTTAGGGTTCCGTACCCAAAGGGTAAAATCGGAACCCTATTACTAAGACTTCGCTGTCCGTCTGTCTGTCTGTCTGTCCGTCTGTCTGTCACAGGGCTGTATCTCATGAACCGTGATAGCTAGACAGTTGAAATTTTCACAGATTATGTATTTCTGTTGCTGCTCTAACAACAAATACTAAAAACAGAATAAAATCAATATTTAAGGGGGGCTCCCATACAACAAACATGATTTTTTTGCCGTTTTTATAGATAATGGTACGGAACCCTTCGTGCGCGAGTCCGACTCGCACTTGGCCGGTTTTTTTAATGTATATTCAGTAAGTTTGAGAATAAGTCGTAGGGTATTTTTCATACTCTAAGTGATAAGGGTGGAGTAAAAATCGGGAAAAAAAAATTGATAACTACGTCTGTCGGGACAGCTAGTTTAATTAAACAAATTGTTACTACTATGATATTGTACCATGATATTTATAGATACTTATCCTTATTACGTAGTAAGCGCAAGATTATAGGTATAGGTATCCGATTTTTAAGCGTTGCAGCTATGACAATGTTCAAAGTAAGTCGTCACACGTCGCCTAACAACGTAAATCAAGGGAGACATCGGTATGACCTACCAATACCAACCCATTAGTTCATTAAGTATGATCGGAATGACATTACAATTAATCAAAGAAATTTTTGTGCAACTTTGTTAGTATGTCTGTTTGCTTGTGACAATAAAATAGGTCGGACAAACTTCACCTACATTGTATTGTAATAATGTTATTTGTATGTAGACAACTTGGAATTTGTTGCGTGACTACAGACATAAATTCCTTCAGTGACACGCTAACCATTTTGTATACTACCCTATATACTTATATCTTTTGAACTAACGCAAAACCTGAGAATAGTTTGATTAGAATCGATCTAATTACTTTTAGAGTTCTTTTTCATCCGATGAAAATAGGAGGTTCTCAATTCGACGCGTACTTTAATATTTTTTGTTGTTTTATTATTTACGGCTTTTATCATTTTAACTTGATATTTTTTTCTAGAGAATAGTCTATAGTTGGTCTCATGTAAATTGTATTTATGTAGGAATAAAAGTTCCTTCATAAAATTTAATAACTAATATCGTCTCTTGACTTCTCGATTGGGCGAAATTTATAAAAAAAATGCACATACAATAAGCTTTAGCTCATCTCAAATGATATGCACTTCATTCACTTCTGGTACTAATTCCTTCATAATTATAGTCATAAAGCAATACACATTTTAATTAATTCATTTAAATACATCAATTGCTTACAATAAAATATAATTGAGGTGTTTGGCGTTATTACAAAAAGACGTTGTATTTGTAAGTTTGTATGTTTACCTACTATCTTGCTATCATAATGATTTAAGAGGATTATTATTGTTATGATACTAATGGATCTTGTACAATTATTTTTTGTAATTACACAATAATAAAGACGTTATTTTGATACGTCAAGCGTTACAACTTTTGAGTTAAGCTGTTGTAAAATTATGATGTAAACAATATATACTTTATGATCCGTGCATATGAATGCACAAAAAGTTTATTCAACTTCGTAAAAACGTTGAACGGACTTCCTAAAATGTATGGTTATTCATGAGACACATTTAAGGCGATTACTTACTGTAATTTATTTTGTAGATTACTGACTAAAAAAATATGTTTACTTCATACTATTATTTATTTCAAATAAATAGGTAAGTATGAGAATGTTTCATTATAAAAAAAAATCTATCTTAATATAAAAAACAATATATTACAACATCCGTTTTAATAAATAACTTAAATAAAAAACATTATAATGCTATTTCAGACTGTAAAAGCGAAGTTAAGATTGTAGTTTTTAACTCGATTAATCATTAATAGATGTAATTTACTCGTAAATGGGACCACCTATAGAGTCATCTCCAAAAAACGGGCCAGCTAATACGTAGTAATCGTTATACATACATAAACAAATGTAGTAGTCAAACCTCAATTTTCCGCAGTCAGTTTAAAAGTCAAGTAAAAGAGGTAAAGCTTTCCTTATTGCTATGCAGGGCAGCACAGCCTGTCCTGATTTTTGCCCCACGTCGCCACTCTACTAGAAATGTATTAGTATTAACGCCTACGGAATAAGACCCTGAAACCGTGCTGTGACGGGAATTCACTATTAGTTGCCCTAATTCTGGGGTGTAGTGGGCTTAGGGGGATTCTAGGGCGCTTTAACGCTAGTATCTATTGGCTTGGTAATTTACATTATAACGTTGGCTATTATCATAATTGAGATGTTGAAGACTCCGCCCTTGGCTTCGCTTGCGTAGTAACTACGTAGTATATAAATAAATCTATATTAGGTATATTTATGCCTGTTCTAGATTACGAAATGAATCTAATTCATGTTATGGTTTGATTAAAAAACAAACACAAACTTTCTGATCGATATTAAATCAGTAGGATAGGTAATTGTATTTTTTCTCTTCTTAACAAGTTATTGTCAAATATAATCCGTCATTGTATATATCACCATAAAAATATCCTATATTTTAATCCATACAATCTATATACCAGATTTTATCGATTTTGAATAAAATCAAATCTAAAAGAAGCTTTACAAGACAGTCACGGATACATTAAAATAGATTGGCTCCCTAATCACTCTGTGGGGTCTTATATCAAATGCAATTTTCTATTATTTCACCTAATACACGAAACAGGCGGGGTGGATTGGCACGCACGATATAATTGAGTAAACAACATTTTGTGTACGCAGCTTTATATTTTGAGTGATTATAATTGTATTATGTTTACGGTATTTTATGAACAAGATTGTTTGTTACTGGTTCTTTTTTCTTCATTACTTACTTAAGGAAATGTGTTGTACGAACGTATTGTGCTCCGTAGAGTCCCCTCCGGCAGACGTTGTCATGTCAAATTTCAATAATCTCATAGAAAAAACACTTTCTTCTATCTCGAACTTTATGCCACTCTTATCACTTGGAGGTATAAAAAATACCTTACGACCTATTCTCATCTCATAGAGTTGGCCTTACTTAGTGGTATAAAAAATACAATATACATCCTACAAGCATTTTCAAACGAGCGCATAACTAAATTAAAAATACTTGGCTACCTATAGTTTTTATACAGGAAATCGAAGACTTAGCCAGCGGAGCATGATATGTTTTATTTACGACATGTTGCTAGATAATGTAAACTGAATTATCCATTTCATTCTAAAATAATGTATTATGGTATTCATGACCTATAGATGAAATCGAAACCATTCTCGTACTTATTAATTTTTATGCCTCTCTTGCCCTTTGCGGAGTCCTAATTTATGACAAAGAATACGAAGAAACATTGTTGCACCACAGAACACTGTAAAGTGTGTACTCCGTTCTGGTACAAAGCACCTGCTCCTTGTCCTTACCTACATCTAGTTATCAAAATGTAAGAGTTTTGTTGCTCACCCGACAAACGTTGTCTTGTACAAATTTCAATAATTCCATAGAAAAAGCATTATAGTTTAACTGAACTTTAATATTTTTTGGGCATCTTTTCCATTTATAAACCTTGTCTAAAATATAAACTCAACAAAACAATCAACCAAATCTGTCAAGCTGTTTTTGAGTTTTTGCGTGATTTATTGACTAAAAGTCTTAATTACAATGATACACTATTTGTTTTTAATATTAAACGGTTACTAACTGTTTCACTTTCAAAACTTTCGTGAGTTGTACTACACATTATTACAACAACGGGAAATTACTCACTATTAAATTATATGCGAGCAGGGTAGCGCGCGCGTTATGGTCCACTCACCCTGAAGAAGATTCTCTAGATGAATCGAAACATTGTCGGTGTCCTCATTGACAATTTATCATTTACGTGAGTAATTTCCCGTTGTTGTAATAATGTGGTTACTAACTGATTGAGAAACAATCAACGCCTACACCATAAGTTCTAGAAGCATGATACTTGAAGGATATTTTCATATTGTGGTGGAGGGGTTGGATTAAGAAAGAAATACCCAAAACTAAACCCCTAAGAGAAAGCATATATTAGAGAAAGTTATATATATAGTTTGCTCAAAAGAAGCACTTCAAAATAAATCATTCATCAAATTATGTGATGAGAACCATGCCATTATATTAGTAATGTTTACGTATTAGCAATTAAATTGCCCGTTTTCGTGATGGATAATTGATTAAAGTCGATGATGATTATAATTAGTTGTGAGAAGGGTCGATTGATTTCAATTATTCATCTTATAGTGTAGTTTTTGTTAGAGCTATTGACCTAATAATAAAATAAATTATTTTGTTAGCTTATATCTATTACATTTACTTTTTTTTTGTACACGGTTTGTCCACAA
Source organism: Hydriomena furcata (assembly GCA_912999785.1). Lineage (NCBI taxonomy): Eukaryota > Metazoa > Arthropoda > Insecta > Lepidoptera > Geometridae > Hydriomena > Hydriomena furcata. The sequence goes on along the minus strand of OU538831.1, from coordinate 5,050,589 downwards.
CAATTGTATTATGACCTCTCCCCAGTCTCAAAGGTTTCAAAATCAAAATCAAAATTAAAAAAAGCGTTTATTCATTGAAATAACTTGGATCATTTAGAATCGCCAAATGTAGTTAAGTTTCATTCATTGTTTGTGTTTTTTTAAGTCTTTGTATTACATTTTTTGCTGGTTAGAAAACTTGTTCTTTGTAATCATATATAATCATAATTGTTAATGTTTTCTGTGTACAATAATGTATTAAAGTAAAAACTGAGCTAATACTGGATTAAGACGGTTTAAGTAAGTTCATAAATTAAGATTACTTTATTGCTTTTACTTATTACATAGAAGATTTTATACCGTGTTGGCTAGGTAGGGGGTATCTTGACGTTTAATTCATAGGTCGTAGATTCGGAGCTCGGTAGCGCATGGATTTTTCAATTCTAAACATGTATGCATATACGTGCCCAAAATCGTGAAGGTGATGACTAATATTTATTTTACTTATTTCAAGAGCGTGTTTGATTTAGATTATTGATAATGTAACAAAGAAACCTTCACAAACTTACTTTTATAAAATCACAAAATATTAAAATAAAATAAATAGGATCTCGACTGTAATCCCCAAGTACGGTAAACATACTCTCAGATCTCTAGGCGTTCAGATCCTTGAAGATATCTAACAGGGGTTGTCACATTTCGGAACAATATCCACATTTAGTAAGAAAAAAAATGAGTTTCTAGTAGGTACCTAGAACCTCGCTAATTTCAAGTAAATCTTTATACGGTCTACACGCTGCGGTAACCCCAGGCGGGGTATCGAGTGACGCTATCGGAAGTGGCGCGCGGGAAATGAGATGCGAGTTTGCGCCACTCCTTATTTATATACATACTTGTGTGCGCTTACCTTTACTACAAACTTACTCGAGGTTGGAACAAAGTATGATCGATTCTTGAGAATATTTTTCAGCCGTAGGTAAGTACCATGTCTGGGTGTTAATATAAGAATTCATTTACAAAACAAGTTATATGTTTATTTTTAGTAAACACTAAGTTTATATAAATACTCTTTCTGTCTCTTCTTTGGAATATAAGTTTTATAAACATGTTAGATCTTATTTATTAGCTTTCGATTTCATTGGGTTACATTTTAAAGATCTATTCATAAATCGAACCCACACAATTCCCGCTACAAACGTCGGATTGAATGCTAACTGACAGAGAAAAATCGACTAAGCAAATCGTTGAAACAACCGCGAATCGCACTACGAACTGCAAATGCGAACCTCGTTAGATCTGGATACGATATCGGACTATCGCATTTGCGATGCAATCACTCTAGAGTGGAGTCGGTTGTGTATCTACTTACCTTAACGCGAGTGCTAGTAGAATTTAGTTGAGGTAAATATTCCATCAAGTATTATGTGAAACTAACTAGCTGTCGCGGGACAGCAGACTTTGTTCTGCCCAAATGTAAATAATCGCATCGAAAAAAGCACTTAGTGTTTTCCGAATTTTACAATTTCCATCCCATTTTTAGGGTTCCGTACCCAAAGTGTAAAAACGGGACCCTATTACTAAGACTTCGCTGTCCGTCTGTCTGTCACAGGGCTGTATCTCATGAACCGTGATAGCTAGACAGTATTATTTAAATATTTAAATTTATTTATCATATAATTTTATACCTACTTTTATTTCACTAAAATATGTTTAATAAATCAACAACATTTTTAATACACATAATATTTATACACATTCATTATTTTATGTTTAACTATAAAATTGTGTAGGTATTTATTTTTAGTAGATTTTTTAAGGCAGGTCATTCATAGACAACAAAATTAAATATATTATTTTTGATAAAGACGTCCAACCATAATTCATCTAATAGCTTAATGTGACAAAAACCAGTAGCGGGCATTTTATTCTTTCCACTGTGCCCTAATGCGATGTTATCAGTAGGAAGAAGGGTCTGTGTCGGCGCGCTTTACCACTTAAAGTGAGGCTATTTATAAATTTCAGAAGGCCCCTTGACGAGCATCTGTTTCAAAAACTTGATTTTACTTTTGATGGAAACGGAGTACTGCATCTTTATTTAAAACAAGATATAGAAAAAAAATACTGGCCGCACATCAAAAAAAAAATTATTTCATACGCGAGAAGAGAACCACGTTCTTTTTTCAAAAAGTTTAAAATAGTAACATAAACCTAGCCATAATTATAATAAAAAAAAAGTATTTGCGCACGTTCTTTTTTCGAAAAGATTATACTGCTGATATTTCATACTCGTAACTAAATAGTATCAAAGAGTAAATGTGCATGAATGCTGCTGCCTTGTGGCGTAAGCTCACTGATAATCGTCAAAATACAATGTTTTTTTGACAGTTGAAATCAACTAAGACTATCGGTGAGTTTACGTAAAAGGGCTGCTAATTTAGCATCATTTCATTTTAATGTTATATGTTGGTCTATTTTAAAGAATCTACTTTATTTAACTCTAGCAATTTTTATTCTCTTCTTTTTTTTATAGTTTTACATTTTAGAATTCGACTGATATTTGATGTATATCGGGGTAAATGTACATACTGCTTATATTATGTCTGAGTTTTTCTTGTACAATAAGCACAGACATCTTGATTAAAGTTCATTGCCCTACTCTGATTTATATGAGAAGATTTTGACACACTTCGTTTTGAGTCACAATGTTGCCACAGTTTTATTAAAACCAGATGCCTAATAGCCAATTGAGTTTGCTTACAATAGTCAACTGTGTTGTAGCGTATCTATGATTATTACTGAGTGTTTTGTTGAAAATTTATAATAGAATATACAAATTCTATAAACAAATTTATAGAACACTAATAATAGTTGTGATTTCAAAATATTATATACATATGGTTATATATAATAGTATTGTTTTATTTATGTATAGCTGACCCGTGCCCACTTCGCTGGGTGACAGACATTTCTAAATGTGAATTATTTTGGATAGGTATGGCTATGGTATAGCTCTAGACCGCTATAGTTCCACATCTGGTATTCCGATCTTCCAAAATTCTAGCCTATAAGTTGCCAAGGACTAATAGCTTATAACAAAAAAAGTTTCATCAAAATCCATCTAGTAGTTTTTGCGTGAAAGCCAGACAACAGACAGACAGACAGACAGACAAAAATTTCAAAATGTTTTTTTTTGGCTTGTATTACTTGTATGGAGATCCTTAGAAGTATTTTTTTAACTTATTATTAAATGTACAGAATTGAACTCTTCTACAGTTTTATTAAATGTACTTGTATGTATTACTTGTATGGAGATCCTTAGGAGTATTTTTTTAACTTATTATTAAATGTACAGAATTGAACTCTTCTACAGTTTTATTATATGTATAGATAGATTAAGATTTGTTTTCTTCGATATGACAATGTTACTACCTAATTATTTATAATACTTATGTTGTGCTTTTCTTTATTTACAGGTACAGGATCGTTCATTTTTCACTGCAGATTTTTAAAAGGTACAAAATTACTATCTAAGAATTCCAATTAAAATAATAAACTGCAAATACTTTAAGAAAATTATTTTTAAAACAACTTTTATAAAGAACACGTCACTATTCATCGCCAACAATGTGCGAACTTAAAATCCGAAGTTGCATCAAAAAAATCGTTGAACTTTTACACAAAAGCTCTCAGGTAAAGTTCACGAATAGGTAGTTCCGCCTATAGAAAGGCACAGTCTTATCCGTAATGAGACCAAAATAGTTCAACGCCGCGAGTGCGAAAGAGACAGACGTATGCAGCTCACTTGCTATCCTGCAAAGCTTAGCGCTCAGCTGTCTGCCCGGAGCGGTGATGTTTGAAACACGGGACAGGCGGAGCTTAGCCACAAATCACTCAATGTCACATTTTGACATTTGAGATATTAGGTCTTTTTTTATAACACCGCCATCTCTTATTTTAGTACGTAAGATATCGTCACTTTTTAAAATTATCAGAGAAATAATAACGATTTTTTTATTGCATTTGAATAGTTTGAAATTCGAAAGACAATAAGTTTCGATGTAATAAAGTTAACTGGCCACTAAGAATTCACACGCCTCATCACAACAGCAATAAAGTTTACGATGTCGTTGTCGCTCCCAATTTCAAATTTCGAACACAACGATACGAAGTAGGTAGGCATGGGCTTTAAATAAAAATTAAAAGTTACACTGTCCAGTTTAGTAAGAGCCGTTTAATTTTGGTGAAAATATTCTAAATTGGATATCATAAATTGGTTTGGGTGAGGTCTTTTAAAAATGGTCGGTCATGGTTCAAGGAAGCGCTCTCAAATTGGTTCAAATGAGGCCATAAACGTCCCACAGAGTGACGTCTCTATACTGTCTATTCTAATCATATTTTTACTTTTTATTGGCCCATAAATCATATTATAGAAGTAACAAATGCCGACTCTAATGTTAAATCAGATTCTTGGCTTCAAATAAAAGTTTTTAAAATACTTACATTTAAAACTTCTTTACTAATATTATAAATGCGAAACTAACTCTGTCTGTCTGTGACGTTATCACGGCCAAACTGCTAGGCCGATTATCATGAAATTTCATATAGAGATAGTTTAAAGTCTTAGGATGAACATAGGCTTTATTAAAAAAATAACAGGAATTTCAATATTTAACGATAAAGTTGACAAAAATCGATCTTCTGAATCTACGCGGACCAAGTCGCGGGAAAAAGCATAAATACATATTTTTCAAACCAGGTTGTCTGGAAGAGATCGCTTGTAGCGATAAGGCCGCCCATTGTAAATTTTATGTTTGTTGTTACCTATCATTTGTTTTCTTTGCGTGCAATAAAGAGTTTATCTATCTATTTTTTTAGTTGAGTTTAGAACTTACAATGTTACTAACTAGTTTTAGGTTCCGAAGTCATATTCTGTAACTGCTATCGACAGAGTAACTAAACTTATGTGTTGCAAATCAACTAGATACGTTCGGGTTCTAACGAACTGAACTTTTCTTATTACCGATCTGGAATGCCGCCAACGGAGCATTAGCACGAACTTCTCCTTGGATTTAGACTTCAAAGTTAAAGTTAGGTATTAGATTCAAGGTCCATAGATACGTTAGGGTCGATTTCAAACGTTTTTACAAGCTTTTATTTAACTTGCACTGTTTGTTTTTTTGTTTGTAAGTTGTCCGTCAATATTTGCAAACAATTTTTGAACCATTTGTTGATACTTATATCTGATTGAGCTAAAACTTTGCATACACCTTTAGTTCTGATAATAATACAATAATTGATAGCGAGCTGATCTAATGATAGAGTCAAGAGGTGTTCAATGTACACTTTGAACGAAACTTCTTATTAAATAGTTCGATTAAGTAAAAACTTTTCATACTTGTCAGTTCCAATGACAATGTAATATTATGTGACAGGTGACGCGCTGCTCTGATTTATAGCTGAAAGGAGGATTTTACAAAAGTTTGTCTTGAAAAAATATTTTACAACAGAAAACTTATTAAATCATTTCTATAAGAAAAAGTCAGTTAAAACAATAGCTAACGATACTCATTAGTTCCAATTGTGCAATTAAGTATGACACAGTAAAACTTTTTTTAAAGAGACAATAGAATTTAATACAATGTCAAAGTACAAACGATTATGGGTTTACAAAAAATCTAGTCGTAACATGTGGCTTGCAATGTTTATTCTGAAATTACGCAAAATGTCCAAACAATTCCTGGCATGAAACAATAACGCAAGCTTTTGTTTACATAATTAATTCTTAGACGAAACCAGAAAAGTTCAAGAACTTTCATTAAGAGGTTACACTAATTTAGACTTTAACGTGAAAGGAATAAGAGCGATCGTTTTTTTATGAAATATTAGCTTTAGCGTGGACACAACAGCATCACCACCAATAACGCAAGCTTTTGTTTGCATTATTAATTCTTGGACGAAACTCGAAAAGTTAGACCACTGTCCCGTTATGTCGTAAACGCAGCGAGCTCCAGAATACGGTTGCATCTTACAAACTCAATTCGACTAGTCCGTATTTTGTACGAAATACGGTTCATTTTGGCTATGATAATAAATAAAATATTTTATTAGCTAAATTAGAATTTTTGTTTAGCATTTTAATTTTTACGCGGTTTTGTTCACATATTTTGAAATCGTAATTTTGTTAAAAATACCTAATTGCCTAATTTAAATTGTGTTTTCAAAATTTAGATTTTCTTGTACGATTGCATAGCCATTTAAGTACAATTTTATTATAAAATTATATTTGAACATTTGATAATCTGTTCTGATCACCAGGCGCTATAATCCTTAAACATACTTAAGAATGTTGTCAGAGGCACGTCCAAACCTCACATTTGGCACATGGCCACATATGTTAGCATTTCATATGTACAAAGTTTCAAGTCCATAGCAGATTTTTTTAGGTATCTTACCATTTTTTTTCTTGGTTACGTAGGTGTAAAACCCAACCTTAGGGTGTACACACACATCTGATGAACGTTCCTAATATAGTCGTCCCCCGTCGCGCTAAGACACCTTGATAGATGGTCACTTTATTGAAAACCAATATCTAGGTGGCATGGCCTCTGGTCACGCGAGTATTAATAAGATTACCGTATGTGGGGGGTTCCCCTGATTAAATCATTGGGATTATATACTTACAAGCTATGGATCGAGTTCGCTAAATTGAGTTGGGTACCTCAGTTTTTCTATGCAAATTTCAACCTTATTGAAAAAGTGTATGAAGTGAGAATCGTTGTATGAGATTTAAAAAATATTTTTTTGTCCTTTTATTTGGTCGAGTGTACGAAGTGAAAATAACCCACTTTATAAATGAAGCTAGTCGCTTGTAGAAACAGATATAACGTCAAAGGATAAATTTTATGTTTTCATTCTCAATATTACAAAAAGAAATGATACAAAGTATAGATAATCCCACCAAAAACATTCTGTAAAAAACTAGCCAAGTCTCGATGGAGCTGCTTGTTTATCTCTAAAAAGTAATGAAATCTAGACAAAGTCGTGTCAAGTCTGAGGTTCTTTACTGCGATTTCTTTATTATTATAGAATGTTGTGTGACTTGGCCGTTGAACATTCTTTATACGTTAGTGGGTACAAGTCAATTTTGTTTAAAGAAAGAAAGAAAGAAAGAAAGAATAAATTTATTTTGTGTCAACATAATCTCTTAAAACTAAACAAGAAACACATATTGGTAACATTGACAACAAAATTGGTCACCACTCAGCTATATGCTGCAACAGCGAGAGCTATATTTGTTAAGCGAGATAATATCCAATACAGGTATTGGTAATTGGACGCTAGTGTCTTATTTTAGGCTGTTGTTGATCGTGCAACACATGCATTCAGCATTGACAATGCTGACTTCTGCTGTCTTCTTTTTGGAGCGTCAAATCGACCACCGATCTAACATAAAATAGACGTATTTTTTTTTCAGGCTCGCCTTTACATAAGTATTATTAAGCCTACAATTGACTGGTTATTGAATCAACGTTTTCTAAGTGGCAATTTTCCATCGTTAATGGGTAGCGGTTCTGGCGACAGATTGGTGCAATGGTGTCATGGAGCACCTGGTTTTGTACCCTTGTGTACTCTTCAACGGCCAAGTCACATAACATTCTATAATAATAAAGAAATCGCAGTAAAGAACCTCAGACTTGACACGACTTTGTCTAGATTTCATTACTTTTTAGAGATAAACAAGCAGCTCCATCGAGACTTGGCTAGTTTTTTACAGAATGTTTTTGGTGGGATTTCACTTCTTTTTGTAGAAACGTGAGCTTATTGATTTATTTTATTAGATTTTCTTATTTGACACAGTTTTTTTTCTTTTTATGAGTAGTTTTTTTATTATAAAAACAAATCGTAAGCGCGTTTAAAATACAGTCAGCGCCATCCAGCGACGTGTGGCGGGTATTACCGCCACTCTTAATTTTGAGCGAAATTAATATTTTAGTTTATTTAATTTGTTAATTTGTTTATTCAATTTGTGTAATGTTCGAGTAGAATAAAGTTAATCGTTCGACTATTTCTTCTTGTAAACTTGTAAGTATAAGTAAGTATAAAAGCCAGTCTAGTCTTATCCAGAGTTTTCCTTTAATTTTATTGCGTACTAGCAGTCCGCCCCGGCGTCGCACGGATGTAATAATGATATTATAGGTAATTTTTTTACACTTTGGGTTACATTATCGAATTTTTCATAAGGATCCCTAATAAAACTTTTAGTATCGCAGAATTTTTTTGTAGATATTGATGTCCTCTTTAAAACTGTAGTACATCACTTTGCTCTATTGTCAACAATTTCCGCAGAGTACGCGATATAAGGATTTTTTTGGGTTTTTTTCACACGTTTGGTTACATTATCGAAGTTTTCATACGGATCCCTAATAGTTAGACATATAGTATTGCATACTTTTTTGTAGATATTGATGTCCTCTTTAAAACTGTAGTACATTACTTTGCTCTATTGTCAATAATTTCCGCAGCAAACGCAATATAAGGATTTTTTTTTAATTTTTTTCACAATTTGGATTACATTATCGATGTTTTCATACGGATCCCTAATATTTTTGAAAATATACTATAGCCTATGTTCATCAGGGATAATGTAGGATTCTAATGGTGAAAGAATTTTTCAAATCGGTCCAGTAGTTGTATATTTTTTGTAAAGGCGGTATGTCGATCTCTAATAGTTTGGTTAGGCTTTTGTGTTTTCTTATCAGGGTCACCAGGTACTCCAGATCCTCGATTATCCTAGTTTTTATGGTTTTCCCTTTATGTGGCCATTAAACCCTAACTCTGTACCAAATTTCAGCTCTCTGAGTTTATGGGAAGTACTAGTTCTATTCTGATGATCATGAGTGAGTGAGTGAGTGAGTGAGTGAGTGAGTGTCTGTCTAAAATGCGAAACTTTGCTTTCGCTTAACTTCGTAACTAAATGACCTACAGACTTGAAATTTTGGATTTTAAGTATGTGATTATGGCTTACTGGATGACGAAAATTTCAGCGTTCTGGTCTTATCCAGAGGTTCTCAAATAGGGGCCTGAAAATGCGGCGAAATGGTTCCAGTAAAGGATGGTACGGCAGTGTTTGCTTCGCGCTCGACTTGGCGGGGGCACTGCCGTGCCCCCAAATTTCTTGGGACTGTTTTATTTTATGTAGTGTAACTATTACTGCCTTCACACATACACACACACAAATATTGCCTTCACACACACACACACACACACTATTATTGCCTTCAATTCAGCTCTTCGTAAAACGAAGCTGCAGTTGAAACTCTCTCTTTAAAAATTATTTAAGGGTAGGATACCTCAGAATTTATTTTAAAACGCAGTATAGAAAACCGATAAATGGCGGCTCCTTAGAAAAACAAAAGAGATTACTCATCCCGATGCTCGAACTCTATCTGAGAATTCCTCGGAGCAGCGGACCAACGCGCCTTGATGCGCGTAGCGTTGGCAAAAACATCTAAAAACGATTGAGAAAAAAAATAAAAAATAATAATATAAGTTTCCCCAATGCAAATTAAGCTGACGCTCCGTGGGTTCCGTAATCGTCGAATTGTGTGACTTCTAAGTCGTTCAACATTCTAAGTCACACAATTTTATCTGTGACTATATCTACATAATTGTAATATTGGAACTAAATAACAGAGTTGTTTGTAACAAACTGTGATGGAGTTATTGTTTATCAAAAACTATAAATGCCAAAAATTTAGATTAATTTTTGATCAAAATTATACAAAATCTTCTAGCTATTTCAAATATAATTCATGATAGATTGAAAAGATAACAGAGAAATAAAGTCGTAACATTTTTTATTTATTATAGAATCCTTAACGTTTTTGGTCATGAATAACTGTGTGAAGTTTACATAATTTATAGAAACAACAATTTATTTATAATAACTGGTGCAACAACCAAAAACAAACCTAACCCTTAAACAGCTGCCGAAAAACCAACACTTACTATACCTACCCTACGAGAAATCGTAAGACGGAGTACAGAGAAAGTTTGAGTGACGTACCCCCTCCAAGCGTCGGCGTCCCCCTAAGGATTTATGGCGCCATATTGGATTGGGACAAGATGACACGACGGCCGGGATAATTTGGGCAACGGTAACGCTATGACGGCGAAACGGCACTTTAATTATGATTCGGGTTTATATACACAGTTTAAGGATGCTCTTGAGATTATGTTGCTGTTTTGATAGTTTATTTTAATGTAATTTACTTACTTAATAACCTTTTTTTGCAATGTTATACTGAAGACCTAATACTGGGTGTTGGGCGAGTGACTTACTGAGACAAAAGAGGAGCGAACTCGATTGCCGCGAGAAAAATGTTTGAATGATCCACAAACATTTGTTCTTGGTGTTGTGAGACTTGTATATTCACGAATCCCAGTGAATCCTAGTTTAGAATCATCACTATTTATAAGAGTGAGGACTATTTAGAGAGACATAAAGTTCTGCTTTGTTAAGATCTTTTGTTTGGGTTTAATAATTTGCGTTTGCTCCAAGGTTTCCACGGAGAAGTTGCGGGTAAATGATAGTCTTACCTAACATATTTAGCTTGAGGTATTATATGTACTTGAGGTACAAATTAATATAATTTTTTTTCTTCTACACCCTAGAGTAAAAAAAGTACGTAATAAATCAAGCAGAAAGTATACGAGAATTTTGAGATGATCACTACGTACATAGTATAAAGCAAAGTCGCTTTCCGCTTCCCGCGTATGTATGTATGTTTGCTTATATCTTTAAAACTACACAACGGATTTTGATGCGGTTTTTTTTAATAGATAGAGTGATTCAGGAGGAAGGTTTATATGTATAATACATGCATAATATAGTAGAGAAACACTGATAATTTTAGAGGTTTCTAATGTGATGTCGTAAATAAACACATTTTTTTGCGCTTACATTGCAAATGCTGGCTGAACCCCACGAGATATATCAAAATAATGTACTACAGTATTGTACACCTTAAAAACGTCTACAAAAAAGTCCACGATGGTATTAGAAATGTCTTACGCACAGCGAAGCGGGCACGGGTCAGCTAGTAAAATATAATCAAAAGAGTTGACGATCACAATGATGTTGTAAATTGTAATCTCGCCTGATTCAGCGGGTTTTTTTAGCGATCAAGTTGACGATTGCTCATCAACTCAATCATCGAATAAATTATGTAATAATTATGCATTAATGTAATCGTAAAATTCCTTTTTACCTCGTGAATTAATCAACAAAGACAACATAAAAACTTGTCGTGAAGGACCTGTCAATTACATAAGCAAATTAGTTCTATCGTGTTTGTTTTTATGAATCCTAATGAAACCATAAACAACTAATAACATATTCATTGGGTTTTTGTTTTACCCTCAAACGATGGTAGCTAATTCATCGCCTGCGCAATAAATATCCTGGTTGCACGCACTCACGCGCACTGTCCATTTTGACGTGCGTGCGACGTGCCAAAGAATACTATTCTACGAATGGATTAAAATAGTTCGTGGAACAGTCAAACAGTTGTAATTTTACAGTGTAGTTTAGTAACGATGTTAAATACAAATATGAAACAATGAAATCTTACTAATAAATACTCGTAATTTCTTAAAAGATAGTAAGTATGTAAGGATGGTTTTTTTTTCAATCGCGATGAAACTTGGAACTAAACGTAGTTTCTTTTAATTTGGGAACCACACAACCGAAATTGCGTGTAGAAACTAGTTAAAAAATTACAATGAGCTTAGGTTGAAAACATGCATAGATAAAAAAAAACCGACAAGTGCGAGTCAGACTCGCGCACGAAGGGTTCCGTACCATTACTTATCAATTAAAAAATGGCAAAAAACACGTTTGTTGTATTGGAAGCCCACTTAAATATATATTTTATTCTGTTTTTAGTATTTGTTGTTATAGCAGCAATAGAAATACATACTCTGTGAAAATGTCAACTGTCTAGCTATCACGGTTCATGAGATACAGCCCTGTGACAGACAAACGGTAGGACGGACAGACGGACAGCGAAGTCTTAGTAATAGGGTCCCATTTTTACCCTTTGGGTACGGAACCCTAAAAAACAAAATTGTTTTAATTTAATTAGGTACAGTTATAAAACTTCTTTGCCAGGAAACCAACTGGTTGAGAAGAAAGTAGATCATTGGTAACAGACACACGTAAATCGTTTACAAATTGTAGATTTTGTGATAAGCTATCAAGACCACACTAATATTATAAATGTGAAAGTTAATAAGACAGATTATGACCTAGATTAAGACGAGTAATAAATGTTTTTGATGAATGCAAAATGAATGAAGTTTTTTCACGCAAAACATACAGTTTTGTTTTTATAAGACAAAGATAACTTAACGATATAATCTAATATCGCAGGTTCAATTGTCAGTAAAAAAAATCCACAGCATTTTCATTCGACGACAAAAAGGAGGTTCCCAAGTCGACGTGATTTTTCAGCAAATTTTCAGTGTTCACTAGTTTATTTTATCTCTTTCTTGCACCCCGCAATGACTATAGCAACGTTGGTTTTAGTCATAGCGAAAAGTACAAGCTAACTTGCAATTTTAAATATTTATATAAAATGTGCACTTCCACAAAACCAAAAGGAACACACCCTCAAATTTTCAAGTTACTAGGACTAGTGGTTTAGTTAGTTAGTAACGCAAGAGATTTATTTATTCGGATTCTCATCGTCCTTGTCCTATTAATAAAACCGAATATTAAACTTAACCGAAAGAACATACAGTCGCCTGCAATAAGATGTATCTATTCTAAAGTTTTCGGAATGATACCACTATACTTTTTATTAAAGTGTAGCTCAGCAAAAGCTCCTATGCTACCTAATTGTGTACCTTAAACTATGATGTGTGACTTTACGAGTTGTTGTACTGAAGCATCTATTCGAAAATCATGGAATGTAATCTTGTAAGCAACTGTACTAGACGAAAGAATGTTAAAATACAACGACGAAAGAATGCTGTCAGAACTAATTTCTATTCACGAAAGCCGCTGACAGAATAGCGATACGTTACCACATTGCTAGTTACCAAACTCTAGGGTGCGAATGGCGAATGTTGCAAAAACAGAAATCTCGTTAAGATGACAATTTATGGGTTGTTTTTGCTAAATGAAAATAGTCGCGGCCTGAAGGCGGACCATTTTGATTTTCTTAATGGAATCTCTTCGCTTAGGATTTCTGTCGGATGGTTTAAGATGTTCCGTTTACTCAAAAAAGCGATTTGTAAAAGCCTATTTTCTTTTCTCTGCGGAGTTTTCCCTAATCATTGTCATTGTGACTCCCGTCTTTTGTGTAAAGTCCGTATAAAAGCTCTTATTTATTTACTTTATATAAAAGAGCTGGTTTATAAACCTAATACTTACTATATTTTTTCCGCAATGACTATTCATTAAGTTGGAGGATACTAAACTATGCAAGAATATGCATGCTTTAAACAGGTATGTAAATGCATTTTGTTAACAAATTTACTCAAATAAATAATTAATGATACAGTCTACATAGAAAACAGATTGTACTTGTCCTTACACTGTTTCTTTCTAAATCATCTTGCATAAGGTCAATGCGTCAATGTTGAACGAATAGAAATTCGCCTTATGAAGAAGCATATCATATTTTTTTTGTTTGTTCTTTTGCGTTTATACATGTCCCAAATAGATAATCTTGTCAATCATACATTGCTGCAAAATCAGACCGATTACCACTACCGACTTTGATTGGTGGCCAGTATCCAGTATCACTATACCACCATTAGGGCAAGAAAGAAATACCATTGGTATTAGTTTTTGGTATTGGAAGGGAATAGATCACTCCACCAGTGCTCTCAATTCTTTTCGTATAATGATACAGTTGTGTTGTAGGTACCTACTGGAATATCGAGATAGAATAAGGTAATGGAGCAATGTAAGCATCTCGCTAATTAGCTGTCTCTCTCATTTCTTTGTTGAGTAAAAGCATCGTGGCATTGATACAAACTTTCTTTGTAACAAACCAACCAGTCGGAAGCGTTTCATGATTTATTACAAAGCAAATTTTTATTTCCATTTCTCCCCGCTCATTGTTTTTTATTATTATTTTTCCACAATTCCTCGCTTTTCAGTGGAAAAAGTCGCCGTGGAAAGTAGCTTTTGTTTTAGTGGAAATGGAAAATGGTGAGAAATAAAAGATCGCATATGTGTTGCAAGTTGGCTTGTACCTACTCGTATGAAGGCTGACCGGTTGGAAATGCTTTTAGATTATTGTCTTTTGTTTTACTTTTTCCCACTCTGTTGCCAAGCAGCTAGCTTGTCGTTTCTTGGTTCAAAGGGTGGCATTGAAACTACAAGAGCAGATACTTTAAGTTGATGTATCTGTACGCAATGAATTCCTAAGTTATAATTTAAATGGACTACTAGTATTTTAGTTATTGTCATGATTACAATACCGTACTATTAAAAAAACATATTTTATATGTGGTATTATGTAGGTATCTAGCATTTAAAGGGGAAACTTTAAAAAATAAAGATTTACTTACTAATTTAAGCGGCCTACTCTAATTTTATGTAGCTATTGGGCTTTCTATACTGACCGGTAGGACTAGTAGAAATATCAATAGAAAAAAGCTCGGCCAAAAACTAATCATGATTTATATTCTTCCCACAATTCTGATTTGTATCCCTTTTGGTAACAAAAAATATGTCCTCAAAGTGATGAGAAAAAGTGACTTCTATTGAGATTCCACATGCGGAAGCAGCTGCATAAGTATACAAAAACATTCTAAATCCATCGCCATTTTCCCAACACTGGATGCTACTTGCGTCCATTCAACCCCCCAGAGGTTTGAAAGCTTTGCCGGGCAAGTACCTAAACATTGGTCTTTTTGTCCCGTTTTCCTGTCACGCTTTCCATTTCGGGTGTTGGCGTCCCGCTCTAGCGAAGTATATAGAGATGGGTTAAAAGTTTTTTTTAATTATATCGATGAGGATTTTGAAGTAATCCTTGTGCTATTGAAATGTTTTAATACTCTATTACTGAAAATATCACGATTATGTTTTATTTTTTGAATCATAATACAAATTAATTGAAATTTATAGAGGTACAAGTAGAAATAAAGCTAAATAAATAATATATAAATATTGGCGGACTATACACACAGCCCCATCTAGCCACAAACTAAGCAAAGCTTGTACTATGGGAACCAGATAACTGATAGAATACTTATATACTTTTTTTTTTAATACATACTTAATATGCATATTAACACCCAGACACAGAAGAAACATCTATGTTCATCACACAAATATTTGCCCTGGGTGGGGATCGAACCCACAACCTACAGCGCAGAAGGCAGAGTTACTACCAACTGAGGCCTGTCAATCATGTTACTTTAAAAAATATTTAGAGTAATAATAATCACATAACATTCCAATATTTAGTTACTAAAACAATTAAAGAGACTTTTAAGACAAAACTATAATAGATAGGTATATAGATATATGATTTAGATAGCTAAGTGTAGTTTCAAAGTAGCGCCAAACACACGTCATTTCATTTTCTTTATTTTGTTTTGCTGCATCCCGCTGCTTCCGCGCCGCGGACACTTTTGGTTAGTTTGGTCTGTTTTCCGTCTAATAAATAATAAACATTTTTCTGTACCACACAACATTGTCACCAAATAGTAAGCTCGCATTTTCTTAGCAACATAATAAATGATAAATTGTCATTGGATTCAAAATACTTTCGTGTATTTCCCTCCTATTTATAAAATATACATTTATCAAACTCTACAGTTATGCAACCACAAATTCTAGTTCATTATGTATGCAGATGTATTATAATAAGAACATGATCGCAATTTAATATTCTATTAACCGATATTCAACTGTGTATTAGGCGGCTTTAGCAGATACTAATATCATTTTAATAAAATTAATAAGCATTTATATGGGATCGATAAATCTTTGCAGATGTAAGGGTGATTCTGTCAATAGATGATACGATTTTTCACTTATCAAAACGTTGGGCTTGGCACGCGTATAGTTTTATGTATTCCTGATAAATGGCCCCATTTAGTGATGCGACGCTATTGATATCGATTGTGAATGGTGAATGACTTGATTTATGCGATTACGTTTCCATGTAATTTCGCTTTACAAAACAAGTTTTTTTAAAATGCAATGTGTTGTCGATAAAATTCGATGATCCGTTGATGACGAATTTTTTACAATAAATTCCGCCTCGAACATAAATTTTATTACAATTGACAACAATACGTGAAATGTATCATCGAAACGAAATTTAAAATGCATTTGGATATTTTGCAAAGGATGAGCAGAAAGTTTGAAAAATTTACGTTCATCTTGCTCGTGATTCGCGAAAGAATCAATTTTATTGGTAAAACAAGCGGCGTCGGTGATTTATGTCCTTCGAACGTGGCCCCACGATAGCGTGTCACCGGCCGGCGTGTTCGCGCCTCGCTCTAGAATTTGCTAGAATATTCTTTTGTGTTTACAAGAGCGTACAAAAGCATTTGGCCAAATCGATTTTTTTGCAAAACCGCATAATATGCCCGTATGATTCCTAAAGTAGATTCGATGAAGTATTTTCTTATCGGTCACCGTCAAAATAGCAAGTTAAAAAAGAACGGTTTTCGGGTCAATGTCCAGGCATTTGCAGATGTTAGTTCGCATTTATGGCGTGTGGGTAGCTATCAAACGCCATTAGACATTTTAAATATTATATAGGAACAGAAAACACAAAGAGCCAGTTTGACCTTTAAGTCTGCATACAGATGTCGCGATTAGAATCCAAGCTAATGTACAAATGCACTAGAATACCATTCGAGTGTTTTAAAGTCTAAACTGTTGTAGCAGGTGTCTCGCTATTATCATAACCGCTGTTTTGCTAATCCTCACGTCAAACACGTTCACGCAATATTCGTCATTACAACGAATTATATCGACATACATCACTATTAATTTACACACTCGCTCATATTAGGTGTATTTTTTGATCATTTGTCATCATTAACGTGTTTTGCGTTTTCGAATGAGTCCTTGATGTTTGTTTGTAAAACACTTTGTTATTGATGGACTGTTTTATGGCTTCATAGTTTGCGTTCGTCACTTAAGTTTTTGCTGCGATGTACTTATTGTACATTTAAAGTCTTATGTTGGGTTGTAACTCAGGAATAATGAGAATGTTAACAAAGGTTACGCTTAAACGAACTAGTTTACGAAAGTTTATGTGAGAGAAAGTGTCTGTTCTTCCTTTCAAACAGTTCTTTAAAACATGGAAGAAATATTGAACTTTTATGCTTTTAATCACTTTTTTAGCTTAGACAAAGCTATATATAACGCGTCTTCAAGTTATGTGTTACACACATACAAGCTTCTATTAAATTGTGAATATTTTGTCAAATATTATGATGCTACTCAATTTGTGCTTAATCTCAATCAAAGTATAAACTAACTTTAATAGTTTAAGATGAGTGAACTACAGAATTGATACAATCTGATATTACTAAGCCTCATAACACAGTAGCAAGAATATCTCGTGAGAGTTCCGAGATACAAAGGATCACGTACACCAGATGATATTAAATGGAGCCAACTATGTTGTTTTCGTGACTAAGAGCTAAACACACTAGCATGGATATTGTAAATACGACCAGCTTTTGCTTAACTGAATAGCAATGAAAATAGTAAGCTACAAGTTAAACTAAATGTTAATATCATGATTATTTGAAAAGAGTAATCTTATGTCAACTTTAAAGTATTTTTATAGAGAAAAGAAATTTTTAAAGATCATCTAACTAGAATAAGACCTAAATAATTTACACTTGTATCTTTAGTCCATACTAAAGAAAATTTGGAGTCAACAACAACAAACAACTCAAGTCATTACTCAAGCAAACTGTAGGTTCACTTAAAAATCCCAAAATAGCACAATTAAATATTACAAAATAGAGATGAATAAATTACAATAGAGATAGTAGATATGAGAAAAAAAAAACAATAATGATAAGTCATAGGTATTTAATAAAATATGTAATGATTAAGTGGATACCTGAGTAAGTATGTATTACTTATGATAATCCAAAATAGATTAACAAGGTCAGGAAGAACAAAATGAAGTTATCTCAAAGTTTAGTCGGCTCCAACCCACACTTTACTTTAACGGATGTACGATTTAGATAAGATCTCAGAGCTCGAAAAATCAGCATTCGTTCTCATATTATATATTCATAATTAGTTTAATATTTCAATGAAATTGTATTTATGAGTTCCAACAACTGGTGGAAGCTTAGGCTATTATTTTTGACTAATATTTTTACCAAAGACTTAAAATGCCCAAGTGTAACTATATTTTAGTTCGTCTCAGCTTTCTGTTGTAAAAATAACAGTTACTAAATAGTTGCAAAGTTTCATTCTAATATTTCAATGCAACTTCACTATAAATGACTCTCTAATCAATGGCCAAACCTATACTAATAACCTAACATAATTGATACTTAAATTCAGCTCTATACGGGTTTGTTTCATTCCTAAGAATAAGGCAAGCGGTTTCAGCATGTGCATACATTCGAAGGCCCATTACTATTTTGAACCTAACACCAGCGGGTTATGGTTTATTTTATATTGCAACCTGATATGAAGTAGCACAGACCTGCTTCGGGAACTGTTTAAATCATGCGCATGAACTGAAAATAAACTGAGATCACTCCTCCGCGCGCCGTAAATTCACTGCTAATTTACAGCCCCTCAATGTTATAAATAAATAAATATTCCTTGCCACTACAACCGAACGCATTGTGTCAACACATTCTGCCACCGGTTGTATGTTGCTGTCATAACAGATCCTTCGTACTGAACTTAATGGATTGTTACAAAACTCTTCGCCTCTTATGCTTGCCTGGTAGCATTTTCCGATGTGCAACTAAAACTAAAACAATCGACAATAAAACACTTTGGAATATTTGATTTTAGTTTTTGTTCGTATCATCAGCTTTCAATAACAAATCATACAGTTCTAGAAATCTTTATCAAATATGAGTGATTTGCTCTTGAAAACAACGATTAATTGCGCCAGACATCTCTCATTCTGCATCTCGTCTGCGTCTCTCTCAATCTTCTCACGGACTCTCGTTTTAAAAACCAATCAATCATGAACATTGTAGCGCTGAGATCACACAAATTACTCTGCCACTCGGTGGCTGGTACCGCACGAAAGTTATTGAGTGCCAAGTGGAGTGAAGCAAGAGAACAGCCGCTGTAGTTTTGTGCCAGGGTTCGCCGCCGGGATTGTGGTGGCCATTGTAATACGAATTTACCGTCGCTTTCTATCTTTCTTGAAGCTGAAATTTTCAATTGTTATACCTGTTAGATATTTCTAGAAATGCAGGCTCTTTATCTCGGAAAAATGCTTAATAGTGTAACCAAAATTTAAAAAATACTCACCATTCAATTTATATTCACCAAGAATTGATCTCTTTTTGAGTAACAAACATACTTTAGGACACCCAGTAGACGGACAACTCTGGTACAACGATTAAAATGTATTGCTATCGCGGTGTCTAGTGACGTGTCGCGTATTTTCGTTCATTAGTTTTTCTATCGACGCAACGAGTGTCTTTTGCGAAACTTATGGTATGGACGATGTTCTGCGGCGCATTTTATTGCTTATTTATACGCACCTGCACAATTACCTTCCTTTCTTGCTTGGCTTAATGTCATTCTTTCACCTCATAAGTTTCTATTAGTCGTTACTCACATTCTAAGTCTCAAAGGTGACAATTAGTTCACTTTTTGCTGTAACCATAGAATTATGAGAAAATACCCTATTTAGTACTTCTGATGGAATATTCCGTTGCTTATGCAAGCAATAAACCCCATCTTATTAACACTTTAAGTGTCAGTGATTGATTCCTTTCAACATAATTGAGCAATTCGCATAAAAAGACAATGATGAATGAATTAATAGTTTGCTTGTTACTTATTTTTTCGATGTTCCGCGGTCCATTAGTTTTGCTATTTCTCAAATTATTCCACAACCAATTAGCTATCCTGAATCTAAAATAAGAAACTGTACTACGTCATCGGTTCATGGTCGTCTTTTCATAAAATAAATATCGATTAAATTATAAAACACAAAAGCTTTTCAGCTGCAATCTAGTGATACAAAACATAGTAGATTGTTTTGTAATGAATCAGTTATTGACATCGACAAAACTTTATATCGAGAGATTGACGTTATCCATCACTATTGATATTCAGCGAAGTGCGACGGTTGCCAGAGGGCGGGGCCTGTATGGTGCCAACTATGGCGAGCGCGTTAATGTAACATCAATGCTCATGCGTTTTTATTGTTCTCTGCGCAAGATTCACCCGGCTATCAGCTCGGTCATGCCACACACAGTGAACCAAAGGTGCATAAACCTAGATTGCGATTCGAATTGGTATGCCGCCGCGTCTCTAAGTATTTACTTAGCGTTTTGGCTGAAGTGAATTTTTAAATACCATTCACTTGTTTATTAATGAGACACATTCGCAAGACATAGCCAGACTTCGCAATGATATGATTGGATCGCACTTGATTTACATCTGACACCAGATAGTAATTGCTTCAATTAAAATCAGTCGAAATCTTCACGGTTAAATAGAGAATCGATCTAGTTACTCGGTTCGAATAGAAAGCGTCTCAAATCACATGAAACCGAATCGAGATCTGTTAACATCCGCAACACATACATAAGCAATACGTACATGTGAGAAGGGCTCGTCATGTTTTATTTATCCGCGGCCGACTGGTAATAGAGTCGTGCCGTGAGAAGCGGCCGCAGCGTTTTTTGCTCAAAGTAAGCCCCGACATGTATTGAGACGTCTCTGGATGCTGATGTCTTGTTGCCTGTCTTCTATGCTTTCGACATGACGGCATTTATTTTTAAATAATATGCCTAGCGCGAAAAGCACACAAGAACTCCGGTTTATACGATGGCACCTCGAGCAAAAACGCGTCAGCATTTTTCATGAATCCAGACAGCTGCAAGTGGATATTAAAAATCCATTCATCACGGCACGCTAAAGCAAAAAATAAGAATTCAGATTCACACTCGAACACGGAGAGTGGGAAATCTGGAGAGACGAGGTGGTATTTTCCGTCGAGGCACCCCCACCCGCCGCGATCCGTCAGGCGGGAGGGCGGGACCTCCCTTTTGACAGGAAATGATTGTCTAATATTAGCTTTGTTATAAGGTCCCTCTTCAGGGATTCAAGAGCGCCTTTTTGGAAGATGCTTTCGATATATTCTTGTGAAAGATCTGGGAATTTATCTTCACCGGTACACGCAGTTAACCATGTGCCTGGGAATTTTACTAAATAGACTAAGAAAACAGTTTGAAATGCTATCAGTTGGTGGTCTTTAAATTGATGGAAATTATGTTTATTCTTTAGTTATGCTAATCACAATCATTATGCTGACAAAACAACCTAAAATTATGTGTGCATAATTTACAGTTCCGAACTCCACTTATTAAAATAAACTGTTAGAACTTGTTAGTGAAAATATGCTAGATAGATTTAGCAAGATATAAATATTGGTGAGGTTGACTCACGCCCGCGATGTTTTAAATTAGTAATCTATAAATTATAGCAAGAATTTCAGGTCATCGACCTTCCATCTACACAGTGAAAATTCTAAATACCCCCTCGCATTAAAAAAAAAATTAAACGACCAGTGATTTAGCTGCTGTAAAGCTTTGGATTTAATCTGAAATTTATTAGAAACTTTTCTATTTCAGCTCGATTTTCTGACAATCTTTAGTGGACTATGAATATGTCTGAAACGTTGGTTTTACTGACAGATTTGTGTCTTACAAATGAATAGCCGGGAAGACTATTTTTTTAATGGTCTATTGATAGATTTAGTTTTATGTTCGAATGTAACATTTATATTTTTCAGTGTAAGCTACGATTTTTGCGATTCAAAAACGTGTTACTCCAAATTATTGGGACAATTGAATTAAATAAAAAAAGACGAAACATTACGGATCGACATGCTTACATGTTTTTTAACAAATAACGAGACTTGTAATCATAATCGTACTCACATGTTCTACCTCATTAACAGTTACTACATTACTGTTCAGTCAGCAAACACGAAAATAAACGACACAAAATCACGTGGTCAACTATTTTAAGCAGAAAATGGTAACTAAAATTCCTTAATCCGCATTCAAACAAAAACAAACGAGAAATTAAATCATCAATATCGCATCGGCCGTCACCGCGAGATATTTTTGTCGATGCAGCAATAAAGCGAATTCCGCATATTGCGCGATTTCATTCGTAGATAACAGAAGTAATGGGGTTCAAAAATGAAATTAATTCCAGGTTGATGATTTTAAATTGAAAAGTCACATCGGGCCGGGCCATAATTCATGATCCTGAAACGTGTCCGGGCGGCTGTGTCGGACGCAGAGAGCAGGGTTGCCAACAACGGTTTATTTTTGTTTATTGTGTGTTGTTGTTCACGGGGAAATGTAGTTTTAGAATTCGGTTTGCAGTGACTGCTGGGAAATTATAGCGAATTTCGTCGGATCTGATTAGGCGACAGATTTAGATGTTGAACGAAAGTGATTTTGTTCTATGTTAAAAATCACAGTAATATAATGTTGTAAATGAAAAAGTATGTTTGTTTTTTACTCAATAATATCGTAACGGCTGAAATTATCAATTTTGGTAGATACTTACATAGATAGATTAGAACTTGTCATTTAAAAAATAGTTTTTATCCAGCGAGCGAAACCGTGGGCTTAAGCCTTAAGAAAAATTAATATTTTTTACATCAAAATAGACTCATAGTTACCCTACGAATTTAAACATATTTTGAAACAATAAAACATTTTTGTCAAAATGGTCCAAGCCAATTGTTACTTTTAGTAATCCCTCGTATGATGTATGCGGCTCATTTAAATACTCCTTTATCAACCACAATAAACGCGACACGTCTAAGCCTAACCGTCATAATTTTAAAATATTAATTACAATAAAAAAATGCAAATATTTACATGTAGCTCTTTGTGTAACCTCTTTCTCATTAAGGGTGGATAAGGTAACTTCGTAATGTCACCAGTACTTTTTATATAATAACAATAACAAAAAGTTTATGCTAAAATTTTACTTACGCCGTATCGTTTACAGACAGAGAGAGAGAGAGGAGAATTATGAACATCATACCTTTCATTTAGATATTTTTTTTACGGTATACCAAACTTAATGTTGTCATGGATATTAAGTACTTGGTGGACCTACCACGCTTGGCAATCGTGAGCTATCGCTCAAAAGTCGTAACCTACATTTTCAAACTGTCATAATCAGATTGACAGTTCGCCTTCCGTGTCAACCCTAGTGAGCTCATTGTCGTACAGTCCTTTGTCGGAGGTCTCTTCCGCTTCACCAGGCGAGATATCTGCGGAGGTGGCGCCCCCATCCGAATATTCATGAACATAACGTGTTATTTACATATTTCTAGCTTAATTTCATGCAAACCCCTTTTGTTGTAGACGCTTATATTAACCAGAAGTGATGCGGTTGCAACGGTGTAAGTTTTGATTGCCTAAAGAGCTAATGCGGTTTCTGCGAGCTGTGTCGGCAATGTTTGGACGAGCCTCTGGCTAAACCCCGTTAGGCATATTCTGAGCACCTGAAGATCTAAGAGGATGTCTACCGTACTTAGGAATTACAGTCGCGATCCTGTTTCTTTTCGCGCGTGAATCGTGCAACAATTATTTATTCTATTCAAAATTCAAATTCAAATTCCAAAATCATTTATTTTAATAAAATCACAAGGATCACTTTGAAACGTCTTAGGAACCAGGTGAAGCTACAGATTCCACGCGATCAAGCCTAGGCTTGTTCGCGTGGAATCTATCATGCAACAAACAATCAGTGCAATCATCAATCTATCAGGCAACAAACAGATTCCACGCGAACAAGCCTAGGCTTGGTCGCGTGGAATCTGTTTGTTGCCTGATTCTTCTGAATCAAGCAACAAACACGGACTGGGGTCTATCTTTTTTTTTAATGATCCTTTCTTTAATGCTATGTAGAGCTCCAGTGTGGTGCCAATCGAACAAGGTGAAGGCACAAACAATAATAATAATTAAAAGTACTATTCCAGTACGTACAACAATAAAAAAATAACTAAAGAGCTTCAGTACAAACTCAAAAAGCAGCACACGCTACACTTGATTTAGAAATAAAACCTAAAGATAAAATAACTATTTCATTCATATTAAAAAAATGTATGTACGTATTAATATTGTAATTAGCAGCGGTAAAGAGAAAACCAATTTGCTTTGTTATAAGCTGCGACAGGTTTATACGGGACCATAACTATTTCCACACCCAGTCTTAATTTTTAGGGTTCCGTACCCAAAGGGTAAAAACGGGACCCTATTACTAAGACTTCGCTGTCCGTCTGTCCGTCTGACTGTCACTGGGCTGTATTTCATGAACCGTGATAGCTAGACAGTTGAAATTTTTACAGATGATGTATTTCTATTATTGCCACTATAACAACAAATACTAAAAACAGAGTAAAATTAATATTTAAGTGGGGCTGCCATACAACAAACGTGTTTTTTGGCGTTTTTTTATAGTTAACTAGCGATCCGCCCTGGCTTCGCACGGGTAGCATGTTATTATACATATAAACCTTCCTCCTGAATCACAATATCTATTAAAAAAAACTGCATCAAAATCCGTTGTGTAGTTTTAAAGATATAAGCAAACATACATACAGACATACAGACGCGGGAAGCGGAAAGCGACTTTGCTTTATACTATGTGATGATATGGAACCCTTCGTGCGCGAGTCCAACTCACACTTGGCCGGTTTTTTCAGACTTTCTCAGTTTTATTTGATTTTCTAATTACTGACTTCAAACTTCATGTGATGAAGAATAGCCAGTAAAAAGAAGGATTCAATAACTGACAAAATTAAGTTAAGTCAAATGGTAGTATGCATACAGGATATACTGCAGGATACAAAATAATAAAGATACAAGTACAGTTAGTAGAGTTAAGGCGCTCCCAGTCGACGATTGTTTTTGTTCGAAATGAAAAAATAAATACTTGTGAACAAGCCACATCTCCTATTTTATAATGTATAGTATATGTGAATAAAGATGTACCCATCTTTAATTACTTCGATAAATAATCCTACCGACCGCTGCAATGACGACAAACACACGTCTACGCGTGGTCCGCCTTAGCTTTTCGAATAAATTAATGATATAAATTATGTATAATTACATAACAAAAATCTATTCTAATAGAAATCTAGATCTACATATTACCTATCTTTAACAATAAATTACAAGTTGATTTTAATAGTAGGTATATAAAATATTTCGATCATAAATTCTAAAACGTATCATTTTGAAATAATATCTTTATCGTGAAAAGTTTCTGTTATTATGTTTTCAGCTTAATAGAAATCTAGTTAGGAACCTGAAGTAATAAACTTATAAAAATAGGAGATGTGGCTTGTTCAGAAGTATTTCTTTTTTCGTTTCGAAAAAGAGCAATCAGCGACTGGGAGCCCCTTAATGTTAATGAATAAAGTCGAAGTTATTATTATTATATTTGAACCTAGTAAGAATAAATTTTCGTAAATTCAAACTCAAATTCACTTTACTCAGTAAAATATCTGTCATATCGCTTACTTTTTACTAATATTTTTAATGGTATAACGGTTTCAACCGGTTATGTCAACGTCAAAATGACATGAGAAGCTCAACATCTTAGTTTTACAAATGTAGCTGCAATAAAGAGGTTTATTATGCTACAGGAATGCTGGGTTATAAACCACTCTTAGACAAAAAACTTCTAAAAAAGCTCTTTCTTAACGTTAGAAATTGGCAGATTTAATAGATTTCAAATGTTTAGGCTTTGTTCGGACTATTTAGTAGATGGTTTAAGTGAAGTTTGCACAAAATAGGTAGAGCGGTTCTTCATTTATAACATTTTTTGTAACAAATGAATGGCGGATCATTTATTTTGTAAATGGGGATTTTGCTGTCAATCAATCAATTATTGAAATATGACAGGACAACGTCTGTCACGGGTCGGCTAGTATACTATATAGTAGATTATGGTGTTGATCAGAAAGTTTTAAAGTTTTGGAGCTTTTGGTTGAAATCATGCTAATTATTATGGTATGTGGACTCTTTGTTGCTCAGCTGCTTTTGTTTAGCGAATTGTTTAAAAGTAAGTTTTTATATGTAAATGCAGCTTGGTGGCAGGTCTCATGTATAATGCAACCGCTTGTCATGAACATTTGTCGGTCGCACTATTTCAGACAACTGTAGGTATTTTTAGTAACTCGTAGCAAGGGAAATATTTGCGCATTCTGCCATTTTTGTTGGAAAATATAATGGCCAAAAAATTATTCTTCTACAGTGATTTTATTGCAGAGAAAGCATAAACATATTTACTTTTTAATAAAAAACCCGATAGACGTTGTTCTTGTCCAAATTTATATAATCCTATAGAAAAAGCACTTAGTTTTCCGAATTTTACGATTTTATCTTGATGACACACAACCAAAAAATAGCCAAACTGGTATAGCTTTTTTTGAGTTTTCGCTAGACAAACAGCATTTGTTTATATAATATTTACTGATAGGTATAGATAGAAGATAGATGTAGTCTCATTCAATAATTAAACTACTCAAATAAAAGTTAATAACTTAAAAAATATTATAAATGAAACTGTCTCAGCTTTAATGAGCTGTAATTAAATAGCTTCCAGGGAAGTTTAATTTTACTTTAGATGGCTTAATAAACTTAGTGGCGTTGAAAAAGCCAAACATGTTAATCCAACTAATTATTTTATGGGTAAATTAGAAAAGCACCGTAAATCATCACATCCTCAGTTCTCTGACGTTCTATGTATAGCTCGAGGCTTTCAAGGAAACAATAGCTCTGTTTGTCCTTATCTAGAAAGTCAACTGTAAGCTAGTTAGAGAGAGAAAGCACTATCCGTGGTCGCATTCCCGAAAAAGAGGCCGTAATTTGCCTGCACGAAAATTTGATAATAAATCATCATAGTTCTAGACGGAGTACGTAAAAAAATAAACCAATTTGGAAAGTGAATAAGGCACGGCGTACCGCTCGCCCTGTTATTAGAACAATTATGTTATTATGTTCGCCGTATCTAATCTGAAAAACTAAATTGGAGTCGGGCCGCTGCCGGCGAATGCCCGATAGGTTCAATCATTTCGACTTTTGGGTCGCACGAAATTTGTTGCGGAAGCAATAAGAAACACGAAAATTCCAAACGAAATAGTCACAAATTATACTTTGGATGTATGCGAGCGAATCGATCGAACGCCAAAAAAAAAACCCCCGACATAATATTTCGAGACCCCATTTTGCTACGGTCCATAGTTTAGTACAAATTAAAAAAGGGTGCACTATTACAGTACATATTTTAAAGTTCACATTTTATAAACAGTCCCGCGTCGCCCTTTTGATATCCCTCACTTTACTCATATATCATTCAATATGACCATAATTGAAGTGATGGGACCGCCTTCATTTGAATAAAACGCTTATTTCCAAAGTAAAAGAGTCCATAATAGTCTGCAGATAAACACTTAGAAACATCGAATGAGCGATTGCCTCTTTCACAATTTGTTGCTTTAGCAAAATCGTGAAACTGGTTTTTCTCGTGTAACCTACGGACGATTTGTGTTTTCGTTTCAAAACACCGCTTCAAACTCGACGTCCCTTTGTGTTATCAAAGTATCAAATATGAATACCAAATAAGGGTTGGGACAAAAGAAAATCTGACAACTTTTTTAATTTATGTGCAAACGAGTACATGAAAACATAATAATAGGAGCATGTTTGGTAAATATATTAATGTAATAATTATTCGAGGGCGTACAGAAAGCTGTCGGTTATTTTTCTAAAATTTCACGGTAGATACATCATTCAGCCTCGTGGAGTATAACATCTTCATCGGAAGGTCGAGTAGTATATTGTTGATTTGATACCATGAAATGCAAATGCTAAGCTCTTTCAACCGATTAAAAAAGGAGGTTCCTAATTCGACGCGTACACTCTTTAATTTTTTGTTGCTTTTATTTATGTATGACCGCGTATATCTGATCCGATTTAGATGTTTTATATTTTTATTGTGCAAAGAAAAGTCTAAAGTTTGTCCTATTTAAAAATATGTATATCTCTCTATCTATCTATCTAGCGTCTCTTGACTTTATCAATTGGTCGAAAAAATCGTTTTTCGTTTTAGTTTTAGTTTTCGTTTTAGTTTTTAAACGTTATTATTGTTAAGTCGTTTTGATGATAGAGTTAAAAACACATTATGTTTTAAAATATATATTTATAAATATTTAAAATATAACGATAATCTTAATTAATCAAACTAATATTATTAATTCGAATGTTTGTGAGGATGGATGAACGTATGGATGTATGTAAGTATGTTTCCTCTAGGCCTACTAGGCTACTTTTATCTTGGTATATAGCGGTAGAAGCCGCGGGCGGAAGCTAGTATGTTTATATTGCTCTTACTTCCCGGCATGCCGTTGAAAACATTCACCTCCATGTTTATAAATTTAATCTAATATTTATTTTTAAACTGGCGCGTCGGACTGATAGTAAAATGCAATAACTCATTAATTTATTCATTCCATTCAACTTTTGTTTACGAAATGCATTGGGAACTTTTATCATATTAATTATTGTTTTTAATAGTTAACTAATATTAATAAATTACGGATTGCTATGGAAAATAATTATTCTATCGCGGTGAAAGTTCAGTAATGAGAAATAATTAATTACAAACTTGCAAATGGATTTAAATAACAAATAGGTTTATAATCTAGTTTTAAGACTATTAAATTATAAAGCGCAATAAAACACTCGCAAAATAATAATATTATTTAAAAATAATCTCCAAGTAGTATTCTCAATGAAGATAAAGATACTTTTATTCCGTTACAAACTTCATCTAGCAATACTAAACATCAGATTTAGAATTAACACCATACCATAATATGGAATGCATAGATTCTATAATAGTCACTATGAAATAAGTATTCTCTAAATTCGATCGATGTTCAAAGATCGATTTTTACAAAATCTACCCAAACTATGAGAACCTAATGAAACTGAGGATTTATACTTCTCTCCATTAGTTGAAACTTAAACACTACTCCTAATTCGATTCTGCATTCAACAAAAACATTTATTACTCGTCTTAACTTATTTTATTTATAATAAAAGAGCTTATTGTTTTGGCTTTGAGTAAATTAATGGAAAACACGTTGTAGTATCCAGTTTGAAAGGTAGTAGAACTGTTCCGTTCACTGGAATGAGGAGGAATGATGTGTGATAGAAATGCCGGTACCTAACTAACGTAATGTTGTAATGCTATTGTGTTCCTATTGAAAGGGAAATAAAGTGATACTTTTTTTCTTATACCCAAACGATACCTAATCTTCAATTGGATAATCAGAATGAACTTGACCAACAGAACAGCCAACAGAATCTCTATTCATAGCTGCATTGACTGACACAGTTATCATCATTCTTCTGACCCTGCCACTGTACATTTTAAATAGTAGCGCAACACTTTTTTAATACAAATACATACAGTTTTTTACTATTTCATTTTAATAATACTTCAAAATGTATGAAAAGAAGAGAGGGAGAGTTCTTTGTTCTGCAGTGAAATTATACAGGTTAAAAATAAATAAATAAATGTAAATACTTTTTTGTTAGATTCAACTAAACTTTCCCAAATACAACTGTAATGGCTACATTCAATTAGGTAAATATAATGTTAATTTATGAACCGATTTTTTGAATTCAAAATAGGTATAATTTTACTACATAATTAATTTTATCTTAGATTAACCTACCCCACACTACACTACCCCAAAGCAAACTACGAAGGATTAACATTACATTGCTGTATCCGAGTTTATTATCTTCACTTATATAAATACGAGTAAATTATATTCTATGCCAAAAACAAAATGGTTAACCATTAATGTTAACCAGGTACCAGTTAGTCTTCTTATTTTTCCCGTGTTTTGTAAATAACACTCTATTAAAAAACTTTTCTTCGAGATGAAACACTGTTTCGATTTTACTTTGTCCCTTTGATATCTTCAATACGTATGCAGATAATAAAAGCCACAGTTCAAAGATTAAAGAAGGCAACGACTTTTTGAAAATATTATTTCCTGATTTCAGACAACAAAATATTTTATAACAGTCACATTGTTGTTTACTATTTTTTGTGTATTGATAACTATTATCTCTTGAAAATCTATACATATAATAAAACAGTAGAAGAGATCAATTCTGTACATTGAATAAAATCTAAAAAAAATACTCCTAGGGGTCTTCATACAAGTAACAGAGGCCAAAAAAAAACAGTTTAAAATTTTTGTCTGTCTGTCTGTCTGTCTGTTGTCTGGCTTTCACGCAAAAACTACTGGACGGATTTTGATGAAACTTTTTTTATTATATAGCTATTAGTCCTAGGCAACTTATAAGCTATAATTTTGGAAGATCGGAATACCAGATGTGGAACTATAGAGGTCTGGGTTTGGGTAATCTATATGAGATATAAATATACTGCTTTAGGCAAAGTTTGTCAACATGCTGTCGACATACGGAAGAAAAGGAATAAAATAAAACTGGCCAAGCGCGAGTAGGACTCGCGCACGAAGGGTTCCGTACATCCGTACGTCTATAATAAAACGGCAAAAAAACACGTTTGTTGTACACTTAAATATTTATTTTATTCTATTTTTTGTATTTTTTGTTATAGCGGCACTGTGTATCACTACATAGTATAAAGCAAAGTCGCTTTCCGCTTCCCGCGTCTGTATGTATGTTTGCTTATATCTTTAAAACTACACAACGGATTTTGATGCCGTTTTTTTTAATAGATAGAGTGATTCAGGAGGAAGGTTTATATGTATAATAACATGCTACCCGTGCAAAGCCGGGGCGGGTCGCTAGTGTATAATATTACGTTTATTTATTGGACAGTTTAACATCCAAGATCGGCCTCACAGCTCAGTTGGTAATAGCTGTCTGCCGACTATGTTGTAGGTTGTAGGTTCGATTCCCACTCAGGACATTTATTTTTGTGATGTGAAGTGTATGTTCTATGTCTAATTAATGTGTTATAACGAGTACATTATAAGAATTTTCTACCAATCATCCTGTGATGATTTTAGAAATTTGAATTTTATGAAAAACCCTCTAATCTGATTTCGTTGGTATGTAAACATGGAACCACTTTGAAATCATTCTCTGAAAGATAGGTAACGGAAAAGACACTAATCTATATTATCTATATTATAGAGGCATTATTTGAAATAAACTTAACTAATTCATATAAAGTTTGTAGGATACATTATTTTATTGTTTTAGGTACACTGGCAATTGATAACTAACGTTTTTTTCTATTTTGTTTCAGGTAAGATAAATCGTTCTGAGAACTCACTCCCCAGTCCTCAGCAAACTCAAGAACCCCATCGCCATTTGTATGTGTGTAGTGATGATCCTTTGTGTTGACACGTGCTCGCACCGCGATTTGCAGTTCAATTGTGATTAGCATAAAGTCGTTTTTCAATTTCGCACGAACCCAACGGACGTACTGTGCGCACACGTGTCCATGTGCGTGTGTAAGTCGAAGTCGACAGTTGAAAATCTTACGCGTAAAATGAAGCTTCCACTCAAGTCGGCGGTAAGTTTTACAATACATAATAAAATCGAACGTTTACGAGGGTAGGTTGTAGGTAAAATTTGATAATGTTTAGATTTATTAATTTAATAATCTTGAAAGATTTTATATATAAAAATTTTCCACTTTTCGCACTCAATAATCATAAACTTGAAGCTAAAGATTAAAGGTAACATAAATATTAATAATATTGTAACAATAAAAGCTGAGTAACGTGTAGGTCGATTTGAATCGATAAAAATATAGAGTGACCATGAATATAGGAAAGACGTCTCGCCAGTTGAGTTCTACGGAAAGTGGTCCACTTGTCAGGTATAATAAATTTGTTGCTCATTAGGTAAATTGATAGAACATAAGTTTATCTCGTTACCTTCTGTTTCAGAAGATTTATTTGCACTAATTGATTACATAAAACTAATGTTTCTACATTTGTAAACACATTGTAAGTAGATGTGCCTGATGAACTCACTTGTCAAGATTATTATGTTAATCGGTTTAATAAGATGATTGTTTAGTTTAAATGCAAATTTGCTCCAATAGAGCGCAAAACATCTCTTCCCGGCGTTTTCCGATCCGTAGCACCGCGCTACATGCATTCACACGCATTCGGCTAATCTTTCATTGTGATCGGCCACATAGACACGCATATCCAGCCATTTTATAAAACCTACACGGGCCTCACTCCGTTCTGCAGTTAGGCATCATTTCGTCTGGCCGCGTTAAAAGCACGCTGCATGTTCGCACTCCCACCCGCCACAACACAAATGCGATTCATGTATGAATCATGAGCTTTGAATGTGCGGGTGCCCGTACGTTCGCGCTCCGCTGGAAACTGCCAGTGTGTTAGTGACCGTGCGGACACAAGCACGCGCGTGTGTGCGAGCTCACTCATGGCAGCGGACTATGACGGCTCGTAGATTTGACAGCTAGCTCAATGCGGGTTCAGACGTTCATTAAACGCCGACCGATGTAATTTTAGTGAAATACCTGATAGTTTATTTACGTTCGGAAATGACAATAGTGCAGTGACAACTACGCGATGTTGTGATAGTGAATTTGTAAGGACGTAATTTTTCGCGCGAACTTGAACTTGTGTTTCTGCGTTGGATTCTTACCAAATTACCGATTGATTTGTGACATGCTCGCTCTCAAGGATCGTTTATAATGTTTGCAATTAGATACGCCTCGTTTAAAATCAGTTCGAGGGGAAAGAAAGTGTACAAAAAACTGGAAAATAATTTGTGGTTGGCAATGAAATCACATATTTTAGCGAAACGCAAATGACAAACAATTCGGTATCTATGATAATTAAATAAAAAGACAAACTATAAAACAAGAATGATAATTAAGTGATATTAAAATGCTATAAGCATTTATTTTTATGGTTTTTCTATTGGTTTGATAATTGTAATAAAAAATAGGTAATAAAGACAGTGTACATAAATGCGAAACGAAACATTGGATTATCTTATTGGATATATTTTTGGTAAGTTTAAAAAGCATAGCATATTTTTCATTATTATCGAAATAATTTTGAGATACCGTTACAACTGTGTTCCTATGGGTTTTTATTTAAACATAAACTTAATGTTTTTGCAACGAATTTTTAGTTATTACAGAAAATAGCTCCTAGATAGCACATAACAACAATATTGTTCAAAAATATATTTTTACGCGAGTATTTCTCGAGTATAATGTAATTTTATTCAAGCTCTGACAAAGATTAAACCTAAATAATTAATTTATAAATCTTAAATGCAACGAATGGTTGGATTTATTGAGTTGATATACTTACTTATTGATATTATTTTAAATTTTAAATACTATTCGTATTATAAAGACAAAATATATATTTTTTGTTTGTATATAATAAAAAAATTAGTACTGAACCATTTTAAAAAATCGCCTATCATTAGCTACATTATCAGCGAGTAACATAAGTTAAATTTTATTAAAAAAAATAGATATCACTTCTAAAATGGCAACAAAGTAACTTAAGGTATCAATCTTAAATTTTCATTAGCACACTCGTGCGACACCAGTCGAAGCGGACCTCTAGTTTTTAAAAAAAACCTAATAATGCGGGATTTTTTAATGTTGTTTTTATTTTTAATAGCTAATACATTTAGATGACGATGATTTACCTTCCGCCAATTATACAGAAAATAAATAGGATCACGACAGTAATCCTATCCTTGAACATGTCCAAAGGGAGTAGTTAGAGGCACGTCACACACATTACATTTGGCACATGCCCACATTTTGCAATAATTAGCATTCCATACGTGACAGGTTGCACGCTCAATTATAAAAATATTAACTGGCTTCCACACGATGTTTTCCTTCACTGTTTTTAACACGTGTTAATGTGCATATAAAGAAGATAAAAATCCATTGATGCACGGCCTGAATTCGAACCCACGACCTTCTAATCGAATGTCAAAGTCCTCCCAACGGTTATAATAATAATAATAGTGTTTATTTAAAAAAAACAGTGGTACATTAATTATCACTTAGTATCATCTTAAATATTCAGAATTAAAGGTTATATCAATATTAGCTCCATATAAGTAACTATTTATATTATTATTATTAGTAGTTAAATACAAAACGATGATTGCTTTCTAAAATACGAGTACAAATTACAGTAAGCGGAAATATAAAAATGCAAATGAAACAAAACAGCTGTGTCGGCATTTCCAGAATAAAAAAAATGCATAAGATTAATTGAGACGTTAACAAATAAGCATCCTTTATATACCCCAAGTTTTTGTAGGAGTAGCCGAAAACAGGTAAAGGGGGGACGTTCGGGACTTTTGGATCATTAATCACATTTCTGTGTGATCCTGATAAATTAGTTGAAGAAAGCGAAATAGAGATGTCTATGTGGATGATGAAGGCACAGCCCGAAAGACGGCCATTTGTAATAGTGGGATTTTTTCTCGTATATTTCAAACTGCTTCTGGTTTCCGAAACTATTTGAATATTCATAAACTTTGTTACAGGCAAGTTTATATTTATTTAAATAAATTGTATCTGTGGTAATTAAGTGCCTACATACAAAAATACATTATAATTTTTGGAAACACGCAATAGGATATCTAGAGTATAAATCATATTTTTAGGAAAATCTAATTCAAGTTTGCTTAAATTTGCATATATAACATATATTATATCAATTATGTTTGTTTGTTTTTTTTAGTTACGTATTTTATAAGATGATGAATTAGATACATATTTAAAACAAATATGCGTAAACAAAAGTATAGCTTAAGCACGTAAATTAATAATTAGGTATGATATTAAGATTTCGATCCGTATGATTCATAATACGACCTTTGATTTCTAGGTAATAAAGAACAAGGATAGTTAATAAAAAGGTAGTCAGAGGAAAGTACACTACACACAATTGTACGGCACATGCCCACAAAAATGATATATTAACTTTGTAAGGCCATATTTACTTACCTCCATATAGCATAAATATGTTTTACGGTTACCATGTGTGTACCTATCGTGTGTATCACGCACGAATTGGGCTTTTATGTAAAATTGTATTAATTGTCTCATTAAAAACGAGCATGTTTTCCACATGTTTAATTTATTGTGCGAATATGTTTTTAATCTAAATAGTTTTGCATACCCTGAGAATTATGAAATGAATACCATTACATGCATAAAATTCTGCAATTAATACTCAGTTTCTTTTTGCTCTTATCCATTTAGGTGGTTTCATTAAATTCGGCAGGACATGTAAAAAAAACATGTGGCAAAAGGATGTAGTACTCAGTTTATCGTTTACAAATTGTAATTGTAATTTAATTCGCATTAAATATTCAATTATTTTACCCTTTCAAAACTGTTACTAACTTCACTAAAACTTGCTTAATATCAACAACTTGAATAAATCAATAGAAAGGTCAATGACGAAATGGAACTGTCAGAAACTGGCTCAATAAATTGATACAGATACATGGTCACCGTAGTTCGAAACTAGGCGGAGATTTTCTTGTGGCTATTATTCTAACGGGACCTTTCACCGCTATCTGCTGACCATCTGACGAACAGCTTTTTTTTAAATCCGCCTTAATAAAGCGAGCATGTAAGATTTTAATGTGCACTAGTCTCGGAGATTTGGTTGATGTGATAATGCGCCGTGACTGAACGCGCACGACTTTCTATGCGCACAAGTAGAGAAATCTCATGGTGCATGGCGGTTTATTTTTATTCAAATTTGGAATGCTCTGTTCCGCGTCGTAATTGTTCGGCCACCGAAGGTTTTATCGAATCGAATTTTCATCGATAGTAACTAAGCCCATCCCTATTTATACATACACTCCTTATTGTACTAATTTAAGCACATATCTAAATATGTATGCTAACCTTTGCTACAAATAAAAAAACCGGCCAAGTGCGAGTCGGACTCACGCACAAAGGGTACCGTACCATTATCTAAAAAGACGGCAAAAACATCACGTTTGTTGTATGGAAGCCTACTTAAATATTTATTTTATCCTGTTTTTAGTATTTGTTATTATAGTGGCAACATTAATACATCATCTGTGAAATTTTCAACTGTCTAGCTATCAAGGCTCATGAGATACAGCCTTGTGACGTACAGACCGAAGTACAGACAGATGGACAGCGGAGTCATAGTAATAGGATCCCGTTTTTACCCTTTGGGTACGGAACCCTTAAACTATAGCAAAAAATACTTAAATATTCATGTAAACTGTTATGAAAATGTTCGATTAATTTGATAGTCATCTTAATATTTGAACGGACAAAATGATTACGCCCACCTTTGTGTATCGTTAATTTAATATCATTTGTTGTTGTCATCGGTTCCAACTAACCGAATGGACATCTCATTAAATATTTTAATTAACTTTCGGCGGTCATGTCGCCGTCAAAAATAGAAATATGTTCTGTCTACTGTGTACTCATATAAATAATACTTTGAAATTAATTATAATAATACTTTATTAATTGTAATAATACTTTGAATTATTAATTATAATACCTACTCATATGGTAAAATTGTATAAAGTTGGTTCTACGTCATTAAGGGCGATTTATTAAAGGCGATGATAGATATATACATTATGATACTTTACTTGTTCAGTCTCTAAAGAGTATTAAGAAAATTATACTTCCTATAAATCTGAAAGTTTGTGAGCATTTTTGTTCTTCAATCAAACCCAAACGACTGAACGGATTTGAATAACACTTAGAACATACATAGCTTATGTCCTGGAATCCTAATCCTGAATGTATGTTTGTTCCTCAATCAGGCCTAAACGACAAAACGGATTAAGTTTATATTTGCTGTTGATGTAGAAGGGATGATCGCAAAAGGGATGATTTCTGTATAGATGGCGCTGATGTGCAACAAATCTGACATCACAAACTAAAAACATTCAGTCTTTTCTATTCGATTGTTGAAATTTGACAAGACAACGTCTGTCACGGGTCGGCTAGTATAATATAGGCTTTTATCTAGGTACCACGCGAACAATGCCGCGGGTGGAAGCTAATATATTATATTAAATTATTAACCAATGCGATTCAGCCAACGTGATTCACATAAAACTTAAATATAGTTCCATAAGATGAGTAATAATTATTATATAGAATTTTTAAGAATAAATGAAAGTTTCTTTTTAAGTAGACTCAGCCCATACAATAAATCAAAAATTTGAAGCATCACCTTATGACTTCACTCCTAAAACAGAAACTTTAAGATATGTCTATCAATTCATGCAAAAATCATCCTCGAAAATCGAATACAAGATCGCTAACACGAATTTGGTAAACAAAAAGAGTAAGGTCAAAATCTAACAGGCGAGCGCGCATCCATGATTAATATTCAAAAATCGATCGATAATTTTACAAATTCCCTTCACAAACGAGCGGGTACACCGAGCCCTATAATACACATTAATAACGCCGGCTTCACATGTCAAACCTGCAATTCACTTGTGATTATCTTTATTTAGCCATTTATCAACGTAAGGCAAAACGCGGTTTTGTACAATATTTGAGGCGGCCTGTTCTTTTGATGGACGGGGAAATATGCATAATTGTATTTTTATTAAGAAGACTATACAAAGTTTATATAAAACTAGCTTTTCGTCTGAAATCGATTTTGATGACTTAATAAACACTGAGATTCCTGAAAATAAAAAAAAACATTATAGGAAAAAAGTAGCCTATGTCCATTCTAAGACTTTTAACTATCTTTATATAAAACTTCATCACAATCGGCTCAGCGGTTTGTTAGTGATAATATCACAGACAGGCAGACACAGTTAGACATTTGTATAGATAGTATAGATACTGTTACCTTTCTATACACTGCTTTTTTTGATGACGAAAACACGATCAAATTTATCAATTCATTTTTACAATGATTAGGTATTTGCCTTGTGAACGTACTGAATGTATAATTCGACATTATCTGGCAAAGTTAACTAACAGAAATCTTTATTGAAATAGGTACCTACTACACTTGTTTCAATATTTCGTTTAGCGTAGGTCGCACAAAACTTACATAGATACTATATC
Organism: Hydriomena furcata; assembly: GCA_912999785.1. Classification (NCBI taxonomy): domain Eukaryota; kingdom Metazoa; phylum Arthropoda; class Insecta; order Lepidoptera; family Geometridae; genus Hydriomena; species Hydriomena furcata. Next base: position 5,012,194 of record OU538831.1, on the reverse strand, counting down.
TATTCTTAATACTTCACGGCGAAACCGCTGAGCCAATTGTGATGCAATTTCACATAGTTTAATGTGTTGAGACGCACATAGGACATATTTTTTTCCTATTTATTTTTTATTTTTTTATGAATTTCCATCTTTTACAATAAATTTCTATTTATATTACAAAAATTGACGGGTATTAGCGTAGGTATTAGTATGTATAGTGTTCAAATATTTTGTTTACCGTAGGTAGCACAAAATTGTATAGATACTGTATACCTATATAATACACTACACTAAAGCAGCTATACCTAGGTATTACTATCACTAATTAGGTACAACGTCCAAACGTCTCCAAAGCTTTGAGTTGGGTAAGGACAAGGACACTTTAAGGGTCACCGCACACTGTACCGAATTATAAACAGTTTGCTTATAAATTCAAATGTCCCAGACCCTCTTCATGCGTATCGACGTATCATTTTACTTTTTGTGTTTTCATTCCATTCACTAACTTGATACTCAGATTCCAAAGTCTGCATAACATATTTTATGTATTTTGATACAAAAATGGTTAGTTAAATTTGTTTTTACAATATTATTTTTCAAACTATCGTGATTAGTAGACATAACTACAGATTTAAGGTGAATACAATGATAGAGACCCGTGTAAAAATTAAAAGTTAATTTTTACAATAGTAGAAAACTTCATTCTGATAATGATCAAACTAGTTTCTGCCCGCGGCTTCGCTCGCTATCCTATATGTTTTTCTAGAACATAAACTATGTATATTCCAAGTTTCATCCAAATCCGTTTAGTCGTTTAAGCTTGATTGAGCCACAAACATACTAACATCCTACAAACTTTTGTAAGTTTTTTATTTATAATATTAGTAAGAAAGGTAGTTAGACTGATTGTTATAGTTCCTAGTCTACCACCATTTAGATACACATGTTTATCAAGCCATGAAAAAGTCCACACAAGAAATATTTTCTACTGAGCTTACCGTACCCGCTTCGAAGTTGCTTATTGTGACCGATGCCTTAGTTTTCGATACAATCCTTTGACAAGCGCCGATCAACTTTGTAAACTTTAATAAAATGAAGTTTTAATTGTGATAACTTTATAAATTTTAAAAATATCTTGAAAGAATTGAAATATATATTTATGCGTACTTATGCATGTTCGTATTATTCCTGATATTATTAGTATGGTGACCACAAATTTGAATTTAATATAACGTCGATACGAAATTGTCATCATCAACATATCCGGTAAGAAATCAAAATATAATGATATCTGGTTCTTGTCGTACATAGAAAATAAATTAAATCGTTTTATTTATATATAAAAAAAACAAATCATTATCAATTTACAGGTATTTTAGAAATCATATAATTACCATAGCAACATAAACTTCGGTAAGTTTATTACGTAATTTTTTTAGGATTTGGTATATATAAACTTATAAACAGGTTTCATCATTTTGCATTCGACATTCATTAATTGATTTACAACCTAGTTTTATAACATCCGATCGAGATAGAGTTTTTACATTTTGATTATTAATCAATGCTGCCCTACTTATTCATGATTTCCTAGTTGAATAAATAAACTTAAAATATAGATACTAACTTATATTCATTTATATGCAGATATTGACAGATCAATTTATTTGTTGTCAAAAAATAAACAATTATTTTAACAAATTATGATTTATTATTAGTTTTAGAAACATTTTTTTCTCTCGATGATAACTACTTATATATTTTTATAAGATTTGTACTTTCCAGTTAATTAACTTTTCCATAATAGTATAGTCAAGTATTAATGCCAAGAAGAAACATGTTTACTTACACATTAAGGTATCTTCGAAATGCTAAGAAGCGTAAACTTTGCATCATAACTCACTCAACACTCTACCTACTGTTCCAAAAAGAGGGCCTCATATACATCTGAGTAATTTTACCTTCAGATAATAATTGTATGTATTTATATACCTACTGATAAGCAATAGACCTTCATTTACTCATGACCACTTAAGTAAATTCACGTTGTCTATTGTTAAAACGTGAATGACTTATGAGTTATATCCTCGAATTGGCCTAATACCCACCCTCTAGCCAAGTTGCCGGAGGCCGTTCACGTCTATAATCAACCTTGCTTTTCCATTTTTTATCTGTTCGATCTTCGATTACCACATGTCTGAATGATCCTTGGTACAGTCTCTGTCAAAATTGGCTTTACATTCCACTTCAATTATTGTTCACTAAGCAGTCGAAACATCCTTTACAACTAAAATTAACCCAATCCACCCAAATACGACGCGTTTATTTCTTAAGCAAAAAAAACTTAGTGAGATTTTATTAAAATCTTATCAAGTGAACTGAATTTAGTTTAACACTAATAAAACTGAAGAAGTTATGAAGTTTTGAGCATAAAACAACCTGTTTGTAAAGGTATTAATGGTGTTTTATCTTGTTTTTGGCCGTGTTGTAAAGATACTTCTGACAGTGACTGTCTTGGTATGATGTGATGATTTATATCCGTTGTAAATTAGGTATCGGCTTTGAAAGAGAGTCAATTAAAATGTTCTCAGAACACGTTTTGGATTTGTAGTAGATCGCCGATACAATGTAGGTATGATTTTGTTGGTGATCAGATAGTGGATTCACTGAAGGTTATCCTAGAATATTTTTATGATTTTTATTGCTCATTTTATAAGTTTTATTTGAACTTCTTATTTTATCCATTTATTTCTATTTTGTCTCAACATTGTGTTATTTTATGGTTACTCTACTTAAAAAAACCTAATTTCAAGCAAAAGTTTTTATTTTTAATCTAGTTTTGGTCAATTTTGATACTTCGTATGTACCTACCTAGTGATTCTAAGGCATATTATATTATGTATGGTACCTATATTTTGATAATAATAATGTGAAAACCTATTAATAAATAAACGTTGGTAAGGTTAATTATATCATTCTCATAGTTTATGTAAAACAGCTTTTAAAAGTTTCTCGCGTGTTCAAAATTGCTGCAAGTGTTGCCAACACTGCAATATTCGTACCTGCCACAATTATAAGTCAAAGAAAATTATAAGGCGAACTTGATTTACAAATTGTACGATATCGCGCTATGTTATGAGTTGATTTAAAGCTATATTTTATACCAGTTTCCAACCACATCTTTGATTGTGGTATCTGCATAAAGAAATTTAAAGTTAATACAGTATAAGAAACATCAGAAATAAAAGAAAACACAACCGTAACTAAACTCAATTTACTGAACAGAATTTATGTAATTCAACTAAAAACACAACCAAAATGGAACAAACGACACAATCATAACTTTACATGAATTTACACTGCAAAACATTGATAACCCTCGACAAGAAATAAAGCTAATGCGTCACGACTTGTGACTACGATAACCTAGGTGATGTAAATGCCTCGAACGCCAACGAACAACTGTCCCGAACCAAGTGTGCGCCTGGCTTTTGTAGGGGTGACCCCCATTCTGATTCTTCATTCGGTGTCCGATAAGAAAACTACTAACACGGCCTCTCCTGACTACGCGGCGTCCTCGACCGCTTTATCGCGATCTGGAATGTCATCAGCGGGTTGATCATCTTAATCGAAGAACGCGTCGCACGTCTCCGGGCACCACTCGCCATGCCAAGGCACTACGTGCTGCACTGCAGCCTGCGTAGACCTTCGGCACCCTCTGCTTGGCAGTAGCCTCCTCTCAATGACAGCATCCGGTGAGGTTAGGACCACCTGCAACATAACGCAACAAACACGTCTGGCCGACTATGCGACAAGCGCAGCGACTAACGCACGGTTATTGCGACTAACGCAGCGACGAACGCACGGATATTGCGACTAACGCAGCGACGAACGCACGGGTATTGCGACTAGCGCAGCGACGAACGCACGGTTATTGCGACTAGCGCAGCGACGAACGCACGGATATTGCGACTAACGCAGCGACGAACGCACGGGTATTGCGACTAGCGCAGCGACGAACGCACGGTTATTGCGACTAGCGCAGCGACGAACGCACGGTTATTGCGACTAGCGCAGCGACGAACGCACGGATATTGCGACTAACGCAGCGACGAACGCACGGGTATTGCGACTAGCGCAGCGATGAACGCACGGTTATTGCGACTAACGCAGCGACGAACGCACGGGTATTGCGACTAGCGCAGACCCGAAGACTGCAGGCAGCCCAGGCACGCAGCGCGCGACTCGAAGACTGTAGGCAGCTCAGGCCTGCAGCGCGCGACTCGAGGCATCACACGCCCCGCGACGGCACCATCAACTTTGCAGCCGCACAGCTTAGAGCCATAACGACTCGGTGAGGCCCTCGCATACTGGAGTCAAACTTCACTTGACATAGCATACCTGAAGACAAAAACAAAATCATGTACACACGATCACACAATCGTAGAACACACAGAAAAACAGCTGTCTATGTTATCAACATCGTCCTGTTGTGCCTGGTTTTCCACTAGCCATTCGGCCGTCCTTTGTTCATCTTTCATTCGCAATCAGATGTTGCCCGATTGACAACGAAGTTTCGCTACTCATTGCGGTGTATACCCTCACGACCTGCTACGTTCACGGCGAGCGTAAATAACAGCACGTCTGGAATCAGAACTACAACATTATGTACGCCGTGGGATGTAGCCTTGCGAAAAACTGCGCGAACACCAACCACGCGAGTGCGGGCTACGTGAACGCCAATGTCGTGGACATCGCAAACAATGCTCACTCGATCGGGATCGAAGCGATCTATTTATTTCGCGTTATTTACTCTAAAAACACGACCAAACAAAAGAAAATCACAAAAAGAGGGTATTTTTCATTGTTACTAGAAAACGTTTCAGAGTTACAGCTTATAGGGCTTACCATGTTGGATATGTTTACTAGGACAAAGTGGCGTTAACTCACGCTTAACTATAGACCATGTGCGGGCATTATGATCATCTCAGCTAACCAAACCTTGGCGTCCCTCTTAAGACCTGAAACTTGAACGTGGGGTTGTACGAGACTTCTTAGGTAGATAAGCAAAGCGCATATCGCTTTCATTAGAATTATAAATTCACCAAAAAATCAGGTAGTCGTGATGACACTGTTGATAGTGTTGCGACCTATATGAGCAACGATAATATAATCGACCTCCCTACGCCTCCGGCGTGACGGCAATCAACAATCAATGATCGTGATTGGGACCTATCTCGCGAACATGCCATAGTTGCGTCGTGGCATAAGAAAAGCTTGTCGAACCTGACCTTGTACGATCCGCTTTGTGATCGGTAGCACGACAAACCTCGCAAACAGAAAGGCGCATGGACATGAGAGCCTCCTTTCGAGCGATGCTTTGATCGATCACGTGATGTACTACGCGGTATTTCACATAAGAAATAAAAAATGTACTTAGGTGAAGGTTTACAACCAAAATTTTCAACAAAAATAAAACTTGAAAATTTTCTCGAATTGCGGGTACCTAGTTTTGTTCCGTTTTGGTGTATACTTGTGGGCCTTATTTTTGGCTCTTTATCCCAATTCTGATATAAGAAACATCAGAAATAAAAGAAAACACAACCGTAACTAAACTCAATTTACTGAACAGAATTTATGTAATTCAACTAAAAACACAACCAAAATGGAACAAACGACACAATCATAACTTTACATGAATTTACACTGCAAAACATTGATAACCCTCGACAAGAAATAAAGCTAATGCGTCACGACTTGTGACTACGATAACCTAGGTGATGTAAATGCCTCGAACGCCAACGAACAACTGTCCCGAACCAAGTGTGCGCCTGGCTTTTGTAGGGGTGACCCCCATTCTGATTCTTCATTCGGTGTCCGATAAGAAAACTACTAACAACAGTTTATTTAAAAATGAAACAGTATACTGTGAATAATTATAAGTAGAGATAATAGAATTAGGAGCAGAAGTTTGTCAAATTGAATAAAATATTTTTGATATACTACTGGTAGCTACCTATACTACTGAAATAAATGTACAAATTGCCTCCATTTTTCTATATTATATTCTTACAGGAAGGTACAAGCACGTTTTAAAACACCTCTTGTAGCTTTTGCAGCAAAGACATGGATTTTGTTCAAATTAAAATAGTAAACGGCATCATTTTATGTCGAATCTTTTTGTTATCAACTACGGCATATCCAATGCATTATCTGAAATTAAATGAAATAGGATCACGACTGTAATCCCCAAGGACGGTAGACATCCTTCTCAGATCTCCAGCCGCTTATAGCCTTGAAGATGTCTAAAGGGAGTTAGAGGCATGTCCAAACAATAAATTTGGCACATGCCTACACTTTTTTTGCAGTAATTATCATTCCATACGTGACAGGATGCATACCAAATGCTGCGTATAAGAATACTAACTGGTTTCCTCACGATATGTTTCTTCACCGTTTGAGCACGTGGTAATAGGCATACCTACCATTATAAATATATAGAAAAAATCATTGATGTACGGTCGGGACTCAAAACCGCAGCTATATTAGTCCAAAAGTAATCTGTTTTTCATTGTTTTTTTTTTCATATTTATTTTATCTTTACTTTAGCTTCACTATTTATTTTTTCTTGAATGCTTTTATATCCTGTCGTCCTTAGGTCGGCCACTGGAAACTGCGACCCAGTTTTTACTTCTGCATTTTCAGTGTTCAATTTTATATTTTGCACATTGTGTATTTAAGTTGAAAAAAAAAATATCTTCTTAAGAGGCTGCCAGTCGCTGATTGCTCTTTTTCGAAACGAAAAAAGAAATACTTCTGAACAAGCCACATCTCCTATTTTTATAAGTATATTACTTCAGGTTCCTACCTAGATTTCTATTAAGCTGAAACATAATAGCAGAAACTTTTCACGATAAAAATATTATTTCAAAATGATACGTTTTAGAATTTATGATCGAAATATTTTATATACCTACTATTAAAATCAACTTGTGATTTATTGTTAAAGATAGGTAATATGTAGATCTAGATTTCTATTAGGATAGATTTTTGATAAGTAATTATACATAATTTATATCATTAATTTATTCGAAAAGCTAAGGCGGACCACGCGCGGACGTGTGTTTGTCATCATTGCAGCGGTCGGTAGGATTATTTATCGAAGTGATTAAAGATGGGTACATCTTTATTCACATATACTATACATTATAAAATAGGAGATGTGGCTTGTTCACAAGTATTTCTTTTTTCGTTTCGAACAAAAATAATCGTCGACTGGCAGCGTCTTAATATATATAAATTACGCGTCACGTTGTTTGTCCGCGATGGACTCCTAAACTATTTAACCGATTTTAATCAAACTTTGCACATAGTGTGCAGTTTGATCCAACTTAAAAGATAAGATAGCTTACATCACTATATAGTATAAAGCAAAGTCGCTTTCCGCTTCCCGCGTCTGTATGTAATATGTATGTATGTATGTATGTTTGCTTATATCTTTAAAACTATACAACGGATTTTGATGCGGTTTTTTTTAATAAATAGAGTGATTCAAGAGAAGGTTTATATGTATAATACATGCATAATATTGTAGAGAAACACTGATAATTTTAGATGTTTCTAATGTGATGTCGTAAATAAACACATTTTTTGCGCTTACATTGCAAATGCTGGCTGAACCCCACGAGATATATCAGAATAATGTACTACAGTATTGTACACCTTAAAAACGTCTACAAAAAAGTCAACGATGGTATTAGAAATGTCTTACGCGCAGAGAAGCGGGCACGGGTCAGCTAGTTTCAATATATAGTCACAATATTATTTTATTGCAAGCAGTTGACACAGCAACACGTGGCCGGGTCTGCTAGTAAAATATATAATTAGGTATTCAATGCACTATCGGGACCTAACTAAGAAAATATTCTTTATTCCATAACATTTTAGCGTACCTATAATATTACACAATACTTACATTAATAATAATTATACAGTCAGTCAGACCAGACTTCTACTCTAGTATTAGTAGAGTCTAAAGATGGACTATAGAAAACAGTGATTTTAATAACTCTCCATATAATTTGTAGACTACATGGTTATTTTTTTAGGGTTCCGTACTCAAAGGGTAAAATTGGAACCCTATTACTAAGACTTCGCTTAGGGTTTCATTTATCCAAACACAATATCGGTAAAGCTTTTCGAGATAGATTTATCATTTGAAAATGGCTTCTATATCTCAAAACTAAAAAATGTTTAGATATAAGGTAACTTTTACATAATTTAGTAGTCATATTTGATATCTATCTAAATTAAATAGTTACATCATTTTTGATCAATGATTTTAGGGGAATGGATGAAGTCCTTGACAAGATGGAATAAATAAATATTGGCGTACTTTACACACAGCGCCATCTAGCCCCAAACTAAGCAAAGCTTGTACTATGGGAACCAGATAACTGATAGAATACATAATATACTTTTTTTTGTAAATACACCCAGACACAGAACAAACATCTATGTTCATGGCACAAATGTCTACCCTGGGTGGAGATCGAACCCACAACCTACAGCGCAGAAGGCAGAGTTACTACCAACTGAACTGTGAGGACAGTGTACCTAAGGCCACACTAATATAGTGATTAATATTTATTTATATTTGTAGATATAGTTCTCAATTCTCATTGATACCTACACCTGTTTAAGTAACTATTTCCCAATATGACCTTGATTAATTTTATAATCAATTATCTAAGTTTTCAGGTCACCATTTGCGCTCATGTTTTATTCTCATTCTTACAGCTAGCAATGCCGCTACGCATCTGTACAAACAAACACACTGTCTGTACCTAACGAAAGTGGCACTCATTATCATAATTTTATAATTAATTTTCAATTCAGTTGAGTGGTTTTAGGGCCACTTGAGATTTTGATTAGCTTTATGTCTTTGAATGAATTAATCTATGATTTTATTCAACTTACAAGGCAGCGCAAATAACTCTTCATTTAAACTTATCACGTACGGAATTCTAACTACTGCAAAATGTGAGCAGAATAAATGTAAGTACCTAATAGGTACAGTAATTCAAAACTAACATTGTCACTAGGTACCACTTACTTAGTCTAAATATATTATACAAAAACACATAAAAAAAAAAAAAAAAAAAAAAAAAATTGGCATTGGAAGTTTACTACCCCAACTTTAAATCTGATGGTCGTGAGTTCGAATTCCAGCTGTGTATCTATGAATTATTTTATTCAAACCAAAACAGTGATGGAAAACATCGTGAGAAAACCTGCGGCGGTAAATCGAAGTAATATTCGGCGAATTATTCATTATCATTCATTTTCAATTCACGACTGTAATCCTCAAGCATGGTAGACATCCTCTCAGACATGTCTAAAAGAGTAATCAAAAGCACGCCAGAACTTTTCGTATCCCCAAGCATGATAGTAGTCAGAGTCACGTCCGAACTTTGCGCTTGGTACAAGCTTACTTAATCGTTGGTTACTTCCGTAATGGTTGTGTTATCCGTATAATTTTAAATGAACATAAATGAATCAACCCAAAGACTCGCAGTAGGTATAGGCACTGGTAGACCGCTTGTACAGACAGAGCTACTTATGAGCTCAGTAGACATACAGACAGACATCGGTTTATTATTTTTGTTGAGCTTGCACAGAATGTGGCTGTTTTGTTTCGAAAATAAACGGCCAAGTACATTCTGTTCAGTTTATGTGTACCTACGAGTAGGTACCATCAAGTACCATCAAGGAAACGGATTATGGACCCTTTTGTTTTGCGGTAATATGACAGACTAGTTTCATTGAAACGTTTTTGACCCTTTTCCTACTCCTAAGGGTTGAATTTTAAGAATTCCCTTCTAGTAAACCGTAGAAAAAAGCACTCGTAGCACATTTAATGCTTCTAGGACTTCAAGTTTAGTCTGTGTGTGTTCATGTCAGTCATAAATCATACCTAATCATATTTTTTTAATGTTTTTATTTAAATATTCATATTATTTGTCTTTACATTTGAATTGCTTGGGTTGTGGGTGTCAGAAACTATTAGTACCTACCTCTGGTTTTGTAAGTTTGTGAACTAATGATTCTGATAGCGTGATTCTTAGCAAAAAAATCGCTTATTGATCTATTAAATCCCTTAAAAAACTTTATTATATCATCTTAGATGCTACAAGCTTTTATGCTGATACTAACACGAACTCTATAGTAAGCATGACTTGTAAAAGTTATCTTATTTTACAACTATATTATGGTGACACATTAAAGGTTACGCAATCCGATTCCTAGAGTGTACATACTGAGTTAACTATAGATAGGTAAGTAGTGGTTTGTGTAAGAGAAAATGGGGTAAAACTTATACCTACAGAAGTTACTTAGGTACTTACGAGTACCTACCAATCCACTTAGCTTGTGTTGTAGGTAGTCACTTTCCTATTTAGAAGCGAGTCTACCTAGCGTAGCTACAGAGCTTTCCTCACAGCTTTCAAATACTTTATTGTACACAGAAAACATTAACAATTATGACAAAACAAAGAACATGTACAAAGGCGAGCTTAACCCTAAAAGAGTTTTCTACCAGCAAACCTTTGAGGCTAGGGAGATGCCATAATCAGCTCAGTTGGTAATAGCTCTACCTTCTGCGCTGTAGGTTGTGGGTTCGATCGCCGTAAGACAAATGTTTGTGTTGAACATAGATGTTTGTTCTGTGTCCGGGTGTTAGTGTATCATTTCTGTATAGTACCTGAAATCTAATCTGTTTGTATAAAAAATGTTCGACGTTCGAAAGTTTAAGTTCTTATGAAAAGCCTGAAAATGTTTTTTTCACCTGAAATTCGCTGGCAACATTTTGAAAGCTAACCGACGAAGAGGCGTCGCTAGTGATGTGCCGAGGTGTAGCCGTTGTAACTGCTCTCCGTCACGCGACCGCTCCGCCCATCCTCACGCACGTTGAATCGCTTGATGTATGACAGCTGACAGGGTTTTCCACGAATAATAATTTATTTTACCAAATAAACTTTTGGAAAAATAATTTGAATAACCTAAGAAATAATTACAATCAAACGCATGGGTTAATACCATCGATACAAAATTTATTTAAAATTTTTGTGATAATTTATCCATATTTAGGTATAAAATTAGGCTTTTTAGGATTCAACTGTACGGACTGGTACTGGTAGGAACGTAATAGATATTAAGTATTTTTATACGAGTAGATTCAAATTACTTTGTATAAATATAGTTTTGAAACAACAATTTTTTTAATATTTCAGTAATATAAATTTAATATAAATTTTAAGTTTTATTTTATTTATAAGTACCTACTCGTAGTAGGTGCTTACACTATTCTAATGAATAACAATAGGTAAAATTAATTGAACTCAGTATTAACCTACTTCAGAAATGACATACAAATACTTAGGCAGATAGCAAACCGCACAAAACTAATATTCATCTATTACCAACTCAAATAGACCAAGTGCAAGCTAACAGTTCGTTCTTGATAAACGGCGGCCATCACTGCATGCCACGGCCTATTATGAGAGCATGACGTCACCGCCCCGCCCCCCTCCTGCTAGCTTCAATCAAACCGGGGAACCCTCGTCAAGCCCCCAGTCCCCCACCCTACGTTCCGCTTTACTGACTCCGCATTTTTTCTCATAATAATAACGTCGAAAAAATCGCACAAAAAATCTCGACACTCGCCGGCATTGCTCATCCCATCCCTATCGTGGCGTTTCTTTTTCAAATCGATGGCATTTTAAATTTGAAAGTCGAGCTTTGTATAAGGAAGAGTGACTCGTGAGAATCACCTTTGTACAAACTTATTCTCAATTTCGTCTCAAGATAATCGCACAACCAAATCTTAGGTACCTATCTACTCTACCAGAAACAGTAGATTGGGTACCTACGGACTTATAATCTACGGATTTGAGATGCCAGATTATATTTTACTCATCTCGAAATTTCATTCGAAATTAATTTAAGAAATAGTTACTCACCTATTGAAAACAAATGCCAGGGATTTCATATTCTTATAGCGAGCTTCTGCCTAACAAAAATTTAAAGAAATTAATATTAAAAAAAAAAACTTAAGTTACATTAATCTTATTGGATACAAATTTTTATTTTCTGTGACTTAAACAAAATAAATAAATATTACAAAATTAATTTAGTATGTAAATAAAAAATAAACCTTTGAATGTCTACCAGTAATTTTGAAATTAACTATAGGTAAAAACATTAAAATTAAGTAATATAATTAAATACAATAGATGATACATATCAACCTTAGACAACAACCTTACAACCTTAGGTATGATTATTAAGCTTCTGTAAGTACCTACAGCTACAACTTTTACTAAAAATAATTATAATTTATATTGAATGTTTATTTATTATGTAGGTGTAAGACTATAACAATATTTTAGTTCGAGTTTTATATCTAACAAGATGCCTATGCCATCTCTTATAAACAGGATTCCAATAAGTTTCTTTACAATTTGATTTAACTACTCGACGCTAGAGGTCAGTGTAGCCGTTTTAAAAGTTTGGTTTACTACTTATATATTTAGTTCTGTTAAAAGTTTACAGATGGTGCTAATCTTAAATTCATAAATAATCTTTTTAAAGTTAGATTTTACGAATGATTTCTCACAAATAGTGTATTTCGGATGGAAATAAATTTTATAAAATGCATGTTTTTATAATACTTTTACTTATTAAAACAAAATTGACAAAAATTTAGTAAATATTTTTGATACATTCATCAAGAAAACACTTTTAAATATGGTCCTGCCAAATTTTGATTGATACACACTCTTGTCTATAAAATTAAAATTGATTAGCGTCAGATAATGCAAAACAAAATTTATTGGTTAAAGATTTAAGCTCTAGGTATTACTAGGTTCTATAAAAGATTTCTTGACCAATTTATTTATTTACAATTTGTAAAGTCATACAGTCAAAAAATATTTAGAACATTGCAAAATCATAGAATTAAAACTATCGTGATTTTTGTTCATTTTTCGCGGGTGATGCTCATGATGAAGAGCATCTGGATTGTCCCAAAACCTCAACTATAAAAGGTAAAACGTGTTAATCAGTTTATACTGTACTTGCCTACATACTCACATTTTCTTTGAATGATTTTGCTTCCCTTGCATCCCCTTCAGTAGACTCATCTGCACTGTAAGTCTTTAACAATATAACTAAAATAGACATTCAAAATTATGACTTCAGCATTGAACCGTCAAACCCTTGTTGAGAGCGTTTACCGATAGTAGCATGTTGTGACCGAACTGTGATGAATGACTTTCATCGGTACCGGCACAGATTATGTGGCAGCTACTACGCTACCGGAAGCTCTCAGATACCGCCCGCCCAGTCGCAGCGCGTAAATTAACCCGAGCCATGTCACACTTCCGTTATTATTTTAGTAAAAATATTCTCCGGTTTATTTTATGAGATTTGTTTTTACTATGTTCCTATAAAACTACACTGGATTTCCTTAAATGGAAGGACAACCTTGATAAACCTTGTAAAGGTTGCTGTGAGCCGTTGGACAGGCACAAGATAGATCTCTGAAGGCTAAGCTGAAATAAAGATTTAGATAATGAGGCCTACAAATATTGAAAAAAAAAAGGTTTTTAGTTAAAAAAATACTATTTTTTTATTTGCAAAACTTATAATATGTAGGTACCTAAATGATAAATGTGTAAAGTATTTTGTAGTAGTAGAACTAAGAGAAAGGGAAAATTATGTTCTATTTATTCAGAATGCGTCGCAATATTATTCAATGTAGCGGGAAAACGACCGTGCATAGAATTTTAATAAGAATAGGGACGTTTCGCTTTCCTATTGACAAACTAGGTTAAAGTTTTACAATTGCACTACAACGCCAATTTAAATAATTTCTAAGGTACCTAATTACTTACTCTTGTTTTTGAAATTTATCATTTACAAAGTTGGTCTAAAAGTTACGTAATTCCCTAAGTACCCAATAAATAAGTTGTATGAAAAAAAAAAAGTAAAAATACTTTACCGAAATAAATTTTGCTTTCGACTGTACAAGCCAAAAAATACTAAAGAGAGACAGCGAGCATGCATCCGTCGTAGTTCATTCTCAAACCACGAGATGGCGCTTTTATAAGTTCACTCATTATCATTTAGATGGCGCTATAATTAATTCATCGTTTCACACATTATGTTCACCTAATAAGTACCTTCGTGTTGCAAAGCACTTATTATCACGTCGTTTGCTCATCGATTGATTGATCATGATAATAACAGCTTGGATTACCAATAAGATGCTATGAATAGCCCACCTTATTGCGAACCGCTCCTCCCACATTTTATTGTTCTATCTAACGTTGGTATCTACATAAGCACGTTCCATGTTCCAATCACTTACAAAGGTGTTGGCGTTTCTATCTCGCCGTAAATCAGCGCAGCGCGATATAACAATTAGCTGGTATCATAGCAATGTTAATTAAATGCTTACGCGACGCTAGCGCTGCGGTGGATAAATTACGAACTAAAATTGTGGGATCGTAGTCCTCTATTCCAATATTGTGCTCTGTGAGCTAAGCATAGTTTTTCCTTTTTTCAATAAAACGTGAAAAAATATTTTTTTTACAGACCCGATTCACGCTTGAGAAAAATATTCATACCTACTACTACAAATAGGTACATGAAAATAGGTAGGTAGGTAGGTACAATCCGTGTATAGCCACGAGCCGTCATTCTAAATTATTATAAAAAGTAATTTCATGTTTTGCTGGTTATAATTAAGTACCTACTCGTATCTATGTAATTAGCAACAGTGCAAATTAAATCGAGTTGTAATTAGCGTAATTAGTTATTCAATTTACATTATATTTGAATAAATACCACGCGATGTCGAAGCTAGCAATTATGAAGTTATAATTTGGTAGATCCCCTACCTGCTTACCTATGGCATCAAAGTGTATAATATAAACCTGTATTATTAACTAGGTACTATTTTTTTATTCGACTTATGCTACGCCTTAAGATACAGTTTTCTCTTTACGTTAAAATATTACAAGCTGGAATTTATATCTATTGGCGCCAGTATCTTGGCGCAGCAGTAGTGATCTGGATCAATTGAGCTACCTAAAGACTATTCAAAATAGGTACCTAATCATCGATCTACCATTGATCACGGTCGCGGGCGATGCTTATGATGAAGAGCATCTGAATTGTTTCTAAACGTAAGCATTGCAATATAAAACGTGTTAATTAGCCGTATTTCTATTTAAAATGATTAACAACCACGATAGTTTTAATTCTATAATTGCAAACCGCTAAGGTGCGGTATGTTGAGTATTCGCCGATCTATCGTTGATCGCGGTCGCGGGCGATGCTCATGATGAAGAGCATCTGAGTTGTCTCGAAACGTCAGCAATACATTAAAAAACGTATATCTATTTAAAATGATTAACGACCACGGCAGTTTTAGTTCTATAAATATGTATCTTGAAGCACTACACAGAAAGAAAATAGGGGAGAAGGTTTGTGATTGTTTTTAAAATAAAAACTGCTATAGTTTTGTGATTGCTGGTGAAACATTGTCCACCCTGACCTTTTAAACCTAATCGTATAAAAAACACATTCAAATTCTTCATGGCTCTCAACGCCTGGAGATCTGAGATGCCTACAGTACCTACTTGGATTACTGCCGTGATCATTCATTATTTTTTTATTATCTTTAAACTTTATCAACCGGACAATGTTTTAATCATTGTATGTTTAATTAGTAGGTGTGAATGCAATGTCCAACAATGGCAATGGTACTTTGTAGTGTGCTTTGAAGTCCCCTGCTCTGAAGCCCCCGGAATGTCAGACATTTTGATTGCGCCACCCGTAATTGATTGCGTCGCTTTGATTAACAGATTCCTGACTACCAGTATCCAGTAGGTATCTACCTATAGGTAGTAGGTACCTGTCTGGATGTCCGCAAGACCGCAGTACAAATATCAATTAATAAGAACATGGCAGTTTATAGGTCGTGCACCACTGGGGAAACTGATTGTGGTTCTTTTTGTATGGTCCGTACCTACAATCTACATGCCAAACTTTTTTATATAATGTCAGTTCTCCAGAATGTGCCTGTTTATGATAACACCATTATAATTTACATCAAAGTTGGTGACATCTAAAAGTATTTACACAATCGAAATTCTTCATTCTACATTTTTTTAGAGAATCAAATTATCAAATTGTAAAGTTGGTATAAGTAAAATCAAATAAACGCATTCTCACTGAAATGATTGGAGTTTAGTCAACAATCGGTTAACTCTATGGACATTACCTACCCATATAGAGAAAACGTTATGAAGAGATAATTTTTACAATTATAACATAAATAACTTAATTAATTAATAGTTAGGCACAACACTAGGTACCTACAGTATTAGTAACAATTTATTTGTTTTTTATTACTTTTTTGAAACCCTTTTGAATCGTTGTCCAGTCGTTGGTGGCGATTTTGTTGTGTCCAAGTTAAAGATAAGATTTCATGAAAAACGATCGCTCTTATTCCTTTTAAGTTAAAGTCTAAATTAGCGTATCCGAATTGTTTAATTGATATTCACTGTACATACCTGCCGTCATCTTTCCTCTAATTAATCATTAAATGATATATACCTCACGAAAACCATGTACGGCTTACAAAACAAGTGTCAGTAAACTTGTAAATTTTGCGTCCTGAATGTACGAAGTTTTAAGAATTAATGCAAAGTGCGTGTACGAGTTATACCACCTACCCCACCTACTTACATTATAATTAAAACTAACTAGAACACGTAATCCCACTTCATTTCACCCACTAACTGTTTATTACTCTGTGCCAGTGACAAAACCGTGTATTATATTCTGTGTCCTAGTGACAAAATGACGTCATAAGGACAGCTCATGAAAAATTATGGGCCTGGGTAAAGTTGTCTGATTAAATTTAGAAGTTGGTGCTGTAATTAGCGGGAACATCGCATTTCACTCAGGGTGCGCTTAGCGGCTGGGATTCACAGGAGGGTCGTTAGAGTTTTGATGATGGTAAAAATGTTGTGCCTTTCCAATTTGGTCGTGTAACATACTCAAAGCCTCTAAGGAATGTGTGGTGTGGAGCAAAACCAAATATGAATATATTTTACAAGAACATGACAAAATGGCTTTATATAGCGTTTACTAGAGCTGATAATATATATTTTTGGTCCATTCATAAATCCAGGATCCAAATCAGGATACAAAATATAATATTGGTGGACTTATGCACACAACGCTATCTAGCCCCAAAAAAAAGCAAAGCTTGTGCTATGTGAACCAGATAACTGATAGAATAAATAAAGTTTTTTTATATTATATTTAATTTTATATTATATGACACCCAGACACAGAACAAACATCTATGTTTTTTATCACACAAACATTTATCCTGGGTGGGGATCGAACACACAACCTACAACGCAGAGGGCAGACTTACTACCAACTGAGCTGTGAGGCGAGTCAAACTGAATAAAAGCTTGATAAAAAACCGGCTAAGTGCGAGTCGGTCTCGCGCACGAAGGGTTCCGTACCATTATCTATAAAAACGGTAAAAAAAACATGTTTGTTGTATGGGAGCACCCCTTAAATATTTATTTTATTCTGTTTTTAGTATTTGTTGTTAGAGCAGCCACAGAAATACATAATCTGTAAAAATTTCAACTGTCTAGTTATCACGGTTCATGAGATACAGCCCTGTGACAGACAGACGGACAGACAGACAGACAGACAGACGGACAGACAGACAGACGGACAGACGGACAGACGGACAGCGAAGTCTTAGTAATAGGGTTCCGTTTTTACCCTTTGGGTACGGAACCCTAATAAAAAAGAGTTCTAATGAATACAAATAAATTCAAAACAAAGTTTGGTAGGTAAGTAAATATTTAAACCAAACCATCGTTTGAAACCCGAAACGTGCTTACCAAGTGACCATCAACTATTAGTACAATAGAAAAACAAAGAGAAAACTCTTGCAACAAAGTGTCAGAGTAATTAAATGATCAGTCAAACAACAAACGAATGTTAGGAGATCAAAATGTAAAGATCAGAGGGAAGGCAGATCGGACAAATGACGGTCTGCAATTTAATGGATGTGCCTTCATGTCATATCTGTCAAGATACTACTCTGAGGAACCTGTGTGGTCTGTGGATAGTGTGTACCCCTTTTATATGAATGGATAGACCTCGTGGAGCACTTGCACTATGTCCTTTCACCACACTGGTTCCATCACCAATGATAACTAAGCTCTTTTCACGCGAAATAAAAGTTTTAAAAGACTGGACCGCTTTTTTCCGTTATGTATCTCCCTTGATTTTTAATTTTGATGAAATAATATATAGTTCATAATTTCATAACTTTTCATAATTTTAAAGTAATTGGGTTTTATACTTTGTTATATGTGTATGTGCAACTTTACAATTAGTTAACTAAAATTAACAAAATTTCATAAAAATAGATGTGTCTAATTTTCCAGATAAATCACAATTTAAAAACGTCCAAAATATCTTTTCCTACTGCATAGAACCGATAGTCTGTGCGTAAATCAAACCACTTTGTTCCCAACATAGCTCTAATTGACAAATAGTGGGAATGATAAATACCCACGCTGGGAATAATCCCAAAATATAACTCTTTGATCGTTGTTTGATTAACAGCTACCGACACATACATGCGAAATGATATTAATTTTCTTTTTAATTCGGTGCTCGGTTCTATTATTGTTGTACTATGATTAATTTATGAAACTGAAAAAATATTTTCTGGGGCAGAATTTTCAGCAATTTTCACGTCTAGTTGTTCCTAATGATTAACTGGCGTAGTTCATTCAATTCAGGGGCTTGCGGAAACTTTCCACATATAAATGCACCAATTTCTAAATTATAAATATGAGCACTTTATTATTTTAACAAAAATAATTCCTTCATAAATTCTAATAAGTATTCCAAGAAGATTTCTCTAGGTATATTTATTATTCTTATTGGTGACAGAACAGTCAACGGTAACATTTTTTGTAATTCTATTCTGAAACAATTTACAGATGCTTTCAAACACGTAATTCTCCATAAATCTTTAGTCAGAAAACATCAAGTTAAGTTCACATAAAGGCACGTAATATTTTTTTAAATATGATCTGAGCTTTGATCGTTCCATGAAATCATGAACTCTTTAATTACCACCGTCTAAGAAGCCGTCATACTAAACACTAAGTGTTATGGCATGGGAACTGGTGACTCAGCAAACCAGTTCTCACGTGGAATATAAAATAAATCATTGCTTTATACACACCGTTATCAAATTATCAAAAGCACGTTGGCCTGTTAATTCCGTCGGTCAGTTTAAAGACATGTTCCTTGAACTACAATCTCTTAGATTTTTATCAGAGACGTAATTGCCGACTAGAACATTCACTGTACGTGCACAGATTGCGCTTACAGACTTATAATTGGAACAGTTTTTACGACATTGTTCAACACTTGTGACTTACTTTTTGTGAGTCTGAAAAAATATGTTTTAAGTAGTAGAGAACAAATAAAATTTAAAAAACTTTAACAATAATTTAGACTGTTTATGTTCAAGGTATACAAAAGATTTCTTCTATAAAATTTAAAATAGTAAGTAAGTACTTTAATTTATACATGTGGAAGCGTTATTTATCTTTCAATAAAAAATATATATTTAAAGATATTTTTCCAAGCAGAAAAAAACCATTGTATAAGAAATGAAATATTGTGATTTTGAAATACCAATTTACATTGAGTCTGCATAGCGGATTATGAGTCACCCCAAGTGACTCAATTGGATCTATGAAATCCTATTGCTCGTTGTAAAGGCATTTTATACAATCATACACTTACAGTCTATAGGTATAGGTATAGTATCTAGTAGCCGGAATGCAAATGGAAATTGAAAATTAAAAAAACGCGAGGGTCGCGCCGTAGGGGCCGTGAAATCGTAAATTTAAATTGTCCATCCCTATACATGTAAATTTTCAGAGCATTCCTTAAAATGGTTGTATCTCCACGCTCAAAATTCATTTGAGATTTAATTAAAGCCTTGATGTCTTCAGCTTTACATTAATTTATAATATATTTTATTAGAAATTCATCTCACGTGGTTCTGTTGACAAACAAAGCAATGTTGATGAGATAAATAGAGTTCTGAGTTTATTTGTAGGATAAAACATATAATATAGCAGGATAGTCATAAAATATATTATTCGATATAAAATATAAGATTACAGTAGTGTTTCTACTTTATGCATCTGTACGGTACACATTGTCTTCAGACGCCGCCATCATTAACTGTTGCTAATGAACCTTGAGCTTTTTGGTTTTAAATAACATCAGAGGGGCGGTGACATTGCTGTACTACCATAAGGATTTTTTGTGCTTTATATTAGTTTGGTTTTACAAACCATAACCAAAACACGCTGACGTGACTTTGTATTAATGCAAAGTTCATCCTCAAACTAACAACGATATACATGAAATGTTAAGTACGTAAAAATGCAATCGGACCTCCTAAGTGGAAGTATTCATAGAGTTTCCACAGGTTAATTATACTTTTTTTGCGAAGCAATTCCACTTGTAAATTCTAGTAGCTGTCGTATAAAGTGCGTAATAAATTTCCTACTTTAAACCCGTAGAACGAGATCTAACGATAACGCGGTTGTCTCTTTGACATTGGTCCCTCGGCACAAATTAACGTCCGTGTAAAGTTATGTCGTCGGGCAGCGACGCGGTTGTCACTCATGCTCCATCAACTGCTGGGAAATGCCGAGGGTATGACGGCGGCGGGTCAGCCACATGTCGGTCTCGAGACGTGTCACTATTTCATCTCCTGTCTCGCTTATGAGGACTTGATGCCTTCAGCTAGACAAAGACGGATTTCGATCTTCGTGTTTGACTACACCGCGTAGTTATCTTTGCGGAACGGGGGGCTTGTATCGCAGACAGGTTGTCGCTAATAGGCGTTTACTGAACATGAGGTTTCATGACATCGTGTGTGTTCTGACATGATTGCCAGTCCACACCACGTGTCAGTCTGTGTCATATCGGAGTCTCGCAATGACTTCGCCGCTATTATCCGCGAGCACGCCAACAATAACAATCGATCGATCGACTGCCCTCTCACCTGACCAAAGCTTAATTATAGATTCACTAAGTGCATCAACCTCTCTTTGCAGATTCGCCGAGGATCAGATGAGGAGACACCGTCCGTCGGCACAGCGTGAACGGCCAGTGATATAACGGAGTACCGAAAGCAAAAACCCGTCGCGTAGTGAATGGAATCGGAAGTGTCCGTGTCGTGACCAAACTGTGATATAGTGTCGGCCTTAGGGCCGAAAATCTGCAACGGAAGATACGGACGCGAGCCGCGCGGGCTGCGGGCCCGCGATGAGCGCCAATAGCTGCGATAATATGACCTATTTCTCCAACGCTTACATGCCAGATATGAGGAACGGAGGCAGTCATGAACACCAGCAGGCGCACGCGCACTACGGTGCGGTGCCACAGCAGGGGCACGAGTTGGAGAGCTGCGACCAGCAGCTTAGGCCGGCGCAGCACCACTACCCAGCGCAGCCAGCGCCTGGCATGCCGTACCCAAGGTTTCCACCCTACGACAGGCTCGGGTACTATCAGCAGATGGAGCAGAATGGCTACCGGCCAGACAGTCCATCGCAAATGGGGCATATGGGTCCGAAAACGGCGGACGGATACGGTCCTCCGAACGGTCACCAGCCACCGGCGCCCGCGGTGTATACATCTTGTAAGCTGCAGGCAGCGGCGGCGACGGCGGGCGGAGTGCCGGGCAGTCCGCCGTTGGAGCAGGCGCAACAAATGCCGCACCACATGCACCCGCAGCAGCACATGGTGCAGCACGGCGTGCCGCCACACCAGCAGCACCTCATGTACCCGGTGGACGATATGCAACACCAGACGCAAATGCCGCCGATGCACCAGCAGTCGATGCACGCGCAGCAGCCCCCTCCCCAGCAGCCTCCGCCTAACACTAACGCCTCGTTGCCAAGTCCACTATACCCCTGGATGAGAAGTCAATTCGGTGAGTTTAAGTTTGAATTTGAATCATTACTACATTTCTCCATTAGACCTTAGACAAGTAAGTTTATGTGTGCTGTTAGTCAACCCTGAAGGCAGATTTCGTAATGGACCGCGTTATTATCGGTCAAGGTTTAGTTCCTTGGAGGATATTGTTATTGTTACAATAAGTACCTTCCGTATGTTTTTTAATGAAATATTTCGATGAATCCACCATTTTTTTTTGTCCGCATACAAGCATTTATTATGATTAAAAAGCCTTTTTTCCATTCGAAATGAAGAGTGAATTCCAGAATTTGCACAATGCGTGGGTAGCCAAACCGATTGAAATTTGCAAAAACACTTTCTCTTCGCATTGATGAAACAATGAGCTTCAGAAACAATGCCCTTCACACCGTTCCAGGATTATTTATTGGTCGAAGAGGCGTTCAAAGGAATTTCACTTTTCATAAAATTTACAACTTCCAATACAAAAGGCTCACCTTCTGTTTAGCTGACGCCGAAAGGGAACAATGAGGCTTCAAGTTGCGCTACCGTCTCCTACTGTTTTTGAATTTGTCTGCAATCTAATTTATGGCCGCGTTGCCTGATTTAGAGATTCCATTGTAATTGGCGTGATCATACTAGAGCTACTGGTGTTTTGAATTTGGCATTCAGTTTTGCATGCAATTTGTAAGCAGTTGGACTACTGCAGTCCATAGTGTTTTTGTAAGGAATTGATTTTAATTTTGTTTCTTTGTGTTTGTTTGTAGTCAGTTTCGTAATGCACTTAAAAAACTTTTGATTTTTAACTGTAGGTACACTCACTAAACCGCATTTAGAAATCCTGTGTTGTGTGTTTCTTGTATCTTGTGTAGGTACACTTTCCTGTTGTCAATTGACCTCGAGCAGCGTCCAAAGTACCATGAAAGGTAAACCCATTTAGCCCAACAGGTATGCTGTTTTTTGGTTCTATCATAGTAGTTCACAATCTTATTTCTGTGAGTTCTAGTTCTACAATAACGTGGGCAGTTAACAATGTCTACAACTACTTGCGTAGTTCGAGCTCGACCAGCCCATGTCATGACCCGCATCTAGTGCTGATCCTAGATAACTCGTGCCCATTCCTAGAACAATGCTGATAAACGGAAATGTGAACCTACACCTTTGATTTAAATAAATTGTTGTAGATTTTTACCATTCTTGTTAGAATTTGTTGATTTTTTGTCACACTGGAGATATAAGCCCTTTGGGAAAAGCATTACATAAAGCATATCTACACTATATCATAGTATTCCCATGGGCTCTTTAACTATTCTGACGAATAGTGCATTATTAAAATGTAGTTTCAGCTTCTTTAGAGATAAAGAGACAGTTCTTTCTAGATTTAGGCTTATAGACCTTTTCCGTATCATCAATTGGATAGTTCCTTTCGTAGTCTCATAGTCAATCTTCTCATCAACAAATTACGCAGGACATCTCTTTGCTGCCGCGATCATTGGTTATTCAAGTCTACTTGTATCTTCTCGTATCGACCCTGAAACAATAATAAATTAAATTTATAGAGTAAAAGTTTATGGGTCTGTCTGTTTGCTTCAATTTCTAGTGTTGTTGAAATAACGTTTTTTTAAGCCTTTATGGAAAGAAGTTTAGCACTACTTTTCTCTTTTTTGTTAGATTTAATGCGTTAGGTTAGGGGTAATCTTGAAGATATTCTAAACTGTATAACCTAAAATATGAACATGAATAGAGTTAGATCAAACAGGATTAACAGAAAACTGCCAATACTTTGAAATTGGCAATATCAACTAATATGACAGACGTCATTATATGAAACCAATAAAGAAAACACGTCAATGTTACCTAGTGTTACTGCATAAATGCCTAAAAATAGAGGAACACAACGTACAGTAGTATATAGTACAGTATACCTACTACTCAATGCAAAATCGTAAGTTTATGAATGTATTTATATATTTTCAAGATAATAATATTCTGGGTTTCCTTCGAATCGGATTAGGTACCTACCAATTTGATCTTACTTCCCAGTCCGGTCATACTCGGCCGCTTGTAAATTAATTCCCAACTTCGATATAGTTCCGTTTTGATGGGACAGAGATAAATTGCCAGCTAGATTAGTTTCGAGGATGTCTGTGTGGCATTTTCTAATGAGAAGGAAATAGAAACGTATTTAGTCTGCGCTTTTGTAACAACCAAATTTAGCTATTGTACGTATGACTCCATCTCTTTTTATCATCATCAATAACAACTTCATTTATTCGTTTCAGTCTATGCGAATTCAACTATCTTATATCTATTTGAAACTAAAAAAATACATTAAACAGGATCATGACTGTAATCCCCAAGTAAGGTATCCCCTCAGATCGTTGAAGATATCTTCGTAGGTAGTGAGAGGCACGTCCAAACATTACATTTGGTAATTTTTCAGTAGTTGGCACTTCGAATGTTAGTAACATTGCTATCGAAAGTCCATTTTCCCTTATCGATAGGAAAATATTGTGAGGAAATCAGTTTAATATCTGTAGCTAAAAATAGATTTCAAAAATATATCCAATGTTACCCATATTAAACAATTAAGTAGCACATTTTGTTACTTTTGAATCATAAAAAAGTATTACAAAAACAACAACTTAAAGCAGTACAAACTCCAGACTTCCTATTTAACGTATGAAAAATGCATTCCACTTAAAACGTCCAGTAGCAAATACTCGCGCTTAGCTAAACTCTCATTAAGTCCTCTCATGTTATCTGTTCAAGATGTTTTGTATGATCTTCAAAAAATCCGCTGCCATTTTGAAACAAAAAACCCGACCAATAGAAACTCGATGTTTTAAAATAGAACGCAAGGAACAGCAGACAAATCATTAATCATTGGCAGACGCAGACTCAAATGATTATGTACTTATAATAGCTCAGTATTTATAGAAATGGCCAATTATTAATTTGATAATGTTTTATGGATCCTTAGCTGTTATACTTGTTCAGCTGACTACAAACTAATAGAAACGTGTAAAATTCAGAATGTGTCAGAATGTTTAGACGCAAGACTTGTGTTTTCATTAATTCTAATACCGAGTGATATAAAAGGCACATTTTTCATAAAAGCTACTAGGCACATTAACTTTAGTAGCATTAGCCACACATAAATATCCCGTGATGTAGGTAAGTTCTTTAAAAAATCGTTTGAAAAAAGTGTAAATAAAAAAACGTAATTGGTTCACGATTGTTATCCCCAAGTACGGTAGACATCCTTTCAGATCTCCAGGCGCTCAGATCTTTAAATATGTCTAAAAAGGAGTAGTCAGAGGCACGTGCAAACATTTGGCACAAGCTCTCGTTTTGCAGCAGTTAGCATTCCATACGTGACAGGTGTGACAGCTTTATGAATTTCCTCATTCATCTCATTACACCACACAATAGCGTTTGACGTATAGCCGACTAACGGCATAGAAAGATAGACTAGTCCAAGAGGTAGGCCGCGATAACTCGATGAGAATTGAGGTGGAAATGGAAATATAATGGAAATCCCCCCCTCCTTCCCCCCGGCCCTCCATAGCACACAATGCCGGATAGACGACTTGTTACATTTCATTGTTCAGTTATCAGCCCCAAGGCCTTTGTGAAAGCCCGATGATTGAATACAAGTATTTGTTCTGTTGCCTGCCGCTGATTTTCCTTCGCTTGCTGCTAAAAGCTCGAATCGCTTCGTAATAAACGTGTTTCGTAAATGAGTTTTCGACGTTACAGTTCTGAAATTGTTTTGCGGCCGTTTTCCTTGGTAATGGTTTTACAGCTGATGTATCAATTTGATCGCATAGAAAGACCGTCTTTAAATGCTAGTTTATAGTAGGTCCTTCTTACCAGTTAAGTAAATTCATTTTTTAAACTTTCATGAGTAGTAGATGCACGTCATAACTTTTGATTTTGAGTCTGCCAGCGACAATGGCTATTGAAAGATAGTCAAAACGTTGAGAAAGTTAAAGATCAGTGTCGAATCAATAGATAAGTAAATTCACATGTATTTTTTAAATATTTTTGCTGTTGATTGTTTTTTTGTTCTCTTTAGTCATTAACTAGCTGACCCGTGCCCGCTTCGCTGTGCGTAAGACATTTCTAATACCATCGTGGACTTTTTTGTAGACGTTTTTAAGGTATACAATACTGTAGTACATTATTTTGATATATCTCGTGGGATTCAGCCAGCATTTGCAATGTAAGCGCAAAAAAATGTGTTTCTTTACGACATCACATTAGAAACCTCTAAAATTATCAGTGTTTCTCTACTATATTATGCATGTATTATACATATAAACCTTCCTCTTGAATCACTCTATTTATAAAAAAAACCGCATCAAAATCCGTTGTGTAGTTTTAAAGATATAAGCAAACATACATACATACATATTACATATTACATACAGACGCGGGAAGCGGAAAGCGACTTTGCTTTATACTATGTAGTGATTGTGTTGTGCTTTTGGAGCAAATAAATGTTTTTTCTTTCTTTCTTTCTAATCTCCGTATTCTAGGTTTATACACCTATAACTCGATTATTTATTTAAAAATAAAAGAGCAATCCACCGTTTCACCCTCTTCCCCTTGTTTTTACACGTGCTATTATTTGCATAAAGATTTTTTCATTCAGAGGGGTGGTTCTGATGTGTAAAAATATATTTCTAATTCTGTTCGCCACTCGCTTTCCGGTTTGTCCCGGAGCTCGACGTTGACGGATGAAGTTTTCCTCTTTTGATATTGCTTTACAAAGCAAGAATGTTTATTTTGGGAAGTATTTTAAAGAAGTATCCTTTATAACATTTAAAAGCTTAGAAGTACGGGAAAGTGCTTTGGTAACTACAGGCAACACAGTAAAGACAGTAATAACAGTATGATACACTAGTAGTGGCAAGTCCAAGGGACTTTTACATGTAATACACAACTTTTTCGACAGATGGCAGTATTAAGACTATTTTATTCTGATATTAAATACAAGCATTTTTTATCTGAAAATTTCTCAAAGCATCCAGATAGTTTTTTATCGAACACATTTTGATTTGAAATTCCAAGTACGATTTTATTAAGACAGAAAAAACAACAAATTCTGCTTAGTCACATATAGGTAGGTATATGTACCTACCTATATGTGACTAAGCAGAAGAAGCTGCCTTAGTTTTTTGTTGTTATTTTTTCATACAGTTAACTATGGTTAACTGTATGAAAAAATAACTTAGTTTTTTGTTGTTATTTTTTCATACAGTTAACTATGGTTAACTGTATGAAAAAATAACAACAAAAAACTAAGGCAGCTTATTAAAAAAACATTACGTTACTATAATTACATACACCCACATCTGTATGTGTCATTAATATGTGTCCAATGGAGCTCGCACACATCAAAACTGTATCACGTCGAGTTCTTTTTGAAAATAATATTACTCAACACGCACGCAGCTTTAATAGTGTGCGTGATAGAGTTGCCAGAACTTCCAAACTTACTGATTTCTAAGGAATTAAAAAAGGAAAAATAAATTTATTTTTTGCGTACAATATTTTTTTGGTTACTGTTTACTGGTTTAGTTATTAAACTTTTTAATTTATGAAGAAAATTCAACGTTATTTAACATCCACGAAAAAAGTTCGAGTTACACACTTAATATTACTGGTAATTAGTTCCAATCTTAACTAAACAATAAAATCATTGAAGCTAACAAATCAGAGCTCATGTTATACTGGTTCATGCCTTGTATATCTAAAAAACTAAAAAACCTACAACAAATTTGAAAGTAATATTGTAATGTAAATGTATACGCATACGACACGTTTTATAATGACTTTATTTGACCAACATGTTTATTTTTTCGTCCAGTTTTTAACAACCGATTTAGCTCATAATACCAGCACATTTTGTTTGTACAATCGATTTACCTTCCAATTTTCATGCAGGTTAGATCATCACCTACAAACATACGCCGATTCGTTCAAGTAGGTAGTTGGCTAGACCGATTACGAGAAAGTGTATAGATAGATTATGACATACATGGAAATATATATTACATCTTTCAATTCCGAAAAACAACCCTTTTGGGGTTACAGGGGGTTTATATGGAAAACCACGAGAACAAATCGGAGGGTGTCTAGTAGAATAAATACCATGATACTGTAACTATTCACTTTAGGATACAAATCTACTAAAATTTTCAATTTCTGTTCGGAACTCTAAACTTATAATCTCTAAAATACATTGATTAACTGTTTCACAACTTCAAACAAAGTTCACTCTATAACAAAGATCCCGGTTCCCCCCCTTCAAAGTTTCTAAGTTCAGACCAATAATTTCCCGATCTACGTCTTTTTACTTCGCAAGTAACTTGTGTTCAATTAACTGGTAACACTGTTAGATAACCTCTCCCTCTCTCGCTTGGAGTATTTCCTTTTCTTACTCGTGTAAAGGCTGTTTCACATTAATTACACGTGGGGATACCGCGCCAATCAAACTCTGACCACCGCTAAGCCGATGAAGCCTAACTTATTATGTGGTATTAAAATTCAATTTTCGTTCGTTAATCGACCTAAATTGAAACGGAGACGGAAATATTACTAAATAATAACAGATGATTGCGCTTAATTTTAGTCAAAAAACTGAATACTGTAAGTTAAAACCAATCACATTACTAGAAAGAATGTTTTCTATCAACACTGGAAACTCATTAAAGTTGATATCATCAGTAAAAACGGCACTGCACATGTGCGTGTAGGGACATAAATCATACGTATCTTACGTAGGTACTTGTGGGGAGTAGCCATCGACGTAGGAGCGGAAAAAAGCCCCCGTTTCCTGCCAGGGGATCACACATGACCGGCCTGTCTATCTGCCAGACCCGTGTCAAATATTCTCTGGAGCGGAGATCGCCCCCCGTTAGGGGGGAACCCCCAAAACCCCCTGGGGCTAGCTGTCCCGCGGCGAAGCTCATCTTGGAGCCCTAATGCGTTCCGCGTGGTATTACGTTGGGATGAATTTTTAGATGTCTGGCGGCTCTGCCTTTGTTGAAATGGTTACCTACTTTAATATACCGCTACTTTATTTATAGGAACAAATTACCTGGGACTTCTCACAAAGATTTTACTAAACACCATTCGAGTACTGCGATCAAGTCGATATGATCTTACGTAAGGCACAAGTATGCGTAAAGCTATTATGTAAGCAGCAGGACCTATTTTATTTATATCTTCAGGCAATATCAACGCAAGCACAAAATGATTGAATATTTTCTTTTTCATTAAGATTTTCGCTTTCAGTCAACGGGTGTTGAAAAATCGCCCGCCCCGGCACCTTTCATAACTTTTCACTTCGTGATCCAACGCAATTACTCACATTCTATCGCCTTCTCAAATATTCATTCGTGCTTTTCCTGCAGCAAATTATAGTAATAGCCTGAACAAAACAGGTAATTAGCCTCCGTCGTGTAAGGGAGGTTAAAAAACAACGTTTTTCTATACCTACGGTTCGTGTCTCGGAAATTTGATGGGTTTTAAATTATGGTTTTAATTTGGTAATGGAAAAATTGGAGGAACATTTTAGGAATGACATAATGATCGTCCGTCCCATAAATTCCTGATGATGGCCGAACCCAAAACTAAAAAATAATTAATATTTAGATATCATTTGAGTTGTGGTTGTGCGTTCAGGGATGAAATGCCATCATAGTTTTCCTTTGTTTTCTCTGATAGCGGCGGATTGTTGCCGCGTATGTAGATGTACGAGGCAGAGGTCGGGTAGGTTCGTGTTGACAGGCGGAGCCGGGCACAGAACAAAGCTTTCAGGGCCTAACAAAGACGTCACCGGCCGTGGTTGCGACGCGGAGTTATGGCACCCATTGTGAACAACAATACCCCAACAAACGAGTTTGTATAAGCTATTAGGTACGCGCATTAATATATATTTTTTGTTCGCCCGAAAATTTAGCATTCCATTACGAGGGAGAGAAATGAAACGCCCGCCGCATGAATTATATTAAAATATATTTGAATATTTCATTTGACACCTTTTTTGTGGTGGAATTCGGTTCAATCCCGTGCGGCTGGAGTAATTTTTAGCGTAACGCCGAAGCAAAATTTCGGTGAATAACATTCCATTTCGGGTGCGGCACCCGACGGAATCAGCGTCAACAAAACACTGAATGATGGTTGTGTGTTATCGCGGAGAATTCATTTTGAAATCCGACCAGATTTGATGCGACACGTTTTGCAAAATGTTTTCTATTTTAACAAATATACCTTTTTTTACAGTTGAACTAAAAAATTACGTACATAATTCTAAGATCATTGAAACCTACATTTTAGGGTTTCGTAGTCTACAAGAAACACTTAAAGTTTCGCCATTTCCGTCCGTCTGTCTGTTCGCAGCTTAGCTCAGAGAGTTTATTGATGTATAAATTGTATCGATTCAGATGATAGAGATTAAAGTTGTAGTAAAAAAATAACACCTCTCTATAATAATATCACAGAAACCCCATTTATAATGTAATTGTTTTTAGCTTAAAACCATCAACTTCTAACCTACTTTATGTATTACATAGTCATTAGGTAAAGGCCCGCCCAGACCAAGAGAATGATTAATGAATGTCAGCGTGGAAACCTGCCATGTTCTTTCATTTTCGTTTGTATCTTACACTTGATGTTCATGTCCATTATGATTTTATTTAAATATCTTCGCTGAGTTTATCTAAAACAAAAACATGGTTACAAAATTAAAATGAAAGAAATTAAATTAAATTTGAGACGTGAAAACACAAATAAAACTAGATATCAACTCCTTTCGACAATATACAAAGTTTGTACTGATTTATTAATAAAGGGGGACAATAAACGAATGAAGTAATGTATTAAAATGAATAATTTCATCAAGTGAGAATTTACAAGGAAGAATATTATAGGTTAAATACCTATACTACATATGAGAACTTCAAATACACTGTGGCTTAAATTTTAATATTGGCTTGAACTAAGATTATGTTTTGGGTAGAATTAAGATAAATACTATGTAGAAACTTTATGGGTTGATCGAGAAAGAACTCGGTTACGTCAAACCTGAAAAACCTACGTAAATGATGAATATCAATGTCAATTCAGTTACACGCTCGTATCTAATGTTTTTCCGGTCCAATTTTCTATATATCTACTACGGTTATATAAGTTTATTCATGTATTATTATTAAAAACGACTGCCGACGCACTTCCACATTAATCATGGTATACCATAATTATGGTTTTGCGTGTCATGTTATCCATCGTGTTTCGGTCGCCATGGATTTTATCAGTATTTTATACACAAAATTGTTTTATGTCGTTATATTTATTACTAATGTGTTTTTATGAATTATTTGAAATAGAAAAATATCAATTTTAGACTCGCATTTTTTTAAATTATAAATAACTAGCAGTCCACCCCGGCGTCGCACGGGTGTAATTAAGATTTTATGGCATTTTTTTACACCTTGGATTACATTATTGAAGTTTTAGTAAAGATCCCTATTTTTTTCTAAAAATAAATATAACCTATGTTACTCAGGGATAATGTAGCTTCGTAAAGGTGAAATAATTTTTAAAATCGGTAAAAGTTTTTTAATTTATTTATTTCGTTTTTAGAAAATCAAAACTTTCCTCTTTATAATATTATGGTATAGAAGTATAGATAAGTATAGATACATACATTGTTTTATTCATAGGTATCATTAGGTGCAAACAATAAAGATAAACGCATATTTTATGTAAGAGATTAATTGATTCAGAGGTTGAAGATCATGAGACTATAAATTAAACCGCAGTAAGATTAATTGAATTGCTGCATTTTGTCAACATGGCTCACTTACGATCAATTTGAATGCCAAACAATAAAAAAGCCGGCGCTCATTTTATTCAATAATTGCAATATCAATTAAACTTTAAAAGCAACCTTCGATTCCGAGAGTTCAGAAACCACCAATTTTATTTACGACGTGTAAGCGTTTAAGAGAAATTGCATTAATCTGAATACCCGTTTGATACCGTGTACGATGTTGCAATACACTGAGTGGACGCACCGAATCCTTAGGTCATAAATAAAGAGGATCAACGAGGCATTTTGTACTCAACGCTGCAATGAATAAAGTTATGTTTCGATTGATATCAGCTGGGTGAAATATGACGATTTGAGAGGCCGCATTCGTATGAAATTGTAGGACATGAATTATGGATTGTCGATATCGCTTCAAGCTGTTGCTATATTTTTTTTCGTTCTCTGGCGCGATACCGCATCGAATTAAATTAAAAGCTCTTTTCACTTGTCATCCTTTGATGAATTTGGTATTTAGGTTTGTAGCCGATGCGAGCTTTTTTTTATTACGTAATTGGACAAGGAAATATTGTTGAAAATCAGTTAAAAAGTGGTTTGATTGAAATATTTTGATCTCTTTTCCTTCCAACTTTTGACCTCTCACTTCGCAACGCAACACAGTAATCAGTATAAATGCGATTCGAGATAGTCGCACCGACTTCGTTCAATATTTTATCTCGAATTCATCCAGATAAATGGATCCTGACCTGAAGGTCTGAGGATTAGTTTCACCTCGATTCTTGTGGATTGCAACTGCAAAATGTCAAACTAGTTTATAAGTAGGTATTGATAGGTTTTGTTTGGCAATAATTCTTTCACTTATTTTTTTTCTCATGAGCAGGAGCTTATATTTTATTTTGATTCACATAATGGTTTTTTTATTTAGGAATTTGTTTTCAACTTTCCTAATTCAAATAAAATCAAAGTACCAAGTCATTGCTTCTTGTATTTATGCAATCTAAGGTTTTGCACATACCGATAGCAAATCCATTTGGCATTTTTTTTTGTACTGCCAATATTCAAAATCCATACTATTATTATAAATGCGAAAGTAACTCTGTCTGTCTATCTGTCTGTGACGTTATCACGACCAAACCGCGGGACTGATTGTTATGAAATTTCATATAAAGATAATTTAAAGTCTTAGAACGGCATATGCTACTTCTTTTGCTTTGATTTTCATGAATCAGTGTTTTACGATAAAGTCGTCAACTTCGATCAACATTGACGAAGTCTCGGGTAATAGCTAGTTCAAAATAAACTCCCTAGCTTCGTCAAATAATCTAAGGGTTTGTACACGTCGATAGCACATCACGCGTGACCGTTGTATCGCGTTGAGAAAGTAAGCCGGCCCTGATTTCCCCCTCGCGATGATTTATGAGCATCCGACGACACATGCAGCGCTGCGTCCAACGCGACGATACAAGCTGCGATTTCGGTTGTGCACACGAGCGTTCGAAACGCGGCGTTTGACGCTGGTCTGTAGAACACATTTCAAAGAATATATTGTAGAATATGAAGTGAGAAAATAACCTGAAATTATATGTAGAATGAAGTCTGGAATGTGTCACGTATGGAATGCTAACTACTGCAAAATGTAGTTATTGTGCCAAATATTATGTTTGCACGTGTTCCTGACTACCCCTTTAGTCATCTTCAAGACCTAAGCGCCTTGAGTTGAGATTAGAGAGTATGTCTACCGTACTTGGGGATTACAGTCATAAATCTATTTCATTTCATTTTTTGAAACACGTCAAAGAATAGCTGTAGAATATGAAATAGCTAAATTTAGTCATTGAACTGAATTATATTTTGTAGAATAAAATCTGGATTATATATATTATTGAGCAAAAATCCAAAGACCAACCATTACAATGTAACCATTTGCATAGTCCGAATTCAGAATCTCCTATTTTTGCAGTCGCTAGTCGGTGTAAAAAGAACAAACGCTGTCTGCGAAATGAATCAAAGACATTACTCATCACTACTCTTTGATACACAATCACTCAACTGACATTTGAAATTGCTAATAATAGTAGCACTATTAAATTAAGGAGCGTCCACACCGAAGGCGTTTCTGTAGACTTGTCTCTAATGTTCTTATTACGTTCGGGTTAAATCTGACGGTCGGATCATGTTTTATGTATTTGAGTGTGCGATGAAACTGCTAGTTTAATATATAAAGCCGAAGGGGATTTCATGAGCTATATTGCAGCGGTCTTGTTTCGGAATTTTCAAGCGTAAAAGCAGTTTCATAGAATTATTTGTTTACATTATCTGCTAAAACTTGTTTCTCTTTCTTCTACATTATGATTTTAGAGGATTAGTAATTTGGTCCTTGTTATATTGAATCTTACTATTTTAGACAGTTTTTTATTAAAAAGTAATTTTTATTAAAGAAAATCACGAAAACTAATGTTGAACTGCACATTGCAATTGATTGCTAAAACTAAAAGATAAAAAAATATATTAGATCCAAAATAAAACGTGATGGTTCGTAATTTGTTTTAATCAATGAAAGAAATTGTTATTGCCCAAGAAAGTATTTGACTTTCATATAATATTCAAATCTGGCTGCCTCACCTTAGCACTTGTAGTAATGTAGAGAACAGTGTATTATTTTATTGCTTCCAAAAATATGTTTGAATTGTAATTAAAATCTAAGTCTCAGAAAATTTTAGTGCCATTAATCATTATTCAACATCACAAATTAATTATTGTAATTTTTAAACAAAATAAACCTCTAGGCAAAAATACAGTATTTCATCTAAAGAAATAAGCGTGTAGTAATGTCCTAATCCCCATTAAAATTTTAGATTTCTTTGGCAAATTGCTAATAAATAAATAAACGTATTTGTTATCGCATTTCGGCTTTGAAGCGCGCCACCTTATGCTACTGGGTATGGACAGTCAAATCTGCATTCTTGAATTCGTCCCAAACCCCGGGCACGGGACGACGAGGCTGTTATCAATTTCCTATGCAACAAGTGGGCGATAATTCTGAATCAGCTGCTGCAACCCTAGTTCTAAGCACGAAGACTTTTACATTGTCCTGTACCG
Source organism: Hydriomena furcata (assembly GCA_912999785.1). Taxonomy (NCBI): domain Eukaryota; kingdom Metazoa; phylum Arthropoda; class Insecta; order Lepidoptera; family Geometridae; genus Hydriomena; species Hydriomena furcata. Next base: position 4,977,144 of record OU538831.1, on the reverse strand, counting down.
TTGTAATAGTAATCTCAATATTTATACTAGCACAATCCATAACAATTGTTTTCACTTATTTGTCATCAATTTGTATTTGAATATTCTCGTTCTTCGACCACAGTTTCGATGTAATCCCCTCATTTTGTGTTAGTGAATTTCTTCGAAGTTCGCGTGTTTATTTTGTAGGTAAAGCAAGTTGTTTTGCGTGTTTCAGTTCAACCGAAAATAATCAAGCAACTTTACCTTTGTTTGGACTTGCGCAACTTGGAATGTTTCGATTTCAATTCGTGTATTGCTGTGTTCATGACTGTTTTCAGGTTAATGGAATTTTGTTTTGTAACATTTGGTTCTGTTTCCTTATTACCATAAATAAAATTTGTAGCGTTGTTTCTTAAAATTGTTTTGTCGAAAATTGATTCAGATTTGCTTATAAAATTACGTGACTCGACATCCCGACTAGATAATTCATTTGCTATTTATTTTTTGCTACACTTTAAGATCTCTGATTATGTTTTAATCGAATGTTTGGTGTAGTTTCATGGCCTGATTTTCTTCGTTTTTTGATTAAAATAAATTACAGTTCGGAGCATCATCTAAACCGTGTATAATAGGCTCGCATCTTCCTCGAAGAATAATGATTACAAAATGAATAAGGCCCGCGGCGTCTTAAATTATTTTAATTGGTTTCGGTAGCGCTTTGAATTGCGTCTTTAAAACATTATATTTTATACCTCACCTAGGTATAAAATCTCTTTACGCCTTAATATCCTTATACAATACATACACATGTATATGTAATTAGTTATTTAATATTCTTATTTATATGCACTTTCTGTTTATAATAAATAACCATCATATTTTAAACATGCAAGTAATACTAAAGTTAATAAATGATGACATAATTAATTATACGGCCATCAATTATTTTCTGCGTGAATCATCTAGCAAACTTCAGCAACAATAATATAAGTATTCGCATTTATATTGAAGACAAACTCATTTTATAGCCTGATTTATTAAAGTACGTTTGATTTATGAATTCTTTTGGATCAGCCGCCTATGATGTCCAAACGCAAGCCTCCGCTTGTTCTCAATGAAACTTCGCCACTCGCGACAGCCGAGAGAAATGTCCAACAAGCAAAAACAATTAACAAATTGATAAGCTCAAAACAATTTTCAATTAACTCCGTCGGGAGTGTTCGCCGTTTACAAATAACTACCATTTATCAGAAATGCCTATGCAGTTTTTAACGTCTGGCGGCGGTCAGGGCTGTCTCCCGTTTTAAATTAAAAGTGTTTTGTATTGAATAATATTAATCGGTGTCATTATATCATTTCAGAACGGAAGCGGGGACGGCAAACGTACACGCGGTACCAGACGCTCGAGCTGGAGAAGGAGTTCCATTTCAACCGGTACCTGACGCGGAGACGGAGGATCGAGATCGCGCACGCGCTGTGCCTCACCGAGAGGCAGATCAAGATCTGGTTCCAGAACCGACGTATGAAGTGGAAGAAGGAGAATAAGACCAAAGGCGAGCCCGGCTCCGGAGACGAGCCGGACAACATGAGTCCACCGACCTCGCCGCAATAAGGCCCCTAGATTTAGTCCCCGCGTTCGAAACCACGGACCTACTGTTCCAGATTGATCTATCGCTTTCTTTCTTGGTTCCGTTTTGTCGTAACGTCGAATTTTACGTTCGATTTGATCCACAAATCTGGAACAATATGTTCGAGGCTGAAGTTACTAGAACAGTTTAATTTGTATAAATTGTATGTTGGACTTTTCATGATAATATTACATTATAAACTAATACGTAACCTAGTGATTTGGAGAGTAATGATAGTGTGATGAAGAGATTTTTACTGTTGTTAAGTATAAATTAATTTATAGAAACAATCTCAATACCAATAATTACCAAAAAAGCAGTTATGTATGATTAGAAAACTGCGTCGATGTTTATGTGATTAATAGATGATTCATTTTTATCTTTTAAATTGATTAATCCATTCACATTGAAAAACTGTTTCGGTATTTAGACTCTTGACAAAGTGCTTGATGTGTTTATTTGTAAAAATATTTATTTTTTTAATGAAAGAAAATCATAGATAATAAATTATTTTAATTTTTGAACTATTATTCAAATTGACGTCCACTGTTTGTTAAGATTTTAATTAGACTCCAGTGTCAAGCACAGTTTAAAAATATATTTAAAATTTCAGTTATAATTTTAAATCACAAAACCATAAGGACCTCTTATAATTAACCATTGATAAGAAGGCAATTAGTATCCATAATATTGTTATTATTTAATATATTTGATGTTTTATTTTAATTAAGCTATTTCTACTATTCTGTAAATACACTATGATATTTAAGACTTTATAATGTACAATTGTTTTAGTGTGAATAATTCAACTGAGATTATTTTATAAGCAAAGATTTTTGTGTTTTTTAAATATTGCATAATTAGTGTTATTTTGCAATCTTTCGTCTGGTTTGTAAAAATATCTACGCAATGTTTGAAGCGTGGAAAGGCCAGTTACAAGTGCAATGTATACGATTTTGACGACACATATACGTAAATAAATACTGATAATAATCGTAATAGGGAATCTAATTATTATTGTAAAATGTTACGAGAATGAAGCTTATAATTTAGAAAATTATCGGGTTCGAAATATACTTTTATAACTACTATGTCTTATAATAATTGAATGAGTGCCATTCAATGGAGAATACGAAATTAAAAGACATTTTGAACTTAAAGTGTTATTGAAACTGTTGTTAATATACTGTAAAGAAATAAAAGTTACCTTCAATCTTGTAAAAGCAGTGGAAGTAAAAATCTAATTTTCCATTACTGAGCCTTAGTGGGATGTAGGTACGTAACAAGTACACAGTATACCAAAGTTAGGAGATAAACTGCGGGTTGTTCAATGTTTGTTTGAGATGGAATCTTTGTAAACAGAAGATGAGTTACTGTGTTCTTGTAAAAATAAATATTGACAAAACTCTGTAATTTTATATATAACTAAACTATTTATCATTCTATCATTGGAACCATTAAAACAAAATGGAATATGATAGAACTGCAATACTGTTTTTAAATGAACAAAATTTGATATATTTTCTGATCACAGCAACTCATCTTAGCACCATTGCTATTCTAAGAATCAACAAACCTTCATAAAACGTATTTTTATAAAACCATTGTATAAGGTAACCGATATACGTAAATATCGATCATTGAATTATATTTACTCGTAACGCGATAAATTTAATAATTATTATAAAATTTTGGAGTGCATCCGAAAGTATGAATTCAGGAAACACGTTATACGTTTTCATAATAGTGTAATACTATATGTAAATTATTATTTTTCTTAATAATAGTTATATAGATTGTAAACTAGTGAATGTTTTTCTTTTATAGAACTCCATGAGCCGGTTTCATGTCTATAAAAAGGAAAATGGGCTAGGGTTTCATTACTTGAAGTTTGGTTTGAGGTAGTAAAATCCCTTTGCCCAGTACGCCTCAATTTATAAATATTTTTTGTGCTGTGTTCGTTAAGTAAAATGTAAATTGTAATAATTGTATATTGTCGCTAAATTCAATTTATTTATTGATTCGCTTGATTAGGTTCGCTTTTGTCTATCTCTTGGTGATGTTCTCGATAGCTGTCTGGCTGGGATGCATTTTTGTTGACATTATTTTTAGAGTTTGCTCAATATCTCATGTTTGTGTTGTAAATTTATTTCTCTAGCAGTAAGCATTGTCTTGTCATGACGAGTTGTGTAATTTTGGCATTCATTTTATATGTTTTAAGTTTGATGTATCATCATACACATTCATTATTATTTGGTTGTTGCGTCTTTTCCTAGTACCTATTCCAAGTGCAATTTCTTTTTGACAATTATTAGTGATCCCTCGCCAGATAGAAACCTTCGTCGGTTTGATTTGTAAAATTTTAATTGAGTAAATTAGTTTTAAAACACTAAATTAAGTTCGATTTATTGGGTCTTTTAGAACTATCCTGAAACTTAAAAAAATTAGGTGCGTAGAGAAAAATTATGGGAACCTAATTTGAACGATTTTATTTACCATTATGTCCTATCGATTCTTTATGAATTAACTAGTAACTTGATAAGGTTAGGCGAGACGATATTGTCATAAATACCTATATAAATACATGAAATTAATAAAGCATAATGATTGTAAACTTATGATTTTTATTGTTATGTTCCTAAAATGTTTTACTTTCAAATGCTTGTTTTGAATTTAAAACTGTTAAAACACATTTTTTTCTTATGAGGGTTATTATTTATTAGATAAGCATGTTCTATTAAATTAAGACGTATCGCATAAGGATGAAATACTTACACTTTTTACTAACCGATTTGCAACAAAATATTTTATTGTGAGAACCAAAAAAGCTGCTATTATTTTCACGTCTCCCGTCTGTTTCTAAATGTTACAACATCCATCTCTTTTTCCACTCCATACCTAGAAAACAAAAGGCTTTTCCAGATCGTGCTTCTAGATATCGCTATTATGCCTCTCCCTAACGACGAAATAATGATTCGCGTGATACGGCGGACTCGGTTCCTTCCGTGTCAGTCACGACTGATTGGTCGGCCCCACCCGCGGCACAAATCTCCAAATTACTTTTTTTCCAAGAAGGTTATATACTTAGTAATACATTTCTAGGTGCGTACCACACTAATGAGTTTTTAATAATCCCTTCGCATCCAATGAGCGAAGGCAAATCGCTCTACCGCAAGGTGAACTAATGCGATTTTGACAAGTTCAAAATTGAGGCAATTATGGTTTCGCTGGTTTTTAAATGACACGGCATTTGTAATACCCGGATGCTATATTATTTGATTATTGTATGATATTGTTAACAATGAACAAGGTCGTAAATTACCGTGACTTTGGTTCTGTGCAGTTTACAATTTTTGTCTACTTAAAAGGATGTAAACAATCCAATCTCTGTCAATTTCTAGACCAATAATTCTTGAGCTTGGGTCATTTGTCGCTTGATAACCGTATTGTATTTGTTTGTGGGGTCTCGGCGATCTGGCCTGTCGTTCGTCTCAACCTTAGACAATAATTGTTATTTATGAGCTTCGTCAATGTGCCATTGCACTTGATATAAATTGGGTTCACGGTCGCGCCAAGATTATTTTGTACGAACTCGTGTGTGTTGCTGACGATTGATGCAAACGATAGATTCATTTCTTTTCCAATATACCTATCTAAGATTGATCATGTCAGGTATTTTGCCTGGATCAAGAATTTGTAGGTGAAAATATTAACGGAGTTACCTTCATTAATTCCAACAAGATTTATTACCTAGGATTATCTTTCTAACAAGACTGAACTAACGTTTTTAAAAATAAAAATAAAATTTGGATCTAATCGTATGTTGTGTCAACTCTATATAATTTATCAATAGTTTTGTCATTTATTTCAATGTCAAAAACTAAAAGTTCTTAAAGAATAAACTGTTTACCTATATAGGTACATATTTTGTTATTACAATCAGTTATTGATAAATCTGTTAGATTCAACACCTTATGACAAGTTTTGATATAAAAAGCTAAACCGGTCTCACACGTTAAAATTTACTGTTCGAAGATAAAGACATAAATCACCAGCGATTTTTCACTTGCGACCTTGCCTCATAACGTTCAATTTTATTGACTGCAATAAACCAAAGCAATGGTTAAATCAACGCCGCTGTATCGATATAAACACCTCGTAAATATTCTCGGTCCCTTTCTCGCTTTTACAGTTTGCTGTACGATCGAGCGAGAGGGTAGAGTTGCCTCTTCATTTAGCTGTTACTGAAAATAGTTTATGATAGCTTAGTCAATGGTTCACCGCTACTCGATTATCAACTTTGTTGTATTGAAAGTGGGGTCAATTTAGCGTGGACTGGAAAATTTATAGCTTTTAAATGGGTCCTTAAATTGCAATAACGATTTGTTTATAGATTCTCATGTAATGTCGGCGTTCCTTTGTAGGAATCAATTTAATTTATTACGTAAGATGAGATATGTGTGGTTATTATTTTGATTTTATAGTTGTTATGAGTTATGAACTTATGACTTATGTGTAGGTAGGTAGGTACGACAACGGTTTTTGATAGTTACTTAAGAATTATGCAAATACTTTTCCTATAATATTCTCATTATTTTATCATTATTTGCATTTACTTAAATGTAGGTAACCTAAGGTAAATGTTTTACTATTTTACATTGTATTATGATTGTAATTATGATTGTGTGTTGTGTATTAATTTACTTAATCTAAGATTATTTAGAAATAGTCTCAAACCGGTAAACTAAAATAGGTCCCAAAAAAGAAAAATATAAGATCTTCTATAACACTAGATAGCAACTTATTGGCAAATATTATTTATTACTGTTCTTATTGGTGTAATTCATTATACATTATTGGCCTTTGCTAAGTCATCTAACAATATACGACCTAACATACGACATCTCTACTTAATCAATCTATGAAACAATACAATGTTTCTGTAATGTAATGACCTACGATAATAATGTAAATATAATATAATATACTTCTGAAATTCTGAATCCATCACAATGAGTATTAAAGAATTATATCCAAAAAGTATTACTTAACTGATAATATAATTAAGTACGATATAATATAAATGTATGTTTCTGAAACACTGAATCTAAAACAACGATTCTAATATATGAATTACATTCAAAAGGTGGCCTCGAAATTCAAAATTGGCGCGCAAACTGCCACCATTTTGTTTAGGGCGGCGCTCCCCGCGCGCCCGCCCCTTGCCTCCCACGCAACCACTCGGACGCAGCCCAACTCATTTGTTATAGTGTACAGTTTACCGCGCAGGTTTGCTCTATGACAGCTGAGATTCAATGATTTTACTAGGCTTGATATTTAATTTTTAAAATAAAAAGGATTAGGACTGTAATTCCCAAAAACATTAGACATTTTCAGATCTACAGGCGCTTAGATCATCGAATATGTTTAAAGGAGACATAGAAGCATGAGCAAACATTACATTCGTCACATTTAGGCAGATTATTACAGATTGTTTTCGTTAGGTTGGTAGAGCATAATTATGTTATATGGAAGAAACTTACTAAATGTCACAAAAATGTAGTGAACACAAGTAAAACATTCTTACAAAATACCTATTTACTCAAAGGTGAGCTCTACCTTTGAGTAAATAGGTATTATAGAGTAATAGGTATATTAACCTACGTTATAATGATTTCCACATGTCTCATCTACCATAAGTTATATATTTAAATTGAATATTAGCAAGATGTGTTGGATAATGTTTGAAATGTTTTTGAAAACATGTCAAATACTAACCTAATAGCAATTGCAATAATTATCTGGAGATTATCAAAAGATAATAAGCTCACTACTAAGAAATACCAAGCTTTTTATCTTCAACTTTTATGAATTATAAGATCTTTCTTATAATTAAAATAAGTTATTATAAATATTAATTCCAATCACCAAAGGAGAAACTTGCGGCCGCTGGATACACACCAGGCGTTGATTTGAAGATGGCACTGTTTGAACTGCAACCATCCCACTTCCATATATGGTAAGTTATATATTTCTATCTTATTCAATCGATATTTTTCTCAATTCAACTTGAAGCAGAACGGCTTAGCGTAGAGGGAGTCGTTGCGTCACGTAAAAGGTCCTAGGGGTAGGTATAGTAAAACCTATAGTTGATATCTATAGGTATAGTAAGATATCTGCAGATGTCTTCGTTTTGAATTTTTTAGTTGTAGGTAAAGAAAAGGTTTCGCCTGTTGTTTCGAGGTGATAACACTAAAGTTTTCAAGAACTCAAGTTGTGAAGGTATTTCTCTTTATAAGGTGGAAATAAGAGATACCTACGTTTAGTATGTTTGAGTATTTTTTGGTGGCCTCAGTTAGGTTAGACATTCGTCCAAATCGTATATCTAGGTATAAGTATACATATGTTTATGATACCTACTATCATTTTATTCTACCTACGCTATAATGACGCTCAGCTTATACGAGTATACTAACAAAAAGGCTCTAAAAGGAAATTTAATTGTATAGGTACCTATTAGCATTAACAATTGTATTTTTAGTTTATTTATTAAAACCATAAAAACATTTAAATACATAACTTACTAAAACGGTAAAGGAAAACATCGTGAGGAAAAGTTAGTATTCTTATAAACAGCAATGAACTTGCTACCGTATGTTAACTACTGCAAAATGTAGTGACAAATGCCCACATTTTTCGAATAGAAAAACCCATTTATGCCGTTACTCGAACCCATGATCCTCGTAATGAAAGTCAAGGTACCTACACTCAGTCATCAATTAACCTTGTACAACAAGTAAAGTACCTACCTGAGATCGTTCAGACAAATTATCATGCACCTGATGATCTTATAAACGTTGTATTCGCGTTATAATCACACTTATCAAAATAACACCATAAATGACTTCTTAGCTTTTGTCAGTGGGTTTGCGTGTATTCGACAGAAATTGATGCCAATACATCATGAAGCTATGAATTTAATGGTGGTGAATGGTCGCAGCTGATATTCATTATAAATAAACACTCACAGTCATAGGTAACACAGGTACATTCTCATGGTCCTCACTCTCACTAACACCCGTATACATGAACGACTCTATGAGAACGCACAGTAGGCTCCGACTCACAGTAGTTAAAACCTTGTCACACACACTTGAGTGTTGTGCGACACTATTCGCACACTACCGTGTGCCTCTACAGCTCAACTTTGGCGTGTCCACTGTGGGTCGAAGCCTACTGTGCGTTCTCATAGTGTCGTTCATGAATACGGGTGTAAGATTGTCTCAGTCATTACCTCAGAAACTACTAAAGGATGATATCACATAATACAAACATGGTGTAACAAATGTTTGTATGACCTGTGACTACCACGAATCACTATCGTATCGTTAAAATATCGTCAAAGTGTCAAAACTGACGCTTAAACAATACAATTAATGTCAGTTTTAACGTTAAGACAATACGATGACGATAAGATAGTGATTCGTGCTAGACCCCCTGCATATTTTGTTCGATATATTCTGAAGATGTTGTTGTTTAGTTAGTGAATACGAAAAAACATTATTTAATATAAATTACTTTCAACTTACTAGCCTGTGAATTTTGCCGGTAGTTCCATATCTTTCAAAAATATTGCTCTAGCTACATAACTACTAGATACTACTACATAAGACTGGCGTTTTCTCATACAAAACATAACATCTATGAGAAAAAAATATTTTTTTTTGATATACTAGTCGTTTTATGTCTAAAAACAATACCTAAGTGTGTACTTACAAACAGATGGACGTTGTAGTTTTATAGATAAGTAATTAAAGCACTAATTGCTGTGTAATTTATAAAAACGCCTTATAATTTCATCGAAGATCAAAAATAGCATCTAGCAGATACTTGCTAACTAATAATAGAAAAAAAAACAAAATGTGACTGTACAAGGTGTATTAAAAGTACTTCCGAAAACTAAAGATGCCAGTATTAGCTACGCCTACCAAATATGAATATCTTAGTTTAATATAAAATTGATTAATCCTGAGGAATATTCAACTGTTTTTGTATCGATACAAAGAACCAAAAAAAAAAAATTCTGAAATTATATGATAGGTACTTAATGCTAAATTTTGGAAAATAACCAAATTAAATAATAAATAAATAGGGTCACGACGGGTCAAGTACGGTAGACATCCTCCAGAACTCCAGGCGCTCAGTTCCTTTGAAGATATCTAGTAAGGGTAGTCAGAGGCACCAAATTATATAGTTGAAAAATTTAACATTTTTGTATCCTTCGGTGATAATGATGATTGAACAAAGTGCATGGCCTGAACATTTATTTTTAGTTTTCGCGAGTATCCGTAATACACCCTACACCTAATCATAAACAGTTAAAAAAGTTAAAGATGAATAAGGTAATTAAAATGTCAAATTGCTTATCCACAGGACACTAATTATAAGTGTGAAGGCGATAATTACATTAAATTTAAAGTACTTAACCATCATTCTACTGTTCTGATGCTATTAAAGGTGCTGTGAGTTTACTATGAATATTATATATAACTTGCTTCCTATATGCTTATTCCGGGACATAAGCTATGTATGTTCTAAGTTTCATCCAAATCCGTTAGGCCGTTTGAGCGTGATTGAGGCACAACAAATTCACAAACTTTCACATTTATAATATTACCAGCTTCCGCCAGCGGCTTCGCCCACGTGGTACCTGGATGAAAAGTATCATAAGTGTTAAAGCTATATTACTGTAAAGGTTCATCTAAATCCGTTCAGTAGTTTTTGCGTGAAAGAGTAACAAACACACACAAACAAACTTTCGCATTTATGATATTAGTAGGATTTATTATTACTATTGAACGGTTTTTGTGGGTTTCTAGTTTTAGTACTTGTAAATCTAGTTTTTTTTTTAACAGTTTTAAAACTGTAAACAGATTCTTTTGCCTTAGTTGCGCCGTGATAAGAAAATAAACCGGCCAAATGTGAGTCGGACTCGCGCACGAAGGGTTCCGTACCATTATCTATAAAAACCGGCAAAAAAACACGTATGTTATATGGGAGCCCCGCTTAAATATTTATTTTATTCTGTTTTTAGTACTTGTTGTTATAGCGGCAACAGAAATACATATTCTGTGAAAATTTCAACTGTCTAGCTATCACTTTTCATGAGATACAGCCCTGTGACAGACAGACGGACAGACGGACAGCGAAGTCTTAGTAATAGGGTCCCGTTTTTACCCTTTGGGTACGGAACCCTGAAAACAAACAATAGAACCATAATTTTATCTTTGGGTCAACAATGAGAAGGTCTAGTACGATGAAGGCTGTGCATGTGCACCTCGGACTCGTAAAAATTTTGTGTTTCTGAATTAGTACGAATATTACTGGTATACAACCAATAACCGGCCGTCGTGCACTTCGTCAGATACTAACGAGCATAGACATGTCGTAATACCTAAGCATTGGTAGTGTATCATTGACAAAAATGAATTTCTCAATTATTAGTAAGTACGAATAATACTCGTATGCAACCAATGATCGGCCGTCTTGCGCTTCGTCAGTTACTAACGAGCTTAGAGAATGACGTAACAAGCATTGGTTGTGTATCGTAGACAGACAAAAATTTCCAAGGCGTATAACTTTTATCGTATTATATCATGCTATAACCTAATTTAAAGTTTCGCGTAATTTAAATGCAAAGGATGATAGTCCAGCAAATTGCAAGTTTATTTTTAATCAAACCGTCAAAACATCTTCAAATTCCGATTCAAAAGGTGTAAGTTTAGTTTTGTTTGACTGTAAGTAGCAAATAAAATAAAATATAAAATATACATCATCAGTGCTTGTTCCTAGCCTAACAGATCTATTTAATGAAATCTTAGCAACCGAAAGCATCCCTGAAGATTGGACAAAATCAACTATAATATTGTTACACAAGAAAGGAGACAAAGGAAATATGAGCAATTACAGACCAATAAGTTTAATGTCAAATATCTACAAGATATTCTCAAAGATTATATTATCACGAATTACTGTCACACTTGACGAAAATCAACCCAAAGAACAGGCTGGCTTCCGAAGTAAGTTTTCTACGATAGACCACATTCACGTCGTTAGGCAGGTGCTTCAAAAGTATAAGGAATACAACAAAGTTTATTATTTAGGATTTGTGGATTTCAACAAAGCATTTGACTCTTTAGAACACGATAGCATCTGGAGAGCATTAGAATGCCAGGGAGTGGAGCCTAAGTACATTCGAACACTGGAGAATATTTACGCAAAGAGTACGGCCCAAGTCAAGCTAGAAAGAACAGGTGAAGAATTTCCTATCGAGAGAGGTGTCAGACAAGGCGACCCCATTTCACCGAAATTATTCTCTGCGGTTCTCGAAATGATTTTTAGAAACTTGCAATGGGAAAGGAATGGACTGAACATTAATGGAGACAAACTCAATCATCTACGCTTTGCAGACGATATAGTCCTATTTTCGGAGACTCCAGATAGTTTGGAGGACATGCTACAACAACTATCAGATGAAAGTGCTAAGGTAGGCCTATCAATGAACATATCAAAAACGAAGGTAATGACTAACTCAGCTAAAAAAGACATTAGAATAAATGACGGACAGATGAAAATAGAGTATGTTAACGAATACATATATTTGGGTCAACTAATATCTACAAAAGACACAATGCAAAAAGAAATAGATAGAAGGATAACAAACAGCTGGAAACGGTATTGGTCGCTGAGCGAGGTCATGAAAGACAAGGATATGCCCATCAAAGAAAAAAGGAAAATATACAACACATGCATCCTTCCATGTTTGTCGTATGGATGCCAGACATGGGCACTGAACGAGAAACAACTCAAAAGAATCCAAGTTTGCCAAAATGGAATGGAAAGAAGCGTTATTGGAGTGAAAAGAAGAGACAAAGTAAGGCTAGAACATATAAAGAGAAAAACAAAATTTAAAAATATACATACAGTATACAAAAGCCTGAAATGGAAATGGACAGGACACATGCTAAGGGAAGGAATAGAGAAGTGGACGAGATTAGTAACGGAATGGTACCCGCGTGACAGCAAAAGGAGCAAAGGTAGACAAACAAAACGTTGGGAAGATGACATGAAAAAGATAGCTGGTCCAGAATGGACACGTACCGCAAAAGACAGGACAAAATGGAAAGCATTAGAGGAGGCCTTTGTCGAAAGACAAGCTGAGAAGGATAAACCGGCTACCGATTAAAATAAGTTTAATATGAAAAAAGTAAAGTTTAAATGTAGATACAATAGAGTTAAGGAAATGTTAAAATTAAGTTTCAGCAATAAAGGCTTATATTATATTATATTATTATTTAAGTAGCAATAATATTGTAAATAAATACGGAAATGAAAATATTTTTTTTCTTGATTTTCTTTATTCTGTCCATCCGAAGGTTTTCTGGATGAGATCGCTTTTAGCGATAAGGCCGTCCATTGTACTTTTTTTTATTGTTTCCTAGTATATGTTTTACTATATATGTTTTCTGTGTGTGCAATAAAGAGTTAATCTATCTATATATAAGTTCAACGATCTGATTGTCCTTTAAGCCACATTAAAATAAATTAGTTCTTTCAATTTATAGTCAGCATAAAACTAATTAAAGGTCCCGTAATTAACAAGTGGTTTAATGTCTCTACTCAAGTATCATCGTAGGTGTTATATATTTATCACCAGCTAATGTCACTTCCCATGTACTACCATAGATATAGCAAAGTTTGTATGCAATGTTAATTTGTTTGAAACATTGCCAAGTGTTTAACCCTCGTATTCAAGAACGACACTATGAGAACACGCACCCACAGTGGACGAAATCTTTTTTCATAAAAATCACTTAATGTGTTGTACGACACTGCATAGTGTGACTAGAGGCACATTGTCGTATGCCTCTAGCCAAAGTTGAGCTCTAAAGGCACACGGTAGCGTGCGCCATAGTGCCGCTCAACACATAAAATGATGTTTATGAAAAAAGATTTCGTCCACTGTGGGTGCGTGTTCTCATAGTGTCGTTCTTGAATACGAGGGTAAGTGTCGCTTGTAATGAAGGGAAACGTCTTCATAGAAGTGCGGGGAAACCAATTAAGGTCATACAAATATGATCTGAAGATAAAATTGCATTAAGTTTAAATTCAGCTTAGGTTAATAACCAAGTGTGAAATGCTAGTTCTTTCCGTCGGCTTCTAAAAAGCCGTCGGTAAAAGTAGTATGGATGGATACAAAAATTTGATTTGAGAAAATGTATTATTTATTTATGCTTTTCTATATATTTTTTTATATATTATAATTATTACCTGCATTTTTTTAATCAAGGTAATGTTATGAAAATAGTGCGATTATTGTGTTTGTAATATTATATTGTACTACTATGTAGTTATTGTGTAAGTATGCGAAGGATTACCTCTGGAAGGCAACAATTTAAAAAAATATTTTACCATTCGATACTTGAATGACATACTCAAAGGGTAGGAAAACAAGGTATGATTGTTAGCCACATTTTTTGATGAGTCGAAACATTTTCGTCGGTTTTGTTTTTAGTTTTCTAAACATAATTATTTTGTAATTTTGTTTGTATGAATAGAAACATCCATTGGTTAACACGTGCTCAAAATGGTAAAGAAAAACATAGTGTAAAAACCAGGTAGTATTATTTTAGCGGTGATAGGCTTGAAAATTGTCATATCTTGAAAGTTAACCGCACCAAACCTTTGACTACCCCCTATACAAATTTTCAATACGATCTGAGCCTGGAGATCTAAGATGATGTGTACCATACTGGAGGATTGAGTCGTGCGTGATCTTAGTTTTTTTTTAATGCCTGCTTCATTTATTGTCTGTGCTATTTATTTTGTAACACAATACTATGACAAATCCAGACAGATGTTGACTCTTGATGGGTGAAGGTCGGTTCACATCATTTGTATCATTGCTGATTCAAAACAGAGGAGTCACGATTCTCTAATGTCATTTGGATGTTGCGCAAATGTTTAACTTTCTAAATATGCCTAAACTTGATCGTGAAGGGTATATTTATTACTAGTATCAGTTTGCGGTTTCGATTATTCGGTAGATACCTAGAAATAAACATATACCTACCTATAGTTAATTACACACGTCATAGATGATATGAAAATCTGTTCAGCTATTATGATAATATTCGGTAACAGAGATTCAAATATTTAACTCTAAACTTTGTATAGGTACCCCATTGCTTACATTATAAAACTTTTTTTTCATAAATGATAATGAAATCACGAAGGCTATCTTTTTAACCATAATCAAAGAAAAACAATACACATTGAATTGAGAACCTGTTCGTTTTTGTTTCATCGGTTGAAATATTTCCCAATCGGCTAAATTTCTTTTAATTGAATCACCATTTCTGCAGAAGTGATTTTCCGACAAATCTTAACTTCTTTATATCTGCTGTAGTAGTCGACAACTACTAGTAAGTAGTCGCCGCTAGGAAGTGGACCCGTCAGGTCAATGGCAATATCAATCCAAGCCCCTTCTGGCAGAGGATTTGGTGGATTATAGTGTTTAAGGTCTAAAAAATCATGTTTATTTTGGCTGTCTGTAAATTCCCATTTTTTACAAATTCCACTTGATTTCAGCTTTTTTTGTACGGTAATACCTACCATACCTATTATACATTTTGATGTGCATACAACTTTGTATACTTTTACGTGTATCAAAACTATAAATAGCGTTGGATCTGTGGCCTAAGCACAAACCACTATTACATCGACAACGTATCCAAATGCCAAAGCTAACACTTTTACTATACAAAAAGTGCCCATTTTGACAATTGCTAACCCTTAAAAGTTAGGTAATTAAAAAATAACTAATACTTTATTTAAAATGTAGAGTCGTGTCTCTCAATTTCAATATATTCAAATGCATTGAAATACTAAACTAGCCAAACCACAATAGTTAATGGAAGTGTAAGTTTACGTAAGTGCATAGAGTCTTGTTAATATCCGGTCTGGAACCTCGTGGCGTATTCCATGTCAACACTAGGACCCTGTTATTAGAAACGTAAATGTTGTTCCGTACAATATTTACACTAATATTATAAAAATGTTGTATGTTTGTTAAAACTAAACAACTACTGGGCCGATTTTAAGGTGATATGTGAAATGTTTGTTTTTTTGTATGGACTGAGTCTACCCGGATAAGAAGGAAAAAGTGATAAAACTGCGTTATCTTGAAAACCATCAAACTTAAAAAGAAACTGTCTAACGAATTATATAAAAAATAAACTGTTTAGCTATTCACAGTTTGATTAAAAACGAAACTAGTGTTTTGGAAAAGGCAACTTTTGAAAATAAATCTATCGAGTAAAGTTTCACCAATCGTGTTTCTGTCTATAATTTATTTAGATTATATCCTTATGTTATCTTTGTCATAAAAAACAAAACTGTATGTTTTGCGGTTATTGAGAAAAAACGATTCTGCATTCATCAAAAACATTTATTACTTATCTTATAGTTTAGAAAATACTTTCTTCTCCGTCACAATGCGCGTCTTTCAAAACATTTTCATATAGTGTTTCAAACAGCACTATTTCTGCTAGGTATTCCAAATACACAACAAATGTAGATCTTCTCGCTGAGCTCATTCTCGAAGCTATGCGGTGTCGTGCTGCGACCAGCGTGGGGTAATTCAATAAAGATAATCCGAGAGATAGCTCGGGTCGGACCTGCCCACTGATTCTACATCATACAATTCGGTTGACTAGCCAGTTGTACGAACAAAAATAGGATCACGACTGTAATCCCCAAGTACGGTAGACATCCTCTCAGATCTCCAGACGCTTAGATCCTTTGAAGATGTCTAGTGGGTATAGTCAGAGGCACGTTCATACATTATATTTGGTACATGCCCACATTTTGCAGTAGTAAGTATTCCATACGTGCGGATTGCAAGCCCATCTGTCTAATCTTCTTAATATATATAAATTACGCGTCACGTTGTTTGTCCGCGATGGATTCATAAACTACTTAACCGATTTTAATCAATCTTTGCAAAGTTTGTGGTGCACGGTGTGCACACCATGTGCACATGGTTTGATCCAAATAAAAAGATAGGATAGCTTACATCTCATTTTATAGTCGCAATGTTATTTTGTTTATTATCTGACAGTCACAATTATCTGTTGGCTCCAAAAGATTCTAACAAATGACGATATCCGTAGACGGATAACGCGTGGCCGGGTCTGCTAGTTGTCTTATAGATTCGGTTGAGCCGAATCGTGTGGTGACGAATCGGAAAACTACATGGAGTGTTAGAAGGTATTCTACAAGTATACGTGTAATGAAACGGTTACTATGATCTAAATACCTTGATTTTGATTTATCGATTTTTGGTAAAGTCGACAAGTTCCTATACAAACTGTAATTTTGTTTGTTAACCAATTTCCCCCCTTAAATGACCAACAATATCAAACGTGAAGCGTCATCTATATCTATATTAATATTGAGAGGAAAGATGTGATTGTTTGTTTGCATTGAATAGGCTCCGAAACTACTGAAGCGATTTGAAAAATTATAAAAATAGCCATTAAATAATTAGTTCTTTATACTCGTATTAAACACTAGCCGACCCGTGACAGACGTTGTCCTGTCAAATTTCAATAAATCAAATAAACAAGACAATGTTTTTAGTCTGTGGTGTCAAATTTGTTGCACACCAGCGCCATCTATACCAAAATCATCCCTTTTGTGTTTTTTAATTATTTTGGGGATGTTTTTCATTCTTAAAAGTAGTCTATGTTTTATTCGGGCATTATATCTACATTTACAGAAAATTTTAACTTAACCCGTTTTGTCGTTCATGCCTGATTGAGGCACAAACATACATACAAACTCACAAACTTTCACAATAATAATATTATTAGGATACTCGTCGTTTTTAATTTAGAATCAATACCTATTCAAATTAAGAACGTTCGAAAGTAGACGCGTGTTGGGTAAGTATGTAGGTGTTATCTAAAAAGGTTTTTTTCTTCCTCCTTAATTCAAAGGTGGTGTCAAAAACCCTCGAAGTAGGTATAGATAGCAGGAAAGCAATCCCGGTCAATGTAAGAGCCACAATAGGAGATAAGTTTTACGTCTGTCACTTGTTTCCTAACTTTCACTCTAAGTTGGGGGACGGGAATTTGTTACTTCTGGTTCTCGAACTCGATTCCACTGCATGAACATAATATAGTCATTATAATATTGAGAAGAATTTAGTGAGACGGCTAAAAAGCGTGTCTTCATTTCGTAAGTGCCTTTATTTCAGGAGTTTGTGGGAGTACGAGAACTTCAAAAAGTAAACGTCTAGATACTCGAATGCGAAAGTTTGGATGTTTATTTGATACTCAAACGTAATAGCTAAATTTTGTATACTTAGAAACATTATGACCTGAGAGGTCAGCATGAACCACTATCGTATCGACAACGTATCGTCCAAATGCCAAAACTGACACTTTTACTGTACAAAAAGTGTTGTGTTGACATTTAGACTATACGTTGTCGATACGATAGCGGTTCGTGCTATATTAAAATAATAAAAGCTGTATTTTTTTGGTAAACAATTTCCTTCACTCAAAGACCGACAATATCGTCTTGATCCCTGCTTGTCCCTCTAAAAAACAAGCGTAGTTTTATGTACCTATGTATGTATGTGTATGTATGATGAAAACTTTTATCTCGGTGCGAAGCCGCGGCTGAAAGCAAGTAATTTAATAATTTTCGAGCTTACTATGCCTCTTTGAAAGTTGTATATTGAATGATGACACTTTCAATCGAGAACATGTAGTACCATCGGAATCAGTGACGTGCTTCCAGACAAAGGGGCAAGATGTATGATTAATGCTAACTTTCTGTGAACCGCGCTATATAAAGGCCCTTTCACACATACGCCCGTTGTTACCAAGCTGCGTGGTAAAGACAACTAAAATGATATCAAGTCCTTGCAATGTCTAATTAAATACTTCAATGAATAGGTACCTATTTTATTTCGCGCGTAGCTTTATGTTATGAGCTTTTTTTATGTTGCATTTACACATAAATTACATATATATGTAAATTGAATATATCTGTTGTGCTGATAAGTACATAACTAGAATGTTTCCTATCATTGTTCTGATCGGATCAGCATGTAAAAAGATATGCGCGGTCATACATACCTAAAAAACTGGCCAAATGCGAATCAACTCAAAAAACGGCAAAAAAACACGTTTGTTGTATGGGAGCCTATTAAAATATTTATTTTATTCTTTGTTTAGTATTTTGTTATAGCGGCAACAGAATTACATAATCTGTGAAAATTTCAACTGTCTAGCTATCACGGTTCACGAGATACAGCCCTGTGACAGATAGACGGACAGACGGACAGACGGACAGACGGACAGCGGAGTCTTAGTAATAGGGTCCCGTTTTTACCCCTTGGGTACGGAACCCTAAAAACGGTGAATTGAGAACCTCCTATTTTGTCGGTTCATAAAGGACATTAAGTAAATAAGTATGAAAAACCTTGTAAGAAAATATTATATCATCTCTATTTCAGATAGATTGTACCTACAATGTATGTATGTATGTTTATTTTGTTGGTGCGGATTCAGGCATCGACTAATGAAATTATTTGCTGTTCTCAGTATAAACACGAGGGTCGTGATTAACGGTGTGAAATGATGGGGAAGAAATTTAATCGTCTTACAGGATTCGACTTTGCATAGTGAATTAATTTGTCGGCTTTGAATAGACAGGACATTTTGATTTTCATCTTGTTAATATCCAGAAACGGGCGTGATTAAATAATTGATTGGATTGTAAGATAATCGTTTTATTTAGTTTTGAAATTTTGTGTTTCCTTCAATTAGAACTGTCAGTTTGAGAAAATAAAGGCCGAGAGAAAATAGCGAAAAATTGTTTTGTATTTTTCCACGAAGAATCAGAAACGAGGCTTATTATTAAGGAATCGCATTCGCGAAGCTATAAGCGTATATATTAAAACTAGCTTTTACCCTCGACTTTGTCCGAGTAGATTAGGGATTTATGACATCTATCGTGAAACATTGAAATTCCTGAAAATCAAAAGAAAATGTTGAGGAGAAAAGTAGCCAACACTTTAAATTATCTCTATATCAAATTTCATTACAATCGGCTCAGCGATTTGGCCGTGATGACTTACAGTAGAAAGTAGTAGTAATAATTATATTGCCAATTGATTGAATCGTTTTCAAAATCGAATAGCAAACGCATGTGCACCAATAACACCATGATTTATAAGAACACATTTATCACTTACTAAAACGGTATCATGAGGAAATCAACGAGACCATGTCTCATCGCATAACGACAATGAACCGGAAGACGCCAGCATACGTATGACGAAGACTCACCCGAGGGTCGTGGTTTGACCGATGAAAGAAGAAGGTTCTCAACTCGACGCATATTTATATATATTATTCTTGCTTTTTTAGGGTTCCGTACCCAAAGGGTAAAAACGGACCCTAACTAAGACTCCGCTGTCCGTCTGTCTGTCTGTCACAAGGCTGTATCTCATGAACCGTGATAGCTAGACAATTGATTTTTTTACAGATAATGCATTTATGTTGCTGCTATAACGAAAAATACTAAAAACAGAATAAAATAAATCAGGGCTCCCATACAACAAACGTGTTTTTTTTTGCCGTTTTTATAAATAATGGTACGGAACCCTTCGTGCGCGAGTCCAACTCGCACTTGGCCGGTTTTTTATAAATGACTGCACGATCTTTTTAACTAGTGATCAGATTTTGATGATTTCTTAATTGTGTAGAGAATAGTTCAAAGTTGGTCCCATTTAAATTATATTCACGTAGGAATAATAAATGGTTCCTACATAAAACTAAAATAAATAAATAGTGTCTCTTGTCTTTCGATTGGTCAAAACGTTGTTGTCGGTTTCTTTATAGTTTTTAAAACGTAGGTAATTATATTTTTTAAGATTTGATGTATAACTACCCTTCTCGATCTTCAGTGATTCCTGATACTAAAATAGAGTCGTCTGTACTATTCTCACAAGCACCTGCATTCTTGGATTCTATATAGTGTGAAAATATGATTTAAAACAATTCAAATTAAAACAGTACCTTTATTAAACCGCTATATTCAATAACTATACCCATATACATTCAGCATACATTGGCCATAATACCATGAACCTTTGTATCATCACTGCTAGTGAGAGCTCTGGGCTGTAGATCATATTTTGGGGATCCTGCTTTGTTGGTAGAATGATTTTGCCTTGAGGTGAGTGGAGTATTGTAGTCCTAAATGATTAATAACGTAGTTTATCTACCGATTGACAACAATGGAGCCGGAATATGCCTATAATCAAATATTGTTTACAGAGTGTTTTTTAAATATTTTTGTTTCAGTGGCCTGAGCACGAACCTCTATCGTTTTGACACTTTCGTCCAAATGTCAAAACTGACACTCATTGAATAGTAAAAGTGTCAGTTTTGGCATTTGAACGATACGTTGTCGACACAATACTGGTTCATGCTAACCCCCCTGAAGGTAAAACTGTGATGTCATCTTTGAAGCTGAAAATCAGTTAGTTAATGACATTTGCAAGGACTAGGATGAATGTCGTTTTAAAACGTTGGCCTACCTAGATGCAGAAAGGCTCTAATAACTCATGAAACTTCACCAAGGTATTAATAAAATAATATTCAGTACAAGTATTATTTATTTTAAACATCTAAAGATAGTAACAATAAAATTCTGTAAATTGCTAATGTTTGTTTTAATTTTACAATCGATTTCTGCAGTACTTTTTATTGATATTGGTGGCAATGAGTAGAATACTATGGATCGTAGTCTGTTCAATATAAAGTCTAAATTGGCGTGAACCTTAGAGTGACAGTCTAAAATTTGGGATTTGAGACAAACTAACAATCATAAGTTAATGAATTTATTGTTTGTTTGTCGAGACTGTTTTAAATATTATTATTAATTTCGTTGGTAATAAATCTTTTTAAATTAAATTTTGTATTAAAATTTACAACACCCTGTAATACGTCATCTCTTAAACATCTGTCACTTACGACTGTCACTCACGGTTTGACAAATGACAGTTGAATCTTTGTCCCATTATATGCAAATGTTCACCCTCATGTACCTACCGCGATTTCCCAGATAAAAAATATTGATTGATCTAAATTGTATTCAAGTATTCAAACACTGGTATGAGACTTCAAGATGAAACCACTGATTTCCGTTTGAAATGCTGTTTAAATTTTGGGTCTACTTGTATGGAATTTACTGAAATTTTATGAATATATACAATTTCTTTCAATTTTCACTTTCGTATATTTAAAACTAGCGACCCGCCCCGGCTTCACACGGGTAGCATGTTATTATACATATAAACCTTCCTCCTGAATCACTCTATCTATTAAAAAAAACCGCATCAAAATCCGTTGTGTAGTTTTAAAGATATAAGCAAACATACATACATACATATTACTTACAGACGCGGGAAGCGGAAAGCGACTTTGCTTTATACTATGTAAGTGAAATTACACTTTTGACATTGACATTAGTCTTTATTTACATCGCAATTCCAATTTATTATATATTTTTTTTAATTTGGTCTCGAATCTCGCTGCTTACCTACTCGTAAGTAGGTGCATTACATACTAATCCAGTATTTCCCTGCTTTGATCGGCATTATCCTGTAAAAAATATGGGTTAAAACTTTCATTAGTTAGAAGTATTCAGTAATGCAAAAAATCATCAATTTTAGAGGTTTTTAAATCTCTAGTAAATACGTCTAAAGTATCATTTTGTAAACATACATTTGAAACGCGAAGAGATTTTATAATACTTAATTATTTGTCAATTTTCACATACTTAGCAACTCTAACCTCAGAAACAATTCAGGGTAAGTATAGTTTACCTTCTGAAAACAGTTGTTACTGCCCTTTTCATCGCCTGCTTGGTTTCAGCAAGTCGATCTGACAGACCACACGTGGTCCCACGCATGCTTTATATCACGTAGACAGGGCAGTCATACTGCGAAGACAAACAAACATGAATAAATTTACCAGGCGTAGTAAGTATATTTATTCCTATATTAAAATTACCTATATAAAACTATCAAGCGTGGTTTCAGACGGGAATTATAAGGCATTATTTAAAACGTTAAAACAAAAATTACGACTGTAGTTCCCAAGTACGGTAGACATCTTTACAGATTTGCAGGCACTCATATCCTTGAAGATCATAACATCTAAACATAACATTTGGCACAGGCCCACACTTTGCAATAGTTATTACCCACATATTGCATGCCCACACGCAGCAGGTTGCAAGCCCATCGCCGCTCAAATATTCACTGGTTTTCTACGATGTTTTCCTACGCTTTTAATTTTTTCGAATAGAAAAATTATACTACTTTTTTGTTCTGTGGTTATAATAAGGTAATTCAATAATCGAACAATTTATCGCGTAGATCGCCGTGCGGATAAGCGGATCACTTGTATACAGCAATACCTAGGTGCATTGGATCTGGGACCGTAGGTACTAAGCTTAAAAGTTATATTAAAAGAATACTGCAATAATGACAACGCTGATATTACTTTAGGAGCTTGTGGTACGGCCGTACGTCCTACGCCTGCCGCGGGCGTCACGCGTGTTCGGCCGGCGCAGTGTGTGAACTGCTTTATGGCTCTGAATTGATTCAATCGATTTAAAAAGTACAAGTGTAATGTAAGATGTATTAACTTTATGGAAAGGTAGAATGAGTGACGAGTTATATGTACAAGTTCATTAAATTTCATACAGAATTGCAAAAGTTTCTACAGTTTTCAACACATTGGATCCGGGATATCAGCAAGTAGGGAAGCTGACAAGGTAGGTACTCATCCTCAACTACATAGACCAATAGACGCCTAATGGCTTCATTTCTTCAAACAAAGAGTTATGTCAAAACGTGAGGTGTGTGGGTCAGGGGGAGCGGTAAATGTATTCTGTAGCCTGCTACATCCAAATGTTAAAAATTACGCTTTTTATTTAGTAAAAATGACAGTTTTGCCATTGATATGCCGGTTCAACATAACAGCCCGCGAGGCGCGTCGTGAATCTCGCTCGGTGGTTTACACAGGATGTGTAGCCCATATGTGTTGTCTGATAGTGTTCGCCTTGCATAAGGAGTCTAGGCTGTGTGGTTGATAGTACACGTGGTCCCACATGCTTCATCTCACAGACAGGGCGGTGACACTGCGAAGACAAACAAACATGATTAATGTGTAATTCCGATAAAGTTCTGCAAGTGTGAGGGGAGTAGGCTGTTACAATAAAGGTGTGTAAGTAAGACGGTAAATATTACATGATTATTACAGGTGCTATTATTTGAGAATGTTTTTGACGTTTTTGAGTTCACTAGTTTATAGACTACTAGCCAACGTGTATTAAAAATGTATCTACATTCAATACGAGTTTGCTAACTTTGATATCCCGTTGCGTTGGTTCGCTCTGTAGAAATTAATTTGGAAATAGAAAAAGAAAAAGAAAGATAGATTAGAAAAAGTGATTCAGCAATAAATATACTTTGACTTTGACTTTGAAAATATGAAAAATTTGCGCTCTAAAATAAAAAAAATATTAAAGTTTTCGAGTAATTTTTCCATCGGGCATCGAGTAGTAATCATTCTATTTGTAATATGTTGCAAGAACCATCGCCACTTATAAGACTAATAATGCATCTAAGTTATTTAACAAACAAATCCTGGTTATCCTGACTGAAAGTAAAATTGAGTAAATACTTACCTAACTAACTAATAATATAAAAAGGTATAGGTACCTACATTAAGATATATCTTAAATGTAAAAGTGCTAAAGCAATCTATCAACCTAATAGAGTTGTCTAAAAACCTTTTGCTCTATCAAGGAAATGGAGAAACTAATGATTACGAGATAATGCGTAAGAAATGGACGAAAGGAACGAACACTTTCCTGCGTCTGTTCTGAAAAAGCGAAAAAAGGTTCCGTGATGGAGAGACGAAAAAAAGACCGAATTTCGTCTCAGGAGAGTAAGACTGCAGAACCTGAGTATCCCATCTCTACCAACAACAAACGTAATAAGTTCTCGGCAAGGAAATACGGTATTGAACCTTAAATTGGTGCTATATAAAAGCTAGTTTGCTTTCTCAGAAATTCGCCGTAGGATGCTTTCAGGCTTCGGTGTAAAAACGAGATATCCGTGGCTAGTCAGAAAGGGACAGCGTTACAAAAAGAGCGGGATAAAAATATGGCATTTTGATTAATACACAGACATTGCTCAGAGCGGGCCGTGTACCATTGCTAAGTAATGACCACTCCATAAAGACATGGTTAAGGTTAAAACAAAATTACTTTATCAACGCCTTGTTTTTAATAAATATCCTGTTTCAGGAAATATTATTGTTGTTTCCAATACAAGAAATTGAGATGTTTAAGAAGATGTTAAGATTCAACCGCTTTATTGATAGCTACACAAATGATGTATTATTAAGGTCGTTTATTTTGTTAAGAACTTTTGTTTTCAAGTTGTATTATTTTGTGTCTTGGAGAGTAATTTTATTGCTGTAATTAATATAAAGATTGTGAATAGATATACTACTTAATTGAAATCTGATATTCTATTCGAGGTATTTTTTTTGTATTGAAAAATTAAGAACGATTAACAGCTAATAAATAAACTTGGAAACAATTAATTTAAATTAGATAGTTGCTACAAGAACCAGTTATGTATATATTACAAAAACATACAAAGCTAAAGATGACTAACCTTCAAATACCCGAACGGATATTAAAATGCAATAAAAAACCGTTTAATATACTAAAGTGGGACGAAAAAAAACGACTCAATGTAAATGCGCCTATGACATTCTCATTGGATAAAAAGGGTTAAGACAGCTGTCAGATAGAGCCTCGACCAAAAGGAATGAGTAATATCTAGAGATAATCTCTGACAGATCCGTCTTATAAAAAGCCGACGTTTGACGTGGATAAATAAGAATTACATAGTTATTTATCAGTGGGATTTCGGTTCCTGTTTAATTACCTGGATTCTCACAATGTGTTCTTTTTGCATTTGATTCGATTGAGATTGTTGGGAACTGTTTTTTTTTATTTGATTCTTTTTTATTTGCATTATATGACAAATCGATTTTATTAACTGAATATTATTTTGCGTGAGATTTTTGCAACAACTGTTAGAGGAATTCATTAATAGCCGACTTATCTCGAGGTGAATTACACCAATTGCAATTTAAAAACACCAAAATCCAGCAGGCCTATTGTGTAAAAACATGAATGTTATGTTATGATGTTGAATGCAATACCTAATGTTAGAGAATACCTAATCTGTACACTTTTCAAAGAAACTATTCACAGTTTATGCACCTATACCTACGCTTCCGCGTAGGTACTGTATTGGAAGCGTAGGTATAGGTGCCTGAACAACATAAAAAGCGTAGGTATTATGGCATTCAGTACCAATAAATATTGGTATGAATATCATAACCTGATAATCATGTTTTTACAGGTGGTGCCTGTAAATTTTTTCCAAGAATGAAACCTTATAGCACTTTCAAATGATGGTTTGAGTGACTTTGACATTTTCCAAGTACGCTTTTTGCAATTTAAAAAACCCAAATCCAGATTGTTAATATTTTCCAAGAATTAAACCTGTTTCCTGACATCTACGACTGGTTTCATTCCTCAATCTCGTTGTATAGAGTTGAATATAAATCCTCCTAAAGAAAGCAGGAAAAGAAGTGTATGTAAGTGTATAACTACGTGATGTTTTCGTTTGCGCATCCCTCATATAATTCCCTTAAAACATATACAGAAGGGTTCCGCATAATCAATTGTATATGGCTATGTCCAGCCACTGGCAGTTAGGCGGAATGGTCGCGCCATTACCAACTAATTCCATGTCATTTGCCTGCGGCGTCGAAAGACGGTCACCTCTCCGTGATTCCTCTTTGATGACTTGAGATACATGTGGTCGTAAAGTATTTTAAGATGTATCAGTGGTTGGGATATCCGCCCATTTAAGCGATCTTAACATTTGTGTATTAGCCTAGTAGCGAGTATTGCCTACTTACTCCAGGCCTTAGAGTCTACAGTTTTGTGGACAACCTTTGATACCCTCTAGACGCCTAGATAGGGAAGGTTGTTACAAGCCTACATTCAATAATTTAAAATAGAGGGATATGGAAGAAAAATACATTTTGTGCAGATCTACCGATCTGACCAGGGTAGGAAAATGATGAAATGATGATGACGATGGAGCCTGTTATTTTCCTACTAAGTACCAAAATTCAAATAACAGTACCTAGGTACCTACCTATTATAAAATCTACGATAAAAAAATGATAAGACCTATAAAGTGAAATGGACTAGAAGCGGTTTTATATTGCATAATGGACAAATTTGGATTTTAGTTTATTGGATTATTCCCAAAAACAATTATTCAAACCTTGACCTTTGTTACATAATCTCATCCACTCGCCCGCACGCAAATGGACGGGATTATCCAGTAATGGCGAGACTATTCCAACTAAATGTGTCGGAGATATACTTGGAGTGCCGCACCATCAATTGTTTTGCTTCTGTTCTGAGTTTGCAGTTCTATGATTTTATAACGGCGGCAATAAACACTCGCAACACTTTTTGATGTTAGATTATCATTATCATAAATCCTAAATAATTCTTGAATGTGCATATATAAATCTATGATAATTTCAGACAAAATGTAAGGATTTTATCTGTACCAGATGACTCTAAAGAATTACTAACAATCAATCCGTCTGTCGAAAATATGCTCATGCAAAATTTGTTTTCCTTTCGATTTCGCTAAGATAAACTATAAAACAAAGAAAGAACAGATCCTGCGGGGCACGCCTCCATCAATCACTTCCAATATTTGCTATTGGCCGTAATCTGTGTACCCAACTCGGAGGGACACACTATGGGACAAAAATCGACTCTCACGGAAATTATATTGATATTCAATACACAATAAATGGGAGCTGTCAAAAACTTGCTGTTCGCTCCTACGGTCATCCCTAAGCTATCTGTGTCATTTGCTATTGGAAACGCAGGATGTACGCGTCTCGTTTTCGCACCTTGCTTGTTGTAAGAGTGAAGAGGACAACATGATATAGTGGGTTTAGCTCGCCTTTGTCACGAGGACTGAACTAATTTTTCATCATAGGGCCCGCGACAGTTACAAATGCGCCCGAACTGTCTCCTTCTTTAATAATACTTTTATATTTTTTTCAAGGGTAGTTCGCCCTCCGTCGAATGAAGATTTTCATCCGAGCGCTCAGGGAAAAGCATTTGAAGAAGTTTATTTTGTAATTTTTCTGGCTTAATAATACCTTTTTAATTAAAAATTGGTTACGGACGCAAAACAAGATTTATTCTGATATGTGACTCTACCATTATTACATAAATTATAACACTACAAATCCAATAAAATATATCAATTCAACATAAACCTAACTAGGAATAGGCTCTCTCACATTAGCTTTGCTTATACACCCTGCAAAAAACAAAATTGGGCTCAAAATTAAGCCTCAAATAATCACACTGGAGTCATTAAACATTGTATGTATAAAATGCCTTAGCACGAAAATCAGAATAGCAAAATCCAATCTCACCAATATTTGTGATAGTGCGCCAGCACCCTAAGCCAAATACCAACAGGCGCAAGACAACACCCTCAGAATTATAATTCTCCCTCAGATCACGGCACCCTCAGATCACTTCGGCTCGCTCGATCAATCAATGTAAGAATCTGTCATGTTAGGTTTATGAGAAAAATTGTTAGGATGCGCCCAAAAACCCCGGTCTCCCCTCAGTAAACATTTGGTAAGGAAAGGGTACATATATAGAGAAATCCTACATAATATTATAAATGCAATTGATATGAACCGAATATATCTTGTAATAAAAAATGAATGAAAGTGACGCGTCTTGGAAGATACCTATGTCCAGCTTTGGACTGCTGCACAGATATCATTCGTGACCATGTAGGCTATGTTTTTAAGTGATCAAACGTACCCACGGGATGTGAGAGGCATTAGCCTCTAAAAACTATGTAGTATAGGTATATAGGGTTTGTGAGATCCCATTTTTTGTCAAAGTACAATATGCTTTTACCTCTAGGTACCAATACATTAGTACAATTTGTATACTTTTTCATGCGTACAATATTTTTCTGGGTGTTACTAAGCTGTACATTGAAACTAAATTAAAACATCGTAGAAATCATTTATTTCCTAAGCATTACAGGATTAATTCCACTTGGTAGTTCCCACGCTAATCTTGCTAAGAACTACAAACAAGAAAAACATCTAAAATATTACGTTTTGCAAAGCTATACCTAATTGGCTTCTACATAAGAATCAAGATAGCTGGTTAATGGCTTGGTTAATTATATCTTTGATAGCTTTGTATAGCTACCGAGTAGGTATTTCAAGTGAGTTTCCGCTAATCGTCTGTAAAAAATATTTCCTGTACACGATAGTTCTATTTTAGTGATTAATGCGGCCAGTTCATGATCTAATCGAGTATCTATAGACATATCAAACATCAGTTACCAACATTGTTTTTGGGTGTCTAAACTACAAGGCGAAAAATAATTCCTGTTATTTTTTTATTCCTTTTGCGTGTGCGTCTAGACAGAGGCCATCGATTACTGTCAATTTAACACGTACAAGTAGATAGATCAAAATTCATTTTCAAAAAGAAATAACGCGTAATCGTATTATGACAAAAACGTTACAATTACAAAAAAATATATAACAATAAATAAAATAATGAAATAGTATCACGTCTGTAATACGGTAGACGTCCTCTCAGATCTCCAGGCGCGAGCCTTGCAGATGTCTAATGGGACACGTCCAAACATTATATTTGACGCATGACTACATTTAAAAGTAGTTTCGGCACATAATAAAGATGGAATTTGATTCTTGGGCGATTTTTCAGAAACTCACCTATCCTACCTACTAGATCAAACCTACCATTGAGCCTTGAGCCTACAGACCACCGGATTGATATTGAAATACAAATGGTGGCCGTGATTTAGTATTCATTTGACGTGATGGAGGCTTTACCCGGTTTAGGTTTCGCCGGGCGTCGTCTTCTCGTACATCATAGCGCACGCTCTAGATGTTTGCGTTGCGGCCACACCGAGTGCGCAAAATAAACAAACAACATTACATAGCACTACTAAGAATTTCCTTTAAAAACTAACAAGAAAACCAACGATGTGTTTCTTAAGTTTTTTGAAGGAACTATTTTATTCCTACATATATTTAGTTAAAATAGGACTTAGATTATTGTCGGCGCAATAATAGGTAAAAAATATGCGCGTATAGTAAAGTCTCGAGCGTTTTGCGGTAAACCTCAAACTTGAAATAAATACTTTGTACAACAAATAAAAATTACGTTTTCAGAATATTTCAAGTTAATTTATACATAGGGTTGTAGTGGAATAGTAGGTAGGTGTAGTGGATTAATACGGCTATCAACATTATTTTGTGCTAAGTGTGCCCACATCACAACTGCTCGGTTGACGGGCGCGGGCGCGCGTAATCCCAAAAGATTTCCACTTGAAGCGAGCATCAACTCAGTCCCCGACGCTACACATTCTAAATAATAAACAGGACCGGTACCTACGCGAGCCATTTTTATATAATAGGTAAACCGACATTTTGTATAGATAAGTAGCTACGACTACGTGAAGCATTATTATTTTGACTAACCTTTCGGCCAAATTTAAGAAAGCTTTTGGAGATCTGTAAATATGTCTACTATGCTTGGGAGTTATAGTCGCGAGCTTATTTATTTTGGTATATCAGCAAATACAAAGGAAATTCAAGCAATGTATAATTTGTATAGCTTTTATATCAGAGTACCATATATCATATAATATTTTTTTTAAGAGTTTACAGATACTGTAAACTCTTAAAAGCAAAATTATTTTTGCCTGTGTTTTAATCGTTCTGAGGAGAATATTGAAGGTAAAAAAAAAACAAATCATATTTGATGTCAGATGCGATAAAATTAGTGAGTATAGTGATAAGTTAAACTACTCTAAAAACACGGAGAAATAATCTAAAATTCTAAATCTACCATGCCTGATAAAATAATACACCTTTTTATTTTCTCTATCTTTAAGAAGCTTAGGTACCTACCTACGTGTAGGAAAGTTTGAATTCCTTTTAATAAAATTTATGAGTTAGAATAAAGTAGGTACTCGTATAAGATGCATAATCTATGTATATAAAAATGAATCCCTATTTCCTTTAGTCACGGCATCACGCGTGAACTGCTGGACCGATTTTGTTAATTATTTTTTTGTTGTATTCGATAGTATCAGGAGAAGGTTCTTATAACAGATTTTTGACAGGACTACGTCTGTGGGGACAGCTAGTTATGTTATAAATATACTACATAATGCCATCATTATTCAAAATCTTACCAAATGCTATAGTTTCTAGTTTTTATATTCTTCTTACAATTCAGAATATTGAAAGGCATTTACGTCCCTGCAAAAACCTAATTCTAAAGCTGCATCGCGACACATCAATAAAAACGTCGCAAAATAAAACTCCTTGCCTCCAGGATCGCATTGACATTAGGTGCATAACGATTGCAATACGTCGACGGTCGTGGACCATCAATCGTATGCCCGGTGGACCGGGATGCATGGACGACGTTAGTTTCCACTGTCTGGAACTAGCTTTACAAGTGTAATCTTCGAATTTATATATAGGTAGGATTTTACATGAAGTTTCCATTTTATACTACTAGCCGACCCGTGACAGACGTTGTCCTGTCAAATTTCAATAATCGAATAGAAAAGACTGAATGTTTTTAGTTTGTGATGTCAGATTTGTTGCACACCACCATCTATACCAAACTCATCCTTTTTGCGTTTTTTTATAATTTTGGGGATTTCTTTTCATATTTTAAAGTAGCCTATTATTCATTCGGGCATTATATCTACATTTACAGCAAATTTCATCTTAATACGTTTTGTCGTTTATTTTTGATTAGGGAACAAACATAGCAGCCTTGTCACAAACTTATAACAATATTATTAGGATTTTCAGTGTGATAAGATGGTAAGCAGAAAGATTTGAGCTCGGTCAATTATTTTGCAAATGACATTTTGTGTTGTGGCGGATAAAAATATTTAGAGATCTAAGCACATGTAGTTCTAAAAGAATTTACAATGCTTTCGTATAAATACAACCATGAGCCTATTTTTGCTGTGTCTCACGATATAACTACTTTATTAGTCAAATAGTCACCCTTAAGGTGACTGTTAAATTTATGACAGCTCGCATTTTTTGTACTCGGTCGTATTCTGTGGCCGCACACTAAGAATAGTGCAAACGCACACATTGAAGCTACTTCACACTTCATTTACCAAGACTAAATAACTAGTCTTGATACTTGAAAATATTTGGTGCAATAGGTATGTCATATTTGTATAGGTAGGTATGTACTTAATAATTTTATAGGTTGCACTTGACAAAAAGAAAATACATATAGAAAAAATTAATATATATTATAAGACAGGTTACAAATCGTAAAGTGCTACTACACAGTTACTAATATTTGACTGTGCAAAAAATATTTGTTAGGTACCTACTAATAAAATACATTATGACAAAACGGTAAGTATCGTTTTTTTACAAGCTCTTATTTAACTTGCAGTTTATGTACATATTTATGTATGTATGTTTGATAAGGTGGAATCTTGCAACTTAATTTTAAGCAGTTATCCCCAATCGATTGAGCTGAAATTTTGCATACATAATATGGTGACAGCGAGTTGATCTGATGATGGAGTCAGGAGCTGTTCAACGGAACCCTTCACAAAATAGTCGAATTGAGGCAAAACTTTGCATACCTATCAATCTCAATGACAATGTAAAATTATGGTACTAGCGAGCTGGTCTGATGATGGAGGTCGGATGTAGCCATCGGAACTCCTCAACTACACAACATAACCACGTTGCGTTTGGGCTCGTTATTTTTATCTTGACGAGAACTAGAGCAGAAGACATTACAAAAGCTTGATTTAAAAAATATATTTTTAATAAAAAAACTTATTGTCATCTAAAATCGATGACGGCACCGTCAACGTTTCGAGTACCACTCACAGAAAGTTTTGAAAGTGAAATACTGATAAAATATGTAGGTATGCTTTTGAATATTGTGTGCGAGCTATGATCTCGAAGATCCATAGACCGCGCGTAGCGAGGGTCAACAAGTTCTGGAATTAAACAGTTATTGTAAAACTTTACTAAATAACCCTCCATAATATTTTCTTTCCAGAAAAATCAAATATGAATTTGTAAAAAGAGATGACCAACTCTTTTTAAAAATTCATATTTTCCATTGTATTTGTACTAAATGACATCACAAACCTGCAATACTTTTTAAGACCTATCCAAAGACATGAGGAGTATGCGAGAAAACATCTGAAAATATGTATTTATTTCTACCACATTGTCGGCGTGACTAATGTATATTCATGCCAAATTACAGCTTTCCAGTACTAAGAATATCTGAGCTAAGCTGCGGACGAATGGACGAAAATGGCAAAACTATAAGGGTTTTTTGTGAACTACGAAACACTAAAGAGCACTTTCAGTATTTAGAATTAAACAATTTTTCAGGACACTTTATTTTTTTTTAACTATTTAATTATTTGCATCATGTACTGTACTTAAGTATATGCCATCAAAAACAACTTGTAAAAATAAAAATAAAAAGCCAATTCTCGCAACGCAACTCAGTTTCTTTTTTTGTCCTTTTTTTGTTGGAACTATGCTCGTGTGTAGTAAACTTAACTTGTGAGATATTGTATAAGTAGCCTAAGATAAGATAAGATATAAGATGACCAGAGATAATCTGTCGATGTCAGTCTCTCTTCCCTGTTCGCTTGTTACGGCTGGTCGTGTTCTATATCTCTACAATAAAGAATCCATATATATCACCCAGATCGTGTATATGTATAATTTAACCAAAAACCCATCAGTTCTGCTATCGTAAAAAGTTGTGAGATTTCAATGTCTGTCTGTCTGTCTAAAAAATGGCCTGAACTGCTTCGAGAAAAGGATGGTACGACTGTGCCGCTTTTTTGCTTGACTTGGCGGGGGCACTACCGTGCCCCCAGATAAACCTTGCTTTGATAATAACAAATACCGACCTTTTTAGAAGGTTCAACATTTTTGGTTCAATGCGTATCGTATCATTCGTCAGTCATTCATCAGTCGTCAAAATTGATTAATGCTAGATTTGTTGCACACCAGCACTCGGAGTCTTTTTATAGTTTTGAGGATGTTTTTTAATTAAAAATAGCCTAATTATAAGGTAGAGGTATATTTACATCGACAGCAAATTTCAATTTCATCCGTTTAGTCGTTTAGGTCTGATTGAGGTACAAACATCCAAACATACTTAACATCCGCACAAACTTTTAGATTTATAATATTAAAGATAGATAAATAATAATTATAAATTATATTAATAATCTGAAATTTATGTAATTTTTCTAAATCCAATTATAGATAAAGTATCATTTTTTTCCATCCATGTATAAAAAAACACGCTTGGTAATATAGGGTAGATTGGGTCTAAGCGATACAGGTAAGGATCATGGTACCTTAGAACTTTCATTTCAAAACAGAAATGTATCAAATCAACATTTATATTTATTTAATAGGACTAATTAGGGACACTTCAAAAACCACAGCAAAAGACGTTGTCCAGAAAGTATTATCACTAAAATGGAAATAGGCCGGGCACATACAAAGATTACAAAATGAGAGGTGATCTAAAACAATTATGAATTGGGACCCAATACATAAAAAACGAAGAAGAGGAAGGCCTGCTATGCGATGGGATGATGACATCGTGAAAGTAGCAGGCAAAACATGGAGCAGAGCCGCTAGAGATCGGGAAAAATGGATAGAGCTGGAGGAGGCTTTTACCGCTGAAAGCGGTCCTTACACATAATTTTATATACCTATGCATAGATACATATTTAAGTTAATTTTATATTGTGCAAGGAAATAAAAGCTTTTATTATTTATTATTAATTAGGGACACAACCAGGTTCACATTTTCCTGAAATTTAATATTTTTATTAAAATAACAATCAAATACGAAACATCGGCTTATTTCGATTTTGCTCCGACGCGACGTATGCAAAAAGGTAAAACCGTATACTATTATCATATTGTTTCGAAACCAAACTCGATGAAACGCATCTTCTACAAAATAAAACCATCCAACTCTTTCAACAAACCATGCATTGTACCTAACCTTCATCTGTGTGGCTTGCACTAAATTATTTATACAAATGTTATCATTAGTTTTGCATGTCCAGTATTTTACCCCGGTATACCATTATGTAAGACCTCCTCTAAATTCGAAGAAAAATGTGACGTGGACGTGCTTCCCCGAGCGCGTCTGAGCGCTAACTGACGTGCCGACTTGAGGTGAATGTGAGTTTTGTATGGAAAAAATGTATGGAGAAGTTTTATTGCATTTTATATTGTTCATAAATGAAAAAGTAAATTATTTGAAAACAAGATAATGCCACGCGGTATAGAGAAATATAAAATCTACAATTTCGTATTATTTTCAAATAAAAATATGCTGTGGGTCTAAAGATATTGGTACCTAACCAGACCCCATTTTTCGACATTTTCAGCGGTTCTTGCGACGGTAAAAACGTATTTTTTTGAAAATGTTGTATAGAACTGGCCAGTTTTTATTATCTACTATTAAAGATGAATATATTATCAGTAATTTTGTATCATTATATCCTCACAACTGTGATTCCTGGTTTTTAAATCGGTACCTGAAAATCATTGAAATACGTGTGTGGGTGTGAGCCGGGCCTTAAGTTTAATTTATTAATTTAAAAGCCGTTACCATTGTATCTTGCTAAAGAGACGCAACAAATTTTATATCCAAAACTAGTCGTAGCTATTAATATTTATGTTTTTACCGAAAAACAATCTAAAACAATTAACGCGAGGGCGGACCGCGGCCAACAAGTTGATCGTCTCTTCTATGAAACAAAAAGCAAACTTTGCTCTTTGTTGAACGTAAACGGAAGAAGGGTCTGAGAGCCAAGAAAACCTTTTTCAGAAAATAATAAATGTTTATAAAAATAAATAGGATCACGACTGTAATCCCCAAGTACGGTAGACATCCCCTCAGATCCTCAGACTCTAATTGTTTATAAAAATCCTTAGATATTGTGTAACATTACAAGACAAAAGTTATTTATATTTTAATAACTCATTGAACATTCTACACATTTTTTTTTTAAATTATTTATTGTACAAGTATTGTTGAGTTTGCTCTTATACTGTGAACAATCAAATTGTGTGGTAAATAAATAACACCCAAAAATCAAACACATTGATTGATTGTTTCGTGGTATCAAAACCTTAAAATATAAGCAAAAATAAAAATCTAAATAAATAAAATATATAATAAGAAATACATTTTAAATTAAGAAAAAGCTTGCAATAATCTATCTGATGAAGATATTTTGTCTGTTTGGCTAAATTTTTGTTTCAGTTTGTAGCAAGTTTTGTAAACAACAAAAGTGACTATTTTAACGAGCTACCTAAATACAATGTTACAAAATACCCCGTAAAAATATAATTAATTATAATTTTGTCAACCCTAGTAAGCTGTCATGTCGGGGAACCAGATTATTGAACAGAAAGGCCTACGTACCTATTTTACCTAATAATTGTCTACTATAACAGTATTTCTATTTTTCATAAATAAATGTTTTTTTTTTTGCGTTACTACGTTTCTTAAATATTGTAAATGGACTCGTTATAAGGCCCCATTTAAGCTCTTTCGGCTTTACGGGTAGTTTTGTAACATCCTGTATAGTTTGTAAAATAGTTTGAACAAAATAATAATATATAACATACTCCTAAACGTTATAGGTTAGTACTTCATAGGAAACATCCACAAGACTGGTTCAAACATAAATCTGAGTCGGCGGCTCGGTCGCGTGGAAACTTTTTGAATTATTAGTTTTAATTTCCGCCTAAGATCCGCTCTGTCCCCGTATCTGTCAGAGAAGCAGAGGATGTGCCCCGGCCTTAGGATGTACCTAGAGCTATAGGTACGTATGTGCGGACCTTATTATGAAGTAGATATCCAATATGTTCAGTCACTTCTAAAGATAATTCGCTTATTTTTTCATTTACTCGCCGTGTTGGCCAAGTACCTCGACTTCGTGGGTTCCTGGGTTGCATCAATGGATTTTTCTATTCAAAAAATGTATATAGAAAACATTGTATTTATTTTTATTTATTCAAAATCAAATTCAAAAGCATTTCTATACTAATATTATAAAGAGGAAAGATTTGATTGTTTGTTTGCATCGAATAGGCTCCGAAACTACTAGACCGATTTGAAAAATTCTTTCACCATTAGAAACCAACAGTATCCTTGATGAACATAGGCTATAGAACATTTACAAAAATTTTAGGAATCCGTATGAAAACTTCGATAATGTAACCCAATGTGTAAAAAAATATAAAAAAAAATCCTTATATAGCGTTTGCTGCGGAAATTATTGATAATAGAGCAAAGTGATGTAATACTGTTTTATAGAGGACATCAATATCTACAAAAGCTCATAATACTATAAGTCTAACTATTAGGGATCCTTATGAAGACATTGATAATGTAACCCAAGGTGTAAAAAAATGACCCACAAAATCATTATTACACCCGTGCGACGCTGGGGCGGACAGCTAGTATTTCAATAAAATCACAGGGATTACTTTGAAACGTCTTAGGGGCTAAGGTGAAGCTACGCCAATTCCTCGCAACCAAGCCTAGAAGAATCAGGCAACAAACACGGCTTGGGGTCTACCTTTTTTCAAAGATCCTTTCCTTAATGCTATGTAGAGCTCCAGTGTGGTGCCGATCGAACAAGGTGTAGACCCAAATAAGAATAATAATTAATAATTAAGACATCAATACGATAAAAATAACGTCAGTATTTTCATCGCAATTGTTGTCATAACACATTGATATATTTTCAATTTCCCTCTAAATCACGACGACTAAGAATACCTGTGTATGGTGTGGTAAGCATAATTTTAGATTTATAGCGAGTTAGCCGCGGTTTTGTTCGCAAAAAGCCTTCGTTGTTCTATACCAAATATCGAAGTCATTGCGTATTTTAATTAAACAAAAGAAGAAACCTTTTGTTAAAAATCTGAAACTGCAAGTACATAATAACAGTTTTAGGTAGTTGTAGTTCCTACTCTCCGTTCTCCTGATAATAAAGTTGATATTAATTTACCACACGAGGTTCGCAATCAACCCTTCAAGCCCCATACAATTTACACTCTCAATCTTTCAATGGCAAGTCATGGGTTTCTACAAAGCGGTATCCGTCATGTTGGTATCCGTGATTACGATGTGCAGCGTATGATTTTCATATGAAAATCATAACATAATATAATTTTATGATGAAAATTGAGCCCTTTGGCATAGGAAAAAACAATTTTTAAATCTTAGACCAATGTGTAACATAAGACTGTGCCTAACAGCTCATTTGGTGGTAACTCTGCCTTTTGCTAGGTTGTAGGTTCGATCCCCACGCAAGGCAAACATTTGTATCATAAACGTAGATGTTTGTTCTGTGTCTGGATGTTACTATGAATAATAAACATAAATATAAAAAAAAAGTATATAATAAGTATTCCATCAGTTATCCGGTTCCTATAGTATAAGTTTTGCTTAGTTTGGGGTAAGATGCCGCTGTGTGTAAAAAAAAAGGATCTTGTGATGGAACGGATACTGAGGATCTCCGGTGGAATCGACTACGCAAGTAAGTACGCAGGTACTACGCTACGAAGGTAAGTATGGTCTCATGTTTTAAAATACTGTAAACGCGATCAAACTACAAGTATGAGTCGCTTAGAATAGAACAGGATATGCCGTGAAATTTAAACGTTGAAAATTCTGATGTGAAATTTATAAAACGGTTACGAGTGTAACGGTCTTAGTTTCTTAGGAGTCCCTTGCTCCGTATCAAAGATCAGCAGAGTTCTTAGCACTCTATTAAGATACCAGTTTATATTGAATGGAAGCGTAATTACATACTGGCAGCGCCACCGGCCGCTGTTGATTTTGAATCGCAGATCGAGAGATATTTTTGAGTAATGTGTATATGTAGCGGGATCCAAGTTTTGTGCGTAAACATTATACGAGGTAGAGGTTGCAACATTGATGTTTAGCTGCGGTAAACCGATATCACTAAAATTTTGTGTTATATATAAATGAGACTAGATTAAAACATGTAGGGTATCTCTTATTTTGGTTCCACGTGAGCGTAACTTCGCTTTGGATGAAAGCTGCATGTTTACTTATCTTTATACAAATACAGAATATGTACTAATACTTACTGATCAATGAGGTATGCCTAAAATAAATTACGGTTCATGAGATACAGCCCTGTGACAGACAGACGGATAGACAGACATACAGACAGACAGACAGACAGACAGACAGACAGACAGACAGACAGACAAACAGACAGACAGACGGACAGCTAAGTCTTAGTAATGGGGTCCCGTTTTTACCCTTTGGGTACGGAACCCTAAAAAAGAATTATTAAAATCGGACTACTCTGTACAAAATTTATACGTCATAAAAAATATAGAAGAGAACCACCTCCGTTTTTCGTTCTAAAAATGAACCTTTGGGTAAATGTCCTAATTGACTTTATCTGCCAAATTTACACTGTATTTTAACAATAAAATGTGAATTGGGCAGTTGAATAAAATTTCATTTAGTAGGACAATACTCGCAGAATTATAAACTTCTATTTGAGGATTATGATTATATTTTTAAAAATTATAATTCAAATTTAAATTCAAAAATCATTTATTTCAATAACATCACAAGGATCACTTCGAAACGTCTTAGGAACTAGGTGAAGCTACGCCGATTCCTCGCGACTAAGCCTAGAAGAATCAAGCGACAAACACGGCTTGGGGTCTATCTTTATAAGCATCCAAAACAATATAATCAGTAAGTTGTACTTACAACTGACTATTTGATTATATTATGTAATGTAAGTGTTTGTTTTTCTGACGTAACACAAATAGTTGTCCCTATTTGGAAATAGAAACAACATTCGATACAGCATCAGCCGAGCCGATAGGATTAATAAATTTGTCTAGTGGAAACGGCGCTTTCACCATTCTCCCTTTTTGCGCGTGTTTCCACATTTTTCACGCTATAAATCATATTTTTTCACCGGCAGCGCTTTTTGCTCCGTCCTTCGGTTTGGTCGGGCGCACTGTCATTTTTTTCACTCGGACATTCGAGTTTTGCACTTGGTCATTTTACTCGTGTTTTGTACACAGAATTTATGATTAATTCGTTAGTTTGTTGAGTTGAACGAACTTTGTAATACCAGCGGGTGCTGTGCTGTAAGTAATCATTTTAATTTGGTATTTAATGGTCTTGACAAGTGATAGACCTACGCAACTCGTATGTTGGTGTGAAATTTAGTAAGTAGTCTCAAACGATGACATGAAAAATGCGCGTTCGTGTTCAAGCCTCCAACAGTGAGGCGATGGCGCCGCTTTAAATCTCTCAGCGTTGTAAATTATAACTTAGCTACCACAATGAGAACAATTTAATTTAATTGCCAAATCATTAAATTAAGCACTCGAGTATTAGTTGGCTTTATTACCACTGAATTAATGACTGCAGCGATACAAATAAAGAAATCATTGACGTATCTATCTTGTGAAAAAAATAGCGGAGAGTGTACATTAATACGTGACCATAAATTAAAGCAGGGCTTAAAATTAAGACAACAAGCCTCTTTAATCTACAATAAATGGTGGTCGTCGCTCCAAGACCGGTTCAGAGATGGAGGCGTAAAAGAAAAAAAAAGAATAATCCGGTCCAGAGCGGGTCCAAAATATGATAGGCATCCATAATACAACATGGCCGCTAAGCTCCTACATCTCTCTCTGTCTCTCATGTACGTTTTATATAAGTCTATCGTACTTTATTAAGGTTGACCACATGTGGAGTGTTCCGCTAAGCCCTAACCTTGATATCATACTCTCGTTTATACGGGATGTCCTTATGTTATAAGTAATAATAATAATGACATTATTATATGAAGTGATAAACAATAAAGTTCTTACCTAACTTGTTCCTTTTTACAAGTTTTTGGTTCGGTGTAGAGTTGTTTATTACAAGCTTTTATTTAACTTCGCCTGTTAGAATATCCGTTTGTTAATCTTTTTAGGTAAAATCTTGCAAATGAATTTTAAATCAGTTCCCCTCGACCAGTTTAGCTAAAACTTGACATACCTACCTACCATGTAACTAAGGTAGCAATGATTTTATATGGTGGTGGCGAGCTGATCTGATGCTCCTTGCAACCGAGTTTATTTACATCTTTATATTAACTACTAGCAGTCCGCCCTGGCGTCGCACGGGTGTAATAATGATTTTATGGCTATTTTTTTTACACTGTGGGTTACATTATCGAAGTTTTCATACGGATCCCTAATAGTTAGACAAATGGTATTCTGGACTTTTTTGTAGATATTGATGTTATCTATAAAACTGTTGTACATTACTTTGTTCTATTGTCAATAATTTCCGCAGCGTAAGCGATATAAAGGATTTTTTTGATTTTTTTTCCACACGTTGTGTTACATTATCGAAGTTTTCATACGGGTCCCTAACATTTTCGAAAATAATCTATAGCCTATGTTCATCAGGGATAATGTAGGATTCTAATGGTAAAAGAATTTTTTAAATCGGTCCAGTAGTTTCGGAGCCTATTCATTACAAACAAACAAACAAACAAACAATCAAATCTTTCCTCTTTATAATATTAGTATAGATAATAAAATGTAGAACAAAAAAGGTGAAATGTAGAACTCTTAACTTTGTCTAAAAAAACACACCCTAACCAATCCCGCGACCATCGCGCGACCACAACATTCCATTATTACGTACACCTTATAAATAAGCTTTATATGCCTACCTGCCGATGCCACGATCAAACAAAAAAAAAATACCGTGTTGACATCTCTCTTAAGTTATTTATAAGTACACGTTTCGAGCGAAGGTGTTTATGGTTTTTAATTTATTATATTCAAATAGATGTTTTAGCTTTCTAACTCAGAGAGCCTCTATGTTGAAGTGCTTATAAATTTTAACCTCTATGACATTTGTCATCTGCGTTTTAGAACATGATGTAGGTATAGCTAGCCTGTAGCAAATGTTGTAATCGATATTCTTTAGGTAATAACGTTTACTCTTACCTTAAATTTACGGTGATTACTCGTTTCGAGAGAATATTTACTGATGGATTAATTTTACTAAGCACTCAAATTTTTAAAACTTTAATGTGATTCAGACTGACCGCACCAAAGTACACTGCACAACTAACTATGAATCCAAAGAAAACGAAACCATGTTATTGTACTGCGAATAATATGCAAAATTACGTATTAGACTGCAGGTGGCCATTCTCCTCTTGACTTTTGTCTCAAAGCACAAAAAAATTTGCAAAATGGTAACAAAAGCGGCACTTTCACTTGCGTTCTTAAGAATTTCTTACACCTTTACTTGTTTTGTTTGAGTTTTAAAAACTTTGTTTAATGTTTGTGCCCTTAATGCGGTTGTAAATCAGTAAACACTTTCTTTTGAAAAAGAAAGTCCCTACCTGTTACAATTTTGCACAGTTCTATTACGGTTAAAAATTACATTGAAAGTTTGAAAGCTTGTAATAAATGATTTTGCGGTTTTTTATCATAATACGTGTTTCTTTGTGAATTTATAATAATTAGACCTGTGTTTTGATACTGTAATATCAAAGTGACTTTGATTTTTTTATGTTTTAGAATCTTTTTATAAGGTACATGATTAGACGTTTTCAAAAATGTGCTGACCACACACAAAGAAAGATGATAAAGTTTTTAAATCTTACAAAAAATAAAAGACAAATAAATATATAAGAAAATTAGGAAGATGATGAAGTTTTTAAATATTATTTATATAGGGTTAGATATACTCGTAAATATATTTTAAAAATACCGATCTAATCTTACATAATAAATGTAGAGTTATTATACACTATCTTTATGCAAAAAAATGATTTTGATTTGAGTAAGTAAATGCAAAATATAATATAGTCAAATATATATAAAGTCCCGCAATAAATAGGCAATTCGTATCGTATTAATAACGAAGAGAACATCTGTTATTGCAGCTCGAGCGATAATGAGTTGCAGTTATGATTGTGACGTAGCAGAAGCTGTGCTATGTTGACGCGGCAAAATAATGCTACGTAAAAACGATTCTAAAATTGCAAAAATAACGAAAAGCCAGTTTGCTGTACGGATTTAGTGCAAGTCTCGTAAAACGTTAATTGATTAGTATAAATCGCCGCTGTTTTTTCGTGAGGTTTTTTATATAATCCTTGACATATCAATACTAATAGTTGTTATTTGGGGTAATTTATGCCATCCTCTTATTTTTATTTCTATACCTATACAGCTGGAGACCGCAAAGCTTGGAAGAGAATAGAGGAAACCTTTGCCCAGCAATGGGACAAAGGTTAAAGAATATATTTTAAGGTAGTGGCATGGTTTTTTGATGGAGTGGTCTCGCTTTAGATACTTTTCTCTCATTCTAAGATATTATTAATATATACGTCATAGCCGCAAGTAAACTTCTTTCATAAAAAATTTTGACTGCTTTGAATACCTAGTACAACTATTGTCTGATAAAAAGCTTTTATATAGTGTGTCTTACTGTGCGTGAAATCCTTGACGGGCAACAGATGCAACTTTTATGAAAGAGATATTGTTTCGAGTCGGAAAAGAATATCATCGAACAAAGTATTCATTGATTCAATCATTAATCTAATTCTGTGAGGTTCTTCAGTCACGAGGGTTTGTTGTGAAATAATATATTTTGGTTTGCGAAGTTTATTGGTTATTTTTAGTAAGTAGGTAATCATCACTACATAGTATAAAGCAAAGTCGCTTTCCGCTTCCCGCGTCTGTATGTCTGTATGTATGTTTGCTTATATCTTTAAAACTACACAAAGGATTTTGATGCGGTTTTTTTTAATAGATAGAGTGATTCAGGAGGAAGGTTTATATGTATAATAACATGCTTAATATATTAGAGAACCACTGATAATTTTAAGATTTCAAATCAGCGCGACTTTTTTTTAAATAGACATTCTGTAATATATTTTGGTATCAGCTTTGCACCCGTGCGAAGCCGGGGCGGGTCGCTAGTTATGTAAAAAACAAAATGTATATAGATATTCTATCAGTTATCTGGTGCTCATATTACAAGTTTTGCTCAGTTTGGGGCTAGATGGCGCTATGTAAAAATGTTCACTAATATTTTTTAACATTTATTTATTTAATGTTCCGAGTTAAAATTTTATGGAGACAAATTTATGACAAATTATGCATAAGCAATGATTATGATAAGCCTTTTAGAAATCTAAAAGAAGTCTTGCATCTTCCTTTGTAGTTTTACCTGATTACTCAGTGTACCTAACATAAATGTTTAAAATTATACTTAACTAGTTGTACACTCTCTCTTTGCACGGGTGTACTAAAGAAGATTATAGGCAAGGAATTTTCGGTACCTTAGGTTACATTATGACAATTTTCGTGATCTCAAATTGAACAAAAA
This sequence comes from Hydriomena furcata, assembly GCA_912999785.1. Taxonomy (NCBI): domain Eukaryota; kingdom Metazoa; phylum Arthropoda; class Insecta; order Lepidoptera; family Geometridae; genus Hydriomena; species Hydriomena furcata. The sequence goes on along the minus strand of OU538831.1, from coordinate 4,932,700 downwards.
TATGTTTTGTGTTACTCGCTGATAATAATAGACTTCGAAAGGTGAAAAAGTTTTAAAATAAAGTAATACATATTTTTATGTTATTTAAGTAGGTTTGTCCGCTCCCATGATGATGCTTCAAGTATATACCAGGTACCTAAATTGACCCACCGCGGGTGACAAGAACAATGTAGCTAAATTCTATTGAAACTCCATCACCAAATAGCTGAATGCACCATCAATCAACACCATGGCCATGTCGGAACACGACCCCGTCTCACTTCCATATCATTAATCAGTATCTATAAATATTGTGGGTGAATTTCGTACGGTTTTTAGGGTTCCGTACCCAAAGGGTAAAAACGGGACTATTACTAAGACTCCACTGTCCGTCTGTACGTCTTTCTGTCTGTCACACGGCTGTATCTCATGAACCGATTTAGCTAGACAGTTAAAGTTTTCACAGATGATGTATTTCTATTGCCGCTATAACAACATTATACTAAAAACTAAGTGGCTCCCATACAACAAACGTGTTTTTTTTGCCGTTTTTTTATAGATAATGGTACGGGAGCCTTCGTGCGCGAGTCCGACTCGCACTTGTCCGGTTTTTTTAAGTGATAGAGGACTAGCATTCATTTGAACGCTTTTATTTAATTACTATCTACTGAGTTGTTTAATAAAATAAGGAAAGTGGCTTTAAATATTTATTTATCTGGTCACATTTGAAATAGAAGACAAGCTCAAGGGAGAGCTTCACATTATTAAAATACGTTTCAAAGTAATCTTTGTATTTTTGTTATAAGTTTTCTGCTAAAAATCATTTTTCAATGACAAGCTTTTGTAAAATCATTTAAACCATCGAGCACCAGCGCGCGCTATCACCTGTCACATCATTGTCATCGGAACTTGTCAAGTATGCAAAGTTTTTACTCAATCGAAGTATTTTTTACTAAGAAGTTAGATTGTGGGTGTCTGTTTAACAGCTCCTGACTCCATCATCAGATCAGCTCACTGTCATCATATTATTGCATTGTCACCGAAGTTACATAAGTATGCAAAATTTCAGCTAAATCAAATGGGGATAACTGCTTCAAAATTGAGTAGCAAGATTCCACCTTAACAAACATAGTTACATACATACATTGCAAGTTAAATAAAAGCTTGTAATAAATACCTATTGAACTAATATGGTCCTACGACGTGGTTCTTTTCATTCTGGTTTACACATTAGAGAATAAATATATGCCATCAAAAACATAACTTGTAAAAAAAGCCAAGTCTCGCAACGCAACTCAGTTCTTCTACCGTAAAAAGTAGTGAGATCCATGTAATACCAAGTCGGTTAATTTATTCAGTCCCTACTTTAAGGGTCCTTCTGTCTTAAGTTATTACGTAAATGTTAGCTAATTACGTAATCAGGCTTCTAGTTTTATCCACAACGAAGTTATTAGGGGGTCGAAAATGGCCTGAACTGCATCGAGAAAAGGATGGTACAGCCGTGCCGCTTTATTGCTTGACTTGGCGGGGGCACTGCCGTGCCCCCAGATATAGATAAACCTTATAACAATTTGGTTTAAAAAATAGATCTGCTGACACTCAGCTCCGTGAAAACTACTAGTTATCTTAAATATTTTCAAGGATCGCAATAACTTATTTGATTACAGCAACACTGAATATTTGGTAAACAAGTACTTGCATAGATGATATAAAAAACAAAGACTGTAAACGTTTATTTTATGTCAACTTATCTCAAACTTATCTTAGCTAAATAACAGTGCCCAGCCCATACCAACATACACAACAAAATTGGCCACTACACTGGAGCTCTACAAATCATCATTGAAAAAAATGTAGACCTCAAGCCGTGTTTGTGCCCTGATTCTTCTAGGCTTGGTCGCAAGGAAGAGGCGTAGTTTCACCTCCTAAGACGTTTCACAGTGATCCTTGTGATTTATTGAAATAAATGTTTTTTTTTTAATTTGAATTTGAATTTGACTACCCAGCTATATGCTGCAATAGCAACAGTGCTGATGCAGCGCTTATTTTCGGTGGCGCCACACTAAATATACACACTAACTAAATAATGACAAAACAAAACCCTGAATAATCCTACTCGTACTACAAAGCAAATCTAAAAATAAAATTCGTTGTAGTCTAGCATAGTACGGGTATCATCGGTATTCCGAGCGCTCGCATTGACGAGCCGAACAAACATATTGCATACCTATCAACTTTATGTGCAGGCACTTCGACTAATGCTTTCAGAAATACAAGATATTAGTTTGCGATCGATTTAGTCATTTGGCAGGCGTGTGATGAGCGGGCCATTTTGTGGTGATTTACTTTCAACGTTGGTTTGATATCGCTTTTATTTTTTGAGTAAATAACTCTATAGGTATAGTGTAGAGAACTCCAGCAAAGTTTGGTTTTGGCTAATAGATTATGGCCTAGAGTAGTGACTGCAAAAAAATCATGTCAGGGAACAGCCAGGTAAAGGTGTGACCAGACATAGCGCGGCATTCGCAGAACACAAGTTTTCCGCGTGACTAGTTTAAATATAAAGGTAAATGTACGCGCGGCCGTCGTCCAATCATAGTGTAGCAAGTAGCGCGCGGCTGCCGCGCTTGAATGCCGCGCAATGTCTGGTCACACCTTAAGTACGACTTGTTTTTCCAGAGGTTTAGCGGTTTAGTCAAGACTACATAAAGCCCAAAAACGACTCAGTTTGCTCAGTTTTAAAAAGCTTGCATGAGACCATGGTCTTGAAAATAAATTGTTTTCATAAAACAACATCCGAATCACACCCAGGAAGTATGATTAGCATCAGCATCACTTGTCGGTCATGACAGGAATAATTTTCTCCAATAATAGGGGAATTCGCCCTGTGGGCTACACATGCGGGCTCTGTATATGCCACACAATATTATACCCTAACCCGTAAGAAATAAGGGTGAAAAAATGGTAAGATTGACAATGTACTACGGCATGCAGTTGGATCGCGTTTCAACTATTTCATGCCACATGCCAATGCCGTGTACCAATATAAGCTTGGATACACATTTGTGACAATCCAATGTGTAAGTTGTCTTTTATCAACCTTTTATTTAACTATGCAACTATGTTTGTTAGGGTGGAATCTTGCAAGTCAATTTTCAACAGCAAAAACTTATAACCTTACTAGCTTTCCCGACTGACGTTGTCCTGTCAAAAAAGCACTTTCCGTTTTTCCCGAATTATACGTTGGATTTTCCAAAAAGTGGTATCATCACTACATAGTATAAAGCAAAGTCGCTTTCCGCTTCCCGCGTCTGTATGTAATATGTATGTATGTATGTTTGCTTATATCTTTAAAACTACACAACGGATTTTGATGCGGTTTTTTTTAATAAATAGAGTGATTCAAGAGGAAGGTTTATATGTATAATACATGCATAATATAGTAGAGAAACACTGATAATTTTAGAGGTTTCTAATGTGATGTCGTAAATAAACACATTTTTTGCGCTTACATTGCAAATGCTGGCTGAACCCCACGAGATATATCAAAATAATGTACTACAGTATGTACACCTTAAAAACGTCTACAAAAAAGTCAACGATGGTATTAGAAATGTCTTACGCACAGCGAAGCGGGCACGGGTCAGCTAGTAATATATACTTTACGACCTATTCACATACCTATACATAAAAAAACATAAAAATCGGTCAAACCGATTCGGAGGAGTGTCACAAACACTGTGACACGAGAATTTTATATATTAGTTTTAGTCGTACACTTTTTACATCTAAAATCTTTTTCTACAAGATATAATATTATTAGGCTTTTTTAGGGTTGTATGTTATTGCATTCCTGAAAACAGTTTAACCTATGTGACGAAATCCATTTGTCAGCTTTGAGCACGCATAGTTTCAGCGCGTGCAATGTGATAGGTGATCGTTTTGTTCAGCGCCTGTTTTGATGTGACGAAAGAATTTAGGACGACAAATGTTAATGCAATGAAAGTGTTTAGTATTATCAGTGACGATTAATTGAGTGTAAAATCAATTCGATTGAAGTTTGAAATCGTATTCGACCCAATAGTGAGCATCAAACAAAAGAGCAGTAGATAAAACATACATTCAGCAAAATAAATATGTATCTCAATACATTTTAATGTTTATTAGCAACCTCCACATTCAAAAAGTAAATATATAATAAATATTGGTGGAAATTAAGGGGCTCCCAGTCGACGATTGCTCTTTTTCGAAACGAAAAAAGAAATAGTTCTGAACAAGCCACATCTCCTATTTTTATAAGTATATTACTTCAGGTTCCTACCTAGATTTCTATTAAGCTGAAAACATAATAGCAGAAACTTTTCACGATAAAGATATTATTTCAAAATGATACGTTTTAGAATTTATGACCGAAATATTTTATATACCTACTATTAAAATCAACTTGTGATTTATTGTTAAAGATAGGTAATATGTAGATCTAGATTTCTATTAGAATAGATTTTTGATAAGTAATTATACATAATTTATATCATTATTTTATTCGAAAAGCAAAGGCGGACCACGCGCCGACTATTGTTTGTCGTCATTGCAGCGGTCGGTAGGATTATTTATCGAAGTGATTAAAGATGGGTACATCTTTATTCACTTAAACTATACATTATAAAATAGGAGATGTGGCTTGTTCAGAAGTATTTCTTTTTTCGTTTCGAACAAAAACAATCGTCGACTGGGAGCGCCTTAATCACACATCGTCATCTAGCCCCAAACTCCGCAAAGCTTGTAAAAATAAACCTGTACTATATGGGAACCAGATAACTGATAGAATACCTAAATACTTTATTTACTAAAAACCTACTTAATATACGTTATAAATACCCTGACACAGAACAAACATGTATATTCATCACACAAAAGGTTATTCTGGGTGAGAATCGAACCAGCAACCTACAACGCAGAAGGCAGAGTTACTACCAACTGAGCTGTGAGGCCAGTCTAACATTAGTTTCTAGGTAAGAAGTATTCTAATGTATTTGTATCTGTGAGTATCGTCGTGAATCTGTACAAATATCTACGATCACCTAGATTATTTGCTTGAAATATGTCACATAATATCTATCACATACAAAAGTCACAAGAGATTTTCAAAGGATCTAAGCGCCTGGAGGTCTGTGAAGATGTCTACCGTACTTGTGAAATATAGTCGTAATCCTATTTAATATTGTTTTTACAAAAATCAAAGCAAATGAAATAAAAATTTCAAAATCAATTTAAATAAACAATCGATAGTTTTCACCGTACACCGTAATCGATTACCGCGAATCGATACCCAAGAGGAGGTAGGGGGAGTAGGGTACTGTCTCTGCAAGCGGCGTTGACTAATCGAGGCGCGTCCGCGCGGAATAAGACTGATTGCACCGGAGCTCGCCTATGCCTGCCTGCTATGTGGTTCCCTCCTACCTACAACTAGGGCTGGAACATGTCCGGGCTTAGCTGGTTGTCCGGCCGAAATAATGTACTCCTACGAGTCATCACTTTCTTCTCCTTTAGCCAATTAATGGCGGCACAACATGTTGCGAAGAGGATTTGGCTTATGTTTTACAACCAGCCGCCTGCCTGACGTCAACCCTTTTGGAATGAACTTTTAAAGGATTTTTTCCTAATAGCTCTTTAACTCTTTAACATGTGATGTATAGAAACAAGGAGGTAGGAAAAAAAATATGTTGCTGGACGGACATGTGTACACATTCACAGTAGCTAACTACGGTTTTTAGTTGGAACACCTTGATCAGCTGCATCATCTATATATTATGCCAATAAATAATACTTAATACAGTTCTGACTAAAAGATGGTAAAATATTATGTTATACCATTTTTATTATGCTAGGCATTTTACTGCCGACTTGTGAACCTAAATATTATCATGATAATATTCTCTACTTTTTCAATTTGTTTCTTATATTCCGACTATTTTGTTTCTTCACCTTGCAGCCCACCAACCAACCGACATTATTTAAGAAATCAGCTCGCTCAGCCGGCAACAAAGGGAGTTTTTGCCGCCCACGCAACGTGCTTTTGAAAGACTTATTACGTAAACTAAGTGCTGGGTAATGTTATCGAGAGATTGTGATTTGAAGGAAGGAATCTCGAATTGATACATTTAGTGTTTGTTTAATGTGAATTTTGTTTGAACACTAACTAAATGTAAGGTGGAAACTTTTACATTGTTGACACAGTCTTGTGAAGGAACTATTCCAAACTAAAAAATGTGTTTTCTCTTGCAAGAAACTTTTGAGACAAATTAAATCATTATACAGTACAATGTATCATGAACATTTCTTCTATTTACGAGTATGCAAACCTTATTACGTAAATTCATAAACTCAAACTAAGTTAGAATTTCGAACGGTACGACCAATAAAAATACTTTAGATTATAGTATAAATTCAATAATTATTATCAGTCTTTAAAGCTAGTAATTGTGACATAAGTGATAGTCGCCATTAATCAATACTGCGCGCTCAATGAATACAAGCCAAATACGCCCACTCTACTCAATCAAGTACCTACTTGTGGTTTCTTCGACTCGTTTCATCAGTATAAGGAAGAGTGAGAGAAAAGATGCAGTCTATATAATTAGATCGAGGTAATAATGCAGTTATCGATCATATTGTAACGTCTCATTTACGCACTTCTGATTCTGTAATTTAGTTAAAACTCTTCGAGCCGAGACAGTAATTTTTAGTGGAAATTTATAATAATTTGGTGTGGATTTCTTTTCACACTCAATTTTGACAAATTTATGTTCAACTGATCTACTTGCTGTTACGATACTTACAATAATTACGATAATTACAATTAAGTTGAGTTCAAAGTCTTGTTTATAGTGTTCTGTAATATAGGGGCTTGGTGGAGTCCTTATGTAGGGTTAAAGACCCGGTTATGGTGCCTACCCCGGTTTTGGACATTTTCAATTTTGGCAGTCTATAGCTAAGCATAGCAAACAAACTTATTCAAATCTTTTTTTTAATTTAACAATTATTTGTCTTTGATCGTTTTGATCGTTTTGAGTTGTGATGCGTTATTAACTCTAGATTTGATTGACCACAACTAATTCTTTCCCGTTTTGTCTATTTAAATATAAATAGTTAATAAATAAATATCGCCTGTTACAAAACTTTTGCATAACCTAAGAGATAAATAAATCCTCTATTTTATGTTGTTTAAAAGTCGTCGTTTTAATTATTTTTTCAATATAAACCGTTTATTTGAAATGTTGTTAAAATGCCCACAACCAGCGCTCTCACCCTAATTATCTATGTATGTATATTCAAGCCTATAGACCTATGGATTTAAATTCGAGGTATCTCCTACTCTGATAACACAGTTTTTTACCTACATAGTATTATTGTTCATTTTTGCTTGTAACAAAATTCTCGTAAACAAAATATATTATCTATACACAACTATTACAGCTGTTACTGAATCGATCAGAAAACCTGAGTTTACGTCAAACTGCTGGACAATCTTATACCAATTACAGGTTAAGCTCAAGCCCTAAACAGCGCTGCAGAAATTACTGTTCTTGAGAACGAACTATAAAGCGAAGATTATACGAGTAAGACTTTCGTAATAATATTATCGGAAGGCGATTACCTATCTCAGCTCTTCACTAAGCTCGACTATCAGTGGTTTTTAATCATTTTATTTTGCGACGTAATCCTTTTAAAGAACTTAATATTTTACGAAGTTCTAAAATAAACAAAACCATGTTAAACTTTTATAAAAATTGGTAGGTAACATAACACTTTTTTAGGGTTCCGAAACGAAATATGAATCAAAGTTTTTAGCATGTCATTATACTTTGATGACTTCATAAGAAACACATTATTTTGTAAGTAATTTGTAGAGTTGCTTAAAATATTTATAGATACTAGCTGTCGCGACAGACGTTGTCCTGTCAAGTTTCAATAATCACAAGGAAAAAAGCACTTTCAGTTTTTCCCGAACTTTACGCCACCCTTATCACATGGATATAAAAAATACCGTTCGACCTATTCTCATTAAAATCTGTCGGAGGAGTTCGTTTACAAACACTGTGACACGAGAATTTTATATATATGTAGATATAATGAGTAAAAACGCGACATTGTGAAGTAACTGTTGATCATTTTGTACTGTCTATAATTATAATGAATGAAAAAAACATGCTTAGTAGATAATAGCTTATTATTACCAAGCAATTAAAATGTTTGTTATAAACAAGGTCACATAAAATAAATTGTTTGTGCATTCTCTATTCATACTAGTAGGTACTTATGTGCTAAAATAAATCGAATAGCGTCTCTGCCTCATTATACTTAGCATTATCTTATCCCGATAAACTTTATCAAAATTCATTACCTATATTTTATTCACGTGCCAGTCTTTTATCGCGAGTTTTCTCACTACGGCATTATAATGAAGAGTTTAAATTTAGGAGTAATGGTTGACCAATAAGATAAAAGCGAGAGGGCTAAGATTGCAAAGATAATCCTTCCGTTCTTAAGACCTTTATTATGTAGTATATAAGGTTGAAAATCCAAGAGGTTTGTGCAACAATAAGTTGGTATATTGGTAATGACGGACGCATGGACGGTCGCATACAAAGTAGTCGGCTACCAAAATAAAGTTATCTGACGATACATCCTTATATTAATGGCCAACTCGTTACTTGGGTATTGAGACGTTTGGGACCACAAAACTCAATGATTTTGGTTTGGAATGTCTGGATAAATAATATACCTAATTATGCTTCTTGCAAACAAGTGAAACTTCTATATCAATTTTTTTTAGACAAAATATTACTTAGGTACCTTAAAATATTGTTCCTGAGCAATAGGGATATTTTTGTGTGATCTATACTAATAGATTTGATTGTTTGTTTGTTTGTTTGTTGGTTTGTTTGTTTGTTTGTTTGTATCGAATAGGCTCCGAAACTACTGAACCGATTCAAAAAATTATTTTACCATTAGAATCCTACATTATCCCTGATGGACATAGGCTATATAGTATTTTCAAAAACGTTAGGGATCCGTATGAAAACTTCGAAAATGTAACCCAAAGTGTGAAAAAAAATCTTTATATCGCGTTTGCTGCAAAAATTAATGACAATAGAGCAAAGTAATGTACTATAGTTTTATAGAAAACATCAATATCTACAAAAAAAATATAATACTATAAGTCTAACTATTAGGGATCAGTATGAAAACTTCGATAATGTAACCCAACGTGTGATAAAAAATCCAAAAATATCTTTATATCGCGTATGCTGCGGAAATTATTGACAATAGAGCAAAGTAATGTACTACAGTTTTAAAGAAAACATCAATATCTACAATTAAGTCAACAATACTATATGTCTGACTATTAGGGATCCGTATGAAAACTTCGATAATGTAACCCAACGTGTGATAAAAAATCCAAAAAAATCTTTATATCGCGTATGCTGCGGAAATTATTGACAATAGAGCAAAGTAATGTACTACAGTTTTAAAGAAGACATCAATATCTACAAATAAATCAACAATACCATATGTCTTACTATTAGGGATCCGTATGAAAACTTCGATAATGTAACCCAACGTGTGATAAAAAATCCAAAAAAATCTTTATATCGCGTATGCTGCGGAAATTATTGACAATAGAGCAAAATAATGTGCTACAGTTTTAAAGAAGACATCAATATCTACAAATAAGTCAACAATACCATATGTCTAACTATTAGGGATCCGTATGAAAACTTCGATAATGTAACCCAACGTGTGATAAAAAAATCCAAGAAAATCTTTATATCACGTATGCTGCGGAAATTATTGACAATAGAGCAAAGTAATGTAGTACAGTTTTAAAGAAGACATCAATATCTACAAATAAGTTAACAATACCATATGTCTAATTATTAGGGATCCGTATGAAAACTTCGATAATGTAACCCAACGTGTGATAAAAAATGCAAAAAAATATTTTTATCGCGTATGCTGCGGAAATTATTGACAATAGAGCAAAATAATGTGCTACAGTTTTAAAGAGGACATCAATATCTACAAATAAATCAACAATGCCATTTGTCTAACTATTAGGGATCCGTATGAAAACTTCGATAATGTAACCCATCGTGTGATAAAAAAACCAAAAAAATCTTTATATCGCGTATGCTGCGGAAATTATTGACAATAGAGCAAAGTGATGAACTGCAGTTTTAAAGATTACATCAATATTAACAAATAAGTCAGCAATACCATAATTATGTCCAACTATTACAGTTATGTCACAATAACTACTTTTTCATGTTAAAATATGCAATGGTAACGCCGCCTGTACAAACTAGGCCACATTATTCGTACCTGGGTATTAATCCTTATCCAAAAAATCACTTCATTTTCAAGGCCATATCAGTACCTGTAAATTACTATTTTAATTATACCATTCCCAAATTCCATACCATTCAAAAGTTATTATGAGTGTAATAATCTATAGGTACTAATATTATTATGAGGAAAGATGTTTTGTATATTTGTTTTGTATATTTTAGAATGCTACATTATCTCTGAGTAACATAGGCCATATTTATTTTTTGAAAAAAATAGGGATTCCTATTAAAACTTCGATAATGTAACCTGGGTAAAAAAATACCCATAAAATCGTTATAATACGTTACTTCCGTGCGGAGCCGGGGCGGACTGCTAGTCTTTAATAAAACAAAGCGTATAAATAAACATTATAAACATGGTTACAAAATTAAATGTATTTCTCATTTAACGGTAAAATTTATATGCGCATCAAAAACAGGTACTCAAAACACCAGTGACACCAGTTAGTATTCGTATATGCGGCGACGGGCTTGCAACCTGTCACGTATGGAATACTAACTACTGCAAAATGTGAGCATGTTAAATAGAAATACGGCTAATTACCACGTTTTTCCTTGTATTGCTGACGTTTCGAGACAATTCAGATGCTCTTTATCATGAGCATCGCTGCTGACGTTTCTAAGAGCTGACGTTTCGCCCGCGACCGCGATCAACGGCCGTTGATCGCGGTCGCGGGCGATACGTCAGCAATACAAGGAAAAACGTGGTAATTAGCCATATTTCTATTTAAAATGATTAACAACCACGATAGTTTTAATTCTATGTGAGCATGTGCCACATATAATGTTTGGACGTGCTTCTGACTACCCTCACTGACATCTTCAAAAGATCTAAGCGTCTGGAGATCTGAGAGAATGTCTACCGTACCTGGGGATTACAGTCGTGATCCTATTTTTTATTTCATGTTCATCTGGTAGATTTTTTTTTAATACTAACTTTAAATATTATCCGCCTAGCCGCGCATTTTAAGTAAATATTGGGTAAGATTCTGAATGAATTGCATTTTATTATGTTTTTGTTCTTATTTCGTAGGGATAGGGATATCAGAATGAAAGAGTATGGGTACCTACATAATATATTTATTGACTTTGAGAAAGACCTGCAGCTTATTGAGATGATAAAAAGAGACCAAAATAGAACATCGCTGAATAAAGGTGTTCATTCAAGATTAAAACAAAACCCATCTCACCAGCCCATAAACCATGGAAAATAAAAATTGGCGCATAAAATAAAGCTACCAGTCTTCGAAGAAGTTCGAATATTAAGGAGGCTCATTTTTCGATATTTTTTGACCGCGAAATGCCTACACGATCTTAAACTTGCTGCGGTCGGCATAGCCACAAATGGAAGTGGCATTTTATCTTGAACCTACATTTATTTCGGTAAAAAAGACTTATTTTAAATAACGAAAATAAAATAAGTACTTAGACATATATTTAGGGTTCCGTACCCCAAGGGTAAAAACGGGACCCTATTACTAAGACTTCGCTGTCCGTCTGTCCGTCCGTCTGTCACAGGGCTGTACCTCATGAACCGTGATAGCTAGAAGGTTGAAATTTTCAGGGATGATGTATTTCTGTTGCTGCTTTAACAACAAATACTAAAAATAGAATAAAATAAATATTTAAGAGGGGCTCCCATACAACTAACTTGTTTTTTTTACCGTTTCTTATAGATAATGGTACGGAACCCTTCGTGCGTGAGTCTGACTCGCACTTGACCGGTTTTTACTATTTATCTTCTTTAAAATACTTATGATTTGCCTTGTATTTGGGCGGTATTAGATGTAAACATGCAAAACAATTTTTATTCTTACCAACCTGTTAACCATTTCATACACTGCCGGTCACTTAAATGGTCAACATTACATCATAACGAGAGTTCAGCTCCACAACCTTTCTCAGGTATCATTTCCAAGCACAATCAAGCGTTTAGTTAGTCACCATAATGGGTCCTCCACAATAATAGTCGGCAATCACCGCGATCTCTATCGTTTCGGTCCGTAAACACAGCTATGGCCAATGTCTGCGGTTCCAGACTATAATTTGCCAGTTTTCGCCGCCTAGCTGCCTGTAATTTTGCAATAACATCGACCGACTTGAAGACTTCATTTTGATGTTTAAAAATATCCCTTTTTACCGGATAGCGCATGATTGGCCTTACGTAAGGACGCTTTAAAATTACGCTCGCGTTTTTTTACCTTTATTGAAACTGTAAAGTTGTTTTGGAAAAAAGTAATGAGCCATTATTGTCGTTTTGTTTACACACGTAGAGTCTCGGTTCATAGAGACCTAATCTGGTAACCAAATGTTCATTATGATGCAAAATTGTGGCTATTGCTTGTAGTTTCTTAAAAAAATATCTTTGTGGGCGAGCGTCAAAATGTGCAGGGCACACACTTCGAGGTATTCAAATGAGGCGTGCGTCATAAACGTCAAAAAGGTTCATAAATCATAAAGGACGTTGAGACAAAAGGCTCCGCAGTAGGCCTTGGGCACTAAAACCAGGTCAGGATCACATGTGCTTCTAGTTCTTTGTCCGGCTTTGTGCAATCTTCCGGGTTTTGTGGCGCCTATTGTGAAATTTGCATGCAAATTTTTTGCCGCTCATTTTTCTATATTTCTTTGTTTAGTTTTTGTTGTAGATTTCGTAGAGCGGTAGCTCTTCTAAATTATTGACGGTATTTGTTGTCATATCTTATGCAAAGCATTTAAACAATAACTGATTTAGCACAGTTTACGAGTATAAACTAGCGAAGAGTCGTTGGTGTGTAGATCTGAAAACGAGATATTTATTCACTCAACAGTAATTTTCCTCAAACAGAGTTAAGTTTGTTTATGAATTAATTCCGAGAACGTGAAATTACCATAACATAATAAGAGTAACACAAATCGAACTCATGGGAAGTCAAACGCGTCTATTGAACAAATCACCGTGTTACTTCATCCATTTACTTGCAAATTTCGCGCAAAACTCGTGAAAAAAGCCTGAGATAAAGGTACAAAAGTGTTCTATTCTAGTCGCCCAGTGAATAATTACCTTTCACGTTGCTCCTTTCAATCCGCAGTCAGCGATCGATCAGCGTCGGGGAACTCTTTCAGTCGCGTCACCCTTGCCGCCACCTCAGGTAAGACGCAATTAATCTGAAACATCCCAAATCAGTATTACATTAAACGAAATAAAAAGCTCGCAGCCTGCCGGTTTTTTCGCTGCACGTTTTCTTTTCCATTCAGATTTTTTTGACATCACGAAAAATGAGGCTCATTTATTTGAGTCGTACACAATGTAGGTCTGTTTGAGTACGAGTATTTGCTATAAATACGCATTTTTCTCTACATCTCCTTCCTTGGTGGGGTGAGCTCTCTAAGGGAGTCTCACGTGTTCCTATTGTTCGGTTTCGAGATTTGAGGGGAGTGCTGATGCTTATATTCTCATGGAATCCATCAAAATAATCGCACGTTCATGTATAATGGATAGCGGTGTCGCCGAAGTTTTATGTCATTAAATATTGTCACACTTGAAAATTGTTGCAATATTTTAAATGTGATCAAAACATTGAGATTAATTATCCTTTTTCGGTGTGACTTTAAATCGATTACCTTGTTTAAAGAATAATGTAAACTACTAGTAACAGATTTATATCTTTTACGAAAACAATCATCAACATTATTGTGTTACTAAACGGGAAGTAAGACAACTTTAATTGGTCCAAATAAGTCAATTTCCTTTAATTGAAACGGCGCGCGCCATGTTCAAAACTATACATCAAGTCAGTGAACAAAACATACTTCTACTCATTAGCAAACTCATAAATGGCAATTGTTCGTTTTACTTCTGAAGTTGGGCTCATTGTCTTATTGAGTACCATGAGTGATGTGATGTCACATACGTACACGCTAATAGTTCAAGCCTTCTAAACCAAATTTTAAGGTTCTTTCTTTCACTCTGCCCGAAACATCGGGCCATTGTTTGATAAATCGCTGAACATAAATACTGTTTTGTCTTTGCCCATTCACTTGTAATTAGGTAGCATAATTTGCTCTCTTGAATCGCTAATGAGACGCGAGTGCGGGATGAACAATGTGCGGTATATCAATTATGCAATGCGTTCACTGTGTTTTTCTTTTGATACCTTAAATTGTGAATGGCAGACAAAGAAGTCGACTAGGAAACTTTGGGGAGCTATAATTTAACACGGTCATTACAGTCATTACATCAGGGTTTAACATTTCTAAGTTCTCACCCTCTTATTCTGAAAATTTTGCTCTCAAACTAAGTATTATTTATTTATTTATTTATACATAATCAGCACGGTACAAGACTACAAATACAAGTTATGTGCGTACATACATTTCGAAGATTCATTTTTATATATATTATTATATATTTTCTTCCTTTTGATACCTATTCAATGTTACCAGTTTAAAAAAAACAATAAATATTTTAAACACTGTAGTAGCCGTGCCTGACTCGACAAGACACGGCATAAATATTTGCCAAGCACATTTGTTAGTTTTCCTACCCCAACCCTAAGTTTTTTATGTTTAACCTAGAGTAAAAATAAAAATACTAGTTTTCTATACTAATATTGTAAAGAGGAAAGATTTTTTTGTTTGCATCGAATATGCGCCGAACCGATTTGAAAAAATATTTATAAAATTATTGTTATTTATTGCCATTAGAATCCTACATTATCCCTGATGAACTTAAGCGATATAATATTTTCATAAACGTTAGGGATCCGTATGAAAATTTCGATAATGTAACCCAAGGTGTAAAAAAATACAATAAAGTCTGTTAGTTGTATAATAAGTCGAAGTACAAATGTATTTACATAAAGACCTAAACTTTCACAAGAAACAATGAAATTGCTTTCGTTTCAACTTTTATATGCTTGATTGCTATATCATACCGACTGTTATCGGTAGGATAACGAAGCCTTTTTTGCGTTTTTAAAAGGTTTATCTTAGTGCGTCCACAAAATATATATCAACGGTCAAGAAATCTAGAGTTTTATGAAAGCTTTTGACTTGCCTACTCGTAAGTACTCGACTATTCGTATCTAGACTAGTCGTATTTCGTATTGGCACTAATGATGCTCAAATCTCATAATCTTTATTCTCTTCTAGAGTAAAGTTGTACCAGTACTACTAGAAAAGAAAATTCTCATTCCTAGCATTAAATTATCAATCAAGACCCAAATACATCTGTAGCATCCTCTCGGTGATTTGTTCAAATGAAAAATTTATTTCGCCGATGATTAATTTAATGGCGTATAATAAAGCGTAATTGATGTTTGGAAGTTTTTACATCTTCCTCTTGTCTAAATTAATTTGTTTTACGAACCAACAGTAGCAGATTGTAATGTAACCCTACTTAAAATTTAATGTCTTGGCGCGGAGCTTTTTAAAAAATGCGAATTATTTGTGATCTTAATGGTTTTCGTGACGTTTTTGTGGGTCAATATTTCTTGTGAGTTATGAAATAAAATGGTTTAGAATATTTTTGATTTTATGTTTTACTAGCCGACCCGTGACAGACGTTGTCCTATCAAACTTCAATAATCGAATAGAAAAGACAGAATGTTTTTTAGTCTGTGATGTCTAATTTGTTGCACATAAGCGTCATCTATACCAAAATCATCCCTTTTGCGTTTATTTATCATTTTGGGGATATTTTTCATATATTAAAGTAGTCTATCTTTTATTCGGGCATTATATTTACATCTACAGCAAACTTCAACTCAATCCGTTTTGTTGTTTAGGCCTGATTGAGGCACTAGCACTAACTCACAAACTTTCGCTTTCAAACTTTATAATATTAATAGGATGTTCGATGTAAGACCAAAAGTTTATACCATGTTGTCTCAAAACAACGATTCCATATGTGCTGGTTGTAAGCCTCTCACCCCTGATATTAACTGATTTCCTCTTAATGATGCTATCCCTCACCGTTCGTCACCATGATGTTGTACATTTTTCAAATAGAATTTTCCATTGATGCACGCCCGGATTTAACCCACAACCTTCGAATTGAAAGTTAAGGTACCTCCCTTATATATTATGTTGTAAGAGAATGTTTAAATACCTGAGCGTCCTAATGCGTTAGGGCCTTAACCCGTCATAGCCGTCCCCTCGAATTAAAATCCTCCGAGGGCCAAAACGCTACTGACAGAAATGCCTTTGTCCACTACGAAGGGCGTTTATTGTTTTATACCTTTGTTGTGTTCAAATTTAAATCCTTAATTATTCATAGGATTGTTTCGGCCGACAATACTACGGTGCTGAGCGAAAAGGGCGCAAATACAATTGAAGCGAATTTGAAATTAAAAACGACGAAACACGAAATAAAACTTGTTGCAATCGTGAGATAAGATTAAGTAGTGCCTAATAATTGTACCTACTAGTCCTCTTAATGTTTACAGCAATATAATTAATTATGATTTTATCATCATTCAAATATGTTAAAATTTTAAGTTCTATCCTATCCTATCCTAATAATATTATAAATGTGAAAGTTTGTGAGTTTGTATGTATATTTGTTACACAATCAGGCCTAAACGACAAAACGGATTAAGTTGAAATTTGCTGTAGATGTAGATATAATGCCCGAATAAAATATAGACTGCTTTAAAATATGAAAAACATCCCCAAAATGATTAATAAACACAAAATGGATGATTTTGGTATAGATGGCGCTGGTGTGCAACAAATCTGACATCACAGACTAAAAACATTGTATTTTCTATTTGATTATTAAAATTTGACAGGACAACGTCTGGCACGGGTCGGCTAGTAATTACATAATATTAAAAGAGTCATTGTTGTTACAATTTGATAGGTGTATTGTTGTTTCGTATTTAGTACTAAGAATACTAAGAAGTGACTTAGTTGCTACTATTCAAGGCATAGAGTAACTCTTTGTCATTTATTATTTATTTTGTAAAATTTGACCAATCGCAAAAATAGAACTTTTCACTTACCAGCCTGGCTTAAACGGCAATATTTTCACAATAGGCCGGGCTTTGCAAGGGAGGTAATCGGTTTGATTAATAAATTGTCAACTTGAATCCAGCGTTAGAATATAAATTGTTACCACAAATATTTCATTCCATTATTAAGCGAGATCCCGTTCATTGTTTTACGAAACGTCATATCTCAAACTGTCACCTGATTGTTTCTGTTCACAGGTTTGAATGAAACTGTCTAGTTCAAGTTTGTGGCTCGGATTTATGGCAGGAATTCGGGATATCTAGTTTTGTTTGTCCTTCAAATAGACTTAACTTTAAATAGGTCAGTTTTATCAAAAATCTTTGCAAATAAGATTTACTTTTAAATAAAAACATTCATCTATTTTTTAGTAGGTTTTATTATGATGCAAATAGATACAATATATTATTATGAGTTATGATATTATTCCAAAACGGTTAAACATAGAACATTATAAAGATATCTGATGCATCTCAGAATGAAAGGCTTAAGATTAATCAAGTTATTCAAAACTTTGATTAGCATTGAAATCAATTAAGGGCACCATCGGTTTGGTCCGCGTCTCCGACACATGTCGGTCCCCACTACCCTCAGCTTTTTCCATAACGACCTGTGAGCCCCTCCCTTCTTTAGAGAGAAAAGCATAATCCATCACTGTACGTCACCCCTATTTTGGTTCACTCCATCCCTTTCCCGCATTAACAACAAGAGTATACTGCGCCTTGTCTCGCCCGCTAGGGGTAGTTTCTCTCAGTCGCCGCTTGACGGGTGATCATTTTTCTTGTGGCGCGTTCAATCATCGCGTCACTATCGCCCTCTCGTTTTCTCGAGAGCGTGTTTTGTTTGCCTCTCACTCGCACAGGCCCTTCCTGTCTTTCTGTGTGTCCCTTATTTTCTGTTAGCGTTGCGTGTAGGACTACGTGCCGACCAAATATGGCGTCTTTTGTGTTTGATTTTGACGTTTTAATTTTTGTTAATAAAGTGGTTCCTTTTTTAATTAATTTTCTTTTGTTGCATTTTTATTATCATATCCGCTGAAGAACCGGTTAGGTAAGCGATCACGGATGGTCAAATAATTGGTTTAACTTTGACAAACTAACTCTACATTTGTTATAAAAAAATCGTTTATAAATACCTACAATTTTGTATCTAGTAAATTTCTATAAATTCATAAATGATTTGTTTGAATAAATCATGGTTTCTATTAAGGATGGAGCTATGATACGGATTACTGTATTAATCCACCAGTTGTAGATTTGCCGGCGTAAGAACATATGCAAATGCACTCTACCTACGAGAGTACTACTATGTATGTGATTAACAATGTAGTACATGCAAAAACTTCAAATAAACCTTAGGGTATTTTTATTCAGACATCAGATATTAGTTAACATATTGAAAACTAGTTTTCTATCGGTTTCGCTTACACACCTGAATAAGAAGTAGCATTATTATGTTGTCACTAAAATGTTTCAAACTTTATTCAATCCAGACAAGCGTTCTGAAGTGATTGATCAACAAACATCTAAACATCCTTACAATCATTGATGGTATTAATAATAAAAAATTATGGATATTTTACACACCGTCATTTAGTCTTAAACTAAGCAAATCTATGGAAATAATCTATGATTAAGATATAGTTAGTAGTAGCTATTGTTTGAACTTATCAATTAAAAATTGCAGTACAACGTGAAATAAAAAAAAAATATCTGTAATAATTGCTACAATAAACCACTACATTGATAAATTGTATACAAAGATTGTTTTTTTCGCTTTTTTGAAGATGTTATACAATTTAAAATCGCGACTCAATCGATTTATCAACAATACACCAAAATAAAATCGTTTCGAAAGCGTTCCAACTCTTCGATCAAAATGTTTCCTCCTGCCTTATGCCCCACATTTGTCTGCTGCTCGCATGTACTGTGCCATCTACAGACAGTCGGGACCGGGACCGCCCGGGACCGTAGATTGACTTGTCAGAATATTTGAATTTTAATCCGGGACATACGAACAAACGTTTTGTTTATTCATGACATGCGCTTGTTTACATATTTTTTTATGTAAATTATTATTTATCTAAAACTGTCAATTACATTAAACGTGGAATTTGGGTTTTCCTACCTTCTACGCGTCTTTAAACACTTATTTGGTACCTTAACGCTGCCGACTGGTAGTGATCTGGATCAGTTAAGCTAGCTATAGACTGTTTGCAACGATCTTTAGATAACTAAACAGATTCTTGTGTATTTTGTAAATAATATTTCATATTTAGTATTAGATGTTACTTATTTAAATTGTTAATTTGAAAATAAAGGAGAAATTGTATTTCAAATATAAATTATTTACAGGTACCTCGTTGATTGCGAAGTCTGCCTCAAGCCTCAAGCGCAGCGAATCCACAACGCGTTCGACTTTCTGGAGCAAAGGGTATGTTACGATTAGCACCACCATAGCGTGAGTAGCTTATTAATAATTGAGTTTAAACCGGCCAAGTGCGAGTCCGACTCGCGCAGGAAGGGTCCCGTACCATCTATAAATAACGCAACAAAACACGTTTTTTGTATGGGAGCCCCACTTCAATATTTATTTTATTCTGTTGTTATAGAGGCAACAGAAATACATCATCTATGCAAATTTCAACTGTCTAGTTATCACGGTTCATGAGATACAGCCCTGTGACAGACAAACAGATGAATTCTTTTTTTTTTTTGAGTTTTATGAAGAAACTGTTAATCACTACATAGTAAAAGCAAAGTCGCTTTTCGCTTCCCGCGTATGTATGTATGTATGTTTGCTTATATCTTTAAAACTACACAACGGATTTTGATGCAGTTTTTTTTAATAGATAGAGTGATTCAGGAGGAAGGTTTATATGTATAATAACATGCTACCCGTGCGAAGCCGGGGCGGGTCGCTAGTCCTATATAAATACAATTTGAATGGTACTAACTTTGGACTATTCTTTACAATAGAAAGAAAACATCAAAATCGGATCATCAGGTAAAAATATACATGAAAAAGCAACAAAAAAATATATAATTATACTCATCGAATTGATACTCGTTCTTCCTTCTTTCGTCGGTTGAAAATAGCTTAGTTTCTTTCTATTTCAGTTGTTGGTATTTTTTCGATAAATTTTGCATTACCGCTTATAGGAATACTGGTTTTTGAAATATTTATATGAATTTTCCATTGTCTTGAATTCGAATACACGACTTGACTTTACGATAACGTTTTTCATTCAATTAAGTTCTACACAATACAATATTCAATGATAATATGGATTGCTTCATTTTATTCTAACCAGATTTAAATCCTACCAGGATTAGTAAAGAAAAATCGTATACGATTTCCTATCTAGTAGTTCCAAGTGGAATCGTCCTAAAGCATTTTCGACCCAAGAAACCTTTAGGCAGTAAATGATTGGATGGGTTTTTAATAAGTTGCCGTACATGGTCGGCATGAAATTTAATTGCATACCATTTCGAAGGCGTTGCGGGCGCGAGCTGTGATCATCTGGAATAGTACTTAGCGAATGAGCCATAATTGCTTGTATCTTGATGAAAAGCAATCAATATAGCAAAATGAAGAAGCAATACCTTAATACTAAAAAGATTTAATCAGGAAACGAAGTTGGCTTAAAAAGGTTGAATAAGTTTAAGGTCACCTTCTTTTTTTAAATTTTGTCAATGATTTTTTTTTTGTTTTATTGTATTTTCGTTCTTATAAAACTCGGTTATGACTGTCTGTCTGTTCGTGAGAGGAGGTTGAAGGTAGAATTTCACATTATATAATAACGAATTAATATAATTTATAACGTACCAGTTTTTTTCATAACATCTTTTTAGTAAATAAATAAAAATATCCTTGGTATATATTTTTAAAACACAACAAGTTTTTTCTCAATTAAATTTACCACGAGAACTAAAGGTGTACGCCATTATTTTTTTTTATTTGTTTTGACGCGGGATAGTGGGTTCCATTAGTGCTACAAGGCTGAATGGAAAGCCGACTAGGGTTGCTAGTAGGGTTGCCATGCGTTCATTTCCGGACACATCCGGCCTTCCTTTTTAGAAAACACAAAGGAATAATCTGTGGCTTACGAAAATAATACAATTTTTATTTTATTTAGAGCTTGCAACAAAGTCCGAGGTTTACGGAATTATTTTAATCTGGTAACCCTAGTTGTCCTAAATAAATATTCAATAGAGGTTTGAATATGTTAATACAACGTCTCCTCATTGGGTTGTAGATGGCAACGTCGTTTTTATCTTATAAGACATTTAACTCCGGTAATTCAATTTAGTCTATTTGCATAACGTCGCTTTCTAAAGTAGGTGAGTATGGTAATGTAAACGCAATTGTGCTTTATTTATGACTTTTAGCGTTTATAAATAGATTAGATTATTTATTTACTTATCTTCTGTAGGGGATTATAGCTATAAATAATATTATCTGTTTGCATCTGTACAAAGTTCCATTTAAAACATTCGTACAGTCAGCATCAAAAGCAAATTATGATAGACAAAGTTTCAAAAGCATAGAAATATCCAAACTTTCGTATTCATAAATAGTGTGGTTGTTCAACAAAATTCAAACAAATTTGATCTTTGTATCTCGTAGTAGAGTTCGCGCAAAACATAGTGAAAATAAAATAAAATAGGATCACAACTGGAACAAGTACGGTAGACATACTCTCAGATTTTAGGGCACTTAGATCCTTGAAGTTAGAGGGTAGTCAAACATTACATTTGGCACAATCTCCACATTTTGCAGTGGTTAGCACTCCAAACGTTTTCCTTCATTGCACGTGTTTCAATGCGCATAAATATTTAGAATAGAAAAATCCATCGATGCACAGAAGGGATTCGAAACTACAACCTTCAGGTTGAAAGTCGAGGTACCTCCAACTCGACTAACACAGCTAGCAAAACTAGTAAAGAAAAAGCCTACAAAAAATCAACCACGAAACTAACCTTCGACCATCACTTTTTAACTTCCACATCTCTATTCGTAAGAACGATTTTTTCTCCTTTCGTGAAAGGAAATTGAGTAATGTGGGCGTCAGATGGCATCACTGTAGATTGATAACTGCGAATGAATCGCGCCGGTCCTATTGTGTGCCGCGCTGATACGGAGGGCTTTTTAAGACTTCCTTTGCCCATACGGCGCATACAATGGAGTTTCTGTACAACGGAACTAAAACGTATTATGTGATGGTTCGAAACTTACGTAGGTACTTCATTTGAGCGAACATTTTGTAAATAAATAAATGCCATCAAAAACATAACTTGTAAAAAAAGCCAAGTATCGCATCTCAGTTCTTCTACCGTAAAAAGTTGTGAGATCCATGTAATAGGTACCAAGTCGGTTAATTTATTTACTCCCTACGTAGAGGCCATTCTGGCTTAAGTTATTAAGTAATTAGCTAACCTTTAACAACATATTATAGTGACCATATCAATATTAAAAAATCTTTTATGTTTTAAATAAATAGATTGACTTGGCCATCGCATGAAAACACAATTTATCTCACAAGTAATACCTACATGTTATATGAATATAGGTTATACTTATGGGCGTTAATATAGACACAGAACAAACATGTATGTAAGATTTTATAAATATCTAAATGACATGTAAAAGTAAAGCTCTATAGTAAAAATACTTCTGAGCAATTTATTATATATGATTCAGTCTGATAAAATAATATTCGTTAATTTTAGTGCTTGTATAAAACAGGTTAATAAAATCGATAAGCTCTCAACATCCTATGTATTTTTATTAACTAGCGAAGGCAAAACAAATCACCACAGCGACACAGAACAAGTTTCCACACACGTACTCGTATGTACCTTCAAGAAACAATCCATGTGGTGTCTTAAAAAAAAACAATAGATCCGTGATGAAGACGTAGCCATTGTGAACAACGAGCGGACCATATTTCACGGCTTTGTATACCTTCAGTGCCCGATTAATTCTAGATATCTCCATTTGAAGGCACGATGTGATGAAACCTTTTTGATTCGATGGCAACAACGGGTGTGGGTTGTATGAATTATTTGACACTTTCTAAAATGAGGTTTTGTTGCGATATTATATTGTCGTACGGCTATTGTTTTAAAAAACTTGCCAAGTAGATTTTGTTCTGTGGTCGTGAGCTCGGTTGGATTCTTATCGGAAGGAAATTATTGTATTTTTGGATTAATAATAACATTTGTGTTCAATAGGAAAACAAACAGAGGTACACCCACACATATCCGAATTAGGGTACCTACTGCTGTATGTTGGTACCACTGAATGATAATTTAAATTCATTCTCTTCGCCGCCCGCGCCATCATTTGGACAAATGCTACGTCATTTGTCTGAGGGCCTGAAGTGCGGAGCGGGGGAGGAAAAGTTCACAATATCCTCACCGATAATGATTCGTATTTGTATAGAAATAGGTTCCATTTTGCACCAACTTGCACTGATCAGATTCCAAAAACTTCTGTTACAGTTAAATTACGCAATAACAACCTTTAAACGTCACATGGTAAAGTTCATTTGCGCTTGTCCACTCAAAGTCTCATTTTGTAAGCTTCCGAAAATATTTTCACAATGAAAAATGAGACTTAAAAGAATGTTTGTCGGTTTATTTTTGATCGTCAAAGTTTCTCTGAATGGGTATTGAATTAAAACTTGCCGTATTTGCGCTACGTTACTAATTAATTTAATTATTTATCTCATTGTGCGCATGTTTATTCAATTCACATAATTTTAATGAATTGGTACTAACAATTGTAGCTACCTTAATATTAATGAATTTTATTTATTAATACTTTGACTGCAAACTCAAATAACTGTTGAACAATTTGCTATATTAATAAAACAAGCAATAAAATCGCTTAATATGAAGAACAAACAAATGAATTTGCTATGAATGCAAGTTAAGTTATATTGGTATCCAGGTAAGTTTTAATATAAATAGCCAGTTACCAGAAAATACATTGATAGAGTTTGCTTAGCCTAAAATGTTTAACGTTTTTTATTCAGAATTAAAAAATTTAAACCTAATTTCTGATCTGATCCCGTCTAATACCAAAAATTAATACCAATGGTATTTATTTTTGCCCTAATTAATATTCTATTCCTAACGAATAACACTCATAAACTTATACCGAAATAAGTAAAACTGATGCGATAGAACATTCAGTAATAAAAATGCTTTTATATGTGATTTTATTTAATCAAAATCAGTCTTCTCAAACATACTAATATGTAGTAGGAAAGCGTTTGGTTCATTTATATAATAACACAGACAATCAGACACACGTAATGCATAAGTACTTACATACCTATCTAAAAATAAAGCTTTTACTACAAATCACAATGATTTATTTTTAGAGTTCCGTAGGTTCCAGGGTAAAAACGGGACCCTATTACTAAGACTTCGCTGTCCGTCTGTCTGTCCGTCTATCTGTCACAAGGCTGTATCTCATGAACCGTGATAGCTACATGGTTGAAATTTTCACAGATTATGTATTTCTGTCGCCGCTATAACAACAAATACTAAAAACAGAATAAAATAAATATTTAAGAGGGGCTCCCATCCAATAAACGTGTTTTTTTTTTGCCGTTTTTTGTACGGAATCCTTCGTGCGAAGTCCGAGTTGCACTTAGCCGGTTTTTTAGTCTTCAAAATGCAACAAACGATCAACGAAGGAAAATACTTTGCAATTCATTGTATTCACACCAGTTCAAATACTATGACTAAAAGTAAAACACAACCGTAGCATACACCCAAATGATCATATACCGCGTAAATGTTCTATTAATGACCGTCCATTCGTTCCAGTGAAATAAATTTGATGAAATCAAAAAAAGAAAAAGCGCCATAAGTAATTGGCGCTTGCGTGTTGAATACGGCATACGATATTAAATTCTGCGATGAATTATGTAAAGCTTAATTGATGGATAGGCAGGAAATATTGCGGGAAATGAGGAAATGTTGCCAGGTTTTTTTTTAAAGAACCGCATAAGTTTAGCTAGAGGTCTAGGGAAAACATTGCCGATAAGAACGATAATTCTATTGTTTGAGCATGATAATGAATGAATGAGCTAAGTTCCAATACATTTTTGAATAGCAATATCTTAAGATATTGCAAAGGAGTGAGTTTATTTGTTAGATTTTAAACTTGGAATTTTAACTTATCAACTAACAAAACACAGTTATAAGCATAACCCAAAAAATGGGGTGGAAAAGGCATGAAATTTTGGAAAATATATAGCAAGTTTTCACTATACAAGTGAAAACTTGCTATATATTTTCCAAAATATTTTTTACAAAAGTATGTGAAGTTGAGTGAAGTTTCTTGTTCATACTAGGCCTTCTGGTACAGTATTTCATAACTTGAAAGAAGAAACCATATTAAAAGGGAATTATTTTCGTGCTAGAATTCAGTTGGGCTAGTCCAGTAACAGACCCTCATTCTGGCGACAGACTTTATAGCGATTACAATTTTTGGAACGAAGTTCCTTATCGCGCGTTGTGAAAGGGGGCTAGACGGAAAAAATTCTTACGAAAAGTTGTCACGAAAAGTTGTCACAAAAAGTTGTCACGAAAAGTTGTCACGAAAAGTTGTCACAAAAAGTTGTCACGAAAAGTTGTCACGACACTTTTTTGCTATAGTATATCTATTAATATATAAATAATAATAATAATAATAATAATAAATAATAAATAATAAATATTGGTGGACATTTTACACATCGCCATCTAGCAAACTAAGCAAAGCTTGTACTATGGGAACTAGATAACTGATAGAATACTTAAATACTTTTTGGAACGAAGTTCCTTATCGCGCGTTGTGAAAGGGTCGAGGTGGGGTCGAGGTGGGGTCGAGGTGGGGTCGAGGTGGGGTCGAGGTGGGGTCGAGGTGGGGTCGAGGTGGGGTCGAGGTGGGGTCGAGGTGGGGTCGAGGTGGGGTCGAGGTGGGGTCGAGGTGGGGTGTGGGGTCGAGGTGGGGTCGAGGTGGGGTCGAGGTGGGGTCGAGGTGGGGTCGAGGTGGGGTCGAGGTCGGGTCGAGGTCGGGTCGAGGTCGGGTCGAGGTCGGGTCGAGGTCGGGTCGAGGTCGGGTCGAGGTCGGGTCGAGGTCGGGTCGAGGTCGGGTCGAGGTCGGGTCGAGGTCGGGTCGAGGTCGGGTCGAGGTCGGGTCGAGGTCGGGTCGAGGTCGGGTCGAGGTCGGGTCGAGGTCGAGGTCGAGGTCAAAGTTGATTCCCCTTCCCTTGTCCCACGTTATTTTGTGTTCAGTACAACATAACTGTAAACTAATAAACGACTTATTGTGCAAGTAGGAGATTACCAAAACATCATTAGTTGGTAGGTGGTATCTACTTAGGAAGGTAGAGTACTTACCTATTTATTTGCTTTGCGTTTGTTTCTCATCTAACTAGCTAGATTGACAAAAATTGAGCCTACTGATTAAGTTTATATTACATTATATTTGATAATAATAAAAACATATTATTTTAACTTAAAAGAAATAAAATTTTATTACAATTCCTTCACTAATTAATCGAAAAGAACTTCGTTCCATCCGGGTGTCCCTTGACACCTCTCAAGTTTTTTTATATTGATGCTACCTTAGTAGACAAAGAGGTGGTACTTCATAATAAGTATTATAGAGAAAATACTGATACATATAAAACCAAAACAAATTACTCGTAGAGAATGATTCAATTTCCAATTCGCATCTCCACCGACATTTTTGAATTGTTTTTGACAGCTAATTTTTCTATTTGCACTCCCTCCGAAAAGCAATCTAGTTTCGTCCGGCTTCGCTCGGGATTACTCGTTTCTTTTTTGTATTTATCTAATTGTGCCGGCGGTATGCCCTAGAGATGGGGTGATGTGAGGACTCGGCTGTCCTGTGAACCAAAGACCCAGAAAGTACACAGAGTGGAATGACCATTTCAAAATATTTTTAATATGACTTTAGTCAGATTTTTCTCAGCGTTTGCTGTAGTAAAGGTATGACGTGGGACGTATGTTAAGCGCGGCATTCGCAGTACACAAGCTTGCCGCGTGACTAGTTAAAACTGTTTGCATGCTGTTTTTATTCCTAATAAAAACCTGGCTGGCGAACGAACAACAGCACCGTTTGCGCGCGGCTGCCGCGCTCGATTGCTGCGCTATGTCTGGTCATACCGTAACTCGTAAAAGGAACTGCTAGTTTAAAGCTGAAATTTCTAGTTCACGTTAAATAAACAATTGACGTATCGTACTACGCTCGTCATTGTAGCGTCCGCCGCTTTGTGGGAAACATAATTGGTTATGCCTTAAATATTGCCAGCTTGAGAGAAAACAAAACGATCGACAGGGCTAATCCTAAACGTATTGTGTACAAAGTATGAAAAAATCTTTTATTAAATTACATTGTAATTAATGAACTCTGAACAAGATTAAATTATATGTAAAATGACTATTTTAAATAAACCAGTCATATATTATTAACTGATGACAAACACCTTCAAAATCAAAATCAAAATCAAAATAGCGTTTATTCATTGAAATCACTTGGATCATTTAGAATCGTCAAATTTAGTTAAGTTTAATTTAGTTTAAGTTTGTACATTGTTTGTTATTTTTTTTTTAAGTCTTTGTACTTATTTTTAATACAAAATGAATGTTAATTATTATTGATACAGCGAGTTGGAGCAGTCCCAGGCTTTTTTGTCGTCTAAATAATCAGATATTTTATAGTAAGCCTTTTTACATAGTTTACGTTTAATTAAGTTTTTAAATTTGCTAATAGATAGCTTTTGCATGTCATTTGGGATTTTGTTATAGAAACGTACACATTGCCCTTGAAATGATTTCTTAGTTTTAGTGAGCCTAGTCGTGGGAACAGCGAGTTTATCCTTATTTCTAGTATTTGCATCATGATTATCGCTATTTTTCTTAAACAAACTAATATTTTTACGAACATACATTAGATTTTCATAAATGTACTGGCTAGGTACAGTCATTATATTTATTTCTTTAAACTTATTTTGCAGTGATTCTCTTATAGAATTCTTCTTCTCTTCGAATTATAGATGCTTAAAAAATCTGAGTATAACAAAACAAATTCTGTAAAAACTGTTTATCAACAAAAAACCCAATGAATCATCGTCGGCTAGTGAAAGCTACATATAAACCAACATCAATTTACGTTGTACAAATCGTGTACAGAAAATGTTATTCCGAAGGACCAACTCCGGCCCTGGTAAGGCGCCCCCACAGCCCGCGAGTGACACTGACGGATCGTGAGGCATTAGTCATAGTCGAGACCTCCCCCCTACCACCCTACCCTCCCATATACCCTGTTTATTTACTTTTTGTAACGGTATTGATGTTTAATTATAGAGGTTCACCCTAATGTAACTCGCCTAATTTTGGCGGGATGTTTTCTTTGTAATTTTTCACGGATCAAAAATGTTTGTTTGACGCTATTTTTATGTGTTTTCTATTTTGGTTCATGTTTTTCGATCTTGTGTATTTTTAGGCTGTGTGTTTAATATAGTTATTGGTTGTTTCCAAGTTGGAATCTTACTAGAAAATACCCTATTTGAAAGGGAAAACTGAGAATTGATTTATTACTGATCTATCGATTTTGTACGATTGCATCAGTTGAAATAATAGGCACTTTATCGAAAGTAAATTGAGAAAGACCAGTAAAATAGAATTACCTATCTTATATACTAATAATATAAATATAAATGCCAATATAACTCTGTATGTCTGTCTGTGACGTTGCTAAGGCCAAACCGCAGGGCTAATTTAGATAAAATTTCATATAGATATAGTTTAAGGTCTTGGGACGGCTTTATAGGCTATGTTTCACTAAATTTTCTTTTAATATTCCGGAATTTCAATGTTTTACGATAGAGTCGTCAAACATCGATTTTCTGAATCTATGCGGACGAAGTCGCTGGTTAAAGTTGGTATATGAATAATATTCTATAGAATAATATAGGTTTAATAATAATTTATTTTCAAAAAGATATAAAAATCTCTTACATGAAAATCAGTTACATCGTATCCTCCAACCATTCATAAATTCATAAACTCCAGCTCCCAAAACAAGCTCAGGCCCTCAATGGTAAAGCTATTTTATTTATTTAAAGTAAAAATGGTGCTAACCATCATTAATCATCCATCAATGAATTTCCCATCATCACCTGAAGAGGGTTCTTATAACGGTGGGAGTTGAATCTTTCCCCTATCTGTTAATTAAGATTTTCGCGAGTCTCATGTGTCAACAGATGTTTGCAATTTAACTTTGAGTTTTGAAGTTGATGTTTGTGATGTTTGCTGACATCGTCTTGCTAAGTTATTTGATGTTTTTAGTAAAAAAATATAAGAAAAATCGGCTTCAGACTTGTAAATACCAAATAGTTTTTTTTTCATGGCTATAAAATATTTATTATTTGGGCAATTAGTGATAATAAACTTGAATACATTATTCAAAAGTCTAACCCTCGTATTCAAGAACGACACATAAAGTGATGTTTATGAAAAAAGATTTCGTCCACTGTGGGTGCGTGTTCTCATATTGTCGTTCTTGAATACGAGGGTTAGTCTCGTACTCAAGAACGACACTATGAGAACACGCACCCACAGTGGACGAAATCTTTTTTCATAAAAATCACTTTATGTGTTGTGCGACACTGCATATTGTGACTAGAGGCACATTGTCGTGTGCCTCTAGCCAAAGTTGAGCTCTAAAAGCACACGGTAGCGTGCGCCATAGTGCCGCTCAACACAAAAAGTGATATTTATGAAAAAAGATTTCGTCCACTGTGGGTGCGTGTTCTCATAGTGTCGTTCTTGAATACGAGGGTGAGACCTTTGAGCTGCGTTTAAAAGGAGAGCGATATTGTGGTTTTAATATCTCACTCTGTCATTCTTATAGCCTGAGTATAGGTGATTCTTCTTCACCTTCCAGGCATATCTCAATCAAAATTATTAAATATAGTTTAATTAATCTTCAATTGACCACTCTTACGTAACTGCCATACTATTTTATCTAACAAATATATAAAAACCTACCTAAATAAAATATGACTGTAATTCCCAAGTACCGTCGTAGACATCCTCTTAGATACCAGGTGCTCGGATCCTTGAAGATGTAAAAAGAGGTTAGTCTAAACATTGCATTTCGAATAAAAAAGAAGGTTCACAATTCAACGCGTTTAGGTAAAAAATATTTCTCAGACAATTTTAGGTACAGTTACGAACATATTAACATCGTTCACCGTTTGAACGCGTCTAAACTCTAATCCCTCGCCACTACTAAAGTTTTTTGATGCATGAAGATAAATAACATTTCTTTAGGTTTTTAGTCGAATTAATGATGTGGTAAGAAGGTACATTATTTTAATGTTTAGGTTAGTTTTTTACAACTTTTAGTCATCAAGAAATTTCTGCAGAGTACGAAAACCCACAAGCAAGTACAAACTTGTCTAAGTATAAAGTTGAAATAGTTCGCTGATCACCGATAGAGGGCGGGTCGAACACCCATTTGTCAGGAAGAGGCTCATTAGGGTCGAATCTGGTCGAATCTCGAGGGATTAAGGGCCCAATGCCCCTACTCTATTCAAGAAAACGTTCAGAAAATGACTGATTATCCTTCACGTTGAAAAAGTATTGACTTTTAGTTGTTACTCAATTTATAAAACTAATATTATAAATTCGAAAGTTTGTGTTTGTGTGTGTTTGTTACTCTTTCACACAAAAACTACAGAATTAAAATGAAACTTTACAGTGGGTAATATAGCTTATACATCAAAATAACCGATAGGCTATTTTTTTACGTGCGAAGCCGGGGCGAGCAGCTAGTAATTTATAAAAATATTATAGGTTAGATACTACTAAGGATCTAACTGTTCTGACAAAAATATATCAATGTTTGACCGTGTATCGTATTGTCAAAAAAAATCTTTATCAAATTTTTCTCGCATCTCCTCGCGGATTACCGCGAGTTTTTACATAAACAATGTTGGATACACTTCTTAACCTGTCGCGGTACAGTTTGTGAATCGTATGATGTGACTATATTATTTGGCAGACAATTTTGTATGTATCTATTTGTATAGCACCTATTATAAAACTAGGTATTATAAAAACATTACCTGATAGATACTACGTTATCGCAACCGCCAATCAGAAACGAGAACTCGAAATAAATCGATGTAACATCCAATCATTACTCTGTGTCAGGATCGACTCAATTAAAATATCGTTAATGAATAAACTAAAAGAAAATTAGACCTTATGCCGTGTTAAAATAAGGTTCGATTTGCACAGTGTAACTTTTTACCTTGCGATGGTCATTATGGTAAAGTAGTATAGTACAAAACCACGAAATCGGCGTGTCGGTAAGGGAATAAAGGTAAAATAAACTGTTTGTAGAATCACACATGATGCTTGGATGAAGAGCTAACCATTCGGAAATATGCGACGAAATTTATAACCTTTAAAACAACAGTTTTTTTAATTGAACTGGCTTAAAAACACTAGATTTTATACAGCGGCGATGGACTTGCAACCTGTCACATATACAATTATTAACTACTGCAAAATGTAGGTATGCCAAATGTTATTTTTGGACGTGTCCCTTTTAGACATCGCAAGGATCTGAGTGCCTGAAGATTTAAGATAATGGCTACTGTAATTAGGGATTACAGTCGTGATCCTATTTCTTTTCTATTTCCTATATTCTTAAAATAGGAATACGTAATCTCCAAGTACGGTAGACATACTCTCAGATCTAATTTTTCCGATTCATAAACTTTATGTTTTGACTGTATAAGCACATTTAAAATGCATTTTATGTATTAAAAAGTATCTACCTACATCTATTTTCAAACCACACGTATCACAATCTACAAAGCCAGCATTATCTATTGCTGACATCTTCGTACCTCATCTAAGTTTATCAAACATTCATGTCTAAGTGTACACAACGTAGCTTGCGATAAATTACTTGTAATTTTGTACCCGGGTGATACCTGAGCACGAAAAAACACGAGACATAGACGTCTTGGTGCGTCGCAAATTACGGTCATCATCTTCTCATCAGTGCCGTGGGTAAGCGCTGATGTATACGAGCCGGGCTTGGGAGGGTGCATAGATGTCAAAGAGTAGAGAACTATTAGATGTGACAACCACAGAATAAGAGGTGACAGAAGAAGGTCCATTTTCACATCTGTGCTGAGGGTTAGCGATAATGTTACAAGTCGGGCTCATGTAGCGGACATAGCAGACAAATAAATAAGAACTATAGACGTGATAGAACCACAAATAGATCGATCTTTAGATCTGTACCGTAGGTAAGCTATGATGTAGGTACAAGTTGAGATCAGAAAGGGTGCAGTGACAAAGATCATCAGTTTTGTCTATGTATACCAACTATGTATGGAAGTCTATTTATGATACAGAAGATCTGTATCTGTATCATGAAAAATATATAATTATATTTTTTTAATTATTAAGAAATGTGTGCAAAAATTCTTCATTCCTTGAGGTATAAAAAAAAAGGATTTGTAGATTATCTGTTAAAATTATCTTTACTTCTCTTTGGCATAAACATAAGCACCTAAGCATCAGAGAGAGTTGGCTTAAAGACTAAATGGGCGTTCAGTGTTAGTTTTTAAACTATACTAAAGTTCAAGCCCCGCAAGAAACAAATTACATGGAAATAAAATCATCCCAGCATCGGGTTATAAAATGTTACATAATATTATGTGCCATTATAATGCAATCTACCTCCTGAAGCGCGAGGTTTATAATGGCTTTGTTTCTTGACAAGAGATGGAAGAATTTTCAATATATATAATATGCTACGTACGAACATTTTCACAGGAAGGTTTAAGACATATCCTGGGTTATAAAAAATAATGTTTCGATTAGTATGTTAAAAAGGTAATAAAAATATAAAAAAAAGGTTTTTTGATTATACTTTGTGGGATCCACATTCCTATTTGCATTGAATAAAAACTTATTTCATTTTAAGTAACAAAAACTCTTTACGCTTGAAGCAGAAAGAAATGTAATGTCAGTCAGAAAAAACAATTGAAGAGAAATGAAAGTTGGTTTTTGATACTAAAAAATATAAATTTTAATATCGTTTTGTGCGATAATTTGATTGTTGTGACCACCCCGTCCCCACATTCTGTATCATTAAAATATTACTAATTATTTGTAAGTACACTGATTTCGAATGATAAAAGTGAAATTACAAAAAAAAAACTGAATGTACGTAAACGTATTTGTAAATAAAAGTAATCAGTATATTATAACTTAAGTATCAGTTATCTAGTTTCCATAGTACAAGCTCTGTCTAGTTTGGGGTTTGATGGCGCTGTTTAAAATGTAAACAAATACGTATTTATTTTATTTATTTATGAACAGGTAGAAAACAGAGCTCAGCTCAACAACCGCTGGCAATGTGCCCAAAGCTAGCCATGGCCAAGTTAGTAGGATAGGATAGCTTAGCAATTTTTTGTCCAAGGTATTTTTCTTAAGCCCTCATAGCCTCATGGTATTTGGTCTCAACCACCAGATTCTGAACTTCGAACTGAATAATAGTTATTAATACTTTAGTAATTTTTACGGCTTGCAACCTGTTAGGCGTGGAATGCTAACTACTGCAAAACGTGGACATGTGCCAAATGTAATGTTTGGACATGTCTCTGACTAACCCCTGTAGACATCTTCAATCTGATAGATCTGAGAGGATGTCTACCGTACTTATGGATTACAGTCGTGATCCTATTTATTTTATTTATTTTTAAAGAATTTTAGAAAGGCAGTAGTGAATGGGTGACTATGACGAATCATCGAGCACGCGTGGCGAATCAAAATGACGTTGAAACAATTTGTTTCGTTTACGGTAGGTAGCAATGGATGTAATGCTTCGGTTTCTAAACCAGCTTCTGTCATAGAACGGTATAATAACGGTATCTGACATTTTCAACCCTATGCAAAAAGCTTAACCTTACGTTAGTCTAAGTCATCGTTGAAAATGAAAACTGCTCAAGTGCGTGTCGAGCCACGCGCAATGTAGGGTTTCGTAGTTCAAACAGCTAACGTACCCTAAAAAAATGTTTTTCTATATTTTATTCTATAAAAACTGGTCAAGTGCATGTCGAGCCACGTGCAATGTAGGGTTTCGTAGTTCACACAGCTAACGTACCCTAAAAAAATGTTTTTCTATATTTTATTCTATGACTTTGTTAACATTACTAATTTGTATATACAATTATACATGCCAAATTACAGCTTTCTAGCACTTATAGTCTCTGAGCTAAGCTGCGGACGGACGAACATGGCGAAACTATATAGGTTTCTTGTAGACTCAAAACTCTAAAAATGAAAAAGAACATCATGCATTTTTTTCAATTTTTCCGCATCCTAATTTAATTAAAAGTGTGTAAAAACATTCAAATCATATCCCCTAAACCATAGTTTTTACAGTGATGTAAAAAAACATATCAAAACAGATTGCCGGTAAAAAAGTGGGCCGGTCTGTCAGATCATTAGTGCGGGCCAATGGTCGTTACCTAAAAGTCATTAGAGTCAAGTTTTACCGTAATTTGGGGTATATATCACTATACTAATATGTATCTTATGTATTACGCATCATAGTAACGAAGGTCGTCAGGGCGAAACAATGGTATAAACCTTAATTTGACTTGACTTGACTTTAATTTAACCGATTTTCTCAAAAACGCCATGAAGTAAACTTAGCTCGCGGCAGGCAGAAAATAAGCGGTTAATGTAAGCTCTCTTTAGGGTTAATTAAGCTTTGCTATATTGACCTAACTTAATGTCTCTGTTTTCTTGTACAATAAAGAAGCCAAAAATAATGTGTGTATTGCCGAAAGAAAAGTCAATAAAAAATCTAATAATTTTATTTCTTGTATGAGTATTTATTTATTGTATGAACTTTTGTGTATGTGGAATTCATGAAGAGTTTCATATTACGAAATGCTTTTTTTGAGGACATAAAAACATGTCGCAGTAATGTACATAAATTTTGTGAGTGGTCGATGAATAATAAGTTCGAGCAGGTAGGTAATAAAAATATCAGCTTTTATTCAACTTTCATGCAATCATGCAATTGAGTAATTTAAATTGATCTTTAATTTAAACCATAATAAATTCATGGAAAAATTATATTATCATAAATATGCAAAGGATCCAATTTTATATTATTATTTTGATCATCGATGAACATAATGAAGACATTCCTTAGAAAATTGGTGAAGATGCGAACTTTTGTTTTGAAAATGTATTTATGCAAGCTCAATAACGCCAACGCAGATAATTTTCGCTGAGATAATTTCAGAGTAGCTACTGAAACATAAATGGTATCATTAAAGTTCTTTCTCGTCACTAGGTTGAGGTAAAATCCCTCAAAACTCTGTGTCTCATAGAAGCTTTTAGTCTATTTTAGATGCCTTTAGAGTGATAGTTTCTTCCTTCATGTTCTAGCAATTGTTATTACGTAGATCGAAACATACCATGGTATCAAAAACCTAGACTCAGAACAAATACTTAAATACCATGCCAAAGTTTGTTTCGCCACCGCTTTTGATTTAACCCAATTGCATCTCAAGTTATCTTATAGCTGTTGACTGAAATCGTATTGTGTAAAAAAAGTATGTGTAAGTATTATTTCAGTTATCTGGTTCCCATTGTAAAAGCTTTGCTTAGTTTGGGGCTAGATGGCGCTGTGTGTAAAGTCCGTCAATATTTTAATTTAGTATAGGTAATTTATATTTTTAATATTTTTGTTTGTAATGAATAAACTTACTATCATTATTAGCAAGATAGAGTTAAAACTATCGTGGTTGTTAATTATTTTAAATAGAAATACGCCATTATTCGTCGATCTGCCGTTGATTGCGGTCGCGGACGATGCTCATGATGAAGAGCATCTGAATTGTCTCGAAACGTCAGCAATACAAGAAAAAACGTGTTAATTAGCCGTATTTCTATTTAAAATTAGATATACAATAAAAACTCATAAAATCTTCATTAGTACACTCGTACGAAGCCGGGGCGGACTGCAAGTATTAATATGCATGCAGGTTGCATTCTTTAAAACTTTTTCATAAATAGAAACCAATTACAAAAAGAGCAAGAGCAGGAAACTAATTTAAATGAATGAGTTTGAATCGATTTCTAAACCGCACGACTACTGGTCATCAGCGCAACCGACAATACCTAACAATAATGTACTTGGTTGGTGGGGTACAAGTTGTAAGCTGTCTGCGAAAATCTGCTTTACTAGATGATGCAACTATTTTCAATAGGTTCCAAAAGTTCTGATCGATGGGGACTACAACTCACAATATGAGTATTTCTAACACACGTTCTAAAATGAATAACTTTAGGCTCAATTTATAAATTTGCGTCTTGTATTTCACTGGTTTGGATTCGTTTCAAGGGCTGAAAATGTGTGCTTAATTATTAATTTAAATACTAATTGAAACCAATTCACAAAAAATAAAATAGAATCACGACTTCAATCCCCAAGTAAGCATTATTTCAGATCTCCAGACGCTCAGATTCTTTATAATACCTAAAATCACAATATGCCCAAATGTTGGTGTAGTTAGCATTCCATATTGAATCTCTGTCCTAAAATACCAGTATCAAACAGTACCTACCTACCTTAACAAAATACCTTACGTAAGGTATTTTGTTAAGGTATACACCCTATTACATTCGAAAAATTTAAATCTACGAGTAGGTACAAGTATTTAATATTCCTTCCGCTTGTGAATTACACCCCACCACCACTGAAAGTGCGGGACCACAAAACGGTTCGTTTCCACACCTCATTGCGATCGGACAGTGCCATTACAAATCGCCCTATGATTATAAGACATTACAGTAATGGACACCGCGTAATTATAACTATGTGCTACTTTGGCAACAAAAACAGTAATCCTTGTTATTGCGTGAAACAGTTCGAGAATAACAATTGTTTTATTATAACTTGTATTATTGCACTTTTTATTATGCTTCTTTATACAAAAAATATGAATTACCTACCACTGGTTTATTCTCGGACTCTCTGCGTGAAATCATTGAGAATAGCTAAAATATTATGGTCTAAAAGAATCTCATGGATGATGGTGAAATAATAAGTATTACGGAATGAGTTAGTGCTCTTTGGAGGCTTTCTAGTAGGTACTATATCATATTTTAAGAACACTAATGTGATAGTGTTCTTTTAAGCGGCAAAGGGCTTGCAACCTTTCACGTATGGAATACTAAATACTGCAAAAACATGTGCCAAATGTATTGTTTAAATATACCTCTGACAATCCCTTAGGTATTTTCTAGAAATCTAGATATCTGAGAAAGATCATTTTGGAAACTACTGTACTTGGGGATAATAGTTGTGATCCCATTTCTTGTTTCTTTTAATTGGGTTCCAAATGTGATAAAAAAATGCTGTTGGTGCACACTTTTTAGGAATAGAAAAATGTGGGCATGTGACAAAAGTACTTTCTGTTTGGCTGGCTTCTTTAACTGAGAACAAGAATAGAAAAATTTCATACGTACTATCCAGCCTTCAAAATCTAAGGTTGTCCAAAATCCACGCCAGTAAGTGCGTTAATTACTGTACCACCCCTAACGGACTAACGGGTTGACATCGCGGCCGTTAGCCAAACTCGAAACAACCGGAAAATCCACTTAACCAGGTTTGCGGAAACCTCGAAAAGGTTCTGTTGGCTTAAAACAGGGGTTTATTAAATTAGTCGGGACTGTGACACATGGAATTAGGGGAAGCTTCAATTCGTCAAAAAATAAACATGTAAGAAGGAGGAAGGGTAGCTTAGTCGGAGTCGCCTTGACTTTCGATCCGGAGGTTGTGGGCTCGATTTCGATAATGAACCAATGGATTGTAAAATTTGCAAAAATGTACCTATGTGCTCAAAACAGTAAAAAAGTCATAGTTACCCTCCATCTGACACTTTAAAAATCATTTTTAAATAAATGTCAATAATTATAGACTTCAATGTATTAAATTAATCAAACAGACATGGATCGAACCAGAAACCAACCAAAATATTCTTCTTCCAAAAAAACAAATGGAGAAACACAAAAAATATATTCTTAAAGCAAAAAAATACTAATTTTGATTCGTTGCTAAACGTGATAGCAGAGTGCTAAGAGAAATAGACTTATTGGCTTCGATTATCTTTTTGCATTATCCTAAACTATCATAAATTGCACTAAAATATACAAAAACGAATTACAATTACATATAATTTGGCTGTAAAAAACTGACTAATTGTGTAAGTTTAGTAAAATGCAACAACATAATCGACATCATTAAACTCAAAAAACATGAAATTCTTATAATTAAGTGGGTACAGACTACAACAAAATAGCCAAGTAACAATTCTAAAGACTCGCTTGCTAGACTTTAATTAGACTTTGTCTTGTGAGATTCAAATAGAAGCTTTGTTTTCAGTCTACTAACCTCTGCTATGAGTGTCTATGCTACAAAATCTAATTACTACGAAGCCTTTTGAAATCATTTTAAAAATTGTATTACGACTGTATTGTGTATTAATTATATAACATTTTATTATTGTATTGGATGGACTATGTTTATAAATATGGAAATAAGCAAAACACAATATTTTTTTTATTATATTTAATCAATTATTTTATAGATTATTATTGGTTCTTTGTTAGTCATCCAAAGGTGGTCCTACTTAAAGTTCATCGACATCACTTTATTAGCATTTTCATAAGTTAAAAAGTCAATTCATTACAGTTAGCAAATTTAGGTTGTAAAACGAAATTATATCTAAGGCCTTTTCCACATCGCACGTCCGAAATTATATTGAAGGTAGAGAAGCGGGTTCAATGTTATAAGTGTGCTATGTTACATAAAGATACATACATCTATTGATCAACTAGATACCTATACAATACACCAAAATCTTGTGAACTTATCCGCTACTGCCTCCTCCGTCCCAAGAGGTTTGCGGTGCAATGTAAGAATTGCCTAAAAAATGCCTGTTCAAAAATGTCTGAAAATCTTTTTTTATGATATCCTACATCGTACGTCATAAATAGTGAGTAAACATCCTAATGCTACATCAAAATGCTAATCACCAAACGAAACTACATTATGCAACCTGTACCCCTAGTACATGTACTTGTTTGTATTGAACTGTCAATTTGTAAGTACTTATTTCAACTCACAGCTTAAGGTGATATGTAAAATTGTTGACGTTTTGTATGGGCTGAGCCTACCCGGATAAGACGGAAAAGTGATAAAACTGCATTATCATGAACACCATCAAATTTAAAAAAAATTGTCTTTAATTAAGGTACTCGTAGCTATGATTATCTAACGAATTATATAAAAATGAACTATTTAGCTATTCATAGTTTTTTTGTAGAGCCAACTTTGGAAAATAAATCTATTGAAAAAAGTTTCACCAATCGTGTCTTTAATTTATCTATACTTATAATAAATCTGTAGAGAGGTCAATTCTGTACATGAAATATATTTCCAAAATAACTATCAGGGGATGATTAGGGATCGATACTGATGCCAAAAATGCAATCAGTAAAATTTTTGTCTGTCTGTCTGTCTGTCTGTCTGTCTGTCTGTCTGTCTGTCTGTCTGTCTGTCTGTATAACCGTTATAGAAACAAAAACTACTGGACGGATTTTAATGAAACTTGGTACAATTATTTTTCATACTCCTGAGCTGGTTATAGTATACTTTTCATTACGCTACAATCAATAGGAGCAGAGCAGTGAAGGGAAATGTTGGGAAAACGGGAGTAGTTACTGCATTTCTTAAGTTCCGTCGCGTGTGCAACCTTAATGGTTAAAGCTACACAGAAATCATGTATGACGGAAATGTTCTCCTTAAAATTATATAAAAAATATCCCACGACAGCATATGTTTATCTTTTATGGTTGACTCACAATAACACGTGTAACTCCCGATAGCTTAGCAGTTCGAAGCTTTCTGATTATATTTGACTACTCTTACGTTTATAACACTCTCAGTCATCCCTAATTAAAAAAGTTTACATTATTAACTATTCCATAAAAAAGAATCATAGAAATCGGTATAGAAACACCAAAGTTATACATGAAATACGCTAATAATAAGCCATCGCGCGTGAATACTGAATCATGCTATAAGGATTATTTTTGTATATAAGGTCGCGAACGCACAGGCAGGCGGCTTGCTTAGCGCCTAGAGGCTAGCGAGTCACCTAGCGAGTAGCTTCGTAAAACGAACATTCTCGAACGTTCGCGACCGGCCTAGCAGCTAGGCGTCAAGCGCGCAGTGCGGCCGGTCGCGAACGTTCGAGAATCGGTCGCCTCGACGCGTCTCGCGGCCGAAGGTATAAAAAGGCGGGGCGTCCGAGCGCGAGCTTCATACAATTTTTGTGTGATACTGCGCAACCGGACCCACCGTGTTTAAGGGTTAAAATGCATTTACAAATCTATGGAAATGTACAAATTGTACTCCAAAAATCTGGAATTGTACTAGAAGGGGTCCCGATATAACTTTCTAGATGTCAAACGACGCAAGGAAATATGAGCTTAACTGCTTTGACTCAACGGCACGTTTCAAGTGCACAGCGGGCGATGACGTCTGCCAGTATTAAATTACCTTAGGGTTGACCCAATAAAAATGTTTAATTTTTTTATAAAATGGTCTTCTGTTGGTGGACTGTTGGTCGAGTAGGAGGTACCTCGACTTTTAATTTTAAGGTCGTGGGTTCGAATACCAGCGTGCATCAATGGATTTTTTGTAAGAAATAAAATCCAGTTAGTCCTACTTCCTACTAATATTATAAATGCGAAAGTTTGTGAGTTTGTTCGTATGTTTATGCCTCAATCAGGCCAAAACAACAAAACGGATTAAAATGAAATTTGCTGTAGATGTAGGTATAATGCTCGAATAAATCATAGACTACTTTAAAATAAGAAAAACATTCCCAAAATGATAAACAAAACGCACAAAAGGTATGATTTTGGTATAGATGGATCTGGTGTGCAAAATCTGACATTAGTCTTCATAGCAACGTGCGTTACTCTATGCGATTATTAAAATTTTGACTAGATTATTTTTTTTCTGTCGCGGGTCTGCTATAGGCAATACGCTAAAAAGGTCTTATTTCTTCAAGTTATACGCGGGTGAAACCGCGGGGTACAGCTAGTCATCAATAATTGTCTAATGTCAAAAAAGCTGTGAAAAAAAAAAACTTTTTATATAAAGACATTCTGTAGTATATTTAGTATCAGCATTGCACCCGTGCGAAGCCCGGGCGGGTCACTAGTCTAGAATAAATCCTTAAGTTATCTTTGTCATAAAAAACACTGTATGTTTTACGGTTATTGAAAAAAAAACTATCAAACGAGTCTTAATTCACGAACTTACTAAATAAAAAAACAAACCTTTACAACCAAAATATAACAAACTTCCAAAAAATAGGATGGTTAAATTATTATGTAAAACTTTCAGCCTCGTCGATATCGTCTTGCAATGTTTGCTATGGTCTTGTTAATGACTTGATTGCGCCAGAACCTCGTGCTAAGGGCACAGATATTCAGTTTTACAGCAGCAGATCAGGATGCCCGCCTGGGGATGGAACTTTTAATTGGCGTGCCATTAGACCGGGCGGGAAACACTAAGCGATTTGTGGTGTACCCGGCTGGCTCTCCGGAGGTTTTATTCCTCACCTAGCATTGTCGTTATAATGTTTGGATTGGACTTTTGGTGTATTCCCACTGTTATTGAGAAGTATCTATTCATATTCTATCCTTGTATACGTAACTATGTACAAACGTGTTTGTAAGTTATACTTCTTTCACTCAGAAATGGATCAACGGATCGACATGATTTTTTGTACCGAGATAGTTTTAAGGCTACACTCTAGCCTTAATTTTATCCGACTAAGTGGAAAAATCTATAATACAACAGTTACTTAAATTTACCATTTTTTTGGCGAAAACGTATTCTGGTATTCCTTGAATAAAAATTACCCAGTTTTCGGTTCTATTTTTATATTTTCGTCTTGTTGTTGAGATGGAAAAAAATTAATTGGTATTTTGAACAGAAAGAAGTTAGTCTATTTGTGACCGTAATTTACTCGAAAATTACGAAAAAGATTTTTATAGGAATTTAGACTGGAAGTAATAAAATAAATTAAGTTCCCCATACAACTTAAGATATATAATATATTTTGAATAATAACCCCTTCAGCTTTCTTTCGAAGAAATAAAATATTCAAATAGGAACAATTTTTATATAAAAGTCGCCAAAGTTAACAGAAGCCATGAAGAAAGTGGGATAAGTGAAGTTTTATCATAATTTTAGTTTCGCGCCTATTACATTATTCATTGAATAAAATATTATGATAAATCACTCCATGGAAATATATAGGAATAAAAACGAGGGAAGATATCCGTAAGACCAAGAAAAGACTAGTAAATCTTTTCGACCTTCTTGACGTGGCGGGCGAGTTGCCAGCTGAGACGTAAAAGGTCCCAAATTCCAATTATGTTGCAGACCTGGATGTAGCCATGGGCTATGGTAGTGTTAATTTTTGATACCTACGACACAAGCTATTCTAATATAATAGGGTCAGAACTATATGACTCCTAATTATTCCTTATTTTATTTCGAAATCAATTTGTGAAAATAGTTAGTCTTCGAAATTTATAATTTATGAATTTAACTATTTAGTTACTACAATGTAGAATTAAATGATGAATTAGAGCATCTGAGTTATCTCAAAACTTCAGCAATACAAGGAAAAACGTGAAAATTAGCCGTGTGTTTAATTAAACGTCTGAAAAAAAATATCTCCAGAAATGTTATACACATTTCATATGAATGATATATAATGTACTAGCGACCCGCCCCGGCTTCGCACGGGTATCATGTTATTATACATATAAACCTTCCTCCTGAATCACTCTATCTATTAAAAAAACCGCATCAAAATCCGTTGTGTAGTTTTAAAGATATAAGCAAACATACATACAGATATACAGACGCGGGAAGCGGAAAGTGACTTTGCTTTATACTATGTAGTGATTACACATATTTTATATGATATTTAAGTGCATATTTTTCTTATCAAATTTTAAGAAGTAGAATTCAATGGAGTGCTCCTGTTTTTCTCCTGCTATTTTAATTCATATTCTACATTTTTTTTGGATGACGACATCTAATTTCTACAATTTGCAACTAAATATACGGCTTTGTTAGACTTGAATCCAAGACTAGAGCTCTCCGACCATACACACACGGAAATTAGCCGTTTCTAGAGTTAAAAAGTTATTACATTGTTAAACATAGTTTCTTTAACACAACATTATAGTCGATATGAACGGTTTTTTGCCATGAAATTCTTTCCACCTTATAATCCACCATGGAAAAACGATCAAACCTATAGGAAAATACTTCAAAAACTATTTCCCAAAAAAAGCTTATCGACTACGATCCAAAATTGCTCGATTACAGCCAAACATTTTTCGAAAACAATTCCCTAAGTCAGCATGTCTTCGGTTAACGAGATCTCGTTACCGCCACAAATCTCAGACATTACAACGTATTAAAACTCTAAAACTTAGCTCGGTTGCCATTTAGAGAACTTTCTTACATCATCGCGGTGATTTAAATTCGAGCACTGTTTGACTGGGAACTACCGAGGACCTTTAAGCTTTGTTTTTAACAAAAGTATTTAGATATCTTCACATTTAGGTCTCACAAGCTCTTCTAGACTTTAAAGAAATATTGGTAGACTAACTAAGTAAAGTTTGTAGGTACTATGGGAACCAGATAACTAATAATAAATAATAAATAAATATTGGTGGACTTTACACACAACGCTATCTAGCCCCAAACTAAGCAAAGCTTGTACTATGGGAACCAGATAACTGATAGAATACTTAA
Organism: Hydriomena furcata; assembly: GCA_912999785.1. Classification (NCBI taxonomy): domain Eukaryota; kingdom Metazoa; phylum Arthropoda; class Insecta; order Lepidoptera; family Geometridae; genus Hydriomena; species Hydriomena furcata. The sequence goes on along the minus strand of OU538831.1, from coordinate 4,888,313 downwards.
ATACTTTTTTTTTTTTTTTGTAAATACATAGTTATTATACATAGTAACACCCAGACACAGAACAAACATCTATGTTCATCACACAAATGTTTGCCCTGGGTGGGGATCGAACCCACAACCTACAGCGCGGAAGGCAGAGTTACTACCAACTGAGCTGTGAGGCCTGTGAACTGATAGAAATACGTATGTTATACCTGGGAGCACAGCAGTGTTAGTTAATTAGCTAACCTTTACGTAATAACTTAAGACAGAAGGACCCTTAAAGAAGAGACTGAATATTTATTCAGTCGGTTAATTTTAACCGACTTGGTATTGACATGGATCTCACAACTTTTTACGGTAGAAGAACTGAGTGGCGTTGCGAGACTTGGCTTTTTTACAAGTTATGTTTTTGATTGCATATTTTTTATAAATACATTCAGTATGATACATTTGATTATAACACCCAGACACAGAACAAAAATCTATGTTCATCACACAAATATTTATCCTGCGTTGGTATCGAACCCACAACCCACAGCGTAGAAGGCAGAGCTACCAACTAAGATGTGAGGCCAGTCACTTGAGTCATCTTTTTAATATATTACGGTCGTCTTTGACGGTCGCTGCCGTTTTGGAAATCAGCTTAAAAATAAGCTCAAACTGAACGCTTTGGCGTGAAAATTATAATAATAATTATGGTTATCTAAACAAAAACAAAAAAAAATGTAATAAAAAAAAACCCGCCATTTTTACATCCGCTACGCCATAAATTTTGCAAGTGGCGCCAATTTTGTAGATTTTCTTTTGCAACCCCTAATATACAAGGGGATGAATACAGTTCCGCGTAGCGCTCAGAGATGGCGCCTTCTTCTCTATGGACTTCTATTTCGCGGAAATTCTCACAGATGGCGTTGTGGAGGTACCTACTAATGTATTCATCATTTTGCAGTTTTCTTGTTCATAGCAGAAATAAGATAAGAATAGATGTGTTATTGGAACGTTTTGCAGTGCAGGCTCATAATGGATAAGTGATAGGCGACCACTTAGTAGTAATAACAATATGAGTCCTTCCGAGCTTTAGGTAACACATGTAGGTCCCGACTTTGAAAAGTTTAAGGCGGTCTTAAAGCTCCTTCTTCTAAGGGGCACAGAAGAAACGTAAAACGAGAAAGCGTACGCGTCACGGTCTAGCTGCACCTTGGTGTACTTTTATACGAAACGTATAGAAGCATTACGACGTAAAACATACAGAAGAAACAGGGCGCGAACGCAACGTAGTAACTTCTGCGTAATTTTATGAAAAAATGATATATAATTCCTTATAAACTAAATAAATAGAACCCAGTTATTATTCACCTAAAGAATCACAATTAGATGATTATATACAAAAAATATTGAACTGCCGCATTGATAACCTTTCCTGTTTTTTGAAATCTATTTAATATAAGTTTTGTAAGCTCCTACCCAATTTCAAATATTCCATTTTTGAATCAATCATCATTCGATTTTTGTATTCATCCTAGCAGTAACGTTTGGGTGAGCGCGGTAACACCGGCTGCCAGAGATTAGACACGCTAGCCGGAACAATTTTTTAATATCCCCAAACAAGGAAGGCGAGACTATCAAGTATCAAGTGATCGCAAGGTATGGATTTATGACAATCTCCCCCAATGTTTACACCACATCCAATCGCAATTTGTGTTTACTTACTGTTTTAAAATTAGAATAGGAAAAGAAGAATGACAAAACAAGTTTATAAGGAGAGTGTGAATGGGACCGTTTCAAGAGGAGAACGTCGGAGTATTTTCTTGGACCAAATTGATGACGTATTGGAAAAAGGGCAGGTTAAGAATACCTACTCTATACCAACGAGTATGTATGCATAAGGAATGTGATGAGAGTGAATGAAGCAAAAGAGTTATGTCAAGATCGTAGTGAGTGAAAAGCCGTGATCTTTACCTACCCCTCTGGGAAACAGGCGTGATTATGTATGTAGGTATGTATATATTTTAGAATGTTAAAACAAACACTTGAAATGGATAATGAAAAAGAAAGAATAATTATGCTACCTTTAACACCTCTCAGACGAAGTTTTCAATAAAATGAATAAACATGCAAGAATACAAAATGTTGTAAACGTGTTTTTTTTTGTGTTCATAAAACTTAGTCCAGTTTATGTTTTAAGCGAAATAAGAATGGAAAAAGTTATCTAAAAATTTGTGAAATTAGGGAACAACTGAAGTGCTTTTTTCTATGGGACGATGTATAGAAATTAAAATCAATTGCCGCATGTTTGATGTTTTGAGAACGGCTGTACCAACTTGTAATTTTATTTTGTTGAGTAATTGTATAGACAAGGTTGACAAGGTTTGTACGTAAGAAACTTTTTAATAAAGCTATCGGAAAATTGGTTAACAATATAAAACAAAGCACTTATTTCAGGATTACTGAAATTTGGTTAGGACGTCTGGCGGGTCAGCTAGTATAATAATATTCAAAATCTACATAGAAAGTGGCATTAAAACCATCAGTCAACGAACAACCAGCTACATTGAGTGCAACGTTGACTAACGACCTGCCAATCAGACCCTGCCTTAATTGGAAATCCGTGTTTGTGGTGCCACTTCACCCGAAGCCTTTGTTCGCAAAAATTAAACGGTAGCTTGTTATTGATCTTTTGAGTTCGGGTCAAAGACTGAGGTACTCAAATTATTTAGCTAGCTCTAGCTTTCAAATCTTAAAATAATTTCGTTTTCACTACATAGTATAAAGCAAAGTCGCTTTCCGCTTCCCGCGTATGTACGTTTGCTTATATCTTTAAAACTACACAACGGATTTTGATGCGGTTTTTTTTAATAGATAGAGTGATTCGAGGAAGGTTTATATGTATAATAACATGCTACCCGTGCGAAGCCGGAGCGGGTCGCTAGTAAAATATAAAAGAAAACCGACGAAAATATTTCGTCCAGTCAAAAGACAAGAGACGATATTAGTTTATCAAGTTTTATGAAGGAACATAGGAATGGCGGATCGCGAACACTGTAAAGAACTGGAGGAGGCCTTTACTCGAGAGGGGTCCTAACAAATAAATAATAAGAATATTTTTATTTTTATTTTTATTTTATTTATTTATGAAGGAACAACGGATCAGCATTCCCATCCAACGTGGCAATGCTGCTACTATTTTGGGAAGGCTTCCGACTGGTAGTGATCTGGATCAGATGAGCTACCAATAGACTATTTGCAACGGTCTTTAAATACTCGTAGCTCAACTGGTTCTTGAGTATTTTGTAAGTATTTTGTAATATATTAACATTTATGTAAATGAAGGAACTATTAGTACTAGGTACATTATACAATTACAATGTATATTGTCTATTTACACAATAGAAAAAAAATCATTCCAATCACCGGGTACAAAATTAATGCGCGGTCATACAAAACAAAAGCAAAAAAAAAAATTACGCGTCGATTTGAGTACCTTCATATTATTACTAGTTTTCATAGCTTCGCTCGCCTGGTACCTACTTGGATAAATGTATAATAAAGTAAGCTATTCTCGGATATAAGCAGGACATGACATATTTCAAGTCCATTCTGGGTATGATTGAGCCTCAAACATCCAAACATACTACCATTCTTACAAACCTTCGTTAAAATAATATAATGTATAGTAAGATGTTTTGCAAGTCTTTTCTGCTACATGTATCTATTGATAACCAATGATTGATTGCTTGATTCTTTGCAGCAACTAAATGAAGACACAGTCAAGAAAAAGAAACATTAAGTGTTTTTCTATGTAGTTATATCATTTTCATACACCGCTCAACCGTTGCAGCCCTGAGGATAAGAACTAAAGAATGAATGGAGAGGGCCATTCTTTAAAAACTTTTAACTTTTAATTTGATCGTAACTTTTCCGTATTATTTTTCACTGCATGCATAATAAGTTAATAAGTATTCTATTTTAGTTTGGATGTCAATTTGTTTGTCCTCACAAACAAATTGACATCCAAACTTTTAACAGCTAAAACCGATATTCATGAAAATATAAAATATTAGAAACATAGGTTAATAACATTATTAAATAGGTACCGCCTGAGAGAAAACGCGCGCGTATTCTAATGATAATAGTAATTTCCATTTCATATTTATCACATCTAAAACCCTTGTTTCATTTGGGTAGAATACTTTATAAATATTTATTATTTGAGTAGGTACTCCATACCTTTCTCAATTCACAATATGGCTACGATGTGGAAATAAGAAGAACGTTTCAATACGATTTTTCCAATCCATCTTCGTCGTGTTTGCAGCTTCAAGACTTATGAAGGGCTTTTTAGAATTTCTACTTACTTTGTTTCACTGAATTGAATAATTTACATTTTTATATATTATTTTGTAGCCGTTTTAGATAGCTTCTAATACTAGACAGCTGTTTAATTTTGTTTATTATTTTATCATTAATAATATTTTAAATACTTGATACTTTCACGAGAGGCTAGACTCGTATAGTATCGAGATAAAAAGTATCTTTTAATTTGTTTTAATTCAACTATATTGCTACCAAATATTGATATATTTATTTTTACAACGCCATTGAGAATACCTATTAACTTGATTATTATCGGCTTAAGTTTTGTACAACTTACAACGGTTTTTACCTTTAAGGCCCTGTATGTCGACGATTGCTCTTTTTCCAAACGAAAAATAAAATACTTCTGAACAAGCCACATCTCCTATTTTTATAAGTATATTACTTCAGGTTCCTACCTACATTTCTATTAAGCTGAAAACATAATAGCAGAAACTTTTCACGATAAAAATATTATTTCTAAATGATACGTTTTAGAATTTATGATCGAAATATTTTATATACCTACTATTAAAATCAACTTGTGATTTATTGTTAAAGATAGGTAATATGTAGATCTACAATTCTATTAGAATAGATTTTTGATAAGTAATTATACATAATTTATATCATTAATTTATTCGAAAAGCTAAGGCGGAGCACGCATCGCCCATGGCTTAGTCAGTAGTCAGTACCCCTGTGACTACTGTCAGAGACAGACGTGTGTTTGACGTCATTGCAGCGGTCGGAAAGATTATTTACGAATTGAAAAAAGATGGGTAATATTTCAAAAAAAAAAAAAACAAAAAGAGATAATGGTTACGTACCCTAAGAAAACATGCTAAAAATATAAGAGAAATAAAACAGTAAGTAAACCTTCCTATTTTATCAATTTTACCTATCTACGTTATCTTTGATAATCTTGTGAAAAATATTAGGCAAAGAAAACAGTAAGTACTTACATAACTACATACTTTATCATACATACATACATTTATACATAAAATCACGCCTGTTTCCCAAAGGGGTAGGCAGAGATCACGGCTTTTCACTTGCTACGATCCTGACATACTTCTTTAGCATTCACTCTCATCACATTCCTCATGCATGCTCGTCGGTTTAGAGTACTCTTGACCCGGCTTTTTTTCAAAACGTTTCCAATATGGTCCAGGAAAATACGCCGAGGTCTTCCTCTTCCAACGCTCCCTTTCACACTCGCCTTATATACCTGTTTTGTCAATATCTTTCTTCATTCATTCTCTCCACATGCCCAAACCATCTAATCATCCCTTTCTCAATCCTCTTTCACTTCACAACGTTTTCTTGGATAAATTGTAGGGAAAAATTCTGGAAAAAATCTGGAACGACCAGTCGGATTTTCGTATAACTTTCTCGAAGGATGATAGTTCAGCATCATCACTAACACTTCTAACCATAGCAAAACCCGCAGTTGAACAAAATAGGTACGTATGAATAATAATATATTCAGCGGGTTATATAAATCCCAAGATTTTAGTAAGAATCGGTTCAATGATCCTGTCATTTTTGTTACATAATGTTCAAAGAACATGGCGCATACATAACAGACTACGTTTTGGTGGCTGATTGTGTTCTAATAGGTATATTACCTATTACCCGCCACTCTGTGACACAGAGCATAGTCCCGCCAACCGCCGAACACGCAAGTTTTTTAAAAAAATTACTTTGACAGACAAAGAGTTTTTACTTCCTATTCTACCAAGGAGTATTAATGCCACCTGCTTTATTACGTAGGGATAGTTCATCACTACATAGTACCTATAAAACAAAGTCGCTTTCTCTGTCCCTATATCCCTATGTATGCTTAAATCTTTAAAACTACGCAAAGGATTTTGATGCGGTTTTTTTTTATTGATAGAGTGATTCATGAGGAAGGTTTTTATGTATAATACATGCTTAATATAGTAGAGAAATACTGATAATTTTAGAGGTTTCTAATGTGATGTCGTAAATAAACACATTTTTTGCGCTTACATTGCAAACGCTGGCTGAACCCCGCGAGATATATCAAAATAATGTACCTACACAGTCGCTGCTTAAATACTAAACGGTCATATTTCAAAATTTCTGTTTTTTCAGAAGAGCCAATCAAAGTTTTAAAAAAATATTTTTTTAATTTCTGAGAAATTTTTATTTTTATTAGTTATGAGTTTTGGATCACTAGAAGCGTAATTTTAAGCTGTATCTATCTATATTTTTCGTTTTGCTGTAACTTTAACCTATTGGCGTAAAATACCACATGTGTCCCTTTTGCATATAAAAAAATATTTAAACGTAAATTAAAGTTATCGATAAAAGGCCACATATTATACAAAAATAAGAGTTTTCTTTAGATTTTTCCTTCACTTCTTCGTCTGATGTAAAAAACCTATTAATAAAACAAATATTATACAATATCGAAAACATGCTAATATTTTTTTTTGATAATACTAAAAATAATTCGCTATTTATTTAAAAAACCAAAAACTATTTTTATACAAAGTTATTGGGGCAAAATAAGAGGTAATTTAATGTTGATCTCTAAACTGAGTTCAACATTATTACTAGCTACACAAAAATAATAATAAAGTCACTATAAAGGCTTCATAAATCTATTTAACTACAAGTATATAAGTGTTTAATAATTAATAAAACTATATATTTTCTGCTAAATCTGTCTTTCTAAAAATCAATGAGTACCTAAATCACAACCCAGTTGTTATTAACTCAAACATATTAATCACTTCGTCATCTTTATAATTTCAGCCATAGAACATTCCATTGCTAAACATTAGCCTTCTTCGTAAAATCAATTCTAATGATCTATTTCGTGCAGTGTGCACCCAATGCCTCCCAGCAACCTTTATCAGGTCATCTTTCCATTCATTCTACCCAACGACCATCAGTTCTTTAAGCCATGTACCTACCCCGCTCACAGCCGCGTCAACTAGCTACTCCTCTTGGGTATGTCGGTGACTTTAGTTCGTATACGGATATAATAACATCTCCGTCTAACGCTTCTCTTCAAAGAAATCGCTTTCGTACACTGCTCCTGCACCCGGACTGACACGGTGGCGTTGTTGTACAAGCATTTCAACACTACAATGTATTGGTAGTCAATACGGCACCGCTGGAATAACCATAGCTTTACACAGGTTTCCACTGAATTAAATTATTTTTCGTAGTCTACAAACGCTAAACATAACGACCGATTATTAGATAGATTATTATCTCTATTAATAAGCTTATAAATTTAGCGTATTACATCGCTTTAAATTATGTTAATATTTTCTTAATAAGTTCTTTGATTATTTCAAATTTGTTTTATCTTGAATAGTAGGTACAGTAATTTCCAACAGTAAGAGATTCCAAGTCAAAAATGTCGCCATGTTTAATTTTTTTGACATAATAACCAAGAAATGGCATTTATGTCTTATAAATTATATTAGAATTCACGTAAAAATAATATTCTACGCAAACGCATTTCGAAATGTGGTACTTATGTATAAAAAGCAATATTTTAACGAACTAAAATTATTATTCAAAACAAACGCATTTGAAATGTGTATAGAAAACAATATTGTACTAATATACATTTTATATTCAAAGCCGACGCATTCTAAAATGTGGCACCTTTGTTTAATAAATAGTATTATACATACGTTTATTTTATACTCGATACGGACACATTCTAAAAAATGGCACTTTTGAATATAAATTTTAATTAAAAAACCGGTAGTTTTTTGAAATGTGGCCCTTTTGCATATAAGCTATGTGCGCTTCTGTCAAAAATCAAGTCGCAATTGATAAAATGGCAGTTTAGCTCTGAAGTTTGCCTGCAAAGTGCAAAAATGCTAAACAGACACTTGTATGTTTTAGTTATTTATAGTGCTATAATTAAAAGGATCAAATTTTTATTATATAAAATGACCATTTTAGATCACGTTTTTGCACTAAAAACGATTTTCACATTTTTTGATTTGTGACACTTTAGTATTTAAGCAGCGACCTGTACTACAATTGTAAACGTCTACAAAAACGTCTGACTTCATCATCAGAACAGCTCGCTGTCACCATATTATTGTATTGTGACCAGAACTAAAAGATGCAAAATCTCAGCTCAATCGGAAATGGTCGAAAAATAACTTGCAATTATTGAAAGTTACAAAAAAACAAACAAACATTATACTAACAGTGCTAGTCGATAATAAAACTTGTACAAAAGGACAGTTTTTATTCTGGGAAAAATAAGTTGTGGATTTTTACCATCATATTAAAAATTATTCAAACGCTAGAGCTTGGGCTGCGACACAGATTGGAAAATAGTTATTACGAGCGGTGGACTACATGTTTCAAAGCGGCGTTGTCGCTCTGTGCTTTTGCGTCACGCGGCTACAGGCGACGTTGCCAGCTCTCCAAGCGGGAGAGAGCTTATGACAGTTATTGGGATTTCTGGATATATGCAATTTTCGTAAAATTGACTTCCCTTGACTTTTCGATTGGTCGATATATTTTTGTCGGTTTTTTTTTTAGTTTTTAACGTAGGGTGAGAGCGATGGTTGTGGGCACTATAACAACATTTTGAATTTCAAATAAACGGTTTATATTGAAAAACTGATTATAACGACGATTTTTAAACAACATAGAATAGCAAGGGTTTTTTAACAGCGATATTTATTTATTAATTATTCATATTTAAGTAAATAGACAAAACGGGAAATATTTAGTTGTGATCAATCAAATCTAGAGGTATAACGCATCACAACTATCACTAATCAAAACAAGCCATATACAAAGAATTGTATTAACTATAGATTTACTATATATATATATATATATATATACTACTATATACTATAGAGCCTACCCGGGCTGCGAGCGCCCGCACTGCGCCTGCGACAGTTACAGCCGCACCTTCAGCACCTGCATCTTTTCGCATGGACATTGGCCAAGAATACGATAACGTCACGCAACGCGCGAAGCCCCGAAGCCAATGCCACTGCCTCTCTGCTGACATTATCCGTGAAATTATAAGGGAGGAACTAGACAGGAAATTCACTTCAGTTTTGTTTCGATCGTAATATCTTCTGAATGGAATGTCCGATTAATAAAAAAGCTGACCAATATCAGACATGATAACCATACCTTCGTATAAATCCTTATCCAAATAAATCATTTCATATTGAAAACTGTTTCAATACCAATATACCTATAACTTTTTGAATTACTCAAATCGGACATTCCATTCAGAAGATATTACGATCGACACAAAACTAAGCGCCGTGACCCGCGTCGCGGTCGCGGTCGTGACGATGTGACGTCATAGTGTAAGCGCTAATCTTAGAAATTCAAAAACCGGCCAAGTGCGAATCGGACTCGCGCACGAAGGGTTCCGTACCATTATCTATAAAAAACAGCAAATAAACACGTTTGTTGTATGGGAGCCCCATTTAGATATTTATTTTATTCTGTTTTTAGTATTTGTTGTTATAGCGGCAACCGAAATACATAATCTGTGAAAATTTCAACTGTCTAGCTATCACGGTTCATGAGATACAGCCCTGTGACAGACAGACGGACAGACGGACAGCGAAGTCTTAGTAATAGGGTCCCGTTTTTACCCTTTGGGTACGGAACCCTAAAAAAGGGCTTCAACTTCTCGTCGTTATAAGTATAGGTACCTCCTATCATGTTTTACAATTCATTTTTGTTTGAGTTCCGGTGTAAAAACATGAAGATATGGTTTTGTTTAGGAAACAATCTAAAATAAATTTAAAACCAATATAGCATTGAATACTGACCAAAAAATTTTTAGGAGTGACTACAATATTCACTTCATTCTGGGATGTTCCCAAAGATTCTCCGGAGAAAGCTGTGTTACTTATAAGGAAAACTGAAACTATTCAATGAAAACAAGCCTGGTGGAACAGCTGGATAATAGAAATTAGTTTGTAAACATGAAAATAAACCAGAATATTGATTATTAACACTTTATTACTTCATTTCCTTTCTAATCACATAAAGTTATCATCGCTTCTCATGTTTTTTTACAGCCAGCTAAGTAGGTAGGTATACCGGATTGAGACAATGTAGGTTGTAGGGTTTTTTTTATCCAATCTAAGTTATGTTTCAGAGTATAATAGAAGCACAATAATATAACAATATCATACATATTATAAAAACACAAAAAGTCAGAGCTCTTTTTTCTTGGTGCTTCCCTATGTAGACTATTTTTGTTCAAAAGCCCGATGAATACATCCATAAACTTTCTATAGACACGGAGCACATAATATGACTTGAAGTTTGTATGATTATAAATCGCAATAAAGTAAATTCCACTGCCTGCAAAGTGAACCCAGAAGACAGTGGAGCAGTACCACGCTGATTACGAGTTTCTTCTCCGCGACAGGGAATCCTTCGTCGACCTTCTGCAAGCCACGGGCTGCCCTCGACCGGCAGACAGTTGAGGCTGGCGGGACACCCAGCGCGTAACTCTTCTTCTGCTCGCTTGGCTTGTGAAACGGTCTCAATATTCGCGTCATTTATTTATGCTGACCGGTGTTGTATGTATGGCATTGGTTGACTCCGCCGCGCCAAGGATTTGCGTTTTGCACTGACTTTGACATAGGTACATATAAAATGCCGGCTCTGTTTACATAAACATTTGTTCTACTTTTTTTTTTATGGAGTCTGTAGTCAGTGTTACCATATTTACCGTTCCGACTTGGCAAATAGAAAATAGAGTTGGACGAGATGCCCAGACAACATTTATTTGCTGTATTTATTTGGTTATTTCATTGATTGCATGTACACAAAGTTTTTGTCTTTGAAAACCCATAAAAAAACATCCTGATTTGCCGCGGCGCGCACCTGATTAACTGACATTGACATAACACATTCCAAGTTTTTATAGTTCATCTGTCAAATCGGCATGTACCTAGCGTACTGACCTCTATTGTATAATAGAGGTCAGTGACCTAGCGAGTTGAGTAGTCACGTATGGAATGCGTAACTACTGCAAAATGTGGGCATGTGCCAAATATAATGTTTGGCCGTGCCTCTAACTACCCCCACCAGATAGTAAAGCCTATTACCAGCCTACGTAGGTACCAGAAACGCGATCTCATAAAAACTGTCGATAATATTTACGATAAGCATACGCCATCTAGAGCTTGCCGTTGTCAACTGTCAGTGTCGTTTCGGCCGCGGTTTTCAGAACTTACCGCGCCTTAAAAAGTTTGATCAACGACAATGACACGCACTGGTGGCGATTTTATAGTGTCCAAGCTAAATTGTAAATAAGGTTCGCTCTTATTCCTTTTACAGTAAAGTCGAAATTAGCTTAACATCAAAATGACAGTCCTAAAACTTAGGATATTTTGTTCATATCTCTATTTTATTTGGCATATTTGACACATGCAAGTGTCATCTTAGTCAACACCAATTTATGAAACTTAGAAAAAAAATCTCAGAACTATTCCGATCTCCAACAAGTTTATGCAAATCTATGTTAATCTGGCATTTTCCGACTATTTATTTCTGGCCGCATTTCTCGAATGATATTGTCTCGTAAATCAGTCGTGCTGTGTTTTTCTTGGAGCGTCCAGGCCCGTCATCCGCCATGTTTTGTTTAGAATCACGCACAGCCTGTCCGCGTCCGCTCCTATTGTGATTTACGATTCCTGGATTGTTTTATTTTACACTATTTTAAAATATTACAAGTAGGTTTTATTTATATGAATTTACAAAATAGCATTCTTATGTGACATCGAAATGAGAAGACATTATTTTCGTTAAATACGTCGTCATTATAACATCAGGCATGCATGCGGCCGGTTGTAAAACGTAAGCCAAATCCTCTTCGTAACATGTTTGTCACATTAAGTGGGAAAAGGAGACGGAAATGATGATAATGATTCATGATTTTAATTTGATTTACTTCAGTTTATTAAAAAAAATACCGGCCAAGTGCGAGTCGGACTCGCGCACGAAGGGTTTCGGAAAAAAAACACGTTTGTTGTATGGGAGCCCCACTAAAATATTAGTTTTATTCTGTTTTTAGTATTTGTTGATATAGCGACAACAGAAATACATAATCTGTGAAAATTTCAACTGTCTAGCTATCACGGTTCATGAGATACAGCCTTGTTATAGATAGACGGACAGCGAAGTCTTAGTAATAGGGTCCCGTTTTTACCATTTGGGTACGAAACCTTAAAAAATACATTTATTTTCATATTAAAAGTTTGTATTAAAGTAAGTATACTCGTATCTAAATATATAAAACTTTTACGACTGATAACTCGATGACTGACAATTAATGCATAGCCTAAGTATCTTCCTTTTGTGGTAGGTATAGAGGTGCTCAAAGGTACCTTGTAAACTCAACCCTTAAAAGGGTGCAGTGGGCATTAATTTCTGAAAATAACTTTACGTGAATGAAGTCGCGGGAGTTTTCTAGTCTAGTCGTTGGTTTTACTAATGTGAGATTATTTTTGTGGAAGCAATTTGTACATACTAATTATTAATACAAATATATAACTTACTTCCCATGTTACAGTAAAATGAGGACACTACTATTTATTTGATATCTTAATTAGAATAAAATAATTGTGACAAATCGCATGACGCTAATCTGTGAGAAACGCATTATCGTGGTATTCAAATGTGTCGAATTTTTTAAGCACTTTATAACAGCATTAATTTGTTTAAACTATAAACTGACACTTAACAAAAAGACGATTTTAAATAAGCAAATAGTTGACAGGCCTCACAGCTCAGTTGGTAGTAACACTGTCTTCTGCGCTGTAGGTTGTGGGTTCGATCCCCACCCAGGGCAAATATTTGTGTGATGAACATAAATGTTTGTTCTGTGTCTGGGTGTTAATATGTATAATAAGTATGTATTTACAAAAAAAAAAGTATTTGAGTATTCTACTAGTTATCTGGTTCCCATAGTACAAGCGGGCTAGATGGCGTTGTGTGTAAAAGTCCGCCAATATTTATTTATTTAGTTATAACATCTTTGTCAGCTCATACAAAAATATATAGAATCACCACTATAATCTGTATATGTTAAATAAGTATGTATTTACAACAAAAAACAAATATTATATAAGTATTCTATCAGTTATCTGGTTCACATAGTACAAGTTTTGCTAAGTTTGGGGCTAGATGGCGCTGTCTGTCCACCAATATTAAATATTTAATCCTCAAGTACCTATCGTAGACATTACCTCAGATCTTTGAGCTACATCCTTGAAGATGTCTAAGGGGGTAATCAGATGCACGTCCAAACGTTACATTTGACAAATGCTTAAATTATACTGATTTTTTTCTTAGCAAACAGTAAAGGAAAATATATTTCACATCTAACTATATGACATAAAAATAGGTGGTTATGATAAAAGGTGTCTGCGAGTGTTCCGATTTTGACACCTCTCCTTGTCTATGACGAGAATGGAAGAGTAATTATTGTTATTCGACGGTACGTATGCGGCGTTCTGAACATTCCCCATTGTGAGTCCAGAATCGATGCCCTGATTAATGGTGCAAGGGACAACTTTGGGGCAGCTTAGTGCGAAAAACGAAAAAATATTTTGCGTTCGATTGTTGCGTTACAGTATTAAAATATTTCATCCATTTTATTTTTAATTTACAGAAATAATGTAACAATAAAACATAAAACAATATTACAAAATATACAAGAATGCTCAACTGATTGAGATAATATAGAGACCGTTGCAAGGAAATAATAATAATGAAATAATCTATGTAGTTATTATAGTTATAGTTCATTTCACAACCTAAAATACACAACAAATAACAGGACATAAAACAGTGTAAACAATAAGCTTATCGCTTATAGCGATCTCTTCCAGGCAACTTGCATGATAAAGAAACAAATCTTATAAAGCGAGTAGCTCAAGATACAAACTTGTCGATGGGTATACAACATGATATAACTATCCCGCTGTCCCGCTATCTTTCTATAGAAATGTATATACCTACATATTTTAAACTGCAAAATGTTGGCATGTGCCAAATGTATGTTTGGACGTGCGTTGACTACCCTTTTAGATATCTTCGATGGACTTTATGCCTAGAGATCTGAGACAATATCTACCATACCTAGGGATTACAGTCGTTATCATAAATATATGTAGGTGCAACTATTTTAAAAAGCTTAGCGACCAAATTTTAGATGCTGATTTTTTTTTTGATGGTCATAGTTATTTTTAACGAATTAAGTACAGAGTCGGTATACTAAAGAGATCATTGTTAGGCTATTGTTTAGTCTCTAGCTTTTTGTTGTTTTTTGACTGTAAAGTCGGTACTGTCAGATGTATTTTTTATTTCAGTCATAATTGCCGTAGACAATTACTTTGTTTGGATCTTTTGAGTAAAATATTGGTCAAGGGCGTTCAAAACAATGAGTTGGCGAAGTTTTGCGAAAAACGAAGGGTGGATCATAAAATTGAGACAGCCGGCCGTTTTTATCAAAAAGCGGGTCTCCTTTTTGCGAAAAAGAAAGCTAAAACCGAAAATATCTTTATATAAAGTGACATAAGGTTTAAAAATATAGTTGTGTGACACTAGTTCATGCTATTAAAAATACATAAATATTGGTGGGTAATTCACACATCGCTATCTAGCCATAACTAAGTAAAGCTTATATTATGGGAATCAGATTACTGATAGAATATACATATTTCTCATATACGTATTTTTTTTTGTAAATACATACAGGTAAGTAATTAAGATACGGAACAAACATCTATATTCTTCATACAAATGTTTATCCTGGGTGGATATTGAACCCACAACCAACAGCACAAAAGGCAGACTTACTACCAACTGAACTGTGAGGCCAGTCAAATTCACTTACTTTGAGTACCTACCGCTTTAAACCATAGATGGAGTAATAGTTACTACCAACGTTCTGAGGTCCCGTTCTACGTACGAGTCGTAAATCTTCGATTTTACCACTTTAACTGTCAACAGTTACACAGTTGACAAAATAATGGAAGAAGATAATGGATAGGTAATTCGGCATGACACGTAACGGAATCTTTTGTTTCTTGTTTCTCTCGGGGAAAGCACATCCGATTTCATTTCATAAGTCTAGCTCATTCACTATCTTATATTCAGTGCAAGTCATAATAGTTCTACGGAAAATTGTATTCTCAAAATAATATTAGTAAGTAAATAAATACTGATATTTCTTAAAGAGTTTTTACATAAAACAATTGTTAGTTCAAAAACATATTTGTTAATCTTTAATACTGGTGACCTAAAAGGCAGTAGTAAGAGGCACGACCGACCATTAAATTGCCCACATGCCACATGCCCACATTTCACAGTAATTCGATTATTGACAAAAAAAAACAGTGAATGAAGCGAAAGAAGTATGTCAGAATCGTAGCAAGTGGAAAGCCGCGAAATCTGCCTACCCCTCTGCGAAACAGGCGTGATTTTATGAATGTTTGTATGTAAAAATAACAGTAAAAAAATATACATTTTAAGCTGTACTTATTAACTAAAACCTAAAAATTATATATGAAGCAAATGATATACCTATCCATACTAAGCTGTTTTATCATGCATATCTTTTTTGCATGCAGTGAATCTAGCTCCAACTGGTTTAAGAAGCCGAAAATTCGCGAAGCCAGGTAGACTTTTATGACGTCGGCTGCGATCTTTCAAAGGTCTCGACGTGTTATTACTGTAGAGAGTACTTTATTGTTTTACAACCCCCAATAAACTGTTAAAAGATGTTTGTTTTACAAGAAGCCGCCTTCTGTTTCCTATCGGATCTGTAACGCCGACTGATAACATGAACAGTAGGCGTTGAAAGAGCTCTAAGTAGATCTATTGGAGGCATATTTTTAAAGTTGAGTATAGGTAGGTATGCGAGTACTTACCTTCTTTTTAACATGGAAACAGGTACATTTTTGAGCAGGTATAAATTTGTCAAAAAATACATTATAAATGTGAGGATGATGGTATGTTTGTGCTTTAATCACGCCCAGACGACTAAACGGATTTTGATGAAATTTGAAATATAATATGTTCAGGAATCCTAATAATATTATAAATAGGAAAGTTTGTGAGTTTGTATGTATGTTTGTTCCACAATCAGGCCTCAACGAAGAAACTAATTAAGTTGAAATTTGCTGTAGATGTAGATATAATGCCAGAATAAAACATAGACTACTTTAAAATATCAAAAACATCCCCAAAATGATAAAAAACGCAAAAGAGATGATTTTGGTATAGATGGCGTGCAACAAATCTGACATTACAGACTAAATAAATTCCGTCTTTTCTATTCGATTATTGAAATTTGACAGGACAACGTCTGTCACGGGTCGGCTAGTAACAAATAAGATATTCCACGCGAGCGAAGCAGCGGGCAGGGGCTAAGTAGTAAGTGGTTGTTTGTTTTCTTGTCCTTTTGAGAGACATTATAACCAATTTTAAATTTGTATAGCATTTTGTGTACGGACAAGTGTGTAGAAAACCTTTGCATTTTCCATAGTCTGTTTCTTTTGTTACAAACGCAACTGCAACGTGACAGATGTCGATTTTTTCGCAAAAAAATATAAGAGAAAAAGATCTAAAGTAAATAAACCAAAGCCCCGCGGCAAAACCAAATACAATATTCTGAATAAGCCATCGATTGATTTCGGAAGATAAATGGTTGCATATTGTCAGCGCCACAGTATGAGTGACGAGAACTCTGTAGGCATTGCGCAATGAAAATAATCTTTATTTTCATACCGATACGGACTAACAAATTTTATATCAGGAATATTTTAGAACTGACAGAGCAATGAATGGTCTTCAGCGTTTTTGTATCCCATGCAAAGGTATTTCAATCGTATTACCATTGGAGCAGAGTTCAAAGTTCTATATTATTTGTAAAGTGGGTTCAGACCTCCTGTAAGTGAAAGATTAAACTTGGGGTCCATAGAATTGATTCTGGAATTCAGTGTGAAATTGAAATAAAGTTTTTTATTTTTATATTGCAACCGCTTTGCTGTAGTGCTTGGCTACACGGCTAATCGGACGATTAAATATTTATTTGTTTGTTCTTAAAACCCAATAGTTTCTGTTTAGATAGCGTCATAAAAGTTTTAATGGGTTAAAACTTAATGGTTGTAGATCAACATTTATCTGTTTTGGATTGAAGCAAATATTTTATAGGTACTAGCCGACCCGTGGCTACATTGTCCTGTCAAATTTCAATAATCGAATAGAAGAGACTGAATGTTTTTAGTCTGTGATGTCAGATTTGTTGCACACCAGCGCCATATTTACAAAAATCCTCCCTTTTGCATTTTTTTTATCGTTTTGGGGATGTTTTTCATATTTTAAAGTAGCCTATTATTTATTCGGGCATTATATCTACATCTACAGCAAATTTAAACTTAATACGTTTTGTCGTTTAGGCCTGATTGAGGAACAAACATACAAACAAACTCACAAACTTTCACATTTAGAATATTTTATATAGTTAATTCATCTAGTTCACTTGTCTTCTTATTTTGTAAAGTAATCTTAGTTATATTATAAATCCAAGAGTTTGTGAGGATATTTTTATGTTTAGATATTAGTCGATCAATATCGCCCAAAAAACCGAACGGATTTGTATGAAACTTGGAACATACATAGCTTATGTACTGGAATAGGATATTAGATACTTTTTATCTTGGTACCAAGTGAACCAAGCCGCGAGAGAAACTAGTTATTCCATGAAAATTATGCACGTGTGTAACTTATAAATGCCTAACCACATTTCAGTTTATAAGGTATGAAAGGTTTCCAAGGAGAGTTGACATCAGGCAGGTGGCTGGTTGTAGAACACCAAGCCAGATCTATTTGCAACATCTCCAATGAAGATGTTGCAAATGGTTGCAATGGCACTTCTCGTGGGGTCGGCACAACATGTAGATTCTACGTGTTGTGCCGACCCCACAAGAAGTGGGATAAGGTGGCCAACTTTCTGGAAATTGAATGCGGGACTTTTTGTGGGTAGGTAATAGGTAGGGTATGGGATGAATGCGAATTAAATAAAAACGTAAAACTTACTGAAGTCAATTATCTTCTATAATCGTATTTATCACTAGAGTGACACTTTCTTACAAGGTCAGGGTTTTTATTGAGAATCTCGTAAAAATCTTTGCTATTATGTGTGTGGTTATGTAGTAGCTTGAAAAATAGGCATGGTAGGTACGTAACGTAATGCATTGAAAAAATAAGAATGCGGGACACGCGGGACGCTTCCAGCGTTTTGCGGGATTATTTTACTCATTCTTGCAAAGCGGGATTACAGCCATCATTACGGGACGGTCCCGCAGAATGCGGGACGGTTGGCCACCCTAGCTAAGAGGGTATCGAAGATACCTCAACTCAGATGTAAGTAAACCTATGATAGACGTATAACGCCATCTGAATGTATTATGAAGCTATCAGTTTTCAATCACAACCAGTAGTAAGCATGTATTGAAATATTTTTGACCTGAGATTAACAATAGCGATGTGGGTGTGCGCCTATCGAACAGATGTGAGCCCGATTTGGTAGGGAGGTGTGTTAAATGTTACAATGAATACGGTATGTCGATGTCTCGTCTGTACAGAGCTTAACTATTGGTTGTTCGAGTCGCGAACGTAGCATGACAACGCAATATAAATTTGTTATTCAGTTAAAACATCATTTGGTGCATATTTGGTTAAAAAATACTTTTCGTCGACACCATAAAATTTTGAAGTAGGATGAAAAAGGGAGGTAGTAAAAAAAATAAAATAAATAGAATCACAATTGTAATACCCCAGTACAGTAGTAAATATCCTCTCAGATCTCCAAAAATGTCTAGAGGGGGTAGTCAGAGACACGTCCAAACATTATATTTGGCACATGGCCACATTTTTGCAGTAGTTAGCAAAAATGTGGCAGTCATGTGGTTTAGGAATTTCGTCCCAAGACAAATGTCTGTTCTAATGTTTAAGAGCATAATTTACTTACCTTATAACTTATCCATAGTTATTATCATTATCATATTAGTCCTAGAGAGACAAGCATTATGTTTTTAACCGCTGATAAAAAAGAGGTTTTAAGTTATTATAAATTTGACGTGACTGTCTGCATATCTGTGCGTCTGTAGCTTCGTTACTCTTATACGGATAAACTGATTTTGATTTAGTATGAAAAGTGACTTAATCGAAAGTGTTAATAATTAAAATTAAAGAAAATCTATTCCACTGTTTGATGATCGGGAATTTTATTGAAATTTACAAATTTAATTTTGATGTGTAAAAGAGCAATAGAAAAGAGAAATACTTATGCCATCAAAAACATAACTTGTAAAATAAGCCAAGTCTCGCAACGCATCTCAGTTCTTCTACGTAAAAAGTTGTGAGATCCATGTAATACCAAGTCGGTTAATTTATTCAGTCCCTACTTTAAGGGTCCTTCTGTCTTTAGTTATTACGTAAAGGTTAGCTAATTTGCCGTGTTCCAGATTGTATGTATTCAAATCAGCAATTTGCAGATATAAAATAATGTTTCATAAATAAAACTAAAGTTGTAGAATAAAAAAAATAAAAAAAAAATAGATAGGATCACGACTGTAATCCCCTAGTACGGTAGACATCCTCTCAGATCTCCAGACGCTTATATCCTTTGAAGATGTCTAGTGGGGGTAGTCAGAGGCACGTCCAAACATTATATTTGGCACATGCCCACATTTTGCAGTAGTTAGCATTCCATACGTGACAGGTTGCAAGCCCATCGCCGCTTATAAGAACACTAACTGGTTTCCTAACGATGTTTTCCTTCACCGTTTTAAGCACGTGTTTTTGATGCGCATATAAATTTTCGAACAGCAAAATCCATTGATGCACGCCGGGATTCGAACCCACGACCTTCAGATTGAAAGTCGAGGTACATCCCACTCGGCCAACACGGCTTTTTTTAGTTAGAAATCTAAGTAATATCAGCAGTTAATTAATCTAAGGCGAGACGACATCGGGTGCGCGTGCGCTCATGCCGTGCTATTGTCACGACCCCGATTGAACTGTTGCGCGGGATGAGTTATGTGCGTCGCTTTATAAAGGATGTTACACTTTTAAATTAATACAATTTTTTTTTATATATTACAATTTTATAATCAAGAGCTACGTCGATTTCAAAGACAATTTTTATTTGCTACAAGCATCAAGGTATGTCAATAAAAACAAAAATAAATTATGTACTTTACTGTTATAAAATAAAATATTTCAAAAAATAATAATATTAGATTTATCTCTCCCTTCTCTAGTGAGTTAGTGAACTCCGCGAATTTGTTCCATTGTTTTTTTTTAATAAAAACTACGCCCAATTTAAATTTATTATGAGTTGTCTTTGGAAATAAAAAGTATCCTATGTTTAAAATCTAAGTTTTAATTTATCTATATAACAAGTTTCATCGTAATCAGTTCAGCCGTATTGACGCGACTGAGGAACGGACAAATATCCAATCTTTCGCATCATAATTATTTAATCATACTATCAATTAACTAAATAACAATATTTCTTATAGAAAACAAAAATAAAAATACCCCCTGTATGAGCCCTGCAGTTTCAAATACAGCACAGTGACACACATACGCGGCTTTACACTAAACCAATAATAGAATAAAATCAATCTATACCACCCTCCCTACTCACACTAGCACAACCCAATCAATGATCACCCATACCTACACACACACACAGCTGAAACCTATTGGTAATATTGGCATTGTAAACATTGACAGAATATTTGCGAAATATCCCCCAAAAATTTGACTTACACCCATCTCTCTCACACACACAACAATGAATGGGCTGCAACAGAAAAGGACAGGGACGAAACACCCGGTTTTACAACTTCGCAGAGGGACAATGGCGACGCTATTGTTGAAAGTACCCCTAAACTTTTTTAGGTCACATAAAAGTATTACATTTGTAAGGGACGTGCCGCCTGTATGCACTTACTGCATTCGTTTCGCAGTCCACCTAGGAGAAACATCTCCCACGCAGTCCGTTTTAAGTGTTAAAATCCATGAAAGTGATAGTGCTTGAAGAAAAACTGATAACATGTCCTCAGTTGCGACTACCAATCGTGCTAGTGAAATGTGGAACAATCTAGAAGTGAATAATCAAAGTGCTGCCAAAAATTATGCATACAAACAATACTCAACAATGCCAAACTACTACAACGGCTACCAAAACCATTTTTACTCTCCAAACTCTGAATATTCTAATGGGATGACCGCCGGCTACCACGAGAAAATTTATGGACAAAACCAAACTGAAGCAGCTGTTGTCAAGACGGAACCAGGAAACTGGCAAGGCTATCCCAATAACTACATGGCCAGTCATGCAAACGCTGATGCTATCAATAAGTGGAGAGAAATGAACTTTTACTCACAACATTACGAGAACTATGGATACGATCAACGAATAAATCCAATAAAACATTGCCACGAGATGTCCGAAGACGCTCGATCAATCAACTCGCCTGGTCAGTGTAGCATCCCTGAAACAAGTTACGGTTCACCACAAAGTGCGACAAGCAACGCCATATCTCCTAAAACAGACGATTCCCCGAACCTAAGAGCGCTTTTATCAAAACCACATAATAAGAAGGCGGCTTCCTATTACGTCAAAAGTGATAAGACGTACGCGCAAGATATGCACATGATACTGAACCAAGAAGAGATTAACGAATGGGAAAAAAGTAATGAAGCGACTGAAAAAACATGCAATTTGTCGCAATTTCATGGTGGATTTGAGAGTAAGAGTCAAACGTCAGTCAAGACAGTTGCCGCTAGCGAGGCGGTTGCAAACAAAGGTGCACCGTCATCGCAGGAGCCGACGGAACCCTGTCGGGACATGACGAGGGTCGAAGCAGGCGGGGACAGTGCGGATTACGCTGAGAACAAAATGGCCGCTGCAACTGATGCACAGGCATTCTACCCGTGGATGAAGAGTGTAAATGGTAATTTTTGTTCTTATCTCCAACAACTCTTGCAAAAGTATTATAATTACTTTTATATTTATTTCGATTAATTTGACTCACCATTGACTAATTTTTATTTTAGGCGATGACAGAAAAGAAGGTTCCAAAAGGACAAGACAAACATACACAAGATTTCAAACGCTAGAGCTGGAAAAAGAGTTTCACTTCAACAAGTACCTGTCAAGAAGAAGAAGAATAGAAGTCTCCCACGCCCTTGGACTGACCGAGAGACAGATCAAGATCTGGTTCCAAAACAGACGAATGAAAGCAAAGAAGGATGGAAAACTGAATCCATCGCCCGATCCGTATGCTGTTGAAGAAGGTGTGACAAAGATAGGTAGTATGACAGAGTATATGGACACTAGACAACAGATTGCAGCTGTTCCTGATTACCAGGCGTATAATAATGCCGCATTGGCTAATATGGGACAAATGACCACACATATGTCACAGAACTACATGATGCCCCACTATGACCCGAAGATTTGACAAACAACGTGATAATTTTTTTGAGGATAAGGACCTATTTAGAACATAAATTATTTATTGATTTTAAATTTATATTTTAGTGAATATAAATTAGATTTTTTTTAAACTATATTACTTTAATAACGTCAAATTATTCGTAGCTACAGTCTTTGTTCATGTACATTTATTTTAAATTAGAATTATTTTTAGTTTTAGGTAAATATTAATAATATTGTAAATAATTTGATTCACTGATTTTCGTTTGGACATAATCAGCAGGGCTATTTTGTAAAAACAAGATTACCATGTAATGATGTTGATTGCAATACCTAATGTTAGAGAATTATGCATAAGTGCATAATTCTCTAACATTAGGTATTGCAATAACCCTACCTACCAACCTACCCTATACTTCTACGTAGGTATAGTATTCGAAGCGTAAGTATAGGTGCCTAAACAGCATAAAAAGCGTAGGTATTATGGCATTCAGTACCAATAAATATTGGTATGAATATCATAACATGATAATCATGTTTTTACAAAATAGCCCCAGGTGTTTTTAACACTAAAATGATAATATTGCATAACGTGTAACTGATTGTAAATAAGTATATACATTTAGCTTTGTCATAATAGTTCCTATTAAATTGTCTAAGCTAATGCCATAAAGTATAATAGATTATAAGGTTGATTATTTATAAAAAATAATATTAACTTCGCTAGTCAAGTAAAAGGGCGCTAATAAATAAAGAGGAGTCTTGATTCCAAATCATATCTGATTATTTTTTTATTTTTTCCATAATGTTTAAGGCTTTGTTTTTTACATTGTTCCAAACTATCTAGTTTCAGGTTTTTATCACTTACGGGATGATAAGTGCTTGGGGTCATGTTTTTCTACGCCTCTTTCAAGTCATTATAATACCAAAACCTTCCTTACTTCAAAAACAGTTTTTATATGTATTTAAGATATTGCTTTTTTATCACATTTTCCTTCTTACTAGAGTAGACTACCAATACAAAAACTGAACAATTATCGATAGTTTTATTAATAATAGTATCAGCTTATCCATATTATTTTATCAAATTTCTGAGCCTTATCTTGTTTTTTTGCCACCACACTGGAGGTACTTTAAGTATGTAGACGGAGACATAGGAAAAAGTCATTAACGAAATAAGTTTTCAAACCGTGTTTGTTACCTGTTTTTTTCTGTTTGACAGCCAGCAACAGAATTATACGGCAATTAAGACGCTGCCAGTCGACGATTATTTTTGTTCGAAACGAAAGAAGAAATACTTGTGAACAAGCCACATCTCCTATTTTATAATGTATAGTATATGTGAATAAAGATGTACCCATCTTTAATCACTTCGATAAATAATCCTACCGACCGCTGCAATGATGACAAACACACGTCCGCGCGTGGTCCGCCTTAGCTTTTCGAATAAATTAATGATATAAATTATGTATAATTACTTATCAAAAATCTATTCTAATAGAAATCTAGATCTACATATTACCTATCTTTAACAATAAATCACAAGTTGATTTTAATAGTAGGTATATAAAATATTTCGATCATAAATTCTAAAACGTATCATTTTAAAATAATATCTTTATCGTGAAAAGTTTCTGCTATTATGTTTTCAGATTAATATAAATCTAGGTAGGAACCTGAAGTAATATACTTATAAAAATAGGAGATGTGGCTTGTTCAGAAGTATTACTTTTTTCGTTCCGAAAAAGAGCAATCGTCGACTGGCAGCCGAATGGTAGCTTCACTTATATTTTAAAGTAATCTTAGTCACTATAAATAATTAATTACAAACAAACTAACATCAAAATAAATAATTTGTATTTTTTAGGATGACACCATTTTTCTATTTAAACTAGTGCGACAGTTTTTATTTAATTATTTTTTTATATTAAACGTATTATTGATCCGTTGCTTCTTTGCTACATTTGCATTTAAATAGGATAATAAGGATTTTAATGAGATAATGGCAAGTGATTAATTTTGGTGATGGCTGAGTTAGTCATCGATAACTTTCCGATTTGTCAAACTCGTTCGGCCTGAGCACAAATCATACACTTATTCACCGTAGTGTCTAATTTTGACGTTTTGACGATACCTTTACTACGATAAGGATTCGTGCTCACGCCACAGATCACGACTGTAATCCCCAAGTACGGTAGACATCCTCTCAAATCTCCAGTCGCTTAGATCCTTGAAGATGTCTAGATGGGTTAGTCAGAGGCACGTCCAAACATAATATTTGACACAATAACCACATTTTACAGTAGTTAGTTTTTTAATTTTGTTTCATCAATAAAGTTGCATAATTTAAATCGCACGTCAATCAAAACATTACTAAAACCATCAGTCCGAAGTTAATCCGCTTAAGAGTCCCTACAACAATGTTTTTGAACAATGTACGGAACCCTTTAGCATAGTTTAAAGGGTCCTAAATACTGTAAGTCAATAGGCCTCTAGGGATATTTGTTTTGAAGTTTTGAAATGTTTTGACTGGTTATCGGATTTGCTTGGTTGATCTGCAAGTCCTTTGTAATCCGGTTAGCTACCTGTGTTGTCTCTTTTGTCGGTCTAGATTTGCTGTGTCACCGTTAAAATGGATATTTTTGTTGTGACTAACTTTTTATTTGATGTTACCGACTTCACTACATAGTATAAAGCAAAGTCGCTTTCCGCTTCCCGCGTCTGTATGTCTGTATGTATGTTTGCTTATATCTTTAAAACTACACAACGGATTTTGATGCGGTTTTTTTTAATAGATAGAGTGATTCAGGAGGAAGGTTTATATGTATAATAACATGCTACCCGTGCGAAGCCGGGGCGGGTCGCTAGTTTCTTATAAAAACCTCAGTAAATAGTCCTAATATTCAAGTACCTACTACTACCTACCAACAATTTTTTTTTTGCCATAAATAATCAGATAGATATACATTTTACTAACGAAGATTTAAGACAAATGTTTGATACTTTGGATTACATTATTGCAATTTAGGTGGATATTACTGATAATGTAGCTTTTGACTTTCGAATATTTTATAAAATACTCGTCCAGTTTTAATTTTATCTCTATGAAACAAAAATACAAACTTGATCTCTATAAAATAGTAGTAGTTATAGATTATTGAAAGTATAAATTTTTGCATAAATTTTTGTCTCTATTTTTTATTTATTAAGGTGTTATCGATGTTACAAGAGAACTGATTATGATTAATAAGTTGATTCAAATATTTTCGCAAAATAGTTGATAACAGTTCAAAACTGATTAACAGCTAACTTCACTGCAAAACCACCCTAGTATTAGAAAGTCAGCCCTCCGTTCTTTTGAATAAAGTTGAACAATAGAGACACGTAGAAAGAGAGAACGTATACGTATTACTGTCAAGAGAGAAAGAGACTGCAAATACCATCCCTTTGTCCAAGGGTGTGTTCTACTGCGCTTGCGTAGACATTCGACCAATATGGCTGCTCGTGTTTGGTTCGTATTTTGTTTGTATTTTTGTGTTAATTTGAGCTTATTTCCAGTTTATTTTAGAAGAAAATCATACAGTAGTGTCATAATTGAAAAAGCGGTAAGTTTAGTGACAGTTTCCAGTAATTTTATTATCAATTAATACATTACTTCTAAACAATTTTATTGTCTCAACAGTGCAAGTTATAATATCAAAGTAATGATTTTTATTATACATACATACACGTACTTTCATGAATTTTAAAATGTACCTTTTATTATTTAGTAAGTATCTACTATTTTGACTGCTAGCTGTCTAGTCAATAAAGGAGCTTAGTGGTATGGTAGTACTGCTTTGGACTTGCCCCTTCACCAGAAGCTTTACCTACTACCTGACCGATTTGTTACAAAATGGATAATGAGTCATACGAATAGATGTATTTTACTACCGTTTGGCATCCGCTCGTAGCTTTGTTCTCCTGGTACCTGAATACAACGACCTCAGTGGTGGTGTAACGGATAACTTCCCAGCTGAGACTCGGAGAGATGCGGGTTCGAACCCGTTAGATGAGTCTGTTGTTTTACCTTGTTAGAAGTATCTGAGACTTTTTTTATGAATTATGGGCCCGATTCCCGCGGCAGGACAAACGTTTGCAAGACCAACAGGTTTTTGTTCTGGGTCTAGGAGTTGTGTCTATGGTACTCATATTTTTTAACTACAACAGGGAATCCCAGTGCGATTTTGAACTATGTATGTGACTTTTAGATGTTATTCAAAATATATTATATTTTTTTACATTTAATCACTTGGCTGCTAACATATTCTATCAGATATCTAGTTCGTATAGTACAATAATTTCGGTCGCGAGGAACAGGCGTAGCTTGAAATAGTTCCTAAGATGTTTCAAATTAATCCATATGATTTTATTGAAATATATGTATTGTATATATCTTTTGATTTTGACAAACTTTAGCTAGCCCTGTCCGGAATGTTCACCAATATATTAATTTCTTATCAATACATAATTCAAAAATCTATTTAGTCATATACTAAGTTAGTTATAAGCTATCAGTTACCTTAGGTATGCAGCTTTCGAACTCCTAAAGCACCGACCTCATAGTTTCTTCTACAATTCCCAAGTTCTACAACTCGCTCCGTCTATGAATGCTTGAATGGCATCTCTAATTAATCTGACGTCAAAGCAGCTCCGTTGGAGCAGGATCAAAGAACCTCTTAATGGATATTTGAATGCCTTGATCGTATTTACCTTTGTACCATCCCTGGGTTTGGATGAGTCATTATATTATCGGTTCTTAGTTACACATTAGTATAAAAGTTTTAAGAAGCGAAACATTAAATAAGTATTCGTATATACATACTTTCATAAATAATAATATTAGCTGTCCGGCTTCAAACGGGAGTTCTAATGAAGATTTCTGATACATTAGGTTACATTATTGCAATTTTCGTAAGGATCTCATATGTCTTATAGCTTATGTTACTAAGCCTAAATTACTCGCTGAAAATGATTAAAAAAAGCTACAACTTTTGATAGGTGAAATAATTTTTAAATTGGTCTAAAAGTTTTTTAATTTATTTATTACAAACAAAAATATAAAAATCAATTTTATAATTAAAGTGTAGACAGAATACGTTCCTTGGCCGTAGCACCTTCTGCGCTTACACGTAGTCCAGCTAGGGACAGTTCACACGACGCGTAGCGTTATCACTGCTACATTTTACATTAAAATATATCCATAGTATATAATAAAAAAATATAAAATATTGGCGAACATTACACACAGCGTCATCTAGCCCCAAATTTAGCAAAGCTGTACTATGGGAACTAGATAACCGATAGAATACTTATAAACTTTTTTTTGTTTGTAAAAATACATATTTATTATATTTAGTACACCCAGACACAGAACAAACATCTATGTTTATCACTCAAATATTATCCCTAGATGGGGATCGAACCCACAACCTACAGCGCAGAAGGTAGAATTACCAATTGAGCTGTGAGAGTTACCTACACTAGGTTTTTTTACCAGCAGTTTTTTTCGTGCCGTGTGAACCGGCTCTTACGCTGCATCATAAAAACATTGCACAAACTCCAGTCGTGTCAATGTGCTTGTAAACAGTAACCAAACGCACACAACCGCATTCAAACCTGAAAATCTGTCTTATCAGTCACAGATGTTTCCTTTCATCTTACAATCAAAGCCCACCGATATCAACATACATAAATAACAACATAATTGTTTGTAACGATCAATTGACATCTAAGTGGGGGCAGAAAACAATCAGTTATGATAACAGCGATGATAACGTGTTCTTTGAAGAGGGCTAATTTTGTTATCTGAACTAAAAGGATCAAGCCGCGTACAGTAGCATGTAACAATGTACCTACCTACTTTAAACTTGCTGTAAGTTAAAGGTATGACCAGACAAAGCGCGGGAGCCGCGCTATGTTTGAACGACAGCCGCGCGCGGAGGCCGCAAGCTACCTACTACAGTCTAAACTAGTCACGCAGCAAATTTGTGTCCTGCGAATGCCGCGCTATGTCTGATCACACCTTATGAACCTCACGAATGTATTTTCGAGTATCATTCAATCTGGGTATGGGTACTATTTTTACTCTATGTAAATAGACTAGGATCTAGTCTAAGGCCTTAATCCAGTCATAAATCTGAATCAGTAATAAATAGTTGAAAACCAAAGCATATTCCTACGTATGCAAGAATGATTATCTAACTATTTATTTAAAAATTAACTGTTTAGCTATTCATTGTTTTGAGTAAAAACGAAATTAGTGTTTAGGAAGAGTTAACTTTGGAAAATAAACCAATCGAAAAAGTTTCACCAGTCGTGTTTCTGTCTATACAATTTTATCTAATTAGATTATCTTTGTCATAAAAACAAAACTGTAGGTTTTGCGGTTGAGAAAAAACGATTTTATTTCATTTATTTGGGTAAGCCAACAGTAACACTCTATAAAAGTAATAATGTTAATATAGGTAAATAGGAAATAAGTGTGGAACCAACACCATTTACCACGGATTTGGTACTTACATATTTTACTTATACTAAGGTATAGCTGAAGATAAAAGTGAGAATAAGGTTTAAGTAACTGTTTTTTAAATTTACTAGCTTTCATTACCATTATAACTATAGAGATTTAGCATTCATAAAAAAAAAATCTAATCACGAAAAAATTCTTCGTCGTTCACGAAAATATTCACTAGTAACCGAGATCGGACACAAACCAAAGTATCATCTGTATCAAACCACCCAACTACACCCACACATCTGCGTTCACTTACCCGTCCCGTCCCGGGCACGTCACGTCCGTGTCCATACAAAAAGCTCAACAAAAGAATCTGCACGCATTGTGTTCTACGATCATTTATCAAGAACGCTCCGCTAGCGATTGAGCTGATCAATGCCGAGGCGATTAAAATTTCTGCCGGAGAAAACTCTCGCTAGTGTAAATTGTACCTCCGGGCAGACTAGAAACATACCTACATACCATTAATAAATAAATAAATATTGGCGGACTTTACACACAGCGCCATCTAGCCCCAAACTAAGCAAAGCTTGTAATATGGGAACCAAATAACTGATAGAATACTTATATACTTTTTTTTGTAAATACATATTAACACCCAGACACAGAACAAACATCTATGTTCATCACACAAATATTTGCCCTGGGTGGGGATCGAACCCACAACCTACAGCACAGAAGGCAGAGTTACTACCAACTGAGCTGTACAATTTCATTTCAATCTCTTCAATCTAGGTATCAGTAATAATAAGCCGTGTTGGCCATGTGGGAGGTACCTCGACTTTCAATCTGAAGGTCGTGGGTGCATCAATGGATTTTTCTATTCGAAAAATTTATATGCGCCTCAAAAAACACGTGCTCAAAACGGTGAAGGAAAACATCGTGAGGAAAACAGTTAGTATTCTTAGGAAAAGGTTAGGATTGTAACCTGTCACGTATGGAATGCTAACTACTGCAAAATGTGGGCATGTGCCAAATATAATGTTTTGACGTGCCTCTGACTACCCCCACTAGACATCTTCGAAGGATTTAAGCGTCTGGAGATCTGAGAAGATGTCTACCGTACTTGGGGATTACAGTCGTGATCCTTTTTATATATTTTTTTAATAGTACTCGAATCAGTACACAATTTAAGTTTATTCTAATTTATAAAAATCTCGTGTCACAGTGTTTGTAATCATAAAGTTAGATAAACTAAAAGTGCTATTTCTGTAGGATTACTGAAATTAGGATTTGATTATTGGAATTAATGAAAATTGACAGAACAACGTCTGTCGAGACAACGAGGTTCTGCTGAGTCTACCAAAAACACGGATTTCATAGAACTCCTTTAATAAATAGAAATACAGTATCTTACCGCTTTTCATTTTAAATTGCTGACGTTTCGAGGCAATTATGCTTTTCATCATGAGTTTATCTTCATTTATCGCGTGACATAGGTACCTAATATTCCTACCTACAGCCGAATTGAGAATCTTCTCATTTTCGAGTTGAAAAGTCAAGTCGATTAAATATACCGGCCAAGTGCGAGTCGGACTCGCGCACGTAGGGTTCCGTATCATTATCTATAATAAAAAACGGGGGAAAAAATCAAGTTTGTTGTATGGGAGCCCCCACTTAAATATTTATTTCATTCTATTATTAGTATTTTTTGTTATAGCGGTAACAAAAATACATAATCTGTAAAAAATTCAACTGGCTAGCAATCATGGTTCATGAGATACAGCCTTGTGACAGACAGACGGACAGCGAAGTCTTAGTAATAGGGTCCCGTTTGTACTTTTTGGGTACGGAACCCCAAAAAAGACCATGTCATGTTTTAAAAACAACAGCATGAACAATCGCACTGCAACCGTTTGCCTGCCAGCACGTAATTGCGGCTACTTAATAGCAGTTATTATAATTTTGCAATTTGACGCCTTGCGAAATTCATAATAACTCAATTTTATGAGCTGCCGTTTTTATACACTACACTCTGTTATAAGTTTGTGGTACACAGGAATACGTTGCACCTTCTGTCCTTTATCCATAAAGACTATTTTCCTTTACCAACATCGACGCGAGTTGTGGGTAGACTTTTTGTAACCGAGTTGTTGCATAGGTCGTTATATAAATTTGATTTTGAACGACGAATTTACTTATTTGTTCTAAAAAAAGATGGAATGACTATACATTTATAACTGCAAAGGGTAACTTTATAATAATTAGCTTGATTTACACTCTACTCTGACATCTTGAACCAAACTAAACGAAGCTTGTACTATGCGAACTAGACAACTTATAGAATACTTAAATACTTTTTTATACAGACTGTTCTGTCCTGTGTTGTCAAAACGGATGACAGATTTTTTGCACACCAGCGCCATCTATACTGATATCATCCTTTATGCATTGCATTTTTTATCATTTTGGGAATGATTAAGCAAAGCTTGTCCTATGCGAATTAGACAACTTATAGAATACATAAATACTTTTTTATACAGACTGTTCTGTCCTGTGTTGTCAAAACGGATGACAGTTTTTTGCACACCAGCGCCATCTATACTGATATCATCCCTTATGCATTGCATTTTTTATCATTTTGGGAATGATTTTCGGATTATAAACCACCCTATGTTTTAATCTGGCATTATATCTACATCTACAGCAAATTTCATTGAAATCTGTTTTGTCGTTTAGGCCTGATTGAAGCACAAACATACAAACATCTGTACAAATTTTCGCACTTCAACCCGAGGGTTTGTAATATGCAGATGAAAAGTACCTAATATTATAATGTTATTCTAAATCTCCTTTCTATGTACCTTATCCCACTTTTTGTGGGATCGGCATAACATGTAGATGTTGTAAATGGATTTGGCATGGTGTTTTACAACCGGCCGCCTGCTTGACGTCAACCCTCCTTGGGAATTAAAATGCTATTCTAAATCAAGAACTTCATTTATGATATTTACAAAATTTTATTGTAATTGTTTTAGTTGTTATAGCGGTATTTTATCAACAAAAAATAAACTCCTAAATTCATCGATATTATTACTATTTGTCCATCATCATAAAAGTCGGTATTTTTCTAAACATTACAAAAGTCACAATAAAATTATTAACAATCACAATAGTTTTATTGTGATAGTTAATAATTTTAAATAGAAACACGGCTTGTTACCACATTTTTTCTTGTATTGCTGACGTTTCGAGACAATTCAGATGCTCTTCATCATGAGCATCGTCCGCGATCGCGATCAACGGCAGTATTCGTCGATCTGAAACTATTAAAAGTCTACCTATGTTTAAAAATACTTGAAAACAATTTGACTGCCAGTCACAGCCCAATCCAGATCAAAATCATATTATAACGTCGTTTACCTGAACCTAACCAAAATCGACGTGGCCCGAGCAAAAATGTACATTGACCGACCAGCCTAACTTGAGCCATGAGGCTAAGACTAGTTTATTATTTTGTAAGGTTTCAGGGAGCAAGTAAAGTGGTCGGTATCGGCGTCAATGTCACTTATGTGTTTAACCCGCCGAGAGGATGGAGGAAATGATGGATGGTAGCAACCGAACCGTTGCTGTAACGCCAAGGAACTACTGGAATCTATATAGAGAGGTTACAACTCTGTGAATGTTGTTTATTTATATTTTATTTTGTTTATAGCAATCTTCTTTTTTAGGGTTCCGTTTCCGTACCCAAATGGTTAAAACAGGACCCTATTACTAAGACTCCGCTGTCCTTCTGTCTGTCACAAGGCTGTATCTTATAAACCGTAATAGCTAGACAGTTGAAACAAATGCTAAAAAAAGAATAAAATAAATATTTAAGAGGGCTCTCATATACAACAAACGTGTTTTTTTTTGCCTTTTTTTAATATAATGGTACGGAACCCTTTGTGCGCGAGTCCGACTCGCACTTGGCCGGTTTTTTAGATATGTCTGCCAGCGTCACGTCATTTACTGCTTAATTAAATTGTTTATAGCCAACAACGACAACGACAACCTACGACGCAGAAGGTATGATTTGAGTAGATACTACCAACTGAGTTGTGAAGACAGTAAATCTAACAGAACAATGTAATACCTACTTCGTTTTTTAGAAACAAGTCGTTGAAAATGAGTTTCGACTTAGTCTTCTGTTAAAAACTCAAGAGCGTATTACCATCTGTAGTAAGATCCAGTTTTCCCACTGTACCCGGCCGACCCTCCGCGTTCAACGAATTCCAAATTGTTTTTGACTGACAGCTAAATGTAAGTTAGCATTGTTTGAGCGACGCACCGCATACT
This sequence comes from Hydriomena furcata, assembly GCA_912999785.1. Taxonomy (NCBI): domain Eukaryota; kingdom Metazoa; phylum Arthropoda; class Insecta; order Lepidoptera; family Geometridae; genus Hydriomena; species Hydriomena furcata. Next base: position 4,854,615 of record OU538831.1, on the reverse strand, counting down.
CAGTGTAATTATTTTTGTTCTACAAGCAATATGGAGCAAGTTGTGGCAGTTTTTAAAGCTTATGTCTCAAAATTATCGCATTTTTACAAGCTTTTATTTAACTTTTAATGTATGTATGTATGTAAGTATGCTTGTAGGGTGGAATCTTGGAATCGTTATCCCCAACCGATTGAGCTGAACTTTCGCATACTTATGTAACTTCGGTGACAATGTAATAATATGGTGACAGTGAGCTGATCTGATGATGGAGTCAGGAGCTGTTCAACAGACACTCACAATGGAACTCCTTAGTAAATACTTCGATTGAGTAAAAACTTTGCATATTGTATCAAGTTCCGATGACAATGTTATATGATGTGACAGGTTATACCGCGCTAGTGCTCGATGGTTGAAATGATTTTACAAAAACTTGTCATTGAAAAATATTTTTCAACGGAAAACTTATTTTATCTAGGCATGTAAATATTAAATAATATTTTACTGATATTAAGATTAAATATATTTTAGATTAGTCAATGGATTATTACGTACAGTTGACATTTCACATCATTGATCAGATTTATTTTTGAAAATTATTATTTTACTGTATTATTTGTACCTATGTATAGATTTATTTATCAAGTTTATGTTTAATTTACCGCCACACTGTCTTTTTCTAAGATCAAGATGACTAATAGAAAATGCTGTAGCATTAAAACCTCCTTGCACTGTTTTTGTGTAAAAGTATAAACAAATATTAGTTCTATTGATTAAAAAAAAATATTTTTATTTATACCATATTTAACATTTTCTTTTCAATTAAAAGATAAACTAATTAAAATACCGTATCTAATGTTCTATGAAGTTAGACAAGAATTGACGGGCAAATAAAACAACTTCTTTCAGTAGAAGTTTTCTGAAACTTTCTTGAGTTTTATTTGCAAAAGAAAGTTGGAACTTTGCTGTTTTTGAATCTAAAAGCTTTATTTTTCCAGATCATTAAAACAATGGGCTCATTACTGTTACTATAAGTACAAAAGAAGCATCATTTCAGATCTCCAGGCACTCAGATCATTTAAGATGTCTAAGAAGGGGTAGTCATAGACACGTTCAAACATGATATTTGTCACATTTTCAAGCGTGACATATTGCAAGCCCGTCGCCCATTTTATAAAAATGTTGTGTCATAATGAAAAGCTATAAAGTACATAGATAGAGATGGAAAATAATAGTATTTTTTTTTGTTTCAGGTACTGCAAAGCTGCAAAAGAACGCGATAATCTCGATTATATTTTAAAATAAAGATTTTTCTAGAAAATATTGTTTATTTTCCCCAAATTTCCGACTAAGCCTTATACTTGAAGGTTCACTATGTAGTCTAAGAAGACTTTCAGCTTGGTACAAATACGGTATAAGAACAGAACACATACATTATTCAATAATATGCAATTTTCAATAATATGTACCTAGTGTAGATGTAGATTAGTACATATAATGCGAAGCTGGGGCAGGTTATATTTATTAGTTTTTAGGTTCTTTCAATAGCATGAATTGTTAAAGCTGCAAACTACTGTTGTAACCTTATTTCCTTCTTTTCTCATCTAAATAATAATGAATTGGTGTTCAGCTGTACAGCCCTGTGACAGACAGACGGACAGCGAAATCTTAGTAATAGGGCCCCGTTTTTACCCTTTGGGTACGGAACCCTAAAAATGGGATAAATTGCCTGGAAATCGTAAAATTCGGGAAATACTGAAAGTGCTTTTTTTCTAGGGGATTATTGAAATTTGACAACGGATAATAGGACAACGTCTGTCGGGACAGCTAGTCTTGTATTATGAACATCAAATAAACATAAATGTATGTAACTACCTACTTTCTTCTATTTGAGTGAAAATTCTCAAAAGCTTGTAAGGAATGTCAATAACATCACACGCTGTCGAAGTGCGGGTGTTTAGCTGTATTAGTGTAGGACGAAAGGGCAAGCCTGACAAGGGGCGACATTTTGACTAATGGCTCTCTACTTTCTCGAATGCATTGGAAATGGTGGGGTAGGTTGATAGGTAAATTAAATTCTTCTCTTGGCAATGGAATAAAGAATCTTGCTTTAAAATTAGTTAGTTCTTATTTATTAAACAGAACTATGTTCGTGTTAAGGAGGCGAGCGTTGAAGCTGCTACACAGTTATTAACTTTTGTGGTTTCATCGTACACTTTGTAAAGTACACCCATGTATTTGTTCTGAATAAATGATTTGATTTGATTTGATTTAAAACTAAACAAAAACGACGATAGAGTCCCGAAGTACGGTATAGACATCCTCTCAGATCGCCGAGCTCAGATCCTAAAAAATGTCTGAAGGAGGTACTCAGAAGCACATCCAAATATTACATTTATAAATATATATCATTGAATTTCTTTTAAATCAATATTTGAATAAAAAATTCGGAAAAGTATTTAAAAAAATGTTTTGAAAATTTAATAATAATTTTGATGTAGTTTTTCAAGTTTTATGTAAAAAACTACCAACTAGTAAAAAATAATGTTTTTTTGTATTATTCTCAACACAATAAAGAAACTGACTACACGTCTTAGATATCCGTATGGATCTAAGTGCCTGAAGATCTGAGAGCATATCTATCAAGCTTGGGAAATACCAAAATGTTATCATTCAAGCAGGATTTGAACCAACACTGGATTTTGGGTTTATTTTACAATGCAGGTAATAAAAACCCTAATGTATATAAGTATAATAAACATAATTAAAATCATCAATTTATTACCTTTATTAATTTTACATATATTTATAATTAGGTACTCACCATTTATTAATTTAATTACTTATTTTCATAAAGTATAATATATTATTATTTACCTACATAATATATTATAACATTTTATTTACATAAAACAATATTTATTTTACCTAAGTATACTAAAGGATTATTTTAATTTATAAATAACTACAAACAAATACAGTTCATTTAAATTTTAAATATAAACGAAGAAATAATATGTAGATACTAAATCATTTACTGATTTTTGAATGAATTAAAGATATTAACAAATTAATCACCATTCAAACCTTTTATAATAATTTTGACTTAAATATAATCTAATAAATACTTAGGTAAATCATTTACTGATATTTTTAAATTAATCGATATTATCCACATTTTATTTTAATCATCATTTAATCTTATCACAATAATTACAAATATATATATTTTTATATATCTTATGTATATTAAATGTAATATCATAAATATATAAATATAAACAATATTTTACTTAGCTTTTATTATGTAATATCATAAATATATAAATATAAACAATATTTTACTTAGCTTTTATTCAACAGCTAATTGCTCAGGCACAGCTTTACTTTAAAACGGGAGCTCTGCTCGGTCCGGCTGTCGGTTACCGACTGAGCCCACGCCACGACCGGCAGCGCTTTTATAGTGCGGTGTAAACAAGGCTCACGGCCAGGTGTTTTTGCAAAAATGAAACGAAACGTATTAGAGTGGCGATTTTTGCTAATATTGTTTTTAAAATGTCTACTATTTCATTTTTGCAAATATATGTACATAATATGTAACCATATACCAAGTTATACAGTATAACTTTGTTACTATACAGAATCAAGTGATTGAAAGTTCAATATTACTATTATTCTATGAAATATTTGATAATAATAACCAAAATACATAAAATAACATTCCACCTAATATACAACATAGTTATCTTAAACAACAAAGGTTGTATAATCTGATCAAAACCATTCCTCAGATGGAATCATACACATATTTATTTATTATTTGGAGTATTTACAAAAATAATCTATCACGGCCAGACTGACCTGTACTTCGCTCTCGAAGTACACATTTTATAAATAGCCCCTGATCTTGACATGTAAGTCCTCCCATCTGCTGCACATGGTGACCAGACTTACATCAGATCAGTGACCGACCAGCAGTTTTTTTTTTGAGATCTCTGGCCTTGGCATACAAGCACCTATCACCTGCTGCACCGTGAATTTCAGTGAAGTATCAGGGCAGAGATCGACCAGCAGTTTTTTTTTTTTTTTGAGATCTCTGGCCTTGGCATACAAGCACCTATCACCTGCTGCACCGTGAATTTCAGTGAAGTATCAGGGCAGAGATCGACCAGCAGTTTTTTTTTGAGATCTCTGGCCTTGGCATACAAGCACCTATCACCTGCTGCACCGTGAATTTCAGTGAAGTATCAGGGCAGAGATCGACCAGCAGTATCGTGTATGACCTTTAACCTTGACATATTAACCCTGCCACCCGCTGCCAGTGACAATCAGGCTAACATCAGATTAAGGGTCGACCAGCGGAAAATAAAATAAAAACCTCCATAAATATGTGTATGTGTTCTGTATCAATACAGTCTGTTTTAAAGTTTTAAGTATAATCAGTTTTTAATCAAAGTTAAATAATATATCTAAATATAAAATATCTAATACTAGCACAGCGAATTATATAAGTTATAGTAATGAATTCAATTATATTTGAATGATTAAGTACATAATTCAAATCATTAATTACAATCTATCACGGCTTCAAAAGAAGAGTTTTGTTCAATCAAATATTTTGGAGCCGTTTGCCATGCTAATTCACGATCACTTGTACATTTATATTGAATAGTATCGATTCGTCGACAACTTCATCTAGCAGAGCTTGTATGGATGGCATATGATCTTCTCTACTTATTAATTATCGAGGGGAATAACCAGTGGATATATGAATTTGTTCGTATTAAAGGGATTGTTAAACTTATCATAAAACGTTTGGCCATTCTGATAATTTTTGTTGATGTGGCTAACATATTAATATCCTAATAATATTATAAATGCGAAAGTTTGTGAGTTTGTATGTATGTTTGTTTCTCAATTAGGCCTAAACGACAAAACGGATTAAGTTGAAATTTGCTGTAGATGTAGATATACTGCCCAAATAAATAATTATAATAGACTACTTTAATATATGAAAAAAAACATCCCTAAACGATAAAAATAACGCAAAAGGGATGATTTCTGTATAGATGGCGCTGCTGTGCAACAAATCTGACATCACAGACTAAAAACATTCAGTCTTTTCTATTCGATTATTGAAATCTGACAGGACAACGTCTGTCACGGGTCAGCTAGTATAGAGTATATAAGTTATGAGTAATCTGGATACCATTATATAAGCTTCGCTTAGTCCTGGACTGGATGGCGATGTGTGAAATGTCCACCAATATTTATTTATATTTGTGATAGTGTCTACGACCGTTATTACAAGCAGTACCAGTGGAAATAATAATAATATTAATTTTGCATTTCCCTGAACAATGTCTGTACTCGACTAGAGGTTTAGTTAGTGCCTCTGTATCTTACTATAAGAGTTGGAGTGCCGAATAATGTATTTGATACTTGCCTCGATAAACAATTTGAACGACTTTATGAACCAATAAGAAAATGAAGGATTACAATATTTAAAGCAGACTTTGGAAGTTTAGTACTGCAGGAGTTCCAATCAATTTATAGAAATGCAAATTATTTGTGAAACAAATAGAGTATATAGGACAAAATATTTCGGAAGAGGGGATAGGACAGATTGACAGTAAGGTAACTGCTTTTACCAACTCTCCAAGTACTATTCCTGTCTTCTCATGCAAAGACAAAGTTGACAATCAGAACAGAGTAGTAGCATATTTTAGTGAACGAACTTCCTAAACTGAATCAAGATACTGTCCCTATAATTTAGAAACGTTGGTAATTTATAACTCTTTTAAATATTTTGTGGGCATAGAACTCACTTTAGTAAAATACTAATTCTATTATATCTATAATGACAAAAAAAAACATACAAAGAAGAATTTGTACGTAGAGTAGACTATTTACAATCATCGTGGTTAAAAAAAAGCTCAGCAAAATGATGATGAAACAGACCAAGTAGAAACCGGTGAAATTGATGCCGGGCAGTCAATACATAATTCTTAAAGACCTACTACATTTTAAAAGCGACCTCAATTTTACACCGATTTTATAATTGATCCAAAAGATTTACAGACAGTAAGACAATTTATATCATTTATTGTCTTGTATAGGAGGATTCGTTGTGGTGGTGCTGCGTTGTTTAAAAAAACAAGTGGCATCAGTATGCCCTATTTTCTTGCAATAAGAGCATTGGACAGGTTGTGGGGTATTAAAAGATGAAATGGTTTTAGGGTCAGATGAACTGGTTTCACGATTTAGATTCCTAAAACATTGTGCTCGGGTATGACCCAATTTGTTGCATAGAAAACAACGTTTTTCGTCAAGGTTTTCTAATTTTGATCGTTTGTTAAAAATTACTAGTAGTGGTTGTGTTGTCATTTTTGTCGTGTCTGTCAGTTTTAATGTTGGGATCTAAAGGGCGTTATTTTTTTTTTTTAGGGCTTTCGATAGACACAATTTTATAAATCCATCTTACATGACTACCAAGTAAATTTAGAAACGGTAATGAACGGTATGGTAAAACTGTATAACTTTCGATCACACTGAGCTTGGCTTAGATTGACACTTCGAGGTTACATTGTATTAAAAAAAACGGAGACTTAGAGGAAATTCTTAACCTAGATTGGCAAACTCAGAGGTCACTCACAGCTTGACTCGCAAGTCCAGAGGCTGTCCTTGACTTAGATTGGCACTGACAAACTCAGAGGTCACATCGTAACATTATCACGTATATTCAGAGGAAATTCTTAACCTAGATTGGCACTGTCAAACTCAGAGGTCACTCACAGCTTAACTCGCAAGTCCAGAGGCTGTCCTTGACTTAGATTGGCACTGACAAACTCAGAGGCAAATTCAGAGAAAATCCTCAACTTAGGATTGTTACCGTCAAACTCAAAGGTAACCTAACCTAACTCATTGTGATCAATTTTTTCGCAAAAGGCAAAGGTAGTTTCATTGTTCTCTAATTTGCCTAATTCTACGTGAGATAAGCAACATAGTTATATAAATATACATAAATATTATTCCAATTAAAATCAATTGGGCATTCAAACAGTCATAATAAGTAATCTAATTTAGTGTCTCGTAAATTCAATTAGTACCTACATGATCTACCAATCAAAAAGAGTATGGAACCGATTTCCTAACTTAGCTGGAAACTATCTTCTTAGGCTAAGCATTAATGATAAAAACACAAGATCGACCTCACGGAAGGTTCGAGGTTTCGAACCATATCAAAGCAGAGTCTTTAAAGTCCTTACCGGCTTTCACTGCCGTTTTGATGATACTCCACTGGAACTCCTTGGAAAGAGCCTCGATGCTGGTACACCATGCTGCTGATAATGCCGATGCCGATGCTGGCTCGTAGCTCCGTAGTCGTTTTTCTCGGGATCATATTGCGGCAGCGCAACGTCGACAGCCTTGGTTGAGGATCGCAATTTGAATTGCTCGAAGAACCAGTGGTTACTTCACTATCCATTCTGAAAATAAATAAAACATTAGGAATTTGTAACTATGGACATGTGTTTTTATCCCACTTCTGATAATAAAAACCCTAATGTATATAAGTATAATAAACATAATTAAAATCATCAATTTATTACCTTTATTAATTTTACATATATTTATAATTAGGTACTCACCATTTATTAATTTAATTACTTATTTTCATAAAGTATAATATATTATTATTTACCTACATAATATATTATAACATTTTATTTACATAAAACAATATTTATTTTACCTAAGTATACTAAAGGATTATTTTAATTTATAAATAACTACAAACAAATACAGTTCATTTAAATTTTAAATATAAACGAAGAAATAATATGTAGATACTAAATCATTTACTGATTTTTGAATGAATTAAAGATATTAACAAATTAATCACCATTCAAACCTTTTATAATAATTTTGACTTAAATATAATCTAATAAATACTTAGGTAAATCATTTACTGATATTTTTAAATTAATCGATATTATCCACATTTTATTTTAATCATCATTTAATCTTATCACAATAATTACAAATATATATATTTTTATATATCTTATGTATATTAAATGTAATATCATAAATATATAAATATAAACAATATTTTACTTAGCTTTTATTATGTAATATCATAAATATATAAATATAAACAATATTTTACTTAGCTTTTATTCAACAGCTAATTGCTCAGGCACAGCTTTACTTTAAAACGGGAGCTCTGCTCGGTCCGGCTGTCGGTTACCGACTGAGCCCACGCCACGACCGGCAGCGCTTTTATAGTGCGGTGTAAACAAGGCTCACGGCCAGGTGTTTTTGCAAAAATGAAACGAAACGTATTAGAGTGGCGATTTTTGCTAATATTGTTTTTAAAATGTCTACTATTTCATTTTTGCAAATATATGTACATAATATGTAACCATATACCAAGTTATACAGTATAACTTTGTTACTATACAGAATCAAGTGATTGAAAGTTCAATATTACTATTATTCTATGAAATATTTGATAATAATAACCAAAATACATAAAATAACATTCCACCTAATATACAACATAGTTATCTTAAACAACAAAGGTTGTATAATCTGATCAAAACCATTCCTCAGATGGAATCATACACATATTTATTTATTATTTGGAGTATTTACAAAAATAATCTATCACAGGCATGTATAATATTAATAAATATTGAGGAAAACAGTCATGAGTCAATTATTTACAATAGGTACTTAAGAGGCTGTATGTCGACGATTTCTCTTTTTCTGAACGAAAAAAGTAATACTTCTGAACAAGCCACATCTCCTATTTTTATAAGTATATTACTTCAGGTACTTCAGGTATATTACTTCCTACCTAGATTTCTATTAAGCTGAAAACATAATAGCAGAAACTTTTCACGATAAAAATATTATTTCAAAATGATACGTTTTAGAATTTATGATCGAAATATTTTATATACCTACTATTAAAATCAACTTGTGATTTATTGTTAAAGATAGGTAATATGTAGATCTAGATTTCTATTAGGATAGATTTTTGATAAGTAATTATAAATAATTTATATCATTAATTTATTCGAAAATCTAAGGCGGACCACGCGCGGACGTGTGTTTGTCATCATTGCAGCGGTCGGTAGGATTAATTATCGAAGTGATTAAAGATGGGTACATCTTTATTCACATATACTATACATTATAAAATAGGAGATGTGGCTTGTTCACAAGTATTTCTTTTTTCGTTTCGAACAAAAATAATTGTCGACTGGCAGCGTCTTAAACAAAAAAAATCCTTATTATAGATAAGGAAAAGTAAAAGTGTTGTGCTGTCCAATATAACATACATAGGTACTTACGAGTAAAAATTTACTTGGCTAAGTCAGATCGCAGGAGAAACTTTATGTACGGGTACCTAAGTAGTAGCAAGCAGACTATTGCGAAAGTTTACTAGTAATCGTGGTACATATCTAGAAAATATAAAAGATGCTAGATATACCTAAATATAATAACATATTTGTGATGAAAACTCGGTTACTCATTTTAAAACATATAAGTAGTTCCAACCTCAGTATCTAAACGAATATTTTGTTTAAATGTAGTTTACGTAGCACTGCTACGCCATCTCTGGGCGACCATAAAAGCGACCTGAAATGCCCAGTAGCGCCTCTAGTGGGACTTTTAGAACAATTTTCGTTTGCAAAACGTTAATCTATTTACTGTACCTAAAGGAAATTAATATATTCCGTGAAAGTATGAGGATGCTAAGTACTTATTCATAATTTAGTCTATCAAAACGAAAAAACCTTCAAGTTTGAGGTTATTGTATTTTATTGTAGCAAATGTGTTTTTCTATTTTATGAAAAAAATACTGATTCAAAGTTCAATTTCAAGATTAAATTCAAAGAAACATTGAAATCTGATCAGTCGTTACGGAGTATGTTATCAGTATTAATATAAAAAAAAAATGCAACTGTAAATTTTAAAATGTGTCATGGTGAGCAGTCTGTCAAAGACAGTTAATAACAAGAGTCGTCATAATTATTAAGAGGTTACAATAGGTAAAGAAAATTTTAAGATTTCGACAGCAAATCCGGCCTCACAGCTCAGTTTATGAGCTGCTTTCTTCGCTGTAGGTTGTAGGTTCGATTCCTAACCAGGACTAACATTTGTGTGATGAACATAATCTTCTCGTAAACGTTTGTTTAAGTATCTGGTTTAAGTTTAAGCTTTTAGTCTGGGGCTGTGTGATAATGTCCACCAATATACTCGAATATATATTTTTTATCATAATTCAACCACGAAATAATTAGGTTAGCTGGTAGAAAATGCCTCGGCATTAAGTCCGCCTTTTTGTATTTATTTTATAAGTGCAATTAAAGTATAAATAAATATAAATAAATAAAAAGTCTAGTTAGAAAATCTCACCATTTTAATTTTGGTTCGACCGTACGTTTAGGTTTGTCTTACTCTTATACGAGTCAATACTATTTGTTTAAATTGGAATACTTTATTAATCTTATTGTTGTTGTATACGAGTATATTATGTTAGAGGTTAAGCGACCATTTTTCAATAAATAAAATAAAATATAAGACTAATTACTTATTTATGTATCGATCGATATATCATCTAAACATATAGAAAGACAAAAAACTACTCAAATCCGTAAAAACGTGGCTTTTCCCAAAAAATAATATCAAAACAATTGGCTCTAATGTCAAGTTATTATTTAGCAAGAAATACTATTAATGGAAAATGATTTTTTTATGAGATGGTAAATTGGTTTTTGATTGAGCGGATCAAGATTGCGCCCTTTTTTGTAAATATTTATTTGAAGCTAATAACAAATCTTCGCATTTTCACTAAATAATATTAACTTAAAATACCTAATAATAAAAATATAATGTCTCATGCAGTTTATTTTCAACGCGCAACCATCATTTGTATGTACAAGTCCTACCTAACCCAAATTCCAATCACGTCCTCAAACAACAAGGGAACGAAAAGAAAATTTTGTATAATTTCAAAAAGTTTTCAACTATAAAACTGCGAAGTTTCTCGAACACCTTCACACCCCTCTAGACTACGAGATTTGGACCAATCAGAAGGCGGAAAATCACGCAGGCAGCCGCGCCCATTGCCGCTGCAATACGCATGCCTCACTGCAAAGCGGTCACCACAAGCAATCCGTCCCCTTCACTCCGATACGAAAACATTCCGCGTGACAAGGACGGAAGTTTTTGCCATTATGATTACATGCAAATTTTTTATTCATTTGCAAATTATTGCAAGTAATTATGTATTATTATGTGAAACCACGACAAGATGAGGTAAGAAAAGCGTGACACGGGAGTTACGGAATATATTATGATGTCGGGTTATTTATAAATAAGTAATTGGTTTTACAAAAACAAAACATCTTCAGATTAATGATGATGGGTTGACTATCTATTCAGATGCTAAAATAGGGAATTAGGTCAGGCACGATACTTAGAGTCTTTACATTATGAACAGTCTAGTAAGTTCTTATAATCTAACAGGATTTCAATAAGTATTGTCTGATTCTCCTTTTGACAGAAACAACTAATAGAGATCTGTTTTCCTTATTAAAAAAAAACCTTTATGACGTAGCTTTACGAGCGAGTCAGCGTTTCAAAGTGATCCTTAAGATTTTATTGCCTTTGACTATTAAAGGTTAAGATGATCGATATTTTTCAATAGGCATACCTTCTTATAAAGTTTACTTGAAATTCACTTTTCCCTACCAAATAATGAGGATATAATTTATGTGTTATTTTTTTAGGAAATTAAAATAAGCCTTGATTTTTTTTGTAATCCTATATAAATAACATAAATTGATTAAATACTTTCACTACTAACTACTTGAAGTAAAGTCGAGATAACAGAGACACAAAACCTAGATTTATTTTTGAGCTATCATCTCTCGAATCTTATTTTTGGAATTCTAAAATCGTAAATTGTAGCTTTTTACATCGCATAGATAGGTAAATAGGTAAGGTATGTTATACCTGAACCCCGAGGGTCATCAAACACGGTAACCAATAAAAACAAATGAATATAGATACCTACTTATTAGTCATAGATTTGTTATCTAAACTATTTTAACAGGAAAGTATTTCTGTAACCTCATGTTTTTGATACTCATTGATTTATTTAAAGTAACAAAAGGGTAGTAGATTCCAACTCGAATTTAATTATCAAACTGAATCTAAAATTCTTAAAATAATGCTAAAAAACCGGCCAAGTGCGAGTCGGACTCGCGCACGAAGGGTTCCGTACTTATAAAAAACGGCAAAAAAAACACGTTTTTTGTATGGGTGCCTCACTTAAAGATTTATTTTATTCTGTTTTTAGTATTTGTTGTTATAGCGGCTACAGAAATACATAATCTGTGAAAATTTCAACTATCTAGCTATTACGGTTCATGAGATACAGCCCTATGACAGACAGCCGGACAGACGGACAGCGAAGTTTTATTAATAGGGTCCCGTTTTTACCCTTTAGGTACGGAACCCTAAAAACTATAACTTCCAGGACTATCCCCAAACCACTAAGATAATTAAATACCAATAAACCAATTTTAAATAAATATATTTGTCATCCATCCCTCTCGTGATTGTGCTGTTAGAATGAGAGAGAAGACATCCCCTCAGGTCGTAAATTATTTTGGAGTCACGAGGTGGCTTAAGCTATGTGTTCGCAACATGTGTGCCGACCTGCTCATTATTAAGTTGTAATAAATTGTATGGCCCATGGGACATAGGGAAGGTGTTTTTAGAAGTACATTATAAGTTTGAAAAAGCCACTTTTAATTTTAAAACAATTTGTAAATAAATGTTAGCAGTAAATTCCAAACAGTTTTGTTTTATTTATGCGAACTATTCAGGAAATATTTAGACCAGATTTATTAAGTTGTACATTCGTAAGATGTGCATTGTCTGGTATCTGGTAAAGCGAGTCTATGTTCTTCCTTCTAAAGCTAAAAATCACATCAAAGACCAATATATTTATAAATGTTTGACGTAAAGGTAAAGCAGGTGAATAAGTGAAAAATATGGTAGGTACACAAATCATGTTGCATTCATTCATGAGGTGTGGAAAAACTGACGATTTCATAATTATATCTCTAAGTTACTTAAACTCTTAAGTTTTAGCTGAAAATCTACGTTTCGACGATTTACCCCTTCAGATTATTTGCCAATTCATTTAAAATAAAAAAAAACAAGCTGTAATAATATCTTTGAAAATGTTGATACTTGTAGAGCAACTGCGTCTTACAAATGAATAAAGTCATATCACTAGACAAAGATGATATTATGTGTACCTACATAAATCATGATTTTAAGAACCTTGAACCTCAGCCCAAACCTGCGAACTGATGGACAATTCGCAGTTTTGGTCATTCCATACATTGTGCATTGGTATACCACTGCCAGTCGTATGTCTTTTCAACAAGATAATGTTGAAGTATGGGCTAGAGAGCTAGATAGATTGCTATCGTATATACTATACACGGTATCGACTGATTGCGCTGTTTAATAATTTCAGTGGTTTTTGTTCGCATTACAGCATTATTCGTATAGATAAAAATCTTATTCATGCCTTAGCGAACGCCTTACTTTATATTAAACAAGATAACATGGCATCATTTATATAACATTCGTTGACCAACCAAATATGCGCTCCATTATTATTCTACATCGAGGTACGTATTTGTACTCGGTTGGCTGAGCAGTTATTTTTAACCCAGAAATTATATTATTTTAGTGCATAAACTACGTAACAGTCAGGTATGATGATAGATAGTAAATTAAAAGTTAATTCTATCTTTTGACATTTTGATGGAGATCACTTCAAGAAGGTGCTAATGCTTAGCATGCAATAACATCAAAGTGGGATATGAAATAAACATATCGCTGATCGTTTGAACACTGCTATACAGATATAGATTTGTTTATTTGATATTGCATTGATGACGTAGAAGAAGGCTGTGATAGAACACCAATGTACCTACAGTGGTTTATCAAGTATTGACTAGTACCTATAGTTTAGTTACTTGAGTAGTACTTTTAATTATTATTCTTGCTTGAGCCTTTGCCGATCGGCACCACACTGGAGCTCTACATAGCATTAAGGATAAGATCATTAAAAAAAAGGTAGACCCCAAGCCGTGTTTGTTGCCTGATTCCTCTAGGCTTGGTCGCGAGGAATTAGCGTAGCTTCACCTAGTAGTTTCTAAGACGTTTCAAAGTGATCCTTGTGATTTTATTCAAATAAATGATTTTTGAATTTGAATTTGAATACAAGTATAAATAAAAGTCATAGGGCAAAAAGTATGGTAGTCATTTGTCTAGATTTGCTAAGTCAACCACATAGTCGTATTCGTATCCTTACAATGTGAAACAAGTGCTTTTTCAGGGTTTTGTCTTAATTCCATTATAAAGACTGCTGTTTGTAGCTATGAGAAAAAGATCTATGGCAAATGAAATGAAAATATTCCTTATTTGCAGAAATAATGTTTCTTATAATAGGTACAAGGTATATATTATAATATGAACAAAATACACAAGAGTCATTTGAGATAGGTACCTTATCTAGATAGGTACTACCTACATAAAATGTAGCTCACTTGATCTAAATCATTAGTCAGACGCGTCACTATCAAAACATACTGAAAAAAAAAATACAGAAAACTTATCTTTTTCGGTTAACCTGTCTTACTTTTATTTAGGTATACGACTGTCTGACTGTAGATGATTATTAAATACACAATGTTTTAAATAAAACATTCCACAATGGAAACATTTATAGTGTCTCTAATTTATGTAGAATGAAGCTCATTTGCACTTGTTTAGTGTTAATGAAACCTCAAAAAGCTTGTCGGGCAATGTTTGTCATTACTGAAAGTGATTCACGACATGCATTTAAATTATTAATGAAAAAACTGACTTTTGAGGTAAAATTTACAATAGTGCATGATTTTTTTAATACTCAAAAACAAACGATTTCATACGCTTAGTTATTAAATTATTATTATTATTTACAATTATATATGTATATATTAATATTAATTTACAATTATTATTATATATTCAGAGTTCACTCATAGTTTACTTGAGATAGATCAGAATTTGCAAATTGAGTAATTGAGTGATTGAAAACCGGAGATACGAAGAGACTTGCCGAGGACAAAGGACGATGGGCTTGTAATCTGTCACGTATGGAATGTCAACTATTGCAAAATTATTAGTCAGAGAAACCTCCAAACATTACATAATAACTCTTTCAATATCTTCAAAGATGTAAGCGCCTGGAGTTCTGAGAGGATGTCTACCGTAGTTGGGACTTACAGTCATGATACCACTACCATTTTTTATTTTTTTTTATAAATATCAACATAGGTAAAATATTACCTCATGAAATACTCGCATTTGTTGACGAGTTCGGTTATTCTATAAATAATAAAAAAAAATATCACACATTTCAACCACCTACTCTTATTTCCGTAATTATAAAACAAAAAGTCCCTGCATTTGCATACATTATAGAGCTAATGTGGATGTAATTTTTATTCCTCACAAGATGTCAGTATGTCAGCTGATGCATGAGACGCGTCCGTTCCTACTGACTGATACTAAGTACTCTACATAGAGACTTATAATACTGTTTTTGATATCTGTAACGTTTATTATGAGATATGTTAATGTAAAGTGTGGAAAGTTATGTAGTGTTGGTTGCAACTGCACATTTTAATAGTTAGTTATTATCATTCTGTTTCTAATATTATCTCATTAGAAATTCAAACAAATGCTATTTAAAAAAGTATTACACTTTATCTTGAGGTAATATTTTATTTATTTAATTAATTATTGTTTGGACACAGTTAAATTAATATTACATTAAAAAGAACAATTAAATTGTGCTTGTTTCTTTTGACATATTTAATAGTATTTAAACAAAATAACATTTTTATTTTATTTTCAGAGTACAAAACAACCAACACTGCCTGTTATAACAATCATTACTTACCACAACATTCAGAAGACAACACCAAATAAAAAAACCCTGAATGAAATTAAGAGTTAAACTAAACAAATCTCCCAATGGAGCTGAAATAAACTCAAAGCCGAAACCACCTGCACCAGGATCCCACATCAATCCATTGAAAGTGGTGATACAAGCGGAAGCGGGAGCGGGCGCGGGTCCACGTGGCGGGCTCAGGTGCGCCCCGCCCCCCGCCCTGCCCGCCTCAAGCCGCGTCACGTCAACCGCTCACCTAATCGTCAGAACTCAGAAGCGCGCTGCCCTCACGCTCGTACGCCGGGAAAGCGAGCCGTTTTCCGCGACCAGAAAACTTCGAAATTTTAAAAAAGTTTTCATTATATTATATTCTGTCTTTTGTTTTGCGAACTGTTTTATGTGAAGTGTATGGATCTTGTGGGATGTTTGTGATTTATTTGCTACTTTTTTGTTGTGATTTTTATGTTTGAAGCTGATTGCTATTAAGTTGATTGGTGTAAGTATCTAATACGATCTTTATGACACTCGTTAAAAGCATCATCATAAAAAAATCTACGGTTGAGCTATGTAATAAAATAATTATAATAAAATAAATTGAAAAGGCGCGATATCATAAAATCAAAGCGTATCGCAGTAAATCTCTTTGGACTTTGTGGATTCGAACTGTCCACTTGACACGGGACATTAAATGTTATTATATCCCGTGATCTTTTGGCATTAGCGACTATTAAATTAGCTTTAAAGCTCTATACGTAGATCTGAAGTGTCCATTTCGAGATCAAAAGCAAATCGAATGGGTAGTGAAACTTTATACATCGCAATAAGATTTACCGTATAGTTTTTTGTTCAGCAAACAGACTGTGAAACTCTAAAATATGTCTATAAAACATAATTCTTTATTTTGATTCAGTGTCAGTTTTACTAAAATTAGTTAGCTACGAACAACAGCTATGGAAAATTACACGCTATAAAGTTTGCTATAAAACAACCACCTAGCTCGAAACTGCCTCTCATCAAACCAGCGAATTAAAATGAAAGCAGTCACCCAAACCGCTCATCAAAGGATGTCTGGGAATAAACTGGAGAAAAAAGAAGTAACAAAATGCAATGAAATTGTGCGGCTCATTTAATGTGGACCGGACGGGAGTGACAAAAATTCTAAACTGAAATAAACTAAACACATGCGTCTTAACGTCAGTTACAATAAAATTAAAAAGACAAAAGCTTTGTAATCATTTGACTGTTTGAATAACTTTGACAATAGGCTTAGGAGGGTTACATTTTAGTTAAGCTACATTAATAGGTAAGTTTAGCTATTAGTTCTCATAGCTTTGCTTATATGAGCTACATGCCTCTGTGTGGAATGTTCAATATTTATTATTAAATTTAGTACCTACTTTCTACTAAATAGTGTACGAAATAACGATATAACGATATAAAAATAGCGAAATAGTGATTTTAATGCGTGCATAGTTATAGGTATTACTAAAAAAAATAGGATCACGACTGAAATCTCCAAGTACGGTAGAATTTCTCTCAGCTCTCTTGGCGATTAGATTCTTGAAGATGTCTAAAGAGGATAGTCAGAGTCCATACATTATATTTAGCACATTTTGCAGTGGTTAGTATTCCAGGTATTCGTACGGATAAATCAATTCCTTACAAAAGCAATCAGATTCGATTAAGAATTATTTGAGTATAATTTAGACTCATTCTTATCATTCTTATAACATCATGCAGTTGTACAAATTTAATGATGTACCAGAAGGTGGACAGAGTACTAACGGTAGAACTGTTTAACTGTTTTGGGATTGATGATGATGATGGATATCCCTTGGTATAAAAATGAAACAATGCGTTATGATTAACAGATTTTAGTGTACAAATAACTATAGGGATTGCTACGTTTTGAATGAAGATATAGAAAATTATTCTTAAGCAAAATTATAAGGATTATGACATGTGTTATTAAGGAATAGGTGATTATAAACCTATAATATCTTTTCCAATTAAATGTTTGCGTTACTTCATGACGACATTTTAAAATCTTATATATAAAATTCTCGTGTCACAGAGTTTGTAACTAAATCCTCCGAAACAGCTAGACCGATTTTTATGATTTTTTTTTGTGTATTTTCGGTAGGTCTGAGAATAGGTCGTAGGGTATTTTTTATACCCCTAAGTGATAAGGGTGGCGTAATTTCGAAAAAAACTGAAAGTGATTTTTTCTTTGGGATTACTGAAATTTGACAGGACAGCGTCTATCGGGACAGCTAGTATTAAATAGTATATTGTTAAATTATTTTACAATATACAAGTATGTAGGTATTTCCAGGAAATATGATATGAAACCTCAAATAAATTCTTTCAAAACCGAAGCAGGAAATGTTTTATAGGATCATTGATTATGTATGAAAATTCTGATTCAGGTATCACACGTGCATTAAGGTACTCTTCGATGCAATATTTGTAGATAGAAATAATCTTTTTACAGAATTGTGAATGTAAGGTAAACTGAACTAAGGTAACTTTGTAATGTAAACTGAAACAGTACAAATTATTAGTTCGAATTATTTTTTTAGGTATACTACGAGTATGTTCTGATTATTTTATAAATCTTTATTTATATAAGAATAAATTGCTGTTCCATAGTCTTGCTAAAAAAATTACTAGACGGATTCGGTTAATTTTGGTTTTAAAATATTCGTGAAAGTTCAGGGAAGGTTTAAATGGTGAGAAAAAAACATTTTTCTTTTTTCATGCATACTGTTCCTACCTGTCAAAAATGTTGATATTCGTCCCGTTCGGTACGGGTAGAGTCGGGTCAAATTGAAGAAGGTTTCGAATCGACACATACATATATCCACAATTATCGCGTAGGATTTAATAATTTGGGAACGAGAATAGGAACTTAACACAAAATTTGTTAATTCTAAAGCGGTAAAAAATTCACTGGGTCATTTTGTTAATAGTAAATACTATGAATCAATTTAAAATAAATTAGATATACTAACATGGTCGATGGTCTTAATCTATACTTCATAGTCTAACTAATCTGTTACAGAATAAGTTTGTTGTATGGGAGCCAAACTTAAATATTTATTTTATTCTGTTTTTAGTATTTTTTGTTACAGCAGCAACAGAATATCTGTGAAAATTTAAACTGTCTCGCTATCACGGTTCATGAGATACAGCCCTGTGACAGACAGACGGACAGCGAAGTCTTAGTAATAGGGTCCCGTTTTTACCCTTTGGGTACGGAACCCTAAAAAGAGAAAACATTTTTGGTTTTATAAAAAACAACAAATATTTTACTTTGCATAATACATCAAACAAAACGTGTTGATTCGTTAATCAGCATACATTTATGCTTTAAATCTCGTTTAAATTACCTACCCACCGTAACATCAAATATTTATGTACATACAAGATGAACGTACGTTATCACATTTACTGGAATAATTTACTGCTTCAGTGTTTGAAATAATGCGATGCACAAAAATTCGCACATTTATCATTCGCCGGGTAAACGTACAAATAAATCCGAGTACACAATGACTGCTAATTTGCCCGTAAAGATGTATGCACTGGAGTGAGTCCATAAATCCGTAAAGTCGGCCTACCGCTTACACTCATAAACCTCAACGGACACGTTTATAGCCGAACCACGTGGCGGAGTGTTTTTTCCGCACTTGACTTGACATGTGTATGTTTTAGGACGTCACGGCTCTGCTTTAATTTATTGTTTTAGAATAGACCCCCTGCGTTAATCCTTCACAATGACAATCTCCATCTTGCACAACATGACGATGCCAATTTAAAGAATTTAACTCATCTAAAACTATTTTTCGTGACAATAACTAATAAGAAACAAAGAGACAAAGCTAACGATTAGTAGGTAAAGAATGATTCAAATCATTTTAAAACTCACCGACTCACTATAATTTGAATTCAAAAATCTACACTATTCCAAACGATTTAGATTACATCTCGCGTAAGAACATTTATCACCAATAACGAAAATACACTCTTGACCAGCTAATGTGTCTCATTTTATCGCAGGTCCATCAATCAACCGCTCTCCGGGACAATTGGAGGCCCTCGCATCAGTAGCACTTAACATGTCCAGCTAGACCATTCAGGGCTCGTCTACGATGACAAGTGTCGAGTGATCTAGAGAGTGGAACGGACACAAAAATCTGAAATGAACGACCTAAACTATAACGCCGGGATGAGCTCCTACCAGTTCGTGAACTCGCTTGCTTCCTGTTATGGCAACCAAGCGCCCGGGCGTACGGGCACGCCCGTCGATCAAACCGGGCACCCTGGGTTGCCAACTCCTGGGGCAGATTATTATAATCCAACAGCGGCTTCAGCGTACCCGAACACCTGCTACTCACCCCCGCAAGTGGGTCACCACTACCCTCAGCACCCGTATGGAACGCCCGCGTCCGGTGCTCACATGCAGCCGCAGTCGATGATAGATTACACACAGCTACATCCGCAAAGACTTGGTAGTGCAGCTACTCACATGCACCATTCGAACCCGAGTCCTGGGGCTCTGTCGCCCAATTTGATGTCTACTCCACCGAGCCAAGCGGCCGGGGCCAGTTGTAAGTTCGCTGATACAACTTCGACAACTGGCGTGGCATCACCCCAAGATTTGTCCACTTCTTCGGGGCCAGGAAGAACATCGCCAGGATTTGGGGTCGGACCGAATTCCGGTGGAACCACGAGCACGAAGTTGGGCTTGACTACGCCAATCGCATCTCCTGTGGAGCATAAGGCGGTTGTGAACCAGAACATTTCAAGTCCCGCATCTAGTACATCCAGCAATGACAGCAATGAGGCTAACAACTCTAGTTCAAATTCAAAGAACTCAAAATCAGCTGCGAACACGTCAAACCCCCCGCAGATTTATCCTTGGATGAAGCGAGTACATCTTGGAACAAGTAAGTCACATGTAAATCACTTTAACCTTTACATTAAAGGATAATTATTTGCGTAGGTATCAATTTATAAAACATCTGTTTTTATTACCCTCAGCTGCGAAGAAAGTATTCGTTTCACACTTTTTTACCAGCAGCCGTGAAATCACAAATGATTTGACTTCCTTTAAAGCAAACTAATAACAGTAACCGCGACCACGCCTTCGATAAACAGTTTAACGTGATAGAAAATAAAACAATCCATCAATTGGACGAGGTGGAGACAAAACAAATTATATAACTATTTATAAAACGTTAGCATGCATTAATGTTGGATCGATATGGTTGGCTGATGGATGGTGTTCATAATAAAGCATAATGACTTTGTTGGCGGGCTTTTACAACTGAACGTACGAAGACTTTTTTCTCGGACCTCCTAATTATGGAGAAATGCCTCGTCACCGTGATGTTTGATTTGACGGATCCTGACCTTCTGGTGTTAGGCGTGAATTGCCTTGTTAATCTATTTTAAATTGAAATTTAAAAGCTTTACTTTGGTTTATTTGCTTTTGTGCACTAATCATTCAGTGCAATTAGGAAACATTTCTAAAGATTCATTTTAAAAATCTTACAAGAAAACTTGTTGTTGCTCTTAAAAATATATTTTCTTTTTTACAAACTAAAAATAGTAAGGTATTTTATAACGCACAAAAATAACTTTTCCAAACACTTGAAAAATGTCAAAAGAAATTAAAAATACAGTTTATAATAAACGAGAGACAAGCGTGAAACAGGCCGGTCACAGCGGCTGTCACATGTAGATGTTCAGATAAAGACAGTGTAAAGACAAGCGCAGATGTTCTGCCCACTGTTTCGAAGAAAACGTATTGTTTTCACAGAAATAATCTCATATATGCGACCTTGTGAGCAAGTGCATTTAATTGTTCAACTTTTTCTTGCATCTTATAGCGATACAGTGTTTCCGAAAAACACATAGTTTTATGTAAATTTGAAGAATTTAAACCGATAACTGTAGGAATTCCTTTTAAATCAAATAAATTACTACTGGTAGTTATCACAGCACAGATTAACCCAATTTAATAAATGACTTTGTTAAATTAGCTATTTATTCATTTTAATAAGTCTTCGTCGATACTTTCGTAGTACGGTTGTGTTCAGAAAATAACTAGTTGAACGTCTTCACTCAGTCACTCAGTCACAGAATTACTCACTGCAGTCATATGTGCATGGTTTTATTTAGTAATATGTTCTTAAATTACAGTTATGTAGTCATTGTTAGCAGATATACTCGTAAGTCTTTCCCGAGATGACAAATAGAGCACCAGTTTTATTCTACAAATATCCAATAGTCGCACATAGTTCTGACTTTCTTGGGGTATCTATCATGGTTATTAAAAACTAAGAGTACCATGGTGCTACATAAGCTCATCAATTCTCTCTTTTTATCAACGTCATCACTTCAAAATGTGCAAAATAAACTAGAAATATATGAGCACATTGCATACAAAATGACTAGGAACGATTACTCATATTTTTGAAAGCATCTCTCGACTTTTTCTAGTCACAAAAAAATTGTATCAGCCACAAATCGCGTCAACGTTCTTTTACTAAACATACTGCGGCTTTCAAAACTTTTGTAAACTTCGTTGAAGTAGCTTAGACGCAAATAAAGTTGGAAAGCAAGGCACCTGCAACCCTTACATGTTCAGACGCCATAACTCAAGCGGTGGCTGAAGCGACCACCCCGTGCGTGCCAGCCGACTTATAAGTAGGTATTCAATACTACCAGTAAAGTGGGAATATGAGTTAAGTTATTAAGTTTGCAGTGATAACTGTGGGCACTTAAATTGAAGTTGAACGTACCATACGGAAATGGAATAAGTACAATTTAATTATTCTTGTTACAAATAGTACAGTTTGATTTCCGCTGCGGGTTAAATTTTTGGAAAACGAATGTGTAAAAGTAAGTAGGTAGTGTATGAAAGGTATTTGACTGGCCTTACAGCTCAGTTGGTAGTAACTTTACCTTCTACGCTTCTAGCTGTGCATTCGATCCTCACCCAGGGCAAATGTTTGTGTGATAAACGTAGATGTTTGTTCCGTGTCTGGGTGTTAATACTCGTATGTTTACGTATCTATATACAATAAGAAAAAAAAAGTATACTTATGTATACTTTTTTTTTCTTAATGCTTAATACTTATCTAATACTTATGTATTATAATAAGTTACCTTACCTGCTTTGGGGCTAGATGGCGCTGTGTAAAATGTCCGCCAATATTAATTTACTTAGTTACGAGTGCATATTAACAAAGGCGGTAAATGAACGTTCTATTTGAACCTTGACTAACTGTAACTTAACCTGTGAATTTACTCGTACCTACAAACTGTTAGTTAATCTGTTCCTTGACTTCCAAATACGATAACGCCGAATTGCACGCAAAGCTTTGCTAGGTAGCAACCAAGCCTAGATTCTAGCAATTTATGGAAATAATTTTCATTCATTTTGCTAGTTAGATAGTTTGGCCCACTCTGGTGACAGAGTTTTAGGCTTTATGAGCCTAAAAACTCCGACATTATTATTTTAACATGCTTTCGAAAGCAATCAGCCGTAGGTACGGAATGCCACGGTCACCCATCCATCCGATTCATCTTAGGATCGAGAAGCGAGCAAAACTTTGCCATGTCATATCAATGACAAAATCTTTTTTATACATAAGGTTCGTACTTTTAGTCGTTGTAAGAGGCATTTAGAAAAAAAATGTATCATTTAATTATGAATAATAAACATGAGATCGTTCAGTCACATACAAATTCCTACGAGAATATTGTTCACTCGTGATGTGACACACGGGCACTGGGTAAATTTCCTAAGTTATTTCCATGAAGTTATTTCATTGATGTAAAAATGTAATAACATAAAATTAAAACCGAAATAGTTTGAAACTTCGTCTAAGTATAAGCTATAAAGAACATACAAGAAAAAAAAAAACAAAAAATCAATTATTTCAATAAAATCACAAGGATCACTTTGAAACGTCTTAGGAACTAGGTGAAGCTACGCCGATTCCACGCGACCTAGCCTAGAAGAATCAGGCAACAAACACGGCTTGGGGACTACCTTTTTTTTTAATTATCCTTTCCTTAATGCTATGTAGAGCTCCAGTGTGGTGCCAATCGAACAAGGTGAAGGCTCAAACAAGAATAATAATTTAAAGTACCTACTACTCAAGTACGTACAACAATAAGAAAATAACTTAAGGCGCTCCCAGTCGACGATTGTTTTTGTTCGAAACGAAAAAAAAAAAACTTCTGAACAAGCCACATCTCCTATTTTATAATGTCTAGTATATGTGAATAAAGATGTATCCATCTTTAATCACTTCGATAAATAATCCTACCGACCGCTGCAATGACGACAAATACACGTCGGCGCGTGGTCCGCCTTAGCTTTTTTAATAAATTAATGATATAAATTATGTATAATTACTTATCAAAAATCTGTTCTAATAGAAATCTAGATCTACATATTACCTATCTTTAGCAATAAATCACAAGTTGATTTTAATAGTAGGTATATAAAATATTTCGATCATAAATTCTAAAACGTATCATTTTGAAATAATATCTTTTCGTGAAAAGTTTCTGCTATTATGTTTTCAGCTTAATAGAAATCTAGGTAGGAACCTGAAGTAATATACTTATAAAAATAGGAGATGTGGCTTGTTCAGAAGTATTTCTATTTTCGTTTCGAAAAAGAGCAATCAGCGACTGGGAGCCTCTTAAGAGCTTCAGCACAAATTCAAAAAGCAGCACACGCTACACTTGATTTAGAAATAAAACCTAGAGATAAAAGAACTATTTGCTTAAAAATAATTAAAGTAGACAAATGTTACACAAAATAAAATAATGCAGACTAAGTACCTCTACTTAGTGCGCAATAAGTTGATTATTGCGCACTCAAACCTTCTTGGTGCTTCGCTGTAGTCAGGTAAAAACACAAGGTTTAGTTTATAGAACTTGATATCTCGCTCTACGAACCCCGGTTCTGTTTAATCTAGCTCGAGGCTATCAATATAAAAAGAAAACTATAAATCCAGGGGCTACATTGTCGGTCACTTCAGTTCGTGCCCTTATAAAGAGGAATGCACATTAAATCAACATAATTTGTCTCAGATTTCCAAATGAGATGCAAACCCTACCTGTTCCGTGAGGCGCACTAAGAGCGATTAGTAAATAAATAACAAATTAAATTCCAGTAAAGATTAGTGGTCGAGTCAGTGTTCGCTCGTAAATAAATCAAGTCAGTCTACGGCTACGGTAAATTATGACTCAAATAATATTTATGCTAAAGGTATGCTTGTGGTGTCCACGCCACTTTACTGTTCTTGCTTGTTGTATTTTAAACGGCTTTTGTAATTGCAGTTGCGTTTGTTTTTTTGTATTCAAAACAGATATTCAGACGTTCAGACTATGAATGTTCAGAATGAACGCTTTATTTTTAAATTTGTACTTATAAAAACGTTCATAAAATTACTATATAAACCATTTTGCATAACATATTAGTCTTATTATCTAGTTTTTTTTATGACTACGAAATTATTCGGTTTGACTTTGTAACGATAACTCTTATGTAGGTAGATACGTAACAACACTATTTTATTGGAATTTTTTATCTACATATACACAACTCTTGTGGTACTGACTGGCTGACTGATGATCTATCAGCGCACATCCTAAACCACTATTTCTAGAAACATTAAATCTGGAGAGTGTATACCTTTTAGCGTGTAGAGGTGCACTAAGAAAGGAATTTCCGAAATTTAACCCCTTCCGAAATATTTTTGAAAAAACTTCACGTGAACAGATTTCAATATTATAGGTATATTACGCAAGTGAAAATCCCAAAAGCCATAATCCAAACGGCTTACTACAATCACGAACAGTGATAAATTACATCTAAACAAAACGAGACACGTATTAATTGTAGCTAAGAATCGAGATCACGATAAAATCGCGATGCAATCCGTAGAGACCGCCTCCGATGCCTTTTTAATATGCATGGATTTAAAAAAAAAGTACCCAGGTCTGCCAACCGCAAGGGTTAAAAAATAAAGTTGTGAAAAGGGATTAGTGAGCGCTGTTCGGTTGGTCGACCCGTTTTGCAATGGCGGACGATGATCTTGCAGAATCTCCTTTCTAAAAGCCGGCTTCTGTATGCAGTTGTATACTCGGGTTAATGTATAAGATAGTGCTGGGGCCGTACCACAACCTCAAAAGTAATTTTAAAATAAGTTTTCCATCGAATTTTTATTTTCAATGACAAGCTTATCTAAAATCATTCACACCATCAAGCACTAGCGCGCTAACACCTGTCACATCACATAACATAACATTATCATCGGAACTTGACAAGAATGCAAAGTTTTTACTCAATCGAAGTATTTACTAAGGAGTTCCATTGCGAGTGTTTGTTTAACAGCATCTGACTCCATCATCAGATCAGCTCGCCGTCACCATATTATTGCATTGTCTTCGGTTACATAAGTATGCAAAATTTCCGCTCAATCGCTTGGGGATAACTGTTTCAAAATTGAGTTTTAAAATTCCACCCGAACAAACATACACTGCAAGTTAAATAAAAGCTAGTAAAAATATTACTCACGATGCGAAATATTGTTTTGATATTACTTTAGGATCTTGTGGTATGTATGGCCTCTGGTAGATTATATTGCCATTTCTGTGACCTACGTAGGCGGCAGAAATTAATGAGGCTGATAGAACCCACTTATATTATAATGTAGAAATTGCAATTAGTAATAGAAGTAGATTTCAAAAGTTGGTATAATTAGGTACCATGTTACACGGTTTATATAAAATGAAGATACTTTTTAGGGTTCCGTACCCAAAGGGTAAAAACGGAACCCTATTACTAAGACTCCGCTGTCCATCTGTCTGTCCGTCTGTCTATCTGCCACAGGGCTGTATCTCATGAACCGTGATAGCTAAACAGTTGAAATTTACACAGACTATGTATTTCTGTTGCCGCTATAACAAAAAATACTAAAAACAGAATAAAACAAATATTTACGTGGGTCTCTCATACAACAATCGTGATTTTTTTACCGTTTTTTATAGATAATGGTACGGAATCCTTCGTGCCCGAGTCCCACTTGCACTTGGCCGGTTTTATTTAGAAGATGATTATTTAGAAAATGATTTATTTGTGATATAAAAATTAGGAAGTTTACACACAGGAGGATGAAAACTTGCCGAGAAAGTTAACTTCGCATCACGTCCACCAGTCGGTAAACCCCAGCCTCAAGGGAACACATCTTCAATTATTGATGGCAACTTTTAGCCAGTATAAAATATAGGGGACGGATCACCACAATTTTTCATCTAGCTCACCTTTAAATAACTCTTTATTTATGTTTGCTTGGTAATCTATAGGTTGTAAATTAAAAATGAGGTTTAACATAATTTTACAAGTTGGCTTGTGAACTTTGAGCGGCAATTTTGCAGGTGTTTTCAACTTTGTAAAATTAAATATAAGTTATTCTGTTTTGACACATATTGTTATTTATATCATTATACCTACCTATACTGTATTTTTTATAGCTCACATGACCAATTACATAAATGTGGCACTTTCACATATGAATATGAAAAACTGTATTGTAACTAATAACTTGATTCGTCTTATACGATGTATACATCACATAATATAGGTACATTGTATTGTGTGATATTATCTATATAGTTATAATGCCCTAATAAAACATAGTCTATGTTTTATTTAAAATATAAAAACCTCCCCAAAATTATAAAAAAACTAACAAATCTGATATCACATACTAAAAACATTCAGTTTTTTCTATTCGATTATTGAAATTTAACAGGACAAAGTCTGTCACGGATCGGCTAGTTTAATATAATCACCCAATTTGTATATTAACAAATACTTAAATAAACTTTAAAAATCAGCGACCTCGTAAATTTTCTTTAATAATTTTATAAAAAAGCATTTAATTTTTGACAACTCAGACAACAAAATTGTTCATTCAAGGTGTACATACAAGAAGCCATTAATACAAAAAAAGTATTATATAATGTGTGTAAAAAATAATTGCAGTTTTAAACATGGCAATATTTTTCGTAAGTGCACAGTTTTTGCAACGTAATCGGTGCCTTGCCCTTAATCAAAATTACTGCTATTATATCTCATTATTGCAATTAATATTTAATAATGTTCACTTACATGAGTTATTGCAGCATACGATGAGTTTTCTTTCCGTAAATAATTCATTATTAATAACTATTCAGGCATCCTCACTTCTCAATCATTTTTGCACTTTCCACAAAAAAACAGCTTGTTGCAATATTGAAATTTGACAGGACAACGTCTGTCGGGACAGCTTATTTCATTCTATAACATTGACATATTTTTACAAAAGAAGTGGTAAGGAAAAAAAATGTTGCGCCGACCCCACATGAAGTTGGATAAGGGCAAGGAAATGATGTCAATCATCATAATTTCATGAAAACTAGTTGAACTAGTCGACAGTGGGTACATTTGAGGATTTTAATTAAAATACAGAACGGAGCTGCTATATTTCTCTGCGGTTTTAATTCCATTTCAATAACCCATGTCGCCGGCAGACACTGATTAAGCTTCGAATAAGAACTCCACTGATCCTGAGTACTGCCACAGCTCCAAAGAGCACAAGCCAACTCATTTATATTGAAACACTAGCTGCTCGACCCGGCTTCGCATGGGTGGTACCTGGATAAAAAGTATTATTCTGATAATATAAGCTATACATATTACTGTAAAGTTTAATCTTAACTTTCAGTAGTTTTTACGAGAAAGAGTAACAAACACACACAAACACACACCCACTCACAAACTTTCGCATTTATAATATTAGTAAGACTTTACGCGGACTTTAAGCTTAACCGAAGTTTTACATTTTAAAAATTAAAAAAAAACCGACGAAAATGTTTAGACTAATCGAACAGTCAAGAGACGGTATTCGTTTTTTTAAAGTTCTTTATTCGTTCTACATTAAATACAATTTAAATAAGACCAACTTTGTATATAAAGTGTCCAAATCGGATGTCTCGGATCGGATGATACGTAAACAAAACAACAAAAAAAATATATAGAGATCCATACGCGTCGAATTGAATACTTTATTTTTGTCGATTGAAAATGCTCTATGATGAAATCACTTTGTTTAGTTTCGAATAAAATAAAAAAAAACATTATATTGGAAAAAAACAAATAAGTAATATTTGTTTCAATACATGCAAACAATTTAGATAAACCTAATAATAATCAAAATACAAAAAACGTTTAAAAAAAAAATTATTATATTCTGGGGCAAACAAGCTGTAAACCCTAATTTGCTGTGGTTCTGCTACGCCATATAACTACTGCAGTATTCATATTCCCTACATATACATAACTGCATATGCATTTAGAATTAGCATAAAGGAATATGCATATTGCAAGTGCGAGACTGTGAACGTAATTGACAATTATTTCAGTTGTCAATTCGTTTAACAAGTTTTGCATCTCTATGGACATCCGACTAGCGATTTATTAATTGGCAGAGCTATTTACATCTTTGCTGTGTAGCAACTTGAAGCAACACATTTAATTCAAATGTATACTAATATTATAAATACGAAAGTAACTGTCTGTCTGTGACGTTATCACGGTCAAACTGCTGGTTCGATTGTGATAAAATTTCATAAGACATAGTTTGAAGTCTTGGGAACGACGTAGGCTACTTTTTCCCCAAAAAAAATTTAGATTTTTAGGAATTTCAGTGTTTTACGATAAAGTCGTCTAAAATCTATTACCTGATACCTACCTAATACCTAATACGCGGACGTAGTTGCGGGTAAAAGTTAGTATGGAATAAAATAAAGTGCAGAGAAAGTTTTTTATAATATTTTTTTATCTTTCTACCAGTGTATTTGATAGAGTCACATTATTTTTTACGTATATTCGTATTTGTAAAAAACATTGGACAAAGGACTTCATAAAGAGTGAATCGAGACGTTACAAAGCACAATACCACCGGACTTTTGTTGAATCAACCCAAATGAAGAACATCTTCATCGACGCAAAAACTCAAATAATACAGTTATTGCATGTCAAATGCGAAATAATGGTAACACTACAATTGTTTTCGTGGCCATAAATAACTTTTTTCAAAAGATCCGCGGTTTCCTTAAAAGCTAAACTGGCTGATAAACATTTTTTTTTTCGTTGCCGGCTTTCCTGAGGCGATGCCTATAAATATTAATACAATCAAATGTTTTGACGTGGGCCTTTTTTAAGCTTTTATCTTGCCTTCGCTTATTTTTTGTCGGATCGATTTCATTTTTATTTCGTGTTAATTTGGACAGCGAATTTGGTCTTTTAGCAGATCGTAAAGTATACGAAATGGAGCGAGTTTGTGGCGCCAGGTGGATTTTTGTATAGTTTCGGGTTTGCGAGGGAATATTGAATAAAAAGGCGGTTGGGATGCACATTAAAGTGCCAATGCCGTATAAATACCTTAATAGGTTTGCATGCTAGCTAAGTATAGAGTATTGTTTAATATTCTTGATGATCTAAGGGGTAGCCAGACGCATGTCCAAACATATTTTGCAGTAGCGATTATTTCATACGTTGCAAGCTTATCGCCGCTTATAAGAACTATTTTCCTGAGTTGTTTGAGCACGTGTTAATGCACATAATAACCGTTAGATACCGTTTCAAACGGTTACCTTTACATGAATGGGTTTTCCTTTTATGTTCACGACAATTGGTCAAAAATATAAAATCTATCTAAAACTGAATCCAGTGACGTTTTTAATTCAGATTCTAAAGGTTGTTAAAAAAGATGAATTTTGCCAAAACTCAAGATTAAATTCGAATCATTAAATAATCGTTAATACTCAAAACATAAAAAACGGCGATTACTACTTTTGCGCCTAAATCTTTTTAAATAAAAACATAAATCTCGACTGACTTAAAAACTGTTGAACAAACACCCACTAACTCATGCGATGTCAAGGTAAATTAGACTTTATCGCCTAGGAAATAAGATTCAAAGGTATCGGCTCCGATAAAACGGGTTTAGCTTCGTCAAGATCTGATCAAAGTATCTAAAATGGACACAGTTAGTGGGTTAACCACTTCAAATTGTCATCTGTCTGATTTATATCGGTTCTTTTGCGGTCAACATATTTTTAAATATTTTTTTAAATTATATCAAAAACAAGCCTCACAGCTCAGTTGTTCGGCCTTCAGTTCTAAAGGTTGTGGTTCAATTCCCAGCCAGGACAAAAATTTGACATAAACATCTTACGTACCTATGTATTTTTACAAAAAAGGTGTTTATTATTTAATCAGTTATGCTAGTTCTCATACTACAAGCTCAGGGGGGTTAGCATGAACGAGTATCGTATCGACAACGTATCGTCCAAATGCCAAAACTTACACTTTTACTATACAAAATGTGTCAGTTCTGATATTTGAACGATACATTGTCGATACGATAATTGTTCGTGCTCAGGCCACTGCTTAGTTTGGTGTTGATGGCGTTTGAAATGACAACAATTTTTTTTTTTTTTTTTTTTTTTATTGTTAATATTACTTGTTAGAGATTTAAAGACAAACTAACTTCTTAGCCTAGTTACCTACACTCGGCAGATACCTACAATATACACAAAAAACAAAAGAATAAAATAATATCAACAATTTTGCAGCACATTAGCTGGCCTACCAAAGAGCCAGAGGCGTATCCAGTGAATCGCTCGTAAACTATAATCATTTGTGGAGTCCATAAATAATTGCGTTGTAGGGTTGCCATGCTTACCAGAGAAATGGGATGCATTATTCGGAACGATATTTTAAATAACAATTAATTCAAGCACCAACATGCAAATTGTAGTATAATTACTTATAGTAAGAAATTGAACAAATGACAATGAAAAAACAACACAAAGTTTAGCTGGAAGAAAATGCATTATGTTCGCCTATGTACGTTGTAATGTGAAATAAAGATTTGTATATCTATAAAGGTATCAATTTGTGTATCCTAATAAAGTGTCGCCACAATTTGGGTAATTAAGTATAACATAAGGTAAAAGTATTTCAACACAAACAAAAGCGTACTAACGAATTATTCCTTACCCACTGCTGGACAAAGGCTCCCCATATCAAACCATCACAATCTTCAACCATAACTGTTAAGTCTATCATGAACTAACAAGGTGTGTCATTCAACGTTTTAGTCTTAATATTAATGATGTATCCTAATACTTTCGAAATCATGGAAACCCTACACAGCCCGACCCCGGTTTTGTCGGTCGCCTGCGCCCGCGCAGGTAATATAGTCATAAATTTCCATAACCGCCACATGATCTTATCAAACATGATTTTAATTTGATTTCGGAACCACACGTGTTGAGGTCGTTTTGATAGCGAGTTATGGTCATAGGTAGTATCGATAATTTGTATTATGTAAAAGAGTTTTGACCAGTGACTCATCAGGATACCTACTCTCTCAGACTATGTGAAAAATATTTAATGTGTTTTATTTATTACCTTACTAGCTGTAACCTGCGCGCGTTGCTACGCCACCAACTCAGAAACCTTTGTGGGCTCATGCACAACAACTTTGCTAAAAATCATCACATGATCAAATGCATAGTTTACGACTCTATAAAGGACATACAGACAATCATTCATTTTTATATAATATAGATATACAGGGAGGTTAGCATGAACAAGTATCGTATCGACAACGTATCGTCCAAATGTCAAAACTGATACTTTTTGTATAGGTAGGTAAAAGTTTCAGTTTTGACATTTGGACGATAGGATAGTGGTTCGTGCTCAGGCCACAGGTTGTCCAAAAAAATGTATCAAGTCGGAAGTCCAGAGGTAGAGCAGCCCTTAGAGGTATTCGACTTATCCTAATGTTTCTCGATTTATTAATGTTAAATATTTATATTACAGATTCGCGATGTAATCTCTAATCGTAATCGTATATTACTGTTTTTAATAGAAATTAAATAATTTATTACATTTTCTAAAATTTAATCCAACTTTGTTGCTTAGGTATTTGTATTGACCACTGTTAATATCAAAGTTAAGTTAATGAATATATTTCACACAATTTACTATAATTACAAAAATATATGTATGTATTGTATATGTCTGGATTTATAGACTGCAAGTATAAATACTATTTGCATTATGATAACCTTTTTGGACAATTCTCTGAAAAAATATTGCGTTAAAGCATTTATGTCCTTCCAGATCTTTATTTTTATTTTAAGTTAGTAATATTGATTTATAAAATAATCTTTGTTACTAATTCAAAATAAAAACAGTGACATACGTAATCATAATCAATAAGCCAAATGCTAAATCGACTTCTAATGATAGACTTTAAACAAAGTGTGTCACGCCTTAACATCGTAGTAATCTGACAGCAATATGTCATTAATTCGTAATGATATAAGACTTTGACTGACAGTGACACCGGCTTGTATCACACTGCTTGTACAAACATTCTTCAGGGGAAACACAGAAAGGACTTTTTTTTTGCTATTATTTGTTGTATTCCAATACATCCACTGAATTCCGAAAAGTCAAACATAGGCTCTAAAATTCTGTGTCATAAAATACGTTACTTGTTTTTTTTTAAATAAATATAAAAAATAATAATAAAAAAGGTAGATTTCTTACGGTCAGTAAGTAATAAATAAAACACATTTGAAGAATATGCAACTTGAAGAGGTAAGAACCTCCTTTGGCATACGTCAAACATGCTTCATTTAGAAATTTGTTGGTTACATTTAGGTGTGAGGCATTCTTTGTAAACGTCTAAAAACTGGCCGCCGCTTACGAAATCACGATTTACAACCCACAACTCTTATTATCTGGTATCAGACTTTAATCCATTTATCACCGCTTTTGTTTACGATGCTCGCGTATCATCGACTATTAATTACAATGCGTTCTACACTTCGAACTTTGACGTTCTCGCTGTGTGACAGAACTGAGATAAGAATTTTAATGTTGCTTGATACTGTAGGTACTACTAGTTATCATCCTCAAGGTGATAACAACTTTAACGCCCAATAAATAGGAACGAGAATTGTGCAGCAGATACGCGCATAACTCTTCAATAGAATTGGAACTCAATTGTGTATCAATTTAGAGTCGATTGTCCGATGAATGCAGGAATTCAAAGAGAGCTTAGAATTTTGATGGATGTGGTTATAATTGTTTCTGTATCGATTATGCCTT
The DNA here is from genome assembly GCA_912999785.1 of Hydriomena furcata. Lineage (NCBI taxonomy): Eukaryota > Metazoa > Arthropoda > Insecta > Lepidoptera > Geometridae > Hydriomena > Hydriomena furcata. The sequence goes on along the minus strand of OU538831.1, from coordinate 4,820,323 downwards.
TGATAAATATTTCGACTATTCCTCATCTTATTAATGACGTGGAAGCGGAAGAGATGCGATGCCATAACAACAGCGTAATGTCATAATTAATAATACAGCTGTCACGATAGTTGTCAACGTGACAGCTAACGGTACACGGGCGCTTTTCATTTACGTGTAATTAAACGTGATTTGTTATTGCGATGTTTTTCTAATGAAAATCTAGACTTGCCCTCTGCACAATGCATCTTATTAATAACATCATAAATATCTAGGACATTGTTTCTGTCTGCAGTGAGTTTATTTTCAAACCCATTTTTAGCGCTCTACATTCTTGTACGTTGTATCAAATTAATTTCAACCAATTATCACTTATTATTTCTTACTAGATTCATTATTTAAGTTATCTATCTTTTCAAACTCTGAAACTTTGACAGTTGTTTTTTTTTGTCACTTTGACAGGTATTATGTCACTACCTATTTAATAAAAATTGAAATTATCGATTTCGACTTGAAAATTTCGCAACCAGTCGTTTTGCAAGTACAAAATCAATATTGTCCCTAATTTTCACTGAAATTAACGGCATCGTATAAACCATCCAAGCAACGAACCGTACAGGAATTTAAATAGTCTGAAGACGCCTTTACCGCAATCTGCCGATACCAGAACGATGTATCTCACAATCCTGTTACGCAAATTCAAATCTAATATCAACATTAGTAGAGTTGACTTTATAATATGGATTTGGTACCGAACTTTCCAATACTGTTGCAGAAAAATCATTAGAACTTTGCGGACGTCTGTCTGAGGAAATAGTTTTAAATAAATTTGTTTGAAAGATTGCTTCTGTGATATCGCGTTTGAAATATTCTGCTATGAACTCGATTACTAGAAACACCTAATAGAATACCTAGACCTACTTATTTGAAAATATTTAAGTTAAAAAAAAACAGAGCAATTTCTAAAAAGAAGAATAAAATATTTGTTTAATTGCAATCGGTGGGAAATAAGTCAAATTATAATTATTTACGAGTATCTTATCATTTTAACCTGTTGGCTTAAAGCTCAAGAACCGTACCATAAGCTCTTAAATAGAATAATAATAAATGAAAACCCTTGCTAAGATCCTGATTGCATGAAACTTAATTTCAAATATCTTCCAATCATCTCGTTAAAATAGCCAGCCTAGTCGTGATACGAGCTACCTCACCTACTCGCACTGAAACAAGTCTAGGCACAACCTTATTGAATTTTCTATAAATAACAAAATTGCTTCCTATAATGCGTACAAGAAATGTTTAGCTTACTCCTTACTCCTTTCAAAATAGGGTTTGAAATTGTGTGACAAGTTTTGTGATTGTACAAATGCATCTAGATTGGAAACATGCTTGCAGGGGATTAAAAATTAACTTCTCGGTTAGTCTAGCTTCGTAGTGCTATGACCTTCTTGTGGACGATCTGGTTTAATAGGATTGCTATACTAGTAAATGTATTATTATGCTATGCATTTACTAGTTTTTGTTCGGTTTTTATGTGTTTTATGTTAGTAAACACGAGCAAATTTGTATTTTTGTTTGTAGTAGGTACTTAAACAAACTAAAAACCGGCCAAGTGCGAGTCGGACTCGCGCACGAAGGGTTCCGTACCATTATCTATAAAAACGGCAAAAAAAAATGTTTGTTGTATGGGAGCTCCCCTTAAATATTTATTTTATTCTGTTTTTAGTATTTGCTGTTAGAGCAGCAACAGGAATACTTAATATGTGAAAATTTCAACTGTCTAGCTATCATGGTTCATGAGATACAGCCCTGTGACAGACAGAGACGGACAGACAGACGGACAGCGAAGTCTTAGTAATAGGGTCCCGTTTTTACCCTTTGCGTACGGAACCCTAAAAATGACTGGACCAACTTTTTTACAAGAATCATAAGCTACAATATCAGCGAGTAGCATAGGCTATTTTTTTTAATTAGAGATCTTCACGATAATTACAAAAGTGTAACCTAAGTTATTATTTTTTTCCTATAATCTTCATTAGTAGGTGAGGCCGAGGTAAGTGCGTCCTAACTACGGTACCTAAATGAAAAGTTCTTACACAATTTGTAAGGTACATTATTTTGAATGGACAATTGGACATAGACTGCTTTTTATTTGGACACCACGCAGGCAAAGTCGCTCACAGAAGATATCTATAAACTGTTGCACTGAATTCTTTCCCATTTTTCTTTTGCTTGGTGTTTATTTTGTTAGACGAATGTTATCTTTAGATATGAGATATGAGTTACGCATCACCTTGTTTTTCGATGTAGATATTGTAATAATTCGATTGAGCAAAATTAAACTTTTTAACTAACTTACTAATGAGACAATCGCACAATTAGCTGCTTGTCACTATTGAAGACTTGAAGTCCAGCCTCTATCACTACATAGTATAAAGCAAAGTCGCTTTCCGCTTCCCGCGTATGTATGTATGTATGTTTGCTTATATCTTTATAATAATAAGAGGAAGGTTTATATGTATAATACATGCATAATATAGTAGAGAAACACTGATAATTTTAGAGGTTTCTAATGTGATGTCGTAAATAAACACATTTTTTTGCGCTTACATTGCAAATGCTGGCTGAACCCCACGAGATATATCAAAATAATGTACTACAGTATTGTACACCTTAAAAACGTCTACAATAAAGTCAACGATGGTATTAGAAATGTCTTACGCACAGCGAAGCGGGCACGGGTCAGCTAGTATTATATAATTGTAATCAATTTGTTATTTTTTAAAACGCCCAAAATGAAGCTCATAGTCCAAGATACATCTGTAGATATACCATTCCTCAATCAGTATTAACTATATCCTTATTCCCCATTGCGAAAACATCTGCCATTAACTTATCTCGGTGAGACAACTTTTCATCAACAATTCACTTGTCAGCAAGCATGCTCTGATCGTTCGAGAATTAATGAAGTGAACACGTCGACCCCTGTCACTGGCTCCTGTCGAACTCCTGGCTTCGAAGACGTGTCCTGACCCTCTGTCGGAATGTTTATACAATACGTGGGGTGTTTAAGGTTAGGTTTGTTGTAATTTTGCCCGAAATTTACCATGTGACTCTATGCCTACTATGACGTAAGGAATATGAAGTACAAAACGTTACCATATGCATGTTGCCTGGCCCCAGGCTACTTTAATGGAGATGTCATCGACTACGAATACAATCGAGATAGTATGTAGCGCCTCTACCATTCAGAAATGGACTTGTACAGTACAACACAATTACGTGGGTAAAACAAAGAAAACGTGAAAAAATATATTGCTCGGACTTGTTTCTGAATATTATACGAATACTTGTTATACAATAAAAGTTTACCCACGGATCTGAGAATATCTTACAAAGAGTGCTTTTCATTTTGCTTGATTTAAATGGTTATGAATATATCACTTTATCAAAAGCAATATTATCAGCAAGTAACTTAGATATATTTTATTTTCAAAAATTTGAGATTCTTACTAAAATTACAATAATGTAACCTAAAGTATCAAAAAATTACTGAAAATCTTTATTAGTACACCCTTGTGAAGTCGTGGCCGACTGCTAAGTTATCAATAAAGTAGAAGCAAAATTAGAGTTCTCAGCGAAAATTGCAATAATGTAACCTAAGGTATCAAAATTTTGACGATATTCTTTATTACACCCTTGCAAAGTGGCGGACTGCTAGTTATCATGGAAGTAGTAGCAGCAATATTGACCAGCATTTTAATATTCAAGTACAAAGCTGCGTTACTTCATAGTAGAGGCGCGGCATCCCCAACCGCAGTGGGGAAAAGGAAACAAAACCGACAGATATTAATGGATATGGAAAAAAATATACGTTTTCCTTCCCCAGCTTTTAAAGCGCAATAAACAGTTTGCAATTAAACCGCCAATAGCAGATTGATGGAATGATTGATTGGAAATTCTTTGATGTTTGCTTTTATTTGGGTACCTTGAACTTTTATGCTTCAGTTGCTATTTTGATGGTATCAAAAAACGCTCAAAAACTTACAGTGTAATTCCATTTTATTTACAATATAGCTGCAGGACCATTCGTTTTAAGGGTTCCAAACTAAAATGGTGAACCCTATAGTGCGAGGTAAAAATTTACCAAAATAAATACTAGGTATTCTTTCTTTTCTGTTTCTACGTATACTGTACGAGTACATCTACGATGATTTTATGGAACCCTCGATGCGTGAGTCAACTCGCACTTGACCGGTTTGTTTACTAATTAATATTACAAGTTGAATTCTCATTTATTAATTTGTAAACTGATGCATAAAATATTTCTATAATCATATATTACCATCATCGTCATCACAAACTTGCATCACCTTTGAAATCAGGACGAAATAGTAAAAAAGAAATGTACCTACTTCCGATATTAGTAAGTCATCCTAATAATATTATAAATGCGAGAGTTTGTGAGTTTGTATGTATGTTTGTTCCTCAATCAGGCCTAAATGACAAAACGGATTAAGTTGAAATTTGCTGTAAATGTTGATATAATGACCAAATAAATAATAGACTACTTTAAAAAATGAAAAACATTCCCAAAACGATTATAAAACTCAAAAGAGATGATTTCTGTATAGATGGCGCTTGTGTGCAACAAACCTGACATCACAGACTAAAAACATTCAGTCTTTTCTATTCGATTATTGAAATTTGACAGGACAACGTCTGTCACGGGTCGGCTAGTAAGTCATAAAGACAATTGATGTTACGAGACAACTTTGATTGATTGACTTTTATAATGATCTATCATTAAATGTGAATAAATTGTAACACAACGAGCCCTTATTCAAAACTGACAAAGTGTTACTTTAAAAATGAATAATAAAAGCGTAATTATTAATGAAATGGGCATTAACGTCGCCACCTAGAATCCCTTGGGTTATTCGGCTTAGGCTGGATTGCGTTTACATAGAATTCAGATTACCAGCGCTTGTTTACCAGCTTCTACCAGCTTTTAGTACATCACTATAGAAAATGAAAATGAAAAATAATTTATTGCCACAACTTTGATACTAGGTACACAGAAATAATTAATTTACAAGTCGAGAGTCTGTCATTTGAAGGCAAATTTTTAATCGCGGCTTCTTTGCAACCTTCAAAATGATGACCAGTTACTACAAGGGCAGACATTTTTATACTTATGGCGTTTTATAATGTCAATGTTAACAAGATGATTAAAGATAAGATGATCGAGGGCTGAGTTATCGAAACTTTACTCGACTAATAAAGACTCAACTAGATCTTTGATTACTGCAAGTCCATTGGTGGCGATTCTGTTGTGTCCACGCTTACGTGGACACAACAGAATCGCCACCAAAATTCATAAAAACCATCGATTGTTAAAATTCCTAAAAACCATCGATCTTATTTCTTTTAAGTTAAAGTTTAAAATAGCTCAAAGTGACAGTTCTAAAACATAAGAATAACAGAATAGTTTTGAATGAATGGCTTGTTCAGAAGTATTTCTTTTTTCGTTTCGAAAGAGAGCAATCGTCGACATACAGGGCCTTAAGGTGAAATTTGCTGTAGATGTAAATATAATGCCCGAATAAAAAATAGAAAAAATACTTTAACATACGAAAAACATCCCTAAAATGACAAAACACAAGGAATGATTTTCGTATAGATAAAAATATTATAAGAATCGATATAAGTCGATAGTTGTGCCATTATCTCGCGCTTATAAAACAGCAAACCTCCTTAAAGTAGCAACGTGCTGGTTATGCAGTATTACTTATTCTTTCGTCATGGGCTAGTCACATTAATCATAGTAATAATGTGTCTCACATCGGTCGTTTAAAGAGCGTCGATTTTATTAAAGTTTAAGCTGCTTTTAAACATAATAAGGAAAGCGTAATAGTTTTTAAGTCCAGACATACTTGTAGATATACATGGACAGTTGCTGAGTGTTGCTAGTTACTGGCTACAGCAACTGGGCAAGTAATATGAGTATGTTACCTATACTAATAATACTAACTAAGGACGTGTAGGCCGAGTGGGAGGTACCTCGACTTTCTATCTGAAGGTCGTGGGTTCGAATCCCGGCGTGAATCAATGGATATTTCTGTTCTAAAAATTTATATGCGCATCAAAAACACGTGCTCACAACGGTGATGGAAAACATGGTGAGGAAACCATTAGTATTCTTATAGGCGGCGATGGGCTTGCAACCTGTCACGTATGGAATGCTAACTACTGCAAAATGTGGGCATGTGCCAAATATAATGTTTGGACGTGCCTCTGACTACCCCCACTAGACATTTTTACATTCTCTCAGATCTCAAGACGCTTGGTACTTGGGGATTACAGTCGTGATCCTATTTATTTATTTTTATTTTACTAATAAAACTTTTAAAATAAAAATCTGGTGTCACACGTTCGGTCTATTATAATTTTTATATCAATGTGTAAATCTATGAATTGGGTATCTACATAGTTATATATCTACATGGTTAAAACTACAAATAATTTGAAACCAGTTTATGGTCTAAACTCCTTTTTTATGGTTTCAGTTTATGATCATTAGCAATTTTATTTCAAAGAATTACATTTTCGCTCACTATTTATTAAATCTTGAAAGTAACGTGTCTAAAAATAACAGCAATTCGAGTAAGTGGGCAGTTACTGCATGTTTTAACCTAATTTAAAGTTTATTTTAAAATACATTCCAACACATAATCGGGAGCAATATAAGAAAGAAAAAAAATCGACACAGTATTTATGCGTATTTATCTTACGAACTTTGTTAAGGCGCTCCCAGTCGACGATTGTTTTTGTTCGAAACGAAAAAATAAATACTTCTGAACAAGCCACATCTCCTATTTTATAATGTATAGTACATGTGAATAAAGATGTACCCATCTTTAATCACTTCGATAAATAATCCTACCGACCGCTGCAATGACGACAAACACACGTTGGCGCGTGGTCCGCCTTAGCTTTTCGAATAAATTAATGATATAAATTATGTATAATTACTTATTAAAAATCTATTCCAATAGAAATCTAGATCTACATATTACCTATCTTTAACAATAAATCACAAGTTGATTTTAATAGTAGGTATATAACATATTTCGATCATAAATTCTAAAACGTATCATTTTGAAATAATATCTTTATCGTGAAAAGTTTCTGCTATTATGTTTTCAGCTTAATAGAAATCTAGGTAGGAACCTGAAGTAATATACTTATAAAAATAGGAGATGTGGCTTGTTCAGAAGTATTTCTTTTTTCGTTTCGAAAAAGAGCAATCAGCGACTGGGAGCCTCTTAAACCAAACAGTATATTGCTTTACTGGTATGTATAGTATAAGACATCCAATTTACTTCCCAGGTACCAAAGACTGGGCTCTTATCAAAAACCAGTTCCTAACGAAAATCAGGCGAACCCTTAGGCTTATAGCTATGCAGAAATGCACGTGCATTGGCCACGCCCTGCCACACTGAATAATAATTAACCAATTACGGTATGACAAGACATCGCGGCCATTTTAATTGGTTCGCCATTCGCGTATCGATACAATACATCAAGATACTACCTTATCGACATGTTAAAACTGTAATATGTCTTTGGAAAACAGCAAATTCATTCTGCGACGAGAAATTAATATTCGTTAAACGATTATAAAATTGATGAGCTGTTTTAGTATATATCGGTTGTTTTTATGACAGGTGAAGAGTTTTTTAGTTACTGTTTTATCATTATGTAGGTTTATATATATAGAGTTACATCGAACTAAGGTTTTTTTTTATCGGGTCTTACTTCGTAACAGTTTTGTTGACAGCAAGATCATTGATCAGAGTGAAGTTTAACGGTCTCTTCAGTCATTTTTGAATGTAAAGATTTTTTAAGATCAAACGCAAAACACACTGCGAAACACTATCATTGTTTACAAAACATGTATTCTACAAAACCAAATAGTAGGTAGGTAGGTAAATATAAAGCACAGTTCACTCGTCAAACCGTCCAGTCAAAATATGTACAAACAGTATCAAGATCCTGTGAAGAACATGCGTCTAAATACCATTGCGTACAGTCCACCTCACATTCGGCTTTTGATTCCTATCATCTGGACATAAGGCCGCTATTTATAATCCAGATGTTAGAGTGGCGAACTGTATGCAGAATGATCCGTTTATTTAGGAATGTCATGAGCTTGTATCGAGACCACACGCTTTGTATCAAGATGACGTTTGGATCTATGGAATAATACATTGGTTGATGATTAATTATAATTGAGATCCTCGCAATATTTCAATACATTGGAAGGGTACCTACCTATCAACATGAGTCAGTTTGACTAGATACAAAACAAATTATAAACAGCTCACTGTAGAGCTAAGAACCTTATGTTCTACGGCTTTATTTATTAAATCACTAGCCGACCCGTGACAGACGTTGTCCTGTCATAATTTCTATAATCGAATAGAAAAGACTGAATATTTTTAGTCTGTGATGTCAGATTTGTTGCACACCAGCGCCATCTGTACAGAAATCATCCCTTTTGCGTTTATTTATCGTTTTGGGGATGTTTTTCATATTTTAAAGTAGTCTATTATTTATTCGGGCAGTATATCTACATCTACAGCAAATTTCAACTTAATCCGTTTTGTCGTTTAGGCCTGATCGAGGAACAAACATACATACAAACTCACAAACTTTCACATTTATAATATTATATAAGATATGTCATAGGCGTTGCTTAAAATCTCATAGAACATATCTAATAAACATTGTTTTAACTAGAAATACGGCTAATTACCACGTTTATTCTATAAAACATTGTCTGAACTAAAACGAAACCTTAATATTATAAGTAAAGATATAATCTTTATTTAAAGAAATATATCATTATATTTATTAACATCGAATACTATGTTAAAACAGAACATTAAAAAAATACACAATAACCAGTTGAGTTATCTAAAGACCGTTTCAAATAATCTATAGGTAGCTCAATTGATCCAGATCACTATCATTCGGAAGTATTCCCAAGATACTGGCGACATTGTCAGTTAGTTATTTCTACGAGTCAAAACTAAAATCTAATAAAATATAAAGCAGATCACATATTATTTACAAGTTCAGGTTCTTTTTTAGGGTACGACCCTAAAAAAGGGTAAAAACGGGACCCTATTACTAAGACTTCGCTGTCCGTCTGTCTGTCCGTCGGTCTGTCACAGAGCTGTATCTCATGAACCGTGAAAGCTAGACAGTTGAAATTTTCACAGATGATGTATTTCTGTTGCTGATATAACAACAAATACTAAAAACCGAATAAAATAAATATTTTGTGGGGCTTCCATACAACAAACATGATTTTTTTGCTGTTTTTATAGATAATGGTACTGAACCCTTCGTGCGCGAGTCCGACTTGCACTTGGCCGGTTTTTTTCTTATTTTCTTTCATCTTTCTACGACTATGAGTGGTTCAGTTGCGGAGCCAAGCCACCTATAACGTCTGCGCCTTAAAATACAAACTACAGGTATATTTGTCCATTGAAGCAAATAAACGTTTCAGACTCTGGCATCTTTATGTCTCCATCTGTCGTTGGCTGATCTTTGGCATTAACGCTGTTAATTAATAAGATTGATGCTATCAGTCGTTAATTTAAGATTAGTCTATGTAGTGACTTTTAGTAAAACATTTATTGTTTACTGTAGAGTTTAAGAAATTACACTGTAGAAATTAAGGAGATAAGTGTTTTTTTTATGGGCTGATAATACCGGATAAGACGGAAAAAGTGATAAAACTGCATTATCTTGAAAACCATCAAATTTAAAAAGAAACTGTCTATAACTGACTTAGCTAGTATGATTATCTAAAAAATTATATAAAAATAGACTGTTCAGCTATTCACAGTTTTGATTAAAAACGAAACTAGTGTTTTTGAAGAGAACTTTGGAAAATAAATCTATCGAGAAAAGTGTTTCTGTCTGTAATTTATCTAGATTATATCCTTTAGTTATATTTGTCATAAAAAACAAAACTGTATGATTTGCGGTTATTGAGAAAAAACCATTATGCATTCATCTAAAACATTTATTACTCGTCTTAACTAGAAAAGTTGGAATTTATAATGCTGGTCGTAGAAACTTGTGCTAAGAAATAAATTTTAAAAATACACATTCGACAGAAGAATGTGTTTATATTTTTTCCGATTATAAAATTCTATTGATACAAGGTTGGAACTAGAGTTATGATGACCTGGATTGAACGTCGGAGTACCTCCTACTCGTTCAACACGGCTTAATTGCCACACTTACTTGCTTTAATTGCCAATAATCTTGAACTTTTATTATATTTAGATAAATACTATTTCTAGTATTTCGACGCAGTAAAAGTTAAAGTCAGGCAATTAGGATTAGGGATAAAATGTTTCGTGGACCCCAAAATAGAGAGAAAAAAAACAGACAGTGAAGTTGTTTGAAAATTCATGGAGAACTTCATAAGTTTATGGCTATATCTGATGCTGGAGACAATAGCCAAATTTTTTTTTACTTAGTCTGTCATGTATAGTAACTTTTTATTCGTAGTATTTTATGGTTTTTAGGGTTCCGTACCCAAAGGGTAAAAACGGGACCCTATTACTAAGACTTTGCTGTCTGTCTGTCTGTCTGTCCGTCTATCTGTCACATGGCTGTATCTCGTGTATCGTGATAGCTCATCGACTACACAGCCCAAAAAGACACCGCATGCAAGGCGAACATTGACATCCAAAAGGTCAGTCTTATACGGCCGATAAAAAAAACCGCGCGTCAAACCTGCAGTAGTACCGACCACTTCCTTGACCCGTGCACATCTCGTCTGTTTATGCTATTTTTTTTTTTTTTTTATTTGCTATTCGCATTTATCATATTATCGCTTTAGAATTAGTTCGCGTTCGCGTTCGCGTTCGCGTTCCCGTTCCCGTTCCCGATCCCGATCCCGATCCCGATCCCGTTCCCGTTCCCGTACTATCAAACCTAATAAAGCTCAAATGGACTCTACGTTTTTTTAACTTTTGTATGGGAAAAAGAAAAGGGCTGTTTTTAGGTTTTCCCGGCAATTATTCGATTTTTTTTCACCTTTTAAACCTTCATAGACCTCCACGAATATTTAAAGACCAAGATAAAATAAATCCGTTCAGCCGTTCTCGAGTTTTAGCGAGACTAACGAACAGCAATTGATATTTATACATTCACCATTTTAAACACGTGTTTAAAATGGTGAAGGAAAACATCGCATCGTGAGGAAACCAGTACCTAGTAAGTATTTTTATAAGCGCCGATGGGCTTGCAACCTGTCACGTATGGACTGCTAACTACTGCAAAATGTGGGTATGTGCCAAATATAATATTTGGACGTGCCTCTGACTGCTATCGACAACTCATGTCAACACTTCCCATCCCTAGTGAATCACGTCATTTTGAAATTAGAATGCTTTTTCCGGCTCCCCCCCGTACCTCATACCTCACTGACTTGACAGAGTTGTTTGTTTGAAGAAATGAAGCCATTAGGCGTCTATTAGGCTATGTAGTCGATGTGATAGCTAGACAGTTGAAATTTTCTCAGATTATGTAGGTATTTATGTTGCTGCTATAACAACATAGATGATGGTACGGAACCCTTCGTGCGCGAGTTCTACTCGCACTTGGCCGGTTTTATTTATATTATGAAGTTCTTTCAAAAATGCGTTTTAAATAATAAACTTTGGACAACATGTGCACGTTACACAATTATTCAAATGTTAATGCCCAAACCGTCACATATAATGAAACTAAGACGGTAACATTATATTAATTGAGAGCCATCAAAATATCATCTAACTTTGAAATTTAATTTAATATTGTCGTAACATTCTACCACTATACTGGTACCACTGTCCACATATTAGAACAGAGACGCGCCTGCGTAATGCTCGCTGTCACTGTTTGACAGGAGTCACTGTTTTTCTCCGAGTTTTACATTGAACTTAATAGCTTTGACATAAAGTTTATTCTGGATTGTGAGTCACACTAAACTCTATGGACATTTATTTTTTATTAATTTCACAAAAAGTTTTTAAATCTTTATTCTTTCTTTCGTTTTTTATTCTTTCTTCTTTTTTAATCTATAGGCTAAATCTAAAAAGTTTGAAACGAAGTAAAAATATATTAAAAACAATGAGTCTAAAAAAAATCTTAGTAATTGTTGTGTGAAAGCAATAGCTAATCTTACAAACTATGTACATATTTAATCAGCGCCGACGTCAACGTAATCCGCTAAGTTTAGGATTAATACCAAAGAAAAACAGTTCAAAGCACAAACAATCTCTTTCCCGCGCAGCTCATCAGTCGACTAACAAATTAGTCGATGTCACTACAATAATATACAATAAAGAGTGTACAGAGGCGCGCAGGCGCAGCCCGTCGCATAAATCCCTCAACAGGCGAGAGTAATGTTTTGTATGGAGATTTCTTTCGACATTACGCGTGTAGTGGCCTTTATCTAGTCTTAGATTAATGTTTGAAATTGATAAACGCTGCTTCTTTTTATAATCACCTCCGTTTTTTCTCGGATCTTTGAACCAACTTTCTAATGTCGATTTGAACAATATAGCTAGCATAGCCAAATTACTGGATACTATGATATCATGGTCTATTTCTGGACTATTAGCGTAGGTACATCCTATTGCTACGAGGTCTTTATACTCCGAACATTCGCGTCATCATTGTTTGTACCAACAATAGCGTTCAGATACTAATGTTTCATTATTAACATCTATTGTTTGTTTGATGCCAATGTGATTCTTTAGTTTTTACTCTCAGTTGCAACACCGCAAGTGGTCTTTCTTATCAAAACTCGGTTTGTAACAAAAGTTACCTCCCAGAGTCGCATAAATCACATTTTGTGCGAAAACTAACAAATGTTGCAAAATGGTGCAAGGTCAAAATTTGTTTAGTTTTTTTTCAATGCCGCCATTACGCAGTCAAAGAAAGTTGAAAAGGCTTTCTTTGGCGAAATGTCACAGTAATTAATCTACTAATGCGCTTTGGGAGAATGTCTATTATACTTTTACTTTCTGGAGCGTATGATTGTTTTAGAATATATTTTTTTGAGAATTTGCATCGGTAGACCCTCCGCTGGCAGGTAGTAGTGCTAGTAATCGGTCGATTTGTCTTATTGTCTGAGATGTCGTGTGTTTGTACCCAGACCGCGCTGTGCCCGAGATAAAAGCAATAAATTAACTAAAACGGAAGGTGTTTGTAGAGCTCGCATCTAGAGGTGTGGCCAGCAACATTACGAGGCGAAACAAGAAAAACCTAATTCAAATTTACGACGACCAATAAATCGAACATTAAAAAACTATTAATGATAAACTATTGCCAAACTCCAAAGTTAAGTTATAAATTAAAGGCGATCCAAAGACTGGTTCGACCAGATTTATTGTGAAATTAATATTCAATTAGCTTTCCGCACATGATGGCTTTGCGTTGGGCGGGCGTTATTAAATTTAATTTATGGCATCATTTACTGGGCGATATTTTTTAAATTATTGCTGGTCTCACGGCGTCCGCGGTAATTGTTAAACGATCAATTTTAGGAAGCGATCGTAACGGGGCATCACTACTTTTTATCTTATTTGACCAAACATTCGAAATCCTGTTACATACTCATGCTTTGGTTGAGCACTATTATTTATTTCGATCTCTTCGTTTAGATCTGTTTTTCTTATTCTTAAATAGATTTAGCATCACTCAACGACTCTCCATAGGTTCCTATCTACTAACACCCAGTCTTGTAACAATAGGACTTTATATTTCATCACCAATTTAAATTTTATAAAGCCTGGCTACATTTTGAATGCCAAAATGATATCCACATCCGATTTTTCAATGCAAATTATCGCGCACCTTGGTCATTTGCAAGAAATAGTGACCTCAATAACATTATCGATAAATCCAGCAAGATAAATACTTGCGCAAAGAGAAAAGACACTTTTTGCTCACGTCCATAATTATGACTAATGTTCGCTCACCAGGACACGAGACGATAAATCACAAATAATCATACATACCATTTACCATACCAAGGTTTACTTACTTCCTTAAGGCATAGCTGGGGATACCGGTTTGGCTGCTACTATACCAAGATAGATTGACCATCAGTCTTCGAGATAACTAAGTGATCTGAGTTTAAACTACAAACACGTAAACAACAGTGTATTAATGCAAAATGCATATTAATATTGACAAATGATCTGAACCGATTAATAATATAGAGTATCGATAAATTGCTGTTTAATTCAACAATATTTTGTAGTTGTTACATCAATTTGCTCCTTTTATTATTTGAGTCTGCTACCGATAATGTTACTTATTCAATTGATAAAATCTGTGATGATTGAGCATCAAACTTGTTAATATACTCGTAAAATACATACTTACGTTTGATACAAAACTTTGCCCGTATCTTTTTCTTGTGAAAAGTGTTGTGTAGGCACTTAGCTTTTTTCGAAACGTTCGGTAACTTATCATTGAACAATTTTCTTGATACTATCCAGAGCTGCGGCTTATTTTGATATCATAGAATTGATTTGTCCGTTTGAATTTCATTCAACAGGTATAAAGTTCATTAAAGCCCACCAGAAATTATCAACAGCGCCGACTGCGTTGTGCAAAGATTAATTAGATGTTATGTAAATGTGTTCGAGATATTAGTGTCCTTAATATTTCCACGTCGTGATTCCAGCTCAAACGTGAGATATCCACTCTTAATGCGGCTGATTCGTGCACAATCCAAGGTAATCATCTGATCCACTTACACGCTCCAGGCTTCGGCGCAGTCTGTATCTTTGCTTTGGATAGCGTTTGACTTCCATCTTGAGAGATAGGTGTTCTTGATACGTGTAAACCCTTACTTGAAATATATTACACAGCTTTTTAGAACTATTATATTTTCTTGAATTTTTAAATTCCGGACTCCAAAACTGAGCTAGTTTTTGACGTAGAACGTATACAAATTACGTATCCAGACTACAAAACTGAGCTAGTTTCGTAAGCGTGACGAAATGGTGATACCTTTGCATAGTGGTATGCTAGTAAAATTAGTTTATTTCACGCATGATAGAGTCGCTGTACAAATCTCATACAAACTTTGTTGATAGCGATATGAATACTTTTTCGATAGTCTTTCCTGCTAGTTAGTGATTGATATATCCTCTCATACGTTACCTAACAAATCTATTTGTAATTTTTCAATATTTATAGCATATTAACTAATACCCACTGGATGTTAAAGTTAATAATTGTAAGGCAACGAGCCAAATAATAACCACCGCCGACGAGGAGCCAGGGACATTTGGAGTAACATAACACGATCTTGCGAACCAGTTGATGACATAATTTGAAACATGCGTGCGTAGTCTTCAGCACAATAATTCATTTGGAACGCTACCACTCGACCCACGTCGTGCTGTCTTCAGTGAATAGACTATTAAATAAGCAAAGCATAGTTGTCTCAGAGTTGCCTACATTATATCTAATTATATTGTAAGCATTTCTGAGACAACTACATAGGCCATAAATCGTAAAGGTATTGAATCACTGTCTTAGATGGCCCTCTTGCATTTGAGGTGTATTATTAGTGTGAAATACCTGAGCAGGATATTATGTACTTTATGGTTGGTCCAGATGATGTAACCATTCTTCGGAAGTCTCACTATGCTTTATAAAACTGTAAATATATAGACAATACATGTATTTGAAAACAGAGCAACGAAATAGTATTGTTTTAATCCTTATTGTTTTTAGTATCAATGAAATGTTTTCTTTTTGAAAAACAATCTATATAAATTAAATACTATCACGACTGTTATTCCTAAGTACGATAAATATCCTCTCAAGATACCCAGTCGTTAAGATCATTAATTGCCTATATCTAAATGGGACAGTCAGAGGTACGTCCAAAAATACTTTTTTAATTAGTAAGCATTCCATACGTTACAGATTGCAATTTTAAGAATACTAACTGGCTTCCTTCATCATTACAAGTATTAAATACGCATAATATATTTTTCGATTAGAGAAACTCATTGATGCTCATTGTTCGAACCCACGAACTTCAGATTAAAAGTCAAGCTCCCTCTAGCTCAAGGCTTTTCCACAACATTCAATAACTGTATATATATTAAACTGTTCTTGCGACCAAGACACATCGCATTTATAACAGAAGATACAGTAGTATCCGCTTAAGGAAAGCTTTGATAGGCAAGAGACACTACAAATTAGTTGCCATTTATACCCTCTTCTATTTACGACCACCTTAGTGATTAACATAATTTATAGTAACTGTAGATTTTATGTCGTGTTGGCCTAGTGGCCTTGGGAGCCTTGGCTTTCTAGTGTGAGTTTGAATCCCTGGGAAAATGTACATTGCCATGTTTTATTTAAAATTTGTTTTAAAGCCACGATAACTTTATTTCTGTTTATAATGCTTATTAACATGTGCAGAACGGTGAAGGATATTTTTGAAAATACGTACTGCATAATATTGGTATGAGAGAAATTCTGTATTTAGATGTGTTTGACTATCCCCTTTAGACATCTTCAAAGATCTGAGCACCTAGAGAACTGAACTGATATTTACCGTGCTTGGTAATTGCAAAAGTGAACCCATATTTTTTTTATTGTGCATTTTATAGTAGACCCTTACACAGTTCTTACTAAACTTTATTTTATTAGAGTCATTTATTACATCTTGTTTTTTTAAGTTGTGACAAAAAAACCTGCCTATATACTTGTAGTTTTATCATACTATGATGCCCTGTTGTCACATACCAGACACTACGTGTACTTACCATCGTACCATAACACCCATAACAAATATTTGTAGATCTGCCAAACAAATATGCAGTTTTGTTACTAAGGTACGAAAATGATGAAGTTATGTCCAAACTTACAATACAATGGACAAACAGAAATATTAATGTCGTCAATGATGGACAGTATCAGGAAACGATGTCATGCCTTATTTAAATTCATGCCACCTTGCAACATTCAATCAATCTTCAGTGAAATATATGAAGACATACAAATTTATTCTTTTTTTTCATACTTTATCAGTCGACGCTCGCTGGTATTATACAATACTAATAAGAAATTTTTCAATCTATTTTTGGGGTTCCGTACCCAAAGGGTAAAAACGGGACCCTATTACTAAGACTGCGTCTGTCTGTCTGTCTGTCTGTCCGTCGGTCTGTCACAAGGCAGTATCTCATGAACCGTGATAGCTAGACAGTTGAAATTTTCACAGATGATGTAAGTCTGTTGTCGCTATAACAACAAATACTAAAAACAAAATAAAATAAATATATAAGGGAGGCTCTAATACAACAAACGTTTTTTTTCCTATCTTCATGCAATCTCTTTGAAGATGTGTAAAGGGATTAGTCAGAGGCACGTCTAAATATTACACTAGCATTTCATACGTGACAAGTTGCAAGCCTGTCGCCGCTCTGAAGACTACTAATTGAAAACCCTCATTACACAACTTCAAGGATCTCAGCGCCTCTCAGAGAATCACGTATGGAATGCTAATGACTGCGAAATGTGTAACATGTAATATTTAGACGTGCCTCTGATTACCCTCAAACAGATCAACAATACCTTATTATGTTAGTCGTATGGTTGAGAATTGCTCGTCTTCTAAATTTTAATCAGTTTTATGGACTTTCAACTCTTTATTCACAAACATAGACTACGATGTCATTGCAAGCGGTTTTTCTATGATACTCAAATATGTATTAGCAATTTTAACATACACCCAGTTTCCTGATGTGTTTTATCTTGAAAAATTATATTGACCTGTTTGCTGATGCACCGACTGGTTAAGACAGAGTTTTCTTGATATCAATCACCGCTATTTGGCGGCAAAGAAATTCCCTATTTTTTTTTTATTTTATATTATTATCTTTTAAATGCTACTAATATTATAATATTCACGCAGAAACGAAGTAACGGATCGATATGATTATTTGCATAGAGATAGTTCATGGACCGGAGAGAGACAGGTTAACAATTTATCCAGGTACCATGCATACGAAGCCGCGGCCAGAAGCAAGTATATTAATAATAAACGTAGAATTCAAGAGTTAAAATATTATTTTATAATAAATTTGCTATAAATAAATAATAAATCTGCTATAAATTTATAAAACATCAGCTACTTGTAAATATTTAGAGCGTGCTATGACTACAAGCCGTGTTGGCCGAGTGGGAGGTACCTCGACTTTCAATCTGAAGGTCCGTGGGTTCGAATCCCGGCGTGCATCAATAGATTTTTCTGTTCGAAAAATGTAATGCGCATCAAAACACGTGCTTGATATGGTGAAGGAAAACATCGTGAGGAAACCAGTTAGTATTCTTGTTAGTAACCTGTCACGTATGGAATGCTAACTACTGCAAAAGGTGGGCATGTGCCTCTGACTACACTCTAGATCATATTCAAAAGATCTAAGCGCCTGGAGATCTGAGAGTATGTTTACCGTACTTGGGGATTACAGTTTTATTCCTATTTATTTATTTTTTTATTTATTCTACCGCTTTTTTTAAATACTTGACTTTACGAATAGTAATAGGTAGACGTTATTCATTCCCTGGCCGTACGTGATTATATCAACCGATTTTATTATCTGAAGATCTGAAATATTTATATTTTGATTCCTACGAAATGTCTGAAGTTATGGTAATGTGTGAACATTAACATATTCAGGTGTCTTAAACTTTTCACTGTCAAATAGTATTTCGTTTTATGCCGCAATTGCACTAAAGGACTATGTCCCGCGACTTTGTCGCCTGACATGATTTTACGTGGCGTATGACGTTCCGCGGGACATCGCAGGCGACCACGGCTCGATTGACGCTATCTACGTGTCCCTCGACAGTCTACCGACACGAGTTTTAAGTGTCGGGCGATGTCGCGGAGGACATGTCCCGCGAGATGTCCCCAGTGCAAATGTGGTTATTCTTTTTCTCTTCTATCAAAGTGCAAGCTTGAAAACCCCTATATATTTTCTTTAACGACCCTAACAAGTAGGCAAGTGTCCAGCTGTGACATAGTTGCAAGTTTGATCTCCGTGGTGTTACAAAAGTTTGCATGATCTACAAATATTTGTTCCGGGTATAGGTGTTGTGGTACCATGGTACTAAGTGGTTCCTTATATCCACAATTCCACAACACAGAAATCCTTGTGTAGGGTCAAACTATATAACAAGGTATATATTTATTTAAGTATATTATAGGTAGGTATATTTCCAATTTAGTTACATGCGTAACATCTTAACGGTTTTTATGGTTCCGTACCTAAATGGTAAAAACGGGACCCTATTACTAAAACATCGCTGTCCATCTGTCTTTCCGTCTGTCCGTCTATCTGTCACAGGGCTGTATCTCATGAACCTTGATACTAGACAGTTGAAATTTTCACAGATTATGTATTTCTATTGTAATAAAATAAATATAAGTAGGGCTCCCATAGAACAAACGTGTTTTTTTGCCGTTTTTTTATAGATAATGGCACGTAACCCTTCGTACGCGAGTCCGACTCGCACTTGGCCGGTTTTATTATGATTTTTTTAATGTACATTATAATAAGTATAAAATTCAATTAATTCATGCCCCAGCGGGGTCTATGTTGTGGAAAATTATAATAACATCACAAATAATAAATGAATATGAATATAATTAAATAACACGTCTTTGCGTAGGCAAAGCTAAACTATCACCTTTATAATTTAGTAAAATTTATATTTATTGCCTAAACGAATAATAACGCAAACAGCTTCACATAAATAACATTTTAAACAGACTGATTAATAATGCGAAGAAATGTTTATCGGTAGCGTTATATAATTAGACTAGCAGTCCGCCCCGGCGTCGCACGGATGTAATAATGATATTAAGGGTATTTTTTTTACATCTTGGGTTACATTATCAAAGTTTTCATACGGATTCCTAATAGTTAGACATATAGGTATCACAGATTTTTTTGTAGATATTGATGTCCTCTTTAAAACTGTAGTACATCACTTTGCTCTATTGTCAGTAATTTCCGCAGCCTACGCGATATAAAGATTTTTTATCACACGTTGGGTTACGTTATCGAAGTTTTCATACGGATCCCTAATAGTTAGACATAAATGGTAACACAGACTTTTTTGTAGTTATTGATGTTTTCTTTAAAACTGTAGTACATTACTTTGCTCTATTTTCAACAATTTCCGCAGCGTACGCGATATAAGGATTTTTTTTCACATGTTGGGTATATCGAAGTTTTTATACTCTAACGTTTTTGAAAATATTCTATAGCCTATATTCATCAGGGATAATGTAGAATTCTAATGGTAAATGAATTTTTCAAATCGGTCTAGTAGTTTCGGTGCATATTCGATGCAAACAAACAGACAAACAATCAGTCAAATCTTTCCTCTTTATAATATTAGTATAGACTAGTGGAAACCATCGCGACTACGTTCACGCTAAGTTTTTTTTTGACTTCAATCCCCGTTGCACCCCCTTAGGCGCTGAATTTCGGAAAATCCTTTCTAAGTGCACCCCTACACACCAAAAGGAATACGCCCTCAAAATTTCAAGTTTCTACTACTGTGCGATGATAGATCAGTCAGCCAGTATCGCAAGAGTTTTATTTATATATATAGAAAATTAACGACTTTTGATTCTAAAACCTTGATTCGACTTTCATTTTAATGGGAGTTTATGTGGCTACCTAATTATTTCAAGTTTTATTTACTTAGATTATTGATAAGCTTGATACGGGTCACATCTATAGAAGGGACCCAGAATTAAGTAATATATTTACTGTAATGTTACATGGTTGGAAGAATTTCAGGTATTTTTGTGTAGAGACCTACGTATTTTAAAATATTTAAGAACTTTCACTTGTTTTTTTTTTTTTAATATTATTAGGTATACTAATATTATAAGTGCGAAAGTAACTATGTCTGACTGTCTGTCAGTAACGTTATCACGGCCAAAAAGCTGGTCCTATTGATATATAATTCAAAGTCTTAAGAAGAACATAGGCTACTTTTTGCCTAAAAAAATCTTTTGATTTGCAGAAATTTTAATGCTTTACGATATAAAGTCTTCAAAAATTTATTTCCTGAATCTACGCGGACGAAGTAGCGGATAAAAGCTAGTAAATTATATCTTTGATGTGGATAAAATTATGAATTGAGGTACAAGATCATAAAAAAACAACATTAGCGATGATGTAACAAAAAATATTTTTCACAGATATTTTATACTCAAAGGTAAAAGTTTATGCTACAAATAAAAAATATATGAGACACTTTTATAGCTTATGTTCTGTTTTCATCTTGATGTCATTAGCCATGTATTCTTTGAAGTTTTATCGCAAAACATTTTTGTTCTAGCTCATCTAAGTGTATACTGGATTAATCATCTTGTTGATGAATAGATTTAAGCGATTATCACAAGAATAATTCTTCATCCGAAAGTTTGTGAGAATGTTTGTATATATGTGGCTCAAGCCAATCACGCCCAAACTACCTAACGGATTTAATAAACTTGGAATTATACAAATATCTATGCTTCGGCTATCTATATTCATGATTATATAGTGTTCGTCATAGGTACCTATCATGTATGGAATGCCAAATATACCTAATAGTTAGACGTTCCTCTAGCTATCCCCTTCAAACAATTTCAAGGAAATAAGCGCCTGGAGGATTTGATTAAGGATTTGAAAGTAAGCCTACCGGACTTGGGGATTACAATCGTGGTGCTATTTTTATTTTTATATTTATTTCACCTTCTCCATAACCTTACTACATGGTAAATCATAAATCAAGATTCCGTCTAACGTTCATATTTTTATAGAAATAGGTACTATGTTAATTTATGTAGTGTGTTCGACGATAAAAATAAAACATAATAAATTTAAGCTAATTTATACCGGCCCATGTATTCAGAAGATTTCGGCAATGGGAGATACCTGCCTACATACTTCATATATATTGTTTGTATTTATAAAACTTTAAGAAACAGCTACATAAATAAGCATTTTATTGAGAGCAAATTTTTTTTTTAACTGTGTCTTCATTACATTTACAAAAGCTGTATTTTAATTTAACAGTTTTGGTATACAACTTAAGGGTTATACTTATCCATATTAATAAAGACAGACAACCTATCGGTAAAACTTTTTTAAATATATTTATGATTCAAAAATGGCTTTTAAAGACTACATTTTTTGTTTCGGCTCCTAATGCAAATGTATAATAGATATTTTTTCCACAATTTGGTATATACCTACCTAGTCATAGTACCTTCTACAATTAAAGACAGGTTTATCTTAATGTTTGATAGTTTCTTATATAATGTGAAATAGTGTGGCCACAATTTTGTTATTGTCATAGTCATAGTATTATTTTTAAATTGACAAATTTAGTTTTAGACATCGAAAATTTAGTTTTTTTTAAGTTTTGAAAGTGAAACAGTAATGTTTTTATATTTTTTAGCTAATACGTTTTTATCCCACATTTTTTTAACATTGTCACCAATTTTATCTTATCCGGTAAACTCTTTTCATACAAAAACCGAAAAACTTGTATCACCTCACGGCGCAGCCTATTTTAGATTTCAAATTTTCGAACTCTCATACATACATAATGCGATGCTTCTCGTTTTAAATTCGACCATGCAATATGTCTAGACTGCTGAATATAAATGGATGGTGACCTAGAATAGCCTATTTTTGATGGGAGAGGTCTTTTTGTAGTTACGGAAGTGTTCGAAAAATCTAGAATGTCGTAATTATTGATTTAGAGCTCAAGAACTAAAAAAATGCTTATGGAAATGAATCTTATATTTCGTTTAGTTTAAATGTTAATATATACCTACCTGGTGTTGGCCGAGTGAAGATACCTTGACTTTCAATCCGACGGTCGTGGGTTCAAATCCTGGCCGTGCATCAACGGATTATTGCAGTCAGAAAATGTATCAAATAAAAACTTGTTGAATTTGACTTGATTGCAATTTTTATATTATTTTGGTGAACTGCACTTCCTTTTTTTCTTTCAATAACAATTAGGCACTTCATTATATTCAGGTGCCTACATCAAGCTTATAATTTAGTAGGCGCATTAAAATTAATCTTGATAAACGTTTAACAATCTAAGCGGTTCAGCTATTCATATTGAAATTCAAATTGTACCGTATTGTATCCATTCGTTTCAACTCTGTACAAGGATTATGTTAAAATAATACTGTCTGTCCGTTGTTTGGGCATCAAGCTGTCACTAACATTTCAATCTCGTAGGGTTTTTGCTGTGGCTACTTGTCGACTTTTAACTCGTACTTTATCGAATATTTATATTTTTTAAACATCT
The DNA here is from genome assembly GCA_912999785.1 of Hydriomena furcata. NCBI lineage: Eukaryota > Metazoa > Arthropoda > Insecta > Lepidoptera > Geometridae > Hydriomena > Hydriomena furcata. The sequence continues at coordinate 4,796,890 of OU538831.1, read as the reverse complement.
TTATTGACGCGGGTATTGACAACTGACGGTTCAACAGAAAATGTGGCTGTGGTGAATTAATATCCACCTTTTGTAACGTCAATTGCATGAAAACGCAATGACAATGTCCCATCGGTATGATATACAGCTCTCATCACTTCAGTTCGGGTCAGCAATAACGGCGAGTCCAGCTCATTAGTGGTATGAGCTGCTTAAAGAAATGTTACAAATGGTACAGTTTAATTTGGTAGACACACACGAGACGGGCGCGTATCTATCACAAGAGCTTTGGCGGGCGTCCAAGCCGACCAAGCGGTGGGCCGTACCGTCGACAAGCCGTGACAGGTGCGGCATTCAACCCATGACTCGAGAGATGCCGTACCATCACGGCACTCCCTCCTTTGATATTGATGTACGGTCATACGCTTCAGACTTTTATGTTTATACAACCGTCTCCGGTCATACCGCAGCGCACTAAAACAACAACAATTTAACCGAATCATTGCAACTCGCAAACACAAATGACTCGCAAAGTTTATCTTGGCCCCACCGTGCGCTGGTACAGGAACAAGCACGTGCCAAAACAATCATTAGAAAAGGTGTTCGTAGTCTAGATACAAGATATAAATTAGAAAAATGTGACAGCTCAGGGAAATAAATTCAAATTAATTACACAATAGTGTTTGTATTTCTGAATAGATTCTTGCGGAGAGCCACAAGCTGTACATCACAACCGAGCAAGCGTGGCAAGGCACGAAGCTGATCGAGCCAACTATTCATTGGCGCTCAAACGAACATTCAGTTCTAAATATTAACGTGCCTCGCGTTTTGTGACCAGAATAATACTTAACCAACTTATGCAATGAATGTGTATCGCGTTTTGCTTTTGACACGCTAGTCACGAATATTTTTACTTTTTCAGGTACAGTGAATGCGAATGGCGAGACGAAGCGTCAGAGGACGTCTTACACGCGGTACCAGACGCTCGAGCTGGAGAAGGAGTTTCACTTCAACCGGTACTTGACACGGAGACGGAGAATTGAGATAGCGCACGCGCTGTGCCTCACCGAGAGGCAGATCAAGATCTGGTTCCAGAATCGACGCATGAAGTGGAAGAAGGAGCATAAGATGGCATCGATGAACATCGTGCCTTACCACATGAACCCGTACGGCCACCCTTACCAGTTCGACCTTCACCCGAGCCAGTTTGCGCATCTGTCCGCATAGGATCAGTGGAATTTTTCGAACAGCGGATAACTGATTTATTGATGTAGATAGTCGTCCGTTCCGCGGGGTTGCGTGTACCATCTTCGTCCTGGGTGATTCTGTGATGGGGGGTGTTACAGCAACCAGACTAGTCAGTTATTCGCTGCTTGAAAAATTTGGAAAACGAATTTTGAATAGTTTAATTTCGTTGTTTGTTGTTATAGTGACGTTATGACGTTCAAGACTAAAGTGTTTGTTCGACACGGTGTTGTGTGGTTTGGTGACTGATAAAAAGCACGTGAAATTGTGAAAAGTATTAAAATAACCGTAACCTAGTTCGATAATTATAGTCCACTTTATTGAAGCAATGAAGATTTCATTGATAGAGAACGGAGTGGTGTTAAAATTTTATGTAGAGACAAAAATTGTACCTAGTCATAAGCTGTAATTCGTTTTGATTTGCATTCTTTAATTTCTTAATGAAAGAGAACTTGCTGCTGTAATGTAACAGTAAATGAATTGTATAATATCTATCAAAATTACGAATACAACATTGAATAAATGTACATGAATTTGAGTAAACTTTAAAGTAGTAACTGAAATAACAAATTCGGAATTGTACAGGGATAGTTTAAATTATGGAAAAATCTGAGGCAACATTCAATTACACAACAAGCAATGTTCTTCTTGGATCCTACAATTCATACATCATTGGTATAGATTATTGATTACTGGAAAATGTTGATTCATAATATCTTATTTAGATGCTGCTTGTAATGAGCTGTGAACTATTTAGATGATAATAAGCTCAGTAATTATATGAAATGTGAATAGGTAGAGCTTTTTTCCTTTGAATGTAAATAATTTTATTGTCTTAGGATTATAATAAAAAATAATATATTTCAGTAAACTTCCCCAAGAACTGTTTTATGTTCCTGTCCTTAGTTTGTAAATAACGTAGATATTAAATAAGTAGATGCAGTCTAAGATTAGTTGATACTAGTTATCTCTTAATACTTAATCGATAGGGTTTTTAATGTTTCCACAAAAGATACCATAAAAATATTTCTTGTGACTTCTTCTGTCTATTTATAAAGTCTTTATGTCGTATTTGTAAATGTACTTAAAAGTTAAGGATTATTATTTTAATTCTTTTAAAATACGTTCATCTCAAAATTTCACAATATTTCATTTACTTGCATGATGACGACATTTAATAAGTATAATTTTGTTTGTTGTCACATTTTTATGTTTGTCGTGGTCAACTGTGATATTTTGTTAAATTGTATTCTTAAGTGGAAAAATACGATCAGATTTTTGGTATATTAGCCTTCATTTATTATTATGGTTTGTTGATGAATTCTCCGTCTCGTTCATTTGTTGTTTTATTTATTGTTTGTAAATATTAGGTACTACTTTAAGATTAAAAAATTTAAACGTTCTTACTTTAATCAACATCTCATGTTTTAATTGTAATTCTGTGCAATAGAATTTGTTTCAAATTTCGTATCTCTGTAAAATATTTTCTGTAAATTTTAAGTTACGTTATTTCTTTTCTAATACCTACGATAATGTTAATCGTTCATTCCAATTTAAATGAGGTTTCTAGAAGTATGCTACTTGGTCATTTAAATTATTGTAATGTATTAATAAAGTGTAATAAATTTGAAAATTGGTGAGGATGATAAAATAAATTATGATGATATAAAATGTGTTTTATTATTATCATCTTCTGGTGCCAGAAAATAGACATAAAATACGGACGTGAAAAGCATAATGTAAGCATAATGCTTTACACTGTGTAAAGTATATTTTATAATATTAGCTCACATAATAATTAGGTAATATATTCCAAGATAAGTCACTTGCATAAAATGGTTTAAATATGAAGGCACAGGTAACCTAAAAAAACTGATAAACAGACAACTCTATTGTTACCACAAACTGAGAGTAGAGTGTTAGGTTAAAAAATTGGCATAGCTTTGATAAAAAAAATCGTTTTTCGTAATGTGATTTGGAAACGTCACCCGTTAACTTAGTCAAAATAAATGTATGTTGAACAATATGAAACTTGCATGAATCAAGCGATATAAAATAACAAAATGACTAGTTTTAGGACTGTTACTCTAAATTTTAAGTCAATTTAGGCTTTATCGTGAAGAGATTAAGAACTTTGATATTTTACTAAATTATAGAGAGTTTGCCGAAACAACAAAACTACCACCAATATCATCTACCAACTTCAGATTGTTGGCGTATCATCTAAGCAAAACTCTTGCATTACTGACTGATTTAATATCGGACAGCCTGAACCACTGATCCTAGAGGCTTGAGATTTGGAAGGCGTACTCCCTATGATATGTAGGAGAGTACTTAGAAAAGAATTTCCTAATTTCAACCACTAAGAGGGTGTAACGGGGGTCTGTTTGACCCCCTTAAAATATCTTCACCTGAACGAAGTCGCGTAAGTTTCCACTACATTCTAGTTAATTTATATATTCTAGTGACTAAAACATATAAATTGAAATATTCCACCGAAATCAGCGATTATTTCGGCCAAAGAAAAGTTATCGAATGTAGGTAGCGCCATCGAGACGCCTCTATTTGATGGCAGTATTGAGAGATGATTAATGAAAGTATGACATGGCAGCCGAAGCCGGGGCGCCACCACGTGCTGGCAACAAAGGAGTGTCGAAAAATGTGGAGCCAGCTTTAGTTTGTAGGTCGCGAATGCGTAACTGGACCTATAAATCATTCGGTATGCAATGTTTTGGACATTTGAAGGTTCTATATCAACTCTGCTTTAGTCTATGGCTTCTGATGTTATACCTTCGTAATCTATCAAAATTTCTGTTTATTTTTCTTTTAAGACTTAGACGGGCTTGCACAAAAATCGCTAAGTGTTTAGTAGTAAATTTTATTTAAATTTGAGGTATTTGTAGGTATGTAGGTATACTTTTAGGAATTGTTATGCAAGCTACCTTTAGAAGATGTTAGATAACAGTCAAAAAAAATGAATCAGTCAAAATGTAATAGTAGTAATCCGTCTCAAAATGTCAGAGCGAAAATTGCAATTGCTAATTGTTAGTTTTGCATTAGATGAGGATTTTCTATACCTAGAGGTATCTAAATTTAATTTAGTAGGTAATGCTAACTATTTCAATATTTGGGCATGTTTCAAATATTATTTGGACGTGTCTCTGTTCAACCCATCGGACATCTATAAGGATCTGAGCGCCTGGATCTGTCTATCGTACTTGGGGATTACAGTGATCGCATTTCATTTATTTTTTTCTGTACCTACTCAAAGTTATGAAGCGAGCATAGAATAAATAAATAGGATCACGATAGAGATAATTCTCAGATTATAATTCTGCGTTGATGTCAGATCTCAAGACGCTCATCAAAACATAATGTTTGGATGTGCCTCTGACTACCTATATCAAAGAATATCTCTACCGTACTTGGACATACTATCGTGATTCTTTATTTATTTATTAAAATGAGCATCTGGAACTCAGCATCTGAGAACTAAAAATGTTTTTAAAAGTTCCCAAGTAATATCTGATACATCCCGGCAGCACAATGACTAATATTATTAATGTTGGCCTGTCCAGCGATTGTGGACATCGGATCGTACCTTACATTAAGGTGTGTTCAATGTAACGAATCATTTTTCATAACACGCACTTTGCGAAGCATGATGCGCTTGACGGGTGATAAGATTCGGTTTTGAACTGGTAGGAATGTAGTTTTAGGTACTTAGGTACAATTTCTAACCAATCTTTTCAAAACATAGCTAAGTACTTGAGAATGTTTTTATTTAGTTTGCCATCAGGCAAAAGATAGTTTTTTAGTGATCAATTTCTTAACAAAGTTATTACTCAATTTGAATACCTACTTACAAAACGCAGTAAATGATACCTACCTTTCTACATCAGTAAAATTATTTCGTTTTCATACCTTAAAACTGACTTCAAATTTATAAAATTTACTGTATGAAAATATTAAATTAGAATCTCACCAAATATTTGGAACTACCCAGCTAGCAATTTATTTTTAATTATTATTATTTAGACTGTAAAATACACACCAAAAATAGACCTAAGTCATCCAAAAAATGTTTAGATGAGTAATTGAAAAGTAGTTTTTGTAAGTTTTATAGAAAATCTATTATTCTCTCATAATTCAAATTAGTTTGAACAACCCCATCATTATTTACAAAATAGTTTAAAAACTATTAAAATCAGACCAGCCTTTGTATTACTGATGAACATAGATGTTTGTTCTGTGTCTGGGTGTTACAATGGATAATAAGTATGTATTTACAAAAAAAAAAATGTATTTAAGTATTCTATTAGATATCTGGTTCCCATGGTCCACTGTAAAGTCAGCCAATATTTATTTATTTATTAGGTACTGAATAATTATTTAACTAGTTAACATACATAAAAAAAAACAGCAGCTAAATTGGAAATCTCCTGTTTTCGAAGTAAGTTAAATTAAAATAAGCCATTTTTGTAACAAATCAAAATCTTTAGTTATAACGACATCTCTGCAGGCATCTCGAAACTACAACGTTATTTTTGGTAGAAAATGCATACCTAGCGCCACCAAGCAGACACAAGGCGAAGCTTTTAGTAAGGCTACAATGCAAAGGGGCAATTAGTTCCAAAGCGTTCCGCGGGCGTCGCACAAAGCATTTCTAACTAGAAATTGAGTTTTTTTTACACACTGGGTTTCAGCTCGGCACTTGTAAGAGCTCGCTGTGAAAATATATTTTTAGAATTGTTTTTCCAATATTAATAGTCATTTTCACATCAAATTCTATTGTATTAATATTGTTTCGTATAGTAGCAGTGTTTTTGAAATGGGAAACGTAAATTTAACACATTTAAAAGGGTTTTGGTTAGATTATTGATTTTTCGTAGCACCGAGGACGCCAGTGAAATGGGTGAGTAATTTTCTTTTTATCATAGTTTTACTTAAAATAATGTTATTTGCAAATCATATTCTGTTTCACAACATCTCGTTTGATATTCCTGTGAGAAGTTTCTTTGTATAATTTTTTTTCTTATGAGAGTAAAAATATCAATACTTCCAATTAGCGGGCGGGCAGGCACCCCTCAGGGCGCCCCTCCCGTCAGGGTGTCGGGGGGTAAGCGACATTTCTCTCACATAGTGCAACCACTCGCCACTAGATGGCGTTGATTGCTGTGTCGGTAAAGCAGTTCAGACTGACTACGACGAGGGGAGCTTTTGCACAGTGACTTTGAGCTTTCATTGCAAAGCTTCTTGCTAAAACCGCAAGGACGCATTGTCGCTCATATAAGTAATTGGTTTTATTCGACTGATTTTTTAAGTTTAAAGAGCTTTTGTAAAGCTTACGTCTCGTGGTGAGTTTTTCAATGAATATTATAGAACTTAGAACAGTGTAATCTTCCAAGCATACAATAAAACACTCCAAAGTATCATAAGGTAGGTAAATGTAACTAAAATTGAATCGAGACAGAAATTAACAGAGGACTGGCTGACCGATATTGATTTTAAACCAGTCTCAAACGTTTTGATGCAACTTAACAAGAAATTTACATTACATTTTTAATTTTAGGAACCAAGTGTGAGCAGCATCATGCCGACCAGCAGCCTGATGATGAGGAGAAAATGCAGCGAAGGTAAGTACTCTAGTATAAAAATACATAGTGCTCAGAATGATGAAGGAAAACATCGAGAGAAAACTAGTTAGGGTCTGAGTATACTGGCGGACGGGACGACAAAGGATTAAAATTTATAAATTGAATTTAAATGTTATCCTATCGAAATCATTTCGATTGGTTAACTATTAAGTTCAATTGATAAATTATAAATCCTCTGCCATCTCGTCCGTCAATGTGCACAGGCCATGTGTATTCTTACAAGCGGCAACGAGCTTGCAACCTGTCACGTGTGGAATGTTAACTACTGTAAAAATGTGAAGATACCTGAGCGCTTGGAAATCTGAGAAGATTTCTATTGTCTACCGTGCTTGGGGATTACAGTCGATATCTAATGCACGGCCGGGATTTGAACCCACGACGTTCGGATTGAAAGTCGAGTATCCTCCCACTTGGCCAACACAGCTTTATTAAGACATAATATTCATTGTGGTGTAAGTAATACTTTTTAGATTAAAAAGTTTTTTTTTTATTGGTTCAGTTTCTAATAATTTAGAGTTAGTTTTATTATTTATAACATTTTTTAATTTTGTGTCATTTACTTTTTAGAAAGAAATGATAGAATAGATAGAAATGAATAATTTAACAAAATTGGTACATATTCTTAAAAAAAAATAGTAACACCTCAATAATTTGCAGTAGTACAGTAAACATCCTCTCAGATCCTTAAAAATATTTTAAGGTAATCTCAGAGGCAAGTCCATAAAATTTAGCACATGCTTACATTTTGCATAGTATGTTATTTTAAATAAAAATACAGCTACCAATAAAATACAATGAATACAAATTACTCATTGTGTTGTACCTAAGTTGGTACTATGATGATACTATAATGATAGTTTTGATTAAATTATTTAAAATAATTAAATAAATAGGATCACTACTGATCTCCTTGCGCTCAGATCCTTGAAGATGTCTTTGGGTTAGTCAGAGGCACGTCCAAACATTTGACACATGCCCACATTATAATAATTTAGTAAATATCATTCCACACGTGACAGGTTGCAAGACCGTCGCCGCTTACAAGAATACCAACTAGTTTTCTCACGACCTTCTTGAGCACGTGTTTTGATGCATACACATTTTACGAACAGAAAAATTCATTGATTCACGGCCGGGATTCGAACCCACGACCTTTGAATTGAAAGTCGGAGTACCTCCCACTCGGCCAACAACGCTCTGTTTTAATTCTAATGTATTTTAAACTTTTATGATTTTTTTTGCTAAGTACATTCCTGCTTAGTTCCATTACGGCTTGAATCAATTTGGTCTAGAATATTGTATCCTATGTTTCTATCTAGGTCGTTAGGTACCCCTCTAGATTCGTGATTTTAGTATTTTTACAAAATATCTTAATATTATAATTCTTCTGTACGTGTGTTTGTCACCTCCTAATCGACTGGACAGATTTGGTTGTAATTTCGTATGTATATTTCTAATGGGTTCCTGGATGGTTTGAAATTACAATTGGATCCGGTAGATGGCGCTGCTTTTAACCAAATTTAATTTGTTGTACTTTTAATAATATAGGATGTACGAAGTCCGCCTATATTATTAAAAAAAAATATTCTCTAGCAAGCAGCAAAAGGTAAGTCATCATTTAATTAGTTTAGGACTATTTATCAACACTTCATTATTATTTTATAGAAATACAAGCGGTCATTGTCCGTGCCTGGCTTCAACTGTACCTACCCCGATAAAAGTCTTACCCTCGTATTCAAGAACGACACTATGAGAACACGCACCCACAGTGGACGAAATCTTTTTTCATAAAAATCACGTTATGTGTTGAGCGGCACTATGGCGCACGCTACCGTGTGCTTTTAGATCTCAACATTGGCTAGAGGCACACGACAATGTGCCTCTAGTCACACTATGCAGTGTCGCACAACACATAAAGTTATTTTTATGAAAAAAGATTTCGTCCTCTTTGGGTGCGTGTTCTCATAGTGTCGTTCTTGAATACGACGGTTATTCTACATGTATGTATTGTTTGTGCTCAGCCATCGAAATTGGCTTAGCCGCTATGTTGTGATTAAGTAACAAACTAATAATGCTTTAGTATGCTTAGGTACTAATGCGAAACATTTAGTCTCATTTATGTACATTTATAATGTTTTTAGGTTTTTTTATACAAAGATATTTGATACTATCAGACCCGCGACAGACGTTGTCCTGTCCAAATTTCAATAATCGCATAGAGTAACGCGCGTTGCTAAGACGACTGATGTCAACACTGATGTCAGATACTTGCACACTAGCGCCATCTATACCAATATCATCCCTTATGCATTTTTTATCATTTTGGGGATATTTTTCGTATTTTAAAGTAGTCTATCTTTTATTCTGACATAATATCTACATCTACAGCAAATTTCCTCTTAATCCGTTTTGTCGTTTACGCCTGATTGAGGCGTAAACATACATACAAACTCATAAACTTTCACATTTATAATATTACTAGCATTGACAGACGTTGTCCTGTCAAATTTCAATAATCGAATAGAAAATACTGAATGTTTTTAGTCTGTGCTGTCAGATTTGTTGCACACCAGCGCCATCTATACAAAAATCATCCCTTTTGCTTTTTTTATCGTTTTGGGGATGTTTTTCATATATTTTAAAGTAGTCTATTATTTATTCGGGCATTATATCTACATCTATAGCAAATTTCATCATAATCCGTTATGTCGGTTTGGCGTGATTGAGGCACAAACACACATACAAACTCACAAACTTTCGCATTTATAATATTATTAGGATTAGGATACACATCTGCACTCTAGAAATTAATTAAAATAGGATCACGACTATAATTCCTAAGTACGGTAGACATACTCTCAGATCTCAAGGCGCTTAGATCCGTGAAGACGTCTAAAGGTAGTCAGTGGTACGTCCAAACATTATGTTTGGCACAATGCCAACATTTTGTAGTAGTTCGTATTCCATACGTGGCAGGTGTGCAACTCTTATTTTTCTGCACACATATTGACCGGCCTCACAGCTCAGTTGGTAGTAACTCTGCCTTCTGTGCTGTAGGTTGTGGGTTCGATCCCCACCCAGGGCAAATATTTGTGTCATGAACATAGATGTTTGTTCTGTGTCTGATTGTTATATTTGTATTTATATTTAATAATACAAATATAACAATCCAACTACTACCAATATTTATATTTATTTTATTATTTTACATTTCTAGGATTACTTTTGGTATTTATTTTATTCACAAAGTTCAGTTTTTAAATAAATAAATATAAATATATTGGTGGACATCACACAGCGTCATCTAGCCCCGAACTAAGCAAAGCTTGTACTATGAGAACTAGATAACTAATAGAATACTAATATACTTTTTTTCTGTAAATACATACATATGATACATAATAACACCCAGACACAGAACAAACATCTATGTTCATCACACAACTTTTTGTCTGGGTGGGGATCGAACCCACAACCTACAGCGCAGAAGGCAGAGCTACTACCAACTGAGCGGTGAGGCCAGTCTATTGCTTTTGTGTGTACATTAAAGTTTTATAGGTATTTAAATGAGCCCGGGTAGGGCATTGCAAAAGATCAATTAGCATATAAAATTATTAAAAAAAAAAAAAAAAAACTAATAATATTACGAAAGTTTGTGATAAGGCTGCTATATTTGTTCCCTAATCAAAAATAAACGACAAACGGATTAAGATGAAATTTGCTGTAGTATGTAGATAAAAAATCTGAATAAATAAAAGGGGATCTTTTAATCCGAAAAACAATCTTTAAATGATAAAAAAACGCAAAAAGGATGATTTTGGTATAGATAGCGTTGGTGTGCAACAAATCTGACATCACAGACTAAAAACATTTAGTCGTCATAGCAACGCAGTTTTGACTAATGAATGATACGGATTCTAACAAAGTTTGTAATTTATTTTATCAGTACTAGGTTTGTAGGGAAAAAATTGGAAGCTGCCTGAAATAGCTTTTTTCTATGTTAATCACATTAGAAAAAAAATACAGAACAACGTTTGTCACGGGTCGGCTAGTAAAAAATAAAATATTAATATTAATTATCAAGGTACTTAACTAACTTAACTAATTGTTTGAGCTAATAACTATTTTTGGGTTTTCACAAAAAAACTCTTGCAGGGTGTAAAAACTATTTTCAATTAAATATTTTTTGAGAAGGGTTTTGAATCTGGGTATGTTATATAAATTTTGACGGATATTGCGTGTGGACCTGAATGAAAAAGATTTTTAAAAATAATTATCCCTACAGGGTAGTACATAGTTATATTATAATTTTATTAATGATCTGAAAAGGAATTTCAGAGATTTAAAGAACTTTATCCGATTTTTACAAAATACTTAAAAAAAAAATAGTAAACTAGATTTTTAAGAAAAAAAATATTACATTTTATTAATAACTAGCCGACCCGTGACAGACGTTGTCCCGTCAAATTTCAATAATCGCACAGAAAAAAGAATTTCAGCAACTTCCAATTTTTTTCCTATAAACCCTGTACTGATAAAATGAAAATTGTTGTTTTTTACTATTTTTTACGTTTTTTCTCTCCATAACTTAGACTTCATCAAAGACAACAAAAAAAAAATCATCCAAATCGGTTCAGCCGCTCTCAAGTTTTTCGCTTAGCAACACATATTTATATTATAGATTAATTTACAATTTTACTTAAACTAGATTTTGTGACTTTTCTAAATGACAATTTTTAATGAATAACATTTTTGTAACTTTTAAACTTGAGCATAAAATCTTTACAATTTTTTTTCTTTTTCAATCGAAGAAAGGAGGGGTTCTCAATTCGAGACGTATATGTTTTTGTTGCTTTTTTATGTATGTATCCGAGATGATTTCTTTTTATTGTAGAGAATAATTCAAAGTTGGTCTTATTTGTATAGTAATAATGTAGAACTAAATGAAGTTCTTACAAAAAACTATTGAATCGATCGGTTTCCTTTGATTTTTTTAAAACGTAATTATTTAGTTTTTTTTATTACTCTACCTCTATGCGGATATGAGATTTAATTATTTACTAAACGGATTATTTGTAGCGGCTTTACTAGTTTTATGACTTAAGACGAGTAATAAATGTTTTTGATGAATGCAGAATCGTTTTTTCTCAATAACCGCAAAACATACAGTTTTGTTTTTTATGACAAAGACAACATAAGGATATAATCTAGATAAATTACAGACAGAAACATGATTGGTGATCTCGATAGATTTATTTTCCAAAGTTGGCTCTTCAAAAACACTAGTTTCGTTTTTAATCAAAACTAAGAATAGCTAAACAGTTCATTTTTATAGAATTCATTAGATAATTATACTAGCTAAGTAAATTACAGACAGTTTCTTTTTAAATTTTATGGTTTTCAAGATAATGTAGTTTTATCACTTTTTCTGTCTTATCCGGGTAGAGCCAGCCCATACAAAAAGTCAAAAATGTCACTTAACACCTTAAAAAATATGCAACAATATCAACATGACAATGCTTCAACGCTTGATCCAATTCGTCCAAAATAAACCTTCTAACTAAGCCTACATAATCGCATCAGCACACCAAACGTTTCAAACTTTCGAACAAAAACAGCCGGCTCGGATTGTATACCTGACTTCTATGAATGGGGTTATTCCTGTCTAAGATCGTCCGAAAAACGACAACAAAATAAATGGCCGCCACAAAGGACGGCGCGCCTGCCCCGATTTTGACTTGCGCATTTCGGCTGCTGGATTATAGTAATGTTTTCGGTTCAAATCTCTTTTAATATAAAAGAAAGGAGGTAACCGAGGCAATGGGCTTGCTACCTGTCACATATGGAATTGTAACTCTATAATAAAAAATAAAAAAAATAGGATCACGACTGTACCTAATCCCCAAGTACGGTAAACATCCTCTCAGATCTCCAGACGCTTAGATCCTTTGAAGATGTCTAGTGAGGGTTGTCAGGCACGTCCAAACATTCGTTTGGCACATGCCCACACTTTGCAGTAGTCAGCATTCCATACGTGACAGGTTGCAAGCCCATCGCCGCTTATAAGAATACTAACTGGTTTCCTCACGATGTAACTCTATCTATACTACTAATTTTGTAAAGTGGTAGGTAAAATATGTATTTTTGTTTGAGCCGGATAAACTAAACAACTTCTAGACTAATTCCTATTAAAAGCTGCATTATCAGCGAGTAAAATAGGCTATATATTTATTTTTAATTGGAGATCCCCACTAAAATTGCAATAGTGAAACCTAAGGTATTCAAAATTTGCCTATAATGTTCTTTAGTACACTCGTCCGAAGCTGGGGCGGACTGCTTGTAACTAATAACTAATACAAAATGTGGGCATGTTTGTAAATGTAATGTGCCTCTGACTACCCATTAGGCATTTTTCAGGATCTGAGAGGATGTTGCTATTTTTTGGAATTATAGAAATTATATTCCATACGTAACGGGTTGCAATTACATTTTGGGAATGTTTGTTTCTAGAATATTTGGGTAATTTTTTAGATTTTTTTTATCTAAAATCGTAAGTAGATAATTATATATTTCAGCAGCGTTGACCAAATTACTAGTATTAATAGTAAAAATAATTAACTTCAAATTCTTATTATATTTTTATTTTTGTACTGCTTTAGATGAACCTTGGAATTTAATAATTATTTCTATAATATAGTTCAAAACCATAACTGCAACTTTTTACTTAATGATAACTGATAGGCCAAACAAACGGATTGACTGTATTTAAATTAAAATAATATTACGTCAAAATTAAAACAAACTTGTTTGTTTTTCGAAAACTAGGTTTCACCCGCGTTTCATCCCGTCCCACGGTGGTGTTTTTTATCAAAATCTGTCCAGCCGTTTAAGAGTCTATAACGGTCATAACGAATATTAGTTTGATACTAATTACAAACTATACAACAATATTGACTGGCCTCACAGCTCAGTTGGTAGTAACACTGCCTACTGTGCTGGTTATGGGTTCGATTCCCACCCGAGACAAATATTTGTGTGATAAACATGGATGTTTGTTCTGTGTCTGGGTGTTAATATGTATAATAAGTATGAATTTATAAAAAGAAAAGTGTATATACCCAAAGTATTCTGTTAGCTATATTTTATTGCTTATATTTTTAAATACAAGCTATGGGCTAGGCCATGCGTGTAATATCCACCATTATTATATAAAAAAAACTAGCAGTCCACCCCGGCGTCGCACGGGTGTAATAATGATTTTATGGGTAATTTTTTTACACCTTGGGTTACATTATAGAAGGTTTCATACGGATCCCTAATAGTTAGACATATGGTACTAACGACTTTTATGTAGATATTGATGTTATCTATAAAACTTTAGTACAATTCTTTGCTCTATTGTCAATAATTTCCGCAGCGTAAGCGATATAAGGTTTTTTTTCGGATTTGTGTTACATTATCGAAGTTTTCATACGGATCTCTAACATTTTTGAAAATATTCTAAAGCCTATCTATGTTCATCAGGGATAATGTAGGATTCTAATGGTGAAAGAATTTCGGTCCAGTAGTTTCGGAGCCTATTCCATGCAAACAAACAAATCAAGTCTTTCCTCTTTATAATAGATGAAAAATACCTAATATTTTTGAAATAAATAGGTACATGTATTTTAGAATAGATAATTAGTATGCTTATTTTTAAACCGAACATTCAACGGTTCAAATATGCTAGACAGTAGTGCCGGCTGTCAGTTAAATTCCGAAGGGGAGAGGATTAAATTGAAATTCTCTTTTTAAATTCACCAATGGGGGAAGGGTGAGGCAGGATTGGCTCGGAGCGTCCGAGCAGAGTAATCCGTCTGATTGACGTGGGGCAAGCGAAGTACGTCAGTTTAACTTTTTACGATATCACGAAGCAAAATTCAGCTTCATTTGAAGTAAGAAATTTTGCGTAATATGTTTCGACCATCGAAAAGTCAAGGGACGATATTCGTTTTATAAGTTTTATGAAGGAATTATTTAGTCAAATCAAATCAAATCATTTATTTGCAAGAATACAACATTATTTTACATGTCAGATCTTAAAACTACGAGTATTATGGTAGATTGTATTCAGCCTGCACGCAGGCGTGCAAATGTTTTTATGAGTCACATAATTAGAATTAAGTATTAGTCATTAGGTAATATGTTACAATTCAATTTTCCAAATACTCTTTCACACTGTAAAAACATTCTTCAATTAGCCAACCACTTAACTTTTACCTAAATATATTTCCATATGTCCTCTACAATTCTACTATATTTTTAAAGAGACCGACTTGAAAGGACTATTCTCAAGACAATAGAAAAAAAACATCGAAATCGGATCACCAGGTAAGGATACGCGCGGTCAAACATAAAACAAAGGAAAAAAAATCACATAAAAAATACATGTTAAATTTGACATGTATTTTTTTGTGATGATTTTTTGAGAACCTCTTCTTTTTACATCGGTTAAAGAATATAGCTGCTTAGCACGGGTGTAGTAACGAAGAATAAATACTATTTTTTGGTACTATAGGTTACATTTATTGCAATTTTCGTAGAGAACTCAATTTTTTTTGAAAATAAAATGTTACTCGCTGATAATATATAATATATAGTTTTTGATAGATGAAAGAAATATTAAAATTAATCCAGCGGTTTTTTTTATTTAAACCGTAAAAACAAAAATTCAAAAGTATAAATTTTACCTCCTTATAATAGTAGTGTAGGGTTCAGTTTGAGTTTGTTGATGCTATAAATAGCAGTTATAGTTTTTTCTTCCATATTTTTAATAATATGTCGTGATGTGTCTGTTATGACTATGCTGGTTAAAATACTCTATAAATGGAATATTCCGCTTGCTATCGTTAAAATATTGTCAATAATTTGAATGAGAAATTAATTCACAATGGCATATCAATCTAACAACGTTATCATGAAACAAAAGCAAGCCAATCGTAATATATTTTCACGGTTCACTAGCTAAGTTCGACAATGGATTACATGCGTATTGAGTCATCGTTGAGAGCGCTCGATGCCATATGGCAGTGTTTGTTGGACATAGCGGACGGACGTGTCGCGGTGACGACACCGGCCGCGGTCACACTGGGAGTCTAGTCAAACATGGCATGACATGTCGCTTGAAACAACGCCAAGGTGTGTCCTAGAATTCGATGTAAAGCCAGGTGATAGGCCAAAGTGATAGTTATCAGAAAAATATAAGTTGGAGCCTTGGAGCTAAAAAAGGAAAATTACCCTTTACCGATTTAGCTCAAATATATTTACCTGCAAAAACATACATACATAATGTACCAATTAGTTGTTACAGAGATCTGCACTCGCTTTGCTCGCGCGATCATGTATTTGACTAAATAAATAAAATAAATATTGGCAAAGCTTGTACTATGGGAACCAAATAACTGGTTGAATACTTATATACTTTTGTTTTTGTTGTAAATAGATACTTATTATACATAGTAACACCCAGACACAGAACAAACACCTATGTTCATCACATAAATGTTTTCCCTGGGTGGGGATCGAACCCACAACCTACAGCGTAGAGACCTGTCCGTAATTAACATAATCTTCGATTAAATTCATATATTTTGGCGTTGGCTTATAGTTTATGATCAAACACTTTGACATATGCGCAAATACATAATAGAACTTTGTTGTTTAGCAATGACATCATAGTTATATGCTTATTCGTTTTGCTTGGAACTACGTAAACAATTTGGTACCTCTATGAAACTTACTTACGATAATAAACTAACGATGGAATAATAATGGTGTCAATATTAGTATTTAACGTAGGTGTTGCTTACATTAAGAGGCTGCCAGTCGCTGATTGCTCTTTTTCGAAACGAAAAAAGAAATACTTCTGAACAAGCCACATCTCCTATTTTTATAAGTATATTACTTCAGGTTCCTACCTAGATTTCTATTAAGCTGAAAACATAATAGCACAAACTTTTCACGATAAAAATATTATTTCAAAATGATACGTTTTAGAATTTATGATCGAAATATTTTATATACCTACTATTAAAATCAACTTGTGATTTATTGGTAATATGTAGATCTAGATTTAATATTAGGATAGATTTTTGATAAGTAATTATACATAATTTATATCATTAATTTATTCGAAAAGCTAAGGCGGACCACGCGCGGACGTTTGTCATCATTGCAGCGGTCGGTAGAATTATTTATCGAAGTGATTAAAGATGGGTACTTCTTTATTCGCATATACTATACATTATAAAATAGGAGATGTGGCTTGTTCACAAGTATTTCTTTTTTCGTTTCGAACAAAAATAATATAAATTCTCAACACAACAGAAAAAAAAAGTCATTAAAATCGGTTTATTAAGAAAAAAGTTATCTTTTCAGTAAAAAATTATAAACTTTAAATATAATGACAACTCAATGTAAACGCATCTTTGGATTCGGGCAGTGTCGGTTACGTCACTGCGCCTAGCTACGGTAACGGTTTCACTGTCATTACGTCTACACATATTTTTCTATTTTGTTTGTTCTTTGAACATGGATACCTGCGTTTTAAAATTACGACACATTTTACGCTAAGTGGAGTTGATGTAGTACATTTTATAAATAACTACTGCTGTACTGAAGATAATAGGCAAATTTTTTGATACCTTAGGTTACATTATTGAAATTTACGTAGAGATCTCAAATTTTTTGAAAATAAAATAATTACTCGCTAATAGTGTAGCTATTATGTGAAACAATTTTTAAAATTAGTACTGTAGTTTTTTTATTTATCCATTACAAACATACAAAAAAAAAACTTAAATTTTCTTCTTATATGTAGATAAAATAACAACTATACTATAAAATATATAAGTTTAATATAAAAAATCAGCATCACTCTTGCTTGACTACTCTCAATGACTAATTAATTTTTTTAGACTGAAAATAGAATTTAAAAATGTTATAAAAATATTGAGTAGGTATGGCCCGGGTGGCTCGCTAGCGAGGGGTGAGTAGGCAAATCTGCGGGATCGGGAAGGGCGGGGTACGGAGGGTGTGACGTAGCCGCTTGTCGTCTGCGCGACTTCGCAAAGCGCAGCCGCCTGCCGCCCTGACGCCTGCCTGGTAAGCGCCATTACACTTTTTGAATTTAGATTTTATATGATAGATTTTTAAACCTTTTGTCTCGGATTATCCAAAATCGGGTTTTAATATTACGAATTTGTAGTCAACTTTTCGTATTTATTTGAAGTTCATTGGACAATTCACAATATTTAAAAAGATACTCGATTTTTCATTGTTCAATATTACTCGTACTTTTAGTTGATATTTTATATTTTTAAGTTTGTGTATCATCGGTTTATATAATCATAAATCAAACACAAGTTGTGTTTGATTTATGTCTTTATCAAAACTTGAAGCGATCATTTGTGTCTCTGTTGATATGTCAACGACTTTGCCATTTTTGGTAAAGTCTACTCCACACTTGGATAGTTGCCAGACGAGTGAATTATTAGCTTTGATATCAATAACATGTTTTATAGCTCAATGAAAAGCTGGAATATGTTTATGTACATTTTGCTGGTAGCTTATTTTATTATTGATCAATTATCTTCTCTGATGTTCTCTATTAATTTTTTGTTACAAAAAATTACCGTTCCTAATTTAGACACTTTCTTGGGTATAACTTTTGCAGTACACTTATTACATTAACAATTCAAAGCGAAACAGTGTTAACCAAGTAGGTATATAAGGTAAAATATTCAGCACAAACTTTTCGTGCCGCAATGAATAAATCCATGTATGATTTAATGAATGCAGCAAACATAAACTAACATTTAAAATGTATCTATAAAGCGCTACCATGTCAGACCATTTTCGGTATCTAGTGTCGCCCTGTCAGTTGACTGGCATCACAAGGCCAGTAGATTGCACAGTCTGAACGGGGCTTATGTCAGATTTCGAAAGCGAAGTGGGTATTCATATTGAGTAGGGTTGTAGGTATTATTTTTATTGTATTATTTACGTGATCAGGGCGCGGAGTCTGTGAGGGGTGGGGGAGGGGAGGCGTGGCGTCGCCAGTCGATACTGCGGCCTCTTCTACGCATGTGCGGAATCCAGCCGGGCTTCTGATAATATTCTGATTTCTCCTTTATGCATGCTAATGTTCAATATCAAAATTTCCAACTTTTCGACTCCCCTTCATCGTTATAGCATTTGACAAACACATCGTTATCTCCTTAGAGCTCTTTCGTTACGCTTTAATTTATAGCAGGTTGTATCGGGCAATTTTAACTAATGGAATTTTTCAATTTTTTGCGCTGTTTGTAAATTTGTATACTGCAGCATAAATAATTTCATGCAAGAACCGGAAAAACTTAATCTTTAACGTCGTCGTTTACTGCAAAAACCCATTCGCTACTTTGCATAGTCGAGCACTTAATAGTCGTAGATTAAAAACTGAATAGAAATTACCTTGTTAAATTTTCATACCATTTAAGATAATAATGAATCTTCTTTCACAAAAACTAAATGTAGCTGGGAAAAGCCAAAAGGGGCTAAACACATTGGGCAATTACTTAATTGCCACAACTTTTGGAAACTTCACTAATTGCCATAATAAAAACACTATCACAAAAACTAGCCATTTAAGTCCGAATAAGTTCAAACTTAACAAATCATGGATTTAAATTTCTTGGTCGTTTAATAAATTTAGTAATAAAATCCTTTTGTGTATAGAGGTTTATGATCATTTCGGTTTACTTTCTTGTTACGGAATACTTTGAATAACACCATTTTCACTTGTTTAAAAAGGTCTTTATTGAACATTAAAACACAGCACATAGGTAATTTAATTAAACACGGTTTATTATAGAATTTAGTGGACTTTTTATGGCTTTTGAGTCTTTTAATAAAATGTATATTAATAAATTTCATGAATTACTACTTTGAAATTCATTTTCTCTAATAAATACCTAAAACTCTTTTGAAATATCTACTTTATCTACAATGGGAACCTATGGGAATATAAAAAGGGAAGATGATTTTAAAATAAAGTTATTAGTACTAATTTACTAACTTAAACTTCTTTTACTACTTTTCATGCTTCGTTCATATTTTTAGAACTAGAAAGTTTAAAATTCCCCTCCTTTCTGATGATACCTGTCATAAAACATCCGGAAATAGGAAGTCATGTCGCGAACCGTATTCGTTTTACAAACATGCCGTGCACTAAGTACCTACATGGAATCGTTCATACTAGCACCCGAGGCTCTACGTGACAAGAATTATTCGGATTACGACTTTGTGTCATGGAAACATGTACAGTCAGCTGTAAAAAACACTTTACGAAATTTAAGTTTGCCGATATAAAACTTCAATACCTTTTTATATAAAAACATTAACTAAATGCACGCAAAATGTTTGTTTGGTATTTTTTACATACATTTTATTCGCAAACTCGAATGACACTAACATTAACTTGCGGCACTGCCTGAAAAAATAATAAAGATTCCAAGATGGCTGATGCGGGTTATAATTTTCGGAGTATTATCTATAGCTGACAGTACCGACAACGTAAAAAGACTACATGATTTATGGCATGGTACTTCTAGAAGCAAACCAGGACAATGAAAAACAAGGTTGTATTTATAAGTATCTTCGTTTTGTAACTAAAATTCGCTAAAAAACATCTTAAGACTTTTATGCAATTGTTCATCAAATATCAAAATGTATGAAATAAAAAAAAATATCTTAATAATTCTCAAGAGCCAAGATAAATAACTCCAAAGTAAACTCGCGTGACAAACTTGTATAAGAATTAATGTATTTTTATTACCTCAAGTTATTTTCATTAAAAGTTTCTTAGTTCATAAACAGTAAATAAATTATGTTCTTGCGTGCGTCTGGGGAAGCTTTACATCGGCTTATCATTACCAACTTTACTATCTTCTAGCTTTAGGTACCTAATATTTATTCGTATTATTCATGCGATGTTTGAATTATTTTCATAAATATTTATATTAGTAATAGTTTATAACATTGAGTTTAATAAAGCAGATATTGGTGGCGATTCTGTTGTGTCCAAGCTAAACTTAAAATTTCGTATAAAAACGATCGATCTTATTCCTTTTATATTAAAGTCTAAATTAGAGTCACATCAAAATGACAGTCCTAAAACTTGGGATGTTTTAGCCGTTTTTCTATTTTATTTCGCATATTTGACACAACCAAGTGTCATCTTAGTCAACACAAATTTACATGTTGATTAAATTTAGCTTGACGTTTCTAAATCTATTACAAAAATCGAAAATTTATTCAAAACTATTCTATGTTTTAGAACTGTCACTTTGAGGTTACGCTATTTTAAACTTTAGCTTAAAAGAAATAGGATCGATAGTTTTTAGGAATTTTAACTTAAGCGTGGACACAACAGAATCGCCACCATTGTTATGAAATATCAATTAGAATCAGAATTAGATCAGTTATTAATGATTTATAAGACGTTTATATACAAAATGATTAAGAACTATTAGTAAGCGTCAATAAATCTAGTTTAAGTTTTGATATCATTTCTAGAATGGTTATAAAAAAAATATTATCTAGGTACTGTTTTTTGCGATATAACATAATAATGATATCTACTGAAGTATACGAGTAATTATACTTAGGTTATTTATTTGGTTGTCACATTTCCCAGGCGTGCGTCCCGTATTTGAGTATGTACAAACTTCCACCTGACACTATTTAAAAAAATTCTAATCTATCTAGTCTAGTAAAAAAGGTTTTATTAATAATTGTTGTAGCTTCTTTTGAAATTATCTATTATTTTATATTACGGTTACATTTTGTTCACGAGGTTTCTAGATTATCTAAAATTTCCTTATTAATATAACCAGGGACAAGATAAAGATTAACGCAACGGAAGCTGCCACATCAAATGTTTGCATTTAGATTATACGACGTATCACCGAGATTATGCCACATATTGTTTCCCACCTGCTTTATCCTGATAAAGGTGTTTGCGTAAGATACGCCGTGGACGTGATTTAGAATTTTAACTTGTAATAAAATTATTATGGTAGATAAAAATTTAATTATAAAATATTGAATCATTGACGACCTCGATGGTGGGCAAGTGCTTAGATTAAAGTATATTGATCAATCACTACATAGTATAAAGCAAAGTCGCTTTCCGCTTCCCGCGTCTGTATGTATGTCTGTATGTATGTTTGCTTATATCTTTAAAACTACACAACGGATTTTGATGCGGTTTTTTTAAATAGATAGAGTGATTCAGGAGGAAGGTTTATATGTATAATAACATGCTTAATATATTAGAGAACCACTGATAATTTTAAGATTTCAAATCAACGCGACTTTTTTTTTAAATTTTAAATGCTGTTAACGAGTATACAAAGACATTCTGTAATATATTTTGGTATCAGCTTTGCACCCGTGCGAAGCCGTGGCGGGTCGCTAGTTTTATATAAATCAAACTTCCAATATGATATGGCTATTAGAGTTTTTACCGGTTTGACTTCTGAGGATGGTGAAAGCCTTTTTGTGGGTTTTTACATCAAGCAAGCTGCCTACTATACTATCAAAAAACAAAATCAGATTTTTGAGTATTTCTTTCTATCTTGTTTTCAACATGTTTAGTAGTTACGCATTTGATATAAATTCTAGTACTTTTTGGTTTTGTTTCATGTTACAGCAAGGTATTTTTTACATGTATTTATAAAATAATAGGTATCAAAGATTTTCCTTTTATTTTGAAATAGACAGACAAGTTTTTTTTTATAAGAACAGCAAAGCTTAAGTTGATTTAAAAACTCACAAACGCTTGATTACATTTGAATATTTATATTAGTAAGGTAAATGTCTTAATAAGGTGATCGGAACTAACATCTAATTTTGATCATTAACCTCTCATTTCGGGTAAATGGCACAACATTTTCATTGTAAATGATTCTGAGGTAGGCTGTATTTACAAAACTATACGAAAGAATCAGTGCAACAATGTTCACATCATATTTCCACTTTTATTCTTGCGTCGAAACCGGGTTGAGCCGAAAGCAAAAATGTCGTTCAATTTATTCCCAAAAATTTTGTCCTGGCTGGTCCCTTTTTGTAGCCATCTGCACGTCTCGCCGACCCAAAAGTCCAGACAGCTCCACCCTAAAACCGTTTAGACGTTTTTCTTATTCGTTCACACGCTACTAGAATCGCATATCGTTATCTCTGTCTAAAGGTTCAAGCAAACAGGACCTGCTGTCACCCGTCTCTTTTTTGCACATACACTGGGATTGTTCTATCCTTTCTGGCTCGTGGCAATTCGTGTATTTCCGCTTCCCACACGAACGGCAGCCATGTTTGCCGGGACTGTCAAGTCAACGCCAGTTTGGCGCGTATCAAGCGGGATGAACAAGGTCGGTTTCCTTTCATGGCAGCGTTTTGTAGAATCTTCAATAGAATACAAATTTATATCTAATTTTATTTACCGTTTTGTTAGCTTTGCATAATTTTCGTTATGTAAATCGTTTCAGGCACGAGCGCAGTAGATACTTCAAGGACTTTTTATACAGACGAGGGCCAATATCGATTAGGTATGTTAAAGTTATACTTGTTTTCTTTTTTTAAAATATTACTTTTCTAATTAATTTGCCATACGTTTGTTATAATCTCAAATACGAGTAGGTGCCCAATGTCTGAAAATTTGCAAGCTTTGGCAACTGTCCAGCATTCTTTGAGGCTATTTGTCTTATTAACAATTGTCTGCCCGTCTGGCCATTTACCATTTCTGGTCTAAGTATGGCTATTAACATACAAGTAAGATGTTTGAGAAAGAGTCCCTTATTTGTCCAAATATGTTTCTAATATATAAACTAAAGCAGTAAAATATTTTTGACTAAAAAACTAATTATTAGAAAGTCTAAGGTTTTCAATGTTTTCTCTTAAATATTGGCATCTATTCTTCAAGATTTCAATACGCCATAAAGCTCATATAGTAATAGACAATAGTTTCGGCATTACAAAAGCATTCCTTGTTAATTGTTATTGCTTGAACACACTTTCAAAAGCATTTATTAGCACCAAGGAATGCTCCCGCATTACTCATCACTTCTGGTGTTAAAAGGTTGAATACTCCAAACAAACTTTGAAAACCGTTTAAATATTATACTTATTAGTCTTTACGCGTCCTAGGCAGGAACAAAAAGTTTGGTGTAGACTATATCAGTTTTTTTAGAATACCTAAGCCCGTCCTTTTCTAGTCGTCCAATATAAACTGTTTGATGAGCTATGTGCTTATTACATATGACATCATCAAACTAATATAGCTCTAGTAGACTCTATGAATTTCAAATGCTAGTAGCTATGTCTGTCATAAACTCACATCTGTACAAACGATTTTAATAATCTAACTAACTCCATTGTCTCATGATCATTTAAATCAAATGTGAATGACGCCTTCGTAGTCACCCACATCTAAAAGTAGGTATATATATTTTTGTTATTTTTTACTGATAATGTATGTATTTTGTTGTATTCTGACATATATTTGCAGATTTTGACTTATATAATGTCTATTTAAATACGAAAAAGCTACAAAGAAAAATAAAAATCTGGGAATGCTCGTAGAATGCATATCTATGTAGATTGAAATATATTTTATTGTATATATTACGTTTCGTCATTTGGTATTTTCCGTTGATGAAATTAGCCGGTTAAATTGTTCCAATTACGGTATAAAAACCTCTTTCATCATCGCTTCATTCACTTCCTAATTTCCACTGCTCGTGGCTCACACATTCTCTCATCTCTCGTGTAAACATTGAACAATTATGCAGAACGAACTAACGAAATGTGTAAATGGGCCAATTACCGCCGCCTATGTAGGCTACCGTACAATTAGTAACTTACTAATAGTTTTCATCACCAATAGCTAGCGAAACATCGTGTGGGAACACATCAGACAGACGCCATCGCTCGTAGTGATCACATCTCATTGTTTTATTTGCCAGTGCTTATTTTATTTCGTTTTTATTTTCAGTTTTACCTCAGTTTCTGGATCATCTCTCATGGACCATAATGGTGAGTTTAAAATATGAATTTAGAATTTAATTCGAATATAAAGTTTACAGTTTGCTTAGTAAGATTTATATGACAGTTTTAGGTCACCGCTGCAGGCTTCTAGGGTTGAAATATATTACACAGCATTTGGAGCGCATAAAATTTATGGAGATCTCTGGAAACGTACTCAGTTCCTTTGTTTTACTTACTTGTAGATTTTTTAACCTATTTTCATGCTTCATGTTTTTATTTTATCGTGATAATGGCTTGATACAAATTTCGCGAATCACACATTTGAAGGCCATAAAGCGATCATTGGCTTCCAAAAATCCGGTTTTAAGCTACCTACCTTAACATTAATGACCTCGCTAGAATAGATTTTAATACACCGTTAAACTCACTTTTAGTTTCATTTCCGAATTTAAATTATTCCAGTGACGATCATAAAAAGAATATCGACGGAGCTTCTTGTTTCATAAAATTTTTAGATGGGTGCAGTAATAAAATCGTGGAAGATCATAAAAGGAATTATGAATTAAAATTACTTCCGCAAAGGAAATAAAACGTTATAACTACCTAGTATCAAATCAAGAGGTTCCCTTATTTGTCTAGAATATTTGTCTTCGGTAATTTCGCTTGTTCAAATTAAATAAGCATCAAGCCGGTTAATGTGGCCAAAACTACTTATGTTGTAACAAAAAATTATCCAAGTCGCGAACGACTTAGCAGACCTTCAAAAACTCCATCACCTAATCAATACGATCTAATCAAAATCGCTTAGCAACCAGTGGCAACAGATTTTTGCCAGCTGCCGCTTAGGTACAGGAATCGGGAAGCGTTTCATTTAATACGGATAGGGGAGGTCAGGGTATACTGGTTGAGTGGGGGCCATTCATTGTGCCCGGGGGCGGTGCTCATTGCTTGCGTCCGGAGCATGCGCGTCGTCTGACCTACTTGGGGTACTTGCGCGTTTTAGACCAAGGCTGATTCTGGCGAATCACATCGAATTGCCTTTGCAGACGTAGTGACGCGACGGTTCGATGAACAGTTCGCGATTAATTTTAGACTTGTAGACATTATTACGATAAAAGCGTAGGCAATGAACGTTTATAGATTTTTTAGAACGCGCCTCTATCAGAAGGTAATTTTACTTTATTTCTAGTGGCATCTATTAAAGGAAATTATTACAAAATGCAACGCTAAATGATTTTTGTTTTCTATTAATTGTGCATTTTATAAGTAAAAATATAATATTATTTATTATTTTAAATGAATATTTTGTAGATACTTCGGTGTTGATCAATTGTTTCTAAAATACAATGTTTATGAATTACCAAAGCATTACGTGTCTGTCTGCTTATTTTGTGTTCATTAGCACTGTTTAGCATATGGCACCTAACACGCATTTTTGTCTTGTTAATAATTTCCATCCATCGTTTCGTACAAAATATATTTTAAAGCTTTCCCTTTTGTCACATTCAACTTTACACAGCTTGAAATATAGTAGATGTGTCATACATAAAACTAAAATGACTATGGATAATCACTATTCATACTTGTGTAGGACTTTAGACTGTACAAACATTGATGTCCTTACCTGTCTCAGATGTTTATTCGAAAAGATAAACTACTGTGTCAGTGTGATTGATCACGTTTTTTTGGTAGCTACCGAAATTATACGGTTATTAGGCCAATTTTGTAGGTGCTAAGTATCGATAAAAAATATCGTGAGTTGACAACACTTGTGATGGATGAGTCTAAAATAATACCAAATTGAGGCGCCATCAAACCATAAAATACTTTATTTTTGCCATTAAATGAGTAATTTTTTTTTTCCCAGTTCTGATGCGTGCTACTCCTGGGCTGACGCCATTGAAGAAATGCCCGGGATTCAGGATTCAGAGAAGTTACTTTTAACTGTCCTTTGATCTTACAACAATTCAATCGATACCTACCACCAGTTACTGTTTTTTAAATATTTCAAATTTGCATTAAGCTTTTAGTGATATTTTGTGGATAGTTATTTATTGTACTGCTAATTATAGCATCAGGACAATCAAATGAGTTATTAGATGTTAATTTAATGATGTGCGTCATCGTTTTTTTATTTACTAACAAAGCACAAAGACTTAGGTCAAAGTCATTCGCTGTCTG
This sequence comes from Hydriomena furcata, assembly GCA_912999785.1. Classification (NCBI taxonomy): domain Eukaryota; kingdom Metazoa; phylum Arthropoda; class Insecta; order Lepidoptera; family Geometridae; genus Hydriomena; species Hydriomena furcata. The sequence continues at coordinate 4,769,765 of OU538831.1, read as the reverse complement.
TGTCTGTCTGTGTTTACTTGCAAGCAATTTATACAAATTGTATTTCATATTCCAGAAAAGAAACTGTTTGGTGCCATCGGCACCAAAATTAGTGCCCTACATCTACCCTGTAGATCCGAATTTGTTTGAAGTGAGGCGACAAATTCGGTTCTAGAGAGGTTTGTGTGGTGCACCACTACGACGCTACAAGACCTGCTCAAGTGAAGAGAACAATGAAGAAAAAAGAAGAAAGAACAGAAGAGATAGGGTAGATTTTATGGGTACACTTGCCACATGTGGATGGCCGTCCTAGAAATCAATAGTTCAATTTTCTATAGTTGACTTTATTTCACTAATTTACGAGTATATTGTAGTTTGTAATGGTCATGAGTAGAACAGGCTTGATTAAAACATTTGGAAAATGATCAAGGTAAATAAAATAAATCATTAAGAAAATAATTATATTTTTAAATTGTAATAAACACGTAAATTGTAATAATTATAATAATTGTAATGAACTAAGTTCCTATATCGTAATATTATGTTCTCAAAATTTAGTACGAGTATATAGGTAGGTACTTTATAGCCTAAAAATAGGATCAAGTTGATGTTACGTTATTTAAAAAGTTTTATCAGTTGCAGTGTCATTTCTTAGCAAATTTAACCATTTTTGTGTTTTTTTAAATAAATTAACTTTATTTTTCTAAATTAAAATTTTACATTAAATAGCTGTTAGTACAAAAAGCATGCATTTTACATGGCAAATTCATTTATTGATAGTGTAGTCTGGATACTTTTTAGATTCAGATTCTTATATTTCTCAGTTCATGTTTCCAATTGTTTTAAGTTATTTAAACTGTCATCTACAATGGTCACGGTAAGATATTCCACACAATGCAAGTTCATCGTCTAGCTTACTCGATTTACTTGCATTCCCTGTGTATTACTGCTGATTGGTTTTGTAAGTAAATATATGGTTTTGTATTGATATTATACATTACATATTGATATTATAATATGGTATTCTAAATTATTGTATAAAATTTAAGATTTTAGTATCTAATAGTTTGTAATAAGAAATAGGTATTGGTTCGAATAACGTTATTCAGAATAACTAATAGGATTATGTTATGATATTGTAACTTTCTTTGGTTGTATGTTGGTATCTTCTTTTGTTTCTAAGCCTTGTTCTTGAGTACCTATTAGATAATGCCAGAATATTTTTTGTGTAATCATTACAAACTTGATTTGGTTGGTTAAAGCAAAATTTATTTAAATAGTTTCTAAGTCTCTTCTAAGTTATAATGCATTCTTGTTTATAATATAAATTAACTAGACCACACTTGGCTATGCTATAAAACAACTAAAACTGAATTAAATGGTTTTACCGATTAACCTGATTAATTTAAAAGCCCAACCCAGAAATTCCTTTCCTTGCTTTATGTTAGTGAATGTTACGGAGTGGTACCTACCTAATTTTGCAGCTAACTGATAGTCGTACAAACCTTTAGCTTTTAAAGCTTCTAGAGGTAATAAGTTTGCTTGTCAAAGTACCAATATACTCTCCCTAATACCTACTGGTACGGGCAGAATCTTAAACCTATGAAGCGACGACCGACAAAGTCGTATTACGAAACGCATTTAGAGATTCCCGTCTTCCGATAGAGCGCTTTATGTCCTATTTCGCTGTTACTTATTCTAAAAGCTGGTTTACCGTACGCAATGGTTGATCCTTAGTTAAGTAAGTCTCCTTTTTTATCTTCAAGAGAATAACCTAATACCAAACATCAACCTGCGATCGGTAAACTGGCTTTTAGAATAAAAGTTTCGGCATGAGGCTATGATTTACTTACGAATATTTAGGTAGGTAGGTATCTACTCCTACTTGAGACTTCAAAGTGCCTAGTTAAATAGGTAAAAAATATCAAATGTTTCTTCCTCTATAACGAAAGATGGAAGATTTGAACTAATGAAATAATAGAGTTACGATAAAACTTTGCAAAGCAATCAGGATACCATCCTAGGTATCGGTACTTATACCTACCTACCTATTAGGTGAATATCATAGAATAGTTTGAATATATCACAAATCTATACAATATAGATTTCTAGACGCCCTAGGTTATGCCTTTGTTAGAATGTTTTCTTCAAGTCAGATGAAAGCTTAAATAGCTTTTGGGGTACTGTAGGTACCTACCTTTAAGAAATGATATGCCGATGGTAATATTTAAATACCAATATCAAAAGTCTACAGCAACATTCATAACATCATCAATTCAATAAAGTGCATTCCCACTGCACTCAGACGAACGGCTTGCTAGAACAAAGCACATGTTTTATTCATTGGGCTAAAATCAATATCTCGCTTCCCCATGAAGGGGTAGCAGCCACCCCTTTGCGTTTGTACAATAGTACTTCTACTCGATAATAGATGGCGCGCATGATACGTTACCGACAGAACCCGGGTTGGTATTGGTGAAAATTGTGCGCAAGCTGTGAGTTTTGCGAAGCTACTCTACTCGCCGATAGATGGCAGTACTTAGGCTAAATAGACTGTGAACAAGCAAAATAAGCTCGCGTGAGCTTTATGCTTTATGCTTAGGGTAACAAATACGGTTAGCAAACAAAATAGGTAGCGATTTGGTGTCGATTGGATTTGGCTTGGTGAAAACTGGAAATTATTAAAATACGAAGTAGACTTTCTTTTCATAACTAAAAGCTCGACTTAAACAGGTAAAAAAATAATAATATACTAATGCAACTCCAACCGAAAAATAGCATGTTCCAAACCGAGAATAGAATTAAAGTAGGTTTACATTTATGTAAGGTTTTTTTATAGAAATATTTTTACAATAATCCGCGTCTAAATATTATTTCACACGTAAAGATTGTAATTAAGACTGACTAAGCTGAAATAATGGTTTTGGTATTGAACCTACTCTATCTAAGATCCATCTTAGATTTCATTATAGGTAGTAGGTACCTAATTAATTCCATATAATACTCAAATAAAATTCTCAAGTAGGTACGGTAAACATCCTCTCAAATGTGCAGGCACTTAAATCCTTGAAGATATCTACGGGTGGAAGTCAGAGGCACGTCCAAACCTTACATTTGGCACATGCCTACATTTTGCAATAATTAGCATACGAAATCAGCTACAAACACATTGCCGCTTCCAGAGTACCAACGAATTTCCTCACGATGTTTTTCATCACCACCTTGAGCAATTGTTGATGCACAAATACATTCTTTGAATAGAAAATCCCTTGATGCCCGACCGGGATACGAACCCACGATCTCCTATTCCATATACTAGACTCGGAACAATTCCACATTAGAGCCGGGTACCAGGAATGTATGAGCGCAAGGAGCGAAGATTAATGACTAGTCGGCTGGCAGCCGCGGCCGCGTTTGACAAGCGCAGGTGCGCTATTTTCATAATTGGCCCGACCTCCGTCCTTTCAGCATTCAGGGAAGTGCCGAAGTAGCCATGTGGGTATACCTACCACTGGTGCGGATATCCCGGGAAAATATATAAATATTGGTGGACATTTGAAGCCTTGTTGGCCGAGTGGGAGGTACCTAGACTTTCAATCTGAAGGTCTTGGGTTAAAATCAAGGCGTGCATCAATGAATTTTTCTGTTCGAAAAATGTGCGCATCAAAAAACACGTGCTCAAAACATAGTCATTTTTACACAGCGCCACCTAGCCCCAAACTAAGCAAATCTTGTACTATAGGAACCTATCTGGTTCCTATAGTACAAGATTTGCTTAGTTAAATACTTTTTTGTTAATACTTAATGCATATTAACACCTAGTCACAGAACAAACATCTATGTTCATCATACAAATGTTGGAATCGAACCCACAACCTACAGCGCAGAAGGCAGAGTTACTACCAACTGAGCTGCGAAATAAAATAAAAATAATATAAAGTTAGTTCTTTTTAGTAACCATAAACTACCCCTGTTGGTATTTAGCATACCAGGAAAGCAGAAACCATGGTGTTATCGTCATAACAGCTGTTACTAATGTAGCTGGTACCCAATGCTGAGGCCATATTACAGTGACGAAATGTTTACATTTTACGTCTTTGTCTATCCTGTGACAAATCATATAGCTACACCTGTTACACGCAAATGGTTTGCCATGGTCTGATAATGTTGCCCCAGTCTATGACATTTTCCAATGATTATTATCTAATTTGAGTTTCAGAACTGTAATCCTTAAGTATGATAGACATACTATAAGATCCCCTGGAGCTCAGATCCATAATGTTGTCTCAAAGATTCAAATACAAATACAAATTCAAAAATTATTTATTTCAATAAAATCACAATACTTTGAAACGTCTTAGGAACTAGGTGAAGCTACGCCGATTCCACGCGATCAAGCCTAGAAGAATCAGGCAACAAACACGGTTTGGGGTCTACCTTTTTTTAATGATCTTTTCCTTAATGCTATGTAGAGCTCCAGTGTGGTGCCAATCGAACAAGGTGAAGGCTCAAACAAGAAGAATAATTAAAAGAGATAGGCAAAGTCACGTCCATAGTAAGCATTCTATACGTAATAGTTTACAAGCCTATCGTTTGAAGTAAATGTTATTTTCATAATAGACAAATCCATTGATGCACTGGAACTCAAACTCATGACCTTCGGAATAAATACCGAGAGAAGGTACTCGTAGAAACCTTCCACAATTCCTACTTCTATTTTGACAAAATACCCTTTTCATTTTGAAACATTCAGCGGACCTGGACTTCAGGCACTAGATAAAGTACATTAACCCTTTCAACTCCAGCGAAAAAAAAATGTTCAAGAAAACCCTCTATGTATGTTTGGTGATTCTGTTCCTGAAATATAAATCGATTTGTTCAATTAGTTTTACTGTAAAACGACTGTGTGTTACACATGAAAAAACCAAAATCCTGAAACCATTGCCAGTTTCTAATATTAATAAAACAATTTAAATCTACCTTACCTCAGAACGAATATGGTGCGTTGGCGATTCCCAGAAAAAACGCGAATACGCATATGGCGCGTTGCCGGAGCTGAATGGGTTAAAGTAGGGTCGATTATTAATAACACTCATTAGTTGGAAGATGAGCCCCACGTCAGATTTACACGTGACACTAGTGCTTAGGAATTAGTGAAGTAATCCGCATTGTCTTGTGTAGGGATATTCGTGATGGATGTTCCTAGTAGAACTACTTACATGTTGGAATGCTAACTATTGCAAAATGTTGTCATGTTGCCTAATGTAATGTTTAGACTTGCTTCTGACTAACCCCTCTAGATATCTTTAAAGATCTGAGTGCATGGAGATCTGAGAGGATATCTACGTTACATGGGTAGTACAGTCGTGATAATCACTACATCACTACATAGTATAAAGCAAAGTCGCTTTCCGCTTCCCGCGTCTGTATGTAATATGTATGTATGTATGTATGTTTGCTTATATCTTTAAAACTACACAACGGATTTTGATGCGGTTTTTTTTAATAAATAGAGTGATTCAAGAGGAAGGTTTATATGTATAATACATGCATAATATAGTAGAGAAACACTGATAATTTTAGAGGTTTCTAATGTGATGTCGTAAATAAACACATTTTTTTGCGCTTACATTGCAAATTCTGGCTGAACCCCACGAGAAATATCAAAATAATGTACTACAGTATTGTACACCTTAAAAACGTCTACAAAAAAGTCCACGATGGTATTAGAAATGTCTTACGCACAGCGAAGCGGGCACGGGTCAGCTAGTATTTCATAAATGTTCGAAAGCTTTCAAATAAGGAACATTAAAAAATGTGTTCCAAAGAGTAGAGTTGATTATTTTAACACACTTTTATTAGCTTTGTTTATTATTTACTCAATAATGAAAATTAAAAATAATAAATTGACTTTCAATCTGAATATCGTGGATTCAAAACCCGGCGAGCATCAATGGATTTTTCTGTTCGAAAAGTTAATATGCGCATCAAAAATACGTGCTCAAAACGGTGAAGTAAAACATCGTCGACAACAGTACTTGCGGATTACAGTCGTGATCCTATTTATTTTTCATTTTTTTTTATTATTATATTACAGCCTTATTGTAGTGAAACTAGTACACTATACCTACCTATTCTGAAGTACGTGAGTTTAGGAACCACAGAAACTTGTTTGTCTGGTAGCTTCCACAATCAAAATTTCTAAACAAACGCAAAAAACCCAAACAGACGTCTTCTAACAAGTTTAACATTTGGCATTTAAAAAAAAAAAGCCCCCATCCAAAAAATTGTGTAACTGAGCCTTAGCCAGGCGGAAGGGCAACGTCAAAAATCACTATTATACCCAACATAATTAATGAACTGCATATTTAAATGCATTTAAAACTATTATTCATGCTGTTTTACGATAGAAGCGTTCCGACCATTTCTTTGAAAAGACTTCTATAATCTATTAATTAAAAATATGTCTGCCAGTTTTTAGTCCTACGCTTTAGCGTAACGAAACCTGAGGGTAAATATTCTTTGTTAAAAGTTGTTAATCAGCCCCTTCGTACATTAAAATAGCTACTCGTACAAACTTTCATTGACATCTTTAAGTAGCCCTTTGTTCTTTTTTAGGGTTCCGTACCTAAATGGTAAAAACGGGACCCTATTACTAAGACTCCGCTGTCCGTCTGTATCTAATGAAACGTGATAGCTAGATAGTTTAAATTTTCACAGATGATGTAATTCTGTTGCCGCTATAACAACAAATACAAAAACATAATAAAATAAATATTTAAGTGGGGCTCCGATACAACAAACGTGATTTTTGTTTTTTTATAGATACGTACGGAACCCATCGTGCGCATGTTCGACTCGCACTTGGCCGTTTTTTTTAATAACTACTTACCATTATTAATACATAATGTGATGCAACTTATTCCTGCTATAGTTTTCACAGTAGGTATACTCAATAATAAAAAGCTACCCAGGATAATAAACACAATAGAAACTCGAGGTTATATATAACTTGCGGACATTTCCAAAAGCAAGGTGACAAAAACCTCCAACGAAGTACGTATTTTCTTACGAGAAAATGTTTTGTGCTTCGCCTGTGATACAAATAGACCAGCCAGCTAACTTGACTCCCCATTTCTCTGTACTGTTACCATTTTCGGAAAATATAAAGGAAAACTTCGCTTAAGCAGAGTCCAAGCTATGATGGTTGGCTAAGATTTTCCGAGACGGGAAATGTTTTTCGCGTATTTTTTGCTTTTTCTCATTCGTCGATCTTATTATTTCGGATTAGTGATGAAATATATTAAAGCTCTTTCGTACTCTTTCTATCTTATCATTTCGTATTTTCTTACAATATTGGTTAGTGTTTTTGTTCACTTTTTAGGGTTCCGTACCCAAAGGGTAAAAACGGGACTACAAAGACTCCGCTGTCCGTCTGTCTGTCACACGGCTGTATCTCATGAACCGTTATAGCTAGACAGTAGAAATTTTCACAGATGATGTATTTCCCTAAAAACAGCATAAAATAAATATTTAAATGGGGCTCCCGTACAATAAACGTGATTTTTATGCCGTTTTGATAATAGTACGGAACCCTTCGTGTACGAGTCCGACTCGCACTTGGCCAGTTTTTTTTATTAAAACCTTACATTAGACTAGTTTTTAGGGTTCCGTACCCAAAGGGTAAAATCGGAACCCTATTACTAAGACTTCGCTGTCCGTCTGTCTGTCCGTCTGTCCGTCTGTCCGTCTGTCCGTCTGTCCGTCTGTCCGTCTGTCCGTCTGTCCGTCTGTCCGTCTGTCCGTCTGTCCGTCTGTCCGTCTGTCCGTCTGTCCGTCTGTCCGTCTGTCCGTCTGTCCGTCTGTCCGTCTGTCCGTCTGTCCGTCTGTCCGTCTGTCCGTCTGTCTGTCTGTCACAGGGCTGTATATCATGAACCATGATAGCTAGACAGTTGAAATTTTCACAGATTATGTATTTCTATTGCTGCTCGAACAACAAATACTAAAAACAGAATAAAATAAATATTTAAGGGGGGCTCCCATACAACAAACTTGATTTTTGCATTCCAGCGCCATCTAGTTTCATTTGATGTTACTACGTATTATAGGTACTTTTCGCGGTCTCATGCGATTGCTCGGGGTTTGAGAGGTAAGATGAAAGAGGTTTGCGATTTCGCTGGCAGGTGGCGCTATTTTACCACTATCGGTAAAGTAAGTCGGTAAATAGGTGGTACTTCACATGATCGAATAAAAAGTTTGAAATTGAATTATTGAATTCATGTAGTTAGGTAAATAGGTACCTAGGTAGATATTATTAATTTCCAATTAATTTCGAGTTCGAATCCTGGCCGTGCATCAATGGATATTTCTGTTCGAAAAATGTACCTATATGCGCGTTACACGTGTTTATAACAGTGAAGGAAAACATCGTGAGGAAACCTGTTAGTATTCTTGAAAGCGGCGACGGGATTGCAACCTGTCACGTGTGGAATGCTAACTACGTAGTTAGGTAAATAGGTAGGTTACGAGATATTATGAATTATTTTTTATGTTTCTAGGGTTCCGTATCTAAAGGGTAAAAAACGGGACTAATAAGACACCGCTGTCCGTCTGTCTGTTACCAGGCTGTATCGCGTGAACCGTGATAGCTAGACAGTTGAAATTTTCACAGATGATGTATTTCTCTAAAATCAGCATAAAATAAATATTTAAGTGAGACTCCCGTACAACAAACGTGATTTTTTTGCCGTTTTGATAATAGTACGGAACCCTTCGTGCGCGAGTCCGACTCGCACTTGGCCGGTTTTTTAAAACTGATACTACATCGTGAAGGAAGTACCTATCTAACAAACAGTGACTAATACTAATACTTGATGGTTGTAACTTTGTATAAATATTTCAAATAGTCATTGAAAAATATTTTTAACCGACTTCAAAAAGATACTCCATCTTCGCCTGTATGTTGTTTTTTTATTGTGTGTATGTTACGCGATTACTCCGGCGTTTGTGGACGGATTTTCAAAATTTTTTTAATTGAAAGCTTATATTTTCGAGGTAGTCCCATTACCACCAAGTCAGCATCTGATGATGGGATCCCAGGGAAATCGAGAGAAACCTTCAAAATTGATGGGCATTGATAGTGGTTTTCAACTATAGACCTTGCCTTTCTTTCATTGGCATAGAGGGCTAGCCGGGATAGGGCTCCTAGATCTCGCGAAGGGGGAGAGCCCCCCCCGACTACAATTTTTATTTATAAACATGAAGTCGGTTTTGTTTTTAGTTTTTTAAACGTTACTATTCAACAGCAAACTTATGACAATAATTGCTTGTGAATTTGCCCTTATACTAGTACGGTACCTACTCGCAAGTACTTCAAAACAATATCTGGATAAGCGTCTGTTATAAATACAAGTTCCAATCATTTTCCGAGTGCCCTGCGGAGACCTGTAATATTGCAGTTTCCATATCGAAATCCCATTGCAGCATTGCACAGAGAACTTTTAATCAAGTCCTGGAGAAACGATTTATATACCACTGTCATAGAGTGTTGCTAGAGGAGTGTATAGATGCGTCAACTTGACTTTTGTTTTAATGATGACGAACAATGGTGGCGATTCTGTTACAACCAAACTAAATTTAAATTTTCTTAAAAAAACTATCGCTCCTATTTCTATTACGTTAAAGTCGAAATTAGCGTAGTATCAAAATGACAGTCCTAAAACCTTAGATTATTCAGATTACCTCTATTTTATTTCGCATATTTGACACATCATGTTGATTAAATTTAGCTTGACATTTCTCAAGCGATTCGTAAGTACGAAAATCGTTAATTTATTTGAAACTATGCTATGTTTTAGAACTGTCACTTTGATGTTACGCTTATTTAAATTTTAATTTAAAAGGAATAAGAGCGATCGTTGTTAGGAATTTTAGGTTCAGCGGGGATACAACAGAATAGGTTTAATAATCATTTATTCTCAAAAAGATAATAAATATCACTTACATGAGAATCATTTACATAGAAAAAATATTAAGTATAGGTCGTTCAAATTAAGGTTGGTAGGTACACAATTAACGCATCTTTATATATATATCTCTTGATAGGTAAGTACATAGGTAGATAGATAATCCATCAGTAAGCATTTGTTCTAAAGAACTGAGCAAGTCTTGTTTTAAATGCGTTGATTGAGTTTACATTTTTAATTTCTGAGGGTAATCTGTTATAAAGCTGTGCGCCTTCGTAGGCTATAGTTTTTTTGCCATAGTTCGTACGAGTTTTTGGTAAGATAAGAAAGCTAGCACGACGTGTACTTCGCTTTGTCAATTCTTTTGTTTTAGTGAACGTTAGATTTTTTAAGGAATCGCCACGTTAACTCAAAACTAGACTAAAACAGTAAGTAAATAATCTTATTTTGTTATTTCTTGTATTGCAGTGAACACGTCAACTTCTAAAATGGAATGTGTTAGTAGGTGGGTTTAACAGAACTATTTCATAATATTTCTTTTAAACAATATGAAAACCCAAAAGATCTAGATTAAAAATAAAACATAATATTCATGCCTCTTGTTAAATAATCAAGTTAAAATAAATTAAATTGGTTTTGTAGTTCCAATAGTTCTATGGTGATGCATTTTATTAAATATTCTATAATAAATAATATTAATAATAATAAATATTATAATAATATGGGAACCAGAATTTTTTTTTCAATACACATTATTATACATTAAATATTAGCACCCAGACACAGAACAAACATTTATGTTTATCACACAAATGTTTGCCCTGGATGGGGATCAAACTCACAACCTACAGCGCAGAAGGCAGAGTTACTACCAACTATCGGAGACATTTTGATAATAGGCAAATACTAATACTCTGTACCCTCTACAAGCCCTGTCAACTTCTCTATGCGTTCGCCCGCAGACGTCGACCGGCGCTCGCCGCAGGCAGAATATCATTAATCACAACTTTTAGCTGCACGTTCTGCACACACCATAGCTGCGGTGGATAAAACGAAACATATTTTGCTGTATCTATTTTTGCTTAGAGAGTTAATAATATAATATAATAATAATATAAGCCTTTATTGCTGAAACTTAATTTTAACATTTCCTTAACTCTATTGTATCTACATTTAAACTTTACTTTTTTCATATTAAACTTATTTTAATCGGTAGCCGGTTTATCCTTCTCAGCTTGTCTTTCGACAAAGGCCTCCTCTAATGCTTTCCATTTTGTCCTGTCTTTTGCGGTACGTGTCCATTCTGGACCAGCTATCTTTTTCATGTCATCTTCCCAACGTTTTGTTTGTCTACCTTTGCTCCTTTTGCTGTCACGCGGGTACCATTCCGTTACTAATCTCGTCCACTTCTCTATTCCTTCCCTTAGCATGTGTCCTGTCCATTTCCATTTCAGGCTTTTGTATACTGTATGTATATTTTTAAATTTTGTTTTTCTCTTTATATGTTCTAGCCTTACTTTGTCTCTTCTTTTCACTCCAATAACGCTTCTTTCCATTCCATTTTGGCAAACTTGGATTCTTTTGAGTTGTTTCTCGTTCAGTGCCCATGTCTGGCATCCATACGACAAACATGGAAGGATGCATGTGTTGTATATTTTCCTTTTTTCTTTGATGGGCATATCCTTGTCTTTCATGACCTCGCTCAGCGACCAATACCGTTTCCAGCTGTTTGTTATCCTTCTATCTATTTCTTTTTGCATTGTGTCTTTTGTAGATATTAGTTGACCCAAATATATGTATTCGTTAACATACTCTATTTTCATCTGTCCGTCATTTATTCTAATGTCTTTTTTAGCTGAGTTAGTCATTACCTTCGTTTTTGATATGTTCATTGATAGGCCTACCTTAGCACTTTCATCTGATAGTTGTTGTAGCATGTCCTCCAAACTATCTGGAGTCTCCGAAAATAGGACTATATCGTCTGCAAAGCGTAGATGATTGAGTTTGTCTCCATTAATGTTCAGTCCATTCCTTTCCCATTGCAAGTTTCTAAAAATCATTTCGAGAACCGCAGAGAATAATTTCGGTGAAATGGGGTCGCCTTGTCTGACACCCCTCTCGATAGGAAATTCTTCACCTGTTCTTTCTAGCTTGACTTGGGCCGTACTCTTTGCGTAAATATTCTCCAGTGTTCGAATGTACTTAGGCTCCACTCCCTGGCATTCTAATGCTCTCCAGATGCTATCGTGTTCTAAAGAGTCAAATGCTTTGTTGAAATCCACAAATCCTAAATAATAAACTTTGTTGTATTCCTTATACTTTTGAAGCACCTGCCTAACGACGTGAATGTGGTCTATCGTAGAAAACTTACTTCGGAAGCCAGCCTGTTCTTTGGGTTGATTTTCGTCAAGTGTGACAGTAATTCGTGATAATATAATCTTTGAGAATATCTTGTAGATATTTGACATTAAACTTATTGGTCTGTAATTGCTCATATTTCCTTTGTCTCCTTTCTTGTGTAACAATATTATAGTTGATTTTGTCCAATCTTCAGGGATGCTTTCGGTTGCTAAGATTTCATTAAATAGATCTGTTAGGCTAGGAACAAGCACTGATGATGTATACTTTATTATCTCATTGGATATCTGATCTGAACCTGGTGCTTTATCTAGTTTCTGTGTGTTGATTGCTCTTATAACTTCTTCTTGTAATATTATTGGTACTGATTCAGAGTTTGTCGTTATTAGGTTTTGTTCTTCCACCCGTGCTGTTTTTTGTCTTTGGTATAGTTTTCTATAGTAGTCTGTGGCTATTTTGAGTATCTCTTGTCTTTTACTTGCGGAACTTCCATTTTCTGTTTTTATGTTTGGCATCCAAGTTTTCTTATGGTTTAGTTCTTTTAAAGCTTTCTTAATCCCACCGGTTTTTTCAATAAACATTTTCATAGTTTTCCGCCTCTTACTTTTCCTGTCTTTCCTTATGTGTTCGTTTATCTTTTTGCTTAATTCAGATATCTTATGACGTGTTTGATTGGTTTTTTCCTTCTGTATAAGTTCTTTCCTCTCATTAATTAATTGCTTAGTTTCTGAAGATAATGTGCTTTCTGTTGTTTGTTCGTTTGTTTTCCTTACTTCTGTTTTGAGTATATTTAGTATACTGTTGTATCGTTCCTGAATTGGTTTATGGTTGGTTTTTGTATTTTCGTTTATTGCATTTTTTAGGTTATTAAGGAGTATGTCGTTATTTCCAGTAAATATAAGTGCGGTCCTGTCTTTATTGTTATGAATATGCCTCCTTTTTTGTACTTGTCTTCCTGATAGTTTTGTTCTTATCATTCTATGGTCTGTCTGGAAATTAAGCTGGTTGACAGTAGTCACATCTTTGAATAACCTCCTGTTGTTAGTTAGTATAAAGTCGATTTCATTCTTGTGCTTCCCGTTGGGCGACACCCATGTCCATTTTTTCGATTTCTTCTTCTTGTAGAAGCTGTTTAAGATACTCAGTTTGTTTTCCATTGCAAGGGTTACTAATCTTTTCCCGTTTTTACTTCTTTGGCCATGTCCATGTTTCCCTATTGTATACTCTTCTCCTTTGTTACAAGTCCCTACTTGACCATTAAAATCTCCCATCACAATTAAATTTTTGTATGAAGTTTGAATGGCTGCTTGTAGATCTTCGTAAAATTTGTCAGTTTTTATGATATCTTCTTTCTTATTTGACTCAGTTGGTGAATATGCTTGAATTATGGTCCACATTTCTTCTTTATCTCTATGTGAAGGCAACTTGATGTTAAGGACTGCTATTCTTTCATTGATTCCCTTTATTTCTTCTATTTTCCTTGCTAACTTCTTTTTGATAAGAAAGCCTACGCCGTATAGTCCTGCTGTTTCACCAATGTAGTGCAAAATATACTTTCCATTATGGTCCTCAATTCCTTCACCAAACCGTCTCATTTCACTGATTCCGATTATATCCCATTTAATATTGTCTATAGCCAGCTCTAATTCCGTCAATTTTTCAGGTGTTCGTAGTGATCTCGTGTTCAAGGTAGCTACGAATATATCCAAGTTTGTAATTTTTGGTTTGCTTGTTTGTTCCTTTTTTCCGCTTAGAGGGTGTAGGTCATTTTCCCCCACGATGACCAGTCGGCTTGGGGGAGGGTTTTGTTTCACAGTTTTTCCGTTTTCTTTATTAGTATTTGGTTTCGTTTTCGTTTTCCGGCTCCCGTTTGTTAATTGCTATTGGTTCTTATTGGTTGAATGGTTAGAAAGAGAATTTGATCTATTTCTCATTAAATCGAAGGCATTGGTCCTGTTGTTCTTCGGAGTCCATGTAGGTTGTTTCCTTGGTTGGGTGTTGGTTTGAGGCGACGAAGACATTTCCCTCTTTCTCTTGTCCTTGGTTACATTTTCTTTTATAATAAGTTTGTCGTACTTGAGATATGCAATATTTCCCTTCTTTCTTTCCTCTTCTAATTGTGGAAATAGCTCTTTCCTTTTTTCCATTACTTCTTTTGAAAAGTCATCTTTCACATACAGGTCCTTTAGGTTCTTTTTATTTGCCATTATTTCACTTTTCTTCCATGCACTTACTAATGACAGAAGAATTGGCCTCGGTTTATCATGTTTGTTTATTTTTCCTAGTCGGTACATTTTGTTTACTTCCCATTCTTCTATATTGATGTGGAGATCCGCTTTGAAGGACATCTTAATTTTGTCTAGTAGTTGAGTGAAAGATTTTTCCCCCTCTTCCAAACCAAATAAGACAATATTATTGTTTTTCTTTTCCTTTTTCAAATGTTCTACCTCTTCCTCCAGTTTAGTTACTTTTATTTTCAGGTTCTTGTTTTCTGTTAAAATAGGTTGTAGTTTTTCGTCCATTCTTTCCATAATTGTGTTCGTTATAGACTCCGTTATAGATCTTGTTTGATTTGAAAGTTCTATTTTCATTTTGTCGAATAAGAGTTGAAATTGTTCATCCATTTCTACCAGATATACTTTTGCGTGAAACGGAACGTTATTTGGTAGAAATTGGTACAACTTGGTAGAATTTTTTTTATTCAGCTTAGAGAGTTATCCAAATGTTAATCTAAAGATAGCTGAAAAATTTATGACGTACTCGTAGCTAGTGCTACGAAACGCTACGGTGCTACGCTTCGCAACAGAAGTAATACCGATCAACTTTGGTTTGGATGTGTTTAGGAGTTTTTTTATTATACCTGTACGAGTATTTCTTTATTCTTTTACAAGCACTTAAGACTATACTATTTACTTGGTCATGATAAAAAAATATTGTTGTAAAGAATTGGAATGCTAACTACTGCAAAATGTGGGCATGTGCCAAATACTCGTATGATGTTTAGACGTGCATCTGACTCTTATTAGACATCTTTATTCTCTGGAAATCTGATGTCTACCATACTTGGTACTTGGAAATTGAAGATGTGATCCTATTTTAAAATTTCAATTCAATGGTACCTTTTAAGCCATTCTGGTTGGTACATAGACCAACGGTCTTTGGCTCTTTTGAGTGTCATAATCCTCAAATGTAGCATGGAGCTAATGGTAGGTACGTCAAGGAATGATTTGAATAAAGAAAACACTATGTTCTGTTTGTTATGGAATATTATTTGGAATATTAATTTTAATAGGGAAAATACGAAATGTTCTATTTGTTGCTTAAATTGGGCCGCATTGTAATTATTGCTGAGTAATTCAGTAAGGGGTAGTACAGTAGTGAGAGTTCAAGCTTAACGCCATATGGAACTCGATGGGAAACAAAATTGGGTACGCATAAACTGAAACAAATTATGTTTGTATTTATTATCGTTATAACGTTGTACCAGGAACCACGCGCGTGCATATCTTGGCATCATATTTATAATCAGAAAGATATAAAGGTGGATATTTTACATAGCGCCCTCAAGCCCCAAACTAGCAAACTAAGCTTTTTTTTTAATATCTGCATATGATACTTTATAACACCCAGACACAGATTCATCACATAAATATCTGTAAGGCCAGTCTTGGTTACTCGTTATAATTTTCTAAATATTTATCATTTTTTATCATACACAGCGTGTGTAAGGTTATTTTATAGCTGCTTTCTTACCAGTTTCACCTCCTGACAGGATAGGAACTTCATCGTTGCTTCTATCTTTTACAAACTTACTCCCGTGATTTAAGTATTGAATTTATCTTCGAAATGCTTATAGACCTTTTTATAAACACCATAAGAGATGTTATGATTTAAAAAAAAAATGTATAGCAAGGTAGTGTAAAAAATACGCTACACTAAAAAAGAGGCAAAAATAATGCTTTACTTTTCCGTGAATCAATTCCATCGACCGTTAATTTACTCAAATACTCAACATCTGTGCCAAATTTCGTAAAATTTGCATAAAAGAAACGGTAGTTCATGATATATTGCCGATATTGAGACAGTGTTTTGGGGTACAATACAACCCTTTCTTTGCTTCCTTGGCCTTTTCAAAACCCTTTAATTTTGCCAACTACCGTTTACTTGTTCCAATTTTATTTCTTTTTGTGTTATTTTCGATAATTTATGGCGGTATAGGTGGCCGTCTGTACAATAGGGATTTTGCAAGTCACTAGCCTTTGTAGGTCAGTTACTTCCCTACCGATACTGTAATGGTATCATAAGGGTGTGGTTCTCAACGTTGTGCTTAGAAACCCTGAATAATGCCAGCGGTTCAAATATATGTACAACAGTGTTAACAATGTATACGCTTCTCTTTGCCACAGGCAATCGGGCAATGCAGTATGAACCACCAACTGAATGATTAATAATTACGTTTTAAAAACTAAAGAAAACTCTCCACAATGTTTTACCAATTGAAAAGTCAAAAGACGTTATAGTTTTACAAGTTTTATGAATGAATTATTAGTTCTACGTATTAGGTACAATCTAAATAGGACCAACGTTGAACTATTCTTTACACAATAGAAAAAATGTCATCCAAATCGGATCACCAGGTAAAAAGACATGCAACGCTACATAAAATTTGATTATATTCCTTGAATCGACATCCTCTATTTTCGTCGATCAAAATAGCAAAAATACGAAATTGGCCAAGTTTGTCTCATATCACAAGTACATTTATAATACAAAGTAATCTTTCTTGATTTTTTTTATAGCATGCAACCTCATACCCTTCTTCGGAATGTTTTTCGTAACGGTCTTGAACCTTCAAACAGTTGTGACTCCAGGATTGAGCACCACAGTCTAACCTCATGGCATTCCCCACAATAGCACACTAATGATCGTCTTAACATTCAAATCGCCCACGATTTTCTTTTGTCTCCAAAACTACGTGTTTTTCATTCGCACAACAATTTTTCAAACGACATGGTACATGAAATGATTGGGGTATGTGTGTTAACGGGTTGTAGTTGAATGGTTCACAGATCATGGAAAAATCTGAATGCCTTGGCCAGGAAGTAGGTATTCAGTAGCTCATAAAAAATACAAGAAAATCTTCACCAGCTTCATATAATAAATCATAAAAAATATTTATTTTGTTGTCTTATGGAGTGACGCTGTAGGGTTCAAAGTAATGTCAAGACGAGTGTAAAGTAGACATATTTTAGCTGTTAAAGTTTATCCTGAAAAATGGCACGTTATTGTTAGGGATGGTGCAAAAAATAAATCTCTTTTAAGCGTAGTTGAGAGTCAACAAAGTTCAACCTAGCAACAGACCTAAATAAAGGTTAATAAAAAAACACATAGAATATGACTTATTACTCGCACCTCTATAAAACATTCTAAAATTTCAAGCTGCCTGGTTTTTTACGACTCGTAGAACTTAAATAATTAAGATTGAAAAACTAAAAAAATACAGATTCAATTTATTTGACCAATAAGAATTATGAAGGAACTATTTAGTCCTACATAAATACTATTTGAACGGAACTTTGGATTATTCTCTACATAATAGAAAAAAAATATCATTCATAAAAAGCAACAAAATAAAGAATATACCTAGTCTAATTGAGAACCTAATTTTTTCTTCGGTTGAAAAAGGTTTTAAAGATGATCAATGGAGGCATAAGCTTCGTTGTTTTTCTGCTCGCTAATAATTAACAATCACGTGAAGACTTGCGTAATAAAGGTCTTTTGTTGTCGAAGCTATATCTTATGACAAGTAACTACTAATGAGGCACTTCACGGCGTAATAAAGGTGTATTGTTCTATTCCTATTCTTCATCACGCGCCCGCCGGGCTCTGAGCGATCTTGGACGTCATAGAAATAAGAGTACCTATTGCTAAAACCAATGGCATCTGATTTCATATACCTGACTAGTGAAAACTCTCGGGAATTCGTTCACGAGAAATTATTTAAAAACATACTTCAACTTCCGCTGCATTCTCTTAGAGGTTGAATTTAAATTTTCCTTCCAAATTTAAATTGGCCTTATTTCATATTTTTTAAACAAATTGTAGCATCTGAAAATGTAGTCTCTTTGAGAACAATATACCCGTGTAACTTCAAAAAACACCGTTCATTTTTGAATAAGAATATTTATAAATAAGCTTATCTTTTTACAACTAAACATCTTTGTTAGAATCTCCAGTAGTTTCCAGTGGAATGTCTTGAAAATAAAATAATAATATGTGAGAAGGAACTCCGTCCATGCCATATGACATTTGGATCTATTAATCATTTGCACAACTCGCTTTGTGTTCCGCAGGACCGAAATAGTAATAGAAAATAACACGTTTCATTAGACGGTTTTGTTTACGTGCTCCTAAAAATATATATCTGTTCATTTCGACAAGGTTATATCTACGGTAATTTGCTAGACAAAAAATTTGATTGCACATTAGCGAAATAAGCTAATCGAAAAATTATAGTTGTATTTTAACAAAATATACTTTAATAAAAATAAAAAACTTAACCTTTTACCTATTTAATAAAAAGTATATCTTATAAATGTGATAATATTTCCTACAAATTCCAAGTAAACCAAACATAGTTAAAAAGCTTCGAATATTTTTCAGAAACATTTAGCAAAGTGCAACAAAAATGAAATTCAATTAATCGTGAGAAAGCACAACGTCAACAGAACCATTAACAAACGTCTAAACCGAATTGTATTGTCGATGTGAAAATGGAAAAACCTTTTTGGATTCGACGGAACAATTTCACGCGTCATAAAATATCGCTGTAGAATTCCAAATCCAAAAATTCCAAGGTGAAATCGAATCGGCCCGCTGGCGTCCGAATCGAATGAAATTAATCGATTTGTTTTCAAAAACGATGTCATTATTTCTTGACGTGGCATTGAAGGGCGCCGATGACAGACGGATGTTTTTTGCAATAAAATATTGGAAATAAATGATATATTTCTGTGATATTAATGTAATATACCTTCTTTCACCATTTACCAATTTCACTACAGAGAATATTATTATAGTAAGTAAGTACTAAACTAGCTCGTTTGTACCAGTTTTCTTGTCAGTTATTCTTTGAGTTTTTTATAGAAAACAGACCATGTTTTTAGGGTTCCGTACCCAAAGGGTAAAAACGGGACCCTATTACTAAGACTTTGCTGTTCGTCTGTCCGTCTGTCTGTCACAGGGCTGTATCTCATGAACCGTGATAGCTGACAGTTAAAATTTTCACAGATTATGTATTTTTGTTGCTGCAATAACAACAAATACTAAAAACAGAATAAAATAAATATTTAAGTGGGGCTCCTCCCATACAACAAACGTATTTTTTTGCAGTTTTTTATAGATAATGGTACAGAACCCTTCGTGCGCGAGTCCGACTCGCACTTGGCCGGATTTTATAATAATATGTTTTAATTTGGACTTATATTTCAGCTCGCATACGTCGTGCTCGGATCTCATGCATATAAATGAATCTATTTACAAAAGTAACTAAGGTCCCAATCCAACTGTTAATTCCAGAGATCCCAAAGGGCCGAGTGGTCATCACTGCCCTTTGTAATCCACTGGAGCTGTGCCAATCAACACTCCCTCAGAAGGGAAAGCCCTAGAGGGGACATTATACGGGACCAAAAGGGATCAAGAAAATGTGAGCCAAAATGGACGCGAGGCGAATCGTAGTTAGGAATGGGGAATCATTATGTTATTTTTTAGAGTATATTTTATTGTTTAAGGTGATAAGTGAAATTTTTGACGTTTTGTATGGGCTGAGTCTACCCGGATAAGATGGAAAAAGTGATAAAATTGCATTATCTTGAAAACCAACATATTAAAAAAAATTGTCTTTAATTTATTTAATTTATGATTATCTAACAAATTATATAAAAATAAACTATTTAGCTATTCATAGTCTTGATTACAAACGAAACTAGTGTTTTTGATGAGCCATCTTTGGAAAATAAATCTATCGAGAAAAGTATCACCAATCGTGTTTCTGTCTTTAATTTATCTAAATTAAATCCTTAAGTTATCTTTGTCATAGGAAACAAAACTGTATGTTTTGCGGTTATTGAGAAAAAACGATTCTGCATTCATCAAAAACATTTATTACTCGTCTTAAGAATGTATGCTTGACTTGGCGGGGGCATTGCCGTGCCCCCAGATTACTTTAAGGAAATTATCAAAGTAAAAAAGCACACGCATAATTTTTGAAACCATATTTCCTATATTGAAAATTAATTTGTCTGGCCTCACAGCTCAGTTGGTAGTCTGCCTTCTGCGCTTTAGGTGGGTTCGATCCCCACCCAGGACAAACATTTGTGTGATGAACATAGATGTTTGTTCTGTGTATGTATTTACAACAAAAAAAACGTATATAAGTATTCTATCAGTTACCTGGTTCCCATAGTATACAAGCTTTGCTTAGTTTGGGGCTAGATGGCGCTGTGTGAAATGTCCACCAATATTTATTTTATTTATTTATATTTTTATCAAATCTATTTTTCATGTCTGTAGTTATTCATTATTGCCTTCGTTCTTTATTTATTTCAGGTGATTTCAGCTGTAATAAAAATACTCAAGGGTGTTAATTACGCCCATGCGTAGGCGAAATTTTCTTTTATACACTTTGATTTACAACTTTTTCTTTACAATATATCAAAAGCAACTTTGCTTTTAGCCCTTCCAACTTCAGTCAGGTATCCCTACGTTATTAATTAAAAGCGAGACCATTCAGCCAGTCCATAAGGCTTAAAACCCTGGTTTAGCGGTACTGTTGTTTTTCCACGACCCTTCTACCGAAATCCCTAAAGTCCAGTTGAGTGCTGACCACTGACCACTGAAATTAAAACCCCCTGTGCTCCTAGTGGCTTCAAGTTATGTCTGAATAACGAAGAGGTATTGTGAAAATTAGAGGTCTGATTCGAGTGGTTGGTTCAGGGTACGACTTTTGTTTTATTCATCGAGGGTTCACCTGCTGAGAGGTGCTTTTAATTGGATTAAAGATTGTTGATAAAAGGCTTTTAATGTAAGCGAGGTCGGGCGCTGGTGACATTTCATTAAGGGATGGCTATCGATTTTTTGAGGCACGCTATTGGTGGTTGAGTATAATACCGGTGTTAAAGCTTTCATAGTTTTAGAGGACGATATTTTACGTAGAATGATTACGTTAAAATGGCGAACCTTGTGGCATTTTGCGCAAATAATATTATAATTGCATACATCAAGTAATTTATAAGTGTTTTTGGATATCATTCACATATTAATTTGTTTAGAAAGAACAGCCTTCAAAAATAAACTTTCTCATTATAAAAAACTACATAATCAATCATTAATTTATAATCAAGTTATAGAGGTATCAATGCAACGTTAGTAAACGCTAATGTGTTTGCAAAACAAATTACTTCCACTTTACAAATTATAAATAATTATTTGAATTGGTTCACGATTTTATTCTTACATTCGATTGATGTGTCGTTATGTAATAAGGCTTACAAAGGACGTTATTTTAGGAGTATCTTGACAGGGTTGGCATAGATAGCTTTAGACAACAAAAGACACAGATCGAACTTTTTATGAAAAACATCAAATAAAATGAGTATTTTTTTAAATGTATCTACTTTTGCACATACATCTTTTGACATATCTTCGGTGACAACATTATTTACCACAGTTAAAGATCTGTTTAACCTTACCGCATCTAAATATCGCCTAGTGGCGGCACTATAATTTTCCCGAAATAAATAAAACTAATCAAGAGAAAAAACAAAGGTTTCGTGATCGCATTCAAACATTGTTACATGCTGTATATAAAATTAAAAACGTACTTACATCGTAACCAACATCATAGTGTTTATTTCGAAATAAGTTCATGGCAATGACTGTCAATCACATTATTAGATATCCACGAAGGTTGACGTCACATAGCGGGCTTTTTATTAGTAAAGTAGTTACTACTACTTTAATCAAAAGTTTACAG
Source organism: Hydriomena furcata (assembly GCA_912999785.1). Taxonomy (NCBI): domain Eukaryota; kingdom Metazoa; phylum Arthropoda; class Insecta; order Lepidoptera; family Geometridae; genus Hydriomena; species Hydriomena furcata. Next base: position 4,747,430 of record OU538831.1, on the reverse strand, counting down.
TATAACTAGATACTTCAGATTTCTTTGTAACACACTTTTATTCGCTGCACCTGTAAAATATATAAAAATAGGATCACGACTGTAATCCCCAAGTACGGTAGACATCCTCTCAGATCTCCAGACGCCTAGATTCTTTGAATATGTCTAGTGGGGGTAGTACGTCCAAACATTATATTTGGCACATGCCCACATTTTGTAGTAGTTAGCATTCCATACGTGACAGGTTGCAAGCCCATCGCCGCTGTAAAAAACTATGTAATAAAATCTTGGAAATCAGATCATTATCAAATTTAGCATTTATGTGTAGTTCTAATGACAATATTATAATAGTACTAGCTGTCCCGACAGAAGTTGTTCTGTTAAATTTAAATAATCCCACAGAAAAAAGCAATTTCAGTATTTCCTAAACTTTATGTTGGTTTTTCTAAAAAGCTGTATGAAATATTTAAGACCTATTCTCATACCTACCAAATATACTCAAAAATTTCATAAAAATCGAGCCGTTTCGGAGGTAACAAATACTGTGACATGGGATTTTTATATATTAGAAAAAAAAGATTAGATAGATCATGCGAAGGGTAGAATGTAAGATCCTTGAAAAACAAAATCACGAGCAAAATAATGTCCGTCTGATATCAATGTTAGGTACCGGGTATCCCATTTACTCATATCAATCAGGAACGCTAGTATTCAAAGTTCATACCTACCCGACTCCAACTATTATTTACTTGTAGATAAGGCATGTACGGACAGCGGAAGGCTCGGCGCGCCCGCCGGGCGGCATGTCAAACAGCGGGAGTTCCCGGTTAAATTGAAAAAACAATCTCCCGCCATTTTCGCTCGGCGAACGTAATAAATCTATGTACAAAAATTCTACACGTTATTTATGAAATTTATCTACGGCTGGCCGGTCGGATCTATCGGATGTGTTGTGCTGGACAAAATAACTGCAGTCGATAACATTTTTTAACAGTTTATGTGTAGGCCACATTTATATATTAAATAATATAAGTAATTTAAATTTAGATTAGAAAAAGTATTTCACCTAGCTCCTAAGACGTTTCAGAGTGATCCTTGTAATTTTACTGAATTAAATAAATTTTGAATTTGAATTATATTTTAACTTACGAGTTCACATACAACAAACGAGATACATGTTTAATATATTTTTATCACCATCATGGTCATCCTTATTAGTTTTTCTATGCAAAATATTTGCCGTTGTTGTGCTCATCTACTATTAAAATTACATAATAATCTGAACTAAATTTTTAACTAGTACCTAAGCAATGAACCTTGTAAATTATTAAGATCCTCCTTAAATAAATAAATAAGCATTGAGTTAATAAATATGTATTTTTGAGAAATTTTATAACAACAATTATATCCAATGTGCAAAAAAGCCCTTTGCCCTGCCATTTTTTTTCTAGTTTACAAAACTAGTCTCTTACAATGTTGATTAGATACTAAAACTATCTCGTTATAGATTCACTGGCCAGCAGTGTACACCAAACCGATGTGGCTATTGTGGGATTAATTGCATTAATCACAGCCAGTGACAGCTATTACATTTTTGGTGCTCGACTTTCGGTTCGAACACGACAAAGTTTCATTTAGTTGTGAAACAATGCCGTGTTTCAATTTTGAAACGATTGAAATCATTTCAGTTCTGATATTCTGATAGTGATTTCAACGTGGTTTGATTTCAGAGTTTAGGGCTTCGAATCGAGCCCGTCAATGTTTTTTATGTTCCAGTATTTTTATACGCGCATTAAAACGTGCTTAAAATGGTGAAAACCCAGTTATCTTATTTTTAATATCCTACTAATATTTTAAATCTGAAAGTTTGTGAGGGTTTTTGAATGTTTGTGCCTTGGATGATAGTTTATGCCCTGACATACCAAATATACTACATTTTATCTAGGTACCACGCAAAGGAAGCCGCGGGTGTAAGCTAGTATTATATAAGTGGCAATGGGCTTGCAACCTGTCACTAGTGGAATGTTGTAAAATATGATAATGTTCTGTTAATTATTTCTTGCAGCTTTGCCTATAGCATTTTGTTTTTCTATAGGTAATTCTGTCCAGCAATGAAGCAATGAACATAGTAATTTAATCATGGTTTATTTACAAAACCAAACAAAAAGCGTTTTACAATGTTAAACTATTAAAACATTATTGATTCACTTATGCTGCAATCTTTGACACGAACTATAAAGCTCTTCATTGCATACAAAACCGCTGAAAAACATAAAACGATGAAAATCGATTAGCTTTTAAGAGCTTTTGTCCATTAAGATGATGGCTACTTTACATAATGGCTTCATTATGGTGTTTCAAGCCATAATTGCCGAGAGACAAGCTCTAAGCCGAATTGAAAATTGATTTTCTTGTTACCTGATGCAAGAACAATTGCTTTTTATGTAGATTTGTGCGTGAATTGAGGTAGAGTGAAGAAAACCTGCATATTTTAGGAGCGCCCGATTTTGTTTCTATAAAGTAATTCAAAGGTGTTTCAATAAATTTACAAGGATAACTTTAAAACATCTGTACTACAGATGTTCTGTAGTTAGGTGAGACTACCATGTTTTTATACTTACAGTATTCTAAATATACATTTCTAATATACATTTTTACTTGTTCGCGCACCTGGAACCAAATAACACTTTTTTCTCTTTAAAAAAATACTTTCAACTGTCTACCCACACTACTATTCCCTAGTGTCATAGGGATCCAAAACTACGAGTTCCATGAAGCCACCTCACCGTAAACACATATTTTCTTGATTTTCAAATTTTTTTTTGAATTCATGTGGAATTTTCCTACCATAAAGTACCGCACTTGTACTTAGGCAACTTTGTGGGTAGCAAGTTAAATGTCACCCTGGAGGTCCAATCTATATCTTACAAGTACAACCCAGGCACTAATATTAAAAAGAGTCCCATCGAATTATCCAAGTTTTATATAGGTGGAAGTTATCTAGTTATTCATATTTAAATTCATTTATTTAGAACAAAGGAAATAGATTACTGATTACGATGAAAATCGCAAAAGTTATAAAAAACTGTGTAGCAGCCTCAACGTCCTACTCCTAGACACATAATTGTTCCTTAAGATAAGATAAAAGTGTGTGTGTGTGTGTGTATGTGTATGAATGTTGTAACACTCCCCCCTTTTAAAACCCCTACACCTAGCCTAGCTACCCTATATTCTAGCTTACATACTACACACCCACCCGACTTCATCATCCTACTAAATTTTTTGAAATTTAAATATAATTATTTTAATTAATTTATATTATAAGACGTTAATAGAAAACTATATTAATACCTAGTCATCCTGAAATCTTACCTAGAACTAATCCTAAAAGTTGTTATGATCTGTTTTAATTATTTAAATTGGCCAAGTGATCGTCTAGTTTCTATTGATTAGGACCGTACATTGTGATATAGGTAATAACTCTGATTCTTTTAAGATATTATGATTAAACTGTCTACCTACTTATCTACTATTAGATTCTATAACACACATTTACACAGATTCTATACAATTAAGGAAAGTCTAGAGAATTTGCTGATATTGAGAGTAAGAAGTAACGGAGAATAAAATATATATAATAAATTGGCTTGGCTTATCTGTCATCTAAAATGTGGAAAACTCAGCGCAGATCCTCTCCCCTCCAGTCCGAGAAGGATAGTGGAGATCATTCCATAGACCTTATCTCCTCCTCTGAGTAGAAGGCTTAATTGTCATTTGAGTGGGAATGATATTACAGAGTCATAAAGTTCAGTCTGTCAATTCTGTCTAGCAAAATATAAGAGGACTTAATCTTTTAGCAACCTGAGTCAGTCCGTCTATCAGTCAAGCCTTCAAACAAAAGGTTACTTTCGGATGCTGAAGAATCGATCAGATCGGTTCTAAAACATCCTATTTAGGTCAGATAAATACTTATACATAATATAAATCATAATATTTAGAACCTTCTTGTCCATTATGAAATAAATGTCTAATAAACAACTCTCCGTTGTTAGAATTATAGTCAAATATAATTTGTGATTCGATTCTTCAAATAAAAGACACATTGATCGTCTCATATGTTAAATACCAAATTAATATCCAGAACTTTGCACTCAGGATACTGCTTCATCAGATTCACATTGAACGAACCACATAATTGAACTCCAATCTCCAAGCTCAGAGGACGGACACCTTGATATAGAACTTAAGTTGGAACAGAATCTCAAATTATCTCACTTCAACACAGAATGTAATTATTAACTAAGGTAAGGCTAGACAAGTCCTTCATAACAGACACAACTAGTTGATTTTAAACTTAAAGAATAATGAACTCCAAATAACTCACGACCTTTTCTCACCCCAGATCCTGAACCAAGCAGAATCACAATGTAGTTGTCACCGTTAGGTACCTATCAATTGTGTGTAGAGAGAAACCTTCCAGTCATAAAACCCATTTAAACTGGTGCTTTAAATCAATTATTGAATTACACTCAACCATCACAATAAACTTTTATCTAAACTAATTCACAAACTTTAAGCACTAGAATGACTTCTCCGGGGGCCTAGGTACACAGATAAATCCTACCCTCAAGTAAACCAGCCAAGGAAGCAACCCAAGAAATTATTCTAAAGCAAATCCCGTCTCCCAAGTTAATTTTATACTGACAGCAATTTTGTATTTCGATTTGAACTCCATTAATTGAACACATAAATTTATAGTAAGACTCAAGTTTTACTTTAAACGACTCCACAACTCCCAATTGAATACTCTTCAGAACCCCAAAGAATCCTCAACATCCCTTGTATCTACCCTTAACAATAGCGTCCCATGTCTTCCCCAATTACCTCAAAAAATCTCTCTCTCTCTAAAAAACCATCTCACGAACCCGTCGTCCAAACCCCAGAAGCCTCCATGTTTTTTTTCTCTTCGCGCCCTAAAAATGATCACCAATCAGAGCTCAGTGAATGAATGTAAAAACTCGAATTATTGCCATATACGTCACACGAATATAACTAATGATTCACATTCTCGATCGATGAACTATTCTTATGTCATTGTCAAACCTGACAGATGATGTAATAGTTGACATTTTAATTTATTTGTCATAATTGACAAGCTTTGAGCTATGATAAACAATTCTCGTACCTCAAATTTACTATCGATTGATAAATCAGACTAATGATTAATAATTTAGATTTAAAACACTATATTTATTTTCGCGAATACTTTGAACGAAGCCTGACTCGTTACAGCCAACCCCCAAAATTTACGCAGATAGAATATCGTAGTAAATTTTTCACTAAGTAGAAAGTAGTTCTTCGCAAAAATAAATTATAATAAGTACATATAGATTAGATACTTATAACCATTTTGTACATAAACAAAACGAATCCTTTATAGATATTCATTTAAATATATATTTATAAAGTATTATATATATAAAAGAAAGAATATACATAAAATTTATATATATATATATATATACACACAACCACACACATTACCTAAAATAAATTAACACAGTTATAATGTAACCATAACATAAAACGTACCATTATAATTACATTATCAGTAGTAGTTCCGTTACCTCCTTTTTTTGTTATTTATTTTTAGTTGTACAATCTTCTAATTTGATTATATTTGATTTCGATAACTATTATGTATGTATGTAAGTGAGTTTACCTTCATGTAAGTGTTTTTAAACCGAGATGTAATTAGTTATAATTTTGTACCGGTAACTAAGTTTTTGATGAATCAATCAATAAACAGATATCCATCTAGCCAGTCCGATCAACATCACGTAAGACAACTTGGTTGTGAAGCAAGTCAATTCTGCAATACTCTGTAGCACATACAGCTTTGGATATCAATCTTCCATTTCCTCAGGAGTAATCTACAGAGGTCTACAGATGAGGATCTTTCCCAAGGGTTAGACACATAGCTCTCCATGCTTGAAACATCCCACAAAGCACTAATCTCAAAATCACAAGTTAATCACACCCGGAGTATGTATAGTGTGCTTTAGAACGAGCCTAGCAGTATAGTAAGAACTTTCATGAGAACAGCGATAGCCGATGAATATTTATCCTAACACCAATTCTCCTTCATAATAGTTCTTTGTAAGTGTATCGTTTATCGAAAATCAACTAAGATCAAATCGTCTCAATTTAGAATATTTGTTGAATCATCTGGCCCATCATTCCATTAAACTCTACCACATATATTTCACTACCTCCAATCTAGCATTCATCTTCCTTGCACTTCAAAATTAAAATCCATTCTTCACTCACAGAACATTATTCATACTCCCCACAATCATTGTTGTTAACGCCACCAGACAATTCACCAACTATATGTGAATTTGAGAGCACGAAGATTTCATGTATAGAAATGATTGAATTAATTTGACATTAAACTCAATTGAGTTTCTTTTGTTTGATTTTGTTACCTTTTTAAAACCACCTTTGTTACCTTTAAAAACCATTACCTTTTTCAAGAACTTTAGTTCAGTTCAAGTAGAAATACATTTTTCAGTATAATTACCAACCATGTCAGATTACCATATGTAAATTAAAAGCATTTATAATTTTTTTTTTATATTTTATTATTTAGATAAAGTAATAAAGAAAACTTCATACCCAGTCAAATATTTTATCTTCAATGTTTAACTATTGTCAAAGAAACAAGAAGCAAGCAATGATCAAAGATTGCTTTGCGAAGACAGGCTCTTCAAGCTTGAGTAGTTACTCAAAATTAGATTTTCTGCGCCACTTTGAATGATTGAATAGTCATAACCTTTGTATTTTTAATTTTCACATACAATATTATTTTACACCCTGTATAAAAACTTTTATCCCAAATTCCCATAATAATATTATTTTACATCCCTGTATAATTTTTTATCCCGAATTCCCATAATAAAATTATTTTACATCCTGTATAATTTTTTATCCCGAATTCCCATAAAAATATTATTTAACACCCTGTATAATTTTTTATCCCGAATTCCCATAAAAATATTATTTAACACCCTGTATAATTTTTTTATCCCGAATTCCCATAATAATATTATTTAACACCCTGTATAATTTTTTATCCCGAATTCCCATAATAATATTATTTAACATCCTGTACATAACTTGTATCCGGAGTATCCATTATAATTATGTTTAATGTGAAGTCAAGTTATTTAATTAAGCTACACTAACCATCCCACACTAGTATTTGGTTGTTCAATTAAGAATTAATTAAGTAGTTAAAATTACCTCAATGGAAAAATACTTATATAATATTTTACACAAAACAGACCGTAACTAAAACTCAGAACTATAAGAAAATCTCAAAATCAATCTGACAATTACTGCTTAACTTAAATCATTGATTAACTAATCCAAACTTAGTTGCATATTTAAACCCGACTAAATCCTACCAACCAAAACATTAAACTTAAATAATAGACCAAGATTATTAATTAATTGATTATAAAATTCATTAAATATTAATTTAATTTACCTGAAATAATAGTTTGTAAAATCTTCAATATGTATTCCCTTTCAACTTCTCACATTAATGTATCTAATAATTTTCAATAACGTTGCTAAATTCAAAAATTAACTTGTTCCCGGAGGAACATGAGATAAAATATTTTTGTATTTTAACTGTTATGAATCTAATATCCTATCCGTTGCTAATTTTAAAAGTTGTTTTGTTTTAGAGAAACGTTGCGATAAAATAAATATGTATTTAAAACACTATATATTAATTTTCCTAAGATATTTACCTTAGTTATTGAAAATGCCTAAAATTAATTGTTTATATAAGAACCTATATATTCACATAGTGTACCTAACAATAATATTATATTTAAAACCCATTATTTAAACCAACTTTAATAAATTTGAAAATTTACTTTGCTCCCGGAGCGATGATATCAAATTATTCATTTATTTTTACCATTATGACTCAAGAAACCTAACCGTTCCTAATTATAAAAATTATTTTGTTCACAAGAACCTATAGAATAATTGAGTTAGGTATTTTAACTGCCAAACATAAGTTTTTTTTCTAACATAATTTTCCTAGGTAACAAAAGGTTATAAAATTAATTGTCTAAATAAATACCTAATGTATGTAGAGCGTACCTAACTATTCTAAAATACCTGGACTAATTAGATTGGTATCTATTTCTTCTACTGTCCTATTAATTGTGAAATTAACCCCATTAATGAGAAAAATTTAAAACCTTGGAAATACTAAATGTGACTCAACTTCTCAGAGTAGGTAGGTACTTTTCTACAGGTTGTTTTACCATGAATTTTACTTATGTTTATCAAGTAAGCACCTAGGTAATCATCACATCGTTTCAAGAACAAAATGTGTTCAGGAAAAATAATTTTGATATAAATAATTTATTTATCCTATGAACTCCCAATCATATTTACAAATGCTATAGGTTATTTTACTAATGATCGTAAGTAACTAGTTTTGTAATACCTATAATAATAAATGATTATAGTCTAACACTCACCAAAGCGCTGTATATAAACACAAACCAAGTTCTCTTCCTGATGAAGGTCTTTTCCTGAACTCTTCTTCTACCCAAAACCGCCATTGAACAATCACTGATAGATTTCCTACCTCTAATTTAATCTCAAACACTAACACTAGCACTTAGAAAGGTCTATTTCAAGACGTAAATCTCTATTTTATATACAAGTCGTCGCGAACCGGTGTCTCAGTTTTTCGCCGGTAATAACCAAACTAACTTAACCTCACTTATTTTTCTACCTACCTCCAAAGAGCATATAAGTGTCTACCTCCGTTACACTCCCGTTTCACTCTCAATCTCTCAACGCCTGATACTAATGCATTCCCAAGTAGGTACTTGTTACCACGCTAATATCGTATATCTTGTCTTAAATAAAACTCACTATCAACCAATTCTAAACACATCTACATAGCTCCTATCTACCTAGATCAAAGTCGCGATCCCAACTACGTAATTTATTTCATTTTAAAATAATTATTACCTATCTACCTTATACCTACCCACTTACTAGCTTGTAATGGGACACATAGACTAGACTAGCTAAGTGGTCAATGAACTCGTATACCTACCTATCTATTTATGTAAATATTTAATTTAGGATATTCCCATCAACTTAAATAGATAAACTTGATTGGCAGATGTAATTTCAATTAATAAGACGCCCTCTATTGGCAGGTAGCGTTACTACGTATTATTGTAAAATCGAATAGATACATCGACTACATAGCCTAATAGACGCCTAATGGCTTCATTTCTTCAAACAAACAACTCTGTCAAGTCAGTGAGGTATGAGGTACGGGGGGAGCCGGAAAAATGCATTCTGATTAGCCGGTTCAAAATGACGTGATTCAATAGGGATGGGAAGTGTTGTCATGAGTTGTCGATAGCAGTCAAAGGCACGTCCAAATATTATATTTGGCACATACCCACATTTTGCAGTAGTTAGCAGTCCATACGTGACAGGTTGCAAGCCCATCGCCGCTTATAAAAATACTAATTACTGGTTTCCTCACGATGCGATGTTTTCCTTCACCGTTTTAAACACGGATCGGGATCGGGATCGGGATCGGAAACGGGAACGGGAACTTAAGACAACATTTGCTAATTCTAAAGCGATAATATTATAATGCGAATAGCAAATAGGTTACTTCCATGTAGGAACAACGCGAGCGAAGCCGCGGACGGAAGCTAGTTGGCAATAAGTAGTTTTACTAGTTAGGTCCAACTGTTGTTGTTACTACTATGTAGGTTTATCGATCATCTATTATTGAGTAGTGGTACAACACTATTGACTTTTGACAAGGAAAATAACCAGTGTAACTTGAGCTTGTGGTAATGGTTTTTTAGCATAAACAGACGAGATGTGCACGGGTCAAGGAAGTGGTCGGTACTACTGCAGGTTTGACGCGCGGTATTTTTTATCGGCCGTATAAGCCTGATGTTTTGGATGACAGTGTTCGCCTTGCATGCGGTGTCTTCTGGGCTATGTAGTCGATGAATAGATACGACTAATTTATTTTAACACATCTAGCGGCGAATAGCAATACCTACTACTTAATTTCATTACGCTCAATAATGATTACGTTTCCTGTCACTAGATGGTATTACTTGTTTGTAAATAGGTTATTTATATTATTACGAATTTAATTATAAATTTTTGTATGATTGACACTAATTATTAATCTTTAACTGCAATAATCCTTTTCTTTGTTTGAATAATAAGTGATTAATTAAATAGTTTTTAAAACCAACTTAAGCCCTCAGAATTTATAAACTAGTTTGATTATAAAACAAATATTGGATAGCTATAGATTGAATCAATCAAATCAACCCCCAAACAACAAGACTTTTGAATATTCCTGAACTTAATTTTAAATAATATCTTTTACTTAGAAACTTATAAAAAAAATATCTATTACTGTTTCTGAACGCAGTATCTCTGTCTCTGTCTAATTCAGTGCACCAGTGTGTATTTCTATCCTTTGCTAGTTCTAAGCATTTTTATAAATAATAAGCCTAAAGACTAAACAATAAAGTTTTTTAGAACGAAATGATTTGACAGTTCATGCCCCGTCAAGTATAGAAAACTGATTTATAACCAAAACTCAACTTCCAATTAAATATAAACTCATTTATTTGGTTTAATAGGCTTCAATTAAAGTCTGAACTCTTGCAAGGAATACAATTATTGAAGCGAATGTTCTAGTGTTGTAAAACCTATAAGTTCACACCTGATGTTTGTGTATAAGTGAATTATTTGCTTAAATGAGTTTACCTATAAAAGCTAAAGTTTAAAATTTTAATCTATTCTCTTTACCACCGGTAATCATAATTAGAATTACTTAAATTAACCTTTCCCTTGCATACAGTTTAATCAAATCCTATCCATTAACGGCAACAAATTGTGCGGTTTCCTCCGCACTTAAATAATTAAAGACATAACAACTTGTATCTAAAACTATTATTAAATATCCTAGTTTACGGATTAACCAAACTGTAACTAAAACTACTAAATATACTGGTCACGGCTAACAAATTGTAACACTCCCCCCTTTTAAAACCCCTACACCTAGCCTAGCTACCCTATATTCTAGCTTACATACTACACACCCACCCGACTTCATCATCCTACTAAATTTTTTGAAATTTAAATATAATTATTTTAATTAATTTATATTATAAGACGTTAATAGAAAACTATATTAATACCTAGTCATCCTGAAATCTTACCTAGAACTAATCCTAAAAGTTGTTATGATCTGTTTTAATTATTTAAATTGGCCAAGTGATCGTCTAGTTTCTATTGATTAGGACCGTACATTGTGATATAGGTAATAACTCTGATTCTTTTAAGATATTATGATTAAACTGTCTACCTACTTATCTACTATTAGATTCTATAACACACATTTACACAGATTCTATACAATTAAGGAAAGTCTAGAGAATTTGCTGATATTGAGAGTAAGAAGTAACGGAGAATAAAATATATATAATAAATTGGCTTGGCTTATCTGTCATCTAAAATGTGGAAAACTCAGCGCAGATCCTCTCCCTTCCAGTCCGAGAAGGATAGTGGAGATCATTCCATAGACCTTATCTCCTCCTCTGAGTAGAAGGCTTAATTGTCATTTGAGTGGGAATGATATTACAGAGTCATAAAGTTCAGTCTGTCAATTCTGTCTAGCAAAATATAAGAGGACTTAATCTTTTAGCAACCTGAGTCAGTCCGTCTATCAGTCAAGCCTTCAAACAAAAGGTTACTTTCGGATGCTGAAGAATCGATCAGATCGGTTCTAAAACATCCTATTTAGGTCAGATAAATACTTATACATAATATAAATCATAATATTTAGAACCTTCTTGTCCATTATGAAATAAATGTCTAATAAACAACTCTCCGTTGTTAGAATTATAGTCAAATATAATTTGTGATTCGATTCTTCAAATAAAAGACACATTGATCGTCTCATATGTTAAATACCAAATTAATATCCAGAACTTTGCACTCAGGATACTGCTTCATCAGATTCACATTGAACGAACCACATAATTGAACTCCAATCTCCAAGCTCAGAGGACGGACACCTTGATATAGAACTTAAGTTGGAACAGAATCTCAAATTATCTCACTTCAACACAGAATGTAATTATTAACTAAGGTAAGGCTAGACAAGTCCTTCATAACAGACACAACTAGTTGATTTTAAACTTAAAGAATAATGAACTCCAAATAACTCACGACCTTTTCTCACCCCAGATCCTGAACCAAGCAGAATCACAATGTAGTTGTCACCGTTAGGTACCTATCAATTGTGTGTAGAGAGAAACCTTCCAGTCATAAAACCCATTTAAACTGGTGCTTTAAATCAATTATTGAATTACACTCAACCATCACAATAAACTTTTATCTAAACTAATTCACAAACTTTAAGCACTAGAATGACTTCTCCGGGGGCCTAGGTACACAGATAAATCCTACCCTCAAGTAAACCAGCCAAGGAAGCAACCCAAGAAATTATTCTAAAGCAAATCCCGTCTCCCAAGTTAATTTTATACTGACAGCAATTTTGTATTTCGATTTGAACTCCATTAATTGAACACATAAATTTATAGTAAGACTCAAGTTTTACTTTAAACGACTCCACAACTCCCAATTGAATACTCTTCAGAACCCCAAAGAATCCTCAACATCCCTTGTATCTACCCTTAACAATAGCGTCCCATGTCTTCCCCAATTACCTCAAAAAATCTCTCTCTCTCTAAAAAACCATCTCACGAACCCGTCGTCCAAACCCCAGAAGCCTCCATGTTTTTTTTCTCTTCGCGCCCTAAAAATGATCACCAATCAGAGCTCAGTGAATGAATGTAAAAACTCGAATTATTGCCATATACGTCACACGAATATAACTAATGATTCACATTCTCGATCGATGAACTATTCTTATGTCATTGTCAAACCTGACAGATGATGTAATAGTTGACATTTTAATTTATTTGTCATAATTGACAAGCTTTGAGCTATGATAAACAATTCTCGTACCTCAAATTTACTATCGATTGATAAATCAGACTAATGATTAATAATTTAGATTTAAAACACTATATTTATTTTCGCGAATACTTTGAACGAAGCCTGACTCGTTACAATGTGTATGTTTAGTTTGTGTGCAATTGGAGAAAATCTTTTTGATTATTCAAGAGTTTTCAGTAAGTTCTCTGTTTATCTAGTTATTACACGCCTCTATATCCTAAACTGTAAAACATTTGATCGAATCGGCGACACCGCACTCCATCTCAACTTGTCATCAAGCAATACCTTATTTTCACGCGATCTCCGCGACGCATATCATAATTTACATTCACGTTGCGCATGAGTCGGTCGCTTTGATCTCCGTTACAATCGGCCGTAATTGATGATTGTGGCCGTGTACGGTGAAACCAATCGCAGGCTCGCATTTGATGCTTAGATACAGTGAGTACCTACTAAAAAGCTAGGCACAATGTTTCTAGTAAACGGGATTGGGGCTCCTTGATAATGAGATATTATTTATCACATAGTTGTTATCCTGTTAGACATCTTCATGGATCCCAGTACCTGGATATCTTAGAGTACAAAATTATAGTGTTTGCAACTGCAGGTTTAGAATCCGCATTAGAATCGACAATTACATCATGATTCTAAGAGGCTGGCGCCGAAAACCTTGGTATAAGGATAGTTGTGTGGCCTGTTCAGCTCTGCTTAGTAAATATTTCTGCTCAATATCTGCTAAACTCAGCATATCATTCAAATTCAAATTCAAAAATCATTTATTTCAATAAAATCACAAGGATCACTTTGAAACGTCTTAGGAACTAGGTGAAGCTACGCCGATTCCACGCGACCAAGCCTAGAAGAATCAGGCAACAAACACGGCTTGGGGTCTACCTTTTTTTAAATGATCCTTTTCTTAAAGCTATGTAGAGCTCCAGTGTGATGCCAATCGAACAAGGTGAAGGCTCAAACAAGAATAATTATTAAAAGTACTACTCAAGTACGTAAACAATAAAAAATAATAATAATAATAATAACTAAAGAGCCTCAGCACAAATTCAAAAAGCAGCACACGCTACACTTGATTTAGAAAACTATTTGCTTAAAAATTCAATTTAAATTCATTAACTAGAAGTATCACTTTGAGGGGATCACCACCATAGCTGAAGTCTATATCCAGTCTTTTTTTACACTAGGGCGCTCTTTTACAGTAACTTATAAAAACAAATGCTATATTAAACAGTAGCAATACATTCTTTACTATAGAGTGTGAGCAAAGAAATTAATGCCACTTTTTTGCCACACAATTTAACGATCGCGATCAGTTCAAAACCATATTCAGTATCAATTTTTAACCTAACTGATCTGATCTGATCGAGAACTCAAAAATATAAGAATCCCGAGATTTGTGCTATCTTGACACGATATAAATACATTCATACGAGTAAATTAATCATTGGATTGAACATTAATATCATTCAAGTATAATTTGCCCTTGGTGTTTAGAAATTGTAACATGTATGTTCTATCTCATGAAGGCGGTTGGTCTTGATCGTGTGTGTAGCGCTCAGTATCATCACGCCTTTGCGGCCATACTGCAGTGATGGCGCTATTCATATGTTTAACACATCGCACCCGTCGCCACCACTGCGGTAGGATCGCAGTCTGGACACGCTAAGAGTATCTCACTTTGATACAGCTTAAGCTAGTCTCAAAAGATGCGCAATGTTACCTTTTCTATTCCCTGTTCTAATCATAATTAATGGTCGCGGATCTTTTTACAACTTTAACAAAACAATCCCTACAATAGTAAACTAGGCTAACGGATATGAAGTCATGCTCTTCTCGAAACAAAAGCGGTATCGTGAGGCACCAAGCTGATTTGATATATTCTGCGGAGAAACGTGGGCACGAGCGCGCACTTTGATTTATTAACCGTCGGAGCGCGTACGCATAATGTAAGTACTTCCTACAAGACTAGCAACTTCTTCTGGCTTAGCTTGGGTTATGTCATCTATAACTTGGGTGAAAACGCAACTAGGCAACAAGTCAATATCAAAAGTACCCCAATCGCAGATTGTCCAGCTTGCAACTACGTTTGGTTACTAATAAATTGGAATGACGTTAGTTTTCAAATTCGAAGTTTCACGTGATAAAGAATATTTTTTTATTATCTCTTAGTAAGTATATAATATACTCGTAACACATTATTAAATTATATTAAAATAGCTAACCCGGCGAACTTATCGCTTTAGAATTAACTACCGTTAATTCCGGCTGTTCCCGTATCCTATGTTCGTCTCCTGGTTCTAAGCTACCTCCTCACCAATTTTCAGCCAAATCGGTTCAGCCGTTCTTGAGTTATAAGTGTTGTAACAAACCCGACTTTCTTTTATATAGTAGAAGTAGATATAGATTACTTAGAGACATCCGCATAGTCCATTAGTTTCGTGTGAAAAGTTGGAATTAAACATACAAATCTATACTTCTTTTTATCGTTCTTTTTTATTAATTAATTGATTCCCATACCTCGGCAAGCCCAGTGATAATATATAAAATATTTGTACAATTTATAAATATTTACTGTTAATTGATTGGTTGTATGGCCGAATTGACAGGCTATAAATTCAGAATTTTGTTTGAGCTGTTGATAAATGCATCTGGATTTTTGATCGTACTCAATATTGGAACCTTGTAAATGTCAGCATCTACTCAATCATGAACTTAGTTTAGAATACGCAAAATGAGGATTTTGTACCTATATAAGTTACGCTTTACATCCTAATGTTGATTTTTGGAAATAGCGTTTGGCAATAATAATATTTCGTAAAAAACTAAAAAGAAAACCAACGAAAATAAGTCAAGATGATATTCGTTTTTTTAAGTTTTTACATTATTTATGAAGGAACTATTAGTCCTACAAAAATAAAATTGAAATTCGACCAACTCAATTCGACAAATAAAAATCACCGGGTAAAAAGTTACATAAAAAGAAAAGAAAGAAATAAAAATAGGGTCACGACTGTAATCCCCAAGTACAGTAGCCACCCTGTCAGATCTCCAGGCGCTTAAATCCTTTAAAGATGTCTAGTGGGGGTAGTTAGAGGCACGTCCAAACATTTAATTTGGCACATACCCACATTTTGCAGTAGTAAGCATTCCATACGTGACAGGTTGCAAGCTCATCGCCACTTATAAGAATACTAACTGGTTTCCTCACAATGTTTTCCTTCACCGTTTTATGCACGTACTTTGATGCGCATATACATAAAATTATAAAAAAATATATGTATGTATCAAAGGAGGTTCTCAACCTTCTCATTCTTTGTCGGTTAAAATGGAAAACCATATAGAATATTAAAAACCGACGAATAGATACACTCTACTACCCAATTATCATACTTATTAGATTGCAGTTAATGGTCTGCTTTTGGGCAAGTAGGTATACCTTCTCTTCGTGCCTTTCAAACGGATGCATCCAATCATTTGCTGTACTGCCAAACGTCGCAATCCCTCAGCTACTGCCTCTTGTGCTTTCTCATGCTCCTACAATTGGCCAGTATTTTACGCTTTGATAACCCACAAACAAAATGTATCATCGCCAACAATTGTCCAGGAATCTTGACCCAATTACACGCTCATCTCGCAATCAGAAAGAACTGAATGAGTGTAATGTTTACAAACATCCTAACCTAGGCTAATGATGAACGACAGGGCGTGCTCAAAGGTAATCAGCGGGCCATTGACCCCTGGTAATGACTGGCCGATGACGCTGCATGGATGGGGCACGTGCTCGTACACTTACGGTGCTTCGATGGGAATTGGGACAGATGTAGGATTTGGCCAATAATTAGGTTGGTAATCGAACTTCTGGATTCGAATACCAGCTAATCTGTTTTTAATACCATGGGATGTAAACTTAGAGGTCTCTCTTTTTGCAAGTGTTTTTTTAGAAAATTCTTGGGGGTAAAAAGTGGAATGAAATAGGAACATGACTGTAATTCCCAAAACGGTAGGCATCTTCTCAGATCTCCAGGCTCTGAAATCCTTGAAGATAAGCAGAGTAACGTCCGAACATTACATTTGGCAGATACTTACCCACTTTTTGCAGTAGTTAGCATTCCAAACCTAAGTACCGTCTTATTGCTATTCAGAAACTTACTTGCAGTTGCTTCCAATCAAAGACACATCGAACTTGCGCATTTACAAGAATACGAGCCAGAACTCTCTCGGTAGATTCTCCTCTCAGACTGATTAAGAGACCCCGCCTTACCACTACAGCGCGACGCCAATTTGACAACGCAGTCTATGCTTAATCTCCTGTGTGATGTTCACTCTTGATCCAGTGAAGTCGCAATTTCTTTCTAGAAAGGTTTGACATCACCACACCATACGCGTCCCCGCACCGTTCTTATGTGGCCGGGTTCTTACATGCGTAGGTACACCTAAATTCCACTTCAGTATTACTAGTTGCTGTCAAAATAAAAAAACTATCTTACATAAGAAAAAAGTATTTTATCCTCACCATCAGTGGAAGTGCTACATTAAATATTCTCTACCAAATCAGATTCAATTCGATCATGATGGGAACAACAGTGATGGTTGCTTTATTGTTTTTAATTATTTGCCTCATTCACTGTTTAACAACACGTTCCTCAATAGAAGATTGCCATAGCTGTTGGTTATGTTGACAGATAATGTAATGAAAGGATGTGTCAAACAGAAACTAAACCTTTACAGCAGCCGTGAAACACCGTTTAATGTGTTGGTGAAACTGCCAGATTTCTGGTGTGACACCGAACATCATTGAAATGTCAACTTAATGAAGACAAACACAATTTTTACATGGTAACGTGACTGTCATAAAGAACCTACGAGTTCAAATTGAGTTAAAGAAACTCTTATTATTTAAGATAACATAAGATAAGATTTAAATATTACCTATCTGATGTAGGTCTGATATTGATTTTAGTTCTAAATTAATAATATTAATAAATGGGTTCACAACTGTAATCCCCACGTACAAGTCCCTACGGTAGGCATCATACCTACCTATGGCAAAAAAATATTGAATCCAATTACATGCGTAACTAGTACTACTAGTCCCGACTTTATCACCCAGAACTACAGCCCTACAGGGCTATTTTGTAAAAAAATGATTATCATGTTATCCTAATTTGTACACGTTTCATAGTAACTATTCACTGATATGCACCTAAACCTACGCTTCTGCGTAGGTATAGGTGTCTATATGTTAATCATGTTTTTACAAAATAGCCCCACTGTTATGATAGACTTACAAGTACTTATTATTGAGAGAATAACATACAACAAAAGCTTACAAAAATATGTATTTTTAGAATGCAAGACGAGGCAAGTACAAACTTTGATTTTATAACACAAAGAGTTCTCTATGAGTGATATAACTCGTTATAAAGGCTACATACTCACGATCGTCGCGTTCATTGCATTATTGGTTCAATTGACATGTCCGTCTTCATAAAGGAAGCGGATTCCATTCAACTATTAAACCCCGCCTTGTTTCGTTTTGTACCTAATTGAGGACTAGTTTACGTAGTTGAAGGATTATTGCACATCAGGGCTCACACTCCAGTATTTTGATAACTAAAAATAACTGATGTCTATCTAATTCTACCTAGTAAAATTAGTTACATGATGTTTATAAAACAAAGACATCTTAATAATATCCCTACCAAAAACTATGCATAAGTCCACTGCTATTCTTTTTCAAAACAGGCCAGCTTTTTAAAATTGGAACTCGACTAAGAAGTTTTCATTCATTTTACCTAACGCAAGGAGGTTGCACTATTGCGCCAATGATAACTACGAGGTCAAAACTACATAATCGACCATAATAATGTTTGTTTTTTTTGTGAAGCTTAAAATATGGCATAGTTTGTCAATTATTGTGACAATTAATTATTTTTCTGGCTCGTTTTAATACTAGCTTGATCTACATTTAGCACTTACGCAATGAATCATTTACAATTAACTTTATGCTCATCTGCACCCACTTAAACAAACTTTAAGTTTGGTGCATTCTCGCACTTTGCGATCTAATTTGCATGGTAATGCTAACGGTAAGTGCGTTTTTGTAACAGCTCCATCTAGTTATCATCAACAAAACTCTATCGATAATTCTTGGAAATTTAAATTTTTGGTTTTATTTATGACTTGCTTTCGCCCCGTATGGTAATTGGATAAAAAGTAGACTTTGTGTTATTCTGATGTATAAGCTATATTACTGTAAAGTATCATCTAAATCCGTTCATTCGTTTTTGCGTAAAAGAGTAACAAACATACCTACATTCATCCATCCCCACAAACTTTCGCATTTAATATTAGTAGGATTTCTTTCTCGTTAATTTCAAAGTTATCTAAGAATTGTCAATGATAGGTATATATACCAACTGGCTAAGACAAAATATTATGGCTTCAGTAACCATGTTCTGTCATAACATAAGATGAACTAAAGATTATTTTTTAGAAGTGTCATCTTCTCTATAATAATACGAATCCATACCATAATCGTATTCACGTAGAGAATGACTGGACAATCGGATATCAAGCGGCGCGACTGACATGTAAATCGTGATCGGGATTCGAACCCGCTACTACGGACTACCGGTGCCACTGCGCTGACTCAGCACTTTACGCACCTGCCGTTTAGCAGCCGAATCCAACTATATTTGGGCGCCTCTTCACTCAATCATAGACTCTATTTTAAGAGTCATAGAGTTGTTTTTAATCTTAAATCGAGTATTTGAATAACTCTTATTTAATTTTAAACCCTATTCTTAGTGATACAGATACTATTTTTGTTTAAAAAGAAGAATGATAAAAGCCTTTTTGTAGTTAAAAGGATATGGTTGATTAAAGTATCAATAAAGTTACCGGTAGAGGCGGTATAGATTCGTCTTACCTAATTATTGTCAACGGTGTAATAATTGAATTAATTCGATTTATACTAAAAAATCTGCACGTTCTGTCAGTTTACAATTACCTTATAATGACTATGGCATGATTACTACCTCTACAAGGAGGCTTGAATCACTTATAAAATATAATTATGTTTATATTCTAACTTGATTTGATATAGTATTCTAACATAAAGCCTCATTTGTTTAGCTGAAGAAGATTGATAAACTTTTTGGTCGTGTTCCAATTTCAAACCAGTAGAAAAAGTAAAAATAGCGGAATCTATAATTAAATGTTTGGTCATCATAATTTCATTATTACCTTTCCTTATTTTCCAGAGTAACCGTTCTTTTGCAACCTGCACTCAACAGCTCCCAACCTTGAGGATTATTTGTAGAACAACGAATATTCATGAGTATTTGGAACTGTAAAGGTTCGTGAGTATCAATTTGTATTTTTAAAATTGATTAATTTATTTCATGTAGGCCATTGATGTAAATTTCCATAGTTGTTTTGACATAGACTTTGATACCTAATAGTTTTGAGGTCAACGAAGGCTTTTAAATATACAAATCTTATATCCGAAGCCTAATTAATAAAGGAATAAAACATTTTTGATCGAACAACTATTACAAATAAAAAACTTAGCTTATGCTTATGTCACCAAGTCTCATTTCCTTTCATAGAATTTTTTTTGTATTTCATAGAAATACAAAATGTTTGATCAAACTACAATTATAAGTAAAATAAAAAAACTTAGTTTATGTACAACCAAGACATAATCCCAACATAAGGTGTCAGGGCCGAATACCACCAACAGACCTTCGTCAAACGTTATCTACCGCATTATAATAACTGCCTGAGAACTCCAAAAAAGTATAATTTCTTGATCCTCTTAAAACCATGTACTATACAGGTTGTTCACAATTTGTTGAGTCCCAGGAAGAGGGTAACTCAGCGCACACCGCGTAGATATACGACTTTCTTACTTAGTATTTCAGACTTTGTTATGTAAATATGTTACACATCAAGT
Source organism: Hydriomena furcata (assembly GCA_912999785.1). NCBI lineage: Eukaryota > Metazoa > Arthropoda > Insecta > Lepidoptera > Geometridae > Hydriomena > Hydriomena furcata. The sequence goes on along the minus strand of OU538831.1, from coordinate 4,726,357 downwards.
TTAAAACGATATTTGCTAAAATGCGATATGTAATAGAAAATTTCAGCCTCGTAACATACCAAAAATATTATTATTGTTGTAATTAGATTTGATTATCATCAATAATATCAGTAGACAGATAGATATATAATACTTTTTTTTACACCAGAAATAAACAAAAAACGTTATTTATTTTCTAATTAAGCATAGTACTAATTTTCTAATATTACTCATATTTCACTGGTTTTAAGCTATCTAATATTTATCAGTTTATCTCTTACTTTTTTGGAGTCCTTCTGTAATAAACACTAATTCTGGGACACCGTCTATAAGAGATGATGTTTTTAATCTAACATTTGAAAGATTGACAGGTCGGTTCGTGGCCGCCCCTAACCCCCGGTATCTACCTGAGTATGGCGGAAACTTTGATTAAAAATATTTTAGCGAAAGCGATGTTATCGGGACCAGTAGATAACCGTTTTATATCTTCCTACTTTTTATATTTTATGAAATAAACAGCTGCAAAATCGTTTTTATTTGGTAAATGTAAAGTTTAAAGTTGTTTAAAGTTGCTTTTGAGCAGGGTGGGTCTTTGAGTACCCTTAAACATGTTAATTACTACTTACTAGGTACCTAGAATACATAATTTAAAATTACTTACGAGTAGTATATACAAGTTAGTACAGTCGAGAGGCTATTTACTTTATATGTTAACAAAATACATTGATATTTTTTAATCTTCACTAGGTACGAGTACAACTTATAAAGAGGTAAAAATATGTATTTTTGTTTGAAATAGTTAAAACAGAAAACAACTGGACCAATTGCAAAAAATATTTAATCTATCTAAAGCTACATTATCAACGATATCATCAGGACATATATTTTATTTACAAAAATAATCGAAATCCTTACGAAAATTGTAATATTAAGGTAACATAATTGTTCTTTTATCTTTAGGTTTTATTTCTAAATCAAATGTAGCGTGTGCTGCTTTTAGATTTTGTGCTGAAGCTCTTTAGTTTTTTTTTTATTGTTGTACGTACTTGATTAGTACTTTTAATTATTATTCTTGTTTGAGCCTTCACCTTGTTCGATCGGCACTCTCTGGAGCTCTACATAGCATTAAGGAAAGGATCATTTAAAAATATTATAGGCCCCAAGCCGTGTTGGTTGCCTTATTCTTCTAGGATTGGCGCGAAGAAGATTCGCGAAGAACAGGCGTAGCGTAATGATTTTTGAATTTCAATTTGGATCAAAAGTTTGCCTATCTTTATCAGTACACCCATGCGATGCCGGGTTGTACTAATAAAGATTTGATTTGATTTGATAATGAGAATAGAAGAGACAATTTTTTGCACTGAAAAGCTAGTAAGATAATAAGTAGTTAATGTTTGTTATATTTAAATAACATAGACATAAACACAATATAAAGATGTTATGTTTCCATGAAATGTTGTCGGGTTAGGGGGTTGTGAAGTCCTCACGCTACATATAACATGTAGGTACTTGTATCAAAAGTAATCAATACGTTACAAACATCTCAAAAACACCCTCAGGCAGCCATTTCTCAAATTGAACGCATTCACAAACGCAACGGACCCTCACAAAAAATATCAAACTAAAACCAACCCCTAAAATTATTTTAGTGAAAAGAAAGGAACTTAATACAGTCCCCACTCTTCCTCGGCGCACCCCTTGGTTTGTTAGTGTGAGTATGTATTGTAACGTGCTTGTGTGAGTTGGAACGTAACGGCTGACAGTTCAGTACGGCGGTAAGTAAATATCGAAAAATGTATTTTAATCTCAAGCTCGGTAAAGCCAGTTCGATCCAAAGTCTTTAAAATACGACTTGGAAAAATGATAACATAAAATAGGATCTTGACTGTTATCCTCTCAGATCTCCTGGCGCTCAGATCCTTGAAGATAGCTTAAAGGGGTAGTCAGAGGTACTTCAAATATTACATTTGGCACATGTCCATTTTGCAGTAGAACGTGACAGGTACAAGAACGTCACAGATTATGAGATTACCTACTGGTTTCTTCACGAGGTTATCCTTCGCCGTTTTATACACGTGTTTCAGAGCATTATGCATTTTTTGAACAGAAAAATCATAAATGATAATATAATAATATTTATTGTATTTACTAGCTTTTATTGTAAAAACGTAGATTAGGTACTTTATAACACTAAGACACAGAACAAACTATCTATGTTGATCAAACACAAATGCTTGTCTTGCGTGGGCATCGAACCCACAACCTACATCACAAAAGGCAGAGCTACTACCAACCGAGCTGTGCAGCGTCATTTTTTGACTACAATTCATATGTTATGCACCTATCGAGATCATGACCTACTTTTGATTTTCCTAACATTTCCTTACCAGTAAAACTTAAACCTATTCTATACTTACCCCCTCCCGTACCGTAGTGCCGCCGCGTCGACGTCAGGAAATCAACCCACACATCAACACACACGCACACGTCATCACGTGTATACTCGTAGCTATATACATACTGAAGGGCAAAGCGCGGGCAGAATCGTGTGCTATACTGTTGTATGGAATCGTATTGAGGGCATGGAAAAACTTTTTTGTTGTAATGTATAGTAAACAGCTGTGGAGTATACATTTTCCTTGTGCCTGTGATTGGATGTTCTTGTCTTTAGTACAATAATAATGGTTATTCTTGTAGATATATTATGCAGATTGAGATTTATTTCAAAACTAGCTTTTAACCGCGACTTAGTCTGAGTAGATTGAGAAAATCGATTTTTAACGATGCTATCGTGGAAAAAACCGGAAAATCAAGAGAAAATTTTGAGAAATAAATAGCCTATGTCCTTCCCAAGACTTCAAGCTATCTCTATATGAAATTTCATCAAAATCGGCTTAGCGGTTTAACCGTGATAATATCACAGACAGACAGACAGACATAATGAGCTACTTTTGCATTTATAATATTTAAAACCAATAAAAAATTAAATGAAACATCGACACGAAAAGAAGAAGAATATTAGTATAGATAGATAGATAGATAGATAGATAGATAATACTTTATTGTACACCAGAAATAAACAAGCAAAACATTAAAAAATAATTTTAGAATTACGTACAATGGGCGGCCTTATCACTAAAAAGCGATTTCTTCCAGGCCAGTTATTAAATAGTTATTATGTATCAAGTTTAGCACCTACAAATCTACGCCATATTTCAATTAGGTATTGAAAAACGAGTTAAAAGAATCAATAGAATAGCTTAATAGTTAGGTATTTGCCTACAAACCAATTAGGCATCGTTCATTCTATTTCTGTAGAAGGTCGAACGCTGTTGTTGGCTCATGAAAATCATCTTGTTTAACCTATCTGCTGGCTTATTTCGTAAAAATATTAAATCTCAGTCGAATTTAGAGAATACCAATTTCATAGTAACTAATATAGAATCTATTCCTATATGGCTATAAAAATCATAGATTTGAGAGGAAACCACTTTCATAGTAACTATTGTACAACCTACGAGTATGTAACTAAACTGCATAAAAAAAAATAGGATCACGACTGTAATCCCCAAGTACGGTAGATCCTTTCAGTTCTCCAGGCGCTCAGATCTTTGAAGATGTCGAAGGGGGTTAGTCAGAGGCACGTTCAAACGTTACATTTGGCATATGCTCACATTTTGCAGTGGTTAGCATTCCACACGTGACAGTCACGTGTGGAATGCTAATATAGAGAGTGACTTTTACGCAATAAGCCAGCTGGTAGGTACTTGTGCATTTTGTATTTCGTAAATATTCTTATTCAGATGTTATTTATTTCTGTAAATAAATATGGCCTCACTGCTTAGTTGGTAGTAACTCTGCCTTCTACGCTGTAGGTTGTGGGTTCGATCCCCACCCAGGGCAAACATTTGTGTGATGAACATAGATGTTTGTTCTGTGTCTGGGTGTTACTATGTATTAAGTATGTATTTACAAAAAATTCTATCAGTTATCTGGTTCCCATAGTACAAGCTTTGCTTAGTTTGGTGCTAGATGGTTTTGTGTGGAAAAAAAAAAGAAAAAACTACCTGAATTTCCTAATCAATTTCAATAAAAAAACAGGCGTTTCGAATATAACAACAGTCCCGTTAAAAGCTCTTGAGGTTCCCCATATATCTCGTTTGGTACTATCACGTACGATCGCTGCTTTCAGATCCAGTAAAGTATGGATTACATTCGCTCAGTCTTGAGCCACCCTTCTGAACCCGAGTTATGATATTGCAGTGCAAGTTATGAAAGATCAAAGAGTAACCTAAAATTTCCACTCGCTAGTAAAAGGTAACATTGTAAAACTCCAATCCTCCATCAAGTGTATGCTTGTATGCCGAAATACATTATATTTTTTTGTGTTAACTCACCTAAGTCGATAGAAAGTAATAGAATAAAGGAGACGAAGAACTTAATTATACACTATCATCATTATTACTCTATTTTTCCGTATACTCTAGAGGTACCTGAATAAAAAGTAGCTAAATATGCTATTCCAGGTTTAAGACTATGTATATTTCAAGTTTCTTTTAGAGCCGTTTGGACTTTCAGACGTGATTAAGCCACAAACATACAAACATCCTCACTTTCGGATTTATAATACTAGTAGAATAAAAAAAAAATCTAGTACCATAACTATTCAGAAAGACATATGTTACAGTACGTCTGTTTGAAAAATGACAGTGGCCTGAGCACGAAACAGTATCGTATCGGTAAAATATAGTCTAAATGTCAAAACTGACACTTTTTGTTTAGTAAAAGTGTCAGTTTTGGCATATGAACGATACGTTTTCGATACGATAGTGGTAACCTATCTAACCCCCCAGTATACTTTTCTTTCGCCGCGAGTTTTTTTTTCATTCAGGAATGCCCCCAAATTCTGCTCAATCCGCATCATAAGTGTGTGTGAGTGAGTGAACTCCAACTATACTTACATTTTGTCCATAAACTCGTAGTTCTTGCAATGATCTTTTAACTTGTACCACAACCTATCCATCCGCCATATTTATGTAGGGTGCGTACCCTACAGGCACTCAGTCGAGATGTATTGAAATTTGTCGTCTCGGCGACGGCTCCAAACTTCTCCCTTCAGGATCTTAAACTTGCTGACTGGGACATGGAAGTCGCATCAGCAGCTTTTGCTTTTCGTAAATTAGAGTGATAGCTATAATTCTCAACATTAAACTAAACACCTATTTAGTTCTAAATACAGTAAGAATAGTTCTATATATTCTTACTTTATTTACTTATTTACCGTATTCTTTAATCTACATGTATTTAGTGATTTAGTAATTTTAGATATAGGATCACGACTGCTGTAATCTCCAAGTAAGATAGACAACCTCTCAAATCTCAAGGCGCTTAGAATCTTAAATATATTTTAAAGGGGTAGTCAGAGACACGTCACAACCTCCCTTTTGACACATAGACACATACCCACACTTAAAGTTTTTGCAATAAATAAATCGAAAACCTCATATTCGTAGTACACTCAATAATGAAATGGGATAGTATGTTCTGAATACGAATAGACGTGTGTAAAAGTAACGTGGTTCCATAGAAATAGCGATTCCCCAAAGATTTGGTTACTCGTATAAACAAAAGGCAGTGAAGTAAAAGGTGCAATCCTCAGATCATTTAGAAGGTGAGTCTTTCCGGCGCAAAGTCTCTTGGGAACATTCTAGAAGATCCTTACCAAGGATAAACTACAGAATTTACGTTATCTTTACAATCTTATTATTCGTCAGAAATAATTTTAAACCAATTTGGGAGATTATGAACGAATATCAAATTATACAGAACTATATTGAACTATACTGAACTATACTGAACTATATGCGTTTGGCATTATTCTGCTATTATACTAAAAATACTCCTAAAACTGAAATGGATTATTCAGAACATGCATTATGATTGATAATTTCCAGGCAACAAAATTTTGAAAAATGTTTAGATTACTCTATAAATATTGACCTCATTTATATAGAAGAAGTATAATTTTTACTTGACTTCAGTTTTGTCTCATACAAGGTATTGCCATAAGATTAAAAAAATGTTCTATCGTCGATTTTAGTCAATCACTACATAGTATAAAGCAAAGTCGCTTTCTGCTTCCCGCGTCTGTATGTAATATGTAATATGTATGTATGTATGTTTGCTTATATCTTTAAAACTACACAACGGATTTTGATGCGGTTTTTTTAAATAGATAGAGTGATTCAGGAGGAAGGTTTATATGTATAATAACATGCTACCCGTGCGAAGCCGGGGCGGGTCGCTAGTAGACTATATTTTTGACTATATTTGCCTATAATCTTCATTAGTACACCCGTGCGAAGCCGGGGCAGACAGCTAGTACAAAATAAAAAAACATCAACATTCTTTATGAAGTAATGGGCATCGATGGGGGCAGCTGTAGCTGTTGTATCTTTCGTTTTAGAGAGTACCTAGTCTAAATATAAATTTTGCTACTTATTGGTTACATCTAATTTTTCCATTCGTCATATTGAATTCAGAAGTTCAACAAAATAAGCAAGCATTCCTTGCTATCTCCTAAGACAAAGCGAATCCCCAAAGGCTTGCTATAAACAAAAGGCGGTAAACTAAAAGGTGGTCGAATCTTCGGATCATTTGGCAGGTGAGCCCTACTCAGGGTCCCTCGGGAGCATTATGGAAGTGCAGACTAGGTCCAGTGACTTGCGTTTGCGAAACGCTCTGTAGACGGTTGTAGATGCATGACTTGTGGAACTGAGAAATGCTTTAAAAAAGGTTGAATAAAATAACCTCCTTTTGAATTTGGATGAGTGTTTTTAATACTGAAAACTATAATAGGTAGCACTGCAAAGAACTCAGTGCTGAATATCGTAGTAGATGTCAAACATGTTTGGAAATTAAGTCATGGAGAATACATTATAGAGGAAAATCATAACTTGTTTAAGTTGACCCCCTACCCTGCTTTTTGAACTCTTCTTTTTGTAGTTCATTGGCTGGAGAGTGACATAGCCTATATTTTATCCGGATACTACGCGTGCGAAGCCGCAAGCAGAAGCTAGTATGAAATAAAAGACAAACGGCAATACAAAGCGTTAGCAATAAAATAAGCTACCAACTATCCTACTGACAAAAGAGTCTCTGGAGACCTTCAAACAAAATTTACGGTCGGCGCTTTCTTCCGAGATGTTTATCTTCAAAAGCTTACGGTAGCATAATCCTGTTATTTGCATACAAATTTGACGACAATCACTCCTTTGTCTATTGAAAATTTGCAAAATCCTTAACCCTTTGACGTCTTAGCAAAAAATCATTTGTGTTTTTGCGATTGTCGACAATTTTTTTTAAATAAACAAAGATATTACCGTGTTTGCAACTTTTTGCTAGAAGCAATTTTTTGTTTGGATGAACTGTGTTCTAATAGTTGTTTTTGTTTAAAACTGTTCTCTAACACATTAGTTTATTAATGCTTACTGAATAGATACTGTGCGAGTAATTAACTGAAGATGTTTGTGTTGTAAATAGCTGGCCTTCAATTGGTTTTCTACCTAATCTTCCTTACCAAGATGTACATGTTATAATTTAGCAGTATTTTTTTATGTTTTTCTCATTTAGATTTTGACTGGCCTCACAGCTCAGTTGGTAGTAACTTTGCCTTCTGCGCTGTACGTGGTGGGTTCGATCCCCACCCAGGGCAAATATTTGTGAAATAAACAGATGTTTGTTCTGGGTCTGGGTGTTAATATGTATAATACGTATGTATTTACAAAAAAAAGTATTTAAGTATTCTATCAGTTATCTGGTTCCCATAGTACAAGCTTAGCTTAGTTTGGGGCTAGATGGCGCTGTGTGAAATGTCCACCAATATTTGTTTATATTTATTTATTTATAGTTCGTTCACACAGAAACTTAATACGGGATTTTAACGTATTCGATTTTATTATGGTGATTACGTCAGCATTTGTATGAGCACGACATTTTATCAGATCTTGTTCTATTGGTTTTTTGTATGTCAACTAGTAAATTAAATCCCACCAAAAACATTCTGTAAAAAACTAGCCAAGTCTCGATGGAGGTGCTTGTTTATCTCTAAAAAGTAATTAAATCTAGACAAAGTCGTACCAAGTCTGAGGTTCCTTACTACGATTTCTTTATTATTATAGTCACACATTAACTAAAATCTAATTAATGTGTGACTATAATAACAAAGAAATCGTAGTAAGGAACCTCAGACTTGGTACGACTTTGTCTAGATTTCATTACTTTTTAGAGATAAACAAGCACCTCCATCGAGACTTGGCTAGTTTTTTACAGAATGTTTTTGGTGGGATTTCATTTCTTTTTGTAGAAACGTGGGCTTATTGATTTATTTTATTAGATTTTCTTATTTGACACAGTTTTTTGCAATGAGAGTCGATATTTTTATGTACCAATAGTAGAAGGGGGCATTACCATATCTCTAATACAGCTGAGACCAGCTGAGGGTTCTTCATCAGATACTTCAGACCTTCAACTTTTGACATCAAATGAAGCGGCCCATCAAGTTGAATATTTTTTGTAAAGGCGGTATGTCGATCTCTAATAGTTTGGTTAAGCTCTTGTGTTTTCTAATCAGGGTCACCAGGTACTCCAGATCTTCGATTATCCTAGTTTTTAGGGTTCCGTACCCAAAGGGTAAAATCGGAACCCTATTACTAAGACTTCGCTGTCCGTCTGTTTGTATGTCTGTCCGTCCGTCCGTCCGTCCGTCTGTCTGTCACAGGGCTGTATCTCATGAACCGTGATAGCTAGACAGTTGAAATTTTCACAGATTATGTATTTCGGTTGCTGCTATAACAACAAATACTAAAAACAGAATAAAATAAATATTTAAGGGGGGCTCCCATACAACAAACGTGATTTTTTTGCCGTTTTTATAGATAATGGTCCGACTCGCACTTGGCCGGTTTTTATAGTTTTCCCTTAATGTGGCAATTAAACCCTAACTCTGTACCAAATTTCAGCTCTCTGAGTTTATGGGAAGTACTAGTTCTATTCTGATGATCATGAGTGAGTGAGTGTCTAAAATGCGAAACTTTGCTTTCGCTTAACTTCGAAACTAAATGACCTACAGACTTGAAATTTTGGATTTTAAGTATGTGATATGACGAAAATTTCTGCGTTCTGGTATTATCCAGAGGTTCTCAAATAGGGCCCTGAAAATGCGGCGAAATGGTTCCTGTAAAGGATGGTACGGCAGTGTTTGTTTGCTTCGCGCTCGACTTGGCGGGGGCACTGCCGTGCCCCCAAATAAGATCCGCTATAAGTTATTATGAAAAGTAACATTTCTCGTAGGAGACTACGCGATAAAAAGCCTGTTCGGTAGGTACAAGTAAAGTGTGAGTAACTAGAAAAAATCAATAAAGTAAAAAGACCTCGAATACCTAAAATTATGAAAACATAGTCGCGTTTCGTTGTAAGCTACGAGATCGATAGCCTGTACAAGTCTGAGATAGCTTACGTGCCGGCCACACAATGAGCCGCCGACGTTGATTGATGGACTCCATTGAACGAATACATTACGATTTTTGCTTTCATTTCGTTCGATACGAATGTCACAAGGTTATGATATCGATGCCAGTTACGAATGGATGTTTTGTACGTCGATGTTCGGATCGGTGAAGCGAAAATAAACATCATCATCATCCGTTGTAAGATATCCACTGCTGGACAGTGGCACCCCTATGAAATTCTACTGCGAACGGTCTGAATCGAATTCACCTACCATTTTTCTACTGCTACCATATAGACTGTCTTTTGATAGGCGTTCTACGTCAATTCGAAAACCGCATCAATCATTTACAAATAATTCTGATATTTATATATCAAAGGATAAATTATGCTCTCCATAATGTCCTTCCATGGGTGATTCATGGTAAACTCTGTATAATTACTTCAAAATGCTTTAAGTTTACTTGGAATAGCGCAGAGGAGCATCAAAAATTAATTCCAAAGTAGCAACCTTTAAAATAACTCAGATATCAATGAAATCATTACTATGTTTATTGATTTTTATTCACATATTTTCCTATTTTAGTTATAAAACAAATTCTCGTTTTAAAATTAGAATCCACATTTTGTACCTAAGCCTAAGTCATTGTCTACATCACATAAGTCTCGTACTGTTACATTGAGTATCTATATATCATATTTTATAAACATTGCAATATTTATAGAGGGTATTACGAAGCCTATACAAAAATTAATAAGACTATTGATCACAGTGTCAACAATCACAAGTATGTGATCATCTGTGTTGTAAAGCAACTTAAAACATTATATTTATACAAAGAATAACCCGTCTTGTTAGACACGAGCATTATTTTAACTGAATATAGATTTAAACAAAGACATAGACACATTTTTATTAAAAAATAACGAATAAACACTTGATTAAATTGCAATGAGATACCTGCTTGACAATGACTTTAAAGAAAACCGTACAAATTCAACACACAAGATGCAGTAACCTACGCTTAATTAATCACACTTTTGACATTGTAGAGTTTACTTAATTATCCAAACATCAAATTTATGACTGGTTAATCTAAAAATACTTACACAACTTAAAAGTACGTATTAAATTATTTTTAAATCACCAATTTAAAACACCTTATCGACAAAGGAATGGTACGAATTCGACAGTTCAATTAAAAATATAGTTTCTTCTTTACACATCTAAGGATTATAAGGCGGTCAAACCGTAGTCTGATTTAATGACGGGCTGGTTGCCAGGGTTGATGCCGGTGCCGCAACCAGGGAGTGGGGAACCGTGCATCGAGAGGTTGGCAACCATGGCCGGGTCCATGCCTCCATGAAGGCCCATCATGTGCAAGTGATGGGCCATGCCATGCCCCCCCGACTGATTCTGCTGCGACATCGGACTGATCGCTGGATCATGCGACAAATTTTGTTGTCCTCCCACACAATGCAAGTCATTCATGATGTTATCTGTAACATTCTCTATGCTATCCGGCCGGCCGTTATTATTCGATTTCTTTTTATCATTGTTATTTGTATTCTTATTAGATCTACTCTTTGGTGCTCCCTTAGCCGTCGTGATCACTCCGGCCGGATTAGTTTTTCTTCTAACGTTTTTGGTGTTGGGTAGTTTATTGTCCTTCTTCCATTTCATCCTTCTATTTTGGAACCAGATTTTGATTTGCCTCTCTGACAAGACTAGAGTGTGGGCTATTTCTATTCGTCTCCTTCTAGTAAGGTACCTGTTGTAATGAAATTCTTTTTCCAGTTCTAGTATTTGGTGTCGCGTGTAGGCTGTGCGCTGTCGCTTTGGCTCCATTCCAGGTTGGTACTGTCCATTAGCTGTAACAAAAAACACACTATGATTAAAACGAAAATACCTGTGCCCGATCATAATAATTTTCTATCATTACAAATTCTAGCCATGCTCATAATAATTTCATGCCACACTCACACCTAGTGGAAGTAGGTAAGTAAGTATATTTGCTGACCGTACAAGTGGAGCCTATTGCGTGCTAGCGACTGAATAATTTACACACATACAGTCTAGAGAAAAGGTGTCTACCTACACGTATGTTTTGTGCTTATGTACGTTCACCTAGAGGTTACAACACGCTATTTAAACCATGTGTACAGTAGGCAAACTAGCTGCGTGTGTTAATTAATGTGCATAATAATTACACTTGCATGAGCATGGGCTTCCTTTTTTGCTTTGATTAATTGTGGTTAGTAAATTAGTTCGTTTTCTGACAACGTTGTACATTGTACGAGACAGAGCACGGTTATTGATCGAGCGAGATAAAATGCATGTGCAAAGATTCGTTAGTAGAAAACTATAGGAGCAAACCTAGCTAGTATAATTATGTCTGAAAAACTGGCCAAGTGCGAGTTGGACTCGCGCACGAAGGGTTCCGTACCATTTCTATATAAATGCAAAAAAAAACACGTTTGTTGTATGAGAGCCCCACTTAAATATTTATTTTATTCTTTTTTTAGTATTTTTGTTATAACGTCAACAGAAATACATAATCTGTGAAAATTTCAACTGTCTAGCTATCACGGTTCATGAGATACAGCCCTGTGACAGACAGATGGACAGACGGGCAGTGAAGGGGTACGGAACCCTGAAAACTATAAAGAAAACCGACGAAAATATCCAACTAACTGAAAAGCCAATGGACGATATTAGTATTTTAAGTTTTATGAAGGAACTATTTAATTCTACATAAATATATTTATAATGGTAACGCTCTAAAAAATAATCGAAACCAGATCACCAAGTAAAAAGATATATAAAAAATAAAAATTTTAGTACATGTTGAATTAAAAACCTCCACGTTTTTCGTTGGTTAAAAATAGAAGTCAATTGAAGAGTCAGAAAAACAGCTTTCATTAAAACTTTCTAAACAGTATGTTGGTACATAAAGTAACAGGATTAACAATTAAGTATATAATGTGCATAATATTATACATACAGGGTGTATTAAGACTAATTCTGAAAACTGAAACTATTTATCTTTAGACCGTGTATCTTGATCAATTATCACCGAAAAAATTAACACAACAAAACTAAAAATAAATATAACGACTGTAATTACCAAGTACGGCTACAAATATCTAAAGGAGGTAGCAAAAACAAGTCCAAGCATTGCCATGGATATAAGAATACTAACTTTTACCCGCGACTATGCCCGCGCAGATTTGTGAAATCAAAATAATAATTTGGGAAAAAAGTAGCATGATGTCCGTCCTTAGACTTTGAACTATTGTCACAGACAGACGGATAGAGTTTCTTTCGCACTTATAATATTAGAATAGATAGATAAACTAGTTTCTTCGCGATGTTTTCCTTCACCGTTTTAAGTATATAATTAAAAGTAAGTAATTTTTATAAAAGCGTCTGAAGATCTGAGAGGATGTCTTGGGGATTAACAGCCGTGATCCTATTTATTTTAAGTCGAGCAATTTTCCTAATAGTCCAAAACGGCTACTAAAAAGTAAGGTGATATCGACTTACGTGTGTAGGTATCTACTTTCCGTCAAAATTGAATTACATCCTTCAATAGGCTAATATCCAAACTTGTGAATAGAGCTATTGTCGGGAAATTCTAGCAATTCCCTCAAGTAATTTCCGTCGAAGGAAATTACTTTTGTACTCGGTGTCAATGGAAAATCTTGATAAGTTACTTTGCTGGATTCGTACTAAAGTATTGTTATTTGAAAAGCAAGCTTTAAATTAACTCAAATTGCTAGTCTTTATGATATGAAAATTGCTAACGTTAAGCGTTGCTTTTCTTATAAACGGCCACCGTTATAAGACTGCCGTTATAGAGCCGTTTGTTAAGACCAATGTGTGTGAAAACATGCACGCTCTACATTCGTCATAATACAAGGCTTGCTAAATACAGTCTACATTCTCGTATTTGGTAAGTTGTACACTATCTGCCATAAATGCTAGGATCAAAAATCCGTGGGTTTAAGCTCCATTTGAGCATCAGTAGAATTACAATTCGGAAAAAGTATATGCGCAAAAGTGAACAAAAGCATTGTAAAAAACGGCATGTTTTTAAGAACTTATAATTTGGAGATATGAGATATACGAAGGAGAGTGAACAGTAAGTCTTTGACTTGACTTGATCATTGAATTGTATTTAATACTAGCTGACCCGTGCCCGCTTCGCTGTGCGTAAGACATTTCTAATACCATCGTGGACTTTTTTGTAGACGTTTTTAAGGTGTACAATACTGTAGTACATTATTTTGATATATCTCGTGGGGTTCAGCCAGCATTTGCAATGTAAGCGCAAAAAAATGTGTTTATTTACGACATCACATTAGAAACCTCTAAAATTATCAGTGTTTCTCTACTATATTATGCATGCATTATACATATAAACCTTCCTCCTGAATCACTCTATCTATGAAAAAAAACCGCATCAAAATCCGTTGTGTAGTTTTAAAGATATAAGCAAACATACATACATAAATACATACATACGCGGGAAGCGGAAAGCGACTTTGCTTTATACTACCTATGTAGTGACTAACCGACCCGTGACAGACTTTGTACTGTCTAAATTTCAATAATTGCATAGAAAAAAGCAATTTCAGACAACTTCCAATTTTGTCCCAACAAACCTTGTACCTACTATAAAATAAATTACGAATTTTGATAGAACGCGTATCATTCATTAGTCAAAACTGCGTTGCTATGATGAGTAAATGTTTTTAGTCTGTGGTGTAAGATTTGTTGCACACCAGCGCCATCTATACCAAAACTATACTTTTTGCTGGATTATAAGTTCCCCCTTTATTTATTCTGATTTTGTATCTACATACTACAGCAAATTTCATCTTAATCCGTTTTGTCGTTTATTTCTGATTAGGGAACAAACTTTCGCATTTATAATATTATTAGGATAATCAAGAAAAATACAATCCTATGGCAAGCAATTCATATGTGGCAAATAAAAAAGTGCGTCCGCCGCGTCTTCAAGATATTTCTTGCTTCATGGTCAATGCTTTTTAATAAAATAGGGGCATAAATTGTCTGACTGACATGATTTTTATCGTAATTGTCAAATTCGATATTTTCTTCAAAATTACACTTAAATTACAAGACAAGATTATTAAAATAACCAAACTTCAATACAAATACTTGGAAAAAGCAATCAGTGAACCTTATGAAACAAATAAAAGCATCTACCAAACGATGCAGAAGATGATTGACCTGTGGATGAATAAAAAACAATCCAAATCACACATGACTATCCCTTTGTAAGAAAGAGACAACATGCAACCTCTAGGTCCGACCAAGCATTCTTTGGGTGTCCGCGGTTTGGGCGTCCGGCGTCGGTATGCGCGGTTGGGCAGGAAACGCTCTGAGATTTTCTCACTGGTCAACTGACAATGACAGGGGTACATACCGGTACTGGGGGAAGAAACCTGAAGGTGTCAATTTTAGAAAAAAAAATATTTTGGTACTGGTAACTTTGTATGCAACAATGATCAAGATAATTTTATCGGGATTAATAAAAGTATCATCTCAAGTTTATAATAAAAAAATAGTTTGATATCCAAGTAGAACCCGTTATTGCGACAACTGATAGGATAATATATAAGGGAAGATTTACATAAGGCCGGGCCGGGCCGGAGCCTTTAGTTAGTAGATGGGCCCGGACGGGACACGAATTACTTCATACAAAATGTATGTAACTTTTCAAATCTGTGCCCTGTCCTGGCCACGTATAAGGCACGCCCCCGGGCACGGCCCGTCTAATATAAATCTACCCTAAGACTATTTATCCTAAATAGTAACTCATGTTATCATCAACTTGTGTTAGCATCAAACTGGTGTTATTTTAATTTGCGTACAGAGTACTTAAATACCAAACTAAGCAAAGCTTAAAGGGGCCGTGGGGATCAGATACCTAACTGATAGCATTCGATTATATTGGTACAGACTTATTTTTTTTCAAAATCATACTTGTTAGGACACCCAGATCAAAAAACTATGTTCGTCACACAAATGTTTACCTGATTGGAAATCGAACCCATAATATAGAACGCAGAAGGCAGAGCTAATATTAATAGAGCTGTGAGGTTAGTTAATAATAATTATATGACTGATAATAATACGCTAATTCGGCAAATTATGGTAGTCTTTCATGAAATGACCACTATGATCATGATACACGATCAGACTAAAAATACCAATGAAATACACAACATTTACAATAAGTCAATTAAAACTGAACCGACCTTCGGAATAAAACACCCCAAGATTAGTATTAAAACCCAAGAAACAGATAAGATAAGTACAAACAAAATTTAAAAATCAATAAGCCATAAAAATAATGGATGACCGAACAGCAGCATTCATCATCAGATGCAAAACACAGAAACCCGTTACACCGCTACCGGACGATCGCTTCGTTAGCCACAATCACGTCATCGGGACGATGACAATCTGAATTGAATTACCGTCTACCTGCGACCAACGTGTGGTCTTATGAGCGATCTGACAATCTCAAACCCATCTCGCGACGCAAGCTATCGACCCTGCCCGGTGGTCTCTCATTACTTACAAACACATCTACAGCTATTGTGTCCCAGTGAAAAATGCTGCTCAAATGACAGGCGATGATAAGAAACCTTCAAAATACACCATCACAAAACTTTGTCACAAACGGTGGCAGTCATAACTTTCCTTGGTGATCGATCAAACAACCGGCCCGGAGTCTTGACCTGAAGAATCGATGCAAATACATTATTCGTGTTCATTATAAAGGTTTTTAAGTATGAAACAGCATTGGAGGCTAACCTTTATAAACCTGTCACTGACCTTGATCATGTTTGAATACAAAATAATTTGCTTACAAATCGATAGATGGAATGAACTTCATTTAGATATTGATACTCTTATGCACGACTTCTTTTGCGTGAAATGAATTCGTTTTCATTCATAATAAGATATCTAGATAACGTAGAGAAATAGGTTATTCGGTCACTTCTCGGAGCCGAAGCTATCAGATGATTTAGTAACGATATTGGATAATAATAATATCGGTTTAAATATACAAACAGGGAGAAAGATTAAGGCTTGAAAGCAAAAATAGGATCTTATTTGCGGTATTTTGAATACTTTAATATAAATAAACGTGAATAAATTAATTTATCATAAATATAAAGATAAAGTAAAGTATTCATAGCTAGTCTATGCTGTTAAAAATAAAACAAATACACATAAAAAGCTTAGATTTGCAAGCAAAACTTAAATACGCAACAAAGTTTTGTAAAAAAATTATCAAATTTTGTAGCATTTAATAGCATTTAAAATCTGGTGGAAATTACAAAAACAAAACGTTAATGTTTATTATAAAGCAAAGAAGTACGAGTATATCCAGTCACGTGACTTTTGAGTCACGGGTGTGAGAGCAATATGCAACAGCAAACAATGATGATTATAAACTACAACAGACAAGGATCCGTGAAGACGGCTTATCAAAGACACTACAAAAACTGTCGATAATCTCCAAACGAAATTCACCACCACAATCTCATTCGAAAGTCATAAAAATAAATGACACTCATTAACATGAGCGTTGGGTCTCCTATTGTTGGTGCAAGTCCTTGCGTCTTAGCAGGACCTTTATAATGACAGCGCATTAGTAAAATGTCACAACAGTTCAAAAGACACACGCCTCAAGTATCTCGAGTATTTGAAAACATCTCGAGTGATATTGATGGGTGGTGATTTGTTAATTCTTTTATTCGATTTTACCGTGATCATTTAAAACCATTTTGCGGTAGTGTATGACAATAGGGAATTAGGTGATATTAATGTGGTGTTATTAGTCTTGTAACTTGTAAGGACTTTGCAAGAGATCATTGAAAAAATATTTAAAATGTTGTACATATAATTTATGATTTTTTGTATGGAACCTTTTTAAACTTTTCTTGTGTTATAGCCGGAAAACATTATTATTTGAAACGGTTACCGTTTTTATCGGTTACTGATTGCAACGATCATTCTTATTTCTTTTGGGTTAAACCGAAATGAAAGGTTTAAATTGATATATCTAGAAAAGTATTCTAAAACTGTTTTTATTATATCGGTTCCTATTAAACTAAAATTATTCAGTTACCTTATTCAAACGGCTTCACAACCGATTTAATACTAATATTAGCAGAATATTCCTGGTCGTACCTCCCTGATAAAAAGTAGGTACCTTCTTCTTCTTCTTGCGTGTCAGTGATACAATCATTTAAGTCGGGATTGTATCATTGTGTCGGAAGAATTAGACCCTGCGTTACCGGTTAAGCAGGGTAGTAGTTAGTACTTTTATTAGCTGTTTTTATAGTCATTGTAAGTCATGATTCGTGAAAACTTAAATAAAGTAGGTAGGTAAGTACCTACCAAACATTTATCCACAAATTCGTATGAGCTAATGGTCTACTCCGGTGACAGAGTTTTTAACACACCCGCTTCGGTCATTATTAACGACATTTTTAAAAACCGGAATCAACATGTTAACTTGCTCTCCGAAACACTGAAGCACTCAGCTGTTAATGCCACTAACGGTCATACATCTGTTTCTGTTTTCCGCGCCGAAGATTACTTATGCTTTCTGTGGCCTGAGCACGAACCACTATCGTATCGACAATGTATCGTCCAAATGTCAAAACTGACACTTTTAAACGAAGTGTCAATTTTCGCATTTAGACGATACGTTGTCGATACGATACTGATTCATGCTAACCCCCTGGATGCTACAAACACTTCAAAATGAACAACAAGATAACATTTCACATCAATAATACACTAGGATGGTATTAGAGGTATAGAGGTAACTAAATGAAAAGATGTTTTTTTTCTATATTATGTCCCTTTTCTATTATAAACACTTTCAAAATTCGTTATTTACCTTTAAAAGTCAAACAACGTTGCGGTGTTCATCGCGCCAAGCGTTTAAAATCACGAATAAGAACTTTAACACACCATTGCTCAATATTGTTGATACCTAGTTTTAAAAAAATTCAATACCTATATTTCATTATTTACTTTGTAGAGTTAGACCGTTAGACCCTTATTGCACAAACTGAAAGAGATAGTATTTATTGGATTGGAT
This sequence comes from Hydriomena furcata, assembly GCA_912999785.1. Taxonomy (NCBI): domain Eukaryota; kingdom Metazoa; phylum Arthropoda; class Insecta; order Lepidoptera; family Geometridae; genus Hydriomena; species Hydriomena furcata. The sequence goes on along the minus strand of OU538831.1, from coordinate 4,707,710 downwards.
TGGATTGATTTGGACCCTATTGGATCAGTAGTTAAAAACAGATGCTAGTTTACTTTTTCCAATATTTGTCTAGTCAGACCATAAACACCTAATCATCAAAACGCTAAATCTATGACAGAGTTAATTCATACTAGCTGCTTGCCCCGGCTTCGCACGGGTGGTACCTGGATAAAAAGTAACTTATGTGTTATTCTGATGTATGAGCTATATTACTGTAAAGTTTCATTTAATCCGTACAGAAGATTTTACGTGAAAGAGTAAGAAACACACACAAACACTCACAAACTTTCGCATTTACAATATTAGTAGGATTATTTCTCAGCGTAAAGTAGCCTGTTAGTATGGTGTATAAGCTTTTATGACTTTTGTCTACATGATGTACCTCTTTTACCTATAAGATATCCAGGTTGAATCAATTAAAACCTAGTAATGACCATAATCATGAATATTCAACATGCAATAATAAATTGTAGGAAAAATGAACTTATTGCAAACTTACCTACTCCAGCCACATGGATCTTCTTCATCCACGGATAAATGACCCTGTCAGTATTGTCTGAACAAATCGAAGAGTCGTCATCTTCAACGGGAGGGCTGTCCAGCAGCAACCTTTCCTCATCAAGCTCTGAAGCCGACGGCGATCCTTCTCTTCCTAAAGCATGCAGTTTTCTCCCTGCTGGGGCTGCTTCTTCGATGTGCCTCTCGAGCCTCAACCCTAGCTCGGCCAAGCCAGGAGCTACATCATTCTGAGGGGCGTATCCATGATCTGCGTCAGATGGATGTGACGCCTCTGGTGGTCGAGGCGGTGGCGCCACAGGTGGATGCTGAGGCAAAGGATGATAGTACCCTCCATACCCATAACCTGTTCCTATCTGCACAGGCGTGTACTGATGTTGGTACCCATACTGCAGATGCTGGTGCTGGTAGTACTCTCCTGGTGGTATGTAGTCGGCCTGGCTGTACTCCTCGGAAGGCGGGAACTTGGGATCCGGCTGTGGTTGATACCCACCGTTCATGAGGAAGGAACTCATGGTGGGCGTGGTTGAGCCGGCGCATCACCTTGTACACAACACGCCTAATATGGCCGCCATTTGAAATGTAGCATTTTCTCAACAATTTTAGGATATTGTACAACAGTACTTAAGTTTTCTTGATCCAGTTTTAGAAAGGTTTTAATTTTGAAGCTGTCAGTGAATTGTCTAAGCTCAGATTCTTAGTAAAACCAATAATAGTACTAAGATGCTACTGCAAGCTGTTTATAGAAATAATAAAGTAAAAACTCTCTTGAAAGAAAAAAAATGCACTCAATGTGATCGTGTATTGAAAAATGTTGTTACTCTGAGGATTATGAGTATATCTAAGGTATGCGTTGCCTCAACGCAGTAAAGTTCTTTAGTTGTATATTACTTTGAATCGTCTATAACGTCATTGTAGAGTCATTTCAGTGTTGTACTTAGCTTCTCTGGTCATGTGGTAATCACGAATATCATCACTCACTTCAAAATGTTTTATTTCTATTTTCGTTATCACTTTTCAGTGTTCACTTGTTTATAACTATAAAACCACAAGCACTTTTTAAATTATATTTACACTACAATTCACTTGAATGAAAAGTTTATTGCATAGTCATTTGATTTATCACGTTTTAATCATAAACAATGGAGCCAAAGCGCGTATTTCTGCAGCGACATTTTGAGACAATATACACAGCTCAACCAGCCAGCGCACTCTGTCACTTTAAGGACTCCTATACATGTTCATCAATTTTTACATACCACCTTCCATTTTTAAGGCGGAGCTGTTCTTCAGCTGTCTTATTCTCAACCTCACACTCAAAACGCTACCGTAACCATATCACATTACGGTTCAATATCATCTGTAGCGCCGTATAAAAGCACCAAGTCGCAACATCGATGGTCCCCTTTCCACCTATCCAACACAACGTAGGTCGGAACGAAACAGAAGTATAGGTTATCATTAAAAGCCGCCAGTATTTTTATACGTCCATCTCATTCTTACAAATCAGCTTTTGCATTGGAGTGTGAGAGAGCCAGTTTTATACTAAGCTTATTTTATAGTAGAGATTAAGAAGCTGTTTAGTAGTAATACAGAACGAATATGGTCTTTGTTCGTAACGACACGGTTGTTTTAAATATTTAATATGCAATTTCCTTTATTTTTCATTATTATAATGGACGACAAGTGAGATATAATTAGGTTGAAATTAATAGTTTTTGATACACACCGTGTAAATGCAATATAATGGTTATTGTTATTTTACATGATTTTCTAAGTAACTAGATGATGCTAAATTGAATTTAAATACTTGAAATGAATGTTCAATGTTTTTACTTTTGAATACCCAGATATCAAATGTAGAATTTACTATCTGGGTCACTTATAAAGTTTATCGTCAGAAAAATATCTAAAGGCTTCTTGGGTAGAAGAACACAATAGGACCTCAAAACAATGCTATGAGTGTACGTTATCCCTAATAATCCCGACATTTTGACAGACTTAAGCACTAAAGTTTTGGTTCCCTAGAAGTCGGCAACCGTCAAATGACGGTCGTTGTAGTGGAAACAAGCGTGTGTGAATTATTATTCTCTGGCGTACGGATGAAAATAATTTTCTCTGCTTTCTTCCTACATTGTTTTAAAAACTGATGCAGGCTTCTGACAACAAGCCTTAAGGCGCTCCCAGTCGACAATTTTTTTTGTTCGAAACGAAAAAAGAAATACTTGTGAACAAGCCACATCTCCTATTTTATAATGTATAGTATATGTGAATAAAGATGTACCCATCTTTAATCACTTCGATAAATAATCCTACCGACCGCAGCAATGAAGACAAACACACGTCGGCGCGTGCGCCGACGTGTGTTTGTCGTTGCTGTCGTCATTTAGCTAAGGCGGACCGTGGTCCGCCTTAGCTTTTCGAATAAATTAATGATATAAATTATGTATAATTACTTATCAAAAACCTATTCTAATAGAAATCTAGATCTACATATTACCTATCTTTAACAATAAATCACAAGTTGATTTTAATAGTAGGTATATAAAATATTTCGATCATAAATTCTAAAACGTATCATTTTGAAATAATATTTTTATCGTGAAAAGTTTCTGCTATTATGTTTTCAGCTTAATAGAAATCTAGGTAGGAACCTGAAGTAATATACTTATAAAAATAGGAGATGTGGCTTGTTCAGAAGTATTACTTTTTTCGTTCCGAAAAAGAGCAATCGTCGACTGGCAGCCCCTTAAGCAACTGTTTTCTAACGAAATTATAATCGCCTGTGTATTAAATTTTTACACTTTTATCTAGGTTTAGCACAAAAGAATATGAAACATTACGTAAATACATTAAGTAAAATAACGGCCAGCCTTAATAAACTACTGCATAAAGTGGACATTTGCTTATTCTAATGTTTAGACTTGCCCCTGACTACCACATTAGAGATCATTTAAGGATATTTGAGAAGAATTTTATTTGTTTGTTTGTACTAATGAGTTAAGTTCTGTAGAATAACATTACAAAGTTATTTAGGTTTTGTAAGTACCTACACTAATGTAATGTAATGATTTAAAATAGTTATTAAGCCAACGCTCTTGGTAGATACGAGTAACAACCGTAATTTTACGGCCACCACTTAACAACAAACCAAAGCCCACAACAAAAGTCAATACCACAAGTCACGGTACAGTATCATGAAGTAAGCAAGTAATACGTCGCTAATGCCACGAGAGTGTCCGACAAGGGAGCCGACGAACAAACAAGAATGCCCGGTGATTTCATTGAATTAGACGATCACAATGCGATCACGGTCATCGTATTCGCTGAGTCACGACTTCCAGGCTGCAGCGGAGGTGGCAACACCCGATCAATGGCTGTTTGATCAATATAGACGTGTTTCTTTGCGGTGCTGTATGTGTTATGTATAGTAGGTATGTTATTTATACCTAGGATGTATATATTATAGTATAACTAGCTGACCCGTGCCCGCTTCGCTGTGCGTAAGACATTTCTAATACCATCGCGGACTTTATTGTAGAAAAAAAATGTGTTTATTTACGACATCACATTAGAAACCTCTATAAATTATCAGTGTTTCTCTACTATATTATGCATGTATTATACATATAAACCTTCCTCTTGAATCACTCTATCTATTAAAAAAAACCGCATCAAAATCCGTTGTGTAGTTTTAAAGATATAAGCAAACATACATACATACATACATACATATTACATACAGACGCGGGAAGCGGAAAGCGACTTTGCTTTATACTATGTAGTGATATACAAATATTTTGTGAAATTATAATGTGAAATAATAATAGAAATAGAATCACGACTGTAATCCCTTACTACAGTAGGTAGACATTATCAAAAATGTCCAGGCGCTGAGATCCTTGGTTATGGTTAAAGAAGTAGTCAGAGGCACGCCTGAGATTGCCGAGTGAAAGATACTTCGACTTTTAATCTGAATATCGTGGGTTCGAAGTTTGGTCGTGCATTAAGCGAGGCATACTTTGATGTGAAAAATCAACATTAAAGGCTTTAACCAAGCATCTAAGCACCTGGATATTTGAGAGGATGTCTATCGCAAGGGAAAACAGTCATTATCATATTTCTATTATTATTTTTCATTTGACTTAAAGGATTAGTCAGAGGTACGCCCGAAATTGCCCAAGTGGAAGACACTTCGATTTTAAATCTGAAGATCGTGAGTTCGAATTCTGCTCGTGCATCAGGGCGCATCACGTGCTCAAAACGGTGAAGGAAATTTTGTGACGTAACTATTTTTATACTAGAAAAAGGCAGAACAAACATATGACCTTACTATGTAGCATGGTCATATGTTTAATCTGTTTTAACAAACACTAACTACTAGTACTAGTAGACTACGAATACACAAATCGCGCCAAACGATGCACTGTCTTGCGCCCACCAACTTGAGGCATTCATGATAGCTGTCAAATTTCAATAGTCGAAGAGAAAAGACTGAATGTTTTTAGTCTGTGATGTCAGATTTGTTGCACACCAGCGCCATCTATACAGAAATCATCCCTTTTGCGTACTTTATCATTTTGGGGATGTTTTTCATATTTTAAAGTAGTCTATTATTTATTCGGGCAGTATATCTACATCTACAGCAAATTTCAAGTTCATCCGTTTTGTCGTTTAGGCCTGATTGAGGAAAAAACATACATACAAACTCACAAACTTTCACATAATATTATTATTAGGATAATATTTACACACATAATATTATTAGGATTGTGCCTTATATTCATAATCATTATTATGTAGGTATTCATACATGCGCCTCTGGCAGCCTCTTCTAGAATCATAATTATTCATACAAAAACCATATATCTTACCATCCACTGTTACTAGACTTACCTACTGGTGATAATCTATGGTGTCTCCTACTCGAGGCTCTACTTACAAAACTATGGCAGTAAAGTTATTTTCCTCATTTTGTGTTGTTAAAAGTACTTATCTTCGAAAATGAAGACGCTCGAAAATAAACTTTCTCCAACAAAGTTTTGCCTTCCAACAGTTGTTTTTCTCGACTTTAACTGCCTGCCAGCTCGTTCCATCCAGAGCAAACTTAATCCAAGTTTAATGAACAATACGACAGACCCTTAATCAAACTTTGGATTTCCTTACATCTCTGTTCTGCATTTTTCGACTTTAGCAGCAAAAATATAAGACTCAATTTTATATATTTTACAAAAGTTACTTATGCTGTTTCAGCATTTCGGTCTCAACTGGAGAAAAACCTATTTAGCTGACTTTGATCGTATTATTTGTTTCTGTTTTATCTTACATACTTTTGGAATGTACTTATAGTACCTACATACGTTCTAGTGATGTGAGATTATTTAGAACTTGATCTATTTTCTCCGAAAAAAATATTTAAAACAAAAGTGTTTTTTTTCAACTTCATAAATGGGACATTTTGCAAAATCTCAAGGTAAAAAATAATAATTTCCCACTCTAGATTTAGTTCAATTGATGCTATTATTACCTTGCATAATCTGGCATTGTCGTTATCATCTAAATTATATAAAAAGACCAGCTTAACACTAAACCGCCTTCACATATGACCTATGGCTGCATCAATGGAACCTGAATAATAAAAAAAAACAAAGCTAATGTTTCCGTAGCGGAAATCAGCTAGGATGATTATACTACTATAAACTATATATAAAAAAATGTCTCTCTCAAATCTCTTGCTTTACTGTTGGACGGACTGACTGACTGATTTATGAACACACTGCCACTGGTCTTAGAAACTTGGAATTTTTAGGGTATGTAGAGATGCACTAAGAAATGAGTTTCTGAAATTCAGCCCCTAAAGGGAGTGCAGCGGTTATTAAAGTTTGAAAATAACTTCACATAAACGAAGTCGCCAGGGTTTCCACTAGTTATAAATAAACCTTGCATCAAAATATAATTCAAAGTTCTTGCCCTACCGAAATTCTTCGAATTTATTCCATTCGTAAATGTATTTCTGCCAAAAACATATAATTTAAAATTTCGCAGTTATCCCTGATGGGTAGGGGATCGGATAGCCAATTTTCTTTAATGGCGGGTTTCGTTTCCTATCTTTGTTGGGTCGAGTGCCGGCGTTTTTTTGCATTCGGCCCTCCCTCAGAGGCAGCTTGAATCAAAATTGTATATATTAGGATCTGAGGCTGGAGATATGAAAACCTATGTCTATTGTAGGTACTTAGGGATTATAGTCGTAGTGTTTTACATTCTAAATTTTACATTTTTACATGTATTAGGGTAATAAAAGTAGTTATAAGATGGAGGCTATTTTGGACAACATTAAAACTAAAACATGCGAGTGGTAGTTACTGGTTTCCTCGCGATGTTTTCCTTCACCGTTTTGAGCACGTGTTTTTGAAACGCATAAAAAAATTTCGAACAGAAAAATCCATTGATGCACGCCGAGATTCGAATCCACGACCTTCAGATTTAAAGTCGAGGTACCTCCCACTCGGCCAACACGGCTTTTAAATAGTGGATAGAGATAGAGAAAATACAGTAAATCCAGAAGAGACAAGGCGTATGTCAGTACCCATCACTGACATATACCTTTATCCTGTCTAATTCCACTCACGTACCACGTAATGCCAATGGTTTTACTAAAAATGTGAAGTTGCAAAGTCTCATATACCAGTAACTTCATTCCCAGGAGTCACTTAGATCTTGATTTTAAATGACTTCCCAAATAACGAGTTACCATTTTGATTATAAATAGGTCTCTTGCAAAACCCGCCCTCATCTTTACCAATACACCCACGAATCCTGTTCACGCACACTCGAAGCCACTCACAAAATTGATCCACGTCATCGTATGTCAGATGTTTGACAGTTGACAGCATGCTCCCTCCACGCTCCTCAACTGACGTCTCTTATATGGAAACGTGGTGAAGGTTCCGTAGGTTTGTAGTAAGAATTATTATTCTTTGATTCTATAAAAAAATTGGATCGAACCTTCTACTTCATGACTTAAGCTTACATATAATAACTAGCTGCTCCGACAGACGTTGTCCTGCCATTTCAATAATCCCACAGAAAAAAAGCACTTTCTGTTTTTCCCGAACTTTATCCCACCCTTATCAATTAGGGGTATGGAAAATACCTATAAATACCTACCAAATACACACAAAAAAATCATAAAAATTAGTAAAGCCGTTTCAGTACAACACGAAACTTTTATATATAAGATTTATCTCTAAATAGCTCATACTCTAGGTACCCTTATTTTCCCTCGACTTCATATTCGCCATCTTTATGTGTATGTATGTCTCACAAAAACGTCAAATGTTACAGTGCCGGGGGAAAACGTTTGGTATTCTTAACTTCCTCCATCTCAAAAGCCCTATCTCCACGTCCACTGCATCAAAATCTAAACCGTATCGTCTTCTCTTGAAGGTCGAGTTTGGCTTGATGTGTTAACGGTGGTTGTGGTTGCACACAGATGAGTAAGCAAGTCTTTCATTAATCAGTGAACAGTCGCGACAGTGCAACGCTGGCGTCGTGGTACAATTTTTTTCCTCTTTCGTCCTTAGATTGGATATTGGACACGATTTCCTTGAAAACTTGGCAGCGACTGGGTGGTCGGTACAGTTAATCAATATAGAGCAGAATTTTATTTATTTTCCTGTAGAACTGATCAAGAATAGTTACGTACTTACTAGGTACGTAGAACTTATAGAAATCTATCCTTATTCCTTTCTATGTATGTTACAGCACTATAACTCGAGAACGGCCGGACCGATTTTCATGATTTTCGATTTGTTGGATTTATCTTCGCCCTGAATAGCAGAATAACTATTAAAACATCCGGGACAGGGACGGGAACTTAACACAACATTTGTTCTATAGCGGTACGAAGTTCGCTGGGTCACCTAGTAGTAGATAAGTAGATATGTAATTACGAAGATAAACTTGTAATAACTAAGCACGTAATCATAAAATTATGGTTATATACATTTACACTAATTACATGCAGCTTAGTTATTACAATATGAAAATGCATAGAATTCTGTTAACAGGTTGAATTTTAGGTACGAGTACATATCTACTGAAATTGCTAATCATCAGCTTATCTAAAATTCCATAAAGATAGTGTAGACTGTGATCTATGTCAATGTCAATGTCAATGTCAAAGTCAAATGGATGGATACGTCATCAAATGGATTTATCAATTCAAAAAAGCTTATAGGCATTACCACGTGCTCAAAACGATGACGGAAATCGTGAGGAAACCAGAGGCTGTATTTTCTTCTTATCTACAAATCAGTAGTTAGGATATCTTTGCGTGACTACGATTATTTATTAAAATTATGTTAAACTTTACAACCAAGTCGCAATTTCAAATCACCCTATTTTCCATCCGTAAAAGAACCCATAATTTACATTTCAATGTATAACTTACCATACAAGAGCAAGGGATATATCTGAAAATCTCGAATAAAATTTCCTTTTATCTCCCCCTCAGTCACTCCGCACTCTATATCACGAATTATCCCTCCGGGTGAAGGGAGGGTGGCTTGTTTTGTTGGCGATTTTTATTTAAACTGCATGGACGGATTCATTTATTACACACAAAAACATAGCAACATCTCAGTATACGGTCTAATAAGTTTTCTGTTGAAAAATATTTTATATACAAGACTAGCCGACCCGTGACAGACGTTGTCTTGTCAAATTTCAATAATCGAATAGAAAAGACTGAATGTTTTTAGTCTGTGATGTTAATTTTGTTGCACACCAGCGCCATCTATACCAAAATCATTCCTTTTGCGTTTTTTTTATAATTTTGGGGATGTTTTTCATATTTTAAAGTAGTCTATTATTTAGTCGGGCAGTATATCTACATCTACAGCAAATTACAACTTAATCCGTTTTGTCGTTTAGGCCTGATTGAGGAACAAACATACATACAAACTCACAAACTAACAAATTTATAATATTATTAGGATTTTGTAAAATTATTTAAACCATCGAGCACCAGTGCGCTTTCACCTGTCACATCATATAACATTATCATCAGAACTTGACAAGTATGCAAAATTTTTACTCAATCGAAGTATTTGCTAAGGAGTTCCATTGTGAGTTTCTGTTGAACAGCTCCTGACTCCATCATCAGATCAGCTCACTGTCACCATATTAATGCATTGTCACCGGAAATGCTTCAATGTTAAATAAAAGCTTCTAAAGGAAAAGATTTGCTATAGATTTTTCTCAAAAAATAGAAATAAATACAATAAAGCTTAATATGAAAATAATTGTGTTTAAAGCTAGAAGTTTCGTTTTCTGGATTGAAATAATGAAACTAACATTGGTAGATTGTTGACAAACACATGAAATCTTTATAACAGTGTGTTTTCTATTATGAATGACAAATTGACTCGTGAAATTTATATAGATAATGTAATAAAAGTTTCTCTGAAAAAAGCATTACCGTCGTATTTTATTCTACCGTTAAGCAAAATTGCTGTGTTACCGGTAAAATTACCTACATGAGATTAACATCTGTATACCTATATTTAGTTGGCAGACAAAAGGCATCGTAGGGCGCGTTCAGAGCAATCGTTGTCTATGAAGAAGTACCACTTTTGTTAAGCTGCTTAGTAAAATTGATATTTCATTACGGTAAAAAAATATATTATGAATATACAATATATATTGTGGTAGTAAGTGCCGACTATAAAAAATACTTCAATAATAATTGCCAGTAAAAAGTTACCTTTTTACAATCTATCTTACTAACGTTACTTACTAAAGCTCTATACGCCATTTATAAATTAGGTACCTACTCTATCGTTTTCATTATTGTGAGTGACAAACCCGGCACATCACTGCATGCATGCAAATATATAAAGCATATGAAAGCGCACTCACACGAGTAAGAGTATGCTTTTTTCAACGATCGATTTGCATCTAATATCCAATCGATCAATTCAGTGACTGCTACATTATTCTTAAATAAACTTCAATTTCACGGCTCTACGATGCTAACTTTCTACTGGCTGATCGATTGCCCGGAAAATTGCACGAATTACCGTAAATATTTTGACACAATCCGAGCATCGTATGACGAAACAATCGTATTTGAAATTCAAACGCTTTCGTTCTTTTGAAGGGTACGTTCAAACTTAATATCGAAGTCGGACGTTTGATAGATCGGTCTCAAGGGTGTGTTTGGACTGTTTGGTACTTCGGAAGCCAAACAGTAGCTACGTTTGACAAAAGTAGAGACAACGTCACTTGGGAGTTGATAAAAATGACAGAAAAGGTTCTATAGTTCTACAATAGCCATTTCTTGAAATAGTAATAATAAACTTCATTTCAAGTGACCCAACGTATTGAATACTTTGTTAATTTAAAATAACGCTAGCTCTTTAATTAGTTTCCTACTAAAAGTTTCTGCATTTTTTTCAAAAATTAACAAATTAAATCTTTAAATAAATGCCTACAATATAAATTAACATTGATATATGATACTATTTTAAAAGAATTCAGTATATTTGATTTTTTATGTTACTCTGTAAGTTATTTTACATTGGAACATGTGTGTAATATATCGTTGCTGTCGGTACAAAAAGTCGTATGTAAAAACGTTAGGTTTTCAGGAGACACAAACAAACTGATTATTATCTTATCTATGAAGTTTCTTTACAATATTTAAATGTAAATAGCTTTAGTTTTATAGCCTACATACGTATACTATACTTCTGCAAATCGATTTACTACACATACAGCCAATATAAAAATGGCAAAATTATGACATACGACTTTTTGTACTGACAGCAACGATATACGAAAATTCAGTTTTGTCTAAGTTTATAAATTAGTTACGTTGATGCATTAGCACTGAATTGCATCACTTGTGTCTTCGCAAAAACCTTTGCGTCCTTAGTGATAAATGGTTTTGCAGAAACAGAGGATTTCGGTAAAAGAACCGCCTAGCGCCTTTCCACGCCGAAAGACTGATGATTGAAGAAATGTAATTGAGAGCTTTGGAAATACCGATTTTTATAAAATTATATGTGTGCCGGTTCTTTTAAATCACAATAGTTGACTAGGTTATCAATTTAAGAGTTTCCACAGGCCGTTTCGTTTAAATGCTTTTAGGATTTTGAACCAAAATGGTGAAATGAAACTGCTATGATGCGACTTCGTCTGTACTTCTCTAAATTTCAATTTAATAGCAACTAAAGCTATTAAATTAAAATTTAGAAGAAATATACCTACCTACATAATACTTGCTTACTTATAAATAAAGTAAAATAATTCAAAATATTTTCATGTTCATTGCCAAAGGGTCTCGTGGTGGGTCAACATTTTACAGTGGGGTCAATAAGTCAAATGGTGCATCATTACGTGTATGAAAGGGTTCAAGCTATATAGTACTTATAACTTTGCTAAAGATATATACTATATCCTTCTATGACCGGGTTTGTATACATCTTACAACGGAACTCGCATATTTGTTTTAAGCATTAACAAACGTATTTACTTAAAAGAAAATAAAAACTTTTCATTAAAAAAACTAGCAAATAACTACTAGGTAGTCTAGGAAGGTAGTTGGTACTTCAAAACCGCTGAAGTATATTTGCTACAAAACAAAATGAACATTTAGTGACATCCACCTCTGGCAGAGGACATTGTTTCAATACCTAACACTTCAGTAGGAATCCACTAAAAGGGAACAAAGACCCGGGTACCTAAGCCGATCCTCGAGAAAAATAGTAGGAAATCCATTAATAACTGTCACAGAGGCTCCTTGTTAAATGCATACAATACTGGAGCTTTTTAAAGGACTCACAATGGGGACTTGGCTAAATTAAAAGTTTTTCGATACGCGAGTGCGACATTGCACGGAACTGGAGGACTGGTAATTATTGTAGGGTACGGTCGGCAAATCAACATTATATCAGCTATTTAAATAAACAGAAGATTGATAAAGTCTAGGATTATAATATTCTCCAAGTCTATATTTAATGCACCAATATACTTATGTCAAAACTTTTGAAGTCAAAAAGTCAAGCCAAATAGATTATGTTAAATCCCTTTTCAACTAAACCTACTAAAATATTTGAAAACTATTTTACGGTTAAATAAAAAGTCATAAAATTGGATATTGAAATAAACAACAACAATGATAGTAATTGCCACTATCCTGTTTTGTTAGATATGTATACACTACATAATACTTGATTTAAACTTAAAAATGTTCGTCTACTTTAGTAACTAGTAGATACAGGTTTAATGCTAAATTTACACAAACTATAAAACCAGTTAATAAATATTCCATTCTTCTATTCTTAACATTTGGCACTTTCTCTGCTGACCGTGCAAAATAAGTTGGTACGTCAACTGCCACAGGTCTGTAAAGACACATTTAAGCGGAAAAAAATCAAAATTAATGATATAGTTGGCAGCTAGTAGGGCACATGGTATACCAACGACTGAAGAATACCTTCCACGGTCCTACGCTTCGCTTCGTTTTATTATTTGCCTTTTGCTAACTTAAAAGCGTTTCGCATTGCTAGTTAAGCCACCTTTTAAGCTACTAACAATCTAAAAAACTGCCCCCTATAGTTATACTATACATATACATCACTTTTGTTTCATCATCATCAACCTATAGTAGTCCATTGCTGGACATAGGTATCTCCCAAGACGCGTCATTGAGCCCGGTCATCAGCTCTTCTCATCCATCCTTTGCCGGCGACATTTCTAAGATCATCGCTCCACCTGGGGCTATACTTCAAGGTTCTAAAGTAATATCAAAACAAAACTCACAGTGCGAAAGTGACAAAGCTGTGCGCTATAGTTGAGTAATATTGTTTTGGTATTACTTTTGAGCTTGTGGTACGGCCCCTGGCCGGAGGGCATCTTGCACTTCGCTTCCATAAGCGCGGTCTCCACTCCAGAACAAGTTTACTCCAACGGTTGTCGTCGCGTTACTTATTCTGATAATATTATAAATGCAAAAGTTTGTGAGTTTGTATGTATGTTAGTTCCTCAATCAGGCCTAAACGACAAAACGGATTAAGTTGAAATTTGCTGTAGATGTAGATATAATGCCCGAATAAATAATAGACTACTTTAAAAAAATTAAAACATCCCAAAAACGATCTAAAAACTCAAAAGGGATGATTTCTGTAAAGATGGTGCTAGTGTGCAACAAATTTGACATCACAGACTAAAAACATTCAGTCTTTTCTATTCGATTATTGAAATTTGACAGGACAACGTCTGTCACGTGTCGGCTAGTGTTTTTATAAAGCATAATGTATTATAATAATATATTCAACACTGTTACTTCTAATAGTCGAGTCTCTTTAAATTGGCGTTCAAGTTTATTTTTTATTGTTTTCATATAGTTTTGCTTCGATACATATTACGTCGCTGCAAGTATCTACGAGTATATTAACTCAAAATGCAAGAAAACCAAAGCGCTTACTGAATAATTCTACTCAAAAATCGTAAGGCACCCAAAGATAAAAAATCAAAATATGTTCCCATCTTGTATCGATCCACAAATTTTAATTACTCAAATACAGAACTCGAAGCAATCAGACCCTGTGACCCATTTTAAAAGTTTCATTCGAAGAGCAGAAAGGCAACGAGGGGAGTGATAAATGAAGAACATCAATCAGTTGTATAAGTGTTGCAAATTTTCGCCATCGAGGAGTTATCTTAACGAATACAGTTTTGTTTTGAATAAAATGATTGAGCACCGCGCCTTGCTGGGTGTAGTATCAAAGATTCTCATTTCTTCGCACGATAGCTTTGTGTTGTCATAATATAAATAAAGTAACTTTAACTATTATACCTACCTATAAATAAAGTTTAAGATGAATCGAGAACAACATTATTTTGAAGTCGGTTTAAAAATTACGACCAAGAAGTCAATTTTTTGGAGAAATAAAAATATTTTTTTTATCGAAACAATGGATTATTTAAGCTACTATTATGAAAACTCCCGAGTCAAAACCCCATTTTCTTAAAACCCCTCGAACGTTCTCTCAGAAAGTACTTCATGTTTGGTATCTTAAATCGATATTTGAGGTATATGGATATAGGTATTGGAGGTTTCTCAATTACGTCATTACGCCATCAATTCAGTCCGAGGACATTTTCATCAAACAAACCGTCACACGCATGCGTCGTTCAAAAGCTGTCAAGAAATGTCAAGATACATCTCGAAGTACCTTGAGTTGACAGTTCAGTTGACTGAGGAATCCTCGGCTAGAGGCAAACTCAAGGTAATTTTATTAACTATAACTACCAAAACACGGTTTCGAGTTCGAGTCGAGGTGGAGATATTTCGAGGTAAATATCTAAGAATATGGAGATAAGTTTAAGTTCGCAGCTATTACTCGTATGTTAAATGTAGAAATATAGAAATTGTATGGTAAGGTAGTAAGTACCTAGGTAGGTACATACAATCCTTTAAAACGGTTTTGTTATAAAACACGTAAAATAAAATCTACTATGAAAGATACTATAAATACCTACCGTTATTTTTATACCTAAGAAACTTTGACTCGAATTTCCCATCCACTTCAGGACGAACGATTCACTTAAAAGTTGGAAATTGCTTTGTTTCGAAGACAGTGAATATTGGACCGGGTGACTTTGATTAAGAAGTGCAAGTCAGGAAATGGAAAATTCAACTACTTTGTATTTATTTAAACCAGCACTTTGTTTTTGATCAGTTTTGAAAATCTTTTTAATAACGAAATAAAAATGCTGAAGTTAGGTTTTTAGTATAAGGAAATTTTATCATTTTCTTTATTATTTTTTTAGGTACTTCTTAATACCCTGCATTTTAAAGGAACTCTGAAAATACCGATTAAAAAACTTAAAAAAAAAACCGACGAAAATATTCCGACCAATCGTAAAGTCAAGGGACGCTTTTTAGGGTTCCGTACCCAAAAGGTAAAAATGGAACCCTATTACTAAGACTTCGCTGTCCGTCTGTCCGTCTGTCTGTCCGTCTGTCTGTCACAGGGCTGTATCTCATGAACCATTATAGCTAGACAGTTGAAATTTTCACAGATTATGTATTCCTGTTGCTGCTCTAACAACAAATACTAAAAACAGAATAAAATAAATATTTAAGGGGGGCTCCCATACAACAAACTTGATTTTTATGCCGTTTTTATAGATGGTACGGAACCCTTCGTGCGCGAGTCCAACTTGCACTTGGCCGGTGTTTTATGTATGACCGCGTATATCTTTTTACCTGGTGATCCGATTTCGATGATTTTTCTAATATTAATCCCATGTAAATTATATTCTTGTTTAATTAATTAAAATACCAATATCGTCCCTTGTCTTTTCGGGTTTTCGAATCATTTATGTCGGTTTTCTTTTAGTTTTTAAACGTAATTATTAAATATCTTAACTACTTAAACAGCTTTGCTATTAATCAACTTTCGATAAGATTCGAGTTGATCGGCTAGTGCTATTACCCAGGTTTTTCCATATCTCAAAATAGTCCAGTCTATCTTGACCTTTAACCGTCCTCCCTTTTTCACCTTCAAAGGGCTATGTTTAAAGGACTTGGGGCGGTGAGGAAGGTCTTGATAAGTAGGTAGTGGGTTCATATTGGCGATGGGCGATATGGCCGTTGTATTTAACGAGCTATTTTGGACAATGGAAAATACTTATCGGACATCGGTGACTATGAGCATGTGATTTAATCTTAGTACTTAAGTACTTATTGTAACTAAATTGTTGGTACGCCAGTATTTAAATTATAAGTAGGAAAAAATGAGACTCCCGACTGTAATTTCCAAACATTCCTAAGTACCTTCTAATAGATCTCCTCTCGGATCTCTAAAATGTTTAGAATAAACAATCAAATTAGTATTCATAAATAAACAAAGTATTAAAAAATATGTTCCTTGTTTTTGCACACCATACACTGTTTTTAAGTTCAGGAATAACCAGCGCCATCTAGTTTCAGTGAATATTACAACGAAACTTGATTAGCGCCATCTAGTGTCGAGTAGAAGTCAAATCTGACATTGTGCTTTCAAAAGCTAGCTGGGGTTGAAAAAGTTTTCCCGTCTTTCAATAGAAGTCGCGGATGTGCTGTGCTGCTTTACCGACAGAGCTATGGAAAATACTAGGGAAAATATTGATGGAGTTCACGACTTTATGACGCGTTATAGGTCTGTGAAACAGAATACCTAGTCTGTTGGTACTTAAAACTTTACAAGACAGATGTGTATAGGACCTATACATTATCTGTCTTAAAATAAATAGTTTTCTATACTACAGTCTTCTATATAATATACATTCGTAGGTATGTGTGTTTTAAGGCACAGGGTGTCTAATTTAATACCAAATTTTATTGAAAATACAAGTTTTGAATAACAATATTTATAGTACTACCTATCTACCTACGTTTTTTTTGCGTAGTAATATAAAAAAATGAAAATTGAAAAAGTTAGTATACCTACTTATGTATATTAAGAAAAAATTACAAAATCAAAATTATTTTATATTATGGTTTGCAATAAGAAGGGGTAAACATATAAATCATGTTAATATTAGTAGAACACCGAAAGTAAATCAAACTTTTTTGGGATATGAAAAACAAAATTTTGGGTTTAAAACAGGAGTAAAGATGAGTAATAAATGATTTTGATGAATGCAGAATCGTTTTTTCTCAATAACCGCAAACATACAGTTTTTTGTTTTTATTACAAAGATAACTTAAGGATATAATCTAGATAAATAATTACAGACATAAACACGATTGGTGAAACTTTTCTAGATAGATTTAATTTCCAAAGTTGGCTCTTCTAAAACAGTTTCATTTTTAATCAAAACTATGAATAGCTAAAGAGTTCATTTTTAGGGTTCCGTACCCAAAGGGTAAAAACGGAACCCTATTACTAAGACTTCGCTGTCCGTCTGTCTGTCCGTCTGTCTGTCTGTCTGTCACAGGGCTGTATCTCATGAACCATGATAGCTGGACAGTTGAAATTTTCACAGATTATGTATTTCTATTGCTGCTCGAACAACAAATACTAAAAACAGAATAAAATAAATATTTAAGGGGGGCTCCCATACAACAAACTTGATTTTTGCATTCCAGCGCCATCTAGTTTCATGTGATGTTACTACGTTAATATAAGTACTTTTCGCGATCTCATGCGACCGCTCGGGGTTTGAGAGGTAAGATGAAAGAGGTTTGCAATTCCGCTGGCAGGTGGCGCTATTTTACCACTATCGGTAAAGTTAGTCGGTAAATAGATGGTACTTCACATGATCGACTAAAAAGTTTGAAATTGAATTATTGAATTCATGTAGTTAGGTAAATAGGTACCTAGGTAGATATTATTAATTTCAAATTAATTTCGAGTTTGAATCCTGGCCGTGCATCAATGGATATTTCTGTTCGAAAAATGTACATGCGTGTTACACGTGTTTATAACGGTGAAGGAAAACATCGTGAGGAAACCTGTTAGTAGAAAGCGGCGACGGCTTTGCAACCTGTCACGTGTGGAATGCTAACTACGTAGTTAGGTAAATAGGTAGGTTATGAGATATTATGAATTATTTTTTATGTTTCTAGGGTTCCGTACCTAAAGGGTAAAAAACGGGACTACTAAGACACCGCTGTCCGTCTGTCTGTTACCAGGCTGTATCTCGTGAACCGTGATAGCTAGACAGTTGAAATTTTCACATATGATGTATTTCTCTAAAAAGAGCATAAAATAAATATTTAAGTGGGACTCCCGTACAACAAACGTGATTTTTTTGCCGTTTTGATAATAGTACGGAACCCTTCGTGCGCGAGTCCGACTCGCACTTGGCCGGTTTTTTATAAAATTCGTTAGATAATCATACTAGCTAAGTAAATTACAGACAGTTTCTTTTTAAATTTGGTTTTCAAGATAATGCAGTTTTATCACTTTTTCCGTCTTATCCGTGTAGACTCAAACCATACAAAAAGTCAAAAATTTCCCATATCACCTTAATTGATTTATCCAGCGGAACTATTGGGGAAGATATATCTATTTAGTTCCGCCACGGACCTTCTTCCAAAGTCAAAGTCAAAGTCAAGAGATCACTTTGATCACTTGAAACGTCTTAGGAGCTAGATGAAGCTACGCTTATTCCTCGCGACCAAGCTTAGAAGAATCAGGCAACAAACACGGCTTGGGGTCTATAATTTTTTTCAATGATCCTTCCACAACTGAGAATAAACGCATGTTTTCTTTGATATACCTCTTACCTCACTAGCCCAGTCAAATGCTCCTCAACTTTTGAATGATGGCTGATGGCGCTAATACCACTCATCTTGTCACGCGTGAAATGATAACTACTGCAAAATGTGGCCAAATGTAATGTTTGGACGTGCCTCTGACTTACCCCGTAAGACATCTCAAATGATCTGAGCGTCTGGAGATCTGAGAGGATGTCTACTGTACTTGAGGATTACAGTCGTGAACTCGTGATCCTATATATTTTTGATTTAGGTATTTTATTTTCTTGTCCATCCTCGTCACTTCACACATTCATTTCAATATTCTTATTTTCGCAGCTTGCACTCTTCTTACATCTGTCCCTTTCGTTGCCTAAAACTAATTTTCATAAAGTACCTACGTACGACAAACCGCTCGTTTAGATTTTCCCCTACTTTAAAGGTTATTCTAGGATCGCAGGTTGTACCTGTGACCTGTCGCCATTTATTCTACGAGTATGTTATCTACATACTTACAACTATAAAACAATATATTTAAAAAAAATTGCGAACTTTTTACACACAGTCATCTAGCCCCAAACTAAGCAAAGCTTGTACTATGGGAACTAGATAACTGATAGAATACTTACATACTTTATACAACACCCTGACACAGGACAAAAATATATGTTTATGTATCACATAAATATTTGCCCTGGGTGGGGATCGAACCCATAACCTACAGCGCAGAAGGCAGAGTTACTACCAACTGTGCTGTGAGGTCAGTCAGAAATGGTTATCTATTTATGTTTATTTAGAAGATAATTCATAAAATTCATAGGTAGGTAACTAAGTCGATCCTCCATAAGTTAGTATGAGATATCTACTTCTACTTCATCCTTCCTCACAACTAGAGCAGATGTGGCTAGAGGTGCGGCTACCTGGCGCTCGCATGGCTATTGGTACGGCTTACAGACCCGAAGCAGTCAGTGTCTCTACAGCGCTTGATTCCCTCAGTGAGTCATTAAATGTTTTTGCTAGCTGTGAATACACATGTCTTCTATCAGATCTAAACATAGATTTACTAAAACCAGAAACTTCTAAAACTAGAGACCTGATACACTTTCTATATCAACGGAACCTTACGCAGTTAGTAAAAGAGCCTACTAGGTTAACTGAAGAGACAGCAACTTTAATAGATCTGATCATTACTGATATACCACAGCGATGCAATAAAACTATAACAATAAATAATAAAGACCTTAGCGATCATACCCTAATTCTCAGTAACTTCAAAATTAAAACACCGAAACCAGTGGTACAAAAACTGATGAAAAGATCATTTAAAGATATCAAGCTTGAGTCTTTTACCCAGGACCTTCAGTCAATTGGTTGGCATAAAATTTTAAAAACAGAGAGTGTACAAGACATGGTAATGGAACTGAATGATAGTATTCTGGGCGTTTTTGATAAGCATGCACCCCTTAAACAGATTACTATCAAGGAGAGTCCAAAACCTTGGATTACAAACATAGTCAGATTTATGATGTCCCTTAGAGATGATGCACTAACTAAATCCCACGTCAAAAAAACAGACTCATCTAAATTGTATTATAAAAGTTTAAAAAATATGGTAACAGGGGCTATTGAAAGAGAGAAAAAAGCATTTTTCCTTTACTATGTAAATAAAAATATACATGATCCAAAACAGCTTTGGAAATATATAAATAAAATTAAAATTGTTAATGAACAGACTAACGTTCCCATCCCATACCATTTAAATGATCCCGACCTTATAAATAGTCATTTTTTGAACATACCAGGTGATGGTAAAATTGATAAAACAACGCTTAATTTCTTCTTATCGAACAAAAGAGGTAAAACAGAATTTCATTTGGAAAAAATGGGCTGTGAAACAATAATGGAAATAAGGTACCTACTTACTCAGTCACAACTCATAATTTTACACGGACATAGGTATATTTTTCGTCCCCCCCACCCTCTATAAAAGCTAACCTATGGGTTAGGGGGCGTGAAAAAATTCATGGCAGTAGTATTACTGAAGTGAAAAGCAAAACTATCACTACTAAGTAGGCTTTACAAGTTTATCCCTCGTATTCAGGAACGCCACTGTGAGAACACGCACCCACAGTGGGCGAAATCTTTTTTCATAAACATCACTTTATGTGTTGTGCGACACTGCATAGTGTGACTAGAGGCACACTGTCGTGTGCCTCTAGCCAAAGTTGAGCTCTAGAGGCACACGGTAGTGTGCGCCATAGTGTCGCTCAACACATAAAGTGATGTTTATGAAAAAAGATTTTGTCCACTGTGGGTGCGTGTTTTCATAGTGTCATTCCTGAATACGGGGGTTAGAGTAATCGTCGACAAACTTAGAAAATATTTTTTTTAACAAATATCAAGTAATATTAGAAATTGTGCACAAATATCATTGACAATTACTCATACGAGTATAACGTCAAATACGAAACTCTACCGACAAACACATTATTTAGTACCAAGTTAGATTAGAAGTGGTACATAATACGAAGCGATAGTATTCAAACGTGGCTTATGTACATTATCCTAGGCTTGATCGCCGAGAACAGACGCAGCTTTACCTAACTCCTAAGGCGTTTCAAAGTGACCCTTGTATTTTTATTGAAATCCTTTGACTTTGATTAGGTAGGGCAAGAGCGCTGGTCTTGTGCACTTTTAATATTCAAATAAACAATTTATATTGAAAAAAATATTAAAATGACAATTTTTTATCGACATAGAATAGAGTATTAATTCTATCTCTTAGTTTAAGCAAAGGTTTTGTAACAGGCGATATTTATTTATTTATTTATTCATATTGAAATAGACAAAACGGGAAATCATTGGTTGTGGGCTTAAAATCTAGAGGTACAAATGTCATTAATCAAAACGGACCATAGACAAACTTGTGTTGTAGACTTTAAACAAGTTTTTTGCTATGCTTAGTTATTGACTGCAGAAATTGAAAATGCCCAAAGCCGGAGTAGGTCTATTCCTATATACTTTTTTAGCTATCAGTGGTTTTTAACCAAATCTATAAATATAAAAAAGAATGTTTGTCTATATTATGTCCTTTATAGAATCGTAAACTATGCATTTGATCATGTGATGATCTTTAGCAGTTGTTTTGCATGAGACCACGAAGGTTTCAGAGTTGGTGGCGTAGCGCGCAGGGTACAGTCGTGAAATAAAAAACAATATTTATTAGAAAAAAGTTTATTGAAAATCTGGTTTAATTTGGTTATTTACAAAAAGTTCTTACAACGCAGCAACACCTTACATTCTATTACATCACCGAAAATAAAAACAGGTTTATTTAATTTAAAAAAAATAATCATTTCGGTCGAGCCGTTCTCAAGTATATTTTATACATGAATCAATTGATTTTTATTTATATGTATAAACGAACAGGCGTATAACCATGATTATTGTGGCATGCACCATCGCCTATAACAAAATACTAATTAATGATTTATACTAATAACCTAGTAATTCTGAAAACATTCACTCATCCACACTATAATTTTGAATAAAAATGTAATTATATTTTTGATACTCAATTACGTCGGGTCAATTATCGTCATACCTAGCAGGTATATGGTACATACTATGCAGTCGGTAAATAGTTTGTCTGTCTGTATATCAGAAGTATATACACAAATTTACAAAAAAAAAACAGTATTACAGTAATGTCTTGTCTATATAGTAAATACATTGCTTAGTTTCGGGCTTAATGGAAATGCACAATATTAGCGTAAATATTGTTTTTCTGCATTATTTATAATATCAATGAAAGTTAGTCTCAACCTAATTGATTAATTTGGAATACCTATTTATTTCATTAAATTTATATTTTATTTATATTTATAAATATAAATTGTGGACTTCACCAATAGAGCAAGCGCGTTGATGTCTTTTGTATGTCAAATCTCATCAAGAGAATGCATAATAAAAGTATTTCTACTGTGATTCAGATTAATTATGAGATTTTGCTTACTTAACTATAGCTATATTCTCATATTAAGCAGTTTAAAAGGTATTATAGCTAGATCTAATTTTAAGTTTGATATTTAATTCATAAATTAAATAACTTCTTTCTTTGAATTTATCTAAAAAATCTGAGTATTATTCGTAGTTTAAAAGGCATTGTAGCTATGTCTAATGTTAAGTTTGAAATTTAATTCTAAAATTCAATAACTTTTTTCTTAGAATTATCTAAAAAGTCTGATTATTATTCATAGGTTAATAAAAAAACTTAATTCTTTCTTGTATATTTTGTAAATATTATGTAATAAAATTATGTATTACCTATATTAACTTAATATTATTTCTGTGAATGTATTTATATTTAATGAAAAACAGTTATCATCCATAACATCCAATTAATTTAATTGCCGCACCCTGCTTGGTTTACGTAATGTGTGTACGAGTTTTCATAAAACTCATCAGCCAATACATGCTAGCATATAATACCTATATAAGCCTATATACTCGTATACATTCATCGAGATTGAACTGCAAACTGGGCTATAAATAACCTTTAATGGGCAGTTAGTTGCCGTAACGACATATTGGCAGAAGGGTTGTAAATAAGGTTTTATTTTATTGCATGGCTTTATTTCCCGGAGGTGCAGTGTTGCAGCTGTAAATAATGTCATACACGTCTGAAATTTATATTTATCACAAGTTATGAAAGCAATAAGTATTACATTAAGAGCGTTTATTACATTTAGAGTGGAAAATTTTCGACTTACTTATAAATATAAACAATCATCATTTTCTCCTTCTTTTCCCACTTTATGTGGGGTCGGCACTATAAATGTTGACAAACATGTTGTGGAAGGATTTTATAATAAACAATATTTTTTTCTAAATCACAAGTTTTCGAGTAAACATTAGTTTTACGAGTAGCTAAAAGAAATATACAGAGTTCAAATTTATTACATCGTCATTATCATTTCAACTTTAGCTACTTACTTAATTCCAAAATGGGTTTTTGACTTAAATCGTAAGGTACAATATACTTTTCAAATGGAGATAGGCTAATAACTACGTTTCAATTTGTATTTCGATACAATTCAGATGCGCTCTACGGTATATTGGCGAATACTGTAGCTATAGCTAGCGAATACTGTAGAATAGCTGTATGTCTATTAAAATGAATAACAACCATGATAGTTATAATTCTATTTTACACGGCCCAACTTTAAGCCAATATAATATAATTTCAGTGTAAAATAAACGTACAGTTGGGTAAGTAGGTATGAAAATAAAAATATTAGTAAGTACGCCACTAAACATGCACCTACAATTTTATTATGAAGCGTTACATCAAATAACATTTTTGAGATCTTTATCATGTTTTAGGGTTTTTTCATTACACTCGATTGAAACATAATTTTGATAAAATTGAGATTATGGGATAGGTATTCTGAACTGTTTTTTTATAAGATTCGTCGAGGGCTAAAATTACTTTTTTTATAATAACCTTTTGAATCTTTTTGAAATTGACTGTTTGTATTTTATAAGAATAAAAACCCGTCTTTTCTGATGCTAGAATAAGGAAATTTTAGAATATAATTGGGTGTTATTGTGACCAGATAATTGTCATGATTATTCTATAAATTATAATGTTGAATGTTTATTTTGTGACATTCTAGACATGAAAAAATATTAATTAATTTAGTGCCTTGAAGTGATATAAGTAATTTTGTTAATAAACAATATCTGATTATTCTTATTACTTAAATATGTTTTCTCTTATTAAGGCGCTCCCAGTCGACGATTGTTTTTGTTCGAAACGAAAAAATAAATACTTGAGAACAAGTCACATCTCCTATTTTATAATGTATTGTATATGTGAATAAAGATGTACCCATCTTTAATCACTTCGATAAATAATCCTACCGACAGCTGCAATGACGACAAACACACGTCGGAGCGTGGTCCGCCTTAGCTTTTTGAATAAATTAATGATATAAATTATGTATAATTACTTATCAAAAATCTACTCTAATAGAAATCTAGATCTACATTATTACCTATCTTTAACAATAAATCACAAGTTGATTTTAATAGTAGGTATATAAAATATTTCTATCATAAATTCTAAAACGTATCATTTTGAAATAATATCTTTATCGTGAAAAGTTTCTGCTATTATGTTTTCAGCTTAATAGAAATCTAGGTAGGAACCTGAAGTAATATACTTATAAAAATAGGAGATGTGGCTTGTTCAGAAGTATTTCTTTTTTCGTTTCGAAAAAGAGCAATCAGCGACTGGGAGCCTCTTAACGAGATGATTTCATACAATTTATGCGTATCTATCGTTACTTATCGTATTCATAAGTTATTATTATGTTGAATATGTATATTCAACATAACAACAATAATATTCAAAGAGTTGTGTAGTTATTTTTGGGTTAGTTTAAAGTTGGCGAATAAAATCATTGTTTTCTTGTAAATCAATGTTGAAATCATACTTTGTTATGAATTTGTTAATCAGACGCGCCCTGTAAACCAACTTTAAAATAAACCAATTACACGCATAAAATATTTAAAATTTGCACTTTTACAATTCAAATTCAGAGGCCGCACCACAAACTCAAATGTAATATTAAAACAATAATACTCGCGGTGAATGATTGACAACGCTATACGGCTTGTTGTGGTATGGCTCCTTTCAGTTTAAAACATTACAAGCATTATTTAATTTTAAAAAATCTTCTTTTCTTTCTTCTCTTCTTTCTTCATGCTTCGAAGATAGTAGCGAGGTCTTCCAGCCGTGAGATACCTGTAGAGACGAGCTTCTGATTTCTTATAAACTACAAAAGCCCGGATCTACAGGGTAGATCACGAATGTGCCAAGATTATCTTCACTTCGAATTTTCTTTGTTTATTTTCATTTCGACGTTTCTTAAATCCGGTCCTGCTCACCCTGCGCTAGGTGGCTAACGCAGGGTGAACAGCAACGAACAAACTCTCGTTGGTTATTGGTACGCGTTGCTCGCTGATTGGTTTCGGTACGCAGAACCCGCAAACCGAAAACGATACATCTTAAGTAACATTTCGTTTTGTTGTCTAATTCAAATTTTCGTATTGTTTTAGTGATTTGTAAGTAGAGTTACGAACATCGGCGATTGTCAAAAGTAATTACGTCCAATTCCATCATAGTATATTCCATAATAATAGAAACGATGAAACTTTGACACGATTATTGTTACGATATATCGTTTTCGGTTTGATGCCGTGGCCACTGAAGAGATTACTCGCTTATCTGAAAAAAATGGCATTATTTAACAAGGTATTACAGAAGTTAAGTTTTACTAATATAATAAATTCCAAAGTTTGTGAGAATGTTTAAGGCTCAATCACGCCATTGATTTAGATGTAACCTATAACATACATAGCATATAGAATTAAAACATTTACATAGCTTTTATTATATAGCTTATGGCCTGGAATAGCATAATATAAGATACTTTTTAACTAGCTGACATCCCAGCTGACAAAATACCTGTGCAGAATTTTAATATTGATATTAAACCTACTTGTTGAGATTACGCTCAGCTCGTTATTAACATGACAGGCCGCAGTCGTGACGTTAAACCTACATGACGTGTGATCAATCATAGCACACTTGGCAAATCCCGCGAGCGTGTTTTTCGAAAATACTCTTTATTGGAAGGATTTTGCATTAGATATGTTATAATACAATTTTAGGTCTTAGTAAAAAGTCCTTTGATGTTTATGATCTTGTTCCATTAATTGTTTCCTATAAAATAAATGCTAACTAATGCAAAAATAAGGGCAAATACCAAATGTACTAAATGTTTGGATGTGCCTCTATCTACCCTTATTAGTTATCTTCAAAGATCCCAGCGCCAGAAATCGTGATCATATTTATTTATTTTTTAATTTATAAATTAATAATACAAAAACTCTTTCGGCTTCTATGATGTCAAAATTCACACAATTCGTTCAAATTAATGCAGTAGAACGCATCATTATTTTAACTCTAGTATCATTAAAACTTTCAGCTAATATATGAACAAATACTTCACTATACTTTCAAAAAACCAAAACAAAAACTAACATATCACGGAAAACGACTCAACATTCAATTACCGACACAATACAACACTTTCAGCGTGAGGGCTCACAAAACGGCGAACTCCCGCGAGACACAAAAAATAATCTGAGCCGATTTCCGCAATTCACGTCCTATTGTACCGAGCCCGGAATAATGTAGTAGGTAGAGGTAGCCTAGCAAAAAGGTTCACTTAATTGCGAGAGGGAGATGAAAGGTATTGTTTCCCGCGAACCTTTGTACCATCTGACTCATCAATTTCACTAGATTGGAGCTCACGATCGAACTAATTCTAGACGGTACTTCTTCGGACACATTAATCTATCTTAGCACGAACTAATCCCGGATGAGCGAATGTCTGACGGCTCTAAGTGCTTTCTCGTAAAGAAGGTTGAGCAAGAAAACCCATCTTTACTGTATATATACACATCAAAGTTAACGTTTGCGGGTTTATAAAGTGAATGTTTTAATATCATTTTATTTTGACCCACTTGAATTTTGTTCCAAAAGCCCGTTTTTTTATTATTACACCGAATATGATAAATGCTTAAGTCTGCATAAATACATAAGGTACTTTTCATGCGGATGCGCCACTTTGCTCGCATGGTATTAAGTCGTAAAGCCTTGATACCAACTTAAATAAGGTCTACCATATACTAATACGACGTAAGTAGATAAAACGTACGACAAAATATGAAATAGTAGTGATTGATTAAAACGTAATGGAATATTCTTCCAAAGATTCGAAGTCATCAATCTTTCCTAAGCTAAAATAATCTTGCCAAGGAAAACTTGGAGTACCGATACGAAACTAGAAGCTATTCACAAAACCACCGAACTCTCTGACGAGAAACATACCTACCTACTAATTCGGATTAGTAGACTAATTAATGAAAACAGCATTAGTAGAACGATAATGTGCTTTTACTGTCGGGCGAATTCAAAGCCTTAATTGGAGTTCATTAATAAACCTAAACTAATCGTTTGCGAATATTTGCTCGATTTGGTCGTAGATGGCGTGAGAGCTCTTTAGGGTAAACTATAAATCCCCCTCGTGACTTTACTACCCAGTGTTAGAGTAGAACTACATAATCACCAGATTTAGCCGTACGCAATCTTCATTACATTAGTCTAGTTCTATTTCATAGTAATAAAACAATACAGTACCTACAAAAACGAGCTATTAGACTACGAACTATTCGCATTAAATAATAAAATTACCCATTTTATGCCAGAAATCGAAATTAAAAAAGAAAAATCTAATATTGTCTTACCCTAACATCTCTATATTATGTATACTACAGTGCGTTTACTTTATATTATTATTGCAACTAAGAGTATTTACTATTTAAATAGAAAATAATTCAAAGCCAGACAAAATAGTAATATAAAGAAGTATATGTCTAGTCTGAAGCTACGGCAGGATGAATATAAATCCTCCCTATTTCCGCCCGACCAGAAATCGTTTTGAAATACGCGATGTCTAGTCTATCTATTCCATACGTAGAATACAGATAGGTTGGCAGCAGACTGGTATCTATGAGAACGTACTATCTATAGCTACTAAGCTACGGTAGAATGAACAGAAATCCTCCCCCTTTCCTCCCTCTTCACCCTTTTCCCCCTCCCTTCTCTGTGTAGTGTCCTCCAGCCATCATTTATCTTGCACGCTGAGCAGACGCCCCGTCGCTAAGTGCTCGAACAAGCTGAAAGAGAGATTGCCGTTAAAATTTTATAATGCTAGAAAAATACGATGTTTTTCTTGAATAAGACGAAGAAATTTTTCACTTCTAAATGTTAAAATTTAATGGCTTGCAATAGTTGTGAGATAAAACCTATTTTCATGTTGAAAATATAATTTTCTATTTAAATAGATAATAGAGTTATAAAATTTTTATATTATAGATAGAGAGTCATTAAGTTATACTTTAGGCTTAAATAAATGCCTTTTTGTCAGTAATAGTACCATTGATGGCATTAGTAACACAACTTTGTATCATAAGTACCATTAAAGAAAAGTACTGACAGGTTTTTATAAAAACATGCAAAATTAATGTGATATCATTTTGCTTTATACGTTGCTGTCACAAGAGCTTAATAAGGGATAATTTTAGTTTGATTTACAACTTGTATGTTAAAGGACAAAAGGACCTATGCAAATTCATATTTGACTAGGACATCTGAGTCGCAAGTTTACGGCTGTGTGATGACGATAAAGCAGAATCCCCACTTTATATGTTAGAAGGGATAATTAATCGAACGTCGGTTATGTCTGAATGGTGGTACAAATTGTCTGCAGAAACGGGGATAAAATAGACAAATGTGCACATAAATATGAAAACAATCGAATGATGGAACCTATGAAAAAGTAACAATAAGGTGTTCGCTCGCTCGATATTATCGGAATGTGTTTTTGAGATGTTGTTGTACTCAGCATAGCTGATGTATTCCGTAACACTATAAAAACCCACAGAAATACGATTCCTTCTTCCAAAGTAAACAATATAAACAACAAAAGTGTCCATAAATTTGTTTAGTCCCAAAAGAGATTGCAAAAGATAAAAAAAGTCGAGCTTCGGCTCTTTTTGTTCATGGATTAATAAGGATTACGCTTTTCATTAGCATTATTATATTTCACAAAACGGCTCCTGCTAATACAAATCCATTTATTTGCGACAATATGACTTAACTTTAACTTGAATCTTGAATACAATTTTTTATTTAAGATATTGCATTAGTTATCTGGATAAGTTTAACTACATTATAGACTGTTTTAAACAGTCTTTAGATAGCTCAACAGTTTCTAGAGTATTTTATAAGAAAAAATGTGTAATGTATTATTTATTTATCAGACACCGTAAGCAGAAGTCGACGTGATAACAGCAGGTTATGTTTGCATCCATCAAAAACCGCATTACTACGCAAAAGTCTAGTCTGTGTAGCACCTGAAATTTTTAACAAAATACCTAGGGATTACAAAGATTTAAATGATAATCTATTCAAGATAAAATTCAAAAAATTATTAATAGATAAATGTTATTACACAATTGACGAATTTATAAATGATAATATCTCATAAATTGATTGACCTACTAATTCATGAAAAATAATCTACCTAGCATATTTTGACGTTATAATATAAAATTTGCATATTAACCAATGTAAAACATGTCATGACCATATTATAAATAATGTACCATCTCACACAAAAATGTAAACACATGTTTAAGCAAATAAATATCTTTATCTTTATCTTTATTGTGTATTAAATATTATTTTTTATTATTTCAAGTTTAAGTGTTTCCAAAAAAGAACCTCAAATTATGAATATCAGAAGTTTCTTAGCGTCCACTCCAAAGAAATATATAAAAGGAGAGTTTTCTCAGTAAAAAAATTAAGCTTGTAATTTAAGGAAGGTCCAAAATCACGTCATTATTTTAGCCTAGCGGGTGGCGTGGTTCGAATCCCGGCAATTATGGATGAACAAATAGATTTTTCTATTAGAAAATGTCTGGAACCTGAGCACGTGCTTAAAAAGTGAAAAAACCCTCAAAAGTTCAGTTAGCGTTTTTTTTATGCGGCGATAGGGCATTTTGACACATATAGAATGATTCAAAAATGTTTAGAAGGGTTGTCTTTCCCCTTTACTCGTCATTATGGTAGGCTATCTACCATGCTTAAGTATTGTAGTCTCGAGGTTTTTTTTTTCTTATTCACGATCCCCGTTTGAGGACAGTTTCCAAATTGGAGTCGTATCTCGTCGTACTCTATGATTACAATCAAAACCAAAGGAATTATTAATCGTTCCAATTTATCATAACATCACCATGTCGAATTCACCAAAACCCACGCCAATATAACACGATCCAATTTACCTACCCTTCGTTAATTAACATGCTCACAATAACTCACATTACGCACCAATGTCATGCAATTATCAACTTTACCTTGTTAAACTCAAGGTTCAAAATACTGATATACGACTTCTGC
The DNA here is from genome assembly GCA_912999785.1 of Hydriomena furcata. Classification (NCBI taxonomy): domain Eukaryota; kingdom Metazoa; phylum Arthropoda; class Insecta; order Lepidoptera; family Geometridae; genus Hydriomena; species Hydriomena furcata. The sequence continues at coordinate 4,676,838 of OU538831.1, read as the reverse complement.
TTTCGTGCAGCATCTATTATTATAATTCTATCAGTTTTCAGCCTTGTTACCAATGATATAAGGTTCAAAATACGGCGATTGTTTACGCCAATAGGTATCTCATATCATCTATTTTCCCCAAGGACCTAATGTTACGTTTCAATATGCTGACTAGAAAACAGTTCCGTTTTTACATTTATTTTATTTGAGAGCAATATAATATTCGCGTATCAAAACGCACATAAATCTATGTCTGCCGAAATTTAGGAAAGTATACTGGTATTCTAGTATAAGAAAGTATTCGTATTGTTATAAACTTCGAATTTCCATTGAGGTATAGTAGTTTTTGAGAATATTTTACTTCAAACAACAACAAAGGCACCTTTATTCGTTTTTTTTTGTAATAAATAACACCTAGCCAATCAAAAACGAGTACATAGTATTAACCCTCATCCACTACGTAATTTTATTGTAAATTGACTTTTTTATTGGTTCGGTTGTATCTTACCAAGCATAATATTCATTACTTTTCGAGATTAAGTCATTAATTTTATTGCAACATATCGGGTTCGTAGCACACTCGTAGACACTGCTACGAAACTGTTTCGTAGAGTAAACCGTGTTTGTAAATTATTTTAGAGCGATTTAATGTAATCAAAATAGTACTGATAATACCTAAACGTAATAATGCCTATTTCATTGTTTATTATAATAAAATATCGTCTTTTATGGATCGGAGAGAGAGTTTGTATGTAGAGCTATTGGGATATCAAACTTAGTAGTTCTATGGTAGGGCCACAACAAAATTTGCAGCGGAAACCGCGTCTAAAAGCTAGTAAATAATAATTACATCTCCAACATTAGGGACGCCGCACATTAAACTTGATGTTATAAAACTTTCCTCTTAACATTTTAGGTAACGAGCTAACTTTCGACGTGTGCTCCGAGATTACCAATTAATTATATGGTGTGTAAAATTTTAATACAGTATTTCAGGGTTTTATTGCTTTAAACTGAATTACTAATTAGTTACGGAACACTAACTATAATTGGTAATAGCTTGTAATAAATCATATATATCGCAGATTTGAATACGGCGATACGTATTTCTTCCTTCACGTTTTATGAACCTGCAATTGAACTGCCTTCACAATCTGACGATAGATAATATCACAAAAAGCTTTATGGAAACACTAACCGACGCGTGACAGACTGTGTTCTGTCCTGTGTATGTGTAGTCAAAACTGATGTCAGTTTTTCGCACACCAGCGACATCTATACAAAAATCGTCTGTTAGCTTTTTTTACAATTTTGAATGTTTTTCGGATTATAAACCATCCTATGATTTATTCGGGCATTATAGCTACTACATATACAGAAAATTTCATCTTGTCATTTAGGCCTGATTGATTTTCAAACATACAAAGATCCTCACAAACTTTCGCATTTAATATTACTGTAAAGTTTAATTTTAATCCGTTCAGTAGTTTTTGCGTGAAATAGTAATAAACACACACACACACACACACACACACACACTCACAAACTTTCGCATTTATAATATTAGTATAATACTAGTAGGAGATCTGTATTCTCGATCCATTAGTTTCTATTCTTAGTCCTAGTCACGAACGCGAACTGTTTTATGAACTTTGTAATACCAATAGGTAAGTACCTACTGAACCACAAAGTTCTCATTAAACATTTACAATCCTTTTAGCGAAGCACCACACCCGTTACAGTTGCCATTACCATTCCACTATCCTTTACATTAATTCGGTTAGTGGAGAGTTGCGATAGTATATCTCATGGTAACAAGATTTTTCTGGTTTTTCAAAACGCCGACTATTATACATGAATACATTAAATAAAGAATAATAGTCATAAATTTATTTTTGTTTTTGTTGCCTGTATACTGCCTTCCACTATTACTTTGCTCAGTACTTTCCATCCTCAGTTTGCCTGGAAGAAATCGCTTTTTAGCGATAAGGCCGCCAATTGTACGTAATTCGAAAATTATTTGTATAAATGTTTGCTTGTTTAGTTCTGGTGTACAATAAGGTATTATCTATCTTTCTATCTATCTTATATTTCTATTCTATAGTTATATCATGTTGCGGAGTTGCACAAACAAGGGGCTTATGATTGCCAATGACCGGTACCTAACTGGACTATACTTTAAAGCCTTGTTTCATGAACGTTATTACACTGAAGCTCGTAACAAGCATTGGGGTCTCCACTATCCGATACCAGCCGTTACTTTAATTAAGTGAGCAACGCAGCAGCTATAATCTGGCACGTAGCCAGCAACCACACAAGATTTATCCTTATTTTCATAGTCTGCGGAGGATGTTTTTAGTGCCTATCGATTGCGCCGGCTTGGCAAGAGCATTTCGAAAAACGTCGGATAAAACCATATTCTCAACTATTACTTCAATTTATTTTTAGCTGACGAATAAAGGAGATTCTGAATTCATGATCCAATTTGGATTTTTTTTATTGTGTAGAGAATAATCCATAGTTCGTCCCATTTAAGTTGTATATATGGAAGACTAATAGTTTTATCACTAAACTCAAATAACGATTATCTCTTTGATTGGTCAAAACATTTTTGCCGGTTTTCTATTTAGTTTTTAGAACGTAATTATGGAATTAATTGTTTGTGAATACCACAGAACAAGAACAGAGCAAATTTACATACAGGGTAAACAAGAAGTGAAATATTTGAAACTATATTCTTTATAGATATAATATAGAAATAACTATATATATTTTATTTCTACAAGTGGCCTCTGCATCAAGGCTTTGAGGGTAATACTTTTTTACTTTTTTAAATTGATACGCAATATTTACACTACTAACTGTTATAATGAGATATTTTTGTTTGTAATGGATTAACTACTAAATCATTCTTAAAATTCTTTCAACAATCAAAAGCTACAATATCCGAGAATAACATAGGCTATAGTTTCTTTAAAAAATATGAAATCCCACTAAAATTGCAATAATGTAACCTAGGTATAAAATTTGCCCTTAATCTTTATCAAAGCGGGCAACTAGTAACAAGATAAATAGAGTTTTTAAAATAAAGAGAACTGAAACATGTTCCGAGAACGCTGTCCGATCAATAAGCAATCACACGAAATGACCGACCTCCCATTCTGTACATGAACACTCTTGAATATTTTACTGGGCGTAAAGATTTTCATAGTTTATTGTCTACAAGCGTCGTACGTGATAGAGCAAGGCGCTCGTGAATTTGATGTCGAAAGCAATATGAAGAGACAGAACGAATATCCGATACATATTTTATGTTTTACTAAAAGATGCGACGTACAAACAAATATACAAACCTAACCTTACTGCGAAAATGTGTATGTTGGTCCATCTTTCACGCAGAACAGAGCAACGGATCGATATGTTGTTTGCCAGAGAGTGACATTTAATTTTAATCCGGGAAGGTACTACGCGTGTGCATCCGCTGGCAGAAACTAGTTAATTTAAAAACAGAAGTTCGGATGTTTGTGTGTTTGTTTGTTTATTAATCGATCGAATTTCAATCAAAATATCTGAAGATAACCCTTGATTGAGATACACATAAATAATGGAAATACTGGCTTTATACACGCAAAGACAACCCAAGTGAAGTTAGTAGGTACATTTGTAGATTCTAATTGCAAAATAATACATTTTAAACATCTAAACAAAAAGTTTAAAATTACGTAAACAATGTTATCTCAAAACATCACAATCATTTAATTCAAAAGCAAGCGGAGAGCAAAACTCAATCAGAAAAAGTAAAAGAACCGTCAAGTTCCAAAGTTTTCTTTAAACAAAGGGAAAAGTTAAAGAAGAGGGAATTAAACGCGATGCCAAATAAAAGTTTTATTGGCTATTTTTTGCTGGCTGGTGTCGGAGACAGCATAAAAGAAAAACCCATATTTTTTTCTTGTGTTTTGCAGTTTTACAACTTTACTCTTGTGTGGATGTGGTTGCCATTGTATTCCTATGCGGAATTAAGAAATTAAAAACCATCATATTCTACTACGTTTTGGACATAGCAGTAATGTTTTTTCTTTGTTTCTTATTTATTAATCTTTCTGTACATAAATGTTTTGTTCATATATAAAATTGTGTAAAAAAAATGAAATGTATGTTGGGATACTAGTAGAAGTGAAACTCTCTACGCAATATAATCGTCTACCCCCTCTACGCAGCCTTTTCAAAGAGAAAAAATCTGTAATACTCTTATCAATAAGTCTATATATAGAAGTTTAAAAAATGCTTTTAGTCCAAACTTATTTTAGGCTCTTTGGACAAAATTGAGAGTAAGCCACATTTATACCTAAAATATTGGCCTTTTTTTGGCAAAACGTGATGCGTTTATACAAGGATAATTCCTTCGCTGCAACAATTCCCAGTGTAATTACGCAAATAAGCTCATAAATAAGCTCGAAAGTTCATTGTAGCGCTAGACGATTTAAACTGTCCACTACAGCCGCTGCAACTAATTTAGTACCAAATGCAGGCATTGAATCGTATAGCTCGTAAACTTCTATTTACTCTTGAATAAGCATGGCTCTGTATGTAAAGTCGAGTGAGCTTATGTGGTACGTAAAATGGTACTACTTACATACGAGTAGTAAAACTGTATTATTAAAAATGAAATGTTGTTCGTTGGTAAACGCAACTCTGCAGAATGGCTTGACCGATTAGGTTATTTTATTTATAAATGGTCGTCATAGTCTGAATAAAGTTTGCACGTATATTAGAAAATTCGAGAAAAACTGAAAGTGCTTTTTTGTATAAACATAGACACACTACTCACACACACACACACACATATATTTAGACAGCGACTAAAAATTGACATTAAATAATCTCACTTTTAACATTGTGCAGCTAAACATATTCCAAAAAATTATATTCTAACTGCTATTCTATTTAGCCTAAAAACACGTTTTCAAAATAGTTTTTCCCAAGCCATCTATTTTCATAGCTATTTCACTCGTACTAAAGCCCCGACTTTACCCAAAGCCCGTCGAGAGCCGTTAGCTAAAATTGCATTTGCATAACGTACTTCACTTTGTGCGCGACGCTCGAAGCAGAGCTATTAAAAATATAATATCGCAGAAGTGTTCTAGTTTAATTGTTTCCTTGATACTAAGTATCTTGATGAAAAGTTTGACTACAATTCTCTTTATGTTTGTTATAAAGAATTAAGGTAGGTACTTTCAAGTGTAGTTGAGAGTTTATGGATCAATCACACCTAAACGATAGAAGATACCTACAGTTCATAACTTGAGATAGCATATCTGTTTTTATCCATATGCCAAGCTAGGAAGAAGATACCAAATAACCTAGCTAAACCGTGAGAGCATCTAATAAGTAAAAGAGTAAAGAAATATTTTTTGGGATCTTTAAGGTTGCCGAAAATGTTTACCTATGCATAGCCGATATTATCTACTCGTAGTAGGCACCTATTTTCAAGTAACTTCACAGTTCGCTATATGCTTTTTAAGCAGAATACAGATGGCCAAATGAATGGCGCAAAAAATAATTTTAATTAGAAATTTATTTCTCAACTTTTAAGATAAATGGGGGAAACGCGAATGAAATTCCTAGATGTTTCTGTAAGTTATGGATGTCACATTTATTTCTGCAAGTTTCCACTCCGGAAATTAATGCGAGGCACGAACCATTAGGTATAATGTTGAATAACTTGGACTGGAAGTAATGTTATTTATGCTCAAAAAGAGGAGGTGAAGAATTGCTTAGCTGTAGAAATACGTACCATCGGAAAAGGACCGTGGACCGTATTTACAGATTAGGAATTCCCGTATCGCTTGTTAGGGTTGACAAAATATACAACCAAATAATATTCCACTTCATTCTAAATTCCTCCACTACCCTTTCTCTCCCCTCTTTCCGTCTGGTAGGTACTCCTCTTTTATTCCAACCAGCCATAAAACGAACAATGGGTTCGACCACTAAAAAGACATTAGCACTCTAGCGTAGGTTTACTGCATTTTAATTACAGTATAGCTGCAGAATAACGTATAGCTTCTAGGCTAATATTGAATCAAATTCCAAGATGGCCGCCAGGGCCGGCGAGAAGCAAGGGGGCGGCGCTCGGGGCGACATCTATAATTCCAGAGCTATCATAAATTAGCATACGTATTAGATTGTGTGCCCGCGGGCGAGGGCGAATTCAGTGCACGATCTATACGATACTACCAGTCGTAGGCTGGTCATAGAGACGTGGGAATGTTTAAATGAAATACGTCGAGTCAAACCCGATATTACACTGGCTGGTAATAAAATTGCACGAGACCACAAAGTACGTTTATTCAGCTCGTGAAAGAAACGTAAAATGATCATTGTTATTTCTCCAAATGCAATAAATTTTATTTCACGATCTCTTGAGAAGGTCGTTGAAATTAAAAGGATAAGCCCATCAACCAATAATAACTTAGCAATACAACGGGAAATTAATTATCTGTTTGCAGAGTCTCGTTCAGAAATGAAACGAGGGTAAAAATGAATTTACACAGACCTTGTAATAAAAGATCCCTTTGTGAGACCTGTTGAGTAGCTCATTAGTTATTCATTTTCATTTGCGTTACAGCTCTAATTTAATAGGTACTCGCTGAATTTTACGGCAGAGATAATATTTTAGTACAAAATAGAAGTGCTGTTTTTCTTTATTACGAAAACTACTCTGCGCACAATTCTCTGACATAAAACAATGATACGAGTAATTAAGATATTTTTTTTATCGCGCATTTTAGCAATCATACTACGATTAACAATAAAATGTGAAAGTTTGCAATAATCTATTTGAATGTTTGTGGCTCAATCACGTCATTAACTGAACCAATTCGAATAAAACTTGTAAAAAAATATACATAGTTCGTGAACCTTTAAAATCATAAAGGCTATATTAGGATTGTAGTAGTGCTATTAAAAGACTGAGGCAAGTATCTAAGAATGAAAAATCATAAGTTCTGGTAATGGTAAGTGGTTTTACGATAAAATTACATGTTTTTTTATTATCTCAAGTCATTGTTCCAGAGTACTTATATTTCTGTTAGATAAGCCGCTAGGAAGTAAGAAAAAGATAAGCCTCTATAAAACGTATTGTGTAATTTCATAATCTCCTTACAAGTCCTTTGAGTATCGTATCATTTCCAGCTGAGTACGAAACGCTTCAGCTATATTAGTACCCGCAAGGGAGTTGTACAATCTCCAAGACTCTTGTGAAGGTAAAATCAGGGAAAATGTACTCCAACTCTTGTACTTTTACGATGCCTTCACATCATATAAAATGTAGTGAATTACAAATAAAATTGCTATCAACGGGTATTAAAATATACGAATGCCTCCTTTGTTAATCGCATTACTTAGTAAAAACACGTTTTTCATCATCGAATGAGTTTTGTGCTTCTCTTAAATTAGTTTTTTAATATAAATTCGTCAATATTTTAGTATAATCACATAATTAGGTTCAAATAACGATTTTTTATAAGGATTTTTATGTAGGTATTTATTTCAATCACGCACTCACGTGACAGATATACTTCGTGGGCGAAAATAGCTACTTAGTATTTGGGTACCACGCAATCGAAGACGCGGCTGGACACTAACGATTATATTTATAGAGCTACATACCAACACAGTATTCTAACTTTAGTTGATTCAAAACATTCACACTAAACTAAAACAATAATTCAAAATAGTTTCGAGGGTAGCAATTATTACTCCTACTTTATAGAGGATAACCGAACTGCCAAGCAGTAGTTCTATGTGTGATTGCAAATAGTTTTCCACATTACAAAGAGGTTCACCACGAGTACGACTATTCATTATATTGTCCCGTTGGGATAGCTGGGGTTATACGCTACACTACCACGCGATCGTGAAGTGAAGATGAGAACGTAAATGCTTGAACATTTTGCTTATAAAGTTCGCCGTTTCTAAATGCGGAATTTGTTTGTGCGAATCTAAACATACCTTAAACATAAAGGCTGATTTATTGGACATGTTTTATATAGGTATTATGAGATTTAGAACAATATAATTGGAATTTTTTTCATTAAGTAATTACGTAGAAATAAACTTTATGAATTAGTAAGACTTAAATTATCATTATATTAAACATCTTTCGTTAAATTTAGTCCAGGAAATAAACGAGTACTTTACATGTTTTATTCCTTCAATAAAGTTACAGGTATTCGTAATAATAAAAATTATATTTTTTATGTGTTTTTAAATTAGTGTAAATCCGTAATTTTTATATTCAGTATTTTTTTGCTATTTATTTCGGTAATTATTTGCGAAACATATTTTTATAAATAAAGATTAGCTTTTATTAGCGTATTGTCAATTTTACTAATTTAAAAAAGGTTTAAGGTTTAAAGACATTTATTCTCAAACAAGATAACAGTCACTTACATGATAATACTTAATTAACTAAAGTGATAAAATTCTTAGGTGGTACAAATTGAGTTGATCGCTCGATATAAATGTTAAGGTAGTAGTAAAGAGTAGGTGTTTGCTCATCCTGCGCATCGTCTAACACACTGCTATTAGGTAGGTAGGTACTGTTAGTTATCTTCAACTGCAAAATCAGCTAATTTCCTAAAATAATTACAAATATTTGCGCATAAAACGCGCTCAAAACGTAATGCAATGCCAAATTAAATCGTTGGTCGTGCCTCTACCGTATTTATACGTAGTTCCTGTTTTCAAAATGCGATATGTATTTTTTAGAGATGGTAGCAAAAATAGGACTAAGTCACAAATGTGTTCATATAAAATTGAATATGCCGAAAGTTGATGGTTACCGATATATTTTCATGGATCTTTTACGATAAGTTACTTTACGGACGCTCGTTTGGATGCCAAAATAAACTTGTAAAACCCAAAATACGGCTTTGCCATCCTGCCGATACCGTTCGTATTGGATTAGGTATTAGAATCTTCTTGGAATAGGGAGGTGATACTCAAAGTATAGATAAAATAACACATTCGATAACGAAACGAAATATCTACACATTATTGATTATTATTAGACTGGTCTCACAGCTCAGTTGGTAGTAAGTTATGCGTTCTGCGCTGTAGGTTGTGGGTTCGATCCCCACCCAGGGCAATATTTGTGTGATGAACATAGATGTTTGTTCTGTGTCTGGGTGTTATTATGTATATAAAAAAAATATATATATAAGTAGTCTAAATAAATAAAATAAATAAATAAATAAATCAGTTATCTGGTTCCCATAGTACAAGCTTTGCTTAGTTTGGGGTTAGATGGCGCTGTGTGTATAGTCCGCCAATATTTATTATTTATTATTATTATTTTATTCTGTAGAAGTTATTGTAAAGTTTACTTAATGTTGCTCAATAAATGAGCAACATTAAGTAAACTGTTTTCATTATATTCCAAGGGAATCAGAATAGGTAGATATTTCATTAATTAGAACATTGAATTTTTATATTCGCTATAAAGATATTTTATAAAACCAATAAGAATTCGAAAGTTTGAGGGATTTTTTTATGTTCCTTTCCAATTTTCATCAAACAAAATCATAGTATTTTCAGGTTAGAACACTTTGTTCTAATAAGTATGCATCATCAAGTGAAATATAAACAGCCGACGTTTTTGAATAAAGCTGTAATTAGTATAAAATGTGTTTGTGTGTATTCCAGAACGTCCGGAGCGTCGGGACTAATCTTTATTTGTTGTTCTTATTACATTTTGCGCTGGCAACAAAAATATGGCTCTCATGGGATGGATTCTAACAATAAAATGTTATAAAGAGGGGATATATAAAGCTTTATAAATATTTATTTGTACGTTTTAATGTTAATGTGCCGCGCATTTACATTGTAAATTTGTGTACTCTAAAATTTAAACCTATTCTCATAAGCTGAGCGGGGAGGTGATAATGTAACAAAACCAATTGGAATCGCGCGTTAATGGTCGTGAAACTATTTTGACTCGTTTTTTTTATTGATTTTTCAAATGCATTATTTTTATTGTAATAGAAACAAGGCCCAAAGTATTTTTTTAGTAAAACCTTACCTAGTAGGTACTATTTAATATTATCGTAATGGTAATTTATTTTTTGTAATCTTAATTTTGCATGTTAATTTTAACTAGTTTTGATTTTAAAATTATTATTAATACTTTAATCTAATCATTGTTTTATTTTTTTTTCCAGAATTCGCATGGGGATTCATTATGGGGAATTAAAACTTATTTGCCTCGCTACTACAAAATAATGACAAGTTTTTGCTGACTAGCGCGGTTAGTAAAAAAAAATTACCACGCTATGTTAGTTTCATTGTGTCTTATTTTGTTTTGATAGTATTTAGTAAATTTTTAGTAATGTTAGATGGTGTGTTTTTGTTATAACCGCTGATACAAAGAGTGAATAACAGCTTATTATTTAATATTGATTACTTTGCTTTATTACAATGAAATAGGTAATTTTATGAAGATAAAAAGTTATTCTCGATGATTTTATTTAAAACTGTTTTAGATGAATGAATTTATAATTTTTATCTAACTAGACAAAGACTGATGTTTTACTTAGTACGAATACCTACTAGAGAATTACTAAACTATCCAATTAAACGATCTAGTTGGAATTTTAAGTCATTGACATTTTATTCTTGTTAGAATATTGTAAAAATATTTTGATTTTTTTTTCGTATCAGTTTTGAGAACATGATTTTTCCGAAAAATCGCTTAGAAATGTTAGTAAATCGATTATTCAAAAGCGACCGAAAAGTGAACGCCGCCACACCCGTCGACACGTGGAATCAAATTTTAATTTTAAGCTGTAAAAAAAAGACTGATCCAAATAGCAAACGGAAAACGCGCAAACACAGAAGACCAAACGAACAGGCAACGAAGTTTCACCCGTAGTTTTGACTTTTTTGGTAGTCGAAGCCTAAAAATCAAGACATTGCTAAATCTGCACCAACGATCAATGAAACACAGTCAAAATCATCAAAGAGAAAACACGATCACAAATAATATTACAGAAACATCGCACAGTGCATGAAAAAATCAAAGCTTTGGGGTAAACGGACCTATCTTACATCAGAACAAACACAAATTGATCACAAATGAAAACAACAAGTCAACAATACTTGTACGCGTCACCGATCACGCGGGGAAGGTAAGGGCGAGTCGCATAAGGGATCGCCCGAGACAATCAAATTAAATTCACGAAGATTGATGCTGTCTGCGCGATGTTTCCATAAAACATTTAACATACCTCTAGTAGTTCCGCTTCGTTCCCGTTCAATACTGAGAGAATGAATTTAAAATTCTAAACTGTATAAACGTGAAATGCCATCATCGGCCAGAGCTCAGTTGCGTCTAACTTTGCGGCGAGCCGCGCCCCTACACGCTACTTGTACTGAATCTCGACCCCTATTCCGGGCTCGGGAGGCGAGACCGATCGCGCTCTTTACAGCTTAACCACACCTCTTCAATACAACGAAAAGTCTGCTTTAGGTAATAGTGTTAGGGTTCAAATTGTAGCGTGGGGTTCTGCGCATGTGCCGTTACGATGTCTGCCAACTGCAATTGGCTACCCGGGGATGCTGCGCAAAATAGGAACACGAAATATGAACGAGACTGCGAGGCGCTGGATGGGGAGGGGTGCGAACAGACAAGCTATATTTAGACCTCGCCGGCTCTTTCCCTCTTACTGGGCTAGGGGACGGGACGAGGAGGGAAGAAGGGGCTGTTTTGTCCATACCCTGCTCCATACAAATCGACGTTGTACAGAGAGTAACGAATGTGCACTTTCCATCAAGGTTTTGGCAGAGAAAAAAAAACAAAAGAGCGTCGGTAATAGAATTTACCCTCATTACATTATCTGCGAAGCAAGATGTTCCACGAGGCAAATTTATTCAAGGCTTCTATTCCCGACAAGAATATTCAAGTAGGCTTGAAAATATTCTAGAACAAAATAAATGCTTTGCAAAATAAACAAGCTCCATGACCATTTCATCAAAAGCACCTATAAACACAGCCAGGGAATGGAACTAATATAATTTATTAAAAAACGTTGAGGTAAACGGGAAATCTCCCAACTTCCCAAGTTTACGAAGCTTTTACTACGTCACTGTGCTTACTAGAAATAAACCAAATTAAATTCACTACTTCTACTCACTACTTACGTTATACTAAAAATGCAAATATAGTGCACGTAAGATTCACAAACAGGCACAGTATAAAGCTTGCGCTCGAGCCTAAGCCTGTAAATCCGGGTATTGTGCCGGCAAGTCGCGTGGAACGCAGAGATAGCACCTTCCGAGCCAAATGCAAGCACAGAAGCCACTTACTCCAACACAGATAAGGGGAGAACTATTTGTGTTTGTTTACTGAATCCTAAAATTCTGTCTTTGATAAGCCGCGGGCAGATAGACCAGCACAAAAAGCTTCGCCAGTTCAGTAAAAAACGATTGTTACAAAAGAATTTCAGTAGAATTTAGACGACAAAAAACATTGAGTTGTACAACGAGTATGTACTTTCAACGTCAGGATAATAATTACAAGACCAGAAGTCATAGAAACGAAATCATCTTGCTCGGTGCACTACGTCTTTTTACATTAGTTTTTTCAGCCAAAACCTTTGAGGGCCTTTACGCTTGCATAGTGAGTAAACTTAGCGATATTATAAACGTTTTGGATGAGCAAGTATTCATAAGCCTTTACATATCGTTTTGATCGATATAATGAACGCAAGACAATAATTAGCAACTAGGATAGTGAACGGTGGTCGAAGAAATTCAACCATAATATAAATAAAACACCTTCTTCTAACAACTCTAACCTGCGCTCTACTACACGTATCGTGATGAAACAAAAATTCGACAAATCTGCATTGTATTACAAAAACAATGATATAGGTATCATCGCGTTAAGTGGATGGAACACTCTAAAATACATACAAGACGACGACTTACTGCGTATTAACACATACATTAAATAGACAGTAGTTATCATAATAGCATAATCTGGCCACTACTTAAAGCACGGCAACTGAAAAGAACACGTAAAGGAACCACGTAAACAGAACATGAATACCGAAGCCTACAATATAGTGTCGTTTGCATCCATGATTCCCGTTCAACGCTAGATTACAGCGCAGTCGTGCCAACCAATATATTAGATTGGCTTGGAGCCCAAGCGGCGTATTTGTGCTTAATTAATGTGCCTCATTGAACGTAACTCTATTTGAAATGCAACCCACATATTTGATATAGATATATCGGGTATGTTTAGACTACTCCGAAAAACAGGCTACCTAGCCCTACCAATACCGCTATCGAAAACCAAATTGCTTTATCCAAAAGGATGTTCATCTTACAACTGTTTTTGCAACGCAAAAAAGCGAATAATATTTTTCTCAGAAATTATATGGTAATAGCAATGTTATAGGCATTGGAAGAGGCAATAATGGCCGCTAATGAACTGATTTCAGAATGAAAAATTACTGTCTTCATTCAGGCATCGGGATTTTGGGAAAGGGCCAAAATTCATCACTTTTGTTTTCGTTTTTTTTTCAGTGGTTATCGTTCAAAATGCAATGTCTGATAATATAGTTTATTTTTTTGGGAGTCTCTTTCTCACACACATTTTGTATGTATACGTATTAATAGTTTTGTAAATTTACTTTTATGTACATTTTTAATATTACAATGTTCGTTTACCTAATCGTAAAGTTATATCGAATCGGCACAATTAAGGCACATCGGGTCATTTTTGCAGCTCAACTTGTGCTGGCAAAAATAATACAGCACAAGACATAGCTAAATGAAAAATAATAGAAATTGCATTCTAGAACATTTAATATATAAAAAGACGCCCTTTCTAGGAGTCTAGCTTTTTAATTGGACTTGAACGCAGTTGGTAGCGTTCCAAATGGCAATGTTGGATGCATTCTGTAACCTTCTTCCGTACTCTAGGCTCTAGGGCTTTCGTGAAAGCACAGAGAACCCTCAGAAATATCATGGGTTATTTTTATGTTGCTTTGTCTGAGTTGCAACTGGACTGAACATCATTATGAGCTGAATTCATTTTTGTTTGGACCTAGTTCTAACTTAGTTATGTTTAATATTTTATTAGCATTCCGCCCCAGGGACACACGGGTGTAAAATTGATTTTATGGCAAAAAAAATACACTTACATTATTGAAGTTTTAGTAGGGATCTCTAATTTTTTCTTGTGATAAATATAGCTTATGTTACTCAGTGATAATGTAGTATTATATTGGTGAAAGAAGTTTTTCAATCGGTCCAGTAGTTTTTGAGTTGATTCATTACAAACATCATATAAATAAAAGTGTTTCCTCTGTATTATATTCGTATAGATTATTATAATTTTTTGTTTAATGATTTATCTGGATGGACAGTTCGTCAGAAAAGCTAGATGATAATTCTAAGGAAGATATTGCAGTGGAAAGTACGTTACGTAAAGTTCTTCGTTGCCTTTCCTTCTTACGTTATTAATACCACTACCATCATTATCAGCCATGAAAGTACACTGTTTATAATAGGCCTTAATTTACGGACTTTCTACGAAGGTTCAGAACGTCTACAACCGATGTAGGTACTAAAAATAATACGTATGTCTTACACACCCATAGTCATATTTCTCAGTTTAGTCTACGAGTTTGTCTCTATTCTAGGTCCATTGTTCTCATCCTGAAAATATGGATTTATGAGGGGTAATAAATGCTGTTTTGTGTTGCCTATAAACTAAAGTAGGTACTTTGCTCAGTCTATGTTGACAGTCAAGACGAGACTACAATGAAAGTGTGTTCACTATACTATTTTATTTGGTAGAGCTTGGTAAAAATTATGAAAGTGAAATGAATTGCATTTGCCATACTCGTCTTTGTCGAAACAGACGGTGTCTGTGTCAATATCTTATCTACTACATAAATAATTCCTGTTTTACAGAACAAACCCTATCTATCTTCATCTTCATTTTTATTGCTGTTTAACTAATTTTCTACAAAATACACAAGAAACTAAAGATCAATGCAAACAGTCTATAGGCAGCTCAACTGATACAGATCGCAATCGCAATCGTTCTAATGAAACTGGCATTATGTTATATTATTTCTTTTTAAAAAAGTGTTGTAGTTTAAATATATATTTTTTTGGAATGGTTGTTGGAATTCTTTCCAACATAAAATTACTTCTGCGCTCATAAACAAATTAAACCATCCAAGCATTTTTTACTAAACTGATATTTGATGTGATTTTAGTTAAGGCGCTCCCAGTTGAACTTTTTAATTTCGAACAAAAACAATTTTTGTTTGAAATGAAAAAATAAATAGTTGTGAACAAGCCACATCCCCTATTTTATAATGTATAGTATATGTGAATAAAGATGTACCCATCTTTAATCACTTCGATAAATAATCCTACCGACCGCTGCAATGACGACAAACACACGTCGGAGCGTGGTCCGCCTTAGCTTTTCGAATAAATTAATGATATAAATTATGTTTAATTACTTATCAAAAATCTATTCTAATAGAAATCTAGATCTACATATTACCTATCTTTAACAATAAATCACAAGTTGATTTTAATAGTAGGTATATAAAATATTTCGATCATAAATTCTAAAACGTATCATTTTGAAATAATATCTTTATCGTGAAAAGTTTCTGCTATTATGTTTTCAGCTTAATAGAAATCTATTTAGGAACCTGAAGTAATATACTTATAAAAATAGGAGATGTGGCTTGTTCAGAAGTATTTCTTTTTTCGTTTCGAAAAAGAGCAATCAGCGACTGGGAGCCTCTTAAGATACGCTACCAAACAATTTTTTGATTAAATTTTCTAACCACGAGTAAAAAGCTCGTGAGTAATATTTTCCAACTTACGTAGAAAATAACTCACAAGAAATATTTGAGATATAAGTTCAGCACAAAATTAGTATCTGAAAGTGCAACTTTTCTCTAATAACAAGTTGGTCCGGGCGTACGATGAAAACTTGCTCCGGCAACTTAGCAAGCGCAATCTCTTTTTTGCTAAAGTGTCTCTTTGCAACCGGAAAAGTTTCAAATCGCGGGAATAGACCATTTATTTTATCTTTATGTTGCTGCAAGATTTTTCAAAAGAATATTCATGGAGCTGTTTTTTGCATACAACTAGAACGCTTCCAAAGTTTAAACGCAAGAACCAAGTACTTGCAATAATTTATAAGTTCACTAGCTGACCTGTACCCACTTCGCTGTGTGTAAGACATTTCTAATACCACCGCGGACTTTTTTGTAGATGTTTTTAAAGGGTACAATACTGTAGTACATTATTTTGATATATCTCGTAGGGTTCAGCCAGCGTTTGCAATGTAAGCGCAAAAAAATGTGTTTCGTGTGAAGGTTTCTTCACTATTCATCTATTAAAAAAACCGCATCAAAAATCGTTTCATAGTTTTTAAGATCTACAATTCTACATACGAACAGAAAGACAGCGTAGTAACATGTAGTAATTTTGAAATAAGTATTAAGTATCTTATTTGTCGATCGCAACAAATATATTCCAATAAACTTCCCTTTATTGAAACTAAAAGCTCTTAGATCAAAGAGATCTAAAGTCTTTTATCTAACAGCTACAAATTTGAGCTCCGAATAAAGATTTAATTTAGTTTTGTCTCGTATTCAAACCACGTCTGTTTTATTTCGACGCTGAATTTGGAGACAGCTATGGACCAAGTTTAAAGCAATCATCGCACAGCTGTCTCATGCACAGTAAAATAAGGCTCGATACGGTAGTCCAGAAACCAATATATAAGACAAGCTGGATCTACAAAATTGATAGAACAATAATATGCAGAGTCTGAAAAACTAGTGTATGGAAAAGGTTGCTCGACATCTTTCAGGTGCTATTGAAAAATTAATCATAGTAAATATAGATAACATAAATATTAATAGTAATTTTTAGAAGTGCCTCTGACTACCTTTAGATATCTTCATTGAACTATGCTTAGTGAATTGAATCAAATGGAAAAGTGACGACCTCAGTGGCGTGGTGTGCGAGCATTTTCTCGGTACATTACGTACGTAATGCTTCTGTGAATGTGACTTTACCATACTGTGCCTATGTGTAGATGGAAATCAATTCCACTGAATTGAATTTAAAATCGGAAGCCAGTGCAGTAAATACGAGTATATGCGCCTGACAAACGCAAACAGTAATGTGTCTATGCAACTATCTATGAAGGGAGGTATTTAAAGAAAATTTGCGATTCTGTGACCAAATCAAATAAAGTTTGTACCAAAAAAAGGTCTACTAAAAAGGTCTTCGCTAAAAATAATAGTTCTAAAAATTATAGTTGGTTGTAATTATTTTTGAATGACATCTTAAATTTATCATGATCACATCAATATTTCATTATTTTTAGTATTATTATTATATTTTTTGAATAATATATTTTGTAAATTTGATATTGCATGCCTTCATAGGCAGAGTATATTGGTGTTATATTAATAAAATAACATCTTCTGTACATGTATTTTAGGCAATAAAGAAACTTTGACTTTGAGAACTTATAAGTTCATCAACTTCAAGCTCGCAAAACTTACACAATACAAACAAAAGTATGGACTGTTTTCACTTTAGGGGCCTTAGTACGTGCCTGTTTTGCTGTGACTAGTCGTGTATATTCGTAGATTTGCATAGAATATGTACATAAGCGACCAATATTGATTTTCACTACTTCATTTGAATATCTCTATGCTCTACGGCGTAGAGTCTACGCTATTATGCTGCGTGCTTCAAATAAAATGGATAAAACCATCTACCATGTTGGTTTTAGGTTCTTTAAACAAACAGCGAGATGCTTTTTACAAATAATTATACGAAATTAATGGCTTTTGATAAAACTACATAAACAAAAATAGGTATTTTGGTAACACATTTTCTAAGTGGTTTTACCATGATTTAATAGAAAGGAAGAATACAAGTAGAATATACACAAACTCAATGCAAAAAACCCAAGCATGGTGAACATCCTCACAGCACTCAGTTGTCTATAGCTAAAAGGAGTAGTGAGAAACACGTACAAACATACAATTTGGCACAATTGGCTAAGAAAGAAAAAGGTACCCAATATACTAGTGCAGTATATAGTGTGAAGCCATGCTGGACAGTAAGTAAGTGATATAAAGAAAATAAACTCACCAAGATAAGATCTTCAAGCACTGAATTTAATTTGCTTCGCAAACCCACGATCTGCAATTCCAACAAAGATCCATTGCTCGGGCCCTGTTAGAGAAATGGCGGAGCATTAGTGCACTTTTAATACAAATAATCTGCCAGAGAGATTGCGGAATAAATTACCAGCACCCTTACAAATATACTGTAAATTGGCTTCGTATCTACCAACATTATACAGGCTGGGAAATAAATATAGGAAAAAACGGTAGGTACTCAGTTTTCACACACAACAAAGCTTTGTTCTTGCTTTGTCTTTGTTCTTAGAGATAGCTATAGAAAATAAATTATTTTTAACTTGCTGCCCGCCCTGATGTCTACTAATGAAGATTGTAAGCAAATTTTTGATACCTTACGTTACATTATTGCAATTTTCGTAGGGATCTTTAATTTTTTGAAAATATAATATTAACTATGTTAGTCGCTGATAATGTAGCTTTTGATATGTAAAATAATTTGCAAAATTGGATCAGTTATTTTTTCGTTTATCCATTATTCATATTTTTTCTCTTTATAATATTAACTAGCTAAACCGGCGAACTACGTATCGCTTTAGAATTAACTCCCGTTCTTGTTAAAAAGTACCCTATGTCCGTCTCCTGGTTTAAAGCTACCTCCACACCAATTTTCAGCCAAATCGGTTTAGCCGTTCTTGAGTTATAAATAGTGTAACTAACACGACTTTTCTTTTATATAGTTATATATGTATATACGTAGATGTAGATTTTTACCGTAATCCAAAACTTAAAAAAATACTGCAAATACAAATTTAAACTTTCAAAAGTCATAAATTAATAGTGCACACTTTGAAAATAATTGGCCACTCTGTATATTAATGCATCTAGGCGTGCAGCCTGAATTAATTGGGAATTTATGACGTCATTAAATTGATGTTGAAATAGTGCAGGCTATGCCGTATGCAGCGTCAGAAAAAAAAGTTGTAAACTATTTATTATTTTGTGCTCGTGAAACTCTTCTTTATTGTATTTGGATCTATAAAATATCCATATAAAGGATGTCCTACAATGTGACGATAAACCAGACACAGTGAATGCCTTTTATGATTCAGCCAGAAAGAAACATCACCTATACCATCGACATCAAGTTGCAGCTATTTTAGTGAATATACAAAATGGCTGAGAATGGCAAAGAATAAGATTCTTTTAGACAAATTGACTTGAAATTTTAATTATTTGTGACCTCGCGTAGAGAACGCGAGGTACTCGTATAT
Source organism: Hydriomena furcata (assembly GCA_912999785.1). Classification (NCBI taxonomy): domain Eukaryota; kingdom Metazoa; phylum Arthropoda; class Insecta; order Lepidoptera; family Geometridae; genus Hydriomena; species Hydriomena furcata. Next base: position 4,657,370 of record OU538831.1, on the reverse strand, counting down.
AATGTAAAAGTTCTCTGGTCTATGAACCATCTATAAGCAAATAATAATATCGATATATTGTTCCGTTGTTGCGTAAAAGAAAGACAAACCAACAACCCAAAAACACACTTTCGCATTTATAATAGGGATGTAAATTATCGTAACGAAATTTTTTTTTTATATGAGAACCAAAAATTTTCCATTTTTTTTAAATTAAGCTGAATTTTATAAGTTAGAGCGGAAATTGTACCAACATTTTTTTTATGATCAAGTCTCAAGCGCTGCATTCTAACACAAATAAATCTTCATAATATCTTAGATAATATTCTGCTAACGGTGCCGTGTAAATCAACGCGATAATAATTATACAGCGGTCGTAGCCATAAGGACGGACAAACAGGGGCGTGATAACAAAAGCTATAGTTATATCGACCACACAGCCTATAGACTCCTCATGCAAGGTGAAAACTTTTTCACAACACATTAGATTAAGGTGATAAGTGAATTTTTTTACTTTTTGTATGGGCTGAGTCTACCCGGATAATACGGAAAAAGTGATAAACTGCATTATCTTGAAAACCATTAAATTTAAAAAGAGTTTCTTTTTAAAATATAATTTACTTAGCTAATATGATTATCTAACGAATTATATAAAAATGAACTGTTTAGCTATTCATAGTTTTGATTAAAAACGAAACTAGTGTTTTTGAAGAGCCAACTTTGGAAAATAAATCTATCGAGAAAAGTTTAACCAATCGTGTTTATGTCTGTAATTTATCTAGATTATATCCTTAAGTTATCTTTGTCATAAAAAACAAAACGATTCTGCATACTACTGATGTTAGACACCGAACGCGAAATTCACTTTAGTACCGACCACTTCCGTGATCCGTGATTATCTCGTCAGTTTATATTACTGACATATGAGTATGATATAACATACTGCAAATTACCTGTGATCTTTAACCGACCAATCACAATGACAGAATTGTTTGTTTAAATAAATGATGCCATTGGGCGTCTATTAGGCTATGTGGTCGATGTATAGTTATAAGATGAATCCGATGCATCCTCATTTTACGGTGGCAATTGGTGGCAATTACCACAAACTGACTTAAACTAAGTAAAATACAATCGATATTATTCTGTATACGGTAAAGTCTAAATTAGCGTAATCCCAGAGTGACAAACTATTTAAGTCAATTTAGACTTTAACATAACGAAATACGATCAATCGTATTTAAAAAAAATTTAATCAATTCGTAGTTCTGATAAAATTATACAAATAATGAACTGTGAACTTTCCTTGTGTGAGAAAAGTTAAACAAATACCATCAGAATATAAGCACAAAACCTGTCTCATAAATTCAGATTTAATGTGTTCTATTTCCTATAAACATTAATCGAAGAGGACTGCAAACAAGTTTAGCTACGCTAAATCATTTTAAGCTTGATTTAGGTACTATTTACATAAGAGAGTATAACATATGAGCCGTGTTTGTTGCCTGATTCTTTTAGGCTTGGTCGCGAGGAACAGGCGTAGCTTCATCTAGCTCTTAAGACGTTTCAAAGTGATCCTTGTTATTTTATTGAAATATATTGTATACAGTGTTTTATTGTATACAAGGTCGTTTGTGAATGGGGCCACTAGAAGAGGAAGAACTCGACATATTTTCTTGGACCAAATTAGTGAAAAAAGTTGAGGTTTAAACTCAAAACCGACGACTGTGAATAACAGATGGCGAAGTAGTGAATAAAGCAAAAGAGATTTGTCAGGATCGTAGCAAGCGGAAATACATGGTGGTCTCTGCTAATTTTATGTACCTATGTATGTTAATAATTTGTATATTGTATATAACGAGGAATATGTGTTTTAGCATTCTTATTTTCCAGACTTTACTAAAGATTTTGCTCATAATTTTAAAACTAAACCATTTTAATTCAATTACGCTCGTCGTGTTTTCCTCCCAGACGCCATTACCGTCGAAAGATGGTTTAACTTCTGAATAGGAAGCAGACGTCACGGTGCGAGCTCACCACGGAACCCTTTTCCACGAGATTACGCGTATCATGGCCTAACTGACGGAGCTAAACCCATCACGAAATAGCTACTAGATGTGAAACTTCCATAAAATTATGTATAGTTACAGTTGTCCTATCTCACGACGGCAGGTTGGTTTTAATTGTGTGTGTAGCGCTCAGTATCGTCCGAACCACAGTTATGCTCACAAAAGCGAGTATACTCATCACAACTTCAACACGTAGACAAAAATTACAACTACAAATGCTGCTCACCCGCCTTCGTGACATGAAACATTTAGGTACCTGCCTAGCCTGAAGGTTTAGAAAGATTTTGTTAAGTTTCTCCTACTTAGTATTAAAAATCTGAAAGTTTGTGAGTATATGTTGTAGATGTTTTTGGCTCAATCACGCCTAAACGACCAAACCGATTTGGAAGAAACTTGGAATATACATAGCCTATACATTGAAATAGCATATAGGTTACTTTCCAGATACTACTGACTAGCACCTGCTACAAGAACTAGCCTTTATAATATAATAACCTTTATAATCTAATGAGTTTGTTTATGAATGAGATTAAATCCATTGTTTGCTTATAAGTACACGAATAGAGCCAGGTGGGTCAATCAGCATACGTTTACGATTGGATATTTAAACATGGGCACTTCGCTTCTATATACGTTATTATTTACAAAATGGCCAAACTTACATTTATCGGGAAACCCATGCAAATAACATTGGGACTATTCGGGGCCGGATTCATTGTCCATATTCCTGCGTATCATTTTAGAACTTACCTATAAATATTTCAACGTTTTCTTTACCTATTTCCTTTCGCTTTACATAGAGTTGTTTGAATTAAAATAACTTAATATTATTTTCGCAATAAAAAAATAAAAATGTTTACAGAGTCTAGTATAAAACTAATATATTACAGAATACGAGTATTTACAAAATGTTGCCTTAGTGGAATGAATTATACTGCGTCTTTCATTCCGAAAGTCAAGATTCGAATACCGGCCGTTTACCAATGGATAATTCTATTTTTTTAATGTGGACATGAGTCTAATGTATCTTTTGTTCGAACATACCTCTGACTATCCTTCTAGACATCATCAAGAATCCGAGCGCCTGGAGATCTGAGTGGATGTCTATCGTAGATATTTGAAGATCGAAATGGTTGCAAGCGTGACAGATTGCAAATCTATCGCCGCTTATAAGAACTCAAACGCCTAATGCCTAACAGTAACTGCCTATTTTTTTATTGGTGAACAGTGAACCTAAAAATAACAGCATCTTGAATTACTAATGCTGAATATAAAGCTGAAGTAAAATGCCTGTCACCATTCTTGACATTATTGGGTCACTTCGCTCACCCTTTTTATCGGCGTTCGACCCTTCGCAAAACTTTCTGAGAAATCATCGCGTCAGTACCGCCCTAAGGTCCCACACTTTACAGAGTCGGAGCCACTCTCATACAAACGGTGCACTGCGATTGCGTGTACTTTCGTAACCTTCCTTGGAAAACTTCGAATCGATTTAGCTAGTTTACATTATTCAAATTATTCTGTTGGATATTACATATTCATCTACACTGATATTATGAAGAGAAAAAACTCTTTATGTGTGACTCTTGATTCACGATTCCATATTAACCTTTTTGGCCCACGCAGCACAGGAGTAGGCATTTAGGTAGGCACTAACTTTATTATTTATGTCAATTGTTATAATAACATATTTTTTTCTAAATGTTTCTTTTGTGTCTTCTGTCTGTGTTTGTCAAATAAATGTATTTAATTTCATTTAATTCCAACAGAAATGTTATTTTATTCTGTAACCATGTATAAAATAAAGTTGCAGAATTCCTGTCATAAATGTTCCCACTTATTATGTACCCTATAACCGAAAATATCGAAGTTTTAGCTTTTGGAACCTAGAAGAGAGTAATGGTATATCACTACATAGTATAAAGCAAAGTCGCTCTCCGCTTCCCGCGTCTGTATGTCTGTATGTATGTTTGCTTATATCTTTAAAACTACACAACGGATTTTGATGCGGTTTTTTTTAATAGATAAAGTGATTCAGGAGGAAGGTTTATATGTATAATAACATGCTACCCGTGCGAAGCCGGGGCGGGTCGCTAGTTTTCTATAAAATATATATTTTTGAAATCAGAAACCCAACACCCTTGTCAAATGTTTACTTACGTCTTTTCATTTTCGAGAAAAAAGTCCTTGACATTCAGTAACAACAAACGATAGTGTCGTGTAGTGTGAAAACGGTCTTATATAATGTATTTTTTCTGCCTGTAAATTCAACCAAACAAGAAATTGTTGGCGTTCCCAAGACGCCTACTACGTCGCAAAATGTGTACAGGAATTATTCCATTTTTTACCTTATGCTAGAGATCACTTGTCTCGATTTAAATGTCGTATCCATTAAACGGCGAAACACGAAATTCGCCTTTATTCCAAAGTATTATAGTACATGTTGACTTGGCTGCATTCATTTTGATATGTGATGAGAACAGATTCGTTGTTTTTACTCTTGCGGTGGGATTTGAAGATTTTGTTAAACGTCGAGTGTGTTCAAGATGATTGAACGAGTTTCAGAGGATCAACGCTTAAACGCTACCAGACGAGGGTATTTAAATTGTATTAATAATTGAACGAGCTATCATTGGTTCACATGCATAGGAAAATGAACCATCATTTTTAAGATCTACTGAATCTTTACGTGGACTAGTACCAGATGTTTTGAAAAGTTGTGAAAATTCCCTTGCCATGATATTTTCAAACTGACGTTATAAGTTTCGACTTTTTATGTCTTCTCATAAAAATAATATTTTCCTGTTTCATAATATTCAAGCAGACAAAAGAAAATGAGTTTCCCCAAGTTGCAAAACCAAAAATAATTTAAAACCTTCCGGGCGGTGGTTACAACAAATGTATTGTGTTGCTAAGCAGGTGCGTACCTATATACTCGTAGATATACGAAATAAATTCTTCCAAATATTAGCCAAGCTTGAATTTTCATAATCAAGCGTTATCCCTTGAACCAGCGAAATGTCATTAACCGCTAATCGCTTTGCAAGCATAACAGTGAATCGGAACTTAAAGGGTCGCCTAATCCGAGGGTTGTGGGAAAATTCTCCTTTGAAATCTGTACCGTCATACGACATATCGTTACTGCGACATGGCACCGTCGCGACAGACAGAGACAGCAGACCAGACCTAGCGAGTGCGAAAGAGCAAGCATTACCTTTTGGTAGGTGATATTGATCTTTCACCCGCCATTTTAGCTCGTGCCATTTTCCCTCGCAGCGCCACATGTAGGCACCAACGCCGACACCCTGAAAAAAGAGGAAACCTTTTATTTGCCTGTCATTTTGTATTCTAATGAAATATTCCACAAAACGGGGATGGAGGTGGAACTTGATGTAGCTAAATTAGCATTTTTGATGCCGTGAAAATGAAGACCCACAGCTTTGAAGCTCAATGCGAAATCTGGAGTAGGTACGTAATTTCCATTATTTCGCCTCGTGTTTGTTTACGAGGAATTTTCAAGGGGTTCTGTTTTAATTCAATAAATTTTTAAGCAAGTTCCTTCGTTTTATGTTATACGGCTTTTAACGTGATGAGAAAACAAAAGGTTGCTTTGATAAAATGATGAAGCACCCATTGCATTCTTTGTTTTGTTTTATCCAACTTCTTTTCAAACTGACTGTCAATTTAGAGGGCAATATACCTTCTGCAACTATTTAATAGCTATTTCACGTTTATATCGACGCCCATATTGGAAAGGCGTGAAATAAAGTGAGCGAAGAAAAAATAACGTCAAAATTAACCGGTATCGGGGCCGACCCACGAGAGATCAAAGACTAAAGCGTAGCAATTTTAAAATATTTTACGATAAAAATGTCAACTTAATAAAAAAAAAAAAAAAAACATTGGTAGATATTTCTCACAGCGTCATCTAGCCCCAAACTAAGCAAAGCTAGTACTATGGGAAGTAAATAACTGATGGAATAAATACTTGGATCACAACTCTGTAATTTCCATTCTCTCAGATCCATGAATGTGCCTAAGGGGATAGTCAAAGGTACATCCAGATATTACATTTGACACATGTTCAAATATTGCAATATTAAACATTCCATACGTATTCATAGCTACATAACAAACATATAACACATCGAAAACGACCGACATTAATGTGGTGTGAATAAATAAATGAAAAAAGGTCATTTTGAATTCTCATTACACTCGTTGTACGAGTAAGTAGGTACAAAATGAAAATTCAAAATGGCCTCCAACCGTACCTAGATATTCAAGAATCTTCTTATAAAATGGCTTTTGTTGTCTGTATAATTTTCAAGCTATTTCGTAGCTTTTGCATAGTTACTTTTGACATTATCATTTTAATTGCACACATTGTTATATTATGAACGCGGTGGGTGTGACGCTAGTTTTAGAGTTGAAAACTAGCGAAATTACTCAGCTTTGCTAATAGAGCATTGTTAAAATAATCACACTAATATTGTACATGCGAAAGTTTGGTAGTTTGGTGTTAATATGTAGGTATAACAAATGAGCATGTATTTACAAAAAAAAAGTATAGTGTGCACGACAAAAACCTTTTTTTTAACTATTTACGAAAACCTTTTTGGAATATAATTTTGAAATTTTGTGTATTAACTTCGAAGAATTAGAACGACAGTCAGTTGTGTAAAAATAAAAGCGAAGAGAAGTTGTTTGGTATTTTTCCTCAAAAAACCCAAAAACCGAGGCTTCGGCTCCGCGAAGCTCTCAATCTGAACAGTATGTAAGTATTCTATTAGTTATCTGGTTCCCATAGTACAAGCTTTGCTTAGTATTGGGCCTAATATTTGTTTAGTATGTTTGTTCGTGTAATCACGTCGTTCGGCCGAACCGATTTTGACTAAATTTGATACAGAAAGACGCGTATAAAAATTAGACTACTTATTTATTTAATATCCTCTTCTGTTAAAACCCAACCTGTCTATCTAAAGGTAGCCATTTTTACGCTCATTATCACGCTGTGCTATAATTAATTATAGTTATTTGTAGGGCAAGAGCGATTTTTGTGGGCACTTTACATTTTTAAATAAACGGTTTATATTGAAAAAATGAATAAAACGATTACTTTTAAACAACATAGAACTGAGTAGGTATTTATTTATTTATCATAAAGAAAAGCTTTGTAACAGTATATCTTATAATAAAAGTATATCTTTATTCTTTTGTGAAAATAAAGCTTAAATTACAAGCTCTGTGTCGATAGCCACAATTCCTATTTGCCACAAACATTGCGACTATTAGGCTTGATTTACATCGGCTAATAAACAGCCACAGGCGATACAACAACGTGACGTAAATGGTTAACTGGCTCATTATCGATATAATGTGTTCACGGCTTATAGCACAATCATTTAATGTGTATGTGTAATTGTGTAGCATTGTTATACACCTATCTATAGTTTTATAATAGTAAATAACTAGGCACCAAGAAAAGCCGTGTTGGATAAGTGGTAGGTACCGTGGCTTTTAATCCGAAGGTCGTGGGTTCGAATATCGGCTGTAACAATGTTTTTTTGTATTCGAAAATACGTGTAACTGAGAAAAACATCCTGAGGAGACCAGTTAGTATTTTTATAAGCGGCGATGGGCTTGCAATATGTTATCTAGGGAATGCTAACTACTGCAAAATGTGGCCATGTGCCGCATGTAATGTTTGACGTGCCTCTGACTAGGTTCTCCTTTTAGAGATCTCCGATGATCTGAACGCCTAAAATTATGAAAGTTTATCTACCGTAGCTAAACCTGAAGGTAATAGTCAGTATCCCACTTCAATTAATTATTTTTTCAAGTATTTGAAAATCACTAAATAGTATAAAGCAGTCGCTTCCCGCTTCCCGCGTCTGTATGTATGCTTATATCTTTAAAACTACACAACGGATTTTGATGCGGTTTTTTTTAATAGATAGAGTGATTCAGGAGGAAGGTTTATATGTATAATTATATGCTTAATATATTAGAGAACCACTGATAATATTAAGATTTCTAATATGAAGTCGTAAATAAACACATTTTTTTGCGCTTACATTGCAAACGCTGGCTGAACTCTACGAGATAGATCAAAATAATGTACTAAATATTGTATACCTTAAAAAGGTCTACAAAAAAGTCCGTGATGGTATATGTTTATCTCTTAGAGATAACCCACAATAATCAATTTCTATCCTTTACTTTTTAACGCGACTTTTTTTTTAATTTTAAATGCTTTTAACGAGTATACAAAGACATTCTGTAATATATTTTGGTATCAGCTTTGCACCCGTGCGAAGCCGGGGCGAGTCGCTAGTATAAAATAAAAAGAATATTTAAAAACTGTCTGACTGAAGCCTACTTTAAGGTTGGCCCTGACTAGCACCGCATTTTGCTCAAAACTTGCTAACTCAAAAAGTTAAGTCACCAGAATTAAAAACAACAATTTTGCTAAGCAACATTCAATAAAATGCGAGACTAGTCGAAGCCAATTCTGTGATCACACCAAACAACTATTTCATTAGTCAAGCACTGCTGATTAATTGCGGGCATGAGGAATAGCCACAATGCGTCTAGGATGTTAAACACAATGCAATAATGCCATTATTCACCGCACTAAGGCCATATTATCATACTCGTAGTTCAATTATTCAGGCAATATTATCGCAGTTGTAATTACTACATACCTATTCAAATTAATCACATTATGGGCATGGTCAGTCATCATGTTTATGATAATTTTAGAAATCTATGTTTACTACTTCTGACATCTCCGTTCACTATTGTGTATTACTTCGCACAGATGTGTACGTACTAATATTAGATTATAGGAAAAAAAATTGATATATTAAGTTACATAATATGTACCGTCGTCTCTTCAGGGGTGGAGCATGAAATTTTTTTTTTTTTTTTTTGAGTCTAACCGGATAAGACGGAAAAAGTGATAAAACAGCATTCTCTTGAAATCCACCAAACTTAAAAAGAAACTATCTTTTATTTATTTAGCTAGTATGATTATCTAATTAATTAAATTATATAAAAAAAACTGTTTATTCATGGTTTTGAGTAAAAACTAAATAAGTGTTTTGAAAGAGCCAGCTTTGGACAAAAAATCTATCGAGAAAAGTTTCACCAATCGTGTTTCTGTCTATACTTTATCTAGATTAAATCCTTAAGTTATCTTTGTCATAAAAAAACAAAACTGTATTTTTTGCGGTTATTGAGAAAAACGATTCCGCATTCATCAAAAAAATGTATTACTCTTTATAATAAAATTCTATTTAGTTTTCATACTTTAAACCATGTTTTTATTCATAGTTCTTATAACAATATTATAATATCGCGATACCCACATCAAATCCACTTCGCTCTAAAACCCATCTGTCAGAATAAATGTCCAAGTGACAGTTGACTTTTCTCAAAAACTATGTTAATGCTATGCTAGCATCAAACGTATAACCTTCGATTAGCGTACCACTGAATAAGTAACTAAGTACTTATATATTTTAGTATATTGTTCAACATTATTTAAATTTTCGTGGATTTTGGAATTCTTTTGAAAATATAATATGGCCTATGTTACTAGCTGATAATGTAGCGATAGTTTCGATAGGTGAAAGAATTTTTAAAATTGATCATGTAGTTTTTTTAGTTTATTCATTACAAACAAATCATGAGTACAATCAGATTCTTAGCTTCTTCATGTTGTTTGTTACAGTTTTTATTTATTTAATTAATCTTATGACAAAGGCATTACATACAATTTTGGTTTTCTTAATTTGTAAGTATCTGAGCTCGATTAGCCTAGGAGACACGTTATATCAGAATAAACATTTATATTTTTATGTTTTTGGATGTTTGTAACGAATAAACTCAAAAACTACAAAACCGATTTTAAATATTATTTCACCATTAAAATGCTACATTATCTCTAAGCAACATAGGTTATATCTATTACTACTAAAAATTAAGGATCCCTACTAAAACTTCAATAATGAAACCCAAGGTGTAAAAGAATTTGCCATAAAATCATCAGTACCTACACCCGTGTGACGCCGGGGCGGACTTCTAGTTTATAATATTTTCACCATAAACATTTTCTTATTTATTACTGTCTGGGAAACGTATGGCCAGGTTCTAAAGATTCTGGTTATTATCAAAGTTCACAGTCGAAATGCAGTGAAATCGAGCTGGAACTGGTTACGCTCCAACTTATGCCAATAAAAGTCGATACGGTATCAAGTTTGGCACAGGGCACAGAAATGTGGCGTTAACGCGCTCTTCGCAGCATCTGTCTGCCAGAAACGTTTTTAATATGACGCTTTTCACGTACTATGTTCGTATCTTTTATGAGAAAAATACATTATAATTGCACCAGTTGTACATTAAAACTATGAATATTGCAATAATATACATTATTATAAGCGACGATGGGATTTCAACCTGCCACGTATGGAACTGCTAAAGGGCATGTGCCAAATATAATGTTTGGACGTCTCTGCCTAGGTACATCCCCTTTAGACATCTTCGATGATCTGAGCACATAGAGATCTGAGAGAATGTCTATCGTCACATTTAATTTCAAAACATAGAATCGATGGCAAATGATAGACACTGGCTCGAATCCCACATAGAGTTAACTACATTTACTCAAGAGTATAATATGTTCACAGTAACCTAAGAGGATGTATTTATATTGCTTCATTCAAGACAATATTCATAAATTGTGACGTCACATGCCTAGGAAGCATCCAGTCTAGACGATCAATAATGTCATAAAAATTTCCCTAAAGAAAGCATTTTCACAGGCGTGCTCAGTACCATGAATGTACAAACATACTCGTATTACTATCACAATTTCAAGCCCCAAAATAAACCAAGTAGACTATAATTCCGACCGCTGAATTAAAGCAACATACCAGAGAAAACAGTCCCAAATGAAGCACTTAAGCCTTCCAGTCTAGCTACAGTGCAACTAAATTGCAAAATTTTCCCCATTCCGACTGCCAGACACGGCCCTGGCACTGCTGCAAGGGAGAAGTGTAAATTTGCAAGTACAAAATTAATTTGAAAGCTTTGGAAGGCGGCGGTTTTGCTTGCAACACTTGGAAATTTCTTCAGGAATTTATGTCTGTCTGGAGCAGGCGACAAAAGTTGTGCAATTTGAGGCCTCGGAATATGCTTGAGGATATTTCGGTGAGATAATAACCTCTGACCACAAAAGCTATTGCTTTATAGCATATTTACTGCAAAGTATTTTACGATACTAAATATCGTTTTCTTTGAATAGAGAGATATGGAAAAAGCTGGAGGAGGCCTTTACCCAAGAAGAGGTTCCGATCAATGGTACTGAAGAAAGTTACGATAGCTAATAAGAAAAAGGAATAAATACATACATTTACAATATTGTAACATATTATATTATATTATAACGCATGTAAACAATCTGTTGATTAGAAATAAAAAAGGCTTTAATATTATTATTATTATTATAAATAACGTTTTCGTGGTATCTGGATAAAAAGAAGCCTATATGATATTCCAATGCATCCTTATCCTAATAATATTATAAATGCGAAAGTTTGTGAGTTTGTATGTATGTTTGTTCCTCAATCAGGCCTCAACGACAATACGGATTAAGTTGAAATTACTGTAGATGTAGATATAATGCCCAAATAAATAATAGACTACTTTAAAATATGAAAAACATGCCAAAAACTATAAAAAACGCAAAAGGGATGATTTCTGTATAGATGGCGCTGGTGTGTAACAAATCTGACATCACACCCTAAAAACATTCAGTCTTTTCTATTCGATTATTGAAATTTGACAGGGCACCGTCTGTCACGGGTCGCTTAGTAGGCTATATATATTTCAAGTTTCATCTAAATCCGTTAGGGCGTGTTTGAGCCGAAAACATACAACACAAACTTTCGGATTTATAATATTAGTAGGAAGAATATTGGTGGATATTTCACACAGAGCCTTCTAGCCTTTGCACTAAGGGAAACCAGATACAATATCTTGGATATTTTTTACTTACAACATGACACGATGGTATATTTCAAGTGATAAGTGTTGTAATAGCAAAAAAAAAACTGTAGTAGATTGACGGACAAAATCAGCACTACAAAGGTTTCGTTTCTCCATTTTGGTTTGGAACCCTCAAAATGTGGCTGTTCCATCGATAAATAATCTAAATATTAAAAAACTTTTGCGTTACTGACTGATCTATCAACGCACGGACTAAACCACTCGCCATAGAAACTAGAAATTTGAAGGGTGTATTCCTTTTGGTGTGTAAGGGTGCACTAAGAAAGGAATCTCTAAAATTCATCCCCTAAAAGGGTCAGCAGGTGTTGAAGTCTGTTTGAAAATAACTTCACGTGAACGAAGCCGTCTGGGTTTTCACTAGTTTTTAGGGTTCCGTACCCAAAAGGTAAAAACGAAATCCTATTACTAAAATTTCGCTGTCCGTCTGTCTATCACAGGGCTGTATCTCATGAACCGTGATAGCTAAAACATGTTTATTGCCGATTTTTATAGATTATGATACGGAACCATTCGTGCGCGCGTCCGACTCGCACTTGACTGTTTTTTTTTATTTATCTAACTAGCTTCTGGTTACTGCGTACCCAACGCAGTAACCAGAAGCACCAAAAGATCATAATATTCGGCTATTCTGAAAGATGGGTTCTTCACTACATAGTATAAAGCAAAGTCGCTTTCCGCTTCCCGCGTCTGTATGTAATATGTATGTATGTATGTATGTATGTTTGCTTATATCTTTAAAACTACACAACGGATTTTGATGCGGTTTTTTTTAATAAATAGAGTGATTCAAGAGGAAGGTTTATATGTATAATACATGCATAATATTGTAGAGAAACACTGATAATTTTAGAGGTTTCTAATGTGATGTCGTAAATAAACACTTTTTTTTGCGCTTACATTGCAAATGCTGGCTGAACCCCACGAGATATATCAGAATAATGTACTACAGTATTGTACACCTTAAAAACGTCTACAAAAAAGTCAACGATGGTATTAGAAATGTCTTACGCACAGCGAAGCGGGCACGGGTCAGCTAGTTCAAAATATAGTCGGAATCCATGTGACGTTTGTCCCAATATATCGTTGATCGTCATAATCGTCAATTGTTGAGCAAACGCTTAGGTGGACAGAAGCTCAGGAGCCCCAAAAATTGTTTCGGATTTTTCGGTGTAGCAAATAGCAATACAGAAAGTCGTAAGTTTGCATTCGACATGGCTTCGGCAAAATACGAAGCAATTGCAAACGGTTATTGCCGCTCTGTTTTATCGGAATTATTCGCGCGAAAATTGGCCGGTCTTTTATTCGGAAATCATGTAAATTTTTTAAAGCCCAGCATTATTTTAACTCGAGAACCAGGAGAATAAATAAAACGAGCTTTAATGCAGATAAGCGAATTAATCCGGTTAATTGGGTATTGACACGGAAACAGGAGATTTATTACGACACTTTTTTTTTACAAGATTTATTCATAATAATGTTTGTTCACAGGACCTGGTCACATTTAGTTATCCCTTATTGTCAACCACTGGAAACCCTCGCGATTTTGTTATCATTAAACAGATTATAATAATGAAATAAATAAATAGGATCACGACTGTAATCCCCAAGTACGGTAGACATCCTCTCAGATCTCCAGACGCTTAGATCCTTTGAAGATGACTAGTGGAGGTAGTCGGAGGCACGTCCAAACATTATATTTGGCACATGCCCGCATTTTGCAGTAGTTAGCATTCCATACGAGACAGGTTGCAAGCCCATCGCTGCTTATAAGAATAATAACTGGTTTCTTTGATTATGTTATTTTCAAACATACTTCAATATCTGCAGCACCTCTTAGGGGTTAAATTTAGGGAATTCCTTTCTTAGTGCACATCTACACATCAAAAGGAATTTAGCCACCAAATTTCTAGTTTCTAGGACCCGAGGTTTTGGCTACTTGACTTGACTTGACATGATAGATCAGTCAGTCAGCCAGCCTGTTGTTTTATATTTAGATGTATTAATAATTAGACTTGAGAACCGTACCATACCAGGTAGGTACCATTATATAGACTCTTGTTCCTTAACTAAAGCCTGTAAATAAAGCCTGTATGGTGGGTAATTCTCCGTCACGTTTTACATAGAAAATATAGCATATTCAATAATTCACGTTCCATTCAATATCCATCCAAGTTCGAACACACACACTTGTAATTTAAAAATTGAATGTGAATCGGTCTTATTGTGCTGAAGCTCTTTAGTTATTTTTTAGGGTTCCGTACCCAAAGAGTAAAAACGGGTTGTGCGTACTTGGTTAGTACTTTTAATTATTATTTTTGTTTGAGCCTTCACCTTGTTTGATCGACACCACACTGGAACCTTGGAGCTGCACAATAGCATTATGGAAATGATCATAGAAAAAGTTTTCTGTATAGATATTTTTACAAGCTTTTGTAAAATCATTTAAACCATCGAGCACCTATAACATTGTCATCGAATATTGACAACCAACCGAACTTTTTACTCAACCGAAGTATTTAAGGATATAAGGTTTAAGGTATCTAAGGAGTTCCATTGTGAGTGTCTGTTGAACAGCACCTGACTCCATCATCAGATCAGCTCACTGTCACCATATTATTGCATTGTCACCGAAGTTACATAAGTACACGAAATTTCAGCTCAATCGGTTGGGGTATAACTGCTTTAAAATTAAGTCGCAAGATTCATTCATTCAATTAGATACATAGTTACTTGTACATACATACATATATTGCAAGTTTAATAAAAGCTTGTAAAAAATGATAGACTCCAAGCCGTGTTTGTTGCCTGATTCTTCTAGGCTTGGTCACGAGGAACAGGCGTAGCTTTTTCGACGTTTCAAAGTGATCCTTGTGATTTTATTTAAAAAAATGATTTTTGATTATGAATTAGAATTTTTTCGGCCGGCGTTTAAAGAAAACTAAAGCATTTACCATTTTCTGAAACTCATGAAAATGGTAATGGTATTTTTAAATACCTACATATTATGGCAACATGAGAAACTGCCTGTGGCTGTTGATAAAGTACTATCAAAGAAACGAATAGTCGACCCCTTTATAAATAGATACACAAAACTTTTTCGCAACATAACAAAAATGCGACATAAAAAATTCGTTAGTATCAAGAATACTATTACGCAACCAAATTACGATGACACGTAAGAGTGCACCATCAGATTTCTAAGTGTAGGTACTTAGGATATACCTACTTCCTTATTCCACGTATAACGTTTCAACCCTCCAACCGATGCTAGCGCCATCTATTAGAAATTCCCAGCGAGAAAACCTCAACCAGAGCGCCCTCTAAAAGTCTGGTTCAAACAGGGGTGGTTTTCACTAACGTGAACTTTGAACCCTTTCATAAGCTCACAGTTCCCGAAAAATTTACCAGGTGGCGCCGCTGTGCTGCGATCAATACGAAACACAAGAAAGAAAATGCGGAAAAGTAAAAAACGGCTAAAATACTAAAAGAAAACGGGCACAAATGTTACGAATCTGTAAAACTAATGCAGTAGGATAGAACTTACCATAATATGAGGGCTCACAGCTTCTTTGATGGCGCCGAGGCGTGACTCATGGTATTGATTAAAAAATGGTTGATTTTAAGGCTTAATTGTTGTCAGCTATTCACAATATTACGTACAAATGTTCATAAAACTGTTTAATTACCACCAATGACCAATTACAAATGATTAGAATCGTTTTATTCAAAATTAAATAATTTTGCTCGCGGCCATTACTTCAAGAAACGTCACCACCAAAAGCTGACAACAAACTGTTGATAGGAACCAAACCCCAGCTCAATGCCTATCATTTTAGTTCGGCGGGAAATACGATTTTGTACTTTCTCTCTTTCACTCTTGTACAAACCCGTATGTGCATCTCGTTTCAATGTCGATTAAAGTAAAGCCATTACGGTGAGAACAAAAAAGGGTCCCCTTTGAGCAAATTGTAATATATCATCGGTTTGACGTCGTGAGCTTGGGGTCTACGGTCGAAATAGTTCGCTTTTGTCCAGAACCAGTAAAATTTATTGGCGTAACGGTCCTGCGAAGAATAAAGCTCAATTTTAAACATTCTGCTACCTAAATGCAAACAATAAAATTAGGGTTGATTTTATGAAACGACATATTACGCTGCCTGGCTTAATTTTTTATGTATCGATAAAACATAATTTTAATAATGACATGATTAAACAACTAATAAACAGTAAATTACCACTCAAAGAAACAATTGTACAAAAAAAAGTTACTAAATTGCGAATTTTATCGACGAGCTTACTATGGTGTGACCACATTTTTGGGCTATCTCGAACTATTCGCGTCGGTATTGCCATATATGATTCGTCACGGGATAGACAAAGACGCAAGACAACATCCGCAGAATCGATAGGGGCGATAGTGTAGCCACAGCATAACCCAGACCATAAATCAAAAAAGAAAACACTGGTGTCTATGGAAACTGGAGCACGACATCTAGCGAACCATTTTGGCAATTCTGGAAATTTGCGAATATGCAAAGATACTTTTAGTTTACGAAAAAGCCCTAGATGTCATAGGCGAATAAACATGGAGAAAATTATGCCTTTCTAATATTAGCTATTATTATTTATACTTACTGGCTTCTCGCCCCGGCTCTGCAGGGATAGATGCCGTGACGTTCAGAATCTGCACCATTGTTTTTATAAAGGAATATTTTAGGGGTATCATGTGATATGACACCCCTAAAATGTCAAGCTTTTGCTTGTCTATAGTCTGTAGTTTGGTTAGCGCGTTTACACTTTGCGAAATTAATAATTTAGGTAATTTTTTGATACTTAAGGGTACATTATTGCAATTGTTCGATATAATATTTTTGAAAATAAAATACAACCCTTGTTACTCGCTGGTATATAGCTTTTGATTGGATTTTTTTTTTAATACAAAACTACAAATTTAACTCGTACCTCTTTCTTTTTAAAATCGTAGTATAGATACTAGTATTTATAGAGAAAAAAAAATCAAGGGTAATCACTAATCAGCTTAGATCCGACAAAGTTTCTGCGGAACAAGGTAAGCCGGTATAACCCTCTGCTCTCACGGACTGAGGCCATCTATCAAAGGCAACAATAGAGGCGCGGGTTCATCGCGCAGCTGATTTTGTGCCACTTGGGGAATAGAACCGGAATGTTTGAAAATAACTATTGATTTTGTTTTTTGTAATTATTGTCGGTTGGTTTGGGTAATCTATCGGAACTAGACCGGACGTGGATTAAATCTATTGATTTACGAAAAATAATTCGTTTGGTATGAGCAAAGAATTTTATCTACGAGGAAAGACGGAAAATTTAATAAAAACGCATTATCTTAAAACCATTAATTATTTCTTAGGTAGCTATGTACTTGTATTTAATTATATACATTTAGTAAAAATTACACGTTAAAAGTTTTTTAACCGACTTCAAAAAAAGAGGTGGTTCTCAAGTTTTTTGTATTTTTTATTTGTAGCTAAGAATAAATAAAACCTTAGTATCATAAAAATTATCAGTTTGTTTTAATGGTATTTGGATTTAATAAAAATAAAAAATTGGACAAAACTTATTTAGATTAATAAAAAAATAACAACAAAAGTTAAAAATAATTATTCTTACCTATGCTTCTTCAGTTGCTGTATCGTAATTTGTCAAAAATAATACATTTTCATACCACTCACGTAGTACTAGTATGTAGGTAGGTACATGATTGTACCTAACTCATAGAAAAATAATTTACGAGATTGTTTTATGTTCTTATAACATGTCGAAACTTTAGGTTTAAATACATCCTACCACGTGCCTACGCGTAAGATTTAATATCTCCAATATGTTTCTGATTGTTTTCTATAAATGTTAACTGCAAAATTCATTTTCAGATTGCTTTATCCGTTATGGTAATTGTCACACTAATTTATAATCCATTCTACCCTTAATAACCCTTATTACGTATAGAATGCTAACTACTGCAAAATGCGGGCATGTGCCAAATATAATGTTTAGACGTGCCTCTGACTACCCCCACTAGACATCTTCAAAGGATCTAAGCGTCTGAAGATCTGGGAGGATATCTACCATACTTGGGGATTACAGTCGTGATCCTATTTATTATTTATTACAATAGGACTAGCAAACAATTCATTTTATTATTTTGTTTCCTTATTAGCAGATGTATGGGTTCCTATTCAATAAGTGCTAGTTTGTAGGTAGGTACCTACTAAAAATATACCTACCACTACTATCTTAATGACTTTAGTATCTGTAGGTAGGTAGGGACCTACATTACCTATCTGCGTATGAACCTGTGGTTAAAAGATCCGCGGTACTATCATCATAAAAATATTGTTGATTCAATGGTCGCTATTCTGTTGTGTCCACGCTAAAAGCTAAAAACTATAGCTCTTATTCCTATAAGTTAAAGTCTAAATTAGCGTAAGCTCAAAATGACAATCCTAAAACTTAGGAAAGTCATTTGCTATTTTATTTCGCATATCCAACTGTCATCTTAGTCAAAACCAATTTATATGTTGATTAAATTTAGCTTGACGTTTCTAAATAACTTACGACGTAAGTTCATTTAAAATGATGCTAAGTTTTTGAACTGTCATTTTGATGCCACAACTTTTTGTGACCAGAGATTAAAATTGTGAATGGTTTATTTTACTCAAAAAAGCCGTGTTGACCGAGTGGGATATACCTTGACTTTCAATCTGAAGATCGTGGGTGGAAATCCTGGCGTGCATCAATGTATTTTGAAGTTCGAAAAAATTATATGCGCATTAAAACACGTGCTCAAAACTGTGAAGGAAAACACCGTAAGGAAACCAGTTTTATTTTTATTTTTTACGGACTTACGGACTTTATACACAGAGCCATCTAGCCCCAAACTAAGCAAAGCTTGTACTGTGGGAGTCAGATAACTGATAGAATACTTATATACTTTTTGTAAATACATACTTATTATACATATCAACACCCAGACACAGAACAAACATCTATGTTCATCACACAAATATTTGCCCTGGGTGGGGATCAAACCCACAACCTACAGCGCAGAAGGCAGAGTATTCTTATAAGCGGCGATGAGCTTTAACCTATTACGAATGGAATGCTAACTACTGCAAAATGTGTTTTTTTGTAGATTCAAGTAAATTTTAGTAGAGGACAATTACGAGTATGATCAGTTAACTCAAACACATAAAAAAACTCAAATCGTATAGCTTTAGCGAAATACGTGTGGTAAGGTCCACGCGTCCAGTGACAGGTATTTTAGCTACCGTACCATTACTGCGGCTTTATCTCGTGTCCACTATCTGAAGACCCGGTATTTCTCTTATCTGGTGCACACAAACAAACGGTATTCTAAAAACTATACACACTAACAAACAAAGTCATTACCAAATTAACGACATTCAGGTGACGAAAAAGCATTTTGTAAACAAGCCTCATTCCGGACGGTTGCCTAAGTGCTAGTGATTTATTGTGACGTCACAACAGCAATACTCAATGTAATACGTGAATTATTATGTCCTCACCAAGTCTTTCTCCGACAAGCTTGCAATCAGATCCAAGTGAGTCAAGCGACACAAGCTCTTCTGAATTTTCAAATACAGTATTGACCAAGTATGATACAACTTTAGATGCAAATAACAAAGATTTTAAAAACACTGTCATAATCTCGCATGGTGTTGGAGGTCTTCCATCTGATGGAGTGAGCAACGCAAACGATGGGGTTTACCAAGATTGTAAGGCGGAGGTTTTAACAGCAGTGCCTCAAGTATTTTCTCAAGACTATAATTCAAGGGATTCGACTGGATTCAGTATTCAAGACATTCTTGGCCTACAACAATCATACAACCCAGCACACACTGAAGTATTAGAACCAAGATATGACTATAATGCACCAAACTACGAAAATATAAGTAATAATTCCAATAACTATGGATCTGGTGCAGAGGAAGTGGTCACCGAAGACTGTATTGTGAACGAGAACATATTTTCCACATCACAACATGTTGCCAACCAAGTTATTTATAATAGAAGCTATGCTAACGAGCTTGCACGTTTCAACCAAAGAAGTAGCCTGGAAAGTGATACCAAAGATCCTACAAGGGAAATAAACGACATGCACGAATCTTGTTTTCCTGTTCAGGTATGTATACACTAAAAACCCTATTCCAGTTATAAACAAGGCCAGTACCTGTTCGATTTCATCAATATTTCACTAAATACCTGTGACCACAGAACAACCGGATTCGTAATGACAATTTAATATCTACTAGTTATCAGCAATTAGAAAATATATTTTAGGTTGAGTAGTTCATTATTTTATTAAACTCGGACAAAGCAAGACATATAATTAGACAGTATAATTTTACAATTGGCATAATATTTAAACAAAAATTCACGTTGGACTTTCAGAACTCTTCATGGAATAGCAAACACTCAAGTAATACGCAAAATATATCTTCAGAACTGCCAGTTGACGGTAAGGGTTCACTATAAAGATAATACCTTTGCTTTTCTTACTTCTTTTCTTATTAGTTTATTTTATATCCCTGTTTTCTTACTTTTCAGACATGTCATCAGAATCTTCATACCAAAAAGGATTTTCAAAGAGGGCAAGGACGGCCTACACCAGCTCCCAACTGGTTGAATTGGAAAATGAGTTTCATCAAAACCGCTACCTCTGCCGCCCGAGGCGCATCGAGCTCGCCAACTACTTGCAGCTATCCGAACGACAGATCAAAATATGGTTTCAAAACCGTAGGATGAAGTACAAGAAAGACAACAAGCACAATAAACCTTCGTCTTCAGTGGATGACAGTAGCCCGTCCAGCTCCAAAGACTCACCAAGCCAAGACCACAAGATGAGTCACGGAAGAAGCTGTGGTGGGCATGATCGCCACAGACGACTATTAGTGGATAGCCACGCAACGCATCATAAAGTTTATTTGTCGAGTGATGGTATTTCACGGCCTCCGGAATACTCATCCATAAACCCGATTAAGTCTGTGATAAAAGGCCCATCACAAAACGCAATCGAGCTACAGTCTTACACACCAAATTTATCTTACTCATCGTACTATGCTGGGGGCAGCAGGGCCGCTTACTCACCGATGTCCGAGGTTTATCGGTACGGTGATGAATCATTGCCTCAGAATTCTACTTTGCCGGCGATAGCATCGGATAGTTACGTGCCTAACGGAATGAATTTGAAACTAGGCGATGATTTAGTGCGGTATTCTACTACTCCGTATTACAACCCGTTGACCACTGGAGTTATGGTACATTCTGCAACGTCTGATGGTTACGTCTTCAATTCTTCAATGGCACCTTTACCAACTCCGACGTACGATGACAGCAGTCTCAATACAAGGACTTCTAGCTTATCGCTTCCGCAAGACCCTTACTTCTCATATTTGGCGTCATCTGACTCCACGATTCAGGATCCAACGTCATCAGCGAGCAAATACCCATCGTCTTCTTACATAACTTTGTGAAACTAAATTGCATACTCAGCCTGGTGCTTCCATTGCAAAATCTCTCTCTTGTAATAAACTGTAAACCTTATTTACAGATAGGTACGATTAGCCTGTAATGTGACTGAAAATTATTTAAGTACTTATAATTTTTTGGTAATGTTCATCATAATTAAATGAAAATGTTTTTTTTGTATACCTAAGTTATATCACTACATAGTATAAAGCAAAGTCGCTTTCCGCTTCCCGCGTCTGTATGTATGTATGTATGTTTGCTTATATCTTTAAAACTACACAACGGATTTTGATGCGGTTTTTTTTAATAGACAGAGTGATTCAGGAGGAAGGTTTATATGTATAATAACATGCTATCCAGGCGAAGCCGGGACGGGTCGCTAGTTGAAAATAAAAATAAGTAATAAATATCTTCGTATAGGAAAGCATAATGCTGAGCCGGGACCCTTTTGCTGCTGTAGCACATAGCATAGCATATATTTATTTTATGTTTTTTTTTTACTTTCTCTCCGTGTTTTTTTTAAGTGTACCTATGTTAGATGTAAGTTTAAACTGTTTTTATTTTATTTTTTTTCCTTTTTATGTTATGTTGTGCTGTGTGCTAAAGAAGTAAATAAATAAATGTCTATGTCTAATAAGTTGATTTGATTTTGTCTATTAGTGTTTTAATTGATTATTAATATATCCTGAACCCTCATTATCCGTAGGTATTTTGTATACAAAAAAAAGTCAATTAAGTAGGTAGTAGCTCAACGATATCGTTCAACCCTCAAAATTAAACTCAAAATTGAGTTTATTTAGTGGACATAATTTTGCTTACAATTTATAGATAATAGAAAACAATATAATTTAAATTAAATTCAATTTAGGATGACACAACATGATCGCTCATCGTTTGTACTGGGTACCTACAGGATATTTTTTATTCGGTTAGTTCCGCTATGCTCGATCCCCGCTATGCTCAGATTCTAAAATACCTGAATAAAAGTGCCGCTATGCTCGGAATTAGATTTCCGGACTATCGAATAGAAAACGCTTATGTTAAAATATAATAAGTACCTACTAACAAATTTTATAATTTATTTATATATTTATTTTATAATTTTTATTTATAAATTCCTAACAAATTTTATAATTTTCGAATGAAATACTTTTCAATGACTTGAAAAATCAATAGATTTTAAAAGACACTACAAAAACTGATTTAAAAATACATAGCGGTTTTTTTCGCTCTATTTCATTAAACTATGATACTACTGCGAATGACCTAAAATATTGAAGTTCGCATTAGTTCAATTGCATGCTTGTTAGGGTTCATTCCTAGTAGTTCCATAAGTTAGTTTAAAATGAAGTAAGTACTTATATACTTACATAAACATACATTAAATTTTGAAAAAAGTCAACGGTAGATAACCCTTTGAAATGCTACATACATGGATTGGTATGTTGTTATTGACACAAACCTTTCACTACCTGAATTAGATAATGACTCAATTAGGTACTTTTGACCCGAAGCAGTAAACAACACTGGAATAAAATTATTATTATTCTTATCCACAGGTAACGGGTGGTATGGGCTAATTAGGAACCACTGACCAATAGCGAAGGATCTAACCCTGGAAAGGGTGAGGTAATTACTAATTACTTTTAGGCTTAGATTTAGTATAAATGGTAAGTAAAAAAGGATAATATCATCATTCGAATCCCAGTCATTAAAGCAATCATGTGTTCCTCACAAAGTGCCAGTGTCGCCAATTTTGTATATCCTAGTGAACAGTTGGAAGATGATTTTATCACAAATCTGTTTTCCCAAAACACCGCTACCAATTATCATAATGTAAGTATTTTCATGATACGAGTATATTAGTAAATTATTTATTGGATGATTTATTATCATCTATGTATGAGCCAAATCTTACTCGATTTATTTGATTTTCCATGATATTGGTGCTAAATCAACGGTGTTTGCTTTCAGATGGATCATGATTATATTGCTCAAACAGCGCCTTCAACGTTAGTGTCAACATGGGTAGAATCAGCCACCAACAAAGATTCTGGCAGTTCCTTGAACATGTCTACATACTTTTCTACTTTCGATCCATCAGCTCAGGTAATTTCGATATGTTTATTTAATTTTGATAATTCCTTATTCGTATGAATTTTAGTCACTTTTTTGTTCATTTTAGGTTTATATAATTAAAGTTTTTTTATTTCAGTTTCAAAACAACCAACTGCAGGCTCCTCTGACGCAGCCTAGTATCCAGCAGTCTATGGGGAAACATCATGCTCGTATTAGTCGTGAGTATCCATCTTATTTTATATAAATAGTTACATTTTCTCATTATACACTATTGGCTAGATATTTACTGATTTGACTGCGTTTGACGTAATAATTACTAAAAGGTACCTTCTATATTTTTACAGTTGTTCCTACGGCGAACGGCAACTACAAAGGTGCTCGTATAGTAAAGCGCAAACGGAAGAGAACAGTCTTCAGAACAGACCAAGTAGAAGCTATGGAAGAAGTTTTCGCAAAGAAACCTTACGTCACAAAGGAAGACCGGAAAGCTCTAGTCGATAGACTGCAAATCAGTGATAAATCTGTCAAAGTTTGGTTCCAAAATCGCCGATTGAAGAATAAGAGGGTTGATGACTTTTCTGATGATGAAAACAGAAGTTCGCCTAATCTTGATCGTCTCGACTACGTGGAATCTAAAATACACGAAAGGACCAATGAGTTTGGCTACGTCACTCTCGACGATAGAATAATGTGTGACCTTGTTAAAGTGATTGATGATTATCTGTATAAACCTAACACGGATATTACGACGAAAGATATTGAAATTAAAGAAACTCAAGTGAAAATGGAAATCGTACATGTACCTGAGTATGAACCTATATCTCCAGCCAGCACAACAGATAACTCGAATGAAGAAAGTTCTTGGGAATGTCATTCACCGGACGGAACTGAATATTTACAAAGATTGATGGATATTGAAACAATAATATCAAACTAAGAAACTTGATATTGAAAGCAAGTATCGTTACTATTATATTGTTCACCAAAAATATTATTAACGTTTAGTTAATTCCTAAAATGTATTTCTTTGTTGAATTAGTAATTTTATTTGATATTAGATTTTTTAGTATAAAAAGATTATATAATTTAATTATAGATAAATAAAACTATATCAGTTAGGTATTTGTGATTTGAATTGTATCTATATCATAATAATAAAAAGTATTACCAATGGCAAAATTATATTTAGATCAGTTTTAGATGTATGAATTACATAGTAATATTAGTAATTATGACTTGATATTTATTAAAAAAAATTTTTTCTTTACGCAATAATGTTGTATTATTTTTTTATTTCACTAGTTATGAATCTAATAAGTTCTTATAATTCTAAGAGGCAAAAAAAAGTTGGTAGTAACTCTGCCTTCTGTGCTTTAGGTTGTGGATTCGATTCCCACCCAGTATAAACATTTGCGTGATGACCATAGATGTTTGTTTTTACTGGGTGTTATAATGTATTTGAGAATTCATTAAAGTAACAGAAAAGTATATCGTATTATATTCGTTAGCAAGTTCCGATAGCGCAAGCTTTGCTTAGCTATAAAAGGGGTAAACACAAAATGTCCAACAATATTTATTTAAATTAAATGCTTATTGGTTAATTGAGATCAATTTACTTCAAGCAACATCGATTGAAGATCCATCAATCGCATTGC
Source organism: Hydriomena furcata (assembly GCA_912999785.1). NCBI lineage: Eukaryota > Metazoa > Arthropoda > Insecta > Lepidoptera > Geometridae > Hydriomena > Hydriomena furcata. Next base: position 4,631,989 of record OU538831.1, on the reverse strand, counting down.
ACTAGTCTAACCGTCACTTTTATCTATTATCAATTGCAATTGATCGTCTCGAGGGCATTAAAGCAACGCATTTCGAGTTATTCAATTTCAGTTCCAAATAAAATAAGGTAGTTTGAAAAATCATCCGTCATCTTATTACTCGTTGCAAGCGAACCGACCGTTGAGTGAAATTTATACAAGTTAAATATTTTGTTGTGTGTTGTGCTAGAAGATTGATAAAAATGTTGCAAACTTTGCTGGTATCGGGTATAACTCCTCTCCAAGACAAAAACGAAGTAAGTTATGTATCATACAAATCCCTAACTTACTTACCTACTTATGTAACTTTGGTAATTCCTATACAAGTAAAATTTAAGGTTGTTTTGTGTGCTTGAGAGATTTGCCTACAACTTTTACAGATTTAAATAAAGTCACACACTAACAACGGCTATATATTAGCATAATGTTCCAGGGCATGTCGATTACAGTTGAATATCAATTCCAAGTTTCTTACAAAACAAAACGGTACCCGTGACAGCGTGATTGAACCGCAAAATTCTTAAACGATTACTCTTTGTAATTAATAATATTATTATTTCTATTTACAGATAAGTCATTGGGAAAATCGTCCTTTCTCCGGTATTTGGGCGGAGAATAATAGAAAGACAGGTCAGTTAATTCAAATCTTCTACTAAAATTGAAACAACCAACAACAATTAAAAAATAAAATGTCGCCCGACATATCCCGTGACATCGTCCGACACGTAGAATTCGTGTCGGGCAACTGTCGAGGAACACATAGATAGCGTTTGTGCCGTGAGCCATAGATATCTTCTACGATGTCGGGCAAAATCCCGCGCGACAATGTCGCGGAAAAAATATTTCATCGTAATTCATTTGGTCGCGATTCAAAAAAAAATCCTCACAAACTTTCATTATAGTATTAATAGAATATATAATATAGTTTATGAGGATAGCTCACAAACTTTCGGAAAAAGATGTCAAAATCTATTATCTACTAGCTGACCCGTGCCCGCTTCGCTGGGCGACAGACATTTCTAAATGTGATTATTTTGAATAGGTATGGCTATGGTATGGCTTAAATTTAAGATAGGTATCCGCTGATATACTCAAGTGGTCCCGCTGCCGGCCCCGTGAGTATAGTAATTGGTAGCCACGATTTTAGTATCCAGCAACTTTTATATCAGTACTTATGACTTACCCATTAAGGAGTAAACCCGCTGCAGAGCATGCACAAATATAAATAATGTTTGCGCCTATTATTATATAGGTAGGTTAGTAGTAGTTAGGTAGGTACACATGTGCTGCTATCTGTTGAGTTTTTTATGAATTAATGTATAATTCGTAATTATTTTTTAGGGTTCCGTACCCAAAGGGTAAAAACAGGACCCTATTACTAAGACTTCGCTGTCCGTCTGTCCGTCTGTCTGTCACAGAGCTGTATCTCATGAACTGTGATAGCTAGACAGCTGAAATATTCATAAATGATGTATTTCTGTTACCGCTATAACAACAAATACTAAAAACAGAATAAAATAAATATTTAAGTGGGGCTCCCATACAACAAACGTGTTTTTTGCCGTTTTTTATAGATAATGGTACGGAACCCTTCGTGCGCGAGTCCGACTCGCACTTGGCCGGTTTTATTTTATTCCTTTTCTTTCGATTGTCGACAGCATGTGGACCAACTTTGCCTAAAGCATTATATTAATATCTCTTATAGATTACCCAAACCCAGACCGCTATAGTTCCACATCTGGTATTCCGATCTTCCAAAATTATAGTCTATAAGTTGCCTAGGACTAATAGCTATATAACAAAAAAAGTTTCATCAAAATCCGTTCAGTAGTTTTTGCGTGAAAGCCTGACAACAGACAGACAGACAGACAGACAAAAATTTCAAAATGTTTTTTTTTTGCTTGTGTTACTTGTATGAAGACCCCTAGGAGTATTTTTTTTCGTTTTTATTCAATGTACAGAATTGAACTCTTCAACAGCTTTATTATATGTATAGATAAAGCAATGCTTTATTTCAGATATAACAAGAAACAGAACAATAAAGAAGAAAAACAAACGGGTGCGTACAGCTTTCACCACCGACCAACTACGAGCTTTGGAGAGAAACTATCTTCTAAAAAAGTATATCAACTCTGAAAACCGTCGAGAACTTTCAAAGGAGTTAAACATAGGTGAGAAATGCATTAAAATATGGTTCCAGAACAGAAGGATGAAGGAGAAAAGGGAATCTTCTGAATCCAGTGATTCATCAAGTGAAACATTCAGCCAAGAAGCTAACTCACCCTCGCTCGTACAGCCAAAATCTGAAACGCAATATAATCAACAAGATAAAGATAACCAATATAAATTACCGTACCAAGAACCTTGCTACAATTATCAATCACCTGCTTTTCAAACTTACAACGTGGATAAGGCACAGGATCAGGTGTATCAACTACCTAATAACATGTTCTCAACAAACAATGCTTATGGCAATGGTTGGAGTTTCTGTAACGAATCTAACCTTTACCCCACGCCGTATCCCAGTGGTGAATCAGATGTCAATAACACCTATGGATACCAGAACCAACATTTATATAGAAATGAAATGTCTGACTGGTACACGCACAACATGGATTCATACAATTTCTATCAATAATGATGCGAGAACAAAATTAAATTATATAAGAAAAAATAATATATATAGTTAAATAATTTTAATTAAGCACATATATTAATATAATGTATGGTCAATAGGGTGATGAATGATGTATGTATGAATGTGTATGAGTGAACTGTTGTGTTCGGCTTTTTTTTACATCATTCTCAATAATCTTGCAAATTAGATGTAACTAGATTTATTTATTAGATATGTTATTAATGTTAATGTATTACAGTATATTAGAGGTTAATTAATTTATTGTAATTATTTTATAAAGAGATTTAAAAAATATATAGCTATGAGTATTTTATCTGTTATCTGGTTCTGGCTATCTGGTTATAAGAATACCAGTATTGTTGTTAACTAAACTAATTTTCTATATCTGTCTACTTGATATCTATCCTTTGTTTTCTCAAAATAATAACTTGTTTCTATTATTTTATTGTTTTCACATGCTTTTAAATAAAACAAAATAAATTGTTACCTATAGTAAATGTTTATTAGTTAATATTTATTCATTTAATATTTATAGTCAGTAAGAGTTTGTCATATATTTTTATAAATAAAGGTTACCCCAAATATGAAACAAACTTTATTTTCATTCACATTTTTAGCTTTTCTGGAACTTAGGGTAACTTTGAAATGGTGCCGGTGCCGTGATCACATACTGAGCATACGGATTGATTGGATTTGGTGGGATTGTCATAGGTTGAGTGTTTCCATGGCAGTGACAGCCGCAGTTGTTCTTCTGGTCTTGCCCAAAGCTTTGTTGATTGGTCGGAACACTAATTCCTGGTGCAACGAAAGGCATAATGTTTACTGGCTTCCAAATAACACCTCCAGAGGACATGTAGGGATGAGCATACATTGTAGACATCACAGGGAAATATGTAGATTCATTTACTTGCTTTGGAGGCCTTGAAGGTATCTGTGGTGCTGTTGCCTTTTTTGATGCCAAGTCGCCGAGAGAAGTTTTCAGTTTTGTGGCAATCGAGGGAGGCACTTTCAACTTTCTCATGACTTTTGGTTTATGACTCAGGTTGGTTGAATTGTTAATTTCTTTTTCGGATCTCTTCGCCCTATCACTTAAAGTTGAACTTTCAGCAGATTTTTTGTGAATAGGTGGATTTATGTTCTTGAATTGCTTCCTTGATGTATTACCTCTTTGCGTCGAACCTACATTTAGAAACGGTGCCTGATGCTTGATATTTTTTAGGTCTTGATTATCCTTGCGAGATTTGATGTTGTTCATCGATAAATTCTGTGGTTCTTGCTGAGTTTCAACATTTTCTCGAATTCTTTTGTGAAAACTATAGGTGTTTGTCATGTTGAATATAGGGCTTGTATCGACCGGCTTCATTACAATCGGTAATGGGTGTGAAAGCGGCTTATTAACTGATGGTAATGTACATGAATTATTTAGTCGATTTATACCGGATTCTTCTACTTTATTAGTCGTTACATAATCGAATTCTATATTTATAGTCTCTTTCTTTTCTTTCATTCGACGATTTTGAAACCAAATTTTGACAGCCCTTTCTTGCATGTTCAAGGAAGTTGCGATTTCTTTCCGATGTTCGCTGCTGATATATGGGAACTTTTTAAATTGTAGCTCCAGAAACTTAATTTGTTCTGTTGAGAACGCACTTCTAAACCTCTTTGGTTTCCTTATTGGCCTAATTGTGATCTGCATACAACTGGGCTCCATCTGTAAAATAAAAAGGTTAGATTATAATTTGCGTTCTTCGTTTTGTTCTACTGTACAAGTATGTTACAGCACTATAGTGAATCAATATCACTATCTAAAGAAATAAGTTATTGTTTTTTGTATTTTTTTTACCATTTGGGGTAAAAGACGGACAAGTAGACGAACATGCTGCTATGCCTATAAATAACTATTTGATAGGTTGTCAAGAACCTCGTTTGGGTCCGCTGGTTCGAAGCATCCAATTGAATAAATGCATTATTCATACCTACACTACATACAGGACATGCTACCTTGATAGCAATAGGTAGAAAAATAACATAACATAGATTATTTAGGACTTTATAAGTACTAACACATCAACGCCTACTAAATCCATCGCATTATTTTATCATTAGGACATACCTAATACAATAAATGGTTGCGTGTGGTGATAGGTATTTATCACATACCCATTGTACTAGTATTTATTGATATGGTAAATTAATTACTCACAATATTATTGAGGGTTCCGTTCTCCAGCCTGTCGTCTACTTTTAGGTAACTGTTAATTTTCTGTTCACTCAAGAATACTTCAACATTCATTAACACGCACCTTGACCGTGATCCCTTCAATAATAACTGACCTATTTGAACTATACTGTCTCATATATAGCAAAGAACATTATTTAATTACAATATTACCAAATCGTACACAATTAACTAATCGTTGACTGGCTATGTCAATTACAGAGTCATTATGATCTAGTACCTATTTATAATGGGTTTGATAGCGACCGTCAATTTTTTTATCAGTTTATTTGGGGTACTTTCGTTATTATATAGCTCCATATTCGACGCAAAAGAACGCAACTGGAATCGACACAAGATGTCAGCTTGCAAGTCATGCGACAGCAGTATGCGTTCACCATAAGATTATTATTGCACTTTATGCATTATTTTATTCTCAATAGCCCTCAACAACGATTGCATAGTATAAAGTAGCCTAGATACAAAGAACCAATTATTAACTGTCACCCACGACGTTGTTCGACTATATTTTTTCTCATGATAAACATATTTCTTTGTTATATTTCATCAAGTCAGTCCAGCCGTTTAATTTTGATAACGTAGTAAACAGATATAGACAGTGTGACTTTAGAATTTATAATATTAGTAGATATAATATTTATAGTTACGGATGGAAAATACTTAGGAAATGCAAACGACGTAAGCACCTAGAATTAGCAAAAGGTTTCTGACATGCTAATTCGTTCTCAGGTTAGCCTCTTAATCATAATGTAGGTACTACTAAGACTACTAAGTAGATATGTACGAGTAGTTTAGATTATTTGATTACCTATTAGAAGGTATGAAAGAAGATAAATAATGAGCTGCCGGTATAAAGTGATTCCTGTGACGAAATGAGTTAAACAAGCAAATACAAACAACTTGTATAACTCATAAACATAGCGAGCACTTCGAAGATTAGATTGATTTGGATGTCTATAAATAAATATAATTAAATATTGGTGGACATTTCACTCATCGCCATCATCTAGCCCCTAACTAAGCAAAGCTTGTCCTATGAGAACATGATAACTATAATAATACTTATATACTATTTTTTAGTCGTAGTTTTAGTTGTAAATACAGTCATACTTATTATACATAATTAACACTCAGACACAGTACAAACATCTATGTTCATCACACAAATGTTTATCCTGGGTGGGAATTGAACCCGCAACCTACAGCTCAGAAGGCAGAGCTACTACCGTACTTTGAAATTACCTACTACAGGTGTGAGCCTATTTTATTTTTTAGTTTAAAGTAGGTAAGTTTATTCCATAAATGATTCTTATAATAAAATTGAATAGTTATCTAAATGCTACAAAACGAGTAGTTTTCGAGTAGATCGTGATCTTTTTTTAGATATACTTATCTATTAAATCGTAATATACAATTTTTGGTAATTTTCATTAACATTTAAAAATGATTTCTTGTTCAAGTAAAAGGGTTCTTGCTTGAAAATTTAAATTAAGGCATTATAAAATATTTTTTGTAATTTATTTTTATTGTTCTTATATCTAATCACACAATTTATTTACAAAGTCATAATTATTTTCCAAATTTTCTATATTAGTACTAGTTGCAGTTTCTACTGATATTCCTCTTCAGCTTGAATACTCCTAATCCATGATAAATCCCAATTTCTCTCACTCATATCGCCCTGGTTGTTTGAACTGTCTGATTGCGCCGTTGAGTCTGGAGACAACTTTTGAACCTCATTGCAGTAAGGAGACGAGTACTGTTGGACTTGCAGTTCAACATGCTGGTATTGACTTTCCGGTGCGAAGGGCGGGTAGCTGACAGGAGAAACGACCTGAGGAGCCAGCATCGATGTAGACGACACAGGGTATTGCTCAATGAATGCCCCCTGGCGGTGAAACACTTCATTCGATTGGAACTCCTGTGTGACCATCGGAACGCCAAGCTCTGGAGACTCTGTCGAATTCACTTCATCCACTTCCTCAAGGCTCTCTGCTCTGTCCTTTTTCTCCTTCATCCGACGGTTTTGGAACCAGATTTTGATCGTCCTCTCGTTCAGTCGTAGTGTATCAGCCAGTTCTATTCTTCGGGTGCGGTCAAGGTACTTCGTCTTGGCGTATTCCTGTTCGAGATGCATCATCTGTTGGCTTGTGAAGGCTGTTCTAATGCGCTTCTGTTTCCTCACTCCGTTGGTTTTATTCTTCCAGTTTGTTGGCTGGACCAACCTTCCGATTGGTTGATTGGCCCAAGTGTTGAGCATGGGCACATTGGCTGGTCTAGGTACCATGACTGGGATGTTTGGCATGTTTTGTGGAATGTGGACAGTGGTGTAGCCATTGGGTACACCGGGAACGTTTCTTTGGTACGGCATGCTGATGTAGTGTTGAACGTTGTAGCCGATTGCAGGATTGACAGCGTTAAAGTCATGGGAGACGTATTCCGAGTTGACGTAGTTGTTTTCAGGTTTCATAGGCTGAGTTTGGGATACGTTCCATTCTGTACCCTGTTAAAAAAACATATACTGTAAGAACTTAAATCATTGCATACAAAAATTTTAAACAATTTTAGAGTTTTTCAGCTCTTTTAGGTTTCAGGAAGAATGTTTATAAATACCATTTCATTTTGAACAACTTGTTCTTGGCTCCACTGATCACTCGTACTGGAACAACTAAAAACCTCTGGAGGTGACTGACTTGACGTTGACTCAGGCATCTTCGAAATTTTTAAATTCTGTTGCGCCTCTTCGTTATTAAATAAAATGGGAATACTGTAGTAGTAACGTTCACTACGAAAGCTCAATTACTTATGATCTTTCCAAAATACTTCCCGATTTTATATGGTGTCCTGTTTTATGTGTCATACTTAGGTGATTAGCGAATCGGACCTCCTGCGATAAGGTGATTAGGGTACTGTTTTTGGTGTTATATTCATGGCAAATTATCAATTTTTATCGAATTTTATTTTCAAAGCATTCAAAGATATCTGCATCAAATGATATACCTACGTCTAGTAAAGAAATAGTATCTCCGAAACGTGTTTGATTCCTGAAAATCATTAATAACATAGAACTTATATATTACTAGCCGACCCGTGACAGACGATGTTCTGTCAAATTTCAATAATTGAATAGAAAAGACTGAATGTTTTTAGTCAGTGATGTCAGATCTGTTGCTTTTCAGCGAAATCTACACAGAAATCATCCCTTTTGCGTTTTTTATCGCTTTTGGGATATTTTTCATATTTTAAAATAGTCTAATATTCGAGCATTATATCTACATCTACAGCCAATTTCAACTCAATCCGTTTTGTCGTTTAAGCCTGATTGAGAAACAAACATACATACAAACTCACAAACTTTCGCATTTATAATATTATTAGGATTAGGATATGCTAGGTACCTTTTGTTATAAAATTTAGTAAATAAGGTAGGTAAGTACTACCCCCATGTCCAAAATATATAAATGTATATTTTTTTGAAAAACATTGTGAAAAACTAAATCTAAAAAGTATCATAGTACTCAACATAAAATCCTAAGCTCCAACTATAATTCATTTCTTAAAAGGCACTCTACAGCTAATATAGAACTAAATTATTAATTATACTGCACATAACTTTATACTAAACATAATCACTAACATAATTTAATGATTAATTACATAAACGTAACAAGTTTAACCTAATAGACTAGCTGACTGACTATCAATCAAAATTGCATTAAGTTTTCGTTTGTATTAGCTCCTAGACATGTCATTTGAATTCAGAAAACTATGATTGTATCTACGAGTTCATACTTCTGATTTTAACGAAATCTCTCCAAAAAGTTTTTATAATCTCAACCTTCTTGATCTTCTTGATACCTACCTACTCGTAATTTGACATACTCAATATTTTTAACGGATAAAAAACATTACAACAGTAAACTAGCTAGATAGGAGTACTTATAAGATTGATTTTCCATAAAAACCTAGAACGAGAAGATGCAGCATCGAATATAATTTAATCCTAAATAAGCAGCGCCATCTAGGATCGAACATCGTGACTACGAAGAAAATCTCAGCGGGTTCTGTGGCCTTCCAAACGCAACGATTTACGGGGAAATAACATAACGTAGCAAACTTGTAGTAGGTAAGTAATTAGTTGTTTTCAATGGTAGTAGCTATACAACAAAATATTACTAACTTTATAATATCTTGGTTAATATTTTATAACAAGCTCGCATTTTAATATCACAATGTGATGTATGCAAGAGAACCTTCATAAGCTTTAAGGCTGTGTTGTTTACGTGACAACTTGAGCAGGAATACATAGATGGCAGTGCATACGTCCACGGTGTTACGTATCAAGATATAAATATTATACATTGATTTAGGGTTAAAGAATTCAATAAAGTAGAAATTAATTTTCAAATAAGCTAAGTATTGTACTTAACTTATTTTTTTGTGTGGATGTTATGGTACTATGATACGAGTTAGAACCTACCTACACATAGATTCTGATGGGTTGCTGACGATTCGGACACAATAAATTCGGACACTGTGTCCGAATTGACACTTTTTAAATACCCACGATACAGGTAATTCCAGTGTGGGGTCGACTGTAGTGTACTCGTATCTATATAACTGAATGGGTTTAATTATGTTATGTATTTTTGGGGTTCCGTACCCAAAGCGTAAAAACGGTACCCTATTACTAAGACTTCGCTGTCCGTTTGTCCGTCTGTCCGTCTGTCTGTCACAGGGCTGTATCTCATGAACCGTGATAGCTAGACAGTTGAAAATTTCACAGATTATGTATTTCTGTTGTCGCTTTAACAACAAATACTAAAAGCAAAATAAAATAATTATTTAAGTGAGCTTCCATACTACAAACGTGTTTTTTTTTTGCCGTTTTTTATATAGGAACCCTTCGTGCGCGAGTCCAATACGCACTTGGCAAGTTTTTTGTTTCATAAAGTTTATGATCTTCTGACCTCTGACTCCCGAAATTCCCTTTATACATTTCTGAGAATTCCTTTTGAAAAGTAAGTATTCAAAAGTAATTATTATTAGTAAGTAATTATTCGCTTATTCCGATTTTTTTAGATATTGGTCCAACGCGTCCACGCAGCGAATTAACTTCAAATATCAAACATACTTTCAATTTTTTTTACGAAGGTAGATATTAGATAAAATAAATTACAAATTAAAAGTAAGACCAAATTAGCTTAATATTGCGTGTCGTTAGATACCTGTCATTTGTCAAAGAAATAATGCTTTGGCTTGCTTAAATTAGCTATGATGATTCAATTGCTCATTTTAATTATGTTAATTACATAATGTGCCTTTTACTTAATTATAATTGCGATACTTCGATATGCAAGTGTAGTACAGTACACAACTAGCAAGTAGTTCATTTAATTAAGTAAGTACTATGATTCAACATTATTCTTGATTTTGTAATAGATGACTAACTTATTGCATATCTGTATAATATATTTCTAGGTAGGTAGAAAGCTTACTTTGCTTTTATTTGTCGCACGGATTTTTTTTTTTGTTTTTTTTAAGGTTTTAATTATTGGTTGAAGAGATGGTCTTTATCATGTTGTATTAGAGGTCAAGGAGGTTGCTCTAGAGAGAAATTAAACGTAGAACAATGAATCAAATATATAATTCACTATACATATAACTAAGTATATTTTTTTTAACCTGTTTACTTTTAATAACTTCAGGATATTTATATGCGCAATAACTGAAAATCGGTTAGCCGGTATTATTATGCGGCGACGGGCTTGCAGGTTGCACAGGTTGCGCTGTTTAATGGAGGTAACCAGATGCACGTCCAAACATTACATTTAGCATAAGCCCACATTTTGCAGTAGTTATGAACTAACGAACGATTTCAAGCATATTATGCCCAAAATAGTTTGCCGTAACTTTCTTTAAACGGTTGGTAATTTAATGTGCTGGTACGAGCCTAAGTAGGTACAGAGCTATGCAAAAGTGTCTCTTGACGAATGTAGAATATTTGGGAGAAATATTCCCTGTGGCCTACGTCTGAGTTTACTTATATTGAATAAACGTGAGTTGAATAGAACTGTAGGGCTGTCACCAGCTTTTGAGACTCATACTATACAATTTTATATGAACTTGTTTATGACCTGGGTTATTATATCATGATACTTTTTATAAAAAAAAACCGTAAGGGGCTTAGTTTATATGTCACGCGAATAATGCCGCGGAGGTCTACCTAATTGTAATAGGATGCTTAGATTTTATTTTATTTTTTTTAATAAAAGGAAAATACCTACTTCAAAATTATAGTTACAAGTACGTTTTCGAAGGCGGAGTCTAAAAATCAATGAGAGAAAGAGACGGGGATAAGATCTGTCAATCAAACGAATTGAAAGGGGGATTATCCTGCATTGTTAAGGGTAAGTCTTGTTGTCGTACTTTTACATTATTTAAGTTCTTCCCTTATTATTGACAATTATTTACTCGTTTTTGCTATTCACAAAGGGCATAATTATCTAATGACGTTGTTTACCGATTTGAAGAGTGTTTTTCTTATCTATTGTTGATGATACATAGTGAATTAAACAAAACAATCTATGGGAATTTATGTTCAGAATAAATATTTTTAAATACTTATATAGTATCTATTCAATATTTAGTTGTTACTGTTCGGTATAAACAAAATCTTAAAATCATGTAGTTTTATGGCTCAAAATAGGTAGGTAAATTGTGAGTTATTTTACTTAATAAGACTCTCTGATATGATATATTTATACTTAGTCAAATAAAAATACGTTTTTTTTAGACTGTTCTTGTATAATTAGTAATATTACGAAGTCGAACTGGTTAAGCACAATGTTAAGGTCAATCTCAAGGATGATGTAGGTAATAGTCTAATTAAGTAGTCTTGTAAACGAGTAGGTACCAGTTTTAGTATTACCTATACTACTTGGTAGGTATCTATAGGCGGGATCACGAAGTCATAGTATGCATTTTACACGTAAACGAAGTAAAAATATTAATAAACAAACAATACATCGGCAACCATAACTGTCAATAAATATCAAGTTTTTTTATAAACAATTTTATTTCCTGCTAAGTAATTTGTAGCAAGAATTTTTCGAATAAAGTAACCGGACATAGGTGAAGTTACTATAAAATACTACCCACAATGTAATTTAAGAGCGTGGCAGCCCTACGGGCCAGCTGCCGCGGAAGATCATCAATCATCGCGGCAAGACAATCACAACCGGCGGCACATCTGCCGAGCGCCTACCATTCGCACCGCGCCGCTATCACAGATCTGTATAGGAGCTTTAGTTTTAAATGTATATTTACGAGAACGTTGTGCATACGTAAAGATGGGAACTCCGCTTTAATAGTAGGCAGTTTAGGTTAAAGTTTTAGGTAATCTAGCTAGACCAAAAAGCCATTCGCACCGCGCCGCTATCACAGATTTGTATAGGAGCTTTTTAAATGTATATATACGGAACGTGCATACGTAAAGATGGGAACTCGGCTTTAATAGTAAGCAGTTTTGTAAAAGAGTCATAGGATTTTTAAACCATAAAAGCTAAGAAACTAATTTACTCAAAGCTTTTCTTCAAATTCTAGACGAATAAAATGTTAAATTTATTAATATCAAAACAATATAAACCTATGTAACATGGCATAACAATGTTTTTGACATGGTTGCGAGTAACAGGTTAAAACTTACTAAATACTATCAAAAATCGAAATATGCACAAAGTCATAATAGCAATCTGCAACGCCTTAAAAAAGCTCTAAAAGTTATTTCTACAATTTATCATACGAATGAAACATCAGAAAGGCTATTAGACGAATAGGTATTAATAAGACCAACCCTCTCCGGATTTTAATCTTATACGCACCTTGTTATTTCCTCGTAAAAAATAGCTTTCCATATTTCACTAGTGGAAATATTGTAATATCGCGGCGCTCCGGCGTCGTCTTAATAAACATTTTTTTTCGTCATATGAAAATGACATTGAGGCGTCACATGTGACATTGATGAAAAAATATAAAAGACGGGATCGAAACTGCGAGGCCTGCGCGCAATCCACTGTTTATTCCGGGTTCTTTATTCAGGGATCTGTGCGAAGAGACATGGACAAGTCTGCTGGCTTATTCCGTAATAATCTATGATTATCATGTACCTATTTATTTAGGTATCTGTGTGAATCAAATAAATGATTGACGATCGGGTATGTTCGGGAAGACTCGGTGTCGCGACTGCACTGGCAGCGGAAGACTGGAAATCTGTTGTTGTTATTGATCAAGGATCTCACCACGCTTACCCTTTGTAGGACACACAAGTGTGAATGCTACAATCATATATTGGCTTTCAATGCAGTTTAGGTACCTATACCTACATAGATTCTATAATAGTTACTATGAAATAGATATACATCGATTAGAAATTTAAAAATTGAGTAGAAATTGGTACCTATATTGGGAATACCTAATTCATAGCAACTATTATAGAATCTATAGGTATGTAGATATAAAGGTATCTAACCTGCATTGAAAGCCATAATATCATATTCATAGATTTTACAAAATAAGCCAGCTGTACTGTACTTTTTGTCGTATTTTATTTTGTATTACACATACAAGCTTATGTATTTTTTTGGTAGCACGATTTAGCAAAATTGCCATAATCTCCAATGAGGTGAGGAAACCAGTTAGTATTCTTATTAGCAACGGCAGACATGCAACCTGTCACGTATGAAATGCTAACTACTGCAAAATGAAGGTGTGTGCCGAATATAACTAATTTAGACGTATCTCTGACCCTTCAGTCATCTTCAAGATCCTCAGCGCCTGGACATCTGAGTAAATGTCTACCGTAGTTGGGGATTACAGTCGCGATTCTATTTAATTTCATTGCATTTTTTTCGAATTACTTTTTGCTTTTATCTTTCTGCCTTTATCTTACATTATGTGTTCGCTATTCATTCCCTCCTTTGACTTTCTTGATAAACTAGTGATGATAATAAATTAGTTTTTTATTTCAAAGTTTTCCTCCGATCGTAATTTGATATAGAACAAAACAAGATATCATATCTTTTCAATTACGAGTAACTTACCATTTTGCATATTAAAATACCTACCCATATTTTTTATAGCACACCATTTCGCAACAGTATGACAGTCTGTACCGTACGCTTCCTTCCTTCCCAGTCCCGATTTCGTTTGACAAATGAGCATCATTATTTGACAGACGCGATCGAGCGACGGTGTGTCGACATGTTGTTGTCTTTTGTTTTATTAAAGCCACCCTAAGACGGTATTATGAGGGATGATCGCTTAACATAATGTGGCCAATGTCGGTTATGAGCTGAGGTTTACATTGTCTTTGAGGTCGCTCTTTGGGCTTTTTATGTAGCTTCTTAGGATTTTTACCCATAGCGGGTACAAAAATGTAAGACGTTGTTTTGTGTAATTAACAGTTAAGCTTATGCTTATAGAAATTAATGTTTTGTTCAGAGACTCCTCAATGGTAAGCTCAACTTATTAATGACAGACGGACATGGCAAAACTATGTATAAGGGTTTCTTGTCTTGTAGACTACGAAACCCTAAAAAGTTTCTAAGTGTTTTGATATCTATAAGATTACCTACCTAAATAGCTAAACCACAGAAAAACTTTGTTCGGGTCACAGAAAACCTATAGGTTCGGGTTATTCAAAAGTCAGATATAGCTTCTATCTAGTTTCTGTTTTTTTTATTGGTCTAAGGCAATACCAAAGCTATAAGAACTTTTTAAATAGTAGATTGAAAGCAAACACAATTCAAGCCAATCTGCATTTCAACCAAATCACGCTCTTAAATTCAGTCACGTGACTTTCGAATCATCGCTTGTCTATTACCGATCGAGGGTTGCCACTGCCGGATCCGGCGACAAAGGAAACGCGAGCCGTGAGCGAAATCTCGCCCGCAATAAATCATAGCGCGGAACAGCCCTGGCACGGTTTCTATACAAGGGGTTCGTTTTAATGTTTATCTGGAAATAAGTGTGACCTATTCTTGAATTGGAGCTATACCATAAGCTCTTTAAGTAATATTAAAATACTACTCATGGTACGATAGGGACGCTGTACGAGTTCGTATTGCGTTGTCACTTTCGCACCGCGAATAGTTTGGTTTTAATATAACTTTTAAGAGCTTATGGTAATGCTTATGGTCTCTGTACATTCGCGATAAAGCGTCTGCGATGCGAATACTGTCAAAAGTTGACAGCGGTCTGTTAAAATTTGGTCTAGAGTAAAATCTAAGTAAAATCTCGGTCGCATTAAATCATCAGACATAACCCTGGCACTGTTTTTTTGCAAGGGGTTAATTTTTTAATGTTTATCTTGAAAAAGTGTGATTTACTTACTTGGCAAAAGAGGAGGTGGCAAAACAAGTGCTATGTTTGGTTTGTTTTTCATCTATAAACACCAGATACAGCTGGTCCGATGTCAATGGTTCTTTGATATTTTGTTGAGGATGACTTTTAGATGGTCCCATACAAATTTAATCGACATCAGATTCGTTTTTTCATAAACATCTGATAACCAAATCAAACGTCGATAATTGTATGTATTAGAACTTTATTTTATGATTTAATACCTATACCTACATTATTGTTTGATTGTATGGTGGGATTTATCATTCTTTATTGAATGATAGAATGAAAATGAATTAGTGAATGAACAAAATGCTTTATCATACACTAAACCAATAATTAACAGAAACATACAAATAATAATAAATAGGATCACGACTGTAATCCCCAAGTACGGTAGACATTCTCTTAGATCGCCAGACGCTTCCTTTGAAGATAACTAAAGGGGGTAGTCAGAGGCACGTCCAAACATTATATTTGCCACATGCCTACATTTTGCAATAGTTAGCATTCCATACGTGATAGGTTGCAAGCCCATTGCCGCTTATAAACTAGAATAAAAATGTACAATTTGCAGTCTTATCGGTAAAAAGCTCATTATGCCTAGTATTTAATTTCCCTTCATGTCTAATAAGTAATTCATTACCTAATTAACATTTAGCTAGATTATTATATACTAGCGACCCGCCCCGGCTTCGCACGGGTAGCATGTTATTATACTTATAAACCTTCCTCCTAAATCACTCTATCTATTAAAAAAAACCGCATCAGAATCCGTTGTGTAGTTTTAAAGATATAAGCAAACATACATACATACGCGGGAAGCGGAAAGCGACTTTGCTTTATACTATGTAGTGATCATGCAACGATTCAAAACTCTGACAAAATGATTCATAAATGACCGATAATTATGTAAAGACGCATGTTAATTTACCATAATTATGTTCATTACACCTTAGTAATAAAAAGTAATTAATTTAATGTTATCTTATTAAATTACCGGTCTTATAAATTAGCTAAGTGTTTGTACAACGTGATTTTACTTAATGTAAGTACGTAACTATTCTTCCTTTTCGTAATGAAAATATTTTTTTTTGTTATAAAATATTTTTCATTGCCAAGCTTTTGTAAAATAACTTAAACCATCGAGTACCAGCTCGCTATCACCTGTCACATTATATAAAATTGTCATCGGAAATTGACAAAAATGCAAAGTTTTTATTCAATCGAAGTATTTACTAAGAAGTTCCGTTGTGAGTGACTGTTGAACAGCTTCTGAATTCATCATCAGATCAGCTCGCTGTCACCATATGATTGTATTGTCACCAGAAACTAAAGATGTATGCAAAATTTTAGCTCAATCGATTGGGGATAACTACTTCAAAATTGAGTTGCAAGATTCCACCCGAACAAACATAGTTACATACATACATACATTGCAATTTAAATAAAAGCTTAATAACGCAAATGTGATACGTGACATGGACTTTACGTACAAAATAAAAGTTTCAAATGACATAAAATA
Organism: Hydriomena furcata; assembly: GCA_912999785.1. Lineage (NCBI taxonomy): Eukaryota > Metazoa > Arthropoda > Insecta > Lepidoptera > Geometridae > Hydriomena > Hydriomena furcata. The sequence goes on along the minus strand of OU538831.1, from coordinate 4,615,168 downwards.
TGTAGTTCTGTTTGCCGGAACTGAAGGGTTTTAAAATCAATAAAAGTTGTGATTTAGGTACAGGTTTCAGTTATGCCTTTATAACAACTCGATAAAATTTACTGCATCGCGGACACAATATTGAGCGGATAGTACCAAAACATAGAAAAGGTGCTATTTTTTAAAAATACTGAAAAAAATACTTGGCATTTATCATACTTCAGTTTGATAATTTTCATTGACCAACAAAATTTTATTTAGGTAAATAATTTTATCAACGCAATTGTTTAATTATTATGTATCCTTTATTTATCCTTTGCCTGTTTTTCAGCGTGTAAGATTTTGTTACTAATAATTGTATTTTATAGTAAAAAAGAAACAAATTTGTACTGTTAGATAGATATAGATAAGTATTTGTAATATTATATGTAAGACTTTTCCGCTAAATAATCTATTTGTCGCTTTGGGCTGCGCCATAATGTGCCACAATCTCATAAATAAACACTTTTTATATCTTGTTACTTTTTCATTTACATTCCTACCAACTTAATAACTTATTTTAAATTGTATCTTTTGATCAAATTGTTATTTCACTGCCAGACTAACCTTTCAATGAAACATTGATTAATTTTCTAAGGTTAAATCAAGAGCTAATAAATATAGAATCTTTAATATCTAATCTAAACTAAACATTATTAATATAAAATTTACTTTAAATATATGAACTAAGCTTCCTATTCGATTTTGTGATGTTTTATTTTGTTGTCACACCTTTTCCTACAGAACATAACTGTAACAGCTCTAGAAACTTCCTCATGGATGATTAGTAGGTATGCTTGTAAACCGTCGGCGTCGGGCGAAGAGAGCTTTGATAAATAGTCACGTTGGCGATAGGCCAACCTCGCGGAATAATCAAATTTACTACTCTACGGTGGCTTCGGTTCATACAGCTACTGAACGCATTCACGTCGAGAACAGTCTGTCGGTGCCTATCAAATATATGTGCTGCTGGATTCTACTTTTAGGCGAACGCCCGTATTCAGGAACGACACTGTGAGAACACGCACCCACAGTGGACGAAATCTTTTTTCATAAACATCACTTTATGTGTTGAGCGACACTATGGCGCACACTACCGTGGGCCTCTAGAGCTCAACTTTGGCTAGGAAATACGACAATGTGCCTCTAGTCACACTATGCAGTGTCGCACAAAACATAAAGTGATGTTTATGAAAAAAGATTTCTCGTCTACTGTGGGTGCGCGTTCTCACAGTGTCGTTCCTGAATACGAGGGTTAGTATCATCGAGCACCCGTGCAAACGTTTCGTATAGAGAAGATAAGGCAAATAAAATATAGTTTTAAAAAACGAAAAAAACATGCTTTTATTGGTAATCGAACTAAAAAGTAGAAAATATTTTTTGATGACAAAGAGTTTAATATAACTGTAGTAGAAGATGAAGCAATCAATCATAGTGAATCACCTCAAAACAAAATTATAGTAAAATTTAAGTTATTAACACAATAATTTAATTCAGAGTAAAAAGAGTGGGATGCGTGATATTTTTAAATATTACAATCATTTTATTGGCAACTATCTATGAGAGGATAGTTATGAACCGCAGTATAATGCACCCGTTCAATTTTTCATTCAAAATCAAAATCAAAAAAGCGTTATTCATTGAAATCACTAGGATCATTTAGAATGTAATTGGTGGTCTGATATGCGCTTATTTACCTACACCCCGCCGGTATACCAGCTCTAACCGATCACGCGCCGGTAACCGGAATTCTATGTAAATGTACCAGTCGGTATCATACAGTCACTGGCATAGTGACGTCACATTTATGGATTTTATTCCCCTAACAAGATGCTGGGGGGTTACGTTGCGGTCGCTTGAATTAAATCGTTGATAAAGTCTTTACTGCGCTCTCTTGTTTTTTTATTCTCTGGAACCATTTCAAGAACAAGAATTAACTGCGCGGAAAAAACGGTGAAAATCCCTTACAAAATGATATCCTGTTAGAATACGCTTTCTAGAATACTTTCACTTGGCAGTAGAAACAATCGAATTCCAACAGGAACTATACACGTCGATACATCTTATTAGAATTCCTAACTGTTAAAATTATGCCATTTTACTATAGCAGAGTATATGATTTGTAATACGATGATAAAGGATACTTTTACGTTCTTTTCTAATCACTAATTTCTAATTTCTAATAATTAATGGGATTTATTGCTATGAAGTAGACTTGACTCTCCCTCCAGGAAAGACATGGCCATAACCTGTGGAGCTAACTAAGCCAAGGGTTTCCTTACAATGTTCCCCTTCACAGTTTAAAGCGCGCGTTACCAATATGTTCTGTTAATATCAAGAATCGATCAAATCGAAAGAAAGTTTACGGCCGGGGTCGACCAGCGGATCGAAAGGCCGAGCCTACTTCAAGGCCAACGCAGCCTTTAAACTTCGGTAAACATTAAAAGAAATTGCGTGATTAACTAGTGTTTACTTAAAACAACTCACTGAGCTAGACCCGATATTTATAAATAAAGAGCCCATTGCCTATTCATGACCGACAGAATTCGACCCCCCCGTATCAAACAAGCCCCTTCACGTCAAATACTCCGCGCCCCGCGTCTGTCAAACTCTTCGCCAGCGTTTGACAGGGATCCTCCCTCGCGAGGCGGTGAAGTGCCACCTTTCGCCACTTCACGGAAATTTCGACTCTAGCGTGTGAGCGAGTGAGTTGGTTTTCGTGGAGAAGGTGGGATTCCACCCGCACTGTCATGAGTCTAGTTGCAGGCGCCACGTCGAATGATGGATGACGCAGAAGGTCGACAGCATCACGCGTCATTCATGTGTACACAGGCGTAAGGGATACGTTTTTCGTGACGATATAATATCGATGATATGCAGATTCGGTGGATGTCGGTTGAGATAGTTCTGTATCGGGTTTATTAGAGGGTTTTGTACCGGATTTTGTATTTGTACTTTTTATACCGGCTGAACTTACGGTGCTAAATAGATAATTAAATGTATCCTAATAAACTTGGTTTCAGGAAGTTAATTGCCAGGTTGCAGGTATTTAACAATCTTTTTAAAAACATTATCTAGGTACTTTTCAAATCTTAGCACTTAGCACTATATTTTAGTATTCTTGGACTCATTCTTATCATTAGATTTTATAACATTTTAAAATAGAAAGTTGGCTTATTATTTTACGCTGAAGCACAATTATCAAAATATGGAATTTAGAAATGATAATATATCCCTTAAAACTATCAGCACTATTACCTAACTTTTAAATATTTAAAGTTTTTACTGACTTATTTTTTACGCTTTCTTAGATTTTTATATTCATTTCCCATACAGAATGACAAGCTCAAAATTTTCAACTTGAAAATATTGAGCACAAGTACCTATTATTGTTTAATCTGTGGCAGCTATGTCGTTTCAAACCACGCAGACAAGTATGCGAGCGTTCCCCTACTCAAACAACTTGTTCGCCTAATGTATACTTTATGAAAATTAAATATTTCACTCACAGCGACTTTTGCCGAGTTTACGTATAAAGCAGGCTGGCGCAGCGCTTACCGGTAGGGTGCGATCACGTAGTAAGCAGGAACCAGTAAAGATATACTTTTTTATGTAAAAAGTATGATTTAACCCGCCTTATTAGATCATAGAATATTAAGGGTTTTTTTCCCTCTATGGTTCATTTGGGACAGAACTTATTTTTTAAACATAATAGCCCTCGCGTTTGCCAAGTGGCCGGAAAATTATTTCAATGCCCATTCAACTATTAAAATATTATTTAAAAAAAAAATTGATGCTATGGATTTTATTATTGCGATGCTTCAAAAAATGTCTCGCAGTAATGTTTTTATTGAGCAACTCCATTTAAGCTTCCATTATTAGAGCATGGTGAATAAATAAGCGGAAATAAATACTTACATTATTTATCTACCTTCCCTTTTTACTTCACTTTACTTTTTCACTTTTACAATTACTTTGACATTGTACTCGCTGTTGAACCAATACCAAAGCAAAAGTAAAGCTTCCTTATTCTGTCAAATGACAAGCGGTAATAATTAATTAAACACTGTAATTGTCTTTCGCACGAGAACTTGTATAGATAAGTCAGGTCGATACCGATTGCGAGTGTTTGATAAATGCACAAAACTCCGATGCTTACCGGTAAACCGGCGTCTGCCTGTTTTCTATGTAAATAAGTTTAAGATGTTCACGGAGCGCGGATTACAACAAATTTACATTATTTAATGGATACCGCGCGTGAGGATTTATCACGAACTTAAATTTATAACAGAGTCTGCTTTTGATTGATTAGAAGGAGTTTTGATTTCGTATCTAACCCTTGTCTTAAAGAAATATCTCTAGATATTTAGTTATAGACTACGAGTACAACTATTTTAAAAACATTAGTTTCTGTGACTGCAGGGGTTTTCCTATCAGTTCGTAAAACATGTTTGTTTAGTGAGTTCATGCAAAGTTTCCTAGTAGCACGAAGAGCGACAGGTCTTCGCCATTCCGCGTTTTCGCCACTTTTTTCCATGAATAAAACAACAGATCTCTACTTCCGCCGGTAAAGTTTTCCCTCCCACCTTCGATTTATTCGCTGGATAAAGAAAACTTCTTTTAAAAGTGTAGGTAAACTTCCCTTTAATATTTTCCGTCTGTTAGCTACACCGCGGGCGCCTTCAAATTATGTGCATTAACAATTTTTGTTTTTATTTTTACTTTGCCGACTATCGTAAAACCAAGGAAGGGTTATTCTATTGCAAATATATAAAAATATTATTCTTACTCCTCTCGCTTTAGAGAGGTTGTAAAGATGTTTGGCTCCGGCATTTAAAAAAAGTTCGCAAGCCATTATGGACGGCCTACCAACTCTGACACCAGTGTTGGCCATAGCTCATACGAACTAACTCACACTTACAAACATTTTGATAACATCTAATCTACTTTTTTAGGGTTCCGTACCCAAAGGGTAAAAACGGGACCCTATTACTAAGACTTCGCTGTCCGTCTGTCTGTCCGTCTGTCTATCACAGGGCTGTATCTCATAAACCATGATAGCTAGACAGTTGAAATTTTCACAGATTATGTATTTATATTGCTGCTCAAACAACAAATACTAAAAACAGAATAAAATAAATAATTAAGGGGGGCTCCCATACAACAAACGTGATTTTGCATTCCAGCGCCATCTAGTTTCATTTGATGTTACTACGTATTATAGGTATTTAATTATATATATATATATAATTATAGGTATTGCGACCGCTCGGGGTTTGAGAGGTAAGATGAAAGAGGTTTGCAATTCCGCTGGCAGGTGGCGCTATTTTACGACTATCGGTAAAGTAAGTTGGTAAATAGGTGGTACTTCACATGATCGACTAAAAAGTTTGAAATTGAATTATTGAATTCATGTAGTTAGAAATAGGTACCTAGGTAGATATTATTAATTTCAAATTAATTTCGAGTTCGAATCCTGGCCATGCGTTACACATGTTTATATAACGGTGAAGGAAAACATCGTGAGGAAACCCGTTAGTATTCTTGAAAGCGGCGACGGGCTTGCAACCTGTCACGTGTGGAATGCTAACTACGTAGTTAGGTAAATAGGTAAGTTACGAGATATTATGAATTATTTTTTATGTTTTTAGGGTTCCGTACCTAAAGGGTAAAAAACGGGACTACTAAGACACCGCTGTCCGTCTGTCTGTCACCAGGCTGTATCTCGTGAACCGTGATAGCTATACAGTTGAAATTTTCACAGATGATGTATTTCTCTAAAAACAGCATAAAATAAATATTTAAATGGGACTCCCGTACAAGAAACGTGATTTTTTTGCCGTTTTGATAATAGTACGGAACCCTGCGTGCGCGAGTCCGACTCGCACTTGGCCGGTTTTTACTGTATTATACCTAACCTATAGTACCATGTAAAGGTATTCTTACTTAACTTTTTTTTACAAGCTTTTATTTATCTTATCTTTATCTTTTATCATTCGTACCTATATTTGTTTGTTAGTAACTTTCAAAATTTGCAAACCATTTTTCGACCATTTGTTGGTATCCGATTGAGTGCAATGCATACACAGTTAGTTCTGATGACAATACAATAACATGGTGACAGCGAGCTGATCATCAGATCAGCTTCATCAGATGGAGTCAGGAGCTGTTCAGACACTTACAAAGGAACTCCTTAGTAAATCCTTCGATTGAGTATAAACTTTTCATACTTGTCAAGTTCCGATGACAACGTTATATTATGTGACAGGTGATAGCGCGCTGGTGCTTGATGGTATGACCGATTTTATAAAAGCTAAACATAAAAAAAAACCGAAAACTTATTTTATTGTATACTTTTTGTTATAGAGTTTATAGCGAGTTTTATGTGCGAGGTCAGGAACGAAATACAATTGAAGGTTTACGATATTATCCTTGAATTAACTATTCAGTCACGGATGTGCAATGCCGCAGCCGCGATATAGTCAGAGCCCATTACGAATTCCAGTTTGATTGTTTAGTTCGACAAGTTCGACTTATTTGAACGATTACGATTACAACTATCTTACAAGATTATTTCGGTACAATAAGACTAGATCCTCTATAAACAATAATATTTTCTAAAAAGATTTTCGATATAGGGCAGAAACTAAAAGAAAGAAAAAGTTCCAATTGGTTTTGCAAATTCTGATGAAATTATTTATAACTTTATGCACTAACATAAAAAATATATAAACTAGAGATACCTAAGGATAATCTATTTATACTACAGTAAGGTACTTATAAAACTCGTGCACGAAGGGTTCCATACATCTATAAAAAATGGCAAAAAAATCACGTTTGTTGTAAGGGAGCCCGACTTAAATATTTATTTTATTCTGTTTTTAGTATTTTTTGTAATAGCGGTAACTAAAATACATAATCTGTGAAAACTTCAAGTGTCTAGCTATCACGGTTCATGAGATACAGCCTAGTGACAGACAGACAGACGGACAGCGGAGACTTAGTAATAGGGTCCCGTTTTTAGCCTTTGAGCACGGAACCCTAAAAAACAAGCTTTTTATCTTTAATCGTTGCTTCTTTGAACTACGATTACGCTACAAAGATACTCCACAATATCAGTACGATACAATCAGCGATCCATCACAGTCGTGGACACAAGTGACGCTTGTACTGAAGTAACCAATTTAAATTTAAATCCTAGAAAAGCCCGATCTCCCCTTCTCTAAGCTACGCGAGAAACATAATCGTTGAAGGTTTTAGGCTTATATCAACGTACCTACCTTAGGTAGGTACGTTGATATAAGCCTAAAAAAAAATATGGTTAAAAATATGTAGGTAGGCCTACCTACATATTTTTAACCACATTCTAAAAACCTTATCTACTAATCATACTTCTTACAATCTACTACTATTGGTACACTACTCATAATAAAGAAGCGAAAGTTTGTAAAAATACAATTTGTGTTTTAATTCCGTCTGAATGGATTTGGATGAAACTCGAAACAGAACGTAGTTCATGACCTGGAGTAGGACGTTAGTTACTTAAATCAGGGTAAAGTAAGTACTACGTAAGGCAGAAGTTAGTTCAAGGATTATTTTTTATTTACTAACTAAACCAACCAAATATATTGATTAAATAACTAAAAACTTCATTTTCTGAAAGCCAACAAATGAAAAGTTGATTATTATAAAACCATTTTACTCAAACTATTATAAAAATAAAATTTAAATTTGACTATCATCAGAGACGTCAGCAATTCAACGTTTTATCCGTGCTTATTCAATTATTTTCATTTTTTTTACCTTAAACTTTTATCCAATATTATTTTCGTGATATCATAATTGTTTCGTATTTTTGTCCCCGCGGCTCACTTGAATAAATATTCATGTTTTTATTAGCATGCGGGGTGCAGAGCGCGTCGGTACCCGGCGGCGGCGCGCGCCTGTCATTATTTAGCGATTTGGAAGGCAAAAACGGCGCACCTTCGAGTTCTGGCGTATTCGTACAACCATCCAGGCATCCACTGTTTACGGGGTTTTATTGAACAGTGTGTTTCGGAGAAAGATGCTATGTAGTGGTATTACGGATTTGTTCGGGTCTTTCACAGGAGATAGCTGCAGACCTATTGTATTGCATTCCAAAATCTTAAGGCCTTTCACAAACTAAGATAGCAGTCCTATTGCGTCTTCAAAATCTTATTGACTTTGACAGTACAACACATTGGGCATTTCAAAGAGATTGTAATTCCAGAAACTATTTGAAGTTATAAATAAACACTCATATAATTTATAGATAATACATCGTTAACCCGACACTAAAATTACTTGGTATCGGAAACTACGAGTACCGTGGTAAATACTACAACACCTTAACTCGGAACAAATATTTGCAGATCAGGCAAACGTCGTTGAATTAAAAAAATAGAAAGATTTGTTGCTTGGCATGGGTGATAACACATACCTAAGCATAAGCTGGCTATAGGCAAAGCCATCAGTAAAATAGACTTTAATTGCCCACCATAGATGTTATGTTATAACATTTTTGTCAGTTAGAGGTTGCAGTACTTTCGTTTCGATCGTAAGTTGGTTTAATACCGAATGTTTTTCTGTTTAGACACCGTGAGGATATGTGTTCTATAAGCGGATATGAGTTTGCTACCTTTCTGTATATATATATTATATATAAATTACAGAATATATATATTCTGAATACTAAATAGTGTAATATTTGGACGTGCCTATGACTACCCTCAGACGTCTCAAGGATCTGAGCTCCTGGAGATCTTAAAGAACTACAAGCTTCAATCATATCTACATATTAAGCATCAAATTTATAGGAGACTGTTACAGTAAAGAAGTTTAGTTACTTATATAAATAAGAAAAACAAACTACGTTTAAATTCCACGAAATAATTTTAAGAGAATCCGCAACACGCGTAAAATATCCATTCAATGAAACGTAAAAAATCCCAAACAACTAACTGAATTAATAAAAGATCTCCGCCTACCGAGGGTAAAAGAAATTATAATCCTTTCTTTTAAAATGCAATGAGGTGGTTGTTAAAAACGTTTGCGGGGATATTTTTAATGCGGCTCGCTTGGCAATTAGTGATTCGAGTGAAATTAAAACAATGAGAGGGCACGGTGGGAGGCACGCAACTCATTGTGGGGAGGATGAATGGTCCACCTCGGGCACTCGTGCACAATCCAACGATGAAAATACGTACAGATAACTATCTACAATGTTTATTTTTGCATTTTCTATCTTTTACAGTACTACGATTGAAGTTGTGCGCCTCGACAATTTTCGTTTTCTAATTGAAAGCAATGTCCGACCATAGCACCTCGTCAGTTACTAACGAGGTTTGAGAATATTGTAACAGCTTCAGCATTGATAGTGTATAGATATACGACTTAAAACGTAATAGGTAAAGTACCTACCTGTAGATGTTTATTTTTGTATTAAAATACTCTTTGCTAAGAAGTTTTGAGATAATTATTTTTAAAATAATTTATTCTACGAAAAGTGTTAGGAAAGGAGCTCTGCTCTGACAGGTAAAAGACTTTACAGACTCTTAAGAAATAAAACCCCTAAATGATAAAAAAACGCAAATAGGATGATTTTGGTATAGATGGCGTTGGTGTGCAACAAATCTGACATCAGACTAAAAAAAATTAATCGTCAAAGAAACGCAGTTTTGACTAATGAATAATAAGCATTCTGCCAAAATTTGTAATTTTTTTTTATCATTACAAGGTTTGTAGGGAAAAAATTGGAAGTTGCCTGAAATCCTTTTCCTATATGATTATTACATAAAAAAATTGACAGAACAACGTTTGTCACGGGTCGGCTAGTAAATTGATAAAAATATACATACTATGATGAAATATACCTAAGTTAAAAATGCTCCTTGACATTTGTAGGTATTATAAATCTGCTACTAATTATCATTGTACCAAGTTCCACCTGAGTAATCTGAGGGTTTGAGCGTGAGGAGAGGGGTACCCTGACATTTAGTGACGTCATCTTCTCACTGTCATCTCAATTGACATTGTTCTGTATCCTTACTCTCTTAAATAGTAGGGATATTGGATGTTGGTCTTTGAGACAAATTACATGTTGTGATGGTTATGTCCTGGACTGATTTTTTAACTTCTAACCTCTGGATTTTCGACGTCAAGGGTGGTATGCAGGTCTTTCAGGACTGGACAACATAAATCTGAATTTTCGACCATGAAAAATTTCAGTTCTTTCAAATTTATTTTATCCAAATGATTGTAAAATGTGGGCATGTGCCAAATATAACGTTTGGACGTACCTTTCACTACCCCTTTCATTTTCAATAATCTATGAGCCTAAAGATCTGAGAATATGCCTACCGTCCTTGGAAATTACAAAAGTATTTTTTTTTTCCATGTTTCAGGATACCAGGACGTACAGCGTACTTAGGCTACGAGTCAGACAGTAAGTAACGCTTCAGTTTTCGCTTCGTAATACAAGTTCGAGTTTTTTTACTTTCCAGAGTTCCAGGTAACTTAAATTAGTTAGTTTTTCATGAGGTTTGTGTATTTCTCCGATGAAAATAGCATAAACAAGACCAATTCTCACCTCGGTACTATGTTGTCATCGCGCGGGGCACGTCATTTATCAAACTCACGCCGCGCCGCGGGCTACACACCAATATTCCGCGAACCTACTACAAACATTATACAGAGTAGGAACTAATTATTATTTTAGGTTAATATTCTGAATTCGCTGGTAGCAAAATAATATTCCGAATGGCGACAACGAATCTCGTTGGAGCGAAAATATTGTGAGGGATTTTTCAGAGGTGTATTTGGCAGTGCCAAATATTATGTTTGGACGAGCCTCTGACCAACCCCTTTAGGATGTGTCAATCTTCAAGGATGTGTGCGCCTGGAGATCTGAGAAACGTTTACCGTACTTGAGGATTACAGTCGTGATCCTATTTATTTTTTTATTTGGAATTTTCTTGAGGTCAGTCAGTCAGTACAATATGTACAAATATGTAGATGGTGACCCGTATTGAAACATTATATACTTATTATCCTGGTAAGATGCTAGCAAAACCGCGTACGGGAGCTAGTAGGCACTAAATAAAATTACTTATCCGTTTTAGAAATAGAATACAATAGAATAATTGTTATTTCAAACAATAAAAAATACAACACAAACTAAAAAAAATAACAGAAAATAGATTACCTACGCTCAATCACTAAAAGTAGATAACGATAACTAAATACGAGTTGATAACTGTACGTCCTACATTACCAATTAAGTATTTTGCTAAAATGTTATCAATTCTGAAACCACCGATAGGTAATTGAAACCTTTGTTATGTAACCTCCAAAGTTGACCTTGTAAAAACGTATACTCGTAGAAGCAGATAGTTCCAAAGATAACAATTATAGAGCTAGGTTTCACATACAGTGTGCGGATATGAAGTTATTATCGTAAAATCCGGCTATTTGGCTAATGTTTTTACGGCTGACATCACCACAAAACAAGCTTATTACAATAAAGACATTGAAATAATTGCTCTAATCGCAAACTATTACGCGAAATTATATTATATTATTATAATAGGTATCTTCTGTACGCTTGTAACGGGCGATAGTTGGCCGATTGCTAACAGAGATTTTATCGCAAAAGCACTGTATCATTGTGAGATAATAATGGCGGATGACAACGTATTATTCGCGGTTATTCATTCTCGCGCAGGCCGATTGAGGCAATCCCGCCATTCTCTGCGGGACTCTGAATCCCGCGATTTTCCCGAAAGGGATCCCGGCACAATTGGATTTTTGGTTACGAAACCGGAATAATACAATCGGGTATCGTCCTGAAATCTCTGATTTGAATCGTTTCAACGAGGCTTTGGTGTGAATTGGGGCCGTGAAGGTGTTATTCCGCGGTTCTGCTAAGTCACGGCAGAGACGGACGGAGCCGCCACCTCTCAGCACTAGTTTCTTACGTTATTCAACCACTAGAATTTAAAACAAATTATCAATTTAAAAAATAACGAAACATCTAATCGATATGGAATAAATAAAAATAAATATTGGCGTACTTCACACACAGAAAACGTTTATTTTTATTTTATTTATTTGGGTAAACAAACAGTAACACACTATAAAAGTAATTAAGGAAAATAAGAAAGATAAAACGTGTTAAACGGTGTTGTAAGTAATATATGTAAGTACCTAATCCGTGGGATTAGGTGCTTACATGGTGTACTTATACTAGTAACTAACTGTTAGTAATTCAAGAAACTGTTTTTTTTTAAATTAACTAGCTTTGTTGCCACTATATTTAAAAAGTTAGTGTTAAATGAATCAACCAATAAAGGAGAGCATTTACCAGCATTGGTACGACAACGAGATGTATAGTACATACGACAGGGGTACGTTTAACCAAATCTCGAATAAGACTCGTTACCGTTTAAAAAAAAACTGGTGCTATACGCTCAGGAACATTGCCTAAGGAATAAAGTACGAATATAATGAATACGTAGGTACCTACTGAAAATAAATGTGTCATGATGAAAACTTCCACTATTTTGTCTCTCAAATAACTTTATTCAACTATGTGATTGGTGTTTCAGTACGTAACTATTACTACTCGTAGCTAACTACACACTCAGAGTATTGATGGTGAAAGTAACCAATCGATCATTTTATCCAATGATAAAAGCAGTGGGATCAATTCTCAAACACCAGTAGGTTTTCCAGATTTGAATTGATTCAGAATTGGTGTGCATAAAAAGCGCTATAACAAAATAGCAAAACACATAGGTCTATAGGTATCTCGTGGAATAATTCTATATGATTATAGTAAATGCGTTCGCCGCATATTTATCTGTATCTTTGGGTACGCTTCGAGCACAATGGTTGCGCTCAAGTGGGATATCTCGGCTTTGTGACGTTTTGTGTTGATTCCATATGCCGCTAATGTTTGCTGGATTACAAAGGATTTCGCCTAGGCTTTCAGTTATTGCCAAGAATCATTTTACAACGTCAGCGCTATTATGAGAAAAATATTCAAACAGATTCTACTTATACGGTTCAAGCGGAGTACGCGCGATGAGCGATATGTCATCTCAAATTTATTTCAAAATGATCCTATCTACTACTTAGTCAACTAAGTATGTCCTAAGTATGTATGTATGTAATAGATGTTGTTTCGCTTTAGGTACTGCAGTGAAACGGCATCAACGCCACCCCGTTAAATTCCACCGTGGTGATGTGACCGGCATCTGGCAATGCTTCGATTGTCAATCGCTATTGACACAATTTTGTAGTCTAACTAACCAATAAGTCAATTCACGATTTGCCAGTTAGGTACTTGGCTGCCAATCGTTGACAAAAAAATAGGATTACGTCTGTAATCTCCAACTAAGGTAGACATCCTCTCAGATTTCAAATCGCTCAAATACTACTAAAGGTAGTAATGAAGGGCACGTCCTAACATACATTTTTCAGTCTAATTGATCAATAGTTTTCTAATTATAAGAAGAGACAGAAGACTAGTCAAGAGTTTCAAGACTATCTCGCCAATGACTTGATAACTTCACACTCCAACTTATTATCCAGACATCATCGGTAAGTCATGTGAACAATTCAAATGTGAAATCACACGGAACCTATTCTATGAAATATTGCATGGAAACTGAATACCGTAAGGTATTCCATTATTCCGTGGAGATGTATCTCGCCGGCGCTGGTCAAAGCGAGGCGTGACCTCGAAGGCGTGAGAACGTAGCGCCGCCCGCGAGAGAAAAGCCATTTACAGACGTGGCTTAGTTACTGGCGCGAGGTACTAATTGGTCGCTAGAGAAACTAACAAACGCTCATGGCGTTTTGTTACCAGATACCAAATTTAGTAACGTTTAACGCGGTCACTATAATATGGATTGATCACCACTAGATACTGATGGTATTTACAAAAATGAGTGCCGTGTTTGAAGGTTATGTGGTACTGGCTAGTCTGTATGTCATGACGGAGGCCTGACTACATAGAATTACATCACCATTCACAACTCGATTTTGCTCACTATTGAGCATAAGTCTCTCTTTACTTTGTCCCATCTAGGTGCCACGCTCCTTGCTAGTCTTGTCCATCCAACGATTATGACAATAACGCCTAACGTTTCATTATGTTAATTATTTAAACTAACAGCAAAGAGGTGAAATTGTTTTATTATCATTACCCACTTTTCGGCCATCATGCAATACCAGCCGGTTTTGTTGATGCTCCCTTTCATACCACGCCTATATATGTTCTACCTAGCTAAATTTGTGTTTTCATTTCGTAGCATATAGGTAATAAAATAAATAAATAATAAATATTGGCGGACTTTACACACAGCGCCATCTAGTCCCAAACTAAGCAAAGCTTGTACTATGGGAACCAGATAACTGATAGAATACTTTTATACTTTTTTTTTTGTAAAAACATACTTATTATACATATTAACACCCAGACACAGAACAAACATCTATGTTCATCACACAAATATTTGCCCTGGGTGGGGATCGAACCCACAACCTACAGCGCAGAAGGCAGAGTTACTACCAACTGAGCTGTGAGATGTTGCACCAGTCGCTGTTTCTTTTATAAACAGCCTTATCATGAAATAATCGGTGAGACTACCCCTTCTCCCGTTCTAGCCGCAGGTGACCTCATACCCCCCCCCCCCGTCTGACCACACAGCACTTAGACAATACCGAAGGTTGCACGGGCATCTACAACCATACATCAACGTACTTGAGAGTAGAGTTGCGAAAACTCGTGGTCAGCATAAGGTACTAATACGCTGATGAAAATTTGATAAAATATATAAATTATTTCAATGAATAAAGCAAATTCACAATAATATGGTAGGGACACGTTTAAGTAAGACTTTTTAATAGCGAAAACAGTAATAGTACAGTGTAATCGCGGCAGAGTGACAATAACCCAAATAATTTAATTCTCACAAGATTATTCAGATACATAATTGTTTTGGTTTTTGTATGGACAGAGTCCAAATACTCGGATAAGACGGAAAATATGAAATCATATATTTCGATACACAAAACCCTGAAGTTATATTCTAAAAAAAGGTATATATTTTGCAAATATTGACAAACACACTATCAAAATGCCAAAAATAATAACGTTTAAAAAACTAAAAACAAAACCGACTTCATGTTTATTCATAAAAATTGTAGTGCTTTAAAATACATCATGAAAAACCCAAAATGCCAAAAATAATGGCTGCGTTTAACTTGAAACCAAGCAATATTGCATAGACATTCCCAGATAAATAGTAATTCCGCCGTAAAATTAAATTCTATTAAACGGCCGACCTCATTAGTTAGGGTTAATGCTCCTCCGCGACACTTATTGATGATCACCATACGTCATCACATCACCCTTGCAGCGATAGAAAAGTGCTATCAGAAACATGGAACAGTGAACCTTATTACAAGGCTGGTAAGGTAGATAATTGATTTATTTGGTAGCAGACTATAACAAAAATAGATAACAGGTTAGATTTTTGTTCTGTATACTCAAATGTGGGAATTTTAGTCTTAGAATATTAGTAATTTTAACATATATTCAACTTTCGTAGTCGAATATTTACTAGGGCTTGAATGGAATGGAATCCTGTGATAGGTAGATATTAAAAGCAATAGAATCAAAATAACGTCTTGGCGCTTTCAAACAGGCGATACGTAATATCCATTTGTTCTTTTTGGGTTCCAATTTAGAAGTCAAATTCGTATCGAAAAGATGAAGAGCAAAAGCTTAGCGTGGTATTAAGCGGAGAGAATATCTGGTAACGAGAAGAATAGTAGGTATGAATTTGGATGGATGTAGAAATAAAGGTAGGCCAAAGAAAAGATAGATTGTAAAAGATAATAATGGATAAGAAAAGAGTAAGTATTTCCTCGGTGTTGAAACATGACGCGACGGCTGATAGAGGGAATTGGAAGAAGTGTAGACCCCACCTACCTGGGAATATGATCATGATAGTGTAGTAGAGCTTTTTATATTTTAAACTAAAGAAAAATAGCAATACATTATCACAGTACCTACATAGCTTATTTAATTTGGATTTGGTCCAAAAACGTTAGCAGAAGTCTTTCTCTTCCAACGGTCCCATTCACAATCGCCTTATGATAGTTATTAGCTGTTTTTCAAAGACAGAAACCTTTTTACGCTCTTCGAAATAAATAAACGTCAGGAAATCGTAACGAATTAATCTATGCATGAAGTTGTATCTACGTCTTGACGAAGTGCTAAAAAAAACGATAAATCATAAGTTTTGTTCCGCCGTGGTTCCGTACCTTTTAAAACAATTCTACGAAATGTATGTCTTTAACTTAAACTTTCAATACTCTCTATGAAATAAAATTATTATTAGGTTGGATATTGAATAATCGAAAAAACATAGAGGTTTAGGTAGTTTCATTATCCAAGACGGGGAAATATGGAAATTTAATTAATAATACCTACATGTGTATGGAAATTTTTGGTAAAGCGAGTGCGTGATGTTATTATTTGTGTTCAATTTTTTTCAAGTCTATATTTTTATCACTATTGAAGATTAGATACACGTCTAACTTGATGGTAAGGGGTTACAATCACACATTAAGCAACTGTGGCGTTATATACGGCTAATTATGAAGTTTAAAATTCTCAGTGTCTGAGATATTCATTCTTCCGAGGTCCATTTGAACCCACAGTCAACCTACCATAGCCCACTCACCAATTTACCTACTCATACCTCATCCTCATCCTTTTATGATAGATTTTATCTAACCTGACTCATTCATATTCTTTGTTTCTGATCCCGCAAATGGGCAGAAATAGGCATGGTTTTCGATCACGGTCCCCTAAATGTTGACTACGGGATATTACCTACCTCAATCAAGTTAGTGCCGGTCAGACGAACGTTGCTTGACGTTGTTTTTTATATTATTTATTACATCATTTAATTCATTTTTTGACGTGTACGTGATCGTGTCAATATTTTGTCACGAATCACATTTGTTGTGGAGGTGTACTAATGACGTCATTAATTTGGTTTCTAACCAAATTAACCGAGTGAGAACGGCTCTTTGATGTCCTTTATCGTTTTTGTACACGGATATTAAATGAGTCGTGATGTCGAAAATATTGTTGGCTTGTGACCCGGAACAATTTGATACCCCCTGGTAGGTGACATGTTGTCGAACGTTGTTTAGTACTTTACTAGCTTCCGCTTAAATAAAAGTATCGTATGCTTCATCTAGGTAACAATAATCAATTTATAATTTATCTACCATGTGCCAAATTTTATTGAAATCGGCTCAGCGGCTCAGTTACGACGTGAACAAGTAATAAACAAACGTCTTAACTTTTACATATATAATACGAGTATAGGTAAGTGTGTTTAAGTTTAGCAGTCTATGTAAGTAGGTATTTTAGTTCTTTTATACAACCTATTATAAAATCCATGTACATACATAAATACTCATAATATACAATATTAACCCTAAAAAAATAATAGTAGCTACAGAACTTTGCGATAATTATAAGGGGTTCAAATACTTTCTACAAATGTCAAGAAGGAAGCATAATTTCGGTGAATTCTGATTGGGTTTCGGATAAGCCTTACTTTGGGCTCCCTGGGAGCTCAGAACACAATGTTTAGCTGTAATCACTCGCCACGCCCCCTAGTCACGCAAGATCGCGTTCCAAACTTCGGCACCGAATCCCAAACTAATAACTCACCTTATACATAGCATTATACGGCGTTTGTTTTATAAACTTAGATGTACTCATAGGATAAACAAGTAGGTAGAGATTTTTTTATTTCACTATCAAATAGCACGAAATCTGATGTCTGTTTCTTTATTTATAAAAAGTCTGCCAACCTGATATCAAATCCACTTGAGTTAGACACATAAGTAACACCTGTCTTTAAGAAAAGACAGGCGATATGTAAAAAAGGTTTTTTTACCCCTGAATGTATCCACAGAACATTGGTAAGTATTTACTGATACATGGGCATTTACGGCAACTTAATTGGAAAGGTATCGAATTTATCGATCTACGCTTCCATTGGGCATCGCCTGACCAATCGCAGCAATCGATCTAAGATATCGATCCGTATCACTCACAATTATCTCGATTCCACCTGCTATAAATTTTATTTCGTTTCAAACAAAAAGTTTATAATTCCCTTGCGGCCAATAGGAAAAAGTTTATTAAGTTTTGAAAAAAAAACGATAAAAAACCGACGCAGGCGCAGGGGGCGGATCGAATGGTTTGCCGCGGCTCGATTTCAACTCGAGTTGTTTATAGTTCTAAAAAGAAAATATATTAAGAAGATGTACTTGCTGTATTTTTTACAGCTTATAGTAATAACTCTTCTATGCACATAGGTAATTAGGGCGATAGTGGAATTTATACCTACAACGTACAGCGTATTTGTCATTCAAGTTCTTTCATGAACGCCATGTAATTTAAATAAATCCAGTAATTATACTACATGTGAAAAGACAGTCGCATTTCTCACTGCAAATCTTTATATTATGCAGATTGGCCTCAGGGCAGCCATAATTTACCAATTAGATCGATAACTAGGACTGTAGGTACTAACCGGGTCGGAGGAGAGACTGATGATTGTAAATTACAGATGATTGACCGATTATGCCTGAAGTCGGGTCCGAATGAGACCAGACATTGTAATAGCATCGGTTTCGATTCGGCGATGCTTATTATATTAAGTGGGGACGTGGTGATGGCGTAATCGGCCGTAATGATAGTGGAGCTGGGGCTTGTATACTGGCTTCCCATAACTTGTTTCTTCGGTTTTGTAAATAGTTCGTGACAGGGCGTTATGTATTTATTCCGCGTCTCGTCATAACACGGTTGCCACAGATAACTAAATAGGTTTTATTTCGTCGGGTATACAAATGTACAAACATGTTTGATGATTGCTGCACACAAAACTGATTCGAGAATAAAAATAAACATTTGATGAGATTCTAAATAGAAACAGGGAATGATGTCGGATCGCGACTGTAATCCCCAAGTACAGTAGGCATCCTTTCATATCTCCAGGCGCTGATATCCTTGATGATGTCTAATCAGAGGAGTCAGGTACATCCAAACATTACCTTTAGCACATGCCCAAATTTTGCAGTAATTAGTATTCATACATAACAGGTGGCATGCACGTCGCCGCTTATAAGAATACTAACCGATTTTTGTTATGTTTTTGTTTGTTTAGTTTATGTATAAAGATAAAGATCATTCATTTGCTTGAACACAATTTAGGTTACACAGATGTTGATACTTTTAGATTCAATTATGTTCTACTAAGATTAGCATGCAAATGTTATAATAAGATAAAGTCAATATTGTATTATAATTAAAAGTAATAATAGTAACAGGCTCAATAGTAAATTTATCTGTCATAAAATCGTTAATATTATAATAGCACTTGTTGAATAATAATTGTTCAAATTTAGTCCTAAATATATGATCGTCAAGAGATTTAGGTATTTTGTTGTAGATTTTAAGTGTCATACAGACTACACTGTTTTGTAGGAAAACTGTTTTAGTTTTAGATATTTGGAGTTTACTGCTATCACGTCAACTAAAGCTACTTGTATTTTTAACTTGGATGAGGTATTTTATGAAGGTTCATCTTAATTATTTCTTTACTCGATACTAATATTAATGTCCAGATTTTATTATAATCTTGATAGGCATACCTATAAAAGATTTTATTATTTTACTAGTGACCCGCCCGGGCTTCGCACGGGTGCAATGCTGATACTAAATATACTTACTACAGAATGTCTTTATATAAAACGTTTTTTTTTCACAGCTTTTTTGTCATTAGACAATTATTGATGATTTCTTTTTTTCTCGAACGTTCGCGACCGGCCGAACTGCGCGTTTGACGCCTAGCTGCTAGGCCGGAGGCCGGTCGCGAACGTTCGAGAATGTTCGTTTTACGAAGCTACTCGCTAGGTGACTCGCTAGCCTCTAGGTGCCAAGCAAGCCGCCTGCCTGTGCGTTCGCGTTTTTAATTAGGGATGACTGAGAGTGTTATAAACGTAAGAGTAGACAAATATAATCAGAAAGCTTCGAACTGCTAAGCTATCGGGAGTTACACGTGTTATTGTGAGTGAACCATAAAAGATAGACATATGCTGTCGTGGAATATTTTTTATATAATTTTAAGGAGAACATTTCCGTCATACATTAATTCTGTGTAGCTTTAACCATTAAGGTTGCACACGCGACGGAAGCTTAAAAAATGGAGTAACTTCTCCCGTTTTCCCAACATTTTCCTTCACTGCTCTGCTCCTATTGATTGCAGCGTGATAAAAAGTATACTATAACCAGCTCAGGAGTATGAAAAATAATTGTACCAAGTTTCGTTAAAATCCGTCGAGTAGTTTTTGTTACTATAACGGTTATACAGACAGACAGACAGACAGACAGACAGACAGACAGACAGACAGACAGACAAAAAATTTACTGATTGCATTTTTGGCATCAGTATCGATCCCTAATCACCCCCTGATAGTTATTTTGGAAATCTATTTCATGTACAGAATTGACCTCTCTACAGATTTATTATAAGTATAGATTACGTGCCAAAGAAAATTCACCGAAATCTTTACCTCCGAGGATCCTCTATCCTCTACTAATAAAGTTGAGTAGATAACCTGCCAAAGCCGGTCCCTGAAGGGTCATCCCTTTATTTCTGTAACAATCGCTACGAAATTGATATTGATGTGGAAAGGGCCAGTTTTCCATAAAAATAGGGTTTATTTGAATAAAGGATGAGCGGGTCGTGTGAGACTTGACGTGCAACGGTCGAGATCCTTCAATAAACGTATATAAAACTGAAACGCCTTTACTGACTGACTAACATTTACTAATACTGGAAAAGTTTGTTCTATAAGAATATATCGTATGTAGAGGAAACCAGTTAGTATTGTTATAAGCAGCGATCGGCTTGTAACCTGTCACGTAGGTAATGCTAGCTACGGTTAAATGTAGGCATGTTAATATTTGAACGCTCTTTAGACATCTTAAAGGATCAGAGTGCCTGGAGGAACAAAAGGATGTCTACCCTACTTAGCGTATGAGATAACAGCCGTGCCTGATCCTATTGTTTTTATTTTCTTTTATAGACATGGATTTAGTTGAAACAAGATAATTTTTATATGTTGGTCTTGTGGTGCTCCTAAGTGGGGAATTCACTAGACGGTCATGCCCGCGGGCAAGTCTGCAGTCATGCCTGCCGGACCTCGCAACTAGGTATAGGTTTGTACGATGTTTGCTAGTAGGAAAGTCGCAGTCAGTCTGGCAGACTGTCAAACCTATAGTTGTAGGCATACCTGCAGACTTACCTGCGAGAATGATCGTCTAGTGAATTCCCCGCTTTAGGATGGAATTCCTAAAATCCAACTCAGAGAGTCATAGGTGTTGTTAGTTTAGACAAAACTTCAAGCAGGCAAAGTCGCGGACGCTCTCCTACAATGACTGTACAGGTTCTTGTTTGGGTTCAGTAGTGATGCATGGGCTTGGTGAGTCTACTTTTATAAAGAACGATGACGGAGCTACTCTGGGCAAAGACATAGGGTACCGCTCGATAATTTTGTAGCCATCAGTAATTATGAATATAATTAATTTAATGGGTAAAAACTAAACTGAACTAGAAACTCCGGAGCCTCTTTCGCGATTTCCAAGTTATGTGTTGATTGGTTACTTTCTAAATAACGTTAATCGGCAAGGGAAAGACGTGTTTGAGTGGAAGATATCAAAAATAATTGAAAATGCTAAATACTGCAAAATGTGGGCATGTTGCAAATGTAATTGATGTATAACTTTTGATATAATTTAGATTACCATGTCTTTAGGGTTCCGTACCCAAAGGGTAAAAACGGGACCCTATTACTAAGACTTCGCTGTCTGTCTGTCCGTCTGTCTGTCACAAGGCTGTATCTCATGAACCGTGATAGCTAGACAGCTGAAATTTTCATTAATTATTTATTTCTGTTGTCGCTATAACAACAAATACTAAAAACAGAATAAAATAAATATTTAAGTAGGGCTCGTGTTTTTTTGGACGTTTTTTATAGATAATGGTACCGAACCCTTCGTGCGCGAGTCTGACTCGCACTTGGCCGTTTTTTTAACTTCCTGATGAGCTAGATACTTGAAATTGGGAAAAAGAAGAAGAAATTAAAAAATATATAGAATAAATGAAAAGTTGGTAATAAAAACTAAATTATTTATAAATGTGATTATTAGAAGGGACGACTATCATCTATCTATTATTCAGTGTGTCCAAACTACTAAATTTCGAGAACTCTACTAAAATAATCCATCTTCCCAGAAATATCGACGAATAATAGGCGTGACATTGGACGCACGTTCCCCCGCGGGAATCGAACCGGGACCCACACATGGCACTGTCCGCGGAATTAGTTTTACCTCATTTCATGGAATTTTGTTATGCCCCGAGGTTAAAGTTGAAAGTGTGTACAGATTTTAGACCTGACTAAAGTGCTGATCGTAGAGACTTGAAATATGGAGTATGGTATATTTCCTTCGGTATGTAGAGGCGTGTTAAGACGAGTGATAAATGTTTTTGATGAATGCAGAATCGTTTATTCTCAATAAGCGTAAAACATAAAGTTTTGTTTTTTATGACAAAGATAACTTAAGGATATAATCTAGATAAATTACAGACAGAATCACGATTGGTGAAACTTTTCTCGATAGATTTATTTTCTTAAGTTGGCTCTTCAAAAACACGAGTTTCGCTTTTAATCAAAGCTATGAATAGTTAAACAGTTTATTTTTATATAATTCGTATGATAATCATACTAGCTAAATAAATTACAGACAGTTTCTTTTTCAATTTGATGGTTTTCGAGATAATGCAGTTTTATCACTTTTTCCGTCTTATCCGGGTTTACTCAGCCCATACAAAACGTCAAAAATTTTACTGAACACCTTAAAACGGCGTGTTAAAAAAGGATTTTTGAACATTCATGTGATTTTTTTTTATAGGATCACGACTGTAATCCCCTGGTACGGTAGACATCTTCTCAGATTTCCAGACGCTTAGATCCTTTGAAGATATTTAGTGGGGGTAGTCAGAGACATTTTGCAGTAGTTAGCATTCCATTCGTGACAGGTTGCAAGCCCATCGCCGTTTATAAGAATACTAACTGTATACCTCACGATGTTTTCTTTCACCGTTGTAAGCACATGTTTTTGATGAGCATATAAATTTTTCGAACAAAAAAATCCATTGATGCACGCTGGGATTCGAACCCACGATCTTCAGATTGAAAGTCGAGGTACCTCCCACTCGGCCAACACGGCCAAATCGTTCTTGTAGGTACTTAAAGCTATTATATGAAACCAACACATGCTTTCGACTGGTAGTGATCTGGATCAGTTGAGCTACCTTTAGACTGTTTGCAATGGTCTTTAGATGGATAGATGTATTTTGTAAATATTCTGTAATATAAGATGTTATTTATTTTTTAAATATGACATGTCATAGTCTCCATTAAAATATTGCTTTTAGAGTAAACCGCAATCATACAAACAGAACTCCTGTCTCCTAAACTTTTTCGTAATTTGTTACGGTTGTATGATATCTATAGATAGAAGATATAGAGTTTACATTCTTTGTTCGAAGTTTCGAAGCGTGGTTTCAATTTGAACAGACGTGTTCATGAAAAGGATGTGCGTGTCATCGCAAAGCTTGTCAATGGACGCGCAAACAAACGGGCGCTGGGGACGGATGATCGTTCAATTCAACTGAGCAAACTCAAAGAAAACATCGCTTTATGAAATTCGTTGGTAAAACAAAGAGCGCTTGAATATTAATTGCGCCTGTGATGTTTTTTTTTATAACCAGCTAAAAAAAGGTCTATAACAACTATATTTTTTCAGGTTTTTTAAATCACTAACAGCAGACCCGCGTCAGACGTTGTCCTGTCCAAATTTCAATAATCGCATAGTAACGCACGTTGCTGTGACTGAGTCAACACTGATATCAGATTTTTTGCACACCACATCTATACCAAAATCATCCCTAATGCGTTTTTTAAAATTTTGAGTTTTTTTTTGTTTTTTAAAGTAGTCTATGTTTTATTCGCGCATTATATCTACATCTACAGCAAGTTTCATCTTAATCCGACTCACAAACTTTCGCATTTATGATGGTTAGTCTGAATTTATTGTTTTTGCTTATTTTGATTATTTATTAACAGAAATTATTTTGATTATTCTGTCTGAGATCCAGTATTCGATGTAGACATCAGTAAGTTCAATAACAGTGGTTTGGTAGTCTAATGGCTTAAAAGAAAGTTAGGAAAATTACATTTATAGTCAGTAATTCAGCTTACTTTGTCGTTTGGGATTGCTTATTATCTTTAAACATTAAACCAATTTTTACCAACATATTGACCGGTCGTTCTATGCTTTCTAACTGTCACTAGTTACACCAATAAGAGACATATTTTTAAATGAAGTGGGCTTGCCAAACACCAATAGTAGGTATCTTCAGCATTCAAAAGCCGTGTTGGCCGAGTGGGCCAATCTGAAGATCGTGGGTTCGAATCCCGGCGTGAATCAATAGATTTTTCTCATCAAAAACACGTGCTTACAACGGTGAAGGAAAACATCGTGAGGAAACCAGTTAGTGTTCTTATAAGCAGCGCTGGACTTGCAACCTGTCACTTATGGAATGCTAACTACTGCAAAATGTGGGCATGTGCCAAATATAATGTTTGGACCTGCCTCTGACTATCTGATCTAAGCGTCTGGAGATCTCAGAGGATGTCTACCGTACTTGGGGATTACAGTCGTGATCCTTATATTATTATTATTTTTTCGGGTGTCTACCTTACTAAGCCGCCAGTTTCTCTACTATGTTTTCCTTCATCATTTTGAATACTGGCTAATGCACATACACTTTTAGAAAAATCCAGTAGTGCTGGACCGGGATTCGAATCGACGACCTTCGGAGCGAAGGCGACCTCCTACGAGGTATGGTTCCAATAACTCCACCAACTTAACCAATCGTTTCGATAACCACCTAATGTGTTGGTAAACTCTTGCCTTAGTATGAATTACTGTTTTGCCCAAGAGTTCTAATGCTTTTAATGGTTCTAATGTTTCAATTTGGATAATGGAATTGAAAAGAACGGAAATTGCTTCAAAGTCCTCTATCGTTCGTCTTTTCACTGGTTCTTTCCACGACACATTTTATTGTTAAGGTGATATGTGAATTGTTTGGTTTTTGTATGGGCTGAGTCTACCCGGATAAGACGGAAAAAGTGATAAAACTGCATTATCTTGAAAACCATCAAACTTGAAAAGAAACTGTCTATAATTTACTTAGCTAGTATGATTATCTAACGAATTATATTAAGATGAACTATTTAGCTATTCATAGTTTTGATTAAAAACGAAACTAGTGTATTTAAAGAGCCAATTTTGAAAAATAAATCTATCGAGAAAAGTTTCACGAATCGTGTTTCTGTCTATAATTTATCTAGGTTTTCTTTGTTTTAAAAAACAAGGTATGTATTGCGGTTATTGAGAAAAAACGATTCAACATTCTTCAAAAACATTTATTACTCGTCTTAATGTATTGTTATTTAAAAATGTTATGACTGAAAATTAAATAGGATCACGACTGTAATCCCCAAGTACGGTAGATATCCTCTTAGATCACCAGGCGCTCATATCCTTGAGGATATCTACAGGTGTATTATTATTGACCCAAAATATAGCAATCTTTATCTAGAGCACGAACCACCAGGTAATGCTGTCTGTTACTTTGTCCCAGCACATTTAGGATCTCATTCATAATAAATTAAAAACTTACCAGAAAAGTTAGGACAACACATTGGACATTCTTCAAGAAACCTCATTGAAAAATGTGCCTTATTCAAACATAATAAAGTTGCAAATAGTTCAGTAACAGATATGGGATAACAGCAAAGAATCGACGGGTTCGTACACCGCAGTTCAATTTGTATAATGGGGTAGCATAAAGGGATTAAATTAATTAGTAAGTTTTACTTCATTTCGTCGTATCGTCTTTAGTCGCTGTGTTTTTAGTTTTTGTTTAACAAATGCGCATTTTCAACCGACGAAAAAAAAGGAAGAGATTCTCAATTCGACGCGTATATTTTTCTAAGTCTTTGAAAAATGGCAGTAAGATTCTGTTATATTTTAGTGTTCGCCTGCGATCATTAATGTTGTGTCATATTAATATACATTAAATGCGTTTATTTGTTACTAAATTACGCCGTTACGACTGAAGCGATGTCGATGAGGCCGAAAGTTATCAGTTTAGCAGATTTTACTATTTTCCTATTAAAAAGACGTAATGGTCCATGATACTTTGAATCACAACAAATCACCAAACAATTTGCATAACAATTTTCACTTTGGTAATTTGTAAATTCGCGCGAACATTATCCAAAAACACGAGAGCGTTTACGAGCCACAATACCCATAAAGGCCCGTACACACCTAATTAACGATATTAAAATACGTCCGCGACCGCAAAGGAGCGTCATAGCTTTCGCACGTTGCATACCACGGAGTTGAGAAGACAAGTTTCGTGGATGTGGTAAAGGTTGTCGCAAAAAAACACTAGTTAGCATTCATACAAGCGGCGACCTAGCAATCTGTCACGTATGAAATGCCAACTACTGACAAATGTGGGTATGTACCAAATTTAATGTTTAATGGCCTCTGACCCCTTTAGACATCTTCAAGGAACTGGGCGTCTTAGCACACGCTAGCACAAATCACTATCGTATCGACATTGTATCGTCCAATTGTCAAAACTGAGACTTGCACAATACATTATGACACTTATTATTGTAAGTATTGAGCAAGGGAGTCAAGTATTGAGTAAGGGAGATCTCAAGGGATAAATACAAAATAGTTCCTACACAATCGGATTATCAGATTTCGCATTTAAAAAACTGCGCATAACAGTAGAACGCATAACACTTTGCACTCTCCTCTCAGAGGGAGAGTAAGTTCCGAGTTCTGTGTCGTAAGCTATAAAACGCAAACGCTACCCTCCTTATTTATACGAATGAGAATTTTAAATTAACTGTGTAAAGCATCCCTAGCGAACCCGGCACCGGCCGCGGTGGCTTGAGGTGGATGGGCTATTCTACTTGGGTCCTATAATCCTATTGCATTAACGTTAGTTCGTCATACGACTTTTAGATTTTTCGACTGGCCTCACAGCTCAATTGGTAGTTCTGCCTTCTGCACTATAGGTTGTGGGATCTACCCCCACTTTGTGTGATGAAAATTGTTGTTCTGTATCTGGGTCTAATGTATCATTATTACTAGCGACCCGCCCCGGCTTCGCACGGGTGCAAAGCTGATTCTTATAAACCTTCCTCCTGAATCACTCTATCTATTAAAAAAAACCGCATTAAAATCCGTTGTGTAGTTTTAAAGATATAAGCATACATACAGACGCGGGAAGCGGGAAGCTACTTTGCTTTATACTATGTAGTGAAGTACCTATGTATTTGCAAAAAAAAGTTATATCAAGTATTCTATGAGTTATCTATCCAGCTTTGCTCAGTTTGGCTAGATGGCGCTGTGTGAAAGGTCCACTAATATTTATTATTTATTTATTGCAACACGCTTTTTTTGGTACAAAAGTGCTATGAAAATTAAGCACGTATCGAGATATCGTATAAATTCGGTTACGCGAAACTACCTTAGTAGCGAAATCTTTACGGTACGTACGGTACGTAACGGTACTAACGAGGGCTGAGTTTCCGGGGCCCAAGAGGAACAACTCAAATATTTTACAACCAGGCCATTATGTCCCGTTCTTGTAAACAAGTCGCGCTGATATATCTTGGCGCGGTCACTTCACCCACATTAACCGACGCTGTCGCCATGTGTGGGACGGCCCTTATTGTTTATGGGACATTACAATTAAGTGTTGGAATCCTACAGTACCTACTGACCATTGTTGGGTGTGTAGATAACACATTGATATAAATGGTGATACATACATAAAATAATAAAATAAATAGGATGAACGTTGCATTACCAACTACTAAGCAAGCGCTTCATTAGTAAATAGTATCGCAAAAATTATTATGTAAAAAAAGCCGTGTTGACCGAGTTGGAGGTACCACGACTTTCATTTCGAAGGTCGTGGGTTCGAATCCCGGCGTGCATCATGATTTTTCTGTTCGAAAAAAATATATGTGCATCAAAAACACGTGCTCAAAACGGTGAAGGAAAACATCGTGAGGAAGTTAGTATTCTTATAAAGTGGCGATGGTCTTGCAACCTGTCACGTATGGGAATGCTAACTACTGCAAAATGTGGGCATGTGCCAAATATAATGTTTGGGCGTACCTCTGACTACCGCCACTAGACATCTTCAAAGGATCTAAGCGCTTGGAGATCTGAGAGGATGTCTACCGTACTTGGGGATTACAGTCGTGATCCTATTTATTATTTTATTTTTTAATAAAAATGTTACACAAACATTATGATAACACAAGCTTGAAGTAAACCAAGTGCACTGTCAAAGGTCTGACACAGGATCAATGATCCATTTTATTGAGTAGCAAGAGTTATGCAGTTACGAGCACCCCCAACAGAGGGAGCCGTCTATCAATCATTGAAGGCTTTTTTGAATTTAATAAAATAAAATTTGTATTTTGTCATCGATGCTCCCTCGCGTTTTGTGCCAGGGCTGGACTTAGGAAAAGAGTTATCGCAAATAATGTATTTTTAACTTAATCTTTCCATTATCACAATTCTTTATATTCATTTTCGCTTCTACGAGTACCTATTATATTTTTTTTCCTTGAATGTGCGTCACAGTTTTTATTTCTGCGGTTTCGGTATTCAAATGTATGTTTTGCAGGTTATAAAAAAATATAGAGGTTCTTACAATATTCTTACCTACTTAATATTTTTAAAAACAATATCATTGTTTTCTTATTTATTGCTGCCTTCCATATTAAGCTCTACTACGTAAATTGATAAAAATAACGCGTTATACCTAATAAGAAGAACAATTTGTTGTAGCATAAGCACTTAGGTACCCATTATTCATTAAATGTATGTATTCATATATATTTATTTTCTGCATATAGTAGCGAAAAATGTAAATTTACATCTCCTCAGATCTCGAGATCTCGAGATCCGCAGATCCTTATATACCTAAAGTAGTCATTGACACGTTCAAATATTACTCTTGGCACATTTCTTTTTTTTTTGTTTTTTTTTGTTTGTAGATAGATAGATTAGATAGATTATAACTTTATTGTTCACCATAACAAAAATACACAACAAAAAATGATATAAAAACAGTGTAAACAATGGGCGGCCTTATCGCTAACAGCGATCTCTTCCAGGCAACCTTTGTATGGACAGGATAGAACTTAACATAAAAAAGACGGTGGTTAAAAAGCAAAAACTAAGATGAATACAAAAGGAAGATATCTACTTAAATATAATATATAATATGTATATATATATATATATATACAAACAAATAAAATACATAGATAACATAAATAACATAAATAATATAAATAACATAAATAACATAGAATATACATAACTACTCACATATCAATAGGTAAATATAAAGTCATACAACAAGTCTAGAGTGAAGAAAGGTAATGCTGGTGTACAAGGTTTTTGAAAATAGGTAGTGATTTGGCATGCCGGATAGACACTGGAAGGGCATTCCAAAGTTTAGCGGCTTGCACTGTGAAAGAACTACCGTAGAAAGTAGAGGAATGAGCAGGAGTTTTTAATTGAAGGGTTTCAGAAGAACGTAAGGATCGAGGATTAGAAAGGTGTAGGAACTCAAAACGATCTTTAAGGTACTTTGGAGAAGAAGAAAGGAAAAGGATATTGTAAAGGAGAGAAAGGATATAGGATATGAAAGGATATTTGTACCTACCTATGCATAAATTTACGTCCGACATGAGTGGGTCTGAGTCGTTTTTTACGCTTACATTTCGAACCAAGTCTGTTTGCTATACGTATTTTTGTCAACGAAAATTATTAAACATCTGTCAATTTTAAATACATTATGTGTAACTATTACACATAACATTACAGGGTAGCGCGCGCGTTTAATGGTCCACTCACCCTGAAGAAGATTCTCTAGATGAATCGAAACATTGTCGGTGTCCTCATTGACAATTTATCATAATTTCCTGTTGTTGTAATAATGTGTAGTACAACTCACGAAAGTTTTGAAAGTGAAAAAATGTTTTTTGTGTCTTTGTGTTGGCACATTTCGTAGTAAGCATTCCATACATGATAGGAATTTACTGTTTGAAAACAGTCCGTCCCTGTTTTAGGAACAGAAGTTGGCGCGGCGCAATGCAGCGCATCTGTTACCGCCCCTCCCCCCATCCCAACTCATATGTCACTACACCTGAAGATTGAACTAAATAATACCAGAGACCATTTCAATTATTGTAAAACCTAGTTTTTTAATCGACAAAAAAGAGGAGGTTTTCAATTCGACATGTAGGTATGTAATTTTTTTGTTTCCTTTTGTAAGGTTCCGTACCCAAAGGATAAAATCGGGACCCTACACTGTCCGTCTGTCTGTCATCAGGCTGTATCTCATATCTCATGAAGTTGAAATTTTCACATGTTATGTATTTCTATTGCCGCTGTAACATTAAATACCTACTAAAAACAAAATAAAGTAAATACTTTGGGGCTCCCATCTAACAAACGTGATTTTTTTGTCCTCTTTTATTGATAATGGTACGGAACCCTTCGTGTGCGAGTACGACTCGAACTTGGCCGGTTTTTATGTATGACCCCGTATTTCTTCCTTTTTACCTGGTGATCCGATTTCGATGATTTTTTTATATTGTGTAGAGAATAGTCCCAAATGAGTCCCATTTAAATTATATTCCAGTACCAATAGTTCGTTATAACAGTTAGTTCCTTCATAAAACTTGAAAAACTAATGTCATTCATCTTTTCGACTGGTCGGAACATTTTCGTTGGTTTTCTTTTTAGTTTTTTAAACGTAATTATAAACAGGGTCATCTGTAATTCTGTATCAGTAAGAAACTCTACTTTTTTTTATTAAATTCAAAAAGAAATATGAACCAATGATAATTACGAAATCATACTGATATCCTAAAAGGTGTAGGTACAAAATAAATTTAAAATACACCAATGGGTCATCTAACGTCTGAATTGCATTTAAAGATACAGATGATACAAATAAAGTGACATAAAAAGCCATTTCTGACCTACGAATTCATGCGATATTGTTCCAATACCGAAAAACCCCTTACGAAGTACGAAGTATCCCGACTGAGTAAAAATCTGTAGTCAGTAGTTTTCATAAGTAGGTACTTATCCTTAGAAGTGAGTAACTCGGTAGTTTCATGTGGTATTTGGCATTATCTGATAGATATTAGAAGAATGTTGACTACTGCAAAATGTGGGCTGTTGCCAAATGTAATGTTTGGACGTGTCTACCCTCTTTAGATACGTTATAGGCTCTGAGCGTCTGGAGATCCGAGAGGATGTCTACCGTACTTGGGGAATACAGTTGTGATCCTATTTATTTTTTTATTAGATGCCACAGCAATTCGTTGCTGTCAGTACAAAAAGCCGTATATCGTATACTAGCTGGACCGTGCCCGCTTCGCTGGGCGACAGATATTTTCACATCTGGTATTCCAATTCTCAAAATAAATGATAGCCAATATGTTGCCGAGGACTAATAGCTACATAACAAAAAAAGTTTCAGCAAAATCCGTCCAGTAGTTTTTGCGTGAAAGCCAGACAACAGACAGACAGACAGACAG
This sequence comes from Hydriomena furcata, assembly GCA_912999785.1. Taxonomy (NCBI): domain Eukaryota; kingdom Metazoa; phylum Arthropoda; class Insecta; order Lepidoptera; family Geometridae; genus Hydriomena; species Hydriomena furcata. Next base: position 4,583,224 of record OU538831.1, on the reverse strand, counting down.
ACAAAAATTTCAAAATGTTTTTTTTTGGCTTGTGTTAGTTGTATGAAGACTCCTAGGAGTATTTTTTTTAGTTTTCATTCAATGTACAGAATTGAACTCTTCTACAGTTTTATTATATGTATAGATATAGATGTATAGATTTACGAATTTTTGTACTGACAGCAACGATATGGCTCTATGTCGTCATGATCCACCACCTTGCAATGGACTTTACGATCAAGTAATGCTATACTGAGCAATTTCACTGATCATTTCCTATGTGGTCGGTTTCCAAGAGAAGGGTCATCACAGTTAACCCTGCAAAAACAAAGAGGCATGTTGTCAGACCGTCAAGTGATAAGGTATAATTTAGCTCGTATTATACGACATGTGCACGAAAGGGTTGAGGCTCATTAGTGTCAGATGCTCTGGGCCGGCGACCGTCTGTCAACTGGGTCCTCTGACACTTGCGGCCAATGTGGGTAACACCATCGTTTTCTTCACTGTATGTAGAACAAAAACGATGAAAGTAAAAATAAATAAATCTTGGTATTACCGGACATCGTGTTCTGGATATTCAAAAAATAATTGTACCTAAAAACTTAATTTATGGCACTTTGCCTTGCTTCATAGTAAAAAAGAATTAGCTAGGAATAAATAGAACAGATTTTATAAAATCAAATGAGGGTGTATGGTAGTAGACTTCGATGGCGTGACAAAAAATGGCGTGATCTGATACGGCTAATACGGGAATTCTGCTTGGACTATGTACCTACGTGACTCTTGAATGTTAATTTATTATTTACTGGTGGAAACCCTCGTGACTTCGTTCGTTTGAAGTTATTTTTACACATACTTCAACCCCCACTGCACCTCCTTAGGGGTTGAATTTTAGGAATTCCTAAAACACACCCTGGTAGTTCAAGAGCCAGTGATTCCCCCTCGTATTCAAGAACGACACTATGAGAACACGCACCCACAGTGGACGAAATCTTTTTTCATAAAAATCACTTTATGTGTTGTGCGACACTGCATAGTGTGACTAGAGGCACATTGTAGTGTGCCTCTAGCCAAAGTTGAGCTCTAAAGACACACGGTAGCGTGCGCCATAGTGCCGCTCAACACATAAAGTGATGTTTAGGAAAAAAGATTTCGTCCACTGTGGGTGCGTGTTCTCATAGTGTCGTTCTTGAATACGAGGGTTAGTCTGTGCGTTGATTGAACAGCCAAATAGTCAGTGAGTAACGCAAGAGGTAGGTATTTAGATGTTAACTGCTTTTTAGGGTTCTGTACCCAAAGGGTAAAAACGGGACCCTATTACTAAGACTCCGCTGTCCGTCTGTCCGTCTGTCTGTCACAAAGCTTTATCTCATGAACCGTGATAGCTAGACAGTTGAATTTTTACAGATGATGTATTTCTATTGCCGCTATAACAACAAATGCTAAAAACACAATCAAATTAAATATTTAAGTGGGGCCCATACAACAAACGTTTTTTTTTGCCGTTTTTTATAGATAATGGTACCTACGGAACCCTTCGTGCGCGAGTCCGATTCGCTCTTGGCCAGTTTTTTCTTTAACTTAACTTCAGCACATGTCTTATGCAGTTGTATTCTATAAACAAAGGTTTACCCAAAGAGAATTTGTTAAAGCACAACAGTTTCACCAGATCGGCTACCCTCTGGACGGAAGGTCTAATTACAGTTTCCTGTAAATTTGCCACCTGTTCGTACCTGCGACTGACGCATCGCCACCTCGCAACTCAAATTAATTACACAAATTGATTAATACTCCGATCCAAAACTTAATTATGGAGAGAAATTATTTTGCACGTTTTTGCTGCTCGATTTGTAAGCTGGTTGCAAGGTGGTAGCCGTTGATGGATATATACTTATACATACATATATACTTCCTATACATGAACCTATAGCTTTTATAGAGCTGTGGGTTGATAGCACTTTACGCCTTCTATCAATCATGCCAAATTATCTGGCAATCTACTTAAACCTTAGTAGGCACCTTGTAGAAATTGACCCAAAAATTGGGAATACAAGGTTAGGATTCAGAATTACCTTACATCTTTTAAATATTCAATATTTTTAAAGCAATTTTCCAAACCTGTTTTCTAAGCTGCAAAACATCGCGTACCTATCTAACATGATTCGGGTTCATGTAAGGACATCACAAACTTTTATTTTGGTCACCCAGGTCAGTCAGAAATTAAGGTAAATTTGGTTTTGCGAAAGGCTGAAATTATATAGGTAGTAGTAGGTCAAAGGTAAATTACCAATGGTTTTTATATTTCAAAAAAAGAAAGTACCAACATTATGTATCACTACATAGTATAAAGCAAAGTCGCTTTTCGCTTCCCGCGTCTGTATGTATGTATGTATGTATGTTTGCTTATATCTTTAAAACTACACAACGGATTTTGATGCGGTTTTTTTAATAGATAGAGTGATTCAGGAGGAAGGTTTATATGTATAATACATGCATAATATAGTAGAGAAACACTGATAATTTTAGAGGTTTCTAATGTGATGTCGTAAATAAACACATTTTTTTGCGCTTACATTGCAAATGCTGGCTGAACCCCACGAGATATAGAAAAATCTCTCGCCAGAATCATGATGCTTCATGATTCTGATAAAACCTATAACTAGCAGTATCAACATATCTGGATCCTTGGCCGGTTCAGTGCACTCTCTGCAGCAAGTTTTTTGTGGCGTCGTGGCACGCACCCGCTTATTTGCCATCATTAATCATTATTTCGGCCTGCGTTGGACCTGTAGGTTGTATTGTAGTACCTACATTTTGAGAAAATAACCCTTTTTGTATTCGCAATAACAGTGGACGTTCGAGCGTTTCGACTACACGCCGCTCGCGATATTTAAATTGCGTGCCGTCTTTACAGATCTTATTAAAATATGATGGTATCGCGGCAGGTTTATCTTTTTTCATTAGTATTCTAGGGCTGCACGTGATTTAAAATTAAACGAGACATAAATAAGACCTGTACCTACATATATTGCAAAGGCTGTAGCGATATGATAAGTCTTCAATGTTAGAATGTTTAAATCAAGGGAGAGGCTTACAAAAATACCATCGAGGACACGGGATGTGTTTCATATTGTTAGGTTTATGAAGTAGTAGAGCTCCTTGTGAAGGGACTCATCTAGGGCAGTACTACACATACTTGCCTATGTTTTCCGCCAAGCAGCATTGCTGTGTTCCACTTTGAAGGGTAGGTGTGGCTGTTGGTTAACTATGCCTCAAGGTGGCAAATACAAGGCAGGGTATAGAGAGCGCTCTTGGTATTCGTGACCGGTGAGATAGTGCTTTGTTTGGTTGAAGAAGCATGACCATCTGATTGTAGGTAGGTACTGCCTCCAAGTGGTGCTCCAATCATTTGATAATGACCGAATTACCTTCAAGTATGCCTAAGTAGCACAAAAACAGTTAGACGTGTGATAGCAGTACTTCCTTGACCGTCTTTTAAGGGTTAATTTAAGACCCCTCTTATCATACTATGAATAATTTTGAATCTAAAGGTGTGACCAGACATTGCGCGGCAATCGAGCGCGGCAAGCCGCCCTATGTTTGGACTACAGTGTAGAGTGTAGAGTGAAACAGTGTTATTGTTCGTTCACACGGCATACTTACCACTCGCAGCTGCCGCGCTCGATTGCCGCGCAATGTGTGGTCACACTTTTACACAATACAGCTATGACAGAAACAGAGACAACTGTCTTCGCTCATAATATCTCAACGTTTTTTTTTGTTCAACATAAAACAATTAAAAACTTCCATTACGTGTATCTCGTGATATCAGAATAATTACAGCATATTAACAACTGATATACACACTAATTACTTCGCGATACAAGCTGTGATTACATACAACAACATACAATTACTAGGAACACTGGAAATTAATGCTTTTTACCAGACTATGACAGGTGGAAGGGCTATGGCTCTCACAGGCTATTTGGGTATGTAGGTAATTATTATAACCTATGTAGGTATGTAATCCTGATTATTTGTATACCTAAGTACCTACTGAATCGATTATTGTCGTCATTGTTTAAAAAAATATTTATTATTACATCGTTTAAAAAAAATCTAGGATATATTATTATCGAGGCAGAAAACTTAATAATCAATTAGGAATAAATATAAAGTTTTAATTAAACTAAAATAAACTCTTTATCCACTTGTTTTCACTTTTTTATTATGCAATAAAAATGGAATATTATGTTAGACACATTCGTTTATGCCTAGTTGTTCAAAAGTCCTAGTCGGTCAAAAAAATGAACGGGAGACCGCCAGGCTTCGCAGAGCAAAAGATGTCTGGTATTAAAAAAAGTCGTTAAGCCATGACAGTATTGACCTCTACATGGGCACCTCTATGTGCAATGTGTTGTAGGTACCTTCAGTTTCAAAAAAAGACACCAACCATTGTATCTAAAAAAAACTCAAATATAAGTTCTAGTGGTTGCGCTGGGCTTCCTCAACTTGGAATATTAATCGTACCTACCATTATGATATATCGTAGATAGCCTTTTGAACGATAAATACTAGTCTAATCATGGACATTTCTGTTTCTGAAGACCAAGTGAGGGTAGTTTCTTCAACTGCCTCCGCTTCTCGACGGTAGCTCCGAGTGCTCCAGTCTGCCCGCGACCATGGCTATTGCAACATAGTCGAAACGTCGGGAAAATAAATTAAAGGTAATTACGTGATAAAGACCCGTGTCACAATCTATAGTTAAATACTAGTCTACCATAACCACAACGCTGTAGTGTAGATGGAGGTAGGTAGAGGTAAGTTAGTCTGGATAAAATCAGCTAATGGACAAAACATCTTTTGAATAACTGATGGCCGGATCTCTGCGCGGAATACGTAAATAAGTTTTTAACCATATTTAATTATTCCTTTTAAGTCTTGCTTGAATATTCAACGAAGCGAAGCTTGGAGGCTACAAGTGGCTATTAAAGTTAATTTTATGGAGCTGAGTGACCATCGGAATGGCGGGAGATAAATACTTATAAATAAGAAGCGTTGAGTTTTCAAAGACTTTTTATGCATTCATTCACTTCTAGACTAAAATATGAGATAAATTTTCAATGGAATAAAATAATTTATATTTGATAATGTACGAGCGTAAGGTTAAGGAAAGCATCGTGAGGAAATCCGAAAATAAATATTATAGTCATAGAAAAGAAAAAAATCCTAAAATTTTCTAACAAGTTCTAATGCTTATTCTAAAGCTAAATATACACCTTAAGGCCCTGTAGGTCGACGATTGCTCTTTTTCGAAACGAAAAAATAAATACTTCAGAACAGGGCCTTAGGTAGGCACATAGAATAAAATAAACAATAAACTAAACTTTCGAAAGAACTTGGTCTTGGTGACGACGTTGATAATGACTTAATGAGTTATGATAAAGTAACTTTGGAAGACATCCAACGTATTTTGACAAAACAAAGTTGAATAAAAAATAAAAATAAAAAAAATATCGGTGGATTTTATTACACAGCGCCATCTGGCCCAAAACTAAACAAAGCTTGTACTATGGATACTAGATAACTAATAGAATATATAATATACCTATTTTATTTGGTAAATACATACATGTGATACATAATAACACCCAGACACAGAACAAACATCTATGTTCACAAATATTTGTCCTGGGTGGGGATCGAACCCACAAGTTACAGCGTAGAAGGCAGAGCTACTACCTACGAGGCTAGTCAACCAGTTACCTATAGAGAACCTACCCAACCTACTTGTTTAATTTACCTGTAAAGAAAACACAAACTGTAGCTCTATTATGAGATTCCCAAACTAAAGTCACCTCACAGCTTAGTTGGTAGTAACTCTGCCTTCTGCGCTGTAGGTTGTGGGTTCGATCCCCACCCAGGGCAAACATTTGTGTGATGAACATAGATGTTTGTCCTGTGTCTGGGTGTTACTATGTATAATAAGTATGTATTTACAAAAAAAAAAAAAAGTATATAAGTATTCTATCAGTTATCTGGTTCCCATAGTACAAGCTTTGCTTAGTTTGGGGCTAGATAGTGTTGTGTGTAAAGTCCGCCAATATTTATATATTTATTTATTTAATATTTATCGTATATCGTCAGCTATTGGAAGATTTTAGTTCAGTACCTACCTTATTTTTATGCAAATAGTTATTTTATCTTTAAGTTTTAATTCTAAATCAAGTGTAGCGTGTGTTGCTTTTTGAATTTGTGCTGAAGCTCTTTAGTTATTTTTTTATTGTTGTACGTACTTGAGTAGTAGGTACTTTTAATTATTATTCTTGTTTGAGCCTTCACCTTGTTCGATTGGCACCACACTGGAGCTCTACATAGCAAAGGAAAGGATCATTAATAAAAAGGTAGACCCCAAGTCGTGTTTGTTGCCTGATTCTTCTAGGCTTGGGCGCGTGGAATCGGCGTAGCTTCACCTAGTTCCTAAGACGTTTCAAAGTGATCCTTGTGATTTTATTGAAATAAATGATTTTTGAATTTTGAATTTGAATTTTAGTCACCGCTAGTGGCGCTGTGCTGGGTTCCATACAATTAGTTAAAGATACTCGATAACAACTGTAGTTTGGAAATCTCTTAAAAGACCTGCTGAAATAATTTCCGTAAACTTGATTTTCCTTACCCAATGATTACGGTATCATACCATATTCGAAAACGCCGCGAGATACAGAATGAGTCCTAAACGTAGGGTGTAATTAAGGCGACCACCCACCGCAGCGATCCCGAGGCCTTGACCGACACCCGTAATGAGTTCACTCGAAGACTCAGACGAAAGACGACGCTTTGTTGTACATCCATAAAACATTTAGGTGTGTATAAGATTCCTTCTTTTGTGTTAGAAAAATCAACCTTGCTGAAGGAAAAATTAATGTGTGGTTTGCCCTACGATCCGCAAGTGCCTAAGGTAGACATTCTCACGGATCTGGCGCTTAGATTCTTGAAGATAGCTAAGGGGGGGGGGGTGGTCAGAGGCACGTCCAAACATACATTCCACTCTTGACTGGTTGTTAGCCCTTACAAAAACACTACCTAACTGGTTTTCCACACGATGTTTCCTTGTTTACTTCACCGTTTTGAGCACGTGTTGCATTTGTATAGATTTTTTGAATAGAAAAATCTCTGCACGGTCAGGATTCGATCCCGTTACTTCGGAAAGAAAGTCGAGCTACCTCCCAATATGCCACACGGTTTGTTTTACAGATCTCAATAGCTCATGAAATTGCATACTAAGGTTGGTTATAGATGAATACGACGCTACGCTGGGCCGCCATATTGTTGCGTTGCATTTCTCATGCGATGTCCCGTTCAGAAAACAAAAATCAAACAAAAATAAAATACCGACAAGCCGGTTTAACTAAACTTTTTTACTTTATTTCATCGGGAGTTGCTAGCAGATGCAAAAGGTTCTAAGTCGCTTCCAGCAACGCTAAACTTTAAAGTTCCGGGCATAAAAGGCTTAAGTTTCACGAAACAGGTTTTCGTTAAAGACATTTTGTTTTTCAATATAAAATCTCCAACACTAGAGCTCCGCCTACACTTGATTTAAAATTAGAACTCTTGCGTGACAAACGCCGGTAACTTCGAATTAAATGTTCAAAAGTTAAACTTTATTTACAAGCGATAGAGCACAATATTCCACAGTAGTTTATATGCCGTAAGGTGGGATGCTCCGTAAACGCTATTGGCCCAATGGCGCAACGTGAAACAAACAAGAAATGTGGGAGTAAATGAGACAACGCTACTAAACTCACGTAGAGTTACGCCAGAATTCAAGTTTCGCTGCCAAATTCATAGATTTGCTTACCGAAACTATTAATTCAAACACAAAAATATAATTTAGAATTTTCGGCAATGTATTTTTCCTAAATAAAATTTTAAATCTAGACTAGTAAACTTCGAACAATAGAGATGCAACATAGCGCTTCAGCGTTGTGAGAGAAGTGAAGATAAATTTATTTTATGAAATAGCGTTATGGGAAAAACGGCGTATCTCACAATTAGTGGGCGGTCGGCTTTGCGCTTATTTGCTTTAGCTGTGGTTTGGATTTGAATATTTTTTACTAGTGAGTTGTGCCGTTTTTCCCTGAGTAGCTGTATAGAAGTGGGCATGGCGGCAACTCAGCGGTGACGATACGTTTAGTAGACAGTTGACAGTCGCCACGCCACACTGACATTCCAATAGTAGGACTGATAACAATTTTCTATTGATATGTTTTTCTGACAGTGTACTCCTTGTGTATAAACAGACATAACTATCATTGTGATAAACGATAATAAATGACTTATTATAAATAAGAACTAGTATAAATATTTAAAGTGATGCAAGTGTATGTAGTGTTGTGATTTGTTTAGCGGATATGTATGTGGATTGAACCATTTTAGTGATACCTAATACCTACCTTCTAGTCCTGATATAAAATCCCTACTCTACCCTTATTGGATCTCTCAAGGACTAAAATCATCAGGTAAGAAACTATTTTGTTTTAATAAAAAAAAACTTAATTATGACAAATTAGTGTTGATTAAGTTGTTATTGTTTTTAATGAAGATTAATATTTTTCAAAACAATATTTTTGTAAAAAAGAAACATTTAAAATACCTACTACAAATAATTAAATCGAGAATTTCCAAGACATCAAACCCTAATTAACTATGATTATTTTATTTGTTTTTAAGCTATTATGATGCTATATGATGGCTTTACCTGTTTTACTCCTTTAATTGTGTTTCTAGTTTTTCTTGATCACACATCAGACAGTTATCCCCTACCTAACCCTACTCCTGACTTAGATTACCTGTTTTAAATCGTCAGGTATCCGAAACTACGATTACCCACCATAGTACCAACACAAATATGTATAGATCATGCAAGCATTTGTACCGATTTGTGATCGAACCCACACTTCTTATGGCTCAGCACTCACCCACCATGCTGAATGATAAATGGGGTTGAAAACCTTATCAGCATGGTGAAAGGTTTTGTATTTGTTCTTAACACACTACCAATGCAATTAATGTACAATACCAGGAATTACAAGTAATAAATTAAATAACTTATTACCAATTTATTCTACTATTTACCTATTGATCTTAGTAATCAACATACCTAAGAGCGTAGGTATAGGTATCAGATTTTGCAATTCTTGAATGATAAATATATACTATAGAAACGTAGATAAGTAAATTATCTAATGGAGTAGATACCTACCTAGGTACCTTCAAGATAAATACTAGATAATAGGTACCCATGTACCTAGATATTATGAGTATCTATTACAGTAATGTGCTACAACATCAATGTAATAGTATGCCTAACAAGTACCTAATACTGAGTATGGAAGTATATTATGAATATTGTTTACATACTGTTAAATATACTTTATTGTTTTATCTCTTTATTTGCAGTAATAAAAATCATCATCGAGCAAATTAGTACTACCTTTATCACAAAATACGTACATTAAAATGACGTAAAAGCTAGCAGAATGTTTGTTTATTACTAAATCACGTCGTATTGAACCGACTTGTATGAAATTTGGTATACAGATAGGTTAGGTAGGATAGGATATTTTATCTAGGTAGGTACCATGCAAGCGAGACCGTGTGCAGGAGCTAGTGTTGTTGAGAAGAGAATACCACAAGAATTTGAAGGTCTAGCTTTCAGGGATTCTAAGGATAGTTTAGCATCTTTAAATATCATGGTTTTGAAAACATACATTCAGAGTCAAATACAATGAGATGAATAGAACAATGCTTCAGAGAAATCATTGTTCATTACCCAGTGCTTTTTGATAAAGTTTTGTTGCCTTGATAGTCATTATTGCTTGCTTACTTTGATTATAAACCCATTATTAAAGTGGTAAATGGTAAATAAAATACCATATGATACTAAAACACGTTTTATTCATATTTATCTTATGTCATTTGCTATATAAGCGAGTTTTTAATATTGTTTGTAAACGTGAAATTTTATGGACCTAGTTGTCAGCAATAAAGAGATTTGATTATAAAATCATTTCAACGATAACAGCTATTCACAATCAAAACGCAAGCACGTGCAGGTACACAAGTTTCAATATTCATGCAGTAAATATATTATGAAAGCGTAGGCCCGCCCTCCGTCGCTGGGCGGTTTCGAGACACGCCCACCCTACGTGGCTACTAGCTCCGTGGCTACGTGTATGGACTATCTGCCACATACTGAATGTATTAACTGTATATAAACTGACGCTTGTTTCGTGTTGTGAATATCAAGTGTGCGAAAAGTACGCAGCAGTTCGTATCGTCCCATGTGCTGTGAGCTCCATCTGGATTAGTGTACTGTCAGATGTAGATATAAACATGAGTTATGGGTAAGATACCTACTGTACTGAAAAGTTAGGAATTTTACGTGCTACATCTCTAATTTGCGAGCATATAAAAATCGCGTTGCATCTTAAAAACTTAGTAGAAGTCTGTTACTGACCAACTGACTTTATTCGTCCCATGTGCTGTGAGCTCCATCTGGATTAGTGTACTGTAAGATGTAGATAGAAACATAAGTTATGGGTAAGATAATCTACAGTACTGAAAATATAGTAGTGCTACACCATGTGTGCGCAAAAGAAAAATTGTATCGCATACAAAAAAATTGTAGCTGTAACATGTATTATTGTCTTTATTCGTCCCATGTGCTGTAAGTTCCAAGTTAGTGTACCAAGTTTCAGTTAAATAAATACATTGTGGACTGAAATTTCATAGCGCTATCTAGCCCCAAACTAAGCAATGCTAGTACTCATACTATGTTTTTAAATTTGTATTACAGTTGTATTAGTACTTGTTTTTAAATTACATAGGTACATATAACACCCAGACGTAGAACAAACATCTATGTTCATCACATTAAAGTTTGTCATGGGTGGGAATCGTACTCACAACCGACAGCGCAGACGGCAAAGTTTGGATGCACCTATTGCCAACTGGACTGTGAGGCCAGTCAAAAGTCAAATACATCTTTAACTGACCCCACAACTCAGTTTTGTCATGGTGTGTCAGGTGCAGAAATGACTATGGCGAAATGGCCAACGCAGTGCCGATTCTTAAAATGTGGATTGCAGTTAATTTGGACTTGCATTAAAATCCCTTATTAAAGTTTGGAATTTTCTTTAGAACTGTGCACCATCGCACTAACGAGGTTACCTGTAACCATTAAATAATATTTGGTCTTAAACGTAAACAAAAACCGGCCAAGTGCGAGTCGGATTCACGCACGAAGGGTTCCGAACCATTTATAAAAAAGGCAAAAAAATCAAATAAACACGTTTGTTGTATGGGAGCCACTTAAATATTTATTTTATTCTGTTTTAGTATTTGTTGTTATAGCAGCAACAGAAATACATCATCTGTGAAAATTTCAACTGTCTAGCTATCACGTTTCATGAGATACAGCCCTGTGACAGACAGACGGACAGACGGACAGCGAAGTCTTAGTAATAGGGTCCCGTTTAACCCTTTGGGTACGGAACCCTATGACAAAAAAATATTTAAAAAAGTCTCTCTGTATCAAAAAGGGGTTGATGAAACTCCTCCATTGATGATACGGTAGACATTCTCTCAGATCTCCAGACGCTTAGATCCTTTGAATATGTCTAGTGACATGATGTCAGAGGCACGTCCAAACATTATATTTGGCACATGTCCACATTTTGCAGTGGTTAAACAAATATACTCCCCTAAATAGCCTAAACCACTGGTTCTAGTAACTGAAAGTTTGGAGGGTGTATTCCTTTGTGGTGCTAAGAAAGTTGAACTTCTAAAGGTGTGTGTCAGGGTTGAAGTCTGTGTAAAAATAACATGAACAAAGTCACGAGTGGACATGTGGACATAGTGGACACATTTTTTTACACAGCGCCATCTAGCCCCAAACTAAGCAAAGCTTGTAATATGGGAACTAGATAACTGATAATATACTTATATACTTTTTTTTTGTAAATATATACATATGATAAATACTCACACCCAGACACAGAACAAACATCTATATTCATCACACAAATATTTGCCCTGTGTGGGGATCGTACCAACAACCTACAGCGCTGAAGGCAGAGTTACTATCAACTGAGCTGTGAGGCCATTGTTTCCACAAGTAGTGTAATAAGTTTAATTCGCAATAAGTAAGAAGTTACTTGAAATCCTCCCTTCACGTGATCCATCACAGACTTCAATCTGATGGCGAAGTGTCTCAAAACCCTTTTATCCTAATGCAGAGTAAATTGTCTTAGAGATGGATCATTTTGAAATAAAAGTAGGGTAAATAAGTATTTAAAATTGACTATTTATGTTTTGTATTTGTACCGTACCTTACTGTCCAAATATGTCAAGTTTTTATTTAGTTTGTTTTGCTTAGTTTGGGTCGACATGGCATTGTGTAATGTCCACCAACATTTATTTATTTAATTAATCATGACCTCTTCAAATTCAAATTACCTCTTTAGAGAACATAATTTTAATGAGTTCATAGGCCCTCCCGAGCTAGTAAAAACTGTGTCTCAAGAGCCAGAATAGAATATTTTAAAGCACTTTCAATTATTGTCTTAGCTACATAAATACACACCCCTTTAGCCATCCATCAGGAATCACGGGCCTAGTGATGTACCCTAGACGTTTACGAGCGGAATTATGATGTATACTTTCCGCTACACACGACCCACACTCTGTCACTACGACGAAATAGTTTGTAAAGTTTATTTATTGCTCTATATTATGGGCTGTTCCAACACAGTAAAGTTAGAAATATTTAAGGGTTTTTTCGCACTTCAAAAAGATAAAAATAACTAGTATTGGATACTACGCTGTTCATTCGTTGCTCTGTCTGCCTTTTTTTAATAAAACGGCGAATTAAATTCAAAATGCTTTACATTTTGTACACCATAACAATAGAATACAATGGTACCGTTAAAAATCTAATGATCTAGCTAGATTCTAGTCAACGCTTTAAAAATATATTATGATTTAAATAAATATTATTATTATTTAATACATTTCAAATTTAATAGGTTAATTTAAAATTTCCTCTATATAATGATGAAATCTATAAAATGGCAAGTCCCAAATGATAGTGCCTAGGGTGCGAGTGCGAGAAAGTTAGTTTGAGGAACCCCAGTAAATAACTACCTACAGCAATTTCTTTTACTTAGTTGTTTCTATTAAATAGTCCAAACTTAAAATCCTAATTCTAATACTATTATAAATGCGAAAGTTTGTGAGTTTGTATGTATGTTTGTTCCTCAATCAGGCCTAAACGACAATTAGCTGTAGATGTAGATATAATGCCAGAATAAAACATAGACTACTTTAAAATAAAACAAACATCCCCAAAATTATAAAAGAACGCAAAAGGGATGATTTTGGTATAGATGGCGCTGGTGTGCAACAAATCTGACATCACAGACTAAAAAAAAACAGTCTTTTCTATTCGATTATTGAAATTTGACAGGACAACGTCTATCATGGGTCGGCTAGTAGACTATAAAATACAGACGAAGACTCCTTTAGTACCCAAAGTATTGTGGCTTAGCTCACTTTTAAAATTGCTTAAGTACCCCTTTTCGTAAATGAAGGTGGCGTGGCTTATTTTAAAAATTGCTTAGTTACTCCCTTCCAAGCGCCATTGCGACTTGGTTGACTTTGAAAATTGATTAATTTTTGTGTTCCAATTACTTTAAAAATAATAGACTACTGGACTAAATTATCGGGTAATGAAAGAATCCTATATCTAAAAGTTACACGTTTCTTCCAACATGTAGGTAACAATCACAGTGACACACAAACTACTTAGACGTGGTATGCGATGATTGGTTGCGTGTCGCGTGAGAATAGATCATTTATTTAATGAGGCTATACTCAGACGAGCCTTACAGATCATATCGATCGGGTGATGATGTGTTTTGTCTTAAATTTGTATTTGTTTGCAAGAATACAATTTTTTCGAGCAAATTCGTCTATCAATCAATCTTATCAATCTATTATATGTAGGTATACCTACAACTATCTATAGGTAAACATATCTTTTCGATTATAAATAATCTAATAGTTTCGCTGAAGTTTGAGCACTACCTCAAACTGCCTTCTTCAACACCAATTTTGGTCAAATCTAGATATATATTTAGCTCCATTCCAGTAATTTATACTTCTCTAGTCATGAGATACTCATATATGAAATTTACTTAACAATGTAGTTGTTTATTTAGATAAGGATTAATAAAGGTTTAGGCAAACTCAAGTCATACAGACTCAGTCTGCCCACGACCATGGCTAGAAACAAATTAGGAAACATATAATATTGTACGAATTAACACTTCAGATATCATTGTACAAATTAGGAATCGTACCAACTACCCGGAAACGATTGTAACATAGTCGAAACTTCGGGTAAATAAATTAAAGGTGACGTGATAGAGACCCGTATAAAAAACTATAGGTAGGTATAAGACCTGATCTAACAACGAAGGTATCGCTTGCATCTGTTGCAATGATTTAAAGGGACGCATAACGTTTAGTTCAATAACCCCTGCCTTAGTAAGTGGCCATGTACTGACATGTACATTGTACATGTATCTACAGTGGGCGGTATTCGGACTCACGCCATTCGGTTCCCTGAAGAGGAAATCGTAATGGTGGGCAAATTGGGCCCTAACCACTACTTCGGCCGGCACGCAGATGTTATTTACTTGTACAAGCATAAATTGACGATAATAGCCCCTTGATTCTTTGCTTTTTAAAGGTTCGAGGAAGGCTGATTACAGGATGTAGGTACATACAAGTAGTACAATGTATATCTGTATCAGACAAGGTACCTCTAAATGTAAGGTTAGTTCCTTACGTCCTAGGTTACAACAAAACTACAACTTTCTAAACGCTAAATAGTGGGGTATCTAGTCTATTCACACCTTGTATATCATATCATATTTATCACGACTGTAATTCCCAAGTACGGTAGACATCCTCTCAGATCTCCAGGCGCTCAGATTCTTAAATATGTCTATAGCACGTCCAAACATTACATTTGGCACATGTCCAGATTTTGCAGTACCTAGTTAGCATTCCATACGTGACAGGTTGCAAGCCTATAAAGGTACTTAACTTAACCTTTCCATTTAGGTAAGAGTGTGATAATTCTATAGCAACAAATAGTAAGACTTAATTTGTTCTTCCTGCTGAATTACTTAACCATTAGTACTGAAATGACATTGAAATGGAATGCCTTGTACTGCACAAGACTGTACATTAATGTGCATGTACATGTTTTTTCTACTAGATAACCAGTTATCAAACTTGGTTTTCTACTGGGAACAAATGACACAGTCTACCTACAGAATCTGCAGTGACTACATTATGCAACAAGTACCTAGTAAACGCAGCAAACATTTCTCAAATAAACCAGCATGATTTGACATTCAAACCCCATGCATCTTGCTTTCTAAGAGCTGTTTTTAAATAAAATAAAAACTAAAGCCCTTTCCCTCACAGCAGGGCTCCGCAGGTTTTACGCCGCGTTTCACTTTTCCGGAGTACCCCTGAGATCACCCCTTAAAAACGCATAAAACCCCAAACGGCCTACTTATGAATTTGTTTATGCCCCTATTTTAAGGAGACGACTGAATCCGCGCTTAGGAAATAACAATAAGTATTCCTAAATCAGAACTTTCTTTATTGAGGTATACCTAATAGTTATGGATGATTGCATAACTTGACTATGAGAACGATAGGTACATTTTTCTATTCTGCATATCTCGAATCAGCAATTATGTCTAAATGGTTCTTATGCCTACTTATTTACCTTTATTTTTTAACCAAACAAAGTACTTACTATAGTTTGTTTTAAATATGCCCCTATTTTAAAGAGGCAACTGAATCCGCGCTTTTTAAATAACAATAAGTATTCCTAAAACAGAACGTTCTTTATTGATGTACCTAATGGATATGGATGTTTGCATGACTTGACTATGAGAACGATAGTTACATTTTTTTTTCTTTATATCTCGACTCTACAAATTTGTCTAAATGGTTTTTATTCCTACATATTTTACTTTATTTTTAACAAAACTAAGTAGGTACTGTAGTTTAGTTTGGTTTGATGTTGAAAGTTCTGGTAACATTAATACAGAGCGTGAAAAGAAGAAAACTATTATGTAGGTACCTACTTACCGCCACTGTAACTCAGTGTAAGGATAAAAGTGCATTGAGGCATTTAAAACTGGCTAACAGAATCATTTTCTCTTTATCTCTCCATCATATTTAATTTTCAAAGTAAAAAAAACCTTTTTCACTTTTTTATTCAAAGACTGTTACAAAAAGCTTACCACGGTGTAGGCATGCAGTAACAGATCATTTTACGAAAGGAAATTACTTGTACATTTCATTGTCTATCCGCACAATTCCAAACAGACAACATTTTTAATTCAAAACACAGCGCAACCCATACGCATTAAAATAGGTTTAACCGCCAGCCGTTCCATTTTCAAAAAATAAAATAAAACAAAAAGGCGCGTTCCCGCCATTTCTCCCGGGCACGCCGCAAATTCCTGTGGAAAAAATCGTATTTCGAACGCGGTTTGAATTTTAATTGACATTCAGCCAGTATCCATGCCATCGAAAGCAGGGTATCGCGAACATTTTCGCGTTTACGTCTCGTCTTGTCGAAAGGGTGCGTGCAATGTGGTGCGTCCACCAGTTGCGGACGATAAAAATAATGACGACACGTTTCAAAATGGTTTGGAATCGGCACACACTACACAGAATATCAATCGCATTAAGTTTTCTAAGGGAGCAAATATTTCAAGCGTCTTTGGAAAAAGTTTGGAGCTTTTCTTACTAGAAACCTAGTAAGTACCTAGATTAGGTCGAATCAGTGTGTTGCTTAAAAATTACGTATTTTATTATACGCCGTATGAACCGCTGATTATTTCTATAGCATAACTACATGTCTATACTTCTAAACCAGAAGGTAATAATCAGCCATAAACGTCCTCCATATTTCACTTAATAGTAGAGTTCATGACAATTCTGATGGCCTGCTAACTGGTAGTCACGTACAGCTCAGTCCATGTCGGCTGCTAAATTACAATAAACAATTTCGTACGCTCATTATTTGCGGGTTCATCACGACGTAACGCTCTCAAATTATTCGACACAAAACCGCGGTAATGTCTGACGTCTGATAATTGCGAAATAACCGCGAGACAGCCTCCTCCCGTAACATTTAATTTGGCGCCTCTCAATTTTAGCCCCAAATTGACAGCGATTAGGCCTCCTACCAAGCCTACAAAATTAATGTGTAGGCGCTACTTATTATATTGATCATTGAGGTATTAAACTGATACAGCAGACCGTCTAATTCGTTAACTCTCTTTTCAGATACAATGCCCCTTATATAAGCCTTCAAAACGAACAACAGACTTCTTTCATTCAACCCGATGCCTAAACGAAAATGTTGACGCATGCTACTAAACGGGAAACGCATTCATCACGTGAATGATCGCACGGACAGTGGAGACCGGCAGCGATGCAAGAGATATGCAACACCGCCCTGCCGCTGGACAATAACCCACTGGTGCGCAAAATAAAATGCGAAGATTTCCCGACCATAAGAGGGAAACAGACCAGAGTCGGTATGGGAGTGCGAGATGAGATGGAAGAGGATTTTTCCTTGAAGGCAAGGAATACGCCTCCGATGGGGCCGGCACCGGGGCAGGAGCATCCTCGGATGGATCATGGAGGCAATGGGTTTTGGTTGGCGGCTGTCACAGCTGCTGGAGCGCCACATCCTATGCTCGAAACGTGTACGGAAACTGGCTTCATCAACAGTCAGCCCTCTATGGCAGAGTTCATGACTGCATTGCCCCAGCTAGGAGCAGGAGAGCTGAGTCCACAGCACACGCCGCCAGGATACGGAGCCGACCTGCCTTCTCCTGGAGGCGGACTCAATGTCCCCGAGTACCCTTGGATGAAAGAGAAAAAAACGACACGAAAAAACAGCCAGCAAGGTGAGTGTTATTTTCCTGTAGATTTAGATTTTAGATTTTTCATGAGTACCTACCAAGTTTTAACGTGGCTTGTAGAACTTATCGTCACGCAATCTGTAGATGGCCAAGAAAATGGCCGCTCCATCAAAAACGTCGACATTTTGGTTTCGTAAGTGCGCCTAACTGCTTCGTGAATAACTACTTCGGAATTATTATTATGCCTTTCAACAGCAACAACAAATGGCTATTCAACCATTGTGTTCTGGTTCACGGTCCCAGAGTTTCTTTAATGAACATCAAATTAGTCTGAAATATATTGAATTGTTTGGTGCGTCGACGTTTTGTGTCGGTAACTGTTGTTGGGAGTGGGGAGGTTGGGCTAGATACCTGTCGCGGGCATTATCCAGCAGCGACGCCAACGTGCCGTGTAACGGAACGGAATACTCGACATGCACTATAACCACAAATTATAAGTGAGAACATTTTAGAACATGATTTTTATGCTGACAAGTCTGCCATTCTTTTCAATAGCTTGGGAAAAGTACCATAATTTCATTGTTTATTTAGTCTATTGGATCATAACGGTCGTATCAGTGTCGCAAACATCATAATGGGGAATTTGTCAGCGAGACAAAACGCTGAGTGGTTGAGAACAATGAGTGGAGCGGATGATCCATCACCATCCGTCGGACGCTCCTGTGGGAATGCGACCTCACCTGGTGTACCGATACATCATCCTGGATGCAGGGCAAATAAATATGTCTGTTTTATTTAATTCTTCTCTCTTTTAATTTTTTTGCGATTTGCGTACAAATAATAGTGCACTGGGAATGACAACAAATTTCGCAATGGTTATTGCGTTTCAAGTTCAAGAACCTGTCGTGCTTTTGCAGTGAATCAGGATCACAATATTGCTGATCAGAAATAGTTAAGCAGCCTAAAAGATGGATTCAATGTAGTATGCAGTAGAATTTAGCTACAATCTGGTATAACCACACCAACATAGCATCAATCATGCATCAATAGTAAACTCGTACAAAAAATAAGTAAAGTAAAAAAAATGACAGGGACCGGTGGTAGGCGGTTAGACTAACTTTTGAAAAATATACGTTATGTAGATCAAAGCTTGTCTTTGAAGTTGGTTTTTTTATTTTTTTAAAGTAAATTATTTATAAGTAGCCAAAACTTTAACATGACAAAGTTTTTCTATTAATCTAATCTACACTACTATTCTAAAGAGGTAAAAATTGTATTTTTGTTTGTACTGCATAATATAAAAAAACCGACTAAGTGCGAGACGGATTCGCGCAGGAAGGGTTCCGCACCGTTATCTATAAAAACGGCAAAAAAAGCACGTTTGTTGTATGGAAGCCCCACATAAATATTTATTTTATTCAGTTTTCAGTATTTGTTGATAAAACGGCAACAGAAATACATCATGTGTCAAAATTTCAACTGTCTAGCTATCACGGTTCATGAGATACAGCCTTGTGACAGACACACAGACAGACTGTCAGACGGATAGCGGAGTCTTAGTAATAGGGTCCCATTTTTACCCTTAGGGTACGGAACTTTAAAAACTACTAGACCAATTTAAAAAAATATTTCACCCATCAAAAGCTTCATTACAGCGAGTAACATAAGTTAAATTTTATTAAAAAAAATATAGAATTCCAAACGAAAATTGCAATGATGTAACCTAAGGTATAAAAAAATTGCCTATACTCTTCGCACGGGTGTACCGTGCGAAGTCGGACTGCTTGTGCTTTAGTTTAAAGTTTTTAGTGCTAAGTTTAGTGCTCTATCAAAGGTGGTGATGTCCGACATATCGTGTTAACACGCGGGCGTGGAACCCCGGAGTGCGCCGCGGGAGGTCGCTTCTGGTACGAGCTGTTATCGTTTCAAATATGAAAATATTGTCTCTGGCACATTTCATAACATTTTATAGTTGATGAGCAGTCCACCCCGGTTGCGCACGGGTGTACTAATGACGTTTATAGGTAAACTTTTGATACCGTAGATTACATTATTGCCATTTCCGTAAGGATCTCTAATTTTTATGAAAATAATAAATAGCATATGTTACTTGATCATGCAGCTTTTGATAGATGGGAGAGTTTATAAAATTAGTCCAGTAGTTTTTTAGTTTCTCCGGTACAAATAAAAATACAATTTTTACCTCCTTAGTATAGTAGTGTTAATTGCTTCAAAATGTATTTAGAAAGTCGTAGGTAGGTAGGTAGGTACTTGTGAGACTATTGGAAATTGCACCAATGGTTTGGCGTGCCACCCCCTGAGACATTTTAATGCTTTTGAGTACCTTGAGATGTATACTAAGCTTCGAGATTACGATCGTATATTTTTTTATTTTCAATGACATACACATACACAACGACGAACGAACTCATATCACTTTACCATTCGCTGATCTATCCTTTTCAGAGGTTGCTCAGACGGATACTTTTTGTCAATCTTTGGATCATAGTTTTTTTATCACACTCCCAATTTTAACAGTCTTTAAAATATTAAACGTGCCTGTATTTATATTGTGTATTTTGAATCCATCTTACTAAAGGGTTTAAAAAAGGAAACCTCCACACAACTCTAAATACTCTATAATTGTATCATCCCGATATAATTAAATCATTATTGGTGAAATGAAAGTATTTTATTGCCTTACCTTACTACTATTACACACAATATACATCACTACATAGTATAAAGCAAAGTCGCTTTCCGCTTCCCGCGTCTGTATGTATGTCTGTATGTATGTTTGCTTATATCTTTAAAACTACACAACGGATTTTGATACGGTTTTTTTTTATAGATAGAGTGATTCAGGAGGAAGGTTTATATGTATAATAACATGCTTAATATATTAGAGAACAACTGATAATTTTAAGATTTCAAATCTGCGCGACTTTTTTTTTAAATTTTAAATGCTGTTAACGATTATACAAAGACATTCTGTAATATATTTTGGTATCAGCTTTGCACCCGTGCGAAGCCGGGGCGGGTCGCTAGTACATAATAAAATAAATTTATCTAGTTAGGCAAGAGTATACCAATGGTGGACATTTTACACAGCGCCGTCAAGCCCCAAAACAAACCATGCTTTTACTATGGAAACTAACTGATAGAATACTTTCATATCCTTTTTTTAGTAAACAGGTAGATCAAAAATTATCGAAATGAAAAGTGCTCACAGTTCTATTCAAAGCAAACTATACAAAGTCAAAGTCAAAGTATATTTATTGCTGAATCACATGTACAAAGATGTTAATAATTATAATTTTGTGGTATCAATGTATTCTACCCTATTAAGGGTGTGCAATATTTATGTTTACAATGTATCACCCATTGTAAACATAAATATTACATAAATATTAGGTAATCGGTACTTATTACAAAATAAAATAATATAATATAATACAAAAAAAAAAAACGAATTAGAGTAAATGTCAATAGAATAAAATAAAAAATCATAGAAAATCATAAAAATTGTTGTCCTGAAAATGGGACTAAATTAGTAGTAAAATGCAGATGTCAAAGCAAAAAGTAATACAATGTCAAAGCACAACAAATACCTAATCAAGTTAATATGTCTGTAAAGAATTCATGCCTATATACCTAGAGTTCATGTTTGTGGGGCAATGACCGCTGGCATACCTCATACAGTTAATTGTTTTTATCTCAATCTGCACCAACGCGAAGCGCAAAGCTACGCGATTCGTATGTAGGTTGATTAAAATATATTTATTAGACACTAGCTGACCCGTGCCCGCTTCGCTGGGGGACATATAGTTTCACATCTGGTATTCTAATCTTCAAAATAAATTATAGCCTATATGTTTCCGAGGACTAATAGCTACTTAACAAAAAAGTTTCATCAAAATCCGTCTAGTAGTTTTTGCGTGAAAGCCAGACAACAGACAGACAGACAGACAGATAGACAGACAGACAGACAAAAATTTTAAAATGTTTTTTTTTTGCTTGTGTTTCTTATATGAAGACCCCTAGGAGTATTTTTTTAGTTTTTATTCAATGTACAGAATTTAACTCTTCTACAGTTTTATTATATGTATAGATAGCAAGCCATATTACAGTGTAAAGTCACATTATAAGTATATTTTTGCATAATGAAGAAAAATTATTGAAGCACGTAAATTATCTATGTATTTTTACAAATAAAAAAGTATAATAGGTATTCTATCAGTTATCTAGTTCCCATAGTACAAGCTTTGCTTAGTTCGGGGCTTGATGGCGTAGTGTTATAATGTCCACTAATATTAATTTATTATTATTATCTTTCTTTACGAAAGATCGATTCGATAGTCTTACTAGTAATAATGGTATTTGGCTTCGTATGGAATGCTAACTACTGCAAAATGCGGGCATGAGCCAAATGTAATGTTTGGACGTGCCTCTGAGCCCCTTTAGGGGTATTCAAGGATCTGAGAGCCTGGAAATCATAGAGGATGATTACCTTACTTGGGGATTACAGTCGTAATCCTATTTCTTATTTAATATTGAATGTATGTTGTTTCTAAGTACCTACTTAGGTACATCATAATTATAGATAGGTACCTAAGAATAATATAGTTGTATATTTGTTAGTTGCAAATAAATGATTTCATTTCATTTCAATTCATTTTTCAACTTCTAAGTAGCAGAGGTTAGAATCCCACAGCCAAAAACTCGATCAAAACGATCCCTTGGTTATTCTTGGTCCCGCTAATACCATAAGATATTCTTTTTTCGCAATGCAGCATCTGACAGGGCCGCGCGGCCGTGAACCGCCGCTGCCGAGCTGTGGCCGTACCACAAGCTCAAAAGTAATATCAAAACAATATATATAATTAAACTATCGTTGTTGTATTCACCGATCTGCCGATGATCGCGGTCGCGGGCGGTGCTCATGATGAAGAGCATCTGAATTGTCTCGAAACGTCAGAAATACAAGAAAATAATGGGAAAATTTGCCGTATTTTTTTATTATATACGGTGCGAAAGTGACAACGCAATACGAACACGTATAGCGTTATCACTTTCGCACCGCGGGTAATATTGTTATGATATTACTTTAGAAGCTTGTGGTATGGCACCAGAGCTGCCGGGTAATCCATCACTGTCAACGCTATCGAACGATGCAAGCTCGTCGTTCTATGCAACTTCGCGAGCTTTTGTGCCTCTAAACTTAGATATTGGATACAAACTTTGACTGATTCCTTAAGTGACTGTGACATCTATTTTGAATACGTGGATATCCGGGCCTTTTTGTCTATGCTTTTATAAATATCGATCCGTTTTCAACCGACGAAAACAGAAGGTTCTTACTTCTACGCGTTTAATATTTATTTTTTTGTCGTGTTTTTTTTTATGTATGCCTGATAATAATCTATTATGAGAATAGTCCAAATTCGGCCCCATTTAAATAGAATTTATGTAGAAAAAATCATTCCTTCTTAAAAATTAAAAAAAACTTATATCGTCTTTTGACTGATCAATTGAACGAAACGTAATTATAACCTATTCCTTCTTTAAGTCCTTATTCTGCCAGTTCTACATCTTGTTAGCTAATTCTTGTGTTGAATTAAGACGAGTAATAAATGTTTTTAATGAATGCAGAATAGTTTTTTCTCAATAACCGCAAAACATACAGTTTTGTTTTTTATGACAAAGATAACTTAAGGATTTAATCTAGATAAATTAAAGACAGAAACACGATTGATAAAACTTTTCTCGATAGATTTATTTTCCAAAGTTGGCTCTTCAAAAACACTAGTTTCGTTTTTAATCAAAACTAAGAATAGCTAAATAGTTCATTTTTATATAATTCGTTAGATAATCATTATTATATACGGATTAAAATATAATATAAAAAATTATTAACGGATAAAAATTGTCTTTAATTTACTACCTAAATTAATTAATTACAATTTTTTTTTATTTGATGGTTTTCAAGATGATGCAGTTTTATCACTGGAAAAAGTGATAAAAGCAGTTTTATCACTTTTTCCGTCTTATCCGGGTAGACTCAGCCGATACAAAAAGTCAAAAATTTCACTTATCACCTTAAGGGCCGATTTTTCAATCATCAGATAAGTGTTAACTGTGGAATAAAATTGCAATTTTCCATACGATATGTCAAATTTATTCAACAGTTGGCCCTTATCTGATGATTGAAAAATCGGCCCTAAGTCCTAGTTCATGCGAGAAAACGTTCACTAGCTAATATATTTTACAAGTATCTTGATCTAATGTAGAGGTACTCTCTCGGCAGTTTTAGTTTACGAATGTGTCTATGTTCCACAAAAATAATTCAAGAACGAGAACAGTAACATTGTCTCTCAAACATCCCTCGGAAGATAGATACGGCGAAGGGACATGAAACAAATTGTTCGCGGACCACGCCTTCGACCGTATATCCAAGATCGAAATTAAAACGAACGCCCTGACTCGATCGATCATTCGATTCTTTTAATACAATGCCCTATTATTTTTGCACTGTCTCAATTTGTTCGGAAGTTTGATCGACGTGTGATACGCACTGATCCAAAGTTATTTTTAGAGCGAGATTGCTTTTGGAACAAAGGGGCTTAAATTTCAATTCGTTTCATTCAATGTATATTTTTTTTAACTTCTTGCTTTATTATTATTTTTGCCAGTTACGAGTAGCTTTTCTGAAAGTAGGCAGAAACATAACTTTCTCTATCTAAATACCTACATCCTAATAAGCTAATCCTAATAATATAATAAATTTGAAAGTCTGTGAGTTTGTATGTATGTTTGTTCCTCAATCAGGCCTAAACGACAAAACGGATTAAGTTTAAATTGGCTGCAGATGTAGATATAATGCCCGAATAAATAATAGACTACTTTAAAATATGAAAAACATCCCTAAAACGATAAAAAACGCAAAAGGGATGATTTCTGTATAGATGGCGCTGGTGTGCAAAAAATCTGACATCATAGACTAATAACATTCAGTCTTTTCTATTCGATTATTGAAATTTGACAGGACAACGTCTGTCACGGGTCGGCTAGTAATATATAGAAGTCTTGCATTACTAACTGACTGATCTGATCTGATTTGAACTGATCTGATCTGATCAATGCAAAGCCTAAACTTGAAATAAAAAAACTTGAAGTTTGGAGAGTGTATTCCTTTTTGTATTCAGGTGTGTGCACTAAGTAACGAATTGCCCAAATTCAACACCTAAAGAGGTGCAGCGATGGTTGAAGTCTTATTGATTTTTCTATAGATTCCATTTAATCGTAATAATAATAGGATCATGACATTAATCCCCAAGTACGGTAGACATTCTCTCTGATCTTCAGGCGCTCAAATCCTTGAAGATGTCTTAAGGGGTTAGTCAGAGACACACGTTCAAACATTAAATTACATACAAACATTTAATCATATCTGTATGAAGTTCGATGTTATTTCCACATTTTAAAAATTCGATTGATAGCGCGACTTTTTAGAACTAATCAGGCCTGAAATCATACAAAAGCTTTCACAATATTTAAACAAAACATAGTTCACTTTAGTTAAACCACCAATTTCTATTTGAAATACAATGGGTCTGAAATCGCGTGCGATAGATTGCGTTCTGTAACTAAACAACTGAAATATTCAGTAATACCAACCAATTTCGGTGTAGAGTAATGATGATGGCATGGGAACTTTGACAATTTGCGTCTTTGTCTGGATGGATAGATAATATTTTTAATAGATAACTGTCCCGCTTGGAAGGTAATTTTTTTCTGTTTCAAAGCACTAGTCTTTCGTGTAGAGAAAATCAATTTAAAAAACTTAGGTAAACTTACTTTATAACAACACTAGCCGACCCGTGACAGACGTTGTCCTGTCAAATTTCAATAATCGAATAGAAAAGACTGAATGTTTTTAGTCTGTGATGTCATAATCATCTATACTAAAATCTACCCTTTTGCGTTTTTTCATCGTTTTTGGGATGTTTTTCGTATTTTAAAGTAGTCTATTATTTATTCGGGCATTATATATACATCTACAGTAAATTTCAACTTAATCCGTTTTGTCGTTTAGGCCTGATTGAGGAACAAACATACATATAAACTCACAAACTTTTACATTTATAATATTATTAGGATAAACAATTTTTCATAAAGTTTCTTTATCTGAATGGATAGATAATATTTTTAATAGATTACTGTCCCGCTTGGAAGGTAGATTTTTTTATGTTAAAGCAGACTACTGCTTGTAGATTTTTTTTTAAACATTGTGTATAATTTCTTGATTACTTCAAATATCGTATTTGAAATAATGTTTTAGCGTGAATCTTGGCTAAGATATAAAATTTACGTAATAACTTACAATTATTGCAAAATTTGGGCATGTGTTAAGTTTAATGTATGGACATGCAGTTTACTACCCTCTTTAGACATTTTTATAATAAGCGCCTACGAATCTGAAAGGATATTCGTACCGTTGGATTAGTCGTGATCCTATTTCTTTCCTTTTTGTACGGTATCCATCAAAAATCCTCATCTTGAACCGCAATTCAAGATTTATATTAATTCATCACTACATAGTATAAAGCAAAGTCGCTTTCCGCTTCCCGCGTCTGTATGTCTGTATGTATGTTTGCTTATATCTTTAAAACTACACAACGGATTTTGATGCGGTTTTTTTTAATAAATAGAGTGATTCAAGAGGAAGGTTTATATGTATAATGCATGCATAATATAGTAGAGAAACACTGATAATTTTAGAGGTTTCTAATGTGATGTCGTAAATAAACACATTTTATTGCGCTTACATTGCAAATGCTGGCTGAACCCCACGAGATATATCAAAATAATGTACTACAGTATTGTACACTTTAAAAACGTCTACAAAAAAGTCAACGATGGTATTAGAAATGTCTTACGCACAGCGAAGCGGGCACGGGTCAGCTAGTTCTTTATAAGGGTCAGATATCTTTAATATGATGACATGCCTCTTAGCCATGAGAAAAGCATAGAAATCATAGACAAGTGAAGGAATTGTTAACAATAGAATTTTGCTTACTTACGCAATATTTTTTGCATATATAAGCAACATTCGAAGTAACTTTCGCACTTTCAATCTCACCTCACAAGAATAAGTCATAAATTCATCACAATTCGCAATGGTCGCAGCGGTTCTCAGGTAGTCTCGTCTTGTCTATACCCATTGTAAAGTTGACCACAGACATCCGCAAATATAGTAATAAATCTTACGGCCGGCGAGCTTTGATTTATGTGAAAAATGACCCTTAATTTAAGGTTAAACAGAGCCGAAGGGCGGATAGACTATTCGCCTATTATAAAGTGTATCAGAGCAATTTTCTAAATTATCTGGAAGTAGGTATGCAGGCTAATAATAGGTATATTATAGTTTCACGTTTCAAAGAATTGGTGTTCTAGAATTGATTGTTTTATGTCAGCCTTCTTGAACCTTCTAGTAAGAATGCCTTGCGTTGTTAATACAAAAAAACCGGCCAAGTGCGAGTCGGACTCGCGCACGAAGGATTTCTTACCAGTTTCTATAAAAACGACAAAAAATCACATTTGCTGTATAGGAGTTCCACTTAAATATTTATTATATTCTGTTTTTAGTATTTGTTGTTATAGCGGCAACAGAAATCACATCATCAGACATCATCTGTGAAAATTTCAACTGTCTAGCTGTCACGGTTCATGAGATACGTTGTGTCAGACAGACAGACGGACAGCGGGGTCTTAGTAATAGGGTCCCGTTTTTACCCTTTGGGTACGGAACCCTAAAGATCATTAGAGAAGAAAATTTAAATTAACATGTACCTACCAAGATGACACTAATCAATAACCAGAGTTTGCCACTAACTCATACAAAAGTACTATTACTCATCTAATCAAAAACAAAATCAAAACGAAAAATTAAGTAAAGGAGCTAAACCACAGATGTAATAATTCTCGATTATAATAACTGTATTCATTGGTTGTCAATACACATTCGATTATGATTTACGCGCAGGTACAGCTTATTACTTTCAACTCTCATTACTTTAAAATAAGGTTATTTTTCCCTTGGCACCTACCACTTTCACTGGTCACCGGAGCGACATAAATCAATGCTGAAAGGTGACCCTTTGTGGCGTTTACGGGCGATTTCAAATAATACGCCGATGTTAGCCCACTACTCGATATTTTACTGAATTATTGACTCGTATAATCGATTATCGCTTGTAGTTAGGATTTGATGAAGTGGATATTGACTTTGGTTCTGTCATTATAGTGAGACACGACAATACTTTGACTACGATAATTTACCTACATTTACACATAATAGTGTGTTATTTATTAGCATTATTTTATGATACACATAGCATACCCGCGACAGACGTTGTCCTGTCCAAATTTCAATAATCGTATAGAGTAACGCACGATTTTTTGCACAATAGGGCCAACTTTACCAAAATCATCCCTTTTGCTGTTTTTTAATCATTCGTATTTAAAAGTAGTCTATTTTTAATTCGGGCTTTCACATTTCGTCACTTATCTAACAACACCGCTCAAGTCGATTTTTGGCGGTACAGACATTTTGATGCCATTGGATTGACTTTAAATTCACGCGTCAAACTGCAGTTCAGATTCAAGGATATCTACTAATCACAAGCCAGTATTCAAATAATAGTAACAGCGCTTAAGAGGCTGCCAGTCGCTGATTGCTCTTTTTCGAAACGAAAAAATAAATACTTCTGAACAAGCCACATCTCCTATTTTTATAAGTATATTACTTCAGGTTCCTACCTAGATTTCTATTAAGCTGAAAACATAATAGCAGAAACTTTTCACGATAAAAATATTATTTCAAAATGATACGTTTTAGAATTCATGATCGAAATATTTTATATACCTACTATTAAAATCAACTTGTGATTTATTGTTAAAGATAGGTAATATGTAGATCTAGATTTCTATTAGGATAGATTTTTGATAAGTAATTATAAATAATTTATATCATTAATTTATTCGAAAAGCTAAGGCGGACCACGCGCGGACGTGTGTTTGTCATCATTGCAGCGGTCGGTAGGATTATTTATCGAAGTGATTAAAGATGATGAGATGAGTGATGAGATCTTTATTCACATATACTATACATTATAAAATAGGAGATGTGGCTTGTTCACAAGTATTTCTTTTATCGTTTCGAATAAAAATAATCGTCGACTGGCAGCGTCTTAAGTCTGTTTTCCCGCCAACAACGCTCAAATCGTCATTCCGCCATACTGCGTGTGAAAAAAGCAAAAATGACTTGAGCGGTGTTGTTAGATAAGAGACGATTTACAATATTATTAGAATATTAGAATTATGATATTAGGATAATATTTAGTTTTAGTTCCCAACCTTTTTTTTAAGTCACATAAACCTATTAAAACCAAATATACAACTTGTTTCTCATTACACCATAACTTGTATTGAAGGCGCAGTACAGAAGCCAATAGCAAACAAACAAACAAACAAAGCGTAATCCGTCGAAATGAACAATCAATAAATCACTCTCACTAAGGGCCGCCGCACACGGGCGCCGGCATTGTCCTCCGATTGTCGGCGGCGATTTTTACAGCAATTAGAGACACTTACCTGCCGATGCGTGTTAATCCTATTAGAAGATTTAAAAAAAGAACGTACAAGAAAGAGACAGCGGTGTCTCTGTGGGCGGTCGGATGAGACAGGTAGCGCTGGCTCAGCAGTTTTTCTATCGGATATACAGTGAATGGATGATGAACTGGCTATTTCTCGACTTGTTTTGGGGTCGAGTTGCGTTACGTTCTTAATTCAAACAATAATAAGCATTAAAATTTTAAAGGTGGCGGTTGAATAGAAATCTGAGTTGCTGCTTTTTTGTACACTGAAAGTGAAACGGTTATTACATAAATTTCTACAGTAAAATCTGCAGAGACACACACGCACAAATGAAAAGGAAGTAAATAACATATAATATTGTGAGTATTCAGCAATATCTACATCAAATCACATAAAACATTCTCAGTTTCCGCAACATAACTCAAACCAACAAAACCAGACATCAACTCGAAATTTCAATTTGCTCATTTAACGCTAGATTCCCACCCCTCATACTCTCAAGTGAGCTGTTTCGTGGCTCTAAACTGATTTATCATATCAGCAGGAGAGTTCTGAACAAGCATCATCTTACACGCATAAACCCTTGTATCGCGGACCGCGCGACGACAAAACATTTCCAACAATGCGCACTAAAACTTGAAGCACATATTCCTCCGACGGAGTAAGATCATCTGCGCGCCCCCTTATCTGAAACGACGTAACAAACTTCTGCCTTTACAAATTGAACTTTACTACCTCTTGATAAGGTCGAGAATGACTCGAGTGTTTGGTAGAGCATGTCTGAGACGAGGGTGCTATGCCCGATGTATCGTTGTCCGGTTTCCGGACGCGGTAGCCCAGTAATTAACTAAGTTTCGCCACTCGACATAAGTGTTTATTGATACTTAAGCCACCTATCCTTGCGGTTAAACTTTATAGATATCTTATATATCGTCATGAGATCTAAGAAGCAACTACGCGTTTGAAACGTTGCATAAACTTTCTAGAATAAATTCTTCTATTAAAGCTAAGGCAGCGCAGGTATACATCAATGTCAAAATTCGCCGTCTCACATTCTCCGTTCAATGCCACACATAAAGCCATAACATTATAAATCACAGACTACATCTTGAGCTAAGCCGCGAAATCCGTTTAATCATCTTGTGTTATTAATAACGCGTTTGAAATTAAACAATAAATTCAGTGCGGCTAATCGCGCGGGGCGACCGCAGTCGCTGAGTCAACATTTATAGAGACAAATTGTTGCGCCACTAACACGGCCTCTACGATGTATTAATCTTGAGCTCGTAGCTCGTAGCGCGTAGATGACGTCATAGTTGCTACGGCGTAGCACCCAAGGCGGCCCTTTGTGCACGTTTTCTTTGCGACATTTTTGTAGTCCATAAAAAATACTAACATAACGTAATTTTGTGAGAAAATCTACTAATGTTATAAATGAAAAAGTTTGTGAGTATGTTTAAGTGTTTGTGTTTTAATCACGTCCGATTTTGTATAAATGCTTGCTCAAAACTGAAGAAAAATATTTTGAAAAAACCAGTTATCATTATTATAAACGGCGATGGGTTTGCAACCTTTAACGTATGGAATGCCAATTACTACAAAATGTGGGCTATGCCATACCACAATGTAATGTTTAAACGTGTCTCTGACTACCCATTTTAGACATCTTCATTGATCTGAACGCCTGAAGATCTGAAAAGATGTTTACTGTACTTGGGGTTTTCAGTCGTGATCCTATTTTTATACATTTTATTATCAATAAAGATGTCTGAAGGGGCTAATTATAAATTTCCTTTACAATACCTACGAGTATGTATTTAGTTACTTCTTTATCTTTAAATCCAGACACAGAATCCATCATCCAACATCTGAACAAACAGTCGTATTTTACTCACTGTCAATAAAAATACCTCAGAAAACATCAGAAAAACCGCTCGGACAAACGATTCTTGACCTTATCACGTCGGAGGGTGATAGAAACGTTTTCCCCCCATTACCCTCACATGATATATGGCAGCGCAAATGCGACACAACTATTAGTGCATCCGTCATTAGTCAAAGTCAACGCAGCGAGGGAGATGCATAGACAAACATCGCGTTGTCTTGTATCTGACTACTTCGGTGGCGTGGTGAGTGAGAGAACTGACACGCAAGAGGAGCGAGTTCGATCCAGGGATAAATATTTGCATGATCTAAAATTAAATATAATAATTTCACCATCGCTCTTAAAATATCTTTAAGAACTTTGAGAACTTTCAAACCGGTACGGTTTTAAAGTATTTTTAAGTTTCAATCCAAAACTGTTTTATACAAAACTTCATCGACATCAGTTTAATCCTTACGAAGTATTTGAGTAACAAAGAAATAAACATAAAAAAATTGGCATTTATAATTATGTGATTCAGACAAAATTCGATACCACTTTTTCCTCTACAACAAACAATAAAGCACCTGTAAAATTAAAAGCTTCTCGCAAATATGTTCCCAAATAGTCATTAACAATGGAAATAATGGCCGAGCTTCTAACAACGCATAGGTACGGGCGGGGGCTCGTTCGTCTCGTCACAAGGGTGTTAATTTGCTAAGGCCCTGCTAATGAAACCTGCGAGTTAAAGCTGACGCCTCGCCGATGCCGCCCGATAAACCGCTCACAAGAATCCCACAGGAAATTGGCGTTTTCAAACGTCGCCAACTTGTTCGCAAGCGCCCGATAACATCTCAACAGTTATAATCTCACCTCTTAGTTAAAAAACTTACAAACACGCGTGCTATTCATAGCTTCAGCCACCCTCCGGCAATATCGAACCGTGATCGATAGAACGAATCACTCCGCTTTGGAACTAATTTGATTTTAGCATATTAAGGGGGGTGTACATCTAGATACGACTATAAGGAGCGCGTCTTGCGGCCCACCCCACGCCTCGTAATAACGCAAATGATGTAAGGTGTGCCCTTAATATCCATCACACGCGTCCCCGTATTTGCTTATCTATGAAAACACGGAAGTGTAAAAATCGTCGTGAAAACCCACGGGGGTTTCGAATGCTTGACACCGAAACACTTAAGATTATTAGATTCATAGTTTAATGTTTATTTAGGCTTTTCTTACACCTAATTAGAAGGTATCTGCTCTTAAACAAACTTCAAACTTTAACTTTTTAAGGTGCAATTTTGAGCAGAGTTTAATTTAAGCCGATAAACTTATAATTCCACAGATTTCCTCGGGTATTGGAATTTTTATCAGATCCGGCAAAGCAACAAAAGCCCGATTACTCGGTGGCAACAAACTCATTTAACTTTACGAATCTCTCCCGCTCAAAAATACCTCTAAATATTTCCCTGCTTCGATTTTATTGTTCTTGGTGTCCTCCTTTTACGATACATTTATTTTATTTATCGGATCGGATTAAGCGGGGTCTTGCGTAATCGAACTTATCGATGTAGGCAAAGTGGGTATTGGGAGAATCAGGTTCGTGGAAAGGTGAAGAAAGGTGTACAATCAGAAGGAAAGTGTACGGAAATAAATGTGAAGGGTAGATAAGTGAGCGTGTCGCGTTCCTCGCGAATTCCCGACCGAGGAGGCTCTCAATCGGATGCCGGCTACATAAATAAGAGTGGATGAAGGTGGTCCGCTTATCGCACGATTGTCGCCTCACTTCTTACTTTTAAATGTGACTGTTGGTACTCTATAAAGTTTGGTTGTAAACTTTTTATCGGGGCACTGGTGGTTTTAAATATTTATTTGTAACAATGAAATTTTAAGTACCTAGGGACGTAAGTAAATTAGTTTTTTAAGGGAATAATACGTTAAATATAGCGGTATAAATTTTATAACTACCAGGATGGAAAACTTATAAAATAAAGTTTAATTTAAGTACTTTATCTACTTGCAATATGAATATCATTATTTATATTATTATTTATTAAACGGTATATTTATAATTTTTAATGCATTTATCTAAATAAAAAGTTCAACTAAAGCTAAGTTCACACGTAAAGTAATTCGTCTAAAAAGCTTTCCTCCATTGGGCTGTTTATTGAACCGCGAAGCATTTGTAATCGTTTAATACCCTCAATTCTTTATCAGTCGGGGGTGTTCGCCCCTTAATGTATAGCCTGATGAAAACCATCTGATTATCTCTTTCAATACAATATTTAAATTAAACTCTATGTTATATAAGAGGTTCTTTCAATCGCCTTTTCTGATAGTATTATAATATTAGTTCCCATAACATAACGTAACTATATAGGTATGGGAACCATTTGAATACTACTGGTATCTAGATGACTGACAAGTCTTCTGACGTGTAATAGGTTTTACCAATAAATTTATCATATTCTGAATAAAATCGATTTTTCATTTCCCTACATGTGAGGTATACAATCATACATTAAACTACAAATAAGATATACAAAAATATAATACCATAACTTAATAAGTAATAG
The DNA here is from genome assembly GCA_912999785.1 of Hydriomena furcata. NCBI lineage: Eukaryota > Metazoa > Arthropoda > Insecta > Lepidoptera > Geometridae > Hydriomena > Hydriomena furcata. The sequence continues at coordinate 4,549,106 of OU538831.1, read as the reverse complement.
GTACTTATAAGCGAAAACATTATACATAACTGGTGTAAAGAAAAATGAGAAAGCAAAATACCACCAATAATAAAACGTCAGTATTAGGTCACTAAATCAATAAAACTGATAGGCATCGAGATGCTTTCCATCTCGTAAAAAAGTGAGTCGAAATGGAAACGATACAAACTAAAGTTCGATAATGACATCGTTTACTTATCAGCTGACCGTTACCGAAAAACGAATGCTACATTAGGCACGCACCGTCCGAAACCTAACTGTCCCCAAATCTAATAAAAACTTCTTATCACCCAGTCGTCATTGTAAACTGCCATCGATTGCAATATTTATTTAAAAAGCAACCATAAATTCCTTCCATTTACAAAAAAAATAAAAAACATTTGAGTTCTTATCGTATTCGATTTTTTAAATAACGCCACGCTATTGGTAGCTAAGTTAAGGACAAGGTTTTGTCCCCATCCCCCTTTTTTCCTGAAAGAGGAATTTCTATTCGGCAATTTAGAGGCGAGCAGATAATAAAAGGGCTCTTACTGCTTCAATCGCACCCTAATGAAAACTCGAAAACTCTTCATTTCTGTATCAATAACTTTTCTATTTACGTTGACACACGCTAAGTGCAAATAGAGACACGGAAATGGCTCTATTTTCTTGTTTGGTTTCAACAAACTTTTCTTGGCTCATTATTACCATAATTTGTACATTACATGCCTTCCTACGTATCTGCTGTTAATTTGAGTTGTTTAGTTCGCTGCGTGTGATGGGTTACGCAATGCCAGACACAGAGTTGAAGAAATAATGTAGGTATTATTCATTTAAATCAACTGCTATGTCGGCAATAGTCATACTTATATCATGTTAATGACACTAAACACGTTATACAATATCAACAGCAAAATTTGCCCACTTAGGTACTTACCTAAACTCGTCCTAAACTAGTCAATTTGACCGCTGTCATTAAACATACGATACAATAACAAATGTCTCGATATCCAAAAAAACATTTTATCTAAAACAATAATACCCGTACCTTCCCTACATCAGCTAACCCAGCTTAAGATACTGTCGGCCAGCACTTGACCCACTTCTGTAGGTACCTACGAGAGCAAATCGAAAATCGATGTGCCAACGACCTCGCATCGATGCTGGGGTGACGTCGATCCACTCCCGCGCCCGTGTGACACAAGGGTTATATTTCTCGTATTGATTTGAATATGGAACGTTATGTTTTTTTTTTCATTTCAGTACCAATCTAGTTCGAAGAAAAAAGTTTGCGATTCTTTTCGCAAAAGCTGAAACGAGTCTTAGTTGCTAGTCAGTAGTCACTGAGAAAATTACCTAACGAATTATTTTGTTGATAGGTACTTTTAACATTTCTAGCTTTTATGTTTACCTGAGCAAATTTTGGTAGGATGAAAAATGTTCAAAGAATACCGGTATCTTCACGCCATTTAATCATTGGGAAAGCAAAGGCCCAGTTTTTCTGTCGGTAATTCCCCTCAGTCACGTGGTGGTCACTAATTGCTCAGCTGGGACACCCCACAGTAACAAATGTGAGTTTTCCACTTAAATAAATACGTATTTCAATAATATCAGGTATCCTACCCGAACACGATGTACAATTTAAAGTTTATTTATAATTTATTTCAGTCGTTCATCGGGATAAATTTTGTGCGGCTTCGACTGTTTTGTACGCATAACTTCTTTACATTATACTCGTACCAGTAAATTACATACTATCCTATGTTTGAAACAGTAAGAACTTTCTGTATGCAAAGCAAGTCGCTGAGACGCGACTAATTCCACATACGAGGGTACCCAAGACGAGAAAATTAACGCCCTCCGCCATATTGAGATTGTTCAAAGTTGGAAATTATTTACAAGCAACTGCCACACCACATGTCCTTTCTGGGAACCCGGGAACTTCTCCGCGCGTATTCGAATTCCTGTATGGAGTAGAAATACGGCTTTATAGGAGTAAAATCATACTTTCTCCTGGCGGGCGCGGGGGCGCGGTACTAATGACCGCGCGGGGCGAGGCACCGACCTACCTATACCTACATGCCACGACAACCACACTTTATATTGCGTTTAGCAGGCTGCCTACCCACACTCCTGTTACACACACACCGACACTGCCAAGGTTTGTTTTTTTAGTTATTATTCCGACGTGCACTATTTTCTTTTTGACCGCCGACGGGTGTAACTTGCGGACGGAGCGAAACGCTCGTCAGTTCACAAAATGTACAAAAATGATACGAAGAGAACGGTAGCATGGGTAGGTATTAGTTTGAAAATGTACGTAATAAAGCTAATTGGTTTTTTATTTGACAGACTTTTGTAAGTAATAAAACGAATTATTTCTTTATAACAGACTCTACATTCAGTTTAAAAAGTATCTGCCTAACTTTAGTCATATAAAGAATTGAATGACTGCTTACTCATTGTCACAACTTGGAACGATCAATAGCCTCATCATTTGTCTTAGTTCCTACCTCTTTAATTGAATTATCTGTTGTATTGAAACATCTAACTCAGAAGCAATTAAAAATGGATGCCAGTATTCAGCCAGTCATGCTTGCTTCCATGTGTTGAGGGTGTGTTGGTAGAAATTAAACGCCGACTCACGGACCCTGTGTCAAATCTCGATGGGCACAAGTCAAGCCAGTGTTTCGCACATGTGTAGGATATTTCGAATATCGGTTGAATGCCCACGTCCGTTTAATATTTCATATTCATTGTGGGAATTTACATACTCCCCTCGAATGTCAACTTGATTCAAACAGCTATAAGTTCTTGAATGTGACCGTTTAGTGCCTCTACCTCTGCTCTGTACTGTCACTTGGCACTGGGCCCAAACTATCTAAACATGTAAAAGTCCTACGTTACCGACTGACTGACTGACTGACAATTAACACACAGCCAAACTTTAAGTCCTAGAAGCATGAAGCTTGGATATCTTCCTTTTATTTTGTAAGGGTGCAGTCAGAAAGAAATCCTCAAAACTTAACCCCTAAAAGGGATCAGCTAGGGTAAAACAATATTTGAAAATAACTTAACGTGAACGAAGTCGCGGGGGTTTCTACTAGTAAGGTAATATTTTGCTTACCATATTCATTATTTGAATTGTGTGAAAATTTATAAAATTCCTATTCACACGGAACACGATTTCAAGGCATTGGTCACTAATGATGTAAGGTTTTTGTTTCTAGGAGAGCTCTACCTTTCTCTACCATTTCACGTTTTTTAATTATAGTATATCACAGCATGCACTTACTTATGACTACAACTAAACTAAATTTAACAAAATAAGAGAAATGCTATTAGAAGGAAGTACAATTACTCTACCTAGCTTGGCACCTGTCCCAGATTATAGCTACCTGTGTACCTACCTGATTTTCCTTTATACTGTGTATTATAAGTCGTAGCTACTTAAAATGTGTGACAGCTATGAAATATCCGTTCGCACGGAGCGGCGAGTGATTACAGAGAACGGTTCGCCACATGTAGGTATTACCGGACTCATGATTGCTACTGCTATGTATTTACTGGAAACCATCGTATAAGTGCGTGGAGGCTTCTGGGATGTACGAGAATGTGAATAGAAATAGATAGGAGATTTACATGATTATATTTTCTTGGTAAAGCATGGGCTGAACAAGTACTTAAATCCGAATGCGAAAGTTTGAATGTTTTAATATGGCCATAACAGCTGCACCTAGTTCATCCAAAATATACACAAGGTTGATGTTTGGGATAAGGTCAGATGTCTGATAATTTTTACTTCCTTGGACATACTTTTCGATGATATTAAAAGAAGAGATATTAAGTTTAGTGCAAACGGGTATTACTCATAATGGATGTTGCTGTTCAAACAGTTACAAACCATCGATATACTTATTTATGAGTACATGTTTTGAAGGAAAACAGACCTTAGAAATGTCAACTTAGAAAACCAAAGGGAACGTAAGCTATGATAGTATAAATCGTATCGAAGTATAAGAACAAGTATTGTTCGACACATCACACTTTCAAATATTCAACATACGATATCAAAATTGTTATTGGAATAACGCATCATCCATCAGACGTTGAGCATCGGGGGTGAACGGAACTCGACAGAATGAAACGGCAGAACGTGTTTATAACGTGTAGGAAGAGGACGGAGATTGAATTTTAAGAATTTGCATAATCTGCTCGGGCACTTTATCATAGAACCACGTGGCAGTGACTAGTGCAGTCGCGGATTACTCAATGCCGGATTAAATCGGTACTTTTACGAGGATCTCGGGATCTTACATCTCTGGAATGGTTCATTACAATCTCAGTAAGAGTCACGAGAATACTGGGTATTAGTACAGTAGTGGTTTGAAACGCTTCTAACAAAAGAACCGAATTTCATCATTCAAATCTCAGTGACCACAATCAAAGCAGGAACACAATTGGAGATCTAACTTTTATACAAAATGATAAATATCACAGTGCCAGCCCGCGGCTGTCCAAAAAACGCTTAACTTGTCCCGCTACAAAAGGAAAAAGCCAGCGTCTTCCGTTCGGACGGAGCCAAAGAAAAAAATCTTCGCGAGGGATCCGAGCCTTCCATTTATCATATTCCATATTCATTTATTCGTCAAGTTCTGGATTCATTTATTCGTCATGTCTTGATTTCGTCTCATTTATTATCAAAAATGAACTGTCCGGAGCAGGGCACGACATTCGCCGGGAGCCACTGTTTCAATCTTATAATTTCATGCTGAATTAGGTCAGGCATGAGAGAGTTTTTTGCTGTGCACTTTGATAGCAAAGACGATTGGGATGATTTAATTCAACATGAATTTCGCGGACCCTTTTGTTTGAAGCGATGGGTTAGGTGAAGGTTATAAGGTCATTGGGTACGGGTCGAGTGTATCTGAGGATCTCGGTGCTGACCGAGGGCTTCCGCAGATGATGCATAGCGGGATTTTGGCTTTGATAAAACCGGTAAACCCTCTAACTAAATAAGTTGTCGAATACTGTACTGTGCTCAGTGAATGTTAGAATCAGTGATTACTCTTACCAACAAAAAATGTTTTGTTATAAAAGTACTGTAAACGCTTGTGATTTGACATAATTACCGTTTGAACACTTCAAACGTAGATAGGTAGGTACGTGTTAAACCAATCAATATATAATGAACATTCAACAGTAGCCAGTAACCTGCTGCGTCAGGTCGGTGACGTCATCCATCACGCCGACGAGATAATCCTGACCGGTCGGTCAGGACGTTGGTCAACAATGAGGGCTGAGGGCAATGGGTTTCGCTGTTATAGACCTATCAGCGGACTTTGATCGCGGTATTTGAAAGGTTTTATGTCTGTTAGGATTAAAATTGTAGAATAATAATGATTTGGTTGGGAAAAAAAGGTGGAGGTTGCTATTCAGTAAAATATTAACCGACCGTTCAAGTTTATTTAGATGTTTTGATCTAAGTTTATTAGATGTTTTCATTATATTAGTAATTTTATATACTTACTAAGATTTTGCTAATAATGATGATCCTAACAAAAGTATTATTAAATGAATCCTGAAAACTTAATCAGGATCTACTCGAATGTAATTAGGTAGTAGTTTCATGAACCAGTCCTTCCCAAGTAACTAAATCAAACTATTTGTAAATAAAGTAGGTACCTATGTCAACGTACCGCCATACTTTGGACAATAGGGTTTCTCTAAAAAAATAAAATTGAATCACAAAACCAGCCGGATAAAGCTCATTTTACTTTAGCAGCTGATGTAGAGTAACACGGGCTTGCGAACATAACAAATGAGAGCACATTACTTGTGGCTGATATCCTGATTATGTACTACATACGTCATAGCCTAGTGGGTTAAAGGGAATTCGATAAATGTATTACCAGACGGGAATTTGAGGAAACAAAATTTGATTTCCCTCCAAAGATATTTGCTCAAGAACCACCACCCAGCATATTGGGATTGGACTAGTAAGTAATATATATTATCTTTCACTAGCTTTCGCCAACTACTTTCATTCAGAAAAGTAAACCCACAAACATACAAAAAAAATCCTCACAAACTTTACTTATTTGCACGAATAGGATGGTAAGTTGAGTAGATTCTGGAAGAGGAAAATAAATAATACCTGTGAAGCTCGGTTGTTGAGCAGGAAGAATTTAGCGACCGTGCATTCAAAGAAAACTTTTGAAAGTAACTCCTTGACCTTGCTTTTGAAAGTTAGAAGATTAACTCACAATCCGAAAGTCAATAATTCCACAGTTGAATTCCCCAGAGAGTATTACATCAGCAGTGTCTTTGGTGCCCCAAAAAAGCTCACCTCTGATGGACCGAGACCCGCCCCGGGCGCCGGCCGAGCCGCGACACTAACAAATGACCTCGACGCATCATAATAAATAAAACAATTTGTTCATAATTAGATTTCGTGAATTTAATTTTCATGCCGGTAATTGGTCGGTGGGCACAAAGCAACTCTCTATATGTGATGGATGATCGCACGGCGCCTTACTATTTACCTTCTGCGGTAATTAGAGGTTCAGAAGTTTACTTTCATTATTGATATGAACCTATTACTAATATAGATTTTGTTTTATGATTTGGTATGTGAGCGTGAGAATCTAATCCGTTAATATATTAAAGCTGATGGACACACCTATTATTTTTAAAGTGTTATTTAGGTCTCTTTTGTTATGGCCTAAAAATACACTGTAACGTTCTTGTGTACTTCCAATATTCTACAAACACTCCCGCTCAACGTACCTATGTTGCTGTAGGTAATATTATCATGATAACCTCAACCAAACCTGCCTAACAAACACAAATAAATTGTTGACATGATTCGTATAAAAATATTGTTTTATTATAAACCAAGTCCTCTTGATAAACGCATAAAAAACATGATTTTGTCATTATTTATCTAGGAATCACAGCGAGATAGTTAAAGTTTGAAGGCTGTCCTTTACAAAAATTTAAGCAAATATTGGTGGCGATTCTGTTGTTTCCAAACTAAAAGTTAAAATTCCTAAAAACGATCGCTCTTATTCCTTTTACTTTAAAGTCTAAATTTGCGTAACATCAAAATGACAGTCCTAAAGTTTAGGATATATTAGCCATTTCTCTATTTTATTTCGCATATTTTACACATCCAAGTGTCATCTTAGTCAACACCAATTTACATGTTGATTAAATTTAGCTTGACGTTTCTAAATCACTAACAAAAACTAACATTTATATAAAACTATGCTAAATTTTAGAACTGTCACTTTGATGTTACGCTAAATTAGACTTTGACGTAAAGGAACAACAGTCATCATTTTTAGGAATTTTAACTTAAGCGTGGACACAACAGAACCGCCACCATTAAAGTTCTAAATAAAACCAGCCATATAATTTTATGAAAGTCACCCTGAATCAAAGAAACGATAAAACTGAAATAAAAGAAAAACAAAGGCGAATCTAAAAATGCTTGCTTTTATGTACTCGCTACAACACGGCACCGACAGTAAAGTTTAAAATATAAACGCCGAAAAATCTTGAAATAGTCACGGACGCTTAACTTTCTTCCCCTGTTTTATTTTTCCCTCTTCTGCACTCCTCTGTCTTGCTTCAACGCGTTGATTGCACCTAGCTCCCTCTCGCTCTACTTTACTGATAAGTTACTTTTTAAAACTGCAGGAAAATCGAATTCGTTCTCTGGCGAAATTAAAAGCTGGCACTCGCAGACATAAGTCACAAAAAGGAAGTATGGTGAACGTTAATCTGATGATTTATTTACAAAACAAATTTGTTTTATAGACCTTTTATACTTAGACTTGTTTTTGAATATTACGTTTCAAAATTCTCAGCTCAGTGGAAAAAAACTGTTCAACTACAGTTCATATAACTTTCTTTTATTTCGCTTAGAAATAGACACGTAGATGCCTGTCCTATCTACATCGTAAAAGTATGGTAACTTTGAATGCTAAAAAAAACTCGGATGATCGGGTGATGTGAAAGTTGAAATTAGACCTAGGTGCCCACGTTTATGATTCAGCTATGTTTCAAAGAAAGAGATGAATATAAATCGTGAGTTTGTTTTTATTTTGCAAACAGTCAGAAATCGACGCAGTACTGATACAAAACGGGGCAAATGTGCAAATCATTGTAAAAGTAGTGTCAGCAAAAAACTTTACTCATAGAAATTCCAAAGTTTAAAGTTAGGTGATAAAAACTTTAGTTCAAATTTTAAAATAAAACCCGATTAAATCAGAGGGTATAGAGATTCGTGTCTTGTATGAGAGCAGACTTTAATTTTAAATTTACGAACTCACTAATATTCAGGCTTATGTTTTAAATGAAAGTTCTAGATAAGCTATAAGTCTAGAATGTTTATTTAATTTCTATTTTCACCTTTACCAACTTCACCAACTCACCCAAATTATTTTAAATGTGAAAGTGAGTTTGTATGTATGTTTGTGCCTCAATCAGGCTTAAACGACAAAGCGAATTAAGTTGAAATTTTTTTTCGCTGGTGTGCAACAAATTTGACATCATAGACTAAAAACATCTCAGTCTTTTCTACTCGATTATTGAAATTTGACAGGTCAACGACTGTCACGGGTCGGCTAGTTTTGTATAAAACGTAATAGTATTTTTTTACCAACCGTAACGCGATGATTCAATGCAAAATATAACCGAACGAGGGCAACAGTAGATCTCACCGCGGTCGCGAAAACAGCAACAAAAGTTTACACGTGAAAAAAGGTTTTCACAATAAATGAAGTGTTGTTACTTTTGTTTTGTAACCTAAAATTTGTACTTTTTAGTCACCAATACTTGCAAGCGTACCAACTCGTTTTTAGGGTTCCGTACCCAAAGGGCAAAAACGGGTTTTACTAAGTTACGGTATTAGTAAGACTTCGCTGTCCGTCTGTCTGTCTGTCTGTCACAGGGCTGTATCTCATGAACCGTAATAGCTAGACAATTGAAATTTTCACAGAATATGTATTTCTGTTGCTGCTATAACAACAAATACTAAAAACAAAATAAAATAAACGTTTAAGTGGGGCTCCCATAAAACAAACGTGTTTTTTCGCTGTCTTTTATAGATAATGGTACGGAACCCTTCGTGCGCGAGTCCGACTCGCACTTGGCCGGTTTTTCTTTCTTGGCTCAGATTAGGTAAGTTTAAAAGTAGCTGATAGTAGTCTTTATTTTAATTTTCGATAAAATATTGTACCGATACCGATTACTCATCAAGCTTGCAACTGTAATTCCCAGCAGACGCTTAGATCATTAAAAACAATTTTTTATTACCTATATATTTTTCGATTCTAAAAAACCACGGTGTGCGACCGTAGTTCGAACCAAACCTTTCGGTAACTCCCGCTAGCAAGGCAGAAAGCAATTTCAACTTGATAGACTGAACACGGAGTTTTCTTTCTGCATTCCACGAACAGTTTTCTATCGCGTCATTACTCCACAAATATTGAGATCGCGGTGAAAGCCTCATTACTGAGCGGGATTGCATACATAAAAACTTGCTATTAGAATAGAAAATCATGCGAAATTATTATGTGGGAGCGATTTTCCTTGTTTATTCGTAAAGGAAATTTCGATTACATTTCACGACGTGTTTAATAACTACATGCATGGAAGAAACTGATCATCAACGAAAGATACACAATTACATAAATCACTTTTAATTATCTATCACTTGTACTAAATATTAATAAAAATTTAGCACTAGTAGGCTGACTTAATATTAAGAACACATTAGTGACTGGCCTCACAGCTCACTTGGTATAAACTCTGGCTTCAGAGCTGTAGATCGAAGATTCGCTTCCCACCTAGGATAAATATTTGTGTGAACACAGAGTTTTTTTTGTCTGGGTGTTACGTATTTTTAGATATTTTATGTATTTTTTGGTAAATCGTATAACAAACATGACTTAGGAGTTTCGATGTCTGTAGATTAATTTCACGATCAACACTCGAGTCTACATTTCGCGCTGTTTTCTTATTTCTTTGGACATAAGTACATATTATAAATGAGAAAGTTTGTGAGTTTGTATGTATGTTTGTTCCTCAATCAGGCCTAAACTATAAAACAGATTAAGATGAAATTTGCTGTTAGATGTAGATATAATGCCCGAAGAAATATTATACTTTAAAATATGAAAAACATCCCCAAAACGATAAAAGAACGAAAAAGGGATGATTTCTGTATAGATGGCGCTGCTGTGCAACAAATCTGACATCACAGACTAAAAACATTCAGTCTTTTCTATTCTATTATTGAAATTTAACAGGACAACGTCTGTCACGGGTCGGCTAGTAGGTACATTATGTTTAGGGCACTGTTCAATTCATGTAGTGTTGTTGTTCTACACCATATTTGGAAGCACTTACGAGTACCTACGCATTCATCATGTCTAACCCACAAAACTTTTACCACGTCTTTGTCCCACTAAGTAGCTACATCAAGGGCCGTGTAACTTTCTCTCTTGTAACATAGTTTAAAGCTCAACTTTTCGGTACAATTTACGCAAAAACCCTGGAAACAAAGCGATGGTTGGGGGCGCGGGCCCTGATATTGATATGAGTGACTTGCACTTACCACCCTTAGTACTAGGGTTGCGACGATCTTCGGCTCGAAAATTCAGTGGACTTAAGACGAGTAATAAATGTTTTTGATGAATGCAGAATGCGTTCAGAACGTCAAAATTTTCACTTATCACCTGCTGAGAAAGAGAGGTATCATAGAACAGTAGATAATAGGGATGGGACGAGTCACGGGAAAAGCTAGATGAAATTTTATGTAGGTATGCCCAGCTTTGTTATTACTGTAGGACCTGTGGGTACCTACCGATTAATGTCAAAGCTGCCGATTTCGGTTCCAATAAATCATATACATCCCTAGTATTACCATTGATGTTATGGACAACTAGCGCCCTGCCAAGGGTGGTTGTTTGACGAACAAATTCGAAAAGTATTGTCGTTACAAACAAACTTACGTCGTAATCTTAGTTAAGTGTGGGAATAATAGTTTTATTCGGTGACATCCAATACAAATAAAAGTAGAGATAGGTTTGCGGTAGGCGTCTTTTATTAGGGTCCCGTACCCAAAGAATAAAAACGGGACCCTATTACTAAGACTTCGCTGTCCGTCTGTCTGTCACAGGGCTGTATCTCATAAAACGTGATAGCTAGACACTTGAAATTTTAACAGATTATGTATTTCTGTTGCTGCTATAACAACAAATACTAGATTAAGGTACGGAACCCTTCGTGCGCGAGTCTGACTCGCACTTGGCCGGTTTTATTTGATGCATTTTAAGTGACCGTGTCGGACGAGTGGAAGGTACATTGATTCCGAAGGCAGCGAGTTAAAATCCCGGCCGTACATCAATGGATTTTTCTCTTAGTAATTATATGCGCATTAACCCTTACGGTAAAGGAAAACATTATGAGAAAACCAGTTGAAACTACTAACTGGTTTTCTCATATAAGTATAAGCATTATTATATTAATCAGTGTAATCGGCTATACAATCTTTCGTAATATGATTAGTTCTCAGTACAAAAGATCATCTCATCACGTTTTTTAGGGTTCCGTAACCAAATGGTAAAAATGGGACCTTATTACTAAGACTTCGCTGTCCTTCTGTCTGTTACAGGGCTGTATCTCATGAACCGTGATAGCTAGACAGTTGGAATTTCAACAATGAAGTTTTTCTGTTGCCAGTATAACAGCAAATACTAACAGAATAAAATCAATATTTAAGTGGGATCCCATACAACAAACGTGTTTTCTTACCGTTTTTTATAGATAATGGTACGGAACCCTTCGTGCGCGAGTCCGACTCGCACTTGCCGGTTTTTTATATATAGTGGTAACAAATAATAACGTATATTCAGTGGAAAAGGCACAGCAGTGTGTCACTTTAAAAAAGCTAATATAAAAATATATATTAGCTATCTATTGGAGTTATATGAATTTTGCTCCCTACTACAATTATAAGTAGTTCAAAGCAAATAATTTTAATTGTTCAAACAACTAAAATTTAACGCAGCGCATCGCACCATCTAAATCTTATCCGGTGACAGTTAAGTGTGAGTTCGCACGAACTTGTGCGGCCACAAACCGTGGGGGTGTTCGTAAACAAGTGCCGGAGGAATATTCAGGACAAAGTTACGTGGACGTATCTAGGAGACATCGGGGGCAACTCTACATTAAATATTATACATTTAGTATTCTTATAAGCAACGATGGTCTTGCGACCTATCACGTATCTAAAGCTAACTACTGTAAAATGTGGGCATGCACCAAATGTAATGTTTGAACTTTCCTCTGACTATTCTTTTTAGATTCTTTGAGGATCTAATCGCCTAAAGATCTGAGAGGATGCCAACCGTATTTAGAAATTACAGTCGTGATCCTACATTATTTTCCACGTTAAAAAAAAGTTGACTAGGTACTTTTAAAATTAATTGATAAAAATGTAGTAGCACTGCCCCAGCTTTTTAATGAAGTAAAGTGTAAGGTTTGAAGAAGAAAAGCTCTAATTTGTGGACGTTAGAGCTATTCTTCTACATAACCATAAACCTCCAAAGCCAAAAGAGACCACCAAAGCTATTTCACAATGAGCACTAATCAGTACATACTCATTAGAAACTGTGCACCTAGATGTAAGAATCAATTTACAAGAACCTTATAAAAAGAGAAGGATCAACATTGTTTATTTTTGAAATATTTGACGTTTCAGCCCAGCTCACAGATTGTTCGCTCTTATTACATCTCTGGCGGTCAAGTTGAACCGAGTCCACTCTATAGTGGCAACACTTGTGTCGAACGAGTTCTTACTTAGTCTAAACTTCCACCATCCACGTCACGCGTGCATTGTCCCCTTAATGAAGCTTGACCCAACAAGTTACGATACGATAACTTAGCAATATAAGCTCATTTTGATTGCCACTTTAATGTTGTGACTCTACTTAATAGTTTGCAACTTTTGCCATTATAAACAACAGATTTTGTCTAAAGATTAGGATACAGCAGTGTATAATATAGCCTTATATCGAATGTTATGCTTCCTTCTAAACATTAAATGGTATTTTTTTCTTCTTGCCATTTTTCGAGTAGGTATACTTACATTGCGGATAAAAAATAATGTTTTAATTATGAGTGAATTTCAAAACACAAAAATACTGATGGGTATTAAAATAAAGTCGGGAAAATAAATAAAAGGTTACCTATGTGATAAACACCCACTATGTGTAAAAATCAATAGTTATCTGATGGTTAGAATTTAATTTTGATAACTGTATTTTATTTTGTACTTAACTAAAATATTTTTTTAGATACATTTGTGCATAAAATAACAGGAAAGAGCTACTCGCAAACAGGGAGAAATCAAAACCCCGCGCTGTTGCAAAACTGGAAGTTTTACTATATCTCTCCAAAGTTACGTCCGGGCGACAAAACTTCTCGAATACTAAGTACGAATATGAATGCTATCATTTGCTGCAATATAACTTTTCCTTCGCCACATTGAGACTCGAATGGAAAAATAAAAAACAGTCATTCGGAAAAAGGTGTGATATTTAGTGAAAAATACACGAATGCTAACGACATTATTCTATCATGCTTGTATATTTTGCGACAAGTGACGATTGAAGGTGATGACGAGTCACCCGTCACGTCTGATCCAGAAATAATGATCAATGTAACATGTGATATTATTTTTCATTGGAAATAGAGTTCACAGGGCGACGTGAAACATGACAGTTTGACGTACGCTGCCCGTGTCTATCGACACTACGTCCGATACCAATGCGGATAATATAAATGTTTGTCGGTGTCCCAACTCTATGGATACATCTAAACAAACAAAAAACATTGTGATAGCAATGCTCATCTGGTGCATGTGACAGATTCTAAGAATTCATTAATATAATAAAAATTATATCATTATTTCCCAAAATCACTGATAATTTTATGTATGATAAAATTTTAGGTATAAAAGCAACTATAGTAGTAAGTACCTAAATCATGTTTGAGATATTCTAAGTAGGTAGGTATAGGTACGAAAGAAAGTTTGTAATAAAGTCAAAACTATAAAACTTCGGTTTGTACTACAAAGAGTGTTGCTGTAATTAGTAGCAATTTCAAAAGAAAATCGTTGCTTAACAATTTTCTAATTGAAAGTCCACGGTCAGAACTACTGGATTTCTAAAACCATACGAATGACAAAATTAACATTATTCAACATTTTGGCGACCGGAAAGTCTTCACAGACGCATCCATCGACACTTTGCCGAAACTGTCCAACAAAAATAGCATTTCAGTCGACAGAAAAAAATACAAAACATCGGATATAGATACTCGTACCAACTTCATTTGTGAGACAAATGTCACCATTTAAAATAAAATTAGCTCTTCGATGCCAAGGTATTCTTGTCTCGGGTATCAATCATTGGCTGTTGGAAATGTAGCATGTACCTACGCTAGATATTATTTTACCTCACTAAGACTTACGAGTAGAGATGACTAAAGAATTCCTAAGATATCTAAGTAACGTACCTACCATTGCAGAAAAAACTTCTGATAAACAAGAATTTTATCGTGTTCCTCTTTTAGACTTGATGAATGCATATTTTGACCTATCGCACAAAAGACAATGCTGCCTGCAAGGGTAAAACCAAAAACATCAGATAAAAGATCCCATACCGACGTGGACTTCCGTTTAGTTGTCTCGGAACAGTGGTCGGATTGTTTCTTTTAATCTCCGGTTGTGAATGGGCTAATGAGTGCGCCGGCGCATAACGGTAAGCTCATTTATCAGAGCCGCGACAGCATTGACAGCTTCTGTGTCACGCGTAGGCTGAGCTGTGGAAGCTGGACTGTCGATAGGAAACGGAAAGTCCAAAAGAATTCACAAGTTTATAAACTGTTCTTTTGAAATTGCACTTATAAAGAGTCATTTGTTGTCTATTCCTGTATCCGAGTTTATAAAGAGATGCAACAAGAATAATAGAGACGTTGGAAGATATGATTGAACATTCCATCAAGACTAACCCACAATCTTTATAATATCCGATAGTGGGGTCACTAACCATTATGCCAGAACACTACCTTCAAGTTGCAAACAAAATGTAAAAACCACAAAAACTTAGGTACTGCGACTAGATTTTTTTGTGCGTCTCCGGTCACCGACAATAGTGCTGATAAGAATATTAAAGAAAAATAAACCATTAAAATATCATCAGTCATACGACCCCCGCGGTGGGCAGGTCAGCGAGCGGCCAAGGAAAAAGCCTCAGAACCAAATTCAAATGAAGAATGATTCATTTATGAAAATGAAATGACGGATTGAATGAACGGTGAGCTTACAAAGGAGAGAGAGATGGCTACCGGCCAGATCCTTTGTGTCATGTGGGAGCACGCATCTCATGGGATTTGTAGTTGTTGTGCTATGACTGGTCATAGAGCGTTTGAACTTTGTCGGTCTTTGACGTCCATATGTGATTTTAAACTATCAAAGAGGTTGGCATAGACGCTGTTTCATCTGTACTGTATACAGTTAGATATAAAAGTGAACATAAATTACGATGCGTGTAATCCCTCGAGCAACAATGTTTATCTTTTAATAGAGCGTTAATGAGTTGACAAAATGTTAAAAAAGCTATACAGGGAACCTTTATAGGTAATCGCGTAAAAGTCAAGAAAAACTTTATTCACCCTAAAACGAAACATAAAATATGTTCGACATTCAAAATTGTGACCTTATCTCGTAAAAATGGCAATTACTCCGCTACCCTTGCAATCAGAGTGAGACCAGGAGTTAGTGAACTCCGACAAACACTAAGAAAGAAGGAACGGGCAATGAAATTAAAAATATGTCTTAAGGGCAATTAGCTTTAACTTTTACAGTAAGTGCCCTATCTGCTCCCTCACTTTTCAATTGTGGGGAGCCAGAGCCAGCCAGCTTTTCGGCTGGAGTGAATTTTATGAACTCGCAAAGAGTTCTGACTTTTGAACGAGTTCACTTACCCCAGTTTACGATAAAGTCATTTAGCGAAAAAACAAGAGGCAGTAAAAATCTGTCCCCGTTTGCGCTGTTTCTGTAGGGAATTCTTTATTCGAATTACGGAGACCTATATATTTCAAGAGCACATTTTCAGTTTTATGAGTTCTGCCTAACCTTTACCTATTTAAATCTTTTTTTATTATGTTGGTAAATAATGCTACGAGCATGATGAGAAGAAATAGGCAGTATAAAAAATAAAAATCCGAAAACCACATGATAAATCCGGATAAAGCTAATTCATCGCGATGACGCTACTAAACGGAGAACAAAGATCCTAACCAGCCAACGGCGAAACTAGGTAAAATTCTTAAGCGCTACTAGGGCGAATTGACGAAGTGTTTAACAATAAATTTCCATTTAAAAAGCCGCAAGAAGCCCAGTTGGGGAGGGGTGGGGGGACGCAGCATCCGCCGCTTTTTTCCTTCATTTCCTTAAGGCCGCGTGGATAGGGCGCCCACCCTACAGAATTAAAATGTTTGTTTTTTTACGTAGTAATTATAAACAAACATGCTATACGGTGCTTTCATTGAATTGTGTCTAATTCAATGTATTGTGATGGGGTTTCTCGTCTTTATTATACACAAGCTGACCCCGCGAACTTCGTATCGCTTTAGAATTAACAAATGTTGTCTTCCGTTCCCGTTCCCGTTCCCGTTCCCGTTTCTGTTCCCGTTCCCATTCCCGTTCCCGTTACAATTCCCGTTCAATAGTTTTAGTAGCGCACGCGAAGAAAGCAAAATTTTTAGCAATTTTTTACACCTTGCTTCAAACTATCGTCATTCTTATAAAGAATTTATTACTTTTTCAAAATAAAAAATAGCCTATGTTACTCAGGGATAATGTAGCTTGGTAATGGTGAAAGAATTTTTGAAATCGGTTCAGTAGTTTTTGAGTTTATCCATTACAAACATACAAAAAAACAAAAAAACAAAAAATCAAAACTTTTCTCTTTATACGAGTAATAATATTAGTATAGACTAGTATAGATACTTCTCAAATTTGACAATATTGCAAACCTATGAGCTTAAATACGTTTGTAGTTGTTGATGTCGTTTGCATTTTATATAACTAGCTGCTCGCCTGGTACCTGGATAAAAAGTCTACCGATTTTGTGCAAACTTCACATAAACCATCTACTAAATAGTCCGAACAAAGCCTAAACATTTGGTTTGGATAGGTGAGCCTGTTCGTTATAAAATTACAACGAAAAGTGACATTGATATTTATATATATAGAATAAATACTTAAATATTGGTGAACATTTCACACAGCGCCATCTAGCGCCAACCTTGCTTAGGTTAAGTTTGTATTATGGGAACCAGATAACTGATAGAATGTTCATCACACAAATGTTTTTCCTGTGTGGAAATCGAACACACAACCTACAGCACAGAAAGCAGATAGTTACTGCCAACTGAACTGTAAAGCCACTCATAACTTGGAAATACAGTTTAAAAATCAGAATCAGTTCGTTTAGACATCATCTTCGGTAGATTAACGCACAGAACAAAATATAAGAGGCGCATAGTAAATCCCTTATAAAATATCGGTGGGATAATAATTAAAAGAAGCGATAATGTCCCTAGCCCAGTGAAAAACGAGCGCACCATCCTTTTATTTGATAAATAAAATTTATTCCCCACGCCATGACTCGGTTCCTTCTTTGTTACTTTCTAACTTTCTATCAACCGCATATTTGTACTTTCTGCAATCCGATCAAAACTTTGAACCAATGTCTCGAATCGTTCAGAAAGCTCTAGAACAAATTTGTAAAAATCGCGCATTTGCAGCACGTTGAACCCTAAGGACTTCGGTGTACAAGCAACACAATAGGCACCCAACAATGCCTATCTTAATAAAGCATTCGCGCTCCTCCACACACATCCTGTCATCAAGAAAGCTAGTTAGCCTGATAGATACCCTGCCCCTCAACTATTAACCTCCCTGGTATGCATCCCCCGAGATCGCAATCGGAGTTTTATGCGCACTAAATATTCTCCCGGCGACAATTGCGATTATGAAAAGTGCACCATTATTTATACCCGAGCATCGTTTATTTTTTGTCGCCCCTTTCAAGGGCAATTAAATACGGCCAGTCTTAGCTTTGCATATTCCACTACTGCAGCTTTATTATCAACCAGCTAATAAAGATAGTAAAGGTCGGAGACAACGTTTGGGGAAATGTTGCAGGGCTCTGTTGTTTTTATTACAAGATTTTACTCGTATCTACGAATATTTTGACTTTTTTATTCGTTAGTGTGTTTGAGAAAAGTCAATCTTGACACATTCTCTCATCATCTATTGGTAGATTATTAGAATTTTGCATACCTACAAGTTTTGAAAAATGAATGAGGATCACGACTGTTATCCCCAAGTACGGTAGACATCCTCTCAAATCTGCAGGTGCTCGAGATTCTTGATATGTATTTTCCAAATTACAAAATTTATATTTATATACACGTGCAAGGAAAATATCGCGAGGAATCCAGTTACATATTACTATAAGCGACGCGCGACGACGGGCTTTCAACCTATCACGTATAGGAATGTTAACTACTGCTATATATGAGCATGTACCTATGTACCAAATATAATGTATGAACGCGCCTTTGACTAACCCCCTAACATCTTCAAGAATCTAAGAAGCAAACCATGCACGATTGAGGATCACAGTCGAAAGCAGATTTTCTTTTTAGTTTTTACTAAGAACAAAAAAAATGGTACACATGTCTAATGATTAGTTAAATAGATATATCTATACTAGTATTTATAGTAGGAACATTCCCGCTCTCAAGTGAAAGCGACCAAACCAAAACATTATCCACCTTACTTCGGAAAACAGTAAACAAAGTTACACCCACAGTAAAACGCAGCTTCAATAATGGTATTAATGAAATTTCCAAGCTGATGGAATCGAAAGAGCCCCTCGGGACGAACTGTCAAACTGTTGCCGAACTCTCGCCGTCTGTCTGTGCGACAACTTTTAATAACCTTCTGTATCAGCTAAATGGATTTGGGACCGAAACGAGGCACTCATTACATTTTCGAGAACACCTAACTTTGGAAAGGGGTGCGCGACTTATCAAGTTCCAAGGACGCGTGTGACACATTGGAAAGGGAAATCGAGTAATGTACGAGTAGGTATTAAAGAAAGTGCCATCTTGTACACACATAATGTGGTAGGTACTTTTGTACTCTACATAATGTCATAAACTATGTAGATACCAAACAATTTAGTGAAGCACAAACTATCTATCTATCCACAATTCAATTAGAAACTTAAACATAACAGATGTATTTCAAAGTCACTTCCTGAAAGCCGAACATCAAACGCACTCCACTAAAATCTCGCACCGGAAGATTCGGAACCGTGCATAATGGCAGCATCAGGCCTTCATCAGGCCGCGATAAGGCGATCTCGAGTCACTTCCTGATACGCGCCCCTTCCCCACTGAAGCGAAATTGAACCGTCTTAGATCTGTCTCGGTGTAATCCACGCTTATAATTGATGCGACAATGTCACAGGCCCCCGATACAGCCGGCTAATCGGAAAAATACAAATCCGCTGCAACATGATCGATTGTTACCAGTTGCTACTGAACCCGCAATCACCCACAAATTGATAAGTCGGATCGATTTGTTGTGACAGGTTTACATACCTTCGTTCATTTAATAAATTGAACTCTAACACAGTCACATTTATTTCAAAGTTAACGTAACGCACATAACACCCTCTGAAACGACAACGTTACCGACATAAAATTGCGGAAAATTCATTTTTTTCACGTTTTGAAATATTGAATTTTTACATTTATGCCTTTCACACCTCATAACGTAATATTTTCTCCGCGGAAACTCCCTCCCTTGTAACTTTTCCGTTGCAGCGGCAACATTCAAAATAAATGTTTGGTGCTTTATCACGAAGCCAGAGTGTGGCAGGCAGAACCCGTACACTAGCTTTATTGTAAAAGTTATCCGGAAGTTATTTTCATAAATAATATTTTTACATGGCATATGTTCAGGCGTAAACTGCTGGGAGTTACTGCACGTAAATTAATTAGACATTTGAAGGTAACCCCTTCAGTGCCGGGTGCGTTTCCTCACTATAATGCGACCGCAGTATTTAGTGTAGCTGAGAGGGGCATCGAACGATCTCTAATGGCAGCCGACCGCCAACTGGCCACCGCATTAATCCTTTACCGGCTCTTGATTAATTATTTAAAGTTCCCTGAGGGGCTCTCTCCGCACATATCGCCGCAAATTGTTTGTAACTACTGTATCGAGTCGTCACTTTAATGTTAACAGGTTTTCACTCTTGGGAATCTCAAGCAGCTAAGTGCCTCTCTATCTATACAATAAATAATATTATAGATCTAAGCATGTTTTTCAACAACGAAGTTTAATAATCAAAGATACTGTAGATCTACTCCCGATTCTGAAACCGTTCGCGATGTCTGTGTTTAAAAAAAAATATCATCGCTAAGCCGTCGTACAAACTTAGGCATGAACTTAAAGTTTGCTGCAGACGGGCATTGGATATTAAAAAACAGTAGCAGCTATTCAATAAAGCAGAGTAAACAGGGCTTACACGAATGAACTGCGAAGTCGACTCTCAACTTGACCGATGTAAGTGACCCTAATCCGCAGTAAATCTTCACCTACCATCGACCCGTGGAGGGTTAAACCTACTTCGCGATCATTTATTACCTACATCATGTAGAACAAGACAGGGGATCGCGCTAATCTTAATGCTTGTTGTTTAATCATTTTTTACAGTAAGTTTACGACCTGTTACGTACGAGTACCTAACAAGCTGTAATTTATATGATTACTGCAGTTTCTAACTCGTTCGTTAGTAGGGTCACTAGTAGGTACTTCATACTTGATCATCCTGACTATGGTGAAGAAACTATTGGTCCTAATCTGACTAAACAGGACATTTTTCATTGGGTAGATACTTGTGCATTAAGTTGGTTTAGACGTAGAGTTCAAGCTTCCAAGTTGAAACAAGAAAACAGCAGATAATAAAAAAACCCAGCGATATAGAAATCGAGGACCTCTTCTAAGAATGACTACACAATAATATTTTCCACGCCAAAGCTACAGAAGCTCAACGAACTGTAAGTACATTGGCGATAATGTGAACATTATACACGGTCCCATCCCGCATAATATCAGACATACATTGTATAGAGTGGAGTATAAGTATGCGGTGGCAAAAACTTAGCCAACTTGCATCTTTTGGGCATCCATCGCGTACAGTGACGCGCAACAGTTTTATCGTCATTTTCATTATTCAATTCATGCGCAAGTATCAATTCATCATAATTTACGCCGTAAGACGTCCATTGCTGAACATAGGCCTCCCCCATATATTTCCATCCATAGACCCATAGACGACTCTCAGTAACCTTTATCAGGTCGTCTTTCCATCTAGTGGGAGCCGTTTTACGCTGCGATTTCGGATGCTTGGTTTCGAAAACCTTTCTGCTCCAACGGTGCATCTGTCAATATCGATTAAATCTCCGTCAGATCTCCAGGAGTTTGGATCCTTGAAGATATCTCAAGGGATAGTTGGACGCACGTCCAAACATTATGTAGTAGATACCTAGTTAGCATTCCATACGCAAGCTCTTTGCTGTAGGGGGCCCTAAATTTTAAAATGATCCCCATAAACTATGATCTGCAGAATGGATAATTTTTGTATCAATTGAGCACTTTCGTCCTTCACTGTCTCGCTCATAATAATTCCAGTGACCAAGGGCTATCGAGTTTCGGGTCGAGTACGCCGACAATTTGCTAATGTTGTTGAATTAACCAATGGCCACTGGCAAACTAACGCGAACTTACGAGTTGATAACATGCGTTTATATGTGTTACAAATTATTACGCGGCATTACATAATTTTATTTATGCAAGAATAATTTTCTTTGATTATCCTATACCAATAGAACCCTCAGTTATAAATAGGGCTCATTCGACGACGGCCAAAGACCTTTCTAGCGCAGCCGTGCGTAACCGAGGGCCGCTTTGCAGTTTGATTGACAGCTGCCCTTGCCCAATGGCGAGAGCGAGCTCTGACGAGGCACGTCAATCAACCTAACCCCACCACCACATCTCCGCGACAAAACGATACAATATCGCCCTTATTGTCATAACAACAAGATTCGCGACACAGCGAACACACGAGCCCTGCGGCCATCACGCGAACGCGATCGCCCCATTATTCGCCGCCCTTTTGTAATTTGAATTTCCAATTCCAATTCGTATTTTGTGGTAAAATAAAAAGAACTCCGTTTCGACACAATGGCGTCAAGGGCGGTGCTCTGACATGCGATCAAGTTATTACATTAAAGGAAAGCGCACTAGTGAGCCCGCCTCGGCCACATTATTGAAGGCTTCCAGGAATTCTATAACGTTAATTTGAAACGTGCAGTTCATGTTTTATAGGACCCGCTTAAAAATTGCCCCTTTGCCCGGTATTTTCAAGTGGAAACCATGCACTCGCTTAAATATAATACAATTTTTGTTGCAGAAAATGGACTGCCAAGGAGACTTCGCACCGCTTACACGAACACCCAGTTATTGGAATTGGAAAAGGAATTCCACTTCAACAAATATCTTTGTAGACCTAGGAGGATCGAGATAGCTGCTTCACTCGACCTCACAGAAAGACAGGTACGAAATTAAGGTATTATCTGTAACTGAGTACCTATTAAAACAATACATTCAATAAGCATAAAATTAAATTATACAAACAATTTATTAATCGACTGTACTATGTTACAGGTAAAAGTCTGGTTCCAAAACAGGAGAATGAAACACAAAAGGCAAACGCTGACCAAAAGCGAAGACGGCGATGACAAGGACTCAACAACTTCAGAAGGTGGAAAAAGCTCCAAAACAGGCCTTGATAAGTTTTTGGACGATGACGGTCCCTTGTCGGGTAAGAAAAGCTGTCAGGGCTGTGAGCTGCCCCCTGGAGCTCTATGCTCACCAGCTGAGGATCTCCCAGAGCTATCGTCTCGCACGCGCAACAACAACACTCCAAGCGCAACAAACAACAACAGCTTCGGCAGTGATGGGGCTTCTAGCGTAGCCTCTTCGTCTTCACTAGAGAAATTGGCCGAGGACGATTCCCGAGACGGCCATTTGTCCGCCAACGTCACACCAGCTCCCAGAAACCTCGCAAAACGAATCAAACAAGAATCCCGGAAGCGCTCACCCTCGCTCGACGCCAGTGGTTGTAAAATATCCCCGTCTTCTTCCAAAGATGGTATCGGTATCGGACTTTCAGATGGCTCTAAATTCTCGTCTGTAAGTTTAACGCCATCGTCTACTCCCGGGACTCCGTCAAGTATGCACCCGAGTCCGCTCGGCCACTACCCGCGACCGTCTCCACCGAATGCCCCGCCTGGCCCGCCCCACCCACAAGCCGTGCCCAACGCTATGCCCCCCTACGTGATCAGAGGCAATGCTCCTCCTGGACAGTTCGTTCCGCACCCTGACTTCCGCATGGACTCCAAGCAATTCGTCGGAAAACTCGCTCAATATCCGCAGAGCAACAGGACTTACGACAGTTACGCTGTACAGAGCGAGCAACATGCCTATACGCGTGGCCAGAGACAGGAAAGCACAACTTCTACAAGAGCGACAAACGGAGTCGGGGCAAGACAGGCTTATCCGCATGAAATGTATCAGAATTACGGATATCCAGCTGGGTATGGGAAAGATCAAGCTGGGTATGGGCATCCTGGCTATGAGCAAGCGCAAGGCTATAGTGGGGAGCACATGGGGTACCCGAACAGCCATTATGGATATCATTACCACGAGGGAGGTCAACATGAGCACGCTAACTATTACGGAACAGATGGCCAGAAGGCTGGACATGGCGAATACGCTAAGAACTCATATTATGATGCGAATGCATATGCTGCCCAGCAGGTAACAGCTGGGTATAGCGCGGGTGCAACGCCTGCTGCCGCGGCCGGATCGAGCAATGAAGCTTACGGGCCAGCAGAGTGTGCTGATGGCTACGGTTCCTTCCAGCAATTCTACGAAGCCACCCACGCCGCCCCGGTAGGAGATAACTCCAATTCCTCCTCAGACTTCCATTTCCTCAGCAATTTGGCGAATGATTTCGCTCCGGAATACTACACCATTTGAGATAAGGACTTCGCCGAGCAGGCGAGTAATCTGTTTGTGTAGACGTCGAGTGTCGCCGACGAAATGTGATCGGCGATGTTCGCTGATACGGCAGACGGCCACGATGTCCGAACTGGACTGAACTTCTCGCTACTAGGCGATTGTTAACTGCTATATTTACTTCTTGTACAGAAATTTAACGCCCGGTATACACATCACTGCGGCACAAGACGGCGTCGAATGTTAAAATGTTGCAAACTTGCGTTTTTGCAACTCGACGTTGTTGTCAGTGTTGTGAACAGGCCCTATGTTAAGATTATGTTTATTACGACATAAATACGTAGAATTAAATCTTTAATTATATTCATAAGTGTAAATATTTGTACTTAGGATCCATTAATTTACAACTGGTAATATATTTTTATTCTCAATAATAAAATTAAATTATAGGTGCTGTATGTTAATGAATAGAACCTTAATGATTAACTATGTTGTATCTACAAACTCTTGACGTATTTATTCGCCAGTTTTTTATGAAAAATCTTATTATATTATATGAAAGTTTTCATGAAAAATTTCAATCTGCACACTAATAATATGAATGGAATAAATAAATAGCTTGTTAATGCAATTATAATTAAACGAATAGTATGTACCTATTGTTTACGGATGTATGTTTATAAATCAAGCATCAATTGTAAATTTTTCATTGTAAAATTTGATCAAAATTTAATAGTTCAAGTGTTCACTATGAAATTGTTCATTAATTGAAGCGAAACATTGATTTCTTGTTTAGGGGATTGTTTACATCATAAGGAATAGTCGTTGCCTTATTTAGTTAATTGTTTTGTGACTGTAAGACATACTGTAGATATTTTAAAGTGGTAAGATATTTAAATTAAGTCATAATAATGTAGTTAATGCGCTATCATTTTGGCCTATTGAAAAATAAATCATTTGGTGTCACAAGCAGCTAGTCTTTGATTTGTTGCTCCCACAAAATATAAAAATTTGAAACATTTACTTTTAAACCAATATACATACACACTCACTGAATATGGTGTCGCCATCTTGTGGGTTGAAACAAAAACAGGTATCGAAAAACTCAATAAGTTATCATGATAAACATGTTTCTACTGATAAACAAATAAACCTCAATTCATTTTGGGGTCTTACCAAAATAGGATTACTGAAAAAAACAGTAGGTACCGAAATAAGAAACGGAATGATATGGTTTTGCCAACAAGCTGTCACAATGGGCAAAATTGAGGGATACAAATACAATGCGTAACATTTAATTATGCAATAACATTTTGAGATCATCAATGTAACTCATTATTTCCTGTAATACTTTCAGTAACTATAACTACAACTACATTCTGATGGGCATTGACCACACTTGCTAAGTTTTGATGGTATGTAAAACTCCTTGTTTGGTTTCTGAAATGACTTGAGCAATGACCTAACCAATAGTGTTCTCTTATTTAAAAAATTCAGTAATATTTTAGTAACCAAATCATTATGGTTAGTGACCCTATTTATATCCTTGGGTGGAAATGTTTGCTGAATTATTGTTTACTAACTGACCCGTACCCGCTTCGCTAGTCGGCAAATAGTTTCACATCTAGTATTCCAATCTTCAAAATAAATTATAGCCTATATGTTGCAGAGGACATAATAATAACAATAAATTAGTAATTGTTAAAATAGCTACATAACAAAAAAGTTACATTAAAATCCCTTCAGTAGTTTTTGCATGAACGCCGGACAACAGACAGACAGACAGACACAAAAATTTCAAAATGTTTTTTTTGGCTTGTGTTACTTGTATTATGACCCTTAGGAGTATTTTTTTGTTTTTATATTCAATGTACAGAATTGAACACTTCTACAGTTTTATTATATGTAAAAAAAGATATAGATTTTGGGGTAAAAAAAAAACATTTACTGGAATTAATTTTTACTCAAATTAAAACATTTTACCATTAAATTAGTATTAACTACTACCAGATTACTATTCTGAAACAATACTTGAATTTTCATGTTAACTTAGTAAGCTTTAGTGTAGTATTCAAGGGTTTAACAAATTTTAGTTACAAAATTGATTATCATAGTTTTCCAGCAGTTTGAAATTAAGTTATCTTATATCCTAGCTTAGGCTTTGCATTATTTAATAGTTTATAAACAAAATATTTGATCATAAGTCTTATTTCAAACCTAGAAATGTTATAAACGCAAGTTAAATGTCTTAAAACAGTAAAGCACTGTCCGAATCTTTTGATTCAAAACATAAAAGCAACAAATACTTATCACCAGCTTTCAATAAATCTGCAATAAATATAAAGAGAAGCTTCAACTAGTACTATTATGAAGAGGTAGTGGCCGACCTTTGAGCTTGGATTTTCATTCCGAGGAGTTGGCAGATGGTGTCCTGAATGTTGGTCTTTTCTCTTCCCACATTTTGGATCTTTTCCATCTGCTCTGTGACAAACTTGACTTTCCTCTTGAAGTAATCTTTTCCGCTTTCAATATCCTGCAATAGTATGTTTTAACAGTATCAGTTTTAACTCTAGCTCACTTGAAAAATTGCTTAAGGAAGTACACATCAGATTCAAAGATTATTAAAATTCTGATACAGTGAAGCAATCAATTTATTTATTTATACATAATTAGCACGGTACAAGACCAATTACACTAACTATTTACACATTATATTATATGTTAGATCATAGGGACTTCAATTCAGAGAGTAGGAATGTTTGAATTCCAAAATAGGGTTGAAGTCAGGCAGGCAGCCGGTAGTAAATATACTTAAGCCAATTCTTCTTCCTTTTGTAACATGTTTTGCCGACCCTACATAGTGGGATGAGGACAGGAAAATGATGAGTAGGAATATTTGACTTACCTTCTGAGCATAATATCCTGTGCCAATATCAATCACCACACTATCAACGTCTGAGATAGTTCCGGGCACATACATGGATCCTGTCAGCGGTACTAATATAGTTTCTCCTTTGACTTCCGGCGTGATCTTCTCGAGACTCTGCCCAGATTCGTGGAACTTGCTTTGAGCCATCTTCAGTGTTTGAAGAGATTCTTGGATTACATTTATTTCCTGAAATGTACAGAGTAAAATTTTGTTATAAGCATAGTAAATTAATGTGTTCATGCATGATCTGTGTACCTACTAAAGAAAATTAAATAGAAACATTTATGGCTAAGGTATACCTGATCTAATTGCTGTTTCAGTTGAGCCAACTGGGGAACTGCCAGCTTAGATAAGTCTATTTGCTGCATCCCCGGAGCTGGAGCTGAAGATACTGAAGCCATTGTGAGAAAAATATATTGTAGACAGACTCCTTTGCGAATAACAGATACAGAATCTGTTTATAATTTCGTAAATAACAAACTCAGCTAGCACAACCACCTCGACTCAGAAAATCTAAGTAGATAAAATTAAAATTGTAACCTCAAAATAATATAAGTCAACAAATATCCTATGTCAATGTCATACAATCCGGAACCATTTGACATAAGTAGGTAGTAGAGTTGGCAACACAACAAGATCAAACGAAAAAACTAAAAGTCAAATCTTGAGATTGAATTAAATGTTCATCTAATTATAGTTCTAGGATTTTCCACATGGAACTTGGCACCCATTTATAGATCTCAATTCATTTCGAAGTTGACAAAGATGCAGACAATTTGAACTTGCTCTAATTTCACTTGTTGTACTGGTGTAGTACTACACCAGTCAATGCCAGACAGCCTAACGTCAATGTCACTGTCACTGTCACTGGTGTGGTGTGGTATTTTACTGCAGGCAGGTTGGTTTCCGATTTCGTACGATTGACTTGACTTGACTTTCAAAAGCTAATTTTATTTTAGGTTACGAACGGTGTTTGTTTGCAGATTAGTGTTTTCTGAAAATTGTTTTCTTCAGATAGCCTTAGAACAACTGTTAACGGTGGTACTGAATTACGTACGGAGTACATAAACTAAGAACTAGCAGGATGTCGGTCGCTAAAATTGATACCAATGAAAGTTTTGTCCAGTTTATCAAGTAAGTGTTTGTTTATGAACAGGTAAAAGTATTTTAATGACGAGCTGCGTTCCGCGAAGACTACTATTTTAAAAGAATAAATAATAAAGCTTTCCATCAATGAAAGAATTTTCAGAATCGAATCATTAGTTACCCAGCTCCATCCAAACAAACTTGAATCATAGAATGAAAACTGTGCACCTATCGTGTTATTAAAAATACGGCGTCTCAAATTGCTTTAATTTTAAAACAGATAAACAAGCCATTTTTTTTTAAACATTACTTTCGTTTTATTATCAATTCATCATTCAAAATCCAAGGGAAATTTTATAATTTTTGTAATTCAATCATTCAAGGAAAACAACTACCACAAACCGTGACAAAGTTACAATCAAAATTGAACTAAGCAATGACCTTTTCGCAATCTCGTTTACATAACTGATCGCTAAATTTTAATCAACAAATAGCCACAAAGTACAAGTTGTAGTATTATGAAGCCATTTTGTTTGACATAATAATTGTTATTTGTATAAAAATATATGAGATAAAAATGATGAGTGTTGCAGTCAAAGCTATTTATCAAAATACTTTCTTCATTTTCCTTTTAACTAATATTCCAGTTGGTTTTATGGTGCTAGGTATACAATGTAATGTTTCTCAACATGGACAATCTAAATGTATTATATACTTTTACCAAAATCAGGAAATCGATTTTGACAACATTATCATAAAACCTTGACAACCCCATTCCTGAAAATCTAAAGAAAAAACCTTTTTTTTTTTTTTAAAAGTAGCCTATGTCCTTACCCAAGACTTCAACTATCTATGTATGAAATTTCATCATAATCAGCCCTGTGATAACATTTCAGACAGTTTATGTATGTTGTTGTTCCTACATGTTTATGTAGGAACAAGTTCTAAGGTACAATATTAATAGAAAGAACGATGATAACTACAGTAGTTATTAAAACTGTGTCGCTTTCTTTTTTTAGAGTTGCTTTCGCATTTATAATATTAGTATAGATTCTTTCATGCTATAAAAACTTCTGATATACTACCTACTTGTTTATTTTAGATCACCCTCATTGGCAGTGGTGCATTTCTCCGCTGATTGGGCTGAGCAATGCAAGCAAGTAACGGAAGTACTTTTAGAGCTACAGAAACTACCAGAAATACAATCAGGCGGCAGCAAGTTTGGTGTATGTGATGCAGAAAGCTTATCTGAAATCTCACTGCAGTACAAGGTAAAAATTAATTATAATTTTACGAGCATGTTAATTGGTCAGGTGGAAAAATAATTGTTTTCTCATTGATACTGGTAGGTAAATAATAGTTTGAGATTGAAAAAAACACTGATGTTTTATAGTTCTGTTGTCATGGTTGATTCTCTCTCTAAAATACCAGCCATATTTTTATGCCACTATCTCCAATAATAGCATCACAACATATGTTACGATTATGTTTGTGATTTTTAGGGTTCCGTACCTATAGGGTAAAAACGGACCCTATTACTAAGACTTCGGTGTCTGTCTGTCCAGACAGCCAGACAGTTGAAATTTTTACAGATGTTGTATTTCTGTTGCCACTATAACAACAAATACTAAAAATAGAATAAAACAATTATTTAATTGGGTCTCACATACAACAAACGTAATTTTTTGCCGTTTTTTTATGGTACGGAACCCTTCGTGCGCGAATCCTACTCGCACTTGGCCGGTTTTTATAATTATAGATAATAATAAATGTTTTCTTGTGTTTTCAGATTGATTCCGTTCCTACTGTTATACTGTTTAAAAATGGCTCACAAGTAGACAGGGTGGATGGTGCTGACGCTGCTCAAATAAGTTCAAAAGTAAAACTTCAAAGTATTGGAAAATCTGCCCCTATTCAAGCTACCCCCATCAAACTGGAAGACAGACTAAAAGCACTCATCAATAGACACAATATAATGGTTTTCATGAAGGGCGACAGAAACACACCAAGATGCGGATTCAGTAGAACCCTTATTCAAATCCTCAATGAGACTAAGTATGTTAATTTTAATTTGTTCAGTATAAAATTAATTACCAATACAAAATACAATAATAATGTAGGGATTTGATGTTTTGAGCCACTTCAAAACTACATGTAAATATCATAGAGTAAAGTCGCATTTGCACTGCCCGACATATCGGGCGATATCCCGCGCGACAACGCCCGACACGTAGAATTCGTCACGACAATGTTGCAAGAAATTAAAAATTAATGGGTTCATGACCGACACATGACTAATCCCCAAGTATAAATACTCTCAGATCTCATCACAGAAAATGTTAGTTAGTGCAATTGTGGCTTAGATCTCATCACAGAAAATGTTTGTTAGTGCAATAAAAAATAGTAGCTTTAAAAAGAAAATTAAATAGTGGAATTAAATAGTGGCTTTAAAAAGAAAATTAAATTTTACCACCACTAATCCCCAATTACAGTAGAACCTCAGATCTCTAGGTGCTGAGATGAGAGTTAATTAATTTTCTTTTCAGGTTACCATACGACACTTTCGACATATTAACCGATGAAGAGGTTCGCCAAGGTTTAAAAGAATACTCCGACTGGCCTACCTACCCCCAACTTTATGTCAAGGGAGAATTGGTTGGAGGTCTAGACATTATCAAGGAATTAGTAGCTGGTGGTGAACTAGATGCGGCTCTAAAGGCTTAATTTTATTAGATACCTACTCTGAATAATGTAGGCATGGTTTTGTATTTAATTTATTGGAATAAAGTTGTTTTGCCTACATATTCAATTTCATTTTTAAGTTATGTACTTTTTTTTTTCATTAGTAGGTTTCCCAAGAACTATAGTTTTACTTATGTATTCATAATAATAATTATCCAAAAATCGCTAGTTAGTAGTCAGTTTTTATATAGTTTAACGTTAACAGCTGAGCCTTGCTCTAATTGCGCGAAAGTGCTTAGTACCACCAGCGGTCACCCATCCAACAAGTAACAATACTGAAGGTGGCTTAACTTAAACTAGATATACAAACGACTAGCAAACTGCCTACAGCATGAACTAAGATAGTTACGTCCAAGAAAATGAAACTAAAAAGACTTACTTATTGAAAATAATATTCCTTATTCAATTGAGCATAGAATATTTATAGTCTGAGCATTTGAAAGTATATTTAGAAATTAAAATTTAAGCAAATCGCGCTAAAATCTGTGTCTGTCAAGGAGCTCAGCCATGGAATTTAAATCACGGTTATGCAAAAAAAGTATTTAAAGCACGGAAATGGTGCCACTATATATTTTAGAAGATATGTGAGACCTTTAATTCAGTGAGGCATTAGACTAGGTCAAAGAGCATGTAAGTGGACTAGCCGGACTAGGTGAGTACAGTTTTTGGCATAGAACCACTAATTTCATGGTGAGCACTGACCTCCATTATACCGTACTTGTATAATAGAGGTCAGTGATGGTGAGGCTTCCAACTTGACGGACATTAAGATCTTTGAAGTTCGATATTCATTCCACAGACTTGCACTCGATTTAGGTATCGATTAAAATCGACTATAATCAATGTAGGTACCTACCTACAAAACTCAGCTGAAGATGACATCAAATTGAATGAATGTAATGAAATAAAGTAGAAATTTTTGTTTTGTATTGGATTGGAAACTTTTGCTTGAAGATAGAAAGTGTTTTTATGCATAAATCAATTTTTCGGAGTCGGAACTGTGTCAGATAACATGGAAAATGATAAATTATCCACATATCAACCCAGTAAGTATTGCTTAAAGTAAACCAACGTCTAAAGTAGGTATCAAAATAATGTTTGTATTTGTGTCGTGCGTTACTGCGTGTACTTCCGTTCCGCTACTTTTACAAATCAATTGCTACGTATTTCAGAAATGGTAAACAAAGTGAGAACTGCGGGCGATGGAATGGAGTCTGATGATAACGTAACAGAGTCTAAAAGTCCTGCGGAAACTAAGGTAGATAAAAGGAAGGACTCGCTTCTCCCAGGAAGGCTTATTCAAGTATTTCCTTCGACAATCCTTAGAAATGAGAAAAGGAAGTCTATTAACGCTAAAACGCCCAAGTTCGTACCTTATGAACCCTATACAGCGGCTGTTAAACCAATGACACCTAGAGTAGCGGCAAAAGGCGTTCGAAAATCAAAAAATAATATGGATATCAACACATTGATTTCTCAAATGTCTCAAATGAATACAGATCTCAATGAGTTCAAACCCAGACCAAAGCTGAATTCTTCTAGTGATAAATTTGTTGTTGAAGAGAAAAGTAGCTCGGAAAACTTGGAGTTGCAGAATAAAGTTGTTGACTTATCTAAGGAGAATGAATCTTTGAAAGAACAGCTGAAGCAACAAGTCCAGGTATTATTCTCTTGATTTATTATCTGTATGTAAACACTAGCTATTATCCGCAACTTTTTTGCATAGATACAGAGTGTATTTACTGATTCAATTCAACTCTATTGGTAAACATTGAATTTCCTAAAAATGAAAAGAAAATTTTTGGGAAAAAAATAGCCTATGGCCATCCCAAGACTTTAAACTATCTCTAAGTATATAAAATTTCACCACAATCAGCCCAGCGGTTTGGCCGTTATAACATCACAGGTAGTTACTCTCGCATTTAAAATATTAGTAACAGTATCTATACTGCTTTAAAAATTGATATAATAAATTGACCTTGTAATGTAGGTGAAAACAAATATACAATATCTTTTATATTCAGGTCAACAAGGAGTTAAAGACAATGCTGGTGGCATCAATGGGTGAGGACCTCGAGGTCCAAGTACAATCGCTCAATGAAGATAAGAAACATTTGGCCGATGCTTTGTTGAGTTCAGCTCAGCACTTGTCTACACATCAGGTAAACCATTCGAAGATTAGTAAATGTTTCTCAGTTACATAGAGCCATCTGAGAAATATTATATTTACTAGCTTTTACCCGCGTCTTCGTCTGCGTAGATTCAAGAGTACGATGTTTGACGACTTTATCTTAAAACATTGAAATTTCGGAAATTCACAAGAAAATGATGAAAAAAAAAGTAGCCTATGTGCGTCCTAAGACTCCCGTTCCCGTTAAAAAGTCGGCCAAATCGGTTCAGCCGTTCTTGAGTTATAAATAGTGTAACTAACAGGACTTTCTTTTATATATATAGATTTCATTAAAATCGGCCCAATGGTTTGGCCGTGATAACGTCGAAGACAGACAGCTACATTAGGTACTTTCTAGGTGTCACGCGGGCGAAGCCACTGGCGGAAGCTAGTAATAAATATACACGTTTCTCAATTACATAGAACCATCTATGAAATATTATCTCTGTAAATCATTTTGGTTCATTCATGCTGATGAAGCTGATGTTAGATGAATTTAAATAAATATATACCTATTATAGTTATCACTGTTTTAGCCACTTTTACTCATTAGCTACTTTTTAGCAAGGCAAGTAAAGTCATTAAGGCGCTCTCTCGACGATTGTTTTTGTTCCAAACGAAAAAAGAAATACTTTTGAACAAGCCACATCTCCTATTTTATAATGTAAGTATAGTATATGTGAATAAAGATGTACCCATCTTTAATCACTTCGATAAATAATCCTACCGACCGCTGCAATGACGACAAACACACGTCGGCGCGTGGTCCGTCTTTGCTTTTCGAATAAATTAATGATATAAATTATGTATAATTACTTATCAAAAATCTATTCTAATATAAATCTAGATCTACATATTACCTATCTTTAACAATAAATCACAAGTTGATTTTAATAGTAGTTATCAAAATATTTCGATCATAAATTCTAAAACGTATCATTTTGAAATAATATCTTTATCGTGAAAAGTTTCTGCTATTATGTTTTCAGCTTAATAGAAATGTAGGTAGGAACCTGAAGTAATATACTTATAAAAATAGGAGATGTGGCTTGTTCAGAAGTATTTCTTTATTCGTTTCGAAAAAGAGCAATCGTCGACATACAGCCCTTTAAGAGAGACATGGTTAGCTAATGTAATCTATAGATTAGAAGGTCAGAGGAAAGCAGTAGGTTCCAACTTGTATAAATAATCATAATTCTTAGGATAATAATTTCTACTAATTTGCTCTTATCAACCTAAATAATATAAAATTTAATGAATGTACCTGTCTAGATAAGGTAATTAATTATCAAATACTTACCTTGACTTAAGACTTGACTTACTTACATATCTTCAATTTAAAAATCTATTTCTAAAAGTTTGACCAATTATTGTGTTTCTGTAATTTGCATAACGAAAGCCCTAAAGTCATCTTTGCCATAAAATCAAATCTTTTTACAAAATATATAAAACACAGTCAAAATGTCAAGAAAAAAACCGGCCAAGTGCGAGTCGAGCTCGCGCACGAAGTGTTCCGTACCATTATTTATAAAAACGGCAAAAAAATCACGTTTGTTGTATGGTAGCCCCCTTAAATTTTGTTATTAAAGCTATATTATAGTATTTGTTGTTAAAGCAGCAACAGCAATACATAATCTGTGAAAAGCCCTGTGACAGACAGACGGACAGCGAAGTCTTAGTAATAGGGTCCCGTTTTTACCCTTTGGGTACGGAACCCTAAAAATTATACCCTCGCCCTATTGACATAATTTTATATAATTTACAGGAGCAAACTGAATGGTTGGCAGGACAATGTGAGGTTTGGAGAAGCAAATTCTTAGCTAGCAGGTATATTATGATTAGATTGATTATTTTACATTATATTATTATTATTTTATTTATTGAGCCACGTTGGTCTAGTGCGATATCGCGACTTTCTTCCCAGAGGCCATGGGTTTGTATCCTGGGCATGCTTTCAAAGGGATTTTTCTAATCAAAATAAATATATAACTGTATAAATTCATGATATCTAATAATTAATTGACTAATTAAGTCATAAAGATCAAAACATAAAATGAATGCTATCTTATAGAGTCCCATAGTAGACATTATCTTATTTTGAACGACCTTCTCTTTGCAGTTTGATGGTAGAAGAATTGGCTGAATGCAAAAACTTACTAAACACCAAAGTTGAGAACCAGCACCAAGCAATAAAACAACTACTCGATGAAAGATGTCGAGTGAGGGATATGCTGCTATGCACTTACAAGAACCTGTACAGCTTACATGAGAAATGGCTAGAGAACATTGCCCTTTCCGAGTATGGCAGTAAGGTCTATAATAGACCGATTGGAAATCTAAATTTCAGTGCAACAACACCGCATTCAACCAACATAATAGACTTGGCATCTGTAAATGTTAAACTGTCGGACAATATCAGTAGCTCTGTTGATAAGCAAGACATTAGTCACGTGAATAGCTTGTCGACTTTCACTGATGGAGAGAAAAATGCTGAGAATGTAAGTTTAATCTTGTCACTGATTGCATCAGTTGCATTATTCAGATAGGAAATACATACCTAGGGTAATCGCAATAAAATTAAAAATTATATAAGTATAAGTATATAAGTATAAGTATCGAGGATTGACATATCTATAATAGGAAACCTACTTTTTATCCTGAGCAAAAAAAATTTTAGGTTTGAAATGGTCAAGCATCAAAAAATCAGAACGAAGTCGCGATGGTTTCCACTAGTATCCCCAAATAAAAGAGTGGGTATAATATTATCTCGCTAGTCTTCCTTCCAAAGAGATACAGCCTGTTTCCATATTCACTGGCCTCACAGCTCAGTTGGTAGTAACTCTACCTTCTGTGCTGTAGGTTGTGGGTTCGATCCCCACCCAGGACAAATATTTGTGTGATGAACATAGATGTTTGTTCTGTGTCTGGGTGTTAATATGTATAATAAGTATGTATTTACAAAAAAAAAAAGTATATAAGTATTCTATCAGTTATCTGGTCCCCATAATACAAGCTTTGCTTAGTTTGGGACTAGATGGCGCTGTGTGTAAAGTCCGCCAATATTTATTTTATTTAATATTTATTTTATTTATTTCATTCTTAAGTAAACCATTGTAACTATAGCTATAGCAAGTCTTTTTCAAACTGCTTTTGCGATCAGAACATTTCAAACGGATAGGTATTTATCACGGACATTTTAACTGTGTTAAAACAATAGTAATCGTCATTACACGACCAAATAATAACGCGATAAATACCCGTTTGACATGATGCATCAATACGTACTGTACATAATATTATGTACTAGCTACCCGCCCCGGCTTCGCACGGGTTTAATACATATAGACCTTCACTCTATCTATTAAAAAAACCGCATCAAAATCCGTTGTGTAGTTTTAAAGATATAAGCATACATACAGACGCGGGAAGCGGGAAGCGACTTTGCTTTATACTATGTAGTGATTATCTGACTTTTATTAAACTGTTTATTTTATGTTTCAGGTAATGGCATCACCCCTGAACGTGAACAGGATGAACGAAGGGCCCGTGAACGCATTGGTACATCACGCGTACAATAACAGTAGTAACAATATACGCCCCATTGCTTCCTGCGTACATTGCAATGGAAAAGTGCAGTTGTTGTAACAAAGTGAACATAATGAAGGAACAATCAGTGAACCTGGTTCATATGTTCAGTTCAATGTACGCCCCAATTCTTCCTGCGTAAATTGCAATGGAAAAATGCAGTTGTTGGTAACAAAGTGAACGTAATGAAAGAACTATATTATCTATATAACTTTCAGTAAAACAGGTTCATATATTCAGTAGTAACAATGTACGCCCAATTGCTTCCTGCGTACATTGCAATGGAAAATTGCAGTTACTTTGTTGTTGGTAACAAAGTGAACTATGAGTGAACCTATTCATATGTTCAGTTCAATGTACCCCCCAATTCTTCCTGCGTACATTGCAATGGAAAAGTGCAGTTGTTGTAACAAACTGAACATAATGAAGGAACAATTAGTGAACCTGGTTCATATGTTCAGTAGTAACAATGTACGCCTCAGAACGATATGTACGCCGTTAAGTTTATTTTTCTGGCGCCAAGGTAAAAAATCGTATGTAATTCCACTTGAGAGTCGGTGCTCAAATATTAAGGACCAGGGGTAATACGATCAATGGTACTGAAGAAAGTTACAATAATAAGTTAAAAATCTGTTGATTAGAAATAAAATAAGGCTTTATTATATTATTATTATTAGTGGTAACACGCTGGTTCACTATGAAAATACGTTATTACCTATTATAAATAGTGTGATAAAAAGTTCGCCGTTTGGTAACTTTACAAGTATTAATAAAGGTACCTTTTTGTTAGGTTATACAGTTAAAACAACTGCAAGGAACTAGTGATCAGTTCTAAATAAATAAATATAGTGTTCAGTTCTAAATGTTGCAAAACCTGTTTAACTCCAAGAAAACTATCTATGGTAACGGAAATAATTTATATTCAAAATTTCATTCTCAAGGTAACTTCCGCACATTGCTCAGAAATAACAGTTTAGTTAAATAAGATTTTGCAATCTAAAGCAATAATATTTATATTCCAATATGATTTACTCACGTATAAATAAGAAAATGTTTTAATAAAATCTATTTATTGTTGGTATTTAATATTTTAGTTTTTAAAAGTTGGTATAATATGTACGTACATATTAATTAAAGACTCCATCATTATTCTGACAGAGTATCTATCTAATAAAAATGGTATTCCTACACGTAAAATAAGTCAGTCGCTCATCACTACAGAATAAACGATTTCGATGTTCAGATTTACAAATTGTTTAGTTCTAAACTTAACATTCTGTTGTGACGTTCCAACATTTCAGTTCCTGTGTAGTTGTAAGCGAGGTAGTCCTTAACGGGAATGTATTTCGCGCCTCCAAACCAGTCGATCATGGCAATCTGTGCGATCTTCATCTTCGCAACGAACCAGTCGTGATCTGAAAGGTCAAAGTAACATTATTTGGGATCAGTTCCAGAACTGAAAGGTCATGGTAACATTAGGTATTTGGGACCAACTCCATAATTGAAAGGTCAAGGTAACATTATTTGGTACCAATTCCAGTTGTACCATGGAACGGTGAATGAACCTGGCAGGGTCTGTAGTCTCCACGCGGTTTCTACCATTTTATTAGGGCCAGCTTACATACATCTACTTATAACGACATTTAAGTACAAAGATAGATAGGTACATTGTTATTATCGCCTCAAAAGTAGGTAGGTCCGTAAAGAATTCCAGTTCTTATAAAATTATAATTAGAATATTCGCAAAAGTACCAAAGTACCTTGAAATATTGTTTTAGAAGTAAGGAAAACATGATTTTTTACAAGTAGGTAAGTACTAAGTAGGTACCTACGTAAGTTTGCAAAATTCTATAACTCAAGGCCTCAAGCCTAGTCAGGAACAATAAGCAAAAATTGTGGTGGTCATGGAGATAGAATAGAATCAGCTCTAAGTTAGTCATCGTGCAATTTAGGTAGGCGGTTGGTTTTATTTCGAGGTATGCCTTATGTTTACGAATAATGACACGAGTATAAATACAAACCTGTTGGGTAATTGGCCATAGCCGGATGCCGCTCGAACAGAGCTGCCTTTGCGAATATGTACTCAGGCGTGCCTTCTTTGATCTGGAATTAAATAAATAAACTAGGTTACAGCTAACAGAGCATCTACAAGTATTCTCGAACAGACAATGGGTCGATTATCTAACATAAATAGAATTATCTTTGGCTAGGGGTGATAGAATGGAGTGAATGTAAATTTCAATCCAACAAGTAGATAATTGTGTACACAAGACCTACCTAAGTTGAGTTTAATCTTATTGTAGGTATTCATAATATAAAGGTCTTGGTAAATTTGTATTGTTAAAAGCGGCGCTTGCAACTTTTCACGTATGGAATACGTAACTAACTACAGCAAAATGTGAACATGTACCTAATGTTTGACCATCGTACCATTTAAAGACATCTTCAAGGATCTGAGCGCTGAAACAGTTTATGATATTTAACAGCTGCACAATTTACAAACCTTCTTCATCTTTCCTGATAGCATAAGCCTGGTGCATCGCGGATCTTCGGGATCTAAGTTTTGCTGCTCACAATACCTCGTCTCTTGCAGGGAAACCAGCAGGGTGGCGCGGGTGTTTTTCTGCAAAGAAAACAATTTAGTTATAAACTGTCAGTAGATCGACTATGTACCTACATAACTAAAAGTTACTTAGGTACAGTCAATTCCAAAATCTTGCTAAATGAAGACTCCTAGATATTTTCGGAGTTGACTCTAGTTCCAGCGAATGACCCTTTCAAAATAAAAACCTCCCGACCGACACTAGGTATGACTAACCGTTAAATCCTTTGCTGTAAAGTCCAAAGGCGACATGTAGAAGTACGGAATTCCAGTTGAATTCGCCAGAGAGCCGTCGACTATTGATTTCACATTCGAAAAAGGAAATCCTTCGATGGCTGGCAATACTGAAATAGTTGCGATAGACGCCCAATCTGAAAATAAACAATGATATAAGAAAGGTGAAATAATTCAATAAGTAGGTATATAAACAAATATTGGTGGACATTTCACACATCGCCATCTTACTCCAAACTAAGCAAAGCTTGTACTATGGGAACCAGATCACTGATACTTAGAATACTTATACTTTTTTTTGTATACATTATCTACTTGATACATGAAAACACCCAGACACAGAACAAACATCCATGTTTATCGCACTAATATTTGTCCCTAACAGGTCGTACCTACTTTACTTACGTTACTTAGGTACCTAGTTACGACCTCTAAAAGGTTAAGTAATTTTAGCTATACGTAGTTATTGAGTCATTGTGTGTGGTTTTTCTATTTAAAATAAATTAAAATATATTTACACGGGTAGGTACCTACAGTACTTTTGGCAGCTCATTTCCCAGTTACAATAATACTCAATCATTAGCTTGATAGATAGGTACCTAGTCCACAACTGGACAAACGCAGGTGTTTCTATCACAGTTTCTTAGGTACCTGTGCCCGATATATGATAAATGATAATATCAGGAGATTGCAGTAATGCGTGGCTGATACCGTAGGTCCTAGGCTCCAGGACGGCAGATTTTAGGGGGCAGCAAATTTGGGATAATTTTTTTAAACATCGTATAGCCTTTATCGTCCACTGCAGGACAGATGCCTCTCCACACATCTTGATCTATAGCTAAATTTGGACAATCACTTGATGTTGCCAAATATCTTACAGGAATTAAAAAAAAAACGTTTAGGTATTTACTGTTATTAGGTCCACGCATCGACTACATAGCCCAGAAGACACCGCATGCAAGGCGAACACTGTCATCCAAAACATCAGGCTTATACGGCCGATAAAAAATACCGCGCGTCAAACCTGCAGTAGTACCGACCACTTCCTTGACCCGTGCACATCTCGTCTGTTTATGCTAAAAAACCATTACCACAAGCTCAAGTTACACTGGTTATTTTCCTTGTCGATAGTCAATACTGTTGTACCACTACTCAATAATTGATGATCGATAAACCTACATAGTAGTAACAACAACAGTTGGACCTAACTAGTAAAACTACTTATTGCCAACTAGCTTCCGTCCGCGGCTTCGCTCGCGTTGTTCCTACATGGAAGTAACCTATTTGCTATTCGCATTTATAATATTATCGCTTTAGAATTAACAAATGTTGTCTTAAGTTCCCGTTCTCGTTCGCGTTCGCGTTCCCGATCCCGATCCCGATCCCGTGTTTAAAACGGTGGAAACCAGTCGCATCGCATCGCATCGCGAGGAAACCAGTAGTTAGTATTGTTATAAGCGGCGATGGGCTTGCAACCTGTCACGTATGGACTGCTAACTACTGCAAAATGTGGGTATGTGCCGAATATAATATTTGGACGTGCCTCTGACTGCTATCGACAACTCATGACAACACTTCCCATCCCTAGTGGATCACGTCATCTTGAACCGGCCAATCAGAATGCATTTTTTCCCACTCCCCCCGTACCTCATACCTCACTGACTTGACAGAGTTGTTTGTTTGAAGAAATGAAGCCATTAGGCGTCTATTAGGCTATGTAGTCGATGGGTCCACGCCACGCACACCATTCAACATGTGTAAATCCGCCACTGGTATTGCTACATTATCGCGATTTGGCGAATATTTACGCTTAGCGTCTTTGTCTATCCTGTGACGAATCATATGGCAACACCTGTCACACAACGCCTTAAAGCACGATTTAACGCCTTTATAGCCCCAGAATTAGGGTGAGTTTCCACAAATGTGGACAGGAATTTAAAAAAAAACGTTTAGGTATTTACTGTTATTAGGTCCACGCCACGCACACCATTCAACATGTGTAAATCCGCCACTGGTATTGCTACATTATCGCGATTTGGCGAATATTTACGCTTAGCGTCTTTGTCTATCCTGTGACGAATCATATGGCAACACCTGTCACACAACGCCTTAAAGCACGATTTAACGCCTTTATAGCCCCAGAATTAGGGTGAGTTTCCACAAATGTGGAAATAAACTATGTTTGGCGATGTGTTTGGTCCGCTCCGCTCATCTCCGCAGTGGAAACTCTCCCTTAGGCTGAATCTGTTCCGGTATAGGTAGGAAGGTATGTTAGTCGTAATTACTAACTTGAGTTATGCAGCACATATCGAGCCATAGGAATAATCTTGGTATGGTCCGGAGGATCATTGTATTTCCGTGTCGGTTGGATCACATTTGCAGATTCCCTTCTTTCGTACCTCCATTTACACTCGCCGTAGGTAGTGAGACAGACTGCCGCTATTAGTAAAGCGAACTTCATTTTGGAACTGGAAAAATATAACTATAGGTAGGTAAGGATAGGGAACAAACAAATAAATACGTTAAAGAAGAAGCACTGCAGTAGTCACTTAATAGTCCTGACCCGACCCTATCCATACTAGATTCCCCGTGAAGTGGGTACCTACCAGAATTAGAACCTTTTAGTAGGTAGGTAGGTACCTAGGTAAGTAGGTATACCACGGTACCACAACACCCAGACCGGCAGATCATGCAAACATTTGTACGGCGACCGGTGCGAGAATCAAACCCGCACTGAGTCTCAGCTCAACCCGAAACAAGGGCATCAATATTCAAAAAACGCAAAATTTATAAAAAAAACATCTTGTGTAGAACCACAAAAATGCAAAGATAAACCTAAGTTGCTAGTAGATACACCTAAATCAATATTCGGTAACATCAAATCACTAGGTAGGTATTCCTCACTTTCTATTTTCTGTCAGTCTTCATTAGCAAAATGCTCACTGAACTTATTATTATTTTTACAATCTACGTGCTCAAATGACACACGAAACTTACGTGCGCGTCCAAGCGTTGACCACTGGTTAATAAAACGAGGAAAACAAATGTTACAAATTATTAATCCCTACATACCTACATACCTAAGCATTAGTCACACACACAACAATAGTATGAAAACTAAATAGTTCACAAACTTTAGCGTTTTATTTTACCTTTTAGATACTTGAATCCCGAAAGCCAAAATCAAACTGCATTATAATTTTTGCGACGCATTTTAGTAGGTACTTAGACAAATCTCACTGCCAATGCCAAATATTGTGGTAATGGTAATGCATTGTTTAGCTGTGTGATGATATTTACTTTTTGTCTTTAAATAAATCTAAGCTTCACCGCGTAATGAATAGGGTTGAAAATTCAATGATGCACGATGAACAGAACTCGTTCGGTCATAGCCGGTATTGCAACTTTACATGTCAAAGACACGACCAGACACGACCACGAGACGACATTCGCAATTCGCATTAAGTAGACAAATACCTACTGATCCTGTAACTACATTTATTTTTATTTCTGAAGAATCACATTATACCAAAATATTATTGATAGTTGCATCAGTTTTTTTTTACAATGTAGGTAATTGGACAAGTGCCAGTTTTTTGTTACAACTGTTCCGTTTTTGTTACTTGTAGGTAGTTAATTGGGAAACAAAAGTTGAGCATAGACTTTATTTTTTCTTTTACTTCAACGTTGAAAATAAAGCTGAACCAAGGCAGACAATAAATTGATTGAATATTCGTACCTGGTCTACCTATTTTTTGTAGTTCTTTCTTTGTAATGGTTTTTGTTTTTGTTTTATGCATTTATAATTATTTTCATCCCACCATCTCGGAAAGAGTATTTTTGCTCTTCAATATCTGAGTGCAAAGGCCGTTTTTATTCTCTAGAGGATAAAGTATTAAGTATTGAATTTAGAACATCGTGTGCACTAAGTTTATGAATTAAAAAAATCATTAAACCTATTTACTGCTACCTCTATGGTGCCGAATATAACATACAACATTTTTTTAATTTGTTAAAAACTCAGACACGGGACCTTCTTGGTGTTCTTTTTTCAATTTGCTTTGTACGCGGTTCTTTACGCGGCATTTTTTCACGTCATTATGATTATTCTGTAATACTTACCTGTCATAATGTAGTAGTTAATACCTAAACTGAAATAAAAGTACATTTATCTTGTGATTGTAAACGTTTTTTTTTTGCATTTAGTCATTTCCTCGCTGAGGTGGAATGAAAAGTTACGTGTTGCACTCGAGTGCAAAGATTTTTCACCTCGTGCTCTTTTGATTCCCTCGCTAACGCTCAGGATTCTATTTTTAGAATCCTTCGCTTGCTCGGTCATCAAAATTGAAC
Source organism: Hydriomena furcata (assembly GCA_912999785.1). Lineage (NCBI taxonomy): Eukaryota > Metazoa > Arthropoda > Insecta > Lepidoptera > Geometridae > Hydriomena > Hydriomena furcata. The sequence goes on along the minus strand of OU538831.1, from coordinate 4,505,185 downwards.
ACGCGGTTAAAAAGCAACTTTGCACTCTTGTATAACATATAACTATTGTTCAGTTTATGGTGTGGAATAAACTATTTTCTATCTACCTAATCAAAAAAAGTACGAGACAAATTCAAAAAATCTTTAACTTTCAAATGCTACAATAAAAGCGTAGAGAGTAACTAAGCTGTTTTCTTTTAAAAAAATTGAGATTCCTGTGAAATTCGCGATAATGAATATAACCTAAGGTAGGTATCAAAAATTTGCGAAACCGGGGTGGTATTGTATTGATAATTTATTAATGCACTGGTTGGAACATACCTTGCCTGTTGCCTCTTCGACTTCAGATCAATAAATGGGCATCTTAACTTGCAAATCTTTATTCACGTTCTTTATCCAAAACATACACTACGATAAAAACATCACGTATTCGATAAAAACTCCAAACTTTTGACCTATAAATAAATCATTTAGATAAGACTTGGGTAAGTACATAATTATTTTATAATAATATTGTTATCACAAATGATTGTTACATGGACGTTATCATGTACATATTATCAGGTAAAAGTGAAATCAAAGACTTTTTTTTTACAATATTTTTATTGGTTTTTAGACACTGATACATGACACTACAATGTATTGGAAAACCACCTTCTGTTCAGAAATAACTTGCAAATCATTATCAAAGTTATGTTTACAAGTAGATAACCTGACACGCGCTATTTAATTAACCCCAATTAATCTTTTTCGCGGGAGTTATATTTCTTACATCATTGCATTTTCTTGAAAAATATTAAATAAAATGTATAACAGTTACTGAGGCAGTGGCGGACTTACACATTTGCCGCCAGTAGGCTATAACACCCCCCTCCCCCCTATATTATTTTTACAATCTAACGATTTAGTTAATGATTTGAATGGTGTGCGTGGACATAATAACAGTAAATAAACGTTTTTATTTTTATATTCCTGTATGACATTTGGCCAAATTAAGTTATAGAACGAGATGTATGGACGGAAGAGAGTGAGGCATTTGTCCTGCAGTGGGACGATAATGGATAAAATAAATAAAATGTTTGAAAAAACCGGCCAAGTGCGAGTCGGACTCGCGCACGAAGGGTTCCGTACCATTATCTATAAAAACGGCAAAAAATCATGTTTGTTGTATGGGAGCCCCCCTTAAATATTTATTTTATTCTATTTTTAGTATTTGTTGTTAGAGCAGCCACAGAAATACATAATCTGTGAAAATTTCAACTGTCTAGCTATCACGGTTCATGAGATACAGCCCTGTGACAGACAGACGGACAGACAGACAGACAGACGGACAGCGAAGTCTTAGTAATAGGGTTCCGTTTTTACCCTTTGGGTACGGAACCCTAAAAAGTAACCTAAATTTGCCGCCCCTTCAAATCTGCCGCCCTAGGCTCCAGCCTACTCAGTCTGGTGGTAAATCCGCCACTGTACTGAGGGTACCGTACCACGTGTGCAAATCTTCAAGCTAGTAAACTATATTCTCCTAATATTATAACTGGAAAACTTTGTAAAGTTGTTTGGATGTTTGTTGTTCAATCACGCCGCAACGGCCGAATCTATTTGGTACTAAGCGAGTGAAGCTGCTGGGGGAAGCTAGTTACACATGTGTCCCAAAAATAGTGTCAAGAGAAAGTCCAGAAGTAGAGAACTCTTAATATTAATATCTCTTCTTAAGGCGAGTAATAAATGTTTTTGATGAATGCAGAATCGTTTTTTCTCAATAATCGCAAAACATACAGTTTTGATTTTTATGACAAAGATAACTTAAGGATATAATCTAGATAAATTACAGACAGATTCACGATTGGTGAAACATTTCTCGATAGATTTATTATTCAAAGTTGGCTCTTCAAAAACTCTAGTTTCGTTTTTAATCAAACTATAAATAGCTAAACAGTTAATTTTTATATAATTCGTTAGATAATCATACTAGCTAAGTAAATTACAGACGTTTTTTTTTAAATTTGATGGTTTTCAAGATAATGTAGTTTTATCACTTTCTCCGTCCTATCAGAGTAGATTCAGCCCATACAAAAAGTCAAAAATTTCATGTATCGCCTTAATATCTTATTCTAGGGTATATAAATTAGGTTAGCGTTGCTGGGTGCTCTTGGCGATTTGTTCTTTGAGCATGAGGATTGAGGCGCGCTGTTCGGGCGGTAAAAGTGCGATCTGCTCGTCCGACAGCTGCAGCACTTGCATTATCAGCGCAGCCTGTGACAAAAATACATTTATAATAATTAATTAAACCGGCCAAGTGCGAGGCGGACTCGCGCACGAAGGGTTCCGAAACATTATCTATAAATAACGGCAAAAAAATCACGTTTGTTGTATGGGAGCCCCCCATAAATATTGATTTTATTCTGTTTTTAATATTTGTTTTTTTAGCGGCAACAGAAATACATAATCTGTGAACTCAATTTCAACTATCTAGCTATCACGGTTCATGAGATACAGCTCTGTGACAGACAGACAGACGGACAGCGAAGTCTTAGTAATAGGGTCCCGTTTTTACCCTTTGGGTACGGAACCCTAAAAACTGAAAAATGTTGGCATGTGTCATATATGTAATGTAATGATTGCACGATGCACGTGCTTCCGACTACCTCCTTAGATATGGGTATTAACATGGGTCATTAACACCTTTAATTAATTTATTTTTAGCAAAATTAATTATAGGATAAAGCACCGTGTAAAAATGAATAGTTCAGTTATGTCTCCTTAGATATCTTGAACTGAGACGATGTCTACCGTTCATGGGGATTACAGTTGTGAGACTTACCTTTTCCTGGTCAGAAGCACCAGATGGTATACCCTGGATAGTGCGAGCCTGCGCGACACTCGGCATACCCGGAGGCATTGGTGCTGCAAAAGGAAATGAGATCAGTTAGAATTCATATTAGCGGTGATGGGCTTGCAACTTATCACGTACTAGCAGTCCGCCCCGGCGTCGCACGGGTGTAATAATGAATTTTATTGCTATTTTTTTTCCCTAATAGTTAGATATATGATATTACAGACTTTTTTTGTAGATATTGATGTCCTTTATAAAACTGTAGTACATCACTTTGCTCTATTGTCAATAATTTCTGCAGCAAACGCAATATAACATTTTTTGATTGTTTTTTTTTTCATTTTGGGTTACATTATCGAAGTTTTCATACTGATCCCTAACGTTTTTGAAAATAATCTATAGCCTATGTTCATCAGGGATAATGTAGAATTCTAATGGTAAAACAAATTTTGAAATCGGTCCAGTAGTTTCGGAGCCTATTCGATACAAACAAACAAACAATCAAATCTTTCCTCTATATAATATTATATACTATATATACCAAAATGTATGTTTGGACAAGAATTCGAGTTCCTGGAGATCTGCTAAGATGGCTACCTTGGTGATTAATTGTGAATAAATAAACATGATATTATGACACGATGAATTATCTGAAGAATTAAATTTGACTGATGGAACTTACGTTGCTGAGGCATTTTGGACTGCGTTCGGGGATCGTTGCGCACACGCGGGTCCGAGTTGAAGGGCTGGGAGTTGGCCAGACGAGGATCACGTTGAAAGCCACTGCAAGAAAACAAATTAAAGTAAAGTAGAGAAACGTATAGAACATTCATATAAAATACTAACCGACCCGTGACAGACGTTGTCAGATTTTTTGCACATCTATACAGAAATCATCTCTTGCGTACTTTATCATTTTGGGGATGTTTTTCATATTTTAAAGTAGTCTATTATTTATTCGGGCATTATATGTATCTACATCTACAGCAAATTTCAATTAATCCGTTTTGTCGTTTAGGCCTGATTGAGGAACTAACATAGATAACTCACAAACTTTCACATTAATAATATTATTAGGATTACATTCATTCATAATATAAATGCGAAAGTTTTGTTCGTTATACAATATCTTCGTAACGGCTGAATAAAATAAAATACATAGATAATATTATTTTCAGGTAATTTGAAAAATAAGTTTTATTTTTATTAGTGTACCACGTGAGCGGATGCTAGTATATACGAGTAATAAAGGTAATATCGGTTTCTGTTTCAGCCAAGGATTAAATTATAGATTTCTTGTACTAGTTTTAGGTTCAGAAAACTACGCATTCATGCAATATTCTACTGAAATACAGCGTCTTCGAATCGTATATAAACGTATCCGTCAAGCTGGAAGCCTCCTATGGAATTCAGTAGTTTAAATACTGTGACCAAATAGCGGTGATGGACTTGCAACCTGTCACGTATGGAATGCTAACTGCTGCAAAATGTGGGCATGTGCCAAATATAATGTTTGGACGTGCCTCTGACTACCCCCACTAGACATCTTCAAAGGATCTATAAGCGTCTGGAGATCTGAGAGGATGTCTACCGTACTAGGGGATTACAGTCGTGATCCTATTTATTTTTTATTTTACCAAATAGTGCCCAGAGCGCGAAAATAGCAATCCTATCATACTTTAGAATTAGGATATTTAGGTCTTTCGGCTCTCCGAAGTCAAGTTAGAAGCCTCACCAAGAACGGCTGTACGGCATGAGGTATCATGATGTTTTATAAATCAAAAAATTGCGACCAAATAGTGCCGCCTACATGCAAAGTGTCAACAATATTGATTCAATAGAAGCCGAAATGTCATACCCTATTTACCTACTTAATCTAACAACTACGACAAAATATCTACTAAACTGTCTACCTAGTTGGGCAAATAAATATAAATCTAGATACTATAACGCGGTGTGCAAGTTTAGCGTACTCTACTCTACTGAATGCGATGCCGAAGAAAGTAGGTGCAAATAAAATGTGCCCGAGTTTGTACCTAAGTACCTACCTAGTATGTTTATCAAAATGTAGGTAGCAATAGGTATTGTTGACGGCAATCCACCTCGCCACCCGCGCCCGCTCATTGCGCATCTTACAATCTGGACACGCCGCGGTTGCGACCTACAAAATATTATACATACAAATAAAACCTGCCAAGTGCGAGTCGGACTCGCGCACGAAGGGTTCCATACAATTATCTATAAAAACGGCAAAAAAATCACGTTTATTGTAGGTACCTACGAGAGACCCACAATATAAATTTGTTTTTTAAACTAAAAGTAACGTAGTAACATCAAATTAAACTAGATGGCGCTAAAAAAGCAAAAATCACGTTTGTTATAAGGGAGCCTCCCTTATAGCAACAGAAATACATAATCTGTGAAAATTTCAACTGTCTAGCTATCACGGTTCTTGAGATACAGCCCTGTGACAGACAGACGGACAGACGGACAGCGAAGTCTTAGTAATAGGGTCCCGTTTTTACCCATTGGGTACAGAACCCTAAAAAGAGAATTTCATTACAAGACATAAATGGAAAGGTCGATTTTTAACTGAAATAATCTGAATCGTAGGTAATACGTAAGTACTAGATAACCTATTTAGTTGCGATTCAGCTGCGTTTACCTACACTAAACCGCACCTATAAACCAACGTAAGAAACATAGCTATTCATTTTCGTGCCCGTTAGTACCTACCACAACCCGATTGCGTCACCAATGATATCTTTGCTTCTATTTAATCAATATTGTTGAAAATTTGCATATAGGCGGCACTGTTTGGTCGCCGTTTTTTGATATATAAATCATCACGATACGTGTAGTCTTTCTTGACCTAAATAACTCCTAAAGTACTTATAGGAGCTTTGTGAGGACTATTTTTTTGGCATAGTCAAAACTACCGAACTCCATTATGAGTCTTCTAACTTTATGGACATGCTTAACATAAATAAATAACTTATAGGACACGCTTCGTTTTGTAGAAGAATATTGCTGGATAATTTCTATAAGTTTCCATTTTAACGATATTGCAAGTATCCTACATTTTGATATGGCAAAAACTTAAAAAAAGCGTTACTATTTTACATACTTGTAACAAATATGAGAACATTCAATAATATATTAGAACTCTCATAAGATTTTTAGGTACCTATGTATTACGAACAACATTAGGTGTGTTAATTAGTTCAAAATGGTACCTACCTATTCATAAAAAATTTAAAGCTTCTCCATCTCCATGCTATGAAATATGATTTAAAATTCTACATGGGATAATCTAAACTTACTTAAAGTCTTTCTCCGTAGGAAGGACGAGTGTAGAACTTGAGAAAAACAAATTCATGTTATTTACAACTTCCATTTTGAGGTTACACTTTAGACTTTGACATAAAAGGAATAAAATCGATCGTATTATAGGCGGACACAACAGAATTGCCACCATTATGTGGCTAGAATAAGATACATACGGATCTTGATGGTGCATTGGTGCAGGCACCGGGTGTGGAGTAACAGGCGGCAGACTACGCATGTCCTGATCTAAAGGAGGAGCGCGAGATCCACGGAGATCCACATCACCCATTGGCGGGCGAGCTGTAACAAAACAACAATAGTTTTGCAGAAATAAACAAAAAAACACAGTAACAAAAAAAAAATTAAAAAAAAAACCGCCCACGAAGGGTTCCGTACCATTATCTAAAAAATAACAGTAAAAAAAACACGTTTGTTGTATGGGAGCCCCCCTTATATATTTATTTTATTCTGTTTTTAGTATTTGTTGTTATAGCAGCAACAGAAATACATAATTTCAACTGTCTAGCTAACACGGTTCATGAGATACAGCCCTGTGACACACAGACAGAGGACAGCAAAGTCTTGGTAATAGGGTCCCATTTTTACCCTATGGGTGGGGGTACGGAACCCTAAAAATGGCCTGTTCAAAATTATTCTTTTTATTATATTATTTTGGAGATAAATAACTCTCATGCCAAAATAAGAGAATACATAAATATAATGTGCTGGTACTTACGAGGCGCAAATTGGTTCGGTGGCGGTACTGGATTAGGTAGTAACGGCGTCGGTTGTGCTGAAAAACCAAAGTAACTGTGAGCGTAAGTTTCATGTTGTTTAATAGCAATTTATTCTCAATAAAGATAGTATTATGCTTCATATCATGCAAGTAGAACTTACGTGGTTGATTGCTTGCCATATATTGTGGCTGGGGTAGGGGTTGAGGCTTGTCACCCGGGTGGATGGAAGGGGGCAACGGGTTACTGGGGTGCAGCATAGTCTGATAAAAAAATGGCATAGCCGGTATTAAAGAAGACATATACTAACTTGGCACATAATACAAAAAACAATAAGAAAACACGCCTAGATTAACTATAAGAATCAGGCAACAAACACTGCTTGGTGCCTATTCTAACAGTATATGACTGACTAAGAATTCGTTAGTACGCAACTGTTTGCTCTGATATTGTTATAACATATTGCAGTGACATTGAAATTGAAAAAAAATCTTTAGTGTGCATGGGTACCACTGACCCAAATTCCTGTTTTGGTATTATAGATTTAGATAACTGGTCTGGTTAAAAAATGTTTAGCTGTAACATCTAACTAAAACATATCCCAGGAACTAACAGGGGGGTTTGAAAGTGTCTATGTACCGTTGTAGTAAGTTTCCGTCAGACAATAGATGCCCTACTACAAATTATATAATGTCAAAACAGGATATTACTAACGTAAAAAAAAAGTGAAATACCAATTAAATGTCCAATATTTTAAAAATAATTTATACTTACAACAGCTGTGGCAGGATCAACAATCCTCATGATAACCTGGGCTTGCAGTAGAGCATATGCCAACTGAGGGTTTTGGAGAAGCATGTTTCTGGCTTCATTAGGGTTGTTCTGAAAAAAATCCAGACAATGCCTTTAAGAACCTAGATTTAACTAAAGATTTTTATTCGGGTCTTTATGACATAATCACTAATCACGTAATAAAGACCCGTGTAAAAATCTATAGTTATGTATCTACTAATCACGATATTTTGAAGACCCTAGATTATATTATGTGATAAATATTTTTATTACAAATTTCTCCTTGTTTGTTTGAGAAGTAAATCAACTCTATTGACTGAGATTTTTAGTCATCCAAAGACCTCTGACTCGGTTTAACACCGTACAGCTCTTAATGCTGTCTAGACTAGCAGTCATCAATCAATTTGTTCAAAGCTTAGGTTTAGTGGTAGTACAAAGTAGGTATACCTGAATGCATAGTTTCATTTGTTTCATAAGTTCAAACATCTGTTCTGGAGGCAGTGTGGCCACAGCTTTACTGATTGCTTCTGGGGCTTTATCCGGGTCTACACTATCACCATAAGGATTTTCCACCTAGAATTAGAAACATAGTTATAAATTTCAGCTGATAAGTCATATCATAATACGTAGGTCATGTTTGTGAGAACAAAGATGACTGGCTGACTGTAGGCCAAAGAAAAGATGGATGGAGTGTGTGAAAGATGATATGGGTAAGAAAGGAGTAAGTGATGTGATGACGGCTGATAGAGGGAAATGGAAGAAGTACACATGTTGTGCCGACCCCACTTAAGTGGGATGAGGGCAGGAAGATGATGATAATGTGAGAACAAAGATGAACTGAAACCATTTTTTTTTCTTATACTCAAACATAATTTTTTTCTTCTTTTCCCACTAAATGTGAGATTGGAACAACATGTAGACAAACATGTTGCGGTAGGATTTGGCTTATGTCTTACAACTTGCTGCTTGCCTGAACCTCTCAGCCTGTCAACCCTTTTTGAAAATATACACATAAAGTATTATAAAAAGCTTACTTCATTACTCTCACTAAACATGAAAACTGCGATGGTCGCCAGTCACACAAGACTTTACCACTGCTTAGGCCATTGACCCATCATCACATAATAGACTCTTTAATTCTAAGTCATTGTCAGAAATAGCAATTTACAATCACCTATTGTTTTACCATTACTAACCTGAGGTCCTTGCATCAGCGCTTGCATTTCCATCCTGGATTTCTCAGTACAAGCATTGTCGACCCTCAAAGAACGTCCTCCGATCTCATACCCATTCAGATTCCTCATGGCACTCAGAGCTGTCTCCTGGTCTTTGTATTCGCAAAAGCCATAGCCCTTAGGCTTGCCGGTCTCGCGATCGAATACAAGTTTGAAGGACAAAACTGGCCCTACTTCACTGAATATATCCTTCAGTTTCTCCTCTGTGGCTTCGTAAGGTATATTACCGACTGAAATTATATGAATTAGACAGTTTTAATTATATTTTTGATTTCGTGAAAGTGGCAAAGTATAAAGGAATAAGTGTACGTTGAACCTTACCGAAGACAGATCTCATGGACTTATCCATGATACTTTGTTCTTCTTTATCTTTGCCTTTATCCATTTTGAAGGCTTTTCGTGCGTATGTATGCCAACGAAACAAATTATTTCAGAATTTACTAAATTCTAACCTCCTCCAAAAATTCAATCAACAAAACAACGAAACGACCGAATAAACGAATGATTGAATGAACTCAATGAACCGACTAACAATACCAATTACCAACCAATCAAAAAATAAATAGTGATGTACTCAATAATCGACTAAAATAATCGAAAGGAGTTTGTGTATATTTTCCTTTCCGTTCATTCCACCAAATTGCAAATTGTCAAAATCAATGCGACAGACGGTCGAATCAATCTTGCTTTGCTTGTTGGATCGGTGATAGTTTTTTTGTGCGTTAATTTTCCAAGCAAGGAATCTCGGTTTATAAAATAGAATTATCTCAAATATCTGCTAAATGCCATACCTAAATAGTTTTGCAACAGGCGCTATCAGTCCATAAGTGAAACTATCCTCATACAAGTGATAATGTTGTTGGAACAGTAAATCAGTTCTTCCTCAAGCCAGTGGAAAATCTAGTAATAATCATCCGATTCAATTATTGATTTATGTGAAATCAAACAAAAAAAACATGTGTGATACGCATATTTTGTAAATAAAGGGCGCAAATCATTGCATCAGTGGGATTTTACGTGCTCTCAACCTAAGCGGAATGAATCAAGATAATTCGTCGCGAGAAAATTCCGAAGCGGACACCATTAGCACCGTAAGTCCAAGAGAAAAGTCCAGCATGAGGGAAAAGAAACTGTCGACCGCATCACTGACGAATCCCGAAGGAGCGCGGCCCAAAGTTGTGACTGTCAAGCACCCTGAGTCCAACAAACCTAAGCCAACTGCCAAAAAAAATAAACCTATACAGGCAGACCTAGATGTCATCAAGGAGTTTATGAGATGCCGGGATGAAGGCGTCACGCGACTGGACCTCAGTAAATCATCCATCACCTCTCTCCCACCAAATGTTCGAGATTTGACTCAGCTGATGGAATTCTACTTGTATGGAAACAAGTTGGTAGCACTGCCTGCTGAATTTGGTTGCTTGACAAACTTGCAGACTCTTGCTTTAAACGAGAATTCCCTGACAAGTCTGCCTGATTCATTGGCTAATCTAAGATGCTTGAAGGTGTTGGACCTGCGTCACAATAAGTTGAATGACATACCAGAAGTTGTGTACAAACTAACATCACTGACAACACTTTTTCTGCGATTCAATAGAATCAGAGTAGTTGGAGATGGCATAGCTAATTTGACCAACCTCACCATGCTGAGTCTTAGAGAAAATAAGATAAAGGAATTGTCCTCTGGAATTGGAAAGCTGGTGCATCTAGTGACCTTTGATGTTTCACATAATCATTTAGAGCACTTGCCTCAAGAGATTGGGTATTGCGTCAACCTTTCAACTTTAGACTTGCAACATAATGAATTACTTGATATACCGGAGACAATTGGTAACCTACAGGCACTCGGCCGCTTGGGCCTGCGATACAACAGACTGACAGGCATTCCAGCCTCACTGAGTAACTGCAAGCATATGGATGAGTTTAACGTAGAGGGCAACTCTATTTCACAGATACCAGAAGGCCTTTTGGCAAGGTTGAATGAACTCACAAGTATTACATTGTCTCGCAACTCATTCTACAGTTATCCTTCAGGAGGACCAGCACAGTTCACTAATGTGTACTCCATCAATCTTGAACACAATCAAATTGATAAGATACCGTATGGTATTTTTTCAAGAGCTAAGAACTTGACTAAGTTGAATATGAAAGAAAACTTGCTCACTTCTCTTCCGCTTGATATTGGCACCTGGAAAACCATGGTAGAGCTCAACTTAGGCACTAACCAGCTGACTAAACTGCCTGATGACATTCAGTGCTTGCAGAATCTGGAAGTATTGATATTGTCCAATAATCTCTTGAGGAAGATTCCAATCAGTATTGGGAATCTCAGGAAGCTCAGAGTTTTAGATTTAGAAGAGAACAAAATTGATATACTTCCAAATGAAATTGGATGCTGTCAGGATCTCAAGAAGCTGATTGTTCAGTCTAATCAACTGACGACTCTGCCACGTTCCATTGGCCACTTGACTAATTTGACAAGCCTGAGTGCTGGTGAGAACAATTTGCAGTATGTGCCTGAAGAGATTGGCACACTTGAGGCATTGGAATGTCTTTACTTGAATGACAATCTGAACTTGGTCAATCTTCCGTATGAGTTGGCTCTGTGTGCCAATTTGCAAATAATGAGCATTGAAAACTGTCCCTTGACTTCCATGCCTCCTGAAGTGGTTAGCCAGGGGCCGTCTCTTGTAATCCAGTACTTGAAAACAAAAGGCCCCTACAGATCCATGTGATATGAAGAGCACACGGTCTATGATGCAAGCAAATAAGTTCATTGTTTGAACTTGCCGACTCACCTTTTTCAAAGCTTTATTGATGCTGCAAGTGTATAGCAGAAAGCATGTTTCCATCACTTTTCCAAACACATTTGAAGATGTATCCAAATATCTAAGCATCATTCTGTATGAACTTTCATAATATTGAATAATAATTGTGTGTATTGTGTTGTAATACTTTTTTTTTTGCAAATGGTGGTGTTGTATTCTATAGTAGTAGTATATTTATAACTAAGTGTAAGAAATTGATGTATTGAATCTACATTTAAAATCATAACCTTTACGAGGTTGAAATGAAAAAAAAATGAAGATGCAAGAACTCATATTTTACTCAAAAATGTTGCACAAAATAACATGTCATTGGGCATATGAAGATAAATTGTGTCTAAATGTAAATTATATATCTGAGGCCAAATATTTTGATTTAATCAGTTTGCTATAAAATATGAAGTTTCAAGAGTTTGTTGTTTGAATTGCTGAAGTATTGATCATCTGAAGAATGTAATGTAATGTTAATCATAATGTTCTAAGGGTCATTAAGATTGACTGGAGTGAGCTTAGCATCACAGGGAAGGCAAGATTAGTTGTAATTTAGCATTTAAAATGGGCATTTAGTAAATGCTTAAATGTTTATTCACAAGTATATATTTGTTTATATCATTATTATGTATATATCACCAATATAAAATCAAATGTGGTGTAATCATTAGCAATTTATCTTGATTAAAATTGGTATCAGTATTTAGATATAGAATTCAATGTTTATGCTTGTATCTTTTGAATGTTGAGATCTCACAAATTTGTATCAGTTAACAGTTTCTTAGTATAGATCAATGTATATCAATAATGTTGTCTCTCTCTAAAGTTATATTGCTCATCCATATTATTAATAATAGGTAGACTACATACAACTTTTCCTGTTAACCTAATAATACCTATTTGCACCAACCAATACTCGCAGGAAAAGTTAATTAGAACTTGCAATAGGTGTGACTTAGGCTAGGAATCACTGCAAATTAGTCATACGCTTTTGTGTCTGTTTGAGGAAACAGTTGGTAAAATCTGGCTCTGCTTTTGTGCCAATTTCGAATCACACACAATGGTGGTTGATGATGATAAACCAAACTACACTAAGTAAAAGTGTATTATTTTGTAATTAAAGAAAACAAATGTGTTATGTGCTGAAGGATTTTAAATACTTATTGCATTTTTTCTTAATATGACTGTCTTTAAAGATTATGTATTTTATAATTAATAATATGTACATACCTACGTTTCCTAAAATTGGTGTTGATTAATGTTTGCTGAAATTCTAGTCAGTGAAATACTAATTTTGCTGTTTACACTGCACCAACAGGAAAAGCGCGCTTCCAATTCTTATTGTTCGTACAAAACCATAAATATAATAATTATAGTGACAATTTACTACTTACATAGGTAGAAGTACCTACAGTTCTATCGTTTTATGCATGTTGCTGTTTCGACTTTGATTTTGTCTGTTCAAGCTCAGGTTAAACCTACTGTATGTTAAATCTGTGTGTAGGTAATTATGTAATTTATATTATAATATAATGTTTCATGACATGTAAAATATGTGTTACATTTATGAAATAAATAAATGAAATCAATATAAAAGTTTTCTTTATTAGAATGTAGGTAGGAACCTAACATTAATTGTATTCAGGTAGGTGCATAATGTGCCTAATAAAGACAAAGGGAAAATTTAATTAAAAAGCAATAGATACTTTCAAGTTCAATAATTTATGAAGTGCTTATTACACAAGATTCAATCATAAATTGCGATTTAGCTCTTATATAAATAGTTATATACAAAAAATATTTTTAAAAGCTTTAAATGTAAAACAAAGCAGTCTATAAAATATTTACTTAATAAAAACATTACTGTATAAATTGTCATACATTTGCTGGCAGGCATTATTGTTCAATGCTATTATTTGTACAAGTTCTTTTGCTCTGTTTTTCATAATAAGACCTAGTAACTCATAATTACGAGTAACTAGGTACTATTGGGTTATCAGGCATTTTGGTACTCATAGGTAGTTTTGCTTGCAGCTTATTCACATTCAATACAATGGATAATAAAGATTCACATAAATTGTAAGGCCCCAGAACCTAATGGGCCATGCACAACTACGCGCTGCAGCGGCAGGCCATCATCGGCTACTGACCAGCAGTTGTTCACACAATGGATCATAGCTGGCGTAACACACAAGGTGGATGTTGAAACAGTTAAAAAATTAATACGAACTGAGTGCGATCACAGACGACCAGCGCATTGGCAGGAGTTACTGCCTGAGCATACGCTTAGTGATGGCATATTTTTTTTACCACAATTTATTTGTTTTTCTAGTTTTAAATAACAACTAAAATAAACATTTTTAATACTTATAATAGGCGATTGAGTGAATGCTGCTGCCACCATCCGGCCACGATCTTTTTGAAGTGTGAAAACCGAAAAAACCCGAAAAACCGACAATATGGCCATTGCGCTCCATGATCTATTCGTCATTTATACATAAAGATAATGGCCTCCAGTAAGCCCATAATGTACCTGCTGGGGCCTTTAAGCCGCTACAAATAAACTCAGCGCAATATATAACTAAACAGTTCAGTATTTTTTCATAGAAATTGTATTGTTTATTGTAGTTTCAAAAGATGAGAGAAAGCTTGAGTCGTTTTCTGTAGTTATCGCTGCGTTTATTTGTATGGCTATTTTAATATCAAAGTGGTATGTAAACTATTTGTAGCAAGGCCTATTGACTAAAAAGAAACACCATACAAAATTGTGCTTATTTTCGTCGAAAGAATGTTACTAAATGCAATAATATTAACCTTATCACCTAATATTTCCACATACAAAAATATTCTGCCCCTAATAATCGCTATAAACACACTTTTTTTTAATCACATGCTAGTAATAAAAGGTTTAGTATTAGTATAATTAGTCAAATAAAGTCCAAACTCAGAGATAATCTCGCCAACCACAAAAGCTCACAAAAGATCAGCTGGTCTAGCTGCCAATTCAACTTTTTACTGGATCTATTCCAAATTAAAATGCAGTTTGTTTTATTTCGTGCAGCCTTCGGATTAACAATAATATCATCGATTCTCACAACATAATGCATAAACATGCAACCTAAAGAAATATATTGAGTATGTTAATACTAGCGTCTACTGTCAGTCCTTATTCACAATTTCAATAAAGTATTTCAAAACTTTGAATATCGAGGTTCAGTTGCATACTTATATAAAAATAACATATCAATTCACAGAACAGTAATAATTTGTTTCTATCCGTGCAATTTTTTTTACATAAGATATTGAGACTTAAATCTACTCGTAATCTTTGGCATTCTCATTGTCTTACTTACAGAAGATATTAGCTAGTGTGATGATTTGTTTTATACAATTGAATAAGGAAATAAATAATGCGATATGGCACAAATGTAACAAAATTCAGTATACACTTTTTCACATAAAATAAAATCAGAATTTGTAGGTATAGAAACACATTATTACTGTTTGCGAGTCCTGCTTAGCGCGAAGGCACATTGATGTAAGTTTTTGTTAGAAAGTTTTGAGTAAGTATTGAAACTTTTTATCTGAGTATTGTTACAGTAATATAGAATACATAGTATTTTCCGAGTATTGCTTGTTAACTCCTTGTAAATAACTGTAAAAAAAAAGATTTCTAGTTAGAATTAAGTATTACTCGTTTTAATTGAGTACTCAATGTGCCTTGCCTAACTATTTAATTTATCATGGAGTTTGTCATGGTTATTACATAATTAAACACTTTCTCTGATGTCTTTTCTGAGGTTCAGGTCTTAAAACTGCGCGTACTGCTTCATCAAATACCTGTAATAGATAAGTTCATCTTATTTATAAATGTATTAAAATAATCTTTTGAATTTTTCTGCTATAAAAATAAAAAATTAAGCATTATATCCACATTTTGCATCAAGTAACCAAGTATGCACTATTATTACTCTGAGTTATTCTATAGGCTGCCCAGATTCCAGATACAATAGTCAGGCAACTCTGGTCTGGTATTGATCAGCATATCATCTACTGCCCTTATCAAAATATGTATTTTTCCTATATCAGCTGTCATCTCATCACTCACTCCTTTCTTATCCATGTCATCTTTCACACAGTCCATCTATCTTTTCTCTGGCCTACCTTTTTACTTCTACATGCATCCTTCATTCCTAACATTCTTATCATTACATAGTCTTCTTCCCTCTTCATATCATGCCCATACCACACTAACTTATATCAAAGGAAGCCTGCTTACATTCAGCAGACTTCCTTTGATATACTCATTTACATCAGCATATGTATGCAAAATAGTAGTATCAGTATACAAACCTGCTTGAGTCCACGTTGGGTCAATGCTGAGCACTCCATGTATTTGACAGCTCTGATCTTATTGGCCAGCTTCTGACCCTGTTCCCTCTTGAGTGGTGACATGCCCTGCTCCGAGAGCAGACTGAGTGTCTCTCTGTCATCTCGCAAATCAATCTTGGTTCCTGTGTGCAGAAATAACATAATTATAATTACTATTAAAAAACAAAAAAGAAAACCAACGAAAATGTTTCGACCAATAGAAATGTCAAGGGATATACCAATCCCAGAAATCTTCTAGATCCTAGAAATATTATAATATGAAATTTAGAATTGATTGCATAAACACCATTATTTGGAATAGCAAAGTCCTATACAATATTTATTATCTCAACACTTTATGTAACCTATATTTCTCAGATGAAGTGATTGGTAAAAAAAAAGTTTCTAACTAAAATTATATCTTTTCTAAAAAATGATACAGACCAAGTATCTTCGTGCCATGCCACAGAGATTATACATACTAGATCCTCATTTCATACCTTTCTTTTAAGTTGGGGCTTAAATATATGATTGTTCTTACCGACTAATATTATAGGTGCATCAGGGCAGTGATGTTTTATTTCAGGATACCATTTGGATGTGACATTCTCATAAGACGATGGGCTGGAATGTGAAAACATAGTTACATAAGTTTATTATAAATTGAGTGGAAACTGGTTAGAGTTTATGTTCATACATAATAAATAACATTCATTACTATGCAAAGTGTTGTTTAATAGTTTTGTTATTTCATTTCTAACACTTTCACTTTAAAATGTAATGTCCTATTTCTTTTTTTTTTGTCACAGAGAGGCATAACAATAATAAATAATAATTAGTTGCTTGTATTATGGGAACCAGATAACTGATAGACATAACTGACACATAAATACTTTTTTTTTGTAAATACATAGTAATACATTACAATTGAAGACCCAAACACAGAACAAACATCGATGTTCATCACACAAAAGTTTATCCTGGGTACCCACTCAGGATAAACTCACAACCTACAGCGCAGAAGTCAGTACTACTACTACCATGATGGATGTGATGGTGACAAATGTACAGCCCAACTTCATAAAAAAATTGAACATGACTGGTTAGATGACTAACTACCAAATTAGATAATTGGACACTTACCTTGTTACACTGAAGCAAATAAGGAAGACATCAGTTTGTGGGTAGCTTAGTGGCCTAAGTCGGTCATAGTCTTCTTGTCCCGCTGTATCCCAGAGTCCAAGAGACACTGCTACACCATCAACAACCATAGGTGCGGAATAATTGTCAAATCTGAGGATAAATAATCAATTTATTATTCATTTATTTTTTTTCTTCTATTTCTTTTCTATAAAGCTTAGTTATTTCATCTTTTTATAACTAGTAGTATAATTTAATTTAATTCTTTTTTCCTGGCATGAGTAATGATTTGTCATTACTAGAGTTACATTTATTCTAATGGTCATTTACACAAACAAGTACCATAATGATTAATTTTTATTGGATAACATTTTGCAAAAACAGCTATAGTATCTTTTACTGTTCTCCATTCTCCCTTTGTTAGAATATTTGGTCCGAGTTAGTCTAAGGTCGTCAACCACTGAACATTCAAACACAGTAGTTTTTAGGTCATCACTTCTGTTTGGATAATTGAACTTCAAGAAACTTGCAATATTGTCCCTCAATTAAATGATACTTATTTATTTGAGTACTTAGTGAACTATGAACAGCCAAAAGTATTTGCTGAAATCAGAGTTGGCCCTGAGTTATTGTGTACAAAATGAAAATGAATGTAGGTACTTTTTGCCAATTTTGTGCCCTTGAATATAATAAAATCATTATTATATGTAATGAAATAGGCATCTATCATACATAATATAGGCACAGGTCACAGGTGTAATAAAGATCCACGGTTTACTATGAAAATAATACAATGGTTTCACTTACACTGTTGGCACATATTCGCCGGGAAAGCTGTCCGTTGTGTAGGATATCAACATGCATGTCTTTCCGACCGTACCATCTCCAACCACCACACACTTGATAGGTCTTCCAGAAGACATCTACAAGGCAACATAAAAATATTGATAAATAAAGACAAACTATGACTCATTGTAAAAATCTGAACGTATGGTGAAAATAATCAACATTACTTACATTCCGAAGCGTTTTTAAACTTCTTATAAAAATACAACACTTATTGAAAGAT
The DNA here is from genome assembly GCA_912999785.1 of Hydriomena furcata. Classification (NCBI taxonomy): domain Eukaryota; kingdom Metazoa; phylum Arthropoda; class Insecta; order Lepidoptera; family Geometridae; genus Hydriomena; species Hydriomena furcata. Next base: position 4,486,889 of record OU538831.1, on the reverse strand, counting down.
AATAATTCTAAAATAGCTAAAATTAAACGAAAATGCAGAAGAAAAGCATCCAAAGAAAAATCAGATTAGAATCGGAAACGCATTTGAAAGATGGAAGATTGGCATTTGGCAGATGGGCTCGCGGCCGCACAGACTAAAAAACTTTGTAGTGTCTGTCAACACAATCTTGCCACAGCGTAACAATGTACGATTACAATTTTCCCCGTAGGATGTAAATAATCTTTTTCGAATGAAGTGCTGATCGATTTTAGTGTTTCTGATGGGTGGATCACATTGGGGTAGTTTTTTCCTACCCCCTAGTACATCCTCTAGCTGAAGACGATTTATGCTGATGGTTGCAATAGGAGCAACCTGGACTCGAACCCTAAAATAGTAGTACTAGTAGCTAAGCTAGTAGACCGCAGTTCGTGGACCCGTTGCCTGCTGCTGCTGTCACTGTCAGTTACTTTTTTTTTTTTTTTTTTTTTTTTTTTTTTTTTTTTTAATCTTTATTTATTTAATGGGGCTTTGGTCGACAACGACTATGTCACCCCAGTAAAAACAAACTAAACACCACAACTCTATTATTAACTACGTAGGTAATTGTACATTAATTAAAAAACCTACCTAATAACATAACAAAAATATTTATAAAATAACTGTCAGTTATCAAGGTGTTCTATTCACAGTCAGTCAGTCAGTCTCACTCTCACTGTCATCTGTCATTCTCACAGTAAGTCAGAGTCAGTCAGTATCAATCAGTTCAGTACCACAGAATACCAAAGAGCATATAAGCAGAATACAATATGCTCTTTGATACAACGCACGCAACGCAACAACGCAAGACTGCCTGCTAGGTAAATATAAATAATTTGTTTTTCCTTTCTTGTTTTTCACGAATGTTGACTTTAGTAAGTATTTAGTTTTGTTTTTGATTCTGTTGTGCAATACTTTTTAAACTACCGCTCACCACTGTCAAGTAAGCACAAAATTAATTACTCTTATCTCTTTGTTTCCTCGAATGTCCGATAACCAGTGATTTTGTCCGATAACTGTGTAGTGTTTACAGGGAGAAAATTAACTGGGGCGAGGATGACTGAATCATGCGTGGAGACACCAGAGGCTCCGGCCTGGTTGTCTAAGCTCGAGAGCCAACGAGAGAAACTCAGTAAAGCCCGACTGGGCCATGATAGCGGCGCCGGTGCTCCTTGTAACTCTTGCGGTACGTACCTTCCTACCAGGATGTATCTTAGGTGTATGACTAATATTGATTATAATCTTTATAAATATACCTATCCATATGGTTGAACTTGTATGCAAGCTGTCTGCTTATGTGTTAGAGAGTTTTACATATAAATAAAACTCCTAATAGTTCTCCTATAGGTAAATTATATCCAGATAATGTAGGTTGGTATCTAGAATCCAATTCATTAAAATTTACCAACATTATATGCAATCAAAATTATTGTTATTATTCCTTGCAAAAAAATAATACTAATGAGCTTTCTAGGCAGGTACCTACCTAGTTATTGCAAGTGGATGCACCTATACCTAGCTACCTATAAGTACTGGGTGTCCCTAAAAAAAAGAGTCAAGTAGGATATAGATAAAAGCGCCCTTTGAGGCAACCTGTATCTACTAGTTAAGTTATTATACACCATAAATTATTTACATAATACATTTTAGTGACTCATTTATTACCAGGGGCCATACCACAAGGTCCTAAAATAATATTAAAGTGATAACACTATACAAGTTCGTATTGCATTGTCGCTTTCGCTCCATAAGTAATATTGTTTTGATATTACTTTTGAGCTTGTGGTACAACCCCAGCTTATCAATTCCATGTAGGTACCTAACATTAATGTGAATGACAATGCTAGTTTCTCCCAATTTCTTCATGCAAATTTTTGTAGCTTATGGTGCCTGCAATAAAATTTTAGATAAATAGCTTCCTGATGACTCATTGATGATTATGTAACCATCAATTCTGCTGATACCTATAGTCACTAAATATTCTGTTCTGTTAAGGATTTGTGGTATAGCTTGCTTAGTAGTTGCCTATCTTTATCTTATTAACAGATCATCTAAGGAAAACATTGTAAGGAAATAAAGTATAATTTCGAAACAAGGTTTACATTTAAATGCTCCGTGATCAGCCTCAGAGCATTGCAGCATAGTTTTGCCATGCTCTGATGCATAATATATATACTTTATTTCAATTGGATATTCTTTTATATCAATTTTAAGGCTATTAGTATTCTTGTAAGCAGCGACAGGCTTGCAGCCTGTCAAGTGTGAAATGCCTAACTGCTGCAAAAATGTGGGCATGTATATGTATATGCCAAATGTAATGTGTGGCCGTGCTTCTGACTACCCCCTATGTGCTTTTCTTTTAGGTTCAAAATGCCCCGGACTTGACTTGCACTTTTGGCGTAAAGTGTGCAGAGCGTGTCACTGCAGTAAGGATGTTCACGATGTACAAGATGATGATCTATCAGGCTGGGCACAATTTGAGCTGCTCGGCACAGCCAAACCTAAGAAAGGCACATGTAAGTAATAATCTGTCTTTCAAAAGCATTATTAGGAATTAAATTAGGAATAGCCGTGTTGCGGGAGGCATTCAATACGAAGGGTTTGAATCCTGGAAATGTGGCTATTTTTCAATTTGGAAATGTTATAATGTGCATTTGTTACGTGCTCGAAATGGTGAAGGATAACATCCTAAAGAAACCAGTTAGTGTTCTTCTAAGCAGAGATGAGCTTGTGGTGAGCTGCAAAATATGGGCATGTGCAACATTTTGATTTGCTTCTAACTACTCACTTAGACTAGACTCCCTGTGTTGTGGAACGACGAGTACCATAGTACCCAAAATTATCTGCAAATCGTGCAAACATTATGTCCTGTAGTGTGTATCAAATAAGCTCTAACATTTCTTGAATGCCGTCTTATATTCTTTTTCAGTACCTCTCATCAAAATCCGTGGGCTGACAGATCAACCTGTGAAAGTTGACTGGGTGCCTCCTAATGCATCAACTGAGCTGGTAGGTTTCCTATACATACTTCAGTGATATACCAGCAACATCTATACTAATATTATAAATGCGAAAGTAACTCTGTCTGTCTGTCTGTGTCGTTATGACAGCCAAAACGTTGGGCCAATTGTGATGAAATTTCATATAGAGGTAGTTTAAAGTCGTGGGACGGAGATAGGCTACTTTTTTCCCAATAATTTATTTTGATTTTCAAGAACTTAAATGATATATTATAGAGTTGTCAGAACGATTTTCTGAATCTACGCGGATGAAGTCACGGGTAAAAACTAGTTACAAATTATAATAAACATTGACTTTGGCTGGAAAGTTACTTGTGAAAAGGCATAGGCTGGCCTTCCTTTTTACCATCCATCACTTGTTCATTTACACACTTTGACACACCACATATTTTTCAATTTCATCTACCTCAAAACAGGTCATCTACCTGTTTTAGTATTAGTTAAAAAGGTTGATCAATGACATAGCCCCTGTTATTAACTATCATAGGTTAGGGCATCATACTTTGATTATGTAAGCAGTTATGGATTTGATTCTGATAAAATATATTTTGGTCATTGTATGCCCCCTCTAATCTTGTGATTTTTATCAATTGCAGTATTTAAATCCTCTTAGATTAGGTCTGTTAGAAACAGAACCTTGATAAGTTGTGATTCTCAGATTATTTGATACATTTTCAATATCAAACTTTGGCAAGAAATCTAATGACTCAAGTAAATTGCAACAAGATTTTTTAATGTCTCATTGAAATGCTGTTGTATGAAATCTGCTATACTCATCGATATATGTATTCTAGGTGTCAATTCAAATTCTAATTCAAGAAATATTTATTTCAATAAGATCACTAGGATCACTTTGAAACGTCTTAGGAACTAGGTGATGCTTTCTGAAAATTCCTCGCGACCAAGCCTAGAAGAATCAGGCTTGTTGCCTGATTCTTCTAGGCGGCTTCTACACGGCTTGGGGTCTTTTTTTTCAATGATGTTTTCTTGATGCTATATAGAGCTTAGTTAGGATTAGTAGGATAGGGGTTTTAATTATAATTGTTGCTAATCAATTTTGAAACGTTATTTTCCAGGTATCTGACTACATGTCGTGTTTGGGCGAGTTGGCGCCCGTGTCCGGATCGGAAGCGGCCCGGCGTCGTCGCGCCAATCTACGCACGCAGCTACCGCCACATGACGTCGCCTTGGCTGCTAGGCATCATGCCAACGATCAGGAGAAGTCGGAGCACACTGTATGTATCTTTGATGATAAACTAATCTTAAACTTAGATATACATTTTCGAGTTTTTATCGACATATTACATTCTTACGTTACTGATTGACTGACTGACTGACTGATCTATAAACGTACAGCATAAACCACTGGTCCATGGTCATACAAATTTGGAAAAAGAATACAAACTCCAAATTGCACTGAGAAAGGTATTCCCGAAATTCAACCCCTAAAGGGTGCGACGGGGGTTGAAGTCTTATGTTATTACGTAATTAGCTAACCTTTACGTAATAACTTAAGACAGAAGGACCCTTAAAGTAGGGACTGAATAAATTAACCGACTTGGTATTACATGGATCTCACAACTTTTTACGGTAGAAGAACTGAGTTGCGTTGCGAGACTTGGCTTTTTTTTACAAGTTATGTTTTTGATGGCATTTATTTATTTTAAAATGTTTCAGGAATACATCACGCGCATCAAAGAGAATGTCGTCGGCATGGGTAACGTGGTACGCGTGGCACCTCTGCAAAACGGTGACACATACTCTATAGAAAGCAGCAAAACCCACGGAGCACCAAAATCCTACGCTCTTCCACTCAAAATATCCAACGTTTCTCGAGGAGTCAAGTACAATATAGTACCTAAAAACGCTTCAGATAAAAAGCTGGTGCTCGATAATCAGGGTAATACCGTCAGCAGTGCTGCTAACCTACCCGACTATAAATCTAGCCCGATACTCAGTCGCATTGTCAAAGACAAACTACACATAATGCATATTGAGTCAGACAGAATCAAAAGCGCGGTAGAACATGGACCGATATACGATAAGCTACTGAAAAACTTGAACGATTTAAGCGTACCGGTTGCCAATGATGTTTATCTGCAGCCTATAAAACTGTTCCGGGACGAATACAACAGCAATCCACAGTTCAGAGATGAAACTAGCGAGTTCACTACTAAAGTTCTTGGGGCGCAAATAATGCCTGATTTGTGGTCCAGTAATAACAATGTTACGAGCAGTGCAAAGTTGCTGGATAGTAGGATTCAAAAGGGAACTATATTTGCTCCTAACGGGGAAATATGGAGCTGGAAACATGAGCCGACAACGGCTGAGCATAGTGGTACTTTATGTTCTACGAAGATAAGCCCTCAGTACTCCACATCTATGAAGCCAATCAACCAAGTAGAACCCCAGCAAACAGCACCATTGAGAGACTACCTTAGGACTCATTCAGAAGAGGAAGTACCTCCACCACTACCCAATTACAGCACGTACCCAGGCCAAGCGAACCAAGACACAAATGAATGGGTGGACAAAACGCTCGACAACACCCCAGACAACACAGGATTCTCGCCAATCTCCGAAAGCTCCTCAGAAACCCTCGATCCCATCATCGAACAGTTCAGTGAGATCGAGCTGAGTCCAGCCGAAATGGAATTCAACAGGAAGTTGTACAACGAAGGCATGCCTTGCAAGCGTTGCACGAAGCCGATGTTCGCGGGCGAAGTCGCCGTTAAAGCAGAGAGAGCTGGGGTCGAAGCTATCTGGCATCCTCAGTGTTTCACTTGCAGCAAATGCGGTGAACTCCTAGCCGATCTAGTCTACTGCTTCTACAAAGGGGAGTTGTACTGCGCACGTGATCTGGCGAATGTTCTGGAAATACCACGTTGCGCTGGCTGCGACGAGCTGATCTTCACGCGCCCGTACACAGCCGCTGAAGGTCGTGCGTTCCACGTTCAGCATTTCTGCTGCTATCATTGCGATGCACCGCTAGGCGGGCAGATGTACGTGCCGGATGATAGAACCGGGCTACCGATATGTCTGTCTTGTTACGACCAGTTTCATGCGGAGCGTTGTCGAGCTTGCGGGGGTATAATAGGCCCGGAACAACAAGGTGTTTCGTGGAGTAATGTGCACTGGCATGCTGACTGCTTCATATGCTCGGGCAGGACGTGCGGAAAAAGTTTGCTCAGCGGCAGGTTTGTTGTGAAACAAGAGATGCCGTTCTGCAGCGTGCCTTGTGTTCAGAGCAGAATACAATAGTTTTGAAATATCTTAGCATACTAAGCAGGAAATTAATTTTTGATAACTTTATCGATAAACATTGAAATTCCTAAAAATCAAAAGATAGTTTTGGGGAAAAAAGTAGCGTAAGTCCATCCCAATACTAAACTATCTTTATATGAAGTTTCATAACAATCGGTTTGGCGGTCTGGCCGTGATAACGTCACAAACAGACAGAGTTACTTTTGCATTTTAATATTAGTAGAGATTGATGTGAAGATGGATACAGCACGACAGTTTTATAAAGACTATAATGGAAGGGAAGGTTGAAAAGAAGAGAGGAAGAGGAAGGCCACGAATAAGCTACATGAGCCAGATAAAGGAGAAAATAGCTGTCGTGTCGTGTAAGGAAGTTAAGGAGGCGGCGCTGGAGAGAAACAGATGGATAAGCAACTGCATCAATTACACCGACAAAAGCACAGCTCTTAAGTTAGAAGAGAGATTGATGGACGCCGCTAGAATGATGAGAGATGGAACGCGTTTAAGGAACACAGTAAACAAGTCATTGAAGCTTTTTTGAGTGCCTATTTATTCTGGTGGCGTCCTTTTTGTGATGACCTCTAGAAGTTACGATTGAATTCTAAATAATGAGCTTTGAATATGGGGGTAATAGGGACCAGATATTGATATTTCAGACTATGAGAAATCTTTTAATTAATATAAATACAAGTGTGCTATATTTCTAATTAGTAAGAATGTAAGTAAACTTTTGTACCTTATGGTAAATTGTCACAATTACATATCTATGCTATTTATAATATAATATTTTTGATAAGAATATTAAAGCTTATTTTAGAAAGTTCATTTACATTTTCGTCCTGGATATGTATTTGTAAATGGTGCAATTACACATTTGACTGTATATAGTTTTAATATTACATATTTTCATATCGAAATATTACATTCCAAAAGTGCCATTAGTATTAAGAAATGTATTATTAACATTATGGGGACTGCTGTTGTGGGCCTATATATTTTCATATATTATATTATCTATTGCAATAAATATAAATTATACTTATCTACTATGTAGTTTTACTGTTTTGTTTCCTATTAACATCATGAGGTTATGGTCATATTCTGAAAATCAGCTCAAGTGTAACAGGCATTGTATATTTTTGACTATATAATTATATATCAGCTTTACTAAAGCACCTTTAAGGTCTTATCTATTTAAACACAGGCTCTAAACCATCAAAATACTTTAAAAAATAAAAAGGATGAATAAACATAAAAGTAATGGTGGTTGCGTGATTGTTTCAATGAGAGCTGAATAGGTAGATAAGAGATACCTAACAAGAAATACAGTTTTCCTCTGTTTTATAATTTCTAGATACTTAAAGCCACTTTAATAAGGATTAATTAAATTATAACTAGAATCAGCCTATGCCTATTAGTAATTTGGCTATCTATGCCATTAACAGTTTAATGTTTCTAATAATAATTTGCCATCAAAACAAAGCAGAAATAGTGTTTAGAGAGAACCCAATAGCATTATTTATAGGTCCATCATTTTCCTACTCATAATAATTGTTAATGAGGGCACTCAAGGGTAGTGTATCAGTATAATAAAACCTCGTTATATTTTAAATAACTTATATTTAGTAAAATAAGAACATAATTAAAATGTACACAAATGTTGTGAAGCGAGTGAGGTAATGCATGCTAACTACATTGTAACTAAGCTTTTATCTTCAGTTTGTTGAGATCATTTTTGAGTTTATTCAGGTTCTCTTGCTGGGCCTCCTGTTTATTCTCTAACGCATAAATATGATCATCTGTTCTCTTCACCTCTTTGCTGATATATTCCATTCGTTTCACAACATTTTGTTTTGCCTCCTCCAAGTCCTGTTTCACTAATACGGGGCCGATTAATTTATAAACTTCGGAGTCTTTCTTCAACAACATCAACTCATCTTTTACAGCTTTATTCTCATTCAGCTGGCCATCTAATTGCTGCTTCTGAGTCACCGCCTTCCGGTACTCTTTTTGCATGTTACTGTAAACTTCTAGCTCCTTTTGCAATTTCTTTTGTATTTCCTCAGCCATTTTGATATAAAATTCTTGATAAAGTTGTTAAATCAAAATTTATTCACGAAATAGACGAATTCTCAAAAGAAACGAAAATTCCGAAATGAAACGAGAAAATGTTTAGCCGTTTAGGTTAGAATTTTGACATTGACATCTTTAATTAAGTTTTGACACTGACTGCCATTAATCTGACGATGACTGACAGTAATCGTTTTGCATCCCAAGACGGGCTATTTTTTTTATAGTTTGCCTTTATTTTAATGGTCTCTTGTTCCGTTTCCTGCCAAATATGTAGCGCGCGTTTCTGAATATTTTGATGAAAATGTAACAAAAAGATAATCAATTATGTATGTAAGTTTCATTGCTCTGTGTGTTGTCAGTCAATCAGTTCATTTACTATTTTCGTATTATAATGAATTAGTACGAGCAAAACTTAAATAATTTACTTACTAACTTTTACTATAGGCGCTTACATTAGACAATAATTATTGTTCTAAACAACTTTTGCCTGGCATTAGTTTGGTAAAAAATGCATAATTTACAAACCCACTGCATAACTTGGGTCTAGTCTACATTCTTGCACAATAATTTTATTATGATTTGATGTCTACGTCTACTCTAGGATTACAACTTTTCACCATACTCCAAAGCCCACATGTATCCTGCATTGGGATCACCACTTTGAGCAGCTTCTTTATTTATGTTTCTGGTCTTCTCTATGATCTTTTGCACTTTATTATAGAGTTCTGGATTATGACCGCCAAGATCTCGTAATTTTTCTGAACGCTTTTTAAATGTGTTTCGCTTACCGAATCTTTCTTGTACAAATTTTTCATACGGGTCATCTTCTAGGTACAAGTCTTTTTCCTTGTTTTCGTTTTTATGCTTTTTGTAAGCTTGTTGCTTCTTAGTATAACCGTAATAGTCATTACTGTTTCCATCATTATGATGTTCAGAATCATCAGTATTATGACGTCCAGAGTCATCGTCATCATCGTCATCGTCATCATGATCAGATCTTTTTTTTTTCTCTACTTCACCTTCCTCGCTGTTGTAATAGAAAAAGTCAGGCTTCTTCTTAACTTCTTTGCTTTTGTAAACGGGTGGGTCTTCGTAGGGATACGATAAAATATCTTCAGGCAACTTTATTTCAGGTAACTTTATTGCTATGTCATCGAATTTAATGTTGAGATTATCGTCAAAACGTTCACTTTTTGGTGCTAATCTATCGACTGTACCGTCGTCGTCCCTGTTATCTGAATGATTGTTTTCTTTAGAACCTTTGGTTTTTGTTTCTTTTTGGTTTTCGTGATTATAATTTAATGGAACTCTTTCGAAATCTTGTTTTACATCATCCACATCTTTTCCCCCTTTTTCTTCTTGTAACTTATCATATTTTTCATTGGAGTCTTCTTTAACACCTGTAAGAGTTTCTAAGCTTTCATTTTCATTACTTAAACTAGAATTTTCTTCATTAGATTCAACACTTTCTGTTTCTGGATTAATCTCTACAACAGGCTTGACTTCTCCATCGTCAATATGAGTAGGTTCATTGGCTTCTTTACTGAAGGAATCTAAGCTTTCATAAGGCTTAGCATTTGTTTCATCATGTGTTTTAGCAATGGGCTGTGATTTTATAATTGGTATTAATTCAACATCTTTGTTTCCAGGAGCATCTACAGCTGGCTCTACTTCACCGTTTTTATTCAGTTGTATTCTTTCATAGCTAAAGTCATCTAAGTCAACATTTTGAATTTTTTGAGGTGAGTTATTGTGATTTCTGCGTGAATTTGTATTTTCGTCTACTTCTTCACTATTTTCAGAACTCCCTTCGTTTTGTGATTTTTTAAATTTTAAATTGTTACTTCTATGGTCATCATCACTATCTATTTCGCGGCCTCTACTCTCAGTGCTCCTGTCGTCACTTTGATTACTTTCATTTGAATCGACATTCTGTTTTATATCTTCACGACTATTTTCATTTATGTCAGAATTTCTTTCGTTACTTTCATCTCTCTCTTGACTTCTGCTCTCATTTTCTTCACTTGAATTTTTTATATCTCTTTTGTTTTCATTTAAATCTCTATCGCTGATCTCACCGCTCTGTTCTTGTTCACGATCATCATTCTCAGTGCGTGCACGGTCGCTGTTTTGTATTTTTTTATCATCTTCAGTCGCGTGTAATGTTTCTATATTGAAATCTGCTAAGTCTGAACCTTTGATAACATATGCTGTTTGTTTTGCCGGTAGCCACTGTTCTCTGTCTTTGAAAGGTGTGTGTAAAGTCTCATAGTTTACGATAACTGGCTGACTGTTTTGTAAGGGTTTATTATCTGTCGGTGAACGCCTTTTTCTTCTCAGGCTATTCTTGTAGTGTCCTTTGGTTTTTTCAGGGTTGTTAGTTTCGTTTTTCTTATAAACGTACTTTAATATTGTGTCTTTATTGTCTGATTCATTTTCAGTTTTAAGGTTTTTAACTTCGTCATCGTTATTCAAAATGGTTTTACTACAATCGCCGTCGTTGTCTGCTGCAGTCGTGTTAGTACACTGTATATTAGCATTTTGATTTGAAGCTATAGTTTCGTTGCAATTGCAAGATATGTTAAGTTTTGGCACAAAGATTTGATTATCATTTTGTGTTATGTTTAAGTTTTGTTCGATTTCGATGGTGGCATTACTTTTTGTAACATTTCTGCTCGCAATTGCATCAGTCATCTGTAAAATAATTTAATTTTACACATATAGTAAACAATAATACGCGTGCAAACTAGGAAAGTAAATAAAACCAGAATATCTATGGTGGAAAACAATTTTTATTACCATTAGTCTATGTGTATATTTTATTTACATTTGATGATAATAGGTACTTACAAAGTTTTTTTCTAACTGTCCACGTTGAACTAAAACTAACAAGTGAAGCACAACATTTTATCTAAGGTGATGAACTAAACTACTAAAATCGAGTACTTATTTTGGCTAGATGGCTAACTACAGTACGTAACAAAAACTCTCCCCGATCAACTTTAAAAGTATTAGGTACAGGTACAGTTAAAGTAGGTCCTATAGGAACTATTTACGATATATTTTTTTTTCGGTGAAGATCGTCAATTCGGTCGCAATGTAGAGTTCAACAAATGCCTCATTTATTTTCCGAATTTGGCTACACTATACTATACATATACACCCTTAAATTGATCGGACAAGGTATTTTTTACACACTGTAAAGTAGGTGTTATATTAAACCAACTAACCCTTATAAAATATAATTGATCTTACTAAAAATAGCTACCATACTTACAGGGTTTAAAAGAAAACAAAAAATGACACCTCCACGAATATAATTTTTTTTATAATCGATCAATTAGATGGAATCATAATTATTATAAAAAGCTACAAAAATTATGGCAAAAGTGCTTTTTCGTTTTACACATTATATAAATAACTACCTAACATAGGTTTCTTAGATCTAGTATGATTGTATCATGAAATATATTGTATGACTTTAGAAATCTAAGCATTCAATAAAAACGCATAGTTTTTAAGTGTAAAAAAATATTTAGGTAAATAAGATACAAATTAAATAATATTCTTTCTAAAATATAACAAAAATGTTTTTAGTAGAGTTTTTCTCTAAATCATTTCAGTTATTTATAGACTATTGTTGTTTATTAAAAAAGAAAATACTAGAGTTGTCCATGTTGTCGAGACTAAGTTATGACAACAAATCTTATTTAGGTATTTACAATAAAACTAAGTATAAACTATCAAAGTACAAAACGTAGATAGTAGCAGCAATAACCAATGGCAAGCACAATAAACTTAAATAGGTACCTACTGCTACAAAACTAAAAAACAATACTAAAGTGCAAGACTACTTATTGCAATACATTTGTGGAAAATTGTTTGAGCATTCAAGTCAAATAAATGATCGCTGTGATATAGAAAAATGAACCTATCTACTAGGGCAAATAAGATGCAGAATACAGTGTACCTATTTACTTAGAGCGAGGAGTCAGTGTACAGACAAAGACTAAAACAGTAGACAAAGACAAAGTAACAAAAACTTTTCTATGTTTTTAGTATCTACACTTAAAGCTTTCTAAGAACAAGTATCTATAGATTTACAAAAGGTTTAAATTAGGAGTTATTTAGGTAGGATCATATTCTTTCTAGTTAAACTTCGTAATACTTATAATGAATATGATCACCATAATTATATTCTACTCAATATAGGTACACACTGTTTAAAAATTTAAAGAGATGACACCACAATTTATTTGTCTTGAATGCATTTATCGCTACATTACGGTTGACTAATACCACAATACTAATATTATCTACATTTAAAATGCTACATAAATAAAATCAGCCAAATTCAAATGTGTTCATGTGCCTATTAAAAATATCTAATGTTACTTGCATCAATATTATCAGAAATATAAAATACAGATTTTCTGAATGAAAGAAAAGATTCAGAGACTTCTCGATCTTGGGTAGGTAATCTACTCTATGGATTAAAAAAAAAATATCTCTATGAATAAAAAAAAACAGAGTCTATTATGGAATGCTTCGCCTGTTTTCTTCCTGGATAATAATAATACTATCTTTATTTTTCTGATTCGAATAAAAACATCTGTTTAAATTAGTCAAAAAACACAAATGAATATGGCTGGTCTACTAAATATCTACTAGGTGTTGGTGCTACTTCTTCCCGTGGTACGGGTTGTATGAGAAGCTACTCACGAATTCCTTCGCATTGCCATTATGGAAGGGCCTAGGTTCCGCCCACTTGCTGAAGTCCATTGAGGGTATTATTCCGCTTCTGCACGGAACTCTAGGATTGCTGAAATTAAAGAAAATACTTTTTTTAAAAACTCACAGAGTTTTACAAAACCTACCGGATCCATGACTACATCGAGGCTGACGAATAAATGTCGATTTGGTTCAAAAATCTTGGGAGTCCCTAGCTACGCTGTTAGGTTTAGGTTCTGATTTGACAGCACAAAGAATGTTACAACTGTCAAACAGAATTTATACTCAAGAACGAGCGCGTTGAAGTCTTTTGTATGAAAACTCGAATGTACAGGATAATGATAGTTACATAATAGTAGGTAAGTAGTTAGGTACATTCGTGACCTGCTGGCTTATTGCTTAATTTCGATTAGATATCATTCGATGATTTCAGGCAGATAGCAAGTTCTTTTTGACAGAATAATAAATGACGTCAAGCTCAGATCAAGCCAATTTAACTCCCATCGAACGTCGATGGGTGAATATCAGAAGTCAAACGATAAGCCTGCTGGATAAGCCGCGGGCAGAAGCTAATAGTTTCTATATTTCAAAGCTCAGTTCTAAGGTTCACTTACAGCTCATGGTCGGGCAACACCATAGGGTACAGTTGCACCGTATCGATGATGTCAGTGTTGTCGCAAATGACTCGCGATAATCTCGCCTTTCTGATTTCAACTAGCTGTTCTGGCGTGAACGATGAAGGCTGGTTTGGTAGTTCGAACCTGGAAAATAAAACCCCTTTATAAATTCTTATATCATACGACTTTAGAAGGTTTGGACTGCGTCAGGTGGAAATTTTTATTCTCGTACTGTAGAGCCCAGGACATGATTTTAGATGTAGAAGACTTATACCTATAACATCCTTTCAGTTGAGTCGGGCTTATCCACAGAAAAGAGATGGTCCAATAGAAGAACAAATAAATACCTGATAATCACCACCTAGTATTAGTGAACAACACTATTCTTACCACGATGATTTTGGCAGTTCCCGTAAAAACGTCTACATTGTCGTTGCTGTAACCTTTCACCTAATTCATCGTTCATTAATTATTAGAAATTATTTTTAAAATACGTACCAGAATCTGTCTCCTCGTCTCGAGTAAGAGAACTGCGTGGCAATAACACAAGCAAAGGTTGGCCCCAACATAGAACCAGGCAACGGTCTTTCAGAAACACCACCCGACCATAGATCCACATCAATTGGGTGCTCAAAGATTGTTTCGTATTTCCGTACTGTCTGGTTAGTCATAGACCCGAAGAGTTCTTGGAAAGTTTCCGCACCAGGGAGACCACAGAACTTCCTGAACTCCATGTATCCGGGTATCCCGAACTCGCGACCTCTTTGCATGTTGAAAGACACCAGGTCCATTCCGAAACGAGCTCCGACCTTCTTGAAGAGGTGGTTTGTGACCTCTTGGGTGATGGAATCGTCCATGGCTTGGGCAACTTGGTTCATTAATCCCATAACGTACTCATCCAGTACCCCAGCTCTGTACAAGTCGTATGGTCTACGGATGAGATCTGACAATCTCTTTGATGCTATAAAGAAGAAAACATAATGTTACTAAGATATTACTCGCTTTAGTAGACTCTTGAGCATTTTATAGTCGGATTACGTCGAGTTGAGGTTAAGTTGTTATGCAGATAAGCATGACAATGTGACCAATTTAAAAAGATCCAGGGCGGTGATAGGCTTGTTGTGCCCTTCCACATGTTGGTTTAACCATGATGGTTTTTTCCACCACTTAGGTAAGCATTGTTATTCGAATAATTTCGAACCTAGTCAACTGGTTTCGATTTACTAGGATCACAAGACCTCCCGTTTTACCAAGCACTCCTTACTATGGTCTCAACAAAAAGATAATTGTCTCAACAAAACAAACAAACTAGTAGAAAGAACAAAGAAAACTTACCAATAAACTTGTGTGCCTTCGACCACCTTTCCACAGCAGTTGGCAGTAAGGAGTGCCCGAAACGGTAAGCAGCTGACGCAAAAGAGGCGAGCACATCTGGGTTCACTTCTTGGTCGTAGCCATCCCAGTAACCCTGTAAATGGAGTTGGGAATCAATATCTTGAAGACCTTTCGAAGGATTTCCATCGTGTGACAACCTGACAACTATAATAGGTAATAAATCTTCACGTGCTCATGGAAAATCACAAATACCATAAGCGATCACCCATCCATTTGGTTGACCACGTTAAACATGACTTAGTTGGTCATAGACAGAATACATGATGTTTGTAATAAATAAATAACGGTTGAACTCGCATTTTTACCTGATTATGGTTAATAAAATAAAATACAACTTTGAAAACCAGCGTTGTTCTACGATAAGGTCTATGCTTGTGAAGCATCATAAAGCCGAGTTAGGGCTTGTTTGACCAACATAATAGTATTTTAGTATTAATTATATTACTCAAATTATGTTTTTTAATTCACACCTCTTTCTCAAGCACCAGTCCGAACTTCTCCATCACATCCTTCCCAAGCAATATCGGCAGGAACTCGTTATACGTGATATGCTGGATCTCCGCGATGTTGATCCTTCTGGCCTCCTGATACAAAGTCTCATCATCCCAGTGAGGGTTCACTTCGGCGAGTCCTAAGGCCACTCGGTTGTGTTCACGTGCCATTAGTGTGTGCATTACTGTTAGGACTAGCTGCTCGTTTACTCGGATCTCACCTAAGGATTAGAGAGACATAATTTAGACACAGAATACTTTTGGTCTACTTTTGATCACTTAGAGCCAGCTAAAACGTGATCAGACCATGATATATTAAATAGTAGGTACCCAGTTACCTAAACAGACCTATCATTGAATGATTTGCAAAATTAATTATTATGTTGATGATCCCAGACAGCTTAAAAATATTATTCAGCTGCTGAGCCATACTCCTTATCGCTTGATCACCAAAGACTCTATTGGCGTTCTAGTTTACCTACATCTGTTAATTGGCGATATAGTACACGTAGGTTCTTTATTATTGGCTATCGAAAACCATAGAAACATGGTGTTTTGGGTAGAAAATGAGCTTCTGTGAATCGTCGAGAGGTACTAACCAGCTTCAAAGCAGTACATGTTCTTGTTAGGTCTGGTGCAACCTTCATCAGGAATGTCCAGTTTAAGAGGCAACAAATCCTTGAGTCCATATTCCTTGAAGACAGGGTTCATGCGCAGAAGACCACCGAAGCCGGTACGTAGTTTCCTGTAAAAGTGATGTTTGACGCGTTTTTAAAGGTTCAGGATAGTAGGTAGTTGGATATTGATATTGAAGTTTTCCTTTAGAAAAAACATTATCAGAAATAGTGTGAGCATCGCAATGATTTTCTGTACAGCGTCTCGATCTCTAAACGACTTAAGATGATGGTTAAGGATAGTGCTGACACTAGCAGCATCATTGTCACTCGAAGCAACCAATTAAGAGGCATAATCATCTTTCCTCAAATGCAAATAAATAAATAAATAAAAAACAATCCTGTACTGTATTCTGCGAGTCAAACTGACCATAATCTATCCGGATAGGTAGGTACCTACCTACTAAGTATCTCGCAAAGTATGATAGGCATTAAAAATGTGACGTGAATGCAGGAATCTAAACAGCGATCTCTTCATATTATATCCGCAAAGGACCTGTTATTCCGGAGGTTTCATGAATCGCACTTCAAATGTGTTTACCTTACCTACTGGTTTGTGGAAAGTTAGATAATATGGTTGCGTCAATCGAATGCGAATGTGTATTTCAAAATGTAGTATCTTAGTTCTCACTATCATAGTAGGTTCGTTTTTGCCAGCCTCTTCGTTACTGCCCGTTTCCCAGGCAAATCCAGGGTTTGGCAAAATTCTCTCAATGTACAGTACCTAATGGTACCAACAGTTGTTCTACCTTATGAAAACGGGTTGGTCTTACTTTTGTGTGTAGAACTCAGTATCGTGTTACGCACACAAAGGCATGTGTCTTTACACATCACACTACAAGTACTGCTCACCCTACTTCGTGAGATAGAACTACTGGTTACCTAGGTACACAAACATATAGGTACAACTAGCAGTCCGCAGCTGATAATATTATGGCAAATGTTTTTACACCTCGGGTTACACTATTGAAATTTTAGTAGAGATCCCTATTTTGTTCTAGTAATAAAAATAGCCTATCTTCATCAGGAATAATGTAGAATTCTAATGATAAAAGAATTTTTCAAATTGGTCCAGTAGTTTTGGAGCCTATTCAATGCAAACAAACAAACAATCAAACCTTTCCTCCTTATAATATTAGTATAGATAATAATTGCCAACGTTTATTACCTCGCGAACTTCTCGGTGACACCGTAAACTGTGTTTCCATCAATAGCACCCGTCAGTGTGTTGAAGGGAGTTCTTGAACCTGTTGTGAATACAAATATAAATAAATATAATTGCAAGGTAGGGCACGTGCATAACCCAAGCTGCTAGTTAATACATTTGAGATAAGATAAAACATATTACCTAGTTTAACAGTAACAGCATAATAATCAAGTCATATGACCGCAGGACTGGGGCTAGGTATGATTATGTAATACCAAAATAAATGCCATTCAATTAAGCTATCATAGTTTATATACTTGTCAGCCTTCGTATGTGGCTTTAATATTTATGCCAGGTTACCTCAATAGCTCGATTTATATTTTAGTTGAGCAAATAGTAATTTATCCATATATTGCAATGAACGAATAAATCCTTCTCAAGTCCAGTGGGAGTGGGGAGCTCCCACGCGAAATATACTCTACTTGTGATCTTATTCTCCGTGTCTGTCCACCTGTGCCTGAGAGGATTTACTAATAGCATCTGATCACACGTGAAGGACGTTACAATGAGCTCATTGACACGGCGAATGAATGAATCGAACAAATACTTCGGTTCCGTTATTTTCCTTTGCTGTATGAAACCACTCATCCTTCAGATGGTAAGGTCTATTACTAACAAGTCTCTACAAGAAGTTTTAATTCGTTTACTTATCATAAGCATCTACTTTACCTTTAGCCAATAGAGAGAGAAAAAATAATCTTATTCTCAGTTATGTAACATCACCGGCTCTACATCATCATATTTTTGCCCTCACCCTTATGCCATGTAAGTGGTCGGCACAACATGTGTTCCTCTTCCATTACCTTCTATCAGCCGTCATCTCATCACTCTTTCACACCGTCCATCCATTTAGGTAAGTAACATCTCTACATTTCATTATAATTGGCGAATTGGTTAAAGCATCAATACCGAATGCGCTAGATTACACAATATGGGAATAATACTGAACTATCGTTTATTCTGTGCTTTTAGTAAACCTCGTGACTATACGCAACGATCGGATTTACTTTCGCCTCTCACTAGGCGCGGCAGACGATTCGGAGGTCACTCTATTATTAGGTAATCTGTTAATAATTAGACGATGATGTTAGTTGTTACATTATGACCTGTGATAAAAAAATACCAAAATACCTATGACTTTCGTAACATGGTTATACAACTGTACTTCAGTTCCTCTCTCTCGAAGAGAGAACAGATAGGTCTCTACTAGAGAGTTTTTAGTTGGTTTTGATATTTCACACGCCATCTTGCCTCAAACTAAACAAATCTTGTATACTATGAGAACCAGTTTACTAATTCAACTAGCAGTCCACCCCGGCGTAGCATGGGTGTAATAATGATTTTATGGCTATTTTTTTACACCTTGGGTTACATTATCGAAGTTTTCATACGGATCCCTAACGTTTTTGAAAATATTCTACAGCCTATGTTCATAAGGGATAATGTAGGATTGTAATGGTAAAATAATTTTTCAAATCTGTCAAGTAGTTTAGGAGCCTATTCGTTGCAAACAAACTATCAAATCTTTCCTCTTTATAATATTAGTATAGATATAAGGTACCTACTTACAATATTAAATGTATGATAAGTACATACCTAATACCCTGATTGATACACAAACATTCTTTACACAAATATTTGTCCTACTACCAGCTGAGTGGTGAGGTTAGTCTTCTCGGTACGCTCTGACTTTCTTTAAAACATAGCTTCTAATTCGTGAATAGTATTCACTCTGAGTAGACTAATTCCGATCAATGGATTGCCCATTTTGACCATCATAAAGATCAGTCATGTAGCCTAGGTAGCTCCGTCTTAAAAATATTTAAGGAATGGTTTCTCCATAAGCTTTACCTAAAGGTTTGTTTAAAAAAAAAAAAACAAAAAAACTACAACCCTGTAATGAAGTAGATATATTTGATATATTATTTAGTAGTTTGGTGTGTAAAATAACGGTATGAGACCGCAAAGCCAAATGTGGTTGCGCAATAGACATCGAATACCGGCAATACAAGTATTTTTGTTTGTTTACAAAACTGTTCATGACAGACGCGTTTAAATCTTTATGATGCAAACATTGCACTTCTTAAATGGCACCTACTTAAATAAGTAGGTGCCTAATTAGTCAAGTGCGTGTGGGACCACTAAAAATGAGGGTTCCGAAGTCACGTTCCTAGTTATGCAGGCTTTGTTATCGCCTTCATCACACATTTGCTTACCAAAACGTGGTAAAAAAAATACTCTTAGTAAAACTATAAGTTTCCATGGTTCTTCGTCGAACTTCGGAACCCTAAAAAAGCAAGGCAAATTACTGTACTAAGAAGGCACTTAAGCCAATTTAGGACAAGGTGGTTTTGGGCCCTTTTGCATGAATTACGCATAACTTTTAGCCTATGGTACGTTTATTGCTGAGCAAAACACGGAGGTGACATATTCGGTATCACGGTCTCAATATTAAGAGTAAAAATTACGTAATATGCCGGCTGTCAGACTCAGTCAGGTCATCTCCGTTATTTGAAAACTGTGCTTATTTGTTATAGGTATTACCTACTGCTATAATACGTGGAGAATAATACAAGAGCCCATTACAAATATAAGAAAGCTCTATTTTTGCGTTACATACCTACATAACTAGGTAATCCTTTTACAAATGAAAGAAAAGTAATGGTGAGTAGGTATTAGAGATAGGTATGCTTTTCCTTTTTTTGACGAGAGAAGTCCTTTTTTATTTCTTGGCGATAACGTAGTGAATGCTTTATTGTCTTGGAATATAGAAGTGCTTAGAAATAGGGCAAAGAAAAGATTGATGGACTGTGTGAAACATTAAATGGACGAGAAACGAGCCATCATCTCATCAGATGAGGGCTGATACATAAAAAATGAAGAAGAGTATATATTATGCCGCTACATAAGTGGAAAGAAAAACGATGAAGATAGTAATAAATGCGTTCTAGCAGACTCACCCAGACGGCAGCCGGGTCTCGGCGACGGGAATCCTCGCACGAAGTCGATGCACTTCACTCCGAACAGTCGGTAGAAGTAATCGTCATCAGGAATGCGGATCTCATTGCAGTAGGGGTGCTTCAGGTGAGGTGGGCGCTTGCAACACTCTTCTGGGTCGTTGCGGTTAATGGGGTCTGCAAGGTAAATGGACCATGGTTTACCGTGCTACAAGCACGTGCGAGCGTGAAATAATGGATTATATCTCTTAAATATAAATAAATAAATATTGGTGGACATTTCACACAGCGCCATCTAGTCCCAAACTGAGCAAAGCTTGTACTATGGGAACCAGATAACTGATAGAATACATATATAAGTTTTTTTTTGTAAATACATACATATTATACATAACACCCAGGCACAGAACAAACATCTAAGTTCATCACACAAATGTTTATCCCGGGTGGGGATCGAACCCACAACCTACAGCGCAGAAGGCAGAGCTACTACCAACTGAGCTGTGAGGCCAGTCAAATGAAATTAATATTAGGTTCTATTTACACGGATTGTAGAGCTAAAGCAATGTATATAATCGATTGTATCAAAACTGTTTGGTTCTCCAAAAAAATTATAAACGGTAGTAGTGACGATGTCATACCGTAAAATGGTGTATAAATGTGAGAACAAAACACTGCGACTGTACCTCGTAAAGGTATATTTAACTTGTTATCCACGCATAGGTAGGTACAGTAGCCATACGGTGTTGCACCATGACAAAAAGAAACTAACCTATAAACTAATAAAAAAAGCTTTCTCATGACACTGCAAATAATGGTCACCGTGCCGTGACATCTACATCCTGTCTGATACTTTATATTGAAGTTACATCACGCTAACCATTGGAAATTTTCAGCTAGAAATCATACAAAAATGAGTTCGAGTAAAAGATTGTTTGTGGTCGTCATAAGCACGTGTTTACTATTACAGTGCCTGATCGTGCATAGTACGGGACACTGGACAGGCCAGCTGCAACTGAAGAAACTGAAATTGGGTCACAACTGTAATCTCCAAGTACGGTAGTTATCCTTTCAGATCTCCAGGCGCTTGATCCTTGAAAATGTCTAAAGAAAGTCAGAGGCAAAACAGAAGCTCCAAACATTACATTTGGCACATACCCTCGTTTTGTATTAGTTAGCATTCCATACGAGACAGGTTGCAAGCTCGTTGTCGCTGCCTCATCATACAACTGTAATGCTAGATTTACACTCTCGCCTCGTGCTTCGTCTCGTGTCTCGGCCCGCACCTCGCGTGATCGATAGTAAAGGAGAGAGGCGCGAGGCGAGCCACGAGCATCTATTCACACTCTCGTCTCGTGGTTCGCCTCGCACCTCGTCTCGCGACTCGTACGCGAGTGTAAATCTAGTATATGAATTTCACTTACCAAGAGGAGTTCCTGTAAGGGTGTAGTCGTGATCCATGAACTGGCCCCAGGCGATAACCATAACGGTTCCAGCGTGGTCGTGGTAGCCGTCGTCAGGATGCATAGTGCGAGATACGATTCGAGAGAGAGGCAGGTCACGGCCAGTGTGAGAAATGCGGGGAGCATTTATTCCGTCGGCGAAAAGAGGACTTAGTAACCTGGGCAAGGGAAATTGTTATTAGTAAAAATTCTTCAACTACGTTATACATTCACTTAGCTTTCCAGACCCTTGAAGATGGCTGAATATTCAATTTGACACATTTTGTTGTAGTCAGCATTTCATATGTGACAGGTTGAAAGTCCCTCACACGTATTAATGCCCATATACGTTTTTCGAATAGAACAATCCATTTATAAACTGCCGAAATTTTAGCCCACATTGTTTTTTTGTAATAGGTCAGTTTTATTAGTCAATTAACTTTTGTATTCATGACGGCATTGTGTTGGATCTCTATAATATCTTTAGATTTTTAGGAATTTCAATGTTCAACAATCCTGAATGTAAAGAAATAAACTCATCTGTTTATTGTATACTAGCGACCCGCCTCGGCTTCGCACGGGTGCAAAGCTGATTCCTATAAACCTTCCTCCTGAATCACTCTATGTATTAAAAAAAACCGCATCAAAATCCGTTGTCTAGTTTTAAAGATATAAGCATACATACAGACGCGGGAAGCGACTTTGCTTTATAATATGTAGTGATTATTGTGGTTTAAGATGACTTACCTTTGGAAAGGAGCATTGGTAGCTCCCCAAGTCGGGTGCTGCAGATTGTTGCAAAGTCCATCCAGCCTCCTGTATTTGCCAGCTCGGCACTCTACATGGGAGAAGACTGGTGGGCATACTTCCCGGATCAGAGTCCTAGAGGTGTCTATGAGTGGTAGGCCTTTCTCGATCTCTTCGTACGTCAGACCATATCTGGAGACAAGAGGATTTGGTTATCGAAATGTCTCTAAAAGCACTCGATATATTTGTTATTTATAGGTAATTTACACAAAAAATAATAATAGCAACTAAAAAAATCCGCAGTGGTTTAAACTTGAGCTATCACGTCGCTAAGACAATATTGGCATATTAGGTTCGTTCTCAATGAAGGAGGTTTAGATAAAGATGAACTGATTCGCGGGTAAAAAACAAAACTATTTGAATTCCGAAATGTCATCTATGTTTGTTTTTTTGATGTCGCTCCAAAAAAACAAACTGTGCATTTGCCATAATCTTTATTTCCAATAGTAACTAAATGTGGCTATTTAAAAAAAAAACTATTTGAATTTCGAACACGTCATCTTTGCGTTCAATACCAGATCTATTAATTGATTGATACACTTCATAACACTTAATTTCGCTTTGTTACGGATATAGGTACGCAAATGCCAAGGATTATTGCAGTTATAAAGTTTATATAAGTCATACCAAGCGGATACGCTTCGTTTTTTAATTATAACCATTGAAACCAATTTATAATATTAGATTTACAACATCCATCCATATGTCTAGCAAACAGTCTTCAAGGAAAAGTAAAGCCATTAATCGGAAGACAGGGTATAACGATTTATTTATCTACGAGTAGGTACATAAGGTAGAACGGCCCTTCTCCCCACATTTAGATAACATTCTAAAATTTCGTCTTTAGGAAATATTCCTCACGTGCAGGGCTTGCTACTAGTAAGTACTTGAAATACTAAAAATATCTTTACCGTAACGGATATAATACCGGCATTTTCCATTTCGATATTTCAATATGTTTTTGTATATGTGTATAGATATGGAGGCTATCGAAACGAAACTATATTAATATATTGTTAGGGGAAGGTACACGCGAATATGCCATTTTAAAAAGAAAAAACATTAAAAGTAGGTAGTTTTATATGTAGAAGTACTTAAGTACGTAGATTACATTATTATTATATTTTATTATATAATTTAAATTTGTTAATCAGCTACGGTATAACAAACATCATTCAATCAAAAAATACCGGTGAGTATATACCGTTCATTTACCGGTATTAAAAAAACGGTAGCAATTAAGTACCGGTAACGCATCAATGTTAGATGAACCGGTTTATTCAAATACCGGTATTCCAAACCCTGCTCACGGGTGTCGAAACATAGGTTCTTGATAGAATGAAGGAAAGTCTCACGAGCTAAACCAACCGGTAGCTTAGACAGGAAGGCTTTATTGAAGACTCTGATAATCACAAATCAATCACATGTTTGTTTCCTGTACTATATGTACCTATACAAGAAAGTGAGAGGTATATATTACGAAACCGGAATTATTATGTTTGTCAAATTGGTACCCGGGTTGAAAAAAAGCCGTGTTGTTATTTTTTAAGTAGGTACCAAGTAACGAATCTCTAAAATGTCTCCTACATACCAAATCTTGAATGATAATTTCCAGACATTGTTGCAACTTAATTCGAAGATTATGATAATTCTTTAAGAAAATTCCGTTAACAACGGAGTCTCTTGATTTACATAGGTTTATTACTTTAAATGCAATCATTACATAACGGAATGAGTAATTAATAGTAGGTAATTATTAATGAACAAGGCAATTAATAATCATGTTTTAAAAACAAAAAATACGATGAAAATGTTTCAACTAATCGAAACGATTGACTATTATTTTCATACATAAATACAATGCTGTAACTGGGAAAATAATTGTTTTTAATTCAGATGTATTAAGTGATTTTTCTGTAGGACGCCTTAAATAAATAAATTAAATGGGACCAACTTTCGACTATTCTCTACATAATAGAAAATCATCTAAATCGAATCACTAGATATAAAGATATGCGAAGTAAAAACAAATGTATTGCAAGTAACTGTATATTTACTTTAGTTACCTACGCGTCGAAATAAGAACCTCCTTTTTTGTGACTTATTTGAATAGGTTCAATACAGAAGCTGCGTGAATTGCGTGATCATGACTTGTAGTGAAACAATAACCAAATCATGGCCAGCCTTACCTACTCGTACATCTGTCAATCATGAGTTACGCTAAATTAAATGAACACGCGACCTTAGAGATGATCCACTAAGATAATAGTAAAACATGAATAGGTTTTGATTTGTTTTTTAAGATGAGATAGATTAAAAAGCTCCACCAAATGCCACCTTGGGAACTCAATAGATACCTTAAGGCGCTCCCAGTCGACGATTGTTTTTGTTTGAAACGAAAAAATAAATACTTGTGAACAAGCCACATCTCCTATTTTATAATGTATAGTATATATGAAGAAAGAACCATTGTCGTTTGAACTTGACAGGTTTATGATGATAACAAATGATCGAAAAATGGTTTGCAAATGTTAAAAGTTACAAACAAACAAACATACATAGTGGAAGTTGATATAAAGCTTGTAAAAAGGAAGAGATTTTCGATTTGACTAGGTGTCTACATTATGTCGTGTTATGCGTATCTATGTTATGCGATATCTCCGCCAGTGGTTAACCGATTTCAAAGATGTTTTATTCAATAGGGCTCATTTATAGTCATTAAAACGTCATGTATGAGGTATTAGTAGTATTACTTTTCTATATAAAGAACTACACCG
The DNA here is from genome assembly GCA_912999785.1 of Hydriomena furcata. Classification (NCBI taxonomy): domain Eukaryota; kingdom Metazoa; phylum Arthropoda; class Insecta; order Lepidoptera; family Geometridae; genus Hydriomena; species Hydriomena furcata. Next base: position 4,461,422 of record OU538831.1, on the reverse strand, counting down.
TTTTTACGACCTGTCGAAACATTTTTCGGTTATTATCTTGGGTTAGTCTTTGTACTCATTTTAAAATGCCACACAGTTTGTTACTTGAACCAAACAATGCTTTTGAATTGAGTTTTGTTTGTGCATTCGAGAACAAACAAACAGTCTTGACACTTGACTCTGATTGTGAATGGTACGCCCTTGGACAAAGCCATAAGATTAATAGACAGTTAGATATACATTTATCTTACATTCTACACATGATTTGAAAAGACGAGGAAGTGAGTGGTGACCGTTCTCTTAATGCGCAAGGAATCGCATTGGCTCTTCAAATGGGTACTTGAAGTGACCCTCTTAAATCGCTTCCGTGAACATACTGGGCACGAAGACGTTTCACTATGCGATAAGCTTGCATTCATGTAAAACGCTAAGATGATGACAACGACCAACTAGTAAATTATGTACATCGTATCATCAATTCATCAAATTCACATAATGAGCTGTCGCTATGGCATTTAACTTTGTCTAGAAATTCCATTCGTAATATCAAAAAAGCGTTTATTCATTGAAATCACTTGGATCGTTTAGAATCGTCAAATTCAGTTATGTTAAGTTTAATTGAATATAATTTCACAAGCACCTGAACAGCTAGAAACTATGTTTCGTGAACTACAAATAGATTATGTAGTTAAATATGAACCGTAGTTTAGAAAACAAACGAAAATATAATTGTAACGCGATAAGGCGATCTAGACAAAACACACCGTAGTCTTATCGCTATGTACCTACCTAGTCAAATAAAGATTTAGGCATAAAGCAATCTGTCAACTGCTATCTAGTCAAACTGAGATGTCATAACGCTTCTAACCCAACATTAAATGTTATGCATACTCGTGTCTATTTAGATCATCGACTACACAGCCCAAAAAGACACCGCATGCAAGGCGAACATTGACATCCAAAAGATCAGTCTTATACGGCCGATAAAAAATACCGCGCGTCAAACCTGCAGTAGTACCGACCACTTCCTTGACCCGTGCACATCTCGTCTGTTTATGCTAAAAAACCATTACCACAAGCTCAAGTTAGACTGGTTATTTTCCTTGTCGAAAGTCAATAGTGTTGTATCACTACTCAATAATTGATGATCGATAAACCTACATAGTAGTAACAACAACAGTTGGACCTAACTAGTAAAACTACTTCTTGCCAACTAGCTTCCGTCCGCGGCTTCGCTCGCGTTGTACCTACATGGATATGAAGTAACCTATTTGCTATTCGCATTTATCATATTATCGCTTTAGAATTAGTTCGCGTTCGCGTTCGCGTTCGCGTTCGCGTTCGCGTTCGCGTTCGCGTTCGCGTTCGCGTTCGCGTTCGCGTTCGCGTTCGCGTTCGCGTTCGCGTTCGCGTTCGCGTTCGCGTTCCCGTTCCCGTTCCCGTTCCCGTTCCCGTTCCCGTTCCCGATCCCGATCCCGATCCCGATCCCGATCCCGATCCCGATCCCGTTCCCGTTCCCGTTCCCGTACTATCAAACCTAATAAAGCTCAAATGGACTCTACGTTTTTTTAACTTTTGTATGGTAAAAAGAAAAGGGCTGTTTTTAGGTTTTCCCGGCAATTATTCGATTTTTTTTTCACCTTTTAAACCTTCATAGACCTCCACGAATATTTAAAGACCAAGATAAAATAAATCCGTTCAGCCGTTCTCGAGTTTTAGCGAGACTAACGAACAGCAATTGATATTTATACATTCACCATTTTAAACACGTGTAAAAAACATCGCATCGTGAGGAAACCAGTACCTAGTAAGTATTTTTATAAGCGGCGATGGGCTTGCAACCTGTCACGTATGGACTGCTAACTACTGCAAAATGTGGGTATGTGCCAAATATAATATTTGGACGTGCCTCTGACTGCTATCGACAACTCATGTCAACACTTCCCATCCCTAGTGAATCACGTCATTTTGAAATTAGAATGCTTTTTCCGGCTCCCCCCGTACCTCATACCTCACTGACTTGACAGAGTTGTTTGTTTGAAGAAATGAAGCCATTAGGCGTCTATTAGGCTATGTAGTCGATGATTTAGATAGATAGGTATTTAATGTAGATGTAGATATTGTATGAAAAATGTTCTGGAATTTTTTTATAGAAAGGTTTCGCATATCTTTAAAGGCATAGATACCTGTTAAGATTACCAAAGAGGCGACGGCCGGTTATAAATCATAAGCCAAATCCTCTTCGCAACATGTTGTGACGATCCCACATTAAGTGGCAAAAGGAGAAGAATATGATGAAGATTAACGTCGTAACTGAGTCTACGCATCATCATCATCTTCCTGTCATTATCCCACTTAAGTGAGGTCGGCACAACATGTGTACTTCTTCCATTTCCCTCTATCAGCTGTCATCTCATCACTCACTCCTTTCTTAAGCCGGGGTCCCACGGCGCGTAAAACGACGGGCCGCGCCGGATGACGCTCCGCCTGTGTGCGTCCGGCGCGTCGTGTACAGAGCGTTCCGAGCACGGGCCACCACGGATGCATCGTTCCCACGGCGCGTCCGTCCGCCTTGGCGCGGTCTGGCGCGTAAAAACGCGGGCCGTGGGACCCCGGCATTACCCATGTCAACTTTCACACAGTCCATCCATCTTTTCTTTGGCCTACCTCTACGTCTACATCCATCCACATTCATTCCTATCATGACTTTTTTCCCTCCTCATTACATGCCCATACCACGCTAACCTATTGCTAATCATCTTTTCCGTCACAGGCGCCACTTTCAAACTTCCTCTGATATACTCATTCCTTATCATCCATCCTCGTCACTCCACACATCCATCTCAACATTCGCATCTCTGCCGCGTGCACTCTTTAATTCAAATCTGCATAACCTGTGGTTTTGTTGCACTAATGAGTTCACAATGGCATTTAAAACTACGTTCACTGAATAAGGCCATGTAGGCGACAACTAAGATCAAGGACCCACCCCAGACAACATTGCATTTAACTGAATCACAGACTGTGTAGGTGTTGTCTAATGTCAAAATGTTAAATGGTTTTTAAGGTTTCGCGATTAAATCAGACATGGTAATTGCCGCTTCAGTGAATATTTTAAATGTTAATTGCAACGGTCATTTTATTTTTTCGTTAGATTAAAATATTAGTGTATATCAAATTTTAAAGATTAATTTACTATTCCTAGGTAAATAATGACAATATAGCTGTTTTACAACTCTAACTTTGCACTTCTCAGAAATGTCTTGTCTCAGTATACGTTTTAAAGTAAATCGAGGTGCAAACTTTAATTAACATGGCAATAAAAAGATTCGATTCGGCAATTTACCTCGCGCTTGTTATTCAAGACCTGAATCGGAGCAAAGAACACACGTTTCGGAAGGTTGCTTGTCCAGTCCACGGGGTCAATAAAAGATCACTTAAAGTACAAGTACCTAATAATTATCATGATTATTGCATATGTGACCCCACCTTTGAACACTGACCTTTGGTTAAGAGGCCGATTTCAACGTTTCTAGAGTATGGTCGGAATATTAATATTTGATAAGCTTGCAAGTAACATCCTACTTTTTAATATTATAAATACGAAACAGTAATGTTTTGTTGGTTTGCCCTTCTTTTACGTACCAACGGAGCAACGGATCGACATGATTTTTACAAGCTTTTTTTTAACTTGCAATGTATGTATGTATGTAAATGTAACTATGTAACTATGTTTGTTAAGGTGGAATCTTGCTACTTAATTTTAAAGCAGTTATCCCCAACTGAAACCAGCTGAAATTTCGCATACTTATGTAACATTGGTGACAGCGAGCTGATCTGATGATGGAGTTAGGAGTTGTATAACAGACACTCACAATGGAACTTCTTAGTAAATACTTCGATTGAGTAAAAATTTTGCATACTTGTCAAGTTCCGATGACAATGTTATATGATGTGACAGGTGATAGCGCGCTGGTGCAGGAAGGTTTAAATGATTTTACAAAGGTTTGTCATTGAAAAATATTTTTCAACAGAAAACTTATTTTCATAGACATAGTTATGGGCCTAAGAGTGACATAGGTTACATTTTATAGGGGTAGGTACCATGGGCTAGTAGTTAGTGTATATCGGCAAGGTATCATAGGTAGTAAGTACGTATGTACATTTACATTTATTTACGTACGTTACATTTATTTTGTAAAAACATGATGAGTAAGAATTGTTTTTATTTCAATAAGATGTACCTACTAAAGTTTTCTGTTTATTTTATGACGCTCGCCAACCATCATCATATCCATTTTATTTTGTTACTTTATGACGAAATAGTTAATGAAGGGACTTACCGTCTGGCTATGCTTATAGATATGTCAAGTACAAGCTCTCCGACGCTGGCATAGTCCTCTGGTTTCCAGTCTCCTTTCGGCTGGGCTACCACTGCATAAGAAAATAGCACAATATTCATATTTAAATAAATTAAAAGATAATTAAATGCAAAAAGGTAAAAGTTGGTATATTTGTATAGCTGTTTTAATATCGTCACAACGGCTCAACCGATTTGGATCATAGGAATATATTTGAGAATGTCATATCAGAATAGCATATAGGTTATCTTGTAACTAACAGAAAAAAATGACCTAAAAATGGAAGCTTAAAGTGGAAAGTTCAAAAGAAGAATCATAAATAAATCACTTCGGAGTTCCTATTTCAAAACAAAAAAAAAATGTTAACATACCCTAGCATGTTATGCCTCCAAAAAAATATAATGCAAGCAAAATCTTTCGTAATGCTAGACATAAATTAATTCATACAATTGATACTCATTATAGACAACAGTCTTAAATTACAAATTATAAGTAATATAGTACCTATTACATCTAATACATTCTTACACAATGTTCAAAAAATACACAAGTAATAGCTAAGCTAATTTAAGTGTGAAATACTTACGGATTCTCTGCCTAGCATCAAGATATGCCTGATTGATGGCATCGTAGGTGATGCAAGTGTGCTGTCCATCGTAACCACTGAAACAAACATTCACCATTAGCTTACAACATACAAGAAAAGTACCTTGAAGGCGGAGAGGCAGAGTAGGTATTTCAAGAACTATTTATGGTAGCTGACCCGCGACAGACGTCGTCCTGTCCAAATTTCAATAATAGCATAGAATAACGCACGTTGCTATGACGACTGATGTCAACACTGATGTCAGAATTTTTGCTCCCTTATGCGTTTTTTAATCATTTTGGGGATGTTTTTCGTATTTTAAAGTAGTTTATGTTGTTATATCTACATCTACAACAAATTTTATCTTAATCTGTTCTGTCGTTTAGGCCTGATTGATTTTCAAACATACAAAGATCTTCACAAACTTTCGAATTACTAAGATAGGATTACTACTTAAAAAAAACTGAAGGCACAAGCATATAGAGTTATTCTGCCTTTGCCAATGTCTTTACAGAAAACCAAGGTTGTATAATTGATAGTCCTATGATATGGCATACTATATGCAATAGAGGAAGCAATAATGGCCGCTATAAACTGAATCAAAGGTGAAAAATTACTATTCAGACAACTAGATTTTGGAATAGTGTGTAGTTGTATGTAGTTTAAAAATTTGCCACCTTTGTTTTTCTTTTATTTCGGTAAAACCCAATCAAGCTGTATGGTCTGAACAGCCAATTGCAGTTTCAGAAGTGTTAAAGTCAATTTATTCATTCAAGTATTTTTATTATTTAGCACGTTCTGATCGTTTCATCGACTGCACATTCAATAATAATTATATTTCGATAACATCTTTACAAATTATTACCGCTTCAAATTGCAAAAGACTATTATTCTTTTGTTGTTATTTTCATGTCATGTTTTTTATTACGGAGACCGGAGCTTAAGCGGTAAAACTTTATAGGTCTCATATAGGCACTTAAAACACGCCTAATAAAGTGATTGTACAATGTATACCTCATAACATAACCTACTTCATCTAATAGCAACTTACTGATAGGCTGGCTAATGTGTCTTCAATTTAAATTTTGCTACTGATACCGATTGGTATTAGGTAAAATAATACAGCGTGCATTCTCCCGAAACTCCAGATACTGAAACCGGATGTATATACGGTTTAGTTTATTTTTATATTTAGGTATATTTTGCAACTTTTTCATTTAATCCTAATAATATTAAAATGCGAAAGTTTGTGAGTTTGTATGTATGTTTGTGTCTCAATCAGGCCTAAACGACAAAACGGATTAAGTTGAAATTTGCTGTAGATGAAGATATAATGCCCGAATAAAACATAAGGTGGTTTATAATCCAAAAAACATTCCCAAAATGATAAATAAAAGCAAAAAGGATGATTTTAGTTTAGATGGGGCTGGTGTGCAAAAATCTGACATCAGTTTTGACTACACAAGACAGGATCAGTCTGTCAACGGGTCGGCTAGTATGCCTAATAAAGTAACTCACTTGGGGCATTGTACTTGTATTGTTGATGTATGTTTATGTGTATACTTATACTATATAATGTACCTACTTATAACTTTAGATAAAATAAATAAATAGGATCACGACTGTAATCCCTAAGTACGGTAGACATTTTCTCAAATCTCCAGCCGCTCAGATCCTTGAAGATGCCTAAAAAGATTAGCTATAGCACGTCTAAACATTACATTTGACACAACATGTCCACATTTTGCAATATCATTCCACACGTGACAGGTTGCAAGCCCGTCGATGCATAATGACGTCTTTAGTTTTCGGGAATAGTCTCTTACAATGTCTCCCTATATATAAACCGACCATTATAATTTATGCTTGCATCTTAAGAAACCCTGGCTTAAGGCCAAAGGTGTAAGCTGCCATATCTTTGCTCGATAATCGTTGCGTTAATTATAATGTAGTTGGTTCCACCTGGCATATATTTTGTAATCGTTCTGTGGGTAACCAAACGCCTTTCTGATTAGGTGGGCCTATTGTGTAGGTGTGGGTCAGTAATTAGAAGGTATGGTATTGAAATAGCTTCATCTTCCCACAGCTGGGACTATCCTAATCTTAATGAGAGTGGATGTTAGAGTCCGCATGAAAGACTCTTAAAAAAACCCAGGCCCAAACTAAGCAATGTTTGTAGTATGGGAACTAGATAACCGATAGCATATTAGCTACTACCAACTGAGCTGTGAGGCCAGAGTATGTTACATTCGGTGAAAGGTCAGCTTTTAAATTTTTACCATAGATATAATTATCAAATTTGACTAGTCAGTCATAGTAGTTGGTAGTAACTTTGCCTTCTGCGCTGTCGGTTGTTGATTCGATCCCCAGGACAAATATTTGTGTGATAAACTCGTAGATGTTTGTTCTGTGTCTGGATATTATTAAATTAAAAAGTATTTAAGTATTCTATCACTTATCTAGTTCCCATAGAAGCTTTGCTTAGTTCGGAGCTAGATGGCACTATGTGATAATGTCCACCAATTCAAATTTAAATTCAAAAATCATTTATTTCTTTGAACTCACAAGGATCACTTTGAAACGTCTTAGGAACTAGGTGAAGCTACGCCGATTCCTCGCGACCAAGCCTAGAAGAATCAGGCAACAAACACGGCTTGGGGTCAACCTTTTTTTTCAATGATCCTTTCCTTAATGCTATGTAGCTCCAGTGTGGTGCCGATCGAACAAGGTGAAGGCTCAAACTATAGAACACTCAACAATATTTATTTAATCAAATATTTAGGAATGCGATTACAATAGATTCCGCGTTGTTCCGGTTACTCACTCACGTGACTATATTAATTCACAAAATAAATACAAAATTTGCATAAGCATGCCATAAAACGAATCAGATTCTTGCAAATTATTGCCGTTTCCTTTTTAGAAAACTCTACATTGTGCGCTTCTTTTAGATTAACTGTGTCAAGTTACAAGTGTAATCAAACCTTACTGAATTTATATTTAAGTACCTACTTTACTTAATAATTTCGATTGTTAGAATCGAAGCTAACATAAACTTTATTTAGATAGTTTCTCTATAAATTAAGGCGCTCCCAGTCGACGATTGTTTTTGTTCGAAACGAAAAAATAAATACTTGTGAACAAGCCACATCTCCTATTTTATAATGTACTAGCAGTCCGCCCCGGCTCCGCACGGGAGTAACGTATTATAACGATTTTATGGGTATTTTTTTACCCAGGTTACATTATCGAAGTTTTAATAGGAATCCCTATTTTTTTCAAACAATAAATATGGCCTATGTTACTCAGAGATAATGTAGCATTCTAAAAGTAAACGATTTTTTGAAATATATCCAGTAGTTTTTGTATTTATTCCATACAAATATACAAAACATCTTTCCTCATAATAATATTAGTACCTATAGATTATTACACTCATAATAACTTTTGAATGGTATGGAATTTGGGAATGGTATAATTAAAAAAGTAATTTACAGGTACTGATATGGCCTTGAAAATGAAGTGATTTTTTGGATAAGGATTAATACCCAGGTACGAATAATGTGGCCTAGTTTGTACAGGCGGCGTTACCATTGCATATTTTAACATGAAAAAGTAGTTATTGTGACAGAACTGTAATAGTTGGACATAATTATGGTATTGCTGACTTATTTGTTAATATTGATGTAATCTTTAAAACTGCAGTTCATCACTTTGCTCTATTGTCAATAATTTCCGCAGCATACGCGATATAAAGATTTTTTTGGATTTTTTATCACATTTGGGTTACATTATTGAAGTTTTCATACGGATCCCTAATAGTTAGACAAATGGTATTATTGACTTATTTGTAGATATTGATGTCTTCTTTAAAACTGTAGTACATTACTTTGCTCTATTGTCAATAATTTCCGCAGCATACGCGATATAAAGATTTTCTTGGATTTTTTTATCACACGTTGGGTTACATTATCGAAGTTTTCATACGGATCCCTAATAGTTAGACATATGGTATTGTTGATTTATTTGTAGATATTGATGTCTTCTTTAAAACTGTAGTACATTACTTTGCTCTATTGTCAATAATTTCCGCAGTATACGCGATATAAAGATATTTTTGGATTTTTTATCACACGTTGGGTTACATTATCGAAGTTTTCATACGGATTCCTAATAGTTAGACTTATAGTATTATATTTTTTTTGTAGATATTGATGTTTTCTATAAAACTATAGTACATTACTTTGCTCTATTGTCAATAATTTTCGCAGCAAACGCGATATAATGATTTTTTTTGGATTTTTTTTCACACTTTGGGTTACATTTTCGAAGTTTTCATACGGATCCCTAACGTTTTTGAAAATACTATATAGCCTATGTCCATCAGGGATAATGTAGGATTCTAATGGTAAAAGAATTTTTTGAATCGGTTCAGTAGTTTCGGAGCCTATTCGATACAAACAAACAAACAAACAAACAATCAAATCTTTCCTCTTTATAATATTATTATTATTATTAGTATAGATAGTATAGATATAGATTGTATATGTGAATAAAGATGTACCCATCTTTAATCACTTCGATAAATAATCCTACCGACCGCTGCAATGACGACAAACACACGTCGGCGCGTGGTCCGCCTTAGCTTTTCGAATAAATTAATGATATAAATTATGTATAATTACTTATCAAAAATTTATTCTAATAGAAATCTAATCTAAACCTATCTTTAACAATAAATCACAAGTTGATTTTAATAGTAGGTATATAAAATATTTCGATCATAAATTCTAAGACGTATCATTTTGAAATAATATCTTTATCGTGAAAAGTTTCTGCTATTATGTTTTCAGCTTAATAGAAATCTAGGTAGGAACCTGAAGTAATATACTTATAAAAATAGGAGATGTGGCTTGTTCAGAAGTATTTCTTTTTTCGTTTCGAAAAAGAGCAATCAGCGACTGGGAGCCTCTTAATAGAAATCTAGGTAGGAACCTGAAGTAATATAATTATAAAAATAGGAGATGTGGCTTGTTCAGAAGTATTTCTTTTTTCGTTTCGAAAAAGAGCAATCGCCGACTGGGAGCCCCTTAAAAGTAAATTTCATTGAGAAAATAAAAATCTTTCTCCCCTAAAAGTGTAAGAGAGAATTGTTCGTGCTTACTTAGCGCCTTTACTTAAAACCACGAATTTTAGAATGACAGTCGAGGTATCTCCTATTCTTTATTTCTAAAAATATATGGCATTTGTTACGTTATGGAGAATAGGCGTGTTTAATTGTTTATCCAATTTTGTTTATGGACGTAGAAAGTTCACTAGGATGACTCAAAGATAAGATATGTAATCGCTTAAAAATGCTAATATCTTTTGTTACCTACTACCTACTGGCAATGTTTTTCGTGCTTATTTGCTAGCTATCATCATATATGCAGTTAGAAAGTAGACTTCCTTGTATTCTACCAATATTTGGCGTATACATTAAGAAGGCCTCGCGAGTCGATCGATAAGTCGTTAGGTTGCACCGTTATTTGAGAACAGTTGAACTCATCTTTACCGTATTGTGACAATGTTGTCTGACGTGAATCACAAATATATCTGACACTGCTCGCCTCTGCTTGCTTCGGCTTCACACGGGAGTAATAATGAGGATTATATAGGCCATAGGTTACATTATTGCAATTTACGTAAGGACCTAAATTTTTGTTGAAAATAAAGTATAGCCTATTTTACTAACTGACAATGTAGCTTAAGATAGGTGAAATAATTTTTAAAATTGGTCCAGTAGTTTTTAAGTTTATCCTTTACAAACAAAAATAAACCACATTGCAATAGTTGAGTAGATTAAAAGACAACATTATGAAGTAAATAGTCAAAATTTGAAAGTGAATGTGGTGATCTAGAGTGGTTTTGGATGAAAACATTGAAGAGCTGTTGTTACGACATGCGGACACAGGTCAGTCTGTGCGGCTCTATGGGGAATGTACCGTTAAACCATAGTTTTATCTAAATCGGTGACAAAGCGACGGCCATGAGATAGCGGCTTCAATATCGAAGATGTAGGACATCTACCTTCTTCGCTGTAGGTTGTATGCACATAGATGTTTGCTCTGTGTCTGGGTGTTAGTATGTATATAATTTGGGTGTTGTGTATGTATTTACACAAAAAAAGTATATATGTATTCTATCAGTTTTTGGTTTCCATAGTACAAAGCTTTGCTTGGTTTGGGGCTAGATGGCGTTGTGTGATAATTTCCACCAATTAATAAAAAATTAAACTGTTATCCGGTGGTGACCGCTAGCTATGTTTAAGGATGTCCGCTTTTTATAAAACCATAGCTTAAGATAATCGCTTTTGCAACCAGTTGTGAACTTGTAGTTATTGTTGAACTCGAAAGCGAAATTGTGTTACGCATTTTCTCATCCATTGTTCATGTTGACAAGCTCATGCTACATTTGCATTTCTGCTGAAGATGTACGGTGTTTCATAATCAGTTCAAAAAACATCTTTAAACAATATAGTATTCGTAAACATATAAAACTCTTACGTTACTGACTGTCTGACTGGTCTATCAAAGCCTAAACCAGTAGTCCTAGAAACTTGACATTAGAAGGGTGTATTCCTTTTGGTGTGTAGGGGGTGCACTAAGAAAGAAATTTCCAAAATTTAACCCCTAAGGAGGTGTTTTTAATACCACTTCACGTAAACGTAGTCACGACACATTAAGCTTTAAAGCCAGAGTTCTATGCAAACAATGCTTTGTATGATCATCCATTAGTTGAGTCGTGAGCAAGCTTTACTTTAAACTTGACTCTGATGCACTATGGTGAAAGACAAGTGTGTCACTATGTCAAGTTTGCGGTGACAGTTGCGTAACTTGGCAGTGTGTTCATATCTCGTTCATATCGATCACAGGTACTCCATACTCTACTTGTTGACATTGAGAGTTTAAGGGGGTCACAATTTGTAATTAGTGACTAATTTGTTTGACATACTGGTATCTGATTTTGTATTTAAATTCAACATACGAAATGGTGACAATTCTGTTGTGTCCGCCTTAAGGACCTGTATGTCTACGATTGCTCTTTTTTGAAACGAAAATAGAAATACTTCTGAACAAGCCACATATCCTATTTTATAATGTATAGTATATGTGAATAAAGATGTACCCATCTTTAATCACTTCGATAAATAATCCTACCGACCGCTGCAATGACGAAAAACACACGTCGGCGCGTGGTCTGCCTTAGCTTTTCGAATAAATTAATGATATAAATGGTAAAAACTACTTGTGATTTATTGTTAAAGATAGGTAATATGTAGATCTAGATTTCTACTAGAGTAGGTTTTTGATAAGTAATTATACATAATTTATATCATTAATTTATTCGAAAAGCAAAGGCGGACCACGCGCCGCCCATGGATCAGTACCACGTGCAGCGGTCGGTAGGATTATTTATCGCAGTGATTAAAGATGGGTACATCTTTATTCACATATACTATACTGTAACGGGAAGGCTATCGCGAGAGGGGGCGTGGCCAACTCACGCGTCACACGACATTCCAGCCGGCCGAGGCTACGAGCGGCGAACGAACACTTCGGGACGACACTTTTACTCGGACGGTCGGAGCACGCGGACGTGCTAGTTAGGTTAACGTTATTAAGTCGATTTAAATTCTTAGAGTTGTAGTTTTGTTTCTGTAATTGTTTTTTTTAAATAAATTTTGATACTGGTTGTTTATATCAGAATTGGGATAAAGAGCCAACAATAAGGCCCACAATTATACACCAAAACGGAACAAAACTACCCGCAATTAAAGGTTTTAGTTCTGAATTTTTGTTGTAAACCTTTACGTCTTAAGGAGGGACGCCAAGATTTGGTTAACCGAGATGATCATAATGCCCGCACATGGTCTATATTTAAGCGTGAGTTAAGCCACTTTGTCCTAGTAAACATACCCAACATGGTAAGCCCTATAAGCTGTAATCTCTGAAACGTTTTCTAGTAACGATGAAAAATCGGAATACCCTCTTTTTGTGATTTTCTTTTGTTTGGTCGTGTTTTTAGAGTAAATAACGCGAAATAAATAGATCGCTTCGATCCCAATCGCGTGAGCATTGTTTGCGATGTCCACGACATTGGCATTCACGTAGCCCGCACTCACGTGGTTGGTTTTCGCGCAGTTTTTCGCTAGGGTACATCCCACGGCGTACATAATGTTGTAGTTCTGATTCCAGCCGTGCTGTTATTCACGCTCGCCGAGAACGTAGCAAGTCGAGAGGGTGGGTATACACCGCAATGAGTAGCGAGACGTTGTTGTCAATCGGGCAACATCTGATCGCGAATGAAAGATCAACAAAGGACGGCCGAACGGCTAGTGGAAAACCAGGCACAACAGGATGATGTTGTTAACATAGACAGCTGTTTTTCTGTGTGTTCTACTATTGTGTGATCGTGTGTACATGATTTTGTTTTTGTCTTCAGGTATGCTATCTCAAGTGAAGTTTGACTCCAGTATGCGAGGGCCTCACCGAGTCGTTAAGGCCCTAAGCTATGCGGCTGCAAAGTTAATGGTGCCATCGCAAGGCGTGTGATGCCTCGAGTCTCGCGCTGCATGCCTGAGTTACCTACAATCTTCGGGTTGACCGTGTATTGTATGCTTAAATGTGCATACTCTGTCCATGCGTTTGTCGCCTCATGTTACAGGTGGTCCTAACCTCACCGGATGCTGTCATAGAGAAGAGGCTACTGCTAAGCGGAGGATACCGAAAGTCTACGCAGGCTGCAGCGCAGTACATGGTACCTTGGCGAGGCGAGTGGTGATGAAGACGTCGTGATGTCCTGGAGTTTGCGTAAAAGGGCCCTGTTTTATTATTATTTTGAGACGTCTCATTCTAATGTTAAGCTTGCAAGGTTTGAATAGTAGCTGATGTGATGACGGACAAATTAAATGAATGAGATAAATATGAGCTGGTGAATGATTTCATGAGTCGAAGTATTCATTCCTCGAGTCAAGTGTGCTCATTCATTTTCATTAGATATGTTGCTACTAGTAAGTTGCCATAATTTTTATGTGTTGTGCGCTGAGTGTGTTATTTGCGTTACAATTGAGATAGAGATGTATTTTCTCTCACGGTTCACGTTGGTATTGAGTGTGATTCTCTACCACGGTTTATAAAACGGTATCGAGTGTGATTCTCTACCGGTTCACGTTGGTATTGAGTGTGATTCTCTACCACGGTTTATTAAACGGTATCGAGTGTGATTCTCTACCGGTTCACGTTGGTATTGAGTGTGATTCTCTACCACGGTTTATAAAACGGTATCGAGTGTGATTCTCTACCGGTTCACGTTGGTATTGAGTGTGATTCTCTACCACGGTTTATAAAACGGTATCGAGTGTGATTCTCTACCGGTTCACGTTGGTATTGAGTGTGATTCTCTACCACGGTTTATAAAACGGTATCGAGTGTGATTCTCTACCGGTTCACGTTGGTATCGAGTTTGATTCTCTACCACGGAAGGGCAGTTAGCTCGTCGGGAGCGCTGTCCTGGTAAACTAGTCCCTACCAAAGTTTTTCTTACTTGTTCAAGTCGTGTGTGTGTGTGTGTGTGTAAATGGGGGCCCTCGAGATCGATATGTGTGAATGTAGCTAGTAAATGGTCTAATGCAAGGTGAATAACGATTGATGATGAACGTGTAATTTTGCAAGAAGTTTTGAAAGAAGTATGTTTGCTGCATTTCCAAGTAATCAATTCTAATGTATGCCCATTTTCTGATCATTCCAGCTGATGAGTCTGATGACTTCACTTTCGACACATCAGCTGAAGATGAGGATGGTCCAAGTCGCGAGCATCGCAGGGTTGCGGACGAGGACGACCGCCCGTCAGGAGAGGCCGTGTAACGGGAAGGCTATCGCGAGAGGGGGCGTGGCCAACTCACGCGTCACACGACATTCCAGCCGGCCGAGGCTACGAGCGGCGAACGAACACTTCGGGACGACACTTTTACTCGGACGGTCGGAGCACGCGGACGTGCTAGTTAGGTTAACGTTATTAAGTCGATTTAAATTCTTAGAGTTGTAGTTTTGTTTCTGTAATTGTTTTTTTTAAATAAATTTTGATACTGGTTGTTTATAATACATTATAAAAATAGAGATGTGGCTTGTTCAGAAGTATTTCTTTTTTCGTTTCGAAAAAGAGCAATCGTCGACATACAGGGCCTTAAGCTAAAACTTCGTAAAAACTAAATCTCTTATTTATTTTGCCGTAAAGGCTAAATCAGCGTAACCTCAAAATAAAAAGTTCTTAAATTTAGAATATTTTAGACATTTCGTTCGTTTATTTCAGATGTGCAATAAAAATTTAAAAAAGTTAAAATTACATTTTAGTCAACACCTTTTTACATTCTAACTAAATTTACGTAAAAAATCGTTAAATTACTTAAAACTAGCCTACGTTTTAAAACTGTCATCCTGAGGTCATGTGAATTTAGACTTTAACTTAAAAGAAATAAGAACGATCGTATTTTTAAGAAGTTGTAAAAACATGATTAGCCCTACAGAATTGCCACCACTAATCAGCATTATTTAAACACATTTGGAACATTGCCAAGTATATACATACATGGTAAACATACATACAACTTGAAACATGGTACCTTGAATATACTCGTTATGAGAAAGCAGTGGAACCTAAACGTGCGTCCGACCACTTTCAAATGCTCTGAAATCGATTTATTATATTTTATCAAAGATCAAGAAGAATTCCGACGCTATTTTCTCTCATTTGAATTTAATAAAAGAACTCGTGCCAAGCAGGTAAAAAAAAAAAAAGTTTAAAAACTTATATATCTAAATGTCTACCATATAAAAATCTACCCGTTAAAGTTATATTTGGTATTATAGTTAAGGCGCTCCCAGTCGACGATTGTTTTTGTTCGAAACGAAAAAATAAATACTTGTGAACAAGCCACATCTTCTATTTTATAATGTATAGTATATGTGAATAAAGATGTACCCATCTTTAATCACTTCGATAAATAATCCTACCGACCGCTGCAATGACGACAAACACACGTCGGCGCGTGGTCCGCCTTAGCTTTTCGAATAAATTAATGATATAAATTATATATAATTACTTATCAAAAATCTACTCTAATAGAAATCTAGATCTACATATTACCTATCTTTAACAATAAATCACAAGTTGATTTTAATAGTAGGTATATAAAATATTTCGATCATAAATTCTAAAACGTATAATTTTGAAATAATATCTTTATCGTGAAAAGTTTCTGCTATTATGTTTTCAGCTTAATAGAAATCTAGGTAGGAACCTGAAGTAATATACTTATAAAAATAGGAGATGTGGCTTGTTCAGAAGTATTTCTTTTTTCGTTTCGAAAAAGAGCAATCAGCGACTGGGAGCCACTTAATCCTAGGTGGTAACCTAATTTAAATCGGATCACGACTGTAATCCCTAAGAACGATAGACATCCTTTCAGACCTCCAGGCGCTCGGATCATCAAAGTGTCTAAAGGAGGTACTCAGAGACACATACAATCATTATATTTGGCACATGGCCACATTTTGCAGTTATCAGCATTCCATACGTGCATTTAAAAAATAACTCCACGTGAACAAAGTCACGAGGGTTTATAATGGTAATACTGGTATTGTTTAGCCTGACCCAACAACCGGACCCAGCTGAGAACCACTCAGATATACGGGTCAACCACCATATGCGGTTAGCACCTGAGCTTTCAGATATATTGCAAAATCATAGCAACACCTAGAATGGACTGATTTCATTATATGAAATAGCGGCGTGTATTGTCGACTGTATAAGGTTTTATTTCTTCAGTAAAAAATGTAACAGGCTGAGCTGTTTTTACCTGACTGCGAGAGGAAAATCATTACTCTAATGATTTTTAGAGTGTATGTATGTATGTTCATTTCTTTGGCACGTTTTACAGCCCAAACGACTTGACGGATTACAATATAATTATGAAATGTCGATGGATTTGTCTTAATTGTGGGAGTGATATCTAGGCTATATATTTAAAATAATTTTATTCCCAGAAAAGCAGGCATAATGTTTTTATTAGTTAATTATTTTTTAGCCGTATCTTGTTTAGTGTTGTGTAATAGACATGCCAGTTTCTAAACCCATTTATGGCATACATTTCTGTTGCAATTAGTAATTCCTCTAAAGGTATTTCAACCAAAAATGGTTTGATGTATAAATCTCATCTTTATCGACCGGTTTCAAATTCTGGAGGGTCACTATGTATTCAAGAGCATGCCGTTAGGCTTGAAGAATTTACTAGCAGTATTTCAACTATTTATAGAAGTTATATTTATAATCAGACAGGTCTCACAGTTCACCCAAGACAAACATTTTGTGTGATTAACATTGTTTGTTTTTGTGTTTAATCTATATATATATAAAACAAAGTCGTTACACTATTTATAACTCAAGAACGGCTGAACCGATTTGGCTGAAAATTGGTGGGGAAGTAGCTTAGAACCAAGAGACGGACATAGGATACTTTTTAACGGGAACGGGAACGGGAACGGCATCGGGCAATTAACACAACATTTGTTAATTATAAAGCGATACGAAGTTCGCCGGGTTAGCTTGTTTATTATAAAACATGTTTTTTTTTAATTGTATTTCTACAAGTTACCCGGTTTCTATAGTGTAAGCTAGCAAGCCTAGGTTGGGGCTAGATGGCACTGCGTATTCATCATTTTGTTTTTATTTACTTATGTGTGGTGTGATCGCAACTTGATAGATTATTACGTTGAAAAGGTTAATTTATGTACGTTCCTATTTGTTTTTTGTTATATAAACATTTATTTTCGGATATAATTAACATCTAATACTTCTTACAAGTTTCCCTTCAACAGGTTGATGCTGTAATCGTAAGCCGAAGATCGTCCCGGCCCAGTGAGGTAGAGCGCGCACTCGCTGTCATCACTCGCCGCCTGCAGCGACGCGCACGCGCACGCGCACGACAGCGCTAATATTAGCGCTCTGTAACAAAAACACTTTCTTTAGGATTTATGAAAGAAAAACATAATTAAGTATATTTATTTGAAACACAGATAGTTGACACAAACATGGAACAAGAATAAAAAAGTCTCATAAATAACTCAGATTATTTAGATAAGAAATAAGTTTTCTGTTGAAATTTTTTTTTTTCATACAAGCTTTTGTAAAATCCTCTTTGGAACAAGGGAATAAACCGATCGCTATTTAAGGTGACCTATGACTATCGCACTTAATAAAACACTAACTTGTAAATCATGATTATGCAAATTGTGTCTTATGTACGATGCACTGACTAGCATGTGACTGACATGTGCTTGTAATTTTGGCAACCATACCCTTCAAACCGGAATACAGCATGGTTGTATAAATAATTACAGTGATGTATTAGTACAAAGTTTACATAACATAATTGTGTTGAACTTTAAACGAAATAAGGCATAATTCAAAAGTGAACGCGAACTATTTATCCGATCAAAATTCTAGTTGAGCTCTACAATTTAGCATAAGTAGAGCAGCGTTATTATAAATGATATGCACTTAGTACTAAAACAAAGGCCTTAATGCCTTAGCTATTCGACCGTAATCAATTGTACTTACAAACGGCCTTGAGAACAGACTAGAACGAGATGACTTAAAAAAATGCTATAAAATATTTTTCTCAGACAAGCTATCCCGACAGACTATGTTCTGTTTTATTTCAAATACCTCATAAAAAAAACTCATAATTTTCCGCAAAACTTTCTTAATTTTTTCTCATAAAATCCTTCTTTTGATAATAACAAATACAATAAAAAAAAGTATTAGCCAAGGGAAATAGGAATTCATTTTAATATAATAGATTATGATATGCACTAAGCACTTTCACAAAAGCTAAATTTCCTTAGCTATATGACCGTAATTAATTGTACTTACAGACGGCTTTGAGAACAGACTAGATTAAGAATCAGAGAACTTAAAAAATGCTATGAAATATTTATCTCAGATAATTAATAAGTCTTAGTAAATTGCATCATTCCGCCGGATGCTATATAAAAACATATCACACAAAATCAGTTCAATACGCGCAACAATTTTTGTAATCCACATTGACGTTCGAAAACTGTAAATTAAATGCAATTGCTCAATTGCATACAAGAAAGGCAGAAATAATTTATTGGTTCACTGTTGCAGTTTCATTGCATTTATAACTATAGACGATACGACGCGATATCGCTATTTACACACAAAATAATGGAATACATCTATCGTTGTTACTTGCTTTTCAACCAACAAAGAAGGTTCTCAATTGGACGCGTATATTATGTTTTTGTTTTTTTTTTTGTTTGTTTTATGTATGAATCCGATTTCGATAAATTTAGATTATATTTTTATAGGACTATAGCTCTTTCATAAAACTTAAAAAATCTAAATTCGTCTCTTGACTTATACAATGAAAAAATGTATCACAGTGATATAATTATTTAATTACTAGCGCCCTGTTCTATTTATTATACCATCACCTATTTTAAACACTGGAAGCGACAAAGGCGTTTTTTTTCTTATGTTTAATAAATAAAAAATAAAAAAAACTCGTAGATGAATGAAATTGTGCCTTAAGTCTTCCAATTTGAGGCATAGGTACCTACATATAAGTCTTATGTGCCTATAATTTCACCTGTCCATACCCTTCTAACCGGAACACAACAATGCTGCTTGGCGGCAGTAATATGATGGTATGGTAGGTTGTAGTACTTAGTTTTATAATAGACGAGCCCCTTCACAAGGAACTCTACTATTATCAAGTTACGAATTTTTTAAAGTTCATAAAATGACAGTACGGTGACGACCGTTATTTTTTAACGGAACATGTTAAAAAAAGGTATATATAATAAGCTATTAGTAGCTAGATAGGTGTGTACAATCTAGGTTTATAAATTAAGTAGACCTAGGTGTGGACGGCCGCCAAAGGCTTGTATATATCTTTGGTAACTTTATACCCATATAGAGTGATTATTTAAGTGCTTAATTAAATCGCATGTTCTTGTTTAGATCGTGACATATTTATCTTTATAATTATGTCTGTATATAATGTAGACGTTGATAGAAGGGTATGACGTGAACCTATTTGTAAAAAAGCAAACGATAACAATTATTTATGGTTAAACAACATCGTTGACATTATTTACTTAATAAATAAACTAAGAACCGTTACCGTAAACCGTTTAGTTTACCCAATTCAACTCATTATCATAATCATTTATTGTTTGTTATTCATGTAAACTCTGTCCACACTGCAAGCCTAGTGTGGTGGCAGCGAACACGATGTGTCAATATTTACGTTTAAATAAAAAACGACAAAAAAATCACGTTTGTTGTATGGGAGTCCCCTTAAATATTTATTTTAGTATTTTTTGTTATAGCAGCTACAGAAATACATAATCTGTGAAAATTTCAACTGTCTAGCTATCACGGTTCATGAGATACAGCCCTGTGACAGACAGACAGACAGACAAACAGACAGACGAACTACGAAGTTTTAGTAATAGGGTTCCGTACCCAATAGAAGAAAACCGACGAAAATGTATCGACCAATCGAAAAATCAAGGGACAATGTATCAAGGACAAGTATGCCGTGTGAACGAACAATAACACCGTTTGAGCGCGGTAGGTAGCTCGCGGCTGCCACGTTCGATTGCCGCGCATTGTCTGGTCTCACCTTCGTATTGCGTTGACACTTTCGCACTTTAAGTAATATTGTTTTGATATTACTTTTGAGCTTATGGTACGGCTTCAGCGGTATCAAAAGATCATTCGTTAAACTGGTTAATAAAAATCGCTTGTACGGTGTTTTCTACGCAATCTCATTAAAAACTTTACCAACATGTTATTAACGCACGTGTCCAACTAGTACTTAGCCAGTTCTTTTAACAGATATGTTTGATACTTTCTGTCAGAATAACCAACGGTTATAGTAACCGATTGTTTGTAATATTTGTGACGTTATCACGGCCATACCGCTGGGCCGATTGTGATGAAATTTCATATAGAGATAGTTAAAAGTCTGGGGACGGACATAGGCTACGTTTTCTCAAAATATTCATTAAATTTTAAGGAATTTCAATGTTTTTATTTATTTTTCAATGTTTTACGATGGAGTTGTCAAAAATCGATAATTTTCGTAGACGAAGTAAAAGCTAGTGATAAATAAATATTCATGGACTTTTCACACAGCCCCAAACTAATCCAGAACCAGATTACTGATAGAATATTTCAATACTTTTTTATTTTGTAAATACATAACACAGAACAAACATCTATGTTCATCACAAATGTTTGTCCTGAGAACCGAACCCACAACCTACAGCTTCGAGTTACTACCAACTGAGCTGTGAGAGTTTGACTGAGCGAGACGATTTTATAAACTTGAATTTTACTTCCTAGTGGAAACTTTCTTAGAGCAATTTTGTTTTTAACTTTTAAGTGGTTTAACTGTCCCTACGGTTATTTATTAGAGGTCGATGGCATAGGTTGCGGTTCAAACCTCACGCGATTAGTATCTTATAATAGCACTAGCTTCCGTCAGCGGCTTCGTCCGCGTAGTACCTGGATAAAAAGTAGCCTATGTGTTATTCTGATGTATACATTACTGTAAAGTTTCATCTAAATCCGTTCAGTAGTTTTTTCGAGAGTAACAAACACATACACCCACTCACAAACTTTCGCATTTATAATATTATTAGCTGCTCGCTCCGGCTTCGCTCAGGTGGTACCTGGTTAAAAAATAGCTTAAGTGTGTATAAGCTATATTACTGTAAAGTTTCATCTAAATCCGTTCAGTAGATCTAAACCCGTTCAGTAGTTTTTGTGTGAAAGAGTAACACTGTAAAGTTTTATCTAAATCAGTTCAGTAGTTTTTTCGAGAGTAACAAACACACACACACCACTCACAAACTTTCGCATTTATAATATTAATAGGATTATCTGCATACTATTGGTAAAGATGTAAATTTTGTCTTAAAAATCGTCATAAAATTTGTTTTTACTGACGTTTCGACACAATTGAGATACACTTCACCATGAGGTAAAATTTTTATTTTTGTATTTTTGTTTGTAAAACTAAAAAATACTGAACCAATTTTAAAAAATATTTCACCAATCAAAACCTACATTATCAGCAAGTAGCATAGGCTTAATATTATTTTCAAAAAAATTTGAGATCGTTTCTAATATTGTAATAATGTAACCAAAATATGGTATCAAAATTTTGCCTATAATCTTCACATGCGTGCGAAGCCGAACTGCTAGTCCTAATAATATTAAAAATGCGAAAGTTTGTGATAAGGCTGCTATGTTTGTTCCCTAATCAAAAATAAACGTAAAAACGGATTAATATTAAAGTTGCTTTATCTACATAAAAAATCAGAATAAATAAAGGGGGAACTTATAATGCGGAAAACAACCCCTAAATTATTAAATAACGCAAAAAGAATGATTTTGGTATAGATGGTGCTGGTGTGCTACAAATCTGATATCACAGACTAAAAATATTTCGTTATAACAACGCAGTTTTGACTAATGAATGATACGCATTCTACCAAAATTCGTAATTAATTTTATCAGTACAAGGTTTGTAGGGAAAAAATTGGAAGTTGCCTGAAATTGCATTTTCCTATGCGATTATTAAAATTTGATAGGACAACGTCGGTCACGGGTCGGCTATTTTCTAATAAAATGTTATCTATATTTAATTGTTTTCTTTACTACCTACTACTTACTTTACACTATTTATTTTATAAGCAAAGTAGCCTCTCAAACAATGTAATGTTAGTCATTATGTTTTATGACCTAAAAGGCATATAATTGAACGTAAAAACAAAACAATAAAACAACTAAATGCTTTGGTCTGTATGTCAAGTTCGTAAAAATGACTGTGTCTAATTTTAGGTATTACCCAAAGATTTGGCAACAATAACTAAATGACTTTAAATTTTTGTGAAATAAAAAAGCAGGGACATGGTACACATCTTTTTTCTCCGGGTACTCAGGAAGATGTCTAAAGGGAGTCAAAGGCCCGTCCAAACATTACATTTAGCGCATGCCCATATTTTTAAGGATTCCATACGAGACATGTAAGCACATCGCCCCTTATAAGAATACTAACTAGTTTCCTAACTGCTTTCCTTCACGTGTTAATGTCCGTTCTGAGCACGTGTTAATGAGTTTCCGATCCACGTGTTGATGCACAGTCGGGATTGAACCCACGACCTTCGGATTAACAATCGTAAAGTTTTGACGTGTCTCTGACTATCCCCTTTAGGTATATTTTGTGTTGGCCGAGTGTGAATTATCACTCGGCCATCACAACTATATTGTATTACACTTGTATGACTTATGTTATCACGGCTATAATCCCCAAGTACGGTAGACATCCACTCAGATCTTCAAAAACTCAGATCTTTAAAAAATACCTAAAGGCAGTCAGAGGCACGTCAAAACTATACGTTAAATTCAATTATTAAAAATAAAAATAAATAGGATCACGAATGTAATCCCAAAGTACGGTAGACATCCTCTCAGATCTCAGGGCGCTTAGATCCTTTTGAAGATGTCTAGAGAGGGTAGTCAGAGGCACGTCCAAACATTACTTTGGCATATGCCCACATTTTGCAGTAGTTAGCATTCCATACGTGATATATTCCATACGGTTGCAAGCCCATCGCCGCTAAGTTCAATTAGTTTATATGTAATATCATAAAATTTATTCTATAAGCTCTAATATGATCGTTTAAACTGTGGATTACTCGTTGGCCTCGATGGCATCTTAAGTGCTATTCCTCTCACTCCAGAACGACACTAAATAATTGTGCGATTGCAAGACTATCCAATTACTAACAATAATTCCGTTTTAATTAATTTAATGAATAGGTACGGACGAGTGCTTGTTTTAACATCCTCGTCAATTATTCGGGTCGTCATCTCGTCAAAAATCAGCCATTTTCAGAGAAATGCCATTAGCAACGCATTCTACCAAAAAGGTTGAACCTACAAAGGTCGATCGTTACTCGTTATTTTATCAAAAAAATCTCACATTACTTTTGACTGCTGAATGATACGCATTCTACCAAATTGCTAATTTATTTTTATATAAACCTTTTATTGGGCAAACATTGGAAGTTGTCTAAAAGTGCTTTTTTTTCTATGAGATTATTGAAATTTGAGCAGGACAAAGTGTATTTGCCGATCTGCCGTTGATCGTTGTTGCTTAGGATGCAATACAATAAGAAACGTGGCCGTATTTATAGTTAAAAGGACAAAGTCTGTTGGGTCGTCTAGTATTCCTATAATTTATGATTATAACGTTTATAACACGACACTTTAAATGTATGCGTAAATGTACTTTTAAATTAGAGAAGGTTAAACAAAGCCTCGTTTTAGATATTAAGTGGCGTAAGTCGAAAACTATGCCAGTGACCGAATGTTTGCTAGCGGCATGTCATTGAGCATTTTTCCACCCAAGCAATGCAGAAATTGCAATACATTATACACCTGTACAAGGCCTGCTCTACAAGGATTGGAGGAGTTCTCAATTCAATTGTATTTTTATATTATTTTTGTTACCTCAAAAACTCCATAATTTGTAAACCGATTATAACTTTTTTTTTAAATCTAATGTATTAAATGCGATGTTTAGACATGATTCTGGCAACCTCTTAGACATCTTCAGTCTCCAAGGATCTGAGATCTAAGTGCCTGAAGATCTGAGAGAATGTCTACTTGTTAATAAGATTTCTGTGATAACTCTACAGATATTCTATAGGTATATTTTCCTTAGCTTAGTAGACGAGCAGTTTTACGAGGTCAATAACTTGATAAACAATGTCAATCAACTTTGTTATACGTAAAACAATATTTGCTAAAGCTATTAGATTGTTCGTAATCGCTCTATCAGTACATTTTAGACAGTTAATGTTAATCAAATTACAATATACTCGTAAATACCTATATACTTTTGCGTTACTGACTCCTAGAAACTTGTGTTTTGTGACATGTGTCAAATATATGGTTTGTACATGCCTCTGACTACCTCTAGACATCTTCAAGGACCTAAGAGCCTGAAGATCTGAGAGAATGTCTACTTGTTAATAAGATTTCTGTTATAACTCTACAGATATTCTATAGGTATATTTTACTTAGCTTAGTGGACGAGCAGTTTTACGAAGTCAATAACTTGACAAACAATGACAATCAACTTTGTGTTACGTAAATCAATATTTGCTAAAGCTATTATATTGTTCGTAATGGCTCTATCAGTACTTTTCGACTCGAGTAACATTTTAGACAGAATGTTAATCAAATTACAATCTTATCTTAGAAACTTGTGTTTTGTGACATGTGTCAAATATAATGTTTGTACATGCCTCTGACTACCTCCTCTAGACATCTTCACGACGATTGTTTTTGTTCGAAACGAAAAAATAAATACTTGTGAACAAGCCACATCTCCTATTTTATAATGTATATAGTATATGTGAATAAAGATGTACCCATCTTTAATCACTTCGATAAATAATCCTACCGACCGCTGCAATGACGACAAACACACGTCGGCGCGTGGTCCGCCTTAGCTTTTCGAATAAATTAATGATATAAATTATGTATAATAACTTATCAAAAATCTATTCTAATAGAAATCTAGATTTACATATTACCTATCTTTAACAATAAATCACAAGTTGATTTTAATAGTAGGTATATAAAATATTTCGATCATAAATTCTAAAACGTATCATTTTGAAATAATATCTTTATCGTGAAAAGTTTCTGCTATTATGTTTTCAGCTTAATAGAAATCTAGGTAGGAACCTGAAGTAATATACTTATAAAAATAGGAGATGTGGCTTGTTCAGAAGTATTTCTTTTTTCGTTTCGAAAAAGAGCAATCAGCGACTGGGAGCCCCTTAAACCATTCACCAGCTCTTTGTCACAAATTTACAATGATGTCTCTTGTTCTCACGCGTCTCAAATGTAGCGCAGACGAGAGCTTCGTTAGTTGCATAATAAGGCCACTCGATGTGATGGCATCCGATGCGCCATCTTACATCACTTTCGCTTTGACCTGTACTGTTCTGTTATACGTGTCTGATTGCCCACTTGCTTAAGAGCATTCCTGCTTAGGCGCTTTTAGGGTTCCGTACCCAAAGGGTAAAAACGGGACCCTATTACTAAGACTTCGCTGTCCGTCTGTCTGTCTGTCTTTCTGTCCGTCTGTCTGTCACAGAGCTGTATCTCATGAACCGTGATTTATAGACAGTTGAAATTTTCACAGATTATGTATTTCTGTTGCTGCTTTATTAACAAATACTAAAAACAGAATAAAATATATTTGTAAGTGGTCCCATACAACAAACGAGTTTTTTTCCTATTTCCTCCCTGAATAATGATGATATCAAGTATAAATATTTTTCTACTATACAATCTGTGAAGACCACTGTACGCGCCTATGTATTGTTTTTCCTTATTTTTTTCTTTTTAAAACACTATTGTAGTGCAAATACTAGTAAAGCGTTGTCGCAAAAAAAAAACCCCAAAAGTTAACTATGAATCTCAGGCCTCGCAGCTCAGTTGGTAGTAACTCTGTCTTCTGCGCTGTAGGTTGTGGGATCGATCCCCACCCAGGGCTAATATTTGTGTGATAAACATAGATGTTTGTTCTGTGTCTGGGTGTTAATATGTATTATAAGTATATATTTACAAAAAGAAGTATATAAA
Source organism: Hydriomena furcata (assembly GCA_912999785.1). Lineage (NCBI taxonomy): Eukaryota > Metazoa > Arthropoda > Insecta > Lepidoptera > Geometridae > Hydriomena > Hydriomena furcata. Next base: position 4,434,689 of record OU538831.1, on the reverse strand, counting down.
TATTCTATCAGTTATCCGGTTCCCGTAGTACAAGCTTTGCTTAGTTTGGGGCTTGATGGTGCTGTGTGTAAAGTCCGCCAATATTTATTTATTTATTTGTTATATAAATCAATCAGTTTTATTTACCTTTCGCAAATATTGATAAAAAAACACTATCCCTCACATTATTAGTAGGTACGAGTATATATACTAGAACGGTTGTATTTGGACATCTGTTTTAAAAAACACATCATTATAAAACTAAATTCGTAAACATTTGTTGCACATAAAAAACTCACGTACGTGATTGAGAAACATGTGAAGCAAAGAAAGACAAATATTTATTACTATTTCGTGGGAGACCTTAAACTTCGCAGATTTTGTAACATTTGAGAGGTACCTACTTACCTAATTGTTTAAATACTCAAAACAAACGAAACATAAATTATAATTAATGAAGAAGTACCTACTTCAACATTTATTTGTATTTTGTGTGAACAACAAAATGCGTAAGAAACAAATAAAAAACCGGCCAAGTGCGTGTCGGACTCGCGCCCGAAGGGTTCCGTACCATCATCTATAAAAAACGGCAAAAAAACACATTTGCTGTATGGGAGCTCTACTTAAATATTTATTTTATTCTGTTTTTAGTATTTGTTGTTCATGTGTGAAAATTGTGAACTGTCTAGCTACTTATCACTGTTCATGAGATTCATGTGACAGACAGACGGACAGACAGACGGACAGCGAAGTCTTAGTAATAAGGTTCCGTAACCTGACGATTTTTTTCTTTACCGGTTTGTGCACTTATCAAATTTTCGAATAAAAGAATTCTATGAGAAGCCGGGATTCGGACCCACGTCATTTGAGTTAAAAATTAAGATACCTCCCACTCGGTCAATAAAATGTTTATAGCATTGATTATCGGCATCATCTGTTCACCAGCGAAAAAAGAATAGCATATCTACATAATAATAAAATACTGGAAAGCGTGTCGGGCCATGTCAAACAATTCGTGCGCGAGCCCGACTCGCACTTGGCTAGTTTTTTCTGTTACCTAATGTGATGATCAATAATGTTCCTTTAACCATAGCGTCAGTACACACTTCAATCGGGTTATGCCTCCAATTACACAATATATCAAAATCGATGACCAGTTTCCACTTTCGCTTTCAAAGCTAAGCGTATCTCACTAGGAATGAACTCATTACAACTCTAATTTGAACTCTAATTGTAACAATTTAGAGCGTACTTTCGCCTGCTGTAACGTTCGATTGACTATGCTTTTGTTGAACGAAGCTTGATATTTCTATCTGTTACCGGTATATTATTAGGTAGGTATACAGATTTGAAAATGATAAGATGGCTTATTGTTTTGGGAATGGTTACTTGGTTAGTCATAGTTAGGAAATTTTTGAGGATACATTAAAAAGAGGAGGATACTAAAAGAATTGTCAAAATTACAATAATTGCGATTATAATAAATATCAGTCTGCTATCATTGTGAGATGAGTGGATAATATAATCGACTGAAAATACAAGAGTTAGTGTCAAATTCTACTCCATTGTAATGTCCAGTTACAATTGTTTGTTTCCAATAGATACTCTCATTAAATATCATAACTATAAAGAAAACAGACGCAAATGTTCTGACCAATCAAAAAGTCAAGAGACAATATTCGTTTTTAGGGTTCCGTACCCAAAGGGTAAAAACTGGCCAATGTTATTAAGACTTCGCTGTCCGTCTGTCTGTCTGTCTGTCCGTCTTTACAGGGCTGTATCTCATGAACCGTAATAGCTAGACAGTTAAAATTTTCACAGATGATGTATTTCTGTTACCACTATACCAGCAGATACTAAAACCAGAAAAAAAAAATTAAGTGGGGCTCTCATACAACAAACTTTTTTTTTCGTTTTTTATAGATCATGTCACGGGAACACTTTGTGCGCGAGTTCGACTCGCACTTAACCGGTTTTTTTTAGTATATGAAGGAACTAATTGTCCTACACGAGTATTTATTTAAATGGGACGAACTTGGACGAACTTTTACTTTACAAAAAAGTAGTAAGTATATAAATATTCTATTAGTTATCTAGTTCTCATAGAACAAGCTTTGCTTAGTTTGGGGCTAGATGGCGCTGTGTGATAATGTCCGCCAATATTTATTTATTTATTTTATTCATAGAAAAAAGTATTCGAAATCTGATTACCAGGTTAAAATATATGCCTCTGGTCTTATATAAAAACACTCATGCAAACAATCACGCGGATAAATAAAACCGCACATTTCAAGAGCTACGTTATAAATCTAGATTTACTCTAGATAAATATTATGTAAAATTATGAAATTGGTATGCAAAAATGCAACCAATTTCATAATTGCAAAAACTATCTCAGTTAAGGGGCTCCCAGTCGACGATTGCTCTTTTTCGAAACGAAAAAAGAAATACTTCTGAACAAGCCACATCTCCTATTTTTATAAGTATATTACTTCAGGTTCCTACCTAGATTTCTATTAAGCTGAAAACATAATAGCAGAAACTTTTCACGATAAAGATATTATTTCAAAATGATACGTTTTAGAATTTATGATCGAAATATTTTATATACCTACTATTAAAATCAACTTGTGATTTATTGTTAAAGATAGGTAATATGTAGATCTAGATTTCTATTAGAATAGATTTTTGATAAGTAATTATACATAATTTATATCATTAATTTATTCGAAAAGCTAAGGCGGACCACGCGCCGACGTGTGTTTGTCGTCATTGCTGCGGTCGGTAGGATTATTTATCGAAGTGATTAAAGATGGGTACATCTTTATTCACATATACTATACATTATAAAATAGGAGATGTGGCTTGTTCACAAGTATTTCTTTTTTCGCTTCGAACAAAAACAATCGTCTACTGGGAGCGCCTTAATAATAAGTTGGGTAACATAAATCCACTAGACGGCTACAAAAATATAAACACATCATTTCGAAATACAATCCGCTAAAGTAATATGTTATACCTATTAAATAAATCCTATTAATATTATCTACGAGTATATTATTACCTATATGTACTCGTTATTACGAAAGTTTGCGAATATTTGACCTTCACGCCTAAATTGATTGCAAAATATCTGCAGTAATTTTTAAACCGACGAAAAAGAGGACGCGTATAATATTTTTTTTTTGCTTTATATACATACTAGCAGTCCGCCCCGGCTCCGCACGGGAGTAACGTATTATAACGATTTTATGGGTATTTTTTTACCCAGGTTACATTATCGAAGTTTTAATAGGAATCCCTATTTTTTTCAAACAATAAATATGGCCTATGTTACTCAGAGATAATGTAGCATTCTAAAAGTAAACGATTTTTTGAAATATATCCAGTAGTTTTTGTATTTATTCCATACAAATATACAAAACATCTTTCCTCATAATAATATTAGTACCTATAGATTATTACACTCATAATAACTTTTGAATGGTATGGAATTTGGGAATGGTATAATTAAAAAAGTAATTTACAGGTACTGATATGGCCTTGAAAATGAAGTGATTTTTTGGATAAGGATTAATACCCAGGTACGAATAATGTGGCCTAGTTTGTACAGGCGGCGTTACCATTGCATATTTTAACATGAAAAGTAGTTATTGTGACATAACTGTAATAGTTGGACATAATTATGGTATTACTGACTTATTTGTTAATATTGATGTAATCTTTAAAACTGCAGTTCATCACTTTGCTCTATTGTCAATAATTTCCGCAGCATACGCGACATAAAGATTTTCTTGGATTTTTTTATCACACGTTGGGTTACATTATCGAAGTTTTCATACGGATCCCTAATTGTTAGACATATGGTATTGTTGATTTATTTGTAGATATTGATGTCTTCTTTAAAACTGTAGCACATTATTTTGGTCTATTGTCAATAATTTCCGCAGCATACGCGATATAAAGATTTTTTTGGATTTTTTATCACACGTTGGGTTACATTATCGAAGTTTTCATACGGATCCCTAATAGTTAGACATATGGTATTGTTGACTTATTTGTAGATATTGATGTCTTATTTAAAACTGTAGTACATTACTTTGCTCTATTGTCAATAATTTCCGCAGCATACGCGATATAAAGATATTTTTGGATTTTTTATCACACGTTGGGTTACATTATCGAAGTTTTCATACGGATCCCTATAGTTAGACTTATAGTATTATATTTTTTTTGTAGATATTGATGTTTTCTATAAAACTATAGTACATTACTTTGCTCTATTGTCAATAATTTTCGCAGCAAACGCGATATAAAGATTTTTTTCACACTTTGGGTTACATTTTCGAAGTTTTCATACGGATCCCTAACGTTTTTGAAAATACTATATAGCCTATGTCCATCAGGGATAATGTAGGATTCTAATGGTAAAAGAATTTTTTGAATCGGTTCAGTAGTTTCGGAGCCTATTCGATACAAACAAACAAACAGCTAATCTATACCCATCATCTTCAGACGCTTAGATCCTTTGAGAATGTCTAGTGGGGGTAGTCAGAGGCACGTCCAAACATTATATTTGGCACATGACCACATTTTGCAGTAGTTAGCATTCCATACGTGACAGGTAGCAAGCCCATTGCCGCTTTTCATCACTACATAGTATAAAGCAAAGTCGCTTCCCGCTTCCCGCGTCTGTATGTATATAAAATAGCTCGATTTTGGTCGCATTTAAATTGTATTTATGTGTCCTACATAAATACATCAATATACATAAAACCTATAGGGATATCGTTTCTTGATTTTCGATTAGTCAAAACATTTTCGTTGCTATTTTTTGTTTTAATACGTTATTATTATTATTACCCGAGAAAAATAGAAGCAAAGAATGTCAATAAATTTAATTACGAGTATCATTGAAAAGGAAATCCGTAGTTCAATAAAAAATGTCTGTGACACTCCTCAACTTTGAATACTCACTCGGAAAGTGATATGAAAGCGAGACTATCTACTTTCTTTAGCTGTAATTAATACACCCTAATCTATGTAGATGCCATAAAATATCCATAGGAATTAATAGTTCCATTCAAGAAGTTAATAACAAAATATCTTTCACCTAGATTTGGTAGTTACATAATTTAAAATACCAATACATAAAAATGTTGGTTACGCGAATGTTTTAAATTTTTACGAGCAATTAACGTAAATTACATCGATTTTAATTACTGCACAAAAAGTATTAGGAATTCGTTCTACGCGCATATTATGCGTAGCGCGCTCGTAGCCGCTACGAACTTTTTATCTACATACAAAAGATATAAACGCGCGCTGACATGTTTTTTTTACTACTGAAAAATTGTGCTTTGAATACCTGTGCTTGTAAGTCGGACTTGCGCACGAAGGGTTCCGTACCAATATCTATAAAAACGGCAAAAAAAACATGATTGATGTAAGGGAGCCCCACTAAAATATTTATTTTATGCTGTTTTTAGAGAAATACATCATCTGTGAAAATTTCAACTGTCTAGCTAACACGGTTCATGAGATACAGTCCTGTGACAGACAGACGGACAGCGGAGTCTTAGTAATAGGGTCCCGTTTTTAGTACAGGTACGGAACCCTAAAAATGTGATGACTATAAGATATTGGTAGCTTAAAAAAACTTACTTGAGTAACATAGTAGACACTCAGCGTCCACAAATAAAGTCCGACCACTTGACCACTGATACCATGAGCACAAAAAAGTCGATCACAAAACTTATTCAGCAAAGCTTTCAGTCATTACTGGCAGGTACGCGTGCTCCGGTGGCGGTGACAGCACTGACGGTGGAGGTATGCGCCTGCGCGTCGAAGCCTACGCGCTCTATGAAAGTGAGCCTCTGAGACCACCACTCAAAGATCAGAAGGACATCATCGGCGATTATTTCGCTTCGCTCTCTATTTCGATGTGAATGAGATGACTGGTTGAGAAATATTCGGCAGTACTGCTTTTGTTATGAAATATGGGGCACATTTTTTTGTGAATTAACTTTTTATCTGTGTTTGATATATAGATATATATATAAAACTGTATTACCACACGATCACACAGATACAGAAACAAATCCACTTAAAAGTATTCTATAATACAATGCATACGCATATAAACTAGGGTTGCCAGATGGTCGGGATTTGTCGGGATTGACCGACGTTTCATGTGTCTTGGCAAAATACAAATTGTCCAGAAAATGTTAATAATAAAAATAACTTTTTAGTTCGTAATATTTATTTGACCCAACAATTATCCCAAAATCCCGACTTTTTGTAATTTTCTGGTCATCCTATCTAGTAGCCATTATATACACAATGTTTATTCAGTTTAAAAATCAAAGTCTAAAACATTCTACTTTGTGAATCTTAAAAAATATTTCCGAGGCATCCAAAGTTCATCAACCTTTCAACCCGTCAAAGAAGGTAAGGATAGTGTTTATTTCAATAAAATCACAAAAATCACTTTCAAACGTAGCTTCGTCTAATCTAGAAGATTCAATCAAACGTAATCAATCAACCTTAAACATACATAATGCATAAGAAGGGTGATGAAGATATAAAGCACCACAAATCAGAATTTCACATTCAATCTGGTTATTTATACGTTTATTAAGTGGCCATATCTCGTATTATCTGTGTAATCGGCCATAGCTATGCTGGCCGAGTGGAAAGTATCCCGACTTTCATTGCGAAGGTCGTGGGTACAAATTAAATCAATGGTTTGAAAGGTTTGGTACCCAAAATGTAAAAACGGGACCCTATCACGAAGACTTCGCTGTCCGTCTGTCTGTTACAAAGCTGTGTCTCAAAAACCGTGATAGCTAGACAGCTGACATATCCACAGATTATGTATTTCTGTTGCCGCTATAACAACAAATACTAAATACAGAATAAAATAAATATTTAAGTGGGGCTCCCATACAACAAACGTGATTTTTTTAGCCGTTTTTTTTATTTTGGTAACCCTTCATGCGAGAGTCCGACTCGCACTTGGCTGGTTTTTTTTAAGAAAAATATCCCGTAGGTACTTGGGGATTTTACAGTTGTGATCGTCGTGATGATTATAATATAGATAACCAATACTTTTTTTTAGAAGAAAGAGTGACCAAAACTTGTTATAATATAAACAAGCATTTTATTGTCTGCTTTTTATAATCTATGAATCATAAAGCCACCGCCCACGATCATCGAACTAACATTATGAATTCAAAAAAATATTTTATTCACAAAATTATACGTTTGGGCAATTTCTCGGTTATTGAATATCAAATTGTTTGACCGGAAGATTTCTCCGTTATGCATGCGAAATATGCTTTTTACGAAACATTCACGAGTCACGTGCCGGCGCATCTAGCCCTCTCTAATCTGTTGTTTTATGTCATTTGTTATTATCTACACCAGTGTTCTGCAAAGTGTGTACCGCGGCACACTGGTGTACTGTGGTCATTAGTTGGTGTGCCTTGGAAAAATAAGGATATCTTATAAACGTATCTTTAGCAGCCCTGTCAACGATTACTCCAAATTTAGACTGTCTATGCTCAATTAAACAGGCTCATCTTTCGCATTAGATACCTTTTCTGCAAATAAAGTTTAGTTTTGTTGATTAATAAAAAATATTATTTCGTCGATTAATAATAAATGTTGATTAATATTACTTAAAAACTGATTTTTAATTTGTAAACATTTTCCTAAATGTACCTTGGACACAAAATGTTTGCGGAACACTGATCTACACTACTATAATGAGGTAAAATTTGTAGAATTAAAACTGTCGTGGTTATTAACCATTTTAACTAGAGTTTAATTTGCGTATTCGCCGATCTATCGTTGATCGCGGTCGTGGGCGATGCTCTTGATGAAGAGCATTTGAATTGTCTCGAAACGTCAACAATACAAGGTGAAACGTGTTATATAGCTATTTCTAGTTAAAAAGGTAGAATTTGTATTTAGGAAGCCATAGGAAGCCCGTGTTGCTTTAAGCTTTGAATACAATAATGACAGTTCACTTCACGGTGTGGTAATACGGTCAGTAAAATAAGCAACTTTAAGACTTGATTGACAGTTTATAGGAGTGTAATATCGTTTGTTTTGCTAACTGTATTAGGTCATCTGACGCAAAAACTAAGAGCTATCTACATAATATATGCGAAAACTGGCGCTTGGCGACAGATGATTGGCAGTATACGAGTATGGTTTGATGGTGTTCGGCCTTGTTCATAAAAACAAGTAAACAACTAATCAAATTAGAGTTTGTCCCAAATGTAATGTTTGGACGTGACTTTAACTACCTTTAGACATCTTAGAGTATCTGAGCGCCTTGAGATCTGAGAGGATGTCAAGATGTCAACCGTACCTACTTAGGGATTATAGACCTGATCCTATAATGAAATTTTGTCGAAGTAACGAAGTTACTGGAAAGACTGGAAATTTAAAAGTGATGAAATAAAATTGTTTTTAATAAGAGATGTTTTTATTTACTAGTTAGGTACTACTCTTATATCATCTTGAGCACTGATGACTTGAGCAATTACATTTTTATGTTTCCCTTTAAGTCAATTATATTTTTCTTTCCATTTGCAACCTAAATCTGAATACATTAAGGTTCAATATCCTGATAACTTGACTATCATCCTCACGTAATGTCAGTTCCTGTTTAACGTTCTCGTGTAATTTATCATGGTGATGCATTAGGTAGGTACTTCAAATATAGATCAACGTTCACTGACAGGATAACTTGTTCAGAGACAGTGTAATATTTCGTACAGTGTGGCTACTCCCTTCCATTTTGCTCTACTGCCTATAATAAATATTAGAAATTTAACCTTTAAGTTTATCTATATCTATCCGTACGTTTTGAAAAAGGCCAGGCCAAGAGCACTCTATACCGATGAGCTTGCATGAGAAATGTGATGAGAGTGAATTAAGCAAACGAAGTATGTCAGGATCGTAGCGTGGAAAGCCGTATTCTCTGCTTACCCCTCTGAGAAACAAGCGTGATTTTATGTATGTATCTATCCTATATACTATTCTACAATATGTTCGGCGGATCTTGTATGAAGTTAGTCGTTTGGTTACGCGGCAGACAATTTTCAACTTATGCAGTGACACAAAACCACTTTTGCGGTCGCACGGCTAACTTCAGGTAAGTAGCCGCCGACCGTAATGTACTAGAATTATAATTCCGAAAGTTTGTGAGGATGTTTGTGTGTTTGTGGTTCAATCACGACCAAGCGGAAAATTCATGGCTTATTTCTTGGAATAGCATACAAGATATATCCAGGTAGGTAGGTACCAGTTGGATTTAAGCCGCGGGGGAAGCTAATATTCGACTGATTCTTCTAGGCTTGGTCGTGAAGAACAGACGTAACTCCTAAGACATTTCAAAGTGATTTTAGATGGAGCGACGATCATATAAATGTTGTCGACAAGGGATGGGTGAGAAGAGCCGAAGACCGGGCTCAGTGGCGCATATTGAGAGAGACCTATTTCCAATAGTTGAGTGGACTACTATAGGTTGATGATGATGATGAAATTACCTTTTGGCTTTGCTAAAATCTGATTGTTCGACGGTGATTCTGGGGGGACCCCCGACTGGGGGGCCGAAAATAGTGGGGACTGGGCACGCTTCGTAAATACCACTTCACATACCTCGGCTAAAGCATGCATGAAATAAACATTACCAACGCTCGTACTGCACCCTTTATTAGCAAAAAACTGGAAACACACGCAGGTGGAAACTGCAATTAAAATCTTGCATGTGTGGTGCGTTTGGTATAAATATATTTCTATATATCATAGCATATTAGTCTAGTCAAAAAAATAAATAGACTACAGCTATTTTATGAACGTTAAAATAGCTAACAGCCAAACTTAGTTTGTTTTTTTAATAACAATGATTAGGTACATTGTTAGCTTCCTACGCTGTAGGTTGTAGGCTCGATACTAACCCACAAACATTTGTAAGATGAACAGATGTTTGTTATGTGCCTGGGTATTATAAGTATGTATTAACAAAAATCAAATTACAATAATAATATTATTTAAGTATTATTTTATTTATAATTACTATTTTAGTATTATTAATAAATCTGATTCCTTTAATATAAGCTTTGTTAGATGGCGCTGCGTTAAATGTGTTTTTACCTTTTGAAGGCTAGTTATTGATAATTAATTAATAATTATATACAAGTAAGATAAAGCTGCGGGTGCAACATCTGTTACCAATTTCCTTTTCTGTAAGTAACAAAAAATTCTCATTGATTTTAAAATATAAAGACATCAAATACAATGCTAGTTAGACTAATAACAAAGCTAACTTAATAAAACAGTACTTATTAAATTAAGAGTAGGTTTTATCCCAATATGGCGAACGTTATTCAATTGTCAATCTGTAGCCAGTTATGGACAGGGTATGGTGTCAAGCATGTGATCGCTGACACAGACCAGTCTAGCTGCTATTTAGCATTCTAGAAAGGCGTGGTAGTTGGACGAAATTGAAATCATTTACATTTTCAATCGGAGGATTCGATACGTTTATTTTTTTCGTAATTTTGGAGCTACGTAACAAAATTTACTTTTAAAGTAACTTTTTTTAGTTTTTAAATCTTTTTATGTTTGGGAGAAAGTGGAGTTTGTTTGACAAATTAGGGATATTCCCGTTATTGGATTGTGCCAAACATAATGTTTGGACGTACCTCTGACTATCTCATTTAGACAACTTCAAGGATCTAAGCTCTTTGAGATCTGAAAGTATGTACAGTCGTGATATTTTTTTATGTAACTGTAACTTAACTTACTGTTTTTTATGTCACAGGACAGAAAGGAATGTATGACGTCGGCCGGTTTTTATCCCAAACTAAGATTCATTTTGTCTATTTTATATACGAGTATCATATATTATATTCCGATAGATTACGAAATACTGCTATAAAATAAATTCTAGCTTTATTGGTAGCTTTCTCTAGTGAATATATCTTTTATTTTGTGGTCATGTGACTAATGTAATGTTTTGACCCTTTTAGTGTTTGACTACCCTTTTAGACATTCCAAAGACTTGGAGATCTGAGAGGATATATTCTACCTGCTTGGGGATTAAGTAACATTTGTGATCCTTGCTGTTTTTATTTTTTTCTCAAAATTCCATTAAAGAGTATATACTTACCTATCCCTGAGACCACAGAGCTATCAGTTCGGTCAGTAAGTAGGTAGGTACAAATACCTAAGCTGCAGTTAACTAGTTTTCTGTTAATTTTACCAAGTTTAAATAAGCACGTGGGTGCAGTGTATGCCCAACGCTCATTTCCATTAAGAATACGAACCACGAATCGGGGCCAGGCGGGCCGAGACTTGCACATTAGAACTGTCAATACAAGAGTTTTGCACTGAATTTAAATAGGAAGCTGAATACCTGAGCTCTGGCCGCTAAAGGTCAAACCTTACTCATTTCGACAGTTGAAATATTGCAGTCCTTCGTAACAGGACTCTTTTAAAAATCTAAAAACAATAAAATTCTTTGTATATTTTTTTTAAACAAGCTTTTTTTAAAATCTTCTGTCATCGTCAGATCATGATCAGATGCTGTCATCATATATGTATATGCAATGTCACCATATCTATATAGGTATGCAAAATTTTAACGTGATAGATACTACAATTTTTCGGGTTTTGCTTGGTCTACCCGGATAAAATAGAAAATGTGTTATTGAAAAACTTAACTATACTATTGTCTATATTTTATATTTAACTAGCGACCCGCCCCGGCTTCGCACGGGTAGCATGTTATTATACATATAAACCTTCCTCCTGAATCACTCTATCTATAAAAAAAAACCGCATCAAAATCCGTTGAGTAGTTTTAAAGATATAAGCAAACATACATACAGACATACAGACGCGGGAAGCGGAAAGCGACTTTGCTTTATACTATGTAGTGATTTGAAGCTCAATCCAAATATAAAACAACATCGCTAAGGGTTCTTCACCGTTTTGAGGCCATACATTCATGTAAAACCCATAAATGCATCGGATTCAAACTAATGATCTTCAGATTGCTGCTACCTCGCAGTAGACAAGTTAATTTAACTGACATCCGACTATGTAACGTTAATAAATTAATAATAGAGTAGTAAGAAGTCTGAATCCATTCATTGTAACAATACGAATGCTATTGTCAATGCAATGAACTTTTTGCAATAATTATAATAGGCACAATCTGTACGGTATGCTGTGTGTATGGCAAGTTAACACTACAATCATATTATACAATGACTAGCTTAGTTCAGCCCGTGGCATCGCTCGTGCGGCTCCTGGATAAAAAGTATACCTACATGTTATTACAGAATATCACTACATAGTATAAAGCAAAGTCGCTTTCCGCTTCCCGCGTCTGTATGTAATATGTATGTATGTTTGCTTATATCTTTAAAAATACACAACGGATTTTGATGCGGTTTTTTTTAATAGATAGAGTGATTCAGGAGGAAGGTTTATATGTATAACTAGCGACCCGCCCGGGCTTCGCACGGGTGCAATGCATAAAACGTTTTTTTTTCACAGCTTTTTTTGACCCCTTCTAGTACAATTGCTGATTTTTGGAGTACAATTCGTACAATTCCATAGATTTGTAACTGCATTAAAATTAACCCTTATCCACGGTGGGTCCGGCTGCGTAGTATCACAAGATTTCTATGATTCTTTTTTTATGGAATAGTTAATAATGTTAACTTTTTTAATGAGGGATGACTGAGTGTTATAAACGTAAGAGTAGACACATTATAATCAGAAAGCTTCGAACTGCTAAGCTATCGGGAGTTACACGTGTTATTGTAAGTCAACCATAAAAGATAGACATATGCTGTCGTGGGATATTTTTTATATAATTTTAAGGAGAACATTTCCGTCATACATGATTTTTGTGTAGCTTTAACCATTAAAGTTGCACACGCGACGGAAGCTTAAAAAATGGAGTAACTTCTCCCGTTTTCCCAACATTTCCCTTCACTGCTCTGCTCCTTTTGATTGTAGCGTGATGAAAAGTATACTATAACCAGCTCAGGAGTATGAAAAATAATTGTACCAAGTTTCGTTAAAATCCGTCGAGTAGTTTTTGTTTCTATAACGGTTATACAGACAGACAGACAGACAGACAGACAGACAAAAATTTTACTGATTGCATTTTTGGCATCAGTATCGATCCCTAATCACCCCCTGATAGTTATTTTGGAAATATATTTCATGTACAGAATTGACCTCTCTACAGATTTATTATAAGTATATATATATATAGATATATAGATAACATGCTACCCGTGCGAAGCCGGGGCGGGTCGCTAGTAAGCTATATAGTTTCATCCAAGTCCGTTCAGTCGTATGGCGTGATTGAGCCACAAATATCGAAAAAAAACACTAGCCTCCGTCCGCGGCTTCGCTCGCGTGAGACCTAGCTAAAATGTAGCATATATGCTATTTCAGGACATATTATATGTCCTGACTTCCTGTCCTCGTTTAGTTATTTAGGCGTGATTGAGCCACAAACAAACAAACTTTGGGATTTATAATAACAGTAAAGATTGTCTAAAACATGTCCCAAGCACTATAAAGTCCCGTAAGTAGAAAGTTTCACCTAACACTGTATAAATCTAGAAAATATGTAAAAAGAACCTTACCTTACCAATATTAGGAGAAATCTTTGTTTTGCTCCTAACTTTAGCCATTGAAAAGAAAATACATAAAATATAATTACGTTTTAGAAAACTTAAAAAAAAACCGACGAAAATGTTTCGACCAGTCAAGGGACAATATTCGTTTTTAAGTTTTATGAAGTAACTATTAATCCTACATTAATATAATTTAAATGGGACCAACTTGGGACTATTCTCTGCACAATAGAAAAGAATCATTCAAATCGGATCACTAGGTAAAGGATATGCATTATATAAAAAAAAAATTGTGTGTGTCAGCTCCGACGCACGACTGGAGTTTACCAGATCGTGCGTAGAGCGTACCCCCACTTTAAGATGTTTTGCCATCAGTAAGAGTGAGATAAAGCATTATAAAGTATAGGCAAAGTAAGGGTACACACTACCCACGATCTAGCTGCACTGCTCACACCAAATTAGAAAGTTGCGCACCAAAAACGTAACGAGGTCATGCGTTCAGTAGATTTTACTACTCACATTTTTTTCATACCGGGCGCCTTATATCAAGAACCGATTCTTAAGGAGTAAACTCCAAATATATGTACGTATCGATTTGAGAATCTTCTCCGTTTATCGTCGGTTAATAAATAAACATGTGTGGTAGATATGACGTTGAAAGTTTTATAATACTTATAGTTAAGTATTAAAACGTATCTTTACTTATCTAATTTATTGTTTACAGCAATAAACAAATGTTTTTTACAAAACATTTACATTAATTTGCACATAAACGATAGGCTAATTAAGGTGTCAAAATACCTACTCACAAACCTACATAAAAAGTGAATGTGATTCATGAATGATGTTGCTCGATGCCATAAGGGAAGTCTACAACAAAATAATAACAACTTTTGAAATACTGAGTTATTAAACATCATAACATTTTAGTGCCTGAACTAGCTCTTAAGGAATTTGTTAGTGACTCTAAAATGAAATGTTTCCTGCAATATTTTTTAACCGACCGTTTATAAAGGTAATTGCTGAAAATTATAATTAGCTCCAAATAAATATAGATTAGACAAAGCAATTGCAATGTTGTCAACATTTTCGTCATCAATAAAATTGATGTCAGTATTATGAACTTATAATTTTTAGGGCTTCGTAGTCAACAAGAAACCCTTATAGTTTCGCCATGTCCGTCCGTCCGTCTGTCCGCAGCTTAGATCAGAGACGCTTAGTGCTGGAAAGCTGTAATTTGGTGAATATATTGAATATACATAAAAGTCATATACATATACCTACGTCAAGAAAGTGGTAGAATAAAATCTTTAAAAAAACATTTTTTAAGGGTTTTTTTTATTTCTCGCGTACCCCATGGTGTGTCGTTGGATCTTTAAAAAGGTATTGTGGGTTTGTGATAACAACTTTTCAATATTAAGGGAAATATTAAGCTTTAAAGTGCAAATTTTTATTAGAGTCGAATGTCAACCCGTCAAAAAATTAAACTATTGCTTTTGGAGGTGTGAAAAAATTCACGGTAGTAGAACATAATAATGTACTAAAGTTAAAAAGAAAACTATCACAGGCTTTTCAAGTTTACGAGTAAGCGTTTTGAAAGATAATATTTAAAGGTGCCTCAAACAATGAGCCATAAACCAAGTTAGACTTATTCTACTTACTTTTTATAAATACGAAAAAACTGCGATGAAGTTTGGATGTTTGTGCCTCAATCACACCCAAACTAATAAACGGATTTCGATGAAACTTAGTATATTTATTTATTTATTTAGGGGCTTCCTACAGAAAAATCAACTATATCTAATTAAAAACAATTATACTTAAATCTATTTGTGTTCCCAGTTACAGGATGCCCCAGCATGCACTTAGATGACTCAACTTAAAAACAAAATTTAACAATATTTGTAACTTTAAAATTAAAAGGTATGTGTCCCTATGTCCTTAAATAACTTATAGTATTTTTTTTATTTAGGCATCACGCGAGCGATATCGCGTGAAAATCGTATGTGTGAAAATCAAGTATACACCTATGTAGGTATGTAGTTACATTTACAACACTATTATTTACAGTCACGTGCCAACAGAATTTGAAAGGATAGACTCAACAATTTTCTCTTGAAGTTACGTAATGGAATGCATTGTTTAATGTGGATCTGTAAGAAATATCGTACCGACATTAACAATGGTCCGATATTATCAGGTACCCGTTTTAAGGCGTGAGTAAACGATGATTATGTAAAGTATTTATATATTGCTTCCAGGTTCTGTTACTAATATAATGTCGGTCAAAAGAGTTATAAAATATTTGGTTTTTCGCAACCTCCTCTTGATTTAAAAAGCCAAGCAATTATGCATATCACAGCTTTACAGATATTAAAAAAGTTAAATAGACTACTTACTGGCAGACTTTACATAGAAAACAGACTGAAATCGTACCTTTTCTGTTTTTGTATTCCGTTATACAATTTTAACTCTAATGGCGAAGTTTTTTAGACTGCTGCCCGAAGATTTTCGTCTAAAACAAAAAAAAACAGAATCCTCTTAGATCTCCAGACACTTAGATCCTTTGAAAATATCTAGGGACGTCCAAACATTATATTTGGCACATGCCCACTTTTTGCAGTAGTTAGCATTCCATACGTGACATGTTGCAAGCCCATCGTCGCTTATAAGAATACTAACTGGTTTCTTTACGATGTTTTCCTTACCAGTTTCGAGCACGTATTTTGATGCGCATATAATTTTTTCGAACAGAAAAATCCATTTGGCATAAAGGATGTTCATCTGCTTTCATCGTAAACAACATTTACAGTTGCTTATTTCCTTAGCTAATAATAAAACTAACTAACTTACAGTATAGGCCGGAACCTTACCACGTCTTTATAGAAAGCACACACAAAAACACACTACAACAGCAGGCTGTAGCTACATTTTGCATCTTTGTCTATCCTGTGATGAATCATATGGCTACACCTGTCCCACAACGAGGATATTTCGCCGTAACCTGCTAATGCGGTCAGGCGTACCAGCTTTCTGTGAAAATGCGACCTTAATGTTGCCAATTTATCAGTTTAACAGGTGGCCCATTAAATATGCGCTTGTTGACATTGTAAGCTTCGTGTAATTTCATTGTAATTTAAAACTCATGTCATTGTTAACGTCATGTACTTGTAACATGTTTGAAATATCTACTGCCTACATCGAAATGATGTATCAAGGTTATGTATGTTTGTATGCAATTATGTATGTATGTACCACCAACAAGCAAGCATTTTATTGAGCGCAACCATTAGTCATGCGTGCAGATTTTTTTATAAACCCTTATCTATTTAAGTTATGTATTTAAATAAAATTAATAGTTTAAATGTTACTAACTATAATATGATATAGGTACCTGGATAAAAAATAAAATAAAATAAAATATTACAGACAGCGCCATCTAGCCCCAAACCAAGCTTAATCTTTCTTTGAATCGTCTTACCATATGACGTAACACAGTTTTTTAACTAGCCCAGACTTCGATCAACAATCGCAACTGTTGATCGAAGAGCCCAGAAGATAAAGTTCTTACTAACATAGTACCTACTACAAACTAAGTAAATGTTCCCAAAAATATATAGATGTCTATACCTTTTCATGCAAAATAACGAGATATAGGTGAAATAGTGCATTTATGGCGCCAAAAAACCGCCAAAAAAACGACGCCAAAAAAACCTGTCAAGACCCAGGGGTTAATTGTACAGTTTTGTTCTAATTTAAACTTCTGTAATTTTATGTTGGTGTACAATATAGAATATTTCTATTTTATTCTATAATTAAATTACATGTTGGTGAACTCTGGTATATGCAGATGGCGACCTTGATAGATAAAAAAATGTATACAATGCCTAACAAAGATGTCGGAAAAGTATTAGTGTCTTCATCGAACCTTCGTGTGTACCTTTAGATACCATTGTGTTATACTTGCAACATAGTGAATTCGCGGTCGAATTTGTAAGACTAAGTTGAAATATTAAAGAAGGGCACGCCCACTCACGGTATTTTTTATTTAAGGAGTAACTCGCGACTGTGCAGCCACAACTTCTTTTGCATAGGTATACAAGGTGTCTTCTTATAAGTAAGTAATTAAAAGTATGCAGAAAGGTGATGTCTTCACAGTAGGTAAAACAGAAGATATTTCTTAAATATAATCGTGTACAACTAACTATAGATTTTAACACGGGTGTTTATCAAATAATTAGCTTTAATTTATTTATCCGACGTTTTGGCTATGTTACAATAGCCATGGTCGCGGGCAGATTATCTATAGACAGTCTAGGGCAGACTAGAATCTATAGTTATGTCTACTAATCACGATAGTTTGAAAAATAAAATCATGTACAAGTTTTGTTTCTGACTAAACTAAACAAAAAGCGATTTCAAAATATAAGGATTTTGTTCCAATGATCTATTTCGAATTTGCACTAAATTTGATGTTTAAAAATTCTAAAGGTTTTATATTTTTCGAATAAATTTTATAAATAAAAAAAAACATAGATGGGTTGAAAAATTGCGAAATGAAGTGATAATGACAATTCTCAAGTTTAAAAAAACCACTACTAATAAAATTCATACGAAGCTATTTTGGGATATATAACCACAATAGCACAAAAGCATTAAAATCAGTTTAGTCATCATCGGAGTAATAATTGTTCTAGCAAAAACTTCAATTTGTTGTCTCGCAAAAACCTACCTATACATACGATGTATGACGGGTTCTTTCACTTTTCAGGGTAACGTTGTCCTATACACAATGCTAAAGCCACAAGTTTGTACAAATTGTACATCCTGTATGTAGTGGATCAGATATATAGCTCCAAATAGCTCACACACGATCCAAACGGCAATGTAGACCGAGGTCGGTCTGACGCGTAGATCTGTGTTATCGGCTATGTTGCAATCACGCCCCGGGACAAATCCCGGCTATCATTAATCAAGTAATGACTTTTAACCACTAATGAATTAACCGACATTCCAATTATGTTGTATTTCATCCTAAATCTATAAAATATTGCGTACCATAACTGGATTTGTGAACGTTTATGGGCCGGGAGAGTAATTCGGTGCACGCTAGACGTTCCGGCTACCACGTGCCGGCGCCGGCGGTCATCGTATTGCACGAAATAGATGCTACTGCGCAACTTATGCCTTTCATCGCCAATCACATGATCTTAGGTGTTCTTTAAGCAACTCATCTATACCGTACTTTTTAACAATGATTGTTTCTTGTGTTTTAAATGTTATTTATTATGAAATGAAATAGTATCACGACTGTAATCCACTAGTACCTAGACATCCTCTCAGATTTTCAAGCGCAACAGATCGTTGAAGATGCTTAAGAGGGGTAGTCAGAGGCACATCCTATTAATCACCTAAAATCTTCCAATAAATCATGTCAATCTGTTGCTTCGTTGCTACACGAAAGAAGGACAAACAAGCCAATAAACGTAGGTACAACTTCTTATTTATAAAAGCTTTTAAGTTAAGTTAAGTTATTAAGTTCTAAGTTCTTTTTAAGTTCAAACAAGTTCTAAGTTATTGAAATTAGCGCACCTTATTTTAACTCACGCAATCAGCATGTTGAAAAAAACCGGCCAAGAGCGAGTCATTATCTATAAAAATCGCCAAAAAATCACGTTTGTTGTATGGGAGCCCCACTTTAATATACATTTTATTTTGTTTTCAGTATTTGTTGTTATAGTGGCAAAAGAAATACATGATCTGTGAAAATTTCAACTGTCTAGCTATCACGGTTCATGGGATACAGCCCTGTGACAGACAGACGCACAGACGGACAGCGAAGTCTTAGTAATAGGATCCCGTTTTTACCCTTTGGGTAAGGAACCCTAAAAAAGCAATATCCCTTGAAGCATTAAACAACAAAAAAGCTTACACAATAAAATAATACCCTATTGGTGCATAATAACATTTAAAATACCTACAAGAAACAATCTTAACACCTTTGTAAAAAACTTATAAACTTAATAATTACAAGATTACAACACGTAATAAAGTTTATGTTATTATCGACTGTTTTGGTAAATAAAGAAAAATACCTAAACTTTATTTCAACGAAGTGTGAGAAAATACGGTGTCCTTATTTTTTGCACGTTGTAACACTCCCCCCCTTTAAAACCACCAGCCTATAGCCTAACCTACCTACATACTAGCTTACATACTACACACCCACCCGACTTCATCATCATACTATTAATATTTTTGAAATTTAAATATAATAATTTTAATTAATTTATATTATAAGACGTTAATAGAAAACTATATTAATACCTAGTCATCCTGAAATCTTACCTAGAACTAATCCTAATAGTTGTTATGATCTTATTTAACTATTTAAATTGGCCAAGTGATCGTCTAGTTTTTATTGATTAGGACCGTACATTGTGATATAGGTAATAACTCTGATTCTTTTAGGATATTAAGATTAAACTGTCTACCTACTTATCTACTATTAGATTCTATAACACTTTAGTATACAATTAAGGAAAGTCTAGAGAATTTGCTGATATTGAGAGTAAGAAGTAACGGAGAATAAAATATATATAATAAATTGGCTAGGCTTATCTGTCATCTAAAATGTGGAAAACTCAGCGCAGATCCTCTCCCCTCCAGTCCGAGAAGGATAGTGGAGATCATTCCATAGACCTTATCTCCTCCTCTGAGTAGAAGGCTTAATTGTCATTTGAGTGGGAATGATATTACAGAGTCATAAAGTTCAGTCTGTCAATTCTGTCTAGCAAAATATAAGAGGACTTAATCTTTTAGCAACCTGAGTCAGTCCGTCTATCAGTCAAGCCTTCAAACAAAAGGTTACTTTCGGATGCTGAAGAATCGATCAGATCGGTTCTAAAACATCCTATTTAGGTCAGATAAATACTTATACATAATATAAATCATAATATTTAGAACCTTCTTGTCCATTATGAAATAAATGTCTAATAAACAACTCTCCGTTGTTAGAATTATAATTGATATAATTTGTGATCCAGTTAATCTCCACAAACACCAGCTCAGGTCAACTCAATCAAAAGACACATTGTACGTCTTATAAGTTAAAATTCACATTGCTCGAACTTAAACTTCAATTGTCGGGTCCACAATGATCGGACTCCCCGATACAGGTCTCATGTTGAAACAGAATCTCAAATTATCTCTCTTCAACACAGAATGTAATTATTAACTAAGGTAAGGCTAGACAAGTCCTTCATAACAGACACAACTAGTTGATTTTAAACTTAAAGAATAATGAACTCCAAATAACTCACGACCTTTTCTCACCCCAGATCCTGAACCAAGCAGAATCACAATGTAGTTGTCACCGTTAGGTACCTATCAATTGTGTGTAGAGAGAAACCTTCCAGTCATAAAAACCATTTAAACTGGTGCTTTAAATCAATTATTGAATTACACTCAAACATCACAATAACTTTTATCTAAACTAATTCACAAACTTTAAGCACTAGAACGACTTCTCCATGGCCCTAAGCACACCCATCAATCCTACCCTCAAATCCAGCAGCCAAGATCAAAAAAACCCCAGAAATTATTCCCAAGCAAGTCCCAACTCGTTCCTCCCCCCTATCCTCCATCTTTCTCCTCTTCCCGCGCCCAAAAATCCCAACCAATCAGAGCTCAGTGAATGAATGCAAAACTCGAATTATTGCCATATACGTCACACGAATATAACTAATGATTCATATTCTCGATCGATAACTTATTTTTTATGTCATTACTCATTGTCAAACCTGACAGGTGATGTAATAATTGACATTTTTATATCTTTGACATAATTGACAACTTTGAGCTATGATAAACAATTCTCGTACCTCAAATTTACTATCGATTGATAAATCAGACTAATGATTAATAATTTAGATTTAAAACACTATATTTATTTTCGCGAACACCTTGAACGATGCCTGACTCGTTACAGCCAACCCCCAAAATTTACGCAGATAGAATATCGTAGTAAATTTTTCACTAAGTAGAAAGTAGTTCTTCGCAAAAATAAATTATAATACATATAGATTAGATACTTATAACCATTTTGTACATAAACAAAACGAATCCTTTATAGATATTCGTTTAAATATATATTTATAAAGTATTATATATATAAAAGAAAGAATATACATAAAATTTATATATATATATATATATATATATATATATATATACACACAACCACACACATTACCTAAAATAAATTAACACAGTTATAATGTAACCATAACATAAAACGTACCATTATAATTACATTATCAGTAGTAGTTCCTTTACCTCCTTTTTTTGTTGTTTATTTTTAGTTGTACAATCTTCTAATTTGATTATATTTGATTTCGATAACTATTATGTATGTATGTAAGTGAGTTTACCTTCATGTAAGTGTTTTTAAACCGAGATGTAATTAGTTATAATTTTGTACCGGTAACTAAGTTTTTGATGAATCAATCAATAAACAGATATCCATCTAGCCAGTCCGATCAACATCACGTAAGACAACTTGGTTGTGAGGCAAGTCAATTCTGCAATACTCTGTAGCACATACAGCTTTGGATATCAATCTTCCATTTCCTCAGGAGTAATCTACAGAGGTCTACAGATGAGGATCTTTCCCAAGGGTTAGACACATAGCTCTCCATGCTTGAACATCCCACAAAGCACTAATCTCAAAATCACAAGTTAATCACACCCGGAGTATGTATAGTGTGCTTTAGAACGAGCCTAACAGTATAGTAAGAACTTTCATGAGAACAGCGATAGCCGATGAATATTTATCCTAACACCAATTCTCCTTCATAATAGTTCTTTGTAAGTGTATCGTTTATCGAAAATCAACTAAGATCAAATCGTCTCAATTTAGAATATTTGTTGAATCATCTGGCCCTTCATTCCATTAAACTCTACCACATATATTCCACTACCTCCAATCTAGCATTCATCTTCCTCGCACTTCAAAATTAAAATCCATTCTTCACTCACAGAACATTATTCATACTCCCCACAATCATTGTTGTTAACGCCACCAGACAATCCACCAACTATATGTGAATTTGAGAGCACGAATATTTCATGTATAAAAATGATTTAATTAATTTGACATTAAACTCAATTGAGTTTCTTTTGTTTGATTTTGTTACCTTTTTAAAACCACCTTTGTTACCTTTAAAAACCATTACCTTTTTCAAGAACTTTAGTTCAGTTCAAGTAGAAATACATTTTTCAGTATAATTACCAACCATGTCAGATTACCATATGTAAATTAAAAGCATTTATAATTTTTTTTTTTATATTTTATTATTTAGATAAAGTAATAAAGAAAACTTCATACCCAGTCAAATATTTTATCTTCAATGTTTAACTATTGTCAAAGAAACAAAAAGCAAGCAACGATCAAAGATTGCTTTGCGAAGACAGGCTCTTCAAGCTTAAGTAGTTACTCAAAATTAGATTTTCTGCGCCACCTTGAATGATTGAATAGTCATAACCTTTGTATTTTTAATTTTCACATACATAAATATTTTACACCCTGTATAAAACTTTTATCCCAAATTCCCATAATAATATTATTTTACATCCTGTATAATAACTTTTATACCGAATACCCATAATAATATTATTCTACACCCTGTATATAACTTTTATCCGGAGTATCCATTATAATTATGTTTAATGTGATGTCAAGTTATTTAATTAAGCTACACTAACCACCCCACACTAGTATTTGGTTGTTCAATTAAGAATTAATTAAGTAGTTAAATTACCTCAATGGAAGAATACTTATATATATTTTATACAAAACAGACCGTAACTAAAACTCAGAACTATAAGCAAATCTCAAAATCAATCTAACAATTACTGCTTAACTTAAATCATTGATTAACTAATCCAAACTTAGTTGCATATCTTAACCCGATTAAATCCTACCA
Organism: Hydriomena furcata; assembly: GCA_912999785.1. NCBI lineage: Eukaryota > Metazoa > Arthropoda > Insecta > Lepidoptera > Geometridae > Hydriomena > Hydriomena furcata. The sequence continues at coordinate 4,411,042 of OU538831.1, read as the reverse complement.
ACAAAACACTAAACTTAAATAATAGACCAAGATTATTAATTAATTGATTATAAAATTAATTAAATATTAATTCGATTTACCTGAAATAATAGTTGTAAAATCTTCAATATGTATTCCCTTTCAACTTCTCACATTAATGTATCTTATCATTTTCAACAACGTTGCTAAATTTCAAAAATTAATTTGTTCCCGGAGAAACATGAGATAAAATATTTATGTATTTTAAATGTTATGAATTTAATATCCTATCCGTTGCTAATTTTAAAAGTTGTTTTGTTTTAGAGAAACGTTGAGATAAAATAAATAAGTATTTAAAACACTATATTTTAATTTTCCTAAGATATTTACCTTAGTTATTGAAAATGCCTAAAATTAATTGTTTATATAAGAACCTATATATTCACATAGTGTACCTAACAATAATATTATATTTTAAACCCATTATTTAAACCAACTTTAATAAATTTGAAAATTTACTTTGCTCCCGGAGCGATGATATCAAATTATTCATTTATTTTTACCATTATGACTCAAGAAGCCTAACCGTTCCTAATTATAATAATTATTTTGTTCACAAGAAACTATAGAATAATTGAGTTAGGTATTTTAACTGCCAAACATAAGTTTTTTTTCTAACATAATTTTCCTAGGTAACAAAAGGTTATAAAATTAATTGTCTAAATAAATACCTAATGTATGTAAAGCGTACTTAACTATATTATAATACCTGGACTAATTAGATTGGTATCTATTTTCTTCTACTGTCCTATTAATTGTGAAATTAACCCCATTAATGAGAAAAATCTAAAACCTTGGAAATACTAAATGTGACTAACTTCTCAGAGCAGGAGGTACTTACTTTTCTACAGGTTGTTTTACCATGAATTTTACTGATGTTTATCAAGTAAGTACCTAGGTAATCATCACATTGTTTCAAGAACAAAATGTGTTCAGAAAAAACAATTTCGAATTTATTTATTCTATGAACTTCCAATCATATTTATAGATGCTATAGGTTATTTTCCTAATGATCGTAAGTAACTAGTTTTGTAATACATATAATAATAAATGATTATAGTCTAACACTCACCAAAGCGCTGTATATAAACACAAACCAAGTTCTCTTCCTGATGAAGGTCTTTTCCTGAACTCTTCTTCTACCCAAAACCGCCATTGAACAATCACTGATAGATTTCCTACCTCTAATTTAATCTCAAACACTAACACTAGCACTTAGAAAGGCCTATTTCAAGACGTAAATCTCTATTTTATATACAAGTCGTCGCGAACCGGTGTCTCAGTTTTTCGCCGGTAATAACGAAACTAACTTAACCTCACTTATTTTTCTACCTACCTCCAAAGAGCATATAAGTGTCTACCTCCGTTACACTCCCGTTTCACTCTCAATCTCTCAACGCCTGATACTAATGCATTCCCAAGTAGGTACTTGTTACCACGCTAATATCGTATATCTTGTCTTAAATAAAACTCACTATCAACCAATTCTAAACACATCTACATAGCTCCTATCTACCTAGATCAAAGTCGCGATCCCAACTACGTAATTTATTTCATTTTAAAATAATTATTACCTATCTACCTTATACCTACCCACTTACTAGCTTGTAATGGGACACATAGACTAGCTAAGTGGTCAATGAACTCGTATACCTACCTATCTATTTATGTAAATATTTAATTTAGGATATTCCCATCAACTTAAATAGATAAACTTGATTGGCAGATGTAATTTCAATTAATAAGACGCCCTCTATTGGCAGGTAGCGTTACTACGTATTATTGTAAAATCGAATAAATACGACTAATTTATTTTAACACATCTAGCGGCGAATAGCAATACCTACTACTTAAATACTAATTTCATTACGCTCAATAATGATTACGTTTCCTGTCACTAGATGGTAGGTATTACTTGTTTGTAAATAGGTTATTTATATTATTACGAATTTAATTATAAATTTTTGTATGATTGACACTAATTATTAATCTTTAACTGCAATAATCCTTTTCTTTGTTTGAATAATAAGTGATTAATTAAATAGTTTTTAAAACCAACTTAAGCCCTCAGAATTTATAAACTAGTTTGATTATAAAACAAATATTGGATAGCTATAGATTGAATCAATCAAATCAACCCCCAAACAACAAGACTTTTGAATATTCCTGAACTTAATTTTAAGTAATATCTTTTACTTAGAAACTTATAAAAAAATATCTATTACTGTTTCTGAACGCAGTATCTCTGTCTCTGTCTAATTCAGTGCACCAGTGTGTATTTCTATCCTTTGCTAGTTCTAAGCATTTTTATAAATAATAAGCTTATAGACTAAAAAATAAACAATAAAGTTTTTAGAACGAAATGATTTGACAGTTCATGCCCCGTCAAGTATAGAAAATTTATTTATAACCAAAATTCAACTTCCAATTAAATATAAACTCATTTATTTGGTTTAATAAACTTAAATTAAAGTCTGAACTCTTGCAAGGAGTATAATTATTGAAGCGAATGTTCTAGTGCTGTAAAACCTATGAATTCACACCTGATCTTTGTGTATAAGTGAATTATTTGCATAAATAAGTTTACCTATAAAAAGTTAATGTTTAAAATTTTAATCTATTCTCTTTACCACCGATAATCATAGTTAGAATTACTTCAATTAAATTAACCTTTCCATTGCATACAGTTTAATCAAATCCTATCCTTTAACGGCAACAAATTGTGCGGTTTCCTCCGCACTTAAATAATTAAAGACATAACAACTTGTATCTAAAACTATTATTAAATATCCTAGTTTACGGATTAACCAAACTGTAACTAAAACTACTAAATATACTGGTCACGGCTAACAAATTGTAACACTCCCCCCCTTTAATAAACCCCTACACCTAGCCTAGCCTACCCTACATAGCTTACATACTACACACCCACCCGACTTCATCATCCTACTAAATTTTTGAAATTTAAATATAATAATTTTAATTAATTTATATTATAAGACGTTAATAGAAAACTATATTAATACCTAGTCATCCTGAAATCTTACCTAGAACTAATCCTAATAGTTGTTATGATCTTATTTAACTATTTAAATTGGCCAAGTGATCGTCTAGTTTTTATTGATTAGGACCGTACATTGTGATATAGGTAATAACTCTGATTCTTTTAGGATATTAAGATTAAACTGTCTACCTACTTATCTACTATTAGATTCTATAACACTTTAGTATACAATTAAGGAAAGTCTAGAGAATTTGCTGATATTGAGAGTAAGAAGTAACGGAGAATAAAATATATATAATAAATTGGCTAGGCTTATCTGTCATCTAAAATGTGGAAAACTCAGCGCAGATCCTCTCCCCTCCAGTCCGAGAAGGATAGTGGAGATCATTCCATAGACCTTATCTCCTCCTCTGAGTAGAAGGCTTAATTGTCATTTGAGTGGGAATGATATTACAGAGTCATAAAGTTCAGTCTGTCAATTCTGTCTAGCAAAATATAAGAGGACTTAATCTTTTAGCAACCTGAGTCAGTCCGTCTATCAGTCAAGCCTTCAAACAAAAGGTTACTTTCGGATGCTGAAGAATCGATCAGATCGGTTCTAAAACATCCTATTTAGGTCAGATAAATACTTATACATAATATAAATCATAATATTTAGAACCTTCTTGTCCATTATGAAATAAATGTCTAATAAACAACTCTCCGTTGTTAGAATTATAATTGATATAATTTGTGATCCAGTTAATCTCCACAAACACCAGCTCAGGTCAACTCAATCAAAAGACACATTGTACGTCTTATAAGTTAAAATTCACATTGCTCGAACTTAAACTTCAATTGTCGGGTCCACAATGATCGGACTCCCCGATACAGGTCTCATGTTGAAACAGAATCTCAAATTATCTCTCTTCAACACAGAATGTAATTATTAACTAAGGTAAGGCTAGACAAGTCCTTCATAACAGACACAACTAGTTGATTTTAAACTTAAAGAATAATGAACTCCAAATAACTCACGACCTTTTCTCACCCCAGATCCTGAACCAAGCAGAATCACAATGTAGTTGTCACCGTTAGGTACCTATCAATTGTGTGTAGAGAGAAACCTTCCAGTCATAAAAACCATTTAAACTGGTGCTTTAAATCAATTATTGAATTACACTCAAACATCACAATAACTTTTATCTAAACTAATTCACAAACTTTAAGCACTAGAACGACTTCTCCATGGCCCTAAGCACACCCATCAATCCTACCCTCAAATCCAGCAGCCAAGATCAAAAAAACCCCAGAAATTATTCCCAAGCAAGTCCCAACTCGTTCCTCCCCCCTATCCTCCATCTTTCTCCTCTTCCCGCGCCCAAAAATCCCAACCAATCAGAGCTCAGTGAATGAATGCAAAACTCGAATTATTGCCATATACGTCACACGAATATAACTAATGATTCATATTCTCGATCGATAACTTATTTTTTATGTCATTACTCATTGTCAAACCTGACAGGTGATGTAATAATTGACATTTTTATATCTTTGACATAATTGACAACTTTGAGCTATGATAAACAATTCTCGTACCTCAAATTTACTATCGATTGATAAATCAGACTAATGATTAATAATTTAGATTTAAAACACTATATTTATTTTCGCGAACACCTTGAACGATGCCTGACTCGTTACAACGTCAACGTGCTAGATTTACACTCTCGCCTCGTACCTTGCCTCGTGCTTCGTCTCGTGTCTCGGCCTGCACCTCGCGTGATCGATAGTAAAGGAGAGAGGCGCGAGGCGAGCCACGAGCGTCTATTCACACTCTCGTCTCGTGGTTCGCCTCGCACCTCGTCTCGCGACTCGTACGCGAGTGTAAATCTAGTTAAGAGCAATATATTTTATCGAATTCATGTGTCAACATAATGTCAATGTTGAACATTGTTTATTAAAATAATTGAAGCCAATTAGCTTTGTCCTTTTCGATTGCATTTAGTATAATCGTTAGTTCTGAAAACTTGTTCAATCTAGTCGATACGATAGTGGTTCGTACTAACCCCCATGCTAGCGTATGTCATAAAAATCATCAAAATAACTTAAATTTTAGACACAGCTTAGTTGGTAGCAACTCTGCCTTCTACGCTGTAGGTTGTGGGTTCGATCCCCACCCAGGGCAAACATTTGTGTGATGAACATAGATGTTTGTTCTGTGTCTGGGTGTCAGTATGTATTTACAAAAAAAAGTAAATAAGTATTCTATCAGTTATCTGGTTCCCATAGTACAAGCTTTGCTTAGTTTGGGGCTTTACTGTGTGTAAAGTCAGCCAATATTTATTTATATTTATATTTTTTAGTAACTATTATAGAATATATGTGCCTAAACTACATTCAAAGCCATTATAATGGTATTAAAAGCCATAACATGATAAACATAGTTATTACAAAATAGACCCTGATCTAGGACACCCTATAAAAAAAATTAGGTATATGTTGTACCATTACCGTTAGATTATCGCAGGTTTCGCAATAAAGTGTTTGACTTTGAAAACGGTACATAATCTTACCAGCCTTCAGACTAAACTCGTTTAATTACTTGCTTATTTTGAACACCCAATTAGGGTTCATTCGAAAATGAATTATTCAGCGTGGTGGTATGTAGGACACCTCTTGAACAATTGATCTTATCTGACTTCTTATCTTGTTGTTTTATGCATCATGAAACTAAGTATTTTTATTTATTTATTTTATTTACAAGCACAGGAGAGCTGTTGGATTGTATTTTATTTTGGTTTATTTTCATTATCATTGATTATTAGGGTTTCGTACCCAAAGGGTAAAAACGGGACCCTACCAAGACTTCGCTGTCCGTCTGTCTGTCTGTCTGTCCGTCCGTCCGTCCGTCCGTCTATCTGTCACAGGGCTGTATCTCATGAACCGTGATAGCTAGACAGTTGAAATGTTCACATATTATGTACTAGCTGACCCGTGCCCGCTTCGCTGGGGGACAGATAGTTTCACATCTGGTACCGATCTTCCAAAATTATAGCCTATAAGTTGCCGAGGACTAATAGCTATATAACAAAAAAAGTTTCATCAAAATCCGTCCAGTAGTTTTTGCGTGAAAGCCAGACAACAGACAGACAGACAGACAGACAAAAATTTCAAAATGTTTTTTTTTGGCTTGTGTTACTTGTATACAGACCCCTTTTTTTTGTTTTTTATTCAATGTACAGAATTGAACTCTTCTACAGTTTTATTATATGTATAGATTTCGGTTGCTGCTATAACAACAAATACTAAAAACAGAATAAAATAAATATTTAAGGGAGCCCCCCTTACTACAAACGTGTTTTTTTTTGCCGTTTTTATAGACGGAATTCTACGTGCGCGAGTCCGACACTCACTTGGCCGGTTTTTTTTCTACATAATTTGGTATTGGCACAACATGTTGCGGAGAGGATTTGTCTTATGTTTTACAACCACTTTCTTTGGGAATATAACATAGGTACCTACTAACAAAGTTATAAGTACTGTACAAATAAATGTTTATTAATAATGATTGCGAACCATTTATATCATATTTATACGATTAATTTGCATCTTGATGAATATAGTTCGTTAAAATGGATTTTGAATTGCTTGATTTGTAGGAGTTTTGAATATTGATTGGATGTTATGTTGTTTATGAGTTTCAATCAAATGTTACGATTAGCTTTCGGCATCTTTGCCGGTTCTAAAAGATGTGCGTAAAGAAAAAGAAATTCTCTCTATGGATGGGTCAATTAATATAAACTTTAGTTGGTATTTTAAGATGATACTTAAAAAATCGGTTATTGTATCGGCAGTCTACCCGGATAAGACGAAACTTTTTATTATAATTGTCTTATCCCGGGTATCGTATCCGGTAAGACGTATTATATTAAAAACTATGAAAATATAAAGAAACTGTAATTTAGATACGTATTACGTAGGTACTTATAGTTGCCTAGTTAATTCTATTAAAATAAACTTTGACAAAATCGTAATGTTTGGACGTGCCTCTGACTGCCCCCTTAGACATCTTCAAAGCCCGGAGATCTGAGAAGATATCTACCGTACTTGGGGATTACAGTCGTAATCAATGTAATAATTATACCTACTCGTACTTACTTATTATTTTGTTGTCTCTGCTCGGTTGTAATTTGTATATTTTTTCTCGCCTTAAGCATCCATAGACAAATTTTGACAGAGATTAAGTTGAAGCATTGTTAGGTTGGTGCTACACCATCGTGCTTAGAAAGTGACCGAAACCAGTGTGACATCACAAATTTAATGAGTAACTCTTTCCGGTTTGTCTAATTTTATTGGGTTGTTTTCCGCAATCAGTTTAAGTAAGACCATGTCTGAGTTGCGAAACAGAGTAATGTAAGTACAAGCGGACTCTATGAAAGCGTTGACTATCACTTTTCGGTGGTAATATATCGGTAGGATGAGAGTTGTCAATTGATAGGACAGATGCGTGAGAGCTTCGACGCCATATTTAGCCAGTTACTTTCAATAGATGATCCAAGTTCCTCAATAATAAAAGGAGCTTTTTTAAACATGCCATGTTTTCAATGGTCTACAAACCTCTTGTTTGTATGATTTTTTACATTTTGAAAATGATCCGTAATAATTAAATAAGGTTAAGAAATTTTATTGTGTCATATCAATTGTGTTTTTCTCAATAATTTTTACATCATTTCAATAACTTATATCCGGTAAGACAGAAAAAAAAACTTGGCATTACGCCTTTTGTCTACCCCACACAACACCATTCCCTTCTTTTCTCCCTAGACTTAGTCAATTATTTGATTGTTGTCCTAAATTTATAAAAAATCCATAGAACCTAAAAATTCTATCGATTTATGCCATGGTATAGGTACGTACCTACATTCGTTTCACTTTTTTTAACATTCTGAGTTAGGTTTAATGACAATGTAACGGCCAACGCTTGACAGAAACAACAGCTTTATATCAAAACAGTTATGCAAGATGATCTAAGCACCGCGATGGCCAACCTTTTGTGAACTACTGACTAAACTAGCGCTATTTTTATCAAGTTTCAGCGCAATACGAAAACGCTACGAAATTGTGATTTTTTTAAATTATCTTTTGATACCTACTACCGTATTTGTCAATGTTATCTTCATACATATAGCTAAACTTTAGTTGGCTCGTTTTTGCAAGCTCGTCAATGGCATAGCGAATACATCAATCAGCTGTATCTATCCCCGGCCCTCATGTTAAATTGTCTATCTATCGCCTTCAATCACATAGCTACATTTCCTACGCACTTAAGGCCCTGTATGTCGACGATTGCTCTTTTTCGAAACGAAAAAAGAAATACTTCTGAACAAGCCACATCTCTATTTTTATAATGTATAGTATATGTGAATAAAGATGTACCCATCTTTAATCACTTCGATAAATAATCCTACCGACCGCTGCACGTGGTACTGATCCATGGGCGGTGCGTGGTCCGCCTTTGCTTTTCGTATAAATTAATGATATAAATTATGTATAATTACTTATCAAAAACCTATTCTAGTAGAAATCTAGATCTACATATTACCTATCTTTAACAATAAATCACAAGTTGATCTTAATAGTAGGTATCAAAGTATTTCGATCATAAATTCTAAAACGTATCATTTTGAAATAATATCTTTATCGTGAAAAGTTTCTGCTATTATGTTTTCAGCTTAATAGAAATCTAGGTAGGAACCTGAAGTAATATATTTATAAAAATAGGAGATGTGGCTTGTTCAGAAGTATTTCTTTTTTCGTTTCGAAAAAGAGCAATCGTCGACATACAGGGCCTTAAGCCATCAATAGATCGCGTCAATCTGCATCAATCACGTAAACTACACTCGATTAAAGTTAGGCACCTTAGAAGTATATGATACACCATCAATGATCCGATAGACCTAGCGGTGTTACAACATTCCCTGGGCTCGTTAGTGACTGACGAGGCTCGGGATATTTCGGAAACACGAAAATAGCCGAGACGCATAATTTAAATCGTTGTACCATAAACATGCTTGAGTACATATTAAATACGAATGATCACTTCAAGCATCCGCTATGGAAATCTGATAAATAGGAACACGGCCTTCTTAACCAGATCAATTACTTTGACTACAAAAATAAAGTATTAATTTATTGCAGGCTGCGGATGTTGCATCAGACGACTCTATTTTAGGGTTCCGTACCCAAAGGATAAAAATGGGACCCTATTACTAAGACTTCGCTGTCCGCCTGTCTGTCTGTCACAGGGCTGTAACTCATGAACGAGCTATCACGGCTCGTTGAAATGTTCACAGATGATGTATTTCTGTTGCCGCTATAACAACAAAATACTAAAAACAGAATAAAATAAATATTTAAGTTGGGCTCTCATACAATAAACGTGATTTTAATGCCGTTTTTTATAGATAATGATACGGAACTCAACGTGCGCGCGTCTGACTCGCACTTGGTCAGTTTTTATATTACGACCAATTACGACCTCATTTTATTCCTGATTCCTAAAGTTGCTTAAATTATTTTATGATGATGTTTTTTCTAGAACTGCCTATTTTATCTACGCTATTTACATTACAAAATTTGTATTTTTGTTTGTTTGATAAACTATAAAATTACTGTACCAATTTTAAACATTGTGTACAAAGTGAGAATCGTTGTATGGGATTTCAAAATTATTTTTTATGTCATTTTAAAAGGTCGAGTGTACGAAATGCGAATAACCCAACATAGGCTACATTTTATTATCAACAAGCTGACCCGGCGAACTTCGTATCGCTTTAGAATTAACAAAGGTTGTCTTAAGTTCCCGTACTCGTTCCCGTTCCGTTCCCGTTCCCTTTTCCGTCACCGTAGTATCAAACTCATGTAAGAGTTGTTGCAGCTGCATGATAATCTCTCTCCTAGCTGAACGATTGATAGAACGTCGATTTAATTCTCTTATTATTATTTATACATTTTCTTTTAGACAAACCTTGTCCTGACAATAAGAAACACATAAAAAAATGTATCATCCAATTTAGTGCAGTCGTTCGGAACTTATTACAGTATTTCAGCGATTCATTTTTAGGGTTCCGTACCCAAAGGGTAAAAACGGAACCCTATTACTAAGACTTCGCTGTCCGTCTGTCCGTCTGTCTGTCACAGGGCTGTATCTCATGAACCGTGTTAGCTAGACAGTTGAATTTTTTACAGATTTATGTATTTCTGTTGCTGCTGTAACAACAAATACTAAAAACAGTATAAAATAAATATTTAAGGGGGGCTCCCATACAGCAAACGTGATTTTTTTTTCCTATTTTTATAGATAATGGTACGGATCCTTTGGTGCGCGAGTTCGACTCGCACTTGGCCGGTTTTTATATTTATAGATAAAATTAGAGATCCCCTTGAAAATTGCAATAATGTAACTTAAGGTCTCATTTTTTTCCAACTAGTTTCTTCTTTTTAAATAACCCTCTAATACTAAAGGGGAAAGGTCAATGTTGTTGAACAAAAAGCTATCCATTAGTAGCTCACGACAGGATATACTCGTAACTAACAATACACACTACGACTTATAGCCTCGGTATCTACACCAGTTTTTGACGTTATCAAATCGCTCACGAGTCCGTCGTGTAGATCGGTCTTCAAGATATTTCAAGACAAATCACCTTTGGATATTATAACAGTTGTATATATTTTACCCAAGTACGGTAGACATCCTCTCAAATCTCTAGGCACTTAGATCCTTGAAGATATCTAGAAGGGGTAGTCCGAGGCACGTTCAAACCTTATATTTGGCACATGCCCACATTTTGCAGTTATTAGAATTCCAGTTTCTGAAACAAGTTGTACAAATATATCACTTTACACCAGGATCGAATCTAATTTCTATTTAGGGTATTATTTTTTAGCAAATCCGTCTCTTAAAATTATTACACGCGCAATGAATTTCCTTGCTCTGTCTCACTTCAAATGATAAACACATAATTCACTTCCGGTATTGTATCAGTCACAATAATATTTGTAGAGCTATAAAACAACCAGAACTTTCCACAACATGAACTACTCTCGTAAAATATAAGTAATATGTTTACTACTAAATGTACCAAATGTTTGGTCGTGCCTCGGACTACTCTTTAGACATCTGCAATAAATATCTGGACGCCTAGAGATCTGAGAAGATATCTACCGTACTTTGGAATTACAGTCATGATGCTATTTCTTATTTAATTTAAATACTTTTATGTTTTTATCGCGCAAGTTTCTAAAAGACAGTTACGGAGTTACCTTTTCATTTCTTATATTTAACTAGCGACCCGCCCCGGCTTCGCACGGGTACCATGTTATTACTTATACATATATAAACCATCCTCCTGAATCACTCTATCTAAAAAAAAACGCAAAAATCCGTTGTGTAGTTTTAAAGATATAAGCAAACATACATACATACAGACGCGGTAAGCGGAAAGCGACTTTGCTTTATACTATGTAGTGAAGTTGTGGTGAAAAAAAATAAAGTGTATTCAAAAGAACAAAACGTGAATACATACATACGTAAAACATATTGTGTAATATCTTTTTAATGGTCAGTGATGTTTTTTGTACAAAAACATGTATTACGTATTTTCGCATTATACTAATCTATGGTAGGTATAATCATTTTGTTAGATCATAGTTCATCTTCACTCAGTGTACGAGCTACTAAAGATTACCTACCTACTGCTTCATTACCGTTAATATTCGTAGTTGTTATTGTACTAAAAAAAATAGATTTTTGTAAGAGCCTATGACATTATCATGCCATTTATAAAATTAATTTAGTTAAGTACCTACTATTGTTGCAAAACTATCTGTTAGGTGTCTGCGTGTTATAATTAATTCAAGTATGTTAACAAAAAATGGATTTATATATTTTAGCTAGCTTAGTTTAGGGATAAATGGCGTTTTGTGAAATGTGCACCAATATTTATTTATTTATTAGATCAATTATAACCTGGAAACGTAGAATATTTTTTATCATGATACTACACGAGCCAAGTCGCACGCGGAGTCTAGTTAAGCGTGAATCCACCATTTAAACCAAATCATTATTTTATTCATAGGTTTATTGAAGTATACTTGTACCTTGTGTCAATTATTATTCTTGTTTGAGCCTTTATCTTGTTCGATCGGCACCACACTGGAGCTCTACATAGCATTAAGAAAAGGAACATTGAAAAAAAAAGGTAGACCCCAAGCCGTGTTTGTTGCCTGATTCTTCTAGGCTTGGTTGCGAGGTATCGGCGTAGCTTCACCTAGTTTCTAAGACGTTTCATAGCGCTCCTTGTGATTTTATTGAAATAAATGATTTTTGAATTTGAATTTGAATACCAGAGAGATACATAGATACCTACTTGTAGGTATATGCCTAGTTATTTACTACGGTAAGGTCTAGTTTTAAATTACAAAACTTTTTCAATTGGAGTAAATACCTACGATAGTGATATTGAAATGTAGGTACTAATTTATTAAACAGAGCGCGAAGAATATTTTGAAAATGCATCTTGACTTATATTGCTTAAAGTGAATGCTTTTGAGCACTCATCGTAAATGTTATTATAAGTGGTAGATTTACTACTTAGCGAAAGCATTTATTTATAAAACTGTTATAATTTGAAAATGTACTGGGTAGTCTTTTATTTACTCATTACAAATTTTATTTACTTATTTATTATTAACGGCATAATTAACAATGGTAACAAAATGTATAATAACAACCAATAATTCTTATCTACAGTTAGTTAGTCAAGTCTCTTTTCTACATACTTACTTCAGCTCTAGATATCTGTGAATAGATGAAATAGGATCACGTCTGTAATCCTCAAATACTGTAGGTAGACATACTCTCAGATCTCCAGGCGCTCAGATCTTTCAAGATGTCCAAAGGAGTTAGTCAGAGGCACGTCCAAACATTGCATGTTGTACATACCCACATTTTGCAGTAGTTAGCATTCCACACGTGACAGATTGCAAGCCTGTCGTCGCGTACAAGAATACCTACTAACTGGTTTCCTCACGATGTTTTCCTTTTGTTTTGATGCGAATATTAATTTTTTCGAACAGAAAAATCAATCAATGCACGCCGGGATTCGAACTCACGGCCTTTGTATTGAAAGTCGAGGTACCTCCCACTCGGCTAACAGCTTTTATTTATGTACTTGTGAAAATTGGATCAATTCACGAAGCTCCGAGTCATGTGACTGCCAATTTAACCTTCATCGTCACATGACTCGGAGCTTCGTTCTCATTGCCTTCTATTGCAAATAGACGCTCAGTTGAGTAATAAGTAGACTCTAAAAAAATAATCACCGTTATGTTATCTATGCATAAGGATTTAATAATCCTTGACAGTTTTGTATGATCTTTATATTTCGCAGTAATAACATTTAAAATCTATTCTTGACTAGCAGACCCGGCCACGCGTTGCTGTGTCAACAGATATCGCCATCTGTTAGAATCTTTTGGAGCTAACAGATAATTGTGACTGTCAGATAATAAAACAAATAATTTGCAATGATATAATATTGCGACTATATTGTGTACCTATATTGTATACCTATATTGTGTCAGGTATTTGTACCAAATAAGATAAAATATTTATATACCTTTTTTCTAGTAAGAAGTCATTATACAGTGACTTCTTGTGAATGCAATGAATAAACAATAGGTACAATTTGAACTGGATGGTTTCTACTACCTAAAGCAGGCTTGTAATTAATCGCACTTATTCAGCAATCGCAACAATTTGACAAGCAACTGATCCCTCGATTACAGAATCGTGACAACACCGATCCACTGAGATGTTTAAGTATTGCCACTATTGCAATGACGACGGTTAAATAGTGCCGATCTGTGAAATTATCGAACCTAATTTCAAAAGAGGAAATATTCGGTTCAAATTAAAGACTGCAAAATACTGGCTGTATTACGAAGTTTTTTTAGTAGTACTTAATGTTCAAGTCGTTGAAAAACAATTTAATAGTGATCTAAATAGTTAATATTGTATCTCATTAAAAACGTCATACTAAAGACATCAACGAGCTCTTCAAAATAATGTATGCAAAGATTAATAAGGTATATTTTTTAAACCAATTTATTATTGTTATTTTAATATTTAACTAGCTGAATTTCAATAATCCCTTAAAAAACAGCATTTTCAGTTTTTCCGGAACTTTACAGTTTTCCTGGCAATATTTCAAAATTTATTTATAAATCAACAAAATCGGTTCTCAAGTGATGATCTTTCATACATACGACAATTGATTTTTATTTATATAGATTGTGATCCAATAAATCAAAGGACCTAAATATACCTACCTACCTACTTAAATAGTATAGTAATACATTTATTTTAAACGTACCAAAATCAATAGATTTAGGTACTTACCAGCTAAAACTATAAAGTTATCAATTTTATTTTTTATTGGTTTCGCTATAAATTTAGCGGATTAAAGTTACAATGACTTTGTTGATCTTCCAAAAACACTAAAAGAAGGCTAAATTTATGTTGTAACTCGTAACCATTCATAAAGCATCATCTATTTGGATGCAACACGTTAAATTACGGTGAACCATAACCACAGTTATTTTACATCAATAAACCAAGCAATAACGATTTGTTACTAGAATTTCATATGAACTAAAAAGCCGGACTAATAAGAACCTAATTAAGTTCAGCTAGTGGATTAGAGATACATCTCATTTTTTCAATGTCATGTATCTATTGAAGTCCTTTTGATACTTTTAAAATATAATTTTCTAGTAAATTTGAAAATTTTCTTAAGTAAAATAACGTGTGGAAAGCCGGACAGAGCAAGTTCTTCTAATTCTAACAAACATACAACTCTAAAGTAATACCTACTAGAGAGCTCAGTAGGCTACCATTTCACGATGCGTGTTTAATTGCATTACGCAATAGAAACTGTTCGTTATAATTAAATCACATAGAAATATGCGCTAAACGATATCATCTCGACCTTGTGCCACTTAATGCGAACCATCTTCAGATGCGATAACGTCTACCTTCTTTGTGCACATTTCATTATTTACGCAGGTAGTCAGGTATGTTGCCTTTTTTCAAACGGATTTGTATGCTGTTGGTCTCTAACCCTCGTATTCAAGAACGACACTATGAGAACACGCACCCACAGTTGACGAAATCTTTTTTCATAAAAATCACTTTATGTGTTGTGCGACACTGCATAGTGTGACTAGAGGCACATTGTCGTGTGCCTCTAGCCAAAGTTGAGCTCTAAAGGCACACGGTAGCGTGCGCCATAGTGCCGCTCAACACATAAAGTGATTTTTATGAAAAAAGATTTCGTCAACTGTGGGTGCGTGTTCTCATAGTGTCGTTCTTGAATACGAGGGTGAGACCTACTCGTATGTCAGCGGTATCGGACTATGGCTAGTGCAGAGAATGCGATCTATAGAAGTAAGGTTGGTTCAAATAGCTTAATGGTACTAAATAGGCACGAACCATAAAAGTTTAGTTGAAGAAAATACACCCTGAAGCGAAGGACGACGTCGTCGAAACTACGGATAGAATCGGCCTTGTAGTGTGTTTTTAAATAAATTAAATGGCTAGCCGTAGCTAGTTTATTACTGGGGTTACCCACAGTTGTTTACTTAATAAATACATTACAGGAATACGATGAAGGTATGGTTTCGTCTTTGTAAGACTCATTCTTGACACGACGCGAAACAGATGACCTATTAGTTTCTATGGTGCCACCGCAGGGTTCACCTTGGAGGTGATGACACTATTAGGATCCCCAAGTAGGTACATGCCTAGGCCTACGGAGGTACAATCACAGAATGACCTAAGAAAGAAGTCTCTTATTCAGAACACTGAAGACATTATGCTATATCTATTGGTTTAGCTTAATAGCCAATTTCCGCGGGACGATTCTGTCATGGATTCTAGTTATGGTTTATAAGTGAGTTATGATGACCTTGTCCCATTCATAACCTTATAGATCATTGGTAATGGAAGGAGACAGAGTCCCCTTCTCCTACGGTGCGGTGAGAACTGCCCTACCATCGCCATGCCATACCAGTAGAGACCTAGAGGTAAAAATGCATTTATCACATCACAGACTGAGCTTATTTTCCAGTGTAATAACTTTAATGTGGTGTGTAATAAATGTTAAAATATCTACTTGTATACTTGCTTCATCTTTTTCGATAAACAATGTAATATATGCGCAAACATTTTGTATGCGTTTAAATAATTAGCATGCATGTTCGATAATTTGCACCATTACAAACCAACCTAATAATCAGCCGTTATATCCACACCACGATTCTCAAACTGACATCAATAAACACGTTTTAAAAACAAAATAAAGCGTCTTCTATTTTTATACATACAAACTTCAACGGTAAAATGTTTCGACATAAATAACAAGGCATGATTTATTTTAACTTTTATGGAAAAACTACTTATCTACCTGTTAGTATTATATACACTATAACAATAAAACCATGGAAATCATTAATAAATATAGTCACCAGCTTGATAAACTGCTCTTTTAGAATGTCTGCTAAAAATAAATCTCGCTATAAAATCTTGTCATAAAATTCACTGATTATAAGGTGGGATTTAGGGCGTGGATTTAGTTTACATTCGGCACAGGGACATGTCGCAACTACTACTTAGTCACGACCAGCATGTCAGGTGTTCGACTTTTCGACTAATTGACTAATAAGAACATTAATATTGGTGATTGAAAAGCATTTGAAGCCCCGGGAGAAATATGCTGCTGACAAGATAAGAATGTCTTGGTTATATCGGCGAGCTTGTTTGAAATGACATATTGATGTATATCTAGCTCAGGCTAATTTCACCAACACATAAATCGACCGTTCAACGGCTGTTTATGAAATGATTTATTTGCCTCAAGTTCCTATGGTCGCAAAAAGCTTTTATATTTATTCTTCATATCACTGAGTGTGAACGGTAAATCTTTAATAATTAATTTATTGATTACTAGCTGCTCGCCCCGGCTTCGTACCGGTGGTACCTGGATAAAAAGTCTACCGATTTTGTGCAAACTTCACATAACCCATCTACTAAATTGTCCGAACATAGCCTAAACATTTGGTTTGGATAGGTGAGCCCGTTCATGAGTTATAAAATTACAACGAAAAGTGGCATTGATTTAGAAGATATATTTCATGAAAATCGTTGGAGCCGTTTCCGAGATTCAGATTACATATAGATAGTTAGAGAACATTTTATGAAGTCCTATAGTTTACCATTAATAATACATTAGACTGATTAAAACCATTCATCGTAATCCTTGTGAACTATTGTAGGCAATAATACCTATACCATTACCTAACATCTTAGTAGCCTAAAGACAATATTGCGGTTTCGCCACGGTCATCGAGTTCTGATTGTGCGATCAGAGATCAATAGAATCGTGGGCTCAATGCTGGTAGGTACTTGTTTCTACTCTCCATAGCCTGAGGGGAGTTCTCTGTGCGACCTTGATTGATTGGATTGAATTTGAAGACTGAATCAGATTATATAGGTCTGTCTGTTTCTACTATATGTTTATGAATAATACGAGTTTTTGGATTTTTTAATCTCTCTCTCTCTCTACCCATCTTTGGCATAGGACCAGGCTATGACTAAAAACGAAAGACCCATATTTTGTGAATGCATTATTTATTTACTAGCTGACACGACAGAGACGAATTTCAATAAAACCATAGAAAAATCAGATTTTTTCAGCTATTTATGGTTAATTAAAAAAATATATATATATTATAACTTTGTCAGGCAATTACGAAAGCAACAAAAAAAATACAAACCGGTCGAGCTGTACGTTGCCGCTTTCATACATGCTCGCTATTTTTTTAGGTATGTATAGAAGATTTATTTGAAAAACAAACAAGGTCATATTGCTTATCAATTTATCTTTTTTTTTTTAGTCTAAAGTACACTGGAAGTCATAAATCACAATTGTTTACCTGAATGCCGTCGAACGATGCATTACGTGGCCTAAAGTCTAGACACGTTGTGTAATTGTACTAATGATATGCTATGACCTAAAACTACAAACTTGCTTTAGATTACACTTTTAAAAGAGTAGAGCAAGTACTCTTTAGATAATTTAAGCCTATCTGCACTTAAATTTAAGACGAAGTTCGCCATGGCAGTTTGTATGGAAATTTCATTGCTAATAATTATTGTGCTATTAATAGTTAAGTATGAACTTAACATACATAGACATAGTCCTGCCCTGCCCTTATACTTACTAGAATTCCTTATACTATAACAACCCTATATTAAAACCCCAACAAATACTCCCCAGCGCCGCGGGCTCAAACCAGCACCTTTTACGTCTCAATCGTGGACTCGCCCACCAAACCACCGAATCGAATTCGTATCACACGTTTATACCACAACTGTTCTAGTGACTTAGCAATAGGATTAATTTCTCATGTCAATCATTCTGTATCATGAATAATATCGTAATCATAATTTAACATAATATCCTTTGTTGAAGTTACAATAGCCCCGAGGAATGATAGTTACATTATGACACCAGCGGTCATGAAAGTCCGTGAGCCAATGACTACTCTCTTACATGATAAGGAGTGCTGAAATAGTTGTATAAAATGCATTCCTGGAGCAATTAAACCTAAAATGACCTCATGATATACCTAATTATTTATTTAGATTTTTTTTTAAACTAGATTTCGAGAATTTGCATGATTTTTATTTCCAAATGTTACCATCAGAAAATGGAAGAAGTACACATGTTGTGCCAACCCCAATTAAGTGGGATAAGTGCAGGAAAATGATGATGTCCATCAGGCCATAAAGAATAGACAATTTTTTTTAAACTCACTATTTCCGAATTCTAATTTTAATTAAAGCGCAACCTAACTACTCTACCTACTAGTAGAGTACCTACCTAACCTACTCGATTTAAGAAGTTTTACAATCAGCATTGGAGAATTCAGATCATCTAAATCTCAAAAATCAGTTGCATGACGTAAAAACATCGTCGCTTGCTCTCGTGCTATAATACCGGTAAACTCCAGTGTTACATCGACAGGCTCGGTGACAACTAGACCAAGTGATTCTGTGTCAAGTTTAGACTATGATACGATATCAAGATAATTTGAGTCATGTAATTAATGAAATGGCGGGCATTAAACACGGTATCAGTTTGAGAAACCCTGACCAATTTGGGATTTCACAGCCGTGTTTGTCTTAAAGTTCATCTTACTGATAATTCTGAGTAACTAGCTGCCCGTCCTTGCTTCGCACGGGTGTACTAATGAAAATTATACGCATTCTTTTAATCTTAGGTTCCATTATAACTAGCAATTATCATGGGAATCAAAATTTTTTTTGAAAATAAAAAGACCTATGTTGCTCCCTGATAATGTAGCTTAAAATATATAAAAGAATTTTTAGAATTGGTCTAGTACTTTTTTATTTTATGTATCCATTACAAACAAAATTACAAAGTTTACATTTTTATTTAGTAGGTAGTGTGAAAGTTTTTTGGATATTGAATCACGTTCTAAGTCGATTTAAACGTGAATTAGATATAGGTAGGTACCCTACTTACCAGGAATATCTTATAGGTACTTTCTAAATGGATTCACGCAAGTGAAGCTACGGCGGAAGCTAGTCTAGTAATCCTACTATTCCTACTTTCTGCTAAAATGAGGTGAGGATGTATAAGGTTCAATCACAAATAAACAATCAGCTCAGCTGATTTCGATGAAACTTGGTAAAGATATAGGATCGTGACCTGGAAATCCTGGGTATTTGTTATCAAAATGGTAGAGAGTAAGTACCTACAATGTAGTTCGTGACCCGGAATAGCATATTGGGTACTTTATATCAGAGTAAGCGAAGCCGCGGGCGATAACTAGTCGATAGTAACAGTCGACGTTGCTTTTGATCGAATAGTCTTGTTGAGCTTTACGAGTCTACGAAATCTTACGCGATATTTCAAGTCACGATTGGACCTATTTCTCAAACAGTACCTACTAGTTTATTGCTGTAAGTAATTAATCACGACTTTGAGAGCACTCATATCAAGAATGCGAATATTAAGGGGCTCCCAGTCGCTGATCGCTCTTTTTCGAAACGAAAAAAGAAATACTTCTGAACAAGCCACATCTCCTATTTTTATAAGTATATTACTTCAGGTTCCTACCTAGATTTCTATTAAGCTGAAAACATAATAGCAGAAACTTTTCACGATAAAGATATTATTTCAAAATGATACGTTTCAGAATTTATGATCGAAATATTTTATATACCTACTATTCAAATCAACTTGTGATTTATTGTTAAAGATAGGTAATATGTAGATCTAGATTTCTATTAGCATAGATTTTTGATAAGTAATTATACATAATTTATATCATTAATTTATTCGAAAAGCTAAGGCGGACCACGCGCCGACGTGTGTTTGTCGTCATTGCAGCGATCGGTAGGATTATTTATCGAAGTGATTAAAGATGGGTACATCTTTATTCACATATACTATACATTATAAAATAGGAGATGTGACTTGTTCACAAGTATTTCTTTTTTCGTTTCGAACAAAAACAATCGTCGACTGGGAGCGCCTTAAACGCTTTATTGATACAAAAGCACAGTTCACCGTCGGCACAGGTTTGAGATTTTTCTTCCTTTTTTTCTCGAAAGAGGTTATGAACCTTTTTAACTTTAAAAAATAAATACTTATTGGTGGCATAGGCTGACTAAAAAAAGAAATTGGGTAAAACACAGAGCTTTCTAATGCAAAGCTTGCTGATACTATAGAGAATGAGGATTTTTGTTTTTTTTTGTAAATTCATATCAAAAGGCGATGGAGCGTGTTCGTAGTCATGAGGAGAGAGACGTCAGAGTCATCCATCAGAGTTACTCTACGATGCGTTCAAAAACTAGAATCGGTGACGTAAATCTGCTAAAGCTTAGGGTGGAATCATCGACTACACGGCTATGTAGTCGATGGGTGGAATGGGAGTGACCAGGTAACGGCAGTATAATGCATCCAGATAGACGGGCTAGGATCGTCACACAGTATCTTGGAAGAGTACCTTTATGGTAGACCTTTATCCAGCAGTAAAAAAATATAGGTTACAAGAAAAAGTTTTTAAATTGCTACCGTCCGTTCCGTACCGTATCCATTGATACGGATATCCCTATTTCCAAAACACGATCCGTATAAACGATACGAGTATTAATGTTTTAAGTTGGTGGATAAGTGACCTTCATCAACTACCTCCTTCTATATTATATCAGCTGATAGGTACATTTAGATCAGCTGATGCAATTGTCTTAGCTAAAATTATCATTCAAACGAAGTGAACGTACAAGGAAGACGCCTTCAAATAATAGAACCCTGATATGTTCTAATCAAATCAAATCCTTTTTCCGGAGTTGTACTTCCAACGATTTAAGTTCATAAATCCGCATTAACACGTGCTTTGGTACAACGGTGAAGGAAAACATCGTGAGGAAGCGGTCGCCGCTTGCAACTTGCAACCTATCACGTGTGAAATGGTAACAACAGCAAAAATATGGGCATGTGCCAAATGTAATATTTGGACGTGCCTCTGACCCCTTTAGACATCTTCAAAGATCTGAGCGCCTGGATATCTGAGTAGATGTCTACCGTACTTGGGTATTACAGCCGTGTACCTATTTCATTTCATAAATCCTAGGCAATAGGTACTCGGACTCCTAGGACACTCACACAAGGGTCATTTGCGATCACTATTATGTCTAGTTGTGCGGGTCACGAAATAGAACATATAAGTATAGGTACTTATTTATTTTACGAAGGCTACTGCGCTGCGTCGCGGTCGATTATCGCGTTTTGATGACTGCTTTAATGAACTCTTTGTCTGTATATTCGTACCTACAGAAATGAGGTCTAAAGATTCTCTTTGCAGGACAGTACCTACAGGACGTGAGAGCTCTACGCAGACAGTGTACCTACTAAGGTACGACGACGGCACGGTGCAAATATAAAATGAATTAAATTCTCGACTCTAGACTGCTGGGCTTTTTTTGGTTGCTTATCTTACCGTGATTGGAAGGAACCTTGGCTTTAAATAGACATCTTTCGAGCATGTTAGCATGCATGCTCATGTCCCAATTCCAAAAATGGATTGCCTGCCTTATTGCTCGATCGTAGCTGAGATTAACAGAAATCGTGAATTTAATTTCCCAAGATTTAATGTTTGGCTTTCTTGGGCAAAAAAGGATTGTAGAGTTTCTTAGTTTACTATACATTCCAAAACAGATACCTACCTATATAAAACATTTTAGTGGTAGAATGAACGACTCTTAATCAAAGTAAGTAGAAAAAAATAAAAATAGTTACACTTCTGCAATCCCTAATTACGGTAGAGTAGATATACTCGCAGATCTCCAAGCGATAAGATCCTTAAATATGTCTAAAGGGGTTAGTCAGAGGCACGTCCAAACATTAAATTTGTCACATGTCCACATTTCACACGTGGCAGTTTGCAAGCCTATCTATAAAAATAGATCCTAAGCTAGAGCTATTCAATTAAACAGCTCTACAGTCTACAGATTCCTGATACGAGTAGGTAAGTTCTCAGTGGGTACTAAGGCACCTACATTATATAAAATTTAAAACTAATTACCTACAATAAATAAGTTTAATTTGACATGATCTGATCGAGCTTGCGACATCAGGTACCTAAACGATCATACGATATGATATCAATGTGGAACAGTTTAGTAACAAGAGTCCTAGCATTGACCACCTGATTGGAAGGTAATGTTGAATAATAAATCAATGGGTTGTAAATTGGTATATTGCGCCACATGTTTAAGATACTTTGCGAGCTCACGAGCGGATATTAGATACCTACCTCAAGGTACACGATATAGGTATGCTATACCCACCTAAACGTTGGTAAGTACTACCTACGTGAACGCGCACCGCACCCATCGTCATTAAACGCGAATGTGTCAACGAAAAATTATTGGCACCTGTCCGTTAAATGACTTCCATTTTACATACTGCTCGCATTAAAACTAGGCGGGAATGTAGGAACTAGGAATGTAGTGATTTCTTGTTGAATTGGTCCTTCGAGCCGGAATCCGGTCGATATTTCTAAGAAGGACGCACTGGTTTTGGCTTGGTATCTGTGGGTAACTACGTAAGCAAACAAAAAAACTTTAAACCAAAATGAATACCTAGGGAACTATCGATGTTGATGGATGTAAGCACATACGTACGGCACCTTATTTTTCTATTGAAGTTATGTACGGATACTGAAATAATACCATGCTCGATAGATAAATCCGGTATTTTATTTAGATACCAAAAAAACAGTGTCAAGTTTAGACAGGTAGGTTCAAAGACCCGGTTGTGGTGCCTACCACGGTTGTGGTCATTTTCAATTTTGGCAGTCAGTAACAAAGCAAACAAACTTTTAAAAAATTCTTTGTCTATGTTCCGTTTAGATTAGTGACAGTTGTGATGCGCTAAACCTCTAGACTTGATCGACCACAACTAAATATTTCTCGTTTTGTCTATTTAAATATGAATAATTAAAATAAATAAATATCGCTTCTTACAAAACCTTTGCTTAACCAAAGAGATAGATAAATACTCTGTTCTATGTTGTATAAAAATCGTCGTTTTAATTATTTTTTCAATATAAACCGTTTATTTTACAATTTATATGTTGTTAAAATACCCAGCGCTCTCACCCTACCTACCTACTTAGCTAGTTTTTTATAATTTCTATAGGTAGGTAGGTACTTTTAGACTAACTGGGGTAATGTACAATTACTTTTGGTTATGTAACGTTGCATCTTTGCAAATATTGCGACGAGACGTTCCGAACTATTTAACAACTATTTTCATTCTGCAAGCTTTAGTTTTGTTTGAAGAACTCGTTTCTTAAAAGCATTCTAACGTAACCTAGCGTGATTTAGGTATGTGTTTTGGGGTTTTCTATTATGCACTTACCTATAATTAAACGTATTTCATTACTAACTTGCGAGTGATATCAACATAAAAAACTTTTTTATAAACTTACTAAAAACTATAAATAACGCTTCCTCAGTTTTACCTACTCGTAGGTAGGGTCCAGGATTTTAGATAACACGGTAGGGTGTGATTTAAATAGGTACCTACCAGATAATAAATCAGCGCTGCATAAACTTTTGCTGTTGCAGCATATAGCTGAGTGGTGACTAATTTTGTTGTCAATGTTGCCAATAATTATGTCATTTGTCTGTTTAGTTTTTAAGAGATTATGTTGACACAAAATAAATTAATTCTTTTTTTCTTTCTTTAATCTACAGCATGAGGACCTAACATAAATCTACATCTACCTAAATAATAGCTCGAGGTAAAAATGAATGGACGATAAATAAAGTATCTAAAGTAAACCGACTGAGTTTATACTATTGATTAGTTCAGTACCAGGTGATTACCTGGTCATTGAGTTCCGAGATCAACATTGATTCATTCGTTTTGTAACCGACGACGACAGTTATCCACCGTGAAATTAGCCATTTAGCGGATTACAAATTGCACTTTTGCTATTCAAAAGTTGCTAGATTCGCTGGCGGGTCTATAAATCGATTTCGAAAATTGCAATTTGTAAGTAAAGTTATACAAGAGTTTACCAAACGCTTGTACTTACATAATGAGTCAAGATATAGTGATTGCAATCGTGGTAGACATCCTTCAATATTTATTGGGTAACTGTTTAGGATCCTTGAAAACTTGTAATGAATGTTACTTCTAGTCTATCCACAATTGCAAGAACACTAAATGTACAATGACGAGAAGGCAAGTCACTATACACATTCTTCTCGAGGGTTCTTGGGGGCTATTCCAGCAGGCCTAGCTTATTGACCCGAGAAAATAATTTCTCTACGAAAGAATAGACAAGAATTAAATTTAGACGTAGAATATAGCGCCGTAGACGTGCAAGTTTGGTCGAAGCAAGGTTTCGCATATTTTTTTTATCCATTCTTGCGATTGCCATGCTCAACAAGTAGTCGCTGCTTTTAACACAAAAATATGTTTTATATATTTTATCCTATATTATATTATAAATCCATTTATAATATAATATATTTACATTTATAATAATATATTATAAATCCATTTATAATATAGTATAGGATTTGCTGGAAAGTTTGTACTGAGTATTTTACCTTAGGTTGGACTCTTTGGGGTTCTAGTTGAGTAGTTTCCTAAGAGTATCTACTTCATAGTTTCAGTTTTCTGGTAGGGAGGTGCGGTTAATTTGTGGTACTTTTTTCAGGTTCTCTAAATTTATTTATTTAATTTTGTTTACTTGGGTATTAGTGTATTTATTATCTTGTTTATTGTATTATTTTAATTTTATTTTCGTTTCTTATCTATTGTATTCTTATTTTATTGTACCAATTTACTGTACTTTTCCAGGTTCTTTCCAGGACAGTTTTCTACTGGAGTATTTTACATTGGGTTGGACTCTTTGGGAGCAGATTGGCGGAATTTGTTGCTATATATCTTTGTCCGTTTAGTTTTTTAAAATGGATTTCCGCAAAGTCACGCCTGAATCAATCAATTATAGTATAGGATGTTTAGTTAGTTAATACTGATCTTCGAGGACAGTTTTATGGGTAACCTATTTAAAATTATAAAAAAATTATGCGATTTAAAAATTTTATTTTTAAAATCGAGATGATTAACAATGTGTTCAATAATGCACTCACTTACAGGAACTTAAATCTCACTTTCAATGTGCTTATAAAATCACATACAGTTATTTACCTACACTGCATTAATGTCTAGCAACAATTGTATACTTAGGTACTAAACTTTATTTATACTTAACTTACCTAAAATAAACTAAAATGAGAGAACTCAAAGAAAACAATATGATGACAATGATAGTTAAATAGACCAAAAAATCACAGATTGGTGCTTCATCAATCATTACATAGCTATAGCTTGATAAGCTAAACGCTACCAAGCAATGCCGCGCCACGAACTATCCGCGGCTATATTCGGAACTAAATACTATAAACTGGTTCTGTAAGCAACAAGGGCAAACACAGGAAAAAGAAGAAAAATACGTAAACCTTTATTTTAAATATTTAGAAAAATATAATAATAAAGGCTGCAATTCGCGGTTTTCCCCGTCCAATGTATAGGTGATTTAGCTCGACAAAAGGAATCAGTGCGAACGAAAAAGTCCACATTAGCGAAAGATAAGTCCTATGCAAAGTTATTTTACCTTTAAACAGAAATTGCAAAAAAAAACCTATGCCTCCTATCTAAAGTTCGTTTATGTCTTCATGTAAAAAATCACTGATACTCCCGCTATTACACTTAAACACAGATGGCGCCACTAATATATTTCCTAGTTTTAGATAGAGGTCAGACGTTACATATAGCCTGGTAGGCTTCCAAATGGCTATCCCCGTTGGGGGTTAGTGTGAGTTGACGGCTAGCTTTGAGGAAGATACCGACCCCTGGCCTGATTGGTATCGGCTCGGTATCACAGGCCGTGCCTATGCCAGATGTTATGAGGATAAGGCTCGGGCTAGGACGGTTTATTGTGTTGTACGAGTCACCGCTCGGTATCTGTAGAAAAACGATAAATATATATTAGGGTGAGAGCGGTTGTGGCCATTTTAAAAACATTTTAATTTTCAAATAAACGGTTTATATTTATTAAATTATTAAAACGACGATTTTTAAACAATATAGAATAGAGTTTATCTATCTCTTAGGTTAAGCAAAGGTTTTGTAACAGGCGATATTTATTTATTAATTATTCATATTTAAATAGACAAAACGGGAAATATTTAGTTGTGGTCAATCAAGTCTAGAGTTGTTTTCTTAGTTATTGACTGCAAAAATTGAAAATGACCACAACCGGGGTAGGCACTACAACCGGGTCTTTGACCCTACACATAAGTAGAAAAAAATATAGTCAATGTCCCACAATTGAGACTAATCCAATGACATCTCAATTTTGTAATCCGTCAAGTCGTTTGGGCTGTAGAGTGTGCCAAAGAAATGGACATGCATACATACACTCGAAAAATTATTATTCCTATCCCTTCTTGTGGCGCAGTCAAGTAAAACAAAATTACCCTAATCTTAGCAACAATCTCAAGGCGCTTAGATCATTGCAGATGTCAGTAGTCCGAGGCAAGTCTAAACATTACGTTTGGCATTTCATATTTGACAGGTTGCAAGCCCAGCGCCGCATTTTAGTGTGTCAAAAATGAAAAACCTACCCTAATTTTAGCGACAGCGAAATCAGGCACAGGTGGTCGCCATACGCAGCAATTCTCATCTTCTAACTGCGGGTTGAATAGCAACTGGTCGATCGCGTAGCTGCTGTAGTCCAACATAGAGACCAGAGTTGGTACGTCGATGTGTTTCGGGGTCAGACCAGCGCGTACCACGTTGTCGGAACACGCCATGCATTCTACGCAATCTGTTGAATAAGTTTAAGACGAGTAATAAATGTTTTTGATAAATGCAGAATCGTTTTTTCTCGATAACTGCAAAACATACAGTTTTGTTTTTTATGACAAAGATAACTTAAGGATATAGATTAATTACAGACAGAATCACGATTGGTGAAACTTTTCACGATAGATTTATTTTCCAAAGTTGGCTCTTCAAAAACACTAGTTTCGTTTTTAATCAAAACTATGAATAACTAAATAGTTCATT
The DNA here is from genome assembly GCA_912999785.1 of Hydriomena furcata. Lineage (NCBI taxonomy): Eukaryota > Metazoa > Arthropoda > Insecta > Lepidoptera > Geometridae > Hydriomena > Hydriomena furcata. The sequence continues at coordinate 4,383,229 of OU538831.1, read as the reverse complement.
TGTATATAATTCGTCAGATAATCATACTAGCTAAGTAAATTACAGACAGTTTCTTTTTAAGTTTGATGGTTTTCAAAATAATGCAGTTTTATCACTTTTTCCGTCTTATTCGGGTAGACTCAGCCCATACAAAACGTCAAAAATGTCACTTATCACCTTAAGTTAAGACATAACCAATACAAATAATATCTTACTAGTATTATCTAGTACTAGCTAACCCGGCGAACTTCGTATCGCTTTAGAATGTTAATTTCCCGTTCCCGTTAAAAAGTATCCTATGTCCGTCTCCTGGTTCTAAGCTACCTCCCCACCAATTTTCAGCCAAATCGGTTCAGCCGTTCTTGAGTTATAAATAGTGTAACTAACAACTTTCCTTTATATAATTGAACTAGCTGACCCGTGCCCGCTTCGCTGTGCGTAAGACATTTCTAATACCATCGTGGACTTTTTTGTAGACGTTTTTAAGGTATACAATACTGTAGTACATTATTTTGATATATCTCGTGGGGTTCAGCCAGCATTTGCAATGTAAGCGCAAAAAAATGTGTTTATTTACGACATCACATTAGAAACCTCTAAAATTATCAGTGTTTCTCTACTATATTATGCATGTATTATACATATAAACCTTCCTCTTGAATCACTCTTTTTATAAAAAAAAACCGCATCAAAATCCGTTGTAGTTTTAAAGATATAAGCAAACATACATACATACATATTACATATTACATACAGACGCGGGAAGCGGAAAGCGACTTTGCTTTATACTATGTAGTGATGTGGGCTTGCACCAAATGTAATGTGTCTTTGAATATCCCTTTTAGTAGTGTCGTGATCCTATTTAATTTTTATTTTTATTATTAAAATCCAAAAATGCAGTACTCTCAGATCTCCTGATGCTAAGATCCTTGAAGATGTCTAAGATATGAGATGGAGTTCAAACGATTATTTTTTTATTGTCTATTGAACAATATGCATTGACTGCCACCACATGTTAACAGCCACAACTTCGAACAATACATAATGGTAGGTAGCAGATCCCGAGTTACTCTATCTATTTAATTTCAATGGCTGTACCTCCATTCAAATAAGCATGTGGTAAGTTAGGCTTCAGAAACACAGCCTGTCCGGGTTGTAGCTTCATGTAATTCATGAAGTAAGGTGCCCAGCAACCAACATCGCCTGGGTAGTCACTATGCAGCCTTTTCAGGAGTGGGTATAACAAGTGATTTTGTGTTGTTTCATCTGTAACAGAAAAAAGAATTCAATCAATAATGGACTGCCACTGAGAAATTAATCCTACTTATATTATTAATCCGAATGTTTGTGAGGATGTTTGTATGTATGACTCTCAAATGACCAAACAGATTTAGATTAAACTTGGAGTATACATAGCTTGTCCTGGAAAAGCATATATAGACTACTTTTTATCCAGATACCACGCGAGTGTAGCCGCGCGCGGAAGCTAGTAGTATATAAACTATAATCCCATATTATGCTACTTTTTATGAATGAAGATGCAAGCGGCCGGTTGTAAAACATTCTGAGCCATTTTTTTCCGCAACATTTTTTTCTAATACATGTTCTGCCGACCCCACATGAAGTGGGATAAGGGCAAAAAAATTGTCAAAATGTTTTTGAAATGTTTTTGAGAATATTAATGGTAAATACTAATACATAATAGTTATACAAATAGAATGTAGTGCATAAGCAGGTCCATGTTGAAAAAAATATAGATATCTAAAGACATTTGGAACAATAAATAAATAGGATCACAACTGTAATCTTGAGGATTACAGTTGGTACTGTAATGACATCCTCTCAATAAATTAATAAATAAATACTGGTGGACATTTTACACATCGCCATCCAGCCCCAAACTAAGCAAAGCTTGTACTATGGGAACTAGATAACTGATAGAATACTTATATACGTTTTTTTTTGTAAATGACACACCCAGACACAGAACAAAGATCTATGTTCATCACACAAATATTTGCTCTGGGTGGGGATCGAACCCACAACCTACAGCGCTGAAGGCAGAGTTACTACCAACTGAGCTGTGAGGCCGTATGAATATGAAATATGAAGAAGATTTACCTTCATTAGATAATCTTTCAAGCAGACTACTCAAACCGCTGGCCACCGCATCCTTGTCACTGGTCATCAATGAGTGAAACAAAGGTTTTAATACCTTATCACTCTCACCTTGCTCACTGTGCAATAAGAAACTGTCTACAACCTCCTTTGAGAGTATCTGGCTGAGTTCTGGCAATTCTGAGAAAATCATTTGTTGTATGTTAGTATTAAATGTGTTATTGTCTCAGAGATCTACAAGTAATACTAAAGTATGCATTGTAATAATGTAAAGTATATATTAATAGTAAAGTGAATGCTAATCTGTTATCTTTATCACACAATCCACCAGATAAGCATACGCGCCCCTAATGAATGATGAAATTTATAAGCGCATTAACACATGTTTGCAAAAGTGAAGGAAAACAAACATCATGATGTAATGTAATGTTTGGATGTCGTTTTAACTAAGCCCGTTAAGAGATATTCAGGGGTCTAAGCACCTGGAGATCTCAGAAGATGTCTACCGTATTTGGGGATTACATTTGTGATCCCATTTATAGGGTTCCATACCCAAAGGATAAAAATGGGACCCTATTACTAAGACTTCGCTGTCCGTCTGTCTGTCACATGGCTGTATCTCATAAACCGTGATAGCTAGACAGTGAAATTTTCACAGATTATGTAAATCTGTTGCCACATGATTTTTGCCAACAAACATGATTTTTTTAGCGTTTTTTATAGATAATGGTACAGAACCCTAGGTGTGCGAGTCCGACTCGCACTTGGCCGGTTTTTTGTGTTTTGCATAGACTGATTGGCAGGTCTGATTGTAACCTTCATTTTGTTTAGTTAAAACTGAATTTTATAAACTCACTTCTAATAAAATCTTGGATTTCTGTCAGCAGTCTAAATCCACATAAAGCTTCAAATGGAGTCAGTGCTATAGCAAGTTCAGGCTTGTGGTTGGGATCTTTGTACATATCAGGGAAAGCTTTGTGGAGCTCCTCTGCATGATCCTGAAAAAGAGTAAGTTTCACATTAACTTTTTGTATATTGTTTTTATTTATATCATTTATTATTTCACTAGCGACCCGCCCCGGCTTCGCACGGGTAGCATGTTATTATACATATAAACCTTCCTCCTGAATCACTCTATCTATTGAAAAAAACCGCATCAAAATCCGTTGTGTAGTTTTAAAGATATAAGCAAACATACAGACGGGAAGCGGAAAGCGACTTTGCTTTATACTATGTAGTGATTTATTTATTTTATATCATTTACTGGCCTCACAGCTCAGTTGGTAGTAACTCTGCCTTCTGCGCTGTAGGTTGTGGGTTCGATCCCCACCCAGGGCAAACATTTGTGTGATGAACATAGAGATGTTTGTTGTGTCTGGGTGTTAATATGTATAAATAAGTATGTATTTACAAAAAAAAAAAGTATATAAATAAGTATTCTATCAGTTATCTGGTTCCCATAGTACAAGCTTTGCTTAGTTTGGGGCTAGATGGCGCTGTGTGTAAAGTCCGCCAATATTTTATTTATTTATACCTTTTATATAGAACTAGCAGCCAGCTCCAGCTTCACATTGGTGTATTTATGAAGATTATGGGCATTTGACACCTTAGATTACATTATTGCAATTTTTGTAAAGATTTATTTTATTTTTTAAATAAAATTTGGCCTATTTTTTGCTGATAATGTAGGACTGGCCTCACAGCTTAGTTGGTAGTAACTCTGCCTTCTACACTGTAGGTTGTGGGTTCGATCCCCACCCAGGGCAAACATTTGTGTGATGAACATAGACGTTTGTTCTGTGTCTGGGTATATAAGTATTCTATCAGTTATCTGGTTCCCATAGTACAAGCTTTGCTTAGTTTGGGGCTAGATAGTGTTGTGTGAAATGTCCACCAATATTTATATATTATTATTTTATAAGTATGTTTGAAAGGTGAAAGAATTTTTAAAATTGGTCCGTTCTTACTTATCCAAAACGTACAAAACTAAATACAAATCTCACCTCTTTTAATTAGTAGTGTAGAATATGAAACTAAAAATAATGTGTGTTGACCATTGTAATCTATATATATAAAAACCAATTGCTGTTCGTTAGTCTCGCTAAAACTCGAGAACGGCTGAAAGGATTTATCTTTTCTTGGTCTTGAAATGTTCGTGGAGGTCTAGGGAAGGTTTAAAAGGTGAGAAAAATTAGAATAATTGCCAGAAAAACACTAAAAACAGCCCTTTTCTTTTTCCCATACAAAAGTTTTCTAACTAAAACGTAGAGTCAATTTCAGCTTTATTAAGTTTGATAATACGGTAACGGGAACGGGATGGGAACTTAAGACAACATTTTTTTGTTAATTCTAAAACGATACAAAGTTTGCGGGGTCAGCTTGTTGAGTTATAAGGAGGCTATTCAGTTAAGACTGGTTTATCCAACCAATTTGATAAAACATCATGTCAGCATCCTTACCTTTTTGGGATGAGCTTGTATCGACAAAGCTTTTCTAACAGACAATACTTTCAGCAGAAAAGGCACAGCTACACCAAACCTTTGCTTCACAGCTGGTCCAATTGCATCTACATTATCTTTGATGTAGTCTGATAATAGCACATCTCTTTCAATAATCAATGATGGTCCATTGGGATGAGTTCCCACCCACAATTCTGCGTACGGCTTACTCTCATCAATTGAAACACTTGGATCTGCACTTTTTAGTAGTTTAGCCACTGTACTCTCTTGGCCTAACTTCCCCCAATCATAATTCTGAACTTTACACTGTAGTTCCATCTTGATGAATCTGTGTAAGAAAATGATAGGCTATTAATAGTCTATTCACCGGTGGAAGGAGGTACATATGTAGGTAGGTAGCTATTTCAATAAATTCTTTAGATACGTGTATGTGTATCTCTAGCTAGACGTAGTAACAATAACAAAAATATTTCTAGTTCTTACCTGTTTTATCGCTGTTTTTATTATTTAATTTTAGTGTTATGTACTGATAACGGGACGTTCTAAAAAAGATCTCTATTACGTGTCCGTCCACTGAAGTAATGAGTGAGTACAAAAAATAGGTAGGTATGGGTATGTAGAAAGAGTTTAGATCAACACAATTTATTTCAATTCAATATTATAACTATAAAACGTAACACATACATTAGCTGGCTGGCAGTGTTTCCACTCACGATTTTAGTTTTATCCTAGATTATTTACTAAACTAAAGACTATTATTATCCCTAGAACACCCTCCTTTTGTTATCGTTGATTTAGTCAGTGTGTAAAACTGTAATTGATAAGGAATAGTAAAAAGATTCAAATAAATACTAGAAAAGATAGATAGAATATTTTGTCACTATTGTTCCATGGTTCAGAATGGCCGATGAAATTAATGATTGAAGGGCAGAATTATAAAAAAGAAGTTATTTGTTTTATAATAAGTTGTCACTAATATAATAAGTCTTTTGGCTTTGATTTTACCCCAAATTTCCCTCAATCAAATCAGAAAATACAACACAATAAATACAAAATCACGTCGTTTTGCCTTTATAAGGGCGAAATTCCTAAAAGTGGAAACACTTGTCAACACATACATGGACTTATATGCTCTTTGCATACATGTAGGACGAGCGAGTGTACATACAGCGAGACTTTATTTACATAATTCGTTTATGACTTCTGTCATCAAGGACAGTTTGCCAACGTCAACCTATTTGTAAAAGTCAAGTAAAGGTGTTATCTACATTATGCCGGAGACACACTTACGTGTCGTGGCGCTGCGTGTCGCGCCACTAGCCAATCGCAAGACAGCGTTTGCGACACGACACGACACCCAAATATGTCTCTAACCATACTAAATGTATGAAAGCGATTAGCTAGTGGCGTGTCGCGCCACGACACGACACACAAGTGTGTCTCCGGCATTATTGACGTGTATTGACTAAAAACAAATTCAATTCATTCGTTACATTTTATGCAGGGTAGAATTAAAGTTTCGTAAGATATTTAGCTATTAAGTGGCAAGTTTTGAATCTGTAAAACGGCCTCGACCCTTTTGACCTCGTCTGGAGGCCTTGCGACTCTCAAGGAAGCTCATACGAGCTAACTCTGGCGACGGAGTTATACGTTTAATGGCTAACGACTTTTATTTAAACCGATACCGACATTTTAAGGCCCTGTATGTCGACCGTTGCTCTTTTTCGAAACGAAAAAAGAAATACTTCTGAACAAGCCACATCTCTATTTTTATAATGTATAGTATATGTGAATAAAGATGTACCCATCTTTAATCACTTCGATAAATAATCCTACCGACCGCTGCACGTGGTACTGATCCATGGGCGGCGCGTGGTCCGCCTTTGCTTTTCGAATAAATTATGTATTATTACTTATCAAAAACCTATTCTAGTAGAAATCTAGATCTACATATTACCTATCTTTAACAAGAAATCACAAGTTGAATTAATAGGTATCAAAGTATTTCGATCATAAATTCTAAAACGTATCATTTTGAAATAATATCTTTATCGTGAAAAGTTTCTGCTATTATGTTTTCAGCTTAATAGAAATCTGGGTAGGAACCTGAAGTAATATATTTATAAAAATAGGAGATGTGGCTTGTTCTGAAGTATTTCTTTTTTCGTTTCGAAAAAGAGCAATCGTCGACATACAGGGTCTTAACTTTCTCTCCTAAGCACAGAAGCGCGCGCCTGAGCTAAGATTATGAAGCTATGTAAGACTAGGTACATTTTAGATAGCTAAAATTACACCTACATACTTAGAGATAGATAGGTAGATAGATGCACCATATAATCAATCGAACGATATAAGTAGCTGTTTTGTGATCGGACCTTCGAAGTTTTTTCTCTTGCATGAGATACCTACAGAATCACGAAACAATAACATTATTAATTACCTCCCTACCTAAGTACACATAGTTTTTAGTTACTTATAGATTATCGTAACTTTAATGTTTATGTAGTTAACTAGATAAACACAGAAACAAAATATTAAATAATTTTGATGTCATCTACCTAAGTACCTACTACATAGGTAGTTTTTACTTAGAGATCATCGTCCCTAACTAGTAGGTAGTTAAAAACAAAAAAAATATTACCTAAATAATTTTGGCGTCTTTATTCTTCTCGAATTCTTTGATATCATTTTCCAAAGTATTTAATAAGCTCGAGTCACTATCTCTCTCGATCTCTCGAGACACTAGTTGATTAAATTGTTTCTTAGATTTCGCAATAGTTGTTATCGCAGAGTTGTCAATATTTAGAGGATTTTCCAATTTGGTTTTACTTTTATCTATAATAGCTCCCTTCAATAGTTTTGAGGGAATAGCAAAACCAGAAAGACCTCTGTTAGTTATTTCCACATTAGGTCCGTCTTCTAAGGGCTCGCAGAGGCTGAGATCCTGTCCAATAGATGCTGGATCTACGCTTTGTCTTGTGTTCTTTGGATTATAATATCGCAACTCCAACTCTTTAAGATCCAGATAGGGATTCTTTTTCTTGATAACCATTTGTTCGAAATGCCTAAGGTCTTCATCAGTGTTGTTAGATTCTAAACATTTTGCCCGTTTCTTGTTTTTTCTGTTTTCATTGATGTAGCTGGCGTTCTTCATTATTCTCAAAGCTTTTTTAATGTATGCTTGAGCTGTCATCTTTTTCGTATTACCAACATTTTCATCGTGGTTTTTATCGCAGATGTGCTGGGTACCTAGGGTAGGTAGACAAGTAAAATTATATAGGTAGGTTACCTATTTTGGTACATACTTCTAATAATGTACGACGAGTAACTGTACCTACACTACCTACATAATTATGTTGGTGATACCTACAATACAAGTACATAAGTAAGAATTGTTACACACGAAAATAGTAGCCTTTCAGATAGTAGGTATCGAAGACCGGAAGCTAAAAGTAATACTTGGCTCTATAAAAGTTTTAATAAGCAGCTTTCGTAGCTTCGTAGGCTCGTAGTTAGCACGCGCTCGTAGCATTTTGTCAATGGTTAGGTAGGTAAGTAGGTTCCTACTTAAAAAAGTGTGAGAAAGTGTGATAAAAGAACGTGGTGGATGGAGTACAAGACGCAATTGAATAGGTATTGAGAAAGGTATTAAATCGATGCACGATGATGTTTTGGAAAAGGCCAGCTGGCTTATTTCGTAAAAATCTATGCATAGGTATGCATGAAGATGATAAGTAGATAATTAGGTAGGTAAGGTATGTAACAAAATGTAGTTTGGTTGGTATCGATCAACAGAAACGTTTAAGGCGCTTCCAGTCGACGATTGTTTTTGTTCGAAACGAAAAAATAAATACTTGTGAACAAGCCACATCTCCTATTTTATAATGTATAGTATATGTGAATAAATCTTTAATCACTTCGATAAATAATCCTACCGACCGCTGCAATGACGACAAACACACGTCGGCGCGTGGTCCGCCTTAGCTTTTCGAATAAATTAATGATATAAATTATGTATAATTACTTATCAAAAATCTATTCTAATAGAAATCTAGATCTACATATTACCTATCTTTAACAATAAATCACAAGTTGATTTGAATAGTAGGTATATAAAATATTTCGATCATAAATTCTAAAACGTATCATTTTGAAATAATATCTTTATCGTGAAAAGTTTCTGCTATTATGTTTTCAGCTTAATAGAAATCTAGGTAGGAACCTGAAGTAATATACTTATAAAAATAGGAGATGTGGCTTGTTCAGAAGTATTTCTTTTTTCGTTTCGAAAAAGAGCAATCAGCGACTGGGAGCCTCTTAAGGACTTGGTAGATTCTCACCGTTACGGATGGCACAAATGTTCCATTTTGAGCTTTCTTCACGCAATGGAAATGTGTAGTTAAAGGTCAGACAAAGCATCACACAAGCAACGGTTAACATTGCACCGTTTTTATGCATTTTGGTGTTCTTCTGTAAAATTTGTGTTGCAGAATAACGTTTTGCTGATGTTTTGAATTAGAAATAATCGATATATATTCGACTGACAGCTTAATAAAACTGACGGATCAAATGAACGATTTTATGACCGTAGCGAGCGTATTATACCTTCCTAATTTATAGTATGTAGGTTGGTAAACCTAACAAGGAGGTCGTTTAATATAGAAGGAGGATTCTTTACATTAGGCACATCACATACGACTTACAATACAACCGACTTCAAAAAAGGAGGGGGGTTCTCATTTCGTTATATTTTTATTTGTTTTGTATGTTTATTTATAATAATCTCTGCCAATAGTTAACCAATTCTTATATTATATTCAACAGGGTTTACCTACCTAGTACCATCATTTTTTCTTTAGTTTTAGGTAAGTACCTATTCCTACTTAGAGTTATGTCTTAGTTCTAAGTTGTAGCCAAAGTTTTAAACCTTTGTATTGCTAGAAAGTTGATATTTTCTAGCAAGCAAATCTCCAATTTCAGAGGCAAATGCGCGTACCTCTTAGTTTTGATAACATACCTACCTGAAAAATATTCAACAGAATCCTACCACTGTAACATTTCTAAAACTTATAAATAAACTGCAACTTAATCGTACACGCCTTTAGGGTCGGGTTCCTCAGACTGAAAACATCTCAATTGGCTACAACTCACCCTTACATTCTGTATTCCCTGCGAGATAGAGCGAGAAGGCGCGTTTGTGGGCGGGGCCTGTTAGTCTGCTCCCTCAGGACTCTAAAAGCACCTGACTCACAACCCATCAATCCACGTGACAACCGTGCTCCGGCACCACGCGTGGCAATCGACACCGTTCGCGATGAGTGAGAATAAGTTACCAGCTGTTCCCGAGACGACGGTGCAAGCACCACGGCCGTCGTCTCCTCGCAAATTTTTCGCGCGTTTGTATGGGCATCTCGAAGAACCGAGGAGTGAGGTCGCTGAGAGTGTTAAAGGTTTTGAGAGTGAATCTTCGTCGGATGTTGAGGTGGAGGAAAGTGGGAGGGAAGAGGCGCCGAGGGTGTGGGCGCCGGCACCACTACCGCTGTGTCCACGGCCGCTGCTGCTGCCACACCAGCAACTAGCGTTTGGTGCTGGGCTCGCTGCATTCTGTGAGTACGTTCATGTCATGAAGGCAGAAACTGAGGCTACGGACGTGTTGTCGCTGACGCCTGCTGCCTTTTTTCTGCGTAGGTCAATAATTACTGTCACAAGTACGTAGTTATCATTAACATCATCTGCTTGCCTTATCCACTTCATGAGGGGTCGGCACAAGGTGTTATTTTTTTCGATCACTTCTTTCGTAAAAACATTTAATTAGGTACCTAGATACTAAGTATTACAAGTAGACCCGTGTAAAAATCTAGAGTAATGTCTAGTAAAAAAAAAATAGGGTCACGACTGTAATCCCCAAGTACGGTAGACATTCCCTCAGATCTTCAGGCACTTAGATCCTTTCAAGATGTCTAGTGGGGGTAGCCAGAGTCACGTCCAAACATTATATTTGGCACATGCCCACATTTTGCAGTAGTTATAAGTCAATAGCAGTCAGCAGCAACGTGATAGGTTGCAAGCCCATCGCTCGATATGTTTAGTAAACGTTTGAAAAATAATATTACAGGTAGGTTAATTATATTTTATGTACCTACTTACAGAGGCAGTTTCTGAACAGATGACTATAACTGTTCTATTGTGTGAACCAAATGGTAATCGTACTATAATTACCATTATCTAAATAAAAGAGAATTTGGGAGTGAAGTCGCGGTTACGATTATCAGTGAACTCATGCAAGCTTGCCGGTGAGAAGTAGTTAAAAGTAGGGAAAGACTCACAAGATTGTAAGTCTACTGGATACTGAAACTGATTGAACTAAAATATATTAGTTTTTGCCAGCGGCTTCACTCGCGTAGTACCTGGATAGAAAGTAGCTTAAATGCTATTCCAGGACAAAAGTTATATATTTTCCAAGTTTCCTAATCCGTCTCGTCGTTTAGACTTTCGTATTTATAAATACAGAGAGCGCGTAGCGTTTCTACGCGCTTATGCTATGAGTAATTATCAGGATGAGGACGAGTAATTATCGACTGGCTGATAATTGTTTGTTATTGATTGTAAAGACTTCGATTTCTACAATAATGATTACCTTCTTTTTGAATTGAATTGTTCGTTAGTCTCACTAAAACTCAAAAATGGCCTGTGTCGAGCCACGCGCAATGTAGAGTTTCGTAGCTTACACAGCTAACAGCGTTATATATGTAATTTTCAACGATATTTGTACTAAAAAGTTTACTTCTAGTTTACGAGTACCTAATCTTCAAGCAACTTAGAAAATACATTTTCTTAGTTGGTCGATGATTACTCTTAAACTTGTAAAGCCTAATTAGAGTAAGTACTCTAAGTAGTCGTGATAGTTTTTCTTTTAAATATGTACTACTACCGTGATTTTTGAAATTTCACTGACAAAATTTTGCACTTTAAAGCGAAATGTTGTATTCCCAGACCCGTAATGACCTATCCAACGACACCCATGGGGTATGCGAGAAAAAAAAACAGTTTTTCTAGTTTTTATTCTACGACTTTGTTAACATTACTAATATGTACCTTTATACAATTATACATGCCAAATTACAGATTTCTAGCACTTAAACTCTCTGAGCTAAGCTGCGGACGGACGGACGGACATGGCGAAACTATAAGAGTTTCTTGTAGACTACGAAACCCTAAAAACGGCTTAACTGATTTAAATATTTATTGTTTTGTTTTGCTCTCTATAATGGTTTAAACATTTAAAAAAATAGGATATGTTGCCTGGAAATTGTAAATTCGAGAAAAATTTAAAGTGCTTTTTTCTATGGGATCTATGTTTAATCTATGGGTAAATAATCTATCGGTAAGGACAGCTAGTAACTAATAATAATGTTCCACGGAATGATATTATAAATTATTATATTCGCCAAATGTGCTACGGCGTAGCACTCGCTAGGCAATGCAAATAATAACTGCTGTGTGTGTTCCAAAAGCCACACCTTAGCTTTATTTCTTCTCTGGCCTTAGTAGTTATTAACTAGGTACATGAAGACATTTTTGAAATCTTTATGTATGATAACTAAGGTACGAATACGTTCGAGTACCTAACCAGAGTGTTTAAACTTTTAATTGGGTTATTAGGCAGATTATGTTTACGTCCAGGAACTTATTTGGAACAAAATAACAATAGTATACAAAAGACAAGAGAATAACAATGACAAATGCAATGTAAACTGTGATGCGTATTGTGTGTTGTGTGTGTTGTGTGATGTGTGTGTATATTAGGTGAACGAAATTTGTAGCAAAATATTAAGGCGCTCCATGTCACCGATTGCTCTTATCGAACGTAGCTTAAGTTAAGTAGCTCTATTCGAATAGATTAAAAAATACTTCTGAACAAACCACGTTTCCTATTTTTATAAATATATTACCTACTTCAGATGCCTACCTAGACTTTCACTAAGCTGAAAACATAATTTAATTAATTTTAAATACTTTATGAACTTTATGGGTAGATGTTAATCTCCTTGTTGACTCTATTGTACAAGGAGGAACCAAGGTAGAAGAAGTAGAAGAAAAAGACAAGCTGGGACAATTACGGTAGTAGTTTAAAGATATGGTGACCATGGATATCTAGCGCAAGGATGGAGATCAATTTAATGATAGCAATTCTACTAATATTATAAACCTGAAAGTTTCCGGGGCTGTTTGGATGTTTATGCCTCAATCAGGTCCAAACGGATTTGAAGGAAAGTTGGAATATACAAAGGCTATGTCATGGAATAGCATATAGGCAATTTTCTGTGTCAATTTTCAATTGTCTTCAACAATTGTTTTCGATCAATAATGCCGGGGTCCCACGGCCCGCGTTTTCACGCGCCAGACCACGCCAAGGCGGACGGACGCGCCGTGGGAACGATGCATCCGTGGTGGCCCGTGCTCGGAACGCTCTGTACGCGACGCGCCGGACGCACACAGGCGGAGCGTCATCCGGCGCGGCCGTCGTTTTACGCGCCGTGGGACCCCGGCTTAAGACCTACGCCCTGATCGTAGGTACGCACCTACCTACGTACCTACTGAGATTCAGCACAGGTAACAATAGGTAAATGTTTTTTAATTTTTAAATAATTTTATCAAAGCAAGGGCAAAGACCCAGTTGTGGTGCCTACCCCGTTTTTAGTCATTTTCAATTTTGGCAAACAAGCTTATTTAAAATCTATAGCTAATAGGTACAGTTATTGTTTATCTATGGTCAGTTTAAATTAATGACAGTTGTGATGCGTTATACCTCCGACCTCCAGACTTGATTAACCACAACTAAATATTTCCCGTTTTATGTATTTAAATATGAATAATAAATAAATATAGCCTTTTACAAACCCTAAAAGATAGATAAATCGGTTTAAAGTTATTCTCATAAGAACATAATACTGTTCACTTAAAATGAGACATTAGTATCACTAGAGCCATAAACAACACATTGGCATTGTGAGAGTGTTAGAATCATCGACTACATAGCCTAATAGACGCCTAATGGCTTCATTTCTTCAAACAAACAACTCTGTCAAGTCAGTGAGGTATGAGGTACGGGGGGAGTGGGAAAAAATGCATTCTGATTGGCCGGTTCAAGATGACGTGATTCACTAGGGATGGGAAGTGTTGTCATGAGTTGTCGATAGCAGTCAGAGGCACGTCCAAATATTATATTCGGCACATACCCACATTTTGCAGTAGTTAGCAGTCCATACGTGACAGGTTGCAAGCCCATCGCCGCTTATAACAATACTAACTACTGGTTTCCTCGCGATGCGATGCGATGCGACTGGTTTCCACCGTTTTAAACACGGGATCGGGATCGGGGTCGGGATCGGGATCGGGATCGGGATCGGGATCGGGGTCGGGATCGGGATCGGGATCGGGATCGGGATCGGGATCGGGATCGGGATCGTGATCGGGATCGGGATCGGGATCGGGATCGGGATCGGGATCGGGATCGGGATCGGGATCGGGATCGGGATCGGGATCGGGATCGGGATCGGGATCGGGATCGGGATCGGGATCGGGATCGGGATCGGGATCGGGATCGGGATCGGGATCGGGATCGGGATCGGGATCGGGATCGGGATCGGGATCGGGATCGGGATCGGGATCGGGATCGGGAACATAGCCTAATAGACGCCTAATGGCTTCATTTCTTCAAACAAACAACTCTGTCAAGTCAGTGAGGTATGAGGTACGGGGGGAGTGGGAAAAAATGCATTCTGATTGGCCGGTTCAAGATGACGTGATTCACTAGGGATGGGAAGTGTTGTCATGAGTTGTCGATAGCAGTCAGAGGCACGTCCAAATATTATATTCGGCACATACCCACATTTTGCAGTAGTTAGCAGTCCATACGTGACAGGTTGCAAGCCCATCGCCGCTTATAACAATACTAACTACTGGTTTCCTCGCGATGCGATGCGATGCGACTGGTTTCCACCGTTTTAAACACGGGATCGGGATCGGGGTCGGGATCGGGATCGGGATCGGGGTCGGGATCGGGATCGGGATCGGGATCGGGATCGGGATCGGGATCGGGATCGGGATCGGGATCGGGATCGGGATCGGGATCGGGATCGGGATCGGGACCGGGATCGGGATCGGGATCGGGAACGGGAACGGGAACGGGAACGGGAACGGGAACGGGAACGGGAACGGGAACGGGAACGGGAACGCGAACGCGAACGCGAACGCGAACGCGAACGAGAACGGGAACTTAAGACAACATTTGTTAATTCTAAAGCGATAATATTATAAATGCGAATAGCAAATAGGTTACTTCCATGCAGGAACAACGCGAGCGAAGCCGCGGACGGAAGCTAGTTGGCAATAAGTAGTTTTACTAGTTAGGTCCAACTGTTGTTGTTACTACTATGTAGGTTTATCGATCATCAATTATTGAGTAGTGAGTAGTACAACACTATTGACTATCGACAAGGAAAATAACCAGTGTAACTTGAGCTTGTGGTAATGGTTTTTTAGCATAAACAGACGAGATGTGCACGGGTCAAGGAAGTGGTCGGTACTACTGCAGGTTTGACGCGCGGTATTTTTTATCGGCCGTATAAGCCTGATGTTTTGGATGACAGTGTTCGCCTTGCATGCGGTGTCTTCTGGGCTATGTAGTCGATGGTTAGAATGTACCAGTATTGTGACAAAAATATATTAAAACTCTTGCATTACTGACTGATCTATCAACTCATAGCCTAAACACAGGTCCTAGAAACTATTTGGAGGGTGTATTTCTTTTGGTGTGCACTACGAAAATAATTCCCGAAATTCAACCCCTAAGGGGCTGCAGGGGATGTTGTTATTTAAAAGAAATATCACGTGAACGAAGTCGCGAGGGTTTAAACTAGAAATAGATTTAATGTTATATGGTAAACTAACCTACCCGTGACAGACTTTTCCTGTCCTTTCCTGTGTAGTCAAAACTGATGTCAGATTTTTTCACACCAGCGCCATCTATACCAAGTCATCCATTTTGCATTTTTTTATCATTTTAGAAATGTTCTTCGGATTATAAACCACTCTATGTCTTAATCGGGAATTATATCTACAGCAAATTTCATCTTAATCCGTTTTGTCGTTTAGGCCTGATTGAGGCAAAAACATACAAACAAACTCACAGTGAAACTAGAAGCAGGTAACGGATTTTGAGATTTAGCTACTACACCTACACACGATCAAAGTTTGTTTATTTTATTATCTGGGTTCCATGTTCAGTAATTTCTAGGTAAATAAGTAAATACTTTTCATAAAAGTATATTTTTATTGAAAAACATTTAGAAGAGATCTGAAGAGATTTCATAAAAATGTGATGAGCATAGAAGCTTTCTTGAATACCCTCAAAGAACGACAAAGAACCACAAAGATCAAAGATATCACTCGCGGACAATGAATACATCTCCTTTGCTCGTTTTAATAAAATATCACTAGAAAAATATTTCAATACTTGCTTATAATAGAGGGTGTCCAGATAAGCCATGCTAGGGAGATTTCGTCCCTAATCCTTTCAATTCACACAACTCTTTGCTGGACGTTTCATGTCGTATTTCATGGAAAACTAGCTGGTGCTCGCGACATTGCCCGCGCGGTGATGAATATCTAGCAAGGCTAGGCCTAAGTTGACTATGACCATACCAAAATCGTTTCAGTACAATTTTTTCGATCATGATTTACTTTTGATTTTGACTGTAGGTACCTATATACCTGTATCTGTATGTACCTACAATATCGCATTCCTCCAAAACATAGAACATTCTTTTATAATCACGACCAGATTATTGTACGGACGAAAGAAGGTAGGTGGGTATACCCACCATACTTACACGAAAATAAAATAATGAATAGAAATACGTGACAGGTTGCAAGCCCATCGCCGAGTATAATACTAACAGGTTTTCTTAATTTTAAAAATACCTCCGCGCATATTTTTTTTCAATTAGACAAATCTTTTAATGCACTGCCAGAGTTCGAGCCCACGGTCTTTCTTACGATTAAAAGTCGAGGTATCTACCTCCCACTCGGTCAACATAGCTTTAGGTTAGGCTGTTAAGTAGCTACATAGAAAATCTCTTCAAATATTTTACGAACAATTCAGTACAAAAACCCAAAACATCAAACAACAACAGAATTTTCCGTAAGCCTATTAAAATGAGAATTATTTCTGTATTTGCCATGAAAGTAGAATGACAATGGTTTGTCGCGTCGGCGGCGGTGGGCGGCTGGGCGGGCTTGGGTTGGGCGGTTGGGCGGCCGGCTTGTCGGTTTGATGTGATTACGACGCCACGACTCGCTGGATCCCAATACAATACGAGCCGTATCCCATTCGAACCCGCTCTTATGTGAAAATTGTAGCAATGTTAAACTCCTCTGCTATGAAATCCGCACATTGTTCGACTCTAATAACTATTACGGTATAACAATCCGTGAAACTGATTACGAACATTATGGGCATGTTTGGGCGTTTGTTTGATGATGATTTGGACTGTAATATTTACTTACTTACACAAAATATCTGATTTAATAATAATACCGCAGTATAAAAATATAGATAGTCACATCTTCGCTGTAGGTTGTGGGTTCGATTCCTACCAAGGACAAACATTTGCGTGATAGATATAGATATTTGTTTTGTGTCTGGGTGTTATTATGTATCACATGTCTCTGTCATCATATTTATGTATGGCATGTACAATTGTAAAAATATTAAAAAAAGTATTCTACCAGTTATCAAGTTCTCATAGTACTTAGGTTTACAAGGTAGGTAGGTATTGTAACACTCCCCCCCTTTAAAACCCCTACAGCCTAACTTACCCTATATACTAGCCTTATACACTACACCTTATACCTACCTTATATACTACACACCCACCCGACTTCATCATCCTACTAATATTTTTGAAATTTAAATATAATAATTTTAATTAATTTATATTATAAAACGTTAATAGAAAACTATATTAATACCTAGTCATCCTGAAATCTTACCTAGAACTAATCCTAAAAGTTGTTATGATCTTATTTAACTATTTAAATTGGCCAAGTGATCGTCTAGTTTCTATTGATTAGAACCGTACGTTGTGATATAGGTAATAACTCTGATTCTTTTAAGATATTATGATTAAACTGTCTACCTACTTATCTACTATTAGATTCTATAACACTTTAGTATACAATTAAGGAAAGTCTAGAGAATTTGCTGATATTGAGAGTAAGAAGTAACGGAGAATAAAATATATATAATAAATTGGCTAGGCTTATCTGTCATCTAAAATGTGGAAAACTCAGCGCAGATCCTCTCCCCTCCAGTCCGAGAAGGATAGTGGAGATCATTCCATAGACCTTATCTCCTCCTCTGAGTAGAAGGCTTAATTGTCATTTGAGTGGGAATGATATTACAGAGTCATAAAGTTCAGTCTGTCAATTCTGTCTAGCAAAATATAAGAGGACTTAATCTTTTAGCAACCTGAGTCAGTCCGTCTATCAGTCAAGCCTTCAAACAAAAGGTTACTTTCGGATGCTGAAGAATCGATCAGATCGGTTCTAAAACATCCTATTTAGGTCAGATAAATACTTATACATAATATAAATCATAATATTTAGAACCTTCTTGTCCATTATGAAATAAATGTCTAATAAACAACTCTCCGTTGTTAGAATTATAATTGATATAATTTGTGATCCAGTTAATCTCCACAAACACCAGCTCAGGTCAACTCAATCAAAAGACACATTGTACGTCTTATAAGTTAAAATTCACATTGCTCGAACTTAAACTTCAATTGTCGGGTCCACAATGATCGGACTCCCTGTTACAGGTCTCATGTTGAAACAGAATCTCAAATTATCTCTCTTCAACACAGAATGTAATTATTAACTAAGGTAAGGCTAGACAAGTCCTTCATAACAGACACAACTAGTTGATTTTAAACTTAAAGAATAATGAACTCCAAATAACTCACGACCTTTTCTCACCCCAGATCCTGAACCAAGCAGAATCACAATGTAGTTGTCACCGTTAGGTACCTATCAATTGTGTGTAGAGAGAAACCTTCCAGTCATAAAAACCATTTAAACTGGTGCTTTAAATCAATTATTGAATTACACTCAAACATCACAATAACTTTTATCTAAACTAATTCACAAACTTTTAGCACTAGAATGACTTCTCCGGGGGCCTAGGTACACAGATAAATCCTACCCTCCAGTCAAGCAGCCAAGAAAAAAGACCCAAGAAATTATTCTAAAACAAATCCCATCTCCCAAATTAATTTTATAATCACGGCAATTTTGTATTTCGATTTGAACTTCATTATTTGAACATGAACACATAAATTTATAGACCGACTCCCGAAAAACCCCATCTCACCAACTCGTTCCTTCTGACCCCAGAGCCTCCATCTTTTTCTTCTTCCCGCGCCCTCAAAATGATCACCAATCAGAGCTCAGTGAATGAATGCAAAAACTCGAATTATTGCCATATACGTCACACGAATATAACTAATGATTCACATTCTCGATCGATGAACTATTCTTATGTCATTGTTAATACTGACAGGTGATGTAACAGTTGACATTCCCATATCTCTGTCATAATTGACAACTTTGAGCTATGACAAACAATTCTCGCACCTCAAATCCACTATCGATTGATAAATCAGACCAATGATTAGTAATTTAGATTTAAAACACTATAATTTATTTTTGTGGATACCTTGAACGAAGCCTGACTCGTTACAGCCAACCCCCAAAATTTACGCAGATAGAATATCGTAGTTAATTTTTCACTAAGTAGAAAGTAGTTCTTCGCAAAAATAAATTATACATATAGATTAGATACTTATAAAACATTTTGTACATAAACAAAATGAATCCTTTATAGATATTCGTTTAAATATATATTTATAAAGTATTATATATATAAAAGAAAAGAATATACATAATTTTATGTATATATATATACACTACCACACACATTTCCTAAAATAAATTAACACAGTTATAATGTAACCATAACATAAAACGTACCATTATAATTACATTATCAGTAGCCTTAGCCGTTACCTCCTTTTTTTTGTTATTTATTTTTAGTTGTACAATCTTCTAATTTGATTGTATTTGATTTCGATAACTATTATGTATGTATGTAAGTGGGTTTACCTTCATGTAAGTGTTTTTAAACCGAGATGTAAATAGTTATAATTTTGTACCGGTAACTAAGTTTTTGATGAATCAATCAATAAACAGATATCCATCTAGCCAGTCCGATCAACATCACGTAAGACAACTTGGTTGTGAAGCAAGTCAATTCTGCAATACTCTGTAGCACATACAGCTTTGGATATCAATCTTCCATTTCCTCAGGAGTAATCTACAGAGGTCTACAGATGAGGATCTTTCCCAAGGGTTAGACACATAGCTCTCCATGCTTGAAACATCCCACAAAGCACTAATCTCAAAATCACAAGTTAATCACACCCGGAGTATGTATAGTGTGCTTTAGAACGAGCCTAACAGTATAGTAAGAACTTTCATGAGAACAGCGATAGCCGATGAATATTTATCCTAACACCAATTCTCCTTCATAATAGTTCTTTGTAAGTGTATCGTTTATCGAAAATCAACTAAGATCAAATCGTCTCAATTTAGAATATTTGTTGAATCATCTGGCCCATCATTCCATTAAACTCTACCACATATATTTCACTACCTCCAATCTAGCTTTCATCTTCCTTGCACTTCAAAATTAAAATCCATTCTTCACTCACAGAACATTATTCATACCCCCCACAATCATTGTTGTTAACGCCACCAGACAATTCACCAACTATATGTGAATTTGAGAGCACGAAGATTTCATGTATAGAAATGATTGAATTAATTTGACATTAACCTCAATTGAGTTTCTTTCGTTTGATTTTGTTACCTTTTTAAAACCACCTTTGTTACCTTTAAAAACCATTACCTTTTTCAAGAACTTTAGTTCAGTTCAAGTAGAAATACATTTTTCAGTATAATTACCAACCATGTCAGATTACCATATGTAAATTAAAAACATTTATAAGAATTTTATTATATTTTTTTTATTATATTTAGATAAGGTAATAAAGAAAACTTCATACCCAGTTAAATATTTTATCTTCAATGTTTAACTATTGTCAAAGAAACAAGAAGCAAGCAACGATCAAAGATTGCTTTGCGAAACCAGGTTCTTCAAGCTTGAGTAGTTACTCAAAGTTAGATTTTCTGCGCCACTTTGAATGATTGAATAGTCATAACCTTTGTATTTTTAATTTTCACATACATAAATATTTTACACCCTGTATAAAAACTTTTATCCCAAATTCCCATAATAATATCATTTTACACCCTGTATAAAACTTTTATCCCAAATTCCCATAATAATATTATTTTACATCCTGTATAATAACTTTTATCCCGAATACCCATAATAATATTATTCTACACCCTGTATATAACTTTTATCCGGAGTATCCATTATAATTATGTTTAATGTGATGTCAAGTTATTTAATTAAGCTACACTAACCACCCCACACTAGCATTTGGTTGTTCAATTAAGAATTAATTAAGTAGTTAAATTACCTCAATGGAAGAATACTTATATATATTTTATACAAAACAGACCGTAACTAAAACTCAGAACTATAAGCAAATCTCAAAATCAATCTAACAATTACTGCTTAACTTAAATCATTGATTAACTAATCCAAACTTAGTTGCATATCTTAACCCGATTAAATCCTACCAACCAAAACATTAAACTTAAATAATAGACCAAGATTATTAATTAATTGATTATAAAATTCATTAAATATTAATTTAATTTACCTGAAATAATAGTTTGTAAAATCTTCAATATGTATTCCCTTTCAACTTCTCACATTAATGTATCTAATAATTTTCAACAACGTTGCTAAATTCAAAAATTAACTTGTTCCCGGAGGAACATGAGATAAAATATTTTTGTATTTTAAACGTTATGAATTTAATATCCTATCCGTTGCTAATTTTAAAAGTTGTTTTGTTTTAGAGAAACGTTGAGATTAAATAAATATGTATTTAAAACACTATATTTTAATTTTCCTAAGATATTTACCTTAGTTATTGAAAACACCTACAATTCATTGTTTATATAAGAACCTATATGTTCACACAGTGTATCTAACAATAATATTATATTTAAAACCCATTATTTAAACCAACTTTGATAAGTTTGAAAATTTACTTTGCTCCCGGAGCGATGATATCAAATTATTTATTTATTTTTACCATTATGACTTAAGAATCCTAACCGTGCCTAATTATAAAAATTATTTTGTTCACAAGAAACTATAAAATAATTGAGTTAGGTATTTTAACTGCCAAACATAAGTTTTTTTTTCTAACATAATTTTCTTAGATAACAAAAGGTTATAAAATTAATTGTCTAAATAAATACTTAATGTATGTAGAGCGTACTTAACTATATTATAATACCTGGACTAATTAGATTGGTATCTATTTTCTTCTACTGTCCTATTATTTGTGAAATTAACCCCATCTAAAACCTTGGAAATACTAAATGTGACTAACTTCTCAGAGCAGGAGGTACTTACTTTTCTACAGGTTGTTTTACCATGAATTTTACTGATGTTTATCAAGTAAGTACCTAGGTAATCATCACATCGTTTCAAGAACAAAATGTGTTCAGAAAAAACAATTTCGAATTTATTTATTCTATGAACTTCCAATCATATTTATAGATGCTATAGGTTATTTTCCTAATGATCGTAAGTAACTAGTTTTGTAATACATATAATAATAAATGATTATAGTCTAACACTCACTAAAGCGCTGTATATAAACACAAACCAAGTTCTCTTCCTGATGAAGGTCTTTTCCTGAACTCTTCTTCTACCCAAAACCGCCATTGAACAATCACTGATAGATTTCCTACCTCTAATTTAATCTCAAACACTAACACTAGCACTTAGAAAGGCCTATTTCAAGACGTAAATCTCTATTTTATATACAAGTCGTCGCGAACCGGTGTCTCAGTTTTTCGCCGGTAATAACGAAACTAACTTAACCTCACTTATTTTTCTACCTACCTCCAAAGAGCATATAAGTGTCTACCTCCGTTACACTCCCGTTTCACTCTCAATCTCTCAACGCCTGATACTAATGCATTCCCAAGTAGGTACTTGTTACCACGCTAATATCGTATATCTTGTCTTAAATAAAACTCACTATCAACCAATTCTAAACACATCTACATAGCTCCTATCTACCTAGATCAATGTCGCGATCCCAACTACGTAATTTATTTCATTTTAAAATAATTATTACCTATCTACCTTATACCTACCCACTTACTAGCTTGTAATGGGACACATAGACTAGCTAAGTGGTCAATGAACTCGTATACCTACCTATCTATTTATCTAAATATTTAATTTAGGATATTCCCATCAACTTAAATAGATAAACTAGATTGGCAGATGTAATTTCAATTAATAAGACGCCCTCTATTGGCAGGTAGCGTTACTACGTATTATTGTAAAATCGAATAGATACGATTAATTTATTTTAACACATCTAGCGGCGAATAGCAATACCTACTACTTAATTTCATTACGCTCAATAATGATTACGTTTCCTGTCACTAGATGGTATTACTTGTTTGTAAATAGGTTATTTATATTATTACGAATTTAATTATAAATTTTTGTATGATTGACACTAATTATTAATCTTTAACTGCAATAATCCTTTTCTTTGTTTGAATAATAAGTGATTAATTAAATAGTTTTTTAAAACCAACCCTCAGAATTTATAAACTAGTTTGATTATAAAACAAATATTGGATAGCTATAGATTGAATATATCAACCCCCCAACAACAAGACTTTTGAATATTCCTGAACTTAATTTTAAGTAATATCTTTTACTTAGAAACATATAAAAAAAATATCTATTACTGTTTCTGAACGCAGTATCTCTGTCTCTCTCTAATTCAGTGCACCCGTGTGTATTTCTATCCTTTGCTAGCTCTAAGCATTTTTATAAATAATTATTAAGCATAGAGACTAAACAATAAAGTTTTTAGAACGAAATGATTTGACAGTTCATGCCCCGTCAAGTATAGAAAACTGATTTATAACCAAAATTCAACTTCCAATTAAATATAAACTCATTTATTTGGTTTAATAAACTTAAATTAAAGTCTGAACTCTTGCAAGGAGTATAATTATTGAAGCGAATGTTCTAGTGCTGTAAAACCTATGAGTTCACACCTGATCTTTGTGTATAAGTGAATTATTTGCATAAATAAGTTTACCTATAAAAAGTTAATGTTTAAAATTTTAATCTATTCTCTTTACCACCGATAATCATAGTTAGAATTACTTCAATTAAATTAACCTTTCCATTGCATACAGTTTAATCAAATCCTATAAATTAACGGCAACAAATTGTGCGGTTTCCTCCGCACTTAAATAATTAAAGACATAACAACTTGTATCTAAAACTATTATTAAATATCCTAGTTTACGGATTAACCAAACTGTAACTAAAACTACTAAATATACTGGTCACGGTTAACAAATTGTAACACTCCCCCCCTTTAAAACCCCTACAGCCTAACTTACCCTATATACTAGCCTTATACACTACACCTTATACCTACCTTATATACTACACACCCACCCGACTTCATCATCCTACTAATATTTTTGAAATTTAAATATAATAATTTTAATTAATTTATATTATAAAACGTTAATAGAAAACTATATTAATACCTAGTCATCCTGAAATCTTACCTAGAACTAATCCTAAAAGTTGTTATGATCTTATTTAACTATTTAAATTGGCCAAGTGATCGTCTAGTTTCTATTGATTAGAACCGTACGTTGTGATATAGGTAATAACTCTGATTCTTTTAAGATATTATGATTAAACTGTCTACCTACTTATCTACTATTAGATTCTATAACACTTTAGTATACAATTAAGGAAAGTCTAGAGAATTTGCTGATATTGAGAGTAAGAAGTAACGGAGAATAAAATATATATAATAAATTGGCTAGGCTTATCTGTCATCTAAAATGTGGAAAACTCAGCGCAGATCCTCTCCCCTCCAGTCCGAGAAGGATAGTGGAGATCATTCCATAGACCTTATCTCCTCCTCTGAGTAGAAGGCTTAATTGTCATTTGAGTGGGAATGATATTACAGAGTCATAAAGTTCAGTCTGTCAATTCTGTCTAGCAAAATATAAGAGGACTTAATCTTTTAGCAACCTGAGTCAGTCCGTCTATCAGTCAAGCCTTCAAACAAAAGGTTACTTTCGGATGCTGAAGAATCGATCAGATCGGTTCTAAAACATCCTATTTAGGTCAGATAAATACTTATACATAATATAAATCATAATATTTAGAACCTTCTTGTCCATTATGAAATAAATGTCTAATAAACAACTCTCCGTTGTTAGAATTATAATTGATATAATTTGTGATCCAGTTAATCTCCACAAACACCAGCTCAGGTCAACTCAATCAAAAGACACATTGTACGTCTTATAAGTTAAAATTCACATTGCTCGAACTTAAACTTCAATTGTCGGGTCCACAATGATCGGACTCCCTGTTACAGGTCTCATGTTGAAACAGAATCTCAAATTATCTCTCTTCAACACAGAATGTAATTATTAACTAAGGTAAGGCTAGACAAGTCCTTCATAACAGACACAACTAGTTGATTTTAAACTTAAAGAATAATGAACTCCAAATAACTCACGACCTTTTCTCACCCCAGATCCTGAACCAAGCAGAATCACAATGTAGTTGTCACCGTTAGGTACCTATCAATTGTGTGTAGAGAGAAACCTTCCAGTCATAAAAACCATTTAAACTGGTGCTTTAAATCAATTATTGAATTACACTCAAACATCACAATAACTTTTATCTAAACTAATTCACAAACTTTTAGCACTAGAATGACTTCTCCGGGGGCCTAGGTACACAGATAAATCCTACCCTCCAGTCAAGCAGCCAAGAAAAAAGACCCAAGAAATTATTCTAAAACAAATCCCATCTCCCAAATTAATTTTATAATCACGGCAATTTTGTATTTCGATTTGAACTTCATTATTTGAACATGAACACATAAATTTATAGACCGACTCCCGAAAAACCCCATCTCACCAACTCGTTCCTTCTGACCCCAGAGCCTCCATCTTTTTCTTCTTCCCGCGCCCTCAAAATGATCACCAATCAGAGCTCAGTGAATGAATGCAAAAACTCGAATTATTGCCATATACGTCACACGAATATAACTAATGATTCACATTCTCGATCGATGAACTATTCTTATGTCATTGTTAATACTGACAGGTGATGTAACAGTTGACATTCCCATATCTCTGTCATAATTGACAACTTTGAGCTATGACAAACAATTCTCGCACCTCAAATCCACTATCGATTGATAAATCAGACCAATGATTAGTAATTTAGATTTAAAACACTATAATTTATTTTTGTGGATACCTTGAACGAAGCCTGACTCGTTACAGTATGCTTAGTTAATGTCCGTAATGATGAAAAATGTTCATCAACATTTACTAACTGACATCATTTTCTTCATCTCTCGCCTGCTTTAAAAACTCGTACTTGATGATGCATAAGTATTACCTACCTACAAACATAGGTAATTCATTCACAATTAAATTTGTATAGGTATGCACAATAAAATTGTAAACTCCACTTCACTGTGCAATAAAACTATTAAAACTTGAACAATAGCTTTAAGCTTTTGCTGCCGCTCCAGTTGCAGCGTGGGAGAGACCACGTGCAAATCTGCTATCCTGAGCTCGCTCGCATGGAAACATAATTATCATTTTGATTTCATACTCTTTTACAAGCTTTTATTTAACTTGCCTTGTTAGTTTTGGGGGTCAAATCAAGTAATTCAATTTAGCAAATTTATTAATTCCGACCTGTGTAACTTGGATGTCAATACAATAATATGGTATGAAAAAGCCAGGATCAGCTCCTCACGATGTAACTCCTCAACGGCTAATAGCACGGACACCAAACTTAGTATACGCGTTCCACTGTGACAGCCTGTTTCCCATCGCGCGATTCAACACGCTTTGGCTATTTGTAACCGACTTCAAAGAAAGGACGTTCTCAATTCGGTTGTAGTACTTTTTTTAGCTTATACAAACTTTTTGTTGTAAGTGGTTGTAAATAGGTACCTACCTAACGTTTAGTCACAGTATAAAATAGCATAATAGATTGTGGTTTAGTAGATAAAAGAAATGAAAACAGACAAAATAAGATTATTTTATTACCCCACCCATTCTAACATTGCTTCAATTTTAGACCCATTCTCGCTTGATTGCCCATGAAGCATTTTCATTTAACGTAGACAATGATTGCTTTTCAACAAAAACAAATAAAATAGCTCCTAATAAAGAAAACCGATTCCACTTTCAAGCAAACTTTCTGTCCGTAAGACTTTTGTGCTTAATTGAAATGCATTGGAGCGTGCGTCCCGCAATATCAATATTACCTATCTTTACAAAGAGCACAGAATAATCAGTCGGTGGACTAAAGGTACCCACAGTAACTATCAGAAATAGCTGTGCAACTCAGGCTCAATGTGCGTGTATGCACCATTACTTATCTACCCAAGACTTGTGAAAGTTTTAACTTTTTATCTATTTTTTTTCAATTGCTTTAAATTTTAAATGTATTTTTCAAACTATCGTGATTAGTAGACTTAAAATAAAGTAAAGGTAATTACATGATAAAGACCCGTGTAAAAATCTATAGAAGTTGGCAAACGTAAAGTTAGCCGTGTGACTGCAAAAAATAGTTTTGTGCATAAGGTCGAAAATGATCTGCCGCGTAGCCAAACTAACTTCGCGTAAGCAAAGATCCCTCGACCACACTGCACCTACTGCTGAATGTAATTTTAAACGTGTATACTGACCACCCGGGTTGTTCAGCTACTTTAGTCAGTAACTGTGCCAATTGAAAACAAAACCACGAACGCAAACAAGTCAGGTGTGATCTCTCATCTCGAGGTATCGCTCGAATGGAACCGTAATTAGGGGATCTGCTAATGAATATTATGGGGTCGCAACCCCAATCTATTGTTGAAGTCCTATCATATATTAATCATACGTTTTTAGTTCAACTTGTTTAGGAAGTAGCCGATAGTCGGATGAACAAATAATTGACAGACAAGAACATTTTAATCATCATAGATTACTTTGCTGTTGCCCAATTTTATTATCAACTAGCTGACCCGTGCCCGCTTCGCTGTGCGTAAGACATTTCTAATACCATCGTGGACTTTTTTGTAGACGTTTTTAAGGTGTACAATACTGTAGTACATTATTTTGATATATCTCGTGGGGTTCAGCCAGCATTTGCAATGTAAGAGCAAAAAAATGTGTTTATTTACGACATCACATTAGAAACCTCTAAAATTATCAGTGTTTCTCTACTATATTATGCATGTATTATACATATAAACCTTCCTCCTGAATTACTCTATCTATTAAAAAAATCCGTTGTGTATGCATCAAAATATATGCATCATATATATGCATCAAAATCCGTTGTGTAGTTTTAAAGATATAAGCAAACATACATACAGACATACATACATATTACATACAGACGCGGGAAGCGGAAAGCGACTTTGCTTTATACTATGTAGTGATGAAATGCTCAAGTTTTTATTCGATTCCTGTGTCACTTTAAATGCGTAAGGTATAGTTTATAGGTATAGACGGCACCCAGCCGAGCAAGTAGTAAAGCAAATATCTAGAAGAAATAACAGTTCAGATTTATCTTGCTTCATATATTTGGACATATCTTATCATTCATAGGCAAACATCTCTTCAATAAGCACTTTCAAGTCGATTATGCGCATGATGATTGAACGCGACAACATTGCCAGATTATGTCGCTATTGTTGGCCAATTACATACAGTGGGGTGTTCACAGCTGACGCTTCCCAGCCACCCTTTTTCATTGTCAAATTAAGCCAATATCGTTTAGCTAACAATACTGTGTTGTGGTTTTTATTTAGATTTTGTCAGCCGTCTTGTTTTATTTTTTGGCAGTTCTCGTTTATTTCTGCTACAAAGAAGCCATGACAGAGACTTTCAGAAGGCCTAGGTCAGGCCACTGTAATATTAGATATTATTTTTACATAGGTAGCGAATCTTTGGTGTTTGTCTGAGCTCTACATGAATGTAGTTAGATACAAAGAATGAATACAGACGGACTGCATTATTGTAGGTTTGAGAAAGGAGTACCTATCTAGATTTTTGAATTTTTCTGAAAATGTGATACTGAATTTTGGAGATATCTACCCAACTTGTAGACCGAAGTTTCACAAATGAGAAATCGCTTTCGTTAAGTTCAAACGTAATGATTTCATACACAGTAATATCACTAATCTACAAGATGTTTGTACAATGAACTCCCATCGCTCTTTAGGGGCTCATTCGCAGTAACAATCTAGTTCGTTCTCTATTATATTCTGGACAATACTAAACATATCACACTCAGGATCTAATGGACGGAACAATCGCACGCATCGCTAACGACCCTGATCATGCGAGCTTTATAAAGCTTTATTCTTTGCTTTATGAAGATCGCGAGGATGATTAGGACAGGCTTATTATGAGTACATGTATATGTACGGTTCTGCTGAAATGTAGTAAGTACCTTCCTATAAAGTTTTGGAATCGAAGCCGATTTGATTCACAAAGACAATGTCGCTAGCAAGATCTTCGATTGGTTTGGCCTAACTGTTGGAATCCTGGCCTGACTGATATCAACGCACAGCCTAAACCTCTAGTTCTAGAAACTTGAAATTTAGAATGTGTATTACTATTGGTGTAGTAGTGCAGTGGGATTGACGTCTGATTGAAAATAACTTCACAGGAACAGTCGCGAGGGTTTCCTTAAGGGGCTCCCAGTCGCTGATTGCTCTTTTTCGAAACGAAAAAAGAAATACTTCTGAACAAGCCACATCTCCTATTTTTATAAGTATATCACTTCAGGTTCCTACCTAGATTTCTATTAAGCTGAAAACATAATAGCAGAAACTTTTCACGATAAAGATATTATTTCAAAATGATACGTTTTAGAATTTATGATCGAAATATTTTGATACCTACTATTAAAATCAACTTGTGATTTATTGTTAAAGATAGGTAATATGTAGATCTAGATTTCTATTAGAACAGATTTTTGATAAGTAATTATACATAATTTATATCATTAATTTATTCGAAAAGCTAAGGCGGACCACGCGCCGACGTGTGTTTGTCGTCATTGCAGCGGTCGGTAGGATTATTTATCGAAGTGATTAAAGATGGGTACATCTTTATTCACATATACTATACATTATAAAATAGGAGATGTGGCTTGTTCACAAGTATTTATTTTTTCGTTTCGAACAAAAACAATCGTCGACTGGGAGCGACTTAAGCTACAAATATGTCTCAAAAGAAGTATAGGGTCTTGCTTAGGAAGTATTGAGTAGTGTCAAGTTTTAGGTGGACTTCAAAACCTAACTAAACCAACAGTTTTATCTTCAATTGAAAGGAGATCTGCCTCTCACAGGCAAATTAAAATAAAGATATCGGATATTGCGCGGTGGCGGACAATAATCAGTGGATCGTGAGTCAATCACTAATCGACCGGACATCATTGTAACCCACACCGCATCACGCCATATGCCGCGAAGCCTCAATCACAGCACAGCCGTGTGACAACTTCCTAGTTCCTGCCAACTGCTTGTTAGAGGAAATTATTTTTTCAAGAGGGGTTTTTTTCTATTAATTACAATAAAAACCTGTCTTTAGAATGACAAAATCAGATTACTCATCGAAACAATATCTAGCTAGAGATGCCTATATAGAAATACCAACTATTTTAGTAAGTTCCTAAAGATATCTGAATAGTTACCCATCAATGATTTATTTGTTTAAGTAGGTAGATACCTACTTCAGGCAGTACGAATGCTTATAATATTAGGTAGTTACACATTGTTCTTAGTGTCGAACTTTATGCCAGTTACTTATAGATTTAGAGGTACCTAAACAAGGCTGTAAAACAACTAGGTACTAAACAGAACTGGTATGTTGGTGAACTCTGGCCGTAATGTTGGTATGACTAGTAGGGTAGAGCCTCCATCAAACCACGTTCGCCGATACAAACGTGATTTACTCTTGTCCGTCAACAAAGGGTTTCACTGAGATCATTTCCGGGCAGTCTGGCAGATGAGGTCTTACAAGCACACTTTTTCTCATGGTAAGTAGGTATAATCGTCTGTCCGGGACACTAACTACTTACAGGGAATCCTTACGGTGTCGCTTTTGCGGATGTTTTTTTGCAGGACTGTATTGCCTGAGAACTAAATGCGTCGAGAATCTCTGTAGTAACACCTGACCACAAGTAAATTATTCCTGTTAGACCAGTTACGACTATCCAGTTTGACTACGAGAAAGAAGCCTTGATATTTAGGTTTTTACCGTTTCTAGTAACGGGTTTAACCCAAATTGAAAATGTTACCAAATAAAACAGTAGGTACCTAGGTACTACGTTCCTACCGAAATAATTATAACAACACGATGTTTCATTCTTAGATACAGATCGGTCGATGATAATATTATAGTACCTATCTTCCTGCAGTTTTAAAGTCATCGACCACTCGCCCCAACCCCATTTTACCTATTTCGGTTTCTGTTATGTAACCCGAATAACTCTTTAGGTAGAAAAGGTTGGCTCCTAATTACATAGATTTCTCTTAGGTACTAAAGTCAGTTGTTCGTTGTTTAGTGGCTCGCAGAAGGCGAAAGGAGAGCCGACCCCGTAGACAGCGCACCACATTCTCGGCACACCAGACGCTGCGCCTGGAGCTGGAGTACGCCCGAGGCGAATATGTGGCTAGAGCTAGAAGGTACTTATTTTGTATCTCCAGTCATCATCATTTTATTTTCCTTTTCCCACTTAATGTGGGGTCGGTAGAAATCGGCTACAACTGTCAAAATACCATTATCTTTTGACAGTTACTCAAAGGTAATTTGACATTTGAAGACGATTACTATTATCAGTAGCTTACGAAAAAAAAGGTATCCTATGTTTAAATCTAGGTCATAACCAGTGCCGTAAATAGAGGTGCCCAGGCACATGACGCAGAAAGGAGCAGCGCCGACCTTTTGATGATGCGGGGTACCCTCAAAATTGGGAGGCTCCGAGGTTTTTGCAGGGGTGTAAGCGCCTATACCCGGGAGATTCTTACTCTATTCAGCTTAAACTTAATAAGTGCCTATAGCGCATTTTGATCTAGATCATGATTCGCCGCGAGGGAGGGTGCCTAGTCGGTTCGGGGGCGTAGTTACAGAAGCAAGCACCGGGCGCTTATAAGGCTATTTACTGTTACGGCACTGGTCATATCAGACGTTTTTGGTCTTGGTGAAGTCATTAGCCTCTTGCAGCATTAACATTGAGTAAAATTACAAGGCCTGGGACAGTATGTGTAGGGAAGGGATAATTACCTACCCACACAACCATCACACAATATTTGAACCAAAAACATGTTGTTTTCACAGATGCGAGTTGGCGTCAGCATTATCACTGAGCGAGACTCAAGTTAAGATTTGGTTCCAAAACCGAAGAGCCAAAGACAAACGGATAGAAAAGGCACAACTTGACCAGCAATACAGGTGCGTATACAACAAACCTTAGTGACCATCGACCACAAAGCCTATTGAAGCCTATTTCTCCATACAAACAATTGTATCAAAACGTAGAGGTCTGCGGGTCGGTGTATAAGTCTGAAGTGTTGTCAGACAAGACAAGTGTTCGGCTTGCATGAGGAGTCTAAAGTTGGTCGATGGTGATAACCAATACCTACGTAGGTTCATATTGTTAGCTAATTTACAAATCAGGGACCCGCTCCGTCGAAGTCACAAAGATTCACTTAGTAGGGGTAAGCAAGTGCGGGTCGACCTCGGGAGGATTCCGTAAACACATCATGCCCAATATTGTTGATTGTAAATTGGAAACTCCAAAATGAATACGCGAGCCAGACTCGCCTAACAAATATTTATCTTTCCTTACAGACATTTGGCAGCAGCATCAGGCTTGTTCCCTACTTACTGCCCGACGCCGCCGTGCCCCTGTCTCCCCGTTCAGCATCCACCGACACACGAGAAATAGAAGAATACCTTCTATAATTATTAGTGACAAATCCTACTACTATGCTAAGAGTTAATGTGAAAGATTGTGTGTATGTTTGGGAGTTTACTGTTCAATTACGATAACTTGTCATTACAAGTTATAGTAACTGATTTGGGAGTTTGGAAAAGTCGATGTTATTATAATTCAAGTATTCCTAACACAAGAGGCACAAGCTAGATACCATGTAGGTATAATGTATTACAAATATACCTAAGCATTTACAAAGAAAAAATATACTAAAGGTATTCTACAAGTATCTATCAGATAATATAAGCTTTGATTAGGTAGTTCGAGGCTAAATGGCGGTGTGTAAAATGTCTGCCTATATTTATTGGAACGAAGTTCCTTATCGCGCGTTGTGAAAGGGGGCTAGACGGAAAAAATTCTTACGAAAAGTTGTCACGAAAAGTTGTCACGACACTTTTTTTGCTATAGTATATCTATTAATTGTGTCGAGGTCGAGGTCGAGGTGGAAGTGGAGGTCGAGATGGAGGTGGAGGTCGAGGTCGAGGTAGAGGTCGAGGTCGAGGTCGAGGTCGAAGTCGAGGTCAAAGTTGATTCCCCTTCCCTTGTCCCACGTTATTTTGTGAGAACTTCGTTCCATCCGGGTGTCCCTTGACACCTCTCAAGTTTTTATCATACACTCGGCAGGTTAGGCATTATAATTTTATAAATGTTATCGTGTTGTATAATTATTAACTAGGTACCTGGTAGGTACTCTACCTACTCATAAATGATTAGGCAAATGAGAATTATGCTTTTTGCAAATACATAATGCACTTCTGGCCCAAACTTCAAGTTCATACATAACACGTTGACAGTCCGAAACTATTCTGAGTAATTGACGGGTACGTCCAATTGGTTTTTTTAATAAAGCGGCGATGGGCTTGCAACCTGTCACGTATGGAATGCTAACTACTCCAAAATGTGGGCATGTGCCAAATATAATGTTTGGACATGCTTCTGACTACCCCCATTAGAAATCTTCAAAGGATCTAAGCGTCGATCTGAGAAGATGTCTACCGTACTTGGGGATTACAGTCGTGATCCTATTTATTTATTATTTTACTAGAAAATCAAAGTCTTAACTCAACGCCCACCTCAAGAAACGCGGTTGAGTTTCCTTTGACAAATGCATTACATTTAATGCACGGACGAACTCAGCCAGACCAAAAATACATCACTACATAGTATAAAGCAAAGTAGCTTTCCGCTTCCCGCGTCTGTATGTATGTATGTTTGCTTATATCTTTAAAACTACACAACGGATTTTGATGCGGTTTTTTTTTATAGATAGAGTGATTCAGGAGGAAGGTTTATATGTATAATAATAACATGCTACCCGTGCGAAGCCGGGGCGGGTCGCTAGTAATATATAATGCAAGGACTGTCAACGTGTTAACTTATAGACCTACATAATGATAATATTGTAGGTAAGTGTGCAACCTACGTAATAATTCCTAAAATCTGCTTATAGAACCTCCTAAAATACATTAAAAAATACGAAATCCTTTCACATTGTATATAAAATGCTTTATCATGTGTAAATTAAATTATATTGTACAGTATAACTTTATATAATAAACTAGTATGCTAAGTACCAAATGGTAGTGTGTTGAATTGAAATAAAATACGTGAATATTTTTAGTCGTTTATTTGGATAGTCAACTTACCATGGCCTTTTCCACGGAGAGAGCTCCGGCTCGTGTAAGAAGAGTCCATGGAAAATAGTACATAGTTTTTTAATTTTACCGCAAATAAGAAATTAAAATTACACCTCTACATCATGATAACTTACACTAGAGATAAAAAATATCTTTATTTTTATTTTAACATAACTAACACATAGCTAATTATTATTATAAATAATGCAAATTTCACAAAAATATTTCTTAGTACAATTTAATTTAGGTACCCATATGAAAACTTTGCAATGTCAATAATTTGATTGAAAGTCAATTCACAAAGTAACTTTACCCTTACATTAACATCGATAACATTAAATGTTCTTGAAAACTTGTAAATATTTTGATAGCTATACCAGTGAGATGTATATTTTGTCTTATTCCAAACATGTTTATCTAAATTGTGTTAGTCGAATTCTAATCCACATGGAATGTTATAGCTATCTGGACATTAAAAGTGGAAATTATCATAAACAAGCAAAACCAGGATAATAATATTCTTACTTCTAAAAAACATGTTATGCTCATGTGCACACAGCTTTTACAAGTTAGTAAATTAAAAATGAATTGAATAAAACACTGAAAGTTGTTTAGTGTATATATTGTGTTATACACCGAACACAGTAGTGCCGGAAAGTGATAATAAAAAATGTAAAAACTGTGACAGTGCTAACAACTAACAATAACAAGAAGAATAAAATGAATCTATTACCTACAGTACCTTAGAACAAACCTTCTCTTTAGGAGGGGAAATAAATTGGTAAAGTGACTATGCATTAGTCGCTTCAAATAGTCCGCTTGTCACTAGCTAGCTGTCGCCTGGCCTACCTTCCTTCACTACAATAGGACTGCCTGCCTAGCTTCGACTAAGCGCAACTTGAGACCTACGCATTGAAAAATACCTTCATAAGTACACAGTAACGTAATAGGTTAAACCATGCCTGGAAACTGTTAGTGGGATGTGTCATGAAATAATAAATGAAATGTCAAATGTTTGGTGAGTATGCATTTAAAAATGTTATTTCGATGAGGAATTTATCTAAGTTGTCATTGGGAATAAGATTAATATCATAGGAATCTATTATTTTTATTGCAATTAGATTAGAATGTGTTGTATGTAATGTAAAGAGTGAGACTCATGAGTAATGATAATTTAAAAAATAAATCATAAAAAATACTGACCAAGAACATTTTAATGTATTGCATCATCTCAATAACGAGTGAAACACTACAATCAGACCATTATATTATTCTTATCTGAGTCTTGCCATTGAAATGCTATTTACATCGTAAATTCTCATGTTTGAATGAACACAAGCAGAAATGTTGTCAGTCAGTACAGTTTTAACTACACCCAATCATTTTCTTTGCACTTTGCGACTGTCGTTCTATACAATGGAAGCCTTAATAACAATGATAAAATATAAACCTAATAATTAGGTTGTTATTGTTTGTTTATAATGCATTCAGTTGCAAAAGCATCCAAGCATTTAATGGCATTTAATAATTTAATAGCAGTGATGGCACTGTTTCTTTCTCAGTCAACCTGCTATAAGTCAATGACCTATCTGAGGTAAGGTCATTCATCCTCGTTTGCTGACGTCAGTCACGTATAGAAACTGATCTACAGCGAGTTATTCACGTGGCTCAACTATTGTATACTAGTACCCGTTACTTTAGTATTGTATTGCTTCACTTTAGTGTTGTATACTAGTACACATTACTTTTACCTGCGACTTTAGCCGGATTCAGGACATCGATTTTTAACGACTTTATCGTAAAACAATTAAATTTCATCACAATCCGTCGAGCGGTTTGGCAGTGATAATTTCACAGACAGATGAGTTACTTTCGCATTTATAATAGTAGTATAGATTGGTACGAGAAAAACCACTTCAGCGAAGGACGAAAGCCGGTTAGGCGATCGCGTCCTCATATAATTCCATACGAACATTTCCAATGTATGCGCAGACAGCCGCAAAGTAATGATGTGGTGTGGTGTATGTAAAAGGTATGTACTTACAAGAGGATGTTTTAGAACCGGCGCTGCTGCTGGTTCGCGCCAGAGTTGTTTGCGCCTGAGCTGTATCCGCCGGCGCCGGATTGTCCGGCTGCAGCGCCGGTCGAGTAGCCTCCGGCGCCGCCGACACCACCGACAGCGCCACCGCCATTACCGCCTAGAAGTACAGAATTACAATCAAAGTCAAAGCCAATGGATATTATTTCGATAAAATTATTTCACAAGTTCCTTGCGACCAAGCTTAGAAGAATCAGGCAACAAACACTGGAGCCTATATATCTTTATCAATAATCCTTTTCTTAATGCAAACCAATCAAATAGGTATTAGTTTTACTGGTGCGGGAGTATAAAAAAAGTACTTAAACTTAAATAATGTAGATACAGAAACATATTATCTATAAATAGTCTAACTTAGTATGATTGTGGTCAATCCTGGTGACGCGAGTGTTTATAAAATAGGGTAGGTACAAGCAAATAGTTTTAATAAGCATTTTTATTAAGTTATGAGCGTGACCAAGCCTAGTGACGCTAGAAGGCCAAATGAAACACGCATGATAAGTTTCAGCTGGCATTATTTTATAATTCAAGCGATGATTCAGTATTTAAATTTTAGTTGTGTTAGTAAAAAATTCTACAGTTCTACAGACTATAACTAACTATGGGAACATGTATGTTTATAGCTAGTATCACAAACAAACTTCCAACAGCTTAATAAAATTAGCAGAACTTAGGTTATTCCAGGCACCAGCTCCGAAGCCCCATACAAGCTTAAACTAATAACGGTAGTTTTTCTCACCTTGGTTGTAGTTGTAAGGTTGCGCCTCACCTTGGTTGTAAGGCTGGGCACGTTGGGTATTGGAGTAGTTATTAGCGCGCATTGGTCCCCCACTAAAGGATTGTTGGTAGCCGGCACCGAACGAGCCTGGTTGCCAGCCGCCGCCACCGCCACCGCCACCGGCTTGGTCCCCACCCCAACCGCCCTGACCCCAGGAACCACCACCGGCGTTGTTGCTATCCCACGGGTTCTGATTGTTCCACCCGCCCTGGCCTTGGCCGTAGCCGGAGTTGTAGCCGCCGCCTGTGATGAAAAATATTTATTTAGCAACAAAAACTATGTTATAGGTAGCTCTAGCGGTCCTTAGTTTTCAGTATTCGGAAGATGTCTCTTTATATACCATAATATCTAACTTACTATGAGAGAAATAAAGGCTTTTTTTATTTTTAAAGTTTAAAGTTGAGAGAACAGAAGATAAGTGTTTATTCAATATTGTTAAAATTACATAAATCCTGCCAAAATAATCAAGTTAAAGAAGTCTGCCTGTGAAGCGAGCCTTTGAGATGGGATAGGTTAGAATGGAAAGTGAGCCAGTAACCATGATGGCAGTGTTCTTAACCGCCATTTTGTTTATGATAAAGCATTTCGTAAATTCGATATTCGCAAGTAAGTAAATTCGCCATTCGATAAAGTTTTCTTGAGGAAATGTTTTTAGTATTTTTATGCCTAGTCCAACAACAAGGAAAAGTTATTTCCTTGTTATTATGTGCACTTCCTCTAGTTTTGATGTTGGTGGTCCCTGCCACCGTTATCAGCAGCAACCTTCGACTCGCCATCATCACAACTGAAGCAATCATATTACTGATAAGCATATTAACACGTGTTTACAACGGTGTAGGAAAACATCGTGTGGAAACCGGTTAATATTCTTGTAAGCGGCGACGGGCTTGTAAATGCTTGCTACTGCAAAATGTGGGCATGTACCAAATGTAATGTTTGGACGTGCCTCTGACTAACCCTTTTAAGACATCAACAAGGATCTGAGCGCCTGAAGATATGAGATGATGTCTATCATACTTGGGGATTACAGTCGTCATCCTATTTCTTTTTCACTTTCAAAACTTTCGTGATTGGTACCTACTAAACATAATGAAGATTCTCAAGCCAGATGAATGAAAATATTGTCAGTAGTGTAGTAATAGAGTGAGTAATTCCCTAGCAATTTCCAAAAATTTTGACATTATGTGTGATACTATTTGTTATTGTTAGTTACCCCAGTCTTGCTGCTGGTTGCCCCTGCCCCAACCGCCGCCACCGCCGCCACCGCCACGGCCACCACCCCGACCGCCACGGCCGCCACCGCCACCGCCACCGCCGCCGCCACCAGCCATCTCCGACTTGGACAATGCTTTCTTTACATCGAGACGGTGACCCTTCACTTTGTGATTGGGTGTACCTGAAATGACAAACATTTAAAATATTTTCATCACCGTTTTTCTTGTCTGTAGTAAGATCTAGTATTGAAACTCCTTAGATTACAAAGGATAAATAATAGTTATATGGTAAATATACTATTTCAAGTATATTGTAGTGCCCCAGTGAGGTTGAAAACAGAAACATTGTATGCCATAAGACATTTAGAACCAACTAGAACAATAAATGAATATGAACAATATTCTGGATAAAGACTGTGGAAGATCCTTTAACATTATAAGCCGTGAATTAACAGTTTGAGTCAGATGAAGAGAACCTTTACAATGCACCAATAGAGCAATTGTATCATTCCTGTATCTAGAAGGTTGTAGGTTCAAATCTTACTTGGATAACGTTTTAGGATTATAATATGAAAACATCGCCGATTTTGTAGCGTATTCGCCGATCTACCGTTGATCGCAGTCGCGATACTCATGATGAAAAGCATCTGAATTGTCTCAAAACGTCAGCAATACAAGCAAAAAGTGGTAATTTGCCATATTTATGGATAAAATATAATAATAATAATCCTTTATTTCGAAACAAGTTTTAAAAGTTAAGTAGTTATTAAAACTGTGTTGCAGCTACCAATGCCTACCTCCTGGACAAGTGCAGTTTGTTCCTAACTGAATACGAAATGTACTACAAGAAAATAATAATATAAAATCTTTGTAGTTTTCCTCAAGTGCAGGTTGCTAAACAAATAAATTGGTATATTTTGGATTGAAAACTTTACAGATGATGGTTTTACCAAAAGATTCCAACTTACCGCAAACTTTGTCAACCGGGTCATAGTCATCAAACTCAATGAATCCGAATCCCCTTTTCTTGCCAGTTTCCTTTTCCGTGACTAAGCTGACGGAAACAATGCTTCCAAACGCACTGAAGTACTCTTTTAAGTCTTCTTCCTCAATTTCTTGCTTAAGACCACCAACAAATAGTTTCTTGACTGTGGCGCTAGCATCGGGCCTGTTGATTTCTTCTCTTGGCACTGCTCTCTTGGGTTCCACAATTCTAGAAAATACCACATATTCAAATTTATTAATAAAAATAAAATCACAACTGTAATCTCCAAGTATGGTAGACATCCTTTCAGATCTCCAGCTCAGATCCTTGAATATGGGGGTAGTCAGGGTAGTCAGGCAAACCCAAACATTACCATACATGACAGGTTACAAGCCTATCATTTGATAAGTAATTCTAGCATTATTGTTCTTATCCAATTTAAAAAGGTAAATCTTCCATTTTATAGTAGGTACCTTCCTAAAGTTTCAATTTCATTTTTATTATTGGCACATGTATTTTTACTAGCAGTACCCCAGCTTCCCACGGGTGTACTAATGAATTTATGGCAATTTTTTTACACATTGGTTTACAAAGTTTAAATAGGGATCCCTGATTTCTTCTAATAATTAATATAGCCAGATTTTTTTTAAATAGGTCCAGTAGTATCAATGCAAACAAACTATCAAATCTTTCCTCTTTACATATTATTACAGAGAAGACACAAAAACAACATGTTTTTATGCATGTAGGGGGCAAAACCCGAAAAAAAACTTACCTTCCATCAATCTTGTGTGGTCTATTCAACTGCGCATCATCAACCATATGAGCTTTGGAGTAAGTAATAAAGCCAAATCCTCTCGACCTTTTGGTCTGAGGGTCTTTCATGACCACAACATCCACAATATCTCCCCATTGCTCGTAGAATGATTTCAACGACTGGTCATTTGTACGGTAGTCCAACCCACCAATGAACAATTTCCTTAGATGCTCGGGCTCTTCCTGTTGTAAACAAAGTACAAAAAACAAAAGTTTTAGGTTGCTAGATGGGAGGCACAGCGAGCGTAAGTAGGTTAAGTACCACAGATCATTGTTCGATTAGAAATTTGAAATGCTCATTTACCTACTGATCCCACGCCGCATTTACCTAGTGAATATGGTTTTATAGCAAGAGTAGCTACATTGATAACCTACCTGAAGATAAAAGTATCTACATAAAATCTTTGACATAGCATCTTGATATGCCAAGACGTGATTGTAGATAAGTAGGCACAGGCTCATAAAATCGACCTAGTTGTGTCGGAATCTAGCAACATGATTTTACTTACGTATTCGTCACCACCACCATTTGGCTTCATGTTGAGTTGGCAAATAGACCTGTAGTACTGTGTTGTGTCAGCGTTATTCGCTGCCTGCTGTGTATTCTTACGTCTAGCAACTTAAACTGCAAATTAAAACTACAAAGCACGCAGTTCCAAAGTATTTCAAAGCAGAATTTTATCGAAAAGTAAAACGTGAACGTCACTTTTTTATTTTGCGCTTCTTTCTTTTTTTTTTGCAACGTTTTTAATCTTTCTATACTCGTTCCTTTTCCTTGTCCGTCTTGAACGAATGAGAATGGATGAAGCAAGCAAGCAAGATGTCGCCGTCGCCGCGTCGCTCGCCGGTGGATGCCGGTCATCAACCGGTCAATGCGGTCAACAGGAAGTGGGCTCGGTCGATTAACTCATTCATTCGTTCGTCTGACTCTGATGCCGCATGCACACACACACACACGCATCATCCATAGGGCGCTCAGCCCGCTTTTGCCACGCCGCGCCGCGCCATCACGCCACTCCGTTGACAAGACGGCCTCAGCTCAGTTTAGCAGCAGCCATGAAAAACTTTTGATGTGAAACATCTATAGCGGCGGGTCAGACCGGCTGCTGGCTTGGCATGCTTGGCATGCGCCCCGCCACGAACTACACACGGCTACGGGAACTAGCTGAGTTGCTGCTGAAAAAGTGGAAACTGCGTCCGATCCGGTTCGCAATATGCTGTCACTATGTCTGACAGCATATCGCGAACTTACTGTTTTTCTATTTCTACACTGTATTTCTACAAGTTTTGCCGATCCCGCATGAAGTGAAAAAAGGGTAAGATGATGATGATAATGATGACAGTCCGTTTTCGGTAGCAGCGCCACGAAAGGGACATACATATTATCAAGTCGTAGTTAATGCCGGAAACACACTTACGTGTCGTGGCGTGGCGCGACACGCCACTAGCTAATCGCTTTCATACATTTAGTATGGTTAGAGACATATTTGCGTGTCGTGTCGTGTCGCAACGCTAATCTGTCGTGGCGCCGACTGCTCGCCACCGATTGCGCCAGAGCGGTGGTGGGGGTTATGACGCGACACGACACAACAGGCAAATGTGTTTCTATACTGGCGCGTGCCTTGTGGCGCGAACACCTATTAGACATATTTAATTTAACTTGTACGCGTCAACGAAATTTTTTTTTTTGCTTTCTAGGAATTTCATTGCTAAGAGAAATTGAAGGCTTTCATCAAAATTACTATCCAAATCAGAAGAAAACATTATGTATGTTTGAACCCTGCAAAGGTTCGTTATGTTCTATTCAGAAAAAACGCCAGAGCGCGACACGACACGACACGTTAGTGTGCACACTCACCGACACGACAGCAAGCATCACGACACGCCACGACACGTAAATGTGTTTCCGCCTTAACAATTACCTACACACGCTCACGCACAATTACAACTCCTCGGTGTGAAAGCAGTGTCAATGCGAAAGAAACAGGAAGCTCTATAGTGATCTGTGGTTTTTATACAACTCATTCTCGTTCGGAAGGGATACCATGCTGAGAAAATGAAAATACCCCACCCCACAGGTAAAGAAGCTGACTATAGCCCTTGAACATATATGCCAAACTTTATCTAAAAATAAATTTAACTTCTCAAAGTATTTGTAAATAAGTATCATCTTTACGACCCAGAGTAACGAAACTTGGGTTGAGGATTTAACGTCATTGAGAAACGCGCTACCGTCAGCAGATACTCGTTTGAAGAACGTGAGCATTATTAAGCAGTTTAGGCCACACTAGCAAGGCATAACATGAAAAATTGTAATTTTATTAATACGGGCCTAGTGGGAATCGAATGTTCTATACCTGGCAACATTAATTCCATCTCATCGTTCAGTTTAGTTCATTTCAATCCTTTGATTGAACTATGTGATGTAATTCTTTCATTCATTTTCCATCTTTCTTTTTGGCGTCGCTCTCCGCGGGGACAGTCGTTTCTAGTCTGAGAGAGGCGGTTCTAAAAAGATTATTTTTTGTCGTTATTTGTGTCATTTATCGGTGTTACAATGAGGCCCCAAAACGGTGATGATGGATTTGTA
The DNA here is from genome assembly GCA_912999785.1 of Hydriomena furcata. NCBI lineage: Eukaryota > Metazoa > Arthropoda > Insecta > Lepidoptera > Geometridae > Hydriomena > Hydriomena furcata. The sequence goes on along the minus strand of OU538831.1, from coordinate 4,340,180 downwards.
AGTATTATTTATATAATATAACTTACTATGAAACGCTTTGTCTTGTGTAAAAGTTTTGACTCATCGCATCACTGTCAAAAACTACCTGCTGTCGATAAAAGTGCCTACAGTTTGGTTAAAAGTACCTACTTGTTACTTATTTTTTGCCTTTGTGATAAAATCTTCGCTCAATGTGTTCATTTTTGATTGGCATTATGCCGACCTCGATTTGTTAGCGTCGCCACGCCACTGCCGCCATTTTGTTTTACCATCGGCCTATTTTCAGGATGAGCCCGAGGTTCACCGCAAGATCTTCATTGGAGGATTGAACTACCGCACTTCTGATGAATCATTGAAATCGCACTTTGAGAAATGGGGAGAAATAGTAGATGTTGTTGTGATGAAAGATCCCAAAACCAAAAGGTCGCGTGGCTTCGGTTTTATCACATATTCCAAGGCGCACATGGTTGACGATGCGCAGAATAACCGGCCACACCGTATTGACGGACGGTAAGTTACATATTATTTGTAAAACACATGGATTTTTAATTATCGAATTAAAATTATCGCGGTTGTAACTAGGGTTACTCTAACTATCCTCCGCCTGTAGATGAGGCAAGGCAAGACAAATTCTACCTAGGTTATGCAGTCCAGCTATGTAAAAGCTTATCCTTTACTTTTACATCGTTTTATACTGCAAATATGATATGACTTACCTTGGTGAATGTCTCGTGGATTTAAACACATGGCATTTTCTGGTGGGCCAACACCCATACTGCTTAAGTAGGAACCTACATGCTATGTTTATTTCATTTAGATTTAAAGGTTGGTTTGTGTCATATTGCATTAGCTCAGTGTGATCTTTATTTCAGTTTGGTAGAAACAAAACGAGCAGTAGCCAGGCAGGATATCAAGAACCCTGAGGCTGGAGCAACAGTTAGGAAGCTGTTCATTGGTGGAATTAAAGATGACCATGATGAAGATCAACTTAGAGAGTATTTCGCTAACTACGGAAATGTCCAGAATGTTAGCATTGTCACAGATAAAGCCACAGGAAAGAAGCGTGGTTTTGGATTTGTCGAGTTTGATGACTATGACCCTGTTGACAAAGTGTGCTGTAAGTATTTTTCGAATTTTCCTGTATAAATCTGTATTCCACAACCTTGCCCCAGAATAGAGTGTTAAATATCTAGGTCTGGCTTCTCTAGTTGTGGATATTAACTTATTGATTTTAGCTATACCTGACTACCTAACCTGTGGCAGATCTGGTACGCAAATCAATAGACATTACTATAAAATAAATAATAGTTGGCCTACAAACATTTGATAGTTTTTATAACATCTTCATATTTTATTTTTGTCTTCAACAGTGAATGCTCCCCATAAAATCAATGGCAAACAATTGGATGTCAAGAAAGCTCTTCCTAAAGATGGCGGAGAGCAAGGCAGAGGAGGTCGACAAGGTGGTGGAAGAAATGATAGTTGGGGTAATACAGGTATGTGTCTAGCAATTATCGGAAGAAAACTGTTTACTCTCTTGCAACAATATTATTATTTCAAAATGAAATTGTTGATGTTGCAGGCGGTTACGGCAACAACCAGGGTGGTTGGAACAATTCCAACCCTTGGGATAACAATCAGGGAGGATGGGGTGGTAGCCAAGGGGGCGGTGGTGGTTACGGGGCGGGCAATGGCCGCGGCTCGTGGGCTGGTGGCGGTAACCAGGACTTTGGCAACTATGGCCAACAGAATTATAGCGGGGGGCCTACCAGAAACCAGCAGTATACCAATAATCGTGCTGCCCCGTATAACATGAACCAGGGTGGGAATGGAGGTGGGGGTAGTGGCTATGGTGGCAGCAGCGGGGGCAGCTACGGGGGTGGACAGGGAGGCAGAGGGGGCCGTTTCTAATCCATGTAAGTATAACACCTTCACATTCCAATCATTGCATCCACAACATCATTGAATTCATCTACCACGGAGTCTCCACTGCTAACTAGAAATAGGAAGTTGTTTGGATAATGATGTTGAGTTTTCTAGTGTAGGATTTCTATCTCGGAGCACTACATAGCATTAATTGAGCATAGGAAGACAGCAACTTAGATTCTCTAATCGTCTCCAGTGATAGTTCGATGATTAATGCTATGCAGGTAGCCGTTATTGTTAGTTTGCTATTATTATACATGTCTTATAAACGGTTTTTTCAATCTCTAGGTTTCGTGCTAAGTACACTAGTAAAACAGAGCAGTGTTTACCGCGCTAGTGTAGGCAGTACGCTCCGGAGCTCTAGATACACAACCTCATGGTCCAGCGAGACCGCCTAGGAGTCAGGACGGCGTCAGGATACCGATACTTTATATCTTAGCAGATGCTAGACTTTTTATCTTTTAGACGAATATGAATAGAATTATGTGTACTGATTGTATTAGTCTTCTATTTATTGTATTGTAGGTACATTTCGTGACGTACTTCTAAGGATTTGTAGTTTGTAAAATCGAAACATTTTTACAAGTAATTTAGTACAATTTTAGGATTAACTGTAAGAATTATCTCTTGAACTTAGTTGTTAGGAAAACTTAATGATAACATAATGATCGTTTGACATAGATGAGCATTAATTTAACAATTTATTCTGACTATTTATACAGTATTAAGTTCTCAAATAGCATAGGCATAGGAATATAATAAACATGTAGGTTATTTAATGTAAAATAAAATTAAATACAAAATCAGTAGGGTTGTTTTTTTAGATTTGTAAATATACCTAGTTTTTTTTTTCATTTATTTTTTCATTACGTCAGCTCAATTTCAAAGTTGTGCTTGTTAAAAATATGTATTATTATTTTTTACTAGTACTCGTAGAACAATGTACACGCACAACTGCTGGCAATTTGACTTAAGAATTTTTTGATATTCTTTGTTATTTGTTAGATGTGCGGTACATCTATCTATCATCTACATCTACATATCACTCGTAAGGAAAAATTACCTTTATTATTTGGTTTGGTACCGTTGGTCAGCTAGCATAACGGTAGATAACTCTGACCACATTCCTGTTCCTTTATTTTCTCGGTTCACAGATGTTCGTGTAGATGTATTTTTGAATGGTAATAATATTACAGGTATAGTAGCTACACCTACACCACAGATAAACATTTATAGGTAGGTACATACTATGAAAGAAAAAACCCCTAAAAATGCTATCGTCTTCTTGGTAGGCATTGCATTGCAACGCGCATTCAGTTTACCGCTTGTTTCATTCAACTGTTGCTGTCCAGAATGTTCTTTCCTAATTTCTTTTATTTTCGCAGCATATTTTCATGGAGGATATAAATAAGTCGCGTCTTCTTGTGTAGTATGGTAAATTAGCCTTCTAATATTCTATTGGTAAGATCTATTTCTGTTCTCTCAATAATCGCAAATCTCAAATTAGTTCAAAACTCTTAGGTAATTACTTATTTCATGCTGGATGTTAGGAACTTATCTATTCAAGTAATTGCAGCTGATTTAGTGTCATCTTGTCTTAAAGAAAAACTATCTATGTAGCTTGTTTTTCTATTCCTCCGGACTGAAACTGCCTAGATAAGTTTTTTTGTCGTTTGTTATGTTTATTTTAAAATTGATTATATTTTTATAATTATTTGGGATATCCAGTCTACTCCAGAAGGTGGGTTACTAATCTATGCATGCCCTAACTAATCTGGATTCCCTGGATCAAAATAAATAGGCTAATGATACTGATTACTGACTGAACATCTTGATTGGTGTACATTATTTTTTAAGAAATAGGCGTGATTGTGATTACCTTGTTGTCTTCCGAGGTTTCATTGGAGTCGTCAGTTGGTAGGTCACTTGTTATCTAAGAATCTAGTTCTCTAAAGAGGTAACTTACGCGGTACCTTTTAATTATAGGTAAAGTAGGTGCTAGGAGTCGTAAGGAACACAAAGTAGGCAATTGCTTTTTGTTCGATTCACTTTTCACATCATTTATGTTTACATAAAGTCAGTCAAAAATCGTTACATACACACATAATTTTTAGTTTTATTTTCTAATTTTTTTAATTTTATTTTCATGATGAAACTACATTCTCTGGGGACGTCGAGTCTTATGATCTTATCGAGTTCCTAAGTGCTACAGGTAAGTTCGAATGGTTTCATTGATTGATATACCTATCTATCTACTAACATTAATGTAAGTTTTCTAACCACAACTTTATTACAAAAAATAAAAAGAACTGAACGTTATAAAATGTTTTATTTTTGAACATTCCTATAATCAGTAGGACCGAGTTTCTAAACTCGTCAAAAAAAATATCGTAAGGTTTTTTCATAGGGTGCCTCTACGGCTTACCCATAAAACGACCAAGGAATTTGTTCATATGGGTTTTCGTGGATCAACGGACACCAAGCCATTCTATCTATTGGATGAATTCTATTTGCTGCCTATCTACGTACGAAGAAGTGCGTTTCAACTGACTGACAACATTGGATTTTACTTCAATTTCTAAAACACCTGAACTCCTAGAAACTTGCAATTTGGAAGAAGGAACTTTGAAAATTATCATCTTAGGGGAGGAAAAAGCCTCCGATTTTTCAAACAATTCTTAATAAAAATGTTTTTAACTCTTGTAAAGAAAAATCGTATTCCATGAACTTACAAACATACATACAAACAAATAAAGCGCGGGATGCTATGGGGTCTCAATGTAGTCACCTTTAACCGATTCCTTGCCACCTTCATTTTTCGAGCCTTTCCACCCCGGCCCCATACAACATTCAATGACGCACATGTCGCGTCATGGGCCCTCCTGAATGATGATGGCCCCCGGTAATGTTATTACGCTATTTTAAGCAATTTCAGCTATAATAATTCAAGGTGAGACCTGATACTGTGTGTTTTGTTTTATTAATTAGCTAAGAATGTTTTAAAGTGACTATCTACGTGTTTTATAGGAGATGGTAGGTAAGTTACAGATTTCCACCAGGTGTTGTAAACCTTAGGGTCGCATTTAATCGCAAATCAAAAAAGGTTCGAGTGCCGGCTCTAGTAAGCGACTTTTCAAAAATCTTTTAATACAGCTATGAAAATCAATATCATGGTTCCTAAGAACAGAACACAAGCATCCTAAGCACAACAGAAGTGAGGGTAGTTTCGTCAACTGTCTCCGCTTCTCGACGGTAGCACCGTGTTCTCTAATCTGCCCGCGACCATGGCTATTATTTCATAGCCGAAACGTCGGGAAAATAAATTAAAGGTAATTACGTGATAATGATAATGTTAAAATCTATAGTTACAAGTTCTTTTTACGCCAAAATAAACCCTATACAGAAGATCATACGGACTCCCCATCCATGAACCGGCACATCCGACCGGCCAGAAAACAATAGACGGTACTTGTTTTATGCGATTATTAATATTTTGCAAAATATAAACCTTATGTCCATTAATATAGGGTACTTTCTAGGTCCGCGCGGCCATTTGTTTGTACTAAGACGAAGATGAGTGTGTGACCATTTTATTCAAAAATAGACCATAATCTACTAGATTTTTATTTGGACAGGTTTCCTTATGACGCGCTAGATGCGTCATAGGCAATGATGGATTAATAAACAATTAAACCTGTGGTTGACGACCCCTGATAATTTAATTTTTCAAAAAAATCTAGTGGCCACTGATTATAGTGTCTATAATGTGTACATTTTTACTTATAAAACAAGGATTTTTTGTTTAAATTCAATAAAAATCGAGATTTCAAAATTTTTCTAATGACGCACCTGTTGCGTCATTGGCCTCACTGAAGGTTTTCTCATGACGCAGCATGTGCGTCATGGGCAATGAATCGGTTAATGAGAGGATCTAAAGCGCGATTCGATGAAATCAATTATGGAGAAATACTGTACGAGTTAGTAAAGAAAAAACGATTTTACTTTTTTTATAAGATACCCCTTTAGGGGCAGAAGTCCCAAAAAAAGAGTTGCACGGGACGGTGCCGCGGTGTGTCTGAACGTGCGCTGTGGGGCTATTTTGTAAAAACATGATTATCATGTTTTATGATATTCATACCAATATTAATTGGTAGGTACCTAGGTACTGAATACCATAATATCTACGCTTTTTATGCTGTTTAGGCACTTACACCTACGCCTCCAATACAATACCTACGCATAAGTGTAGGTATAGGTGTATAATATAAGCAGTGAACAGTTACTATGAAAAGTGTACAGATTTGGTATTGCATTTAACACCATAACTTGATCATGTTTTTACAAAATAGCCCTGCTGAGCTGCCTGATTGATTCGCGAGGCTAATGGCAGAGACACTACCGTGTCGTGTCGTGGCGCGACACGCCACTCGCGTGGGGTGGGTGTGCACACTACTGTGTCGTGTCGTGGCTCCACAGAGTATACGGGCGCGCTCCACAGAGTACTATACGGGCGCGCTCCACAGAGTATACGGGCGCGCTCTTTGCAGGGTATAGTAATTTTGATGAAAAGCTTCAATTTCTCTTAGCAATGAAACTCCTAGAGGGCAAAAAAAAATTTTCGTTGACGTTTAAGTTCAATAAGGTCGTCAATCACTATGCTACAAATTAAATTAAATATGTCTGCTAGGTGTTCGCGCCATAGATATAAGAGCGAACCATCCTAAATCTATGGTTCGCGCCACGAGGCACGCGCCAGTATAGAAACACATTTGCCTGTTGTGTCGTGTCGTGTCGCGTCATAAAAGCATTTTCATTCATTCATTCATTCATTCAACCCCCACCACTACCGCTCTGGCGCAATCGGTAGCGAGCTGTCGCGCCACGACCACGACAGATAGCGCTGCGACACGACACGACACCCAAATGTGTCTCTAACCATACTAAATGTATGAAAGCGATTGGCTCGTGGCGTGTCGCGCCACGACACGACACGGAAGTGTGGCTCTGCCGTAAGGCACACGTGTTGCGCTACAGTCCTAACAGGCGCTATGGTTTGTTTGCTCTGTTACCTACGTTAGGCGCTGTTATGTGTTCGTAATCTGATTTATTTTGAACCCTACAACGCAAAAATATGCACAAAATCTGTAGATGAGACGTCATAATTCACACAGTTGAAAATTTATTAGAAGTAGTAAACTTGACTTGCACATTTTTGAGCTGGTTTGAATTTACAATTTACCTACCTACCTATTTATTTCACATAGGTAGGTTTCGAATTTCAGTAGGTAAATAAAATATAAATTATACTTACTCTAGAACTCCTCGTCGCACTTGACCGGTCATGTATTGTGTTCTCGTGAGATTCTAGTAGATTATGAGTAGGTAGGTACCTATACCTACCACTGGAACGAATATCGCAGGACGTAGGTACTTACTTAACTAGTCAACTGTGTGTGTATGCTACCTATTACGTGTTGGTGGAAGTCACGGAGAGCGTGCTGCGGAAACCACGGTTGATTTCACTTTCGTTTTATCGACATGGAAAATTCATTTGCTGTCGTAACTTTAAGCTTTTGGTGGTAGGTATTGTAATGTAGGTACCTTGTAGGTAAATAATGCATTAATAAAATATAGTTTAAAAAAACTAAAAAAACACGCTTTTATTGCTAATCGTAATCGAACTAAAAACTAGAAAATAATTTTTGATGACAAAGAGTTTAATATAACTAGTAGAAGACGAAACAATCAATCATATTGAATCACCTCAAAACAAAATTTTAGTTTAATTTAAGTTATTAACACAATAATAATTCAATTCAGAGTAAAAAGAGTGGGGTGCGTAATATTTTTAAATATTACAATCATTTTATTGGCAACTATCTATGAGAGGTATCCCAAGTAACACAAATTGCTGGTTAGCTATTCACATTTGGTAACATTGTGAACTTAAAGCATTATTGTGCACTTATTAAGGTTCACTCGTGATCTTACAGCTGAATAAACAGCTATAGTCTGTACAGTGGCAGTTTAATAGTAGAAAGGTGTCCTATTGGAACACTGCTATGCAGCTATTATTTTCTGGCACCATTTAAGCATGTAAGTAGAGTAAAGTAACGTTTATTGCTGTATTAAGGAATTCGTTTACACCACTATACGGTTACATTTCAAGAGAGTCGCTGTGAACATCTATAACGGCTAAAGCGTTACATTGGTGTATGTTTAGAGTGTTGTAATGCGTATAGATGCGTATAGGTACACACTAATCTGCCTACATAACTTTCCTCCTCATTGCTGTCTAACGGATCACGTATGGCACTCTGTACAGCAAATAGAGTTAAATTAGAATGAAAGTGGTTCACAATAAGTAATAAAACTTGCACCATTTTGTATTTTTTTCACAATTTTATCTACTATCTAATTTGCTTATTTAGAATCATTTTCACACCTACCGAAACCTAAACACGTTGATTTAAAGTCCTTATAGAAGTTAAAACTGTAATAAAACTATATTATATATTTTATCAATTAAACTACTTTTAATTTTTTTCTCACTGCATAAATTTCTATTTGTTTCAAACCTAAAAATGCATTTATTTCGGGGCGCATGAAAATTTTGTACTTCAAATATATATATATTTGAAGTACAAAATTTTCATGCAAATATTGATGGCAATGCAATTTTGCCGATAATACTATATAGTATTATCGGCAAAATTGCATTGCCATCAATATTTTACATATACACACTCAAAAACAACAAAAATAAGTATTTATACAATAGTGTGTCATGGCGAATTACACAATAACCACAAGTATACAACAACAACATTTCATTTGTTTACACGCGAATCTGCAAAGATAAAAACAAACTAACAAAATGGCGTCTGTAAATTTTAACAGCTGTTGGCAAAATGGCATCTTTGTGTACTATATTAGCACTATTTGTGAACTAATATAGTTACAACAGTGTAAATGGGTCTCCTTTTACAGCTTTTGTCTGTTTAACAGGTAACAACTACCTTCTTAAACCGCTTGCATGGTCTCTTGTAACGCTTAATTACCCTTATAACTCTATTTTAACGTTATACTAATACCATTCAACAGGTTATGTGAGCTAAAGGTTCACAAATTTGTGCCCATTTAAGCAGCATAACAGCTGAATAGCCAGCTATAACTCTATTAAAGAGCAGGCTTGTACAGACTATAGTATCGATGTGAACCGCAAGTCAGCTGATAAACAGCAATTTTGTGTTACTTGGGATGGTAGCTAGTTATGAACCGCAGTAAAATGCACCCCACGCTTTTTACTCTGGATTGAATTATTGTGTTAATAACTTAAATTTTACTAAAATTTTGTTTTGAGGTGATTCAATATGATTGATTGTTTCATCTTCTACTACAGTTATATTAAACTCTTTGGCATCAAAAATTATTTTCTAGTTTTTAGTTCGATTAGCAATAAAAACGTGTTTTTTAAGGTTCCGTACCCAAAGGGTAAAATCGGAACCCTATTACTAATTTAAACTATATTTTATTTTTCATTTTTTAGTATGTGTCAAACTCATAAATTGGGGAATGAATAAATTATTTAGATTTTTTTAGAAAGAACCACTCAGTTGTCCCCGAACGAAAGAGCAAGTCCGAAACGGCAGATCGCGCACTAGCTTTATCTTCCTCACTCTCCTACAGAGGATCTGTTTATTCTTTCGTGAATAAATGAGGTTTATTTGTATTTTGTCAAATAAAATGCGATTTAGTACAATTAGGTAAAGATTTTAATAATTTGGACAAATATAATATATACAACTGAAGTGTGTTGTACAAGGGCGGTGAAAGTAATGACGTAGCTAGATAGTAATTAGCCATACTAGGTATATTTAATTGGCAAGTTAATATTAAGTAGGATTTCACGAGTAGAATTTCAGTAGGCGCTGCAACAGGATCTACAAAAGAATGTATTAATCCTGGCGGTTCTATTAAGGATAATGGGAAAATAATATCAAATTATTGCATTGTCATCGGTCCTTGATATGGTATGCAAAGTTTCAAATTAATCAGACTTGTGGAAATTGGTGAAAATTAAGCTCAAAGATTCCGTTACATACCTACATAGATACAACCCGAGCTAATAAAAGCGTGTTAATAAATAAGTACTTAGTAAGCGGCGACGGGCTTGCAATCTGTCACGTGTGGAATGCTAACTACTGCAAAATGTGGGCATGTGCCAAATGTAATGTTTGGACGTGCCTCTGACAAACCCCTTTAGCAAATTTGAAGGATCTGAGCGCCTGGAGATCTGACGAGATGTCTACCGTCCTATGGAGATTACAGTCGTGATCCTATTTTTTTATAAGTACCTTCCTGTCTACCTAGATATCTATCTATCTACATTTCTACAAAGATTATAAACCGTTTAGTTATTTATGACGCGGTAGCTCTCGATAGGTATTATTAGATAGGTTCCTACTACGAGTAGTTTATTGGATAGGTACCTATATCTAAGTTAAGTACCTACTTATATCTACCAAACTATTAAATAGGAAAAAAAGTTCTTATAACAGGTTGTCATATGGACGATCTCAAAAACTGGTCAAAAAAGTCTCAAACGAAAAAGTACCTACAGGTTGTGAAAAGTATCACTATTTAGCAGTAGGTAAAACAGAACAGACAACCTAGACCTACTATTTATAAATTAAAATCGAAGTTCCACTACCCAGTAAGCATGTAACGCGTCTGGTTAGCGGTGCAGCACCCAGCTGATTCGACTACGAACTCGTGTGTATCGGGTTTGTTTCGGTGCGGGGAGAAAGTAGGTACGCGAGGTGGTGGCCGAAGCCGAAGCCCCGTCGTCAGCGGCACTCGGTGGACTCCGCGCGGCCGCGGCCGACACTCGGCCCGCGATCACGGGCTTGCGAAATTATGCCATTGGAGGCTTGGAGCGTTCGCGACCGATCTGCCAGTGAACGCGGAGATGCCGCGCAAATAAATAGTGGTGCGCACCAATAATAAACGCCTGCACGGATACCCACGATGTGCCAATGGAGAGTCTTGACTATAATTACCGTGGTCCTCGCTGTCAAAGCTAATGCCAGGGAATGGACTTCACCTGACAAAGCAACCCTCTTCAATCATGTAAGTTATCGCTGCAGCATCTCCTGTTATCGGTCAGGGTATGCAATGCAAGTGCAATGACTCAAGTCACATGAGCACTTTTACTTTCGTTGCGCGTTTTATGTAGATCTACTCGTAGCTTGATTGCCTACTCTATTTGTTATGCATTTATGCTAGCCTGGCATTCAACGTTTACATTTGTAACCAATTATTTATTGAATCAATTCAGTATTAAGTGCCTACTTACGTATAATTTATTGCAACGAATTACGGAAGAGATTCCCCGCTGCCGCGCCCACTGTGCGTCGCGCGCGACCTATCCAATTTATTTGTCACTATTATCTTTCGTAGTAAAATTCTTCCTCGTTTCGTAGTATATTTATACTATTTTCCGCTCGGTAGCGCACGAAACTATCGTAGCAAAATTAAACATCGCCCGCTGCCCTTGTAAAGGTCCTTAGCTTTGTAGCAAAAGAAGCCATTTGTTTTAACGAGTATTCTTCCATGATGTAGGCAAGTACACGGTATTTATAGTCTGTAACGGCTGGTCCAATTTCAATAATTTTGAATTGAACTATGGCGTATAGAATGATTCTAAGGTTACACCTAGGTACCTACCATTAAAATTTAAAAAAACTCGGATTAGTGTCTAGGTGGTTTTAAAAAACAAAAACTTTTGGTATCAACCGAAGGACTATTGGAATTTGCAATTTCTGAACAAGGTACGATTTAGTAAATTCAAATTCAAATTCAAAAATCATTTATTTCAATAAAATCACAAGGATCACTTTGAAACGTCTTATGAACTAGGTGAAGCTACGCCGATTCCACGCGACCAAGCCTAGAAGAATCAGGCAACAAACACGGCTTGGGGTCTACCTTTTTTTTTTTTATGATCCTTTCCTTAATGCTATGTAGAGCTCCAGTGTGGTGCCAATCGAACAAGGTGAAGGCTCAAACAAGAATAATAATTAAAAGTACCTACTACTCAAGTACGTACAACAATAAAAAAAATAACTAAAGAGCTTCAGCACAGTTCTTAAAAGTTCACAAACAACGTAAAGCTACATTGTTATAACAACTCGTCTATATTGGGTCCCAAGCACGAAACCTCTACCCTACTCGTCGAAGTTACTTTCTTCAATTTTGATAAACGAGCTCGGATAATAAGAACGAGAGCAAAGCAGCAATTACCTTCCTGCTGTGAAAGTTGCCGGTAATCATACTTTGGAAAGTCTTGACCTTACGAATTAAAAGATCACATTTCGTTATCTTTGCGTTGTATTATTTATAGCATTGTATGTCACTCAAAATCACATCACAAATTGCATAGATTGTAGCATGTTAATTTTGGATAAATCAGTTATGTAATGGAAAAAATATTTTATTAGATCAATATGATCAGTTTTTTGCCTTAATTTTTATTGACAATCCTATCTGTCAGCAGGTAATAAGTTAAGTGCCTAGGTACTTAGCCGAGAAAAGCTCGATAACCGTGACTCGCGACTTTGAACTTGAGACCGAGTCAGCACGAGCGACCCTAGTAATTGCAGCCATGGCCGATTGCGAAATTACCTTTTATATAAGCGGGTCACGGTGCTTTCAGCTGATGTTCCCTCATTCTAGACTTTTCATCAGTTCCCTTGACACCGATGCCAAAATATCAATACAAAGAGACTTCTAGTACCTATTGGACGTGATATCGCTGCTAAGTGCCTATAGTTTGATAAATCGTTGGGTAGGTACATGTAAGAAACAATAAATCTGTATAGAAGGCATAAAATATTATTATACCAGCTCAGCATGGTTCACTGTAAGAAAATTCTACTTACTTTCGATGCATTCGATGCTAATATGAAACACCATTGGCATTAACAATCACCGAGTTACCTACTATTTTGCAATAAATGAACGCCCTGAAAAATTGCTCTGAAATTTGAAATCAAAAGCTATTTTTCAGGTCTTTAGCGGATAGTTATTCAGCAATATGTATTTATAGGGTTCTGTACCCAAAGGGTAAAAACGGGACTCTATTACTAAGACTTCGCTGTTCGTCTGTCCGTCTGTCTGTCACAGAGCTGTATCTCATGATCCGTGATACCTATATAGGCAATTGAAATATTCACAGAATATGTATTTCTGTTGCTGCTATAACAACAAATACTAAAAACAGAATAAAATAAATATTTAAGGCGCTCCCAGTCGACGATTGTTTTTGTTCGAAACGAAAAAATAAATACTTGTGAACAAGCCACATCTCCTATTTTATAATGTATAGTATATGTGAATAAAGATGTACCCATCTTTGATCACTTCGATAAATAATCCTACCGACCGCTGCAATGACGACAAACACACGTCGGAGCGTGGTCCGCCTTAGCTTTTCGAATAAATTAATGATATAAATTATGTATAATTACTTATCAAAAATCTATTCTAATAGAAATCTAGATCTACATATTACCTATCTCTAACAATAAATCACAAGTTGATTTTAATAGTAGGTCGAAATATTTTATATATAAAATATTTCGATCATAAATTCTAAAACGTATCATTTTGAAATAATATCTTTATCGTGAAAAGTTTCTGCTATTATGTTTTCAGCTTAATAGAAATCTAGGTAGGAACCTGAAGTACCTAATATACTTATAAAAATAGGAGATGTGGCTTGTTCAGAAGTATTTCTTTTTTCGTTTCGAAAAAGAGCAATCAGCGACTGGGAGCCTCTTAAGGAGAGCTCCCATACAACAAACGTGATTTTTTGGCCGTTTTTTATAGATAGTGGCACGGAACCCGGATCCTTCACCTTGTACAAAAAAACCATAAAACACCACATCTTAAAAGATTTTACTAGATTTTGAATGAACAACCTGTTATGTCAAAAACAATAAATATCCTTTCGTATGTGTTTACAATACGTTAGTAAACACATATGAAGTTTACTGTAGAATAGAATAGAATATACTTTATTGTACACCAAAATTATAACAACTATGTGCGCACGTTGTACGTTACTTTACTAGATTTAATTAAAACTAAGAAAAATAATTTACGAGCAATTGCTATAGACTTGCCTTTAAACCGATACGTAATAGAACGCTAACTTTTAACTTTTTGCCTTGTACCCTCAACACTAAATATTATGCTCATAAATTCTTTACTTTATATTTTGTTTACGAGTACCTACCTTCGCAAAATGTAATTAGAATTAAGATTATCTTGTATTTCTCATAATAAGTGAATTGTATTCTTTTTTGAGAAATAAATGTCTTTAACCGTGAACCCTTCGTGCGTGAGTCTAACTCGCACTTGGCCGGTTTTTTAGCCCTAGGCTGAACCTAATATTTAAACATTTATTGCAAAATAGTAACTCGGTGATTGATAATGCCAATGGTGTTTCATATTAGCATCGAATGAAACGAAAACACACGTGTGACCTTATTTCACCAAGTGAAGTATCACAAGTGTAAGTGCAAACAACCTTAGCACCGTACCCTGGTTTCGATTATATCATACAAAATACTTATATGGTTTTAGTTAAACAACACTTGGTGTGACTTGGCGATAAATATTAATATTTTCGTCACAGTGTTACGTGATTGTTTCTGGGGGAAAGTGAAGGATTCTGTGAATATTTTGTTTCTAAAGTGGAACAGTTTGCATTCGTTTTGTCTGGCATTCCTGATTTGACAACGTGAATCAGTAGGTATAGAGTTACATCAGGTACTTACTTTAATATTCAGTAATGGGATATGCTGGTATTTTAATTCGTGATTTGTCCTCATTTGAAAGATAGACTGTTAAGAATGTAGGTAGTAACGGCTGATCCGATTTCAATGTTTTTTTCGCTATCTGGTTGTCCTAGGTGGTTTTCCGTAAAAACTTAAAAATAAAATCATCGCAAGACATCAAAATTTTAAATTATCTATGTAATTCTTGCCGAGTCGCCACTTACCTAGTACCCATGAGAGAACAAGTTACACAAGCGAAGAAGAAAACAGATTGAGGTCTGTGATTACCAGCGATTGTGCTTCGTTTCGAGAACTGATGAGGTAGGTACCTACGAGATGAGAAAGTGCAAGCGTTACTAAAATTAAAGTAAAAAAGATAATGGCCGGAACACGGCTGTCGTTGTGAAAGCATTGACATTACCGGCCAATTAACTTGGCGGTTACGCAACTATACCATCTCGCGAAAGTAAACTCAGGTAAACAAAACTTATGCAACCTTCTTCGATTAAACCACCAAAACGACAAGTTATATGATGTAACTCACGTGTGCAGAATGTAACATGCTCTTGGGTGTTACCTACTTCCGATTGAGAGCGTGGTAAATTACATAACTGCCGAATATTCATATTAATTTATTGTTCTAGTTGGTTTTAAAATGTCTAATAGGTAGATACGTATTTACCTACATAACTGTGATAATTATGAGAAGCAGCACGGACCATGATCCTACTCCATGACATCATAACATTGTGGCGGTCATAGTTGATGATGGACTACCGCCACAAGTAACGCTGCTGTTCCTTGTGGCAGTTTTACCTTTATGGAGATCTTATTCCAGTCCAAAGGTAGAGCATCTTCACATGACTTGTGCATAGTACTACTTGGTCGATTGTTTCTGCATTTGCCTTGATCTTAACTTACTTCCACGGCGATGGCGCAACATTCTGCATCCAATTCTTGAATTGTATAGTTCTTATGCGCTTTCCGCAGACTAAAATGACACAATATCAAGAAGGATGTACATGACATGACGTAACTAGCGAATACCTACGACTTCATCCACACAATGTATTTGTGCATGCGTTATAATGATGTAACAAACCATTCGTTCGGCGTAACATGGGCTATAGTAAGTAGGTCTACCGTTTACCTGCTTCCGATTGAGATGCATAACCGTTAATTACCCGGAGCCAATGTTATGGAACTGATTTATCACGTAACACATCAGTTATTTAAATCTTGGCTGGTAATTAAGTTAATTACCCTGGCAAGTAAAAGGTAGAGTTTACTTTTATATTAATGTGAGCAAAGATACCTTAACGTTTCCTTCAACTGTCGCTTCGGTCAAAAATTGCAACGTCGGGACTCAGTAGGATCGTTTCTTATCAAAGCAATCTCAATTCAAGCATGGTACCTTTTTATCCCCTCCGAATTTCTACCCAAAAAAGAGGACCCTGTAAGATCACCCTTCAAGCATTATTCACCATTCCCTAATCATTGTGATAAACGCTTACTTACTGATGAAATTAAATAAAATAGAATCACAACTCGCGGTAGACATCTTCTCAGATGTTCAGGCACTCAGGTCCTGATGACACCTAGGTATCCCCAAAGAATGTCGGAAAACGGTCTTGAGAAACCTTCGAAGAAAAGTAACGTAGAGGTTTATTATTATTTCAGGTATCAACCGGCAACAGATCACAGCGATTCCTATTCGATGCCATCTTCGGCCTCGAGGTGCCACTCCTCGAGGAGCAGAGCGTGGAAGACGACGAGGAAGAGACGGTCGTTAAGAACTGCTCATGTGGTAAGATACTTATCGCAACATTTTGTCTTTGTAGAGACACAAGTCATCTTATTGATAGGCAACCGTAGTTCTCCCAATGTGAATATGTAATATGTAGTCTAGAATTTACAAATCTCTTTATGGATTTAATTTGGGACAAAAATAGTCAGATTTCAGCGTATTTTCGATACAATCCATCTATGGGACAGAGGTAGAAAAGGCTCTATCTTTCTTCAACAAAATTTGTCAAGACGTTGTTAACGCCTACTACCATATGACCATATATGGTCATGATAGGTCACCGAATTTTGGCCATCATGACCACACCAAACGTGCGGTTTTTTTTTGCTTATGATTTGTTTTACTCAACTCCTGAATATATACACAAAGAAGTAGACATAGTAGTGTTTCTATGCACATTACACACATGTTATTTTGTACTTGGTTTTATCAGCCAATTTATCTTTTCACGTTCACTTTCTAGAATGTGGCAGAGCAAACCCTCTTCCTAGAAAGTTGGGTAAGTCACAGTGTAGTGCACGACTGTACTGATTGTAGATCATCCTTTGTAGTTGCAATTTAAAACACGCTTTTTGTTTTAACCTTACTTTTTTTAAACTTTATACTAACTTGCACCAAAATCTTGTACTTCAACTGTTATGTGATTTTACGTCATCTTTTGTATAATCCAATATTAAAACTTATTGATGCAAGTTGTAGTAGTTGTACCTACCTACCTTTCAAGTACCTATCTTCTTCATAGCAGTGGCAGTATTAATATGTCTGCTCAGTTGGCGGTAGCTCTACCTTCAATGCTGTAGGTTTGGAATCGATGCCCATCCAGGAAAAACATTATTGTGACCACCGTTTTTAGAAACCCATCTCGTAATGATATAATGTAGATAATCCTGCACATATTCTTAAATGCACAGTAATACTAGCTTTGTAAATAAAAGCTTGACTTCCACCGTAAAAACAATGCCACAAGTCCATGACATTGAACCTCATAGGCGAAAAACACTTTGACATTGTACTAATAGTTCCATAACGCCTTGAACAATGGCTAACAAAAACATAGAAAAGCGTGTGATATCCTAGTAAGCAGAGATGTGCCCGCGCAGGCATTGACTGCAACATGTGCAATGAACTGCGAGTGATAGTGAAAGTGCCACGATCTTGCAGCTGCAATGTTATGGGCACCTAACTTGTTATAAATCGAGCAGATTTGCATTAATAGCTTTATGAGGAAATGCTGGCGTGTTTACTATCGTTTTGAATCGTAAATACATCATAAAAGTTATGGAAAAAGTAAAAGAAAACGTATAATGACAAAATAAAATGAAATAGGATCACGACTGTAAAGGAGGTAGTCAGAGGCATATTTAGCACATGTATACACATTTTAAAGTAGTTAGTTTGCAAGCCCATCGCCACTTATGAGAATACTAACTGGTTTCCACGTGGTTTTCCTTTACCGTTTTGAGCACGTGTTGATGGGCATTATACATTTTTCGAATATATAGAAAAAAATAGAACCCACGACGCTGATCCTATATTTAATCTAGAAATGTTACATTATTCGCTGAGCTCGTTAGTGACTGACGAGTTGCATATTCGTACTAACTGGGAAACACGAAAATTGCCTGCCTGCATCGTAGTACTTAATAAGCCAACATCATCTACAGAACTAGTATTTTCCATGTAACACAAACTTGATGTAAATAATATGTACAACTTGAGTTGATATACAATACGATTTTATGGCTACAGATTCATTATGTACCTACTTTATTGCGTTTTACGTTCAGAGTTTACCTACTAAACTTAACTTCTATTGGACGATTACCTACTAAATGTAAATCTATCTATGTATATTTTCTTTATACTTTTTTATTGAAGACAACCCAGACACAGAACAAACATCTATGTTCATAGCCCAAATGTAGGTATATCCTGGGTGGAGATTTAACCCACAACCTACATGACCTATAGCTCAACCAACTGAGCTGTGAGGAGTGTGAGGCCAGTCCAACTTTCTAAGTTGTATTTGTTAGCAGATGCCTATTTTTCATATTTTCCTTATAATATACTAGCTGACCCGTGCCCGCTTCGCTGTGCGTAAGACATTTCTAATACCATCGTTGACTTTTTTGTAGACGTTTTTAAGGTGTACAATACTGTAGTACATTATTTTGATATATCTCGTGGGGTTCAGCCAACATTTGCAATGTAAGCGCAAAAAAATGTGTTTATTTACGACATCACATTAGAAACCTCTAAAATTATCAGTGTTTCTCTACTATATTATGCATGTATTATACATATAAACCTTCCTCTTGTATCACTCTATTTATTAAAAAAAACCGCAAAAAAATCCGTTGTGTAGTTTTAAAGATATAAGCAAACATACATACATACATACATACATACATACATATTACATACAGACGCGGGAAGCGGAAAGCGACTTTGCTTTATACTATGTAGTGAAATCCATGTAAATTTGGCAGCAATTAACCTCGATAAGATTTGGGCATTCCAACATCCTTGGGATTACCTACACAGTTTATGCAATCGAATGTCAAAGAATTTCATAAACGCTTATACGTAACGCATTTTGTCTTGTCTTCTATGTTTATATTTTGTATACTTTTGGTGTGTGTATTTGTATATTGTACTCGCTTTGTGCCTGAAATAAATGACTATTCTTCATTTATAACACCGAGAAATCTTTTTGTGTCCCAAACAAAAAGATTTCTACATATTATTTACACATTTTATTCTGAAATTAGGTAATTTATGGTAAGTAAGTCATTGAGAGACTAACCCTCGTATTCAAGAACGACACTATGAGAACACGCACCCACAGTGGACGAAATCTTTTTTCACTTTATGTGTTGTGCGACACTGCATAGTGTGACTAGAGGCACATTGTCGTGTGCCTCTAGGCAAAGTTGAGCTCTAAAGGCACACGGTAGCGTGCGCCAAAGTGCCGCTCAACACATAAAGTGATGTTTAAGAAAAAAGATTTCGTCCACTGTGGGTGCGTGTTCTCATAGTGTCGTTCTTGAATACGAGGGTATGCCTTTTCGAAGTTATTGACAAGAACAAACAGGTTGTTCTTGTCAATAACTTCGAAAAGGCTCTATGCAATATATTATTAAGCCGTTTATGTCGCTATATCATTACCGACACTTCCTTGTGAAAAGAAACCCCGTAGGGGAATGAACCTAGCATTTTCACCCGAGAAATAGGGCCCAGCTCAGTTCGTTCAACTTCACTTTCGTTTCCGCAGAGTGTGGCGGATCTAACCAGGAGAACCGCATAGTGGGTGGGATGCCAGCCGGCATTAACCGGTACCCATGGATGGCGAGATTGGTGTACGACGGCCAGTTCCATTGTGGCGCTTCGCTGGTGACTAAGGAGTACGTTCTGACTGCTGCACATTGTGTGAGGAAGTAAGTAGGTATTCTATAGTGATTTTAAAACTTCTAGTTTGAGATGCCGATACTATTTAACCATCATCATCATGTTCTATGACAATGAAAAATGTTCAAATGAAAAATGTTCATGACAATGCCTCGTTTATTACGATACTCATTGTGTATCTGATTCACATAATCTTCTCTTTCTTACTTACTCTGTTTTTTATGCACCACACTGGATACACGCGAGAATGCTCTACATACATACCATAACTAAAAGAATCATCGAAAAAAATTACGCACCAGAAATTTTATTATAATAATGGAATGGATCATGACTGTAACTCCCAAGTCCGTTAAACATCCTCTGGAATCTCCTTACGCTCAGATCTTTGAAAATGTCTAAAAAGGTTACATTTTGCAATTAGCATTCCATACGTGGCAAAAACATTGCCTCTTGTAAAAATACTTCCTCAAGATGTTTTCCTTTTTAGTTTTGGGCACGTGTTAATTGGACATATACATTTTTCGAATAGACAAATCCATTGATGCTCGGGATTCGAACACAACGACCTTCGTATTGAAAGTCCCATTCGGCCAACACAGGCTGAAATAAATGTTTAAATTGAATTTGGTCTACCAAACTACTAAACGAACTTAAAGTAAAGATTTGTAAAAACTTATCTACTTTTGTTAACCTAGCCATCAGGCTTAATTTCACAAAGAAATCATCGTAAAAAAGATGATTTAATGCCTCTTAGATCGTTTAACCGATCGAAGTGACAATTCAATTGATCGAAATCACTTTAAATCACGCTATAATATACGTATTTGTATTATAAAACCATGTGCGTGACCTACGCGCAAGGTATGTACCTACTGTAACATACGCCATTTCTACATCTATTCGTATTACCAAACAATTATTTCCTGCAACACAGTGAAAACGAAAGAACGAATCGTTCACAATCACAAGCGTTTTGACGCTGGGAATATTCCCATTCCCAGTAATTTATCGACTGGAAAATTACTAGTAAATTTTCATTATGCCCGGGAATATTCCTAAAATTCCCTAAAGTTCCCTTACCACCTTTTTTTAATCGAAGAATTACATTTGTCTAACTTTGAGTTACCTACCGCCTAATGTAAATCTAAAATAGCAAAATCTATTGAAATTGTCGACCCCCTTGATTTGGAAAGTTCAGAACTTTTAAAATAGGTACCTACTGTAACTTATTCACATCTAGGACATTAAAAAACAATATTTTTATGTTTATTGAGAAATTGTGTTGATTAATATGTAGTATAAATTAATGCTTATTTTTATTTTCATGAGGTTAAAATAAAAAAAAATATTTTAGCAAAATTCCCTAATATTTCCGTGTTTGGGAATATTGTCGGGCACGTTACTGGCAAAATTCCCAAAGTTCCCAATATTACCGGGAACGGCACATCAGTTCTTATATTTGAATGCAATAAAAATATTTTGTATTTGTTAAACTTAGCTATTTACCGGCCGCATTTTTCCTCATTGAACAATGTAATAATATCAAACTACTGTACGTAAACTGTTTGCGGAAGACATAACTTAATTACACTTTCTCAAAACGTGAGACAATGTAGATAATTGAGCGTAAATTTACAAGGGACTTTGTAAGATAGGTATTTTGCTGGGCCATGTTATCGTAGAGGGTCTACGCCGTAGCAGTCGTAACCCATAATTTTAATGATTTTCTTTCCCTTCCTTCTTTTGCATAGTTTTTCCTAGAAACGGTAGGCACGATCATATGATGGCTGTAACAGTGCCGCAGATCTAACAAAACTTATTTTTCTAACGAGTCTCTTAAAGAAATGCTTTTTTCTTATTTCAGGTTAAAACGCTCAAAAATTCGAGTGATTCTCGGCGATCACGACCAGACAATCACTACAGAGAGCCCCGCCATCATGCGTGCCGTGACTTCCATCATCAGGCATCGTGGCTTTGATGCAGACTCTTACAACAACGATATCGCGCTGTTGAAGCTGAGGAAACCTGTCACTTACTCCAAGATTATCAAACCCGTCTGTCTGCCACCTACCAGTAAGTGCCTTGTTTTATGTACTTTTCAAAACCTAGTGAGATGATTGGTCAATTCGCAAAGACATATTGTGTAACGAAGTGTAAGAAGAATCCTCCTAGAGGATGCATCGAAATTATAGCCAGGGTTATGTTAGTTATGGTATCCCAAAAAGCTGTGTCTTGGCCGTGACCTTTCCATTGTGACATGGCCATTTTGATCTAAAGGTCCTGTTGACCTGCATGTCATAAGAAGTATCTTTCATGTTACAACGATAACAGACAGTTGTCATGCAGTAACAGTATCATGAGAGACACCCTGTAATTAATGAGTTTTTACTATTTTAGGCACGGACCCATCAGGCAAAGAAGGAATCGTGGTTGGCTGGGGTAGAACATCAGAAGGAGGTCAACTACCTAGCATAGTGCAAGAGGTGCGGGTACCTATTCTTTCGATGACCCAGTGCAGAGGCATGAAGTATAAGGCTTCGAGGATTACTAATAATATGGTGAGTGTGCGGCGTGCTCCTTCGTCATCTTGCTTACGACTACTCTTACACTCGGACCAGCCCTCTGCCTACGATTATGATGCGGTAGTGGAAAGGTCCATTCTACCTGTTAGCATGGAGATGGGCGAGTCAATGATTGTTTACAAATATCGGTACATAAAAACTGCCTGTTAGTGTTTGAATGCTTTTTCTGTTGTGATCTTATAAATAATATATTCTACACATACCTCTCATTTCTGGAGAATCCTTACCAGCCAGAGAAACCTCCAATGATTCTGTTTTGTAACACTTTCATTCGCCTTTGCTGTTGGGCGAGTTCAAGTATGATTTAAATCAATACAAATGCTCATTACTTTTTCAGTTATGTGCAGGACGCGCGTCCACTGATTCTTGCCAGGGAGACAGTGGTGGACCATTACTTGTTCAAAAGGGAGACAAGTTCCAAATTATGGGTAAGTTAACAACAGTCACATGTATATGTATAAGTCGATCCTACTCTAGGATTTCCAGTGCCTTGGGTGTAAGTAACTGCGAGTATCATAGCACTACTAAGACCCGGAACAATGTTTTCACTGACCTATCGTACGTCAAACTAAATAAGAAGACATTTTGTTTACGACGACAATGAAACTCTAGGAAGTGGGAGGTACTTTTCTTGCTACGCTTTAGGTTATAATCCTGGCCGTGGAAAGAGGCACGTCAAAGGATTCCATTTGGCAAATGCCTTAATTTGATAAGTGACAGGTTGTAAGACCTCGTTGTTCAACTTGTTCAGAATTAGCCGCAATTCGAATAACTCAATTATTCCATTGTTCCAGGCATCGTGTCCTGGGGAGTGGGCTGTGGCCGGCCGGGCTATCCCGGCGTCTATACTAGGATCACGAGGTACCTACCCTGGCTGAGAGCCAATCTGCGGGACACCTGCCTTTGCGACAACTAACTGGTGTTAGCTGTTTTATAACCAATAGAGAATTTGATTGTGGACCCGTTTAACTCGTCAAAGTAAGGCGTAACTACCTTTTGACTACGAGGTTCCCGGAAAAATGTAACTCGTGAACTATTTCTATGCAAAAATCATCATCATCATCAATCATCGATCCGTTGCTTTGTTGCGTGAAAGCGAAACCCAACGAACACACCTTTCGCATTTATAATAGTAAAGATAGTAGTAATTACTTAAGTAGGCGCTCGTTAGATTTACAAAATTACAACACGTAATGAGGTACTCGATCCAATTGTTTTGATAGTACGTTCAGGGGGGTTAGCATGAACCACTATCGTATTGACAACGTATCGTCTTAATGCCAAAACTGACACTTTTACTATACAAAAAGCGTCAGTTTTGACATTTGAACGATAGGTTGTCGAAACGATAGTGGTTCGTGCTTAGGCCACTGATTAATTGTTTAGATAAAACTATTCTAATAATGTCATTGTTGGAAATGTTAAAAAAATAACTATTAGGTAGAATTGAAACTTCAGTTGCTAGAACTCATTTAAAATGGAGCTCCTATCGAAGAGCTTCTAGGTATCCTCGGAAAATCATCATTAAAACGATAACCTAAGTGGTTTTAGCCTTTTTCCATTTGAACCTGAACCGCTTAATTTGTTGGTGAATAGACTTTTGACAACTCATAGGTTCATCCTAAAATATCTCTACGTTCATCATCAATTGCGTGAATAAAGTTAAGCGTGAACTTAAAGTTACGTGCAGATTTAGATTAGTTTCATGTTTAATACCTATACGCCAATTCCGATGAACATCTTAGTAGGTAGGTGAAAGTCCAAAATGGGCCAAAGAAATTATAATCTGTAGAAAATATTGGCATAGATCCCATCTATATTATTTACTTATTAATTTCTCATATAATTTTCGAATGTGCTTAGAACTAAATAATTAAAAATATATCGAACTCAATCATTGTAACAAAATATTATTGTTCGAGTCTATAAACTAGATGTCGCTACTAAAATAAGGAATGTAAGTTCTACTTACTCGTTTATAAAAACGGCTACTGAAAATAATACTCAAAATAATAACTGTAGGTTTTTTATTATTATAATAAATTATTTTTAATGTGTTTGCTAGGAGGCCGGTGGTGCAGATTACCAATAGATAATAGTTAAGCGATCATGAGGTTCTACTGAAGTGTTCATTTTGTAAATAGATTTGTTATTGTTATTATAAATTGTTTTATAAAATTTAATGTTTGTATAATGTGTTGACTAATCATACTAATTTATTTTTAGCATATAGTAGTTTCGTGTTATGATCGGAACAAAAAAGATTTACGTACTTTATTTCAACTAATCAAATATTAGAGATTTCACTTTTCATAAATATTAAATACTAGCGGCCCGCCCCGGCTTCGCACGGGTTTAATACATATAAACCTTCCTCCTGATTCACTCTATCAATTAAAAAAAAAACCGCATCAAAATCCGTTGTGTAGTTTTAAAGATATAAGCATACATACAGACATACATACAGACGCGGGAAGCGGGAAGCGACTTTGCTTTATACTATGTAGTGATTAAGCGTCATCATCATCATCACCTGGTTATACTGTAATTCAACTGTTTTCACAAACATTTACTAAAACTAAGTTCGTGCTTAACGTACTCAACACGTATCGTAACAAAGAAGTATCGTTGAATAAACTTATTACTTATTTTAAGTTAGCACTTTAAGAAGCTCTTTAGGCTACAGCTGTGATCGCTATCACGATAAAATTGTATAATATTTTATTGTAATATTACTAATTTATTATTATTTTTTTATCTATTTGCTAAGTTATCTACTACTTATATAATAAGTATTCTTTGTTCATAGATTAAATAATACACACAATCTATAAACTTGATGAAAGCAAATACTTAAGGTAGGTTAGCCATTATTACCTACCTACTTTTTAAGGTTCCGTATTTAAATTTTAATTCTTGCTATCAAAATTGTAATTCTGAGATCTGAGACGTTTAGTTACTTTAATTATTAATTATTTAAAAAAAAAACTCGATAAAAAATCCCGGAAAAGTATCGACTCATTTTATTTAAAAATATTTTGTAATATATATTTTAATTTTAATACAATTTGCTTGCAAAGGTGCTAAATATAACTTGAATTTTGATCAAAACAAAGTGTTTTTTTTTGTTTTCTTAGTTATGACTGCAGGTTTTACGAGTTGTCGTGATTGTTATTTATGTAGGACGAATGCAGAATGCAGGGCACTTCCCTTGCAATTAACGATTGAGGAAAATCAAACGACTTTGATTCTTGGAAGGTGACTTAAATTAAGACGCAAAACTCTAATGTATGTTTGGAAAGCTTGTCAATACAATTTAATCGAGTAGGTATTTATGCAAATACTTTGAATTCCTATACTACCTACCTACTTTTAATTATTTGTTTTTATTAAATAAACTATATTTTACTTATAGAAGTTTACAAATAATTGTTGAAGCTTATTGTTTTAATCTCTGAGGTAAAATACTATCTGAATACCAACCTCATATAATATCAATTAAAAAAAAAAGAATGTTGTTTTATAATAATAAAAAATCTTACTATGAAATATGGGCATGTGCCAAAAAATTTAATATTTCGTCGTACCTCCGAAGAGAGGTTTAGCCATCTCATTAATTTATTTACGAGAACCTAGTGTCTCGCTAAACAAGCTTAACTTAAATTTTAAGGCATTAGGTTAGTAGGTAACCATATTTTTTGTAATTAGTTTGTTTGATAAATAAATAACTAAAAATAAAAAAACAAGAATTTGAGTTCCTACAAATCTGAAAGGATGTCTTCTATGTCTACCGTACTTGGGGATTACAGTCGTGATTTTACCAAGCAATAATCCCAAATTACATGCAAGTAATTACATGTATAGTGAGGAGCGTGCAAAAACGTGTAGCATTGTATGTTGTGACACCGATTGGAAAGTGTCACTTTCGCAACTGAACCGGTCTTTGGGGTTATGTACACATTTTCGACCTTATACCCGTCGGGATAAGGCTCAAGGCGAACAGTGCTCAGCATGTTGCTAATTGTTGGCTGCTACTCATCTCGACACCTTGAATGAAAAATTGCTAAATGCTGCAATTAGTGCAGCCTATAGAGAAGCCTAAAGATAGAAAGTAAAGTATGACATGGCTTTTTATAAGTATCAGCTTAAATGTTATGACGGATATATATTTTTTATATTATAGCAAATAAAAGTAGTATTATGAAGTTAATAAAAAACTTTTACATAATGCCGAAAAAAGAAATTAAGGGGAATACCCTGAAACTCTCTCGAGTTTTTAGGGTTCCGTACCCAAAAGATAATAACGGGACCCTATTACTACCCTACTACTTCGCTGTCCGTTTGTCTGTCCGTCTGTCTGTCACAGGGCTATAATTTATGAACCGTGATAGCTAGACTGTTGCAATTTTCACAGATAATGTAGGTATTTATGTTGCCGCTAAACAAACACTAAAAATAGAATAAAATTAATATTTAGGCGGGGCTCCCATACATCCTGTAATACCTAGTATATTTTGATATGAGATATTTCACAAATATTTTTATAGTATGAAACAATTCTTATACCTAGGTAGTTCCTCATCTAGAATATCAGAGTAACTTCACATACGGCGGGGTGGCGCTGCCGGCCATCATTGCGAAACGGCACAGCGCCGCGGCGCCGTTACGTGGCTCTAAGTAAAATAAAATCACTAACGATCTGTCATTGTTAAGTACTTACTTATATGTGATAAAAGTTATAGTCGCACAACAAAAATATTGATAGAGAGTGCATGAATGAGTGGTCTTTTGAATGCATTACTCTACGGTTTATAAACAGAAATTATAAAGCCATGTAGAGATTACCAAACGAAGTCCAGTAGTATAGGTACCTACTTTTTTAAAGATAAATTCTACCATAAATCTTTAGATGAATGACCCGATTTATTAGATCGATGCAAAAGCTAATTCAGTAATTTGTAGTCTGTCCAACAGAATTGAGACTAAACGTTTCTGTTGTAAGGAAACCGTTAAACTCTTTAGACTTGTATTCTTAGTCGCAAAGAGAATAGAGCCCATTTTCAAATTAAAAGATCAAAATAATTTATTAAATTTGGAAAACAACTAGTAGGTAGGTCAGTGAATAGGTACCTACCTAAGTAGGTACATTAAAAACATTAACCAAAAAAGTTTCCTCAATAAATATTTACATAAAAGCTAATGAATCTTACCTAGTAATTTCGCATATTTTACACATACAAGTGTCTTAAAGTAATATGTCAACACTAATTTACACTTTGACTAAATTTATGTTGACGTTTCTAAGTCACATTACAAAAATCTTAATTGAGTTCAAACTATCCTAAGTTTTTGTATTGTCACTTTAAGGTTATGCTCATTTAGAGTTTAACGTAAACGGAATAAGATCGATCATATCTAAATTTTAGTCAGTTTGTGGATACAACAGAATTGCCACCATTGTCAGTGTGAGAGTAAAAATGAACTCAACTAAAATACGGAGGTTAGTTTCTGTTGTTCTGACTCTACAAGGAGAATATTAATAGCTCCTGCAAACATTTTACATAGTCTAAAGTGGCATGTAAAAGTCCTAATTCGTGACAAAATTAAAATCCATTGTGTACACTTAATGAGCAGAAAGTATTTCGTGCTTGGGAATATTTTGGGTAGGTATTTATCATAGTCTGCTAAAATGGCTCTTGGGTGAAGATGATTAACGAACTTGCGTTTTCACTTTATCAAACTGAAAACTTTTGTAAGTCCATAATGTAATATTATACACGAGAAGTTGCAGTCTCATCAAACGGAGAAATATACCGTAAAATTGGTGGCAATTGTGTTGTTTACATGAACTGACTAAAATTTTGTTAAATACAAACGTTCCTGAACTTACGGTAAGGTCTAACTTAGCGTAAACCTGAATGACAATCTTAAAATTAGGATAGTTTAGTATTTTTTTCACATATTTACACAAATAAGTGTCATATCAGTAAACTAATTTACATGTTGACTAAATTCAGGTAAAATCGACCAAGTGAAAGTAAGTCGAAAATTAAGTAAAAATAATCCTTTGTTTTAGAACTGTCACTTACAAAATGTATGTCAGTTTGTGGTAAAAACAGAATTGCCACCATTGTTGATGATTATTGTCTGCGTATTTTATGGCAGCCTAAGTTCTTTATTATGTGCCTAAGGTGCTATTCGACGTATGTCCGTTAGTGGGGTAGAACATTAACGTATCCAAAACACGTCCGCGGTTCGCGCCAACACGGAACGCATCTCAGTGTGTGTCGGTGCGCGCAACCTCGACACCGGAATACGATGAGACCCGCGAATTTCTGAATTCGATATTCAAATTTTAAATTTTTGTTTATTTTTTAAAACCTGATCGCCAGTATGTGGAAGTGCGCATTTATTTTGGTGACTGTGACATTGACTTTCACTTACTCTGAGGTTCGTATTTCAAAATGATTTAAAGTCTAATTTTATTAGTGTTTATTTCGGTTTCAATATCAACTATTATAATCAAAAACACCTCTTGTTTACAGGGTGATGCGGTGCGCGATGTTCGTGGGGTGTTTACGAAGAACATCTTCGGAGGAGTATGGGGCAACCGTCCACCGCTACTGGAAATGAACCAACCCAGGACAACATGCACTTGTAGTTAGTAACTTTGTAGTACCTAAGTATGCAAGCCTAACCTTTAATCTAGCTATTTTTCTTTGAAATACTTTAGGTATTTTGCAGTTTTTTTTGTATTTCGTCTAAATCGCCTACCTTAATGTTTATTGGTAGTATATTTATTTACTTTGCTTAGATTTATTTTAGGACATATTATATTATACAGATTTTCCTTAGGAAGTAGGTATGAGAGTTTCTAGACAAAGTAAGGACTATGGTATAGGCCATTATTTTAACTAACTTTCTATTTCTATAATGGCTAAATAATAGCGATATTGCATATTGGATGTATTTCATTGATAGTGACAGTAAATTGGCATAATAAACACATGTTTGAGGAGCATGTAAAAGAAAGCTGAAAACTACTTTTTAGTGTTTCGTAGTGTACAAGAACCCTTAGTTTCGACATGTCCGTCCGTCCGTCCGTCAGTCCGTCTGTCCGCAGCTTAGCTCAGAGACTAGAAAGCTGTAATTTGGATGTACCTATTAGTGACATATTATATGTACATATTAGTAATGTCAACAAAGTAGTAGAGTAAAATCTTTAGGGTAAGTACCTCCCCTACACCTAAAGTGGGGATGTTTTTTTTTCTCGCGTACCCTATGTGTGGGGTATCGTTAGATAGGTCTTTTTCGATTATCGTTTATGAAATATTAAACTTGTTTCCCCTAACTCCCCCCCCCCCCTAAAAATGTCATTGTAGTAGTAGGTACCTACATATACTTACTGAAAATAAAAGTAAAACTATCACAGCTAAGTTTACGAGTATTAAACGTAATTGTCGACCATCTTATAATTTATTGTATAAATACCATAGAAAAATACTTATAACGGTAACCCTACATTGCGCGTGACCCGACACGCATTTAGCCGGTTTTTTTTTATAAGTATATCAAAACAAGCTGCCCTCGCGAACTTCGTATCGCTTTAGAATTAACAAAATATGTTGTCTTCCGTTCCCGTTCCCGTTGGGGAAAAAGAAAAGGGCTGTTTTTAGGGTTTTTCCGGCAATTATAACTATAGATTTTGACACGGGTCTTCCGCGACCATGGTTATTGTAACATAGCCGAAACGTCGGGAAAGTAAATTAAAGGTAATTACGTGATAAAGACCCGTGTCAAAATCTATAGTTATGTCTACTAATCACGATAGTTTGAAAAATAATATTTTCCGGCAATTATTCGAATCTTTCCTAGACCTCCACGAACATTTCAAGACCAAGATAAGATAAATCCGTTCAGCCGTTCTCGAGTTTTAGCGAGACTAACGAACAGCAACGAAAAATTTTTGGTATTTTTTTACACCTTACTTCAAACTATCGTCATTTTAATAAGGAGTTTATTACTTTTTCAAAATAAAAAATAGCCTATGTTACTCAGGGATAATTTAGCTTGGGGTGAAAGAATTTTTAAAATCGGATCAGTAGTTTTTGAGTTTATCCATTACAAACATACAAAAAAACAAATAAACAAAAAATCAAAACTTTTCTCTTTATAATAATAGTATAGATAATAACTCTATAATTCACTAGCAGTCCGCCCCGCCTTCGTAGGGGTGTACTAATAAAGATTATGCGCAAATTATTGATACCTTATTGCAATTTTAATGGGGATCTAGCAAAAATTTTTTTTTAAATAAAATATTGTCTATATTAATAAAAAATAAAAAAAAAAAAAAAAAAAAAAAATTTATTTTTTATTTTATTGTCTATATTACTCGCTGATAATGTAGCTTTTAATAAATTAAAGAATTTCAAAAATTTATTCAATAGTTATTTAGTGTATCCAGCACAAAGAAAATACAAATTTTAGCTCATTATATTAGTACCGTAGAGTAGATGTATGTACATTACATGAATAAAGTTTAATCTATATAATATAAAAATTAATGCCCCTTTTAGTTGTAATTTTATAACTCAAGAACGGGCTCACCTATCCAAACCAAATGTTTAGGCTTTGTTCGAACTATTTAGTAGATGGTTTATGTGAAGTTTGCACAAAATCGGTAGAGCGGTTCTTCATTTATCACATTTTTTATAACAAATGAATTCAATAAATGGGGAAAGGGAACAGGAACGGGAAGGGGAACAGGAAATTAACATAATAAAGCGATACGAAGTTCGCCGGGTTAGCTAGTTATACATATATAATGTTAGATGGCCTCACAGCTCAGTTGGTAGTAACTCTGCCTTTTGCGCTATAGGTTGTGAGTTCGATCCCCACCCAGGGCAAACATTTGTGTGATGAACATAGATGATGTTCTGTGTCTGGGTGTTAATATCTATACATATAATAAAACTGTAGAAGAGTTCAATTCTGTACACTGAATAAAAACTAAAAAAAATACTCCTAGGGATCTTCATATATAAGTAACACACGCAAAAAAAAACATTTTAAAATTTTTGTCTGTCTGTCTGTCTGTTGTCTGGCTTTCACGCAAAAACTACTAGACGGATTTTGATGAAACTTTTTTTGTTAAGTAGCTATTAGTCCTCGGCAACATATAGGCTATAATTTATTTTGAAGATTAGAATACCAGATGTGAAACTATATGTCCCCCAGCGAAGCGGGCACGGGTCAGCTAGTGTATAATAAGTATGTATTTACAATAAAAGTATTTAAGTATTCTATCAGTTATCTGGTTCCCATAGTACAAGCTTTGCTTAGTTTGGGGCTAGATGGCGCTGTGTGCAAAGTCCGCCAATATTTATATATTTTATAATTAAAATTAAAGGCAAAACCTACAATTTCAGAATGCGGCGTAAGAAACGAAGTGTCCCGCATTGTTGGCGGCGATGAAGCCGGCACCAACGAGTTTCCGTGGATGGCACGCTTGTCTTACTTCAAAAGGTTCTACTGCGGTGGCATGTTGATCAACGACCGATACGTGCTGACTGCCGCTCATTGTGTCAAAGGGTAACTCCTTTATTCTTTTATTAGGGTTCCGTACCCAAAGGGTAAAAACGGGACCCTATTACTAAGACTTCGCTGTCCGTCTGTCCGTCTGTCTGTCACAGGGCTGTATCTCATGAACCGTGATAGCTAGACAGTTGAAATTTTTCACAGATTATGTATTTCTGTTGCTGCTATTACAACTACAAACAGAATAAAATCAATATTTAAGGGGGGCACCCACACAACAAATGTGATTTTTTTGCCGTTTTTATAGATAATGGTATGGAACCCTTCATGCGCGAGTCCGACTCGCACTTGGCCGGTTTTTATTACTCTTCTACCTCTTGACCATATCTTGACTGGCTTCTGGCTCCTTATCGCTCAGTTCGTAGTAGCTCTGCCCTCTGCGCTGTACGTTGTGAGTTCGATCTCCACCCAGACATTTTTGGGATGAACATAGATGTTTGTTCTGTGTCTGGGTGTTATTATGCATCATATATGTATGTATTTACAAAAAAGTATTCTATCAGTTATCTAATTCCCATACAAGCTTTGCTTAGTTTGGGGCAAGATGGCGCCGTGTGATAATGTCCGCCAATATTTATTTATTTATCCCATTTCATGTGGGGTCGGCACAACATGTAGATGTTGCAAATAGATTTGGCTAGGAGTGTTTTACAACGGGCCGCTTGCCTGATGTCAACCCTCCTTGGGTTATTACTCTTATAGGCGAGAAAACCAGTTCAGGTGTGTCAGTTTTGAGCACCACTTCTATGACGTAGTTACTACTCTTTCAAGAACCAGGTATTGAATACTAGGTATTTGTTTCACTACCTGGTAATATAACTAAAATATCATAATAAAGAACTTCTATACATAGCATAGTTTATATAGATGGATATACTACATAAGTATTTCTTCATTGAAGTTTACATTTCAAGAGTCTGAAGAATATGCTGGCTATGGGAAATACATCGACTTTTATTAAATTTCAAAGGTCATCATGTGTTTGAATTCCGAACGAGCGTATTTTCGTTATACCTACTGATTAAACCAGTGAAAGAAAACACCATGAGAAAAGTAGTATTTTTATAAGCTGCAATATTTTTGAAGGTTGCAAGTCTTGTATGGAGTGCTTGCAAATTGTGAACATGTGCTAGATGTAGGTAATGTTTGGACATATTAATATAAGAAATACTTTTGTTTATCTTTGCATTTAAGGACGTTTGTTGAGAAATAAATATCTTTATATTATCTTATACTAGCGACCCGCCCCGGCTTCGCACGGGTAGCATGTTATTATACATATAAACCTTCCTCCTGAATCACTCTATCTATTACAAAAAACCGTATCAAAATCCGTTGTGTAGTTTTAAAGATATAAGCAAACATACATACATACATACAGACGCGGGAAGCGGAAAGCGACTTTGCTTTATACTATGTAGTGATCACGATCTAGGAGGAAGTTTACCGTTCTCGGGGACTACGCTAGTAAGCTTTTCAAAGATTAATCAACATTTTCTGTTATGACTTATGACGATAGGACGCTTTTAATTTTATGATTAGTTTGCATAAGTCGTAAGCAAGCTGTAAAAAGAGTTTGTAGATCTTTCTCTCCTAAACATGTTTACACAAGACACTAGCGATGGGAGGTGCAAATGCGCTAGGTTTCAAGTACCTAAGTACTTACTCAAGTGTTTGCGAAGAGGATGTTGATTTTACTAGCAGAAGCTGTCGAACCATGAGGACGTTGCTGTCATAGCAAATATTAACACGCTGCTTGCTCCATCGATGGTGCATTATGTTACTCGTGTACGTGCTTGCACCATGGGGCATGAGACCATACAATTTGAAACCTTGTAAAGTATGAGTTTTACTACTTTTATCGAGATACACGCGTGAATAATGAAATTAAAAAAAAAACAAGAATGTGTTAAAGGAGACCATACAATTTGAAACCTTTTAACGTATGAGTTTTACTACTTTTATCGATATACACGCGTTAATAATGAAATTAAAAAAAAATACAAGAATGTGTTAAAGGAGAACATACAATTTGAAACCTTGTAACGTATGAGTTTTACTACTTTTATCGATATACACGTGTGAATAATTAAATTAAAAAAAAATACAAAGACAGAACGTGCTAAAGTTGAATGACATTTCTGTTTATCTTAAAATACTTTGTCTGGGGAACTGTCAAGTACCTACTTCAATTACTCACTTATACTTGAACTAGTGGAAGGAAACCCTATAGCTTCATTCACAGTTATTTTCAAACAGACTTCAGCCCTCGCTGCTCTTAATATGGGTACATTTCGGGAATTACTTTCTCTAAGGTTTTACATATTTCAAGTTTGTAGGACCTATAGTTTAGGCTATGCAGTGATAGATCAGTCAGTCAGTAGGTACCAACCTAACGCAGGAATTTTATAAAACTAGATTTTATGTAAATCCTCACCAAACCCAAACAAATGAATTCCGGCTTTAAATGTTTTAATTGCAATCAACCTTAATCATTATTCATAAGGTCAAGGCAATTAAGGTTAATTAGGTAAGCACTTAAAACAATTGCATTTGATTTCAAAGGATATTGACACATTTTTATGTAGGTTAATGACAAACAAATACCTACATACGATCGATCGATAATTACGAAGTGATCTTGGATTAAAAACCAAATCGGTATAGACCGTTTTGAATTTGATAGCGAGAATATAATTTATTAGATTTTACCAGTCACTTCGACCGCGTAGATACAAATGATATCGAATTTTGATGACTCCATCGTAAAACATTGAAATTCCTAAAAATCTAAATATTTTGTAGTAAAAAAGTAGCCTATATCCGTTCTAAGACTTGGAACTATTCCTATATGAAATTTAATCGTAGTCGATCCAGCGGTTTGGCCGTGATAACGTCACAGATAGAGTTACTTTCCAATTTATAATATTAGTATAATAAATTGTGGTCAAAATAATAATTAATAGCCAACCCAAAAACGAACTTAGGTGACTAATTGCGTGCAAAATAAAAGACAAATATAAAAGCGGTGATGCCATCGTAAATCATACACGGGACACAAATACGGGACCGATAACCTAAGAATTGGCAAACAAGTCCAAAATAAAATTGATGTTCGAATTCGTGAATTTCAATCAGCGTCAATAAGTACGTTCACCTTCAAACCGGCCCCAGGCAGGCTTGGGGTTCATTATCCTCAACAAATGACCATTTTTAAGTGCCATAAGCCTTTTTGTGGTCTTAACAGCTTTCAATCTTTGGCGATATGATCCAGATTCTTTTTGTGAAAATCAACTGACTCCCACTTCCATTGTCCAACACCACACTAGGGTTTCGTATTTTGGGTATCAGAAAATAGCACCATGATACTAAAGCCCCAGAACAATAATTATGCCTGCATCTGATCATCTAAAACTGGCAACTAGTTTTTTGCGCTGTAAGTTGTGGGTTCAATTCCTACCAAGGACAAAAAATTGTGTGATGAACATAGATATCTTACCTATTTACAAAAGAAAAGTATATTCTATAGCTCGAAGCTTCTATAGCTGTGTAAAATGTCCATCAATATTGAATTATTTTATTAATTACTAGCGGTTTCACCCGCCTTCATCAAGTTCTCTTTGGAAATTTATTTTGTCTCTCCATAAAAACCTTCCCCGGCCTTCAACGAACATTTGAAACAAAATATTAAAATTGGGTATACTCGTAGACTCTGGAATGTACCAAACATAGGTAGAAACATTTTTTGTATTTTATATAGGTAATATATATTTGCTTTCGCAACGGTAACGGTGACGGAATCAACAAGATAGTCGCAATTCGAATATCTTTCTTTAGCCAATGTCAAGGATAATCAACTGGACACAAGAAAAGTAAAATAAACAAATATACAAAACGGTGAAAGCTTAGATAAAGTGGTTTGTGAGCTGCCAAAACGCAGTCACAGCAACAGTCACTTTCGCTCAATGCCGAAGCAAACTTGACTTAAATAGCATTCATTGTCACCATAACAAGTTACGCAATATAACGCAAAAGGCGTGTAAAAGAAATACTAGTGGAAAACCTCGTGACATCGTTCACGTGAAGCTATTTTCAAACAGACTTCAATCCCCGCTGCATCCACTTAATGGTTGAATTTTGAGTCTATTCTTAGTGCATCCCTACATATTAAAAAGAATACACTCTCCAAGTTTCAAGTTTCTAGGAACAGTAATTTAGGCTGTGCGATGATATATAATTCAGTTAGTAACGTAAGAGCTTTATATGTATTTAGATAATATAGTTTTTATCGAATTTAAAAGACGCAATCTTTGCAATCTTAGAATGTTAGTAGGCTGGTAGAAAATACCTCGGCATTAATCCTTACTTTTGAGTAATCAAGTAATCTGGTTCCCATAGTACAAGCTTTGCTCAGTTTGGAGCTAGATGGCTATGTGTGAAATGTCCACCATTATTTATTTATTTTATTTATTTTCGTAAGATCTGAATCATCACGATCGTATAGTTTGTTAACCAGCCGTGTATTTTTTATTTTTTTAAATTATGTCCTGATTTGTTGATTGTCCTGATTGTTGGTTTGTTTTATTTTCAGCTTTATGTGGTTCATGATAAAGGTGACATTTGGGGAGCACAACCGATGCAACGCAACTGTGAGGCCGGAGACTCGGTTCGTGCTTCGAGCGACTGCTAATAAGTTTAGTTTGACTAACTTCGACAATGATATTGCATTGTTGAGGCTAAACGAAA
Source organism: Hydriomena furcata (assembly GCA_912999785.1). NCBI lineage: Eukaryota > Metazoa > Arthropoda > Insecta > Lepidoptera > Geometridae > Hydriomena > Hydriomena furcata. Next base: position 4,303,284 of record OU538831.1, on the reverse strand, counting down.
AAGTTCCTATATCTGAAGTCATCAAACCTATTTGTTTGCCTTCTAATAATAGTAAGTATATATTTTAATAATTAGCTAGCGATGAGACAGCTTATAATTCATTTATGACCCTCACCAAAGATCAAAACAGGTAAATGACAAAATATCCAAAGGCTAAATAATATACCGTTTTAAGAATAGAAAAGAAATAGGGTCACGACTGGAAATTACTTTCCAGTAGTAGTAAGCATCCCACACGTGACAGGTTGCAAACATATCACCGCTTGTACTAATACCAACTGATTGAACGATGTTTTTCTTCCCCGTTTCGGGCACGTGTTAAGGCGCATAGAATTTTTCCGAAAAAAAAATCATGATTACACTGCAATTCGAATCCACGATCAGATTGAAAGTCGAGGTTTCTCCCACTTTGCCAACCTGGTAATGTTCCGTAATAGCTAGTTCTAATAGAAGCATTTAGGACAACTCGAGCCATGTTAACCATCTTACTATGACCACAATCCCATCAGTAGGTTAGTTCTATGCTATCTACTTCATCATCTTTCTTTCCTTGTCCCACTTAAGTGGGGTTGGCACAACATGTGTTCTACCTTTTCCTCTATCAGCCGTCATCTCAACACTCACTCCTTTTCTGCCCATGTCACCTTTTATACCACTAAATTAATGTTTATTACTTCTCTAAATACATTTTATGAGTATAGAAAAATATGCTTTAATGTATACCAATATAAAATTATAGAAGCATAGACTAAAACAAAACTGTACAATATAGACATGACAATTAATTTATTTTTGTACTTTTACACAAACTCTACTTCTACAGTTATGAATACTAGCTTTTCCATACATCCTCAGATGATCTCTACGTGGGTGTGAAAGCAGTAGCTTCGGGTTGGGGAACGCTTACCGAAGAAGGCAAGGTGTCATGTACTCTTCAGGAGGTGGAGGTTCCAGTCATCAGCAACGAAGAATGCAAGAATACAAAGTATACGTCGTCGATGATAACGAATAATATGTTGTGCGCTGGTTATCCTAAGTCAGGGCAGAAGGATTCTTGTCAGGTGAGGATTAAATTAAATAATAATAAATATTGATGGACATTGCACATAGCAATGTTAATCATCTGGTCCCTAATTAAGCAAAGCTTGTGTAAGAGAACTAGACAATTTTTTTTTATAAATACATACCAGATACAGAACAAACATTTGTGTTCATCACACAAATGTTTTCCTGGGAAGGGATCGAACTGACAACCTACAGAGTTGAAGGCAGCTACTACCAACTGAGCTGCAAGGCCAGTCAATTTGTAGACCGTGTTGCCGAACCAAAATATTTGAAATGGATGAGACTTGACTTTTTATTATAAATGTGAAAGTTTGTGAGTTTGTATTTATGTTTGTTCTTCAATCAGGCCTAAAAGACAAAACGATTTAAGTTGAAATTTGCTGTAGATGTAGATATAATGCCCGAATAAATAATAGACTACTTTAAAATAAGAAAAACATCACAAAAACTATAAAAAAAACGCAAAAGGGATGATTTCTGTACAGATGGCGCTGGTGTGCAACAAATCTGACATCACAGACTAAAAACATTCAGTCTTTTTTATTCGATTATTGAAATTTGACAGGACAACGTCTGTCACGGGTCGGCTAGTAATATCTAAATAACGAAACAACTAAATTTACAACCAAACAGTGAAAAAGGAACATGACTTTCGTTCCACTGTTTTCTCTTTTTTTTGCTTAGTCAAATAGAGAGAAAGTGCCTGCAAAAAAATACTTTCTTCCATCTGATAAATGATTGACAGGCATCATTGTTCATTGACACGTGATTATTTCGGACATATAGCTAGTTAATCATCATTAGTTTTAGTTTACTGTAGACTCTTGTCCAGTACCGAGTGTAGGTACTGGTTGTTCAGAAATATTGATTGATTTATCACCGTAAAAAAATTAAAACAACATTGGTAATTTTTAACTTCATTATTTAATATTCATTTAAAATGCCGATTACGAAAAATAAGCACTTATTAATTTTATTCACATTTTAGCTTTAATTCATTTCGGGGCTATTATCGTTTTTCCCATGGCCTGTAGATGACAATTGGTAATCTGTAGCTCAATAGAGTAAGTTTACTGACAACTTAGAGCAACACGGGCTTCCTACGGAAGGGAGTAGTCTTAGCGATAGATTACTATTAAAATAGATCTGGCGTTTGTTGCGGGGGGAAATGTGCACACAAACGCAGTTCCGCACACTTACATGCAAAAACAAAACTGCCAACTGACTGTAATGATGACGTTAACACATAAACAATCCAACAATACACTAATAATTCGTGTACAGATGACTCACACATTGACAGTTTTATAAAATGTGTATGCCCACTTGGGCTTGACTTTGACAGAGGGGACCGCGGCGAATGGCTACTCCCTTCCGTAGGAAGCCCGTGTTGCTCTAAGAATGAATCGTAAAAACTTCAACTGTCAAAATTGCATTGTGTTTTTATTACAATGAAAAGCGAGCTGAAGCCGCTTGCGTTCAGTTAAGTAATATTCTCCCAAAAACAGGATTTGGCCATTTTTTATCGAAAGAAGCAACAAGCGTAAGTTAGTAATTATTATTTTAATCATTTTTCAGGGAGACAGTGGAGGTCCGCTAATAGCCGAGAGAAAGCATGACAGCGACGACAAGCGCTACGAATTGATAGGTAAATTAAATACTATTTCATTTTAACTATAAATACGGCTAATTACCACGTTTTTTCTTGTATTGCTGACGTTTCGAGATAATTCAGATACTCTTCATCATGAGCATCTCTTAAAAAGATTAACGGTAAATCGGCAAATATTCGGCGGTAACTAGCCGTCTTTATAGTTAATGTGAGTAACAACCACGATAGTTTTAATTCTATAAATACTATTTCATTTTTTTTATTTGTCACTATTGTACACTATATCGCCTCTTCATTTTAATTTAATCATAACTTTTTTTGTTTATAATCTACCATGTTCACTTTGTAAGTTTTTCAACGCAAGCTGCGGTAGTAAAAGTTTCACTTTAATAAAAATAAAAAAATAGGATCACGACTGTAATTCCCAAGTACGGTAGACATCCTCTCAGATCTCCAGACGCTTAGATCCTTTGAAGATGTCTAGGGGTAGTCAAAGGCACGCCCACACATTATATTTGGCACATGCCCACATTTTGCAGTTGTTAGCATTCCATACGTGACAGGTTGCAAGCCCTGAAAAATTTGTGACACATAGATTTTAGTTACCCTATTGTTATTTACATTGCATTGTTTTCACTGTTAGATATGGTATGTTGGCGTGATGAGCAAGTGAGAAGAGGCAAGACGTATGGGTTCGAATCCCGCAGTAAGACAGTTTGCGCATGATCTGGGTGTTGTGGTATAGTTAGTTAGATAGTTTCTGATATCCACGGCACAGGGATTACTAGTGTGGGACCATTTATGTAGCTGATAAGTAATATTTAGATAATAGGCCGCAATTGCACGTGGGACATTATTTTGTCCCGCGGCATTGACGTATTCTACGTCTTAAGTCGCGCGGGACATCTCAGGTGACATCAACGGCGCCGGCTTCACATGTCGAGCAATTTGTCTCGCGACATGTCCCCTAGTGCTATTGCTGCACGCTTGTATGTGACTAGTTATTGTATATTAAATAGATGTATATGATTTATTGCATATAAAATCGTGACGTAAATGCCTACACGTAGTCAACTCGTCCTTTCTCGAACTTTCACTCCTAACATAATGTACATACTTATGGTTGGATCACACTTGACCACATAAATTGACAGCGCGAAAGTGATTTACGATAATTTATCAAAACCAGTACCATGCGAGCTTAAGAACGTGGTTCTTTTATAATTAAGCTTAAACTAAAACTAAAATGAAAATCGAAAATGTATAGAACAATCGAGAAGTCAGGAGAATATATTAGTTTTTTAAGTTTTATAAAGGAACTATTAGTCCTACATAAATACTTATTAAATGGGACCAATTTCGGACTAATCTATTCTCTGTAGAACAAAAAAAATCTTTAAAATCGGATCACTAAAATATAAAAATTATAAATTATAAAAAAAATAACGATTATGGATTTAAACCCACGATCTTCGGATGGAAAGTCAAGACCAAGTCAACTCGACTAGGAGTACTCCAGCCAGAAAAATGTTTTCATACCTGTTGCCTCTTTTTGTATCATGTTGTGACTAATACATATATTGTATTTTCAGGTGTAGTGTCTTGGGGTAATGGCTGCGCAAGAGTGGGTTACCCAGGCGTCTACACGCGGGTCACCAATTACCTCGACTGGATCAAGGAGAACACGCAAGATGGCTGCTACTGCCGGGACTAACGCAATATACATTACAAAAACAGAATCGACATTCAAAATACTAAACGGACAAAGATTATGTAGTACAAATTTCGCTAAGCTGCTCCTAAACAGTCCAACCCTATGGGCGCACATTGGCGGACGGGTCGGCAAAGGATTTTAAATTTATCAATTTGGTACTATTGCAAATTGATGGAATTTGTGCTACATAGTTATTCTTAGGCCATTTATAATTTTGAAATGAACTTCCGTAAAGCCACGCCTGAATCAATAAACTATCTTAGAATCGATGTTGTCACAAATAAATACATAATCGTAGAACTTTAGTACATATTTGGAAGTGTTTTGTTATCTGAGAAGAGTGGTCCATGTGCTGTGGCAAGCCTGTTGCCGCTTTTATTATTCATCACAATTTTTCCTTTCACCTCGGAAACATCGGTTATAAGTTGTTCTGTTAGATTTTTGTATGCACGGCCAAATATGTATATGAAAAATAATGAAATACTGTACTGAAGGTATGTTTTGTGACAAAAGATTTTATAGGTACATGTTAATAATAAAAAAATGCATTTATTCCTAGGGTAGGTTTAATATCACTATCATACATTATGTACCCATTTTAAATTGTCTTCACCTTTTGTTCTCTTGAATCAATAATTTCTTTTGAAAGATGTTAAAAGTATATTTTTATTTCCTATTGTATTTTAGATTGATCAATTAATATTCCCGAAAAAATGTGCAATAATATAGTATTGTCAAAATGCATGTGCCAAAAACATTAACTAAATTATTACTTAGAATTACGAGCACAAATTCGTAATTTGTAAACAATAAGTACTTAATTTTAAAATTATCAAATTAGATTCACGGTAGAAATTAATATTTTATTTTATTTTAATGTAGGTAAACACGAAACATCATACGTACTTTGAAAGTTCAATGCCATATAGTTTTAAGATTAGTGTATAGTAGAATGAACACATTCTCAGAATATTACCTATAGTACGAGTTTAAATGTATAAAATATAATTCAAAGTAATAAACAATTATATTCTATCATTATAATGTGTTTTTTTACCCATTTCTTCAATAATAGACAAGTTTGAACATAGACGAACTCAATATTAACTTTTTAACTGACCTTTTAACCCATCCTTCTATTGAGCTTTTAACTTAACATTCCAAGTAGGTAGATAGGTACAAGTAAAACTGTTTCTTTGTTATGTACCTACCGAATTCTTCATTTAATACAAAAACATTTTTTTTTATTATATCTCAATGTTTTTAATCTAAACAAAGTTATTGCAGAAGTCAAATGTTTTAGAAGTGAAAAAAATTATAGCAAAAAGGGACATTGGACATAACAGATTGTTGAAAAAATGACGCTTTACTTAAAAACTTTTTGTAAAAAACATCATAAATTTCTCAAAAATTAAATACAATAATGCTGTCGAACATTTTATTCCAATTTACAATAACGACCTCTAATTCCTTATTCCGAAAATCATTATGGTCAATTAGTATTTACTGGGTCCTAACCCTAAACGTCGTCGCTGTAATTAACAAAATCGGCGGACTTACCGCATAACATATTGCACCAATAAGAATGCATCTCAAAATCGGCCATAAAGAGATACCAGCGAAGTTCGTTTGCAATTTAGCCTTTATTCTCTCGCCGATACGATCTAATATAGACGCTAGAAGTAAAAGCCTTAAGACGGGGTGAATGATCTGCGGGGTCATTGCCAAATACAAATTCACTCGTAAAGCCTCGCGGGCCACTAAGGTGTCGCTTCCGTTTATGAAACAACAAAAAAAAAAGCTCAGCTGCTTATACAGAAAGGCTCTCAGTCGCTTATGATCAAACGTTTCATACTGCTGGAGGCATTAGGAAGGATTTTTAAGGCACAAATATTCGGAAGCAGATGCAACATTTTAAAATATCGAAACCCATAAAGCGCGTTGATATCGAAGACATGAGTTAGTGTATTAAACATTTGAACTCCAAACGCATGAACACTTTTAGATCGGTATAAATAAAAGTGCAGGTGAATGCCATTGCACATTTTTCTTTTAAATTGGTGAAAATGTTGTGGTTTGTTTTTGTCTGTTTTCTATGCGTGACGACCGCCGGTTACGCGCCTCACCACTTAAATAAAGTAAGTAACTGTTTTTATGAATAATTTATAGACAAATAACAGAAATATAAATACGAGTTACGTAATTTGATGAAAAAGAACGGTTTGGCGAATTGATAGTGTAATTAATAGAGGCCAAATTTTAAAGTTGATTTATTGCTGTCAAAAATTACCTACATGAAAATGTTTTTTTTGTGGTATAGTATGTCATGTGCCAAATGTAATGTTTGAACGTACTATCCCACTCAAATATCTTAAGGGCATGCTTGGGAATAAGTCTTTTTTTATTTATGCACGACTTTATTATGTACTAGCTGACCCGTGCCCGCTTCGCTGGGGGACAGATAGTTTCACATCTGCTGGTATTCTAATCTTCAGAATAAATTATAGCCTATATGTTGCCGAGGACTAATAGCTACATAACAAATAAAGTTTCATCAAAATCCGTCCAGTAGTTTTTGCATGAAAGCCGGATAACAGACAGACGGACAGACAGACAGACAAAAAATTCAAAATGTTATTTTTTGGTTTGTGTTACTTTTATAAAGGCCCCTAGGAGTATTTTTTTTAGTTTTTATTCAATGTACAGAATTGAACTCTTCTACAGTTGTATTATATTATGTATAGATGTACTTACACATTTTAATGACATCTACTGCTAAATTAAATAATTTAGCTACAATCACCTTTAAGAGGGCTTTACCATTGGACTTTCGCTAGGTATAATTTTTTGGACCTGTATGTATACTCGTATACGTCAACTAGCTTCGACCCTCAGTTTCGCTAACGTGGTACCCATATATATCACGAACTACGAGTATATCTGATCCAAGTTTCATATAAATTGATCCATTCGATATATCCAACGATCAACGCGGTTTATCAACATTGGCATTTATAATTATAATAGGACGTGCTTTCTTGGGTGCCGTAATTTTATTCTAATAGCTTTGCCGCTTGTAACGGTATCACAATCAAATAGCTCAATCTGTGACTCATGCATTGTTTATTTTAGGATGGACATCTGGAGGATCCGTTACTACGTTTTGGGAAATATGATACGGAGCTACCAGCATGTCGAGACTGCAGTAAGTATTTTATAGAAATCATAAAAACAATTTGTAAAGATCAATCAATTACTCCATTTAGGGAAATGTATGACATTTTGCTACAAACACAACAAGCAATTTATAATACAAGAAAAAGTGATATTTTTTATATCTCAACGTGAATGTTATTATAATAATTTGCGCCGGGGTGCGAAGCTATCTTAACGCGAGCCCAAAGCCCCCTCACCCCCCTCTTTAGTAAAACGTGCCGTGGTAAAGCTCCAGAGTGCCGGTGATTTGAGAGCGCCGGGTAGCATGAGGACCGGGACCTGTGACCTCGTCGGCGCTTGGGCCCCTTGCTAGATTTCCCCATCCCGGGTAGAAACGGCACTGATTACTACTACTGATGTACTATTATTATTGTGTTTGTTTCCATAGCTTGTGGGGACCGTAATGAAGCGCCACGCGTGGTTGGAGGGATAGGTTCCGAGGTAAACGCTTATCCCTGGCTCGGCCGGCTGATCTACCAGAAGGCGTTTGGATGTGGTGCGTCACTCATCAACGACAAATATGTCGTGTCCGCTGCCCATTGTGTGAAAGGGTATGTATATACAGTGTATTAAAACTACTCTCGAAAACTGAAACAGGCTAAACAGAACATGCATCTTGACTAAAAAAAACGTGTGAAAAGTGGTGAATTTTTCAACTTCATAATTTGTCACTTTTCCAAAGTCAGGTAGCCTGAATTAAAATATTATTTTTTTACGTTGGATGCAGTTCATTAGAGGTTATTATTGCCTCCTCAATTGCCTGTAGCATTACCATTATGAAGAAATTTCTGAAGAAAAAAAAAAAACATTTCAACACATCTAATCAAAAACAGACACTACTTGAACATTCTTCAGAATCAAGCAGTTTGGCTTTTACAAGAGACATTGGAAGGTGAGCTTGTGCCTACAGTTTTTGGGAGTCGTCTTAATACACCGTTTATATTTTGGAAGAACATTGAAGGTGAAAAACCTATAAAACCAAACCAGGTGTGTAGGTGTAGGTACTTGGAACGACAGTAGGTATGTTATGTAGTGTAGGTGGAGCGAAGTGGAATCGATAAGAAATGCAAATATTGTTTTAAAATATGATGTCACAAGTACAAGAACATTAGGCATTCGCCGAAGTATTTTTTCACACTTGGGTAGGTAAATAATTTCATCGTAGATGCCTTCAACAAACTTCAATTCATTATTGAAGTTTCTTCTCAAAATTTTCTTCACGACGCAACGTTGATCCTAGACGACGAAGATGCTATGATATCTCTTCATGTGACGAGTAAGATAAATACAAATATATCGCTCTCCATACAATTTATATGAACCAACACAGACGGTAAAGATTATAATATCTAAAGTACCTATAATTTAATCTCACATGATGGATAATATAAATTGTATGGCGAACGATATTTTATTAGCATCATCGTCTGTGATGCCATTAATAACAAATTGTTTTTCAAACCCTTCGTGCGCGAGGTCGACTCGCACAAGGGCGGTTTTTTTGTAACCGTAATTTTATTCACTAAAATGAGGATACTTGCATCTTATTTCGGTGAATTGACATCTCATTCTTCAAGTCTATCTGTTTTGTCACGAAGTCATAAACAAAACTGATTTTAACAATTTTATTCTTCACTTCGCAGCTTCATGTGGTTCCTATTCCGCGTCACGTTTGGCGAGCACGACCGTTGCGACAAGAACACACCAGCTGTCACAAGATACGTGGTGAAGATGGTGGTGCATAATTTCAACCTGACTGTTCTCAGCAACGATATTGCATTGTTGAAGCTCAGTGAACCTTTGTCTTACACACATGCAGTCAGACCTGTGTGTCTGCCTAAGAATGATAGTAAGTTTATGATATCTACCTTACCTATACCCGATTATGTAGTAGTGAGTCGTATAATAACTATTGGTCAGCTACTACAGCTCAGTTGGTTGTAGTACCTTTTTCTGCGCTGTATGTTGTGGACTCGATCCCCACCCAGGACATATATTTTTGTGATGATAATGTTTCTTCTGTGTCCGGGTGTTATAAAAATATATTTTCGAAAAAAAAGGATTTTAGTAATTTTGTCAGTAATCTACGTCCACGGTACAAGCTTTGCTTAGTTTGGGGCTTGATGGCATTGTGTTAAATATAAGCATGACTGTTTCGATAAAATCACAACATCAAAAGTGTGATACAGAAACAAGAGAATCTGTTATTTACGATTTGAAATAAACTCAACCACTATTTTTAACAACTATTTTTACATGTTAGAAACTGAACCCTAAACCCGTAACTTAAAAGGTACGAGGTACCTACTGAATCATCCCAAAAAGAGAAGCAGTTTTCGCTAAGCCCGTTCCATAAATCTTTTCACGGCAGGATATCGCTGGGTTAATTTATTATACAAAGAAGGTTTTTATTTGAAATCAATTTTGGGATTTAAAAGCCATTAAAATGTTAACCGATCTATATTACAAGGGACACTCGCATAATTTAGCTTTTGCAGTTTTTATGGCATTATTTTTGTTCAAAATCTCAAACCATTAAAAGCGTCGCAGATTCAATTTATTCTGCATAATTTTTTTGAAAAACTTTTAGTGTTGCATACTAAACTCTAATCTGGCCGAGTGGAGATTTCAAAGGACCAATGGTTCATTGAAACAGGATCAATGATTTGTTTTGTTCAAAAAATGTGCGAAGAAAAACCTAGCGAGAAAACCTGTTAGTATTCATAAGCTGCGACGGGCTTGCAACCTGTCATGTAAGGAATTCTAACTAGATACAAATATAATGTTTAGAAGTGCCTTTGACTACTCCTTTTAGACATATTCAAGGATCTGATTGTCTGAGATCTAAGAGGAATCCTAAAAAGGAATGCTGAGCATTACATTCATTATCCTATTTCATTTTATAAATCAGACTAACTCTCGGCCATTTTCAGATAGCCTGTATACCGGTAAGACAGCGACAGTAGCAGGCTGGGGTGCCATAGGAGAATCTAAGAAGTGGTCCTGCACCCTTCTAGAGGCAGATCTGCCAGTGTTGAGCAATGAAGAGTGCAGGAATACCAACTACAACTCGTCGAAGATCAAGGACCTCATGATGTGTGCTGGGTACCCGGCGACGGCGCATAAGGATGCTTGCACGGTATGATTACCATACATAAGGCTTGAGCAGTGGTCGTCAAAGTACGGCCCGCGATATTAGTGCGGTTCGCGGCTGATATTGCACGGCCCGCGACAGAAAAGTGTGACGAGCACCACTGCTGAGCTAAAGCAGTTATTTCCATTAGAACGGAATATTTAAATACAAAAAAGCTGGCCAAGTGCGAGTCGGACTCGCGCACGAAGGGTTCCGTACCATTGTCGATAAAAAATGACAAAAAAATCACGTTTGTTGTATGGGAGCTCCACATAAGTATTTATTTTATTCTGTTTTTAGTATTTGTTGTTATAGTGGCAACAGAAATACATCATCTGTGAAAATTTCAACTGTCTAGCTATCACGGTTCATGAGATACAGCCATGTGACAGACAGACGGACAGCGAAGTCTTAGTAATAGGGTCCCGTTTTTACCCTTTGGGTACGGTACCCTAAAAAGTCGAATTTATGTAAATAATATATTACTAGCTTGCCGTGACTACATCCTCGCGATGATAAAGAAAAGAATACCTCTACTACCAAAAATATTTCCTTGCCAAATTTTATCAAAATCTATTCTGTGGTTTAGGCTTGACGAGGTGACGGACAAACAGAGATACTTTTGCATTTATATTAGGTAGTAAACGTTTGTACTATAGCGCTGTCCATGCGTAATTTGAATGTATTTAAATAATTAGATACGTATGTATACTCTTTGTTATTTTTTGTAAACTAGTTAGATGTTCAATTGTTTTTTATATATTAGTTACGCGCTTTTTTACTACTAATAATGTTAGTTCAACTTTTTTTTGTAATAGTACGTCAAGTGGGGTTCATGGATAATTCAATTCGAAGAACTTTATTGTGAATGAATTCTAATGTGTATTGTCTTTCTTTTATAGGGCGATAGTGGTGGACCCTTGGTAACGGAAAACGCAGATAGAGCTTATGATTTGATAGGTAAACCAAATTAATCACATTTATTAATATATAGAAACTAGCTTCAGAAACAGATTTCCTCATGTGGTACCTGGATAAAAAATATCTAATATTTTATTCCAAGTTTTATCTAAATTCGTTAGTTGTTGGGGCGTGATTGAGTTATAAACATCCAAATATTCTCACAAAACTTTCGGATTTATAATATTAGTAAGATCATAGCAGTATTTATTAAGACGAGTAATAAATATTTTTGATGAATGCAGAATCGTTTTTTCTCAATAACCGCAAAACATACAGTTTTGTTTTTATAACAATGATAACTTAGGGATATAATCTAGATAAATTACAAACAGAAACACGATTGGTGAAACTTTTCTCGATAGATTTATTTTCCAAAGTAGGCTCTTCAAAAACACTAGTTTCGTTTTTAATCAAAGCTATGAATAGCTAAACAGTTATTTTTTAGATAATTCGTTAGATAATCATACTAGCTAAGTAAATTATAGACAGTTTATTTTTAAGTTTGATGGTTTCCAAGGTAATGCAGTTTTATCACTTTTTCCGTCTTATCCGGGTAGACACAGCCCATACAAAAAACCAAACATTTCACATATCACCTTAAATAAGTTTTACAGACTTGTAGATAGGTAAAAGTTATCATATTAAATTTCAGAAGTAGTCATAGTTTTCTTCTCTTTTTCCTACCTTAAATGTAGGGCTGGCAGAACATGTTGCAAAGAGGATTATTTATGTTTTTTTATTTTCCAGGTGTAGTATCTTGGGGATACGGATGCGCAAGAAAAGGTTACCCTGGAGTATACACGAGGGTCACGAAATATTTAGACTGGATTCGAGATAACACTGAAGACGGCTGCTATTGCAAAGATTAATATTATAATAAAGATATTGCTAATAAACCTCGCTTACTATAGCTTTCGTTGTTATTATTTCTAGGCTTTGCGTTCTTATTGTTTTTAACCAAATAGCTAACCACAATGATATGACTAGCATGTTGTGTTTTACCTTTAATTTATTTTCTCGACGGTTTAAAGTCAAATTCAAAAGTTATTTATTTCAATAAAATCACAAGGATCACTTTGAAACGTCTTAGAATCTATTTGAGATTACGCCTGTTACTCACGACCAAGCCTAGAAGAAAGACCTATCATTACCTTGTATTAAATAACTAAAAAAAACCTAAATCCTAAAGACCCGTGTCAAAATCAATAGTTATGCCTGTATTTCGTGTTCGAATCACGATTGTTTAAAAAAATAATGTCGTATTTTACCTTTCTCTAGAAAATGAGACCGGCTTTGGCTTAGAGCCTACTTTGTATAGGGTCAAATAGCTAGAATAATATAGAGGTTCTACAGCTCGAAGGAGCAATGTCCCCAATCCTGTTCGCTGCTTCCCGTAACGGGAGATGGCCGTCTCTAGACCCTATTTTCTATTAGTAAATTCTTAAAACTTTGTGTTTAATATGAAGAATTTTATTATTTTGGTCATTTTGATCGGGGCCTGCAGAGCGTCGACGGTAAGTTTTTATTCTATTCAAGCTAGATGAAATTAAATTTGTATAATCGTTTATTGTTATAACAAAAAGTTTTTTGTCAGAAGCTTTGGTTTCCGACGAGGTGTTAATTTCAATTTGATTCTAATGCAAAGTTTACATTCGATTTTATCTTTGTTTTTTATGTTGTTTGTTTTTATGAGATCGCGTTGCTGGTACCTACGTAGGCAAGTAATATAGGGGTAGTTTTACCCACCCCTCATAACCATTTTCCGTGGTCCGCCTTTGCTTTTCTAATAAATTAACGATATAAATTATGTATAATTACTTATCAAAATCTATTCTAGTAGAAATCTAGATCTACATATTACCTATCTTTAACAATAAATCACAAGTTGATCTTAATAGTAGGTATCAAAGTATTTCGATCATAAATTCTAAAACGTATCATTTTGAAATAATATCTTTATTGTGAAAAGTTTCTTCTATTATGTTTTCAGCTTAATAGAAATCTAGGTAGGAACCTGAAGTAATATATTTATAAAAATAGGAGATGTGGCTTGTTCAGAAGTATTTCTTTTTTCGTTTCGAAAAAAAAACAATCGTCGACATACAGGGCCTTAAGTAGTACTTTCTATATTTAAAAAGTTATTACATTTTAGGTGACTACTGATAAAAATGAAGATCCTGCTATGCAAGAAGACGTGCGTGACCAGTACGGAACAAAATGCAACTGCCGTGAGTAAAATATATTATTTAAATACATTTTAGTATACGAACCACTAAAATGATAAGGAAAACTCGCATGCAGTTGCAATTTAAATGAAGCAATTTAGGCTTTGACATAATGATCATTATTTCGAGATAAATATCGTTCGTTACGCATTCCGACCCATTTTATCAGTGCCACAATAAGACAAGATTTTTAAAATTTTTAATACTCGATCTTGTAGCTTACAAATGATATTCATTTGTCCATCTATAACAAGGGATTTTCATGAACTCAAGTTTTAAAACACTATAATGATGTAAGAAATGCAAAACGGTCCAAAGTGTGTCGATTTACTCGATTTATTTAATACTATTATTAATGAATATTGGTGAACAACTCATTGCATTCTAGTCCTATAAGCTGTACTATGGGAGCTACTACAGAGATCACCGATAGAATACTTATATATTTTTATGTAAATTCGTACTTAAGATTTACTGACGTAACACGGATAACACCCAGACACAGAACAAACATCCATGTTCATCACACAAACGTTTGTCTTGGGTGGGAAACGAACCTACAGCGCAAAAGGCAAAGTTACCACCAACTGAGCTGTGCGGCCATATACACTCCTTTATGTATCTGTTATACCTACAGGGTGTGGTGAAAGGAACGAAGCGTCCAGAATAGTTGGCGGCGTGGAGACAGCGGTGAACGAGTTTCCGTGGGTGGGTCGCTTGTCGCTGTTCAACAAGTTCTACTGTGGGGCCACACTCATCAACGATCGATATGTTTTGACAGCCGCTCATTGTACTAAAGGGTGAGTTATAAAGAACCATCATACATCATCTTTTGTGTGTCAGATTTGATCAGATAGGCACTTTAGCTTGTAGCTACAAGACACTTGGTAAAATCATTAATTATTTTATGTCTGCAGCTTAGTTTAAATGTTCCAAGATCGAGCGAAACAAGATTTCAGTGTCAATTATAGGTAGGTATTGAGCAAAGCGGCAGAAGTGGTTTTAATGATTGTCTTTCAAAATCTTTGAACCGCTACACATAACTAAAACTTTAGTCAATAGTAATAGTGAGTTGAGAATTTGTAAGTAGGTTTGTCAAAATCTTTCAAACCGTTAGGTAGATACGAGTACTTTGGTCTGTTTGGTTAGTATTGAAGAGAAGATTTTTTAATTAGAAAGTAAGCCGTTAGGTACACTTTTTAGGGTTCCGTAAAAGGGTAAAAAAGGGACCCTACTACTAAAACCTCTCTGTTCGTCTGTCCGTCTGTCACAGGGCTGTGTCTCATAAACCGTGATAGCTAGACAGTTTAAATTTTTACAGATGATGTATTTCTGTTGCCGCTATAACAGCAAATACTAAAAACAGAATAAAATAAATATCTAAATGGGGCTCCCATACAACAAATGTGTTTTTTTCCCGTTTTTTATGAACAATCGTAAGGAATCCTTTGTGCGCGAGTCCAACTCGCACTTAGCCGGTTTTTTTATTTTACAAAGTTACAAACTAAGTAAGTGAAAATGGAAGAAAATAAAACATTTTTATTTTTATATTTTAATGGTATAATTAACTTTTTTAAGATGTAGACATTGTGAGGTCTCAGTTCAGGGCGGACCTTATATCTAATTTGCATTATCTCAAAAAATCCATTTATTCCAATTACAATGTTTCCTCAATCAGGTTTATGTGGTTCATGATAAAAGTGACACTCGGCGAGCACGATCGTTGCAACGACACTCACCCTCCGATAACAAGATACGTGATCCAGCTGCTCGCCCATAACTTCACTTTCACCAACTTCAGAGATGATGTGGCGATACTCAAGATGAACGATCGCGTCTTGATAACGGACAGCGTGAAGCCGGTGTGCTTGCCTCATAGTGATGGTAAGGCTTTCGCATTGACGCTTGATACCACTAACCGTATAGATCGTATAGACTTGTTCTTGATAACAACAACTTCACTTTTTAGGGTTCCGTACCCAAAAACGAGACCCTACTACTAAGAATACGCTGTCCGTCTGTCTGTCACAAGGCTGTATCTCATAAACCGTGATAGCTAGGCAGTTGAAAATTTCACAAATTATGTATTTCTGTTGCCGCTATAACAACAAATACTAATAACAGAATAAAATAAATATTAAAGGGGGGCTCCCATACAACAAACGTGATTTTTTTGCTTTTTTTATAGATAAAGGTACGGAACCCTTCGTGCGCGAGTCCGACTCGCCCTTGGCCGGTTTTTTATTGTTGCTAGAAACTTCACTCTTCTTGATGAACAACTCTAGATGTTTTAGATCTAAGGCGTCCATTACACTATTATTTAAATTTTTGTTTATAACCTATGACTGCTGGATACTTTAGCATGTAGTGTAGGCGTGATGATAATTTGTTATTGCATCATGCTACCATGCATCATGCTACCATCAGTACTAACTGATGAAATCGCATAAACGTGTGATGCATGAACGTGGACGCTTAAACATACGCCAGTCTTAACTATAGGTAAAAGCAAAAAACCCTAAAATCATTCGTCTAAACAAAGATACTTTCCCCATAAGTTTTGCACTCTATTATAAATACCTAACCAGTGAAATTTCTACTCCCAAATATATTTAACATTAACTTTCAGATAATACTTATGAAGACGTTAAAGCTATTGCTGCCGGTTGGGGTTCAATATCCGAGGAGAAGAACCACTCCTGTAAGCTCCTGGAGGTGGAACTGCCTGTGCTAAGCAACCAGAAATGCCAGGATACTAAATACGAGCCGTCAATGATAGGCGACGGCATGTTATGCGCTGGGTATCCGGATAAAGGGCAAAAAGATACTTGTCAGGTAACCTTTTGAGTTTGTACAAATATTTGAACACAAGGAAAAATACAGAGAAACAATACTTTATTGCATTTTGCACTCATGCAACGAATGATTCATAATGAGGTATTTGTAAAAGAGACAGAACTCATTAGGCGCTCGTATTTTTTAGGGTTCCATACCCAAAGGGTAAAAACGGGACCCTATTACTAAGACTTCGCTGTCCGTCTGTCCGTCTGTGTGTCACAGATCATGAACCGTGATAGCTAGACAATTGAAATTTAAACAGATTATGTTATTTCTGTTGCCGCTATAACAACAAATACTAAAAACAGAATAAAATAAATATTTAAGTGAGGCTCCTATACAACAAACGTGATTTTTTTGCCGTTTTTGTAGATGGTACGGAACCCTTCGTGCGCGAGTCCGACTCGCACTTGGCCGGTTTTTTTTAATATTTTAAAGAAGATTTTTTGTTTGTACCGGCGGTATAAAAAAATATTACAGAACAAAAAAAAAAATATTCTCTCATCTATCTAAAGCTACATAATCAGCGAGTAACAAAGGCCATTATTTAAAAAAAATAAACATTTCCTTACTAAAATTGCAATAATGTAGCTTGGTATCAAAAATTTGCTTATAATTTCAATTAATAATTAAGAAAAAAATTAAATAAATAATTTTAATTAATTTCAACCTGTGAAGACGGGTTGGACTGCTAATATGTATTTATATTTAAATAATTTGAAGGTATTCGAGACTCAAAATGAAACTTGAATTAGCTACGAGTAATTTTATTGACCTTATTTTTGATCATTTGGGTTTCAGGGAGACAGTGGTGGTCCGTTATCGGCGGAGAGAGGAGACAAGCGCTATGAGCTTTTAGGTACGAGTTGTTGTTCAATATTAGCATAGTTAAGATGTCTGTGAAGATGTTTGTATGTTTGTGGCAAACAACCAAACGGATTTGCATAAAACTATTCCTAGCATATCATAAGCTACTTTCTATCCAAGTACCACGCGAGCGAAGCCGTTGACAAAAGGTATAATAAAATCAGAATCAAATGTAATTAACCAGTAGAAGGATAATTTTGGGTCATTACAAAGTGCAGTATCAACTATTTGCCAATGCACCAAAACTATATACCTAAGAATACTTTTCACATTGAAGAAACCAGTTAGTATTCTTTTAAGCGGCTATAGGCCTTGCAATCTGTCAACTACTGCAAAATGTGCATGTGCCAAATGTAATTACTGGACGTGCCTCTGACAACCCTATTTAGTCATCTTCATGGATCTGAGCGCCTGGAGATCTGAGATGATGTTTATCTTGGAGATTATAGTCATGATCCTATTATTTTTCATTGTTTTTACAGGTGTGGTGTCTTGGGGTATTGGATGCGGTCGCCCAGGTTATCCTGGAGTCTACACCAGAATCTCCAAGTATCTGTATTGGATTCGACACAACACTCGTCCTGGATGCTTTTGCACGGACTAGTAACTTATTTTCATTAACAAAAGGTAGTGGTAATGTTTAAAAACAGATTATCTTAAAAACATACTATTTATTTTTGTGATAGTTATTTACATAAAGCACGCATAATTAGCCCTGTAATCACTAATTGACCTGCTTTTATTTGTTTATTTTGATAAATCATATTCGTTTTCATTAAAAAATAAGGTAATAAAATGCATTGAGTTTATTTTCGAAATAATTAACAATAAATAGGTATTCAGTCAGTCAAAATTGTTACATGACACAAAAGTTCGTTTTGAAGGTTGAATATTAATAAAATTTTATTCTTACGTGAAATTTGCTTATAACTCGTAGAAGTTCGTTGCGACAATTTTAACGATAAGAACTCCTTCATCAAGTTTCAAGTACTAAAATAAAATTATAGATTATAGGGCTTCACACTGCCAAAAGCCATTGCAGAGTAGGTATTTGTTGTCCCTCTTCTTATAAAGACGGTTAAAAATGCAATGCGAAGAGACACACATTCAACAATTATTCTACTTAAACAATACCTTATATTACTTAAAACTTAATAACATCCATTCAATAAACACCAACGAGGGTAAAGTTACTCATGGTTACGGTTACAGAGGTCCTAATTATAACGGCCGTAATAAAACGTTCAGAACTTCTTCTAAAAATCTATTAACCGAACGCCCTATGTGTATTCTCGATATTCAGTAAATCTTTCTCATGGTACAGAGGCAGGCCTTCTGGATTCAACACAGCTTCGGGAGCTTCGAACTTAGTGGTGTAAGACGGATTTAGGGGGTGTAGAGGACCTATGGCTGTCACAGCTGATCTGTGCTCGTCTGTGCCGTGGATATAGTGCGTGCCGTCTCCTGTGCGAAGGATTCTTTTTTCCATCTGCAATAAAAAACCGTTCAGGGGCTGTACCACAAAAATTTAAAGTGATATTAAAACAGTATTACTCATTTTATTTTCTTCTCTTTTTACCGGCCAGCTCATGTTGACAAACATGTTGCGGAAGAATTTGGCTTATATTTTACAACAAGCCGCCTGCCTGACGTCAATCGTTTTTCGGGAACTCTACGAACTCTTATGGCAAGATTACTTTGGCACCGTGGGTGGGTTATAACTTTAGCGCTGATGGTAAGGGGGAAATATAGGTTATGGTACGAGTATCATTCTTCATCAGTATCAAATACGAACCATTTCTGGATTAGCGCTTTTCAAGTCGTAAGCCAGGCCGATCTTCTCTAAGAACCGGATCATTGTAGCCGAGAAGTTCAAAGGCATGTCATGTTCCGCCGCTTTGTAGTCCCACGGAAACGTGTGATGATAGTTATGCCAGCCTTCACCTGAGGTGAGCATCGAAACGAACCAGGATTCTACTGGCTGTAGATTTCTGTAAAGGTATAGGCACCATCTTATATCTATTATATAGATAACTAGCGACCCGCCCCGGCTTCGCACGGGTAGCATGTTATTATACATATAAACCTTCCTCCTGAATCACTTTATCTATTAAAAAAAACCGCATCAAAATCCGTTGTGTAGTTTTAAAGATATAAGCAAACATACATACAGACATACAGACGCGGGAAGCGGAGAGCGACTTTGCTTTATACTATGTAGTGAAGTATAGTGCTTACAACAGTGAAGGAAAGCATCGAGAGGAAACCAGTTAATATTATTGTAAGCGGTGACGGGCTTGCAACCTGTCAAGTATGGAGTGAAAACTACTGAAAAATGAGGACATGTGCCAAATATAATATTTGGTCGTGCCTCTGACTAACCCCCTTAGACATCTTCAAATTATTTGTGTGCCTGGAAATCGGAGAAGATGTCTACCGAACTTGGGGAAAATAGTCATGTAAGAGTACAGTGTAGGCTTACTTATCATAAGGCCTAGTTCCGTAGAGATGAGCAGCGCTGTTCACGAGCCAGGTACCATGCAGTGTGAACAGGTAGCGTGAAAAATAGCATAACAATGCCGACTTTGTCCACGTCTCTCCAAAGAAGAACACAGGAACAGCCACAGGAATGAAGAACGCAATCAGGAAGTACAGTGGGAAGTAGTATCTAAAATAATAGAGGTTTTATTAATACAGAACAATTTGTCACTTTGTACAATTTGATTTTTATATTAGAATTTTGATATTTTCAAAATTCTAATATAAAAAAAATATTATCTTACCTAATGATTTCAAATAATATATTTTGTAGTTAGAGCACAGAATTTATGACAATTTTAAATGTAGAATTGTAGAAGCAATTCAGTCTCAAGCTTTTTATAAAACTTTACCAAGGTTACACAGACAAAAAATAAAATGCTTGATCTAAGCGTTTCTGAGTTTAACCAAAGAGTGGTATAGATGCAGCAATGAGTAAGTAGGTACAACACACGGTTAACTAATTAGTTATCATAGAAGTTAGCTTAGCAATTATCTTGTTAGATTCACAGATGCAAATTACAGACCTAAGGAAAGAACACAATTTTACTTTTTTTGCCACATCACCAGCGGGTCCGCAAGCAAATCGCTCATATCGATCTTTCTTCCCAGCTCTATCACGATTGGATTCTTCTTGGCCATGATCCATCCAATATGGCAGAAGAAGAAGCCTCGTTTCGAGTTGTGGGGGTCACCGTCCGTATCGGAGAAGCGGTGGTGGAGACGGTGATCCCGGGCCCAGGTAAACATTGTGTTCTAGACAGGGGGAACATATAAATTTAACTATAGATTTTGACACGGGTCTTTATCACGTAATTACCTTTAATTTACTTTCCCGACGTTTCGACTATGTTACAATAGCCATGGTCTATTGTAACATTGTCGAAAAGTAATAACGTGATAAAGACCCGTATCAAAATCTATAGTTATGTCTAGTCTACTAATCACGATAGTTTGAAAAATAACAAATAAATTATTTTACAACTAGCTGTCCAACTAGATTATAGGCAAATGTTTGATGCCCTAGGTTAAGTTATTGCAATTTTCGAGAGGAACTATAATTTTGTTGATAATGAAATCCTAATAATATTATAAATGCGAAAGTTGTGAGTTTGTATGTATGTTTGTTCCTCAATCAGGCCTAAACGACAAAACAGATTACTTGCTAATAATGTCGCTTTTGATAGGTGAAAGTATTTTGAAAATTGGTCCAGTAGTTTTTTATTTTATTCGGTACAAATAAAATTAATTTTAACTCTCTATAAAAGTAGTGAAGATGAAGAAGCCAATAAAAAACCAAAGTCAGTACCTACCCAATTGGCTTTGGCTTTTTGATTAATCTAAGGATCTTTTAGATTAATCTATTAATGGCGCTATGAGATCTTAGAGGATGTTTATCATACTTGGGGATTACAGTTGTGAACTCGTGAGATTTTGTTTAGTATTCGAAAAGTATTTAGTAAATGCATACCTGTCCAGCTAGAGTTTGACCAATGATAAAAATAAATTGAAGGAGTCGTGTGGCTTTGAAAGTTTTATGTGTGAAATACCGATGGGCTCCAACGGTAATACTTAAGTTGACCGCGTAGGCTACGGCACATGCTGAAATAACCATATATTAATGCATCTGTAATATTAATTAAATAAAAACAAGAAAACGCAAACAGTATGTATTACCAAATTCTATAATAAAGGGTCCAAATAGTGACCGGAGCTATTGAACGCGGACTTTTCTTCTTTATTTCAAATAAATACACATACTTATGTTTAATAAAATGAATAAAACAAATTATAAAAAAAACGGCCAAGTGCGAGTCGTACTCGCGCACGAAGTGTTCTGTACCATTATCTAAAATAAACGCCAAAATAACACGTTTTTTGTACGGGCCCCACTTAGATATTTATTTTATTCTGTTTTTAGTATTTGTTGTTAGAAATACATAATCTGTGAAAATTTCCATTGTCTAGCTATCACGGTTCATGAGATACAACCCTGTGGCAGACAGACGGACAGACGGACAGACAGACGGACAGCAAAGTTATAGTAATAGGGTCCTATTTTTACCCTTTGGGTACGGAACCCTAAAAATCAAATAATAACTAGTAGGGTCGACCCGACAGTATTCAAAAATGTGCCGAGATGGTTAGGCAGGATACCTACCCTACAACTGTAAACATTTTCACGCATAACATATTGTTAAAAATTTCACTTACCCCACAAAGTAGTGCGAATATCGTAAGCTCCCGTGAAAAATAAATAAAATCCATAAATAGCTAGAATGTGCATTATTAAAAATCCAAATACATTTTTCCATACTATTTCATGTGTGTACTGAAGGTTCGTTCCTATAGTTTCTTTTTTCAACATTTCGTCCACTTTGTTTTTAATTTCCATATCTTTTGAAAACTCTTCACGAGACACTAGATGCAGGTCTACGCCAGCCATCTTGTTCCACTAAGTACAAAATAAGTACTGATAATTTTCAGAAATTATTAACACTTTATATACTGAAGGGATAATTTATTGATCAATATTGCGAATTGTTTTTTATATTCTCTTATTGTCTAATGAAGTGCTTGAACTTTCAACTTCATTGTATGTTAAAATTTCCAATTTGCTTGGCAATTCATTAAAGTAAAATAGCCTTGTTGGTTGAGTGGGAAATACCTATACTATCATTCAGAAGGTTGTGGGTTTGAATTCTTACTCTGTATTGATTGGTTTTTCTATTCGAAAAAAGTGTAAATGATATTAACGAGTAAGTATTTTTATAATAATTACTAGCAGACCCAGCCACGCGTTGCTGTGTCAACAGATATCGCCATCTGTTAGAATCTTTTGGAGCTAACAGATAATTGTGACTGTCAGATAATAAACAAATAATTTGCAATAAAATAATATTGCGACTATAAATTGAGATGTTAGCTATCCTATCTTTTAAGTTGGATCAAACTGCACACGGTGTGCAAAGTTTTATTAAAATCGGTTAAGTAGTTTAGGAGACCATCGCGGACAAACAACGTGACGCGTATCTTATATATATTAAAGGGCTCCCAGTCGACGATTGCTCTTTTTCGAAACGAAAAAAGAAATACTTCTGAACAAGCCACATCTCCTATTTTTATAAGTATATTACTTCAGGTTCCTACCTAGATTTATATTAAGCTGAAAACATAATAGCAGAAACTTTCCACGATAATGATATTATTTCAAAATGATACGTTTTAGAATTTATGATCGAAATATTTTATATACCTACTATTACAATCAACTTGTGATTTATTGTTAATGATAGGTAATAATGTAGATCTAGATTTCTATTAGAATAGATTTTTGATAAGTAATTATACAAAATTTATATCATTAATTTATTCGAAAAGCAAAGGCGGACCACGCACCTACGTGTGTTTGTCGTCATTGCAGCGGTCGGTAGGATTATTTATCGAAGTGATTAAAGATGGGTACATCTTTATTCACATATACTATACATTATAAAATAGGAGATGTGGCTTGTTCAGAAGTATTTCTTTTTTCGTTTCGAACAAAAATAATCGTCGACTGGGAGCGCCTTAAGAAGAAGAAAGATTATATTCATCTATGTATCTAGAAGTGTACCAAATCAGCTCGTAGAAGAGGGACCTACTTACTACATGGGTCCCGCCCCGCTACGCCTGTGCAAATAGGAAACATCATCAGACCGCGCATCTTTTTAAGTGATCCGACTTCGATGATTTTTTTGTATTGTGTAGAGAATAGTCCCTGATGAATCATCAGCATCATTAATGGTGATCCTATATAAATTATATTTTATTAGGGACTATTCTCTACACAATACAAAAAAATCATCGAAGTCGGATCACTTAAAAAGATGCGCGGTCATTCATAATGAACAACGAAATATATATTTTTCATCCCACCATCTCGGAAAGAGTATTTTTGCTCTTCAATATCTGAGTGCAAAAGCCGTTTTTATTCTCTAGAGGATAAAGTAAATTGAATTTAGAACATCGTGTGCACTAAGTTTGTGAATAAAAAAAATCATTAAACCTATTTACTGCTACCTCTATGGTGCCGAATATATCATACAACTTTTTTTTAATTTGTTAAAAACTCAGACTCGGAACCTTCTTGGTGTTCTTTTTTCAATTTGCTTTGTACTCGGTTCTTTACGCGGCATTTCTTCACGTCATTATTAAGATTATTCTGTAACTAGCGACCCGCCCCGGCTTCGCACGGGTAGCATGTTATTATACATATAAACCTTCCTCCTGAATCACTCTATCTATTAAAAAAACCCGCATCAAAATCCGTTGTGTAGTTTTAAAGATATAAGCAAACATACATACATACATACGCGGGAAGCGGAAAGCGACTTTGCTTTATGTATAGTGATACTTACCTGTCATAATGTAGTAGTTAATACCTAAACTGAAATAAAAGTACCTATCTTGTGATTGTAAACGTTTTTTTTTTGCATTTAGTCATTTCCTCGCTGAGGTGGAATGAAAAGTTACGTGTTGCACTCGAGTGCAAAGATTTTTCACCTCGTGCTCTTTTGATTCCCTCGCTAACGCTCAGGATTCTAATTTTAGAATCCTTTGCTTGCTCGGTCATCAAAATTGAACACGCGGTTAAAAAGCAACTTTGCACTCTTGTATAACAAATAACTATTAATTTTCCAAGGCGGCAGGCGTAACGGCTGCACCCATGTAGCAGGTAAGTAGGAACGGGTTGGTACACATCTCGTTACATAGAGGAATAATCCTAATATCCTATCCTAATAATATTATAAATGCGAAAGTTTGTGAGTTTGTATGTATGTTTGTTCCTCAATCAGGCCTAAACGACAAAACGGATTAAGTTGAAATTTGCTGTAGATGTAGATATAATGCCCGAATAAATAATAGACTACTTTAAAATATGAAAAACATCCCCAAAAGGATAAGAAAACGCAAAAAGGATGATTTCTGTATAGATGGCGTTGGTGTGCTATAAATCTGACATCACAGACTAAAAACATTCAGTCTTTTCTATTTGATTATTGAAATTTGACAGGACAACGTCTGTCACGGGTCGGCTAGTATTTTTATATAAATACTTACTGGTTGTACTGCTGTAAAATTGATAACCAACGAAAACACGCTCTACAACAGAAAATTTTGCTCGAAGAAGACGCTATCTGGGGGGTTAACATGAACCACGATCGTATTGGCGATACGTTGTCGATACGATAGTGGTTCGTGCTCAGGCCACTGATGACAGGACATAAAACCTACCACAATCAACAAACATCCAGAATATAACAAGACAGCGTGTGCAAGCTGAATGCAGTGACCCAGCTTGACAGCTACCCACTATTCTAGATTTAAAGCCACGGACAAGTAACTACATTATGACACTTGACCTCCGATCAGGACACTTTTAGTGTCAAACATGAGGATAGTGACAAAACTGCATTCACTAGTTCTTTGGGAATATTTCGATTCAAACGAATGTCGATGGGTCTGAAAAATTCGGGTGCCATTTTTAGAAGCATGATAAATTCTAGTCTAACCTAAAATGTAAAGATAGAAGGGATGCTGATTAATATAAATCCAGTTATTCGTATACTTAGATGTGCTTATAATACTTTTAGACGACTTCAACCAGCACCTGGATGACCTACAGGTAGTGTTTAGGAGACTAAAGATAGAATTAAAACTATCGTGGTTGTTAATCATTTTAAATAGAAATACGGCTAATTACCACGGGCGATGCTCATGATAAAGAGCATCTGAATTGTCTCGAAACGTCAGCAATAGAAAAAAAACGTGGTAATTAGCCGTATTTCCATTTAAAGAGACTAAAGATGTCTAACTCCGGGGTATCCGGGTATAGTTTTGTAGATGTCCTTATAATACTTTAAGACAACTTAAGCCTACACCTGTATGACCTCGAGGTAGTGTTTAAGAGATTAAAGATGTCTAATCTCCGAGGTATTGTAGATGTCCTTATAATACTTTTAGACAACTTCAGCCAGCAACTTGATGACTGAGGTAGTGTTTAAGAGACTGAATATATATAACCTCCTGGTAGGCAGAAGAATTGCAAGAGAACTCACAGCAGCAAGCCATCGAGGGGTTGAGATCGTTGGTCTCAGCGTCTAAATTGCACTACGAACTGTGCTAAGCTGACGAGGCCAAACCGTATTCCCATGTCGATCTGAATTGACAGATCTAACGTTGCGTGGAACGCGTGGGACATCGATGTATATGGTAAGTATGTGTCTGGTTCAACTGTTTTCATACAAATCCAAGAGTCTATCCTAATAATATTATAAATGCGAAATTTTGTGATAAGGCAGCTATGTTTGTTCATTAATCAAAAATAAACGACAACACGGATTAAGATGAAATTTGCGGTAATAAGTAGATAATAAATTAGAATAAATAAAGGGGGAACTTATAATTTGAAAAAAAAGTATCAAAAAACGCTAAAAGGATGATTTTTATTTTATATTATTTTTTTTATAATTTATTTTATCAGTACAAGGTTTGTAGGGAAAAAATTGGAAGCTGCCTGAAATTGCTTTTTCCTATGTGATTATTACAAAAAAAAATTGACAGAACAACGTTTGCCCCGGGTCGGCTAGTATGTTATAATGCAGTAGTAAGTAATGCATACTTGAGCTAGTTTTTCTCTAAATTACGTACTGATAGTAGGTATTTTTTATTATTATCCTTCTTCACGTTAGCACAACCTTTTCCTTTTTGTTACTTTTAAGATTGCCAGGTAAAAAATCTTATAGCATTAAACATTTAACTCACCTTTTTAAACAACAGTTTTATATATTTTGTGCAATAAATTACTTAACTATTGGATATTAACTTACTGCAAAATGTGGGTATGTACCAAGTGTAATGTTTGGACGTGCCTCTGTCTTATCGATCGAATGCCTGGAGATCTAAGAAGAGTTCGACCGTACTGATATGGGAATTACAGACGCGATTCAATTCTGTTTTTATTCAAATTTACATGAGATTAAGTATTAAATAATATCTATTTTGTCAATCTTACCTACTCGTAACGTATGCCATTCAAGCTTCTGCCATGATGTATCCACTTAGCACTCAGCTAAAAACTTTCTATTACACTAATAAGGCAAGTTTAATAAAAGCTTGTAAGTATAAAGACAGACGTGGTTCTGTCGAAATTTCAATAATCGCATAGTAAAATAGCACCTTCAGTGTTTCCTTTTGTTTGTTTCAAGTTTATAGGAAACTTTTATTTTTCCTTATAAACCCTATTGATAATTACGAGTACCGACCTTCATAATACGTTCAACATATTTATTTGGTTGATGAAAGGAGTTGTCAAAACAGACCAATGCGCTCTCCAGCGGCATCTAGCAACAAATCATCACTTTTACGTTTTTTCATTCTGTAAATGTTTTTCAGATCATAGAGTAGCCTATTTGTTATTCTATGAGATATACATCTACATCGACAGCAAGTTAGCCTGATCGAGGCACAACCTTTCCTAACAAACTTTCGCATTTTTTAAATTTACGCTTTATGCTCTGCTGTAACTGGTTCTATCTCTTACAATCCCTAGTGTCTTGTAAAAAGTAAAGTACTTGTTTCTATCGTTTACGTACCTAACGTTTTCCACCTCTTAGAAGAATTATCTATTAATTATCTTTTAAGGAGGATCTTAACCTCGTGTAGGAATAAACTTACAATTTAGTAAATAAACAAAAAAATATAAGTTTGTTAGTGTTTTAATAATCTTTATTTATTAGTAATTAATCTTTACTTAGTAGGTACGAGTATGTACATATAAAAACTATAGCATTATCTAAAACGAAATAAAAAAAAAACAATTAGGATATTTTTTTTTACGCAAATAAAGAATGCAGCAAAAAACTAACACAACTTTAACCAGTTCTAGATACTCTCTTCATACTGTTCCTACTAAGTAAATCCTTCTCATGGAAAAGCGGTAGGCCCTCAGAGGGAAGAATTGCATCCGGAGCTTTGAATTTGGTTGTGTATGAAGGGTTCAACGGATGGAGAAGGCCAATAGCAGTAACCGAAGATCTGGCTTCATCGCTGCCAAGTACGTAATGAGTTCCATCTCCTGTGCGAGTTATTCGTTTCTCGACCTGAAACAGAAATATTTCACAGGTGATACACTGGCTTACTTTCCTGATAGAATTGGTTTGATTTATTGGAAGAAAAATTAGATGTGAATTTGGTAATAAAAGACTGGCCCGTGGCTTTGCACGCGTGGTGCCTGGATAAAAAGTATTTTAAGCTATCCCAAAACATAAGCTACATAAACTTTGTACTAGCTGTAAGTTTTCTTAAAATTTAAAAATATAATAAAATAATTGGAAGATTGGAGTCTTACCATTTCTGACGAAGCAGTTTTCAAGTCATACGCGAGGCCGATCGTCTCAAAGAACCGTATCAGCGTGGCAGAGAAGTTGAAGTGCATGGTTAGTTCTGCTGCTTTGTAGTCCCAAGGGAACGTGTGATGGTAGTTATGCCAGCCTTCACCCAGACTTATGAAAGAGACGAACCACGATTCTACAGGCTGCAGGTTTCTGTAAACGAAGCTTGTGTTGTAAGGTTCTGAATATACAGTTGGTCCCCCAAAAAAAACACCTAAAGTTTTTAAAGCAACCCAAAAAAGTGCTGCAGTGACCGGTGCCTTTAAGACTTGCCACTTCAGCGCTGTCAGTAGAGCTGAGAACAGTAATGGAAAAGTAAGTTACTTACTGATCATAAGGTCTGGTCCCCCATAAGTGAGCAGCGCTGTTCACAAGCCAAGTCCCATTAAGTTGGGTAACGTAGCGGAAGAAATAGCAGACCAGCATAGAGTGCCACAGAGTTTCGCCGAAGAAGTGTACTGGCACCCAGACTGGGATAACTACTGCAAGGAGCACGTACAGTTGGTAGTAGTATCTAAAAATGTAATTTTGTATAAGAGTTAAAACTCTATGGTAAACAACCATTCTTCAAAGTGTTACTGTCAACGTTTGAAATAGTTCGAACGTTCAGTTTGTCTATGACCACCTGACCACCTAAAAGGAAGCATTATTTTTTACGATAAAAAATCATTTCGCAAACTAAAGAAAAAATCGTTTAAACTACTATGTTACCTATGATGAAGAGCATCTGAATTGTCTCGAAACGTCAGCAATACAAGAAAAAATGTGGTTATAGCCGTATTTATAGTTAAAATAACATAGTATTTCCACTATAAATTATCATAAAACCATTGATTTGTGATCATAACAAAGTGGTTTATTGAATTTCGTTGTGGTCATAAGCACAATGCTGAACGCCATGGACACCCGGCAAAGTCGTTTTTAGGGTTCTGTTCCCAAAGAGTAAAAACGGGACCCTGGCTGTATCTCATGAACCATGATTGCTAGACATTTGAATTTTTTACAGATTATGTATTTATGTTGCCGCTATAACAACAAATATAAGAAACCGAATAAAATAAATATTTAAGTGGGGCTCTCATACAACAAACCTGTTTTTTTATAGATGTACGAAACCCTTCGTGCGCGATTCCGACTAGCAGTTGGTCGGTTTTTTTACATTCGTAAAAAAACACGATATTGGTGTTTGCCGAACGGAGAGTGAATGTGCGCGAGATCATAATAATATAATTACAGTTACTATGAATAAGGCCCATACTTTTTCTGATACATGACCATCCAATCAGCCTGT
This sequence comes from Hydriomena furcata, assembly GCA_912999785.1. NCBI lineage: Eukaryota > Metazoa > Arthropoda > Insecta > Lepidoptera > Geometridae > Hydriomena > Hydriomena furcata. The sequence goes on along the minus strand of OU538831.1, from coordinate 4,273,387 downwards.
AGATCACTCATATCAATGTTTCTTCCTAGTTCTATGACGTAAGGGTGCTTCTTCGTCATTAGCCAGCCTATATGGCTGAAGAAGAAGCCACGCTTGGCGTTGTGAGGATCGCCGTCCGTGTCCGAGTAGCGATGGTGCAAGCGGTGGTCCCGACTCCAGATGAATATACTGTTCTAGAAGTTGAAGTAGGTAGTCATTTATGTTATATATTCACCCCGAGCAAACATCGCGTTAGCGGAAGATATTACTAGCATTACAGGTCCTTGGTGACCTACTTATAATCAGTACAAAATCAGTCATACATTGAACAAAAATTCCCTAAGCTTTCGCGAGTGGTTAGGACCAATAACGAAAGCTAAAATGGATTGGTGAATGAATTGGGTTTTAAAGGGTGCTTTAAGATACACCGTGTAAAACCAAAAATGGTAGTATTGGTTCTTACTTGTCCAGCTATTGTCTGCAAAGCAATCAGTATGCCTCTTAGAAGTGGGGTAGCCTTAAAAGATTTGTGTGTGAACAGACGATGGGCTCCAATAGTGACCCCCTCCGTGGCGGCGTACGCAACGAGGAACACTGAAATATTGTAAAATCACTATCACTACATAGTATAAAGCAAAGTCGCTTCCCGCTTCCCGCGTCTGTATGTATGCTTATATCTTTAAAACTACACAACGGATTTTGATGCGGTTTTTTTTAATAGATAGAGTGATTTAGGAGGAAGGCTTATATATATTAAACCCGTGCGAAGCCGGGGCGGGTCGCTAGTAAAATATATATTCAACTGGCCAGAAGGCGACACAGCTGACGAATATAGCTGGATGAATAGGACTGGTTCTTTGTAGACTGGAGAAAAGTTGTTCAGGACCGTTAAGTCTTGAGGGAATAGGAGGCATTTTCACGACAGTGGGACACGATTTGCTGATACTAACTATCACATTTAATTTCTGCTGCCATGCAGCATTGCTGTGTTCTAAATTGAAGAGAAGGTATAGCATCTGCCTGGGTGGAGATTGAACTCACCACTTAAGGCGTAAAAGGCAGAGGTGTCAGGCCAATGAAAGTTAAATAAAAACAAAAAAACCGGCCAAGTGCAAGTCGGACTCGCGCACGAAGGGTTAAATAATATAGATAAATACCATTTCCTTATCTATAAAAACGGCAAAAAAACACGTTTGTTGTATGGGAGCCCTACTTAAATATTTATTTTAGTATTTGTTGTTATAGCGACAACAGAACTTCATCATCAGTGAAAAATTTCAACTGCCTATCTATCACGGTTCATGAGATACAGCCTTGTGACAGACAGACGGACAGACGGACAGACGGACAGCGAAGTCTTAGTAATAGGGTCCCGTTTTTACCCTTTGGGTACTGAACCCTACAAAAATAACATTAAAAAGTAACACTTACCCCAGCCAATAGTATTTATTTTCATATATCCCGCGACCGCCAAGTACAAACCCCACAATGCAAAAAAATGTAAAATTAAAAATCCTATTGCATTTTTCCAAACTACTTCATGTTTGTATGTATAATCGGTACCAATATTTTTATGAGCTACATTGCTCTTTACAATTTGATCAAAAGAACTACTAGTTTTTTCAAACATTTTATTTTTTATGTTGTCCGATAAACAATCTTTAGATGTAGTATCAATCGTGCACATTTTTAAAAGGTATCTTTGCTTTTTAATAAACACTGAATTTGTGTGGGTATTTATACAGATTTTAATGAAATGGCACAATTGACTACATTAAAACGCATTGTCTGTCATTATATTGCCCTTTAATTGAACAGCTCGTAAGAGTTCAATCGAAAACTCATTGTACTCTTGACTATAAGAAGTTACACAATAACACAATAATTATTCCTTGAATTTTTTGCAACCTTTTGTTTTTGATGGTTCGGTTCATCCAATTAAAAACAGAACCCTTATTAGAACATTTTGGTATCTCTATATGTCTGTCTGTAAATCCTGAGAGGAAGAAAAAGGGGGAATATTGAAAAGCTTTTGTTGTGTGCATGATATTATAAAATGTGAGAGAAATATAAAAATATATTTTTAACGTAAATTATAAAATACATGCTATATCTGTATCTACCTAGTTTAAAAGATAACTAGAAACATAAAATGTATGAATATTCAGCATTCCCCTAAAACTGCAAAACTAAAACTAAATGAAAACATGGAATAAATTACTAACATAAAATAACTAACTGAATTTTATCTTTGAGGCACGTTCTTACACAATAAACTGCCACCAAAAAAATAATAATTAAAAAGCTACTAAGGCAAAGTTGCTCATAGTATTTGCAGTGGTCATTATTATAACACATAATAAATATTATAAATGTGAAAGTTTGTAAGTTTGTATGTATGTTTGTTCTTAAACGACAAAACGGATTAAGTTGAAATTTGCTGTAGATGTAGATATAATGCCCGAATAAATAATAGACTACTTTTAAATATGAAAAACATCCCCAAAACGATAAAAAAAACGCAAAAAGGATGATTTCTGTATAGATGGCGATGCTGTGCAACAAATCAGACATCACAGACTAAAAAGATTTAGTCTTTTCTATTCGATTATTGAAATTAGACAGGACAACGTCTCTCACGGGTCGGCTAGTAACACATAAACCTTCACAACTTTTCCTAAAATCGATTATGCTGGCTTATTTCGTATAAATCTATAATTTCATATTATAGCCCTATTATGGCTTGGAATGCAGTTTAGGTATATAGATTCTATAGTGACTATGAAATTGATATTCTCTAAAATCTGTGATTTTCATAGCTACTTATGAGAATAAATTCTATACCTTATAGGTACCTACTATGAAATTGGTATATTCTCTAAATTCGACTTATATTCATAGCTATGGCTATAAAAATCAAAGATTTTTACTAAATAAGCCAGCTGTATGCATTCTCGGTGTTCAGTAAGATGCAGGACATTAGGTTTTCGACTCGACTTTGGTAGGTGCAGCCCTGGTGATGTAATACGTATGGAGGGGCTGGACCGCTGACCTGTGCTTGTCTTTCCCGTGGATGTAGTGTGAGTCGTCTCCTGTGCGAAGTATTCTTTTTTGTATCTATAATAAACGATTCAGTCATTATTAGTTTGAGCTAGGGTGAGAGCGCTGGTTGTAGCCATTTTAACAACATTATAATTTTCAAATAAACGGTTTAAATTGAAAAAAATATTAAAACGACTATTTTTAAACAACATAAAATAGAATATTTATCTATCTCTTAGGTTAAGCAAAAGTATTGTAAGAGGCGATATTTATTTATTATTTATTCATATTTAAATAGACAAAACGGAAAATATTTAGATGTGGTCAATCAAGTCTACGAGGTATAACGCATCACAACTGTCACTAATCAAAACGGACCATAGACAAAGAATTTTTAGAAGATTTTAAACAAGTTTGTTTGCTGTAGTACTTAGTTATTGACAGCCAAAATTAAGAATGACCAAAACCCGAGTAGGCACCACAACCGGGTCCTTGAACCCATACCTACTGTTCCAGCAGGGCTATTTTGTAAAAACATGATTATCATATTATGATGTTGAATGCAATAACCTAATGTTATGCTACGTTTACACTCGCGTACGAGTGGCGAGACGAGGCGCGAGACGAGCCACGAGCCATGAGTGTGAACAGACGCTCGTGGCTCGCCTCGCGCCTCTCTCCTTTACTTTCGTCACGCGAGGTGCGAGCCGAGACACGAGACGAGGCACGAGGCGAGGTACGAGGCGCGAGTGTAAACCTAGTATTAGAAAATACCTAATCTGTACACTTTTCATAGTAACTATGCACAGTTTATGCACCTATACCTACGCTTCTGCGTAGGTATTGTATTGGAAGCGAAGGTTTAGGTGGCTAAACGGCATAAAAAGCGTAGGTATTATGGCATTCAGTACCATAACATGATAATCATGTTTTTACAAAATAGCCCCACAGGTTTTCAATAAGCGTTAGGTACCTACTTACACTGCGTCATGTCGAGTCAAGTGTTAGCGTTTGTAAAAATCGGTCAAGCTGTTATCAATGAGTTTGATTACACGAATACTGTGACACGAACATTTTAGAGATTTTATCGTTTGCTTTGCTATTAATTAAAGCTTGTCAATGTTGACAAAGAAAACAATATATTTACATCTAAAATGTTAATAAATCAAAGCGTGATTCACAGGCCTCACAGCTCAGTTGGTAGTAACTCTGCCTTCTGCGCTGTAGGTTGAGGGTTCGATCCCAGAGCAAATATTAGTGTAGTGAACATAGATGTTTGTTCTGTGTCTGGGTGTTAATATGTATAATAAGTATGTATATATAAAAAAAGTAAGTACTTATGTATTTCAGTTATCTGGTTCCCATAGTACAAGCTTTGCTTAGTTTGGGGCTGGATAAAAAATGGCTGGATAAAGTCCGCCAATATTTATTTATTTATTCAGATAACTTTTGAATTTGATTTGATTTTAACAATTATAATATTGTACTTATCTTCTTAAAAACTTATAAAAAACTTTCAATCTGAAAACTAGCAATAGTATTACAATTATGTATGTCTGTATCTATGGTAGTATGTATTGGTAGTATGCACGTTTTGTTCTATATCACGAAGGCGGGTTGTTTATTATTAGTCTTAAAAGTGTGTGTAGGGCTCGGTATCGTCAGAGCCACACATCGCAACTACAACACGCACACAAAAGCGCGTCCATATACATCACAACTATAACTACCCACTGCTGACCCACCTTCGTGAGATAGAATAACTGTATAATTCTTCTTAGTTTTGTATCAAATACTAACCATGCCTGGATCAGCGCTTTTCAAGTCATAAGCCAGGCCAATCTTCTCTAAGAACCGGATAAATGTAGCCGAGAAGTTAAAAGGCATGTCATGTTCCGCCGCTTTGTAGTCCCACGGAAACGTGTGATGATAGTTGTGCCAGCCTTCGCCTGAGGTCATCATCGAAACGAACCAGGATTCTACCGGCTGTAGATTTCTTTAAAGGACGATCATTATTATGGCATTAGAGGCATCGTAGTTACGGATATTTTTTTATAATGGGGAAGGAGGGACAGTTGATTACCCCACGGTACCAGTTCCCCTTCCAAAAAATACGAGTACCTACCTACCTATACCAACTGTTTTCGAGAAAATCAACCTTGAAGTTTTCCATTCTAACCTCAAAATGTTATCTAAAATGTATTTGTTTAACGGATCTCAATGAAAAACGGAATTCCAAGTATTTCCAATGGCCATAACTGAGCTAAAGTTATAATTTTTAAATTGTTAATTGTTTCAGTTCAGTCATTATTGCCGCTTCCATATTCTGTGTGTTTATGCAGTGTATATCCTTTCATTAATAGTTGTACCTAACCTCGAAATATCCTCACCTCAACTCGACCTCGAAACCGTGTTGGTTGGTTTAGTTGATAAATTGACCTCGACTTTGCTTTTAGTCGAGGATTCCTCAGTCAACAGAACTGTCAACTCAAGGTACCTCGAGATGTACCTTGAGCATTCCTCGACAGCTTCTGAACGACGCATGCGTGTAACATCTCTTTGACTTTCGTGAAATTTAGAAATCACCACAGACTGTAAATTTATTTAGGCTTAACTGTATAGTTGATGAAAATCTTCTCGAACTGATGACGTAATTAAACATTTGAGGTGAATTGATCGACCTTCAAAAGATCGATATAAGATACCAAACATAAGGTACTTTTCGAGGAAAAATCGAGAAGCTTCAGAAGAGTTTGAGTCAAAGTAGAGTCTAGGTGCAAGTGTCTAGTTTTGACGTTTTGACGATACCTTCACCATTAACGTATGGACGGTAACGATTCATGCTCACCACTGACCACAGACCACTGCACTGTACTGTTTTCACGACACACCTCAAAATACGATTTTAAACATCGATACAAAAACATAACAAGTCCTTCAGGATGAAGCAATTTTTCCTTTACTTAAAGCTTATTTAGCTTATTTAGCTTATTTAGCGGGCTATATTTTACGACAATTTGTGGCTGCAATACTGTGGCCGGCAACATTGCTAGCAATACCAGCCACACTATGCAATATTTTAAGGATGGCCCGGCATTATAGCCACATTCTTTTTGGTATGTCAAAATGTTTTTATGTGTAGCCGGCGTCTGGGCCATCTATATTGTTGTTCTGTTTTATATATGCGCGTCCCTTTCTCCCTGCGACGTGAAGTTTTTTGCGTTTCACTTTCTACGCGACGTGAAGTGTGCTGCGTGAAGTGTACTGCCATACTATTGCAGCCATATTGCAACATGTTGCCTGCAATTGATTGCTCAGCCATAAAATGCACTAAAATGTTTTTTTGATGGCTGGGCAATGTTTGCCAATAATTGCAGCCACAAATTGTCGTAAAATATAGCCCGTTTAGACGCCCGTCAATAAGATCGATATAAGATACCAACATGTGCTTCTATCTTTCCGCTAAAAACTTACACCCGATAAAATAATGCGGTCAGTCATAAAGGAAGTCAAGTTAGTAGTATTTGGGCTTACTTATCATAGGGCCTTGTTCCGTAGAGATGAGCAGCGCTGTTCACGAGCCAGGTAACATGCAGTGTTAACAGGTAGCGTGCAAAATAGCATAACAATGCCGACTTTGTCCACGTCTCTCCAAAGAAGAACACAGGAACAGCCACAGGAATGAAGAACGCAATCAGGAAGTACAGTGGGAAGTAGTATCTAAAACCAAAGAGGGAATTAATACAAAATAATAAGCGAGTTTTGAGCAATTGTTTTTCTTGCCAGAAACGTGAAACGTGAAGAGAATTTCGTAACGATCAACCACACATATTGATTCAATCTCTTTCGATCCTATTTAATTCTAAATCTAAATCATTAACCTTGCACGAGTTCAAGTGTCTTGTGTTGTATAAATATCTTACCTTACTCATATCTACTCGTAATTTGAGACAAGGCATTAGGAAGCACAGTAAAAATTTCAACTGTCTAGCTATCACGGTTCATGAGATTCAGCCCTGTGACAGACAGACGGACAGCGAAGTCTTAGTAATAGGGTGCCGTTTTTACCCTCTGGGTACGGAACCCTAAAAACCAAGGTCAGATACTCCAGAGACGAAGTGGTCTATTAATGCAGCAATGAGTAGTTTTGTTAGATTCACAGATGTAAATTACCGTTGACAAAACATAATTTACTTTTTTTGCCACACGACCAGCGGATCCGCCATCAGGTCGCTCATATCGATTTTCGTTCCCAGCTCTCTCGCGATTGGGTTCTTCTTGGCCATAAGCCATCCCATATGGCAGAAGAAAAAGCCTCTTTTCGAGTTGTGAGGGTCACCGTCCGTGTCGGAGTAGCGGTGGTGGAGGCGGTGATCCCGAACCCAGGTAAATATTGTGTTCTATACAAGGAGATCATAAATTATTTTTCATTTTTTTTTTTTTACTTTAATTAACTCGGTTGGACACCAATTACATTAGAGAGATAGATAGATACAAATTAACTTAAAAATTAACAAAAACTAAAAAAATTGTAACAATATTAAGTTAGATTAATAAATTTTGTAAGTTCAATGAACGTGCCCTTATGAAACAAAAGTAAATTCGCAGCCAACGATTTAACAATATCCTTCTTTTTTAGGGTTCCGTATTTAAGTCAGTCCGGCCTGTCAAAATACCAACAATCTTAAAGTTTGTTGCCGTGTTAGTTCGTAAGTTAGTATTTGCGGGTTACACCTTGCAATTAAATTTTAAACCAGTTCTCCCCTCCCCCCCCAACCAATTAAGCTATATTGTCACCGAAGTTACACAGTACACACCTACCAGTGTAACTTCGGTGACAATATACTAATATGACAGCGAGCTGATCTGATGATGGAGTCAGGAACTGTTTAACAGACGCACACAACGGCACTCCTTAGTAATTTCGATTGAGTAAAAACTTTGCATACTTGTCAAGTTCCGATGACAATGTTATATTAAAGCCCTGTATGTCGACGATTGCTCTTTTTCGAAACGAAAAAAGAAATACTTCTGAACAAGCCACATCTCTATTTTTATAATGTATAGTAGGTATATGTGAATAAAGATATACCTATCTTTAATCACTTCGATAAATAATCCTACCGACCGCTGCACGTGGTACTGATCCTAAGGCGGTGCGTGGTCCCCGCCTTTGCTTTTCGAATAAATTAATGATATAAATTATGTATAATTACTTATCAAAAACCTATTCTAGTAGAAATCTAGATCTAAATATTACCTATCTTTAACAATAAATCACAAGTTGATCTTAATAGTAGGTATCAAAGTATTTCGATCATAAATTCTAAAACGTATCATTTTGAAATAATATCTTTATCGTGAAAAGTTTCTGCTATTATGTTTTCAGCTTAATAGAAATCTAGGTAGGAACCTGAAGTAATTATATTTATAAAAATAGGAGATGTGGCTTGTTCAGAACTATTTCTTTTTTCGTTTCGAAAAAGAGCAATCCTCGACATACAGGGCCTTAAGTAACAGGTGATAGCGCGCTGCTGCTCGATGGTTTCAATGAATATACAAAAGCTTGTTTTGAAAAACTATTTTCCAACAGAAAACTTATTTAATGCAACAGTCACCATTTTAAAGTGATAATTATGTGAAATTTTTGTTATTTTGTACGGGCTGAGTCTACCCGAATAAGATGGAAAAAGTGATACAACAGTATTATCTTGAAAACCATCAAATTTAAAAAGAAACTGTTTGTAATTTACTTAGCTAGTAAGATTATCTAACGAATTATATAAAAATTAGCTTTGATTAAAAACGAAACTAGTGTTTTTGAAGAGCCAACTTTGAAAAATAAATCTATCTAGAAAAGTTTCACCAATCGTGTTTCTGTCTGTAATTTATCTAAATTATATCCTTAAGTTATCTTTGTCATGAAAGACAAAACTGTATGTTTTGCGGTTATTGAGAAAAAACGATTTTGCATTCATCAAAAACATATACTCACTTATCACCTTAAGTAAATGCGTTACCTGTCCAGCTAGAGTTTGACCAATGGTAAAAATAAATCGAGGGAGTCGTGTAGCTTTGAACGTTTTATGTGTGAAGTACCGATGGGCTCCAACGGCAATACCTAAGCTGACCGCGTAGGTAACGACAGATGCTGAAATAACCACTTATTAATGCATTATGTAATTTGAATTAAGAAAATTCAAGAAAGCACAAACAATTATTTAAAAAAAAAATAGGAGCACGACTGTAATCCCCAAGTACGGTAGACATTCTCTCAGATCTCTAGACGCTTAGATCCTTTGAAGATGTCTAGTGGGGGTAGTCAAAGGCACGTCCAAACATTACATTTGGTACATGCCCACATTTTGCAGTAGTTAGCATTCCATACGTGACAGGTTGCCAGCCCATCGCCGCTTTTAAGAACACTAACTGGTTTCCTCACGATGTTTTCCTTCACCGTTTTGAGCACGTGTTTTTGATGCACGCCGGGATTCGAACCCACGACCTTCAGATTAAAAGTCGAGGTACATCCCACTCGGCCAACACGGCCATTATTTTTACTTATAAAAAATGTAAATAATCTAAATAAAATATACCTATACCATATTTTTAATTTAAAACAATTTAGATCTCCATCTAGGTTTTCAATTTTGGAGCTAAAAGATTAAAAAAATCTAATAAAAAACTCGTCTTTAATGTTCATTACAAAGATATACCTATTAGAAGCCGAGGTCGACTGCTAGGTTGTTTAACAATTTTACTTACCCCACAAGATCGTGCGGAAATCGTAAGCTCCCGTGAAAAATAAATAAAATCCATAAATAGCTAGAATGTGCATTAATGAAAATCCAATTACATTTTTCCATACTATTTCATGTGTGTACTGAAGGTTCGTTCCTATATTTTCTTTTTTAATAGTAACATTGTCTACTTTGTCTTTACTTTCCATTTCTTTGAAAATTCTGTTGTTTTTACGGGACACTTAATGCGAGTTAGTTGTTCTACTAACTAAAAAATAAGTACTGATACATTTTGGGAAATCATTAGAACTTTATATAACGAAGTGAATCGCGAATTGTTTCCTTTTCACTTAAGGCCCTGTATGTCGACGATTGCTCTTTTTCGAAATGAAAAAAGAAATACTTCTGAACAAGCCACATCTCTATTTTTATAATGTATAGTATATGTGAATATAGATGTACCCATCTTTAATCACTTCGATAAATAATCCTACCAACCGCTGCACGTGGTACTGATCCATGGGCGGCGCGTGGTCCGCCTTTGCTTTTTGAATAAATTAATGATATAAATTATGTATAATTACTTATCAAAAACCTATTCTAGTAGAAATCTAGATCTACATATTACCTATCTTTAACAATAAATCACAAGTTGATCTTAATAGTAGGTATCAAAGTATTTCGATCATAAATTCTTAAACGTATCATTTTGAAATAATATCTTTATCGTGAAAAGTTTCTGCTATTATGTTTTCAGCTTAATAGAAATCTAGGTAGGAACCTGAAGTAATATACTTATAAAAATAGGAGATGTGGCTTGTTCAGAAGTATTTCTTTTTTCGTTTCGAAAAAGAGCAATCGTCGACATACAGGGCCTTAATATATAATTTTTTACTGCATTGTATGTTAAATTAGCTGACCTGTTAGTTCAACATCCAATAAAGTGAAAAAAACAGCTAGATAAAGTAACAAATTGTGGTAAAGTAAAAAAAAATCTATAAATAAATATTGGCGGACTTTACACACGCCCCAAACTAAGAAAAGCTTGTACTATGGGAACCAAATAACTGATAGAATACTTATATACTTTTTTTTGTAAATACATACTCTTTATAAATACATATAAACAACCAGACAAAGAACAAATATCTATGTTTTTCACACAAATATTTGCCCTGGGTGGGGATCGAACCAACCTACAGCGCAGAAGGCAGAGTTACTACCAACTGAGCTGTGAAGCCACATTTTATGTACTAATGTTAAACTGTGTTTATAATAAGAAAACCCAAAGCGGATACAAAATACCTTCAATTACTGTTGCCCGCCTTTTTAAGCTCTGCATCACCGTCCGGGGATGAGGTGTGCTTTCCGGTTAGGGCTGCCATCTCCAAAATTTGGCAACCAGGATAAGACACGTGAAAAACCCCGGATTTTAGAGCCCAGAACCCGGACATGTTAACAGGTTTTTTTAATTTTAAGTCGTGAATTTTTTCACGCTTCCTAACGCTTTCCCAATAGTTTAGCGTTGGGGGAACTTCTACTCTAAAAAAAAATTGGCTATGTAAAGCTTAATATTTCACAAACGGCGGCACAGTGCTTGTGTCGCGGGTGGCCCAATTTTAAACCCGAACTACAAATGAAACCCCGCCCGGACGCTTCCCGGACGCCCTCTAAACTATGTAGGACAAATCCGGGGAAACCCGGACGGATGGCAGCCCTATTTCCGGTGTATGTCTGTGTGAGTTGAGCAACGAGCACGGGTCGCTGTTGTCACAGTCGCTGCAAACATCTACGGAGGAGGACGACAAAGTGCACCAACAAGTATTTCAAAAGATGGTTGACGTCAGGCAGGCAGCCGGTTGTAAAACATAAGCCAAATCCTCTTCGCAACATGTTTGTCAACGTGATGTGCCGTCAAGTGGGAAAAGGAGAAGAAAATGATGATGATGATGTTAAACTAGCTCACCCGCGATAGACGTTCAAAAAACATTTTTCGTTTTGGTGATTGTAAATTTTATCCTTGGGATACCGATTGATAGTCTATGGCTCGTATTCAAAAACGACACTAAGAGAACGCATAGTAGGCTTCGACCCACAGTGGACAATATCTTGTTTCATAAACATCACTTGAGTGTTGTGCGACACTATGCGTACACTTCAGTGTTCCTCTAGCCAAAGTACCTCAATAGCTACTTTACCGAACGCATAGTGTTGGTTGTATTGTCATACGTATAACCTCAAGTAAATTTAACTTAAAAATTAGTACAAATGAGGATGATTTTGATGATTATTTTATTCGGTCGACGAAAAAACGATACTATTTATATATACTACATACAAGAAAATATTATTGTAATTTATTAATCCAACAGATATCAGGGGTCATACCACAAGGTCCTAAAGTAATATCAGAAAAATTGCGTTGTCACTTTTTCACCGTAATTAATATTGTTTTGATATTCCTTTTTAACTAGTGGTACGGCCACAGCTGATGAGCCGACATGACATTTGTTTAAGTATTTATACAAAATACTCTATGGTTTGTTTCTTTGATTGATTGATATTAATGACGTTTACCATTGCTTGAAGTTAGGTCCAAAACCAACCACCAATCACAACGCCGAATCCACCCCTATGCGTTCACTGAGCTAAGGAATACTCTCCCTCGTATTCAAGAACGACACTATGGGAACACGCACCCACAGTGTAAGAAATCTTTTTTCATAAAAATCACTTTATGTGTTGTGCGACACTGCATAGTGTGACTAGAGGCACATTGTCCTGTGCCTCTAGCCAAAGTTGAGCTCTAAAGGCACACGGTAGCGTGCGCCATAGTGCCGCTCAACACATAAAGTGATGTTTATCAAAAAAGATTTCGTCCACTGTGGGTGCGTGTTCTCATAGTGTCGTTCTTGAATACGAGTAAGTGTTGGACCTAACTTCAAGCAATGGTAAACGTCATTAATATCAATCAATCAAATAAACAAACCACAGAGTATTTTATATAAATACTTAAACAAATGTCATGTCGGCTCATCAGCTGTGGCCGTACCACTAGTTAAAAAGGAATATCAAAACAATATTAATTACGGTGAAAAAGTGACAACGCAATTTTTCTGATATTACTTTAGGACCTTGTGGTATGACCCCTGATATCTGTTGGATTGATAAATTACAATAAAAATATCTTATGTAGTATATAAATAGTATCGTTTTTTCGTCGGCCGAATAAAATAATCATCAAAATCATCCTCATTTGTACTAATTTTTAAGTTAAATTTACTTGAGGTTATACGTATGACAATACAACCAACACTATGCGTTCGGTAAAGTAGCTGTTGAGGTACTTTGGCTAGAGGCACGTTGTAGTGTGCGCATAGTGTCGTACAACACTCAAGTGATGTTTATGAAACAAGATTTTGCCCACTGTGGGTTGGATCCTACTGTGCGTGCTCATAGTGTCGTTCTTGAATACCCCTCTAAGAAATTCTTGACAAATTCCCATCATTACAGTAGGTAGGTACATAATCGATTTTTGTTTTAATTTATCGATCTGATGCATTATTAGCATGATTAGCCATTTTACTTTGAACTCGATCGCTATGCCGACTTGTCAGATGAACTATGACAACTTGGAGTATATTTTGTTAATGTCATTCAGACGCGCTGCAAATCAGGATGATTATTAATAAATATTAAGTGTGTGTGTGTGTGTGTGTGTTAGATAGTGGTTCTTTCGTCTCATCATACGTTTGTGTTTTCAACCATCCTATCATCAGTTTTTTTTAATTATCTATTAATTTATTTAAAATTTATACTACAAAAAATAATAATAATAATTTTAATTAAAAAAAAATTTAAACCTAAATAGAATAATATAAAATTTAAAGAAATTGTTAAATAACTTTTTCAAGCTAAATATATTAATTTATCAGAACGATAACGAATAGCAGCTTTGTCTCTTCTTCTTTTAGCTAAGATATTTTGGTCATAAAATAGTGTTTTATGCAGTTTCAAAACTACTTGTAGAATAAACAGTCTAACATACAGTTCTAACGCTAAGCATATATAGAATAGAGCTAATCCGTCGATCTGTAGGTATGGTTTTGAGATGGTTTTGGTTTTTGGTCTTCAATTAAAGATCGTTGAGCTCTTTCAATCTCCACAAATTTAGATTTGGCTGGCCCACCCCAAACTGAAATGCAATATACCAAGATTGAAATCAGTCTTTAGTTAAATTTTGTGTTTTGCGCTCGAGTTAATTTTAGTTCGTGCTGTGTTAAACTCAACTGCTAGACAACTCAAAATCATTACCTATACTAAAACCGCAGTTTTAGTAACCTTTTTTAATTTGCATCTGGCCTTTTATGCACCGACGCAATTAAATAAAATGTCCATAATTTATACCAACACAACACAATTTACCTATACCACGTTCCATAATCAGAGCTCTATTTTGTTAACAAAGTAATGTCACGAAAAGTCAATGTCAAAGTGTCATTCTCAAACATTTTTTACTTGCGAAAAATAGCCGACCTGCAGATATATGTAATATAATTATGTATTACTAGCTGACCCGTGCCCGCTTCGCTGTGCGTAAGACATTTCAAATACCATCGTTGACTTTTTTGTAGACGTTTTTAAGGTGTACAATACTGTAGTACATTATTTTGATATATCTCGTGGGGTTCAGCCAGCATTTGCAATGTAAGCACAAAAAAATGTGTTTATTTACGACATCACATTAGAAACCTCTAAAATTATCAGTGTTTCTCTACTATATTATGCATGTATTATACATATAAACCTTCCTCTTGAATCACTCTTGTGATGTACAAGTATGAATAAATGATTCGGCTAAACGAGCCGTCCGCTTCGCGGGTAGTTCGTTACTTGACGATCGAACGCCGAGCGATGCGGGCGGGTCGCTTGCGACTGTTATAATGGAAGTCTGATATTTTATTGCCTTACCCTAGAAAGGTACAAGACACCACAAATGGCGACGAGGATAAAAAAACGTGAGTAAGACATGCCATAAAAAGTACCATACGACTTGAAAAAAAAAGCAGGCAGGTTATTAGTTGAAAAACATAAAATGTGGGTAATTAGAAAAAAAAAGGGAATGTGATGTAACTGTAGTGTTCATCTAGATGCTATTAGTTTTTTTTTTAATACGTTTTGTATAAATGTCTCAACATGACAATGTCTCAACATTGTCGTAATTTTAGAGAAAATTTAGGTAGTAGCAGCGTTAATTGCCGTAATCGCCTATGCCAATAACAACTTGTGTTTTATACTAAGTAAGTACCTACTATGTTTTTTTACTGATAACGCTTGATGAAGTCGTACAATTTATTCGTGCCTGCTAATATATACCTAGTTGTTCCATTGTTGTATAGTTAAACTAAGTTGTTTACCAACTGACTATACAACAACAAGATGTGCCTGTATAATATTAGCCAAGTCAGAATGTTAAACGAGAACAATCTGGCAAAGTAAAAATAATACAATGTTGAAGCATTGTTAATTGCCGTGCCTGCTAATATATACCTACCTATGTACCATTGTTGTATAGTTAAACTAAGTTGTGTACCAACTGACTATACAACAACAAGATGTGCCTGTATAATATTAGCCAAGTCAGAATGTTAAACGAGAACAATCTGGCAAAGTATTAAAAATACAATGTTGGAGCATTATTAATTGCCGTGCCTGCTAATATATATCTATTCTAATATATATGTTCCATTGTTGTAATGCACTAAGTTGACGTAACTCCTGACTATCTATAGAACAACAAGATGTGCCTATATATATTAGCCAAGTCAGAATGTTAAACGAGAACAATCTGGCAAATAAACAGAAATCAACGTAAAGCGAATGAATAAAATAAATCATCAAGTTCAAATTGATTCATATCAGTAATACGTAAAATTAAAAGTCCCAATTCTATAAGTGGGTAAGTATGTACGAGAAGACCGTACATGATTTGCTTACTTAATAAATGGACTAGTGGATAGGTATGTATGTATGTTAGAACTACAAATACATATATACTTGCCATATTGTAATAATAGTAGTATCATCTACCTACACCTAAATAGGTACCTACTTATTTTGAAATGGCGGACTTGACACACAGCGCCATCTAGCGCCAAACTAAGAAAAGCTGTTACTATGGGAACCAGGTAACTGACAGAATACTTATATATTTTTGTAAATATATTATTTACACCCAGACACAGAACAATTGCGTCAGATCAGCAACAATTTTCATAGCATATGAAAAAAAAAAAGAAACTCTATATGTTATTGGTTTATTTGAAGTTTCAATCGCGGTAGGACCGCAACAAAAAGATGCCAAATTATAATACATCATATAAAACGGCACCTGTACTTAATAGACAAAGAGAAATATATGTGCCTAAATGTCCTTAAATTAGGGTAAGTAATTTAGTGTAAATTACTTACCCTATGTTTTCAATATTTAAGAACGTACAACTAAATATAGCAGTTGACAATTCAGTAACACCAATTAGCCGACCATATATTACATTATAGGTAATAGAGTACTGATTCCATTAGAAAATAAATTAACGATAAGTTGACGAATTGGTTAAAAAGATAATGAATTATATTCGGTTAGTTAAAATGGGTTATTGTCACTTCATACACTCTTAAGTATACTGCATAAGTATAATGCAACTTTTTGCAATTTTATGTCAGCTAGTATAGGCACGGCCTACAATACAGTCAAAGTAAACAGTGTTTTATCTGATGATTGATAAAATAATAAAATCGACTAAGTACTTGTGTGAAAAGTAGGTAAATTACCTACATTTTACCTTATTACCTTACCTTAAATGTTTTAAGAGCATTTGTAAACGATAAAAGATACTCAATTTAGTATGAAAAATAATCAACCTTATTACAAAATCATTGTTTAACATTTAACATAAAAAAAATAAGGTAGATACTTACATAAAATAAACAGTTTCTTTATCTGGATAATCAACAAGGTAAATAAAATAGGGATTTATAAAATAACCAGTTCTCTTAAATGTGTTCAGCAGTAAACTTAGTAAAGTTTACTGCTGAAACGAATAATAATAATACAGGAAGAACAAAATGGTAAGTTAAAAAAGTATAATAATAAAAATGTTTCTATAATCCCTATCGTCATTCCAACTACAGGAGTAATTCCCAAACAGTTTTTCCAGTCTCTCAATTTGTTAGATTTACCAAAACATACGTATACGCTCTTCTACAAAAAGCAGTTATTTGGAATACGTGTTAGTAAGAAAGTTTTTACAAACCGACGACTCCTCGACCGAATTGTTACCACCTAAAACGAGTTATCATAGATTAACACACACTGGTGCACAATTGGCTAAAGCCCTTGTGCTAAATTTCGGCTATTATAAACCGAATAAATTTAATAAGAAAAAAAAAAAAAAAAAAAATACGGTTTAAGATGTTTATTTTCTCATAAAATTACAAATTCACAGAGAAAACTAAAGCTAAATAATATAATAATATCGAATGTGCCTGTGGGCGTTTTGCAATACCAAAACAACGAAAGAAAGTAACAAACATACAAAGAACAAATAATATGATTAATATTATTAAGCATTCAACAGGTTAACAAAGTACTTAAGATTAAGGTTTCTTAAAGTGTGATGTTGAGAGAACAGAACAAAAAGGGTTAAACAACAGATTTCACACAAGGCTGGGCCAGTATCGTGAAGGCCTTAAGCGGAAAAAAAAATAAAATAAAAATAAACAGTTTTAGAATATTAATCTACAAAGAATAATGTAGTACAATTGAAATCAGTCCTTTTAATATAACATGCAACTTATAAAGTTGACACATTCGTACCTGATTTTTAAACCATTTTCAACACTGACTTCCGATCTTTTTAAAGCTTCTACACAACATCGTTACAAGTGTGAGGTTTTCTTCGAGGACGGTTTGTTCCATCAGAGTTAAAGTAGCATTGCACTGGTTCTTCACTTCCACCATCACTATTATTTTGTTTCTAAAGAACAAAGCGAGTCACAGACTTCGAATATTTTTCGTTTTATGATTGTATTTTGATCACTGTTTTACTGATTGATAGTCAGATAAATTCTTGACAAATTCCCATCACCACATTTTGTGAAGCGATCAGGGAATTAAAATAACTTTTGAAAATCAATCTGATGCATTATATCATTTCTACTTGTTTTCAATGTTTTGAAAAACTTTATTAATGAAATAGATAACCAAATAAATATAGCAAACAACACCAACGCAGTCTGGGTATTTCACTTAACTCTAGTTTTCTATTTGTGAAGTCGGAACACCCAAGTTCCAACCCAATAGGCTATTTGACAGTATGAAAAATAAAGTGTTGTTGATAGTGATCTATTTAAATTATGCCTTTATAAAGCGTTATAGAGTAAAATAACTTGAAAATAAAAAAAAAAGAACAAAAAATCTATTTTAAACGACAGTCACGAGACACAAATGGTCAGTATTGGTCGAATCTATTATGACGTAGCAAGCTTGTCAATATGTCATCCGCCGTTATTTAATTTGTCAATATTTAATATACATTTTTAGGGCCAATACTTAACAGAATTGAGAATAATATTGTTATGGGTTCCACAGTCACTTCTGAATAATCTAGAATGGTTTTCAAAATCTTGTCAAATATCCCATTTTATGTTGGTGTTGTGAAAATGCAATACAAGTTTTGTGCCTTGATAGGGCATGATTGGATGCATAAGTTCCATAAGTAGGTAGTTTACCTACTTAACTGTGTCTGCGTTGATATCACGACTTATACAGACAAATAATGTTAAACTGGACATTGCTATATGGGTAGGTACAAACCTACGCCTTATCTACATAATTATGCATTCTCAGCAGTTAGGTATGAGAGTACCTTACTCTAGTATAGCTAAAGGTAGGCCCTTTTAGTAATTGGGTATTTGGGTAACCAGTTGGTATGAACAATTTAGTTACCTAGTAATTTACCTACATCCTACATGAAAAATATACCTAGGTACTTACAAACTACAGCCATGTAAATAATAAATAAATGGTTTTATAGCTACAGTTGTACAATGAAGATCTCTAAATTAAATTACCTATCTAGTAATGCACTTACCTATCATATACAAATTAACCAAGAATGGCTTGTACTTATATAAAATATATATATATATATATATATATATATGAAAGCGTTGTTAACTCTAAGTACGTGTTCAAACTTTTTCATAACTTTTATTGTTTGAGGTAGGTACGAAATATATGATGGGTTTATTTACAGCTAATAACTATTATCATATGAAATCTCTTATCCGTGCAAGTATAGTTAATTACTTATGTTAGCAAGCTTGTTTCAAATGAATTAAAGAATTGTTTTGAGTAGAGAATCATTTTATTAAAAAGTACATGCTATCTAACCAACATTAATAAATCATTAGTTCTTTGCTGACCAGATAAACTAGGCAATCATTGTACCAGCCGACCCTTCACCATAATAGCTAGAGAAAATGCTTTAAGATGTAGAGAATAGGAACATAGATTTAGAAGTAAGTAAGAAGTAGAAGAAGAAAGAAGTAGAAGAAAAAGGTTAATTAAACGAAGACAAAAAGAAATGAGAAGAAATATAATACACATAACGGAGGCAGAGGGAGGATGGAAAATTCAAGCTAAAACAAGACAGAAAATTAATTGGAAACAGATGCTAATTAAACGATAATTTATTGTACTCGATTATTCTAGATTAAATGACTAAAGTTTAAATTACAATTAGCCTAGAAGTATATTGTATTGATTTGTGAGCTTAGAAATATATTATATTGATTTGTGAGCTAGATTAGAAAAATAATTATAAAACATTATTGAAAGAGAGAGATGTGATGTACAAGTATGAATAAATGATTCGGCTAAACGAGCCGTCCGCTTCGCGGGTAGTTCGTTACTTGACGATCGAACGCCGAGCGATGCGGGCGGGTCGCTTGCGACTGTTATAATGGAAGTCTGATATTTTATTGCCTTACCCTAGAAAGGTACAAGACACCACAACTCTGTTTATTAAAAAAAACCGCATCAAAATTCGTTGTGTAGTTTTAAAGATAAAGCAAACATACATACATATTACATACAGACGCGGGAAGCGGAAAGCGACTTTGCTTTATACTATGTAGTGACTAGCTGTGCATCGCTGTTTCACTCGCATTAACTTAAAGAAATCACTAATAATTAGCCATTGCTCAGAGAAATACATTCCAAATAAAAAATTCAAGGTCATTAAAAATTATCCCGATTACGCTAAATATTTGGAGTCACTGACTTATTGACAGTTGTAGATAAATAATTGCTTGAAAAAATCTTTCGCTTAGTATAAACTAGCGACCCGCCCCGGCTTTGCACGGGTTTAATACATATAAACCTTCCTCCTGAATCACTCTATCTATTAAAAAACACCGCATCAAAATCCGTTGTGTAGTTTTAAAGATATAAGCATACATACAGACGCGGGAAGCGGGAAGCGACTTTGCTTTAAACTATGTAGTGATTTGTTTAAAATAAGAATCATGCAAAAGTAAGTTCTTTAAAATCATTAAATAATTATAGCACGTCATTTTATTGTTCAAAATAAGGAAAACAACGATCTATCATCAAATTTCGGATTGCACAATTTTATATTTATTTTTTTGCACAGGCATCCTCTTTGTTTCCAAAAAATATCTCTGATTATGGAACGTACTTTAACCAAAGAAACATAAAACGGACTATCATTATACACATCCAATCCAAAACAAAGTAAACGCAACCCGCCCAAAATAAAATAGAAACACAACCGTCATTAGTAATATTTATAACCAAAAATGTTATCTTCTCTTCTTTCTATTATCTTCTCCAATATACAAAAAAATCTTTAAAAAAATATGTTTTTTAGGTTACCTACTCTACGTGGGGGCGTACCTTATGTGGCGATGTTATTTTTTTGCGCATAACCCATGATTTCGTTGGACAGGTCTTTAAAAAATATAGTGGGTTTGTGAAAACAACTTTTTGATTAGGGGATCCGTTTGTGAAATACTAAGCTTTAAAGTGCTAGTTTTTCAGAGTCAAATCCCTCCCTCTCACGGTAGTAATACATATCCCACCAAAAACATTTTGTAAAAAACTAGCCAAGTCTCGATGGAGGTGCTTGTTTATCTCTAAAAAGTAATGAAATCTAGATAAAGTCGTACCAAGTCTGAGGTTCCTTACTACGATTTCTTTATTATTATAGTCACACATTAACTAAAATCTAATTAATGTGTGACTATAATAATAAAGATATCGTAGTAAGGAGCCTCAGACTTGGTACGACTTTATCTAGATTTCATTACTTTTTAGAGATAAACAAGCACCTCCATCGAGACTTGGCTAGTTTTTTACAAAATGTTTTTGGTGGGATTTCACTTCTTTTTGTAGAAACGTTGGCTTATTGATTTATTTTAATAGATTTTCTTATTTACACAGTTTTTTTGACATAGTTTTTTGCAATGACAGTCGATATTTTTATGTACCAATAGTAGAAGGGGGCATTACCATATCTCTAATACAGCTGAGACCAGCTGAGGGTTCTTCATCAGATACTTCAGACCTTCGACTTTTGACATCAAATGAAGCGGCCCATCAAGTTGAATATTTTGTGTAAAGGCGGTATGTCGATCTCTAATAGTTTAGTTAAGCTCTTGTGTTTTCTAATCAGGGTCACCAGGTACTCCAGATCTTCGATTATCCTAGTTTTTAGGGTTCCGTACCCAAAGGGTAAAATCGGAACCCTATTACTAAGACTTCGCTGTCCGTCCGTCCGTCCGTCTGTCTGTCACAGGGCTGTATCTCATGAACCGTGATAGCTAGACAGTTGAAATTTTCACAGATTATGTATTTCGGTTGCTGCTATAACAACAAATACAGAATAAAAATAAATAAGAATAAAGAATAAGAATAAAAAATAAAAACAGAATAAAATAAATATTTAAGGGGGGCTCCCATACAACAAACGTGATTTTTTTGCCGTTTTTATAGATAATGGTCCGACTCGCACTTGGCCGTTTTTATAGTTTTCCCTTAATGTGGCTATTAAACCCTAACTCTGTACCAAATTTCAGCTCTCTGAGTTTATGGGAAGTCCTAGTTCTATTCTGATGATCATGAGTGAGTGAGTGAGTGAGTGTCTAAAATGCGAAACTTTGCTTTCGCTTAACTTCGAAACTAAATGACCTACAGACTTGAAATTTTGGATTTTAAGTATGTGATTATAGCTTACTGGATGACGAAAATTTCTGCGTTCTGGTATTATCCAGAGGTTCTCAAATAGGGACCTGAAAATGCGGCGAAATGGTTCCTGTAAAGGATGGTACGGCAGTGTTTGTTTGCTTCGCGCTCGACTTGGCGCTGCCGTGCCCCCAAATAACAAATTTAAAAGAAAAACTATAAGGCTGGGAATAGACGTCCGATTTTGCTTCCGATTGTCTGATCAGACTATCGGATCGGATTCACTTAATAGTCAATACACGTCCGATTTTTGAGTCGGACATTTTTTGAACTTAGTCGTTCTCGAGGTGCGCTCTGGTGCGCACACGTCCTCCCAAGCCAAATCTTTCATTTACCCATCGTGATAAGCTTCAATGCCCGTATCCCATAGGTATGTCCGTTTTTCAACGGCCTTAATAAGCCGTTCGTGGGTTGGAATCCCGACGTGCATCAATGGATTTTTCTGAACGAAAAATTTATATGCGAATCAAAAACACGTGCTCAAAACGGTGAAGGAAAACATCGTGAGGAAACCAGTTAGTATTAGAGACAGAGTGTCTGGGTGTTAGTATGTATTTACAAACAATAATTATGCCTACACTTGGTGAGAAAATGTAAATTGTACCTAAACATTGTCATTTTACTTGGCAGATCGAAATTAGCTTTCTTTCTATACGAGCAATGAATGACGCGTGAGCTAGAGTTGGAGTAACTGAAACAGAAAATTATTTTAGTACAAAAGTTCGAGACAGGTAGCAAATCGGAAGGAGGAATCGGACGTCTATTTGGTCTAGTACAAAAGTATGCAGACCGCACCTTCAGACAATCGGATAGGCAATAAAATCGTAAACGCCTTGACGCTGCTTCCGACTCTAATGTCCGATCCGACTATCGGATCAGACGTGTATTGGTATTTAAACAAAATGTATGGCACGAGCGCCTACCGATAGTCTGATCAGACAATCGGATCGGACTGTCGGATGAAAAAATCGGACGTCTATTCCCAGCCTAAAACGTTCGTTAATTGTAAAATGTGCAGCCGTGTTAGTAAGTAGGTGGTGATGTATTGTATAAATCAGTGGGACAAGTGAAAATAATTGTTCTTCTTTATTTGACGCTTTCTTTGGAATATTTAGGTCGCATTTACAAAAGGCGAATTAGTTTATTAGAAGTCTTCTCATTTTCCCGTGGCTTTGTTATGAAATCAGAGGTTGGTTTCTATGGCTCGACTTATTAATCCCCATCCAACCTACATTTTCGATGACATAACTGTTGGACTTTGCTTCTTTAGTCGAATTAATTAGTGTTATGCGAGCGTTTGGTAAAAACATTTTAGCAATTTAATTTGAAATTTGAATTTCAAAATGATTATTCAGTATGTAAATGAGTACGATGTTTTCAGCAAATATAATTAAAACGGAATGCTCGTATATACTGCTCGATACAAAATAGGGGCCATCAAAAAAATATATTTCAATTCAAATTCAAATTCAAAGATTTTATTTCAATAAAATCACAAGGATCACTTTAGAACTTCAAAAAGTCTTAGGAACTAGGTGAAGCTACGCCGATTCCTCGCGACCAAACCTAGAAGAATCAGGCAACAAACACGGCTTGGGGTCTACCTTTTGTTTCAATGATCCTTTTCTTAATGCTATGTGGTGCCGATCGAACAAGGTAAAGACTCGAACAAGAATAATAATTAAAAGTACTAACCAAGTACGTACAGCAATAAAAAAAATAACTAAAGAGCTTCATCACAAATTCAAAAAGCAGCACACGCTACACTTGATTTAGAAATAAAACCTAGAGATAACAACAAATTGGTTGCCTGTAAAGTCGGTTTTACGGGCGAAGATTTTACGTGACAAAATGTAAATGGTCCGGCGCCGGCGGGCCTCTCTCTCGTTCGGTGACTCATCGTAACAGACGTGAGCGGGCGTTACACTTTTTCATGAGTGACTCCGAGCCGCAACCTAATTTAAGACGTTGTCACGTCAAAAGAACTATTTGCTTAAAAATAATTAAAGTAGACAAATGTTAAACAAAACAAAATAAGTGCAGATTAAGTAAATTAAAATTTTGCTGTCAAGTGGCAGAGCGACATCAGGCCACGAGGATTTATCTATCATCTACAGTATAATACGCTTTTAATGCGATTACGGGTTATATTAGTGGATATACACAAGTAACTATGAATTTATTTTATATTGATATGAGCTGACTGGCAAAATATAAAATAAAAAAAAAAAAAAAAAAATCATTCAACATAGTCGAAACGTCAGGAAAATATATTAAAAATATTATATCGTAGGTACGTAGCATTTTTTAAGGCGCTCCCAGTCGACGATTGTTTTTGTTCGAAACGAAAAAAGAAATACTTCTGAACAAGCCACATCTCCTATTTTATAATGTATTCTTATCGAACAGAAGTGGAATTAGGTTTTTAAAAAGAGAAATAAACAATTCGTACTTATCTATAATTAACTAATGAACTAATCACAAAATAATCGTTATAACACACTATTTGTACGTAACAAGAAATAACCAACAAAGTAAATAATTCATGAAAATTACAACAACACTTGGAAATAAGTTTAGGATGAGAACCGCTACGCCACGTGCACCGCCGCTACGCCGGTCGAACGCCACGTGCAGAGTGAAACCGAGTTTTTTTTTTTTTTTTTTTTTTTCGGATATTTATGCTGATTGGTCACTTAGACCGAGGTCAGCGTTACCGGGCTATGGCGAGCGCTGAAGGCGCAGAGCCGGGAAAATTAGATAGGGGAGCCGGGAAAATTAGATAGGGGCGCCGGGAAAATTAGATAGGGGAGTGAAACCGAGTCTTGCTCGACGCTCGCTTTTATTGAGCCCGACTAGTTCCCGGTCTGGGGGAACCTGGTCTCGATAATAGTATAGTATATGTGAATAAAGATGTACCCATCTTTAATCACTTCGATAAATAATCCTACCAACCTCTGCAATGACGACAAACACACGTCGGCGCGTGGTCCGCCTTAGCTTTTCGAATAAATTAATGATATAAATTATGTATAATTACTTATCAAAAATCTATTCTAATAGAAATCTAGATCTACATATTATCTATCTTTAACAATAAATCACAAGTTGATTTTAATAGTAGGTATATAAAATATTTCGATCATAAATTCTAAAACGTATCATTTTGAAATAATATCTTTATCGTGAAAAGTTTCTGCTATTATGTTTTCAGCTTAATAGAAATCTAGGTAGGAACCTGAAGTAATATACTTATAAAAATAGTAGATGTGACTTGTTCAGAAGTATTTCTTTTTTCGTTTCGAAAAAGAGCAATCGTCGACTGGGAGCCCCTTAACTTCCTTTCCTCTGTATGCATTCGTGTTCGTGCATTTCTCTCCAAAACAAAAGACGATAAACAGTAAAAAATCTCATTTATTTTATCGATAATGTAATTGAAACCGAGTAACAATTTACGCTCGGCTTCATATCAAAACGTAACTCAAATTAAATTGCAGTGCAGTTTGTTTTACTGCCAAATAAGAGACATGCCGGTCATGCGAGAAATTTTACCCCGCACGTGATTCAGCCATCACGTGACCCAAACCAATCAAATGCGACGGATATGGTCCGTTGTGTGTTTGACCATCAATTTGGTAAGTATTTTTATGCAATACATGTTTGTTTTTTCCTCGCAAGTGTATTGAAAAAGTGCGTATGATACTGTGAGCTGCTTGCTCAATAGACACTCGGCTGATTTACGCCTTCGCTTACGGCATGAGCAACTTAGCTCAATTGTATCATAATATACTATTAAAGACGACTGTCGTGATCTGTCACACCTGATTTCAATGATTTCTTAGGAAAGGTAGGAAACGATCGAACGAACGAACCGTTGGTGGTCACATTAAAACTTTACTAATGTTGAATCAGTGACTTTTTCATAAAACTTACAAAACGAATGCTCTGACGTATGCTTAGAATGGATTAACAAGTTACACAAACTACAATAGAGTTTTCGTTTTCTAATCAATAAATTTTTGACATATCGTATGGAAAATGTCCAAACTACTCGCATATCAGTAGGTATAGCTTGATTAATCAATGACGAGATTCTAGTTTTACTTTCCCCTCTCCGACAGATATATGGGCAAAAGATCGACAACTCTTGTGGTAAGTTTACCTAAATTTAATGAATTCTGGTAACCTCTTGAAACTGACTGGTCAAGTGCGAGGACTGGTAATTTTTTCTTTAAATAAAAGCCTATACATTTGACTTCAACCCTATTATGAATCTCATTTGTAAAAAACAACCTTGTAAAAAATCACCTAGGTTTTCAAGTTTTAAAAAATCGGGTTATTTTGAGATTTTCTTAAATATATCCTGTATGTAATAATCGTGTTAACTGATGCCACTCACTCTAAAAAAAACGGTTGAGAGTTGTAAGATTGAGAAAACAATGTTGAATGATTTTGTTATTACAGAATGTGGTATAGAAGGGCAGAACAGGCGGATAGTGGGAGGTACGACAGTCCAGCCTCATCAATACCCATGGCTGGTGTCTTTAATGCTGGGCCCTAAGCTGCATTGTGGTGGAGCCATCATCACCAACTTGCATGTGCTTACTGCTGGTCATTGTATCACTTTTGGGTAAGTGTTTGTTATCATCAAAATAGATATTCCTCTAGACAGAGATATAAAAATACTCAGTGACTTGAGACGCAACAATTTTATGTTATACAACTTGTCCCAAAATATTGTTTTAAACGGAAGTTCAGAAGTAGATCACTGGCAGAGCTACCTGAATCTCCGGCAAATAAATTTTGTGATTTCTTGCAGTCGAGTTATCTGTAGGTACTTCTGCTTGAAACTTTTTAGGACACTGCTGATATTGTCATAGCTGACCATTGAAACTTCTATCGCAGGGTGCACTTCAAGGACCTCACAGTGTACATAGGCATGCACGATCGCCTCGGCAGCACCTACACTACACTACGCGTCGCAAACGGCATCAAACATCCACATTTCACTTCAAACGCCGTGAGGGACATCAACGACATAGCTGTACTCACGCTGGACCGAAGGATCACGTTCTCTGATACTGTTCGACCTATCTGCTTGCCAGAACCTGGTACGTTCTCATAATAATTTAGTAGGCACGTCTTAGGTTTATGCGCTCAGATTAACTTATATGTATTTAGGTACAAATATCTGCAGATTTAGGGCTGTCTTTCACTTATAATCAAAAACATCCGGCTTTATCCAAGGTATGTAGATATTATAATTATTTATTTTCCCGGTATTTCTTCTATAGTCTTTGCCAAATAACATGGCAAAAGCGGTCATTCACCGACCTTTACTACGTTAACGTAAAATCAAATAAATGTATCGCTAATTCTGTCGCTCACCATACAAACTTAACGAAAACGGGTATCGCTAGAGTCTCGTGGTACATTACCTACAAGACAGCCGCGGTAAAACGGCGTACAACCCAAAAATTATACGGAATCGGGGAAACATACCGTTTGAAATTTTATGTTTGTAATATTCTATCCACGTATTTAATGGTTTTAAAATACGAAATGTATTTAAAACCGGCGTTATTTATTAAAACTATTTATAATTTTATGGTTGAGAGTACCAAATTATATGCACATGTCTGAGAAAAACATAGTATTTTTGTATATCATTAGAATTTAAGTATCGAGAACATTTACGATACAAAATTGTTCAGATCTATTATTTTATGCTTAATTAGCAATCAAATAATTGTATAACACCAAAAAATCCAAATTTGTGGGTTGTGTACATTTTCATTCACTCATCGCTCGCGTCAGGTGTGCGCGACTTTCGGCACGCGCGGCGGGCGTCGTCGGCGCGGCCCGGCCCGATCGCCATTTTGTTTTCTCATTCCGCTTCGGAGTTCGCTTGCGTTCGGTCGTTTTGGGGTGCTATAAATTGAGTTTGTTATTTTTGTTGTGGTTTGTTATTGTTTTTTGTTACTGTTGGCTTGTTATTGTTTTTTGTTACTGTTGGTTTGTTATTGTTTTTTGTTACTGTTGGTTTGTTATTGTTTTTGGCAAAATCCATGGAGCCAGTGCCTGGACCGTCTTCCAGTTCAACTGGTGATGACAGTGTACAGAGCCACCGTCGCCGCCGTCGTCGTAATATATTCCAACCTAATGCGGTTTCGGAAGCAATACCCTTTTCTTCGCCGCAAAAAAAGCGAAAACAGGCGATCCTTTCCAGTGGTGAACGGCTCATGATTATAAATATATTTAAATATGTTCAGAGCAAACAGGCGGAAGATAAACCCGTATTAAATCATGACCTCGTCAAACAAACATGTGAAATATCTGGAGTGAGTGAAAGATCTGTCTATCGCGTTTTGAGTGAATATAGAGATACTCATAAAATAACTGAACCTGATGCGAAGAGAAACAAACCGAATATACTTCAGAAAGTTGACGACTTCGATAAGACGGCGATACGAAGAATCGTCCATGGGTTTTACATGGAAGGAGAGTTACCAACACTAAAAAAAATTTTACAAACAGTGAATGACGACGACTCACTTCCAACACTGAGTATGACGTCATTGAGACGCATACTTATTGATTTGAACTTCAAGTACACGAAGAAAAATCGCAGTAGTATTTTAATTGATCGCAATGACATTGTTATTTGGCGACTCAAGTATTTAAAACAAATACAAGAATTTAGACGCCAAAACCGACGAATTTTTTATACTGATGAGACTTGGGTGAACGCAGGTACCTATACCTATCACTTTATTATTAAATATTCTTGAATAAAGATTGTTTCACTATTTTTCTTGCAACTATTCCGTATTTTCTCACAATATAAACCTATATTCCCACCTATACCTACCTGTTTGTTGTTTACAGGACACACAGTGGGAAAAGCGTGGACAGACCAAACGGTTAAATCTGCAAAGCAGGCATTCTTAGAAGGTCTGTCAACCGGAGCCAAAGACCCAACTACAAAGGGCAAGAGGTTGATTGTGGTCCATGTTGGTAATGAAGACGGCTTTTTAGAAGATTGCAAATGGGTATTTGAAGCCAAGAAGTCTGGTGACTACCATGAGAACATGGACGCTGAGCATTTTGAAGAATGGTTTGCAAAAGTACTGTCAAAAATGCAACCGAACGATGTAATTGTTTTGGACAATGCCAGCTATCATTCGAGGTATATCTATATATTACAATATTTACAATAGATACTACTGTTTCCCCAATTAGATATTCCATTTCCAAAAACTGAGATTTTACATTCAAATAAACATTTTGATTTCAGGCGTGTGGAGAAAACGCCGTCAATGTCGTGGAAAAAAGCTGACATACAAAATTGGCTGCAATCAAAAAATATCAGATTTGAAGAGAAGGAAGTAAAAGCACAATTAATGCAAAAAGTAAAAGAGATAAAACACGAATATCAATCCTATGTCATAGACAAGATGGCCGAAGAAAAGGGGGTGACAGTGTTGAGGCTGCCGCCTTATCACTGTGAATTGAACCCTATTGAGTTGATTTGGGCAAATATAAAAGGATATGTGGCTAGACATAATACCACCTTCAAATTTGAGGACGTAAAAAAACTTTTGGAGGATGGTATATCCCAAGTTACCAATAATACGTGGGCTAATTGCGTTGAGCATGTAAAAAAAATAGAAATAAAAATGAGAGGCCTCGACCAAACAATAGATCGAACTACAGATGAATTTATAATTCGCCTAACTGACAGTGACAGCGATAGTGATAGTTCAGAATTTTCAAGTAACTAGTTTGCAAATTTTGAACTATAAAGCGCTAGTTTACGAGTGGATGTACGTACGTAAATTCCTACTTGCGTAGGTAGGAATGTTCGTAATCCTTACTAAGTATATAAGTTGGTGTGTAGGTACGTACGTACACACCTACCTATATTCTTAATTAGTTACCTGAGCACCCGCCTATCTACCTACATACCTTCTATTGAATAAATTTGTATGTATCCAAAAATATTAAAATTAATGTTGTAATATTTTTAATGAATAAACCAGAACAATTAAAAAAAAACGTGTATATTGTTTAACTTTCCTTATAAATTATTTGCTACTTACCCATTTCATTCATTCAAATAATTAGGTAGGTAGAGAATCTAGCCCCTAAATTTTAATTACACTGCAGCAGGTAGGCGAAAATGTTTGCAACTCATGCAATGTCTAGACCACCAGACTACTAACGTACCACGAGACTCTTAGCGATACCCGTTTTCGTTAGGTTTGTATGGTGAGCGACAGAATTAGCGATACATTTATTTGATTTTACGTTAACATAGTAAAGGTCGGTGAATGACCGCTTTTGCCATCTTATTTGGCAAGGACTATAGTTCAGGGGGGTTAGCATGAACCACTATCGTATCGACAACTAATATAGTCCGAATGTCAAAACTGACACTTTTTAATTATAGTCAAAGTGTCTTATAAAATAATAATAATTCATTTATTTGTTTAGAATATGGTCAATTAATGATAATTATCAATTAAATAAGGTTCAACATATTCTGTTATAATACATACAAATAATTAATTAGTCACGTTGTCGATACGATAGTGGTGTTTGTTACCAATTACATCCGCCATTAGTTTTCGTATTTAAACTTTCCTGGTGCTTAATTTTTTTATGATTTCACAGATTTCGATTTTCGTAAAATACCACTCACTGTAGCCGGTTGGGGCAAGACACGGCAAGGAGCTCTGACATCATCGAGGTATCTGCTAGAGACAAAGGTGCAGATCGTGGAAAGCAACACATGTCAAAAATCATCAATCTACAGGGATAACCTGGTGTCAGACACTATGATGTGTGCTTATAGCCTGGGCAAAGACGCATGCCAGGTATTTTTATTCGAATGTTCCAAATAGCAAAAACTCTTTACTACCTTTATGTATGTCAAAGTCAAAAGGTTTTTATTTTAGTAAAATGACACGACTGAAGAGCTTCGTGAAGCTACGCTTGTTCCTCGTGATTAAGCTTAGAACAGGTAGGTATTATACTACCTGAAGGTTGTGAGTATGTTTGTATGGTTGTGGCTCAGTCATGCCCAAACGACCAAACGGTTTTGGATGAAACTTGGTATACCTATATACATACCTATACATATTTGGAATTATAGGCCAAACGAATCCATGCACAATTATTTATTTCACAGGGTGATAGTGGCGGTCCCTTATTTTCAACCCATATGAAAAGCAACAACAAGAAATGGTATCAAGTTGGTAAGTTTTCAATAAATAAAAATAAAATAAAAGTAAGAATACTTTCTTGAATATTTATTTTTTCCATTCTAAGTCAACATAATATATATTTTTTTCTATTTCAAGGTATCGTTTCTTGGGGCATTGATTGTGCCATGCCGGATTATCCAGGTAATTTTTTAACAATAAATAAAAACCGATTTCAAATTTGAGGATATTAAAATTTGTTCTAATTAATTATCTCCGAATATTATCATATATCATCCATATTATCATCCATCACGGAGTAGTCGGTTTGGGTACATGCATGAAAAAAAAGTATATGGGGTACCGGATCTCAACTAGACGCGTTTTTTTTTTTTTTTTATGTTGACCACGCATATCTTTTTACCTGGTGATCCGATTTGAATGATTTTTTTTATTGTGTAGGGAATAGTCCCAAGTTGGTCCCATTTAATGTAGGACTTGATAATTAAATTATATTAATATAGGACCGAAACATTTTCGTCGGTTTTCTTTTTAGTTTTTGAAACGTAATTATATAAAACATACTTACATAAAATCTCCTTTGAAATCGGTTTCAAACACAATCTCTACATACTTGTGCTTAGGTTAAAGTTATTTATGCAATACTTGCTAGACCTTTCGTAATCCACAGGTGTTTACACAATAGTAGCCAAGTACACATCTTGGATACGACAGCAGACAAAAGATGGCACGTATTGTGTATGAACTGGTGATTTGTATTTAGATACTTAGTTTTATTATTATGGCAATAAATATGCTCGGCAAATAGGCGTTTCGTGTGTATGACACCCTAGCATGACACAATCCTTCATAGGCTCAGCAAAATAACAAATGACAATCACATACATAATACGATAGTAATTCTTGTGTATGACACCCTACCAGCGTAACACAATAAATAAATATTAGTGGCGATATTTCACATTGCGCTATCTAGCCGCAAAAATAAGCAGAGCTGGTACTATGGGAACTAGATGACCGACAGAACACTTGTATACATACTTATACAGTCATTATAACACACATACATAGAACAAACATCCCTTTCATCGCACAAATGTTTGCTTTGGGTTGGTATCAAACCCACAACCTACAGCGCAGAAGGCAGAGCTACTACCTACTACCAACCGAGCAATGAGTGAGGCCAGCCCAAGTCATCATAAACGGTCTATTTTTTACAGATTTCGTTTTTAACATATTATGCATGCTATATTTTATTTTACAAGCTTTTATTTAACTTGCAATCTGTGTGTGTATGTTACTATAAACATAGTTACATACAAGTTAAGGTGAAATCTTGCAACTCAATTATGGAGCAGTTATCCCCAACCGATTAAGCTGAAATGTCTCATACTTATGTAACTTCGGTGACAATGCAATAATGTGACAGCGAGCTGATAAATACTTCGATTGTGTAAAAACTTTGCATACTTGTCAAGTTCCGATGACAATGTTATATGATGTGACAGGTTATAGCGCGCTGGTGCACGATGGTTTAAATGATTTTACAAAAGCTTGTCATTGAAAATTATTTTTCAACAGAAAACTTATTGTTTTTTTTTTCCATGAGTAGGTAGGTACTGTATGTGTGTCTAATACTTTATACGTAGGTAATATGGCGAACATACATAAAATCAATTTTATATACATGCTCCACATTATTTAAAAGCGGTAAAATGCGTTCATTTTATAATTAAAAAAAATATTATCGATATGTAAATATTAATTTAAAGTGTAAAAAGAATCATCATTCACAACATAGCGGATGTAATTGATGCTATCATTTTTGGTAGTTAGTATACGTACTCAGTTTCAATATTACATTGAAAATCAACTCTATCTTGTCTATTTTTGATTTG
The DNA here is from genome assembly GCA_912999785.1 of Hydriomena furcata. Classification (NCBI taxonomy): domain Eukaryota; kingdom Metazoa; phylum Arthropoda; class Insecta; order Lepidoptera; family Geometridae; genus Hydriomena; species Hydriomena furcata. The sequence continues at coordinate 4,240,170 of OU538831.1, read as the reverse complement.
AAAAATATATTAATGTAAGCCAATTTCAGGTTAATATAACAAAACACCTTTTATATACCCAGCACGCCTAGCATAAACAGAAAAAGTTTATTTTACAGGTATAGACAAAAACATTTTTTTTGTGGTAAAAGCATCGATCTCTCTTCTCTACTCTAAACGCATGAATGAACGAAAACGATCAACATTTCACGTCTACACTATATTTTATGTAACTGTTGTCTATTCTAATAATAAAATAAAATAAATAATAGGATCACGACTGTAATCCCCAAATACGGTAGACATACTCTTAGATCTCAAGGTGCTTAGATCCTTGAAGATGTCTAAAGAGGTTTTCCAAACACATTGCATTTGGCACATGCCCATATTATGCAGTAGATAACATTCCATATGTGACAGGTTGCAAGGCCATCTCCGCTTATAAGAATACCACCTGGTTTCCTCACGATGTTTTCTTCCCTTTTTGAGCACGTGTTTTGATGCACTTATACATTTTTCGAACTGAAAAATCCATTGATGCACGGCCGGGATAAGAATCCTTGGATTTGAATACGGCTATTATTTCGTTGACAAATCTTTTTATCGGGATATGTTAGGCCTGTAATAAACTGAGGTAAGTAGGTATAACTTTATGTAGAAGGGCGTTTCGAATTCGATGCATCTAGAAGTATTTTAGTAATTAATAATAAAATTCCAATATTAATAACAGTAATTGCTCGTAAATAATGTGTGACATGTAGGTAAAACTTGCAAGGATTTTATCGCGTGAATAATTATAATTCTCTCGTCTGTACAAGGTACCGTGAATCAATAGCGGAGAGAGTAGTTTACTTGCAGCTATGACTGAATGTGGCGAATAAAATAAATTGTTTTAAAATGCTCTTTGTATCGCGTGTGATTTTCATCTGCATCGGAATCGGCCAGGTGAGTTAATTAATAAGATTTCACGCTGGTTATAATCAACTTATGTATGCATTAATTGGCTATTAATTGATTTGTTTTAGGTGCTGTCGGCTGCAGGATTAAATTGCGGTGAGTAGGTAATATGTTTTTGGAGTTTCGAAGTAACTGAAAACTGCTAAAAGAAAAGGTACCTGCAAAAATACACAACAGTATAAACATTACAGCAAAGATATTGACAATCATAGTTTCTAAAATAATATCAACATCACTAATGATATTTGAGCTCTCAATTCCAGCTGTAAAACTATAATTGGTGAAGGATTTATTTTGATGATCATCATGATGTCTGGAATGTTACTCGCTCACTATATTTTCTTCACTATGTAAATTTTATCTTGCTCACCATTCCTTCACTATGAAAATATTGAATTTTTTTTCACCGTGAAGAATTCATTCGAAGGTGATGTACTGCACCAAACAGCTGTTTCGTCGCCATCTGTTAGTTTATTTTTTAGTTCATGATCATTCCCATAAAATATGTAGAGACAGCAAGCTATTTTTGCCTAGAACAGTAATTAATTTTTAGAAAATTTTGTTTATAGTGTTTTTAGCTATAAAAGATATCAACGCGCTTCTTTCGACTGCGCACAAGTTCGCGAAATAATTATGAATTTCTGACTTATTTTTAGTGTGAATCGAATTTTATTATTACCCTTAGGAATTAATGTGGAAAGTATCTAATGCACTTAATCATAATATGAAATCCTGACTTAAAAAGCTAACGCATGACGGGTCAATACTATTTGTCAAAATTATATCTACAATTTAGGTACTAAATATATCAAATTCTTTATAATATCTATCTATTCCAAGAACCTATTCAAAAGACTTTATAATGCAAGCATCTAAGCTTAATTTACAATGCAAATTCAGATTAGCGTAGCGAAGAGACGTAAACCGGTAACAGGTAGGTACAGTTAAAGCCTAAACTTAGGATACTTAGTACCTACATAATAGAAAAGCCTAAACAATTGAAATGCAGCATTGTTAGTGCATAAGAACATCATTAACTTTCCATGACGATCCAACGAAGAACTCTCTCAAGAAAGGAATAACTCTCGATCTATATTACAACTCTAGAGATAGGTGCAAAATGCTGATTGCGGAGACTTGGCAGTAGGTAGATACATTATGTATTACTTACTACCTACTGAATGTACTATATCGAACTAGTAGGTATACCTACCTATGGGGTGTTTAAAGCCTACTCCAGAAAACAGAAACTGGATGTTCAGACCATGCATCTTGATTATTTTTTTATTTATTGAGTCTATACAAAAACTCGCATTATTTGAACATCCATCGTTCTTTTGCCTTCTAGGGAGTATAAAAATATATGTTATAAATAATTTACTACAACCTATAGAGACCAGTCCAATCACCGGAGTTTTGCCTTTTCCCTCCCGGTAGAATGTGGGAAGCCCACGGAAACGTTGATCTCCATGCGGATTGTGGGCGGCAGGCGAGCTGTTCCACACTCGTTTCCATGGACGGTGGCGATTCTGAAGAATGAACGGATGCACTGCGGGGGCGCTATCATCACCAACAAGCATGTGCTGAGCGCTGGGCATTGCTTCAAGTGGTTAGTAAAGGCCAGCATGGACCGCGTGGGTAAACGTGGCAATGCATCGATATGTGTACAGCCGACAAAAGAGAGTTATAAGTTATAAGAGAGACTTGTACGGTAAATAGCTGTTGAATTAAGTACATTGTATTATCCAACGTGTATGATTGACAACTGCTCTTCCTCTAGGTAACAACAGATAGAAGTAGGTAGGTAGGTACAGGTATGGTACCTACAGTATGAAACAAAATTCAATATCGTCACGTTTGTCGTAGGTATGTAGCATTGGCAATAAACCAAGGCTGGATTTCCCTTTCAATGTATCGATTAATGGCAGTAGGCAGGCAATGTATAATATGTACCTACATACCTACGAGATAAGAAGTTAGAAGTGTAGGAAAAACATTACACTGCAACTTTGCGATGTTCCTTTTTATTTATGGTCAGTTACTAAGTAAGTATGATGGTTTATTTTGTGAGGGCTCAATACACCCGACATTTTCAGGGACAACATAAAAAATATGAAGGTACTCATAGGGCTGGACAACCTGGACCAGTTGAAGGATGTCGAAATTCGGAACATTTCTAAGGTGGTAATTCACGAAGGGTTCAAGTCGACCGCAGTTCGAGACGAAAATGACATCTCGGTGGCAACCTTGAGCGCGCCTGTCGAGTTCTCTGCGTCTATTATACCAATTTGCTTGCCACAGCCAGGTGAGTAGAGTCTTAGCAGTGCCTGTAGGTACCTACATGACCGCACTACAAAAAGCACCTATAGGTAAAATAATTATCTTCGGAATAGTACAAACAAGTGCGTTTTCATAGCGTCTCCGGTAATGCCACGTGGCCGAAATAGAACAATGTATTTGTAACTGAATTCGTGTTTTGTAGTTTCTTATTGAGTCTCAAGTCAAAGTTTCGAAATCATAGCATAACCTAAGCGAGATTGAGGCCCACTCACTAATCGAATTCTAGACACGGTTTATCAAGTTTAGCGTAGTTCATTCGTTTCGTTGTAAGTAAGTTACAACGAAACGAATGAACTACGCTATGCTCGGTCGCGCTACGCCTACGCTACATTATGCTACACAGATTTGGTGTTCCTACCTACGAGTACGTACGAAACCCTACATTGCGCGTGGTCCGACACGTACTTGGCCGGTTTTTATTACCCTTCGGGTAAGGAACCCTAAGAAGGAGGAGGTTCTCAATACTGTTGTATTTTTTTAATTCTGTGATCGAAGCGTAGTGCAGAGTGGAGAGTGCAGAGTGAATGAGAGTGCAGAGATAAATAGATACCTAATGCCTACTTACTATATCAACATTATAGACTCGGCACACTCCAAGCTATTTCATATTTACAGAAGAGGAGTATGCTGAGAGAGTGGGCACAATAGTTGGATGGGGCCGAATTGGAGTGGAAAAGTCATCGTCAAAGGTGCTCCTGAAAGCGTCGCTAAAGATCCAATCAGATGAGCAGTGCATGAGCTCTAAACTGTCTGAACATCTAAAGCCAGAAACAATGATGTGTGCGTTTTCTAAAGGGAAAGATGGTTGTCAGGTTGGTAAAGGGTCAATAATGGTAGGTAATTTAGTTATACCTACGAACAAAGAACTTAAAAAAAAACAAGCACCATTAAGGAACTGTGTTCTAAACGGGATACTAAAAAATAAAACAAAAAAACCAAAACTGGGTATGAATATGGACTACGCGGAGAAACGCGGGTCAAAGTTGAGGGTTGACGAAAAAAATATTTATTTCACTTTCAAAACTTTCGTAAGTTGTACTACACATTATTACAACAACGGGAAATTACTCACGTAAATGATAAATTGTCAATGAGGACACCGGCAATGTTTCGATTCATCTAGAGAATCTTCTTCAGAGTGAGTGGACCATTAAGAGGCTGCCAGTCGCTGATTGCTCTTTTTCGAAACGAAAAAAGAAATATTTCTGAACAAGCCACATCTCCTATTTTTATAAGTATATTACTTCAGGTTCCTACCTAGATTTCTATTAAGCTGAAAACATAATAGCAGAAACTTTTCACGATAAAAATATTATTTCAAAATGATACGTTTTAGAATTTATGATCGAAATATTTTATATACCTACTATTAAAATCAACTTGTGATTTATTGTTAAAGATAGGTAATATGTAGATCTAGATTTCTATTAGGATAGATTTTTGATAAGTAATTATACATAATTTATATCATTAATTTATTCGAAAAGCTAAGGCGGACCACGCGCGGACGTGTGTTTTTCATCATTGCAGCGGTCGGTAGGATTATTTATCGAAGTGATTAAAGATGGGTACATCTTTATTCACATATACTATACATTATAAAATAGGAGATGTGGTTTGTTCACAAGTATTTCTTTTTTCGTTTTGAACAAAAATAATCTGGCAGCTTCTTAAACGCGCGCGCTACCTTACTCGCATTTAATGGTCCACTGGTTTCCCGTTGTTGTAATAAAAATATTTATACAATAAATGGTTAAATTTTTTTGCTACTTTTCACCCCCCTATCTATTGACAGCATAAAGGGCGGAGGGAAGGGGGATAATTGTAACATTATTTATCGAAAAACATAGCTGGGGGACTTGACATAAAAATTATTTAGGTATACCAGTCAGAAACCGTTTAAACCAAAAAGCTTTTATTTTCAGGGAGATAGTGGTGGCCCTCTCTTAGTGTTTGAGGCAAGCTGCGGTTGTTACTACCAAGCAGGTAAGACAGTTTGAATTTAGATATGAACTTGATAGGCTTGACTTAGGTATCTAACTAAAACTGGAAAATAATGGGAATGGAAAGTAAGTAGGTAACTACATAACTAGGTAAAATATGAACAGATCTAGATACCTACACCTTAGGTAGTACATTTTATACTTACTTAAGTACCATGTACCTATCTACCTATGTACATACGTAATAAGTACTTAATATTATGTGTTTTGTTCTGATTTTAGGAATTGTATCATGGGGTATCGGCTGTGCAGATCCAAGGTACCCGGGTAAGTAAAAGACTAGACGGAACTAGTAGGTACCTAACTATAATTAAACCCATACCACTAAGTACACTAATTCTAGTAGTGGCACTACCTATATACTTATGTAGTTTGTAACTTATTAATAATCTGTGCCTAATTACCTACCCTACTGTTAAACCTAAATATTTACCTACCTCCTACCTATACCATCGACCACACAGCATAGACTCCTGATGCAAGGTGAACGCTATCAGACAACACATATGGGCCAGGAATCCTGTGTACGAAACCACCGAGCGTGGTTCACGACGCGACCCGCTGACATGGAACCAGTTTTGACAGAATAATTGTTGGTTTGATTTGAAGAAATGAAGCCAATGCGTCTATTTAATAAAATTTAACTTCTTCATATTAATTTAGTACTTTCTTTCCAGGCGTTTACACAAAAGTGAGTAAATATCACGACTGGATTCTCAGACAATCAATGGATGGGGAAAAGTGCAATAATTAAAATGTGATTTGTTCAATAAATGTTGTTACCTACTATTTTATTTATATAAACGTTTTAGCTCCGTCTCTGTCTATGGTAGGTAGTATTAAACCATTTGTGCATCCGAATGTATTCGTAGTTTGTCGGAAATGGAGTACTTACATAAAACACACAAATGTATCCGAAAAAACGTTAGGACAGCAACAACCCGACCAAAATCACACAGACACGGTACGGTCTTAAGCTGTTGTGAAAAATCAGCCATAGATGGCGTTACAAATAAAATCGCGCCGTGTACGAGCGGCTCTTAACGCCCTAGCCCCATTACATGCGCGGCCACCAAAAAGTCAAAATCAGAGAGCATATGGGCAAAGGGTGACATAAAAATAAAATAGCCAGACCATCGCAGCCAAGCGATAGCCAAGCGTTTATAATGGTGTAAAACTAGAAACCACCCAGAAACTCAAAAACTGGTACAAACCTAACACTACCAAACCCACACTATCAATTTCAAAGCTAAGACGGTACAAGCCTGTGGCGCTATTTTGTAAAAACATGACTATCATGTTATGATATTCATATCAATATCTAAAGGTACTGAATACCATAATACCTAGGTACGCTTTTTAAGCATACATAACAGTGAATAGTGAATATAGTAACTACTATGAAAAGTATACAGATTTAGGTATCCTCTAACATTATGTATTGCCGTATTGCATTAAACATCATAACATGATCATCATGTTTTTGCATCATGTTTTATAGTCTTAGACCGTACGACCTACGCCTAGTCTGACGTTTTATCATCACTTCACTACATAGTATAAAGCAAAGTCGCTTTCCGCTTCCCGCGTCTGTATGTAATATGTATGTATGTTTGCTTATATCTTTAAAACTACACAACGGATTTTGATGCGGTTTTTTTTTAATAAACAGAGTGATTCAAGAGGAAGGTTTGTATGTATAATACATGCATAATATAGTAGAGAAACACTGATAATTTTAGAGGTTTCTAATGTGATGTCGTAAATAAACACATTTTTTTGCGCTTACATTGCAAATGCTGGCTGAACCCCACGAGATATATCAAAATAATGTACTACAGTATTGTACACCCAAAAAAGTCAACGATGGTATTAGAAATGTCTTACGCACAGCGAAGCGGGCACGGGTCAGCTAGTTTTTTTAATAAAGTAACGTCTTCAGTGTTGAACAAAATATCGTCTTACGTATTACATTTTTTTAAGATGTAAAATTATGTTTTAAATGTCATCCCAATATCCTAATCTTATTATCTTATCCTAATAATAATATTAAAAATGCGAAAGTTTGTGATAAGGCTGCTATGTTTGTTCCCTAATGAAAAATAAACGACAAAACGAATTATGATGAAATTTGCTGTAATACCTATGTAGATAAAAAATCAGAATCCGAAATCCGGAAATCCGGAAAATCCGAAAAACCACCCCTAAATGATAAAAAAAAACGCAAAAAGGATGATTTTGGTATATATGGCGGTGGTGTGCAACAAATCTGACATCACAGACTAAAAACATTTACCTAGTCGTCTTAGCAATGCAGTTTTGACTAATGAATGATACGCATTCTACCAAAATACGGAATTTATTTTATCAGTATACAAGGTTTGTGGGGAAAAAAATTGAATTTGCATAAAGTTGCTTTTCATAAACGATTATTAAAATTTGGACAGGAAAATTTCTCGGGCCTCGGGTCGTCTAGTAATGTTTAAAACAAAAAAATATCGTATTTCGTTCAATACCTGCAGGATGACATCAATGAATGACATTGTTTTTTTACTTTTTAATTTAGTCGAATAGCATAGCACTTAGCACTTCCTTTCTTTTGTTTGGTGAATCGTTCACCTTGTTTCAAGTCAAGCTTTGTAATAAACCTCGTAGGTTTGGCCTACTTGCAGAAAAGTTATTAAATTCGAATGTGGACAATTCATTTGTTTTCTTTATATTTTGTGTCATGATTCCTTGAATACGTGAAAATGCCCAGCATGAGAAAGTATAGACGTGACACAAGTGAAGTCAGCTGTTGTTTAAAATATGTTATTTTCAGTGTAAATGTTTTGTTCTGGGTAAGTTCTGGATATTATAATATAAATGTTGAACCGCAGAAGCATATTTATGTTAGCTTGCGTGTTATTTATGGGTTTAGAACATTTTCTTTAATTTATTCATAGAGCTCAAGTTTGAAGTCAAGGCTATCTTTTAGTCTAAAAGTTAATAATCATGGTTTTTAAACCGCAAAGCATTACAAATTCCTTATCAGATTATACCCAATACACTAGCCAAAAGTACTGGATATCTACATTTGAACCAGAATACTTAAAAACAAAACACAATCTAGTATTTAGAGAGCTACCAACTCGTAATAATGAGGCCAATATATTTAATCGTAGTAAGATCGCAGTAAAATTACCATATTGTTGGTAATCTGTACGCAAATTTTGTTAAATATTATGTTTGCATTCACTTATGATACCAAGATAAATAATGATAAGTAAAGCCAAGATCTCTTATTTTTACAATACACTGATAAGTTTATAAATAGTGTCAATATAACTACCTACCAACGGACTCTAAAAAGGTTACATGTTAAAAAAAACCTGTATATTTTCAGTTCCTCGGACTAATTGTACTAGCTGTTGGCATTTGGGCATGGATGGAAAAGGATACATTCAACAATCTCTCTCAACTAACAAATATAGCGCTTGATCCAGCATTTATCCTAATATGTGTGGGTGAGTACACATTTAACATCTACTTTTAGGTATTTAATAAAGATTCCGCCTTTGTCTTCACATATTTATTACTTCCTGCACTTATCCTACATAATCTAATAAGTATTATCTCTATAGTACCTAATAAAAGTAGCTAGCATGAATTTCCAACATAGCTTGTTGACCCATGAAATTGATTTGTCTACAAATGAATAGACAAGAATTAAATTTGGATGTTAAATAATTAAATATTCTTATAGCATCATAGACATGAAATTTTGGTTGAGGCAAGATTAGAAATAACTTTTTAAATTTTTTCTTATGTTACCATGATCAAAGTAGGTCTCTTTTCTAAGGTCATCAAGCTAGCCATGCAGGTCACAACATGCAGGTTGTCTAGCATCCCAAGTTGCAAGAGAAAATCCGTACAAATATTCAGATAATTAATATATTAGGTAGGAAGTCATATGAAGAATTTAATAATGTTTGGTAAGTATGGCCTGGAATAGCCTAGGGTACTTTATATCCAGGTAAATTCCACAGGCAGAAGCTAGTGTTTTATGAGATTAAATCAACATTGGATGCGGCTAACATGCTCTGCCGGTGCACATTAGGGCCAAGAGTTGATGTAGAGAGTCCGTCAGAGTAGGGAGGACATTATGGAACTAATATGGTGGGGTACTGACAAAGGTTCCTTCAAAATAGAAAAAAAAGAGAATTAAAAAAGTTATCAACCAAATAGTTTTCTCTATGTACGGTAGTATGTTGTGCTTTTTCTTGTGTTATTGTATTGTGGTGAGCAGTAAACTATTATCTATCTAGGATTTGAACCCATTAGCACAGTAAAGGAATGATTTAATCTTTGCAGGCACAATAACATTTATAATTGGGTTCACGGGCTGCGTTGGAGCATTGCGGGAGAACACTTGTTTGTTGGCTTGTGTGAGTATTGTAATTAATAGTTAAGTCTATACTAATATAATAAAGAAAACTTTTGTATTTTGTATGTTTGTTACGAATAAAATCAAAAATTACTGGACCATTTTCAAAAATACTTTCACCGCAAGCTACATTATTTCTGAGTAACATATGCTATATTTATTACTAGAAAAAATTAGCAATACCTACTAAAATTTTAATCATAATAAAATCATTATTACACTTGACGCTGAGGCGGACTGCTAGTAAGATATTTATAAACAAATTTGTAATCAATATCTAAACATTAATGGTTCATATCATATAGTGAAAAAGTCCTTTAAAACAGTTTTTTATGACAGATAGAATAATTTTATTTTAGTAAATACTTTTTAACAAAAAGACACAAAAAATACGTCATACTGTTTGTCCTAGATGGAAATCGAACCCACAACCTACATCGCCTATTACCACAGCTGTGAGGCCAGACATGACGCTTATGTATTTTCTAAGTAATCATTTGAGTATTGCTTTTCTAGTACGCAGTGTTCCTGGCATTACTTCTCCTAGCTGAAATGACTACAGGAATCCTTTTCTTCGTTTTCAAAGACTGGGTATGAATTTTTAAATAATTATTTGTATAGTTGGGCGATTATGATGATATTCTACTTTTTATCTTTTAACGCTAATAAAAAATATCTTTTATGCTATTCCAGGATATAAGCTAATTACATTCCTAGTGTCATCCAAATTGATTCAGCCACAAACATCCAAGCTTTCGTGTTTATAATATTAGTTAGATAAGATATTTTCGCCTAATGCAAGGTATCCAAAAAGTAACAACCGGCCAAGTGCGAGTCGGACTCGCGCACGAAGGGTTCCGTACCATTATCTATAAAAAACGGCAAAAAAGTCACGTTTGTTGTATAGGAGCCCCACTTAAATATTTACTTTATTCTCTTTTTAGTATTTGTTGTTATAGCGGCAACAGAAATACATCATCTGTGAAAATTTCAACTGTTCAAATTTCAGCCTTGTTACAGAAAGACAGACAGCGAAGTCTTAGTAATAGGGTAACGTTTTTACATTTTGGGTACGGAACGCTAAAAATGGTAAGTAACATTGTTTAATCATGATTTCAATTTCCAGATAAAGCAACAAGCTACAACCGGCTTCCAAACATTTATCACGCACTACAGAGAAGACCCTGACCAGCAAAACTTGATTGATTGGATTCAAGAAGACTGGGTTAGTTATAATTGGTTTTATTTACACAAATTATATTCTATTTAATCTACAATTCTACATCTACAGTCAACACTAACATTATAAAGAAAAATAAATGCGTTTATGTTTTTTTGTATGTTTGTAAATGGATAAACTAAAAAACTATACATTAATTAGACCCAAGGTCTCATTTGAATTTTATTTATATAGGACTGACAGTTCCTTCACAAAACAAAAAACTATATCGTCTCCGAACTTTTCTATTGGTCAAAACTTTTTATTTCGATGTTACACAATATCCTACTAATATTATAAATGCGAAAGTTTGTGAGTTTGTATGTATGTTTGTTCCTCAATCAGGCCTAAACGACAAAACAAATTAAGTTGAAATATGCTGTAGATGTAGATATAATGCCCGAATAAATAATAGACTACTTTATAATATGAAAAACATCCCCAAAATTATAAAAAACTCAAAAGGGGTGATTTCTGTATAGATGGCGCTGGTGCGCAACAAATCTGATATCACAGACTAAAAACATTCAGTCTTTTCTATCCGATTATCGAAGGACAACGTCTGTCACGGGTCGGCTAGTAATAACAAAATTAAATAAATGAAGCCGATTGTTTGGTTGTAAAACGTAGCGTACCTATATATTTTCAGCTCCAATGCTGCGGTGTAGAAGGGCCTAAGGATTGGGACCGTAACGCGTACTTCAACTGCTCAAGCGGAGCGGTCGGCTCAAGAGAGGCGTGTGGAGTTCCCTTTAGCTGCTGTCGAAATAAGCCACAAGATATTATCAGGAATAAACAGTGCGGTTATGACGTTAGGAAGCCTACCTATGTGAGTACAATAAAATATATTAATATATCATCACTTTTAGATACCGTCTTCAAAACATAATAAGCAGCGATTGACATGGGATGCTTGCAAAATGTGAGCAGTGCCAAGTGTAATGTTTGGAGTTGCCTCTGACTTCCCCCTTAAGACATCTTTAAAGATCTTAGCGTCTAAAGTTTTAAAAGGATGTCTAACGTTTAGGCATTACAGTCAGGAGCAAAAATTTCCGTACCTATTCCTTACCGATTATTAAGAACGAGATGGTCCTGCAGCCTGTCACTTGTGGAATGCTAACTACTCCAATATGTGGGCTTGTGCCAAAGGTGATAATTGCACGTGCCTCTGACTACTCTTTTCGCTACTTGAGGGTTACAGTTGTGATCTTATTTTATTTGAAGTTAAATAGTTAAAAAGATAAAAGTTAAATAGTTTAATTGTTATATTATCAGGAACGTCTGGTTCTTCAACTAGTCCTAAGGACGGGCACTGGAAAGCGCGACACAGTTTTAATACTAATGCATTTTACAGTGTTCATAGTTTTTATTCACATGTACTTATGTTCACTGAAATAAATAAATAAATTTAAAAAAAATTGTTGTTAACTGACTGGCCTCACAGCTCAGTTGGTAGTAACTCTGCCTTCTGCACTGTAGGTTGTGGGTTCGATCCCCACCCAGGGCAAATATTTGTGTGATAAACATAGATGTTTGTTCTGTGTCTGGGTGTTAATATGTATAATAAGTATGTATTTACAAAAAAAAAGTATATAAGTATCCTATCAGTTATCTGGTTCCCATAGTACAAGCTTTGCTTAGTTTGGGGCTAGCTGGCGCTGTGTGAAATGTCCACCAATATTATTATTATTATTATTTTTATTAAGAATATTAATAATTAACAAAAACACAGCAACTAAGCGAGCGTGTTATCCACGAACGCGGCTGCATGGCGGCGGGCGAGGATTGGCTGCAGAGGCACTTTGCGCCGGCCGCCGCCCTCATACTCGGACCCCTTGCTATTAAGGTTCAATATGCTGTGACCGTAGATTTTATTTTCCATATTGTTGTAGTCAGAAATATATCGACCCTGCATTCGAAAATAGACCTTTTGTCTGGTATATCAAAGTGGGATTTTGAACTATTGATTTTTTCCCATAGTCCCCGGGGATTATGAGAAAATTTATAGGTTCAGAATCCGACTTTTGAGAATACTGAGTATTATGTAACCTTTCGAAGGTTATATAAGAAAAATAATATGTTGGCATATTTCTTGGTAATCAATGATGTACATAGATTTTTAGATTTATGTATTGCGTAGTGCTTGCCGTTTGAAGATTTCCATCTAGTTTTTGTGTGTAGTTTGTATTTTATTCACGTTTTTATATTTGTTTTGTTTTAGAGTTATGATATTGCTAAGATAATATTTGACAAGGGCTGCCTAGAGGCGGCCGAAGAATGGTTTGACCACAACTTGTTGATTGTAGCCACATCCGCTGTTTGTACCGCTTTTGCACAAGTAAGTATTTTGTTAGCACTTAGAATAGTTTTCGCACCATATTTTTTATGCATTTTTGGTAACTAAACTATACATATTTATTTTTACACTTGTTTTTAATTCGTGTATTTTTTAAAAGTAATAAAAAACTTTGTAAAAATTAATAGTTGTTGTTTAGGTACTAATTAAGTATTCTTAAAGCGGCGATGTCACGAATGGAATAACTACTGCAGAATGTAAGCATGTACCAAATGTAAAAGTTTGAATGTTTCTCTAACTACGTCATTTAGACATTTTCAAAAATCTAAGCCTCACAGCTCAGTTGGTAGTAACTCTGCCTTCTGCGCTGTAGGTTGTAGGTTCGATTCCCACCCAGGGTAAACATTTGTGTGGTGAACATAGATGTTTGTTCTGTGTCTGGGTGTAACTATGTATAATAAGTATTTATTTAAAAAAAATATAAGTATTCTAATAGTTAGATGGAGTTGTGTGTAATGTCCACCAATATTCCCTGAAGAAGTCAAGTTCCTGAAGATTACCGTACCTTCAAATTCAAATTCAAAAATCATTTATTTCTTTAAAATCACAAGGATCACTTTGAAACGTCTTAAAGAAAAAAAGGTAAAAAAGTCACGTTTGTTGTATGGGAACCCTCCTTAAATATTTATTTTATTCTGTTTTTAGTATAATTGTTGTTATAGCAGCAACAGAAATACATAATCAGTGAAAATTTCAACTGTCTAGCTATCACGGTTCATGGGATACAGCCCTGTGACAGATAGACAGACAGACAGACAGACAAACCGACAGACAGACAGACAGACAGACAGACAGACGGACAGCGAAGTCTTAGTAATAGGGTCCCGCTTTAACCCTTTGGGTACGGATCCCTAAAAATAACTAAAGAGCTTCAGCACAAATTCAAAAAGCAGCACACGCTACACTTAGAAACCTGGGCCAGAACCTGGGGATCACAGTCGTGACCCGACTAATATTAGTTTAATTTAATTAATTTTCATTTCTTCAGATACTCGGAATATGTTTTGCGCAGAACCTCCGCGCAGACATATTCGCTCAAAAGGCGAAGTGGCACTGACAATCAGCTTCTCCTGCCGCCGTGTGAGCCAGTCGCACTTGCGACCCCAACTGCGATCTACCCGCTGACGCCGCCAAACGTTTGTACGACGCCTTTCTTTATTGAGTACTTGGTTTATATCGTTTGTCTATCCCTCTATTATTTTTGTCTATCCCACGGACATTGATCTTAAAAAAACCTTCCGTAAAAGCAGAAAAAGCCATTAGGTATTTATCGACTGGCCTCACAGCTCAGTTGGTAGTAACTCTGCCTTTTGCGCTGTAGGTTGTGAGCTCGATCCCCACCCAGGGCAAATATTTATGTGATAAACATAGATGTTTGTTCTGTTACAAAAAAAAAGTAAATAAGTATTCTATCAGTTATCTGGTTCCCATAGTACAAGCTTTGCTTTGTTTGGGGCTAGATGGCCCTGTGTGTAAAGTCCGCCAATATTTATTTATTACTTATTGTCATAAAATCACAAGAATCACATTGAAACGTCTAAGCTACGTAAAGGTTTGGTACTCGCGACCGAGCCTAGAAGAATAAAATAAGAAACACGGCTTGATGTATCATTACCTTCGTCAGTATAAAATCAAACGTACCACCTTTTTTTCTACCTACTATGACGTCATAGGAGCGCTTTAGTGATGGAAATTCTCCGTTCACGTGAAATCAGTTTGTTGCCGATAACGGTGGAGCGTGGACTAAATGAAATTTCGAAGTAAGCTAATTTATGTATTTTTACACGTGAAATACTACACTCGCATCATCTATTTAGATCTATGTCTGTGGTCTATCCGCATTATTCTGTCTTATCCACATTGTTTCCGTCTACGCGCATCTGCCCATCTATGCGCATTGTTCCTATCCGTTTTGATACCCGTATTTTCCTATCTACCCGCATTTTTCCCATTAACCCGCATTATTGTATGTCCAATTATCTCTGGCCAAATGACATTGTATTTGAGACAGATGTGTAGAGGTTGCTTAATAAGATATAGATCGATCCCAAAATAAATTACTACACAAAATAAAACACTCTGTCACATAAATGGCAATTATTTAATATCTAAATAGCGTTTGTAAGACTGATACTAATAACCAGTTTCCTCATAGCATATTAAAATAAATAAACTTAAGATTCTCACCTCATCTTGATCTTTGTCTATGTACTTGATTCTCTTTAAATTCCCGAATCACTTCCCTTTGGCGTTTCCCGTTTCTTCTTCTATTGAGCCTCATGTTAAAAAAAACTGTATAAAGTTTATGAAATGTTGATGTACTCGATGTAAGAAGTCTATGCGAGTAGAATTGGTACCAAGCTTAAACCTTTGCACTGCCAAAACTCCTTCAAAACACAAAAAACTTGGTGCCAACCCTATTTAGCTTAGACATATTGTGTTCAAATCGCCAATTTAGCCTTAACGGGAGGAGCTGTGAGATGAAAATAGTGCATAATAAAATGTATATTTAAACAAATGTTGATATTGGTGCCGATTCTGTTGGTGCCAGACTAAACTAAAACAGCATTCATCTTCTGTTTCGTATAGAGTATAAGAGACAGAAACAGAGATTTTAGAGAAGTCTAAATAGTTTTTAGTTTAGTTCGGTGCCAACAGAAGACACTATTGGTTACAATTTAAAAAGTATTAAATCCAACGCTCAAAAGGGTTGCCACAGTTAATGTAGACGATTTATTTTAGAAAATGTTTTATTGATCTGCGTGCTGAAAGTATTAGTCCGAGAATTGGTGCTGTTTTTGGTGGCAACCCTATTTTATTAGGGTGACTGTTATTAGTTTGTTTGAATATAATTGTGTTAATATACATTTCGAGCATTTCGGGTCGTGTGCAAAGCAGCAGGAGAATAATAGCTGACAATATTTTAAGAAGTAATTATAGTATTGTTATAGATATTTACAATATTAATTTAATCAGCGCATCTATTTAACGATCAATGTGTACTATAATGTACTTACTAGCTTTCAATCGCGGCTCGCGTGGTACGTGAATAAAAAGTGTCCTATCCTATAATCAGGACATGAGTTATCTATAAGTATTCCAAGTTTCCTCTAAATCGGTTTGGACGTGACTAAGGCACAACATCCTCAGAAACTTATTTATATTATAGTGTTGTATAGTACAAAGTATTGTCCAAGTTCCTACTATATATAAACAATATTTTTATGAGCATACATTTTCATTGAGAATTTCACTAAGAGTAGTTACATGTATTTTTTTCTGTTTTTTTTATCGATATTTATTAGTGATAATAAAATGAGATCACGACTGTAGTACGTCAAGTACGACAGACACCCTCTCAGACCTCCAAGCATCTAGATTCTTGAAAATATTTAAAGGGTAGTCAACGACTCGTCCAAATAGACTTTATGACACATAAATGTACTTTGTTCTGGTGTGCGCTGATTAAATGAATATGTAGCTTTTTTGTAGTCTGTATTTTATAATAATTGCATAATATTTAGTAAGAATACTCATATTATATTGGTAGAATAACAAATTCAGTTGCTATAATTTAAAAAATGTTTAAAAGTATTTGCACTAGCGGACATTTGTCCCGCGACGATGTCACCCGACACTTATATGGCTCGCGGTACAGACGCTATCTACGTACGATAGTCGCCCGAAACGAATAGGACATGTCGCGGGACATGTCCCGGTAGTGTAAATGCGGCTTTATGAAGCGCGCTAGTATTTTAAATTTATATTTGAATTATGAGTATAGAAATTTTGTACCCAGCTTTGGTGGTTCTTTTGATCAAAGCACAACATCTATCGACGTTGTGCGCTAACAGTATTTAAAAACGTTGTATAACAATTTTACACTATGAACTCTTTTTACACGTACGATTTTATTTTTAATATTATTATTTTTTATGTAGATAAGTATTAATGTAATCTCAATGTGAATCGCATAATTTTAGATATATAATTTATTTGCAGATAAGCTTTGGTTTTGTGGCTTTCTATACAATTTTAATTTGACGCTTTTTGATTATTTTGAGTAATAAAAATAAAAATGTATTTACAAATTAGACACTGCCTCAGTACAAGTAGTAATTAATTTGTAAATAGCTGTTAAAAATCAGATATTTAAAACCGATTATGATCTGTAAATAAGATCTGTACTCTAGAATTTTTCTACATTAAAAAAAAGAGAATTATAATTTTGTGTGATTCCCATCTTTTAATGAAAATATACCCATGAAAAGGACATTTAAAAAAATAGTAAAAATAAATTTTTAAAATATGCATTAAGTTATTGTATTTATTTTCTTAAATTACTTACGTAATTTTACCTAAACTTCACTAACACAAAGCACAATAATAATAATAATAAGATATATTAGGATAATATTTAGTTACTATAGATTAGATAACTGATGAGCAGTCATCACAAACCTGGTCACAATAAAAAATGAGATCTTAAATCTTCCTGCCAATAACATAAAGATATAAAAATGTTTTTTTTTTATATCAGCTTGTTCGTTGTATTTTGTAGAAAGGTGATGGTAAATGTTAAGGGGCTCCCAGTCGACGATTGCTCTTTTTCGAAACGAAAAAAGAAATACTTCTGAACAAGCCACATCTCCTATTTTTATAAATACTTATACTTATTTTGTATATTACTTCAGGTTCCTACCTAGATTTCTATTAAGCTGAAAACATAATAGCAGAAACTTTTAACGATAAAGATATTATTTCAAAATGATACGTTTTAGAATTTATGATCGAAATATTTTATATACCTACTATTAAAATCAACTTGTGATTTATTGTTAAAGATAGGTAATATGTAGATCTAGATTTCTATTAGAATAGATTTTTGATAAGTAATTATACATAATTTATATCATTAATTTATTCGAAAAGCTAAGGCGGACCACGCGCCGACGTGTGCTTGTCGTCATTGCAGCGGTCGGTAGGATTATTTATCGAAGTGATTAAAGATGGGTACATCTTTATTCACATATACTATACATTATAAAATAGGAGATGTGGCTTGTTCAATCGTGGACTGGGAGCGCCTTAACTATGTTTATCTTACTAAAACATGTCCCATACAACAGGTACTCTGGCTTATTTTGTAAAAACTGTTTTATTATCATGTTATATGACTTTCAATCCAGTTTAGGTACGTATACCTACATAGATTCTATAATAGTTACTATGAAATAGGTATTCTCTAAAATGTATGAGCCAAATTTACGAAATAAGCTAAACGGTTTAGGCGAACGTAAAGTTAGCCATTTGACTGCGTGGCAGACAATAGGCTATTTGACAGTATGAAAAATAAAGTGTTGTTGAAAGTAATTTATGTAAATGAAGCCTTCCCAAGGCGCTTCACTCACTCACTCACTCATGATCATCAGAATAGAACTAGGTACTTCCCATAAACTCAGAGAGCTGAAATTTGGTACAGAGTTAGGGTTTAATGGCCACATAAAGGGAAAACCATAAAAACTAAAATAACTTGAAAATAAACAATTATTTATTAAAAAACCCATAATTAAAATTATTTTTAAACGCAAGTCACGTGACACAAAACGATCAGGATTGGTCGAATCGACGATGACGTAACATGCTTGTCAATATGTCATCGCCTTAAAAAATTTGACGTTTGTTTATTTGTTGACAAGCATGTAACGTCACAGAAACTAATGCGACGCCATTTGCATAAAGAAGCGTTTTTGCGGGTTATTTAAATTGTCGATATTTAATTTACATTTTTAGGGCCATTACCTACTTAACAGAATTGAAAATAATATTTTTTTATGTGTTCCGCAGTCACTACTGAATAATCTAGAATGGTTTTCAAAATCTTGTCAAATAGCCCATTTTCAACCTTATGCAGTGACACAAAACTATTTTTACAGTCACACTGCTAACTTCACGTTTGTTTAGATCCGTCCACCGTAGAAATGCCGCATGTAGAAAGTTTGATCAGCGCTATTATTATAATCTAGAAAAGATGTTAAAAGCACCTTACTGCATCTTATAGAAAAACATCTGGATAATCTTCAAGTATTAATTGTTTATTTATACAAAAATTGAGATGAAATATGTTGTATTAAAAAAAATATTTATAGACTAGACTTAGATTTATGATTGTATTTTTATTAGAGTTGACATTTTATAAATACTGCCAATAAAATGAAATCACATTCTAATAATTATTTTATTTAACTGCGCTATTTGCTACCTGCTCCCATGATAACCATTAGATATCATTCATTTGTACAATGCACAATGGAAAAGGTAAGGTTTATTCCCAAAATCCCAACTCCCTTACTCAGTTTGAAAAAAAAATAAAAAAATAGGATCACGACATTAATCCCCAAGTACGGCAGACATCCTCTCAGATCTCCAGAATTACTTACATCCTTTGAAGATGTCTAGTGGGGGTAGTTAGGGGCACGTCCAAACATTATATTTGGCACATGCCCACATTTTGCAGTAGTTAGCATTCTATACGTGACAGGTTGCAAGCCCATCGCCGCTTATAAGAATACTAACTGGTTTCCTCACGATGTTTTACTTCACCGTTTTTTTCATAAGAAAAGTTGATGACCGTACTAGTAGACAGTAATCACATATTTAAAACTATTACTAGAACCTTTTGACTACCCCTTTAGTTATCTACTAAGTTTCCAAGCGCCTGGACATTTGAGTAGAAAGGACCAGGATTTAAACCCACGATCTTTGAATTGAAAATCGGGGTACTTCCCACTGGCGAACACGGCCAATGAGGCCATCACACGGTGAAAATGGCGCCTTTTATTGGTACCTACGTGTGTTCGGCGCACGCGGCACGTATCCGGCGTAAACAGTGGTAAGCTCGACAGATATTGTGCATTAGTTTCTATTAGGACACCGACGCAAATGGACTGCCACCAAATTGTTACTTAAACCGTCTGCCCCTGATGTTTGTGGCTAGCATTCGTAAAAGCTAACAATGGAACCGTAGCAAACAATAGAGGTTATTTTGTGCTTTAGTTTCCTGAGGTCGACCGACATTGTGATTTAGTTTTGATAAAGGGTTTCGGCTGCTGTATCACTAAGCATTTAGTTTTACGTTTTGTACGAACGCAACGGTATTTATTATATTCGTACGTATCTGCTTTTAAATTTCGATAGATGGAACAAATTGTGAGATCAAGAGATCAAGATCGTCGGTTGAAAATCTGGACCTAAAGAATATTATACGGTAGCGCGGCGTAGCGCATTTGCTACGAAGATTCTGGCGTAGCACTAGCTACGGCTTCCTAGAGTTACATCTACGAATAAGAATATTTATTTGACATAAACGTAAACACTTGTTACATAAATGTTTTGACGTACTTCACTAAATTTTGCTAATAATTACGAAACCCAACGAAAATGTTCCGACCAATCAAAAAGTCAATAGAAGATAATCGTTTTTCAAGTTTTATGAAGAAACATAAAGTCCTACATGAATATTATTATTATGTAGGGCATTAAATGGAACCTACTTGGGACTATTCTCTACACAATAAAAAAAAACATCGAAATCGGATATCAGATAAAAAAGTACGATTGCATTAGTGTAGCTCCAAATGAGAGACAGACAAACAATCACCCTAAAACCAGTCCTGTCAGTGACTTACAACAAATTAATAACTTGTTAGCTTGATAGCCTTATTCCTCAGCAAGCTTCCCAATCCCGACCAAGCGACGATGATTTATGTCGTCTGTCCTCAATCTTTGTACCCTGTCGTTCCTTCCACAGAATAGTTCACTGATTATTATACAAAAGTGGGTACAGTAACGTAGAGTTGAAATTATTTTCAAATCAAATCAAATAACTTGATTGCAGACAACTAAGTAGGTAGAGACTTAGGTCCACAGTATAATTTCATATAGGTAAGTAGATAGATCCAAACAATATTACCTACAAAACACACATGACTAATCAAGACCGGTCAAATACCTACTTACGAGGCGAATCCCGCTCTGAGGGTTTTGGAGAAACATCGGGGATTGATGATAGGTATAGGTAAACATACCTAAGGCGAAGATTTATAAGTAAACTATCGAAGTAAAATAAAGTACCTACAACATTTATACTCATATTATACATGCAAAAGTGTCTGTCTGTCTGTGACGTCTGTCTTTTTTTCTCAAAATTTTCTATACGACGTCAAAAATTGTTTTTCTGAATCTACAAACACGCTATGCAACGAAGTCTCTATAGATTTATTTTTCAAAGTTGGCTCTTCGAAAACACTAGTTTCGTTTTTAATCAAAACTATGAATAGCTAAACAGTTCATTTTTATATAATTCGTTAGGTAATCATACTAGCTAAGTAAATTATAGACAGTTTCTTTTTAAGTTTGACGGTTTTCAAGATAATGCAGTTTTATTTGGGGGCACGGCAGTGCCCCCGCCAAGTCGAGCGCGAAGCAAACACTGCCGTACCATCCTTTACTGGAACCATTTCGCCGCATTTTCAGGCCCCTATTTGAGAACCTCTGGATAAGACCAGAACGCTGAAATTTTCGTCATCCAGTAAGCCATAATCACATACTTAAAATCCAAAATTTGAAGTCTGTAGCTCATTTAGTTACGAAGTTAAGCGAAAGCAAAGTTTCGCATTTTAGACAGACACTCACTCACTCACTCACTCACTCACTCACTCACTCACTCATGATCATCAGAATAGAACTAGGTACTTCCCATAAACTCAGAGAGCTGAAATTTGGTACAGAGTTAGGGTTTAATGGCCACATAAAGGAAAACCATAAAAACTAGGATAATCGAAGATCTGGAGGACCTGGTGACCCTGATAAGAAAACACAAGAGCCTAACCAAACTATTAGAGATCGACATACCGCCTTTACAAAAAATATTCAACTACTGGACCGATTTGAAAAATTCTTTCACCATTAGAATCCTACATTATCCCTGATGAACATAGGCTATAGTATATTTTCAAAAATATTAGGGATCCGTATGAAAACATCGATAATGTAATCCAAAGTGTGAAAAAAATAAAAAATAAATCCTTATATTGCGTTTGGTGCGGAAATTATTGACAATAGAGCAAAGTAATGTACTACAGTTTTAAAGAAGACATCAATATCTACAAAAAAGTATGTAATACCATATGTCTAACTATTAGGGATCCGTATGAAAACTTCGATAACGTAACCCAACGTGTGAAAAAAATCCAAAAAAATCCTTATATCGCGTACTCTGCGGAAATTGTTGACGATAGAGCAAAGTGATGTACTACAGTTTTAAAGAGGACATCAATATCTACAAAAAAAGTCTGCGATACTAAATGTTTTATTAGGGATCCTTATGAAAAATTCGATAATGTAACCCAAGGTGTAAAAAAATTACCTATAATATCATTATTACATCCGTGCGACGCCGGGGCGGACTGCTAGTACGCAATAAAATTAAAGGAAAACTCTGGAAAACTCTGGATAAGACTAGACTGGCTTATATACCTACATAACTTATACTTACAAGTTTACAAGAAGAAATAGTCGAACGATTAACTTTATTCTACTCGAACATTACACAAATTGAATAAACAAATTAACAAATTAAATAAACTAAAATATTAATTTCGCTCAAAATTTGATCAAAATATAATGCATTGGACTAAGAGTGGCGGTGATACCCGCACACGTCGCTAGATGGCGCTGACTGTATTTTAAACGCGCTTACGATTTGTTTTTATAATAAAAAAACTACTCATAAAAAGAAAAAAAACTGTGTCAAATAAGAAAATCTAATAAAATAAATCAATAAGCCCACGTTTCTACAAAAAGAAGTGAAATCCCACCAAAAACATTCTGTAAAAAACTAGCCAAGTCTCGATGGAGCTGCTTGTTTATCTCTAAAAAGTAATGAAATCTAGACAAAGTCGTGTCAAGTCTGAGGTTCTTTACTGCGATTTCTTTATTATTATAGAATGTTATGTGACTTGGCCGTTGAAGAGTACACAAGGGTATAAAACCAGGTGCTCCATGACACCATTGCACCAATCTGTCGCCAGAACCGCTACCCATTAACGATGGAAAATTGCCACTTAGAAAACGTTGATTCAATAACCAGTCAATTGTAGGCTTGATAAAGCTGCGTATTTCAATAACACTTATGTAAAGGCGAGCCTGAAACAAACAGTATAAAAAATACGTCTATTTTATGTTAGATCGGTGGTCGATTTGACGCTCCAAAAAGAAGACAGCAGAAGTCAGCATTGTCAATGCTGAATGCATGTGTTGCACGATCAACAACAGCCTAAAATAAGACACTAGCGTCCAATTACCAATACCTGTATTGGCTATTATCTCGCTTAACAAACATAGGTAGTTACAACAGATATAACATTACGTGTAAACAAAATTGACTTGTACCCACTAACGTATAAAGAATGTTCAACGGCCAAGTCACACAACATTCTATAATAATAAAGAAATTGCAGTAAAGAACCTCAGACTTGACACGACTTTGTCTAGATTTCATTACTTTTTAGAGATAAACAAGCAGCTCCATCGAGACTTGGCTAGTTTTTTACAGAATGTTTTTGGTGGGATCACTTTTTCCGTCTTATCTATTAGAAGGTAGGTACTTACTGCAACTAGAACATTCCTTCTACCTACCTACAGTTTGCAACACGCTATCCCCTGTTAATTGGTTATTCGCAGATGCTCTGAAGTCGACTAGCATTTCGGCTTAGCGTTAGTTTCCCTTCTAGTCGTACTCTGTCTGTGTTGTAGTAACTATGCAGTAAACAACGTCCATGTCACTGGTTCGGCTATCACTAGGCATAAAAGGGTATTCTATAGCGACTTGATCGATTAGCTCTGTCATATTTTGGGAGAAATTGTTTCGTAAAAGTTATAAGGGCAAAAGCTTTTGATAAACTTTTTTATTGTTAGAGTTTTCTACTCATTATTCTAATCATTATTTTCATCTATCTAAAAATGTAACCTAGGGATTTGTTGTTCCATTTTTAAAGAAACTAAATTCCCAAATCTTTACCTAACTTTACTCGTAATCTAGATTACCTAGAAAGATTCGAAAAGCGATGTGACAAATGACGCCCCACATATCCGCGTGACGCGGCCACGACACATCCGATCCGACAGTGACGTCACGTCACGACGAATCTAATACGACACGTCCGTAATCGAATTTAGGGGCACTGTGAAAGATCTTTTATTTATTGCAACAACCGAAAGTGAGTTGGTGATTTTCGGAGTTTATTCGTATGTTCGTAACAAATTCCGTAGAACTAACTAATCTAGTTTCTTAATCTAGTATGTTGTGTCGATCTATAAACTTGCGTAGGTATTTTACGTAGGTTCGTGACGTAGCTTTAGCTTGCCTATCCTCTATGTCAGCTAAGTTATGGAATCTATAGCAGTTAATGGACAACTGACAGGTAGCGGAATCCACATCTGAACATCATCATTTCATCATTATCTTCTTCTTTTCCCACTTAATTTGGGGTCGGCACAACATGTTGACAAACATGTGAGAGAATTTGACTTATGTTTTACAATCGGCCGCATGCCTGACGTGGTCCCTCTTTGGGAAAACTTGCTGGTGCACTTCGTCGTTATCGGCGGCGGGCTTTTAAAATAGTACCTAATATAGATTTTGTAATTAAAATTAAATAGCTCCTGGCTGCAGTTACGCTCACAACACGAGATACCCGGATAAAAAGTTTCTACTCGTATAGATACTACAAAATTTCATAGAAATCGATACAGCTGTTAAAAGCTTTAACTGGTTCTCGTAAATCTTTAATATTATCATAAAACTATTTTTTACTTAGGGAGCAGTTATGTTTCTTCTAGACAAATCAATTCTGTCTGGGTCTTTAACCTTAGATGGTTGATCCCTGCTTTGAAAGTCGTTAAGCCGTGACATACGCCTTCGAGCGCCATAAACACTTCGTCACCAGAATTGTCTACTTTTATTAAACAACTTGCTCTAGCCACGCCACAAACTTGGTAACATTTTCATCTACTAGAACTTAAATGTTGACCGGGAGGATTAAGTTCGCATAGAGCTTCATAACGTCCCTTGTAGTCGAGTCTGTTTCCATCCAATGGGTTCTACCTAGGTATCTAGATGTGTATTTGTGTATACCTACCATATAAGAAATTTGCTACTGGCATGACATATTATTATGTACCTGACAAAAAGGAAAGTAGGTATTCGCTTCGTGTGAAAACAGAAAAAACTGGCCAAGTGCGCGTCGGACTCGCGCACGAAGGGTTCCGTACCGTTATCTATAAAAAACGGCTAAAAAACACGTTTGTTGTATAAGAGCCCCACTTAAGTGTTCATTTTATTCAGTTTTTAGTATTTGTTGTTATAGCGTCGATAGAAATACATAAACTGTGAAAATTTTAACTGTCTAGCTATCACGGTCATGAGATACAGCCATGTGACAGACAGACGGACAGACGGACAGACGGACAGACAGACAGCGAAGTCTTAGTAATAGGGTCCCGTTTTTACCCTTTGGGTACGAAACCCTAAAAAGAAACATGGAAATACCACAGGAATTTTATAATTGGCTTTGTTCAATATAGGTAACGCAATTTTAAAACATTTTAAAGTTTGATTTGTGGACTTTAACTTTAGCTTGAACAGACTAAAAACCTTCGTAAGTATTAATAAATAGGTGTACTAAATCATAGTCAGTTTGACGAGAAAACAGAAGTTCCACTATTATATATCCCAGTTAAATCTTCATAAGTAAGTACCAACAATAAAACAAAGAATAAAAGCTAGGGGTAATTTTATTACTACCGCACGTAAAACTAATGTGGCTAACATTAGTTTCACGCGCCGTAATCAGAAATGTTAGTACCTACTCACATAATAGTTCTTGCACCCGAAAAACTCGCAAAGCCTTGACGGAATTATGAGGTTCCTACTTACAGAAATGTGCAACGGTGCCGAGGTTTTTGATGTGAGCCCAACACATTTAAATAGACCCGCGGCCTTACGCTGCACATTGTTGTTTTCGTAGTTTTATGAGTGGTTTGACGGGTCTGGTTATACTGGTAGATGCTAAGACCCGAGGACGCGAGAAGGGCCTCTTTGTCCGCGGCACAGAGGTCGTCGCTCATTTGCTGAAAGCCCCGCTGTGAAGTGTCGTCAGAATCCGGCCATTTTCGTATAGTGCTGCTGCAGTTAAAAATGGAAGCTTCTGGAACTATTATAATGAGCAGTGATTACTTACACACCTTTTCAGGGAGACGACCTTTTTGTGAAAGCTCAGTTACGTAGTATCTACCATTATTAATGTTACTTGACTCAGTGCTTGAGTATTTTAACTACGGAACTTTATGAAGCATTCGTTATAGGGAACTTTGTAATGATAGGTAAACTAGATATTTAATGAATAAAAACATCTGGTGGTTTATATACCTACAGGGTGTAATAAGACTTCTTCCGAAGGAGAGAAGAAGACCTCCTTCTTCTTTCTTCTTTGCTTTTTAGTGAAAAGTGTTCAATGTATGTCTGTTTTTATATCTGCGCAAAGAAACAATTTTTTTTTTTGAATTTGAATTTTTTGTCAATAGCAATACAACAGGCAATAATGGCCGCCAATGAACTAAAATCAAAATGCTAAATATTATCTTCATTCGGGCATCGGTATTTCGAAAAAGGGCCAAATTATGAAGTTAAAAACTTTACTTCTGTTTTATTTTTTTTGGTGGTAATCGTTCAAGATCATACTAAACATCAGGTTTCAGTTTTCAGATACAACATGTACCTATGTAGGTACCTATACTGGCAATTATTGCTAGAGAGATACCTAAGCCTATGAGATTTTACCATTCCAGTAGGCAAATAAATTACATAAAGCACACTGTATTTTTTTGCATATTCCACTGGAGTTCATTTCAACTTCCTTCGCAAACAATACTTGTCTGTTGCAAAGCTGACATTTACCGAGATCCATTGAAATCACAACAATCATCTTGCGTAAAAATTGTCTGTCTTGTCTATTCCATGGGGTTATGGCGAGCCCCCGCTGCGCTGTCAGCTGCACGGATGTGGAGACGGGAAGTTGGCCTTTTACGCCACTTCGCATTTTTATAGTTATCTGACTTTTTCTAGTAGCTTCACTGCCTTTTTGCGGAGTTAAATATTTTTGTAGCACCTCTGAATACATTCATGTACTTTCTACACTAGTGGTTCGCTTTAAACTGAATTTTGCGGATCTTTCTTATAACATACTCGTAGATTGGAGCTGAACGGTCAAAGGAGACCCCGAATTTAGGTCCATCCGGTCTTAAATGTAGGTATAGAGTTGAATACATTAAACATAATATAGTACCTAACTTATACCTACATACAGCAAAATAAGCCATTGTGGTAATGCCTCAAAATGGCTTACTTTGCACTTGCTCAATCCGTCTTAACATTTTGTGTCACAGCGTGGGTTGGTTCACTCAAAACGATAAAACATAAAAGAGCCCAGAGATTTATTCCGAAAGTCCTATCCAATAAACCGCGTCGCTCCCTACAACAGAGATATTCTCCCTATGCAAAGTCAGATTTCGGCAGCTCTTCATTTTACAAATCATCCTACGCAAACACACCCAGCTTTCTTATGACCTCTTCTGAAACTACGATCCGGTTTTTTATACCATACTTCATTTAAAACATGTCCCAGACATTGCAGCGTCCCGTAAGTAAGTAGAAAGTTCTACGCTGTTTCTTATTTTAGCATTTTTATAAGCGGCGCTGGACTAGGGTTGCAAACCATTTACGTATGGCATGCTGACTATCACAAAATGTAGGTATGTGCTAAATGTTTGGACGTACAGTTTTCAATGTATTCCATTCACTAGTTTATAATGTCAAATAATGTTTAGTTCTTGAGAAATAATTCGAAACAATAAAACTTTTATTGGAATTTAAGCAATCTACCAAACAGACTAGAAGATTTCGCTTCGTTCTTCGAAATGTTTCTGTTTAATGGGTTGACCTATTCCGAAATAGAAAACGAACCAATCTATAAGTCCACAGAGAAGCTCCAACCAACCATCCATCAAATCTGCTGTAAAATAGTTCTATTAAGTATATAGAATTTACTCAGAAGTTTGATCCAGAAATAACCTAACCAATACATTTACTTAAGTACCAGTATAGTTTAGTCAGGTGCAGAATCAAACCTACTCGAATAAACCCCCGCATCCACTACACCCACTCCCTACCCTTTATCCGCTGGAAATTATAAAAGCGGATGCACGGCCCGTACCGTCAGTGTGTCCTTACCGGTGATAAATTTAGTCCGTGCCATGTCCGCTTGCTAGCTGATTAGTCTTAATAAACGAAAATGCGGGAGGCATTTATATCTATCCTGGCGTTGTTGGCTGTTGCCGTGCCTTCCAAATGTTCGGAGATTGGCAAAGACGGCTTCAATTTCTACAAAGGTATGCCTGCTGAGCTTTCTTACGGAACTTCGTGTTTTATCATGTTTAAATAGCCTAGATAGGACATATGTTTTCAACAGGCGCTCTCAGGTATCAAAAGGCATTTCATACGTCGGAAGGTTGCAAGCCCATTACTGCTTAACTATAGATTTTAACACGGGTGTTTATCACGTAATTACTTAATTTATTCATTACTGCTTGTATTCTTATATGCAGTAATGAATAAATTAAATAACTGGTTTCTTCACGATGATTTCCTTCATCTTTTTCCATTTACACGATAATTTATAATATTAGTTTAATTTATTAACCTCGTTTCAACTTGATTGACGTTTCGAGAGATGCTGTCCAGAAATGCCCATTATAAACTCAAAGAGTGCCAAACTGCCCATGGGGATTTCTGGACCTTTTGTCCAGAAACGCCCGTTGATGGGGACAGGCAATGGACATTTTTGGACAGCCCGCGTTCGCCCGTGACTGCGCTCAACGGTAGATCGCTGAATACTCTATTACTATGAGTAACAACCACGGTAGGTACCTAGTTGTAATTCTAGGATATAGTAGTCTTAAATTTGAAGTTATTGATAAATTGCGGAACTATTGATTATCTACGTTAATCGAGCTTATCAATAAACTTTACTAAGACGAAGAAGAGCTCAAACTCACCTGTTTTATTACTGTGTGCGACGTAAAATGAAAATAGTTTTGTAGATTTCGGGTAACGACTCTTAAAACTACGATAAAATGTGTAGTTAAAACCAAATCTAGCTATAAAAGATACTTAATCTGTCTAAGTACGAGTATCTATCTTTAGTAACCGTGTTGGCCTTAACTAGACTTTAAATCTGAAGGTCTTGGGTTCAAATTCTGGATATGAATTGATTTTGAAGGAAAATATCGTGATGAATAATATAAACGGCAATGGATTTGCACCCTGACACTTCTGGAATTCCAACTTAGCATAATGTTTGGACGTACTTCTGACTACCCCATTACATATTCAAAGATCTAAGCGCTCTAAGATCTGAGAGGATGTCTACCTCGCGGATTACAGTCGTGATCCTATTTATTTCTATTATGTAATAGGTGATATTTTCGCAACGTGGCCGTATAGTTGCAAAGTGAGATTCGAGATGGAGCATAAAGTGAAATGAGGGTTTCTGATGGGCCATCGGCTTGCCGATTTCGGTGGATCTTGTCCAAATATGCCTGTCCATCATTGCTATTTTATGGCTTTAAGTCTATTCATATTGCAATGGGGTAGGGACGGAACTTAACCTTTTTATTGGACAAAGGCCGCTTAGGACACTACTGAGGCGTTTTATTCTAATCTGGCATAACTCTAAATTTACTCTACACTCTCTAAAATGATTTGACTGAAGTGAGCTTATTTGAATAATTGAATACAATTTTATTGATGGACTTTTATATAAACTATACTACTTTTATCCGAATTAAAATAGCCAATAGCAGTTGGGGATGTGTTTTTAGATAATGAAAAAAAAAGCAGAATTGGATGAGTAGATCCTGACATAGCTACATTCTTCATTCAATTTAAAAAATAACTTATCCTTTTAATAATAATAGTGCAGATAATACTCGGAAACATTAATAAATTCGGAGTTATGTATGATCAATATCTATAATGTTAACTACCTACTGAAAAATAAGGCCATGTAATGCAAAATGTAATGTTTGGACTTGCCTCTGAAGAACCTCTCTAGGAATCTTCATGGTGTTAAGCACCTGGGGATCATAGATGTCTACCGTATGTGGGGATTATAGTCTTGATTTTTTTTCCATAATAACGACGTGAATAAGTCCCAGATAATATTTTTCAACTTTCGAAAGTACCTACGAGTACGTGCACACTTACTAGTTAAGAGTAAAATAATATTATTCGTAATATTCCTAAGTGATGGAATAAAAGGTGGCCTCTTAAAATATGTTCAAGTTGCCTTTGAACACTCAAAGAACGAGAATTTCTGATAAAAAAATATTAGTGAATTTTTAATGTCTTCATTCGAATTCTTTGGCAGTAAAGAGTATTATTTTGTTAGACGCTAAGGTTGTAAACTCAATTTATTTTCCAATAGAAAATAAGTTATTTAAAGCTACATTCTAATTAATTTGACCGAGAGGTTCCAATAGTAGGTACCTACACGTTAAATTAATACATAGAACCGACTTTTTGTTCTTTAACACATATTTTTATTAGATCTCATCAAAATTAATTTATTCTTCTTTCGTTAAACAGTCGAAATATCTGTAATTAGAAATACCTTTCGATGCAAAAAGGTTTGTTTGCATAAAAACTTTTTAATAAAAAATCCCAATCAATTTTTTTGTAAGTTCTAAAATAGAATATTTATTTTTTTAAGTCGATAATCATGGAAACTTTGAAATCTCACACAAACTTTATAAATACTTCTATACTATTCTCTTACTTAGAATCAACTAGGATTTTTTCCCTACATAGATAGTAGAGAAAATATTAGTTAATGAAATAAGAACTAATCGTACATACATATTTAGTTGTGGCTTCGATTTCTAAGTTTGTATGTAAAAATAGGCTACTCATTACACAAATTGGTCTTGTTCTCTATAGTTCTCTATGGTATAAAATAAAAGTGAATTTTGATTTTGTGTTTTAGATTATTTACGCGGACGTTCTGATGATGTTGGTGATGAAGGTCCATTAGAAGATCGTGTGGTCTGTAAGTATTCAAAGGATTATAAACCTTTTACAACTGAAAGTAAACTCCATTTTCCGTTGAAATACAAACTGTTTTCTTAGGATGACTGGATAAATCACCCAGCATCTTGTAAAAGTAGAGTTTGCGTCTTAGGGCCGATTTTTCAATCATCAGATAAGTGTTAACTGTGGAATAAAATTGCAATTTTCCATACGATATGTCAAATTTATTCAACAGTTAGCCCTTATCTGATGATTGAAAAATCGGCCCTTAATCCTATAGATTCTTGGAAAGCCAATTTTGGCTTCATTTGTTTATTTTAATTTCAGGAGTCAGTTTCTGGAAATTAAAAACAATTATTGTTATTGCAGAGTTCTGGGAAATACGAGTTATGTACCTACCTATTTTAGTGGTTCACAAAATTACGGTTGCTTTTAAAAGTTTAAAATTTAAATATTGAAAATTTAAACCTTATTAGTTTAGTCTTTGCCGTGTTGGCCGAGTGGCAGGTACCACGGTTTTTCATATCGAAGGTCGTGGGTTCGAATCCCGGCGAGCATTAATGGATTTTTCTATTCGAAAAATTTATTTGCGCATCAAAACATTGTGAGGAAACCAGTTAGTATTCTTATAAAGCGGCGATGGGTGATGATAATGTTTGGACGTGCCTCTGACTACCCCCTCTAGACATCTTCAAAGGATCTAAGCGCCTGGAGATCTGAGAGGAGGTCTACCATACCTAAGTCCTATTTATTTATTTTTATTTAGTCTTATTAAATATTACGTAAATATGAGTATTCTATAGTTAAACTAGCGACCCGCCCCGGCTTCGCACGGGTAGCATGTTATTATAGATATAAACCTTCCTCCTGAATCACTCTATCTATTAAAAAAAACCGCATTAAAATCCGTTGTGTAGTTTTAAAGATATAAGCAAACATACATACATACGCGGGAAGCGGAAAGCGACTTTGCTTTAGTAGTGATAATAATAAACCCATATTATATTTTGTGTGATTCCCTGTAGTCACTGGGTTTCGTGTCAGTTTACCGAATGCTTAGTTAATTTGTAATTTAATCTTGACGAAGGTAACTAAATTATTCTCAGCTGGTGATGGTTAGCGATTTTATAGTTATTTTATATTACATACCTACTAGCTATTTCTAAAGTTAGTAAACATTAACTTCGAATTAGGGGTAAGTATGTGCTTTTTTTTAAGAATAGCCGTATGGCTTAATATTCTGAGTTAAAATATTCTTTCGTCGTGTCTGTCGAGCTACGAAATAACGTTATGTGATTATAAAAGTGGGGTTTGAATTGAGACGACTTCAAAAAAAGAAGAGGTGATCAATTCGGTTGCTATAATATTATATTGTCAATGTTTGTATGTTAATTTATCTGTTGTGGTCCGATTCAGCTATAGGTCCCATGATCCTATAGAGAAATCATCTAAATTAGATTTAGTAGTTTTTCTATCTATTAAATGTTAAAAATAAAAGTCATCGACTACACATGTAGCAAACATGTGGACACTGGATTTCTGGTGTTTATTTTATTCAACCAGTTGTTTATGAAGTTTCTCTAATTTTTTTTTAGTTTCCAAAACGAAATTATCTATGTTTGACAGATTTCTACCGCACCCCATTACCCCTATACCCTGGTCTACTGCCTGCGCTAGAACAAGAGTACAAGAAAAGAACTGGGAATGCTTTTAAAAGTAAGTACCTAGCCACCGAAGTACGAAATGAGATTAGATCAAGTGATCTAATCCCATTTCGTATTTCGGTGGCTATTATTATACAAATATTTATACTAGGTACTATAGCGTAATTTGCATTAGTGTGCGTGTAGCACGGGATTGTTTTTCACGCGAAAAACCCGTACATTAGCAAGCTGATTTTTGCATATTTTTTGTTTTTAGGGTTCCGTACCAAAAGGGAACCCTATTACTAAGACTCCGTTCCGTCTGTCTGTCCGTCAGTCTCTCACAGAGCTGGATCTCATGAACCGTAGTAGCTAAACAGTTGTAATTTTCACAGATGAAATATTTCTGTTGCCGCTATAACAAAAAATGCTAATAACCGAATAAAATAAATATTTGAGTAGGGCTCCCATAAAACAATCGTGATTTTTTCGCCGTTTTTTATACATAATGGTACGGAACCCTTCGTGCGCGAGTCCGACTCGCACTTGGCCAATTTTTATTTATTTAATGAAAAATGACGAATTTCAAATGTTTTCACATCGATGAGGTGAATGGATACTATATCTACATACATCCTATAGAACACATTGTATTTATATCCTATAATATTATAAATGTGAAAGTTTGTGAGTTTGTATGTATGTTTGTGCCTCAATCGGGCCTAAACGACAAAACGGATTAAGATGAAATTTGCTGGAGATGTAAATATAACGCCCGAATAAAACATAGACTACTTTAAAATACGAAAAATATCCCCAAAATAATAATAAAAAAACGCATAAGGGATGATATAAATTTGGTATAAATGGCGCTGGTGTGCAAAAAATTTGACGTCCGTGTTGACATCAGTCGTCATAGCAACGAGTACTCTATGAGATTTTCGAAATTTGAACAGAACAACGTCTGTCGCGGGTCTGCTAGTAGGTTTATACGAGTTTAATACACTCGGTAGGTGTAACAAGATAACATGATCTACTCTGACATATGAAAAGTAACGTACGAGTATATCATTTCACAGTCTCATAGTTTTTAATCTTATTCAGTAAACTTAGTTTAATTTTGTAAATGTTAAATAACGTAAGACACATCCACTCAGGCTAATGATAAAGTTGCATTCACTCATTCAGAAAATGCAATTTTACATAGTGCAGGCAAGTGAAACAGCTAACATCTGTTCCTGTCTGCTGGATAAAATGGTCGTTTATCTGATAGATCACAAGCTAACCAGACAGAATCTGTTGGTAGGTAGGTACTCTTATTAAAATGTCAAATAAGTGTAGTTAGTATATCATTATTTGGGCTCGCAGCTCAGTTAGTAGTAACTCTGCCTTCAGCGCTGTAGGATCCCCACCCAGGGCAAATATTTTTGTTATATTGTTATATGTTTGTTCTGTGTCTGGGTGTTAGTATTTATCATAATGTATTTTATGTATTTACACATAAAAAGTATACAAATATTCTATCAGTTATCTAGTTCCCATAGTACAAGCTTTGCTTTGTTTTGGGGCTAGATGGCGCTGTGTAAAAATGTTCACTAATATTTATTTTATTTTTAGGATTCCTAAAAGGAAAATCGGAACCCTAATGCCGCAATTTCACTAGGGGATATTTTGTCCCAGGACATGTCCCTTAATGCATATTCGGCTTTTTTTATCTGTCTGTCTGTCGATCTGACAAGACCTTTTTTCTCTGGAACGCGTTGAGGTATCAAGTTGAAATTAATATCAAATACATAAATCTGCGGTCTTTTGGAGCTGTAAAAAATCAAGTTTCTGCCTGTCTGCTCGATAATCTACCATCAGGTTATCTATCGTCAGGCTACCATCAGGTAGACTGAACCAGATGATTAGAATATTGCGTCACGTTAGGTGAATAAAAACAATATTGTTCGACAGACCATATGCTAAGCAAGGAGATGTGGGTTGGAGCGCCGAACAAACGTAGCTCGAAGACAGCACTCTCCTTCTTGATGCAGGGGAAACATCCCTATTTCGCGTAAGTTGTAATATTTTTTTACTAGAAATTATTATTTAATAACAAAACAGACTTGGGCAGTATATGAAATCGTTGAACTCATTAAAAATATGCAATCAAAATAGGCACGACTGTGTCCCCAAGTAGGTACGAAAGACATCTTCTCAGATCTCCTGGCACTCAGATCTTTGGAGACTTCTAAAGGGGTTAGTCAGAGGCACTACATTTGGCACATGCCCACATTTAACAGCTAGCATTCTACACGTGACAAGTATATAACACGTGATAAATACTAACTGGTTTTCTAAGCGCATTCATAAATAGACAAACAAGTATTTAGAACGTACAACTCCTCTAATCTATTTCAATTATACAGACGCGCATACCTCCCACACTGCCCGCAATAAAGCAATGCAATAATACACACAAGCAAGCTTAATCAGAATTATGGCAAGTGATTCGCTTCGATACGTATTTGTCTGTCTATTTACCTTAATATTATAGAATAGGCTTCCGAAAAGCATAAATCAATTAACTATATTTATTTACCTTCATGATAGTCATTAGGTACAATTTCTAAAATGTCTTAAGGGCTTCATACACGGCAGCTATAATGTATAATAATGTACATTACATCCCGGAATGTATAGCTTTACATTATCATAATGTATCACACACACAACAGGTAGTATGTATCTTTCCCTTCATTCCATTAAACGAAAATGTATTGAGATGTATTAAGATGTATCGAAAATTAATATTTTCATATCGCTCTGTATCTTATAATTCATTATTAATTTATTCATTTGTAAACAAAGGTATAATATTAATAATATAAGATGGTAAATAAAAAATCAAGAGTCTGCATTTTGCCTGGCGGCGTACAAACATTGTTTTTATAGTGAACATTGTATTTAGTATAATTATTAATTAATACTAAAGAAAAAAAAATACTAAGGAATAGAAATTGTTTTACAAGTAAAGATGTAGAAATGTTTATAGCTGTCGTGTGTGACGATTGACGATTTCTATGGAAAGATGTAATGAGCCCTTTAATTTGATTTCGAAAACCTTCTTATCTTTGTGGCATAATATTCTTGAAGCATTTTCAATGGAAACGTAGTATTTGAACTTTTAGACTACATTAATCAAACTTACTTCAATATTATACTCGATGTTATTAAATTAAAAAAAAAAATAAGATCGACTATTACCTGATCTACTATTTTGGACTCGATAAAAGGTAAAGTAAAAAAAAAAAAAAAAAAATCACATATACATAAATATTACCACGATAACAGACTATTTTTAAATACTTATAACGGCGACAATAAAATTAATGTCACCTTTTAGTTAGTAATTTCTAGAAGTGCTTCGAGTGCTACATCTCGACTTCGGGGACGACTCTAATAAATCAAAAGCTCATTTTAATTTCTACATCTTGTTTAATTTTGTGTATTTTATTTTATTCTCATACATTTACAGGCATGAAGGACGTTCTTGTCCTTACGGCAAGTAGTGGAAGGTGAAATAAAATATTTAGGTAATAAGTTCCATTATTTCACAAAACATAATGACTTTTGAACCATAAAAAACTTAGTTATTATCTTAGTTTGGGAACTAATTTTTATTGTTTCAGTGCCGATAAGCCCGTGGGAGTAATGGATGAGCCTCTCAACTAAATTACGATTCACATTTATTAATTTTTAAGTATCTTTAATAAGCTGCATGGAATAATTGTCAACATTGCATTATATTTTCCGTTCGTGCTAAGGTGTGACCAAACACAGTGCGGCATTCGAGCGCGGCGTTCGCGGGACACAAGTTTGCCGCGTGACTAGTTTAAATTGTAGCAGCTCGCGGCTGCTGCGCGCGGCCGTGTCGTCCAATCATAGCGCGGTTAGTCGCGTGCGGCTGCCGCGCTCGAATGCCGCGCAATGTCTGGTCACACCTTTATGAGAATGGTGCATTAATAATTTTGATAACTGTATGTATGATGTCTTGCACCAATGGCCACATAAATCATAGAGATATCAGGATTTATGTCAGAGCAATTTTCCACTTTTAACCACGTACAAACCGTGAAAATAGTCATTGCATAAATGTAACGATATAAACCGACTCGTTGGAATGGTGGTTGAGTGCCGGGTTTAAAAGCAGGAGATCGGGTTTGTATCCCGCGGCGGGACAAATGTTTGCGTGAATGCGAAAATAATTGGCACGGGTTGTGCAGACACGGGGTCAAGACTTTCTGTTGGGAGTTATTTATTATTCATTCAGGTAAAACGCCCATTAAAAACGGATTACTTTTTTCAAGTTAATTTTATGTGATAAAAGAAAGTTTTTAGAATTTTAATACTTCTTATTTTTTATATTATTTTGTTGAACCTGTTGCGAATAGTTCGTAGAAAGCTTTGACAATGATTACAAGCAGCTTTCGTTTTTGGTAGTCGTTTAGATTAGTTAAAACTTATATACTTACTGGAATATTTATTGTGACCGACGAAATGTATTGAATTAATATTGTATGTAATTGGTAGGGTTAATTAAACTGTTAGTACTAAAATAAAACTTAAGAAAATTATGTAACTTTTTTATTTTCCAATGTGTGAACATAAGGTATATATTTCAATAATATCACATCACTTTGAAACGTCTTAGGAGCTAGATGAAGCATGCTTGTTTCTCGTGAGAAAACCTAGAAGAATCAGGTACCAATCACAACTAAAGATATGTAGCTATTATTATAAATAACTGTTATCGATATCGTGATATTTATTGATCGTGTGATGTATTGTATTCACCGATTTCAGTATTATCACAAACTGTGATTCCGAAATTTTGAAATCTAAAAGTACGTGATAAATACTAGTATCCGTCAGTGCCTACACTAAATTAAAAATGTAATAAATACCACACTATATGGTAAATATCTGCTGATCACAATTATTTACATTACGTGTAGCTTTCGCCTTAGAATAGCCTATACCTAGGTATAGCTATCGAGCACACTAGTGAAACTATGGGGAAAACTACCATTCACTATATTAACCAAATTCCTAGAAATTGGAGTAGGTAGTATCTTTGTCTCAGTTTGATACCTTTTTATTACCTTTTAGTCCTTCAACTCGTAAATTGAGGAGGCTTCTAAGGATTCATAATTCAAAAATCAACACCAGAAGGTAAATATTATTTGAACAACTGTTTAGTTTATTTCTATAAAATAGTTAGATGCCAAGTATTTTAAGAGGTGATTAAAATAATTCACGACGTTATTAGAAAGTAAAAATGTAATTTAAATTGTAAATTCGCAGACAACATTATTGCTGATAATTAAATTTCTATTATGGTATCGAGCTGAGTTACCAAACTTAAATAGGAATTACTTTAACTACGAATTCATCTAAATATAAAGAAGTAAAATTTGTATTTTTGTTTATGGAATGTAATGGAAAATCTAAAAAACTATAGAATTAATTTTCAAAATTCACCTATCAAAGGCTACATTATCAGCGAGTAACTTAGGTTATATTTTATTTAAATAAAAAATGAGATCTTCACTAAAAATGAAATAATGAAACCTTAGGTATCAAAAAGTTGCCTATGTCCATTAGTACATCGTACATCAACAATTATTTTGAAGCTAAACTGCAAAGGGAACTGCAAATAAGCGACATCGGAAAACT
Organism: Hydriomena furcata; assembly: GCA_912999785.1. NCBI lineage: Eukaryota > Metazoa > Arthropoda > Insecta > Lepidoptera > Geometridae > Hydriomena > Hydriomena furcata. Next base: position 4,201,321 of record OU538831.1, on the reverse strand, counting down.
ATATAAAAGTCACCATCTGGTTCACATGGCTTTAGAATGATTCGTTTATGCATTCATAGTCTTCAGACAATGTTACAAACTTTCTGGTACGGAGCTTACTTCCCCGAGTTAGCTGCTGAGCTGAACGCGAGCGCTATTTGATTTCTATTGAATTGAAATGATGTTTACAATGACAATTACTTGAACACTAAAGCAGTTGGCTCGTTACTTACTCGTGGCAACCCTTGTGAGTTGTTCAGTTGAAGTTATCTTCAAACATATTTCGACCCTCGCTGCACTTCCTTATGGGGAAGAACTTGAATTTGAGGAGTTCCTTTTATAATGCACCCTTACACCCCAAAAGGAACAGACTTCCCAAATTTCCAGTGACTTAGGCTTCGCGTTGATAGATCAGTCAGTCAGTTCAATACTATGCATACTGTTTCACCACTATCGTACCCAGCTCGAACGCTGCAAACCTTATAAAGGCTTTAATAGGCCTAGCCTTCATCCCATTTATTTAATTATTAGCCTTTACTGCCGACAGCGGACGTAACTGAAACTTTTACAATAATTAAATACAATTCAAAAGCACAAGGCGCAATCGTAAACATTTACTGGAGAGGGATAGTAGGTATAGGTACACATTAGGCCTCTGGGATGGAGGGGAGGCGACAGCGGGTGCCTGCCCCTACACGGGATGGGGACTGGTGGGCGTTCTGGCTTTTGGCCTTGCCACCAGTCGTGGAGCGGAGTTCGGCGTTGCCGACTCTGCTGTTTGGGTCCGTGAGTGGCTGAAGTGGGGGCTTCGGCTGCTCGCTTGTGGACCCCGGGAGGGCGATGGCACTTAAGTTAGTGCTGTCGTGAGCTCCGCGTACGTAGTGCGCGGGACCGGGCGTGGCAGTGGGTGTCATTCCCGGGACGATGACGATGCTCCTAGCAACGATGCGAGAGGGGCACCGGTGCGTTCCGTATGGAGATCCCGGAGCCCCTCGACATGCATCGAGGCTGGCCATCGGGCGTTTTTAGTGAGTCGTCGAGTGCAGAGTGCTCGACAACCTCACATAACCTAGTTTGTCGCCCCTGGACAAACTAGGTATCTGGTTGCAGATTTTTACCGCCCGTAAAGCAAAAAAAAAAAAAAAAAAAAAAGGTACACATTAGGCGCTCGGCAGCTCTGGCTCGGGGCGACGGACGCTCACGTTATCTATATATATATATAGTATAATAACTACATAGTATAAAGCAAAGTCGCTTTCCGCTTCCCGCGTATGTATGTATGTTTGCTTATATCTTTAAAACTACACTACGGATTTTAATGCGGTTTTTTTTAATAAATAGAGTGATTCAAGAGGAAGGTTTATATGTATAATACATGCATAATATAGTAGGGAAACACTGATAATTTTAGAGGTTTCTAATGTGATGTCGTAAATAAACACATTTTTTTGCGCTTACATTGCAAATGCTGGCTGAACCCCACGAGATATATCAAAATAATGTACTACAGTATTGTATACCTTATAAACGTCTACAAAAAAGTCCACGATGGTATTAGAAATGTCTTACGCACAGCGAAGCGGGCACGGGTCAGCGGTATATATATATAAGAAAGTCGTGTTAGTTACACTATTCATAACTCAAGAACGGCTGAACCGATTTGGCTGAAAATTGTTGGGGAGGTAGCTTAGAACCAGGAGACGGATATGGGATTTTATAACGAAAACGGGAACGGTAACGGGAACGGGAACTTAACACAACATTTGTTAATTCTAAAGCGGTACGAAGTTCGCCGGGTTAGCTTGTTATAATGACAATGCTTTATTATTTGTAGGTAACCTGTACAATAATAAATAATAATACAATAAGTAATTATCCTACGATTTGATCCGATGTACTATATCCCCACCCGCCCTGAGATCACATGACTAATGTTCTTACATTTATTTACGTAACTACCTACGTTTGGTAAGGTATAACTAGGTCCTAAATTAGGTTTTTTATCTACAAGTGCTCTAAAATAATGAGTAATCCATAGAGATGCGACACGCATGACTTTTGTTTTCTGAACATTGCGAATATGAACGAACATGAACAGGAATGAATGAATCAGTGGCAATGAATAGTCCATCGAACGCAACTTTTGTCAATTTGTGAACGTACATTTTTAGTCCATAGAAATAAAAACCGGCCAAGTGCGAGTCGGACTCGCGCACGAAGGGTTCCGTCTATAAAAATCCAAATCTCTCCAAAGTCTCCGTCATCTATAAAAAATGCCAAAAAAACACGTTTGTTGCATGGGAGCCCCAATTAAATATTTATTTTATACTGTTTTTAGTATTTGTTGTTCTAGCAGCAACAGAAATACATAATCTGTGAAAATTTCAACTGTCTAGCTATCACGGTTCATGAGATACAGCCCTGTGACAGACAGACGGACAGACAGACAGACGGACAGACAGACAGACAGACGGACAGCGAAGTCTTAGTAATAGGGTCCCGTTTTTACCCTTTGGGTACGGAACCCTAAAAATGACAAAAAAACACGTTTGATGTATGTTATACTGTTTTTAGTATTTGTTGTTCTAGCAGCAACAGAAATACATAATCTGTGAAAATTTCACCTATCTAGCTATCACGGTTCATGAGATACAGCCCTGTGACGGACAGATGGACAGACGGACAGACGGACAGACGGACAGACGGACAGACGGACAGACGGACAGACGGACAGACGGACAGACGGACAGACGGACAGACGGACAGACGGACAGACGGACAGACGGACAGACGGACAGACGGACAGACGGACAGACGGACAGACGGACCGACGGACAGCGAAGTCTTAGTAATAGGGTCCCGTTTTTACCCTTTAGGTATGGAACCCTAAAAATAGATCTAATATCAAAAACTCCGACGGTGCTGCATTTTGGTAGAGACCTTGGGTACAGGAGTAGAAATAAAACGTCCTAAGTCCCCATAGTACCCATGTGTGCTAAAAAAAAAGTTGTTCTAGGTCAAACGTTAAAGTTTACGGTTTTTAGGATTTTTTTAAAAAGCGGTAAGTTTTATCCAAAATATAGCTCTAATTAATAAATTTATATTGTTTTTATTAGTGAATTTATTAACTGTGCTAAACAAAGTAAGCCTTACAGATACAATTTTGGTGGCTGCGAATACCAATATCGTTTGGAAAGTAGTATACCGTTAACCGCGTTAGTAACCGGTCATTGGTATTCAGCATTCCAGAAACTAGTTAGGGATATAGTTCTAATTCGAGGGTTTGACCGGTATCTTTTTTTGGGCAACAGAAGAAAAGTGGCATTTAGGGACGCGGATCACGTTTTTAGTATTAATTTTGGGTTTATTGAATAATACGTGACCAACATGGCCAATCTAACCGGAAGGTACTTAAGGCCCTGTATGTCGACGATTGCTCTTTTTCGAAACGAAAAAAGAAATACTTCTGAACAAGCCACATCTCCTATTTTTATAAATATATTACTTCAGGTTCCTACCTAGATTTCTATTAAGCAGAAAACATAATAGCAGAAACTTTTCACGATATAGATATTATTTCAAAATGATACGTTTTAGAATTTATGATCGAAATACTTTGATACCTACTATTAAGATCAACTTGTGATTTCTTGTTAAAGATAGGTAATATGTAGATCTAGATTTCTACTAGAATACCTAGGTTTTTGATAAGTAATCATACATAATTTATATCATTAATTTATTCGAAAAGCAAAGGCGGACCACGCGCCGCCCATGGATCAGTACCACGTGCAGCGGTCGGTAGGATTATTTATCGAAGTGATTAAAGATGGGTACATCTTTATTCACATATACTGTACATTATAAAAATAGAGATGTGGCTTGTTCAGAAATATTTCTTTTTTCGTTTCGAAAAAGAGCAATCGTCGACATACAGGGCCTTAATAGTGAACCAGAATTGGGCCTACTCTAGTGGATTGCGATCAGTTATGGAGCTTCCAGACGCATCAGACCAGACCAGACCGATCAGACCCAGCAGACAACCGCATCGATTTTATCACAGTCACACACAAGCAACTAGATCAACATTCGCTTCAATGTAACCAAAACCTTATTTTTAACCGACGAAAAAACGAAGGAGGTTCTCAATTCGACACGCATTTAATGTTAGACCACGCAAATTTTTATACAGACCTATTTTCATAATTCTTTTTTTAATGAAATGATGAGGACCCCGAAGATGGTCCCATAATTTTTTTTTTATTTTGTTTATTTTCGTCGGGTTTTCTAAACGTAATCTTATTAATATAAATGCGAAAGTTTGTGAGTGAGTTGGTGTGTTTGTTACTCTTTCGAGTAAAAACTACTGAACGGATTAAAATGAAACTTTACAGTAATATAGCTTATACATCAGAATAACACATAGGCTAATTTTTAACCAGGTAACACCTGTGCAAACCTGGGAGGAGCAGCTAGTTATTCATAAAATACTCGAATACTTATTTTTTTAGGGTTCCGTACCCAAAGGGTAAAAACGGGACCCTATTACGGGACTTCGCTGTCCGTCTGTCTGTCACAGGGTTGTATCTCATGAACCGTGATAGCTAGACAGTTGAAATTTTTACAGATTATGTATTTCTGTTGCTGCTAGAACAAAAAATACTAAAAACAAAATAAAATAAATATTTAAGGGAGGCTCCTATACAACAAACGTGTTTTTTTGCAGTTTTTTATAGATAATGGCACGGAACCCTACGTGCGCGAGTCCAACTCACACTTGGCCGGGTTGTTTCCACCTTATTCGACGTCGGTTCGAGGTCGGATACTAATAATATTTTTACTAATACTCGAAGACTATGGAAACCTAAACTGTGTTTTCTATAATCAATTTGCTGTTTAAACTAACATTTAATGTACATTTATTAGAACCCTTTCGCTTTCATTCGCCATTACAAAATCACCCTGAAAATGTTCAATAGAATTTGCATATTGCGAAAAATTTGGACAAGGGTTCGAGACACGGCCCGCTGTGTACCGTAATGACGTTAAGCGGCGCCGAGCAGGGTTATAAGCTTGTTTCGTGAAAACGTACCCAGTGTCAAACTGACGGTCACAATGTTCACCTACTACGTCAGCTGGCAAAACCGCCTAAGCTCAAAGGACGCTAATTTTGTTATGTCAATAAAAACGCCATTTGAATGTACCGCTTCAAATGGCAAGAATGTCACTTTAGACAAGTAATAAATATTTTTGATGAATGCAGAATAGTTTTTTCTTAATAACCGCAAAACATACAGTTTTGTTTTTTATGGCAAAGATAACTTAAGGATATAATCTAGATAAATTACAGACAGAAACACGATTGGTGAAACTTTTCTCGATAGATTTATTTTACAAAGTTGGCTCTTCAAAAACACTTGTTTCGTTTTTATTCAAAACTTTGAATAGCTAAACAGTTTATTTTTATATAATTCGTTAGATAATCATACTAGCTACGTAAATTGTAGACAGTTTCTTTTTAAGTTTGATAGTTTACGAGATAACGCAATTTTATAATTTTATCAAAATAATGATCAAAATTGTAATCCTAAAACAAATGGCATTATTAATATTACGACATCTGACTTATTACACACAATTACGTTTAAAACATCACAAACCGTCGAAAATGTACTGATCAATCGAAAAGTCAAGGAACGATATTAGTTTTAAGGAACCATTAATCCTAAAGAAATAAAATTTAAATGGGACCAACTAGGAATGAGACTATTCTCTCTACACAAAAGAAAAAAAACATCTAAATCGGATACCATACATAAAAACTTCTGTTTTCGTCGGTTAAAATCGATACAAACCTACAAAATGTGTAAATAGCGGTTTCTGCGAGGATGGACAATATTATTATGCAAGTATTTTAAGCCTCTGCAATATGCATTTCTCTACTATAAACCGAATTATTCTGAATTAAATATGCGGTGTGTTCTCAAAATGTGTGTTGACAATGCGCGCCTGCCGTTGCAGTGCTAAAAGCAAATCCACACCTTCCTAATTTAAAACGACTTTATTTTAACTCTCCCCAAAATTTGTGGTTTTACGTGTAGCGGTGTTTTGTTGGCAACGTCGAAACAACGTGAACCTTTCGTAAGAGATGAAAAAGTAAATTGCGGAGCTGGCAGGCGCACATTTATGCTATGTTTGCACGCTACTTACTGAGTGTCCAGTCGTGATGGTGAACGTTTGACAGAGTGTATAGAGTGTACTAGCGACCCGCCCCGGCTTCGCACGGGTAGCATGTTATTATACATATAAACCTTCCTCCTGAATCACTCTATCTATTAAAAAAAACCGCATCAAAATCCGTTGTGTAGTTTTAAAGATATAAGCAAACATACATACATACAGACGCGGGAAGCGGAAAGCGACTTTGCTTTATACTATGTAGTGATTACGAGTAGTATAATAGAGTGTACTGACATAAAAAAACCAGGCCAAGTGCGAGTCGGACTCGCGCACGAAGTGTTCATTATCCATAAAAAAACGGCATCGGCTTAACCATCTATTGATTAAAGTATATAGGCACCAGTAGATAGGTTACGAAGCTGGCGTCAACGGTTCTCTCGGTTTTTTCAAGATTAGATGGATTAGCGACACGACTTAGTCGAGTGACTCGGCCCAGCCACTTGTTCAGTGTGAACTAGCATCAGAGCTCGGACATGTTCGGCTAAGAGCTACAACGGGGCCTGAGTGATGAAGACTAATAGCGATGACAACAGTTACGCACGTTACAACAACATCAATGACGAGGGCATGCCTTTATTTTACCTAAATTTGGCCATTTTGTTAAAAAGCCAGGCGTAGGATTCTGCCACTTATAAGGTAGGTTAAGTTATTTCTGAATTATATTCGAAAACAGTTCAACTGCCTTCACAGCTCAGTTGGTAGTAGCTCTACCTTCTGCGCTGTAGGTTGTGCGTTCGATCCCCATCCAGGACAAAAAAATGTGTGATGAACATAGAGGTTTGTTCTGTGTCTGAATCTAATGATGATTATAAGACCTAGATTAATGTCTGGAATCAATAATTTATTTTGCATATATTTACAAAAAAAGAGTATATAAGTATTCTATTAGTGATTTAGTTTCCATAGTACAAGTTTTGCTTAGTTTGGGGCTAAATGGCGCTGTGTAAAATGTCCACCAATATTTTTATAGAAACCAATAAGGATTTTCGTGAGACTGGGTAGACAAGATCGCGATGTCTGAGAAGATTAGAAGAAGATCGGATTGCTTTATATAAGTTGTAGAACAAAATCCGAGATTTTGAACTAGCGATGGGCTTGCAACCTGTCATATAATGGATCTGCTAACCACTAAAAAATGTAGGCGTGTGCCAAAATAATGTTTGGATGTGTCTCTGACTACCCCCCTTAGAAACCTTCAAGGATCTGAGCACCTGAAAATCTGAAAATGAGGATTGCAGCAAAGGTCCTTTTTAAAAAAATCTAGCTTTTCTTGTCTGTTTCAATCACCTTTGGCATATTATAGGTTAAAATTTATACAATAAAGTAATTAACGTCAATCTTGGTTGGGGTTGGAGTAGGCAGTTACTAATTTTCAATCCCTTTCTGATTAATTAAAGGGGCAAATTAGTCGGTTTAGTTGCGATGGAACAGTTACAGAAGGCGAATTGACCTATCAATTCGCTGTCATTGCGGCACCTATAAATTATACTGAAGTGATTGAAACTAATTGCCACCAAAGAAGGATAGCTTATCCTTTGTTTCAATATAGTACGTACACATGATTTTCACAATTATTAAAAGGTTAAAAAACTGAAAAATGTGGGCATGTACCAAATATAATGTTCGGACGTGCCTCTGACTACCCCCACTAGACATCTTCAAGGATCTAAGCGTCTGGAGATCTGAGAGGATGTCTATTGTCTACCTTACTTGGGGATTACAGACTAATAAAAAACAGAGTTCGACGATCTTCGATAATTTTAAATAAGTCTTTTTCGAAATACCTAGTTTGAGTCATTGTTACATATTAACTTATTGAGAAAAACACCTTAAACAAAAACAGCTTAACCGATTTCGCTAATTCTTTTTTTGTTGTATTCGTTATTATCAGGAGAAAGTTCTAAGGGAAAAAATAATATATTTGACAGGACAACGTCTGTCGGGATAGCTAGTCTTCTATACTTATAATAAATCTGTAGAGAGGTCAATTCTGTACATGAAATATATTTCCAAAATAACTATCAGGGGGTGATTAGGGATCGATACTGATGCCAAAAATGCAATCAGTAAAATTTTTGTCTGTCTGTCTGTCTGTCTGTCTGTATAACCGTTATAGAAACAAAAACTACTCGACGGATTTTAACGAAACTTGGTACAATTATTTTTCATACTCCTGAGCTGGTTAAAGTATACTTTTCATCACGCTACAATCAAAAGGAGCAGAGCAGTGAAGGAAAATGTTGGGAAAACGGGAGAAGTTACTCCATTTTTTAAGCTTCCGTCGCGTGTGCAACTTTAATGGTTAAAGCTACAAAAAAATCATGTATGACGGAAATGTTCTCCTTAAAATTATATAAAAAAATATCCCACGACAGCATATGTCTATCTTTTATGGTTGACTTACAATAACACGTGTAACTCCCGATAGCTTAGCAGTTCGAAGCTTTCTGATTATATTTGTCTACTCTTACGTTTATAACACTCTCAGTCATCGCTCATTAAAAAAGTTAACATTATTAACTATTCCATAAAAAAAGAATCATAGAAATCGTGTGATACTACGCAGCCGGACCCACCGTGGATAAGGGTTAATTTTAATGCAGTTACAAATCTATGGAATTGTACGAATTGTACTCCAAAAATCAGCAATTGTACCTACTAGAAGGGGTCAAAAAAAGCTGTAAAAAAAACGTTTTATATAAAGACATTCTATAGTATATTTAGTATCAGCGTTGCACCCGTGCGAAGCCCGGGCGGGTCGCTAGTTTTTAATATAATTGGATCTTATAAAACACAATATCAAATATACCGTATCAGTGTTTATAAATAATTGTGTACTAATATAAATTCAATATAAGCCAATAATATTATCGTCAGTGGGAATAGTTAATGGGCTTAGCTGACTAATAATCTATTATGCTAATCAGTATACAGCGTACATCTAATCAATGATCAGGAGCCATACCATACGCTCCTAAAGTAATATCAAAACAATATTCTTTGGGATGCGAAAGTGATAACGCTATATTTGAAGTATTTGTATGACTTGACAACTTCCTAGCACGCTAAACACATAAATAAATTGTTGGGATTGTTGTGCTAGCTGCTTTTAGTAGGGAAAACATCAGTACAGAAATGCCCATTACAAACTAAATGAGTTGCCAATGGGGATAGTCAATGGGCATGTCTGGACTAACCCTATACGAGTTCGTATTGCATTATTTTTGAGCTTGTGGTACGGCCCCAGAGTTCTGGCTTGGTATAGTACCTAATAGTCTCTATTACAGGACTGAGATGAATCACAACAATGTTTTGATAAGGGACATTAAAAACACGTGCTCAAAACGGTGAAGGAAAACATCGCGAGGATATTCTTACCAGTTAATGCTCTTATAAACGCGTATGGGCTTGCAATCAGCCAGTCACGTATGGAATGCTAACTACTGCAAAATGTGGGTATTCTGCTAAACATAATGTTTGGACTTGCCTCTGACTACTTCCTGTAGTCATCTTCAAGGATAACTATAGATTTTAATACGGGTCTTTGTCACGTAACCTAATATATCTTTATTGTAACATAGTCGAAACGTCGGGAAAATTAATTAAAGGTAATTCAATTACGTGATAAAGACCCCGTGTCAAAATCTATAGTTACGTCTACTAATCACGATAGTTTGAAAAATAATCTTCAAGGATCTAAGCAGCTTGAGATCTGAGAGTATGTCAACCGTTCATGGGGATTACAGTCGTGATCCAATTTAATTTATATTTTCATTTATTTTGATAAGGATATGGTAAGCCACTCAGTAGGACAAACGGGTATTGTCTCGACTCAGGCCAAAAATATTGCGTATACGTTTCGATAACAACACACGCTAAAATAGGTGGCAGTTTTCATACGAAAGCATTGTTATTTTAAACTAGCTGACCCGTGCCCGCTTCGCTGGGCGACAGTGATTTCTAAATGTGATTATTTTGAATAAGTATGGCTTAAATGAAGATGGGTATCCGCGGAATATACGCAAGGTTTCCTGCTGCTGGCCCCGTGAGGAAAGACATTGGTAGCCACGATTTTAATATCCCGCAACTTTTATATTGTAGTCTTATGAACGACCGATTTGAAAAATTCAAAAAGTGGTTCACTCCTTATTAGCCTTAATTGCTAATTAGATAAGTAAAATTATGATATGGATTGATACAAAAACGGTAATTATACCAAACTTTAATATTTAGATATATATACCTCCTCGCAGACTTTCATATGCGCATTTATGAGGACATTCAATAAAGTATAATTATTTGTTTATGTACTCTCAATAGTTTTTACAGCGCACGCGAAAAAAGAAACATTTTTGGTAGTTTTTTTACACCTTTACATCAAACTATCGCATTTTTTATAAGGAATCAATTACTTTTTCAAAAATAAGAGATATCCTATGTTACTCAGAGATACTGTAGCTTGGTAACAATGAAATGAAAATCGGTTTAATAGCTTTTGAGTTTATCCATTACAAACATAAAACATACAAACAAACAATACACACAACAAAAAATCAAATCTTTAAAAATATAAATAGGATCACGACTTTCATCCCCAAGTACGATCCTCCCAGATCTCCAGACGCTTAGATCCTCCGAAGATGTCCAGTGGGGGTAGTCAGAGGAACGTCCAAACATTATATTTGGCACATGCCCACATTTTGCAGTAGTTAGATATTCCATATGTGACAGGTTGCAAGCCCATCGCCGCTTATAAGAATACTAACTGGTTTCCTCACGATGTTTTCCTTCACCGTTTTAAGCACGTGTTTTTGATGGGCATATAAATTTTTCGAACAGAAAAATCCATTGATGCACGCCAGGATTCGAACCCACGACCTTCAGATTGAAAGTCGAGGTACCTCCCACTCGGCCAACACGGCTTTCCTCTTTATAATATTAGTAAACCAACTAAAATAACCCATAATGGTTCAGCAAGCGAACATAAATATAAATAATGTTCATGAACCGTGATAGCTATATAGTTAAAAATTTCACAGATTATGTATTTATGTTGCCGCTATAACAACAAATACCAAAAACAGAATAAAATAAATATTTAAGTGGGGCTCCCATACAACAAACGTGTTTTTTATAGATAATGGTACGGAACCCTTCGTGCGCGAGTCCGACTCGCACTTGGCCGGTTTTATTTTATTCCTTTTCTTTCGATTGTCGACAGCATGTTGACCTGACCAACTTTGCCTAAAGCAGTATATTTATATCTCTTATAGATTACCCAAACCCAGAACTCTATAGTTCCACAATTGGTATTCCGATCTTCCAAAATTATAGTCTATAAGTTGCCTAGGACTAATAGCTATATAACAAAAAAAGTTTCATCAAAATCCGTTTAGTAGTTTTTGCGTGAAAGCCTGACAACAGACAGACAGACAGACAGACAGACAAAAATTTCAAAATGTTTTTTTTTGGCTTGTGTTACTTGTATGAAGACCCCTAGGAGTATTATTTTTTCGTTTTTATTCAATGTACAGAATTTAACTCTTCTACAGCTTTATTATATGTATAGATTAATGCATATTATGTATATAATGTATATCACTACATAGTATAAAGCAAAGTCGCTTTCCGCTTCCCGCGTATGTATGTATGTATGTTTGCTTATATCTTTAAAACTACACAACGGATTTTGATGCGGTTTTTTTTAATAGATAGAGTGATTCAGGAGGAAGGTTTATATGTATAATAACATGCTACCCGTGCGAAGCCGGGGCGGGTCGCTAGTTATGTATATAATGTATATATGCCCCGGCGTCGCACGGGTGTACAAGTAGATTATAGGAATTTTTTTTATATATAAAAAATATTTTTTTATTTAATTATAGCAGTTCTTTAATTATTTATTTTTCAAAATAATATATTAGCCTATGTTACTTGCAGATAATGTAGCTTTTGATGGGAATTTTAAGTTAAAGTAGTTTTTTTAGTTTATTAATTACAAACAAACATACAAAAATGTAGATGTAGTAGACTACATAAAGACGATATTCAGCAAAGGTTATTTACTCAGAAAAGACAATAACCGTCCTCACCTTTAGTTAAAAAAACAAAAAAGAAAAATACTGCAAGATAAATTCAAGATGAAAAGAACGACCCAATTTGCCAGCCGGTCAAATACCATCATTAATAAAATAACCTGGTTTATCTGTCTACCCTCCTAAAGACTTATGTTCTACACGGACAACTAAATTGTTCCATTTTGCGCAGCGCTGAATAATAATTACCTGTTCTAACACGCGCACACATGTGTAGTCAAAAGTGCATCTAAAAACTATCTATTTATTACAAAAAAGTAATTGAAAAAAAATGCTCAATTTTTTATTGTTAGATACGAGTATATATATTTGAAGGTAAGGTGTGGGTATAATAAATAAGAATATAAATTAAATGATTTGGGTAGAGCCAAAATCCTATGATTACTAAGACTACTACTAAGACATATCGGGTAAAAAAAATCTTGGGTTGAAGGAAGCACTCTATTTACACAGACAGAGTTAGGTACAACTCTATTATGATATTGAAATTGCATTGTGAACATCACTCATGAATGCCCTCAATAAATAAATGATACTGAATACTTTAAGTACAAGGTCTAACAAATACCTATAAAATACAAGGACATTACAAATAAATAATAAATACAAGGTTGATAAACCAAGTTTTAATTTTTTTGAAAAAACACTTATGCGGTGTATTTTTGAGAAATACCTTTGAGTATAATTTACTCGTCAGGACCGGAACGTCATACCTAGTAGGTTTTTTTGTGCCTAAACCTGGTTTACAAATCTGGTCGCGCACTGGTACGCGACCTGGTACGCATCACCTCTAAAAATTGCTAGCTGTATTTCATTTAGTTGCCAGCAAATAAATTGCTTAAAGTATCCGATGTAGCAGCATCTTCACACGGCTTTTCATTCGTTTACGGAACTTGAAATGAGCGTCATCGGATTGAGTGGCTCACGTACGCAGTATCAATTTGCAGATACGTGATCTAGGTGGCAAACGGCAATATACCAGCCGGAATTACCGCCCTATTCTTTGCGATGATCTTTAATTAAAGTTTATGAGCTGTGTGGACGCGTTATTGTTTGCGAACCAGTGATGACTTCGTGACGTGAACGAAGTCACGTGGACTTCGTTCACGTAGAGTTATTTCGCGCTGCACTCACTTAAAGTTTGAATTTCGGAAATTCTTTCCATAGTGCATCCATATTCCATACACATTAAAAGGAACACATCCTCCAAATTACAAGTTTCCAGAACTCTTAGCTACATAGTACTTTTGTGGGAAAATATTTGTAAATATGTTAAAATAAAACCACTGTTTCATTGCCATCAATCATTTTATTATCTGACAAACTTGAAAAGTTTTCTACTGAAGAAAAAGGTTACATCATAAAAAAGTATTTAGGTTCTTACTAAAAAGTATTTCATAGGTTCTGTCTTCTACAAGGATCATTGGTTTAGGCAATGCATTGATAGATCAGTCAGTCAGTAACGCAAGAGTTTTAGAAATATATTTTGATGGATCTAAGTGATCGGAAAACATCTAATAAAAACAAACATAATTTTTTTTAATCCTTTCGGTAGATGTCACGGTATTAATACGACCAAATCCCTGAACCGATTGTGATGAAATCATATTAAGATAGTTTAAAGTCTTAGGACAGACGTCGGACATAGTCTTTTTTCCCAATATTTTCTTTTGTTTTTCAGGAATTTCAATGTTTTGTGGTTAAGGCGAGTAATTAATGTGTTTGATGAATGCAGAATCGTTTTTTCTCTATAACCGTAAAACATACAGTTTTGTTTTTTATGACAAAGATAACTTAAGGATATAATCTAGATAAATTACAGACAGAATTCACGATTGGTGAAACTTTTCTCGATAGATTTATTTTCCAAAGTTGGCTCTTCAAAAACACTAGCTTCGTTTTTAATCAAAACTATGAATAGCTAAACAGTTAATTTTTATATAATTCGTTAGATATACTAGTTAAATAAATTACAGACAGTTTCTTTTTAAATTTGATGGTTTTCGAGATAATGCAGTTTTATCACTCTTTCCGTCTTATCTGGGTAGACTCAGCCCATACAAAATGTCAAAAATTTTACTTATCACCTTAAGTCGATTTCCTGAATGTACGCGGACGAAGACTCAGGTAAAAGCTAGTTACCTATATGTTGACGGTTTCATAAAACGCCCCAAGGGCTTTGACACAAAGTTACATCAAATTTGGAAGGATATTAGCAATGCAGAAATAGGTAGAGTTCGGACACGAGATTGGATATGAGGGAATTTCCCTTGAGTTTCAGAACATGCTTGAATTCAACTTATTTGGTAGCTTAATATATGTTATCCGCAGAACAGTTTTGTTTATAGATTTTATTGAATTACTTGTATTTTATCGTATCGTACTGTATCATATAATCTTTTATGTATAATCACTCAGGACATTTTGAATTTATTAGGAATGTTACTATTTGATAGTTATTTTTAACTAGCGGTTTCACCCGTGTTAATTTTTTTTCTTCTCTACATTAAAACCTCCCCGATTAAACATTTTTTTTAGATCATAATCTGTTCAGCCGTTTATGAGTCTTTAACGGACATAGGTCAAAACATTTTGTTGTGTTTTATAGATAAAATGGGGTGCTCCGCTCATAATAGGTATATTCGCTAAGGATTGCTGTAAAATAAGTTGTTTACCCATAATAATTTGAAAAATAATGAATTATTTGACTTTGACTACCTGACGGTAGGCGAGGTCGTGGTCGGCCAAGAAAATACTGTAACTCGAACTCGAAAGATAGAGCAACCAACCATAGAAGGATTTGGGGGGAGACTTTTGCCCAGCAGTAAGATGAAATAGGATAAGAAAAAAAGTCTTTTGCCATAAGCAATATTTTTACTATGTTTCGTTACTATATCGTTTCCATTATTCGAAAAGTTGTGTAATGGAAGCATCCGTGACTTCGTTAACATAAAGTTTTTTTCGAACAGATGTCAAACCCCGCTGCTACCTCTTAGGGGATTAGGGGATGAATTTCGTTAGATTCCTTTCTTAGTGTGACCCTACGCTATTAAAATAAGGTACTTGCCAAGTTTTATGTTTTAAAACTTATGGTTTAGGCTTTACGTTGATTTTCACTCAGCCAGTCAGTCAGTTTTATAAGTACGAGTTTCAAGATGTTAATATTTGATGTTAAATTGGAATTATATGTATATTTTTTCCGCAACTTAGACTTACTTTAGACACTTGCTCAAATGTCAAATTTAATTACTACGAACAGATCATTAATCTATCTTCATTTTCTTCTTCTAATATATTAAATTCTCGTGTCACAGTGTTTGTAACCAAACTCCTTCGAAACGGCTCGACCGATTTTTATGAAATTCTTTGTCAGTGGGCCCGAGAAAAGGTCGTAAGCTATTATACCCCTAAGTGATAGGTAGCCCACCCGAAAATTATTATTATATTTTTTTTATGATTTTGCACTAAAAATACATTTAACCCTTAACTTTCCACCAACCCTCATTTTTTAATAGCGACATTTTCTGTGGGATTATTGCAATTTGACAGGACAACGTCGGCTGTCATCGGACAGCTAGAAATAACTATAAATAAAGTTGCGAAATCGATGCATAGGATACAACGCGACTACATCCGGCCTATTTAGTCGGAATGAACCGCAAGTAACTTTAGTGCAGTATATATGTTTGTGCTTGCTAATAACTTCTAAAGCAAACTATACCTACCTATATAAAGACGCGTTTTCATTCGTCGATCTGACTGTCAGATACATAAACACTATAATTTTGGGAGCTTTGAGCGTCCAGTGGTGCGATTAATTGATTAATGATGAATAATGATTTTATGGGTAATTTTTTTACACCTTGGGTTACATTATCGAAGTTTTCATACGGATCCCTAATAGTTAGAGATATGGTATCTTAGACTTTTTTTGTAGATATTGATGATATCTATAAAACTGTAGTAAATTACTTTGCTCTATTGTCAATAATTTCCGCAGCGTAAGCGATATAAGGATTTTTTTTCACATGTCGGGTTACATTATCGAAGTTTTCATATCCCTAACATTTTTGAAAATATTCTATTCATCAGGGATAATGTAGGATTCTAATGGTGAAATATTTTTTCAAATCGGTCCAGTAATTCTATGTCAGTAATTCGGAGTTTATTCTATGCAAACAAACAAACAAACACACAATGAAATCTTTCCTCTTTATAATATTAGTATAAATAAATAAGTCATGTAACGAATGATAGGAATGAATGTGGATGGATGTAGACATAGAGGTTGGCCAAAGAAAAGATGGATGGACTGTGTGAAAGATGACATGGGTTAGAAAGGATTGAGTGATGAGATGACAGCTGATAGAGAGAAATGGAAGAAGTACACATGTTGTGCCGACCCCACTTAAGTTTGATAAGGGCATGAAGATGATGAATAAATATGCAAAAAATAAAATAACTAAATGCCAAAATGTTAATTTTAATATAAGCACGCCTCTGTTTTTGGCTTCATAATTTCACCGTTATCGGTAAAACATGACACATTATTATTTAAAAATTACGATCTGCATGCAATGTTACCTACACAATGTTATAAGCATATATACATTATCTTTATCTATGAAAACCATCATACATAAAATGACATAAGTCGTATTTCTCTGACAATTAAAAAAAAATTGTCGCATTATCTTGTTACAATCATTAAAACTATGCTCGGCCACCAAGCACTGAAACAAAAACAATGGCAATGAATGACGTCTACTAACAAAACAATCCCCAGTTATTTTGTAACGAATAATTAAATAAATATTGGTGGACATTATCACACAGCGTCATCTAGCCCTAAACCAAGAAAAGCTTGTACTATGGGGGCTATGTAGGTAACTGATATATTACTTATAATTTTTTATTACTTTAATTATGATAC
Source organism: Hydriomena furcata (assembly GCA_912999785.1). Taxonomy (NCBI): domain Eukaryota; kingdom Metazoa; phylum Arthropoda; class Insecta; order Lepidoptera; family Geometridae; genus Hydriomena; species Hydriomena furcata. The sequence goes on along the minus strand of OU538831.1, from coordinate 4,184,074 downwards.
ATAATAACAGTCAGACACAGAACAAACATCTATGTTCATATGTGAACCCACAACCTACAGCACAGATGAAGGCAGAGCTACACCAACTGAGCTGTGAGCCAGGATTAAAACGGTACCTCCCTGACTCTTATATCGACTATAGAGAATGCTCCTTAACAAGATTGCACAAACTCCGGAAACTTTACAATACCTACCCACACAAATTCCAACATTTACATAAGCCCAGATTTTCGAATACCATGTACCGATATAATAACGTGGGAGTTAATCACTTCACGAGACTCGAGGCTCATTTTACAGTAACTCGTACTGACGGTACTGATTGGTGAATATGTAAAAATCCAACCCCTATATCCCTTTAGGGCCTGAGTATCTGGGATTTCTTTCTTACACAATCTCACAATCTTCAAATTTCAAGTTTCGAATTCTTAGCGACCGACCTACTTTTGGGCCACACTTCTAGGTTTTGTTTTCAATCTAACTAAGCGAGATAAAACTTTACTTGAAGGTATTGAGGTTTGTACATATGCGTGTTGTCCGCCTAATACTTTTGAGCGGTTTGTGTGCTTTATCAAATTCAAATTCAAATTCAAATTAAGAATCATTATTTCAATAAAATCACAAGGATCACTTTGAAACGCCTTAGGAACTAGGTGAAGCTACGCCGATTCCTCGCGTACCGATTCATCACCATGCTCAGTTCAGTAGCCCTATTATAAGATTTCCAAACTATAGTCGATCTCGAGTACCGTTAACTATTTGTATGGAATCCAGCACAGCACCTCTAGCGGTATCTACACTGAACTAAAATCTTCCATACAAATTGCTAACGATACTCGATAGCGACTTTAGTTTGGATATCTCATAAAATGTCTGCAGCAGTGAAAAACGCCTTCAAAAACGCGACCGATGGTCTACGTAGGTAACTATGAATTCAGCCTTATAATCGCGTACCTAGTAGCTCTAAAACCAAACTCGGTATCAACCCTTCGTGGTTAGTTCATGACGGTACCGCAAGCTCAAGCAACTCCACCTTTAGGCAACAATGGAAAAGCACATTCGCACAAAACTGCAACAATGATACGTAAAGCCAAACGGGGTTGGTTTTAACTTTGCAGAAACTACGAGTGCCTACTTGCAAATGTAAGCCACAGTTTTTTAATTAGTTAACGGAACAACGATTTCATTATTCGAACGTTGATTCGAATTCAATTTTGTGAATTTTGTGATGAAATCGGTTACGTGGGTTCAGTTCCATTCACGCAGCGAGAAATGTTTGCCTGATCTGTAAATATTTGTTTCGGGTTTGGGTTTGGTGTACCATGTTACACAAAACCGCAGAAGTTGATAATTTATTCAGAATTTGAAAACTGTTATCGCAGTAGTTTTCAATAAAGTTATTGGTACTTAATCTATAAAGTATTTACAACACTTTGAGGGTTAGTAGTAAACAACTATCTTTTTACCTGGTGATCTGATTTGAATGATTTTTTCTATTGTGTAGAGAAATAGTCCCAAGTTGGTCCCATTTAAATTATATTACTGTAGAGAAATAGTCCCAAGTTAGTCCCATTTAAATTATATTAATGTAGAGAAATAGTCCCAAGTTGGTCCCATTTAAATTATATTAATGTAGGAATAATAGTTACTTCATAAAACTTAAAAACGAATATCGTCTTTTGATTTTCGTCGGCTTTCTTTTAAGTTTTTTAAACGTAATTAAGTTATTATAACATTATACATTTTTGAAAATTATTTTGAGAAGTGTGTTTTTTTTTAAGGTTTGATAGTTAAGTTGTAGCGATTGAGTGGTGTGGTCGCAAAGCGGCAAAGTAATTTTTTCTCATCTATACTAATATTATAATGAGGAAAGATTTGATTGTTTGTTTGTTTGTTTGTTTGCATCGAATAGGCTCCGAAACTACTGAACCGATTTGAATCATTCATTCACCATTAGAATCCTACATTATCCCTGATGAACATAGGCTTTAGAATATTTTCAAAAGTGTTAGGGATCCGTATGAAAACTTCGATAATGTAACCCGACGTGTGAAAAAAAATCCTTATATCGCTGCGGAAATTATTGACAGTAGAGCAAAGTAATGTACTACAATTTTTTAGATATCATCAATATCTACAAAAAAGTCCACAATACTGTAGTATATCTAACTATTAGGGATCCGTCTTAAAATTTCGATAATGTAACCCAAGGTGTAAAAAAATTACATTTTATGGGTAATTTTTATTACACCCTATTATTTTCATTATTACACAAACCCGTGCGACGCCGGGGCGGACTGCTAGTGTTTAATAAATCACTACATAGTATATAGCAAAGTCGCTTTCCGCTTCCCGCGTCTGTATGTATGTATGTATGTTTGCTTATATCTTTAAAACTACACAACGGATTTTGATGCGGTTTTTTTTAATAGATAGAGTGATTCAGGAGGAAGGTTTATATGTATAATAACATGCTACCCGTGCGAAGCCGGGGCGGGTCGCTAGTAAAAAATAAGTTTTGAAAGAAATAAATTTTGGTAGAGAATACTCCTATCTAAAAACACTATCTCTTTTCTAAACTACTTTTGCTGTCGAAACTCATATAAATAATATTTCAGACGGATTAATCTAGTTATTATAATTTTATCTTTATTATTGATGATATTATCTTCAATTCCTTCAGGCTGTACCAAAAAATCAAATATTTTCGCAACACCTGTCTACTCATACTTTCAGTAGAATTGAAAACAGAATTCGCAGACAGCCTTTCACTTTGCCAAATCCAATTGACTTTGAGCAAATCCTATCAAAGGCAATCACCAATCATCTGTAATCTTGTTGCTTGTCGAATTGAACTGTCTCATCAAGTGGCATTACTTAAATCTACATCTCGTACACTACTCATAAAAATTGGTAAAATTTGTATTTTTGTTTATACTAAAAAATATAGGTGCAATTAAAAAAAATCCTTCCCTTATCAAAAGTAGCATTATCAGCGAGTAGCTTAAGTTATTTTTAGAACAAAAAGTTATTTTTAGAAAAAATAGAAATTGCCACGAAAATTGCAGAAGGTAATATAAATATCTAACTAAAGTATTAAAACGTAGGGTAAAACGCTGGTTGTGGCCATTTTAACAACATTTTAATTTTCAAATAAACGGTTTATATTGAAAAAAAATGAATAAAACGACGATTTTTAAACAATATAGAATAGAGTTTTTATCTATATTTTAGGTTATGTTTTATAACAGGCGTTATTTATTCATATTCATATTTAAATAGACAAAATGGGAAATATTTAGTTGCGGTCATTCAAGTCTAGAGATAAAACGCATAACATGTGTCACTAATCAAAACGGACTATAGACAAAGAATTGTATTAAGACGCTCCCAGTAGACGATTATTTTTGTTCGAAACGAAAAAAGAAATACTTCTGAACAAGCCACATCTCCTATTTTATAATGTATAGTATATGTGAATAAAGATGTACCCATCTTTAATCACTTCGATAAATAATCCTACCGACCGCTGCAATGACGACAAACACACGTCGGAGCGTGGTCCGCCTTAGCTTTTCGAATAAATTAATGATATAAATTATGTATAATTACTTATCAAAAATCTATTCTAATAGAAATCTAGATCTACATATTACCTATCTTTAACAATAAATCACAAGTTGATTTTAATAGTAGGTAGGTATATAAAATATTTCGATCATAAATTCTAAAAACGTATCATTTTGAAATAATATCTTTATCGTGAAAAGTTTCTGCTATTATGTTTTCAGCTTAATAGAAATCTAGGTAGGAACCTGAAGTAATATACTTATATAAAAATAGGAGATGTGGCTTTTTCAGAAGTATTTCTTTTTTCGTTTCGAAAAAGAGCAATCGTCGACTGGGAGCCCCTTAACTATAGATTTTAAACAAGTTTGTTAAGCTTAGTTATTGATTTCCAAAATTTAAAATGACCAAAAGGGGTAGGCACCACAACCGGGTCTTTGACCCTGTCCCTGAATCCTCACCCGGCTAATAATTAAAAACAATATTATTAATTCTAAAGCGGTACGAAGTTTGCTGGGACAGCTAGTTATACAGGGTGTCCCACGGATATGCCACATTGAGGGAAAGTACTCTTAATACTGTAGATGGAACATTTTACTGAATTCATAAATCAATTTAAACTGCATTCATAGATCTTTAAATAATCGAACTGGGAATCGAACCCATTACACGAGAAAAATAATTATCCTGTTTATCATACCGATCGAATGGCTTCATCATAAGGATTATTTTTTGCTAAATAACATAGTGTCAGAAATAAAAGGAAGACTATGAATTTTAAAAATTTGAATACAAAATCAATCAATTTATCAAATGCTCAAAATGAGTCCCTTCCTGTTGAATACAAAGTCGCACTCTTTTCCATTCTCATTTACCATCTACAGTATTAAGGCGAGTAATAAATGTTTTTGATGAATGCAGAATCGTTTTTTCTCAATAAACGCAAAACATACAGTTTTGTTTTTATGACAAAGATAACTTAAGGATATAATCTAGATAAATTACAGACAGAAACACGATTGGTAAAACTTTTCTCGATAGATTTATTTTCCAAAGTTGGCTCTTCAAAAACACTTGTTTCGTTTTTAATCAAAAGTATGAAAATCTAAACAGTTCATTTTTATATAATTCGTTAGGTAATCATACTAGCTAAGTAAATTACAGAAAATTTCTTTTTAAATTTGATGGTTTTTAAGATAATGCAGTTTTATCACTTTTTCCGTCTTATCCGGGTAGATTCAGCCCATACAAAAAGTCAAAAATTTCAAGTATCGCCTTATGAGTACTTTCTCTCCATGTGGCATATCCATGGGACGCCCTGTATACACCTGTCTGTATGATATTTTTATTTACCGACAGTTGATGGTTATCAATGTATTTTTAATACTTTGTGAAATCAAAAATATAACTTGGTTATTCCACCAACAGTTCCAGATTGGTTAAATGTACTCTTAAAAAACATCACTACATAGTATAAAGCAAAGTCGCTTCCCGCTTCCCGCGTCTGTATGTATGTCTGTATGTATGTATGCTTATATCTTTAAAACTACACAGCGGATTTTGATGCGGTTTTTTTTAATAAATAGAGTGATTCAAGAGGAAGGTTTATATGTATAATACATGCATAATATAGTAGAGATACACTGATAATTTTAGAGGTTTCTAATGTGATGTCGTAAATAACACATTTTTTTGCGCTTACATTGTAAATGCTGGCTGAACCCCACGAGATATATCAAAATAATGTACTACAGTATTGTACACCTTAAAAACGTCTACAAAAAGTCCACGATGGTATTAGAAATGTTTACGCACAGCGAAGCGGGCACGGGTCAGCTAGTTTAATATATAACAAAACCCATAAAATAATACGAATCTTGAATGTATAGTCAGAAAGGGGGAGTTCTCAAAGGAATAGAAGTTTTGAAGCATTGTAGGTACGTGTGAGTAGGTACTTGATCGAAATGGTCTTGAATTAGAACCTAGAACCAACGAAGTCCAATCTTACTTTAGAACAGATAAGAAACTTTCCTTTGGTAAGTTAAGCCGTGTTCTCTGAAGACCATCCAAAATGACGATCGCTATTTTCAACACTCCGCCAACAAAAAAGTAATATGTAAAACTGGTCAAGTGCGAGTCGGACTCGCGCACAAAATGCTCTGTACCGTTATCTATAAAAAACGGCAAAAAAAATTACGTTTGTTGTATGGGAGCCCCACTTAGATATTGATTTTATTTTGTTTTTAGTATTTGTTGGTATAGCGGCAACAGAAATTGATCATCTGTGAAATTTCAACTGTCTAGCGATCACGGTTCATGATATATACAATGTGACAGACAGACGGATAGACGGACAGCGGAGTCTTAGATATAGAGTCCCGTTTTCACCCTTTGGGTATGGAACCCTAAAAGAGACAGGATAATAAAATCTTTACATAATTTGTTAACCACTGCAAAACGTGGGTGTTGTGCCAAACGTAATGTTTGGACGTGCCTCTGAATACCTTTAGGCAATCTTCAAGAATATAAGCACCTTAAGATCTAAAAGTATGTCTACCGTACCTACTTGGGGATTATTAGTCGTAATCCTATTTATGTTTTATATATTTTATTTTTCTCTATAATGATGTTTTGCGGTCGTCAAATGATGTCCTCCGCCTTTTAAGAAACTGGATTTCAGGCCATGATTCAAACAAATGGTCCGGCCACAAAGACACCGATACCGCTATAAACATGAATCTTAAGAGTTAAAGTTCGGAGTTCGAGGGAAACCATGGAATATAATAGATTAATAATTGATTAATCGTTTACTTATTAAAATAACACGAGGCGATAACTATAATATACCTTCACCTATAGCATATAGTAGCTACCTACTTTAGGTACCTACCTGTGGCCTGAGCATGAACCACCTATGATATGATTACGTTTTAAAAATCGTGTTAAAATTCGAGTTTTTTTTTTCTATTATCTCCGAAAAAAATATTAGAATTCACTATAATTAAATGAAACTGCATGTTTAGAATTTATTCTATTTAGTCACTTTTCGAATAATATCGTAAAATGTTGGCAAGAATTTTTTTTAACACATTAGATTTTTGTCTTGATGATAAAAATTACTAATCCAATATTGATAAAAAAATTATTTATTAGACGATAATAAGGACATCAATCCTATGTAGGTACAAGCTATAATACCACCGAAATCGGACCAGCCATTACGGAGTAGGAAACCGCTGAAATCACATCTAAAAAACTAGATACATAGCTTAGCGCAGCTATGTATCTAGTTTTTTAGATGTTTCTTCTTTTTTATTTATTTTTTATTTTTTTATAGGATCACGACTGTAATCCCCAAGTATGGTAGACATCCTCTCAGATCTTCAGACGCTTAGATCCTTTGAAGATGTCTAGTGGGGGTAGTCAGAGGCACGTCCAAACATTATATTTGGCACATGCCCACAATTTGCAGTAGTTAGCATTCCATACGTGACAGGTTGCAAGCCCATCGCCGCTTATAAGAACACTAACTGGATTCCTCACGATGTTTTCCTTCACCGTTGTAAGCACGTGTTTTTGATGCGCATATAAATTTTCGAACAGAAAAATCCATTGATGCACGCCGGGATTCGAACCCAAGACCTTCAGATTGAAAGTCGAGGTATATCCCACTCGGCCAACACGGCTTTTTAAGTCAGGTAAAAATCAATTCTTACGTAGGCATTACATAACCTCTTTATGTTGGAAGGTCGGTAAAATAAATGGGAAAATTTCCTTTCTGTGTAATAAAGGTATATATAAAGGTCCTTTTGTTTCTAATTATTCTTATCTACAAGTAGTAAAGTAGCTAAATTGAACTGTCAAAAGCTGTAATCGGCCTCATCTTCACATTTCTCACCTAGAGCAGTCATTATTTTACATAATTTACTTACTTAACTCACAAGTTTAGTTTAATTTATCAAATGGTGACAATCCCTTTAACAAATGAACTGTGTTCTTTCAAAGCGCTTTTTAGTAAATCGATAGCTGTAACGAAAGCGTTATGAATGCATTAAAACCTGAAAGTTGTAGGTAGAAACCTTTTTGTTTTACCTGTACCGATTTGACTCGCAGCCTTCTCACTGGCCTCACAGCTCAGTTGGTAGTAAGTCTGCCTTCTGCGCTGTAGGTTGTGGGTTCGATCCCCACCCAGAAAAAACATTTGTGTCATGAACATAGATGTTTGTTTAGTGTCTGGGTGTTATAATGTATCATAATGTACCTACATACATTTACAGAAAAAAAAGTTGATGAGTATTCTATCAGTTATCTGGTTCCCATTGTACATACATTGCTTATTTTGGGGCTAGATAGTTCTGTAAAAAGGTCCACCAATATTTATTTATATTTCTATTTATTCTAGTGTTTATGTGGTACTCAAAAATTTAAAAGAAAATAAAAAAATAAAACATTTAGCGTTTCATAAAATGCCAACGACTGTGTTTTAGCGGTTATAATTGTTCGATGGTAATTTGTCCTAGAACTGGAAGGATCCCAAAACGCGAAACTTTCAAATATTAATGAGGTAATTTATAAATACGAAACTGTTCTGCAGTTATCAACAAATAGTATTTAAGATAAGGGCTTATTTACACTGTTTAAACTACATAGTTTCTTTATATAGTTCATAATATTTTAGGTTCTTTGCTTCCGCTCCTTGACCACGTAAATTTTCTAGCAAAAAAAAAAAAATGTATCACGAATGTAATCCCCAAGTACGGTAGACTCTCAGATCTCCAGATGCTTAGATCCTTTGAAGATGTCTAATTAGTGAAGTCAAATGCACGTTCAAACATTATATTTATCACATGCCCACATCTTGCATTCCATACGTGACAGGTTGCAAGCCCATCGCCGCTTATAAGAATACTAACTGGTTCACTATGTTTTCCTTCACCGTTTGAGCACATGTTTTTGATGCGCCTATAAATTTTTCGAATAGAAAAATCCATTGATGCACGCCGGGATTCGAACCCACGACCTTCAGATTGAAAGTCGAGGTACCTTCCACTCTACCAACACGGCTTCTAACAATCAGTTTATATTTCAAACCGGGAAAATGTCATGTCAAAAATGGTTCTAGTTGTATCTGTTTATTAAGTGCAATAGTAGATAATGATTGCAACAAAACATACTTACTACGACTTAAATCGAGGGCCTTTGAGAAGAATAATATTTCTATTAAGATTTAGTTCATGACATCATGAATTCCTACAGTCGAGGGATATTAAAATGAAATAGGAAATCAGTTTTTAGGGCGCTGTTATTTCATACAATCGTATACGATGACATCATGATCGCGCGTTCATCACACAAGATGGCGTCCGAACATAATGCGTCAGTGAGTTGAGTGACACGACGTCACGCCACGTTGCGTGTTCATTACTTTCGTACGCACCTTACCAAGGTAGCCGTTTAACAAATAATTAATGTAAACGACTTTATGGTGTTGACAGATGGACTTCACTGGTAGTTCACCTTACAGTTGAGGTCAACTTGACTGTTAGGCAAAGAACAGACTGAGTTACGTATACATAATACTTGGCGCGGTCTTCAAAATGTAAATGTAAGGTGCATCGTCTACTCGAGCTAGAGTCATCATGTCAGTCAGCATATCGAGGCGCGGGCAAACAGTTAGCAGCGCTGAGTCACGGCACAGGCGAGGCGAGGTGGCTCGGAGTTGAGGCGAGGGCGAGCAAGGAGCGCAGAGGCGCGCCCGCGTCTCGATACCGCCTCGCCTCTAGCTTGTGTGAGCGATGCGCCAAAAAGACCGAGGCAAAGACGGCGTCGGTCGTCGTCGCTTAGAAGCTAAGTTAAAGTTATTTGACAATTGAGTCATATGACATCAGACTGTTATTATTTTGATCAGAATCGCTGTCAAATTTAATTATTTTAAGATAAGTTAAGATTATTTTAGTACCACCAAAAATCAACACCTAAGGCCCTGTATGTCGATGATTGCTCTTTTTCGAAACGGAAAAAGAAATACTTCTGAACAAGCCACATCTCCTATTTTTATAGTGTATAGTATAATTTCCCATACCAGTATAACCCATCTTTAATCACTTTGATAAATAATCCTACCGACCGCTGCAATGACGACAAACACACCTCTGACGTTGACAGTAGTCACGGTGGTACTGATCCATGGGCGGCGCGTGGTCCGCCTTTGCTTTTCGAATAAATTAATGATATAATTATGTACTTATCAAAAACCTATCTTAGTAGAAATCTTATCAAATCGTATCTTTAACAATAAATCACAAGTTGATCATAATAGCAGATATCAAAGTATTTCGATCATAAATTCTAAAACGTATCATTTTGAAATAATATCTTTATCGTAAAAAGTTTCTGTTATTATATTTTCAGCTTAATAGAAATCTAGGTAGGAACCTGAAGTAATATATGTATTTATAAAAATAGGAGATGCGGCTTATTCAGAAGTATTTCTTTTTTTGTTTCGAAAAAGAGCAACCGTCGACATACAGGGCCTTAAGAACTAAAAACCGGCCAAGTGCGAGTCGGACTCGCGCACGAAGGGTTCCGTACTATTATCAAAACGGCAAAAAAATCACGTTTGTTGTACGGGAGTCTCACTTAAATATTTATTTTATGCTGATTTTAGAGAAATACATCATCTGTGAAAATTTCAACTGTCTAGCTATCACGGTTCACGAGATACAGCCTGGTAACAGACAGACGGACAGTGGTGTCTTAGTAGTCCCGTTTTTTACCCTTTAGATACGGAACCCTAGAAACATAAAAAATAATTCATAATATCTCGTAACCTACCAATTTACCTAACTACGTAGTTAGCATTCCACACGTGACAGGTTGCAAGCCCGTCGCCGCTTTCAAGAATACTAACAGGTTTCCTCACGATGTTTTCCTTCACTGTTATAAACACGTGTAACGCGCATATAGGTACATTTTTCGAACAGAAATATCCATTGATGCACGGCCAGGATTCGAACTCGAAATTAATTTGAAATTAATAATATCTACCTAGGTACCTATTTACCTAACTACATGAATTCAATAATTCAATTTCAAACTTTTTATTCGATCATGTGAAGTACCACCTATTTACCGACTTACTTTACCGATAGTGGTAAAATAGCGCCACCTGCCAGCGGAATCGCAAACCTCTTTCATCTTACCTCTCAAACCCCGAGCGGTCGCATGAGATCGCGAAAAGTACTTATATTAACGTTACTACGTTCATCACATGAAACTAGATGGCGCTGGAATGCAAAAATCAAGTTTGTTGTATGGGAGCCCCCCTTAAATATTTATTTTATTCTGTTTTTAGTATTTGTTGTTCGAGCAGCAATAGAAATACATAATCTGTGAAAATTTCAACTGTCTAGCTATCATGGTTCTTATGATAAAGCCCACAGGGCTTGTGACAGACAGACAGACGGACAGACAGACAGACGGACAGACAGACGGACAGCGAAGTCTTAGTAATAGGGTTCCGATTTTACCCTTTGGGTACGGAACCCTAAAAAGGAACTGAGACTAAGAACAAACTTAAGAACTATTTCAAACCGAATAAGATAGTAAATCTAACAGTGAAGTCCGTCTGTCGCCACCCTAAGCGACGCGCTAATTAATATTGTTTTCTGCCATAACTTGCATTAATTTAACAAAACAATACAAGCTTGCCATTCTGCTTGATCATAGGTACGAACGAGTATCACAGCCTTTTGCAAGGACCGAGTATGCCAGTTTGTGATTAATTACTACCTTATTTACAATGGGAACCAGCTTTGAAATGGTTTCGCCGTGTTCAGGGAAATTTAATAGCGTCGTAAAAGCTTGAATCACGGTTAATCTGATTATTTAGATGCCGCATTTTGTTGGAACCATCTTGAATGGGCGCGCGTTACATTTCTGTTTCTTCGAGGTGTAATGGCTTGCCAGGTTTGTCTAATTCCCGAATTATAATTTTGACTTTCTGTTTCTTGTTAGTACTCTTATTTGTCTAACCCAGGGTAAACATTTGTGTGATGAACATAGATGTTTGTTCTGTGTCTGGGTTTTAAGTATATTAAGTATGTAACATTTACAAAAAAAAAGTATGTAAGTATCCTATCAGTTATCTGGTTTCCATAGTACAAGAGTAGATGCGCTGTGTGAAAAGTCCTCCAATATTTATTTATTTATTTGAATTAATTTATCGTTTTAGGGTTCCGTACCCAAAGGGTAAAAACGGGACCCTATTACTAAGACTTTGCTGTCCGTCTGTCCGTTTGTCTGTCACAGGGCTGTATCTCATGAACCATGATAGCTAGACAGTTGAAATTTTCACAGATTATGTATTTCTGTTGCTGCTCTAACAACAAATACTAAAACAGAATAAAATAAATATATAAGGGGGGCTCCCATACAACAAACATGATTTTTTTGCCGTTTTTATAGTTAATGGTACTGAACCCTTCGTGCGCGAGTCCGACTCGCACTTGGCCGGTTTTTTGTTACCTATTTCTTGTTTGAGCCTCCACCTAGTTCGATCGTCACCACACTGGGAGCTCTATCATTTACAGAAAGGATCATCGAAAAAAATAGTACTATACCCAGAAAAGATTTTTATTTTAAATTAAACAATGAATAAAATTTAAATTTGAATCAGATTACTTTGTTAATTAGTATTTTACAGGAATTAATAATTCATGATGTTAATCGCATTGGTTTTGTATGACATGATAATAAAATATTCAGTGATGTGGTAATTGAAGCTGATTAAAAATGCGACAACCCTTATTATTTGTTTCGTTGGTATAGTATGTAACAAAAAACCAGCGTAGTGCGAGTCGGACTCGCGCACGAAGGGTTCCGTACCATTGTCTATAAAAACAAGGCAAAAGATCACGTTTGTTGTATGGTTGATTTTACTCTCTTTTTAGTATTTATTTGTTGTTATAGCGCAACAGAAATACATCATCTGTGAAAATTCCAACTGTGTAGTTATCACGGTTCATGAGATACAGCCTTGTGATTGACAGACAGACGGACATACGGACAGCAGAGTCTTAGTAATATGGTCCCGTTTTAACCCTTTGGGTACGGAACCCTAAAAACCGTTACCACAGAATTTAATAATATATTTAAAGAATACGTTATTACAGAAACAAAAATAACACTAATATATTACAGAATATTTACAAAATACACAAGAGACAGTTGAGCCATCTAAAGACCGTTACAAATTGATCCAGATCACTACCAGTCGGAAGCGTTTCCAAGATACTAGCAGTATTAATACGCTAAACGGCAATGATGATCCGCTGGCGATCTGAGAAGATATCTACCGTATTTGGGGATTAAAGCCGTGATCCTATATTTTTTTCATACTCGCATACACTAAGCTCATCTACGTCTACACCTCTACGTGTGAGGCCAAACGAGCGTAAATTTATAAGTTGTCAGTCGCGTAATTTCTGCTGTATTTGGTTTCGTAGAAAAGTCCTTTTTGATTCACACGGCGACGTATAATGAGTTGTCTTTTTGTCTTGTTTAAAATTACGCGACTGACAACTCAAAAATGTATGCTCGTTTGGCCTCACACTAAAACCTAACATATGAAAGTGAACCTACCGGAACGCTACCTGTGAATATATCACAAGACTCGTGAGACTTACGGGATTCCACGCTAACAAATTATTTCAATTACGCATCGCAGAACATTTCCTTGTGACAAATGTACGAGTTATGTGGAACTTATGACACATTTTGCGAAGGCTTTTAGGGTGAAATATTGCATTTACAATGAGATACACCTCCTGCAGCCAAGGCCGAGCAGAGCTTAGGCCAATGTATTGATTGGTATACGTTAGGTATATATATAGGTATACATTTGCTTGCTTTGCTTTGATTGATATTAATCCGCGGTCACTAGATCGACAAATCCATGCCTTGAACGCATTGTTTGAGAAATCTATTATTAGCCGATAAAATATAGGAGTTCATACTCTTGGTAGGTACATCATCCATATGTACTCCCCCTTTTTTCTCACTCTGATGCCGATGAATGCAAACATTAAGGTGTAATTTTAGTTTTTTTGTACACCCGGATATGACGGAAAAAGTGATAAAATCTCATTATCTTGTAAACCATCAAAATTGTAAAAAAGCAACGTACGTAAATAGTGTTTTGGAAAAGTCACATTTGGAAAATAAATCTATAGAGAAAAGTTTCACCAATCGTGTTTCTGTTCTTCGTTTATGTACATTAAATCCTAAGTTATCTTTGTCATAAAAACAAAACTGTATGTTTTGCAGTTATTGAAAAACTAATTCTACATTCATCTAATAATTATACCTTGTCTTAAAACAGAAGTGTACAGAAAACCAATATATATATTTTACAACATGATCACCTTAATTAGGTATGGGATTTGGAATTCGGCATTTTTTACGCGAGCTGCTCTTTTTATTGAGGTTGACTAATGCCGGGGTCCCACGACCCGCGTTTTCACGCGCCAGACCGCGCCAAGGCGGACGGACGCGCCGTGGGACCCCGGCTTAACTCGGGTTTATAATTAAAACTCAGAGTAGATTCCAGAGTCACAAAGTTCTACTCTTTTTATTGTGGTTCACACTACACGATGAGTTGGTCAACCAACTCGGGTTTATCATTAAAATCCGGAGTAGACAGTCACAAAGCCACATTATTCGAAATTCATGTCCTCGCTGTTGATAGTTTTGAATCGAAATTGCTTTTAGATTTCATACAATAGTCTCAGTTCAGAACTATTGCACTGTTATCGATTGTGGCGTCTGGTTTCAATTGGAATACCTAATAACTAGTCTATAGTACTACTTAATTACATTATTAGCTTGGTAATAAGCATGTATAGAGGTAATTGGTTTTCGATCGGATTATAATTAGCCAATGTTCTGATTTCTGAGTATTATTGTATTCATCCACCTATATTCTAGATCTATTCCAAGAGCATCGTCTTTAGTATAGTCTCACAAAGGCGGGAGAGCAGTACTTGTGATTGTGATATGTATGGACACGTGACTGATACTTAACACTCCCGAGCTTACACACACAGAAACAATGTACCACGTGCACACAAACAATTAAGACCGCCTTCGTGAGAGTATCACGGTTTGAAAGAAGATTGTAAATATACCAAAAGAGATATAAAGTTTTTTGCAAACTAACATAATAAAATGAGATTGCTTAAAGACTAAACAACTTTAATTAAAACACGTGTGTAATCTCATCTCGACCTTGGGCCTCACAATTACATTAAAACTTCGAAATGCTTCCAACGTGCTCAGCGACCTAATTTAAAATTGAAATGAAATAAGAACACAACTGTAAGTACAGTAAACATCCTCTCAGAAAGGCGCTCAGAGCCTTGAACATGCCTATAGGGGTAGTCAGAGGCACGCCCATATTACCAACTGGTTTCCTCACATTTCCCTTTACCGTTTCGTTTACTGAATCTCAATTAATCCACGTCAAATCATACAGAAAATTTGCAAATTGTGTATCGCCAAAATTAAAAAGTTGTCCCGAAAATAATATAAAGTGAAAATTAATATCGTTGTGTACAGTCAGGCTCCACGAGCACAGAACGCGTCACGTGCGCCAACAAAATTTGGAACAGTAATGAGAATAATAAATTTCAGTCCGAAAAATAAATCATTTTAGCCTAAGAATTATAAAAGAAAAACTTGGGCCCAGAGGGTGTAAAAAAATTCAAAGAGCATCTCTGTTTCATTAGTCTTCTCTCCGAAGAAATAAATAAAATGCAGATGAGGTCTGACATAGATACAACTAAGCATATTTATTTATGTCGTAACGAGATATTATTACCATCTTAAATATATAAAACACTTGCGTTACTGACTGACTGATTGATTTATCAACGCACAGTCACTGTTCCTAGAAACTTGAATTTTGGGTGGTGGCCTCCTTTTGGTGTGTTGGGGTGGGGTATACTAAGATATAAAACCCCAAAAGGGGTGTAGCGAGAATTAAAGTCTATTTGATGCTAACTTCACGTGAACGAAGTCGAGGGTTTCCACTGTATGCTTTTCTCTATTTGAATAAATAATGATAATGAAGGAAGTCCATTTAGCTGATTATGGCAGATCTACTTAACTATTTTACTTTGCAAAAGGGTCTTATATTTGCGAGATAACATCTTATTCATTAGCGAGAAAAGAAATACGCGTTGGCGCAAAGCGCGTTGTCTTCTTGTCACAAAAGCAATCTTTCTCGAACAATGAGTGAACCACTCATTGTGACTCTTAAGAAAAGATACTTTTGTCACTCTGTACAATTAAAAACAATCTAAAATGTTTGTAGATAGTGAAAACGACGCTTAGTTACTTTAATTTTAAAATGAGAAGTGAATAAACTCTTATTTAAGACGAGTATAAATGTTTTTGATGAGTGCAGAAACCGCAAAACATATATTATAGTTTTGTTTTTTTATGACAAAGAAAACTTAAGGATAAAATCTATATAAATTATAGACAGAGACCCGATTGGTAAAATTTTTCTTATATAGATTTATTTTCCAAAGTTGGCACTTCAAAAACACTAGTTTCATTTTTAATCAAAACTATGAAGCTAAACATTTCTATATTATATAATTCATTCATCTATACAGTAAGCTATATCTTGCATCGAGATAAATTGTAAAGTTGGCATAAGCATAATATGTGAGTATTATAATTGTAGATATAATTGTAGAAAAACCCATTGATATGAATCAAGACCAAGATTCAAAACCATGACCTTCAGATAATAACTGTACTTACAACTACGATAAAAAACTACTACATTATTACAAGAGATCTGTTAACAGCTTTAACGCGTTTTAAATAGAAATACAGCTAATTACCACGTTTTTTCTTGTATTGGTTGGCGTTTTTAACGCGCTTAAGTAGTTTTTTAAATCGTAGTATTTAAAAAATGTTTTTTTGCGAAAATCAAAAAGAGTCACGAAACTCAATGAATTTCTATTAAAACTTTATTTCGTTTCGTGGCATAACAAGAAATCAATCTCACTTTATAAACTTTCAAGAATGGAACAAATAAAATAATTGCCACGTGCACTCGACACAACAAAACGCTCGTACCAAGTTTTAATACTCTTTGTAAGAGGTGGGTCGTCCTTGCGATTTCGGGTACCAGGTCTTTATAGTATCACCCCTTACAAGGATCATGTTTAGAAAACCAGGTATTTAATATTTTAAAGTTAGTACGAGAACATAGGAAAATAATGAGGTAAATTACTTAGTTTTATTGCGTAAGCTAAGCAGACAAATAATCCTAATCGGCTCCAACTATTAAAATCCCATCTGTCATCAACTGTCTTTTGACAGTTACATAATATAAATTTGTCAATTGTAGCCGATTGAGATTACCAGTGAGCTTAGGCGACAAGGTAGCAGGTTCGTTATAATAATAATAATAATAATAAGCCTTTTTTATTTCCAACAACCTTACATAACATATTTTCCTTAATAAACTACGTATATAAATTTTATTCTGTTATTGGAACCCCACTCTGGGTATAGGCCTCCTCCAGCTTACTCCACGTTTCCCTATTCTTTGCTTTCCTTTTCCATTCTTTTCCTGTCGTCGTTATTATTTCGTCGATCCATCTGTTCCTTGGACGACCTCTTCTTCTTTTGCCTATTGGCCCTCTCCATGTTGTTGTTTCTAATGTCCATCTTTGATCCGTGTATCTTGCTAAATGTCCTGCCCAACGCCACTTTTGTGTTAGAGCGTACTTGAGAGCATCTATTAACTTTGTCTTTTTTCTTATGTGCTCGCTTTTTATCTTTTGAACTTTTCTTATTTTCATTATACTTCTTTCCATCGTTTTTTGGCAGGTAGCTAATTTAGTTTTTATTTTGGTGTTGTATGTCCATGTTTGGCAGCCGTATGTGAGACTCGGTAAGATACAGGTGTCCATAACAATTTTTTTTAGGTACAGGGGGAAAGACCCTTTTAGAATTTCCTTTAAACTCCAGAACTTTTTCCAACTCATGTTCACCCGGCGTTCGACTTCTTCTTCTATGTTGTTGTCTCTAAATGATATAAGTTGGCCGAGATATATGTACTGGTTTACATATTCCAACGGTTTGCCATATAAGCAGATTTTATTAGTATGGCTGTTTGTCATTAACTGGGTTTTATCTTGGTTCATTTTGAGCCCGACTTTTTCACTTTCCATACTTAAAGAGTTTATCATTTTTTCTAGGTTTTGGCTTGTTTCTGAGAAGAGGACGATGTCATCAGCGAATTTTAGATGTGTACCCTCCAGCAGGTTCGTTATTTAGTGCAAATTAACACAACCGCCCTTGCACTAGATATTTACTGTACTGGTCAGGAGACTTGCATTTCGGCCTTGCTTGTACCTACTTGTCTTCTTCTTTTTCGCCTTATCCCACGTCCTCGTGGGTTACACAACATCGAGATTTTGCTAATAGATTTGGCCTGGGGTGTTTTACAACCTGCCGCCTATCTCACGTCAACCCTCCTTGGGAATGCTTGCTGGTTGCGCACTTTGTCGTTGTCGGCGGCGGGCTGGATATGGTAAAGCCGAACCACGACTGTCCAACAACAAGGGTCATCCTCCTTGCGCAGATGATTGCGGCAATAGGTACGACTAACCGCGGCCCGTGCTCGTTGCAACACATACCTGGTTCTAAAACCTGGTAATACAAATACACACCACCTCTAGTTTTTGTTTGAGTAAAATAGCTTCAAGCGCCTTGAAAAAGTTACAGCGACGCTTGAAACTTTTAAAAGCTTGCGACTTTGTCGTGTCGATTTTTGACTAATCCTAGAGACGTCAAAAAGTTTAAAGTGTTTGCTTGAACATTTCTGAGACATCATTCTGATTTTTCGCTCCAATACGCAATTTTTTATTTGTTGGAAATTGTATTTACCTACCTACCGCTAAATTACAGCTATTACTCGTATAATTAGTACAACATTTATAATAATAATAAATAAATAAATAGGATTACGACTGTAATCCTCAAGTACGGCTCAGATCTAGGCTTAGATTCTCGAAGATGATATTCAAGTTAATGATGCACGCCAGGATTCGAATCGAAAGTCGCGGTGACTCCCACTCGGCCAACACGGCTTAAACAATTAAAACAACATTTATCTAAATCTAAATCTAACCACAGATTTTATAATTTACAATGCAAATTGTACTTTACAAAACTACCCGTAAAGCCGAAAGGAGGTTAAATTCCATTCACAATATTTAAGAAACGTAGTAACACAAAAAAATTAAACGCATTTATGAATGAAAAATAGAAAAACTATTAAAGTTGACAATTAGTAGGTAAAATAGGTACGTAGGCCTTTCTGTTAAATAATCTAGTTCCCTGATATGACAGCTTACTAGGGTTGACAAAATTATAATTATATATATTTTTTACGGGGTATTTTGTAACACGTTGTATAATAAAATGTAAATAAATACGGAAATCCACTATAGCATGTGCAACCTCCTGTGACAGTCGAACAATAAGGAAATACCTGCGAAATAATGTTCCTACAACATTTCAATAAAGAACTTTCCAAGCGAAAAGCTTTCAAACAGTTATCATAGTAAAAGTACATGTTCGGGAAAACAAGTGTTCTGTCCTTAACAATCTTCGTCTTAATATATAAAACTCTTGCGTTACTGACTGTCTGACTGACTGAATGATCTATCACGACACAGCTTTATTACTCACTAGCCGACCAGTGACAGACGTTGTCCTGTCAAAATAAATAAATAAATAAAATAAACTTCCAATTTTTTCCCTACAAACCTTGTACTGATAAAATAAATTACGAATTTTGGTAGAATGCGTATCATTCATTAGTCAAAACTGCGTTGCTATGACGACTAAATGTTTGTAGTCTATGATGTCAGATTTTGTACTCACCAAAGGGTTGTTTTTCGGATTATAAGTTCCCTCTTTATATATTCTGATTTTTTATCTACATACTACATTAAATTTCATCTTAATTCGTTTTGACGTTCACTTTTGATTAGGGAACAAACATAGCAGCCTTTTCACAAACTTTCTTTCTTTCTATATCTTAAACATTATGTTCAATGTTTAAAATATAGAAAGTTTATTATTTTTATCGACGCACAGCCTAAACCACTGGTTCTAGAAACTTGAAATTAGGAAGATGTTTTCCTTTTGGTGTGTAGGGGTGCACTAAGAAAGGATTTCTCAAAATTCAACCCCTGATAAGGTTCAGCGGGGGTTGAAGTCTGTTTGAAAATAACTTCACGTAAACGAAGTCGCGAAGGTTTCCAAGTCGTTTTATACAACACAAGCTGACCCCGCGAACTTCGTATCGCTTATAATAACAAATGTTGTCTTAAGTTCATGTTCCCGTTCCCGTTCCTGTTACCGTATTATCAAACCTAATAAAGCTCAAATTGACTCTACGTTTTAGTTAGAAAATTTTTGTATGGGAAAAAGAAAAGGGCTATTTTTAGGGTTTTCCCGGCAATTATTCGAACCTCCACGAACATTTCAAGACCAAGATAAGATAAATCCGTTCAGCCGTTCTCGAGTTTTAGCGAGACTAACGAACAGCAATTGATATTTATATAAATAGATAAATCATGATATGGATAGAATCACTTTTTGTTCCAAACCATGTTTTAATTAACAAATTTCAACAACAAACGGTTATTATACCTAATGTATAATATTGAGACATTAAGGACATTCAATTTGTATCATATTTGTTTATGTACAATCAATAGTTTTTGTAGCGCACACTAAGAAAGCAAAACTTTTGGCAATTTTTTACACCTTGCTTCAAACTATCGTCATTCTTATAAAGAATTTATTACTTTTTCAAAATAAAAATAGCCTATGTTACTCAGGGATATTGTAGCTTGGTAATGGTGAATTTTTGAAATCGGTTCAGTAGTTTTTGAGTTTATCCATTACAAACATATAGCATTGCATGAATTAGCATGAACCACTGTCATTTCGACAATGTATCGTCCAAATGCCAATACTGATTTGACATTTGGACGATACTTTGTCGATACGATAATGGTTCGTGCTCAGGACACTGGATTTAATGTTTTTTTATCTATTGTGTAGAAAATAGTTTAAAGTTGGTCCTATTTAAATTGTATTTAAGGACAAATAGTTCCCTCATCACTTAAAAACTAATAATAATCATCTCTTTACTTTACGATTCTTCGAAGCATTATCGACAATTATCGTCGTCGTTAAGATTTTAAAGAGACCATAAATGCTTTTAAATCCACATGTCTACTATTCCTGTGTGTTCATAAGGTACGTAATTATTTAATTATTGCGTCTATATTTACTTTTAATAACCTAGGTGGCGTAGTGAGTAAATGCCGGACTGAAACGCGTGGTTTTTAGGGTTCCGTACCCAAAGGGTAAAAACGGAACCCTATTACTAAGACTTCGCTGTCCGTCTGTCCATCTGTCCGTCTGTCCGTCTGTCCGTCTGTCCGACTGTCCGTCTGTCCGTCCGTCTGTCTGTCCGTCTGTCTGTCCGTCTGTCTGTCCGTCTGTCTGTCACAGGGCTGTATCTCATGAACCGTGATAGCTAGACAGTTGACATTTTCACAGATTATGTATTTCTGTGGCTGCTATAACAAAAAATAATAAAAACAGAATAACATAAATATTTAAGGGGGCTCCCATACAACAAACATGATTTTTTGCCGTATTTATAGATAATGGTACGGAACCCTTCGTGCGCGAGTCCGACTCGCACTTGGCCGGTTTTTTAAATATTTGGGTGTTGTATCTACGACACAGGGAATCCTGGTGCGGGGTCAGGAGTATGTGACTTTTGGGTATTTATTTTAAGCCACGCAAGACTTTGGATCTAGTTATCATTGCAAGCGTGGTAAAGTCCGGGCTAGCGTTTTGTACCAACAGAAATTCCTCGGAAGTTATTTTTTAAATTAAATTTTTCGCGAACATAAGTCTCGTCGAGTACGCGTCGTCTGCGGAAATCCTCGCGGAAAATGGATTTCGCGGGAGTCAGACTACGGCTTTGTATAATCGCTGAGCTGAAAGCGAGTGAATGGTAACCACAACTTTCTTTATGGATTTTTGATAAGAAAATGATGTTTATAAAAAGCCGTGCCTCGACTTTCAAACTGAATGTTGGGGGTCCGAATCCCGGCTTGCATCAATGGATTTTTCTGTTCGAAACAAATTATATGCGCATCAAAAACACGTGCTCAAAACGCTGAGGAAAACATTGTGAGGAAACCAGTTAGTATTATTATAAGCGGCGATGGGCTTGCAACCTGTCACGTATGAAATGCTAACTACTGCAAAATGTGTGCATGTGCCAAATATAATGTTTGGACGTGCCTCTGACTACCCCTACTAGACATCTTCAAATGATCTAAACGTCTGGAGATCTGAGAGGAAGTCTACCGTACTTGGGGATTACAGTTGTGATCCTATTTTGCATGTTTTCTTTTATTGTAGGTATACACATAATATCAAGTACCTATATATTACCTATTTTTTAAAACAATAAACGGTTCAGTGCCCGAAAAGTTTGGTTCGATGTTCTATTATGATTATTTTTCATATCCTTCTTTACAACTTTACCTCAATTCTACGAATACCTTATTTCAGCTGTCTTTTCCAGACCTATAGTAGAGATAACTAGTGTCAGAAAGAGAAAGAGCATGGCTTTTACTCGCTCGCCTGCTCTGCTCAACGCTCAGCTTAAACAAGATCAAGGTCTTCGTTTCTCTCATGCCGCGCCGAGGAATTCTTTAATATTTTTTACATCGCCCAAATAAAGGATAAAACAACCGTAGATTCTCATTAACTGTGAAATTCGCTCGTTAATCTGTTCAAGGGCTTGTTTGATAAACTTAAGGGGACTTTTTATTTGTTTCCGGTTTTGAGTGCGAAATCGCTCAAATTTTAGAGTGAAATTTAAAAGTGAGTTGTGTTTACGTTTTGCTGTCTGTTTTCTCTTTTGTAATCCATCGAGAGAATTAAACTCGCGTCTTATATTTACTTATACTGTTATCAGATTTTACTTCGTCCGCGTATATTCAGGATATCGACTTTATTGCAAAATATTGAAATTCATGAAAATCAAAATATTTTTTAGAAAAAAGTAGCCTATGTTCATTACAATACTTTCAACTATCTCTGTATAAACTTTCATGGTATTCGGCCTAGCGGTTTGGTCGTGATAACGTCACAGACAGACAGACAGAGTTACTTTTTCATTTATAATATTATCTAGATAGATATCTACTATTCTCGGGGTGCCAGGAAAAAATCGCATTTTGGCACCTATAAATATTATTGTGTTGTTCAAATAACAACATATATTACTGTGCTGAATCTCTTTAGTTATTTTTTTTATTGTTGTACGTACTTGAGTAGTACTTTTAATTATTATTCTTGGTTGTGCCTTCACCTTGTTCGATTGGCACCACACTGGAGCTCTACATAGCATTATGGAAATGATCATTGAAAAAAAGGTAGACCCCAAGCCGTGTTTGTTTCCTGATTCTTCTAGGCTTGGTCGCGAGGAATCGGCGTAGCTTCACCTAGTTCCTAAGATGCTTTAAAGGGATCTTTGTAATTTTATTAAATAAATGATTTTTGAATTTTGAATTTGAATTAAGTACTTACTTAGATACGAGTATATTATAATATGGCTCCATCAAATATTCCTTGAGTACACAAATGTCGTCGAAAGCGGCTTATTTTATGAGTGGGTGTGTCTCTGTATTGTTAGATGGATACCGAAGGGTGAATATACACAGATGCAAAAATATGTAGTAAAACTTTGGTACAGATGCAATTCACTAGTCCGTAAAATTATTATTTAAACTGTCTAGCTATCACGGTTCATGAGATACAGCCCTGTGACAGACAGACGGACAGCAAAGTCTTAGTAATAGGGTCCCGTTTTTACCCTTTGGGTACGGAACTCTAATAAATTTGAGTAATTCTTGTTTGATAATAACTATCACATCTACCCCTGTGATATTATTATAACTCAAATAATGTAACCCGTTTGAATGGTAAACGTGTAGGTATGTAAGGAACTACGGTACAAGCCTTTCAACTTTTGATGTGAAACATCTATAGCGGCGTGTCAGACCGGCTGTTGACATGGCGTATTTTGCCAGATTTATTTCCTGTCGTAAACTATCCTTTTATGCATATTACATGTACAAAATAATTTCGATGTTTTACATCTGTCAGGCTCCATTTAAATAGTATTATACCAGTTAGTATTCTTAAGTTAAGCGGCGATGGGCTTGCAACCTGTCACGTATGGAATGCGAACTACTGCAAAATGTGGGCATGTGCCAAATATAATGTTTGGACGTGCCTCTGACTACCCCCACTAGACATCTTCAAAGAATCTAAGCGTCTGGAGATCTGAGAGGATGTCTACCGTACTTGGGGATTATAGTCGTGATTCTATAGAATAGAATAGAATATTTCCTGTCGTAAACTATCCTTTAATTCATATTACATGAACAAAATAATATCGATGTTTCACATCTGCCAGGCTCCATTTAAATAGGGTTCCTACTTAATCTATTTCATCTATCGACTTTGCCTTTGAAACGTGTACACACTACTACACTTTCGCGACCGCCACTGTATACTTTCCCATTTATTTTGTCCAGATTTCGTGAGGCATTAAATTGGGTTTGCGGTTGGCCGCAGATGTCTTCGCGGCAATATCTGTGAGCCGTTCACGCACCTTTGTCACTTGTATCGTACTTAATATAACAAGTGTCTACTTAGAAAAATTATGAAGAAATGCGGTCCGTTTTTATTTTATGTTACCACTAAGTAGGGTCAAAGACCGGGTTATGGTGCCTACCCCGATTTTGGTCATTTTTATAAAGAGATGCGGTCCGTTTTTTTATATTTTGCCACTAAATAGGGTCAAAGACCCAGTTATGGTGCCGGTTTTGGTCATTTTAAAGTTTTGTTAGTCAATAACTAAACATAGCAAACAAACTTGTTTGAAATCTAGTTAATTACAATTCTTTGTCTATGTTCCGTTTTGATTAGTGACAGTTGTGATGCGTTTTACCACTAGATTTGATTTACCACAACTAAATATTTCCCGTTTTGTCTATTTAAATTATGATTAATTAATAAATAAATATCGCCTCTTACGAAACCATTGCTTAACCTACGAGATAGATAAATACTCTATTATTATGTTGTATAAAAATCGTCGTTTTAATATTTTTTTCAAAATAAACCATTTATTTGAAAATTAAAATATGGATAACTTGAATGCGTGCAAAAGAGACGTTTTGGTAAAATCTCAAAAAATAACTAAAACACGACGCACGAGCAAACCGCTGTCATATCACTCATCTGAGTGATATCACAGTAGGATGGAACTGCTATATCGTCTGTGCCGGAAGGGTGAGGGTCCGGATTTGAATAGGCCTTCGCCCCAGCTTGGCTTTGCTCCTTCACCCAACCGAGTCATTCTAGTACAACGGTACATTCAACGCCAAACACATTAAGTACGAAAATAAATACGTTTAAACAACTAAAAACAAAGCCGACTTCATGTTTATAAATAAAAACGCGTAACAAACACACACAAAAAAAAAAAAAAAAACATATATGCGAACTGATAACCTCCTCAGTTTTGAAGTCGGTTCAAAAAAACGTTTTTTTTTTAACCTATTTTGTCATACAATCAAGGTCGTAATAAAAACGCCGTCCAAATATGATAAATCACAATATTTATCATTCCTCTTATTATTATTTTAAACATCCCACGTTTCCGTTTGAATAAATAAGAAAATTGCTCCACTGTTATCGAAATGAGGAAAATACTGCCGAGAAATTTATTCGAAATTTCGGCAAACATTTTTCGGCCTTAAGCGTACAATCTCCAGACATTTTTATGTGTGTACTTATAAAGGCAATCCTATGATGTACGGCCCAGACGATACGCACCACAAAAGGAAAAGGAAATAGCGGTGCTCGGTGACCCTCTGAAGGGTTAATCGAATTCCTTTTGATATTCCATTATTTTGTGTGTTTGCAACTCTACAGGTAGGTACAGGGCCTATTTATTGTACACTAGCCGACCCGTGACAGACTTTGTCCTGCCAAAATTGTAATAGTCGCATAGAAAACCTTGTCCTGATAAAATAAATTACGAATTTTGGTAGAATGTGTATCATTCAGTAGTCAAAACTAATGTCAAATGTTTTTGACAAAATGAATTTTCAATACCGACCTTGGTAGGATTCAACCTTTTTGGTAGAATGCGTTGCTATGACAACTCAATGTTATCGGTCTAAGATGTCTAATTTATTGCAAATCAAATCAAATCGCTATCTATACCAAAATCATCCTTTAATGCAAACAAACAAACAAACAATCAAACAATCAAATCTTTCCTCATTATAATATTAGTATAAATTCTGCTTACGCGCATGGACATGTAGTCATATATCTACATAATTAATTACTTATGACTTTGTCCCTGTAACTTCCAATAGATGCCATTCTATTTAAATTGAATCTACCACATAACCCGAGGTTACCAGGATAACCTCCAAAATTTAGCAACCCGTAAACCAAGACTTTAGAAGTTAAGACGAGTAATTAATGTTTTTGATGAATGCGGAATCGTTTTTTCTCAATAACCGCAAAACATACAGTTTTGTTTTTTATGACAAAGATAACTTATGGATATAACCTAGATAAAGTACAGACAGAAACACGATTGGTGAAACTTTTCTCGATAGATTTATTTTCCAAAGTTGGCTTTTCGAAAACACTAGTTTCGTTTTTAATCAAAACCATGAATAGCTAAACAGTTAATTTTTATATAATTCGTTAGATAATCATTCTAGCTAAGTAAATTAAGTCAGTTTCTTTTTACGTTTGATGGTTTTCAAGATGAATGCAGTTTTATCACTTTTTCCGTCTTATCCGGGTAGACTCAGCCCATACAAAAAACCTAACAATTCACATATCACCTTAAATAAAACCGAGAGGAAACAAGTTGGTATTTTTATAAGCGGCGATTGGGTTGCAAATTGTCACGTATGGAATGTATATTGTAAAATGTGGGTATTGTGCCAAAACATGATGTTTGGACGTGCTCCTGACTACACCTATAGACATCATAGAGAATCTAAGCGCCTTGAAATCTGAGAGTATGTCTACCGTAATGGATTACAATCGTACGTTTGACTGGCCTCACAGCTCAGTTGGTAGTAGCTCTGCCTTCTGCGCTGTAGGTTGTGGGTTCGATCCCCACCCGGGATAAACATTTGTGTGATGAACATAGATGTTTGTTCTGTGTCTGGGTGTTAATATGTATAATAAGTATGTATTTAAAACAAAAAAATACGTATCAAGTATTCTATCAGTTATCTGGTTCCCGTAGTACAAGCTTTGCCTAGTTTGGGTCTAGATGGCGCTGTTTGACATGTCCACCTATATTTATATCATTTTATTTCACTTTCGGATTAATAATATTAGTAAGATAGGTACGATAATCAAAAAATGAATAACACAAATATTACCTAGACCTTTCAACGACTTGCCTTCTAACAACCAACGGTACCCTCATTAATATTAACTGTATATTTACTTCTTTGGCAAACGAAACAAACAAATAAAATTAATAAACGTAAAACTGGCGTCTAACTCTTTTACCGACTGTAATTACCCCTTTGTTTGGGGAAGACAAATTACCTCAGACTTCCTGCATCATGTTTACGACCACTGTCTCATTTATTAACATTTTGTTTAGTTCAGAACACAGAAATCATAAATTAAGTTTAAAAACAAATAAAACGTTTTCACGGAAAGTTTTGTTCGACGAGCAGTACCCATCATTCAACTTTTTTAAGAAAATAAATACGAAGGCCCTTGAAGATTTTGAAAATGATTGGACGTGCCCCTGACTGCTCCCCTTAGGCAGTTTCGATGATCTAAACGCCTGGAGATCTATGAGGATGTCTATCCTATTTCATTTATTACATTTCTACAGAAGCCGTGTTGGCCGAGTGGGTGGTACCTCGACATCCATTTCGAAGGTCGTGGGTTCGAATCCCGGCGTGCATTAATGGATTTTTCTGTTCGAAAAATTGTGAAGGAAAACATCGTGAGGAAACCAGTTAGTATTCTAATAAGCGGCGATGGGCTTGGAACCTGTAACGTATGGAATGCTAACTACTGCAAAATGTGGGCATGTGCCAAACATAATGTTTGGAAGTGCCTCTGACTACTCCCACTAGACAGCTTCAAAGGAGCTAAGCGTCAGGAGATCTGAGAGGATGTCTACCGTACTTGGGGATTACAGTCGTGATCCTTTTTTTTACGTATAGTAAGTCAAACTTTAGAAATTCATATCTAGACACGCGGCAGCATGTCAGCCAAGTTCAAAGAAAAGCGCCGTGTGTGATTTATACGAACACGCAACCGCGTACTTTTAAAAGTACAGCTACCTTAATATTTAGTGTAACAACAAGGAACATTATCACGGCTAGGCAAAGTTTACTAGCCGTTTTAATCGGGTCATAAAAGCACCATTCCAAATTCTTTACCTTCCCACTTTTAGTTTAAATACCTATATAATTGCTAAGTACCGTACTGGTTTCTAAAACTTTAGTGTGCGTGATCGAAATAAGGTATTAAACCAATTTTTTAACCAAACTTTGCTTAGTTTAGGGCTAGATGGCGCTGTGTGATAATGTCCACCGATATTTATTTATTTGTAATTAGTTCAATAATTACTTTTAAAACTAAAAACAAAACCGTCATGTTTATAAATAAAAATTGTAGTGCTTTAAAGAAGGGCAAAAACTAGAGTTGAGAACCACTATCAATGCCCATAAATTTTGAAGATTTCTCTCGGGAAATCGAGACCCCATCATCAGATGCTGACTTGGTGGTAATGGCATAAACGCGGAATGAAAGACGCGGAAAAAAAGTATGGGCTTTCAAATAAAAAAAATATGTTATTCTGTCCACAAACGCCGGAGTAATCGCGTAACATACACAAAAAAAAGAAGAATTGAAAACCTCCTCCTTATTGAAGTCAGTTAAAAAATCGTATATGACCTTAATTAAAACAAAAACCTTTTTACATGTTGTGCTAACCCCACATGAAATGCATATGGATAAGGGCTAGAAAAAGACTTGATTAACTTGATTGAAACAGAATATTATTTATAAGAGTCCTTTTTCGGGGTTTGCAAACTGAAAGACTTATAATAGTAGGTATATTTGTAATGTTTGACTGTACATACTACTTTGGACGGCCTAACTGCTTATAACTATAATAATTTTAAAAGTACTGGTATCGAACCCACAACCCTCTGATTAAAAGTCGAGCTACCTTCCACTCGGTACTAAGGATTTTTAATTATCTCTATTTAGTGTAGGTACGAAAAGTGATTATAAAAATTATTGAGCAACGAATGATCGGATTTTAAAGTATGTCACGATATATTATTATATCACGATTATATTTCTAAAATACACAAAGATAATATATTGCTTTTATTTGCTATATTAGGCATCATAGTTTAATAAGTACCTTTTAACGATACATGCTCGCGTCCGCAGGAACTACCTTCATATCTTCTTCCTAGATATTGTCAAAAATAGGCAAAAAAAAACAACATTCCATGTATAACGCCTAGGGTCATAGACCCGGTTGTCGTGCCTACCCCGGCTTTGGGCATTTTCAATTTTGGCAGTCAATTAGCACGCATAGCAAACAAACTTGTACTATAGTGTGTTCTATATATCTGTTGTGTGAATCTATAGTTAATACAATTCTTTGTCGATGGTTCGTTTTGATTAGTGACAGATGTGATGCGTTATACCTTTAGATTTGATTCACCACAACTAAACATCTCCCGTTTTGTCTATTTAAATACATATGAATAACCGAAAAATAAATATCGTCTGTTACAAACCCTTTACTTAACCTAAGAGATACTCTATTCTATGTTGTTTAAAAATCTTCGTTTTAATATAAACCGTTTATTTGAAAATATAAATGTTGTCAAAGTACACACAACCAGTGCTCTCGCCCTATATCATACGATTAATTAAATAAGTTTTAAGGAAGCAAGAGCATTGATTTTTGTTAACGTTCCGTGTCCATTATAAAATCCAGTGTACCGCGAACAATGGCCGGAACACTAAGCACCGAAATCTGTCTCGAACACAAAGACTGCTTCCAACTGACATAGTTCCCTTGTAAAGGTTTAGTTTACGTATCAGCAGCCGGCGACTGTCGCTTAAGAAACGTTTAATTAAGATAAATAAATTAAATAGATATTGATGGACAATGGTGTCGATTCTGTTGGCGAGCTAATCCTAAAATTTACTAAAGTAAAATTAAAACAATTTCGCTCCTATTCCTTTACGTTAAAGTCTAAATTAGAGTAGGTGGCGATTATGTTGTGTCCATTTTACAATTTGGGAATAAGAGTATCGTGTTTTAACACGATCCTCTCTAAAGTCTCAATTCGCGTAACCTGTCCCCAAACTAAACAAAGCTCGTACTATGGGGACTAGATAATTTATAGAATCATACATATACTATTTTTTTGTAAATACATACATATGATCCAATAACACCCAGACACTGAACAAACATCTATGTTCATCACACCAATGCTTGTCCTGGGTAGAGATCGAACCAAATTCAAAAATCATTCACAAGGATCACTTTGAAACGTCTTAGGAACTAGGTGAAGCTACGCCGATTCCTCGTTCCATCATTTCTGATCAGGTATATAATAAAATAATTAAAAAAGTTAAAAGTCACGTGTCGCGTGTCGCTCTTATCAAAACACCCCTCTTAACCTCCAACATCGGCGTCAGTAGCGGGTTTCACATTCTTTGCCTTGATTTATTGAGTGACCGCAGTATTTGATCTAATGTTAAACTCTACTATATTAAGTTGCTTAAAGCTCTGTTTTCTATAAAACTGTGACTTATATTAAAGTTGGTTATTTCACTTAAACTGAATTATATAACTTTAGTATCCTATATAAAGTTTATATACATTTTGAACAAAAACAGCTTCATTTTCTTATTTTTACACAAAACAAAACCAGTCAATTTAATTTACATAATATATATATATATATATATATATATATATATATCTTATTAGAATTTGTGGGAGATATTTGCCCAGCATTGGGACGATCAAAATAGGTTAAGGAAAAAAGAACTACAATATAAATTTTTGCTTTATTTCCATTTTTTAGATAAATAAAAAACATATACAAAATGTTTTTAATGCATTCAAATATAGGATTACATATGTGATGCACTGGTTCCTGCTTTAGTTTTCACTGTGTTCAGATACCTACATACTCGTAATAACTCTATACTCGTACAAGAAAAAAGAAAGCAGTGATAAAAACATTTATATGGCTTCGCTGATAAAAATAATGAATTCAAAAATTTTCCGATTTTTTATAATGCTTTGAACATAAACCGTAGTTCTATCATATTGACGCAAATAATAAGACGGATGTCGCTTTTTAGAGAACGAACGCTTTAGTTTTAATTTGTTTTACCGTTTTGATGTTACAAGTAACAAAACACAAGCAAACTTGTGTTTTGATATGGAAACGATCTAAAACAATTCAAAGTGTTATTTGTTTGTTCATATACATAGTTTAAGCTGTGTTCATTTACAAGTTTTATATATTTTTCCATTCAAGTTTTTCCTTCTACATCTATACTTCTATACTAATATTATAAATGGGAAAGTAACTCTGTCTGTCTGTCTGTGATTTTATCTTGGCCAAGTTGCTGGGGCCAATGGTGATGACATTCCATGAAGAGATAGTTTAAAGTCTTACGGATATGAGTTACTTTTTTACAAAAAATTCTTTTGATTTTTGGTAGTTTATGATGAAAACCGATTTCCTAGATCTATACGGAATAAGTCGCGGGAAAAAAGCTAGTCCATAATAAAAGTTTAAGACTCATAAACTAGTTTAAAAAGTAAATTGAAGTAAAGAATCCACTCACATCGATCACATTGAGTGTAGCTTTTGTACTCGTAGCTACGTTTTCGTAGCACTCATGTAGCTGCTCGTAGCACTCGTAGCACTCGTAGCACTCGTGACGAGATTATCCATCACAGTGGTGTCGGTGATAGTTGAAATCAAAGCAAGCACTCCGTTCTAGGAACTGAGCGACGAAATTCAGTAAAGTGAAAGTGAGTTTCTGAAAGGAGATTTTTGGTTGTAACTATTGATTTTGACACGGTTTTTTATCACGCTACTCAGACGTGTTCTATGTAAGAAAAACCATAGTTGCGGACAGACTTAGATATTTAGAGACAATCAAAATTAATAGTTATGTACAGGGTGTGACGTAAGAAGCACATAATCTTTTACCTACGTATAAGGCATCATAACTGTTCAGGAAACAAAAAAATGCACCCAGTAAAAGTATCACAGATTTCGAGTTCGAGGACTTTTTCTATTTTTTTTATTGTTGTACGTACTTGAGTAGTACTTTTAATTATTATTCTTGTTTGAGCCTTAATCTTGTTTGATCTGCACCACAATGCTCTACATAGCATTAAGGCGCTCCCAGTCGACGATTATTTTTGTTCGAAACGAAAAAAGAAATACTTCTGAACAAGCCACATCTCCTATTTTATAATGTATAGTATATGTGAATAAAGATGTACCCATCTTTAATCACTTCGATAAATAATCCTACCGACCGCTGCAATGACGACAAGCACACGTCGGCGCGTGGTCCGCCTTAGCTTTTCGAATAAATTAATGATATAAATTATGTATAATTACTTATCAAAAATCTATTCTAATAGAAATCTAGATCTACATATTACCTATCTTTAACAATTAATCACAAGTTGATTTTAATAGTAGGTATATAAAATATTTCGATCATAAATTCTAAAACGTATCATTTAGAAATGATATCTTTATCGTGAAAAGTTTCTGCTATTATGTTTTCAGCTTAATAGAAATCTAGGTAGGAACCTGAAGTAATATACTTATAAAAATAGGAGATGTGGCTTGTTCAGAAGTATTTCTTTTTTCGTTTCGAAAAAGAGCAATCGTCGACTGGGAGCCCCTTAAGGAAAGGATCATTGAAAAAAAAGGTAGACCTCAAGCAGTGTTTGTTGCCTGATTCTTCTAGGCTTGGTCGCGAGGAATCGGCGTAACTTCACCTTTAGTTCCTAACACGTTTCAAAGTGATCCGCGTGATTTTATTAAAAGAAATGGTTTCTGAATTTAAATTTGAAAGACCTATCTAACGATAACCCACACCATAGGATACGTGAGAAAAAAAAATATTCCCACTTTAGCTGTAGGGAGGTCTGGGAGGGCTGTTAGGAGGACCCTAAAAAATGATTTTCAAGATTTTATTCTACGACTTTGTTGATAACTCGGACACCGGAGACCGGACACCGGACACTCGGCTATTGGGACATTGCCACAACTACGCTGTCGTATATACTAGAATCAACCCCATTAACCTGCAATGGCTGACTGGATTCTTCCCAGACATAAATTGTTGGTTAGAGATACATGTCCAACTGAAGCAAGAATGTTTGCAACTATGCTCGGCGTAAACATGTTCTCGAAGCTGGAACTAAGAATGCTAGCATGAATTTAGACGTTTTCAAAACGATAGTAAGTACATCGCAAATGACAAATAATTATGACGAGTCAAAGTGAAAAGCCACCTCAATGA
The DNA here is from genome assembly GCA_912999785.1 of Hydriomena furcata. Taxonomy (NCBI): domain Eukaryota; kingdom Metazoa; phylum Arthropoda; class Insecta; order Lepidoptera; family Geometridae; genus Hydriomena; species Hydriomena furcata. Next base: position 4,150,681 of record OU538831.1, on the reverse strand, counting down.
AATGCGTTTAATTTAGTTACTGAAGATCGCCAAAATTTCATATAATAATTCAAATATCTCTCTCTTACAAAGCGCTATTATTCCCTTTTCAAATTACACAAAGGTTAGCTGAAAGTTTGTATATTTACATGTTCTTGTCTTGTGCAATAAAAAAAATTCTTTCTATCTAGGTATCTATCAACATAATTTTTATAAGCGACGATGGTCTTGCAACCTGTCCGTATAAAATGCTACAAAATGGGGGGAATAAACCATATGTGTTTAATTTATTTTATATAGAACCAAAACAACAAAGTACAAAAAAAGCCTAAACAACAAAACAAAAAAAAAACAACCTACATTTGAAGTAAGAATAACGATGAAATTAGCAAATGTACAAAACTGTGTCGCAGACATCAACAGTGTTTTAACGCACCTCTGACTACCTCCTTCACTCATATTCAAAAACCTAAACGCATGTAGGTAAATAACTCTTAGAAAAGATGAAAACAGGCACTGTAGCCGCCACGTTTAGAGATCAATAGCACCGAATGGCCAGAGAGGTCGTGATTTCCTATTATTGGACACATTCTTAGCTAGTGTCACGAGTGGCTTCGGAAATAGACTTAATGCATTTCCCAGATAACATTGTCGGGATTTCTATACCCAATTCTTAAACGTGGGATAACACTGTCGCTTAGTTTTGAAGACTTTCTTGTCATTGACAATGCTATATATAGGATATATAAAAATTTATTTCGTCTACGAATCGAATATGAACAAAGATGTTCTATTTAAAAAATAAACAACGTGTAAATGTTCATAAACGACTATTTTGTCGTTTTTTTTTTAATTTCAAACAAATAATTAATTTAGTTCCTAATATTATATCTTCATAGATCTCTAGGCACTAAGATCCTTGAACATATCTAAATGTTAATCAGAGGCACTTCCAAACATAACATTTGGTACATGCCATGCAATTTGGCACATTTTGTAGTAGTTAGAGTCACACGTGAGAAGTTGCAGGCTCATCGCCGCCTTATAATTATAGGTATCTATATAAAATTGGGTTGTAGGTCTTGCGTATTCGATAAACGGCACAATAAGCTTCGTTAAAATTAATTTGATTTCGTTGAACACGATAACAATCATCTGCTTTAAACAAAAGCCTTTATTGGAAACGTTATCGCAAATTGTCACGCTTAAAGTAACGCTTTCAGTTGAAAATAGAATTTAACTTAGTCACTATTCTGTCATCAAGCAAGGGGCGTTCAAAAGTTGAGCTGCGAAAGTTGAATAAATTGATATTTTGAACCAACGAATAAACTAAACTCACAGTTCGATGCGTAGTTTTTTTGTTCGTATTTTATGTGTATACTACTTACCAGATTCTACACAAATATACTCATGTTTATTTTGTAAAATACAATAATAATCTTTTTGACAACAATTCGTCATCAATTCGAACTCTGTCTACTAAGGAATTTTTATTCTACCTCATACAAGGAGGCTGCACTATAGCGCCGTCAATAACTACGAGGCTAATTATTACAAACCGAAAGGAATAATTGTACCTACATTCCATAATAATATAATATATTACCTGACATAAGTATAATTGGATGTTTTTTTTCTATATATAGAGAATAGTTCGAAATTGGTTCGATTTCACAACATAGTATAAAGCAAAGTAGCTTTCCACTTCCCGCGTCTGTATGTATGTATGTATGTATGTTTGCTTATATCTTTAAAACTACACAACGGTTTTTGATGCGGTTTTTTTAATAGATAGAGTGATTCAGGAGGAAGGTTTATATGTATAATAAAATGCTACCCGTGCGAAGCCGGGGCATGAATTGCATTGTTTGAATTATGCTGTAACTTTGCGTATATACGCGTACATGTAACTTTAGCGTCAATATAATAATATGGTGGTAGTGAGCTGATCTGATAATGGAGTTAGGAGCTGTTCAACGGACACTCACAACGGTTCGCTTAAGGTGATAAGTGAAATTTTCGACTTTTTGTATGGGCTGAGTCTACACGGATAAGACGGAAAAAGTGATAAACTGCATTATCTTGAAAACCATCAAATTTAAAAAGAAACTGTCTGTAATTTACTTAGCTAGTATGACTTCTTCTTCTTCTTGCGTGTCAGTGATACAATCATTTAAGTCGGGATTGTATCATTGTGTCGGAAGAATTAGCCAGCCTAGATAATTAGTACCCTACTATATCTAACGAATAATATAAAAATTAACTGTTAAGCTATTAATAGTTTTGATTAAAAACGAAACTAGTGTTTTTGAAGAGCCAACTTTGGAAAATAAATCTATCGAGAAAAGTTTCACCAATCGTGTTTCTGTCTATAATTTTCTAGATTATATCCTTAAGTTATCTTTGTCATAAACAACAAAACTGGAAGTTTTGTGGTTATTGAGAAAAACGATTCTGCATTCATCAAAAACATTTATTACTCGTCATTAGTAAAAACTTTATATACCTACCTTTCAAGTTCTAAAAAAAGGTTAATTATTTTGTGACAGGCGATAGTGCGCTGATCTCTTGCTCAAAGGAGGATTCAACAAAAGCTTGTTTTAAAAAAATATTTTATTATATACTTGTATGAGTAAACTGCGCTGTATAAATACTGCGGGCGTATTTTAATTGGGCTCGAATTATATTCAGCGTTTTGTGTTGGTCTTTGTGCTGCTCCCAAACAATAGCATAAAGCTCTCTTATCATTTTCAGTTTTGTGAAACTGCCTTGAAATTAGGCATTATACTCGTAAATGACGCAAGAGGACGGAATGGGAAAGCTATTGCAAAATTCCACAGTACTCAGACCCGTAACAAATATTATGATGCAGATCGTGGTTATTTTTTGAAAGCTGAATATCTTAATAATATTATAGATATGAATGTTTGTTAGTTTGTATGTATAATTGTGCCTTAATCATGCCTTAACGACAAAACGGATTGTAGATGTAGATATAATGTCAGAATAAAACATGACTACTTTAAAATATGAAAAGCATCTCCAAAATATATAAATAGGATCAGGACTGTCATTCCCAATAACAGTAGACATCCTCTCAGATCTCCAGGCACATAGATCCTTTGAAGATGTTTAGAGGGGGTGGTCAGAGGCACGTCCAACCTCTATATTTGGCACATGCCCACATTTTGCAGTAGTTAGCATTCCATAGCATTCCGTGGCAGATTGCAAGCTTATCGCCGGTTATAAGAATGGTTTCCTCACGATGTTTTCCTTCACCGTTTTGAGCATATATGTTTTGATGCGCATATAGATTATGTATAGAACTGAAAATATTGTAAAACAAACCAACCCAGTTTGTTTTAAGACTTGTTTCAAAGTTAAAGTCAGAAGGTATTTATTGAAAGTAATCACAAAGATCAATTTGGAACGTCTTAGGAGCTAAACGAAGCTATGCCTGAGAATGTAAGACCTGTACGTCTGATCGCCTCGTGAACAAGCTTAGAAGAAGACAGTGAGCACTACTGCTGTTAAAAGTTAAGTTTTTTAGGGTTCCGTACCCAAAGGGTAAAAAACGGGACCCTATTACTAAGACTTTGCTGTCCATCTGTCCGTCTGTCTGTCACCAGGCTGTATCTCATGAACCGTGATAGCTAGTCAGTTGATTTTAACAGATAATGTATTTCTATTGCCGCTATAACAACAAATACTAAAAACAGAATAAAATAAATATTTATGTAGGGCTCCCATACAACAAACGTGTTTTTTTTTATAGATGATGACACGGAACCCTTCAATAAAATGCAGCAATTAAGCAGCTAGGTGTAGCTGTAAATTCTATTGCCGCTATAACAACAAATACTAAAAACAGAATAAAATAAATATTTATGTAGGGCTCCCATACAACAAACGTGTTTTTTTTTATAGATGATGACACGGAACCCTTCAATAAAATGCAGCAATTAAGCAGCTAGGTGTAACTGTAAATCATGAAAGTAAATTCGATTTTAATAAAATTTGATGCATACCTAAATATATCATAATCTGGATTGAAACAGTATATTTTTAAAGCGAAATACAACTCCTATGAAATTGAAATGTCAGTGGAGCCACTATCGCAACGTCATCGTTTTGTCAAAATGTCGAAGTTGTCACTTACGGCTCCCACACATAACTGCAAATTCGCATCGCATCGCAAAAATCTGCGAGCCGTCATCCAATTCTTCTAAGAGAGAAGAGCTATATTCCTGCGTGCAGGCGTCCTATCGCATCGCAGTTTTATATGGGAGTCCCTTAGAGCAACACGGGCTTCCTACTGAAGGGAGTAGTCTTAGCGATAGAATACTATTAAAATGGTTCTGGCGTTTGTTGCGGGTGGGAAATGTGCACACAAGTGCAGTTCCGCACACTTACATGCAAAAACCAAACTTTATAATGTTAACACATAAACAATCCAACAGTACACTAATAATTCGTGTACAGATGACTCACACATTGACACGTTTTATAAAATGTGTATGCCCACTTGGGCTTGTACTTTGACAGAGGGGACCGCGGCGAATGGCTACTCTCTTCCGTAGGAAGTCCGTGTTGCTCTAAGGGGAGACCATATCACTGATATGATAGACATATATACATATATAGACTACATACTGATATATAGACATATCACAATAAGTGTCTGTTTTAAAGTTTTGATGATACGATTATAAAAATATGTATGGAAACCCCTGTATAAAAACCATGCGAACGAAGTGGCGGGGCTTTCCACTAGTTTAAAATAAGTTTCAAATCCAACTCCCAGATAGACTTGGCTCTTTTGTTGTTGAAGTGTTCTCATATTTTAATAGCTTTCTCTCGAGCAAGTCTTGAAACTAATTCGCAGTGAAGTCCAATTTTCGTAAAATTGAAAACTACTTGAATTTGTAAAGCTGTCTGGTGTTAGAAATATTGTTGCGTAGTTCATTATGATGCTGAAAGGGGTTAGGTTAGGTTAGTGTAGGTCAGACTCCAATATCTTAAGTGCTAATGAATGAATCTTAAGTAGTTGGAGCGGCTTAAGATAACTGCAAGTTTCCCCACGTGATGACCTATTTTATAGTTGGTTAAAAAGTAGAAGATGGAGCGGCTACGCTTCAACATTCAGTGTCATTAATAATAATAATAAATAATAATTAATAGAGGTGGGTCGTACTTGTGTTTTGACGTACCAGGTCTAATAAATACCACCTCCATCAAATACCAAAGTACAAAAATACTTTCAAGTACAAAAATACTTTCATGTACAAAATACGCGTTCAAACTGTGACGTCATACCTGGTACGTATTTTTTTATGCCCATACCAGGTTTGCAAACCTGGTCCAGTAAATACGCACCACCTCTAGTCATTAACGACATAGTCAATTCAAAAACATTTTTCATCTCAGAAACATTGTCGTTGTTATCGTCAACATAAAAAAAAAAACACGACTGTATTCCCCAAGTACGTTAGACATCCCAAGTATCTCAGATCTCCAATCCTTTGAATATGTCTAGTGGGGGTAGTCAGAGGCACGTCCAAACATTATATTTATACATTATGGGTATTGCACATATGGGTTGCGAACCCATCGCCGCTTACAAGAATACTAACTGGTTTCCTCACGATGTTTTCCTTCACCGTTTTGAGCACGTGTTTTGATGCGCATATAAATTTTTCGAACAGAAAAATCCATTGATGCACACCGGGATTCGAACCCAAGACCTTCAGATTGAAAGTCGAGGTACCTCCCACTCGGACAACACATTTTTAAGTGAGTTTATTCCTGAGTTTGGTGTAGGTGCGGCTTAATGCTGAGACTAGGACCTATATGCCTCCACACAGCACATTGCTACTATCTGATGTGCTTATTTGTAAATTGTGTTGTGCTTGTCGTGGAACAAATAAATTTCTTTCTTTGAGTAATTCTCGTATTATTCTACGAGTATAATGTGATTTTTATTTATATTTCCATGCAAGAAGAATAAACCGAGAATTTGAAAGAGTGCGGCTAAGTAGTTCCATTCTATTATCACACGGTAACAGTGCGGTAACGACGTATACTGGTAACTTCCGAGTTCCGCGTTGAGTAGGGATGGGACAAGGTTACATCGATATTTTCTTGACTTTACTCTGACTTACTGGTATGATTAAACTGGATAACAATTCTAGAATATTCGTTAAATTTGTTACCTTGCATTTTTTGGGTTTCGTACACAAAGGATAAAAACGGGACCCTATTACTAAGACTCCGCTGTCCGTTTGTCTATCTGTCACAAGGTTGTATCTCATGAACCGTGATAGCTAGATGAAATTTTTACAGATAATGTATTTCTGTTGCCGCTACAACAACAAATACAAAAAACAATAAAATACAACAAACGTGATTTCTTTGCCGTTTTTTTATAGATTATGGTACGGAACCCTACGTGCGCGAGTCCGACTCGCACTTGGCCGGTTTTATTTATACCACTTACACAGAACAGATGCCATGCTGTATGCGCGACTAAACCCTAGTCGCAATTTGGTATATACTCGTACTAGAACACAAATCAATCAATAAATTTTTCGAACTGAAAAAACCATTGATGCACGCCGGGATTCGAACCCTCCCACTCGGCCAACACGGCTTTTTGTTTTGGTTACAATGCACGAGTATTTAAATGGTTCACACAAATCTCCTTAAATGTATCGATAAATGTTTTAGAAGAGAGCTTGACTCCTCCCTAGTCGGTTACATTGTCTGCCAAGGCTTGGGATAAAATATATTATTTTAAACGAGTAATAATACAACTATTTCAATGCGATAAGAATTCGATTTATTGATACCGCTGCTCATTTAAGGCCATTCAAATTGTAATCGTATCGAAAGCTATTTGAATTGTTATCGTAATAGGTTTAACTTGTGAGTTGTGTACTCATTTTCAAAGTAATATTTGAGAATAGAACTGCCTCAAGAACTTTTAATCGTGGAAAACGATTGTACTTATTTAAATTTCATCGCTAATATGAAACCTTTTTTGGTTTAAACCTTTTAAAAATTTTATGCTTATTTGATAACCTATATTCCTATGTGCGCATTAAGATATCCAAGGTGCGCGGCAACTACACGCAGCATCGCACATTTACTAACTAGTAACGCACAAGTTAGCCGCGTTACTAGTTAGTAAATGTGCGCGCAGCCGTCGTCCAATCAGAGCGCGGTTAGCCTTATGCCGGGGTCTCACGGCCCTCGTTTTTACGCGCCAGACCGCGCCAAGGCGGACGGACGCGCCGTGGTAACGATGCATCCGTGGTGGCCCGTGCTCGGAACGCTCTGTACGCGACGCGCCGGACGCACACAGGTGGAGCGTCATCCGGCGCGGCCTGTCGTTTTACGCGCCGTGAGACCCCGGCTTTACGTAGCTGCTGCGCTCAAATGCCGCGCTATGTTTGGTCACACTTTAAGGAAACAATCATCGTAGTTAACTTCAGTTTTATATGTAGGCTTGAAAAAGGCCACGCAAAAAATATACCAAATGTAATGTTTGTATCTTACCCTATTTAAGCAAAGCGTCCAAAATAAAATCCATGATTTATAGTGAACTTATTTGTTTATAACCTATAGTGAAAGTGGTTGACAAACCGTCACCAACGTGTCGGTGAATCAAGTTCTAAAATTCAAAATCATACCAGGGTACAATTTTGCAACAATGTTAACATTCTAACTTGCAGAGATAATGTTGAAACAAGGGTAATTTAGCGGAATAAAACTTTTGTACGCCTACTCGATTTCCCAAAAACACTCAACCCGTGGTTACCGCCTACGTATACTGTCCAATTAAGTTCTAAATAGTTGTAACCTCGTTTGATAGCGACTGGTGTTTTCTTCTATAGGTACCACGTTTTCATGAAATATCGCAATACTTTTAGACACAAACATATTGATTTTTATTACAACAAATTGATCTGTTAATAAATTGGTTGTTTTTGATGCTCAGAAAAGTTTTGATTGCGTTATAACTCATACCGCATTTGCATTAGAGGAAATGTCGCGGGACGTGTCCTTCTTGAATAAGAGGTTTAGATTTCGCTTGAGATGGTACATGGCGCGACGTCGCCTAACACGTAGAATACCTATGTGTCGCGAGACAAATGTCCAGTGCAAATGCAGCATTCCGAATCCTATTGTGACCGAAGCAGTGGAAGTGAGCAATGCAAGAAAATTGATTCTGTAATCCTATTTTCAATTGCTTCAGTGTTGAGTTATCAAACGTAATACTTGTATTGTAAAAATGTCACACTTCACAATCCATCAAATTTAAAACAATATACGTTATCCTTTTTAATCCGGCTTTGACAAAATCATCCCGCCGGCCGCTTCATTAGCAACGTTTGTTCCACTCGTTGCGCTTATTTAAACCTGAGCGATGCACTGACTTACGCGAAATTTTTGCTACTGTCGAATTGAGAACCATCTCTTTTTTGAAGTTCTAGGCACGTACTCGGTGATCCTGATGATCTCATCACGGTGATGGCTTTGTTGAATTTCTCCGTTTGGTTTATTTTACCCTCCCCCTCGTTAAAGGCTTAGGAAACACTCAGAATTTAAACTTTTACTTCTTACTTAACAATCTATACATTTTATTTAAACGCCATGGCTACGGCAACAAATATTTATGCGCTCCTATTTTATTATAACCTTAAGACTAGAAAAAACATGTTGGTTCATGTTGAAACACTTTGGAATTCCAAAATGAATGTAATTTCCTTTTAAAATGTTTTGAACTCCAGACAGCTTGAATAGTTTCAATGAACTTTAAAACTAGTGAAAATAACTATCTAACCTAATCAAATGTAATCGCTGATGCCCGGGATACACGAGGCTAGTTTTTCAAGCTAGGATAGCAAGCTAGTTCTCTTTGAAACTGTCTTGGCTAGCTGACCTGGCTTGGAATATGCTAGTTCTGTTTACATGAGGCTATATTATTTTAAGCTAGTATTATTGCTGTGACCGAGGTGACCACACGTCCAAAATGAACTGCACGCGAAAAAAAAACACTATTCGACTGAAACAGTTACTTCAAAAACTGTGCCAATTCGCACTAGACGAACTAGAAGAAGAATTACAGAAATGGGTGTGGACAAGACCCTGGATTTTAAGAAGAGATGAACGTGGATCATCTGCTTTACTTTTGGAAGAATTTCGCAACGAAGATTTAGGCGAATATAAGAGTATTTTGCGAATGACGCCTGATTTGTTTGATATTCTGTTGAGTTGATTCTGTTGTTTCTTGTGACGCCAAAAATACAACGAATTGATACAATTATGAGACAGGCGCTACCAGCAAAACTAAAACTGGAGATCACACTAGATTTTCTTTCGTCCGGCCGGCATTAGTTACAGGAGGCTCAGTCATTTTTATCGAGTTGCAAGATGTTCCAAACAAACAAAACACGTGGTTACTGCTTACGAGTCAACTGACAACTAGCTTCGCCGGCCACATGAAGCTAGTACACAAGCCAGGATAGTAAAATCAGTGGTGGGGGGCGCTACTAGCCTAAAAAATAGAACTCCATCCTATTTAAAACTGTCCTGGCTTGTCAACTAGCTTACTAGTTTACTAGCTTTGTTATGTAGTAATTAGCACAATTTACTTTTAAAATACTTTATTAGATTTAGAACTTAGTATTTACACTTTTACTAGATTTAGAACTTAGTATTACGAACTTAGTACAATGAGATGTGTCGAATTTGGATGTTGGAAGTGAAGTGACTTGCTTATTCTAATGCCACTTATTTATACTAAGAAAGGTGTGGGAATATTTAGACATATGTTGGGGATTTACATGGTCGGGAATGTAAAGTATCCATAAACTATCAGTTGTAGACAACTGAGCCACTTATCCTAATAATTTATTTAAACAAAAGTATTGTAAGAACTTAAACAGTTTTGAAAGTTAAGTACCTATAAAGAATACAAAGGTCCTTAAGATACAATACTACTTGAGAATCACGTAATGGTTTGCAGGTTAAGTCAAGTACCAAAAAGGTCCTTAAGATTAATAAATTGTATAACGTAATGGTTTGCAGGTTAAGTCAAGTACCAAAAAGGTCCATAAGATTATAAATTGTTCACAGAACTACAAACCACTTATCGTAGTGCAACTTATTTAAACAAAAAATGGTCATGTGAACTAAAAGCATTTTTAAGGGTTTTGAAAGTTAAATACTTATAAATAATACAAAGGTCCTTAAGATACAATATTACTCGAGAATAACATATTGAAGGTATAAGAAATACGTGGGAATCACCTAGAATTAGTATTATGTAACATCTCCCCTCTTAGAATAAAGATTGGGCGTTAGTGCCTAATCTTTGGGAATGAGGTGATGTTAGAGGGTTTTCAGTGTTGATTTCTTCGTCGTCTGTTACGCGGGAAGACGTCTGATGTATATTTCTAAGCGGGATGGCGATATGTGTGCTGCGCTCTCTTCGGGAGTTGTCGAAGCAGTTGTTGAATATTTGAACGTATCCTCTTCCGTCCGATGATCGTCTTGTTTGATTGAAACCGATTGGACATCGTTTGCAGAGTTTGATAAGAAAATAAGAAGGGAGTATGATGCCTATCGTAAAATAGAACCACATGAAGGTAGAGTTGTTTCTATCTAGGAACGATTGTGACTTAGAATTAGCTTGGATCTTCTTCAATTCGTCTGAGTATTTATCGAGGTGAGTCTTGATTTTGTTAAGCGAATCCAAGGGCATGTCGTTGATCTTGATGGGAAGAAGATGTGGTGGTGCTTCAATGTTCTTTGTTATCTCAAAGCAATCATCCGTCCTTATGTCGGGAATTATAATGGGACTCGTCGCGTTTTCTTCCATTGATTGATATGCCGAAAGTGTGCTGTAGCCTGTGTGAAGCGTACACCCTTGTGATAGTGTTACAATGCCTGATCCTTGAAGCTTATGATTTGAAACTTCATTGTCGCAGTGTAGAACGCAGCTGGTTTCGGTGGTCAAGATGTAGAGCCATCTGTTGTGATGCAATGGTTGAAACGTCTGGATTTCCGCAGGAAATGTTGTCGCCGTGCAGGTTTCAGGAATAGTAGTTTTCTTGCTAAGAAGTAGTTGTAGCTCGCAGATGGGACGCTCCGCTGAGTCGTAGACCACAAGATCTTTGCAGACTCTGTTTCTCATAGCGAAGGTGATGCAGTTGTCTAGTGAACTCGTCGAAACATAATATTGCCCACTTGGATTAGTAGCCAGGTATATATGCTCAGGAATGATTGTGGAATAGTATGAGGAGTTAGGATGTTGTATTGGAATAGAATAGGTATGATACAAGGTTAAAGGATCATTCATGACGAGAGGAAATTCTAGAATATAGACTAATCGATTCGAATAAACATAGGCTGTCAAGAAGGAAGAATCTAGTAAAGTATGTAAGTTATTAGTAGTGACCGAAGTGACTAGCCTTCTGTTTGTTCTAATTTTATTCGATTTAAGAAGCTCATTGAACAACTTTTTAGAGCTTATGATTGAAGGATGAACTATATTACATTTAGCAAAAAGAATACTAGCTAGACAATCGTCAATTTCGTTTTCTAGGCTTGTAACAAGCTCTAGGATTTGCAAAGAAATAGTAGAGATATCTTCGTTTACTTTGATGTCGAAGATAAGAGTATCTGTCTTGTTGAGGTAGGAGTTGAGACGATTAATGTTTTCATTAATTACTTGTTCGTCAAAGGTAATTTTAAAGATTGTTTCATTAAAATTTCTTACAGTAGAAGATGTAATTTGCAACTGTTTTTGCATGAGATTGCTTAGATCCAACTCATTTCGTTCAAGTTTATCGATGCATTCGTCGTAGCGTTTTGCATCTTTTGCATCAGGTGTACCTATAAGCCACTTAAGAACAGAACCAAAGTCGTCTAAGAGTTCTCTTTTAACACGAAAGTTCTTTCCTAAGTACATGTTGAGTTCAGCTAGTTTTGATTCGATTTTATTTAGATTTACGTTAAGGTAAGATTTGGTCGATTGAACGTTAGGAAGAAATTGATATTGAGCTGATGTCGCTTGGAAGTTGTTGGAAAGGCGAGTTAGGGATTCGAAAGATATGAATAGTGGTTTTATGTCTTTATAGACGATAAGCTTCCATGATCCATCAGATATTGAAATTTGTCCTTCTTTGTCATAAAAAATACCAGCATGTGAGGTAAGGGAATCGGATATTATCATTTGAGCAACGATTTTCGTGGTTACGCTGGAATAAAAGTAATTGACGAGTTAGGAAAATAGAAGAGTTCTAATATAAATTTAAACCTAATTTTATTATATACCTATACTTAACTTAGTGGACATAAGGCCGTAGGCGATTGGCATGCACTAATTGATTTTTGCCTGCTTTCTTAATTAAATAGTTTTCGTTGAAGCCTACACGTATTATTTCGCACGGACCTTCCCACTTAGAATCTAAATTATTTGGGTTAGGGACCCTTAACATTACCTTATCACCTATTTTATATTCGATAGTATTTCTAATTTTGCTATCGTAGCGCTCTTTTGCTTTTTCTTTCATGTTTTCGATGTTTTTGAGTGCAGTTTCACGAGATGCGTTTAGACGTTCATTAAGGTCTTTTAAATAATCGCATGCAGTGTAATCAGAAATTGGCTTAATGGAATAGAATGGACGCGGTTTGTATCCGAAAAGAAGTTCATGCGGCGTATAACCCGTGGAGCTATTAATCGAGGTGTTATGACACATGATTGCGAATGGAATGATTTGATCCCAATTCTTTAACCGTCGATTATGGTACATGCGAATGTGATCTCGTAGAGTTGCGTGAAATCGTTCGAGGGCACCGTTAGTTTGAGGATGGTAAGTTGTATTGAAAGTGTGATTAGAGCCGAAGAATTTCATCAGTTGTTTTATTACATTATTCGTAAATTCGGTGCCTTGATCTGAATGGAATCTCTTTGGTACTCCGTAGTGTTGGCAAAAGTTAAGCAATTGCCGTGCTACAGTTACCGCTTCTTTGTCTGGGATCGGGTATGCTTGTACATATCTCGTAAGATCGTCTTGGAGAGTTAAAACATATTTGTTATTGCCTTCACTGATGTCCGAGTAAGAGACTAAGTCCATTGAAACGCGTTCGAAAGATTCGGTTGATTGGGAGGTTATGACCATGGGAGCTTGAAAAGATTTTCTTTGTATTTTATTACGTTGGCAGATAACGCAAGATTCGACGTAAGTTTTTATGTCATTGGTCATCCCTTTCCAAAAGAATTCGTTTCTAATTTTCCTGGTAGTTTCGACTACACCACGATGTCCTGATAGAGGTTCATCGTGATAGGTTTTCAGGATATCAGGGATATCTTCTGACTTTGGATACTTAACTTTATTTTCGCAAATTGTGATTTCGCAATCATAGTTTTCAGCCAAGTATGTTGAGATATGAATTTGTTCATTATTGACTAGTTTACAGGTGTGGTCATTTTTAAGATCTGGGACAAAAAGTTGGGAGATAGTATGTTGTTGAAGACAGGAAAGCAGAGCTTTGAAATAGCTTTCAGCATCCCATGGGTCGAAGTGATTTGGCCTAGTACAGCAAAATATAAGATTTTGTTTTTCATTTGAAATTAGGATATCCGTGCCATAAAGGTTTTTGATTTTTGCTACATAGTGCTCTACACCGGAGCACAAGCTTAAAGCTTCGTTGAATATTTCGTTTTGATCTGAGAGTTTGCAAGATGTGGGAATAAAGACATTTTTATGTCTGGGATCTAATAATCGGTCAGGTGAGAACTTGACTTTAGAGGATTCAAAACAATTGCGTTCTCTTATATCTAAGGCTGCATAATGTTCATAATTGAGTTGGAGATACTCCTCTGATGGAGAATTTGGAGTCGAGTTTGTTAAGTCAATGATGTTAGAGTTCATAACCGGAGGGCGGGAAAGGGCGTCTGCATTAGTGTTGGTTTTACCCGATTTATATACTATCTCGTAGTCGTACTCTTCGAGTTTTAATCTCCAACGAACTAGGCGGCTACCTGGGTCTTTGATGTTCATAAGCCAAACTAGAGGTTTATGGTCCGTGAGTATCTTAAACCTTCGACCAAAAAGGTAAGGTCGAAAATGCTTTACTGCCCACACTATGGCTAATAATTCGCGTTCTATAGTAGAATAATTAGACTCGGCTTTATTTAGTGTACGTGAAGCATATGCAATTGGCAAGTCTTTGCTGACTTCTCCTTGTGAAAGAATTGCACCTATCGCGTATTTTGAAGCATCAGTCGTTAAATTGAATTCTCTGTTGAAATCGGGATATTGTAAAATAGGTGTCGTTGTAAGGATGTCCTTACAACTATCGAATGCGCGTTGTTGTTCTTCACTCCAAACGAATGGGACATCTTTTTTAAGAAGGCTTGTCATAGCTTTCGTGAGTTTGCTAAAATTCGGAATGAACCTGCGGTAGTAACCAGCAAGTCCTAGGAATGATTTTATGTCTTTACAGGATTTTGGGACTGGAAATTCCTTAACAGCTTTTACCTTGTCAGGATTCGGTTTTACACCTTCGTTAGAGATTATGTGACCTAGGTAAGCTACTTCTTTTCTCATGAATTCGCATTTATCTGGCTGGATTTTTAAACCATGTTCTCTAAGGCGATTAAAGACTTCAGTGATTTTTTGTTCATGTTCTTGAAGACTAGATGCGAAAACAACGATGTCGTCAAGGTAGACGAAACAGCGTTCACCTTGCAATCCATGGAGGACACTGTCCATGGCACGTTGGAACGTGGCTGGTCCGTTTTTAAGGCCAAAAGGCATTCTAAGGTACTCGTAATGACCGTAAGGTGTATTGAAAGCTGTTTTAGGGACATCTTTAGGGTCCATCTCTATTTGGTGGAATCCTGAGGCTAGATCTATTGTCGTGAAATAGATTGAGTGACCTAGTTTATCTAAAATATCGGAAATATTGGGTAAGGGATAGCTGTCTCCTACTGTTATGTCGTTGAGTTTACGATAGTCGATAACTACACGCCACTTTTGTTTCTCTGAGGCATCCAATTTCTTTGGTACTACCCAGATAGGACTACTCCAAGGGGAGGTGCTAGGTCGAATTATGTTTTGATCTAGCATTTTCTGAACTTGAGTTTTGACTTCTTGTTGATGAACGAAAGGGAACCTGTAGGTTTTCGTATGAATCGGTATCTCTGAAGTTGTAGGGATCGAATGTTTAGTGTGGTTTGTGAATGTCAAAGTTTCGCCTTCATAATAAAATATATCTGAAAATTCGTAGATGATTTTGTCGAGAGAGTCTTTCTCTTCGGCGTTCAAATGGTCTTGCCGTATAAGTCTGTTACTAGTGCCGTTACTGTTAACCGTTTTTGATAGATTTACTGGGAATTTGAGATTGTTTAATGACTTATCGTCGTTTGATAATAATGGAGTCGCTTGAACTATGGGAATAGAAATAATTTTGTCTTCGTTACTAGAATTTACGCAAGTGATTAAGAATTTGTGGTTTTTGACTGCGACTAACGCGTTAGGAATGGAGATATCACTTTGAATTTGTTGTTTGTTGATTACAGCGTATCCGTCTTGAATATCATTAGTAAAACATGTGATAACGGTTTCTGAGCGTTGACCCACGAACTGTTCGTTTTTATTATTGGCTAATCCTTTTTCGCCGACATAGAAGAGTTTGTAAGAGCGATCATGGATTCTCATGGATTTTGATTGGACATAGATGTTAACGTTGAATTTTGACATGAAATCGTTACCTATGATACCGTCGACTTGAATGTTGAGGTTAGCTACATGGAATTTGAATTTAGGAAAATTGTCTAGTGATATTTGAGCCGTTCCAAAACTTTGAATTGAGGATTGGTTACCCGAGATACCTACGATTGATACGATGTTCGAAACATCTAGAGGTGCCATTCCTATTTTCGCTTTATTTATGACCGAAATAGAGGCTCCTGTATCAACGAGTAGCGTGACTGGGTTTCCTTCGATATGGAATTGGCAATGTAGAAGATTTTCTGGAGGTACGTTAAGTGAGGAAATAGTAATAGGTACAGCGGGTTTGGTATATTTTGATTGAGGGTTTGATTTCGATTTTGATTTAGGTTTTGATTTAGAGTTTGATTTAGATTTGGTAGAAATGGAATTTGAATTAGTATTGATTTGGGAGTTAGTATTTGATTGAGTCGATTTTGATTCAGAGTTTGATTTGGATTTTGCATCAGATTTGGTAGAAATAGAATTTGAATTAGTATTGATTTGGGAGTTAGTATTTGATTGAGTCGATTTTGATTCAGAGTTTGATTTGGATTTTGCATCAGATTTGGTAGAAATAGAATTTGGACTAGTATTGATTTGGGAGTTAGTATTTGATTGAGTCAGATTTAGGATTTCAGTTTGAGTGCTGGCATCACAAAATTGTCTCCGATAGACTGGTCTATTTTGTGGTGCCATTATGCGATTCGTGTTGAGCTGAAGCACGGGTGCCTGTCCCCGATGGACTGAATGAGGCAACCCATGATTCCTAAGATTACTATCTAGGGTTGGTTTAGGTTTTACCATCCTAGTTGGAGTGCCTCCGCCTCGATATCCATGTTCTGGTTCGAATTGGGGCTTGACATCAGTGTCCGGGCATTGGAGTAGCAAGTCGAAGCGGTTTCCGGAGTAGTGCCCATCTCTCCGGCCGCTTGAGAGTTTAAATTATTTACTCTAGCAGGGGCCGCAGGCCGTTGTTGAGACGTTTGTTGAACAGAGTTAAGATTTTGTCTTAGGTTGTTGTTATAAGCGCGTTTACGGCACTCCGAGATTAAGTGTCCCGGATATTTGCAATAGTTGCAAACTTTAGTATGGCTCTGTGATTGCTGTGGGATGCTATTCCTGTTTTGTGTCTGTCTAATTTCGTTCGTACGCATGCTATTATCTGTGCGGAAGTTGTTTGTTGGGTTTGGGACGCTTTTCTTATATAGAATTTGTCTAGCGTTGTTCATGTTTCTAATTTTTTCTTCTTGAATAGCCAAGTTTCCTGCGTCGGTGAGGTTAGATATAGTGTGAACCCTAAGCATTATACCTATTTCTGAGTTTAACCCGTTAATAAAGACGTTTAGTGCCATTTCTTCGGTGGTGGCCACGCGGCCTTCCAATGTATTGTCTTTCGTTTCAGTGGATAATTTTTCAACGAGTTTGCTCCTACACATATCGACCCTATGAAAATAATCGGTGATGGATTCACTGGGTTTTTGAAAAAGAGATTGTAACTCTAGTTGTAAGTGTCCCAGCGTCTTTGTATGCGAGTACTTTTGAATTAAAAAACATTTTAAATCGGGCCATGTCTGAAACCGCTTCGTGTGGACGTCTGACGACCCTGGTCCCGTGATTTTGTTTAATGCGTATGTTAAAAGAATCTTAATTTGAGATTTTGATGCTAATTCAAAAGCTGAGTCACACGATCTAATGAATCGATAAACTTCTTGAGTAGGTTTGTGGGTGTCGAATTCAGGAATAAGTTGCAAAAGCATTCTGAAGTCTATATCCATTGTAGCGGATTCCGCTTCAGTTGTTTTAGAGTCGATGGACATAATGAATCGATGATCGAATAATTAAAGGAATCGAGATGAATGTTGTAGGATTAGGAAATAGAACAAAGGAGCATATAAGAATGAGCCACTTACCACAGTAACACAATAAATGTTTTGCGGATGCACATCGTTGGTTCGGCGGAGAAGATTAAAACCCTGTAGGCACCGTTTCACTGTTAGTCTTTTGTTTAATTAAACCGTAGAAACGTTATCTCCGACTTTTATTCGCGATTTTTGCATTCCTACCGGCTGCGCCAAAATGTTATGTAGTAATTAGCACAATTTACTTTTAAAATACTTTATTAGATTTAGAACTTAGTATTTACACTTTTACTAGATTTAGAACTTAGTATTACGAACTTAGTACAATGAGATGTGTCGAATTTGGATGTTGGAAGTGAAGTGACTTGCTTATTCTAATGCCACTTATTTATACTAAGAAAGGTGTGGGAATATTTAGACATATGTTGGGGATTTACATGGTCGGGAATGTAAAGTATCCATAAACTATCAGTTGTAGACAACTGAGCCACTTATCCTAATAATTTATTTAAACAAAAGTATTGTAAGAACTTAAACAGTTTTGAAAGTTAAGTACCTATAAAGAATACAAAGGTCCTTAAGATACAATACTACTTGAGAATCACGTAATGGTTTGCAGGTTAAGTCAAGTACCAAAAAGGTCCTTAAGATTAATAAATTGTATAACGTAATGGTTTGCAGGTTAAGTCAAGTACCAAAAAGGTCCATAAGATTATAAATTGTTCACAGAACTACAAACCACTTATCGTAGTGCAACTTATTTAAACAAAAAATGGTCATGTGAACTAAAAGCATTTTTAAGGGTTTTGAAAGTTAAATACTTATAAATAATACAAAGGTCCTTAAGATACAATATTACTCGAGAATAACATATTGAAGGTATAAGAAATACGTGGGAATCACCTAGAATTAGTATTATGTAACAGCTTATAAATGAAGCTAGTTTTGTCTACATGAAGCCAGAAGTACTAGTTTGCTAGCTTACTGACACTAGCTTGCTATCCTAGCTTGAAAAACTAGCCTCGTGTATCCCGGGCATGACTGACTAATCTTGTATTCTAATCTATCGAAGACAGCTAAATTGCCCATTAAACACCGTTAAACAAAATACATAAATCAATGAATACCTAAGCTTATAATCGATTAAATGCTATGTTAGTAGAATTACAATAAAGACACAATCGACTAAAGCAGTAAACAATAATTTAACTGTAAAAGAAGATTTACTGTTTTCGTAACTTCATTATAATATTCGAGTTTAAATGTTTTGATATTTTTAATGTTCTATTTCCTACCTACGAGTATATAAAGGAAAATAAATAGGATCACGTGGCGTGATATTTATTTTTATTTCATTTTTATTATAATCAGAATTTGCGGTAGGTAATAGTAGCCGTATAGGAACTAGGAAGGACAAGATCGGTCTCTTTGGAAATTTATTAACGTCCTGCGATTATGATATTTTTTTTTTACCCATGCATAGTTTCAGCAAACATAACCGCTTGACGCACTTGCCTCCCGCGCGCCGTACCCCTAAAAACACCACACGCCGACCGTTTTTTTTGATGACGGCGCGGGATGAGTCATCGCGCAGTTCAAAACTAAACAAGACTCTGCTCATTGAAATTAGACCCTACTTGTTCTAAGGTTTATTGTTACGGTTGAGCTAATGCTTCGAATGACACATTATTTGTATTAAGTGAAGGCAGATTACGCAATGTAATAATTCAGAACTTCGAAGTTCTGAAAAAATATACTTTTAGGAATACAATGATTTATAATTTAAAAATGAAAGGATATCCTATGTTTAAGATGTATTATATGAGTTAATACATTCAATATGAAGCAGAAAAACACAAAACAAAACATTCAATAGTACAAAAATAGTTATTTACAAGATAATATAGAACAATACAATATTTGTTTGAATGGAGGTTTCTATCTAGACAAACTTTTTCTTTTTTTTTCTGTCAACCGTTTGAACTGATTATTTAGGTTGGTGCACATGTAAATGAAGGTCAATTCAGTGCGAAAAGGATGGCAAATCGTTTCTTACGAGATTCTAATTAGAAAAAGCAGGACAGATGGATTTGTCGAAAGAGGCAGCGGGAGACCGCGAAAATCTAAAATTGTTGTCAAAAGTCACCACGGTGCTTTCAGACGCGCTTTGATTGGTGACTTTTGACAACAAGGTGTCTTGAGCGGATAATATACAAACTCAAGATTAAATAATATTAAATCGATCCAAAACATTCTGAAATCCAGTCAAAAGAACAGGAGCAGACAGTGAAGCCCATTTTCGCTTCAATAGGGTCTATCTATCTGTTGTGAATATATTTTCTGGCATAACCGAGTGACAAGGGTTCTCTACAATAGTACCTATGGATCAGGGTTTCTCAAACTCATTGTTCTATTTACTCATTAAACTTTCAAGACTTTAAAAACTTCAACGTAAACTATGCAAAAAGGCTAACTATAAAATATCTGATTGCTCAGACGACAAAAAAGCGTGCGACTGAATATGCTCCAACTCGCAATCAATAATAATTATAATTATTATAATAAACTTAACTAAATTGGAAGATCCTAAATGATTCAAGTGATTGCAATGATTAAACGCTTTTTTGATTTTGATTTTGACTACGGCGAATCACTTTTAAAAATATACAAAAAAACAATAGATATACAGGGTGAAATCGTAAACACACGTCAAATTGATATGGGTGGTTCAGTATACGTAATAGTTTGGTTTCATGAAAAAATAATACACATTAAAAAAAAAAAAACAACAACTGCAAAGGCATCTTATTACACTCGCAAAGTTTTGTGTACTTAGTTCAACTAAATTAACTTGATACTTTAAATGTTTTTTATCCGAATATTATTTTTTAAATATTTTAACAAAAAAAAACACTGATATTATGAACTTATCTGAATACATTGACTTTGTCTGCATCGTTTAAATTGATTACATCAGTTGTTGTTTTTTTTTTAAATGTGTATTATTTTTTCATGAAACCAAACTATTACGTATACTGAACCACCCATATCAATTTGACGTGTGTTTACGATTTCACCCTGTATGCTTAGAATTAGATGGAACAAAATATGGTATTGTATTATGAGATTAAAGACATATTTTGAAAATTTTGGTCTTTCGACATTTCCAACAATGTCTTAGGACATGCTTAAAGAATGCATTTGCTTATTGCTCAAAGAAGCCGCGCCATTACGTAAATATTATCGCGTACCCCCTGTGACTCAAAACACAAAACTTTTGCCAAACACATTCATGCTACGCAATTTTTTCACCTACTGTAATTATTATTTAAACTCATAACGGTAACTCGTACTCCTGAGACCCAAGATACAGCCTTTCCTGCCTAGTTTGGGCCTCACCGCTAACACTTTATCTGTTCTAGTTAACACGTGTGTTTGTCTGTTACATGTGAATTTTATTTTGGATATAAAAATATTCTATTCTTCAATGGCGTACACCCGTTCCCCACATTTGAGAACCCCTGCTATAGATAATCGACAGCCTCGGCAGGGCTATTTTGTAGTCCGCGTGGAGGCTTGTCGCCCTAACCTCTCAAATGCCGGATGTCGGGTGATATATAGGGTGTCTGTTTCGTGCCCTCTTGGCGAAATCGTCCGTGATGAGGCGGTGTCCGCGTCACGAAGCCATAACGTACAATAATGCCAAACCGAGGCTATTTCAACGTTAGAATATTTCTTTATCCTACTTATTATAAATCTGAAAGTTTTTGAGGATGTTTGGGTGTTTGTGGCTCCATTACGCTCAAATTCGTTTGATTTGGATAAAACTTGGATTATTCATGGCATATGTATTTCAATATCTTTATATAAAATCGAGAAGACACTTCTGGAAACTTCATTCGACATTTTGCAGCAGGTTGCAAGCCCTTAAACACAAACCTGTTTTTCTACCGTTGTTTTCCTTCGTCGTTTTGAGCACGTGTTACTGAGAATTTTTCATTATTTATATGAAATACCTTTCGACTTTGTCTCTCACTTTGACTTCGCAAAACAAACAAAGCGGGCACTCGTAAAAAGTATCACAACTTTATATAATTTCGCAACAGAAACCAGAACTTGCGAAACTTCAACTCTTTTGCTAAACAAAAGTAATACAGGTAATAATTCAAGAAAGCCGTTTGGGGAAAATAAACGTTTCAACCCTAAGGCGTTTTTTTTTGGAGTATTGTGCGGCGCCCACCCGCACACATATGCAATTACCAGCGAAACGGACTGAGGACGACTTGTGTTTATTTGTAAAGCACCGACTTGGGCCTCTCTCTTTATGGCTGCAATAAACCGACCAGCAATAAAACTTAAGGTTTACGCCGTTTGCTACGCAGCTTTACAAGCTTAGTGATGTAATGAGGCTCCGTTTCCAGCAAAACTATTCTTCTGAAAACATTTTCTTTTCTACGACGCTCATCTCCGTGGAACTATCAGCCGTATCTTTTCGCTTCTGTATTTATATGGCCTTGATCTCTATTTTCAACGTACTTTACTTTCAAAACATTGCGTTTTATATAGCGACCTATGCTACCTCTGTAGCGGGTATTGTAGTAAGAGCCTAACAAAACGATTTGTCGTCAAAAAAAGAGACAAAAATTTATGTATTCTCTGTCGAAAGCAGCAATATTTCTACTGTACGGGCATGGCAATAGCAAGAATAAACGAAAACTAAAAGTTTCTACAATACCCTCGACCTAAAATTCACGTCCACGGCGCGGCGCTGCATTTTACATCCAAATGTATTTTTTATCTAATCTTCCGTGGACAAATTGTTTTCTCAATTGCTTACTGCAGGCTTTAATTGTGAAATCAAGTAGTCAAAATTTTTATTTATTAATAAAAGTTGAATTCTAGAATATATAATATATATACACTAAAGTTCAATGTTCAAGGTTCAATCTAGTATAAGAAATCCAAATAATATTATAAATGTGAAAGTTTGTGAGTTTGTATGTATGTTTGTTCTCGAATAAATAATAGAAGGTTTAATAAATTTATTCTCAAAAAGACTTAAGTCATTTACATGAGAATAGACTATTTTAAAATGTGAAAAACATCCCCAAAACGATAAAAAAATGCAAAAGGGATGATTTCTGTATAGATGGCGCTGGTTTGCAACAAATCTGACATCACAGACTAAAAACATTAAATCTTTTCTATTCGATTATTGAAATTAGAAGAAAACTTTATGGTAGGTACGTTCACACCGCGCGTTTAAACGTCCATTC
This sequence comes from Hydriomena furcata, assembly GCA_912999785.1. Classification (NCBI taxonomy): domain Eukaryota; kingdom Metazoa; phylum Arthropoda; class Insecta; order Lepidoptera; family Geometridae; genus Hydriomena; species Hydriomena furcata. The sequence goes on along the minus strand of OU538831.1, from coordinate 4,127,779 downwards.
ACTAGCGCGTGCAGCAAGCCGTGTGTGAACAGGCGATCGGGCCTCGCCATTCAAAGCACCAAGCAATTCAACATTCAACGCGGCGTTAGGTACCAACGCCGCGTTGGTACCTAACGCCGCGTTACAGACAGACAGTTACCTACGTTAGTATTTATAATATTAGTATAGATTCTGATGAGAGTCCCATGTTATTATTTTATATATTATTATATACCTACCTACCTAAGTACTTGTAAGTAGGTACCTACCTAAGTACTTATAAGTAGGTAGGTAGGTACATCGCGTATTATTAGTTATAACTAACTAACTACCTATATATCACGTATGGAATGCTAAATAAGTAGGTAGGTACCTACCTACTTGAAAATGAGGGCATATGCCTAATACAATGTTTGGACATGCCTCTGGCTACCCCCTAAGCGCCTGGACATCTGAGAGGATTTCTTCTTAGGGATTGCAGTCATGATCCTAACTAGGTATTTCATTTCATTTATTTTTAGCTAATACCAAGTACTAAGTAGGTAGGAAGTAGGTAGGTAATAATTATTTAAAAATGAAATTAAATACTTAGGATCACGACTTTAATCCAAGTAGGTGGGTTACTAAGTACGGTAGATCTCAGATCCACAAAAAAAATACTAAAGGAGTCAGTCAGAGGCACGTCCAAACATTACATTTGGTTAGGGATTGCAGTCATGATCCTAACTATTTCATTTCATTTATTTTTAGCTAATACCAAGTACTAAGTAGGTAGGAAGTAGGTAGGTAATAATTATTTAAAAATTAAATTAAATACTTAGGATCACGACTTTAATCCAAGTAGGTGGGTTACTAGGTACGGTAGATCTCAGATCCACAAAAAACTACTAAAGGAGTCAGTCAGAGGTACGTCCAAACATTACATTTGGCTACAGCATTATAATAATAATGGCTAGTAAGTAGGAAGGGAGGTGTTTTGCTTGTAGGTATTCCTACATCCACCTACATAGATAAAGGTAGGTATAAAATAATACGCGATCGCTTGACCTGTCGAGATTCGAACCCATAACCATCGGATTGAAAACCGTGGTCATAATTTGTCATCGAGCGCCAAGCAATTCCACTTTGATGTTGTGTCGAAATACCGACAATCGATGGATCGGACGGATTCACGAGCTCATTCAAAATCAACGTGTTCACAAGCTCGGTGGTTTGAATTGATTGTTGAATTGGTCGTTGAATGGAGAGCGTATCGGTTCAATGCAATTCACGTTCAAATTCAAAAAGCAACCGGTTCACATGCCCGTGCTCGTTGAACGCGCTAGTGAATGGACGCGTATGTGACCGCACCATTACAACGTCTGTCACGGGTCGGCTAGTAATAAATAAATAAGGCATGGCATTTATGTTAGGAAGCTTTCTTAGAACTTCCTATCAACAGCACCTTGATAAGAGGTACGTGCTACCGAGTTGATGCTACGTAGGTGCTACGTGTTGTGTGTACGTGCGATAAAAGCCTATTGCAAAACACAAAGGGTGTTGTTATGCGGGCATTTTGTTAAGCAATTTCCCGGCGATACACTGGAATGGAATGGAGTTGGAGCGGAGTAATATATAGTAATGTCAGACAAGTAAACGGTTAAAAAAAACGAAATATACGACTGCGGTTTGACCAAGCTCGCTTTTTTTCTCTTGATTAATTGAATCTAGCCGCCATATTGGATTCTGTAAATTTTATCATCAAAATCTTATTTATCAAATTCATTAAGAAGTCGTTATGAGCCAAAGCCTCAGAAATAATCGTTCATTATTTATATGCAAACATATTATCTAATAAAACATAATATGTTAGTATGTAATATGTATGTTACATAGATGTTTGTACTGTGTTACTATCTATAAAAAGTATGTATTTACAAAAATAAGAATATAAGTATTCAATCCGTTATCTAGTTCCCATACAAGCTTTGCGCCCCTGGGTCTTGACACGTTTTTTTGGCGCCGTTTTTTTGGCGGTTTTTTGGCGCCATAAATGCACTATTTCACCTATATCTCGTTATTTTGCATGAAAAGGTATAGACATCTATATATTTTTGGATTCTCCGTGAAATTTTCAACACATCGCCAGGGCTTGATGGCGATGTGTAAAATGTCCATCAATATTTATTTATTTTATTTATTTATAATCATACATACACTTGAAAATACCTTCTTTTTGAAAGGTAATGTTTTCGGATGTGTCGGGTCATAATAAGCTTGCATGTTTGAAATATAACTAAACTATCCGACGCGTGATAAACGTTGTTCTGTCAATTTTTTTTGTAATTTTTACATAGGAATACGATTTGGAGCACCCGTGTATGTACGCCGAAGATAACAGGAAACAGAATAATTTACCACACCCCAACTTTTATCGAGTGTTTATTGAAAAGAAAAGATTTGTTTACTGGAAGCTTTTTTAGATATATGAAATTTTTTGGAAATACTCGTAGATACGAGTATGTACGAAGAATAACATGGCCGTAAGCGTGGTTGTTAGGTCATTCAAATTCATTATGAGTGTAATATTTTTTTAGATTTGATTCTGATTAAACTTTTCGCGCAATATACACATGCCATCAAAAATATAACTTGTAAAATCAATCAATTGTTCTCTTTTTTCTTGTAGCTCCTTTTCATAAATAAATAAAACGAAGCGAGAATTATGCACACAAAATCAAAGTTTCAAGTTTCGCACCAGATTTCCTTATTTTTCGTTTAAGGAACCCTCAAAATGTTTCACAAGCAACATTGTATTTATTCCAGCCCATTTATAACCTATTGAAGACAATAAAATAAAGTTTCTCATAGAAATAAGCGTATTGCGACATAAAAAACAAATGTGCTCATCCAACAAAATTGAATTTCATTGAAAAGATCCAAACGAAGATTTTGCAGAATACCCGAGGGCGGGATTTGGAGGAATGCTTAAAGTGGCTTACAGTCCGCGATTGCGTGTGATAGGCAAATCCTATGTTCGTCTTCGGAGGAATATACAATGCTTCTAATACCGCACTTGGCCTTACTTTGGTAAGATGCGTTTTGGTCTTCTTACGGTGCTTGGTTAATGCAAATGAACATCAGGGAAATTGGTCTTTCACAAATAAATATACTTACACAATGTAATATAGACAGCGATTGCGTGTGATAGGCAAATCCTATGTTCGTCTTCGGAGGAATATAAAATGCTTCTAATACCGCACTTGGCCTTATTTTGGTCTTCTTACGGTGCTTGGTTAATGAAGGATAATGAAAATAAACCTCAAGGAAATTGGTATTTTACAAATAAATAAACTTACAGAAATAATGTAGTCTGCGATTGTGTGTGATAGGCAAATCCTATTTCGTCTACGGAGGAATATAAAATGTCTCTAATACCGCACTTGGCCTTTCTTTCGTAAGATACGTCGTGGTCTTCTTACGGTCGTTGCTTGGTTAATAAAGGATAATGAAATTAAATAGGATCACGACTATATCCCTAATTCTTGAAGATAAAGGGGGTAGTCAGGGGCGCGTTCAAACATTACATTAGCCGCATGCCATTTGCAAAAATTTCCAATTAACATCATCGGGGTTTTTCTTTCACAAATAAATATACAATGTACTTTAATGTAACAATGATTCCTTTCACGACCATACAATGTTAAGAATTTTATGACTTTATATAAAATACTTTGGTTGTGAATTTGTTATGAAATATTCTCTAGTTTAACTACCTATACCTACATAGATTCTATATTAATTACTATGAAATATAGGCACCTAATCTGTATTGCAAGCCATAACACGATAAACATAGTTTTTAAGAAATAAGCCAGCAGATCCTTAAATATACCTAAATGGCATAATCTAAAGCACGTTCAAACATGCAGCAGTCCGGCTTCTGCGTACCAACTCCAGTAGGTCGTGTGATGAGGTCTCGTGCGCACAAACGTGACTGTAGGTCACTTGGCCACGTGAGGATAATGTCGTCATTGTAACCGTGCTGTAGCGTCAGACTTTATATTGCGGTTGGAAGTGACAGCGGGTGGGTAGACGTGCGGGACCATCGATTACATAGCCCAATAGACGCCTAATGGCTTCATTTCTTCAAACAAACAATGGGCTATGTGACAAGATTTTAAAAACCATTATAGATTATTCAATAATGACTGTGGAACCCATAAAAATATTATTTTCAAGTATTGGCTCTAAATATTTCAATTATTGTTTATTTTCAAGTTATTTTACTGCATCACGCTTTTTGAAGGCATAATTTACATAGATTACATGCCACACTTTTTTTTCATACTGTCAAATAGCCTATTTTGTGAGGTGTGCGGGTCAGGGGGAAAATGCATTCTGATTGCTCGCTTCAATTTCGCAGGGCGCGTCGTAAATCGTGCTTGGTGGTTTACGTAAGATGTGTAGCCCATATGTGTTGTCTGACGTTGTTCGCCTTGCATAAAGAGTCTAGGCTGTGTGGTCGATGTGCGGGACCGTGCGTGACATTACTGACATCCGCCACAAGTGCGTAGCGTTTGATGTGGTCAGACCTTTATCTTGTAACTTAGTACACGTATTTTGTTCTCTGGGGCCACTTTATTTTAGTTCCTTTAATAAAAAGTGAGCTGTCATAATTTAATATAAGCACAAAGTCCCAAATGACATGCAAAAGCTATCTGTTTTTAAAAAATAAATTTAAAAATACCAATATGCTGAAATTCGGGTTGCTGACGATTCGGACACAATAAATTCGGACACAGTGTCCGAATTGACACTTTTTAATTTTAATATTTTTTTCACTGACGATTCGGACACCACCAAAATATTGAAGCTGTTTTGTACAGTCACTTAGAAAATTTTAAACTACATTATATCACTCCTAAGAAAAAGTTACCGAAACTGAGTATTTTAGGTTTTAATTAGAATTAGATGAACCTGATGTTTCCCCATCTCCTGAGAATGAAAATGTCAAAGATGTCATGTGATATTGATATTTCAGGTCAGTGTATAAAGAAGACCAAAGTAGAACTAGTAACAGCCTCTGACGAAAAATTGAATGCTGATGCCAAAAATGACCACCATTATGAAAAAGATATAAATCTTTTATAACGAGATGTACTATTTAGAGTACTTTGCTAAAAGCTTTAATAATAAAAAAAAAACCCTATTATTACTATTAATCAATAGATAAGGACAAAAATACAGAAAAGATTAAAATTAATAAACATAATTATCCAAATCTATCGATTTTCTTAACTATTATTGTAAACTCAGTTAAAAATTAGTTGAATATTTAACTTACCTCCAAAAAACATAAAAACAATATAAACTGACACATATTCCGTTTTTTATATAACTTTTTTTTAAAAGCCGTTTTGGCCAAGTGGGAGTTACCTCGACTTTCAATCTGAAGATCGTGGGTTCGATCCCAGCCATCCATCAATGTTTTTTCTGTTTAAAAAATTTATATCGCATGAACACGTGCTTATAACGGCGAAGGAAAACATTGTGAGGAAACCAGTTAGAATTCTTGTAAGCGGCGAGGGGCTTGCAACGTCACGTGTAGAATGCTGGTGAGTAATGTTTGGACGTGCCTCTGACTAACCCCTTTAGACATCGTCAAGGATCTAAGTGCCTGGGTCTGTGAGGAAGTCTACCGTACTTGGGAATACAGTGATGATACTATTGAGATCTAGTTTATGCATTAGCTCTCTCTCGCTAGTTGCTGTACCTGGACAAATATTTCATCTTATTTTTATTACCATACTGCCAAAATGCATGCTAATTATATTCCTCTTAGCAGTTTAAGTTTTTATATCCGACTGTACAAAACATTGGTGTCCGAATCGTCAGTGAAAAAAATATTAAAATTGCAAAGTGACAATTCGGACAAAGTGTCCGAATTTATTGTGTCCGAATCGTCAGCAACCCTGAAATTCGCATCAATAATTATAAATTTGTTTTTAATTATTAGGTGCAACATAATTTACAAAATACACAAAAAACAACACAATTATTAAATTGTATCGAATTACATGTCGATTCTCAACGATTCTAGTGAATTCAATGAATACACATTTTTAGTGTTCCGTAACTACTATGACGCTGACCTTCTGTCTGTCACAGGGCTGTATCTAATGAACCGTGATAGCTAGACAGTAGAAATTTTCACAGATGATGTATTTATGTTGCCGCTATAACAATAAAACTAAATTTTATTTAAGTGGGGATAATACAACTAACGTGTTTTTTTGCATTTTTTTATACATAATGGTAAGGAAACCTTCGTGCGCGAGTCCGTCTAGCACTTGGCCGGTTTTTTTATTTAAAATTAAATAAGAAGCACTTCCAAACCTTACTTACATTTCTAGTTAGCATTTTTGAAGTTAAAGTTAACAATATAATAATGTATTACGAGTATTTGTTTATTTACTTTTGCAGTTGTCATCGTTTTTCACTTGTTTTTTGTATACAAATGTTATTTTGATCCAAATAAATAAATTTGAATTTGAAATTTGAATAAGTAACCTAGGATTCACAGTTTTCTTATTGTTAAAAATATGAATATGTTAAATATAAAGTTGCATCTAAACCAATTTAAATACACATTATGTATTCCACTCGTTTAATATTTTTACAAAGAGCGAGATAGGTAGAACAACAGAATAGCCGATAAAGATAAACGATGAAGAAAAAAATATAAACCAAAAGCTATATAGGTAATCAGATATACTGCAGGTAAACAGTATTACTAGCAGTATCTAGTAACATACTACTAGTAAAAACGCAGATTATCAGCAGCTTTACATGTATATATACGTATTTCCGCCCCCTCATTACAAAACGCGTCGCAATAACCATAATGATTTTCTCAAGAACAAAGGCAACGCATTATTTAAACATTACTATATTACGGCGAGATCCATAAAAAACAACAAAAGTAATGAAACTCTCCATAAAAACCTTTCACACGTGCAGACAACCAAAGCCGTTCTGTTATTTAATAGCTTGCTATGCAACTAGCTTGTATTTTGTATTTAGACTCTGCTCTGATTTGCTCTGCTGCTAACCACACTTGGTTTGTACAAAACTAGCCGACCTGTGACAGACTTTGCCGTGTCCTGTGTAGTCAAAACTGATGTCAGATTTTTGCACACCAGCGCCATCTATACCAAACTCATCCCATTTGCATTTTTTTTATCATTTTGGATTTTTTTTGGATCAACCACCCTATGTTTTACTCGGTCATTATATATCTTCATCTACAATTTTTTTTATTATAATCCGTTTTGTCGTTTAGGCCTGATATATTTTCAAACATACAAACATCCTCACAAACTTTCGCAATATTATTAGGATGTATATTGTAAAAGTTTAGTGACTGGTAACAAACTGCCAGCACGTCTAGGATGCCCGTGAATGAAGGTAAATTCGCGAAACACAAAAAACTCCGGTAACTTCGTATCCGTCGGATAACTCAATAAAGAACCAAATGAAATAATAATTATTTTTCATCGGAAAGAGCGTATATTTTTTCAGCGTTATTTGAGGTTCGATGTTGGCATCTACGAGTAAGGGGAGTTGTGGGGACTGGGGACTGAATTATGCAGAATTGAGAACATCTTTTCAGATCTTAGTAGATGGTATACCTCTTGGAATAGACAGGTAGGTACTGTTTGGTGCCGCCATTATGTATAGGTATGGCCTGATGCTGTAGTACAGATACATATAAATATTACACATCCATCTCATAATATCTCATACATACATATAAATATCATCATCCACCACCAGCATCACCACCACCACTAAAAGCGATTTCTTCCAGGCAACCTAAGGATGGAAAGTAGTGAGCAAAGTAACAGTGGAAGGCAGTGTACAAGCAACAAAATTTATATGAAAACTTAAAAACTAACAATATATGTATATACCTACACAAATAGAAATATATATACAAATATACACAATGTTTCAATATTATGTTAAGAGAAATATAATAATAATAATAATAAAACTACAAAAAGGGTTATAAAGGAGGATCATTGAGATATAATAATTTTATCTTCTTCTTGTGCAGCGAAGATGAACGTCTGATGTCTACCGGCATCATCATCATCATCATCATCATCATCACCATCACCATCATCACCATCATCGCCATCACCACCACCACCATCATCATCATCATCATCATCATCACCATCATCATCATCATCATCATCATCATCACCATCACCACCAGCATCATAATCATTATCATCATCATCATCATCATCATCATCATCATCATCAATCTCTCTCCCTCTTAGGGATTGAATTTCGGGAATTCCTGTCTTAATGCACCTCTACACATCAAAATTACAACATCCTTCCAATTCTTACTGACTGGCCTCACAGCTCAGTTGGTAGTAACTCTTCCCTCTGCGCTACAGCGCAGATTGTAGGTTCGATTTCTACCACAAATATTTGTGTGATACATGTATTTCAGTTCTGTGTGTGAGTGTTAAAATGTTACGTACGTATTGACTAAAAAAAGATATTTTTGCATTCTACCAGTAATCTCGTTTCCATAGGACAATATTTAGTTTGGAGGCTAGATGACGATGTGTGAAATGTTCACCAATATTTATTTATTTAATTTCAGTTCTAGTATTTAAGGCTGTGCGTTGATAGATCAGGCTTTACATATATATTTTCTAAAGAAAGAAAGAACGTAGAAAGAAAGTAGAAAATATAAAGTAAAACTAGGCATCACAAAGACAGTTCTGTCACGCCAACAAACGAGATATTTAATATACCCGGCATCACACAAATGCATATTAAACAAGCGCAATATCAGCTTGTTCACATGTAGCGACGAATTTCGATTACTGTGCAGTGAGCGGAAAAATTTCATGACTGGATGTTACTAAATATTAGTTCGAGAGCCAAGTTACAAGCTTCTTAAATAAATGTTTTTGATGAATGCAGAATCGTTTTTTCTCAATAACCGCAAAACATACAGTTTTGTTTTTTATGACGAAGATAACTTAAGGATATAATCTAGCTAAATTACAGACATAAACACGATTGGTGAAACTTTTCTCGATAGATTTATTTTCCAAAGTTGGCTCTTCAAAAACTCTAGTTTCGTTTTTAATCAAAACTATGTATAGCTAAACAGTTATTTTTTTATATAATTCGTTAGATAATAATCATATTAGCTAAGTAAATTACAGACAGTTTCTTTTTATATTTGATGGTTTTCAAGATAATGCAGTTTTATCACTTTTTTCGTCTTATCCGTGAAGACTCAGCCTATAAAAACTGTAAAAAAAATCACTTATCACCTTAATATGAATACAAGTCTCCGCCAGCGCTTCGCGTGGTGCCTGGATAAAAAGTAGCCTGTGTTATTCTGGTACTATACACTGCTATTCTATATTACTGTAAAACTACTGCCCGCAGCCGACAACGACAATGTGCACAACCAGCAAGAATTCCCGAAGAGGGTTGACGTCAGGCAGGCGGCCGGTTGTAAAATACCCCAAGTCAAATCCATTGGCAACATCTAGATGTTGTGCCTATCCCACGAAGACGTAGGGGATAAGGCAAAGATGAAGAAGAAGACTAGCAGGTACACCACGTGTGACGCCAGTACTGCTAGTCTTCTATAATGATTTTATGGCAATTTTTTTACAACTTGAGTTACATTATTTAAATTTTAGTAGTGAAGATTTAAATTTTTTTTTAGTAATAAATATATCGTGTTACTCAGAGATTATTATTCTAATGGTGAAAGAAGGACCATTATTTTTGAGTTTATTCGTTACAAACATACAAAAATACAAATGTTTTCTCTTAATAATATTAGTAATGACTAGTGTAAACCTTATTGACTGTATACCTGAAGTTATTTTCAGACAAACTTTACCCCCGCTGCACCCCCTTAAGGGTTGAGTTTCAAGCATTTCTTTTTTAGTGCACCCTTACACACCAAAGGAATATATACCCTTCAAATGTTATGTGGTAGACCTGTGGTATGTGCTATGCGTTGATAGATCAGTCAGTAAGTAACACAAGAGTTATATAGAAATAGAAAATCAATTGTCGCATGTATTAAAAATAATCACTTGAAAAATATGTGTCCGATTGTTATTGCTGAATTCGCAAACGATAGGATTAAAATTTGTATGAAATACAATTATTGTTTAATCCACGGTAACGTTGTTAAATTCGGGAAAAGCCGACTGTTTTTTTCTAATATTTACAACGGATTATGTAAAAAATATCACGGTTGGCTTCCAAACTATAGTTGTATATGAAACATGCTGGATGAACTCAGGTTATATAAATGTAAATTATAAAGAAGAAACGCAACTTTTTTTAGATATTTTAATTTTTTTTTTAATCGTGTAACCATCATTGACTTGAGTTGGACGAATAGACATTGTAATCGTATGTAAGTATGTTTGTAACAATTCAATATTTTTTTATGAAATTTTATATTGTGTAATAAAGTTGAGTTGACTCCATAATCACTTCAGCTGCTTACCATCACTGACTTGAGTTGGACGAATAGACATTGGTGGCGATTCTGTTGTGTCCAAACTAAAAGTTAAAATTCCTAAAAACGATCGCTCTTATTCCTTTTACTTTAAAGTCTAAATTTGCGTAACATCAAAATGACAGTCCTAAAGTTTAGGATATTTTAGCCATTTCTCTATTTTATTTCGCATATTTTACACATCCAAGTGTCATCTTAGTCAACACCAATTTACATGTTGATTAAATTTAGCTTGACGTTTCTAAATCACTAACAAAAACTAACATTTATATAAAACTATGCTAAATTTTAGAACTGTCACTTTGATGTTACGCTAAATTAGACTTTAACGTAAAGGAATAAGAGTCATCGTTTTTAGGAATTTTAACTTAAGCGTGGACACAACAGAATCGCCACCATTGTAATCGTATGTAAGTATGCTTGTAACAATTCAATATTTTTTTATGAAATTTTATATTGTGTAATAAAGTTGAGTTGACTCCATCACTTCAGCTTGCTGACCAGTTCGCTAGTACTATACTCACCGAAGTTATATAATAATGCAAAATTTCAACTCAATCGGTTGGCGATAACTGCTTCAAAATTGAGTTGCAAGATTCCACATTAACAAACATAGTTACATAGTTACACACATACATTTCAAGTTAAATAAAAGCTTTTAAAAACACAAATAGCCACCGAATTGATAACCTTACAAGTCTCTGTAACATACGCAGAGTCCAATCGCCCAATCTTCAGCTTATACGCCTACACCAACCGTGTCATCTTAAGATTACTAATTTAGATATCAAATGCGATTAATTCATGTCTATTCAATAAGCCAGGCTTATGTTTGCTCCCGACTCACTATCGCCAATCGAGTGAGATAATCCATGACATTAGTTAGGTTGAACAAAACTATATTAGACTAGGAGACCCGCGACAGACGTTGTCCTTTACAAATTTAAATAATCGCATAAAGTAACGCACGTTGCTATGACGACTGATGTCAACACTGATGTCAATTTTTTTGCACACCAGCGCCATCTATACCGAAATCATCCCTATTGCTTTTCTTATTATTTAGAGGATGTTTTATATATTTTTAAGGAGTCTATGTTTTATTCGGGCATTATATCTATATCTACAGCAAATTTCATCTTAATCCGTTTAGTCGTTTAGGTCTGATTGAGGCACAAACTCCGGCTCCACTCCACCTCTCGGTGTATGTCAATGAAAGAAGGGCAAGGTCTATAGTTGAAAACCACTATCAATGCCCATACTTTTTGAAGGTTTCTCTCGATTTCCCTGAGATCCCATCATCAGGTGCTGACTTGGTGGTAATGGGACCACCTCGGAAGTATAGGCTTTCAAGTAAAAAAAATATTTTGTAAATCCGTCCACAAACGCCGGAGTAATAGCGTAACATAAACACAAAAATACAACATACAGGCGAATTGGTAACCTCCTCCTTTTTGAAGTCGGTTAAAAATAGCATATTCATACCGTAGCTGTGCCTAGTAGGTAACATTTTTATAAATTGTATCCTATAACTTTTCTAATGTGTTCTGAAATTACTTCATCTATTTATTTGTAATCTCAGGCTTAGGCGTAAGCCTTTAGAGGCCATTAGTATGATGATAACCATTGAGTAAGGATACCTATTTACCTATACCTAGTTACTGACTATTATATGAATTACAGTTTTGGGTTATTTCTGGAGTAAATGTAGATTCTGGGTTATGGAGTAAGAAACCAAATCTGTAAGGTTTTTTTTATTATTATTATTTTTTCATGTTTTGTGACTCACCCTCCACTAAACGGCCCCCAAAGGTGGCTGGTGTGAACGCCTTAAAGATGTCAAAAGGACGTTACTCTTCAGGGAGTCTTTATGACCATAAACACGCTCTGTCTGTCTGGTAAAGATTGCTGATTAGTGATAAGACCGTCGATTGTTCAGCATATTTTTTGTCATCACCCTTGTCATAGGTTCCGCTCTTGCAAATCCAGCCCCCGGCTGACCAGCTAAAGCAACTCCAGGGTCAGGGGTCTCTGTTAACCCCAGGGAGTACTTAATGGGCTACACGTTGTCGCCACGCACCGAGCGTTTGCCACAAAGCGTGCCCTGCGGTATTATTTTCATAATTATTTTAGTGATCTTGAGTAGTGCTTGAGTAGTACTTTTAATTATTATTCTTTTTTGAGCCTTCACCTTGTTCGATTGGCATCACACTGGAGCTCTACATAGCATTAAGGAAAGGATCATTAAAAAAAAGGTAGTCCCCAAGCCGTGTTTGTTGCCTGATTCTTCTAGGCTTGGTCGCGTGGAATCGGCGTAGCTTCACTTCAAAGTGATCTTTGTGATTTTATTTAAATAAATGATTTTTGAATTTGAACTTGAATTTTGATCGCACAAATAGACTGGACAGACCTGGACTCGTTTAAAAGAATAGGATCACGACTATAATCCGCAAATACTTGAAAATGTCTAAAGGGAGTAGTCGGAGGCATGTCCATAATTTATGTTTTTGGCACAATAACCATATTTTTGCAGGAGTTAGCATTACACTCGCGATAGGTAGTAAGACCGTTCCCACTTACAAGAATATTAACTCGTTTCCTCGCGATGTTTTCCTTAACCATAAAAAAAATCCATTGGTTCACACCCGGGACTCGAATCCATGACCTTCGGATTGAAAGTGGAAGTACCCCTCGGCCAACACGGCTTCTACTTATTATTTTAGTAATCGCACAAATAGACTGGACAGACATAGTCTAGCATTATTCTGAAAATCTCTTTGTGATCATAGCGCACCTTTACGTGAAAAGTTGAAGGAAAATTGAAAGAGGATCAAAGGTCAAGTCGTGGGCGGCATTTTGATTTTCAATTGACGCCTCATCCATCATGATACTTTGAGTCTCGTTCTTGAAATAAATGGATGGAAATTGGCATCTTTCTAAACATTTTCGAATTATAAAATTTATATTGGACTAGCCGACCCGTGACAGACTTTGTCCTGTCAAATTTCAATAATCGAATACTGAATGACTGATTGTTTTTAGTCTGTGATGTCAGATTTGTTGCACACCAGCGCCATCTTCGCCAAAATCATCCCTTTTGCGTTTTTCTATCATTTTGTGGATATTTTTAAAATTTTAATGTAATCTATTATTTATTCGGGCATTATATCTACATCTACAACCAATTTCAACTTAATCCGATTTATCGTTTAGGCCTGATTGAGGAACAAACATACATACAAACTCACAAACTTTCGCATTTATAATATTATTAGGATTATGGTGATTTAGCTTAGGTCGATGACTTTGTGAATAAAGATTTAATAAATTTTTTTACCTTAAGATACAGACAGAGAAGCTTACATACCTTTTTGACATTTCACACAACGCCATCTTGCTCTAAACTAAGCAAAGCTTGTACAATGGGAACCAATAATAATAATAATACATAAATAGGATCACGACTGTGATCCCCAAGTACAATAGACATCCTCTCAGATCTCCAGGCGCTTAGATCCTTTGAAGATGTCGACTGGGGTAGTCAGAGGCACATCCAAACATTATATTTGGCACATGCCCACATTTTGGGAACTAGATTACTGATAAAATACTTTTTTTTTTTGGAAATACATTATAACACCCAGACACCGAACAAACATACAGGTTCATCACACAAATGTTTCTCCCGAGTGGGAATCGAACCTACAACCTACAGCGCAGAAGGCAGAGTTACTACCAACTGAGCTGTGAGGCTAGTCTCTGTTTTTCTGGGAATTTGTAAATCTTATCAAAGTATATACTCGTACATGCGTACTTAAAGTTTAGGGCTCTAACATATACCTGAGTTATGATAAGATAAAATATCAAATACCTACGAAGAAAAAGTAATCGAGATTTCAATAAAAGGCCTCAACCTTTTATAGCCTCCGAGAGTTAATATTCTCATAAAGTTTTCATGCATACCGACGTTTTCCTTATGTTTTTTCTCTCAGCGAATTATTCCTACGACATTCACTGAAAAACATAAAAAAGCCATTTCGTGATGGTCTCGACTTTACTCTTATAATCTGAGAGTGACGTTTTTTGGGGTTCCGTACTCAAAGTGTAAAAACGGGACCCTATTACTAAGACTTCGCTGGCCGTCTGTCTGTCACAAGGCTGTATCTCATGAACCGTGATAGCTAGATACTAAAACAGAATAAAATAAATATTTAAGTGGGGCTCCCATAATACAACAAACGTGTTTTTGCAGTTTTTTATAGACAGTCCGACTCGCACTTGGCTGGTTTTTCTCTCTAATCTATGCAAAATCTTATATATAAAATTCTCGTGTCATAGTGTTTGTAACCAAACTCTTCCGAAACGGCTTAACCGATTTTTTTTTGTGTTTATTGAGTAGGTCTAAGAATAGGAAGTCTAGGTCTTAGGGTATTTTTTATACCCCAAAGTGATAGGGGTGGCGTAAAGTTCGGGAATAGCTGAAAGTGATTTTACCTGTGGGATTCTTGAAATTTGACAGGACAGTCTGTCGGGACAGCTAGAATTGTTCTAAAATTTGACTGGCATTACAGTTCAGTTGGTAGTGACTTCAGCGCTGTAGGTTGTTGGTTTCCTATCCAGGACAAATATTTTTACACTGCAAAATGTGGGTATGTGCCAAATATAATGTTTGGACGTGCCTCAGACTACCCTCTCTAGACATCTTCAACGTGTCTGTGTCTGGAGATCTATAATGAAAACAAATGTTTATTCTGTATCTGGATGTTATTATAATGTAGGTTTTATAAATAAGTATTTACAAAACAATGTATATATGCGCTGTTTAATGTAAAATGGCGGAAATACCAGGAATTTTACGGGAGATATAGAAAATACATTTAACTAATTGGTCCAATTAACAAAGCCGTTGGTCGATCAAATTACGTGAATCAGTTTCTGTAAATAATAATAAGGAAAATTCCACAAATACTAAAGTTTATTGTCTTCAGTTACCAAATTCAATTCAAATATCGAACAATGGTGTCCAATTCTGTTGTTGTATTTGATAAACTAATCCAAATTGATAATATCGGCAAAAGTAAATATTTCGCAAATTAAAAAAAAATAACATCCCCCATTAACATGTAGGGGAGTGCATATACATACTTGTCTTTGGCCTCACAGCTCAGTTGGTAGTAGCTCTGCCTTCTGCGCTGTGGGTTGTAGGTTCAATACCCATCCGGGATAAACATTGTGTGATGAACATAGATGTTTGTTCTGTGTCTGATGTATTTACAACAAAAAAAACTTATTTAAATATTCTTTCCGTTATCTGGTTCCCATAATACAAGCTTTGCTTGGTTTGGGCTTAGATGGCGCTATGTGAAATGTCCACCAATATTTATCTATTTATTTAAGTAAATATACGCATAGGATTTCATCTTCGGCTCTATACAAAAGGTACGATTCAATAATTTACTCGTATCTGCAGAAAACCACAAAAGGTAATTTTTAACCATCACTGACTACGCGAACAATGAGCATCCTCATTTAAGGCGATACTTGAAATTTTTGACTTTTTGTATGGGCTGATTCTAGCCGGATAAGACGGAAAAAGTGATAAAACTGCATTATCTTGAAAACCATCAAATTTAAAAAGAATCCGTCTGTAATTTACTTAGCTAGTATGATTATCTAACGAATTATATAAAAATGAACTGTTTAACTATTCATAGCTATTCTGTTTAGCTATTCATTTTGATTAAAAACGAAACTAGTGTTTTGAAGAGCCAACTTTGGAAAATAAATCTATCAAGAAAAAAACCAATCGTGTTTCTGTCTGTAATTTATCTAGATTAAATCCTTAAGTTATCTTTGCCGTAAAAAACAAAACTGTATGTTTTGCGGTTATGGAACAAAAACGATTCTGCATTCTTCAAAACTTCAATTCTTCTTCCCCCAGTGTGTGTGCCTGTGGCAATAAACAGTGATTCGTAAAATTCGTCGCGCATCGATGAGGCATCGACTGATTTATTTCACTGAAAGTAATCCTCTTAAGCCTTTACAATTCGCTAACGAGGAAGGTGTACTAAATTGATGTTGCTGTTAAAATACGATTGCAGTTGTGGGACAAACTTAACTTAGGTTTTAAGACACTATTAACCATATACTTTGTAAACTGTTTGTTTGATAAATTAATAAATAATAAATAATAATAATATAGAGTTGTTCACGGAGGCGGGTGAACAATACTTAATAATAATATAAATAAAATCTTTATTTCAGGCAACAACAGTTATTTAATATACAAAATCTGAGGCCCATATTTATAAATACCTTACAGACTAACATACATATTAAAAAAGACAACTAAATTAACTTGGTTGCACGGATTGACTGCGCGTGTCAAATGCGTCTTTGCGTCATAGTACAATGATTGCGCGTTTTTTATGTTTGATACTTCGCGCCCAACCTCGCCACCGCGCTAGACTTGGCAGTGTGGACGAACACATTAAGTTGTGACGTGTATATACACGACGTGTGTGTGTTTATGGAAGAAGGAGGATCTCAATTCGGGAGCGTTGTATTTTTTTTACCAATATTTTTCACTATCGCGTTGAAAATAATCCTGAGGAGACTCCATTAATATGTTATCGACACTAGATTTGAAGTTTTTCCATAAATAAATTAAAACGAAAATATTATAAAGTCAAGCAAACTCGTGAAACTTGAAGTCGATTATTTAGTTTTAAAACTGAATTATCACTAGCATATGTCTATGTTTCTGTTTACCAAAAGTTTTATGCTAAAATTTTATTTTTCAAAGCAAGCTTTTATAATTTTTTTAAATGGAAACTGTGGTTTTAATGGAAAAGTTTGACTGTGTTTGGACTCATTCTAGTTAAAATGAGTTTTAGTAAACTGCTATCCTATGAATATAATATTATATAGCTACCTCGGGGCAGTAGCTTTTGTTTAATTTTTATGAAGATAAACTGATTCAGATTTTCAAAGATATAGAACCAAAATTCTGCTCTATGTTTTTATTGATTACTTAGATAAAATTATATATTATTATAGAAAATAAATAGCTGCGAAACAGCTTAAATGTTGTAAAGAAAATTCCACATCTAATAACAATTTACTTTTCAGAAACAATCACATAAACAAAAGGTCCACAAAATTTTATTACTAGTCCATTTATACCCACTTACTTAAAAAGGTCACTATAAATAATAGAGTACTCTGCCAATGAAAAAAACCGGCCAAGTGCGAGTCGGACTCGCGCACGAGGTGTTCCGTACGATTATCAATTAAAAAAATTGTTTTATGAGTTTGTTGTATGAAAGCCCCACTTAAATATTTATTTTATTCTGATTTTAGTACTTGTTGTTATAGCAGCAATTTATGTGTCCCGTTTTTACTTTGGGTACGGAACCCTAAAAACTAAATGCTGTCATGCTTGTGGTGTATGGTAACTAAAATCGTTTATCTGTTCCGTGCTAATATTGAATGAATTTTACAAAAAGCTATTTGTCGTTTGATTTTAATGTTATATGCCTACATGAAATTGTTGCACCAGAGCGACTTATTTAGAAGCAAAGAAAACGCATTAATACTTTCGTCAAGAAGCACAGAACTAGCTCAGATTTGGCTCAGATTTTAGAAGAGGAGCCTAGGGGGTTATCATGAACCACTATCGTATCGACAACTTTGTCCAAATGCCAAAACGGACACTCTAGCTGTACAAAAAGTGACACTTTTACAATACAAAACGTGTCAGTTTTGACATTTGGACGATACGTTGTCGATACGATAGTGGTTCTTGCTCAGGCCAAAGAGTAGAGGTTTCCAGACGACGTTTTCATTTGAATATCTAAGAAGGCGATGTACAAAATAAACTGAATTAATGCAAACTAAATTAATAAAAAACAACAGATATAAAGGGTAAAAGTTATTTTACTTAGTTTATTTTATCTGCAGTAAAGTCTTGATTGTACAGGTAATTTATGCTAAGCCACCTTTTATAACTCCCACGATAACGGTTAACCTTACAACATAAAGTTGAACATTCTGATTAATTAATCTTCCAAGCAAGGTTTTTCACGACGTATTTAATGGTTTATTTTTGGTTTATGTTTGTCATAAGAGATAACCGTTAGATGACAGTTTAGATGTCATGAAGAGTCATCAACCACATAGCCCAATAGTTGTCTATGGCTTCATTTCTTCAAATAAACAATTATGTCAAAACGTTGAGGTGTACGGGTCAGGTGCGTAAAAAAATGCATTCTGATTGGCCGGTTCAATGTCACAGCCCGCCATGGGCGCGTCGTGAACCGCGCTCGGTTGTTTACACAGGATCTGTAGCCCATATATGTTGTCTGACAGTATTCGCCTTGCATGAGGAGTCTAGGCTGTGCGGTCGATGTGTGGAGTAGATATTTTCAACACTTTGATTTCCTCCTATTCATTTTGTGAACAAGAAATAAAACTAATCATAGCAATTGTAATTCAAATTCAAATTCAAATTCAAATTCAAAAATCATTTATTTCAATAAAATCACAAAGATCACTTTGAAACGTCTTAGGAACTAGGTGAAACTACGCCGATTCCACGCGACCAAGCCTAGAAGAATCAGGCAACAAACACGGCTTGGGGTCTACCTTTTTTTAATGAAACGGGAGCTGCCATAACTGCCTATTAAACATCGTACCTTTAAATTATTTGACTGTTGTTACATTACCATTCATTAAACCATTAATAACATTATTTTTATATTAGAATACTCATTTTAAAACATACATTTTCGTAATTCTACCAATTCATGGGTCACTTCGGTTTCGTTGAAATACTCCTATAAGTAGACAAATGCCATAGAAAAACTACCTTGCTTGGCGCCGTTTTTTAGGTGCCAAAGATTGGTCAATCTGGAAATTTATTAGAAGACCAATCTTCAGCTGTTGACGTCCAAAATCTATTTTAATTTCACACAAAAACCATGAATAGAAAAGCTAAAGTTCATACTGCTTGTAATTAAGACGCTGCCAGTCGATGATTATTTTTGTTCGAAACGAAAAAAGAAATACTTGTGAACAAGCCACATCTCCTATTTTATAATGTATAGTATATGTGAATAAAGATGTACCCATCTTTAATCACTTCAATAAATAATCCTACCGACCGCTGCAATGATGACAAACACACGTCCGCGCGTGGTCCGCCTTATCTTTTCGAATAAATTATGTATAATTACTTATCAAAAATCTATCATAATAGAAATCTAGATCTACATATTACCTATCTTTAACAATAAATCACAAGTTGATTTTAATAGTAGGTATATAAAATATTTCGATCATAAATTCTAAAACGTATCATTTTGAAATAATATCTTTATCGTGAAAAGTTTCTGCTATTATGTTTTCAGCTTAATAGAAATCTAGGTAGGAACCTGAAGTAATATACTTATAAAAATAGGAGATGTGGCTTGTTCAGAAGTATTTATTTTTTCGTTTCGAAAAAGAGCAATCAGCGACTGGCAGCCTCTTAATGTATGAACGCAAATATGATGCATGAATGCAAAGGTTGTAGTTTCATTACCAAAAGCTTATTTTAATTTTAATGCTGTCTATTTTCCAGCATGCAGTGTTGCTAATTCGAATCTGCATGATAAAGGGCGTAGCGCTGAATTTAACTCAACCGAGTTTGCAAATGCCATTCAACTTTGTAACATGCTTTTTCATCAACATAACTAAAAGTGTTTTACAGTGAGACTTTTAAAATAAATAACACGTAGCGGTCAGGTTACGTCTATGTATTTCCAAAGAGGGTTGACGTCAGGTATACGGCCGGTTAGAAACAACCCAAGCCTAGTACAACATTTAGGGTTTCGTACCCAAAGGGTAAAAACGCGACCCTATTACTAAGACGCTGCTGTCTTTCTGTCTGTCTGTCCGTGTGTATGAAAATGTTTTTTTATAGATAATGGTACGGAACCCTTCGTGCGCGAGTCCGACTCGCACTTGGCTGACTTTGCTGACTACAAGGGCAAGTATATGATGATGATCGGGTAACGTCTTTGAGTGTAAGATTTTCTGTGAGTATTTTGAACTGAGTACCATAGTACTATAACACCCAGACGGGGAACAAATATTAGAAACATTATACAAATATTTTCCACTGCGATTTACTTTCATGTGTCGCGTATTCTGCGTTCGCAATAGTCCTCCTAGACTTGTCTTCCCAAAGGAAATACAAATTATTTTAAATTAGTCGTCTACTCTCAATAATGTAGGTCTCATTAATATAGTCATTTGTAGGATTCCTCAAGGAAACAATCCGAGGGTACTGCTGGAATAATCAATTATTGCTTATTAGAATGAAAAATACTATCTCAATGTTTAAAATTATTTTTTCAATCATCATTTTAACTGCACAAAATGTAGGAGTTCATAAGGGGCTGCCAGTCGACGATTGCTCTTTTTCGGAACGAAAAAAGTAATACTTCTGAACAAGCCACATCTCCTATTTTTATAAATATATTACTTCAGGTTCCTACCTAGATTTCTATTATGCTGAAAACATAATAGCAGAAACTTTTCACTATAAAAATATTATTTCAAAATGATACGTTTTAGAATTTATGATCGAAATATTTTATATACCTACTATTAAAATCAACTTGTGATTTATTGTTAAAGATAGGTAATATGTAGATCTAGATTTCTATTAGGATAGATTTTTGATAAGTAATTATACATAATTTATATCATTAATTTATTCGAAAAGCTAAGGCGGACCACGCGCGGACGGTGTTTGTCATCATTGCAGCGGTCGGTAGGATTATTTATCGAAGTGATTAAAGATGGGTACATCTTTATTCACATATACTATACATTATAAAATAGGAGATGTGGCTTGTTCACAAGTATTTCTTTTTTCGTTTCGAACAAAAATAATCGTCGACTGGCAGCGTCTTAAGGATTAAGATAACAAATTCAATTTAGTTTTCTATTTAAATTATTCCAATTTTGAAATAAGAACAACATATTGTTTACACGTTCCCTTTTAATTAAAAAGCTAATGATGTGAGCGCCTGGGGGGTTAGCATGAACCACGATCGTATCGACAACGTATCGTTCAAATGCCAAAACGGACATATTTACTATAACAAAAAGTGTCAGTTTTGACATTGATAGTGGTTCGTGCTCAGGCCACTGAACATTGTCAAAATCCACCGAAATTCGAAAAAGAAACAAGAAATTATCATACAAAATTCTAATTTTTGTTTGTAGGATAAATAGTTTAAATTCTATGTATCAATATAATATGAAATATCCCGTATAAGCCCCAACAAGTGAGACTAATATTTCAGTTCATAAACCAACAAATGAGCCAGCGGCGGGGAAGCAGAGCCAAACATCAGGCTGGCTGCTCGCCAACTGTTGATGCCGTGTTTCCAGCCAATCCATACAGTTGGGTGCTGGGAGCTCCAAGATTAAGCTGACTTGCTTAGGCACATGGTGACCGCTCAGTGTGCAACGAACCGCCGATTTTAGTAAAAACAGGGGATCAGATGCTCATCGATAGTATCATATTATTTTGTTAAATTTTTAAGTCACTGAAACAACAAGCCTTGTTGGCCGAGTGGGACGTACCTCGACTTTCATTTTGAAGGTCGTGGGTTCGAATTCCGACGTGCATCAATGGATGTTTCTTTTCGAAAAATGCATAATGCGCATAATGCGCGAAAACATCGTGAGGAAACCAGTTAGTATTCCTATAAGCGGCGATGGGCTTGCAACTTGTCACGTATGGAATGCTAACTACTTCAAAATGTGGGCATGTGCCAAAATAATGTTTAGACGTGCTTCTGACTAACCCTTAGACATCTTTAAGGATCTGAGCGCCTCGAGATCTGAGAAGATGATGTTTACCGTACTTTTGGATTACACTCCGTGATCCTATCTATTTTTTTTATATTTCTTGTCAATGTTAAAAATCTGTCGAGTGTAAGTCGGGCTGACACATAGATAAACATATTTTGAGGAGACAAACTTGTTACTTCACTATCTACATTGCGGTCTTCAAACTATCATCAAACAGGTAGAATTGTGACATATTACTCACAAACAACAGGTGTAGCCATTATTATGATACACGCAAGCATTAGGCACACGCACCGTTTTTGTTGCCTGACTTTTTTTAAGGCTTAATCGTGAGGAACAGGCGTTGCCCCTAATTGTTCGTCTACACTACCGAGCCTAGCGACTAGCGCGAAGTATCAAAAATATATGAAAAAATGTACATAATGTTTGACTCTTCGCGCTTGTCGTCGCAACGGCGCTAGGTTTGGCTTTACGAGAAGCTTGGCGCTTATGCCTTGATCACACGTAACGAGCAAACGGGCGCTAGTGCGGGAGATAGTGCACTCGGCCGAGCACTCGGTATTTATATGTACTGACCGAGAGCATTGTCTCGCCCGTGTTGCTCGTGTTGCTCATGGCATAAGGCTTGCAGTGTGGACACATGCTAAAACATTTCAAAATGAGTTGAGATAAAGAAGAACTAAACTGAATGTTGCATTGTCATCATCTACGTACTTATGGAACGGAGTAATAAATACAACATGCATTTCTTGCTGTGAAAGAATCCGCTTTTTGTACTACTTTTCACACTTGTCCGGGTCTAGTGCACCAGGGACTGATTAACGAGCTCACGTCTAAACGGCGATAGTAGCTAGTGCTGCATTAGCCTCGTGGGATCTTTAGCTTTTTAACCCATATTCTACTGCGCATTGAAACGCAAAGAAACACTGCATTTTTCTTGGGAAGGGTAAATGTCTTATATATTTTTTTTGTAATGTATCTTTAGATTTAACTCTGTTTTCTAACTGTAATTGTTTAACATTTAATTTTAAACAGTTTTCGTTGATTTTATTAATAGCACAAACGTTTTCAAAATATGTAACATGTCAACATCCTAATAATTTTATAAATGTGAAAGTTTGTGAGTTTGTATGTATGTTTGTGCCTCAATCAGACCTAAACGACAAAATGGATGAAGATGAAATTTGCTGTAGATGTAGATATAATGCCCGAATAAAAGATAGATTATTTTAAAATATGAAAAATATCCCCAATAAGATTAAAAAACGCCAAAGGGAAGGTTTTTGTATAATGGCGCTGGTGTGCAACAAATCTGACATCACAGACTAAAAACATTCAGTGTTTTCTATTCGAATATTGAAATTTGACAGGACAACGTTTGTCAAGGGTCGGCTAGTTTTATCTATTTTAGCCAGTAGTAGGAGCCAGGGCATTTCTCTTTCTTCTTTTTCTTTTCTTCCATTCAAGAGTCCAAGTGACCCACGACTTGCATAGTCTTCGACAGCCCGCGCACTAGGCAGCCTGGCTGCGTAGCCAGGCTGCGGCAGCCAGAATATATACGCAGCCAATCGACGACTATTCATTAAACTAGTCATTTTTTCTTTGAAAGTTCGGAACCCAAAATACGTCTGACTGCTACAATTCTGCCTCACACATACACAATTCAGCAAACACACGCTCTGACTGCGCGCAGCCAGAGAGTGAGCTGGCTGGCGTGCAAACAGGCGCGTTTTATTGGCTGCCGCAGCCTGGCTGCGCAGCCAGGCTGCCTAGTGCGCGGTGGACCTTACATTGAACATAAATCTAACTGGGAGATTTTACTCCTTGATCTGAGATTCAAATAACGTGCGTCCTTTCAAAGAGCCAGGATTAAAATAAAATATGACTGAAATTCATGGTTTTGTTTGAATTTCCATAGAAAATAAAATAGCTCGAGCGTTGCGCATTTTTGTATTCAATAACTCATCACTCGGAATTGTGGCGTGAAATGTTTGAGACGAATGATAAATTGGTATCCCAATTAACGAACCAATTAAAACTATTGGAGCGCCGAATGATTCCATTACGAAAAGAGCAAGCCTTTGAATTATAAAAAACAGTTAACAATTTTATGTCACCATTGAATATTTTCCGTTAATGTATTCAAGTATAAAATGAGAGCGGACACAATTTAGCAACAATTATAATTAATGATGGGTTAAATGGAGCTTCGGTCAGAGTTTTACCTCATTATTTTTCAAAATGAAAACTCGAGATACCTTTTTAATTTAGCACTGGTACAGATTGGGCGGACTTACCCGTGCATGAGTTCAACCAAACTAGTACATTTTAGGTACAATCAAACACGTGATCAAGGTAAAATTCAAAGTCATAGGTATTTATTTCAATAAAATCACAAGGATCACTTTGAAACGTCATAGGAGAAGCTTTTTTATAAATATTGGTGGGCATTTCATACTTCGCCATCTAGCCCCAAAATACATTATGTACTTATTATACATAGGTATTAACAATTTGCCTTGTGTCTGGGACACAGGACAAACATCAATGTTCATCACACTAATGTTTATCCTGGGTGGAAATTGAACCCACAACCTACAGCGCAGAGCCAACTGAGCTGTAAGGCCAGTCAAACCTGATCGCGCGAGCTAGTTATCAGTTTGTCTGGTAGAGTCTAATCTTGAAATGAACGCCCCTCTAATTTGATTACGCTCACATACAAAGTAAGTGTATAGACGCAACACATACGAGTTGGATGTTTATTGGTCGTTCAAGTTTTCAATTAAATCGTCACACGCACACAAGTAAAGTGTTGTCATAAGTATTTCCTCTCTCTCATTGAAACAATCACGTTTTGTGAAGGGCCGTTCATATAAAGATTAGACGAACTCTACAAGCTTATGACCGCGTTCAAGATTTACACAGCTTTAAGTGTTCCTATTTTCTCCTTGGGGGTTAGCATGAATTAGTATCGTATCGACAACGTATCGTCTAAACTGACTCTTTTTGTATAGTAAAAGTGTCAATTTTGACATTTGGAAAATACGTTGTCGATACGATAGTGGTTCGTGCTCAGGCCAAAGGTTGCGATGCTTCATTTTATTTTTTTATTGATTCTTAATAGTTTTAGAATAATAGGTGGCCACCTCGACCGCTCGTTGTTGAGGTAATCCCTAGAATAGGCTGGGCACAAGGGGTACCCCAGCAAGTGTGGCATGGTATTTTTATGAAGACATAAAAAGCCGTGTTGGCCGAGTGGGAGGTACCTCGACTTTCAATCTGAAGGTCGTGGGTTCAAATCCCGGCGTGCATCAATGGATTTTTCTGTTCGAAAAAATTATATGCGCATCAAAACGGTGAAGGAAAACATCGTGAGGAAACCAGTTAGCATTCTTATAAGCGGCGATGGGCTTGCAACCTGTCACGTATAGAATGCTAACTACTGCAAAATGTGTCAACAGATATCGGCATCTGTTAGAATCTTTTGGAGCTAACAGATAATTGTTACTGTCAGATAATAATCCGTCTGTCCGTCTGTCCGTCTGTCCGTCTGTCCGTCTGTCCGTCTGTCCGTCTGTCTGTCACAGGGCTGTATCTCATGAACCGTGATAGCTAGACAGTTGAAATTTTCACAGATTATGTATTTCTATTGCTGCTCGAACAACAAATACTAAAAACAGAATAAAATAAATATTTAAGGGGGGCTCCCATACAACAAACTTGATTTTTGCATTCCAGCGCCATCTAGTTTCATTTGATGTTACTACGTATTATAGGTACTTTTCGCGGTATCATGCGACCGCTCGGGGTTTGAGAGGTAAGATGAAAGAGGTTTGCGATTCCGCTGGCAGGTGGCGCTATTTTACCACTATCGGTAAAGTAAGTCGGTAAATAGGTGGTACTTCACATGATCGAATAAAAAGTTTGAAATTGAATTATTGAATTCATGTAGTTAGGTAAATAGGTACCTAGGTAGATATTATTAATTTCCAATTAATTTCGAGTTCGAATCCTGGCCGTGCATCAATGGATATTTCTGTTCGAAAAATGTAACTATATGCGCGTTACACGTGTTTATAACAGTGAAGGAAAACATCGTGAGGAAACCTGTTAGTATTCTTGAAAGCGGCGACGGGATTGCAACCTGTCACGTGTGGAATGCTAACTACGTAGTTAGGTAAATAGGTAGGTTACGAGATAGTATGAATTATTTTGTATGTTTCTAGGGTTCCGTATCTAAAGGGTAAAAAACGGGACTACTAAGACACCGCTGTCCGTCTGTCTGTTACCAGGCTGTATCTCGTGAACCGTGATAGCTAGACAGTTAAAATTTTCACAGATGATGTATTTCTCTAAAATCAGCATAAAATAAATATTTAAGTGAGACTCCCGTACAACAAACGTGATTTTTTTGCCGTTTTGATAATAGTACGGAACCCTTCGTGCGCGAGTCCGACTCGCACTTGGCCGGTTTTTTTTATGACTCTTATTCACAACCAATTCCTGGCAACCAGTTTCCTACTCGTATGTAATGTCGGGAAAAGAAAATTGAAGCGACGAACGAAAATATTGAATCGAAACGACCGACATGGCGGTTGGATTAAAGAAAAATAATTAACCGAGTCCTTTAAGGTAGATTTATATTAAACCGGTCCGTGCCCAGGGCGTACCGTGTACGTGGCCCGTGGAGCTATTTTGAAAAACATGATTATCATTTTATGATATTCATACCAATATTTATTGGTACTGAATGCCAATATATCTACGCTTTTTATGCTGTTTTGGCACCTATACCTACGCTTCCAATAGGTTTATATATGTAGTTGCATAAACAGTGATTAGTTACTACGAAAAGTGTACAGATTAGGTATTCTCTAACATTATTCTCTAGCATTCAACATCATAACATGATAATCATGTTTTTACAAAATAGCCCTGCCGGATGGTGCACGGATTTGAAACGTTACATACATTTTGTAAGAAGCATTTTATATTAAACAGTGCCTGATCCGCGTCACATCCGGGCCCGTCTACTCCCCGCGTCGGTACAAATGTTTGAATGTTCTGAAAATATTTTTACCGAATGTATGTATGGTGATGAACCACATAACACAAACACACACACACACTCACAAACTTTCGCATTCTATTATTAGTAGGATATATAGAAGTAAGTAGTCATTCCACGCTAAACTGGAACCAGTATAAATAAATAAATATTGGTGGACATTTTACACATCGCCATCTAGCCCTAAACTAAG
This sequence comes from Hydriomena furcata, assembly GCA_912999785.1. Lineage (NCBI taxonomy): Eukaryota > Metazoa > Arthropoda > Insecta > Lepidoptera > Geometridae > Hydriomena > Hydriomena furcata. The sequence continues at coordinate 4,100,098 of OU538831.1, read as the reverse complement.
CAAATCTTGTACTATGGGAACTAGATAACTGACAGATACACATGATACATACTACCACCCAGACACAGAGAAAATATCTATGTTCATCACACAAATATTTGCTCTGGGTGGGGATCGAACCCACAACCTTCAGCACTGAAGGCAGAGTTACTACCAACTAAGCTGTGAGTATGTTGAAACCTTTACAAGCAGTCGATTTATTTTATCGAAATAGGTACAAGACGGAGAGGCATGTCGAGAGAGGGATGTCGGAAGAAGGTTTAGCTGTATCGTTAGTTGGAGCGAGATTAGTTGCAGCAGATAAGACGGATTAAAGACTTTTCATTTCCTCGTAAATTGCTTCTTGTCGGGTCGAACCAGCGACGCGATGAACACAGGAAACACAGGTCAAGGATCAGGTTGAAGAATGGTGGCATTGAAAAGTTATTTTGATGTAGTACAGGTGATAGGTATGTAAACTATAAAATATGGCTAATTAAAAATAATAATAATAAAAATAAATAGGATCACGACTGTAATCCCCAAGTACGGTAGACATCCTTAGATCCTTTTGTGTTTGCTTTTGAGATGTTTAGTGAGAGTAGTCAGAGGCACGTCCAAACATTATATTTGACACTTGCCCACTTTTTGCAGTAGTCAGCATTCCACACGTGACAAGTTTGCAAGCCCATCGCCGCTTACAAGAATACCAACGGGCTTCCTTACGATCTTTTCCTTCACCGTTTTTGATGCCCTTATATTTTTTTCGAAAAATCCATCGATGCACAGCCGGGACCAAACCCACAACAGATTAAAAATCGAGGTACCTCCCACTCTGCCAACTGTACTTCTGCCCGCATGGTACCGGCTTAAATGTAGTCTATGTCACTCTCCGGCCCATGAAACATCTCTATGCAAATCATTTCAAACATCGCTTCGTTGCTGCATGAAAAATATCTGCCAACTTGTAAAAAATCCAAGTTTCACAACGCAACTCAGTTCTACCGTAAAAAGTTGTGAGATCCATGTAATACCAAGTCGGTTAATTTATTCAGTCCCTACTTTAAGGGTCCTTCTATCTTATGTTATTACGTAATTAGCTAACCTTTACGTAATAACTTAAACAGTAAATTACAGACAGTTTCTTTTTAAGTTTCAAGAAAATGCTGTTTTATCACTTTTCGTCTTATCTGGGTAGACTCAGCCCATACAAAAAACCTAAGATTTTAACTTATGATAGAGCCTATCATATATACCAACATATACCAACGACCGTCAATTACTATTAAAGCATAGATGCTTTGTTGAAATATTTCCAAGTATTAGTTATCAGCGTTAGACCCGCTAGCGTTTACTAGCATTAGGTATAAACGCTTATAAACTAGTTCAATAACTTTTTATAATAACAAAGAGAGCAAGCGGAGCACTTTACGGTGTCGGAATAACCTCTTAAAGAATACAAGAAAAGTCAATTATAGGAAAACGGGGTTCCGCGTTCGCGTTTATCATAATAATATCCGCTGGATCGTTTCGTTGCCAGCAGATGCTGTTGCTTTGAAATGTTGTAAGCGGAACTTCAATTATAGTTGGGGGGGAATTTGAGCTATATACAATGCGGATCAATGGACGCACTTGTGTGACTTTCTATATTAAAGAATACTACAATCCGTTATGCGATGCATCCGATGCGAATGATACCGATCTGTGGACACGTACTTTAAGGATGAGTTTCCATTTACGCGGACCTGTAAGGAGCGAACCAATGACAGCGCTCAAAAATTCGAGTGCTGTTATTGGTCCGCTCCGCACAGCTCCGTGTAGATGGAAACTTACCCTTAGTATTACAATAGCAAGCCTAAAATGCACAAACCAGCAGGCTAATTCCGTAAAAATCTATTTCCCCCCGATTTTTATTACTACGGCTCGAATTTAGAGAATATAACTTTTATAGTCACTACTAGCCGACCCGTCAATAATCGAATATAGAATGACTGATTGTTTTAATCTGTGATGTCAGATTTGTTGCACACCAGCGCCATCTATACCAAAATCATCCCTTTTGCGTTTTTTATCATTTTGTGGATATTTTTCATATTTTAAAGTAGTCTATTATTTATTTGCGCATTATATCTACATCTACACCAAATTTCAACTTAATCCGTTTTGTCGTTTAGGCCTGATTGAGGAACAAACATACATACAAACTCACAAACTTTCGCATTTATAATATTATTAGGATAACTTTTATAGTCACTATTAAAGAATCTCAGAATAGAGTGTAATTTTTTTATTTAATTTGTCTACATAAGAGGAGAAAGAATAATCTGTATCGTAAGAGGTGATATTTCGATTAATCGAGCTTGATAATCGCAAGTATAAATAGAAGTAGGTAAACGTTTGTACGCTTTCCTCAACCTTAAATTCACGGCTACGGCGTCTAAATGTAATTTTTGCCTACTCTTCCGTAGATAAATCGTTTTGTCATGCTTGGCTTGCTGCTATTTGCGGATTGTCAACCGATGAAAAAAGGAGATTTTTAATTCTGTGTGTAATATTCGTATTTACTACTAGGGGTGTACCTATTGGTATATATGACCGCGCAACTTTTTCATTTCATTCCATTTTCTTCTCCTTTTCCCACTTAACTTGGTAATTTTTTAATAGTGTAGAAAATAGTATTTAAATTATTGTAGTTACATAGGATCAAAAAATATTTCTTGCATAAAACTTAAAATATAAATCGTCTCTTGATTTTTCGATGTTCACATTTTCGGTTTTCGTTTTATATGGGGCATGCCGCGTGAAGCGGACAAGCAAAAAAAAGTGAGGTCGTGGATTTTGTTTATATTCTGGTCAATTACACTTATAGCAGATATACATAATGTTCACACAATATTTTTTTCGTGTGATGCCTATTTGCTGAGTTATGTATGGGCTTCTAAAGAATTGAACATTTTTGAGAAGAGTCATTTTAGACCGTTGATATTGGCATTAGTGAATTTATTATTAAAATAAATTACACTGGTTTTTAATAGTAAAAAGGATGTTCTTTTTAACTTTTAGGACGATTTTTTTTTTTTTTTTTTGGTACCTAAAACCGGAAGTAAACATTTCAAATCAGATTTTCAGAAACTTCGACATATTTATTTTTAAATTATTTTAACTTCAAATTAAAGCTTTAAGTTTATTATTATTTCCCAAAAAAATTATAACGTGATCGTAATTAGTTTCGGAGTTACATTAAATATGGTACCAAGCCGTCGCATGGAGCGCCATATAACTCAGCCGGTTTATGCCGAAAACATTCTGAAATTAAAAAATATTTATAGTAATAAATAAGAGGAACACAGTCACATACCCGCAGCCCTATTACGTAATCTCACTGATAATCGTAATCGGCTTTAAATATTCCATAGTCTTTTGAAAGTTATACTATGAGAATTTAACCTTTGAAGCTGATTGCAATTACCAGTGGGCTAAAATCCGTAAAAACAAACGTTCAATACCTACTTTTTATACCTTTAGTAAACCTGTTACACCTTTTAATACTGTTTTTATTACAAAACCGTGTAGCGTTATTGCAACTATGTTTAACATTTTATTCTAGTTCAAAATGAGAAACATTGAGTAATAAAGATAAAAACTTTTGTTACGCACACCTATAGCCGTTAATGTTTTAGTGCGCTTTATTTTGGGGCGTGTAAGTGGCGGCTGTGAAAAGATGACTTTACGAGGGGAAGCTGGGGCGAATGGCTACTAACAAATGAACGTCAATAGAGCCGTTTTGGCCTATTATTTGTAATTTGGTATTTGATATGCCCATCTACACTTGCTAGAAACGTTAAAGAAAAATATCGCGAGGAAAGCAGTTAGTATTCTTATAAACGTCGATGGGCTTGCAACCTGTCACGTGTGGAATGCAAACTACTGCAATATATTATGGGCACGTGCTATATATAATGTTTTGACCCCTGATTACCCTCCATAATTCAGAGATCGAAGCAAATAGAGACCTAGTGGATGTCTACCGTACTTAAATATTGCAATTGTAAACCTAGTTCTTAATTAAATTAACAAAAAAACATGCCAAGTGCGAGTCAGACTCGCGCATGAAGGGTTCCGTACCATTATCTATCAAAACGGAAAAAACACGTTGGTTTTATGCTCCACTTAAATATTTATTCTGTTATTTGTATTTATTGTTATAGCGGCAACAGAAATACATCATCTGCGAAAATTTCAATTGTCTAGCTATCACGGTTCATGAGAAACCGCATTGTGACAAACAGACGGAAAGACGGACAGCGAAGTCTTAGTGATAGGGTCCCGTTTTTACCCTTTGGGCACGGAACCCTAAAAACAGGTGTTACTCTAAGCTGTGTCGAGCGGTGTACGAAAATAAATCTTGTTTGTTTTGGAAAAACAACACGTAAGATCGTTTAGACCGGTAATCATATACGTAAGATCGGCTGATTAGGTATAGTCAACTGCAGAGGTTAATAGTTTTATCAGAATTTTGAAACTATTTATTTTAGAAGCTGATGGCATATAAACCTTAACTTATAATTATGAAATCGACAAAAAAGTCTGTATTTTATGAGACTAACTAATGTCAATTGATTTTATAGATTAAAACCAATTCTAGGTTACTTATAAATAGGTATCATTCGCGTGGTACCTGGATAAAAAGTAGCCTATGCTATTCCGGGGCATAAGCTATATAAATAAACTATAACTACTAACTAGCTAATAAACTTTTTTTTTTTTTTAATAATATATATTTCAAGTTTCATCCATATCCGTTCAATCTTGGGCATGATTAAGCCGCAAATATCCAAACATCTTCACAATTTTTTGTATTTATAATAAATATTAAGAATCACAAACCATAAGTGGTTAGTAACATAAAAGTTACCTATTAATTTTTAATCAACCTTTTGATTATTTTCAATCATCATCAGACTAGCCTCTCAGCTCTCACAGTAAATTTGCTTAGTCTGGATAGATAGAGCGGTGCTAAATATTTATTTATTTATCAGAGTCAGAAAGAATCACAATCATTTATTCAGAACAATATACATAGGTGTACTTTACCAAGTGTATGATGAAACGACAAAGTTAATAACTGTGCAGCTTCAATGCTCGCCTCCTTAACATGAAAATAGTTCTGTTTGGTTTTTGAACTGCATGAATGACAATAAAAAAGTTTTTCTTTTTCTTTTATGTACTTTTGATGTTGATTGTACACCGGTTTGATAACGTTACTTAACATACAGAGAGCGTACCGGCATCTGCAAAATATTCTAGTCATGATTTTGTTGCCTTTTCGGTCATAGAATGCTACGGTGACTAAACGGTCTAGTGGGCCTATACTCTCTAGACCGTTTAGTCACGCGTCTACACGCATATAGTAATTCAAACAATAACATTTTTGGTATTGAAAATGAAAATAAAATGTAATAGGATCACGATTGTTTGTAATCCCCAAGTATAGTAGAAACTGTAATCCAATCATGACTAAAGTTTGAGCCGTTTATTTTTAAAACCAAGAAGAAACCATTTTTCAAGAAGAAACCATTATAGTGCTTTCGTGGTAATGTTTCTTGGAAAAGGTCACGTGGCTCTTTATAAAATAAAAACCCACAAAGGTCAATTTTCATTGGCAGATATTTCTGACGTTTGTACAAAAGTTCCAAAATAGTCTCGCAAATGGTAAGTCGAAGGAACCTCATGACTATATTAAATAGGAAAAGTTCTGTTTGCATGGTATTTTTATGCCGTTTTTTCGTGCCGGTAACGCAATCCTATATACTTGTATGGCTTTTATGGCGTTATTAAGCAGGGGTTATGCTACACATCATGATATGATTCAGCATTGCTTCGTAATAAAATATTGTGTTGACTCATCACAACGTTTTACCGGACGGATTTTTATACCGTTGGTCTTTTCTGACCGTTACAGCTTAACCAGATAATGGCTTATTCTCGACTCTATGCAGTGACTCTATAAAACCCATTTTTTGCGGTCACACGGCTAACTTCACATAAGCCAAGATCCACCAACCGTACTGTACCGTTTAAGTATGGACCTCATAGCGTGAGCCTTTGCCAGAGGGAAGGTTTTTTGAGGTTGGATCACAATGAACGAGCGGATAGGATGTCTTCAACCCTACCCGCGAGGTCGGTTGTGTTTGCGGAGTATTATGTTGTGCGAAATTGATGAAGGAAATGATTGTAGAGTTTTTACTTTATGTTACAATAGCTTTCACCCGTGGCTTGGCATGACCTGGATAAAAACTGTCTTATTTGTTATTCCAGGATATAAGTCATACATTCCAAGTTTTATCCAAATCGTTTGTTGCCTTCCAATGTCGCCAGTGTCTAACGTTTCCGACTGGTAGTGATCTGGATTAGTTGAGCTACCTATAGACTGTTTGCAACGGTCTATAGATCGCTCAACTGGTTCTTGTGTATTTTGTTATTAAGATTAATATATAAATCTATATCTATACTAATAATATAAAGAGGAAAGATTTGTTTGTTTGTATCGAATAGGCTCTGAAACTAATGGACCGATTTCAAAAAATCTTTCACCATTAGAATTCTACATTATCCCTTATGAACATAGGCTATAGATTATTTTCAAAAACGTTAGGGATCCGTATGAAAATTTCGATAATGTAACCCAAAGTGTGAAAAAAAAACAAAAAAAAACCTTATATTGCGTTTGCTGCAGAAGTTATTGACAATAGAGCAAAGTGATGTACTACAGTTTTATAGAGTACATCAACATCTACAAAATAGTCACGGATACCATATGTCTAACTATTAGGGATCTCTATTAAAACTTCGATAACCCAAGGTGTAAAAAAATTAGCCATAAAATCATTAAAACACCCGTGCGACGCCGGGGTGGAATGCTAGTTATTAAGATAAAAAAGACACTTCTACTATATGCACCAGTCAACCAGAACTGTGAGGAACTTACAATAACACATAGCTAAATTCTTATCGTACCCATTTAGAAGTAACTACAACTTTTATGATGTGAGTTTCGTAAAGTATTACAATAATATGACTTCAAGTTTGGTTTTATTTAGCGTAAAGTGAAAAATACGGGCACCGATTCTGAACTTTGTGTAATCTAAATTCATTTTTATCCATAAAGTGTGAATGTATGTTTGTCTTTTAAGGTGATACTTAATTATTTTAATTTTAATATGAAAATGTATAAAATGTACTTTCAAATCTAACAAACATAAATAAACCATCTTTAATTTAGGTAGCCACCTACTACGATTATCTATTAAATTATCTGGTTCCCATAGTACAAGCTTTGCTTAGTTTGGGGCTAGATGGCGTTGTGTGTAAAGTCCGCCAATATTTATTTATTTTATTTATTTTGTGATATAAAAAAAAAATTATCTCGACTAATCCCTAAGTACGGTAGATATCCTCTCAGATCTTCAGGCTCTCAGATCCTTGGAGATGTCTGAAGGGGGTAGTCATCAGATATTACATCTGGTACATGCCCATTTTGTGCAGTTTTAGTAGGTAGTTAGTTTATTTTTGTATTAGAAGATTTTGATACTTATCACTACATAGTATAAAGCAAAGTCGCTTTCCGCTTCCCGCGTCTGTATGTCTGTATGTATGTTTGCTTATATCTTTAAAACTACACAACGGATTTTGATGCGGTTTTTTTTAATAGATAGAGTGATTCAGGAGGAAGGTTTATATGTATAATAACATGCTACCCGTGCGAAGCCGGGGCGGGTCGCTAGTTTAACCATAAATAAAGTATTCTAGCTACAGTCAAGTGTATTGTTTGTTGAAAGTGCAGCATTTTAAATCACAAGTCGTAAGCTACTACAGTTAGTTGGTACTATTTCTACAGGAATAAATGTGTTGTAAGGCTCTATAGGAATAAAGCAGGTAATCAGCGCGTGAATACCAGCGTTTACGAATACGGCAGCCATCGACCACATAGCCCAATAAGTGCGGTGCGCGAGTCAGGGGGCTCAAAAATGCATTTTGATTGGCAGGTTTAATGTCACAGCCCGCCGCAGTGCGCGTCGTGAATCGCATTCGGTGTCTTTTAAATCAGCAGTTTAAGCCTAAAGTGTTGTTAGAAAGTGTTCGCCTTGCATGAGGAGTCTATAGGCTATGGTTGATGGCGACAGCTTACATATTTGAAGAACAGTAATTTACGGCTCCACGGATTCTTAGCACGGATCCAACTTTCAAGTAAATACGACAATTCATTAAGACCCCTTTCAGGAATTTCAGAAATCCTAGCTTAGTGAACGCAAACGTCCTAAGAGAAATGCCTGTGCTAACTTTTTTAAAGTTCTTGAGGTTTTAGAGGTTTTGTAATTTTAACCAGTTCTCCTACTCAAAGATCATTAATATCATCATAATGTGAATACGGAAGTCTAATCTATATTTTTAAATTAATCTATAATAATATTATAAATGCGTATATATGTCTGTCTGTGACGCTATCACGGCCAAACAGTATGATTAAATTTCATATGGGTGGTCGCACATAGGCTGTTTTTTTTCGACCAAATATTCTATTAGTTTTCAGAAATTTCAATATTTACGATATAGTCGTCAAAAATAGATTTCCTGAATTACGAGGACGAAGTCGTGGTTAAAAACTAGTAAGAGTGCTTATTTTGTGATTTTTTCTCTACGTATAATATTTTACCAAAGAAAATGTCCATTATTTCGGTTGGACATAGGCTACTTTTTATATGAATACCAAGCAGGAAGCCACGCGAAAAAGCTTTTATAGAGCGTATTCCTGTTTTTGAACAAAACGCGGTCTAAAGAGAGCTCGAAAATTATGACCCCGCCTTGCAGTTTAAATAATCTCGGCTGCAATAAAAGTCGGAGCGATATATTGCTAGTATACAGCCGCTAGAGGGCGCTGTGCAAACATCCTCGCTCTAATGGTCTGACCACAAGTAAACTCAACACTTCACTAGTGATGCTAGCGGTCACACAATGAGCTTGACCTATGCCACCGAAACACTAGAGTTAGTAATTTCTCCTAAACAATTTGAATTTTGCTATCTATAGCGCAACACAATGAAATGAAATGAAATGAAATGTTCTTTATTGTAACACAATGTAAGCAATTACAAAGGGAACTTCGTTTATTAGTTTGTTGCATGAAATGATTAAAATAAGTAGAGTTCTTTTATTGTAACTAAAACTTAAGAACTAAAAGTTACATAATATTTTGTACATAAATAAATAGACTGTATAATATAGATTGATATTACCTACAAATCATATTATATATATATCTATGTTTGTAGGTTTTTAGTTAGTTAAAGAATTCATTCATTGATTATATTATTAATTATTGTGTTTATAACACCGCGGCTAATTCTTTCATTTTTATATTCACTCCATCCTTAAATAGTCTAGAAGAAATCACTTTTTAGCGATAAGACTGTTGTACTGTTTTGTTCTAGGTAAAATTTTTCATAATTTGCAGCATTTTAATTTATTCATTCATTCATTCATACTTGACACACGCTATCCAATGTCGTCCAAACTCCCACGGATGAAGGAATTTTAATATCCCGTGTTATTTTAATCCACTTTATCCCCATCTTTTACATTTACCCGTAAAAATAGGCTCTTTTATTTGAGAAACAAGTATTGTTTGTTTGGAAACCGGTAGCATCATCAGCAAAGTGGACTTTTCGCTTTCATTGGCGAACCTTTATGAAAAACTTCATAGTCCGATTATATAATGAAAACTGAGGCAATTTCTAAGAGTTAACTGAGAGAGACTGTAACAGTTGGTTATTCCACAGGTCTAAATTGTTAGAGAGGTTTTAAAAGGTCAAATTCAAATTGAAAATATCATTTATTTCAATAAAATCATCACTTTGTAACATCTTAAGAGCTAGGTGAAGCTACGCCTGTTTCTCGCGACCAAGCCTAAAAGAATCAGGTACGGAACCCTAAAAAATGATAGTCCCCAAGATTTTTAGGGTTCCGTACCCAAAGGGAAAAACGGGACCCAATTACTAAGACTTCGCTGTCCGTCTGCCGTCTATCTGTCACAGGGCCTGTATCTCGTGAACCGTGATAGCTAAACAGTTGAAATTTTCACAGATTATGTGTTTCTGTTGCCGCTATAACAACAAATCCTAAAAACAGCATAACAGCCGTTTTTTATAGGTAGGTACGAAACCCTTCGTACGCGAGTCTGACAGGCACTTGGCCGGTTTTTTAGGGTTCCGTACCCAAAGGGTAAAAATGGGACCCTATTACTAAGACTTCGCTGTCCGTTTGGAATAAGGACGCTATGCTCTACGAACTTGTGTGAACTCATCTGGTTTGTGAAAAGGTTTGAAAAAGGATTTTCTGTCGTCTTTCTGTCCAGCATTGTTCTCCTAGAACTAAGTCCGGCCACAGAACAGCTCTACATCGGGCTAACATACCGTACGTGCCGTTAACTTTGCGAGCGCTAGATTATTTGTGGCTGTTTGGCTTCGAAACATTTGATTTAGGTTATCGATCTTTCATATCTGTTCTTGCATTTATTAGTTTGTGAAGATTAACTACAATCTTGCCTTGCGTGAAATTGCTTACTAAGCAAGTGATTCTCTTGCAATTTACAAACTAACTGTCGCTAAACTAACGCAAACTAACTGATGTTGTCCTATCAAATGTCAATAATACCATAAAAAAATCACTTACCCGAACTGTACAATTTGACACCATTTTTCAAAATTTTCTTCCATAACAACCTTCTCCTGACAATTTGTCAAACGCAACAAGAAAAAAATGAGCAAAATCGATCTAGCCGTTCGCGTGATGCCGTGACCAAGGGAAATAGGAATTAACGTCACAGGAAGTCACGTCTGCAAAAAGTGAGCATTGTGCCATAATGTTTAGACGTGCCTCAGACTACCCTCTTTAAACATCTTCAAGAGTGTTAGAACTGCGAGATCTGAGAACAGGTAATGTATACTTGAGGATTAAAATCGTGATTCTATTTAATTTCATTTCAAATGCACGTTCACCATTCACAAAAATCAAAAACCAAAAAGCTTTTATTCAATAACTAATTGTGAATATTCGGGCACAAAAATACCTTACTTTTACAGTTATGGCTGTTTGAGTAGAGAAAGATAATTTAATTTTAAACATTTCTGTATCGCAAAACTAGTCTTTTTCAAATTGTAATAGTATTTGATCGAAACTACGTTTTAGTGTACCTACACTTTGAGGAATGCCCGCGTGGCTTTTACTCTGTTTGCATTTAGTCGGAATGTATCCGCATTTTGGCAACTACGGAAATCGCTATTTGATTTGCAGATTTGCAGCTTGATGTTGATATAAGATTACGTTTAAAACTAAAAACAAAACCGACTTCATGTTTTTATAAGTGCTATAAAATAATTCATTCCCATTTTTTATCCTTAGAGATAGTATATTGTTACTCAAATTTAAATGAGACCAAACGGAAAGTATCCTTCCAAATAAAGAAAACAATTATCTAATTCAGTTAAGTAATAAATGACAGAGTTTTATGTTCTCATACATTAATTCGTTCGTTCGTTCGTTCGTTAGTCGTTCGTTCGTTTATTCATTCATTCATTCATTTCATTCACGCCCTAACGATCAAACGGATTCGGATGTAAGTTGGAATATACATAGCATATATCCTGGAATAGTAATAGACTATTTTTTATCCAGGTAACCATGAAAGCGAAGCCGCTGGCAAATATTTGTCATTCCTATTTCTAAAAATCCTCGCAATATATTTAGATTTAGAATCCTCCTTGTTTTTTCTTCAAATATTTATTCTGGCCAACAATATTTGCTAGTACCTAATTATTTGTTGAGGGTTACGCGTATTTGAAAAGGAAACCTTACTTCGTCTCTTACGGATTTTCAATTGTACACTCATATTAATAAGCCGCTGACTCGTTCAATGACCTAAATAATATGGCCAAAAAATTTATCGAGTAGAGGAAAAATTACGTTGAATTTAATTTTTAGGTACCTAAGAATTAATTTGCTTTAAAAATACTTGAGTAAAATTTAATTGATTTGAAAGCTTATTTGAATCAGTAGGCCAAATGAAAGCCAATATTGAGAATTTTCACGATCTTTTCAACTAAGAGCTGAATCACAATGCGCCCGACCCCAAGTTAAATAAACCGCACTTAGGAGTTCGAAGTGGTCTAAGACAGGTCAAGTATTTTTTCCAACAATACGGCATTCGTGATAATGTGGATACCCACAGTATATACCCGTATTTATTTTGAACAAGGTATATAGATATAAAATCACTATGTATTTACAGCATCAGCAATCTTGTTCCCATTGTAATACTTTGTTAAGCTAGATGGCGCAGTGTGAAATGCGCCATCTAGCTTATCTTAAAAAGAATATTTTATTTATTTTACTACCAGACTCGACCACGCGTTGCTGTGTCAACAGATATCGCCATCTGTTAGAATCTTTTGGAGCTAACAGACAATTATGACTGTCAGATAATAAACAGATAATCACTACATAGTATAAAGCAGTCGCTTTCCGCTTCCCGCTTCTGTATGTACGTATGTATGTTTGCTTATATCTTTAAAACTACACAACGGATTTTGATGCGGTTTTTTTTAATAGATAGAGTGATTCATGAGGAAGGTTTATATGTATAAAAACATGCTACCCGTGCGAAGCCGGGGCGGGTCGCTAGTTTACAATAAAATAATTTTGCGACTATAAATTGAGATGTAAGCTATCCTATCTTTCAAGTTGGATCAAACTGCACACGGTGTGCAAAGTTTGATTAAAATCGGTTAAGTAGTTTAGGAGCTCATCGCAGACAAACAACGTGACGCGTAATTTATATTTATATCAGAAGAAAGAAGATATAATCAAGTGGAAACCGTGATCTCTGCCTACCCTTCTGGGAAACAGGTGTGATTTTAAATATGTATGTATGATTTTAATCATAACATTGAAACGTAGAATGAATGATCTGCCCCAGCTACCCAAAAACAATGTTATAATTCGATATCCATTAACTTTGTGATTGATTGAACCGAGATGTAATTATTGGAAGCATTGCGTCAACAAAACAGTTTTAAATTAACTTTCAATGTATTCAACTGAAACAATAATTGTCGATTATTGATACGGATTAATTGGTTAAAGGGCAGTTCTTATAAGAGCTGTAGGTATAAATAAATTTAAAAAATATTTATATAGCGGCGATGGCTTGCAACCTGTCACTACCAACTGAGCTGTGAGGACAGTAAATGTCTCACCGTCTCATTAATAAACGTAGACTAGCGCAGGTTTAAATTTAGTCCAACGCTTACGTTTGGACTAGTCGAATTCAATATTAATAAACGAGGATTAGAAATGGAGTTGCTTACATTAAGCTGGTATTAACAAGTCTTGGTGTAACCTCAGATGATCTTTGAATAAGGAAATTTTTATTAATAGCACCGTCAATGTTTAAAATGTTTAATTATTTTGGATACGTTTTTGTCAATAACTGCCTACAATTAACTGTACTCGTGTTCTCGTAAAGTTTAGATTTTTTTAAAATAAATGAGGATTTTATTTTTCCAAAATTTTCCACATTTTTCTTTCAATAAATCTTTAACAGATTTTTTTACTGAAACAGAAAATCTTATGTATCTGGGTACCTAAATTATAAACAGTTTCATTATTTGATAGGTAATTTGAAGATGCGTTTTTTTTATAATGACATTTTATAATTTGCTTCCCAACATCAACTTAAATTCAATAGAATAGTGATATCAGAAATTTGATTGCTATATATTGCTACTTTTGCGGAATCTGGACCTTAAATGAATCCTATCTATTACCAAGTAAATCGTTGCACCATAGACGTAAAGGCACAAACCCACTGCGGCGTACGGAGAAACGACGCACGTGCGTCAAGCTTCGCTTTGTAAGAAAATGTATGTAATTGTGTCCACTGCAACACACGGACACGCTTTTGCGTCATTGGTACACGCGTGGCTTGGTCGAATATGTACCATAATATGTCACGTTGCTCACGCAAACGTGATGAACGTATTATTCAAAACTGTGCTGCGTTACAGTTGTACATAGTTAATATACGTGTATAGCGTGAGCAGCAGTATAAATATAGACCCACGTTGTCAAACAAATGAACCCACGCAGCTGAAATGCAAGGCGTGCTTGTGCACAGCATGCGCAGTGGTGGGTTGGCGCCTTAAAGCTGGCAATACCCGAGCGTGTGTGTTACGCGTCGCATTACAGTGTTAAATGGGGCAATAGTGTTCCGTTTATTTATCACGGCATATTTCTTTCTAATAGACGGAGAGACTGAAGGAGAACCCTCATTAGATGTTCATTCAGAGAGATTACATATTTGTTCCTAACATTTGTTTGCATTCCACGAAATATTCGCGACTTGTAAGCCAGTGTTTTGTTATAGCTACTTTTGCTTCTAAGATTATAAAAAGCTATGAGTATAAAAAAAACTAAACTACTTACACTGAAACTCAATTTATTTATCTATATATTTATAATTTATAAATAAATTATTTAAAAATTAATTCTTTTTTCTTAGGGATTATTGGAATTTGACAAGACAACGTGTATCGGGACAGCTTGTAAGTATATATATATATATATATTTAAACATATATAAAATAAGTTTTTTTTTTTCTATAAAAACCTTTTGCGGACAAGCATTTAAAAATGAAATAGGCACCAACATCCGAACATCCGTTCCACAAACGTTCGGATTTAGTAGTATACGTAGTATATATTAGTAGGATTATTTTACTTCTGAATTCCCTTTGTAAACTACCCCAGCAGTTATTGCGTTAATTTTTGGCTTTCCTTACAAAACCGCGGAAGCACACTATTTCCTGCTTTATATTTGGCTGAAACTGCCATGCTCAGAGATGTCAACTCGTTTTGACAATCACTGTATTAAGAAAAAGTGAGTGTATTTGACAAATGTTATGATTGGAAATGTTTCTAACTATCCCTTGTTGATCTTCAAGGATCTGTGCACTTGGAGATGAGAGGATGCCTACCGTACTTAAATTTTTTTTCGTCGGTTAAAAATTAAATTTGAAAATTTCATTTAAAATTTATATTAATTATAAAATTAATATATATATTAATTATAAAATTTCTAGGATTTCTAGGATTTTGCTAGGATCGTCACGCAGTGGGTGCCTGAAGATGGGAGACGACGCCGAGGAAGGCCGCGAAGACGCTGGCGTGACGACCTCGACATATTCCAGACTGGCTGCTGGGACGAAGATGTAGACCGCAAAGCTTGGAAGAGAATGGGGGAGACCTTTGCCCAGCAGTGGCAAAATATATGATGATAAAAAAAAAATGTGTGTGTCAGCTCCGACGCACGACTGCAGTTTACCAGATCGTGCGTAGAGCGTACCCCCACTATAAGATGTTTTGCCATCAGTAAGAGTGAGAGAAAGCATTATAAAGTATAGGCAAAGTAAGGGTACACACTACCCACGATCTAGCTGCACTGCTCACACCAAATTAGAAAGTTGCGCACCAAAAACGTAACGAGGTCATGCGTTCAGTAGATTTTACTACTCACATTTTTTTCATACCGGGCGCCTTATATCAAAAACCGACCGGAGAAAACTCCAAAAAAAAAATTAAATAAGATCACGACACGAAACAGGAAGTTCTCAATTAGACATGTATAAATGTATTTTTGTTGCTTTTTTATATAAACCGCGCATATCTTTTTACCTGGTGATCCGATTACGATGATTTTTTTCTATTGTAGGTATAGGGTAGTTCCATGTTGGTCCTATTAATTTATATTCATGTAGGACCAATAGTTATATCATAAAACTTAAAAAACCATTATCATTCCTTTACTTAACTCTTTTCTACCTAACTTCCTCGATAACTAATAATAATCATTTATATCGTTAATGACATGAATACCACGTCACATATTTTATTTTAAATTCATGATAACATAACACATTTTTCATACAGATTTAGAACTATATTCACTAATGAATCTTAAAGTGAATTGGGAACTCCTGGGACGGCGGTGATTCCCACATTTCCGTTGCTATACATAATTTAACTAGATAATCTTGGCGTTAGACATTTTGAAAGGCGAATCGGGGCTGCGGCAATAAGGCGACAAGCCACAATCCAGTTTATTGTTAGCCGTTGTCAAACCAAATTGTAGCTTGAGGATATTACAAGCGTTAAAATAGCTAATAAATAATAGTAGTGCATAGAAATGAAACTTTGAAAGTCTTTTTTGATTTGATTTTGATAAAGATAGTCGTGTCTTCATCAGACACCGACCAACTGCTTAGCTAGACCATTTCAAGTTGTATTAGGGTAGATTTAAATTAGACCGGGCCGTGTCCGGGCCTTTTGTGAGTAGACGGGCCCGGACGGGACACGGATCAGGCCCTGTTTAATATAAACTGCTTCATACAAAATGTATGTAACGATTTAAATACGTGTTCCGTCCGGGCCACGTACACGGCAAGGCCCGGTCTAATATAAATCTTCCCTTATGAAAAAAAGATATCAAATCGCTCCTATTGCTGCCGTTGACTAAATTGTTATTGCAAACGACGCACGCTTATCAGCAATCAGCTGAAACAAATTAGAGCAGTATAATTTTAAATAAATTGTGATTGTTCGGTCACGTCTATCGCACCGGATTTATTAACTTATTTACGAGTTGCGCTGGTGGTAATTTTCGCTTCAAAATTATAGTAGATGGAGTTTCGCTTCCATGTTATTTTAGACATACATTACCTTTTAGGTTACCGGCGAGGGTATAACGCGATGTGAAGGGAACATACAAAAACGGCAATTTATTTTAGACCAGCTGCCCCAAAACTGGTTATTTCAGCTGCGGGAAAGGTGCAGTCATTTCCTTTAGGTGATATGAACTATTAAAAACTAAAAGGTAATTAAACTCTTTTTAACTGACGAAAAAAGTGGAGGTTCTTAATTTAACATGTATATTTTTTGTTGTTGCTTTTATTATGTACTAGCTGACCCGTGCCCGCTTCGCTGTGCGTAAGACATTTCTAATACCATCGTGGACTTTTTTGTAGACGTTTTTAAGGTATACAATACTGTAGTACATTATTTTGATATATCTCGTGGGGTTCAGCCAGCATTTGCAATGTAAGCGCAAAAAAATGTGTTTATTTACGACATCACATAAGAAACCTCTAAAATTATCAGTATTTCTCTACTATATTATGCATGTATTATACATATAAACCTTCCTCTTGAATCACTCTATTTATAAAAAAAACCGCATCAAAATCCGTTGTGTAGTTTTAATGATATAAGTAAACATACATACATACATATTACATATTACATACAGACGCGGGAAGCGGAAAGCGACTTTGCTTTATACTATGTAGTGATGGTCATGACCGGCCTCACAGCTCAGTTGGTATTAACTCTGCCTTCTGCTCTGTAAGTTGTGGGTTCGATCCCCACCCAGGGTACATATTTGTATGATGAACATAGATGTTTGTTCTGTGTCTGGGTGTTAATATGTATATTTGGTATGTATTTACAAAAAAAAAAGTAAGTATATAAGTATTCTATCAGTTATCTGGTTCCCATAGTACAAGCATGGGGCTAGATGGCGCTGTGTGTAAAGTGCGCCAATATTTATTTATTTATGCAGTGGCGCGGTCGATATCGGAATACCAGGGAAAATAGGCGAATATACCTGGTGATCCGATTTCGATGATTTTATTCTCTGTTGTGTAGAGAATAGTCCCAATTTAGTCTCAACTAGCGACCCGCCCCGGCTTCGCACGGGTAGCATGTTATTATACATACAGGGTGAAATCGTAAACACACGTCAAATTGATATGGGTGGTTCAGTATACGTAATAGTTTGGTTTCATGAAAAAATAATACACATTAAAAAAAAAAAACAACAACTGCAAAGGCATCTTATTACACTCGCAAAGTTTTGTGTACTTAGTTCAACTAAATTAACTTGATACTTTAAATGTATTTTATCCGAATATTATTTTTTAAATATTTTAACAAAAAAAACACTGATATTATGAACTTATCTGAATACATTGACTATGTCTGCATCGTTTAAATTGATTACATCAGTTGTTGTTTTTTTTTTTAAATGTGTATTATTTTTTCATGAAACCAAACTATTACGTATACTGAACCACCCATATCAATTTGACGTGTGTTTACGATTTCACCCTGTATAAACCTTCCTCCTGAATCACTCTATCTATTAAAAAAAACCGCATCAAAATCCGTTGTGTAGTTTTAAAGATATAAGCAAACATACATACAGACATACAGACGCGGGAAGCGGAAAGCGACTTTGCTTTATACTATGTAGTGATTAAATGTAGAATTGTCAATTTTTGTAGAACTAATAGTTCCTTTATAAAACTTAAAAAACTTATATCGTCCCCTGACGGTCGATTGGTCAAAGGCGCGTCCAAGCTTAGCAATTTTCATGATTAAATACTATGAAAAAATAAAAACGTAAAACAATATTCACGCACACCAAAATAAGACTTAGGAATGAAGTAAGAAAAGTGGTCGGTGATTTTATTATGATTTATACTGGTATTTGTTGAGGAATGTGGAGCAACCTCGACTCCAAATAGTTATTTTATCTGTAAGTTTTAATTCTAAATCAAGTGTAGCGTGTGTTGCTTTTTGAATTTGTGCTGAAGCTCTTTAGTTATTTTTTTTTATTGCTGTACCTACGTACTTGAGTAGTAGGTACTTTTAACTTTTAATTATTATTCTTGTTTGAGCCTTCACCTTGTTCGATTGGCACCACACTGGAGCTCTACATAGCATTAAGGAAAGGATCATAAAAAAAAAAGGTAGACCCCAAGCCGTGTTTGTTGCCTGATTCTTCTAGGCTTGGTCGCGTGGAATCGGCGTAGCTTCACCTAGTTCCTAAGACGTTTCAAAGTGATCCTTGTGATTTTATTGAAATAAATGATTTTTGAATTTGAATTTGAAATTTCCAACGTTTATTCGTTTTGATAATAAATATGTTTTATTATCAGAATTTGATAGACATGAGTAACTTGTATATTTTTGTGTAACAAAATAGAATTAAATAAATAAATATTGGTTGACATTTTATACATAGTTAACTAGCTCCAAAGTATGCAAAGTTTGTACTATGAGAACTAGAAAACTGATAAAATACTTACGTAAACATACTACTGCAAAATGAGGGCATGTGCCAAATATAATGTTTGACGTACTTCTGACTACCCCCACTAGATATCTTCAAAGGATCTAAGCGCCTGAAGATCTGAGAGGATGTCTACCGTACTTGGGGATTTTTTTAAATTTGTTACATATAATATGAATACATTGTAAACTCGATTGTAACTCATTATACCTCAAACAAAGTGCGATACGTTTTTTCAATGAATGCAGAATCGTTTTTGTTTTCAATAACCGCAAATCATACTGTTTTATTTTTTTCGGTTTTCAAGATAATGCGGTTTTATAAAGACTCAGCCCATAAAATAAACAAAAATTTTGGACATCACCTTATGCAGTAAAAATGTTCTACCTTTGTACTTCCGCTTGACTCTATTATTCGGGACATTTTGTACATCGAAGTCTCAAAGCCACGTGTCAGGTGTACGTGATAACAGACGATCTGTCACCTCCAAAGATTTACAACGGCAGATACAATACGTGGTCCCAACCCATGGCTGTCCTCTACCCCAATCGTCACGTATCCTTAAAACTTCCCGGCATTGCGGGTCACCCTGCTTAAAATTCTAGAATCGCATCCAGTAATAAATTTAACTCTACAGTCCCAGTGGCAGTAAATTTTGTGCTTATTTTCTACAAATTATTTCAGCTAAGCGCGCGCGGTGCTAGAACTGAGTGCTTTTGGGGCGCAAAAAATGGATTTCATGCTATGTTGACTTAACTTTCAGCTTTAAAAACTGTTGTTTTGCGATACTGTTTTTGTTGGTTTTGTCTGGTTCACGAATGGTAGAATTCATTCTGAATATTAATTAAGTAAAATCTCTCCTGCAACGCAGCTTTAAGTATCGCTCACAATGGTTTGCACAAAGAGCGAAAGGCTCTTTGCAAACAAAGGTAATACATATTTTATATTTAAAGATAAGGTATTTGTTAAATCATTTACAAATGTACTTAGTAATTAAAATAATATCAGCTAAAATTATTATAATTAATGCTAGCTGTAAATAGTGCCAAATGTAATGCTTGGACGCGCCTTTGATTAACCCCTTTTAACCTTCAAGGACCTGAGCGCCTGGAGATCTGAGAGACTGTTTACTGTACTTGGGGATTATCAGATCCTATTTTTAGGGTTCCGTACCCAAAGGGTAGAAACGGGTAGAAACGGACATGAACCGTGATAGCTAGACAGTTGAAATTTTCACAGATTATGTATTTCTGTGGCTGCTCTAACAACAAATACTAAAAACAGAATAAAATAAATATTTAAGGGGGGGCTCCCATACAACAAACATGATTTTTTTGCCGTTTTTATAGATAATGGTACGGAACCCTTCATGCGCGAGTCCGACTCGCACTTGGCCGGTTTTTTTATAATTAAAATTATTATAAATAAAAGTAATAATACCTATATTTAATAAAAGTAATAATACCTATAATATGCTAGAAGAATTGCTTTAGCACAAAGTAATTTATGTACATATATAACCTGACTAGCTGCTCGCCCCGTCTTCGCACGGGTGATACCTGGATAAAAAGTAGCCTACTGTGTTATTCTGATATATACGCTTATTACTGTTAAGTTTCATTTTAATCCGTTTAGTATTAATAATATTGCGTGAAAGAGTAAGAAACACACAAACTTTCACATAATTATAATATTAGTAGGATTATGGTGGTGTCTAATAACGTACATAATCCGATTCTTTGAGGGTACAAGCAAGATTTCTTTTGGTCATCTAAAAAAAGAACAACCAACCTCTTTCATCTGAAATCAAGTAAGCAGTTCTCCAAACCTAGTTTACATTTCGCCTGCCTTTGCCCCACAAATGAAATGCTACCCTCGAAAGCTTGTACTAGTATAAATTACTCTCGGCAAGCACGCTACCCCGTTACTAGCATGAGTTTTGATATTGCCTCAGTTAAAACTCCGCCGAATCGCTACCGAGTCAAAGACGGTTGTTGCTTGGTTGGATCGATATTTTGCTCGAGCTACGAAAATCAATGCGATGATAAAATAAACATTAGTAATTAGCTGGCAATTTTTTGATACCATATAGTACAATATTGCAATTTTCGCGGGATTTCGAAGTTTTTGCAAATAAATTACGATTTATAATACTCGATGATAATGTAGGTTTTACAAGTGGAATAATTTTTAATATTGGTCCAGTAGTTTTTTAGTTTGTTCATTACAAACAAACATACAAAAAATTTATAATTTATTTCTCCTTAAAATTTTAGTGTAGATTGCAATGTACCTAGACAGAATAACAACATATCCACAATGCAATAGTAAAAAGTTGTCGCTTCACTCGATCAATTATAGTTTCGGTACGAACACCTCGGTGTGCGAGTCGAATAGGTCTTAATATAACCGGTTCTATAATCGGGTTCAGTAACTATTGTGAAACCATCGTCCCAGTAGAAAAGCCTCAAAACTGTCTGCAATTCTGCTGGTCTGCTATTCAGAGGTGCAATCAGCATAAACCAAAATAAATAGCCCGGTCGGAATACGTAAGTAAGTCATGGAGCTCGGTCTCGGGGGAAAATATTGTTTCAGCGGGCAGTACTTTTATAACTGATATATTATTTTTAGGTCTGCTGGGATGAAATTTAAATGCATTCTATATCTGAGATGTTGAACTTTAAGTTTATTTCTAATCAGAATACCTAATTGACTTTTTCTGTAAAGTTTATAACGTGCAACGACATGCCATTTTCAAGATTGGTGTCTTATAAAGCGACGACTGTGAGGCTATCGTGTCGTCAAAACTGAATAAGTGTCAGTTTTGACGTTTTGATGATACGATGACGATACGATAGTGATTCGTGCTAGCCCCAGTATTCGCCTTATAATGGCGTAGGTAATGTAACAAAACACGTCAAAGTAAATTAAAATAGTCGAATAGTCGTATTTCTAGTTAAAAAGAAAATTACGTAGCTGAATAGAAATTTTACTCCCATTGTGCAACACTGCTTCTTTTTAGTGTTTCCTGGAAGTCATCTCTTTTTAGAGTAAAGTTGTAAATTAAGGTCACTGCTTTCTACACAGCCAAATGCTACCGACTGCTTAAAACAGAATAGTCTGTGTTCTTAACTAGTTACTTTAAAAAAAAGTCAGAACTATGACTTTATCAACCTGGAGGCTATGTTTGTTTTTTAATGTTTTTTTTGTAGTTTTTGTTTTTTAGGTGTTTTCTCTAGTATTTAAACAATTCCTATAAATTTAATCTAAATTTACATGGAATAAGGAAGTCGTCGGTCCATGGGTAAACTAAAAAGAGAATTATTTTAAAACATTTTTTCTATGACTTATAGTGCGTATTCTCACGTAAAAGGGTTTTTTATATTAAAAAAAATATACCTCTTTCATATAATTTCAAGATTTTTATCAAAACTTTCCGAGATTCCAAGAAAATACCTGAATTAATATTTTTTTTTCGTTTTTGAAAGTATATAATATACCTAGAAGTGCCTAATGACGGGGTCCCACGGCGCGTAAAATGACGGGCCACCACGGATGCATCGTTCCCACGGCGCGTCCGTCCGCCTTGGCGCGGTCTGGCGCGTGAAAACGCGGGCCGTGGGACCCCGGCTTAACAAGAGTCTATCTAAGTTGGCTAAGTGACCAAAATCAATGTTTTCCCAGCTAACATTTATCCTAGGTACGATTACCTCGAATGTTACGTGTACTAGCTTATCGTTTTAATTAAAAATAACTTGTATCTCGCCGAACGTATCGGAGTGAAATTAATTTTGCAATGCGTCTAGAGAGCATTCTATTATTGGTTACTTGTGTTATAAATGTAAATTATGTTGGAACAGAGATTATTGAGAATCCGGGAAGTATGTATATTAGAACATTTTATGTAGTTTTCTCTAAATAACCTGACTTACTTAGACTACCTTGACTTTCGAACAGAAGGGTTCAAATCCCGGCCATGCATATGGATTATTTTATTTTTAAAATGTATGTATGCATTAAACACGTGCTCAAAATGGTGAAGAGGACATCGTAAGGGAACTTAGATATCTTCAAGGACTAAAGCGAATAAGCGATTGGAGATCTGTGAACGAAGGAATATTCGTTTTGGTTTTGTTGTAATGTAATTTTCTTCAGGTGACGATGAGAATCATGATACTCAAACGACTGAGAAAAATCTTGTAGATCACACATTTGTGGCGCTGTTAGAGTAAGTTCAGCTTTTCAAGGGTATTCAAGGGTTTGTTCTGTATCTAACTGGCAGATTGACATAATATTGTTAATCTTTAAGGCGCTCCCAGTCGACTATTGTTTTTGTTCGAAACGAAAAAATAAATACTTGTGAACAAGCCACATCTCCTATTTTATAATGTATAGTATATGTGAATAAAGATGTACCCATCTTTAATCACTTCGATAAATAATCCTACCGACCGCTGCAATGACGACAAACACACGTCGGCGCGTGGTCCACCTTAGCTTTTTGAATAAATTAATGATATAAATTATTTATAATTACTTATCAAAAATCTATTCTAATAGAAATCTAGATCTACATATTACCTATCTTTAACAATAAATCACAAGTTGATTTTAATAGTAGGTATATAAAATATTTCGATCATAAATTCTAAAACGTGTCATTTTGAAATAATATCTTTATCGTGAAAAGTTTCTGCTATTATGTTTTCAGCTTAATAGAAATCTAGGTAGGAACCTGAAGTAATATACCTATAAAAATAGGAGATGTGACTTGTTCAGAAGTATTTCTTTTTTCGTTTCGAAAAAGAGCAATCAGCGACTGGGAGCCCCTTTAACCGAAAAAAACCGGAGATTCTCAATTCGACATGTATTTGTTTTGTTGCTTTTTTATGTATGACCGCGCATATCTTTTTACCTGGTGATCTAATTTAGATGTTTTTTTTTTATATTATGTATAGAATAATTCCAAGTTGGTCTCATTTAAATTATATTCATGTAGTACTAATAGTTCCTTTATAAAACTTAAGAAACGAATATCGTCCCTGACTTTTCGATTGCTGGAAACATTTTCGTAGGTTTTCTTTTTAGTTTTTTAAACGTAATTATATTCTGTTATTTTATATAGTAAATTAAATTCAAAAAGGTGAGGATCACGTCCAAATACTAAAATATAATAATCTTCTTTAGGCTGTGTCGACGCTTATATGCCTTGTTTTTACAAAGTTATTATTACAGTGAAATTGCTGGGCTAATCTTGCTAAACGTTTTCGTTTTTCAACTTTGGGTACAATCTTCACATAATTTAGTTTTAGCTTTTTATAACATTTTAGCTGGAGAATTACCCAGGGTATTTTTTGCGACGGGATTATTATAATTTTCTGATGTAAGTTTATTTTTACAAGCTTTTATTTAACTTGCAATAAATGTATGTATGTAGTATGTAACTATGTTTGTTAAGGTGGAATTGCGACTCAATTTTGAAAAAGTTTTCCCCAATCGATTGAGCTGAAATTTCGCATACTTTGGTGGCAATGAAATAATAAGGTGACAGTGAGCTATTCTGATGATGGAGTCAGGAGCTGTTCATCAGACACTCACAATGGAACTCCTTAGTAAATACTTTGATTGAGTAAAAACTTTGCATACTTGTCAAGTTCCGATGGCAATTTTATATGATGTGACGCGCTGGTGCTCGATGGTTTAAATGATTTTACAAAAACTTGTCATTGAAAAATATTTTTTAACAGAAAACTTATTTCCAGTATAGTTTTTACCGACAATTCGAAGAGGACTTGTACCGGGAGTATTATACACGATAATGTAGTGATTACTGCAGCTCATTGCTTGTGAGTACCGATTTTTGATACTTGATGTGATAAAAGATAATGTATTTTCATAAATAACTAATCCAACAGACGAAATTCCTGTCAAATTTCAATAATTTTTCATTTTCTAAAATTTTATTTCATATGAACCTACACCATATGAACAAACACAACAAAAAAAGTCTGCAAAGGCGATTCAAAAAAAAATAATAATTTGCAAAGTCGGTTCAGCCGTTCACGAGTGATGCCGTGACTAAGGAAAATAGAGATTAATTTGTATATACAACAACTAGCCGACCCGTGACAGACTTTGTCCTGCCCAAATTTAAATAGTCGCATAAAAAAACACTCTCAGGAAACTACAAATGTATTCCCTACAAACCTTGTCCTGATAAAATAAATTACGAATTGTGGTAGAATGCGGTAATCATTGTGGTAGAATTTGCAATGGAATCCATGTATGAAAGGCAGTATGAAATTACTCCCCTATTTAATAAGCTACGTGATTTTTTTTTATATTTACGGTTTAAAAACTAAAAGAAAACTGACTTCTACGAGAAGTTTAGTAATGTAACTTCAAAATTCTTAAAAAATGATTCAACAAATCTCAAATTCAAGTGTTAAAAGCTTTTAAAATAAATATCAACATCGCAATATCAGGTAAAAACTTAAGAGTTGTTAAAAAAAAGAAATAGAAGAATTACATTTGAAAAAATAAAAAAATAGAATTTTTTATTTTTATCTTCTGTTAAAAAGGCATTTGAGATGGACTCGCTGATATATAATGCTCTAACTGTTGACCATTTATTTTTGCGTTTACGTTCATCAAACACTAGTAAACAGAATAGAATAAGAGTATACATTTTTTGCCCGTATCTTAAACAACCCAACAAATTCGTGAAGAAACCAAATCTCTTGAAAACTTCTAAATGAAAATCTACACGAACTGTAACTTCAAATTAGAGTTCCGCTAGCACAAGCACAGACCTTTGTCAAGAAGTTAACTGTGTAGGTACAACTAGAAAATATGGCCATTTTCGTTTTAAAGGTATGTTTACAATGAGCCAGTAAACGTATACTATAGAAAGCTGGAGTCGCACCACAAGCTCTTAAAGCAATATTAAAACAGTATCACTGGTGATGCGTTTAGACAATGGTATAACGAACTCGCGTTGTCACTTTTTAGTTGTCACACGTTATTACTTTAAAGTTTATGGTAAGTAGTTACGATTTTATTTTCAGTGCCGTCGCATACAAACGCTATCAGTAGTAAGTCATCGCTTAGAATGTTCCTAGTCAACTTATTAACTTACTTATCAAAATTGTATCAGGTCGTCTGGTCGAAGCGACGCGTGATCAGAGAGCGTGGCAATGCCGCCAGTATCTTGGGAGTGCTTCCTACTGGCAGTGATCTGGATCAGATTAATAAATTCTTATTTGTAAATATTCTTTAATATATTGGTATTAGATTATAACATCTAATACCAATATATTGTATTAGATATGTTTCATATGTCCTTGCCAAAATTCGGGGATGCGGTTTTAACATTTTTTAAATAGGAAGCATAGGAATATGTACAATATATATGTGTAATATGGTTTATATATATGTGTAATATGGTTTATTTTAAGCTATAGTATTATGTTATAGTTATTATGTTTAGAGTATTCTTATCAATTATAGAATTAAAACTATCGTGGTTGTTATTCATTTTAAATAGAAATACGGCTAATTACCACGTTTTTCCTTTGTATTGCTGACGTTTCGAGACAATTCAGATGCTCTTCATCATGAGCATCGCCCGCGACCGCGATCAACGGCAGATCGGCGAATACTCGTACGTCAGCAATACAAAGGAAAAACGTGGTAATAAGCCGTATTTCTATTTAAAATCTTATCAATGTTAATGTTTAGTGTATTTCCTGTATCTCTTTTATATATCTTTGTCGCTTTGGTGTTTTACTGTAATGGCAAAGTAAATATGTAAATAAATAAATAAATAAAGGCATTAAACTTCACTTACGATGAAGGTAGATACTTATAACACAATATTAGAAGGTATCTAGTTTGAGTTGAGTTTTTTAATAGGGTTTTTAATGACACAATCGATTAAAGATAAGAAGATTATAGATAAGAAATGACCAACAATATTTTATTTTAAGATCTATAAAAATCTAGAGACCTAGAAAGAGTGCATCGATATTATTTAGTTTAGTAGATAATGATTCCTTAAAAAGTGGTTAAAAATTACCGAACTAGTCGTTAGTCTACTAGTCTAGCTACTAGTCTAGCACTAGTCACGTGTGAATCACGCTCGAAACCGACAAAACTAAATAAAAACCGACTTAAGAATTTGCTCTTAAATCTTATCTCCGTAATGAAATGAAAAAACTTTGCAGATGTAAAAAAAATTCTACATCTTTCTGATAACATACTTTCGCAATTAAAATAATATCCATTAACAGTAACTTAGCAGCCATTCTCTCTCTATGGCCTGTAACATTGCCATTAAATAGGATTTCTGTAAAAAATATCTTACATGTTTTTAAAAATCTTATGTTAAACATCCTTCAAGATGAACCAAATTCTCTATCGGCATTCGATATGCTTCTGTTATCGAAGTATGTTTTTCCTCGTCTATATAGATGAAAACCAAACAATTTATTTTTTCATGTTTTTTAAATAAAATAAATAGGATCACGACTGTAATTCCCAAGTACGGTAGACATCGATTTTTCGGCGCTTAGATTCTTGATGATGTCTAGAGGTGGTAGTCAGAGGTACGTCCAAACATTATATTTGGCATATGGCCTCATTTTGCAGTAGTTAGCATTTCATACGTGACATGTTCATGTTTTTAAATTTATATTTTAATTTCTAGTACAAAAGAGATGAACCGACTAGTCAAGCCGGAGCTCACAGCGTCATTCGTTGTCATCGGTACCAAGAAAATGTTCGACACTGGCTACGAGCAGTACTTGCCTATAGAGAGGGTGATCACACATCCCAAGTTTAGAGGGTAAATATCACAAATATGGTTACTATATGGCTGTTTATCTTCTTATATATAAAATTCACGTGTCACAATGTTTGTAACCAAACTCCTTTGAAACAGCTTTACCGATTTTTATGAAATTTTTTGTGTGCTGAATAGTTGCTCTGAGAATAGGTTGTAGGGTATTTTTAATACCCCCAACTGATAAGGGTGGCGTAAAGTTCAAGAAAAATTTGAAGCGCTTTTTTCTTTGGGATTATTGAAAGGTCTATCGCGACAGCTAGTTTAATGTTATGTCTGAAGTGTCAGATAGTGATCTGTAAAACCATGAAAACTTAGGCAGTTCGGAAGTTCATATAAAAAAGGGCCAAGTGCGAGTCGGACGCGCGCACGAAGGGTTCCGTACCATTATCTATAAAAACGGCAAAAAAAACATGTATGTTGTACGGGACCCCTTAAATATTTATTTTATTCTGTTTTTAGTTAGAGCAGCAACAGAAATACATAATTTGTGAAACAAGAGATATAGCCCTGTGACAGACAGACGGACAGACGGACAGAGAAGTCTTAGTAATAGGGTCCCGTTTTTACCCTTTAGGTACGGAACCCTAAAAATGGTGGACATTACACACAGCGCCATCAAAGCTGGTATATGTACTGTGAGAAAATTGTTAGAATACTAAAATATAAAAAAAGTAGCTGAACTGAGAACCTTCTTCTTTATAAAAGTCAATTAAAATGTAGAGATAGTTGCACCCAAAGAATCTGGAAAACTCAACCCCTAAAATGGGGTCAATAAAGATTTAAGTTTGAAAATACGCGAACTAACTCGCGTAAGTTTCCACTAGTTTGTTTAAGAAAAATCTTAAGTTTTTGAAACAAATGTAAGTTACTGAATTTGTTCAGTTATAAACTTTACTGTTGTTTTATCTGACGAAGGCGGATTGGTCTTAATTGTGTGTGTACTGCTTAGTATCGTTCTAACCGCAGCCACGCACACAAATGTGCGTGTCTATACACATCACAACTACAATACATACACAAAAGCGCGTGTCTATATACATCACACCTACTTATATTATTATTACCTACCTTTTACTATCTATATACACAGCTCACCTGTAAGATAGAATAATAGTTACATAGCTTATTTTCCTTAGGTGGACCGCAGACCTTTCTTTAGTTTACACCTTTGCTGATATGACTTCGGATAAGCCTGGGACGATTATATCCCTGGCAGGGGAGAAAACTTCCACCCATGTTGATTCAAATGTCACAGTGCTCAGTTGGGGACACATGAAGGATATCGATGTGAGCATTTTTTTGTTAACCTATATTACACAGAAAAAAATAGTTCCAACTGATGTACAAGTTAAAACATGCCATATTTATACTGGCAAAGGCAAGCTACTGGCATGAGAAAGGTACCGTGTATGTATAGATGCTAGTAGCGTGTATGTATAGATGGATGGATTTATGATACTAATGTTATAAATGCGAAAGTAACTCTGTCTGTTATCACGTTATCACGGCCAAACTACTGGGCCAATTGTCAAATTATTTCTATATTTCATATAGAAATAATGTGAAGTCTTGGACATAGGCTACTTTTTTCTGATTTTTTTTATTTTCCGAATTGTTAATGTTTTACGATAAAGTCGTTAAAAATCGACTTCCTGAATCTACGCGGACGAAGTCGCGGGTAAAAGCTAGTAAATAATTTTTAATGTATTCCTGTTTTGTAAGTATTTAACAAGAATTTTCAATGTTTGGTAAAATACTTACTTGCAGGCATGTGTGTGTATGTTGCAATGAATAGCCGCCATTATTATTTCTTGACTTGTGTGTTGATTGATTTTCATCTTGAAAATCGGTTTGATATTCAGACTCGCTGGTTTGGGAAAATTGGTGCTTAAAATAATAAATGATTTGATATTCGAACAGTCGCAGAAAGATTGGGTACCATCTAAATCTGAAAAGTGTGACTCATCATCGCTCGAAGATTATAATAAGGTATGACATGATAACTTTATTGACATAACTAGCTGACCCGTGCCCGCTTCGCTGTGCGTAAGACATTTCTAATACCATCGTTGACTTTTTTGTAGACGTTTTTAAGGTGTACAATACTGTAGTACATTATTTTGATATATCTCGTGGGGTTCAGCCAGCATTTGCAATGTAAGCGCAAAAAAATGTGTTTATTTACGACATCACATTAGAAACCTCTAAAATTATCAATGTTTCTCTACTATATTATGCATGTATTATACATATAAACCTTCCTCCTGAATCACTCTATCTATTTAAAAAAACCGAATCAAAATCCGTTGTGTAGTTTTAAAGATATAAGCAAACATACATACATACGCGGGAAGCGGAAAGCGACTTTGCTTTATACTATGTAGTGATTATGGTTTTTCTATATAAGTGAAGTTACTAAGTTCAAAGACTTATAAACAGCTAATCAAACTTATAACACCTTTTCAAATATATAAAATAACCGGCCAAGTGCGAGTGAGACTCGTGCACGAAGGGTTCCGTAACATTCTATAAAAAATGGCAAAAAAATCACGTTTGCTGTATGGGAGCCCCACTTAAATATTTATTTTCTTCTGATTTTAGATTTTGGTATAGCGGCAACAGAAATACATCATCTGTGAAAATTTCAACTGTCTACTTTTCTAGCTATCAAGGTTTATGAGATACAGCTTGGTGACAGACAGATGGACAGACAGACGGACAGCGGAGTCTTAGTAATAGGGTCCCGTTTTTACCCTTTGGGTACGGAACCCTAAAACAAAAATTCAAGCATCACCTTTAGTTACCTAACATTTTAAATGTTACATTCCAGGACGAAGTTCAAACTGACAATGACAAAACAAAGGTGACTGCCATGTTGCAAGCAAAAATACGACATCGGTCAAATTTTGACACTTCAGTGAGTAGTTATCTAATCGTATCTCCTTTAAATAAATTTCTCGTGTCACAGTGTTTGTAACCAAACTCCTCCGAAGCGGCTTAACCGATTTTTATAATTTTTTTTGTGTATATTCAGCAAGTCTAAGACGGTCGTAAAGTTTTTTTCGAAAATCCAGCGAGAAGTTCGTGAAAAACTGAAAGTGTTTTTTTTTGTGGGATTATTGAAATTTAGGCTAGTCAATAATAATAGTCAATAATAGTCAATAATAGCTAGTAACTATAGATAATACAATATATATTATCTTAAACCAACGAAGTGTATTTCACAGCTTGTATTTTTGCTAAATTCATAGCTGTTTACTGAGCAAGATATCACTTACAAGTAATGTAATAATAAGTAAATGTAATTAATTAGACACAGGTCTCTATTACAACTTACATGATTACCATTATTATTATTATCTAACAATTATTTAGGGAATAAAGTGGCATCTATTACAAAACAGGTACCAGTATATTAAATGAAATAAACTATGCAAGAAATAATTTCCACTATTAAACAACAAGGCATCCACGCTTTCGCCAATCTAAAAACCTCTGGAATTTTTGTAAGGGTTTATGAAAAACATTCGTGCAATTTTCCGCCAGCAACCTTAATGAAACTAACAACTACTTCATACTGCAGGAGGTAGAAAGAAAACAATTTATGTAGATCCACTTAGCATAGTACACTTTATTCATCTGGAAAAATCTAATTTTAAATCTACCCGGCGCTGTACAAGCTCGCTTGCAATTTAAAAGCATCGCTTTTTCAGGAGTCTCTCATTTACAAGAAGTTTCAAAAGGGGAGAGATTTTTTACGTGACAAGAGCCGAGGGAGAGCAAAAACTCGAAACAAACCGGCTCCGAGGTCGCAGAAGACGAAACTAATCAGTCGATACCTGTCTGGGGAAGAGAGGGTAGGGACTAACTAACTTCTAAAACTATTTCAATATGCCGCGGCTTTGGCTTTTTAGATTTTAATTTCAACTTTTACCACAAAACTAGTTGGCGAAGTTTATTGCAAAATGAATTAGTTTACAATACTTTGCATTGTACCATCGATCTAACTGTCGATGCATTGTAAACATATTTATGTGTAGGTAAGTACTATTGAAAAAAAAAAATGAAAAAAAATCACGACTGTTATCCCCAAGTACGGTAGACATCCTCTTAGATCTCCAGACGCTTAGATCCTTTGAAGATGTCTAGTGGGGGTCAGAGGCACGTCCAAACATTATGTTTGGCACATGCCCACATTTTGCAGTAGTTAGCATTCCAATTATGTGACAGGTTGCAACCCCATCGCTGCTTATAAGAATATACGATTAGCAATGACTTTTTAATTATTAAAAAGCATGATTATGTTGATGTGAGTTAAGAAGATGCCATTGCTATATTAATACTGTCAATATGTACCTAATTGGTCATAGAATCAGAATACGTCGTGTTGCCTTTATTACGAAAAAAAATAATGTTTTTTTTCATGTTTTTAGGTAACTACTACAAAACCAAGGTACATACATCGACACCGTAACATTAAACGTAACGAAACGTTACCAAATGATAAAGAACAGATTATTTATGACGAAGAAACGGTAAGTGCTAAGTATATTTTTTGCAGCAAGTCCATCTGATATATTTGTTATATAATAATAGTCGGAACTTTTCATTGGTCCCAAATTCATTTCACAGAAATTCTTAAATAAATGTCTTCCGTTTAGTCGGTATTTCAAAAATAGCGTTAATACCTAATAAGAGGCCAAAATTGCACTGAAATACTAAGGCTTACAGTCGCACCAAATAGGGGCGATTCAGCTCGAGTAAATTTTAGGTACCTATTTTATATTTCAGACTGCGCCGTACCAAGATATATTTAAACATAACCATTCAGTGACTCATATAGATTCTGAGTACGGCTTCAAATCTTATTACAAGAATTGGCGAAGACAGATGGGGTCACAGGTAAATAATTGCGTCAAATATTTACATCTTGATCATTCAAATACGTGTCCCGGTGCCAGGTAGCAAACCACATGTAGGTATATTTTGTAAATACATACGTAAGATACATTATCACACCCAGACACAGAGCAAGCATCTAAGGTTCATCACACAAATATTTGTCCTGGGTGGGGATTCAAAGTTTCAAAGAGTGTGATTTTATTGAAATAAATGATTTTTGAATTTGAATTTGAATTTGATCGAACCCACAACCTACAACGCAGTAGGCAGAGTTACTACCAACTGAGTTACAAGGCTAGTCCAGTTTGTATTCTTATAAGCGGCAATGCACTTGCAACTTGCTTGCTTCTGTCAAATGTGGGCACGTACCAAATATAACATTTAAACGTCTCTGACTCCTATAGACAACTTCCAAGGATCTGAGTGCTTGGAAATCTGAGAGAATGATTTATACTTGGAGATTACAATCATGATCTTATTTAAGGCCCGGCTCACACTCACACACGTATTTCAATGATTTTCAGGTACCGATTTAAAAACCAGGAATCACAATTGTGAGGATATAATGATACAAAATTACTGATAATATATTCATCTTTAATAGTAGATAATAAAAACTGGCCAGTTCTATACAATATTTTCAAAAAAATACGTTTTTACCGTCGCAAGAACCGCTGAAAATGTCGAAAAATGGGGTCTGGTTAGGTACCAATATCTTTAGACCCACAGCATATTTTTATTTGAAAATAATACGAAATTGTAGATTTTATATTTCTCTATACCGCGTGGCATTATCTTGTTTTCAAATAATTTACTTTTTCATTTATGAACAATATAAAATGCAATAAAACTTCTCCATACATTTTTTCCATACAAAACTCACATTCACCTCAAGTCGGCACGTCAGTTAGCGCTCAGACGCGCTCGGGGAAGCACGTCCACGTCACATTTTTCTTCGAATTTAGAGGAGGTCTTACATAATGGTATACCGGGGTAAAATACTGGACATGCAAAACTAATGATAACATTTGTATAATATATTGCCTTGAAGAATTTAGTGCAAGCCACACAGATGAAGGTTAGGTACAATGCATGATTTGTTGAAAGAGTTGGATGGTTTTTTTTTGTAGAAGATGCGTTTCATCGAGTTTGGTTTCGAAACAATATGATAATAGTATACGGTTTTACCTTTTTGCATACGTCGCGTCGGAGCAAAATCGAAATAAGCCGATGTTTCATATTTGATTGTTATTTTAATAAAAATATTAAATTTCAGGAAAATGTGAACCTGGTTGTGTCCCTAATTAATAATAAATAATAAAAGCTTTTATTTCCTTGCACAATATAAAATTAACTTAAATATGTATCTATGCATAGGTATATAAAATTATGTGTAAGGACCGCTTTCAGCGGTAAAAGCCTCCTCCAGCTCTATCCATTTTTCCCGATCTCTAGCGGCTCTGCTCCATGTTTTGCCTGCTACTTTCACGATGTCATCATCCCATCGCATAGCAGGCCTTCCTCTTCTTCGTTTTTTATGTATTGGGTCCCAATTCATAATTGTTTTAGATCACCTCTCATTTTGTAATCTTTGGATGTGCCCGGCCTATTTCCATTTTAGTGATAATACTTTCTGGACAACGTCTTTTGCTGTGGTTTTTGAAGTGTCCCTAATTAGTCCTATTAAATAAATATAAATGTTGATTTGATACATTTCTGTTTTGAAATGAAAGTTCTAAGGTACCATGATCCTTACCTGTATTCATTTTGACCCGATCTACCCTATATTACCAAGCGTGTTTTTTTATACATGGATGGAAAAAAATGATACTTTATCTATAATTGGATTTAGAAAAATTACATAAATTTCAGATTATGAATATAATTTATAATTATTATTTATCTACCTTTAATATTATAAATCTAAAAGTTTGTGCGGATGTTAAGTATGTTTGGATGTTTGTACCTCAATCAGACCTAAACGGATGAAATTGAAATTTGCTGTCGATGTAAATATACCTCAAGCTTATAAATAGGCTATTTTTAATTAAAAAACATCCTCAAAACTATAAAAAGACTCCGAGTGCTGGTGTGCAACAAATCTAGCATTAATCAATTTTGACGACTGATGAATGACTGACGAATGATACGATACGCATTGAACCAAAAATGTTGAACCTTCTAAAAAGGTCGGTATTTGTTATTATCAAAGCAAGGTTTATCTGGGGGCACGGTAGTGCCCCCGCCAAGTCAAGCAAAAAAGCGGCACAGTCGTACCATTCTTTTCTCGAAGCAGTTCAGGCCATTTTTTGGACAGACAGACAGACATTGAAATCTCACAACTTTTTACGATAGAAGAACTGATGGGTTTTTGGTTAAATTATACACGATCTGGGTGATATATATGGATTATTTATTGTAGAGATATAGAACACGACCAGCCGTAACAAGCGAACAGGGAAGAGAGACTGACATCGACAGATTATCTCTGGTCATCTTAGGCTACTTATACAATATCTCACAAGTTAAGTTTACTACACACGAGCATAGTTCCAACAAAAAAAAGACAAAAAAAGAAACTGAGTTGCGTTGCGAGAATTGGCTTTTTATTTTTATTTTTACAAGTTGTTTTTGATGGCATATACTTAAGTTTAAGTACATGATGCAAATAATTAAATATTAAAAAAAAAATAAAGTGTCCTGAAAAATTGTTTAATTCTAAATACTGAAAGTGCTCTTTAGTGTTTCGTAGTTTACAAAAAACCCTTATAGATTTGCCATTTTCGTCCATTCGTCCGCAGCTTAGCTCAGATACTCTTAGTACTAGCTGTAATTTGGCATGAATATACATTAGTCACGCCGACAATGTGGTAGAAATAAATACATATTTTCAGATGTTTTTTTTTCTCGCATACTCTCCATGTCTTTGGATAGGTCTTAAAAAGTATTGCAGGTTTGTGATGTCATTTAGTACAAATACAATGGAAAATATGAATTTTTAAAAAGAGCTGGTCATCTCTTTTTACAAATTCATATTTGATTTTTCTGGAAAGAAAATATTATGGAGGGTTATTTAGTAAAGTTTTACAATAACTGTTTAATTCCAGAACTTGTTGACCCTCGCTACGCGCGCTCTATGGATCTTCGAGATCATAGCTCGCACACAATATTCAAAAGCATACCTACATATTTTATCAGTATTTCACTTTCAAAACTTTCTGTGAGTGGTACGTGTAACGTGAAACGTTGACGGTGCCGTCATCGATTTTAGATGACAATAAGTTTTTTTATTAAAAATATATTTTTTAAATCAAGTTTTTGTAATGTCTAGTGCTCTAGTTCTCGTCAAGATAAAAATAACGAGCCCAAACGCGACGTGGTTATGTTGTGTAGTTGAGGAGTTCCGATGGCTACATCCGACCTCCATCATCAGACCAGCTCGCTAGTACCATAATTTTACATTGTCATTAAGATTGATAGGTATGCAAAGTTTTGCCTCAATTCGACTATTTAGTGAAGGGTTCCGTTGAACAGCTCCTGACTCCATCATCAGATCAACTCGCTGTCACCATATTATGTATGCAAAATTTCAGCTCAATCGATTGGGGATAACTGCTTAAAATTAAGTTGCAAGATTCCACCTTATCAAACATACATACATAAATATGTACATAAACTGCAAGTTAAATAAGAGCTTGTAAAAAAACGATACTTACCGTTTTGTCATAATGTATTTTATTAGTAGGTACCTAACAAATATTTTTTGCACAGTCAAATATTAGTAACTGTGTAGTAGCACTTTACGATTTGTAACCTGTCCTATAATATATATTATTTTTTTCTATATTTATTTTCTTTTTGTCAAGTGCAACCTATAAAATTATTAAGTACATACCTACCTATACAAATATGACATACCTATTGCACCAAATATTTTCAAGTATCAAGACTAGTTATTTAGTCTTGGTAAATGAAGTGTGAAGTAGCTTCAATGTGTGCGTTTGCACTATTCTTAGTGTGCGGCCACAGAATACGACCGAGTACAAAAAATGCGAGCTGTCATAAATTTAACAGGCACCTTAAAATATGACTGATTTCAGCAAAACCAGCTGACAGTGGAAATATTTGGATTCGTCAATGTTCTAGCTTGCAAGAAGCTGGTAGAAAAAGCGATGCCGTCGCGCTATGATATCTGTAAGATAATTGTATCTACTTAAACGTTTCATCGTGATTGGAAAGATATGGCACTGGACCGAGAAAGGTGGAAGATAAGAAATTAAAATTAAATTACTAAATTATTTTGTCCAGCGTGGGACAGTATAGGTCAACAAAAAAATGTCAGCACTAATATTGTGCAGAAGACCACGCATACTTCCCGCGGGTGGAGAAGCAGTTCATTGCTATAATCCGCTGACATAAGAGTATAGGGGGTCGGAATTTCCCGTCAAAAAAAAGCCTACTTATGACCAGCTTAATAACCTGCATATCGTCGTATGTCAGTTAAAGTGAACTTTTCAGGACAACGAACAAACGTCTGGTGTAGAATTGAAAACGTGTACAAGTTTTTAAAGCCAAATTCGTTAATCAAGCTGTGAGAACGAGGTTTTAATTCCAAAATACAGCAAAAAAATTAATTCACACTAAAATACTAGCAATTTATATTTAAATTAACTTGTATGCCATAAAATAAACTTACTGCTGGGTTAAGACCATTTTGCAACTAGGTGTACCAAATTTTAAATTATTGTGTTGCAAATACAAAAATGTTTTTTTTTAATAAATGATAGGAAACGAGGCAAGCTAAAGAAGCGCTGGCATGATAACCTAGACAACTTTCATTAAGATTGGAACGGTGACGGCACGGGACCGTTTAAAGTGGAAATCCACGGGGGAGGCCTGTGATCAGCAGTGGGAAAACCACGACTAATCACTACATAGTATAAAGCAAAGTCGCTTCCCGCGTCTGTATGTATGTATGTATGTTTGCTTATATCTTTAAAACTACACAACGGATTTAGATGCGGTTTTTTTTAAGAGTAATTCAGGAGGAAGGTTTATATGTATAATAACATGCTACCCGTGCGAAGCCGGGGCGGGTCCCTAGTAAAACATAAAACAAAAAAACATTTCTGCAGTATTTTGGGTCAAATGCTTGTAAGTCGTCGATTTGACAGGGCATTAAATGGTACTGTTTTTTCAGCGGATGGGAATGATGTTGTTTGTTACGCTACCGAAGATCACTTTATATCCGATGTAAGTAGTCGATTTCTACATCGCGAATCATTTAAAGCGACTTTTTTGTAGAATAAAAATTTTGGTATTTAAGAATTTAATTCTACTATCATTCTACTTAATTTATTTTATTTTATTAAATTTATTCCACTCAGATTCATTTATTTTAAGTGAGAACCATTTTAAGCGACTTTTTTTCATAAAATAACATTTTTAAATACCAAAATTTTGCGCTAAAACCATTACTTAAGCGTTGAAATTCACTTGGAGTCAGAATATCTAACAGTTTTTGTTCACATTATGTCCAGTGTTTTTATTTTAAAGTACGTAATAGATTTTGTTATAAATAGCGAAGTACTACGGTACTTGATATTCGTATATCTCACGATCTGTGCCTACCTAGATGTAAGTATAGTATGTAAGTACCTATAGTCAGTCGCAGGCTTTGCACCGCGTCGTCATAATCCCGCGTTGTTAAGGCGATTCTCACATTTGGTCGCTCTTCACCTCCGAGGACAAAAGCGACGAAGCGGATTTTTTGATGCGCTACGCGTAGATCCGTTTTGTGAACCTGGTTGGGTCACGGCTTAGACCTAACACACTGGGCCAGGTCTAAGCGGATTACATACACAGTGTAATATTAGAGGCGGTGAATTGTGAGAAGCGCCTCAGCAACAGCAACGCGTCAGCATTTTATATTCATTTCACATTATGTACTTACTAGCCGACCCGTGACAGACTAACCCTCGTATTCAGGAACGACACTGTGAGAACACGAACCCACTCAACACATAAAGTGTCGCTCAACACAAACATAAAGTGATGTTTATGAAAAAAGATTTCGTCCACTGTGGGTGCGTGTTCTCATAGTGTCGTTCCTGAATACCGGGGTTTGTCCTGTGCTGTGTAGTCAAAACTGATGTCAGATTGTTTGCACACCAGCGACATCTACACCAAAATCATCCTTTTTAGGATTTTTTATTATTTTGAGAATGTTTTTCTGATTATAAACCACCCTATGTTTTATTCGGGCATTATATCTACATCTACAGCAAATTTCATCTTAATCCGTTTTGTCGTTTAAGCCTGATTGATTTTTAAACTTACAATCATCCTCAAAAACTTTCGCATTTATAATATTATTAGGATAGTCAGAAAAAACATACAAAGTATAGAATGAAAGTGGCGTCTTATTTTAGTTTTGCAGCCACTAATGAAACTTAGTCAACGTCAAAGCGTATTTATTTCAATAAAATCTCAAGGATCTCTTTGAAATGTTAGGAGCTAGAATTCTAATCCTAACCAATATTATTACTTTTGTATGTAAGTTCCTATTGAGTTTTTAATTCAAGTTTCAGTTTGATTATTACAGTTTATTTTTGTTATACCTATATAGTGGTCCCTGCTAATAAGACTGATATAAATGGTCCCTGACCAAGCAAATGTTGGGAACCTCTGAGCTAGATGAAGATACGCCTGTTTCTCGCGGCCAAGCCTCTAGAAGAATCAGGCAACAAACAGCTTGTGTTATTATCTAAACTGGATATACTGATGTTTTCTAGGAGGATTCAGGAGCACCTGCAGTGCGCCGCGGTCAGCTCGTTGCCGTGACAGTCGGCGGCGCTGAAGTCGACGGTGATCACGTCGCAGTTGGCATGAAGATGAGCTGCTACTGCAACTGGATTGCTGATAACTTGCCGTGAGCTACCACTTACAACCCGGTCACAATATCTGTGCACCTACCTCGTGACGTCATGAGTACGGGCGAGGCGGGAGAGAGAGAGAGAGAGAGCGGGAGAGGTGCCGCATGGCGGGAGAGAGAGAGAGAGCGGGAGAGGCGCCGCATTCCAGCGAGGTGCACAGATATTCTGACCGGGTTGTAAATAACTCGATACTTGCATGTTCGATGCCTGTACAGCTGCTGGCTTTTTCTGTAAAAACGATTTTTATAGAACGGTTATATCCACAGAAAAATCCATTGATGCACACCAGGATTCGAACCCACGACCTTCAGATTGAAAGTCGAAGTATCTCCCACTCGGCCAACACGGCACTAGTAAAGTAAAGTAAAATGCTTATGGAGCTAAAAGTTACATAAAATTGTCTGTGTTATTTCATGCTACCTATCTAAATAGACAGAAAACACTTTATTATTGCACACCACATAACAATAACATAAGAAAAGTAGCACGAACTATCTTATATTTGAGTACAATGGGCGGTCTTATCGCTGGAAGCAATCTCTTCCAAACGGCCAGATTTTTACTTGCTTTAACTTAAATTCACCCTTCACGAATTTCGCGTACTAATAAAATCGTCTATATTGGAACGGTTGCTGCGAAAAATAGCTTATATAATATCCGACAGCCTAGTTACGGGCGAAGGCTGGATTTCCTGTGACAGGACAGGATGAATCGCGCTAACGCGGGCGCCGGCCGTCCGTCAAACCTATTCTGGAAACCTTTTTAGTAGCTTTTTAATGTGCTTTTCTAGCGCGTAGCAAATCTAAGCCACGAAATATATATAGTTGTTTTTTAAAGATAAAGCTTCTTTATTAAGTCTGATACGAAGAAAGGTACTAATATGTCATAAAAATATTTTAAGTTTTTTGTTGCTTTGTCTGCCACTGTTTCTTCGCTCACTACTTTCCATCCTCAGGTTGCCGGGAAGAAATAGTTTTTTTTTGCGATAAGGCGGGCGGCATTGCACATAATTCGAAAATTATTTGTTTAATGTTTTGCGTGTTTCTGGTACCAACTAATCTACTAATTCAGTTTCGTCGCGACTATCCCAACAAG
Organism: Hydriomena furcata; assembly: GCA_912999785.1. Classification (NCBI taxonomy): domain Eukaryota; kingdom Metazoa; phylum Arthropoda; class Insecta; order Lepidoptera; family Geometridae; genus Hydriomena; species Hydriomena furcata. The sequence continues at coordinate 4,059,099 of OU538831.1, read as the reverse complement.
TTTTCTGTTGAATTAATGAAATGAATGAGTTCCATAGAAAAAAAAATGTTTTAAAGTCATGGTGTGGTTTGTTGACAAAGATCATCTCATAGAAAACACTTTTTTATAAAATCTGCTGACGTTTTAACGGATTCTTTAACGGATTGTAAGCGGTGATGGAACATATAGAGAATGAATTTATTTTTAGAAAATAAACTAATATCGATCACAAAGCGATCCTGGCACGGAACAGCTACCAGAGTAGCACCGCGGCTTATCACAGTGACGCCGTCAATTACATGATGTTTTGTACAAAAAAATGCATCTCTTGTTCCACTATTACCTTTAAAAATAAAGTGTTTGTTTTCGAAAGCGTTTTGGCATCGATCTATCGGTTGTGCATTGCGGCTCTGTAGGTTTGGTTCATTATTTTAGTTTCTAGAATACATTGCACAATTTGTTTGCATGCCTACTTAGTTCACTCAGTTGAGCTACATATTGTCATACGGTCTTTAGTAAGGGTTAGTCCAGGAATGCAGCATTTCTGGAAAATTCTGGAAAAAAGTTTATAAAGAGTATTTCTAGCTCAATTATATCTTGTATCTATAAAAATAAAAATTAATCGCTAAATGTGTTGCTAAGCGCGAAACTCGAGAACGGCTGAACCGATTTGGCTGATTTATTTTTTGATGTGTTTGATGAAGTCTGAGAAAGTATGAGGAAGGTTCTTATAGAGAGAAAATAACGTAAAAAATACAAATAAACAATTTTCTTTTCACTTTTTTCTATGCGATTATTGAAATTTGGGTAGGACAAAGTCTGTCACGGGTCGGCTAGTATTTTATAAATATTCTGTATATATATGAGATGATATTCGTTTCTTAATAAGTACAATGACTGACAACTTTTGTACTGTTTTCAGAGTTATCATTCGGCACTTATAACATGTATTACATCAAAGAAATTATAAATAAAATATTCTTAGAGAAGGCTCTCTACATCTCTACATCTCTATCAATGTCTAGACATCTGATGTCTAGAGACATTGCACGACGATTATCGACATGTTACAATAATAGCTTAGTTAGCCTTAAGTAAAGTATTGACTCAGTAATAAAATTCTACTAGGTTGAGGTGTGAGTTGGTTGTCACATAAAATAAAAATTAAAAAACTTTTTGTTTCCAGGAATGGTGGCAGCCATTTGCAATGCTGTAAAAACTGCTGTGATGTAAAACACAAAGAAGAGTACAAAGATCCTACTTACAAATATAAAAATAAATACTTATTATAAAAACTATTTTGTTATTTCATTATTTATGTAATAATAGTTATTTGTTATACAAGAGTGCAAAGTTGCTTTTTAACCGCGTGTTCAATTTTGATGACCGAGCAAGCGAAGGATTCCTTCTAAAATTGAATCACGAGCGCAGCGAGTGATTCAAAATTAGAATCCTGAGCGTTAGCGAGGGAATCAAAAGAGCACGAGGTGAAAAATCTTTGCACTCGAGTGCAGCACGTAACTTTTCATTAAACCTCAGCGAGGAAATGCCTAAATGCAAAAAAAAAACGTTTACAATCACAAGATAGGTATTTTTATTTCAGTTTAGATATTAACTACTACATTATGACAGGTAAGTATTACAGAATAATCTTAATAATGACGTGAAAAAATGCCGCGTAAAGAACCACGTACAAAGCAAATTGAAAAAAGAACACCAAGACGGTGAGTATGAGTCAGAGTTTTTAACAAATTAAAAAAAAGTTGTATGATATATTCGGCACCATGGAGGTAGCAGTATATAGGTTTAATGATTTTTTTAATTCACAAACTTAGTGCACACGATGTTCTAAATTCAATTTACTTTATCCTCTAGAGAATAAAAACGGCTTTTGCACTCTGATATTGAAGAGCAAAAATAGTCTTTCAGAGATGGTGGGATGAAAATTATATTATTGCATTCATCTACATTAATATTATAATGAGGTATCTACTCGTAAATTTGTTTGTAATTGATAAATCAAAAAATACTGGCCAATTTTAAAAATTATTTCACCTATCAAATCATCAGCGAATAACATATAGGCAATATATATATATTAATACTAACAGACTCGGGCACGCGTTGCTGTGTCAACGGATATCGCTATTTAATATTGCGATTATAAATTGAGATGTATCTATCCTAGCTATCCTATCTAGATCAAACTGAACACGGTGTGCAAAGTTTGATTAAAATCGGTTAATTAGTTTAGTAAATCGCGGACAAACAACGTGTCGCGTAATTTATACATATTAAGATGAGATCCCTACGAAAATTGCAATAAAATAACCATTGGTATCAAAAATTTGTCTATAATCTTCATTAGTACACACGTACGAAGCCGGAGCCGTCAGCTAGTTACAAATATAAACGACGTCCTTCAAAATTATGTAAAAGATTTTAAGGTGATAAGTGAAAATTTTGACGTTTTGTATAGGCTGAGTCTACCCGGATAAGACGGAAAAAGTGATAAAACTGCATTTTCTTGAAAACCATCAAATTTAAAAAAAAAAATGTCCTTAATTTAGGTAGCTAGTATGATTATCTAACGAATTATATAAAAATGAACTATTTAGCTATTCATAGTTTTGATTAAAAACAAAAATAGTGTTTTTGAAAAGCCAACTTTGGAAAATAAATCTATCGAGAAAAGTTTCACCAATCGTGTTTCTGTCTTTAATTTATCTAGATTAAATCCTTAAATTATCTTTGTCATCAAAAAACAAAACTGTATGTTTTGCGGCTATTGAGAAAAAACGATTCTGCATTCATCAAAAACATTTATTACTCGTCTTAAGATTTTGAACATTGAGTAAGTTTAGATACATGGATTTCAAATAACAAAATTCTTTTAATTTAATTGCCCATTATGGCCTAAATTTAGAGCCATGCAAATAAGCTTAGCACTGTGTCTCGTATAATAAGATTAATGAGGACAGGGTAATCCCTTCTAAATCCGATTTGTACGTTTAACACTGAATAAAAAGTTCTATCTTATAAAAAGAAAATTTTCAGCTGTATTTTGCGACGCATTGGAGTCATATTTAGTGTGGTTTTACTTAATTTTAGTAAGTTTATTTTGAGTAATAGTATACTATACTCCGAAATTTTGAGTAGTGTTTTTCAGAAAACCCAACTATAATAGGTAATAAAATTGTTTCACGACTGTAATCCCCAAGAACGGTTGACATCCTCTCAGAGCTCCAGGCGCTTAGATCCTTTGAAGATGTCTAGTGAGGGTAATCAGAGGCACTTCCAATAATTATATTTGGCACATGCCCACATTTTGCAGTAGTTAGCATTCCATACGTGACAGGTTGCAAGCCCATCGCCGCTTATAAGAATACTAACTGGTTTCTTCACGATGTTTTCCTTCACCGTTTTAAGCACGTGTTTTTGATGCGCATTTAAATTTTTCGAATAGAAAAATCTTTTAATAAACGCCGGTATTCGAACCCACGACCTTCAGATTGAAAATCAAGGTACGACCCACTCGGCCAACACGGCCTTTTTAATCATAATGTGGAAGTGATAAACATAAAATTGAATATCACACGTATAACTTACAAATTAAAAGTATATACCTGCATGGTATCTTAATTAGCGATAGCTATCATTATTTTTTTGACGTGACAACTTCTTATAATTCGATGGAGCCGGCTGCACGCACCACAAAACATGACTAATGCGGCGTTACCTCACTCTGAAGCGTTCCATTTAAGGCTTGAAGTGCAAGCGAGAGCGCGGAACGAACGACAAAAAGGCAAAATCGGCCTCCGCGTTCTGCAGCGTTCGACATCTGTCTCTCTCCTACTTGAGTGAGCGATGCGTCCGCGTGGACAGCTGCTATACAATAATACATTTACATGTTTTCGTCAAGTATGAAGTGCAGTGAAACGTGAATGTGGTGTCAATTGTTCATTGCAACGATAATTGCGGCGATAAAGGTACGTTCTTGAACGTTGTCACGTTCAACTATCGTCAGTAAACCGACTTTACAGACAACCTGTTTTTTTTCTTATTACTCTTGGACATTTTCACATAGCGTCAATATAGCCATAACTAAGCAAAGCTTATTCTATAGGAATACGTATATACTTATTTTTATACTAATAAACTTTAAATCTGTTATTACATCCAGACACACAATATTTCTTCTGGATGGGAATCGAACTCATAAACTTATACAGAGCAAAAAGCAGAGCTACCACCAACTGAGTTGTGAGTCATAGATAGAAATCTTTAGCATCGCAAAAACTATTGATTTCATGACTGGCCTCACAGCTCAGTTGGTAGTAACTCTGCCTTCTGCGCTGTAGGTTGTGGGTTCGATCCCCACCCAGGACAAATATTTGTGTAATGAACATAGATGTTTGTTCTGTGTCTGGGTGTTACTATGTATAATAAGTATATAATTACAAAAAAAAAAAAAAAGTATATAAGTATTCTATCAGTTATCTGGTTCCCATAGTACAAGCTTTGCTTAGTTTGGGGCTAGATGGCGCTGTGTGTAAAGTCCGCCAATATTTATTTATTTATGAATTTATTTGCTGTTTTTATTGCAGACTTTTATTGTTGAACAGTTGTAAACCAGTTTACTTACTGCGTTCTAAATTTCAGTTAATTACTGCTTGTTTTATCGCCTTACATTATTTTAGCCAGGGTGTAAAGATGATTCATTCCCTGGCCCATTTCCTGTCTAGATGTGAAATCAATACAGCGGCTACTCCCAGGTTCTGTTCATCTTTACCCTTTGTGTGACTCGTTCTTTATTGACACTAAGCCAGTGGATGGGTACAATGGACTCGTAGATAGGTAAGTATTCTTTATTGCTGGTGGATCGCCTCTGAGAGAGATCTCCCGTATCTACGTATCCTTGCAATATTTTTAGAATTTTTTTAGGTTTTCGTATCTAAAGGGTAAAAACGGGACCCTATTACAAAGACTCCGCTGTCCGTCTGTCTGTCTGTCATCAGGCTGTATCTCATGAGCAGTGATAGCTAGACAGCTGAAATATTCACAGATGATGTTGCCGCTACAACAACAAATACTAAAAACAGAATAAAATAAATATTAAAGTGGTGGTATTAAAAAATCACGTTTGTTATATGGGAATATAACAAACGTGATTTTTTCGCTGATTTTATAGATAATGGTACGGAACCGTTCCTGCGGAAATTCGAATCGCACTAGGCCGGTTTTTAAATACTAGGTACCTACTTGCTGATGAAGTGTAACCAAAAGTTGATAAACAACGTTTTAAAAGAGTTTTCTGAATGAAACATTAGATATTTTTAAGGGTTTTTAATACTTGTGAGATAGGTAGGTACTTATGTAGGTTTAATTTAAAGCGGTTCGAAACATTTCGTGTGACAAATATAGCCATTTGACAAATTGACTTCTAAGAGTCGTTTAATTATAATAGTCGTAGCAAAATGCTACGAAAACGTAGCAAAATGCTACGAAAACGTAGCAGTTGCTTTACAAATAACATTTCAAATTGGAGTCACCATATTATTATTTCATTATATTATTATACTAGCGACCCGCCCCGGCTTCGCACGGGTAGCATGTTATTATACATATAAACCTTCCTCCTGAATCATTCTATCTATTAAAAAAAAACCGCATCAGAATCCGTTGTGTAGTTTTAAAGATATAAGCAAACATACATACAGACATACAGACGCGGGAAGCGGAAAGCGACTTTGCTTTATACTATGTAGTGATCTGGTTCCCATAGTACGAGGGGTTTACGTGGGTTTGAATCCCGGCGTGCATAATGGATTTTTCTGTTCGAAAAATTTATATTCGCATCAAAAACACGTGCTCAAAACGGTAAAGGAAAACATCGTGAGGAAACCAGTTAGTATTCTTATAAGCGGCGATGGGCTTGCAACCTGTCACGTATGGAATGCTAACTACTGCAAAATGTGGGCATATGTCAAATACATTGTTTGGACGTGCCTCTGACTACCCCCCCTAGACATCTTCAAATGATCTAAGCGTCTGGAGATTTGAGAGAATGTCTACCGTACTTGGGGATTACATTCGTGATCCTATTTTATTAATCTTCTCTTTTACTTTGCTCATAAAGCTGATTCCTGGTCTTCCTCTTCTTCTCTTCCTTTCAACACAAATAGCTAACTAAATCAATATGATTGTTTAATTTTCTATGTACTACTTAAAATGCCTGATGCCTAATCTAGAATGCTAAATTCTGTCGTCAAGTAATGCGTAATATTTTCTACAAATGTTTTCTACGAAAAACAAATTGTGGCTCTGCTACAAAAATATGGAGAGAAAAATAAAATATTTCCCCATTTTTTTTCAATTTAATTTTAATTTGAACATCCGTCGCCGAAATAAATTCGGAGATTCATTACGGGGGGAGTGATTCTCATTAACTTTCCAAAACAAGGATGAAATCACAGTAAAGTTTACTTGAAATACCAGAAATATATAATATTTTTTATATCCTTTCTCTTGTTGAAGCTCTGTTTATTTTATAAGTCATAAAAGTCAATTGCATTTCAGGATTAATCTATTTTTTGTCATTTTTATATAATTACATGCAATAAGATAAGTCACAGTTAAAAAACGTAATAATAATAAAGTCATAAGAATCACTTCGAAACGTCTTAGGAACTAGATGAAGCTACGCTTGTTCTTCGCGAACTAGCCTAGAAGAAACATACCATTAAGACGGCTTAATGCCAATATTTTTATTTGATAGTCTTTTTTGCAAATGCACAAATATAGCTCTACATAGCTAGTATGTAGAGCTATATTTGTGTGTGTAGAGCGGAGTTTTACCCTCGTATTCAAGAACGACACTATGAGAACACGCACCCACAGTGGACGAAATATTTTTTCATAAACATCGCTTTATCTCTTTCACACTACATAGTGTGACTAGAGGCACATTGTCGTGTGCCTCTAGCCAAAGTTGAGCTCTAAAGGCACACGGTAGCGTGCGCTAAAGTGCCGCTCAACACATAAAGTGCTGTTTATGAAAAAAGATTTCGTCCACTGTGGGTGCGTGTTCTCATAGTGTCGTTCTTGAATACGAGGGTTAGTGTGTGTGGAGGCGAGAAAGAAACAGTTAAGAATCGAAGCGTGGGTCAGAATGTTCTACTGTCTCTATTGCTTGTCGAAATCTATACTGCTCGGGCTGTTTATTGAGAAATCCAAGAACTTGCTTAGCTCTTGTTTATTCGATTTCAATTTCATCGTCTCCAATTTCGCTAAGAAAATAGTGAAGGATGTTTCTTAAATAACATTATTTTGTTTTATTTACAAAACAAATTAACGCTATTATTGTGAACATAATGATAGCTTAGAATAGAATCGGTCTATTTTGTTTTACAAAAAAAAAATACAAAACTTTAAACGAAATAATTATTATTAAAACAGTAGATAGGTATAAATCGTGACAACTAAATTGGTCATCACTCAGCATTGAGCTAATATTAAGTAACAATATTTCGATTGGAAAACTATTAAAAATTGACTAATTTTAAATCCATTACCGCGCCGTGCGCCTGTGTGCGGCATCGACTACATGTAGTCGATGGTGTGCGGTGACCATTATTAGCTTATGCGACTAGGGGGTCAGTATTAAGTGTCAGTTTTGAGTTTTGACGATACAATAGTGATTTGTGCTAACCCCACCCCACTGGTCTTTCATGACTCAAGTTAGAAGTAATAATAGTGTAAACTACTTACCAGATTCTAGTATAATTAAAAGAACAAATTTACTCACATCATGTTTATTTCGTAAAATACAATATTAATCTCTTTGACAACAATTCGTCATCCACCATCCACCATACTGTTTTTTCAATTCCCGCCAACTTACAACCTTTTTAAAATTCGAACTCTGTCTACTTAGGAGTTTTTATTCTACCTCATACAAGGAGTCTGCACTATAGCGCCGACAATAACTACGAGGCTAATTTTGACAAACCGAAAGGAATAATTGTACCTACATTCTATAATAAAATAATATATTAGGTGACAATAGTATAGTAAAAGCAATATCAGTAGCCTAAAAATAAGCAAACAAATAATTTAATCGACCGGAAAATTTCATGAATCTACGAACCCAACTTCACGACGCGACGTGGGATAATCTTGTTGGTTGACTTGTCTTCGAAAACACCGTTTTCTTTTCACGTGAATGGAAAATGAAGTACCATTAAAATGCTTGACGTTGCGATGTACTCGTTGAATATTTCGCCGATTTCCAAATATTGCAATTTGTCTGAGCACGCTTCAGTGTTTCAAGAGCGCTTACCTGGAAATGTAATAACAGAGATACCAGGATTTTTTGCGTACTGCGAATTCGAAACACAAAATACGGGCGAGGCGTATCTTGCATAATTTAGTAGATTTTTAGGTAGAAGGTTAAGACATAAAGCTTAAGTACTGGTTTAATACCTACTAGTTTAATACCTACTAGTTTAATACCTACTAGTTTAATACCTACTAGTTTAATACCTACTAGTTTAATACCTACTAGTTTAATACCTACTAGTTTAATACCTACTAGTTTAATACCTACTAGTTTAATACCTACTAGTTTAATACCTACTAGTTTAATACCTACTAGTTTAATACCTACTAGTTTAATACCTACTAGTTTAATACCTACTAGTTTAATACCTACTAGTTTAATACCTACTAGTTTAACACTGTTCTCACAGCTGGTTTCTGCGCTATACGTTGTGGGTTCCAGTTTCAGTACAAAAAACGTTTGATGGACATTGATGTTTGTTATAATGTCTGGGCGTTTCATTATATTAATACCTGGATGACCAAGCTTTGCTCGGTATTTCATTACCTGAAAACACGGATAAAACGACGTTTTATAAAAAAGTGCGAGTCGGACTCGAGCACGAAGGGTTCCGTACCATTATGTATAAAAAAACGGCAAAAAAACACGTTTGTTGTATGGGAGCCCCACTAAAATACTTTTTTATTCTGTTTTTAGTATTTGTTGTTCACTTTTACAAACTTCACATAAACCATCTACTAAATAGTCCGAACAAAGCCTAAACATTTTGTTTGGATAGGTGAGCCCGTTCTTGAATTATAAAATTACAACGAAAAGTGGCATCGATTTTTATATATATAGATGTATCTACATATAGCACACAAAAAAACATATCAGTAATCATCATTCATTAGTAATCTGGTTCCAATAGTTCAAGCTTTGCTTAATTTGGGGCTAGATGGCGCTGTGTGAAATCTCTTATTAATTATTTAATGATGTAACTAAGAGACTTAGATACGAATACAAAATAGTTTCTTTACAATCTTTTCCTAGTAGACATATTTTTTTACATATATTTCACTAACCGACCCGTAACAGACGCTGTCCTGTCAAATTTCAATAATCGAATAGAAAAGACTGAATGTTTTTAATCTGTGATGCCATATTTGTTGCACACCAGCGCCATCTATACAGAAATAATCCCTTTTGCGTTTTGTTATCATTTTGGGGATGTTTTTCATATTTTAAAGTAGTCTATTATTTATTCGGGCATTATATCTACATCTACAGCAAATTTCAACTTAATCCGTTTTGTCGTTTAGGCCTGATTAAGGAACAAACATACATACAAAATCACAAACTTTCACATTTATAATATTAGTAGGATTGATACTTAATCGGGGTTCAAAATTACGATAAACTAAAGATCAAAAATAAACTGAAATCCTTTTAATCATGATAATTCCACCAATGTGACTCTGCCCATTAGCTTTATCCGCAATAAGGGATAAGTACACAAACCCGGGACCACTTCATTCAACTGATTTGCTTAGCTAATTTACAAAGAGATCTCAAAGAGATTCAAACTCTTTCCTTCGATTTCGTGTCTAAATTGGATTAAGTATCTATTGTAGTCAAGTAAGTTAATCATATCAGAAGTATCCATACCTAATGGGTAAAAACGAGACCCTATTACTAGGACTCCGCTGTCTTTCTGTCTGTCTGTTACCAGGCTGTATTTCATGAACCGTGATAGCTAGACAGTTAACATTTTCACAGATTATGTATTTCTGTTGTCGCTATAACAACAAATACTAAAAACAGAATAAAATATTTATTTTGCTGTTTTTTATAGATCGGAACGGAACCCTTCGTGCCCGAGTCCGACTTTCACTAGGCTGGATTTTTCTAGTACAATTGTTCTAGATCACGAAGACGGGTGAGCAGTATCTACTAGTTGTTGTAATAATATGTTTATGTACGTGGTTTTGTGTGCGTGTTGTTATTGTGTTGTTTATAGACACGTGTTTTTGTGTGCGTGACTGCGGTTCGGATGATACTGAACGTTACACAAAATTAGGACCAACCCGCCTTCGTGAGATATAAAAACTGCATTGCATTGTTTATTATAATTCTCTCATTACTAAGCACGGAATAATTCACAGGAATGTAAGTACTATTCCAGTTCCATTTTAATGAGAACCAGCATAAAAGTTCGCTTAATTACTGCAATCTGAATGACTTTTAGTTCAGACAATGGAGTCAAAATCGATCCTGTAGTGTGCCTCGAATGCATTTTTATCGGAGGTACGCGTTATACTAGTTTTAGCACATACAAAATGTTGTAAAGGTGTGACCAGACATTGCGCGGCAATTGAGCGCGGCAGCCACGCGCGGCAAGGCGCACTATGTTTGGTCGTAAGCCGCCGCGCACGGCAGCTGCGAGCCACCTGCCACGCTCAAACGGTATTATTGTTCGTTCGCACGGCATACTAGCCGCGCTCGATTGCCGCGCATGTCTGGTCACACCTTAAGAAGAAATGATTGACTAATTGACAGCTCAGTTGGTAGCTTTGCGTCTTGCGCTGTAGATTCGATAATACTTTGCATAGGTTTAGATTTTTAATATCTTTGCTTAAAATAATTGAAAGCGTAGAAACATAATATTGATTAAAACTGTACGATTATTTCATAGTTTCAATATGAACATTATAAAATAATAGGTACATAAAACGTAGGCTTGTTCGTTTTATGTATGATATGTGCTTAAAATTCATTTACAACTTATACGAGTATATTGACGTAAACAATTTTAAGAGCGCCCCGAAGTTAACGGCGAAATTAATGTTTGATCACTCTAATAATCTTTCTTATTTTGTTACTGTTTCTTTGAACTTATCTTCGTGGTGATGTTTTTATGGTTCAGTCCGTTTGTCACAGCTGATTATTTCAGTAACCACTCAAGCTATTGACTTGAAATTTTAAATAATATATTGCACTTAATATTGCAAGTAAAAAAATCAGTATGTATTCCATTTTCATTGCTAAGGTAGAGTCACTAGGTCAAGTGGGTTATCATTGATAATAGGGCTTGACAGAGAGATGAAAGCTTGAAAGCATTATTGACAACTTCGGTGGTCTTGGTGAACGAGTATCCGACTGATACGCAAGAGTTGTTCAAGCTGCATCAATGTTAGCATGATCTGCAATATTTGTTCCGAATCTGGGTGTTGTGGTAATATAGTACTTTTAGCTTCTGACATGGGAATAGGTGTTGTGGGCGAACCTGAAAATCCTGGTACGGTGGGTCATGACTCATGACAATGACTAATTGTAGACATGTGTTGGAAATTTATTATCAACACTGATTTTGACGTTTGCTCCGGTTTCTTAACGAGTTAATAAAATTTCACTCTGTTGTTTTATTGGACAGTAAAATGCGATTTTTTTATTGTTGTGGAGTTATGATATCTGTTGCATAGAGTTGAATGATCTTATCCAATAAAAGTTTCTGATGAATTGTAGCAAAACTGCCTAACATTTTTATGTCAAACTTCAACTATCATATTTTTTATATAACTGTCAAAAAACAAAAACCAATTGATTTTTGACAATTGAAACCGATAGACGATATATCGCGTGTTTCACTTCTACTATGTGTCCCAGCGTACCCAAAGGGTAAAAACGGGACCCTATTACTAAGACTTCGCTTTCCGTATGTCTGTCCGTCTGTCTGTTAGTCTGTCTGTCACAAGGCTGTATCTCATGAACCGTGATAGTTATACAGTTGAAATTTCCACAGATTATGTATTTCTGTTGCCGCTATAACAAATACTAAAAACAGAATAAAATAAATATTTAAGTGGGACTACTATCATATGCAACAAACGTGATTTTTTTGCCGTTTTTATATATAACTAGCCGGCCCGTGACAGACGTTGTCCTGTCAAATTTCAATAATCGAACAGAAAACACTAAATGTTTTTAGTCTGTGTTGTCTGATTTGTTGCACAGCAGCGCCATCTATACAGAAATCATCCTTTTGCGTTTTTTTATCGTTTTGGGAATGTTCTTCATTTTCTAAAGTAGTCTATTATTTATTCGGGCATTATATCTACATCTACAGCAAATTTCAACTTAATCCGTTTTGTCGTTTAGGCCTGATTGAGGAACAAACACACATACAAACTCACAAACTTTCGCATTTATAATATAAACCGCAACCTTTCGTGCGCGAGTCCAACTCGCACTTGGCCGGTTTTTTTTTTTGTAATTATTGACCTACTTCCACTTATACGTTATATTTGCATATTACTAAGCCACCGTAAAGAGACATGCTCAGATGTAAACATCTGAAAGCCACGGTAAAGAGACAAACGCCACGCAAAAATGTCATTAAATAATCAAGGAACTCATTAAAAACTTTACGCAGATGCGTCGCCGGCCTCCGAAGGCTTTGAACGCAATTTATGAGCCAACTTGTTTGTTTCACCAGACCTTACAGTACTAGGCCGTAAATATTACACATAAAAAACGGGCCAAGTGCGAGTCGGACTCGCGCACGACCATTATCTATAAAAAACGGAAAAAAACACGTTTGTTGTATGGGAGCCCCACTTAAATATTTATTTTATTCTGTTTTTAGTATCTGTTGTTATATACATAATCAACATCATATACATGCAACAGAAATACATAATCTGTGAAAATTTCAACTGTCTAGCTATCACGGTTCATGAGATACAGCCCTGTGACAGACAGACGGACAGCGAAGTCTTAGTAATAGGGTCCCGTTTTTACCCTTTGGCTACGGAACCCTAAAACATAATCGTCTAAAGTTTCTTGTGTATCTAATATAAACGGACCGGTACAGTACAACTTAAAGATAAATTGCCAAATGAATCACATACTTTTTGTTTAAAGGTTTGATTCATTTAAAAGGAGATAGGCTCTAATCTCCTATTCTTAGTTGACCTTGACTCGATCTCGAAATCGTGTGTTGATAAAATTACCTACCTCGAGTTTGCCAGAGGAACCTCGAGATGTACCTTGACATTCTTCGACAGCTTCTGAAAGACGCATGCGTGTAGCGTTTCTTTGACTTTCGTGACATTTAGAAATCACCACACACTGAAAATTTATTTAGGCTTGACGGTTTGTTTGATGAAAATCTCATCGGACTGATTGATTCTGATGACGTAATTGAGGAACCTCCAAAATATCGATTTAAGATACCAAGCATGAGGTAATTTCGAGGGAAATTCGAGGTGCCTCGAAAGAGTTTGAGTCAAGGTAGTTTCGAAGTTACAACTAAGAATATACTCGATGAGCTTATGGATAAGCATAAGCTCGATGTGTAATATTTAGAGTCATGTACTGTTCTTAATTTATGAAAATACATCACATATAAACTTTTAAGTTCGTACGCGAACAAATACATGCCGCTGGCACCCATTTTCAGACAAACGTGATATTGTAAAAACCGCGGATGCTTGCTTTTTGTTGGTTCTTTCTTGATCATCTTGACCGTCGATAGAAGATAATATAATTTACAATTTATACTTAGCCGTGTTGGCCGAGTGGGAGGTACTCGACTTTCAATCTGAAGGTCGTGGGTTCGAATCCCGGCGTGCATCAATGGATTTTTCTGTTCGTAAAATATATATGCGTATCAAAAACACTCAAAACGGCAATGGGCTTGCAACCTGTCACGTATGGAATGCTAACTACCTAACTACTGCAAAATGTGGGCATGTGTCAAATATAATGTTCGGACGTGCCTCTGACTACCCCCACTAGACATCTTCAAAGGATCTAAGCGTCTAGAGATCTGAGAGGATGTCTACCGTACTTGGGGATTACAGCCTTGATCCTATTTTATTTTATTTATTTATTATTTTACAATTATATATATTTATTTTACAATATTTATATATATTTTATTTTATACAACATATATACCAATACTAGCAGACTCGGCCATGCGCTGCTATGTCAACAGATATAGCTACTATAAATTGAGATGTTAGCTATCCTATCTTTCAAGTTGGATCAATTGCCATGATCCAACTGGACTCTGTACAACTGGACAACTGGACCAACTGCTGGGCCGATTGCCATGAAATTTCATATAGAGATAGTTTAAAGTCTTGGCATGAACATAGGCTATTTTTTTATTCTAAAATGTATTATGATTTTCAGGTATTACAATTTTTTACTAGGAAGTCGCCAAAAATAGATTTCTCGAATCTGAAAAAAACTAATGAATGGAGAAGAAATAAAGAGCGTACATCAAAACTTTCATAAAAGTTGAACCACGCTTAAAATAGAGTGATTCAAGAGGAAGGTTTATATGTATAATACATGCATAATATAGTAGAGAAACACTGATAATTTTAGAGGTTTCTAATGTGATGTCGTAAATAAACACATTTTTTTGCGCTTACATTGCAAATGCTGGCTGAACCCCACGAGATATATCAAAATAATGTACTACAGTATTGTATACCTTAAAAACGTCTACAAAAATGTCCACGATGGTATTAGAAATGTCTTACGCACAGCGAAGCGGGCACGGGTCAGTCACGGTAACCTATATTTGTTGGTTCAAGTGTACGCGTTTCTGTAAACACAAGTGAGACTCGTGATTCTCTTCTAAATTAATTAATCTATAATATAAAAATGAATCGCAAAATGTGTTGGTAAGCGCATAACTCAACAACGCCTGGACCAATTTGGCCAATTCTTTTTTTTTAATGTTTGTTGAAGTTCAAGGATGGTTATTACGGCGAGAAAAATTAGAATAATTGAACGGGAACGGGAACGGGAACGGGAACGGGAACGGGAACGGGAACGGGAACGGGAACGGGAACGGGAACGGGAACGGGAACGGGAACGGGAACGGGAACGGGAACGGGAACGGGAACGGGAACGGGAACGGGAACGGGAACGGGAACGGGAACGGGAACGGGAACGGGAACGGGAACGGGAACGGGAACGGGAACGGGAACGGGAACGGGAACGGGAACGGGAACGGGAACGGGAACGGGAACGGGAACGGGAACGGGACCGGGACCGGGACCGGGACCGGGACCGGGACCGGGACCGGGACCGGGAACGGGAACGGGAACGGGAACGGGAACGGGAACGGGAACGGGAACGGGAACGGGAACGGGAACGGGAACGGGAACGGGAACGGGAACGGGAACGGGAACGGGAACGGGAACGGGAACGGGAACGGGAACGGGAACGGGAACGGGAACGGGAACGGGAACGGGAACGGGAACGGGAACGGGAACGGGAACGGGAACGGGAACGGGAACGGGAACGGGAACGGGAACGGGAACGGGAACGGGAACGGGAACGGGAACGGGAACGGGAACGGGAACGGGAACGGGAACGGGAACGGGAACGGGAACGGGAACGGGAACGGGA
Source organism: Hydriomena furcata (assembly GCA_912999785.1). Classification (NCBI taxonomy): domain Eukaryota; kingdom Metazoa; phylum Arthropoda; class Insecta; order Lepidoptera; family Geometridae; genus Hydriomena; species Hydriomena furcata. The sequence continues at coordinate 4,043,366 of OU538831.1, read as the reverse complement.
ACGGGAACGGGAACGGGAACGGGAACGGGAACGGGAACGGGAACGGGAACGGGAACGGGAACGGGAACGGGAACGGGAACGGGAACGGGAACGGGAACGGGAACGGGAACGGGAACGGGAACGGGAACGGGAACGGGAACGGGAACGGGAACGGGAACGGGAACGGGAACGGGAACGGGAACGGGACAGGAACTTATTCTAAAGCGATACGAAGTTCGCCGGGTCAGCTTGTTTATATCTAACTAAAGTAAAGTTAAACTAACTAAAGTTCTATATCTAACTTTTGATGACTTTGGTGGCGTGGAGTTTGAGAAACCGGATTTACTCGTATGTAGCTATTAGGTAGGTGTCATTTATCTGAATCTGAATAAATAAATAAATATTGGCGGACTTTACACACAACGCCATCTAGCCCCAAACTAAGCAAAGCTTGTACTATGGGAACCAGATAACTGATAGAAAACTTATATACTTTTTTTTCTTTTTTTTAAATACATGCTTATATAGCAACACCCAGACACAGAACAAACATATATCTATGTTCATCACATAAATGCTTGCCCTGGGTGGGAATTGAACCCACAACCTACATCACTGAAGGCAGAGTTACTACCAACTGAGCTGTGAGGAATGATTCACCAAACTCAAAAGGTACTTATTTCATTAATATCACATCCTTGTGATAATAATGAAATAAATACCACACATAGCGTCTTACGAACTAAGTGAGGCTACATCCGTTTCTTGCGACCAAGCCTAGAAAAATCAGGCAATAAGCTCAAAATGAATTCACTAAACTCAAAGTGAAAAGGTATAAACTAAGTGAGGCTACGTCTCTTCTTGCGACCAAGACTAGAAAAATCAGGCAACGAACATGGATTGGTGCCTATAATTTTTTTTCGATGATGCTTTTCGTAAATGCTATGCTCTACATAAAATTTAGTGTGGTAGTTGTAGTGTTCCAGTTGTGTTTCCGATCGAAAAGGTGAAAGTTCAAACAAGACAAATAAAAATAATAATAACTAAGTAAACAACAACAAAAACAATGGTCTATTTGTTATGCCTAGATCTGAAGAATGTGTTTAATCTGAGACATTTCCTTTCAACCTCCTATCTAGTTGTTTACAAGATCCAGCTTCTTTAGACGTTTTTAGCTCGGTGTGTTTTAGTCGGACTAATTTAACTTCTTTAATTTGCGAAGCATCGTTTCAGGGAACATTTTGTAAGACTATTTCTTAACCCGCTCTTCGTTGAAAGCTCAAAATTAAAAACAAAAAACTTTCCATTGAAAGAAAATGTACACTATTATTATTTTCTATTTTATTTTATTTTTATTTTATTTATATGGAAACCTCGTGTAAAAAAGAATTAAATGTAGATGAAGGTTTCTTTGTAGGTACAAGTTTTTAACCAAGTCACGTACACATGGCCAGGTTTTAACAGTAAAGAGTATTAGTCGGTACTGAGAATGTAAACATTTCGAAATATTGATAAAATGTAATATGTTCGTGCGATTCCCATTTTCCTCCCTCTCACACGCAATGAGGTGCAGTGATGCGTGCTATTGCTGAAAAATTGCTCCATAAAACGCCCCTCTTATAAATTGCTGTGTTACGCTTTCATAACGTGTTTTAAATTGCTCGCTATATCAAAGGATGTATGGAGAAAAAAACATTTTTACCAACATTATTAATAAATTAATAAAGTTTTTCATTTCAACACAACATAATATTACATTAACAAAAAATATAAAAAATACCGGCTCCTTTGTGGCTTCTGTTTGAAGTACTATTAAAAGTGTGACGCATATGGGAATGCGCTCCTTCGAGTTAAATAAAATCATAATGTTCCTGTAATAACTTATTTATGAACATAGATATAGAAAATACTAAAATAACAAAAATATATGTGAGTGTGTGAATGTGTGTATATTCATTCATTCATTCATTCGTCGAGTCAATGTGCTCATTCATTTTCAAACTCATCACTACATAGTATAAAGCAAAGTCGCTTTCCGCTTCCCGCATCTGTATGTATGTATGTTTGCTTATATCTTTAAAACTACACAACGGATTTTGATGCGGTTTTTTTTAATAGCTAGAGTGATTCAGGAGGAAGGTTTATATGTATAATAACATGCTACCCATGCGAAGCCGGGGCGGGTCGCTAGTTAAATATATTGCTTCCAGTGAGTTGCCACTTCTATGGCTCTGTCTGATGCCTTGAGTAAATCCTTTCGGTAACAGCTAGGACACGGTAACGCAGTGTCCTAGGCTGGCTAATTCTTCCACCACAATAGCTCATTCAAATGTGTGTGTATGTGTGTGCTACGCCAAAGTCAATCAAATCGAACTGCCTTGTATTTATAGAGTAATGATAGTACTTAAATACCAATGATAGACACCAATGAGCGTAAGTAGTGTTGTACTCGTATTGTATCTATCCCTCGTATTCAAGAACGACACTATGAGAACACGCACCCACAGTGGACGAAATCTTTTTTCATAAAAATCACTTTATGTGTTGTGCGACACTGCATAGTGTGACTAGAGGCACATTGTCGTGTGCCTCTAGCCAAAGTTGAGCTCTAGAGGCACACGGTAGCGTGCGCCATAGTGCCGCTCAACACATAAAGTGATGTTTATGAAAAAAGATTTCGTCCACTGTGGGTGCGTGTTCTCATAGTGTCGTTCTTGAATACGAGGGTAAGTCTATATTTTGCCTTTCATTTTCACATATGAGTGCGTAAATGAGGAGAAATGAGGCACACAACTTTAGTCTTGAAGATACCGAACCGTTGGTATTTACGCTTTACGTAGTGAATATCGCGTACCGTACATACTCGTAGTAAATAAGTAGGCCCTAAAATCGGATTTCATATTTGATTAAGTGTCTAGACTTTAAGCTACTTACACATTCCTGGTACATTTATAATATAAAATTTAATAAAACATATTAAGGCCCTGTATGTCGACGATTGCTCTTTTTCGAAACGAAAAAAGAAATACTTCTGAACAAGCCACATCTCCTATTTTTATAAATATATTACTTCAGGTTCCTACCTAGATTTTTATTAAGCTGAAAACATAATAGCAGAAACTTTTCAAATAAAGATATTATTTTGAAATAAAGATATTATTTTAAAATGATACGTTTTAGAATTTATGATCTACTATTAAGATCAACTTGTGATTTATTTTTAAAGATAGGTAATATGTAGATCTAGATTTCTACTAGAATAGGTTTTTGATAAGTAATTATACATAATTTATATCATTAATTTATTCGAAATTAATCCATTCGCGCTGCCCATGGATCAGTACCACGTGCAGCGGTCGGTAGGATTATCGAAGTGATTAAAGATGGGTACATCTTTATTCACATATACTATACATTATAAAAATAGAGATGTGGCTTGTTCAGAAGTATTTCTTTTTTCGTTTCAAAAAAGAGCAATCGTCGACATACAGGGCCTTAATGTAAAATATTATAAATGTGTGTGTCACTGAGATTGCGTTAAACTAAAAAGAAAACCGACAAAAATGTTTCGACCAATCGAAAAGGCAGAGAAACTGTTAGTCCTAATAGGTACATTTTAATATAATATTAAAAAAAAAAACATTCGAATTAAGAAATTTGTTTTTTGGTCCGTTAAAAACACTTGTTTCTTGTGAAGAGAAGACCTTACTTAGTTATAACTAATATCTTAATTGCAAAAGTTTGTGACAATGCACAATAGGCTATTTGACAGTATGAAAAATAAAGTGTTGTTGATACTAATCTATGTAAATTATGCCTTCAAAAAGCGTTATGGAGTAAAATAACTTGAAAATAAACAATGATTTATTGAAAAACCCATAATTATAATTACCTATTTTTAAACGCCAGTCACGTGACACAAAACGGTCAGGATTGGTCGAATCGACGATGACGTAACATGCTTGGCAATAATATGTCATCGCCTGCCTTGAAAAAATTGACGTTTGTTTATTTGTTGACAAGCATGTAACGTCACAGAAACTAGTGCGACGCCATTTATTGCATAAAGAAGCGTTTTTGCGGGTTATTTAAATTGACAATATTTCATTTACATTTTTAGGGCCAAAACAGAATTGATAATCATATTTTTTATTGGTTCCACAGTCACTACTGAATAAACTAGAATGGTTTTCAAAATCTTGTCAAATAGCCCATTAGTTAAAACGGTACAGGTACAAAATAAAAGCTTGTTTAAAAGAATTGCTTTGCCCCATTTTGTTCCTTATTTGTTGCCTATGAATGTGCTGTAACGAGGCTGGCACATTAAAAACGTGTTTCGAATTTTAAGTTTATTGCAAAATCGACAGTAAACAAGAAATAAACTTTTAAAAATAAACTTTTACGGTGGCAGGTTACGCTTAAAAAGTTTATTCGTTTTTAAATAAAAAGTTATGTTAACCTGAACATAAAATAGTGTTTTCCTTTTTATGTTATGTTATGTGTTGTGTGCTAAAGTAGTAAATAAATAATTGTCTATGTCTATGTCTAAAAGAGCTAACCTATATTTTATAAAAATAAAATTAAAAGTAAATATTAGTGCTCATTGTACACAGCGCCATCTAGCCCCTTGAGCAAAGTTGAACTATGGAAACCAGATGACTGATAGAATACATCATGTACCTTTTTACGTAAATATATAGGTAGGTGTTTATAATTAACTAGCGACCCACCCCGGCTTCGCACGGGTAGCATGTTATTATACAGTCGTGGTCAACTAATTAGGGACATGCAAGATAGTGAAGAACAATAACCGGTTATGTACATACAAATATAAAACCCTATTGATTTCTCAGTAACTATTATTTGCATAATTTGGTCCGATTATTATGCTTTAAATGGCTGTAAATAAAAGAATAAATAAATAGAAAAAAGTATTTAATATCAAAGGTTGAACATGTATTCAATTTTAAGGTATAATTCTGTAGCTGGACATTTAATTAAGGACAGTAAACTATAATGAAAAATAGAGTTAAACAAAACTAATAATCTGCAGTATTATAATATCTTTAACAGCTCCATTTTATTACGTGTAAAATCAGTACCCAGTAGCAAAACCTTTGTTAGTAATTACCGCTTGACACCGATGTGGCATAGACATTATCAGTTTCTGGCATGTTTCGACAGGAATGTTTGCCCATGCCTCACAAAAAGCTTCATTAAGTTCATCTAAAGTTGTGGTACGATAAGTGGCTACTTTTTTCTTGATTTCGTGCCAAAGGTGCTCGATTGGGTTAAGGTCCGGGCTATTTGCTGGCCAATCTAGCACCGATACTGACTGACTGGTAAATTCAAATTCAAAAATCATTTATTTCAATAAAATCACAAGGATCACTTTGAAACGTCTTAGGAACTAGGTGAAGCTACGCCGATTCCACGCGACCAAGCCTAGAAGAATCAGGCAACAAACACGGCTTGGGGTCTACCTTTTTTTTAATGATCCTTTCCTTAATGCTATGTAGAGCTCCAGTGTGGTGCCAAGTAAGAAACGACTTGACTGAACGGGCGCGGTATGTTTCGGGTCGTTATCATGCTGAAACGTCCATATAATAGGGAGATGCTCCTCAGCATAGGGAAGCATCGTTTCCTCCAATATTGCCTTGTATTGATGTTGATCTAAGTTACCCTGAACTTTCCTCACAGGTCCCACTCAGGTTAGAGCAGCAATAGAAATACATAATCTGTGAAAATTTCAACTGTCTAGCTATCATGGTTCATGAGATACAGCTCTGTGACAGACAGACGGACAGCGAAGTCTTAGTAATAGGGTCCCGTTTTTATCCTTTGGGTACGGAACCCTAAAAAAACACAATCACAAAAGCATTTCTTGTAAAATTTCAAAAAGGGTTACCAGATAGAATGCCGTAGCAGAAAAAAATGATATCATGCAAAATAGGGCTTATGATTTTCCCTAAATATAAGGAAAATCTTTACTCAGATATTATATTACTCCAAGGTAAATGCGAATTGAGCAAGAAGCAATCTGAGTAAACGGTACCAAACCTATCCAATTTCCGGGGTACAACGTTACTTTTCAAAATAATTTTAAATTTAATTGGAATTTTTTGTTGAATAACTTTGGTGTTTTTAACATTTCAGTTATTTGCAAATTGGGATATTTCGCGGATCACAAACAAATCTGACGGTATGTAAATAGCGATGTTGAAATATTGTTTCGTTTTTATTACAAGCTTTTATTTAACTTGCCTTGTTCGTTCGTTAGTTTTTGTTGTTCGTTTGTTCAATAACCTAGAGCGCCGAATGGTAACGGGTAAACTAGAGGGGAAAATTAAAGAAGGGATCATTGAAAAACCGGCCAAGTGCGGTCGGACTCGCGCACGAAGGGTTCCGTACCATCACTACATAGTATAAAGCAAAGTCGCTTTCCGCTTCCCGCGTATGTATGTATGTATGTATGTTTGCTTATATCTTTAAAACTACACAACGGATTTTGATGCGTTTTTTTTTAATAGATAGAGTGATTCAGGAGGAAGGTTTATATGTATAATAACATGCTACCCGTGTGAAGCCAGGGCGGGTCGCTAGTTATCTATAAAAACGCCAAAAAAATACGTTTGTTGTTTGGGAGACCCACTTAAATAATTATTTTATTCTGTTTTTAGTATTTGTTGTTATAGCAGCAATAGAAATATATCTGTGAAAATTTCAACTGTCAGACAGACGGACAGACGGAAAGCGAAGTCTTAGTTATTACTCGTTTTTACTATTTGGGTACGGAACCCTAAAAAGCAACATAAAAATACATGTCGGGTAAAATGTGGTTGATGCTAATGATATTTTTACAAAAGCTTGTTTTGAAAAAGAATATATTCAACGGAGAACTTTTTTTGATACAGAACATAATTAAAAAAAAAATAGGATCACGACTGTAATCCCCAAGTACGGTAGACATCCTCTCAGATCTCCAGACGCTTAGATCCTTTAAAGATGTCTAGTGGGGGTAGTCAGAGGCACGTCCTTTATTTCCCACAACCCTGTAAATGTAAATTTATATTTTATTCTTAAATTATAAGGTAGTTAATTATTAATTATCTTATAAATCTATTTATTTATTTATTTTTTGGCCTAGCGGATAAAGCAGGAAGTGATTGGCAGAAGGTTGCATATGACAGGGAAAATTGGAAGAAACTGGAGGAGGCCTTCACCCATCAAACATAATACAAATACAAATTTCAAGTGATACCAGTAGTTTAGGCTGTGTGTTGATAGATCAGTCAGTAAGTATCGCAAAAGTTTTATATATTTAGATTATTCTACGCCCTCGGGAATATATAAGATGAATTGAGATTAGCACAAGTCCATTACGTGATGAAAAATTCGAAGTTCATCGCAAATATTGAATAATTTAATAATTTAGCTGGAAACTCCAGATTTTTGAACATATAAAAAAATATTGATCACGACTGTAATCATAGCCATAATAGAGGTAGCCAGAAGCACGTCCAAACAATAGTTTCATTCCATACGTAAAAGGTTGCAAGGACATCGCCGCTTTGATCAGGTCTTTGGATCAATATAAAACATTATTATCACGGCCAAACTAGGCCGATTGTGATAAAATTTCATTTCATAGTCTAAAGTCTTGGGAACGGAACGGAAGTTCAGCAATGTAGATCGTGAACAATCTACGCTTATCTTCCACTAGAGCCATTTTGTGACCAAGAGAGAGCTTAATAAAATTGTACTATACGGACATGCTTAAAAAATTAAAAAGAGTGAAAAGCAAGAATATTATTAAAGATTTCCTGAATTTAATCCTTTCCTGAATGATCCGCGAAGTCGCGTTTAAAAGCTAGTCTACTATAAGACTGCGAAGCGAGGCTCCTCTTTAATCGATTTACGAAGACATAAATGTTGTTGAGAGACAATTTGCACTCCCAAAGAGAAACTCAATGAGAAGGGAATAAACAGTGATTTAAATAACAAGTATTCACTTCAATTTAATGAGGCCTACGATATTAGAATAATAGACTCAGAGCTTAGTTGGTTCTGGGATGAATTATATGTTTGTTTTGTGTCTGGGTTTAAAAATACCAAAAAAAAGTATTTCGTTGTGACCAGACATTGCGCGGCATTCGAGCGCGGCATTCGCAGGAAAAAAGTTGGCTGTGCGAACGAACAATAACACCGTTCGCGCGCGGCAGGTCACTCGCGGCAGTTGTCCAAACATAGCGCAGCTTGCCGCGCGCGGCTGCCGCGCTCGATGCCCCGCAATGTCTATTCACACCTTTATATCAATGTTCTGTTTTCCATAACACATACTTTGCCTAGTTTGGAGCTGTTCGAAATATCTATCAATATTTTACGATATGTCCTAGGTATGAAATAAAAACTTCAAAAGAATTTACCGCATATTATAAAGTATGAATTTCATTACGTTTAAAAAACTAAAAAGAAAACTTTGTTATATTTTTTTTGTTATGAAACTTTTATACATGGATATACCAACTTGGGACTATTTTCTACATAAAACTCGTAGAAAAAAACATATAAAACGGATCACCAGGTCTCATAATGACAAATCACATAGAACATAAAAAAAATGCAACCTGTCACGTATGGAATGCTAACTACTGCAAAATGTGGGTATGTGCCAAATATAATGTTTGGACGTGCCTCTGACTAACCCCACTAGATCTTCGAAAGATCTAAGCGTCTGGAGATCTGAGAGGATGACTACCGTACTTGGGGATTACAGTCGCGATCCTATTTATTTTTTATTTTTACATAATAAAGCAACAAAAAATACATGTCGTATTACGAAACTAATTCGTTAAAAAAAGACGCGACACTCAGCGTCTTTTTTTATACAATAATATAATTATTTTGTTTATCAGCCCTTCTGTGTCTATCAATCACTACATAGTATTAAAGCAAAGTCGCTTTCCGCTTCCCGCGTCTTATATGTAATATGTATGTTTGCTTATATCTTTAAAACTACACAACGGATTTTGATGCGGTTTTTTTTAATAAATAGAGTGATTCAAGAGGAATGTTTATATATGTATAATACATGCATAATATAGTAGAGAAACACTGATAATTTTAGAGGTTTCTAATGTGATGTCGTAAATAAACACATTTTTTTGCGCTTACATTGCAAATGCTGGCTGAACCCCACGAGATATATCAAAATAATGTACTACAGTATTGTACACCTTAAAAACGTCTACAAAAAAGTCCACGATGGTATTAGAAATGTCTTACGCACAGCGAAGCGGGTACGGGTCAGCTAGTAGGCTATAATTTATTTTGAAGATTGGAATACCAGATGTGAAACTATTTGTCGCCGAGCGAAGCGGGCACGGGTCAGCTAGTATTAAATATAGACAAAAAGGTAATTGAAAATGCTTTCCATAGCACGGTGGCCGTTTATGCTCCAATTTTTCACATCCCATCCCTTCATTCTCGGCATCCTTCGATTTAATATTCCTCTTTTATGGCGGGAAATGATTTACTAGGGGCGGTAACAGCAGCGCGGCAGATAACAGACATATTGTACACCTGAATTTGGGAATAATATACTCGCACCTCCTCACCTATTATGATTAAGTACATCAGAGTTCGAGAATCGATGATAGTTTTACGTGTGTTTTACGTTAGTCTATAAAAACCGGCCAAGTGCGAGTTGGACTCGCGCACAAAGGGCCTGGTACCATTATCCATAAAAAACGCCAAAAAAATTATGTTTGTTGTATGAGAACCCCACTTAAATATTTCTTTTATTCTGTTTTTAGTAATTGTTGTTCAGCAGCAATAGAAATACATAAACTGTGAAAATTCAACTGTCTAGCTATCACAGTTCATGAGATACAGCCTTGCGACAGACGGACAGCGGAGTCTTAGTAATAGGGTGTCATTTTTACCCTTTGGGTACGGAACCCTAAAAAATATATAGGTACGTGTCGTATTAAGATCTTCCTTTTTCGCCGGCTGAAAACTCCCTGGTACCATAATAACTCCGCGTGAGATAGACAGAATTTTAAACTGGATTTGAAAAGTAATCAAAATCTCAACTTTCATGTCGTCGGGCCAAATTACATGCTCATTTCATTTTTAAATTGGCATTATACCCAAGAAAAACCGGCCAAGTGCGAGTCGGACTCGCGCACGAAGGGTTCCGTACCATTATCTATAAAAAAACGGCAAAAAAATACGTTTTTTGTATGGGAGCCCCCCTTAAATATTTATTTTATTCTGTTTTTAGTATTTGTTGTTATAGCAGCAATATAAATACATAATCTGTGAAAATTTTAACTGTCTAGCTATCACGGTTCATGAGATACAGCCCAGTGACAGACAGACGGACAGACGGACAGCAAAGTCTTAGTAATAGGATCTCGCTTTTACCCTTTGGGTAGGGAACCCTAAAAAACGTTGTTTTCATTAATTTTTAAAGCGCAGACAAACTCAATTTGTTGAGTTTACAAAGTTGCTTCTAAAGTTAGATTACACGTGCGAATGTTAGTATCAAACATGAGGACAATTTAGCCTCTGGACACAAACTTTGTTTAGTGTTCTACGACTAACAATACGAGGAAGCTTTCTACTTACTGACTGAGATTAAGCTGTATTGTTTTAGTGCTCATAAAATTTTGAGCGCACCTTAAAAGCTCGTTAACACATCTAGACACTGTAATAAAAAGAGTAGGTGCTAGGTACCTAGCTCCGAATACAATCAATATTTTAACCCCCGATGTTAAAAGAGGGGTGATACCTGCAGGGCTATTTTGCAAAAACATGATTATCATGTTATGGTACTGAATGCCATACGCTTTTTATGCTGTTTAGGCACCCATACTTACGCTTCCAATACAATGAAGCGTAGGTATAGGTGCATAAACTGTGAATAGTTACTATGAAAAGTGTACAGATTAGGTATTGCATTCAACATCATAACATGATATTCATGTTTTTAACATACAGTGGACCCCCGATAATCCGGCCCCTGTCTAATCCGGCGCCCCCTGTAATCCGACATGACTTTGTTTAATTATAACATATAGAATCTTATCATTGGATATGTAATTTGTCGGATTACAAGGTACTCTTTTGTAAAAAAATCCGGACTATAGGGGGTCTTAGGCAGTGCTCTATAATCCGACAAATTCGATAGTCCGACACTGCCCTGCATAATGTTTGTCGGATTACCGGAGGTCCACTGTAATAGCCCTGCTGATCTGAAAACTTTCGTGATCGAGCTAGTTATTTGCTATCCAAGTTGAAAAGATGTTTTTATTTTATTTATTACTAGCTGACCCGTGCCCGCTTCGCTGTGCGTAAGACATTTCTAATACCATCGTGGACTTTTTTGTAGACGTTTTTAAGGTATACAATACTGTAGTACATTATTTTGATATATCTCGTGGGGTTCAGCCAGCATTTGCAATGTAAGCGCAAAAAAATGTGTTTATTTACGGCATCACATTAGAAACCATTGAGAAACCATTATGCATGTATTTTACATATAAACCTTCCTCTTGAATCACTCTATTTATAAAAAAAAACCGCATCAAAATCCGTTGTGTAGTTTTAAAGATATAAGCAAACATACATACATACATATTACATATTACATACAGACGCGGGAAGCGGAAAGCGACTTTGCTTTATACTATGTAGTGATAGTGAAGTTCTACCTACAATTGTTAGGTACAACAATATATGAAAAAAATAGGTTACAAATTAGGTACCTACAATCGTGCTGTATTGCACAATCACTTATAGGTAAACACTGCATGCTTTTTAATGAAGAAGCAACAAATTATGTTAATGTAATGTTGAAGCAACTTCGACTATACCTAATCGATTTTAAAATTTAAAATGTATTAATAACTGACAAAGCCGACCCGTGACAAAACGTTGTTCTGTCATTTTTTTTTGTATTAATCACTTAGGAAAAGCTATTTCAGGCAGCTTCCAATTTGTTCCATAAAAACCTTGTACTGATAAAACAAATTACGAATTTTGGTAGAATGCGTATCATTCATTATTCAAAACTGCGTTGCTATGACGCCTAAATGTTTTTAGTCTGTGATGTCAGATTTGTTGCACACCAACCATCTATTATACCAAAATTATCTTTTTTGCGTTATTTATCATTGTTTTTTCGGATTATAAGATCCCCCTTTATTTATTTATTTATTCGAGTGGGAGGTACCTCGACTTTCAATCTGAAGGTCGTGGGTTCGAATCCCGGCGTGCATCAATGGATTTTTCTGTTTAAAAAAGTTTATATGCGCATCAAAAACATGTGCTCAAAACGGTGAAGGAAAACATCGTGAGGAAACCAGTTAGAATTCCTATAAGCGACGATGGGCTTGCAACCTGTCACGTATGGAATGCTAACTACTGCAAAATGTGGGCATGTGCCAAATATAATGTTTGGACGTGCCTCTGACTACCCCCACTAGACATCTTCAAAGGATCTAAGCGTCTGGAGATCTGAGAGGACGTCTACCGTACTTGGGGATTACAGTCGTGATCCTATTTATTTTTTTTATTTTTTAAGGTTCCGTATTTTTATTTATTCTGATTTTTTATCTACATACTACAGCAAGTTTCATCTTAATCCGTTTTGTCGTTTATTTTTGATTAAGGAACAAACAGCAGCCTTATCACAAACTTTCGCATTTATAATATTATTAGGATTAAATTTAAATTAAATATCTACTTCTGTTCCTATTATGTACTCGTAGTTTGTTTTAAAGCTTACAATTTTTATTTTCACGTTTAAAAGTTAAAACCCGAACTGCCACTAACAGCGTAGGCATGTCAGGCTTAACTCTGAAAAAACATCCGGATCGCAAAATATGTCATTACTAGATTCCGCCAGTGGCTTCACTCGCGTGTTACTTGGATAAAAATTATCCTACTTGCTATTCTAAGACAAGCTATATAAGTATATCTCTATCAGGGGGATCGGCTGATTGATGGTCGATATACGTTTATGTCGTACTACTAATTCGGCTGGCCCCAGATAGGTACTCTTAGCGGGGATGTATTTTTGCCTACCTGTTTCGGTTTGGGTCCGGCTCGCCAGCTGCCTTCCATTTTTTTCTTCTGTTTCTAATCTAGAATTAGTATTCAACCCATTTTCTAAGGAGAGAAACTCTCACCAACATTTTCAACATTATTTATCATTTATTTCTCTCACTAGAAGATGGGCCGAAGGCGGTTGGCGATCTGGGATCCAGATCGTGCCAATCTCGGGCAAACGCAGTGAACTTACGCCCGGGTACCATTGTGTTGTGTGTTGTGCGTATGTGCACCTGCGGTTGATTATTTTGCGCCTGCAATTGCCTGTACCCCATCATCCTTTCCTTTTACCTACGTAATAATTTGAACACTTTGCCTTGCTTATACCTAATTAATTTATCAGTTTGTTTTCACATTGGACTTAATATAATTATTTACTTGAGATTAATTTACTTGTTAATAGTTTTTTAAGATGCTAATGCTTATTCATTCAATATGTGGATGATGTTGTGGGTCATACTTTTAATCAATACTATACCTACCTTAGATTTAATACAAATATTGTAATGTGTGACCGTCTTTCTTCCCAAATAAATAAAATAAAATAAAATATATATGTATATATTTCCGAAGAGGGATGACGTCAGGCATGCGGCCAGTTCTAAAACACCTAGAAAATTCCTTGTACATCTATTTTTTTCTACAAGTTGTGCCGACCCCGTATGCTGTGGAATAAGAGTAGGATGATGATGATGATGAAGCTATAGGTATATTACAAGTTTTTGGATAATGACTGGGCCACAAAAATCCATATAAACTTTCGGATCAATGAGTATTATTTTATATTTAAAGAGTATTTACAAAATTAATAAGAACCGGTTGAGTTATCTAAATAAATAAATAAATATTGGTGGACATTTTACACATCGCCATCTAGCCCCAAACTAAGCAAAGCTTGTACTATGGGAACTAGATAACTGATAGAATACTTAAATACTTTTTATACATACATACTAACACCCAGACACAGAGCAAACATCTATGTTCAACACACAAATATTTGCTCTGGGTGGGGATCGAACCCACAACCTACAGTTTATTAATCTAAAGATCGTTGCAAACATATGTAGCTGAACTGATCCAGATCACTACCAGTAGAAAACGTTTCCAAGATGGCGGCATTGACGAGTATAATAATAAGATTAATATATAAAAAAAGCCGCACGAAGCTCACAGCTCACAGAATAAGCGGATTATTTAAAAAACCGGCCAAGTGCGAGTTGGACCATTATCTATAAAATACGGCAAAAAAATGACGTTTGTTTTATGGGAGCCCCACCTAAATATTTATTTTATTCTCTTTTTAGTATTTGTTGTTATAGCGGCTACAGAAATACATAATCTTTTAAAATGTCAACTGTCTAACTATCACGGTTTGTGAGATACAGCCATGTGACAGACAGATAGATGGACAGCGGAGTCTTAGTAATAGGGTCCCGTTTTTACCCTTTGGGTACGGAACCATAAAAAGTTAAATATTTGTACAACCGAAAGTCCCAAGGCTTAAATATCCCAGAAGACGCATCCACCTTAAATATTTACCTCCTTTAGGATAACACGATGAAATTGGACATTCGACATCGAAGTCGTTGCGCCTGATCGAACTCATTCAAGTTTGGTTCATTAAACTTTTGGCTACAATTATTTTTAGCAAGCAATTGCGAGAAAAACTATTTTCTCAGACACGACGGTGGCAATTCTGTTGTGTCCGCCTAAAGCTAAAACTTCGTAAAATACAATGGCTCATAATCCTTTAAGGTTAAAGTCTAAATTAGAGGAACCTCAAAAAAAAGACGCTTAGATCCTTTGAAGATGTCTAGTGGGGGTAGTCAGAGGTACGTCCAAACATTATATTTGGCACATGCCCACATTTTGCAGTAGTTAGCATTCCATACGTGACAAGCCCATCGCCGCTTATAAGAACACTAACTAGTTTCCTCACGATGTTTTCCTTCACCGTTGTAAGCACGTGTTTTTGATGCGCATATAAATTATCGAACAGAAAAATCCATTGATGCACGCCGGGATTCGAACCCACGACCTTCAGATTGAAAGTCGAGGTACATCCCACTTGGCCAACACGGCTGTACCTTCAAATTAAAGTTCTAAAATTTAGAATATTTTAGACATTTTGTTTTTTTCGTATAAATTAATAAGAGAAAAATTCAATATCAACACCTTTTTACAACATGCTTGCTAAATATACGTAAAATATCCTAAAATTACATAAAACTAGCCTACGTTTTAGAACTGTCATCCTGAGGTTACGCGAATTTAGACTTTAACGTAAAAGAATCGATGCGAGCGATCGATTTTTACGAAAGGTTTAGGTTTAGCTTGGACACAACAGAATCGTCACCGTCTAGGGATAGACTGGACGATTTCCACCTGTGAATTTTATTGTGTTAGGTACAGGTACCCAATAAGAAGTCTAGACTAGACGAATGAGAGACGCTCGCCCTACAGTACGTGGTTGAAGTTTTAATATGAACCAAAAAGTGCGTTCAACTCAAGTGAGTGTACACTAGACGGATTTTGTTATTTTTATTAGGAGCTAGATTTAATTTGGCACTTCACAACTTTACTTGTAGATGTATATTTTATAGTGCAAGTTTGTCTAAAGTTTAAGTTTTTTTGGAACTATGTAAATATATAGATGAAGTCGACGCAACATTTACGTTCTACATTAATAAAAGTGGTTGAGTTTGTTTGTGTTTTTGGGTATAGATGTAGGAGGTAATCTACAAAACTACAAAACCGATTAAAAAAAATCTTTTACTAATAAAAAGCTTCAGAGATAAAAAAGTCAAATCACGCAGCTAGATTAAAAAAACCGGCCAAGTGCGAGTCTGACTCGCGCACGAAGGGTTCCGTATCATTACCTATAAAAAAGCAAGAAATAAAAATCAAGTTTGTTGTATGGGAGCCCCCCTTAAATATTAATTTTATTCTGATTTTAGTATTTGTTATTATAACAGCAAAAGATATCATGTGTGAAAATTTCAACTGTCTAGCTATCACGATTTATGAGATACAGCCCTGTGACAGACAGACGGACAGCGAAGTCTTAGTTATAGGGTCCCGTTTTTACCCTTTGGGTACGGAACCCTAAAAAAATGCTTTTTGTAGCGGTTATCAAATGGCAGTAAATACATAGCCCTTCATTGTATAATTCCATTCAGTAGCGATAACCTGACCGCGGTAAGCACATTAACGTTATGAACTCATGACCCTGTCGCGTATATCCAAAACCTAAAACAGCCATAGGTCACGTAGAAGCTATTAATCTGGCAACAGATGCAGCAGCTCTATTACATCCAGCCCACTACATCAGGCGGAATGGGCGTATGTAAATACGCGACACTGTCTCATTATGTATGGACGGCTGGTAACATATGAATGTAAGTGGCTCTACCGTGGAAGAATTCAGTGTAAAAGATTTGAGAGGGAAGCAAGATTCAGGCGAATTGTATCTTTTGCATGATTCGGTGCTAAAGAATTTCGTGAGTAGTTTTTATACTGGATTTCAAAAAGTCTAGTGGTTTTTATATTTATATATAGCTATATAGCTTTGGTTTTTTGAGGTGAAATGAACGTTTCTTTTTTCGTTCGCTTTTGCGAGCTCGTCAACGCGCGTCATGAAAACTTTTAGTTTAAAAACGAGCGCCGAAAATACGCTCAAATTTATAATGAAGCTAAAGAATGCAAATCAAGGTGATGCTTGACATTTTAGTTTTTTTTTGTATAGGCTGTCTTACCATATAATGCCGGGGTCCCACGGCCCGCGATTTCACGCGCCAGACCGCGCCAAGGCGGACGGACGCGCCGTGGGAACGATGCACCCGTGGTGGCCCGTGCTCGGAACGCTCTGTACGCGACGCGCCGGACGCACACGGGCGGAGCGTCATCCGGCGCGGCCCGTCGTTTTAAGCGCCGTGGGACCCCGGCTTTAGACGGAAACAGTGATAAAATCGTATTATCTTTAAAACTATCAAACTTGAAAAGAAAATTTTAGTTTTTTTATTTAACAAATTATATAAAAATGAACTGTTTAATTATTCATAGTTTTGAGTAAAAACTAAATTAGTGTTGTGAAAGAGTCAACTTTGGAAATTAAATCTACCGAGAAACGTTTTACCATTTATGTTTCTGTTATATTTGTCATAAAAAACAAAACTATATGTTTTGCGGTTCTCAATAACCGCTTAAATAACAATTAATCAACAATATTTATTACTCTTCTTAAGAATACGCTCAATTATGTAGGAAGAACGCGAAAACGGCGAGTTGTAATGCAGAAAGTAGATACATTCCTTATAAATTAATTTCCAGATAATTATAATAGATGCTTATCATCGTTCTCGTATCCTTGTCTAAAGTAATCTCCAACTCGCAGCGTTATCAAAGAAAACTTCCGTCTACGAAGCTCGACAATTTAAATCAAATCTCAAAAGTTTTTCGTGGTTCGGACCCAGTGCTTATTACCCTCACTGGCAGCGCCCGAGGCGCCATCTGCCAGCCGCCCTATTCGAATAATTGCTGTAAAACTTTCCCAACCCCTACATTCTAACTATTCGTTATAATCGTGACTGGTCTCACTGCTCAGTTGGTAGTAGCTCTGCCTTCTGCGCTGTAGGTTCTGGGATCGATCCCCACCCAGAACAAACATTTTTGTGTTGAACATAGAGGATGTTATAATTTAATCAAATGATAATACTAGCTGCTCGCCCCGGCTTCGCACGAGTGGTTCGCACGAGTGGTACCTGGATAAAAAGTAGCCTATGTATTATTCTGATGTTATAAGCTAGATTACTGTAAAGTTTCAGTAGTTTTTGCGTGAAAGAGTAACAAACACACACAAACACTCACAAACTTTCGCATTTATAATATTAGTAGAAAAAAGTAGATATACATATATGAGTATTCTATCAGTTATCTAGTTCCCATAGTACAAACTTTTCTTAGTTTGGCGTTGTGTAAAATACCTACCAATATATTATATTAATTTTAAGCATTCACGAATATCTGAAATAACGAACGTACGTGACCTACAAAATAAACCGCGCTCAGATTAGGCATCTCTAATTGAATCGATTGGGTAGGGTGGGAGGGAAATCTAGCTAATTAGTAGGTAGCTCGTGAAATAGGAAAGAAGATGGGAAAATTGTACAATTTTACCCAATTTCCTTCAGACTCATTTCAGGAATTAGGACAGTGCCGACATGAATTCTAAATTATGTTATGTTGAACGTTGAAGTGTTTATACCTACACCTGTAAATGTTAACATTTTTTTTTTATAGGATCGCGACTGTAATCCCCTAGTACAGTAGACATCCTCTCAGATCTCCAGACGCTTAGATCCTTTGAAGATGTCTAGTGGGGGTAGTCAGAGGCACGTCCAAACATTATATATGGCACATGCCCACATTTTGCAGTAGTTAGCATTCCATACGTAAATGTTAACTTTATTATAGAAATAAATATCTTTTACTAATATTTTAACTATAAATACGGCATAATTACCACGTTTTTCCTTGTATTGCTGACGTTTCGAGACAATTCAGATGCTCTTTATCATGAGCATCGCCCGCGACCGCGATCAACGGCAGATCGGCGAATATGTATTCGATCTACTGTCTCAAAACGTCAGCAATACAAGGAAAAACGTGGTAATTAGCCGTATCACTACATAGTATAAAGCAAAGTCGCTTTCCGCTTCCCGCGTATGTATGTATGTATGTTTGCTTATATCTTTAAAACTACACAACGGATTTTGATGCGGTTTTTTTTAATAGATAGAGTGATTCAGGAGGAAGGTTTATATGTATAATAACATGCTACCCGTGCGAAGCCGGGGCGGGTCGCTAGTTTATAGATAAAGTGAGTAACCACGATAGTTTTGATTATAAACGAATATATTACAGAACTAGTTGACCCGTGCCCGCTTCGCTGGGGGACAGATAGTTTCACATTTGGTTTTCCAATCTTCAAAAATTATAGTCTATATGTTGCCGAGGACTCATAGCTACATAACAAAAAAAGTTTCATCAAAATCCGTCCAGTAGTTTTTGCGTGAAAGCCGGATAACACAGACAGACAGACAAAAATTTCAAAATGTTTTTTTTTGGCTGGTGTTACTTGTATAAAGGCCCCTAGGAATATTTTTTTTAGTTTCTATTTAATGTACAGAATTGCACTCTTCTACAGTTTTATTATATGTATAGATATGTATAGAATAAAATGTATAGATATAGATATTTAGTAAATACACAAGAACCAGTTGAGCCATCTAAAGACCGTTGCAAACAGTCTATAGGTACCTAGCTCTACTGATCCAGACAGATGTATGCCATCAAAAACATAACTTGTAAAAAAAGCCAAGTCTCGCAACGCAACTCAGTTCTTCTACCGTAAAAAGTTGTGAGATCCATGTAATACCAAGTCGGTCAGGTCGGTGCGAGACTTGGCTTTTTTTACAAGTTATGTTTTTGATGGCATCTCATTTATTTTTGTAGATAGCCTTACTTTTTAGGGTTCCGTACCTAAGGAGTAAAAACGGAACCCTGTTACTAAGACTCCACTGTCCGTCCGTCCGTCTGTCCGTCTGTCCGTCTGTACGTCTGTCCGTCTGTCGGTCTGTCGGTCTGTCGGTCGGTCTATCCGTCTGTCTATCACAGGGCTGTATCTCATGAACCATGATAGCTAGACAGTTGAAATTTTCACAGATGATGTATTTCTGTTGCCGCTATAACAACAAATACTAATAACAGAATAAAATAAATGTTTAGGTGGGGCTCCCATACAACAAACGTGATTTATAGATAATGGTACGGAACTCTTCGTGCGCGAGTCCGACTCACAGGCAGGTTTTTTTAGGATTCATACACTAAACACTAATTGTATTCCAAATTTGAAGCTTCTATGTCTGCTAGAAGTGCCTTAAACTTTTGATGATCGGTCAGTCAGTCAGTCAGTCAGTGAGTGAGTGAGTGAGTGAGTGAGTGAGTGAGTGAGTGACAAAATAAGAAACTTTGACTAGTTATAATTCTTAAACTACTGGTTCAAATTGAATGAAATTTGAAAAGGATGGTACAGCCGTGCCGCTTTATTGCTTGACTTGGCGGGGGCACTGCCGTGCCCCCAGATTTATAATGACACCCAAAATACGCAAACCATCGGCAAATCGCTCGCAGATCCGGACAATATGTGAATCGCTTAAACTTCACGTCTTTGCACACATTCAACGAATGATTCATAACGAATTCAGGTGTAGAGGACCTCTACCTAAAACAACGGTCTTCCGGGATTAAGATACGCTCCACTTCTAAATTCGGTGAAACATTCATTGTGTGAATGCACTATTCAGTAAAGCCGCGTTCAATTTTTAGACAAACATCTTCATAATATATAACTAGCAAAACCCCGTCTCGTCGTTCACATGAAGTTATTTTGAAATAGATTTCAACATCTGTAGCACCCTCTAGGGGCTGAATTTCGGGAATTCCTTTCTTATTCCACCCCTACACACCATAAGGAACCCTCCAAAGTCCAGTCAGTCAGTCAGTAACGCAAGAGATTTTTTAGATAAATTGTTGCCTCTGGTCAACCTTGTGACGCGGCTTTATGAAGGTGGTTCGAAACGTCGCAAATCTTCGACAAAGAACAAATAATTGAATAGGAAGCAATTAGGAACATTCCGTTTCAGAAAATTAGCGGAAGTTCACTAGGTAAATAAAATTACCGTGAAAGTAATGGATTTTTTATAACGCATAAATTATCTTCAAACAGATTGTTACTTTAATCTTTTATTTCCGTTCTTAGAGGTTCTTTCAGTCTTCATTAGTCATACTTTGGAGAGATAAAATGATTTATTACGAGGGTGCTTTTTACGGGTCTGCGGCACAGAATATCAGCTATACCAACAGAGGCGAAGCTCTCACAAAATACAATATTGTACTCGTAAACTGATTTTGACACTTACACGTATTTGTGTTACCTACCTTTAATTTATTTTCCCCACGTTTCGACTATGTTACAATAGCCATTGTCGACCATAAAAAGATTCATATGAAAATCAATAGTTTTATCTACCGAACTCAATAGTATGAGTACCCGTTTTTTCTACATGCCTTGCGTGTTTGTTGCCTGATTCTTTTAGGCTTGGTCGCGAGAAGCAGGCGTAGCTTCCTAGCTCCTAAAAAATTTTCAAAGTGATCATGGTGATTTTATTGAAATACTCGTAAATAACTTTTGAATTTGAATAATAATTACTGTAGTGATCTGATAGCTTGGTTTCGGGAAGCGAATTTATAACCTTATACTCTGTATAAAACCTACTTATCTGTGTTATACGATTGATGTAATTTTTATGCAAATGGCAGGAGATATGATGTTTTCACACCAAGGGATGTATTCGCTACATTTTTTATTCCAAAACTTGTGAAATTGTATTTCCGAAATGGAAGTATGTAATATTTTGAATTAGCGGATTTAATTTAATCTAAGATGACTTTATTGGCTTGGTGGGCGATGCCCGACTGAGACGCCAAAAAGAGCAGGACAAAAATGTTTGCATGATCTTTAAATATAGGTACCTACCTTCTCTGGATGTTGTGGTACCATGGTACTTGTAGATTCTGATACTAATGATACAGAGAGTCATAGTGTGGGGTCTGACTGTGTATTAGATCATGAAATTGATGCGTATTGTTTTGATGTATGCGGTTCAAATCGTTTAATGTAAAGTCTATAGATTGTTTAACACGGTAAAGAAAAAAAATCATAAGGGCCTTTTTCATCATCTTCAAGTAAAGTCCTAATTAACTAGGTACTCGGAACGAACGTACCATTTCACATTTGATAGTTTTGACACTTTCGTACATCAATTTTGCTTAATTGCCGAGTTGTTTTACATAAAGGACAACTATTTGATTGTGAACTGACAGAAGTTACTGGAGACACGTCATTGGGAATTAGCGCTAATTGGAAAGTAACTGATCAACACTTTACTTGAAGATGATGAAACAGGCCTTAAGTGTATTAATACAATTATTAACTTCGTAACGCTATTCAAAATAATTGCTTATACCTAGTTAAAAAGATTAGAAAACTTTTATGAAGAAAAGTTTTGCTGCAAGAATGTACCTAAGTTTTGAACTTTCTATACAATTTTAATAAAAATAAATTAGCATCGCTAAAGCTTCAAAATTAAACTTTGAAAAAGATTTTTCCAAAGTTTATTCATAACATGTTATCCCATACTTTAACATGTTTCACCCAGTATTATTATTAATTTTCAAATGTTTTATACTAACTTAAAAGTAGAAACTTAAAAGTTATTTTCAAAAAGACTTTAACCCTCGCCTTGAGTGAGTTGAATAAAATAAATAAATAGTATCACGACTGTAATCCCCAAGTACGGTAGACATCCTCTCAGATCTCCATACCCTTAGATCCTTTGAAGATGTCTAGAGGGGATAGTCAGAGGCACGTCTAAACATTATATTTGACACATGCCCACATTTTGCAGTAGTTAGCATTCCATACGTGACAGGTTGCAAGCCCATCGCCGCTTATAAGAATTCTAAGTGGTTTCCTCACGATGTTTTCCATATGGGTTGGATTTCGGGAATTCCTTTTTGTACACCCCCATACACCAAATTTCAAGTTTCTAGGATTAGTGGTTTAGGCTTTGCGTTGATAGGCCAGTCAGTCATAACGATAGAGTTTTATATATTAAGATTATCATAATTTTCATGATATACTGTATTTTTTCTGTGTATTCATTATGGTCGGCGCAAAATGAATGATTTAAAATTTATCAATGGAATTTAATTGTTATCCAATCGAAATAAGGTATATATTTCAATGCTCGGTTATCTCGCAAAACTGCGCTGCGATGCTCATAAGGCCGATATACTTTATTTAGATTGGATTATTAAATGCAACTGATCAATTTTAATTCCTTTCAGCTTTCATGCGCCAACCATAATGGAGCGACAGGAGCAGGTGTCTATCGTATAAGCTCTTAGCCTAATTTAGGTACCTGAGGCTTGAATTGAATACATTAATAACTTACGAGTATAATTACATATCAATAACATTTTCTTAAAGTAATGAAATAATAAATATGGATTTAATAAAATGTAGGTACAACTTACTAATATTATAAATCCGAAAGTGTTTGAGGATGTTTGTGCCTCAATCATGCTTAAATGACTGAACAGATTTAGAATATACCTGGCTTAAGTTCTGGAATATAGGCATATGTTATGTATGTATACTTTTTATCTACACACAAAGTGAGCAAAGCCGCGGTCGAAAGCTAAGTATAAAATAATCGTGAGTTGTTTCATTTGCATTTGTGAAAATAAAAGGAATTAAAAATGAAATAGGATCACGACTGTAATCCCCAAGTAGGGTAGACATCCCCTCAGATTTACAGGCCCTTAGATCAAAAGGGTTATCAGAGGTACGTCCAAACATTCGGCACATACCCACATTTTGCAGTAGTTAGCATTCCATACGTGAGGTTGCAAACCGATCGCTGCTTATAAGAATACTAACTGGTTTCCTTATGATATTTTCCTTTTTTGTTTTTCTGCACGCGGCGACGGGCTTGCAACCTGTCACGTATGGAATGCTAACTAATGCAAAATGTGGGCATATGGCAAACATAGTATTTGAACGTGCCTCTGACTACCCCCACTAGACATCTTCAAAGGATCTAAGCGCCTGGAGATCTGAGAGGATGTCTACCGTACTTGGGGATTACAGTCGTGACAATATTTATTATAAAAAAACAAAATAAAAAAAAATACTCAAATTAACTCAAATTTGGCAACATTTCGCTCAGTGCCAACATTATTCACCACAATATTATCCGAGGTACTGACCTTGCCTCACCAGGGTAGCAGCGGTATCAGCTGCAAGTTATTAATATTTGTCCCGAAATAATAAAATTTGTAGAGAACAAAAAATATTATTAAAAAAACAACATTCGTTGCAATATTAATGCTCTTATGGATCGGAACGGGTTATGTATCGAAATTTTAAACAAAACGATTGTTTGTTATTAATAAAGGATGGTGGTAGGTCTATAAATTTGTTTATGACGAGTAATAAATGTTTTTGATGAATGCAGAATCGTTTTTTCTCATTAACTGCAAAACATACAGTTTTTTTTATGAAAAGGATAACTTAAGGGTATAATCTAGATAATTTACAGGCAGAAACACGATTGATGAAACTTTTCTCGATAGATTTATTGTGCAAAGTTGTTGTATATTATGTGATAGGTGATAACGCGCTGCTCTGATTTCTAGCTCGAAGGATTCTGAAGACGCTTTTTTTTTCTTAACCTATTTCGTCTCACTTAATCCTTCGAACTATCCTTCGAGTACTACCAGCATGCTCTCTCGAAGGAATCGAGATCATCCCTCCAGCGTTTCCTTGGACCACGACCTCGCCTACCGTCCCCAAAGTATTCTGGCAGAAGCTAGTAAAATATAGTAAAATATATTTCAACAGAAAAAAAATAGGCTCATGACTGTAATCCCCAAGTACGGTAGACATCCTCTCAGATCTTCAGACGCTTAGATCCTTTGAAAATGTCTAGGAGGGGTAGTCAGAGGCACGTCCAAACATTATATTTGGCACATGCCCACATTTTGCAGTATTTAGCATTCCATACGTGACAGGTTGCAAGCCCATCTTATTCATATCATCAAAACTTATTACATGCAAAGTACATAATAGCATCATCTATTTAGATATATGTCTGTGGTTTCAGGGATAGTTGTTAAACCATCGTTAACTTCTAACAAAGGATTGGTTTACTTAGGACCCGTTTCTAATGGAAAGATAACATTCCACAACTGATTTTGTCTCCGCGACTTTTCCAAGAGTTTCGTATTAAATTCTTGTTCCCCAGTTAAAGTTTGTTCATAAACGATGAGCCAAAACTTTCGGTACTGTACCGAGGCCCGTGTTTATCAACAAATTAATCAAACGTTCAATAGTTGTTTAACAGAAACGATTATATTTGCTAGTAAATAGAACAGATTGCATAGTTTCTGTAAGTAATTTCAATTTCAAGATAAGACGAGTAATAAATGTTTTTGATGAATGCAGAATCGTTTTTTCTCAATAACCGCAAAACATATAGTTTTGTTTTTTATGACAAAGATAACTTAAGGATATAATCTAGATAAATTGTAGACAAAAACACAATTAGTGAAACTTTTCTTGATAGATTTATTTTACAAATTTGGCTCTTTAAGAACACTAGTTTCGTTTTTAATCAAAACTATGAATAGCTAAACAGTTTATTTTTATAAAATTCGTTAGATAATCATAGTAGCTAAGTAAATTACAGACAATTTCTGTTTAAATTTGTTGGTTTTCAAGATAATGCAGTTTTATCACTTTTTCCGTCTTATCCGGGTAGACTCAGCCCATAGTCAGCGTTGACTGGCCTCACAGCTCAGTTGGTAGTAGCTCTGCCTTCTGCGCTGTAGGTTGTGGGTTCGATCCCCACCCGGAATAAACATTTGTGTGATGAACATAGATGTTTGTTCTGTGTCTGGGTGTAAATATGTATAATAAGTATGTATTTACAACAAAAAAGAAACGTATATTTATGTATTATATCAGTTATCTGATTCCCATAGTAAGCTTTGCTTAGTTTGGGGCCAGATGGCGCTGTGTGAAATGTCCACCAATATTTATTTATTTATACAAAAAGTCAAAAATTTCACTTATCACCTTATGAGATGATTTGCATTGTATCCTGTATCTACAGACCCTAAATTGGTATTTGTAATTCGTTACGTAACTTATATTTTTAACCGATTTCATAAAGGAGGTGTTTTTCAATTCGCCTGTATGTTTTTTTTTATTCCTTACTAGCAGACCCGCGACAGACGTTGTCCTGTCCAAATTTCGATAAAAGCAATAAAGTAACGCACGTTGCTATGATGACGACTGATGTCAGATTTTTTGCACACCAGCGCCATCTATACCAAAATCATCCCTTATGCGTTTTTATATCATTTTGGGGATGTTTTTCTTATATTAAAGTAGTCTATGTTTTATTTGGGTATTATGTCTACATCTACAGAAAATTTCATCATAATCCGTTTTCTCGTTTAGGCCTGATTGAGGCACAAACATACATACAAACTAACAAACTTTCGCATTTATAATATTATTAGGATTCAATTTAATAAAACATTGAACGAATTAATCGAAAAACAATATAACAGAAATAATATTTTATCTATTCAAAAGTATGTTTTTTTAGGACGTCTACTGGTCAAAGCAACGCGTGATAGTAATTTCGTTTGCATAGTTTGAGGCTGGATTCCATCAATTTATTTTATTTATAAACTAGCTTTTACCTGCGGCTTTGTCTGCATAGATTTAGGAAGTAGATTTTTGATGACTTTATCGCAAAACATTTAAATTCCAGAAAAAAAGGGGTTTTATCTATTTAAGACTTTAAGTTATCTCTAGGTAGGTATGTGGATTTTCATCACCCAGCGGTTTGGCCGTCACAGACAGACAAACAGACTAACTTTCACATTTTATAATACTAGCCGACCCAATTCGATAATCGCATAGAGTAACGCATGTTGCTATGACGACTGATGTCAATACGGATGTCAGATATTTTGCACACCAGCTCCATATATACGAAAATAATCACTTAATGCGTTTTTTAATAATTTTAGGGATGTTTTTCGTATTCTAAAGTAGTTTATTTTTTATTTTTGCACTATATCTACATCTACAGCAAATTTCATCTTAATCCGTTTTGTCGTTTAGGCCTGATTGAGGCACAAACACATATACAAACTCACAAACTTTCACATTTATAATATTATTAGGATAGGATTATTAGTATATATTTTATTTATTTGATTGTGTTTTGAGTAACTAGCTACTAAGATGCTATTGTAAGTTTGTTGGGTATCTTTCAACAAGTTTCCTGAAAGTGCGGGCTCAAGTTATAGGTCGCTTTAATTGCCGTAACCACTCGGCTAGAGATTGCGATCCACTGCTTGGTATCTATAATATCTATAATCTATAATCTATGATAATATTATAAAGAGGAAACATTTGTATTTTTGAATGTTTTGTAACGAATAAACTCAAAAACTACCAGCCCGATTTCAACCATTCTTTCACCACTAGAATGCTACATTATTTCTGGGTAACATAAGCTATAATGCATGTAACCCAAGACGTGAAAAAATTGCGCCGGGGCGGAATGCGGACTGATTTTATAAAAAAATATGGTAATTACTAGAGATGCGCCGAATAGTGGTTTCACCGAATAACCGAATACCGAATACTATTCAGTTTAACCTTTACCGAACCGGATATTCGGCCGAATTATTCGGTTTACCATTTCATTGTTTTTCCGCGTAAACAGGTTGTAAATATATACGCTACGCTTCTTGTCGCTACTGGACTTGACTGACCGATTTGACAGGCTGACTTGACTGACCGATTTGACTGACCGACTTGACTGAACGATTTGACTGACTGACTTTACTGCCCGATTTGACTGACCGACTTGACTGACCAATCAGTCAAATTAGTCAGTCAGTCAGTCAAGTTGATCAGTCAAATCGGTCAGTCAAGTCGTTCAGTCAAGTTGGTCAGTCAAGTCAGTCAGTCAAATCGGTCAGTCAAGATGATAATTTGAGGTCTTAAAATATAAAAACTAAAAAGAAAACCGATGCTAATGTTTTGATCAATCGAACATTCAAGAGACAATCTGACCAATATATCTAATTATGTGTATAAGTTTTTCATTGATTAAAATATTGTGTCTCACCATTCACTGTACCAGGTAATTATCTATGCTATCACTTCCCACACGAGCATCAGCTGACTATAATAAATCCTACTAATATTAAAAATGCGAAAGTTTGTGAGTAAGTGGTAAGTTGGTGTGTGTGTGTGTGTGTGTGTGTGTGTGTGGGTGTGTGTGTTGGTTACTCTTTCACGCAAAAACTACTGAACGAAAGTAATATAGCTTATATATCAGAATAACACATGGGCTACTTCTTATCCAGATACCTCCCGTGCGAAGCCGGGGCGAGCAGCTTGTATATAATATAATACCTACCCTTAAGAATACTCACGCGATACGATCATAAAAATAAACTACAGCCAATAAGCCACCGTTGTATTGGTGTGCGAAAATACGATCACGTTATAACCCAATTTAATACTTCACTCACACATTCATAATTCATGATGCTATTAACAGTGAAATTTACATCCTTTTAATCCTCAAGTATCGCGGCGTGGAAATTAAATCTACTGAAAAGTTACTCTGTAACTGTATATTGCAAACAGAGCGTGGATCGACAACGATATTGACAATTGTTGTCATGCAATCGATATGCCATGGTATAAAAATTGGTATAGCCGTGTTGGCCGAGTGGGAGGTACCTCGACTTTCATTTCGAAGGTCGAACACCGGTGACAAAAATTTTGGACAGAAAAATCCATTGATGCATCAATGGATTTTTCTGTCCATAAATTTATATGCGCATATAAAACACTTGCTTATACTATGAGAACCAGATAACTGATAGGTTGCAAGCCTATCGCCGCTTATACATAAGAATACTAACTGGTTTCCTCACGATGTTTTCCTTCACCGTTTTGAGCACGTGTTTTCTGATGCGCATATAAATTTTTCGAACAGAAAAATCCATTTATGCACGATGGGATTCGAACCCACAACCTTCAGATTGAAAGTCGAACCACCTCCCACTTAACCAACACGGCTTTTACTGTTGTGTTTGTTTGTTTGGCCATGTGTTTTAATTCGCATATACATTTTTCGAATACAAAAATCCATTGATTCGAATCAATTACAAGTTAAGGTTATTCGGCCTACACGTTATACGAAAAAGAAATATCCAAATTTTCGTATAATAAGCAATCCCCTTGTATTTTGAATAAGGAAGGTTCCTTATTCAAAATATACGTCTCTTGCTTCTTTCTTTTTTTTTTGCTCTTTTCATGTCCCTACTTCAAACAAAAGAGTTTTAATAACCCATAACCGATGAAAAGAGAGCTTCCTCGAAAACCACTCGGAACCTATCCAGGTCAAGTTTTTAATACAGCCGGTACAGGAAAAGTTTGCCAAGGGCGAGCAGGTAAACACCACGATGATTGCGGATATCCGGTGTCAAGATGTTTACAGAAGCCCTCAGCTCGAGCGAAGCAGGTTTGTATAACCCTGAAATGGTAGAGAAAATACCATCATTGTAGATGGGTTGTTGTAAGTTGTAATTAGACCCGGCGGAGTAATTGCGGTGTTAAGAGAAAATTATGATAAAAAAGTTACCTATCGCTTTCTACACACCCATACAAAGGAAAGGACATCATGGAAAAACTTGGAGGAAGCCTTTACCTGAAAGGGCTAACCCGGAAATTTATTTTATACTAGCTGTCCCGACAAACGTAACGTTGTTCTGTCAATTTTTTTTCCATATGAGTCTTCTGATAATAACGAATACAAAAAAAAGAATTAGTGAAATCGGTTCAGCTGCTCTTGAGATTTGCGCTTAGCAACACAATAAGTGATTCATTTTTATATAATTATACGATTACCTACCAATATTTTTCTTTAGAATATATAGCATTGTATTAGTTTTAGATAAGGAAACAACAAAGCTTATATTTATCGCCATCTACACTATCTACACCACTTTAGAAGTAAAGATTTGTATTTTTGTTTGTTTTTAATGGATAAACTAGAAAACTACAGAACCAATATTAAAAATTCTTCAGGATTCAGCTTGATTTATTTGCAGATCATTTAAACATATGCCTGACTGATCGAACTCACACTTGTGTCTCAGTAACTATGCGTATTCATACTTATTCGCTTTATCGTTTGTCCTTGGTTTGAATTTGAAGGCCAAATATAGATTGCCTTCTATAAAATGACAAGCTTACTCAGGTATTTTTGACACATCGCCACAGAATACAGGTATTACGCTCACCGCTCCATCCAGATACTCCTGAGAATAGCCGGCATCGTTTACCCTCACAAAACCGTCGACGTGAGCCGTCCCCGATTCAATCGTTATTCCCAAAGGACGCCCCATTACCTACTCTGTCCAACTCTAACTGCGATTTCAAATTATTATCCACATTGTGTAGTTCTGTCCCACGTGGATAAGTGGATTACATAATATTTTCATCTATAATAATATTATAACTATTTAACTATTTTTTATTTTGAAAAAGTAATAAATTCCTTATAAATATTATGACGATAGTTTGGAGCAAGGTGTAAAAAATTCCCAAAAAATTTGCGATGGAGCTGTGTGAAATGTCCACCAATATTTATTTATTTATACAAAAAGTCAAAAATTTCACTTTCACATTTCACCTTATGAGATGATTTGCATTGTATCCTGTATCTACAGACCCTAAATTGGTATTTGTAATTCGTTACGTAACTTATATTTTTAACCGATTTCAAAAAGGAGGTGTTTTTCAATTCGCCTGTATGTTTTTTTTATTCCTTACTAGCAGACCCGCGACAGACGTTGTCCTGTCCAAATTTCGATAAAAGCAATAAAGTAACGCACGTTGCTATGATGACGACTAATGTCAGATTTTTTGCACACCAGCGTTTTTATATCATTTTGGGGATGTTTTTCTTATTTTAAAGTAGTCTATGTTTTATTTGGGTATTATGTCTACATCTACAGAAAATTTCATCATAATCCGTTTTCTCGTTTAGGCCTGATTGAGGCACAAACATACATACAAACTAACAAACTTTC
The DNA here is from genome assembly GCA_912999785.1 of Hydriomena furcata. Taxonomy (NCBI): domain Eukaryota; kingdom Metazoa; phylum Arthropoda; class Insecta; order Lepidoptera; family Geometridae; genus Hydriomena; species Hydriomena furcata. The sequence continues at coordinate 4,012,442 of OU538831.1, read as the reverse complement.
GCATTTATAATATTATTAGGATTCAATTTAATAAAACATTGAACGAATTAATCGAAAAACAATATAACAGAAATAATATTGTATCTATTCAAAAGTATGTTTTTTTAGGACGTCTACTGGTCAAAGCAACGCGTGATAGTAATTCCGCTTTCTTCGTGTGCGCTACAAAAACTATTGATAGCACATAAATTGTTTTTGAAGAGCCAACTTTGGAAATTAAATATATCGAGAAAAGTTTCACCAATCGTGTTTCTGTCTGTAATTTATCTAGATTATATACTTAGGTAAGTTATATATATAAAATCTATCTATATATATAAAAATCAATTAAAAACAGCCCTTTTCTTTTTCCCATACAAAAGTTTTCTAACTAAAACGTAGGGAACGGGAACGGGAACGGGAACGGGAACGGGAACTTAACACAGCATTTGTTAATTCTAAAGCGATACGAAGTTCGCCAGGGTCAGCTTGTTTATAATAACTAGGCTTCGAATACCTGCGATTCTCAATTTTTAACATGATTTGCAAGGTTGAATTTTAGATGATTTCGTTCATCTAATCTTCTAAATATAAAATTCTCGTGTCACAGTGTTTGTAACCAAATTCCTCTAAAATGGCTTGACCGATTTTTATGATATTTATTGTGTATATTCGGTAGGTCTGAGAATAGGTCGTAAGATATTTTTTATATCCCTAAGTGAAAAGGGTGGTGTAACGAAAAACGGAAAGTGCCTTTCTGTGGGGTTATTTAAATTTGACAGGACAATGTCTGTCGGGCCAGCTAGAATCTAAAAGAATCTAGAATCTAGAGTTTTGTGATCTATTTACTTGTAGTTTTTGTATAAAGGCTCAGAAGGGTTTAACGTGCTACGGAGAGTCTTAAGTCTTAAGGCGCTCCCAGTCAACGATTGTTTTTGTTCGAAACGAAAAAATAAATACTTGTGAACAAGCCACATCTCCTATTTTATAATGTACAGTATATGTGAATAAAGATGTACCCATCTTTAATCACTTCGATAAATAATCCTACCGACCGCTGCAATGACGACAAACACACGTCGGCGCGTGGTCCGCCTTAGCTTTTCGAATAAATTAATGATATAAATTATGTATAATTACTTATCAAAAATCTATTCTAATAGAAATCTAGATCTACATATTACCTATCTTTAACAATAAATCACAAGTTGATTTTAATAGTAGGTATATAAAATATTTCGATCATAAATTCTAAAACGTATCATTTTGAAATAATATCTTTATAGTGAAAAGTTTCTGCTATTATGTTTTCAGCTTAATAGAAATCTAGGTAGGAACCTGAAGTAATCTTAATATATCTCCTGTCACGATGTTTGTCCGCGATGGATTCCTAAACTACATAACCGATTTTAAATTAAATTGGCACACCGTGAGCAGTCTGGTCCAACTTGAGATATAGGATAGCTTAGATCTTTAATTATAGTCGCAATTTTATTTTATTGCAAATTGTTGACACAGCAACGCGTGGCCGTGTCTGCTAGTATACTTATAAAAATAGGAGATGTAGCTTGTTCACAAGTATTTCTTTTTTCGTTTCGAACAAAAACAATCGTCGACTGGGAGCGCCTTAAGCCCCGTTACTTTTAATGATGTAAAAATTTAGTAGTTTTGAAGCTATCATTATTGTTCTAACTAAACCATTACACTCATCTTTGTCTGCCCACGTTTAAGTTTTTAAGCGACGAAAAACGGAGGTGGTTCTCAAATAGACGCGTATATATATTTTTTTTCTTTTTATGTATGATCACGCATATCTTTTTACCTAGTGATCCAATTTCGATGTTTTTAGGGTTCCGTACCCAAAGGGTAAAAACGGGACTCTATTACTAAGACTTCGCTGTCCTATCCGTCTGTCTGTCAGTCTGTCTATCCGTCTGTCTATCACAGGGCTGTATCTCATGAACCGTGATAGCTAGTCAGTTGAAATTTTCACAGATTATGTATTTCTGTTGCTACTCTAAGAACAAATACTAAAAACAGAATGATATAAATATTTAAGGGGGGCTCCCATACAACAAACATGATTTTTTTGCCGTTTTTATAGATATAGGTACAGAACCCTTCGTGCGCGAGTCCGACTCACACTTGGCTGGTTTTTTTCTTTTATTTAAACGTGTAAATCCTCACGACTTTGCTCATGTGAAGTTATTGTCAATCGGACTTTAACCCCTGCTGCACCCCTTTAGGGGTTTAATTTCGGGAATTATTTTATTGGTGGGGTCTACACACCAAAAGGAAAACACCCAATTTCGAGTTTCCAGCGGTTTATGCTGTGAGTTGTATTTTTTTACATTTTTTGAAACTGGAAATCAGATTTGAATATCAACTATTTGTTTCAGTTTTGCCTATCATTATCTTACACTCTTTTGTAATTTAGGCCAACTACTCAAATGGTAAGTAAGCCCCGAGGCATGGCGTCGTAACCAGAACGAACATGCAACTTTACCCCAAGTCTCATAATTACATTCATGAACGTTTCGGAGCCGCCTTCACGGCTAACACAATTACTGTAGGTTCCTATAGTAGGTACTATATAGGTACTAGGTATATAAGAGTTTATGTAAACTACTCGTTATACATTTCTGTCATAAATAAATAAAAATAGGATTTAAGTACGATTGCAATCCCCAAATTCGGTAGACATACCCTCGTATTCAAGAACGACACTATGAGAACACGCACCCACAGTGGACGAAATCTTTTTTTATAAAAATCACTTTATCTGTTGTGCGACACTGCATAGTGTGACTAGAGGCACATTGTCGTGTGCCTCTAGGCAAAGTTGAGCTCTAAAGGCTCTAAAGTGATGTTTATGAAAAAATATTTCGTGCACTGTGGGTGCGTATTCTCATAGTGTCGTTCTTGAATACGAGGGTAGTCTCAGATTTCAAGGCGCTTAGATCTCAGGGGGAGTCAGAGCACGTCCAAACATTACGTTTGGTACGATACCCACATTTTGCAGTAGTTATCATTCCAAGTTGCCAAGTTGCATGCTTACGATGTTTTCCTTTAAAACCGGCCAACACGCACTTGGCCGGTTATCTATTAAAGTTTCTTGAAATATATTTTTTTGTGCTTTTTTTAGGTAAAATACGAATATTATTTAAACGTGTCGAATTGGGAACCCCCTTTTTCCGTCAGCTGAAAATTCACTTCGTTAAAAATATGATTTGGAAACTTGTAAGTCATCCGAAACCTTTACGAGAAATATGATTAACGTCTTTCAATTGAAAGAAGCTACATGGGCCATAAACTTAAAGATAAAATTAGGCACAGCATCATACGGAATAAAACTAAGGCAAAAGATGCAGTAAAAAGAGTTCTACGTTTGAAATGGAAATGGGCGGGACACGTACAAAGAGTATCAGACGAAAGGTGGTCAAAAACTACAACTGAGTGGTACCCGATCGATAAAAAACGCAGACCAGGCAGACCACACATGAGATGGAGCGACGACATCGCTAAAGTAGCAGGAAAGGCATGGAGCTGTGCTCCACAGCAGCTAGGGACAGGGAGAGATGGAAGCAAATGGAGGAGGCTTTTATCGCTGATAGCGACCCTTACACTTAAATTTAAAAATATTATTTAAACTAAAGCATACATAATATTTATAGAATATTTATTTAAGTTAATAGTGTTATGGAAATAAAGCTTTATTATTATTATTATGATTAACCTCTTTGAAATAATATAGAATTTCGTAGAATCCGATGATGCCCGTTCAGACTGAACAACATAATTATTTACTAAAATCATCAAATTAATTGGAAATTTCGACAAGGTTTTACTATAAATATAAATTTACGCTACCTTGGTCGTTTCATACACGCGGCTGCACTTACTTGGTCCCCGATTTGAGTGTTGGCCGAGTGGGACGTACCTCGACTTTCATTTCTAATTTTTTTACACCTATATTATTAAAGTTTTAATAGGGATCCCTGATTTTCTCTAGTAATTAATATAGCCTAATGTTCATCAGGGATAATGTCCAGTAGTTTCGGAGCCTATTCAATACAAACAAACAAACAAACAAACAATCAAATCTTTTCTCTATATAATATTAATATATATTATACTAGCCGACCCGTGACAGACGTTGTCCTGTCAAATTTAAATAATCGAATAGAAAAGACTGAATGTTTTTAGTCTGTGATTTGTTGCACACCAGCGCCATCTATACATAAATCTTCCCATTTGAGTTTTTTATCGTTTTGGCGATGTTTTTCATTATTAAAAGTAGTCTATTATTTATTCGGGCATTATATCTACATCTACAGCAAATTTCAACTTAAACCGTTTTGTCTTTTAGGCCTGATTGAGGAACACATACAAGGAGGAACACATAGAAACTCACAAACTTTCGCATTTATAATATTTTTACGATAGTATAAAAAATCGAAATGAAATAGAATCATACATCGACACGTCTGTTATCCATCCTCCCAGTTCTCCAGGCGCTCAGATCCTTGAACACGTCTCATGGGGGTAGTCAGAGGAACATACAAATATTACATTTGACACATCTTTATTTTGCAATAGTTATCATTCCGTCTTCCAAGTAAAAACATTTGAGGAAACACAAGAAAACAATCTTCATTTAATGTTAAAACTTAATTATATTTGAAACTCTTGTACGGGTTACGCTTCAACAATTTACTGTTGAAGATCTTCTCATCGCTTGTGGATACTGCTATCTAATCTGTGTCCTCATTGAGGTGGCCAGGTAGTAAGATTTCCTGTTTCTTCCTCGTCTGGAGAACAATCTTGGCGCAATTTAATGATCGTAGGAGCATAGTACAATAGCATTGAGGTATTGCAAACTGAATATTCATAAATATAATTATGTATTTTATAAATAAACTAGCGACCCGCCCCGGCTTCGCACGGGTTTATTACATATAAACTTTCCTCCTGAATCACTCTATCTATTAAAAAAAACCGCATCAAAATCCGTTGTGTAGTTTTAAAGATATATATAAGCATACATACAGACGCGGGAAGCGGGAAGCGACTTTGCTTTATACTATACTAGCGACCCGCCCCGGCTTCGCACGGGTAGCATGTTATTATATATATAAACCTTCCTCCTGAATCACTCTATCTATTAAAAAAAACCGCATCAAAATCCGTTGTGTAGTTTTAAAGATATAAGCAAACATACATACAGACATACAGACGCGGGAAGCGGAAAGCGACTTTGCTTTATACTATGTAGTGACTAACTGGTCCCGCGACAGACGTTGTCTAAATTTAATTAATCACATAAAAAAGCAATTTTTGTTTTAGAAAAATCCATTAATGCACGCCGGGATTCGAACGTCAGGGTACATCCCACTCGGTCAACACGGCTTTTACACGATATTTTGACACTTATTGACTACATCATTGTACAATACGATCGATGGATCTTGGCTTACGTGAAGTTAGCCGTGTGACCGCAATAATGGTTTTATGTCACTGGTAAATGAAATAAAGTCGAAAAACAATATTATTTGAAATTCTGATAAGATTATTGGCCCGAAAAAATTAAATTAAATATCGTCAATTAAAATAACCCGCAAAAACGCTTCTTTATGCAAATGGCGTTGCACTAGTTTCCGTGACGTCACAATGTTTGTCATTGTAAACAAACGTAAAATTTTCAAGGCAGGCGAAAACATATTGACAAGCATGCTACGTCATCGTCGATTCGACCACCGTTTACCACCATCCTGACCGTTTTGTGTCACGTGACTGGCGCTGAAAAATTGTCAATTTTAATTATGGGTTTTTTAACAAATTATTGTTTATTTTCAAGTTATTTTACTCCATAACGCTTTTCGAAGGCATCATTTACATATATTACTATCAACAACACTTTATTTTTCACTAGCGACCCGCCTCTGCTTCACACGTGTGCAAAGCTGATTCCTTTATAGGAAGGTTTATACCTTCCTCCTGAATCACGCTATCTATAAAAAAAACCGTATTAAAATCCGTTGTGTAGTTTTAAAGATATAAGCATACATACAGACGCGGGAAGCGGGAAGCGACTAGCCTATTGTCTGCCCTCTAAACGGCCAAAGCGAAACTTTTCCAAGATCCACCGACCATACTGTAACTACGGTTTGTTTGTGTGAGTAGGTAGCAGGTACTGTTAAGGATTTAAATGCGTTACTGATGCAATGGTACATTGTTTAAAAGCGAGCAGATAGCGATGAACGAGTTAAATTACTTTACACAATGTAGAATTTCAAGAACTTACTGGATGGAACAACATTTGATTTCGAGATTTACAACCCTACGTTAAAAATACTTCTTTTTAAACCACTACTACGTGATCAGTATACGTAGTTAGTTAATATTTAGCATTCATCCTAACGTGTTTTAGGATGAATGCTTAAACTTTTCTAAATAGATTTATCATTCAGAGAATGGCTCTTACAAATCATTTTTTACAAGCTTTTATTTAACTTGCAATTATGTATGTTTGTTCGGGTGGAATCTTGCAACTCAATTTTGGACCAGTTATCCCCAACCGATTGAGCTGAAATTTTGCATTCACCTTTAGTATGGATGATAATACAATAATATAGTGACACGAGTTGATCTGATGATGAAGTCAGGAGCTGTTCAACAGACACAAATTAACTCTTAGTACATACTTCGATTGAGTATAAACTTTGCATTTTTGTCAAGTTCCGATAACAATGTTATATTATGATGTGATGATGTGATGAACAGGTGATAGCGCTGATGCTCCATGCTTTAAATGATTTACAAAAGTTTGTAATTGAAAAATATTTTCAACGGAAAACTTATTTCATTTTAGCTTTAAGGCCCTGTATGTCGACGATTGCTCTTTTTCGAAACGAAAAAAGAAATACTTCTGAACAAGCCACATCTCTATTTTTATAATGTATAGTATAATGTGAATAAAGATGTACCCATCTTTAATCACTTCGATAAATAATCCTACCGATCGCTGCAATGACGACAAACACACGGGGCACCATGGGCGGCGCGTGGTCCGCCTTTGCTTTTCGATATAAATTATGTATACCTACCAAAAAAAAAAATTATGTGTACCTATCAAAAACCTATTCTAGTAGAAATCTAGATCTACATATTACCTATCTTTAACAATAAATCACAAGTTGATCTTAATAGTAGGTATCAAATTATTTCGATCATAAATTCTAAAACGTATCATTTTGAAATAATATCTTTATCGTGAAAAGTTTCTGATATTATGTTTTCAGCTTAGTAGAAATCTACCTGAAGTAATATATTTATAAAAATAGGAGATGTGGCTTGTTCAGAAGTATTTCTTTTTTCGTTTCGAAAAAGAGCAATCGTCGACATACACGGCCGTAAATCTAAAAATGTATACAAATATAGGTAGTATTTATCTACCTAAATTAAGGATAGTCTTGTAACGGCATACTAAAATATATAAAAATACTTAGGTATATACTTATTCAGTGGTACGTTTATCGTAGGTAGAATACATAGGTTGTATGCTTGATTTAAGAGCAAAGTCAACTGTCACTCTGACAGGTATTCTGACAGATAGGTTTGAAGTGAATTTGATGTTTAGCGATATAATGTAAATGAAATATGAATAAAAGTGTATGAAAACTAAATAGAATTTGATTAATTTAATTATTAACCCTGAAGAGACGACTTAAGTCTATTATGTATGATAGTTTTAATTACATTTTTCTTCTTATTCGGGTAGACTATTTCCATACGAAAACCGAAAAGTTTGAAGTATCACCTTAAAGAGTAAACTTCTAAATCACAAATTTATACTTCCACTGAACCCAAAAACTTCAGCAACCTTTTATAAATAAATGGACCGATCGCTATCCCTTACGCGCTTTACCATTAAATAAGGATACAAGGAGGTACTCGCGTCGATAGATTGCCTTGTGGAACAGAGAATAACAATGACGAATAAAAAGGGTAGAGACAAGAAAAAATTGCAATAACAAGGTACAAATAAAAAAATATAGGATTACTATTATAATCCCCAAGTACGGTAGATATTCTCTCGGTGCTCAGATCCTTTAAGGTGCTCAAAGGATCGTTGTCAGATGCACGTCCAAACAGAAACAAAGTACCTACAAGGATTTGAAAGAGTGAAAAAAAAATCTATTACTGTTTCTTTCCCTTGGCCTCATCCCACTTCTCGTAGGGTCGGCATTACAGATAGATTAAAAAAATATAAAAAATCTACCATCTTTTGGGTTCCGTATCCAAAGGGTAAAAACAGAACCCTATTACTATGACTTCGCTGTCCGTCTGTCCGTCTGTCTGTCACAGGGCTGTATCTCATGAACCGTGATAGCTAGACAGTTGAAGTTTTCACAGATTATGTATTTCTGATGCATAACAACAAATACTAAAATAAAATAAATATTTAAGTGGGGCGGCGCTCCCATACAACAAACGTGATTTTGTTGCAGTTTTTTATAGATAATGATACGGAACCCTTCGTGCGCGAGTCGTGGCCGGTTTTTTTATTTATTACATTCAATTTAGAATCGCATTTCATTTTGTTTCATGTACGAGTATTTGCTGCCACAATCACATGCTGTGTACACTAGCCTGCAGACGGATTTTATTAGCATGCAAATATGCTCATCAATTAACTCTCAGTACGGATCGTGTTCGTACATTTCACATGAATTTGCATAATTAAATTGGCTGCACGGTGTTGAGTTTAATAACTTTGCCCTGTGGTTCTTGACTATAAACTCAACTAATAAAAAAAAACGGCCAAGTGCGAGTCGGACTCGCGCGCGAAGGGTTCCGTACCATTATCTATAAAAGCGGCAAAAAAACACGTTTGTTGTATGGGAGCCCCACTTAAATATTTATTTTATTCTGTTTTTAGTATTTGTTGTTATAGCGGCAACAGAAATACATAATCTGTGAAAATTCCTAAAGCCTTGTGACAGACAGACTGACGGACAGACGGACAGCGAAGTCTTAGTAATAAGGTCCCGTTTTTATCCTTCGGGTACGGAACCCTAAAAAGGTAACTTAACTAAGTAACCAAACATAAAATAATACTGTTATTCTTATGAGCGTCGATGGACTTGTAACCTGTCACGTATGGAATGTTAACTACTGCAAAATGTGGGTATTATGCCAAACGTAACGGTTTTGGACGTACCTCTGACTACCCCCTTGAGACATTAAAGAATCTAAGCGCCTTGAGATCTGAGAGTATGCCTACCATACTCAGGGACAATATGCCTGATCAATTTTATTTTAATCTAAACTTTTTTTCTCATATTTGATAAGCTGTAATAAGATCACTGTCTGTATTCACATCAGGTTTTTCCAAATACATTTCACGGAATTCAGCCAAAAGTCAGATTAAATGACCCCCATAAAATAAAAGAATCGTTATAAAGTAGGCTCAACCGTTCCAATAGGTGGCAAGGGACCTTCCAATAGCCTATTCAGAGCATTGGTGGGCCAAAATTTATAAGGGCACTCGTATTGTTGGACAAAGATAGACGAAAAACATTTACCGAAGGAGTAATAACAACAAAGTCGCGAGAGTTTCCACTACTTACAAATAAATATCGAATACTAATATTAAAAAAAAATCTGACGTTAGTTTTGACTACTGAATGATACGCATTCTACCAAAATTCGTAATTTATTTTATCAGGACAAGCTTTATAGGGAAAAAATTGGAAGTTTCCTGAAAGTGTTTTTTTTCTATGTGATTTCTGAAATTTGGGCAGGACAAAGTCTGTCATGGGTTGGCTAGTAATATTAATAATGCGAAAGTTTGCGAATTTGTATGTTTGTGCCTCAATCAGGCTTAAACGACAATACGGATGAAGATGAAATTTGCTGTAGATGTAGATATAATGCCCAAATAAAATGTATAATAATTGAAAATACGAAAAATATCTCAAAATGACTAAAAACGCTATCTTTATCTATATATATAAAAATCCATGCCACTTTTCGTTGTAATTTTATAACTCAAGAACGGGCTCACATATCCATACCAAATGTTTAGGCTTTGTTCGGACTATTTAGTAGATGGTTTATGTGAAGTTTGCACAAAATCGGTAGACTTTTTATCCAGGTACCACCCGTGCGAAGTCGGGGCGAGCAGCTAGTTTATTATAAAAATGAATCCCTATTTCCCTTAGTCATAGCATCACGCGTAAACGGCTGGACCGATTTTGCTAATTCTTTATTTTTGTTGTAATCTAACGATTAGTCAGGAGAAGGTTCTTATGGAAAATAAAAATGACAGGAAAATAACAATGACATGCCCAGGGGCACAAAAGTTGCTTTTAACAAATGAAACACGCCATTTTATTGTTTGTTCTTTCGTACATTGTGTTGATAGTCGGTACAAACTGTAGATATCGATCGGATTCCCAAGTACTCAAGATTTTTTAAATGTTATTCAGAGCCACACTCGAACGTTTGATAATAATTACCTTACCATAGAAATTGCTTCTAACAAATTATACACACCATTATTTTTAGGGTTTACGTACCCAAAGGGTAAAAACCCTATTACTATTACTAAGACTTAACTGTCTGTCTGTCCGTATGTCTGTCACAGGGCTATATCTCATGAACCGTGATAGCTAAACAGTTGAAATTTTCACAAATGATGTATTTCCTTTGCCGCTATAACAACAAATACTAAAAACAATAAAATACCTATAACAAACATGATTTTTTTGCCGTTTTTTATAGATAATGGTACGGAACCCTTCGTGCGCGGGTCCGACTTGCATTTGGCGGGTTTTTCTGTAATAAATTGTGTCGGCACAAAGTATTTATCTTCAATTACCACATCAACGCGTAATGCACATTGCATTTCACAAGCTCATTGAACCCAGTTAATCCAGATCCTCTTTATATATCAGAGTTCAGAGTTCACAGCTCAAAGCCCGCCATAGTGGAATTATAAATCACGCTGTCAACTGAAATGAATTACAGCGAACATTGTCGATACCCTAGTCAGGCAGTCACTATTCACATAAATCCACGCAAGGCATTGTATCCCTTACACTATAAGCGCGAAAGTCTAGAATACTATGCAGAATTGTGATGAAAATTATAGTCAATGTACTATAAAAGTGATCCCAGACGACAAGACAAAATGTAAAGTACTTACTAAATCACGGTTTTATGTTTTTAAAGAGTGAAATAGCAAACAAAGTCTATTAACATAATGGATGCTTTTGATGTAAATAATGACAGAAAATTTCATTTTCAACATTTTGTTTATCTACCATTTTAGTAATTTTAAATAGAAAAGCGGCTAATTACCAAATTTAAACAAATAGTGTGGTGGCGATTCTGGTGTGTCCACGCTAAACCTAAATCTCTCTCGCTCTTATTCCCTTTCGTTAAAGTCTAAATTAGCGTAACATCAAAGTGACAGTTCTAAAACTTACGATTTAAATAAGTAAGTAGTTTAGGGACGTCTAGCTAAATTTAATCAACATGTAAATTAATTGGTGTTGACAAAGATGACACTTGGATATAAAATAAAATAGAGAAATGATTTAAATATCCTAAATTTTACAACCGCTATTTTGAGGTTACGCTAATTTATACTTTAACGTAAAGGAATAAAAGCGATCATTTTTAGGAATATTAACTTTTAATGTGGACACAATAAAATCGCCACCATTGCTGAACGTCAGCAAAACAAATGAAGATGTGCTAATTATAATAAACCGTCTGTTTTAATTATTATGAACCACGATAGTTTGAATTCTATTTTAATACTTGTTTTGAATTTGAGTTTCATTCACAATTTTTTTGACGAAATACAGTTCGCTCTTGAACCTCAAAAGAGATAATAAAGCTTTTACAAAAAGTGACGTACAACTGACGCTTACCAATTATTTTCTATTTGTATTAAATCAACCAATTCATGCCCATATGGGTACGACAGTGACGCATAAATTATTGCTATCGATCTAGTCTGGGTTGTTATGATTGCTGGATAGGTACGGTACGAGTTACTAGCACTATATGAGTAACTAGCAGTCCGCCCCGGCGTCGCACGGGTGTAATAATGATTTTATGGGTAATTTTTTTACACCTTGGGTTACATTATCGAAGTTTTCATACGGATCCCTAATAGTTAGACATATGGTATTATGGACTTTTTTGTAGATATTGATGTTATCTATAAAACTGTAGTAAATTACTTTGCTCTAATATTGTCTAAGTTTTATTCTAGATCTACTCGTAGATTTGATAACGATACGCGATAGCGATTGACAAAGGTGCCATTTGGCTACGCATTTGAACGGAAGTAGCCGTTCGATACTGTCGTTTCGTTTTATGGAATCGACAGATAGTTACAATTGTCTACGTTCTATTCGTTTATTATAGATCTCGTGACAACTATAATATATCGGCCATGTTGGCCGAGAGGGAGGTACCTTTTTTTTTTTTTTTTTTTTTTTTTTTTTTTACGTGGGGAAACCCTCATGGGTCCCTTCTTCCTCAGGGGAGAAAGAAGGGTATGTCGGACTCGTACCGACTAAAACCACCACGTTGGCCGGCCTCAATGCATGTCAAGGGGCTCCGGGATCTCCTACGGAACGCACCGGTGCCCCTCTCGCATTTTGCCAAGAGCACTGTCCCGGCAATGGCACCCACAGCCACGCCCGGAACCCGCATACGCGCATGCGTACGCGGGGCTCACGACGGCACTTGCCAAAAAGTACCGCCGCCATCCCGGATCCGCTTACGAGCAGCCAGAACCCCTGTTCCGACCACCCACGGACCCGAAAGTCCCCTTTGGTAGGGGCTACCTCTCGCCCCTCATGGGGCAGGCCGCGGAAGTCTGCCGCTACCAACGAGATCGCTCGTATCGGCAGCCAAACCGCAGCCTCCATCCCGTTATTTTTTATCAGAGGTTTTCTTCCTCTCGCCCCTCCTGGGGCAGGCCACGGAAGTCTGCCGCTACTAACGAAGGTCGCTAGTAACGGCAGTCAAACCGCCGCCTCCATCCCGTAATTTTTTATAGAGGTTTTCTTCCTCTCTCCGCCCCCGCTAGGAGGGCAGGTGTCGCCGGGTTGTCCCACAACCCAGCACCCACCTGTCAGAGCGGGACCGAGGCCTCACCGCCCCCACGGGTCCAGATCGGGTGGGGAAAACCGATCTCCTCCCAGGTGTAATTTTTTAAAGAGATTTTCTTCCTATGCCATTTTTTAAAGAGGTTTAGCGTCCTCTCCCTCACCCGCACGGGGCCTGACCGGCGTGGCGCTCCGGTCTCCCCGACGGGCAAGTCCGCCTCCTCTCTCCGCCCCTATAAATAGGGGCAGGTGATGTCGGGAAGTCTACGACAACCCGACACCTACCTGTCAGGGCAGGCCCAACTGGGTCCCCTACCCCCACGTCTTCACCGCTCTTAAAAGAGCGGTGTTGGGCGGCTACCAAGCCTGCCCACCCTCCCGGCAGAGTAGGAACTCCTTTCCTCTGCCCGACTTCATCCACTGCGCCCTTTGCTCAGTCAAAGGGACGCGCGGAGAAGCCCTCCTTCCCTCGACCTCCCTATCTTCGTGTTTTGTCCGCGCCGGTGTGCCAACATCGCTCGCACGAGCGCTATTGGTACACCGGTTAACCCCTATCCGCAACCTGGGGACGCGCCACGTCGCAGTATCACCTCTGCGCCTGTAGGGACTCCCTCCCTAGAGGTTCGTGGGAGAGGGAGGTACCTACCTCGACTTTCATTTCAAAGATCGTGGGCTCGAATCCCAGCGAGCATCAATAGATTTTTCTCTTAGAAAAATTTATATGCGCATCAAAATACGTGCTCAAAACGGTAAAGGAAAACATCGAGAGGATTCTTATAAGCGGCAATAGGCTTGCAACTTGACACGTAAGAAATGCTAACTACTGCAAAATGTGGGCATGTACCATATATAATTTTCGGATGTGCCTCTGCTTAACCCCTTTAGACATCTTCAAGGACCTAAGTGCCCGGTGATCTGAGAGGATGTCTACCATACTTGGGAATTAAGGTCCTGTATGTAGACGATTGCTCTTTTTCGAAACGAAAAAAGAAATACTTCTGAACAAGCCACATCTCCTATTTTTATAAATATATTACTTCAGGTTCCTACCTAGATTTCTAATAAGCTAAAAACATAATAGCAGAAACTTTTCATGATAAAGATATTATATTCAAAATGATACGTTTTAGAATTTATGATCGAAATACTTTGATACCTACTATTAAGATCAACTTGTGATTTATTGTTAAAGATAAGTAATATGTAGATCTAGATTTCTACTAAGATAGGTTTTTGATAAGTAATTATACATAATTTATATCATTAATTTATTCGAAAAGCAAAGGCGGACCACGCGCCGCCCATGGATCAGTACCTCCGTGACTACTATCAACGTCAGACGTGTGTTTGACGTCATTGCAACGGTCGGTAGCAGGAGTTATTTATCGAAGCACCTAAAGATGATAACAACTCTAAAAAAATATTGAACAAGAGAAAATGGTTATGATGGGTGGGTAAAGCTACCCCTATTACTTGCCTACGTAGGTACCAGCAACGCGATGTCATAAAAACTGTCGATAATATTTACGATACGCATACGCCATCTAGAGCTTGCCGTTGTTAACTGTCTTAGTCGTTTCTGCCGCGGTTTTAGGAACTAGCAGCGCCTTAAGTCAGTAATATTTATTTTTTTATTTTATTTTACGTGACATTTCGATAACTTATGTCAATCCCATACATCTTTGGACATTTCTTATAGCGTCTTCGATAATGGAATTTTACTTTGTCAGGCAGCTATCTGGTAGCGCCGACGGGGTAACGCAGTTGGTGCCAGAATATAAATAAGTAATTAGTTTCTGGCTGTTCTGTGGTCGATACCACAAACGTAGACCTAAATAATTTAACGCAAGTTTCTCTGTGTGAAATGTAAGCGAACCTACAATTTTTTTTTATCTACAGTGACGTCACAAAAGCGCTTTAGTGATGGTAACTATCCGTTCATATTTATGTACTTCGAATGTAATAAGTTTACTGTTGAAAAATATTTTTCAATGACAAGCTTTTGTAAAATTGAGCCATTGAGCACTAGCGCGCTATCACCTGTCACTTCATATAACATTGTCATCGGAACTTGGCAAGAATGCAAAGTTTTTACTCAATCGAGGTATTTACTGAGGAGTTCCATTGTAAGTGTCTGTTGAACAGCTCCTGACTTCATTTTCAGATCAGCTCGCTCTTGCTGTCATATTGTCACCTAAGTTACCTAAGAATGCAAAATTTCAGCTCAATCGGTTGGGGATAACTGCTTCAAAAATGAGTTGCAAGATTACATTTTAACATTACTACGCAAAAGTCTAGTCTGTGTATCACCTGAAATTTTCAACAAAATACCTAGGGCTTACAAAGATTTAAATGATAATCTATTCAAGATAAAATTCAAAAAATTATTAATAGATAAATGTTATTACACAATTGACGAATTTATAAATGATAATATCTCATAAATTGATTGACCTACTAATTCATGAAAAATAATCTACCTAGCATATTTTGACGTTATAATATAAAATGTGCATATTAACCAATGTAAAACATGTCATGACCATATTATAAATAATGTACCATCTCACACAAAAATGTAAACACATGTTTAAGCAAATAAATATCTTTATCTTTATCTTTAACAAACATAGTGACATAGTTACATAAATACATTGCAAGTTAAATAAAAGCTTGTAAAAAGGCAAACAAAACATCTTCCTTCTTTCATCACATTTTGCAGTTGCATTCCATACGTGACAGGTTACTCTTTACCTACAGGTAGTTTATTTAACTTTCACTTACCAATCAAACTATCCTTTCTCGAGTATCTTCTCTTCGAAACGCAAACACCAGATCTCCAAGTTGCAGGAATCACGAAAGTGTCTAACCGCACGTTACAACACCTCTAAATAGACATTTAGTATTCTCAACACATCCACGTACAGTCCCTATATTATTCCAACTCTCTTTTGACATTTGAATGTCAACAAGTTCCATTAATGCTGTCAGCCACCTCATCAAGCTGAGTACCGGTGAGCGGTGTCATCTAAAATTGATTTCGTAATGACATTGAAGGGTAACTTGAGTTTGTTCAGTGGTCGTAAGGATCTCACTGTAGTTTTAATGCAAAAGTTTGGAATTTTATTTGTTTGGTAGTCGGTTAGGTACGTTATTTCCATTAATATCTATGAAAGGCAAATATATATAGACTTGCAGCCTTTTTGCGTATGCTGGTAATCGTAATTGGCTACAACTGACAAAATCTCACTGTGTAACTATCTAAAGACAACAGGATTTTTATATATTATTTTTTAAGTAAATTTACTGGTAATTGTGGTTGGTATAAACTATCAAAATTCTGTCACCTTTAAATTTGACAGTTGGTATCTAATGTGAATTTGACCGTTGCAGCTAAATACGATCAGTGAGCTATATGCAATAAAAATAACTAAATAAATATTGGTAGGCATTATCACAGCACTCCGTAGGATGTAAGTGTTCTGTGCACAGCACCATCTAGCCCCAAACGAAGCAAAGCTTGTACTAGATAACTGATAGAATACATAAATACTTTTTTTTGTAAATACATACATAAGATACATTAAAACACCCAGACACAGAACAAACATCTATGTTCATCACACAAATATTTGTCTTGGGTGAGGAACACAACCTACAGCGCAGAAGGCAGAGCTACTACCTGCTAATATTCAATAAGACTGCTGATGGCTATCAGTTAATATCGGTTACTAGCCATCAACCACACCAGGTTTATGATTGATGCATTCTCAACACAGTACCAATCGTAGTAAGTTCATAAGAGAGTTATTATCATACCAGGACGGCATGTAACAAACCGAAGCCTACTTGTCTCTCTGTCTTGTCCTGCTGTAGCAATGACGACTGACACTCGTTGGGGTCCTTTGAAAGAGGATATGATAAAATATGGGCTACTAGCTTCAGCCAGCGGCTTTACACGCGTGGTACCCGGCTAAAATATAGCCTATATTACTCTATTTAAAAAATCATGTCGATCCATTGCTTACCATCCTTACCATTTTAGATGTTTGGTGGTTGTCCACCAAACATCTAAAATGGTAAGGATAGGATGAATGGCTATATGCGAGTGGGTTCGAATCCTGGCCGTGCATTTTAGATGTATTTTCGATGATCTGAGTGCTTGGAAATCTGAGATGTCCTATTTAAAATAACTTTTTTTTAGAAATCTACGTTTGCACGTTTTTATTTTATACTACGACAATCTCAAAACAGAAGACGGTCATTTTTATTATTTTTATTTTAGGAAGAAAATGAGTTCACGAGCACCATTTCTACCTCGATCTTCTTCACCATAAACCACTATATTTCATAAATTCACCTCCAAAGGTATTTTCGAAGCGAAACGTGACCGGAGCCCTCTCTCAAACAAATAAATGTATTCTTTCCGGCTTCAGACACATAAAACCGCACAGACAGACCGAACATCGATACTAATATTTGTTTATGAACGGATCTATGTGTGGGTACTGCTTATTTAGGATATTGGGGTGGCCTCATCTGCCTTGTGTTTTTTGGCGATTTTTATGAGTACTCGTAAAAATCGATAGCTATTATGAATATTGAATATTTGTTACAACGCGGCGTATCCATTTCCAACAAGGTACATAAAAGAGTTTGTTTAATATACCTTACAATGACCAGACTTCTATAAACCGTCGAGCTAGTAATTTATTTTCTTCTTCTAGTCCTTATTATCATGTGGGATCGGCATAACATATAGAAAAAGTCTAAGTGCGAGTCAGACTCGCGCACGGGTTCCGTACCATTATCTATAAAAAACGCCAAAAAAATCACGTTTGTTGTATTGGAGCCCCATTTAAATATTTTTTTTATATTCTGTTTAGTAGTATTTGCGCGATATTATGCGCGTGTTCGACTTTTATATAAATAATAAATAAATAGAATCACGACTGTAATTCCCAAGTACGGTAGACATTCTCTTAGATCTCCAGGCGCTTAGATCCTTACAGATGTTCAGAGGCATGTCCAAACATTACATTTGGCACATGCCCACATTTTGCAGTAGTTAGCATTCCATAAGTGACAGGTTGCAAGCCCATCGCCGCTCTGTCGGTTTTTATAGGAAGGAAATAAAACTGTATTTTCTTACCTACTGTTATTATAACCATCGATTACGAGTACCATCGAACAATAAATTGAAGCCTCCAGATAACGAAGTTTGCGTAACATAATTGGAGATTATTAATACGAAGTTCGTGAGTTAAAGTTCGCTGTGAACTTTGCTCTGACTAATCATCTTGTGTGGCAAGGATTACTAAAGCCGGGGTCCCACGGCGCGTAAAACGACGGGCCGCGCCGGATGACGCTCCGCCTGTGTGCGTCCGGCGCGTCGCATACAGAGCGTTTCGAGCACGGGCCACGACGGATGCATCGTTCCCACGGCGCGTTCGTCCGCCTTGGCGCGGTCTGGCACGTGAAAACGCGGGCCGTGGGACCCCGGCATAAGTCAGCCGTACTTGTACCTTTACTTGTACCTGTACTTGTAATTGTTACTTATAGGCCCCTGAAGAGCATTATCAAGGAGTTATTTTCCAAAGACCTTGATTCAGTCAGGTGGGATTACTCTCTGGCGTCTGTTGATATTAATGAGCAAGTTTTAGCCCTAGCTTCTATTTTTAACACCCTTTTCGATCTTCATGCTCCATTGAGAACTACTAAATTCAAAGGTCCCCCTCACCCATGGATTACTGACACGGTTAAGGAAATGATGAGAATCAGAGATGACTATCATGTAAGGCACAGACTTCATAAATCAGATAAACTCAAAAATTGTTACAAGAGCATGAAACATATAGTGGTGGCAGCTATTGAGAGCGAAAAAACAGCATTTTTCACACAGAATATAAACAAAAATATTTTGAATCCTAAAAAGCTTTGGAAAAATCTAAAAAATAATATATTACCTAATAAAAAAAACGTTGGTGAGTTACCACTACAGTTTGACGATCCTGACTTGATCAATTCACATTTCCTCAATGTCCCAGGTGATGGTCTTGTCCCAATATCCCAGCTTACCTACTTTGAGCATCATAGGTACAGCTCCGACTCTAATTGCTTTGCTTTACATTCTGTAAATTGACTACACAATTCTAAAAATTCTTCAATCTTTTAAATCAAATGCCCAAGGTATGGATGGCATTTCTTTGGATATGGTTCTCATGACCTTGCCTCAATCTTTGTCAGCAATTACTGCTATCATTAATCAATCCATTGTTAGTGGTATTTTTCCTGAGTCTTGGAAGGAAGCAGTTGTGAAACCCATTCCCAAGAAAAGTCAGCCCTCTACTTTGAGTGATCTCAGACCTATAAGCTTACTACCTTGCCTTTCTAAGTTATTGGAAAAGGTAGTTTGTTTACAAATGACAAAGTATCTTGAAGAACATCACATACTTCCGCAATTTCAATCAGGTTTCCGCCGCGGACATAGCACTTCTACTGCCCTTTTAGATGTGGTGGATAATCTGATAGCTGCTCAGGATCAGGGCATGTGTAGTATTTTAGTCCTTCTTGATTTTTCACGCGCTTTTGATTCAATCAGTATTCCTCTTCTTCTTTCAAAACTAGCTTACTATGGGTTTGACTCTAACTCGATTAATTGGTTTTCTAGTTACCTGGATCAGAGAAAGCAGTGTGTCGAACTGAAGATGCCCAATGGTCGCATACTTAGATCCTCTCTCCAAGCAGTTCCTCGAGGGGTCCCCCAGGGATCAATTCTCGGGCCGATCCTTTTTATCCTTTACAGTGCTGATATTACTCGGGCCATTAAGCTCTGCAAGTTTCATCTTTATGCAGACGATGTACAGTTGTACCATTCCTTCTTGCCTCATGAATGTCCAGACGCTGTGAAGAGGATAAATAGTGATTTAGCCAAAGTCTTGCTTTGGTCTAATTCTAATTCTCTTGTGCTTAATCCAAAAAAATCAAAGTACATGGTGTTTGGTACTCGGGCTGGTATTGATAAACTTTCTAACATCCAATTCAATATTCATGTCGGGGGAGAGAATGTTGAGAGAGTGATTGAGGCTAAAAGCCTGGGTCTGACCCTAGATAGCCACCTGCACTTTGAGAATCATATTGCTGACTGTGTGCGCAACTGCTTTTATAGGTTAAAATCTTTATATAAAATTCGTCCATATTTAAGCCAAGAAATTCGCATCATGTTATGTGAGTCACTGATTCTGTCCAAACTCAATTATTGTGATGTAGTTTATGGGTCTTGTTTATTAGCTAGGACGGAAAAAATGGTTCAACGGGTGCAAAATGCATGTGCACGATTCTGTTTTCATATACCTCCCCGTACACACGTTACACCTTATCTTATTTCATCTAATTTGCTCAGAATGAAAGCGCGTAGAATACTTCACATGGCTACGCTTATGTTTGGTATAGTAAAAAATAAAATGCCTACTTATTTATTCCAGAAGCTTAAAAGGGTTCAAGAGTTTTCTCGCTTCGTAAAAAGGGATTGCACTAACGTGTTTGTAACGCCGAGACATAAATTGGTGGCTTTTCGCGGTTCCTTCAGATTCGCAGCATCTCGGTGCTGGAATGACATCCCCCCACCAATCCGTGCCCTAAAATCATTATGTACATTTAGGTTGTCACTCAAGAGAGATTTTCTACTGAGGCAACAGTGCATATAAAGTGTGTGTAGGTACTTACGGACGTTTTATGCACATGGTGTAGTTTATACTCCTTGGCGGGTAGGTATCATTGACCATTTAAATTTTGTATTTATTTTACGTTTCTTCAGATTTGCAGCGTCTCGGTGCTGTAGTGACATCCCCCGCCTATCTGTGCCCTAAAACCATTCAACATAATTGGGTTAACACTCAGGGTTTTTCTACCTAAATCATAGTGCATATAATAAGTGTGTACTCACAAACGTTTCATGCACGTGGTGTAGTGGTTATTTCTTGGCGGGTAGATAACCTTCCTTGTCCATTAAACCTTGTACCTATATGATATTTTTTATTTATTTTTCTATTATTTAATCTATGTATGTATAGTGTAGCATATTCTTTAATTTAGATAATTTTGTATTATGGTTTTTTTATTTCTTCGTTTTTAGTATAATAAATATTAATTGCTTAAGTTTTTAGTTTGTTATAATAAATATTTGTTTTTGTGTTTGTGAGGTCACCCCTTACCAGTGGTCAGTGAAAACCAGCGCTGCTGCATAGACATGACACGATAGTGTTCGTGTTTATGTGGCGGCTTATATGCTGAGACTGCACCCTTTTGGCCCACGCAGCACAGTAGACTCCTTCCTATTTTTTTGTTTTACCTTAGTTATTTTTTGTTTTGGATGTTTTTTTTATTCTTTTTATATATTGTATCCCTCTGTCTTCTGTGTGTGTTTGTGTCAAATAAATAATTTCATTTCATTTTATATAATCGGCTTGTACTCGTACCAGCAGGGCTATTTTGTTAAAACATGATTATCATTTTATGATGTTGAATGCAATACCTAATGTTAGAGAATACCTAATCTGTACACTTTTCATAGTAACTATTCACTGTTTATGTACCATATCTACGCTTCTGCGTAGGTATTTTATTGGAAGCGTAGGTATAGGTGCCTAAACAGCATAAAAAGCGTAGCGTAGCGTCTTTCAGTACCAATAAATATTGGTTTGAATTTTTTAACATGATAATTATGTTTTTACAAAATATCCCCACAGAGCGGTTTGTTCGTGAGAACGTCACAGACAGACAAAGTTACTTTCGCATTTATAATATTAGTACCTATATACTGATTTGCTAACTTTTTCTCGCGGGTTTGTTCACATCACTACATAGTATAAAGCAAAGTCGCTTTCCGCTTCCCGCGTCTGTATGTAATATGTATGTATGTATGTATGTTTGCTTATATCTTTAAAACTACACAACGGATTTTGATGCGGTTTTTTTTTAATAGATAGAATGATTCAAGAGGAAGGTTTATATGTATAATACATGCATAATATAGTAGAGAAACACTGATAATTTTAGAGGTTTCTAATGTGATGTCGTAAATAAACACATTTTTTTCTACAATAAAGTCCGCGATGTTATTAGAAATGTCTTACGCACAGCGAAGCGGGCACGGGTCAGCTAGTGATATATATACTAAAGTAGTTTAAAAGTATCCCATTTGTTATTCCAGAACATAAGCTATGATTTATACAGTGTTGAGGTTGAACTTTTGATAGCATATTCCACAAACATGTCCCGAGTATTCTGGAACATATTTTAGATGGAGTTCACTCCACAGTAAACTGTAAAAAACTGATTTCCTCGCAATGTTTTCCTTAATCGTTTTGAGAAAATTATAAGCGTACAAAATGTTGTTTTAAGTTTGTTTTGAACCATGTCATAATAATATCTATATAAAAAAATAATTAGAGTCCGTTTAGCCGTCACGACTTGCGTAACAAACACACAAGCAAACTTCCAAACTTTCGCATTTGTAGTACCTACCTATTAAATGTAGCGTCGACGGGCTTGCAACCTGTCACGTGCAGAATGCTAACTACTGCAAAATGTAGGCATATGCCAATTTTTTGGACGTGCCTCTGACTAGTATTAGACATCTTTAAGGATTTGAGTGTCTGGAGATCTGAAAGGATGTCTACCGTACTTGGGGATTTTATTATGATTTGTATATATTATTTAATGTGATTAGAATAATTAACATGGATATATTACCTACTAGCGACCCGCCCCGGCTTCGCACGGGTAGCATGTTATTATACATATAAACCTTCCTCCTGAATCACTTTATCTATTAAAAAAAACCGCATCAAAATCCGTTGTGTAGTTTTAAAGATATAAGCAAACATACATACAGACATACAGACGCGGGAAGCGGAGAGCGACTTTGCTTTATACTATGTAGTGATGTAGTGATAATTTGTTTTATCTGCAATAAACCTCAGGCTGTACAATGCCAATAAGTGTCAATCCATACATTTACAAGTAAAAGGGCATAACAGACATGCTACTTTGAGCTTTGGCGATTTACGCATGCCATAACGCAATGCTGCATTGAAGCATCGCTCAAACCATCGACCACACAGCCTATAGACTCATCATGCAAGGCTAAACTTTCAAACAACTCATTAGGCTTATACTGCTGATATAAGATACCGAACGTGCCTCGCGGGCTGTGACATTGGACCGGCCAATTAGAATGCATTTTTTACCGCTTCCCTGACCCGCCATCGACCACATAGACGCCTAATGGGTTCATTTCTCAAAACAAATAATTCAGTCAATTTATTGAGGTGTGCGGGTCAGGGGGGGGGGGGGGTATTCCTAATAAAATAAAATAAAAACCGGCCAAGTGCGAGTCGAACTCGCGCACGAAGGGTTCCGTACCATTATCTATAAAAACGGCAAAAAAAACATGTTTGTCGTATGGGAGCTTCCTTTAAATATTTATTTTATTCTGTCTTTAGTATTTGTACAACAGAAATGCATAATCTGTGAAAATTTCAACTGTCTGGCTATCACGGTTCATGAGATACAGCCGGACGGACAGATAGACAGACAGACAGACGGACAGCGAAGTCTTCGAAGGGTTCCATTTTTACCCTTTGGGTACGGAACCCTAAAAACTAACAAAAAAATATTTTTCTTATCATGAAAGGAAAGTCGCCGACGCTGAAAGTAGCAAGTCTGTTATGGCCCTTATAGTTTATATCCAATTGATATACGACATGTTCATAAATAATTCAGCGTCTGATTATTCAAATACAATCATGTCAGTTTCCCAAATAAAATGGAGGGTTATTATCGGGTTCAGTATTATGACGTGATTAAATAACAAATATTCAAACTTTCGGTATTATAATATTACTAGCTGTCCGCCCGCCCCTGCTTTGCGGGGATGTGCCTGCCGTAGGCGCTTTATTAGTATAGAATATAGATTGATTTGCGGCGTGCAGTGGCGGACGGAAGCGAAGAGGATTCAAAATTTATTGATCGGCCTCAAAAGCATCGCATCTCAGTTTTGCGCAGATCACCGAGCATTAAAATATGTAGCTTATCTCGATTGGATAACTATTAAATTCAATTAATCAATTTAAATAAAAATAAAAGCTGTTGCAGAAAATAGCTGAGTGGTGTCCAATTTTGTTGTCAATATTGCCATTATGGTATGTCATTTTTAAATAAATTTATTATTTCATTCTTTCTTTCTTTCTTCAAATCTTCTGTATGTATACGCCGGCCCTTATCGTGACTTCGCACAAAAGGTCCTCCTTCTCTTCTCACTAAAGCGTAAAACTAATTTATACACGTGTAAAGTTATTCTATCTCACGAAGGCGGGTGACTTGTACTTGGTACTTGTAGTTGTTATGTGTAATTATTGACATGTGCTTTTGTGTGTGTGGCTGCAGTTCGAACGATACTGACAGGTACACACACACATCGTGAGATAAAATACCATTATAAGACAAAAAATATAGGGTCACGATTGTAATCCCCAAGTACAGTAAATATCCTCTCGAAACTCCAGGCGCTTAGATCCTTTGAAAATGACTAGATGGGGTAGCCAGAGGCACGTCCAAACATTATATTTGGCACATGCCCACATTTTACAGTAGTTAGCATTGCAAACGTAAATTCAAATTCAAATTCAAAAATCATTTATTTCAATAAAATCACAAGGATCACTTTGAAACGTCTTAGGAACTAGGTGAAGCTACGCCAATTCCATTCAAGCTTAGAAGAATCAGGCAACAAACACGGCTTGGGGTCTACCTTTTTCTAATGATCCTTTCCTTAATGCTATGTAGAGCTCCAGTGTGATGCCAATTGAACAAGGTGAAAGCTCAATCAAGAATAATAATTAAAAGTATAACTCAACAGTAACAAGTTGCAAGCCCGTCGCCGCTCACAAGAATACTCATTGGTTTCCTCACGATGTTTTCCTTCACCATTATAAGCATGTACAGTAAAAGACAATGCACACTTTTTACCTTGACAGTCTTGAAAGCCGGTGTACTAACTGCGGTAAAATTGCAAAAATTTGCATAACAATAGAGTGTACGAAATGCGAATAACCCTTTCAAACCAAACATTACAACAATGGAAAGAATATACTTGACACGATCTAGCGTGAAACAGAAGCTACATCGAAATCAATTGTTCTCAGAAAGGAACTAGATATAAATTGAAAACTGGGATGTATCGAGAAGGAATTGCGTATGTATTGCACTGTATTGCAATATCAATACGGGTTTGCAGTTAGGGCAAGAGACCTGGCTGTGGGCACTTTAACCACATTTTATAATCCTACTAAAATTTTAAATGCGTAAGTATGTGAATGATTGAGTGAGTGTATGAGTTTGTTACTTTTTCACATCAAAAAAATATTTTGATCAACATCATTGGTTGTTTGCAAAACAATCCAGAGATATAACGCACCACGACTGTCACTAATAAAAACGGAACTAATACTATTGTTTGCTATGCTTAGTTATTGACTGCCAAAATTGAAAATGCCCGTAGCCGAGGTAGGCACCACAACCAGGTCTATTGCCCTATATTTTTAGATATCGACTCTGTACGGATGTTTCGGCAAATATTGGTTCGGTTCCGGTACGTTTTAAATGTATTGGAGGGATAAAGCATTTTTAGGGTTCCGTATCCAAAGGGTAAAAACGGGACCCTATTACTAAGACTACCGTCTGTCTGTCACAGGGCTGTATCTCATGAACCGTGATAGCTAGACAGTTGAAATTTTCACAATTGATGTATTTCTGTTGCCGCTATAACAACAAAAACCTACTAAAAATGAATAAAATAAATATTTAAGTGGGGCTCCCATACAACAAACGTGTTTTTTGCTGTATTTTATAGATAATAGTACGGAACCCTTCGTGCTCGAGTCCGACGTTGGCCGGTTTTTTCAATTTGTCTAGCAAAAAGCTACATTAGGTAGAGTTTTTAATCAGAAACGTAAAATGTTTTCACTTCTCATTATGATATGAAATAGGAATAAGTTCTGTAAGTACCTATTCCACAAGCTTGGTAGACATCTTCTACGATCTTCAAGCACTCTGATCCTTAAAAATGTCTAATTGGATACGTATAATTGGAGGTACGTAGAAGCGAAACAATTTAAATTGAAGAGATGAATTCTGTATTCTTATTGGTCATTATTATTTTACTCTTTATGATAAAATTATTAAATAACTGTAATAGAATAAAAATTAATACGAATTCCTCCTGTTATTAGAAACTATGCATCGTTTTGCGTATAAATCAGAACAATGTAAATCTAGTAAAAAAATCGTCCAAGTGCGAGTCGGACTCGCGCACGAAGGGTTCCGTACCATTATCTATAATAATAGTTTATTTCGGAACAAGTTGTAAGGTACAATATTAAAAGAAAGAACGATGATAACTACAGTAGTTAATAAAACTGTGTCACAGCTACCAACGCCCACCTCCTGGACAAATACAGTTTGTTCCTAAACCCTAAAAACAGCAAACTTTTGTTGTATGGAAGCCTCACTTAAATATTGATTGCATTTTGTTTTTAGTATTTGTTGTTATAGCGGCAACAGAAATACATCATCTGTGAAAATTTCATCTGTCTAGCTATCACGGTTCATGAGATACAGCCTTGTGGCAGATAGACGGACAGACAGACGAACAGCAGAGTCTTAGTAATAGGGTCCCGTTTATACTCTTTGGTTACGGAACTTTAAAAATCAAACTGATGTTTATCAAACTGATAAACAATAAACAGGAGTACCATGGTACTCCATGGTACTCTGGGTATCCTCGGGCTCTGAACAAATATATACAGATCATGCAAACAATGGTTCTTCCGCACCCCGGGGATAGAACCTTCAATATCCCAGCCGGGACCCGCCATGCCACAAACATAAAATCAAACAACGAATTCTCTAGAAAATCGTAATTTTAGGACAGAGTCTACCCGGATAAGGCGGAAAATATAATGAAAACGCATAATGTATAGATAAACTATGAAGTATAAAAAATAATCTTTACTAAAAGGGCTTCACATACGGCAGCTATAATGCTTTTTGAATTTGTGCTGAGGCTCTTTAGTTATTGTTATTATTATTATTTTTTATTGTTTACGTACTTGAGTAGTACTTTTAATAATTATTCTTGTTTGAGCCTTCACCTTGTTCGATTGGCATCACATTGGAGCTCTACATAGCTTTAAGAAAAGGATCATTAAAAAAAAGGTAGACCCCAAGCCGTGTTTGTTGCCTGATTCTTCTAGGCTTGGTCGCGTGGAATCGGCGTAGCTTCACCTAGTTCCTAAGACGTTTCAAAGTGATCCTTGTGATTTTATTGAAATAAATGATTTTTGAATTTGAATTTGAATTATATTAATGTGCATTACATCTCGGGATGTTTTGGCCGAGTGGGAGGTGACTCGACTTTCAATCTGAAGGTCGTGGGTTCGAATCCTGGCGTGAATCAATGGATTTTTCTGTTCGAAAAATTTATATGCGCATCAAAAACACGTGCTCAAAACATTGGTATTCTTATAAGCGTCTATGGGCTTGCGACCTGTCACGTATGGAATGCTAACTACTGCAAAATGTAGGCATGTGCCAAATATAATATTTGAACGTGCCTCTGACTCCGCACTAGACATCTTCAAAGGATCTAAGAGTGTGGAGATCTTATAGGATGTCTACCGTACTTGGGGATTACAGTCGTGATCCTATATATTTTATGTATAGCTTTATATTATCTTAATGTATCACAAACACAAGGTTATCTAATGTATCTTTCCCTTCATTCCAATATACCGAGATGTATTAAGATGTATCGAAAAAATGTATATTTCCATATCGTTTAGATACGAAGATGTAAAAATGTATATTATAGCTGTCGTGTGTATAGCCCTTTAGGTAGGTACCTACCTACTATGTTTGTCTACTGAATTATATAAAAATATGTTTTTTGTTTTTAAATTAGGAGCTAAAACGAAAAATATGTGCTTTTAGAAGTGTTTTTAGAGAGATTTCTAAAAAGCTGAAATTCTTCTATCTGAAAAAGGAAAGACCTGAAAAAGTTTTACCAATTACATTTCTGTATTAACTTGGATTTTATAAAAATCATAGGACAAGAAAACACGATAAAATTAACCAAAATAAATTAAACCTTCAGATCTTATTCGAGAACTTTCTAGCAGTAACGCTATAATGTTTGCGTTTTGCGTCCTATCTTTCCCGTGACAAATCATATGGCTACACCTCTCACACAACTCGAATAGTTCGCGATAGCCCGATAACGTAGCCCCAGCATAAGTACTAGAACAGGCAATATGAATTCCAATTGCAATTGAAGTTCGCTTTATGTTTGTCTCGGATGACCGTTTTGACGATAGAACTTGGAGCTCGTATAGAGCGGCAAGATTGCTTATTGAAATATCCGAAGTTATGAATAAAGATATTGGAGTTTTCAAAAGCTTGTATTGGCTTCAACTGGGTTATGTCCATATTTTCCGTGAAAGAACTTGGTAATAAAGAGATATCTAGAATCTGCGTTCATAGTTTATGTATTTAGGTATTTATACATGTCATTATTAGGTATATTATTATTATTATTATTCATTTATTTCAGATAAAATATCCATAGGTTACATAAAATTCCATAACAATACTATACACAATTAAAACCAATTTCATAGATCATTACTCACATAAATTAAAATTATAATACAAAAAGAAATTATTAAGTTATTATATTACAGTTTAATTATAAATTAAATTAAATTTGATGGAGCCCATCATAATATGCATCCATCTGTTTTGAATAGGACAGTCTGTTCGTGCAACAATCATTTTCAGGATGCTGAAAATGATATATATAGTAGATAGTTATTTTTTTAGCCGTGCTGGCCTCATTTTTATTTAGACTCAAACTCTAAAGGTTTTTATATTTCAATAAAACCACAAGGATTACTTTGAAACGTCTTAGCTAGGTGAAGTTATGCCTGTTCCTAAAAGTTGATGGTTTTCAATCGTAGATAAGTTTTTTATATTCAAAAAATGTACCTGTACGCGCATTCAGATTTATACGTACTCTAAGCGCATAGGGAAAACATCGTGAGGAAGCCAGGTAGATAAGAGGCAATGGGCTTGCAGAAATGTTATGATAAAACGTGCTTCTGACTAGCACTTCGATATCTTCAAGAATTTAAGCGCCTGGAAATCTGAAAGAATGTTTAATGTACTTAACGACTACAGCCTGTTTCATAAATTTTTCACTTATTAACTGTTATTACCTAGATTATCAAGATTACTTTGAACATACGTATCGCGTGATATCGTGTGAAATGAACAGAACTTAATGACGTGTTGGCAGAATTTGTAATTAATTTGGCAAAACATGCTTCGTAGAACGTGGGTCCGGCGATTCTGGAACATTTTACAGCTCTTTAGAGCTATTCAAAGCCAACTATCAACTGTTACTAGAACAAACTAGTGTGCAATCAAGGCAGTGACACCGTGTGCCCGAAATGGCTACTTTGTGGCGCAAGCTGGCCCACTCGAGACCCGTCTCGAGTGCAGACATCTGTATTGGACATAAAATTGCTAGTTCTGCTAAGCGCATTTCAGATTGGGCGATTTGGGCGTATAGCCTAGTCTCTCGAAGATCAATGTGCTTCATCACTACAAAATGACATTATTAAAAAGTTCCAGAAACAAATTAAAAAACGAAGTCTTAGTAGCTCGTAGGTAGTAGTAAGTCGTAATAGGGTCCCGTTTTTAACCTTTAGGTACGGAACCCTAAAAACCAGACAAATGTGAGTCCGACTCGAGCACAGAAGGAATTTTGTAATTGTAAAAAAAAACCTAATGTACTAATTATCCATTTTCGGAAAGACAGATAGACAGATAGAAGAATAACAAAGTAAATCCTATAAGGGTTTTCCATCACTTTACTGTTTCAATTTGTCAAAATATTATAACCTAGTGTTCATTTTCGACGGTTTTGTAATGCGATAAGTGGTTTATTACAAAAACGTTTTATGGGTATTATTGTTCAGTCTGCAATGTATGCACTGACTACCAAAACAAAGCAGGATGCCAAAGGCGGATGCCAGTTATTTATACTCGTTTTTATTCTTAGACTACTCACCCTCGTATTCAAGAACGACACTATGGGAACACGCACCCACAGTGGAAGAAATCTTTTTTCATAAAAATCACTTTATGTGTTGTGCGACACTGCATAGTGTGACTAGAGGCACATTGTCGTGTGCCTCTAGCCAAAGCTGAGCTCTAAAGGCACACGGTAGCGTGCGCCATAGTGCCGCTCAACACATAAAGTGATGTTTATCAAAAAAGATTTCGTCCACTGTGGGTGCGTGTTCTCATAGTGTCGTTCTTGAATACGAGGGTTAGACTACAACTATGTAGATTGACGTGTGTCTCGTCGGAGAGCTTCTCTCTTGGATTCAAGTCTAACAAAGCCGTAAATTTCGTAGCTAATTGTAGTAATTAGCTAATTGTAGACTCTCCGACCAGACGTCTGTCAAAAATTATCTTCTGAAATGTTATATTTAAGTGCATATTTGTCTTATCAAATTTTTGTAGTTGAATTGTTGATGCTGCTTCCAAGCTATCAGGCCTCTAGAGTGCAGGGTTACTGAGTTATAACGATTAAACTGGAGCTATCCGACGACAGAGTTACCTACCTATAAAACATGACTAAGAGTGAATAAATTCGTGAAAAGCTTATTGAATCTTAAAGATTTATTTTTATGTCGAAATCTTAGAAAGTGTCCTTCTCTTCCTAGTTTTCGAATAATCGATGTGGGGTTAAGTTTTCGTAGGAAAGGCATCAGTCACTTCGGAAATAGCAAATCATCATTATCAACCTCATTGTTTTCGAATGCTGCTAATATGCTATTCCACTTTAATCGAGCATTCGTAGGTAGGTAGTTGACGGTGAATGTTAATTATTCGTAAAACACATTGTTTCAAGAAACTAAAAGTACAGTACTAAACCCCATATTCTTAGTTGTAACTTCGAAATATCTCGACTGCACCTCGAAACCGTGTTTGGTAGTTTTAGTTGATAAAATTACCTGGAGTTTGCCTCTAGTTGAGGATTTCTCAGTCAACAGAATTGTCATCTCAGCGTACCTCGAGATGTACCTTGACATTCCTCGACAGCTTCTAAATGACGCATGCGTGTAACGGTTTGTATGGTGAAATCTTCTCGGACTGATGACGTAATGTAGTAATTGACGAACCTCCAAAATATTGATATAAGATACCAAATTATGATGTAATTTTTTAGGGTAAGCTCGAGTGGCCTCGAAAAAAAAACTAAATAACTGATAGAATATTTATATACTTTTTTTTTAACACATACATATGTTACATACACCGAGACACAGAGCAAACATCTATGTTCGTCAAACAAATATTTGCTCTGGCTGGGATCGAACCCACAACCTACAGCGCTGATGGCAAAGTTACAACCAACTGAGCTGTGAGGCCTTGAGAACCTTCTTATTTATTTAGGTTGAAGGAAGAATGAAACAGGGCCAAGCCTTTTTGGCGATAGAGGCATAATCAAACTCCATTAGTATTCGTGTGTTGATAGCGACATCGTCGATCGTAGGTAGAGTAGGTACGCATTTCTGTTTCATATTTACTTGTACTGTTTTGCCCGCGTTTTCATATCATATTTATTTTCTACTAGCTTTTACCTGCGATTTCGTCCACGTAGATTCATCAAATCAATTTTTAACGACTCTATCTTAAAAACATTTAAATTCCAGAAAATCAAAAGATAATTTTGGGGAAAAAAGTAGCCTATGTCCGTCCTAAAACTTTAAGCTATCTCTGTATGGAATTTCATCCAAATTGGCCTAGCGGTTCGGCCGTGATAACGTCACAGACAGACAGACAGTTACTTTCACATTTATAATGTTAGTATAAACTAGCATTCGCGTACAGCTTCGCACGCATGTTAAACAAATAAAATAAATTGGTATCGTTATCAATTTATTTAGGACTAACTACTCTCGACGCAACTTCGTTTGCATATTATATGAACTAATGGAAGCTCTCGTGATTTCGGTTAATTGAAGGCAGAAGGTGTTAATTAAATAGATAGAAGGTATTAATAAGAAAGTTGCGTTAGTTACACTATTTATAACTCAAGAACGGCTGAACAAATTTGGCTGAAAATTGGTGGGGAGGTAGCTTAGGACCAGAAGACGGACATAGGATACTTTTTAACGGGAACGAGAACGGGAACAGGAACAGGAACGTCAGTGGGAACGGGAACGGGAACGGGAAATTCACATTCTAAAGCGATACGAAGTTCGCCGGATGAGCTACCGAACTATACCGATCTTGACTATGAATTCAACCTCTTGAAGAGGTTCAATTTCGGGAATTTATTTCTTAGTAAACCCCTCACCACAAAAGAAATACACTTCCAAATTTAAATTTTCTAGAGACAATGGTTTAGACTTTGCGTTGGTAGATCAGACAATCAGTAACGTAAGAGTTTTATAATTAGACTTGTAAAATTTTGGTGTCAAGATGCACCTGTTTGTTGACATTCATTTGGAAAATACTAAGAATTTAGCAAATTCCTTTCTTTGTGTGCGCCTTCATACTACAAGGAACATATTATCCTCCACATTTTAAGTTTCTAGAACGGTGTTTCCTCTGTACGTTGTCTGTCAGTCAGTCAGTCAGGAATTTCGTTTTTATATAGGTACATATTAAAATATATTATTCAATACAAACCAAATAAACTGTTGTTTGTTTTCGCTTCCGGCTAGCTAATTAGAGTTGGATTAACATGTCGTACACATTGGTCGAAATATTGTTGTCATGTCATATATACCAAAAAGTTTTGTATAATACAATTGATCTTATTTTGTTCGTGTTAAAGTCTAAAATAGCGTAAGCGTGATAATTTTAAAATTAGGGTAGTTTTAAAATTACGACTAAAATGTGATTTAGAAACGTGTAAATTTAGTCAACATGTACCTAAATCGGTGTTGACTGATACTTGGATGCGAAATAAATTAGAAAAAAACTGGACTATACTAATTTTAGGACTGTCACTCTAGGGTTTACACTAATTAATATTAAAAAACAATAATACAAATATTCTACAGATAGATAAATAACAGAATTACCATCATTGGCTCTAACCTAAATTAAATAGAAAAATACTAAACTATACCAATTTTAGGACTGTATTTCTAAGGTTTACGCAAATTTAGACTAAAACACAATAATAAGATTATTCTAGAGATAGATAAATAACAGAACTGCATCATTGCCTCTAATTAAAGCAATGACAATGTTAAATTAAAATATCTGTGAAAATATTAACCAATAATTAGTGAAATATTTTCCTGCCGTTTCAGTTTAGGTAATGGGCGGTACCTTAATATTCAGCTCAAAGGTCGTGGGTTGAACCCTGGCTGTACATCTATATCTACACTAATATTATATAGAGAAAAAAAAATTGTATGTTGGTTTGTAATTGATAAACTAAAAAACGACTAAATCCATTTGAAAATTATTACACTTATCAAAAGCTTAATTTTAAGCTAGTATAGGCCATATTTTATTTAAAAAAAAATAGCTGTTCTCGAATATTGCAGTAATGTAACCTAAGGTATCATAAATATAAGCTTTTATTTATCTTGCAATGTATGTATGTAACTATGTATCTATGTAACTATGTTTGTTAAGGTGGAAACTTGCAACTCAATTTTGATGCAGTTATCTTCAACCGAATGAGCTTAAATTTGGCATACTTGTGTAACTTCGGTGACAATGCTATAATATGGTAATAGCAAGCTGATCTGATGATGGAGTGAGGAGCTGTTCAACGGAACTCCTCAGTAAATAGTCTGATTGAGATAAAACTTTGCATACCTATCAATCTCCAATCACAATATTGAATTAAGGTACTAGCGAGCTGGTCTAATGAAGGAGCTCGAAAGTAGCCATACGAACTGTCTTGACGAGTACTAGAGCCCTAGAATTTATAAGAGCTTGGTTTTAAAATATATTAAAAAAAATCTTATTTTTCTATAAACTTCATTCGTATATTCATGCCAAGCCAAGGCGCGCAGCTAGATATTTAATATTTACGACCAATACTTACAAATGTTTCCATTTCATATCGTTATTGCTTTAATGAAGGCAATGTGTGTGACATGATATTTCAACTTTAATTAGTGATTCGGAAGCGAACATAAACAATAGTTTATTTATTTTAAACGAGTGTTCAATTACCAAAATAAAATGAAATGAAATAAGTTTATTTTGACAATCGCATAATGTAAGACCAAACAAAGTCTAACAGAATATTTTTATGTACCTAAGTTAGTAAATAATTTCATTAAATTACAAAAATATAAACTAATTTATTTTATACTAGCAGAACGCCCAGCTTCGCACGAGAGTAATTAATAAAGATTTAAGAGAATTTTTAATACCTTAGTTTTATTGCAATTTTCGTAGGATCTCTATTTTTCATAAACAAAATAGGTACCTACTTATACCTATATGACTCGCTGATGATGTAACTTCAAACTTTATTATCGCCACAAACGTGCATCGACGGTTTGTTAAAATAAAAACCGGCCAAGGGCTAGTCGGACTCGCACACGAAGGGTTCCATACCATTATCTATAAAAAACGGCAAAAAAATCACGTTTGTTGTATGGGAGCCCCACTTAATTATTTATTTTATTTTGTTATTAGTACTTATTTGTTGTTATAGCGGCAACAGAAATACATCATCTGTGAAAATTTTAACGTCTAGCTATCACGGCTCATGAGATACAGCCTTGTGACATACAGACGGACAGCGAAGTCTTAGTAATAGGGTCCCGTTTTTACCCTTCGTGTACGGAAACTTTAAAACGCGGTGTGCACATTCACTTATAGTAATATTATTAGTAGTTTAAAATAAGTCTCTTGTGTTTTCTGTGCCAAAATAAGTCGTAAAACTTGAGTATGTGATGTTTTAATATTACATTAAAATCAAGCACAATTGTTCAATCTGACCACCAAAAACTTAGAACAAAACCCTAATCAAAACTCAAACGAAGCATTTGGGTACCGCAAGTTAGCACAATACGCCCTAATTTGGTTTCGCCATTGCTTGAATGTTCCTAATTAGTTGTCATTTGCCAAATTAAATCGTACCATTGAACTAAACGTTCATAGAAAGCCCGCGGCAATCAAGAGATTGAAATCTATATCTTGTTTGTTTGCAACGCTAACTACACACGCATTTAGTGAACTGATAAATGGTATAGAGATGATACAACCCTTGTTGGAGCCACAAGATATTATTTATACCACGCGTGGGAAGCCGCGGGCGAAAGTAAATTTTAGGGTTCCGTACCCAAAGGGTAAAAACGGGACCCTATTACTAAGACTCCGCTGTCCGTTTGTATGTCTGTCTGTCTGTCACAAGGCTGTATCTCATGAACCGTGATAGCTAGACAGTTGAAATTTTCACAGATTGTGTAGTTCTGTTGCTGCTATAAAAACACACACTAAAAACAAAATAAAATTCCATGATACAACAAACGTGTTTCTTTACCTTTTTTATAGATATGGTACGGAGCCCTTCGTGTGCTTATCCGACTCGCACTTGGCGCACTTATTTTTTTATATAATAACAATAGTATTACGATGTTAATCCCCAAAAATAGACACATACTCGTACCAGGATTTCAGATGCTTAAAGATGTCTAAGTGGGGTCGTCAGTACCTACGTTGCCACATGCCTTCTTCTAGAAGTAGTTTGCAAAATATCAAGTTTGGCCATACCCAATTTTTGCATTAACAATTTGCATTCCATATTTGAATGGAATGAACACCCATTTCCGCATTTGCCGATAAAGCCAAAATTATATTGTTATGTCGGAAAGTGTCGTGACGCGTCATAAGTATATCGTACATTTAGTATGATATTCCCGACAAGCTGCGCTTTAGTAACATAATTCCAAATCGATGTCTAAATATCTATCTGAAAGTAAAAGATTATAGATACTTGTACGATCGTAATAATAACTATATCTTCAGAATATAGATACTTGTACAATCGTTCTATATCTTCAAAACTGAAATGACTTAAAACATTGTACCTAACATCTCTATATAAATAATGGTCAACCATCAATTCCGCCGAGTAATCAAGATATGGTAATGGTCTCTTTGATATTCAAAGTCGTGTGCAGATGCCCTTACGGCGCTCATCAGCGATATCTTGACCACTATGCGGGTGACAGTCGTAATTAACTATTGTGTACAAGGCTTTATGCCGCCACTAAGTATTCTCTTGTCAAGTTTGAAGTTGCTTTGCAGTTATGTGATAAGCAAATGTTTGTATTGGATTTTATAGTCTTGCTACTCTATACCTTATACGTCTTGTATCCATGGACGTACAACTTAAGGTGTGACCAGACATAGCGCGGCATTTCATCAGTTATCTGGTTCCCATAATACAAGCTTTGCTTGGTTTGGGGCTAGATAGCGTTGTGTGTAAAGTCCGCCAATATTTATATTTATATTTACAGCATGAATATAATTTAGGTAGTAAATAATATTTTTGTAGGAATTGTCTTGTATAGTTTCTCTTCTTTTATTGTTTTTGTTTATCCTGTCCATCCAAAGGTTGTCTGGAAGAGATCGCTTTTAACGATAAAGCTGCTCATTGTAAATTGTACGCACGCTTCTAGCTGCGCTATGATTGGCCGACGGGCGTGCGTACACTTACCTTTATGTTTAAACTAGTCACGCGACAAACTTGTATCCTGCGAATGTTGCGCTCAAATGCCGCACTAAGTCTGGTCACACATTTACAGTATCATTCACAAGTATTTACTGGGATGCAAAGGTTCGGATTCGATGCCCCAGAGTGCTGTGGTACCATGGTACTCGTAACTTCTGGTACTCATGATATAGGAAATCCTACTGCAGGGTCCTGTCTATGTGACTGTTGGTTGTTATTTATTTATCTAGTAAAATAAGTGATCACAATTTTTTGATTGCGTTGAGGTGTTCAGAATCGGGCTGAGATTAGTAAAATAATAATAAAACTTTTTTTGAAATAAAAAAAACTGTAAGGATTGTTTTGAATCCATCCAATATGTCTACCATGCTCGGGGAT
This sequence comes from Hydriomena furcata, assembly GCA_912999785.1. NCBI lineage: Eukaryota > Metazoa > Arthropoda > Insecta > Lepidoptera > Geometridae > Hydriomena > Hydriomena furcata. The sequence continues at coordinate 3,975,095 of OU538831.1, read as the reverse complement.
TACAGTCGCTCGTCTATTTATTTCTTTTATTTCTCCGTGGTTTTAAGTCAAAGCTTTATTTACTTATCCCCGATTCTGTCTCTGAATATAAATTCTATTTTATACTTTATTTCAATTTGAATTTTCCAATAGTTAGAATTCATAAAATGGCTCCGAGAGCCAGACCACGTAAAGTGTAAAACGCTCGGTGTAATGGTATCAACGGATTAGTACACGGGCGTCGCATAGCGTCAACTTTATTTCTATTAACTACTGCAAATTTAAAAATAATGAATTAAATTGACCGAAATAGAGCTTATATTGCGATTTAAAATGGTAAACGCTTAAACGCAATCACTTTCAACAGATTGCAATGTAAATTGAGTTTTATGCAGCTGTTTTTAAGATTTATTATGCTTGCAGTGTACGGTCTGCAGCTCTGTCTAGTCTGGAATTGCACCTTAAGGCCCTGTATGTCGACGATTGCTCTTTTTCGAAACGAAAAAAGAAATACTTCTGAACAAGCCACATCTCCTATTTTATAATGTATAGTATATGTGAATAAAGATGTACCCAATACCCATCTTTAATCACTTCGATAAATAATCATACCGACCGCTGCAATGACGACAAACACACGGGGAACCATAGGCGGCGCGTGGTCCGCCTTTGCTTTTCGAATAAATTAATTATATAAATTATGTATAATTCTTACCAAAAACCTATTCTAGTAGAAATCTAGAACTACATATTACCTATCTTTAACAATAAATCACAAGTTGATCTTAAGAGGCTGCCAGTCGCTGATTGCTCTTTTTCGAAACGAAAAAAGAAATACTTCTGAACAAGTTACATCTCCTATTTTTATAAGTATATTACTTCAGGTTCCTACCTAGATTTCTATTAAGCTGAAAACATAATAGCAGAAACTTTTCACGATAAAAATATTATTTCAAAATGATACGTTTTAGAATTTATGATCGAAATATTTTATATACCTACTATTAAAATCAACTTGTGATTTATTGTTAAAGATAGGTAATATGTAGATCTAGATTTCTATTAGGATAGATTTTTGATAAGTAATTATACATAATTTATATCATTAATTTATTCGAAAAGTAAAGGCGGACCACGCGCGGACGTGTGTTTGTCATCATTGCAGCGGTCGGTAAGATTATTTATCGAAGTGATTAAAGATGGGTAAATCTTTATTCACATATACTATACATTATAAAATAGGAGATGTGGCTTGTTCACAAGTATTTCTTTTTTCGTTTCGAACAAAAATAATCGTCGACTGGCAGCGTCTTAATAGTAGGTATCAAAGTATTTCGATCTTAAATTCTAAAACGTATCATTTTGAAATAATATCTTTATCGTGAAAAGTTTCTGCTATTATGTTTTCAGCATAATAAAAATCTAGGTAGGAACCTGAAATAATATATTTATAAAAATAGGAGATGTGGCTTGTTCAGAAGTATTTCTTTTTTCGTTTCGAAAAAGAGCAATCGTCGACATACAGGGCCATAAGACGAGTAATACATTTTTTTTGATGAATGCAGAATCGTTTTCTCTTATAACCGCAAAACATACAGTTTTGTTTTTATGACAATGATAACAAAAGGATTTAATCTAGATAAATTAGAGACAGACAACGATTGGTGAAACTTTTCTCAATATATTTATTTTCCAAAGTTGACACTTCAAAAACACTTGTTTCGTTTTTAATCAATACTAGCTGACCCGTGCCCGCTTCGCTGGGGGACAGATAGTTTTACGACTGCATATTAGAAATCTTAAAATTATCAGTGGTTCTCTAATATATTAAGCATGTTATTATACATATAAACCTTCCTCCTGAATCACTCTATCTATTAAAAAAAAACCGCATCAAAATCCGTTGTGTAGTTTTAAGGATATACATACAGACATACATACAGACGCGGGAAGCGGGAAGCTACTTTGCTTTATACTATGTAGTGATAGTGATGTGACAAGTGATAGCGCGCTGGTGCTAGATGGTTAGTGATTTTACAAAGCTTGTCATTGAAAAATATTTATCAACAGGAAACTTATTCAAATGTAGCTTTGAAATTTTACTTGCGACATACGTTTGAATTTATCGAGCCAAGCAACATACGGCGCGGTGCCGCGGCATGCAACTATAATGGTTTTTCAAAGTCTGACACACTATGATCTGCGACGCCGTGTCGGATTTGCAAACAGCGAGGGACTTTTACGTGGTTGCATAAGTTAATATGTGGAATGTTTGGTTTTTTGTATGGGCTGAGTCGGATAAGACGGATAAGTGATAAAAATGCATTATCTTGAAAACTATCAAATTTAAAAAGAAACTGTTTGAAATTTACTTAGCTAGTATGATTATCTAACGAATTATATAAAAATTAACGGTTTAGCTATACATAGTTTTGATTAAAAACGAAACTAGGGTTTTTGAAGAGCCAACATTGGAAAATAAATCTATCAAGAAAAGTTTCACTAATCGTGTTTCTGTCCGTAATTTATCTAGATTATATCCTTAAGTTATCTTTGTCATAAAAAACAAAACTGTATGTTTTGCGGTTATTGAGAAAAAACGATTCTGCATTCATCAAAAACATTTATTACTCGTCTTAAATGGGACCATTCTCCACACAATAGATAATCATCGAAATCGGATCACCAGGCAAAAAAATATACGTAGTAAAACATAAAAAATATGCGCGTCGACTTGAGAACCTTCTCCGTTTTTCGTCGGTTAAAAAGGAGTAACATTAAAATTTGATATGTTTGTATCGAGACAGCTTTATCGGGCTATGTAAACAGGAACCCTATAGGATACTTAACCCCAATGAGTCAGTTTGTTTCAGTCTCATTAGAGCCCTGATAGCTCGTTCGCGTGACACGCAAATGATCACTGAACTCACTAATCTACTTCCCTCATCATTCATTAGCTGGCGTGTGATAACGTTGGAGTTTTATTGCTGTTCATGTTTCCTGCTGTTTATACAATATATCTACATACATAGAAAAAACACCTAAGTATTCCTCACACAAATGTTTATCCTTGGAGGAAATCAAACCTACAGCGCAGAAGGGACAACTGTGACACCAGTCACCATTAATAACAAAATACACCTTTATATTATAGTACATAAGTCTATTTTTAGGGTTCCGTACCCAGAGGATAAAAACGGGACCCTATTACTAAGACTTCGCTGTCCGTCTATCCATCTGTCTGTCACATCGCTACAGCCCTGTGACAGACTCATGACTCATGAACCGTGATAGCTAGACAGTTGAAATTTTAAAAGATGATGTATTTCTGTTTCTGCTATAACAGAAAATACTAAAAATAGAATAAAATATATGTTTGAGTGTTCCCATACAACAAACGCGATTTTTTTGCCGTTATATGTAGATAATGTTACGGAACCCTTCGTGCGCAAGTCCAACTCACACTTGGCCGGTTTTTTATTTATTCCAAACTTTGACCTAGATATTTAGGTTATGCAAATATATTTAGGTCTATCCTACTTTTTTTTCTAAGATTATTTTAGAATATTATTTTTTAATCTAACATGATTAGTAGACATGACTATGCCTATAGATTTTAACACGAGTATGCCCGCGATAACATAGCCGAAACGTCGGGAAAATAAATTAAAGGTAAGTGATAAAGACCCGTGTAAAAATCTATAGTTATTATTTTAGAACATTGTCATCATCATAAGTTCTAGGTTGAAGATCTGTATATACATTATACATACTTAGGTATGTGCTTATTCCTAAATGCATAATGCGTGTAATTTTTGTCACCAAGATAACGGGACGCATCATAAATAAGAAGTCATAACAAAATGAATACCGGAACAAAGTTAAATGAGGTATCTCAAAAAGAAACTCTCAACACCCAAAATTGTCTTTCATTTCTGAATGTAAGAATAGACAATAAATTACCTAAAACCATTGTTCTAAAATTTTATCCAATTGGTAATCAATTTATTTTACATCCGCGCAAGGATTAACACCTTCGGGCTTCTAATTACCGAGAGGAAATTACATTGATCCCACCTTTGAGCTTGTTATCAATTGGCGCAGAAATGTCATAGTTAGTGTATAATTGCTTGCGACTTGTAAATTGGTGTGTCAAAGGTGCACATATACGTTTTGAGCATCGACCACACAGCCCAATAGAGACCTTATGCAAGGCGAACACTGTCTGATAAGATATTAGGCTAATACTGTGAATATAAGACACCGCGCGTCAAATCTGAAGGAGTACCGACCACATCCGTGAACCTTCACTTTGAACCGGCCAATTAGAATGCATTTTTCGGGATCGCATACAGCGGCGATGGGCTTGCAACCAGTCACGTATGGAATGCTAACTACTGCAAAATGTGGGCATGTGCCAAGTATAATGTTTTGACGTGCCTCTGACTACATCTTATTCTAAGATCCTTTGAAGATGTCTAGAAGATGTAGTTAGCGCTACGATGCGCTACGATGTGTTAGCGCTTGGATGTCTACCGTACTTAAGAATCACAGTCGTGACCTTATTATTTTTTTTTTTTAAATCATCATGTGTGCCCGCACAAAAATGCCCTGAAAATGCATTCTGATTCAGACAAACTGTTGCGTTTGACTGAATGGTTTGTTTGAAGAAATGAAGCCATTAGGCGTCAATTAGTCTGTATTGTCGATGGTCTCGATCGACAAGGGACGTGTGAAGTGATCAAGTAACATCAACAAAATATTGTTTCAAGACTATTCTTTGATGGCTTTACAGCTCAGTTGGTAGTAACTCTGCTATCTGTAGGTGTGTGTTCGATTCACACCAAGTACAAACATTTGTGTGATAAACATAGATGTTTGTTCTGTGTCTAGGAAATGTATAAGTATTCTATCTGTAATCTGGTTGCCGTAGTACAAGCTTCGCTTAAGGTGATAAGTAATATTTTTGACGTTTGGTATGGGCTGAGTCTACCCGGATAAGACGGAAAAAGTGATAAAACTGCATTATCTCGAAAACCATCAAATTTAAAAAGAAACTGTCTGTAATTTTCTTAGCTAGTAAGATTATCTAACGAATTATATAAAAATGAATTGTTTAGCTATTCACAGCTTTGATTAAAAACGAAACTAGTGTTTTTGAAGAGCCAACTTTGGAAAATAAATCTATCGAGAAAAGTTTCACCAATCGTGTTTCTGTCTGTAGTTTATCTAGATTATATCCTTAAGTTATCTTTGTCATGTAAAACAAAACTGTATGTTTTGTGGTTATTGAGAAAAAACGATTCTGCATTCATCAAAAACATTTATTACTCGCCTTAATGACGCTGTGTAAAATGTCCACCAATATTTATTTATACTCCTCTTGGACATTCTGTAATGTCGTAAAAAAGTTTATGGGTAAGAAAAAACTTTAGGATATCTCACTCATAAAACTTAGAAGTTGATGAACTTTTTTATTTAGGAGCAATGTAATTTTATTTTACTATAAAGTATGTAACTATGATGGTAAGTTGCAAATAAAAACAGTTGTAAATGTTTTATTCGTACAACCCTTTTTAAATTTTGGACTACTATTATCTTCCATAGTGTTTAAAATATGACTTAATATATTCACTTGCCAGATTTATATATATACACAAGCTAACCTGGCAAACTTCGTATCGCTTTAGAATTAACAAATGTTGTGTTATGTATCCGTTCCCGTTATAAAAGTCCTATGTCCGTCTCCTGGTTCTTAGCTACCTACCAATTTTCAGCCAAATCGGTTCAGCCGTTCTTGAGTTATATATAGTGTAAATAACACGACTTTCTTTTATTTATATATAGATTAAAATAATCACGTCTGTACCTAAACACGGTAGACATCCTTTTAGATTTCCTAGCGCCCAGATCCTTGAAGATACGACACATCTTGACACATGCCCATATATGGAAGAAATCAACAAAATATAATAAGTTTTTTTTTATTTATTTTTTAAATCATGCTTTTATAAACTCTAGGGCTCTAGTAATACTCGTCAAGACAAATCTAGGTTAGGTCTAGGTTTATTAGTACGAGATTAGTTAGCACGAGATTAATTAGTACCTATGCAAAGTTTTATTTCAATCAGACTATTGAGGTGTTCCGTTGAACAGCTCTTGACTCCATCATCAGATCAGCTCGCTGCCATTCGGTTGAAGATTCTGCTTCAAAATTGAGTTGCAAGATTCCTCCCTAACAAACATAGTTACATAGTACATATAATAATAATAATATAATAAAAGCCTTTATTCTCTAACCAAATTTTTACAATTTTAACTTACAATCTACATAACAAAATAAAAAAATAATAATAATAACTGCTAAGCAATTCTAACCTAATTTTTAGATAGGTAAGTTTATCAGCAGCCAGTTTGTTTGTCAGGTTGTCTCTTGACATAGGCCTCCACTCTTCTCTATACCGAGCTAACTTTCTCCATCCTTTTGGTAAATCGTCCTCCCATCTTTTGATTTGTCGTCCTTTATGTCTTTTCCCGTTTCTAGGATACATAGTACATACATTAAGTTAAATAAAAGCTTTTAAAATGAAACTCGTTCAACCATCTGTCTAAGTTAACCTCTTTAAACATAGAGGTACAAACATAGATCCAGGATATCAATATGAATTCCATCTAAAACTCCAACGAAAGCGTATAATCGCATTCCTCTTTTTACTAACCGTACAACGTGAAAAAATAGGAATTGAAATGACCGCGTCGGTTAAAAAGCTTCCATTTTGTGTTTGTTGTTTCGTGTTCCGATTCGTATGCAAAACCGCATAGTCAAAACGAAGCGATTGACAATTTGCCAACAATTTGCTCACAACCGCATTTCATGTAGAAAGCAGGAGCGTTCAATACAAAAGTGAATTGTTACTAGTAATACTGTGTGCTAGTACCTAGTAAGAAAATTATAAACCTGCGTTACCATTAGGTATATTACCATAACTACACATAGTATAAAGCAAAGTCGCTTTCCGCTTCCCGCGTCTGTAAGGTATGTATGTTTGCTTAAATCTTTAAAACTACACAACGGATTTTGATGCGGTTTTTTTTAATAGATAGAGTGATTCAGGAGGAAGGTTTATATGTATAATAACTTGCTACCCGTGCGAAGCCGGGGCGGGTTGCTAGTTAGGTATACAATAATGAGGTTAAAATTACTTTTTATCTATAAATACAGCTAATTACCACGTTATTCATTGTTTTGCTGACGTTTCGAGACAATTCAGATTCTCTTCATCATGAGTAAAGACAGCGATCAACGGCAAATCGGCGAATACTAAAAAGCTATTATAATTATATTTGTTTGTAATGGATACAATAAATAAATTAACAACCGGCCAAGTGCGAGTCGGACTCGTACGAAGGATTTCGTACCATTATCTAAAAAGACGGTAAAAAATAACGCTTGTTGTATGGGAGCCCAACTTAAATATTTGTTTAATTCTGTTTTTAGTATTTGTTGATATCGCGGCAACGGAAATACATCATCTGTGAAAATTTCATCTGTCTAGCTATCACGGTTCATGAGATACAGCCCTGTGACAGACAGACGGACAGACGGACAGCGAAGTCTTAGTAATAGGGTCCCGTTTTGACCTATTGAGTACGGAACCCTGAAAAACAAGAGATTCCAATAAAAATCATAATAATGTAACCTAAGGTATCAAAAATTTACTTAATCTTCACCCGTTCAAAGTTGAGACGAGCAAAATAGTCAAATGGGTTAGTATAATAGGTAGACATATACCTACATGCACCATGTTTCGTTAGAAGACCGTTAAACTAGCTAATGCTTTGAATTCTAAGTAGTTTCAGAGTGGTAGACCTCTGATTTTCTAGGATAAGTCTAAGCGGATCATAACTAGCTTAGCCTAGCCAGATTTAATGTATTCACGTAAATAAAGTGATAAGTTTTTGAGTAACAAATATTTTGAATATTCCAAAATTTAGGATCAAAAATGTACTGATAAAATATTTTCAACTATGTATCTGCTAGTATACTTAAAAATAGAACCGGGAGTCGTATTTGAGCGTTTTGTGAATTTAATTCAGATTAATTGATAAAAATAATTAGGGTATAATAAAAAAAAAAAAATAGGATCACGACTGTAATCCCCAAGTACGGTAGACATCCTTTCAGATCTCCAGACGCTTAGATCCTTTGAAGATGTCTAGTGGGGTAGACAGAGGCACGTCCAAACATTATATTTGGCACATGCCCACATTTTGCAGTAGTTAGCATTCCATACGGACAGGTTGCAAGTCCATCGCCGCTTATAAGAACCATAACTGATTTCCTCACGATGTTTTCCTACACCGTTGTAAGCACGTGTTTTTGATGCGCATATAAATTTTCTAACAGAAAAATCCATTAATGCACACCGGGATTCGAACCCACGACCTTCAGAAAGTCTAGATACATCCTACTCCGCCAACACGGCTTTTAATAAATAATTATATAATAATTTGGGTATAGTAACGCAATTTTGGTTTTATGTTACTAGATAAAGCACGATCAAATGATTCGAGTTAATAACAACCATAATAATTGGAACGCCAGGCATTAACCCAAGTAAGTTACCAATAAATACATCATCATTTTCTTCTCCTTTTTCCCACTTAATGAGTCGGCACAACATGTTGACAAACATGTAGCGAAGAGGATTTGGTTTATGTTTTATAACCGGCCGCCCGATGTCAACTCGAGACCAATACATTTTTCTATATCGTTCAGTACAAAAAGTCGTATGTCAATATTTTGCAATTTTTTTATTGGCTGTATGTGTAGTAAATCGATTTGCAGGAGTATAATAAACGTATGTAAGCTATAAAACTAAAGCTATTTACATTTAAATATTGTAAAAAAACTTCATAGATAAGATAATAATCAGTTTTTTGTGTCCTGAAAACCTAACGTTTTTACATACGACTTTATGTACTGACAGCAACGATATTCTTAAGACGCTCCCAGTCGACGATTGTTTTTGTTCGAAACGAAAAAATAAATACTTGTGAACAAGCCACATCTCCTATTTTATAATGTATAGTATATGTGAATAAAGATGTACCCATCTTTAATCACTTCGATAAATAATACCGACCGCTGCAATGACGACAAAAACACGTCGGCGCGTGGTCCGCCTTAGCTTTTTGAATAAATTAATGATATAAATTATTTATAATTACTTATCAAAAATCTATTCTAATAGAAATCTAGATCTACATATTACCTATCTTTAACAATAAATCACAAGTTGATTTTGATAGTAGGTATATAAAATATTTCGATCATAAATTCTAAAACGTATCATTTTGAAATAATATCTTTATCGTGAAAAGTTTCTGCTATTATGTTTTCAGCTTAATAGAAATCTAGGTAGGAACCTGAAGTAATATACTTGTAAAAATAGGAGATGTAGCTTGTTCAGAAGTATTTCTTTTTTCGTTTCGAAAAAGAGCAATCAGCGACTGGGAGCCTCTTAAGGCGAGTAATTAATGTGTTTGATGAATGCAGAATCGTTTTTTCTCAATAACCGTAAAACATACAGTTTTGTTTTTTATGACAAAGATAACTTAAGGATATAATCTAGATAAATTACAGACAGAATCACGATTGGTGAAACTTTTCTCGATAGATTTATTATCCATAGTTGGCTCTTCAAAAACACTAGTTTCGTTTTTAATCAAAACTATGAATAGCTAAACAGTTATTTTTTGTATAATTCGTTAGATAATCATACTAGCTAAATAAATTACAGACAGTTTCTCTTTAAATTTGACGGTTTTCGAGATAATGCAGTTTTATCACTTTTTCCGTCTTATCCGGGTAGACTCAGCCCATACAATATGTCAAAAATTTTACTTATCACCTTAATGAACTTTTTACAAGGTACATCGTCTTCTTCAGCACCGTTAGTTCTGCTTTCTACCTAAATGTTCCCACAGTGATATAAATGTGGGTGGTAGGTTACTTCGCAGGCTCGTATTGTGAATTTGTGAGGCTTAACGAGAAATGGAAATGTGAAATACTTAGTTTTATTTTGTGTCTATATAATCAGCAGGTTTGACTTGCAACGATGGTTTGAATAATAAATTATAATAGGTTTTCAATCTACAGTATTAAATAGTCACTGAACATTTTATAGATTTCTTTCATTATAGTTTTATCTTTTAACTAGCTGACCCGTGCCCGCTTCGCTGTGCGTAAGACATTTCTAATACCATCGTTGACTTTTTTGTAGACGTTTTTAAGGTGTACACTGTACAATACTGTAGTAAGTACATTATTTTGATATATCTCGTGGGGTTCAGCCAGCATTTGCAATGTAAGCGCAATAAAATGTGTTTATTTACGACATCACATTAGAAACCTCTAAAATTATCAGTGTTTCTCTACTATATTATGCATGTATTATACATATGAACCTTCCTCTTGAATCACTCTATTTATTAAAAAAAACCGCATCAAAATCCGTTGTGTAGTTTTAAAGATATAAGCAAACATACATACAGACATACAGACGCGGGAAGCGGAAAGCGACTTTGCTTTATACTATGTAGTGATAGTACAAACTTTCGCGACTTTAGACGTTATTTTCGAATAGACTTTAACCCTCACTGCACCTAAAAAAGATAGAAATAGTAAAATGCCCCAGCTGGTAGACATCCTCTTAAATCTCGAGGTACTCGTCTAAACATCACATTTGGCACAAACGAACATTTCAATAAGTAACTAGCTGCGTCCTCAGACGTTGTACTGTCAAACTTCAATAACATCACATAAAAAAGCACTTTCAGATTATCCCAATCCACCCTTTTCTCTTAGGGGTATAAAAATACCCTACGCCTACGACCTATTCACAGACCTACCTAATATACACAAAATATAATCAATCAATATAAGAATCAATATATAAATACAATCGGTCAAGCCGTTTTGGAGGAGTTTGGTTAGGTACAAACACTGTGACAAGAGATTGTTTGATTGTTGTCCTGTCAAATTTCAATAATCGAATAGAAAAGACTGAATGTTTTTAGACTGTGATGTCAGATTTGTTGCACACAAAATTATCCCTTTTGCGTTTTTTATCATTTTGGGGATGTTTTTCATATTTTACGGTAGTCTATGTTTTATTCGGGCATTGTTTCTACACCTTTAACAGATTTCAACTTAATCCGTTTTGTCGTTTAGGCCTGATTAAGACACAAACATACATACAAACTCACAAATTTTCACATTTGTAATATTATTAGGATAGGATTAGTTCTAAGACTAGCTGTTTTCCTTCATCGTTTCAATCACGTAATGATGATGATGGGTCACTATCATCCTGGCCTTATCCCACTTATGTGGGGTCGGCATTATGTTCGTAGGTATGTATTCTTCTTTCATTATCTACCTACTATCAGCCGTCATCACAACACTCACTCATTTCCAGCCCATGTACGAGCAGGTAATGCTCATATAAATTCAAAACTAAATTTGCATTGAAAACCATTTTTAAATCGTGTTAAATAAATACAAGTCTGTTAAAGCAAACTCCCCGATAAAGCAACATTTCGTTTACATTTTGTTCCGCATAATTTCTTCTAATTGGCAATTAACACGACGACTCACCAATCTATTTTTTAGTTTTTAGGGCTCCGTAGCCAAATGGTAATAACGGGACTCTATTATTATGACTTCGCTGTTCGTCTGTCTGTCTGTTGCCGGCATCGACTAGGCTATGTAGTCGATGGTTGCCGGGGTCCCACGGCCCTAGTTTTCACGCGCCAGACCGCGCCAAGGCGGACGGACGCGCCGTGGGAACGATGCACCCGTGTACGATGCTCTGTACGCGACGCGCCGGACGCACATAGGCGGAGCGTCATCCGGCGCGGCCCGTCGTTTTACGCGCCGTGGGACCCCGGCTTGTCACAAAGCTGTATCTCATAAACCGTGATCGCTAGACAGTTTTAATTTTCGCAGATGATGTACATATTTCTGTTGCCGCTATAACAACAAATACTAAAAACTGAATAAAATAAATATTTAAGTGGGGCTCCAATACAAACGTGTTTTTTTGCCGTTTTTCATAGAATGGTATGGAACCCTTGGTGCGCGACTCCGACTCGCACTTGACCGGTTTTTGCTAGCTTCTTCACTTAGCTTCATTTAGTTCTAATCGATACAGATCAAACAGTTTGTCTTCGTTAAACAATTTCTTTGAGTTTCTTTAATATTTTCAGAAAAGCCGCCTTAGAAATCTCTGGCTTTATAAAACCTTAAGTGGGTGATAGACGTACGAACTTATAGTACGCGGTTTTTAAGATCGCGAACTTACTCGGCTCGACGTTAGTGACACACGTGAAGCTTACTCACTCTGTATTGCGAGGTCGTCGACTGAAGAAGCTTTGTGTTATTTAGGAATAATATCGTATTACATTTTAAAAACTAAAAAAAAGAAACGACGTCGAAACAAAATGGCGGCTCGCGGCTCGCAATGCTGCCACACGTTCGAGCCATGACGAGCTACGAGCAAGATTTCAGACCGGTTGGAACGCCGACGATTTTGCGCGGCGGTTTTAAAGTACGCGTACTTACGGTGACACACAAGCGAAAAAGGTCGGCGAGTACGCGTACTTGCTCGTACGTCTATCACCCACTTTATAAAGATTATTTATTTCTTTGGATTTTTGAATAATAAGTACCTACAATATTTCAATATTTTTACAGCAATAAGTTTGCATTACTACGTGACGTAGACATCTCTAAGGATCCGCATCTAAAGATTTGAGAGAAGTCTATACAATATAAATTTAATTTATGAAGAACAAGTAGTTCTCTATTAAAGTTATAAACGATACTCTAATCAAAACTTTTTGGATAACTTTTTTGTTTTTTTAGTCTATAATTTTTTTTTTCAGTGTAATTCCATGATAATTGAGAAATGATGAGAAGATTCAAAGAACAAAGTTCCTCCAACTTGAAGTCGGTTTTATGATTAGTTTTTGAAAGAAAATTATTAATTTTACGGATTCCAACGTTTTACTTTTGTGATAAATTATAACAAAGTGACTTTTAGAAAATAGTATTTTCGGGTTGTAGAACAAATTAATGCAATTAAGAGAACCCATTACATTCCCAAATTCAATTTAGCTTAGGCTAGTGGAAGGATTAAGTACGTTAATTTATTAAATTCACCATTATGCATGTAAGGGTGACCTGACTATTTAATTTTGCACGAATACTTGGCTACCTACATAATATTTCATTCCGGAATGTAATTAATCGAAAAAGGTCGGCTTATCCTAATAATATTATAAATGCGAAAGCTTGTAATGTTTGTATGTTTGAAAATCAATCAGGCCTAAACGACAGAACGGATTAAGATGAAGTTTACTGTAGATGTAGATACAAATGAGATTAATCCGAAAAACAACCTATAAATGATAAAAAAACGCAAAAAGGATGATTTTGGTATAAATGGCGCTGATGGGCAACAAATCTGCCATCCGAGACTTAAAACATTTTGTTTAACTAATAAAAGATACGCATTCTACCAAAATTCGTAATTTAATTTATCAGTACAAGGTTTATAGGGAAAAAAAATATTTTTTATTGAAATTTGGACAGAACAAAGTCTGGCGCGGGTCGGCTAGTATTATATAATTATTAAACTATTCTAATCGAAAGCACTGGTGTGGGTGTCAGGTAGAATTCCAATAGGGCACCTATGAATTTCCCGAATGGGAATAATAAATCCAAATAAGCAGGTATTTTTAGGGTTTCGTACCCAAAGGGTAAAAACGGGACCCGAAAAATACGTCTGTCAATCACAAGGCTGAGGCTGTATCTTATGAACAGTGATAGCTAGACTGTTGAAATTTTCGCAGATGATGTATTTCTATTGCCGCTGTAACAACAACTATTAAAAACTAAATAAAATAAATATTTAAGTGGGGCTCCCACACAACAAACGTGTTATTTTTCCCGTTTTTTATAGATACAAGTACGCTCAGACTTGGCCGTTTTATTTTAAAATCCGTATAATTTTTAGAGCCGTATAGGCCGAGTGGGAGCCTCGACTTTCAAACTGAAGTTCGTAGGTTCGAATGCCGGCTCAAAATGTGGGTACTGTGCCAAATATGTGTAATGTTTAGACTTGCCTCTGACTACCCCCTTTAGACATCTTCATGGATCTAAGCGCCTTGATATCTGAAAGTATATCTACTGTACTTGGGGATTACAGTCGTGATCCTATATTTATGTAAATATCTTTTATTTTAAATAGGATAACGACTATAATCCCCAATCCCATAATAAGTAAATCCCATAATCTTCAGGCGCTCTGATCCTTGAAGATGTCTGTAGGGGGGTAGTCAGAGCATGATCAAATATTACACTACAAAGACGAAAGGCTTGCTATCTGTCACTCATGGAATGCTAACTATAGTAAAATGTGGGCATGTGCCAAATATAATATTTGATCGCGCTATAAAATGGCTATAAAATGGTAAACGCTAACGTTTTCACATAAACTTAAAAATGATGAGACTTGTCTGAAAATAGCTTCTGCAAGCGCATTTTAATCATTTCACTACACTTCTTCTACCAAGCGGCGACGGGCTTGCAACCTGTCATGTGTGGAATGTTAACTACTGAAAAATGTGGCATGTGATAAACTTACTGTTTGGACGTGCCTCTGACTAACCCCTTAAGACATCTTCAAAGATTTGAGAGGATGTGTACCGTACTTGGAGATTACAGTCGTGATAATATAATAATGTATATTTCTTTCTGCCAACGATTGGTTGAAAATAGTACTTATCTATTCAACTTTAGAAATCTGTAACACGTAAAATCTACGTCAAACATCCCGCGACAAAGGTTACGATTCACATGCATTCACGTCACGTTTACATTCGGTTTTCCATACACGGCATGGAAATGAACGTAAAGTCGAGGTTTTGTAAGAAACTACGGCGTTTAATGACGTCATAACACAAAATGGCGGAGATGCGAAAGAAATGAAATAAATTGATACAGTTGTTCTATCTCACGATGGCGAGTTGGTCTTAATAGTGTAATAACACAGAAACAAAGTAACGTGAAATCTACACACATGTAGATTGTTTCTGTGTGCGCAAGCTAGGGAACACTTGGTATCAGGCACGCACACAAAAGTGCGTGTCTATTTATACACATCACAACTAAAGTATACAACTTACTGCTCACCCGCTTTCATGAGATAGAGCAACTAAGTACACCCTGTCTCCATACTAAAATTCCGTATCGTGAGTGTTAGAAATTACTAGTGGTACATTGTACCAAAAGATCATGCAAACATTTGTCCCGCTTCGAAAAAGGATCGAACCTTGCGTCTCAGACTAGCACTCTCTTAGTCAACAGAGTTCGTCATCAGTGCAGTGGGGCATTACATGATAATCATGTTTTTACAAGGTGTCTCAAAAGAAAGTTCACATTTAAATCTTTTTTTAAAAGAAAAGTCTTAGCTTTATTGAAAAAATGTTTATTATATATTGAAGTACACTGTTTGGGAATTTATTTTTTTAAAGTAACATCGTCCAAATGTAAACCGTTGCGCTCTCGGCATTCATTTAGTCGGGCACTAAAATTGCCTATGACAGCTCGGCAGGTAGTTTCCGTGATGGCTGCCATTTAATGACGGATATTTTCTTTTAATTGTGCCAAGGAAGGTTTATTAGCGTAAACTTTTGATTTGACATAACCCCACAGGAAAAAATCCATAGGTGTTAAATCGGGACTCCGTGGAGGCCAATTTATGTCACCTCGCCTGGAGATTAATTTGTTCGGAAAAATTTCTCGATCTCGAGGCAGAGACCTGTTGGACGTGTGTGAAGTTGCTCCATCCTGCTGGAACCATGTTCTTTGGTTGTAACCAGGAAAGTTTTGCAGTTGGGGCACGAAAAACTCGTCTAACATCTCCACATAACGCTCTGAATTCACTGTGAGCGTGCGTCCCCTTCCATCTTCAAAAAAGTAAGGGCCGATAATTCCTCGCGCCGACATCGCTGCCCATACGGTGACTTTGGGTGAATGTAGCGGTTTCTGATGTTTTTGTTTTGGATTGGTTGCACTCCAGTAATGACAATTTTGCTTGTTTACATGCCCATTCAGGTGAAAATGGGCTTCATCGGAAAACAAGATGTTGGTGAACGTTGGAAAGCGCTCAATCATCTGATTTACAAAGTCAAGCCTCTGACCAGCATCTTGAGGCTTCAGTTCTTGCACCAACTGAATTTTGTACGGGTGCAGCTTTAAATAATTGTGTAAAATGCGGCATAATGAAGATCTGTGCACATTTAAAGCAACAGCACGCTTCCGAATCGAGAGGTTTGGATCATCTCGAATAGACTGAGTAACACTGTCCACGTTTTCGGCTGTTCTTGATGTTCTTGGCCGCCCAGATTTTGGTTTCTCCAGAGTTGACCCAGTCTCTTCAAACTTCTCAACCCATTTTGCAATGAGTCGAGTGCTAGGCGCATCATTTAAGTGACGAATATGTCGAATACTGCAGAATTTTCTACGCGCTACAGTCGCCGAATTACCGTTTTTGTAAAACTCACGTACGCACAACGCACGGTCCGCACCAGAGAAACGCTCTATAGCGACTAAATTCCCAAGAGCCAGACTACCGACTGACATACCCCCCGCGCCCCTCAGAATAGTTGCTTTCGCGTAATAAGATAAGCAAATGTGAACTTACTTTTGAGACACCTATACAAAATAGCCCTACAGTTTTGAACGGTTGGCAAAGACACCGCCAAAATATGATCGTCGATGTCGTCCGCTTTTCCAGAGAACTAAGTTTAACTGGAATACTACGGCAAGTTTCCTTTCTTTGTTTTTGGTTGGGCGTTAGCATTTTTGGGGTTGCTATAGAATAGATAGAAAGATTTCTAGATCGTTGCAAAATTGTATTGGTTCTGGCTTAGTTTTTACGCGAATTTGTGAGCACTGGAGTTTTACATAGCAGTTACGGAAAGGATCATCGAAAAAAGTGCAGATACCAAGCCGTGTTTGTTGCCTGATTCTTCTAGGCTTGGTCGCGACGCGAGGATCAGGCGTAGCTTCACCTGGCTTCACCATGTTTCAAAGTACTCCTTTTGATTTATTGACACATTGACGCATTTGTCCCGTGGCGTGACAAATGTTGCACACGGATCGAATTAGGACATACTCCGAAGGTAAGATAAAACTCAAGGTTACTAAAACCCGATCAGCTATCAAAGCTGTGCATAAATATGACGTCATAAACATTCAAACGAGTTGCTTAGTAAATAGCCATCGGTCCCAAGTTCAAGACCCCAATAATCGTCACTTGGACAAAATGTGGCCTTCCCATTTACCCTTCCGTGGGTTTGCCTATCTACTGCGGGCATCGACCACATAGCCCAATAGACGCCTTATGGCTTCATTTCTTCAAACAAACAATTCAGTCAAATCGTTGAGATGTGCGGGTCAGGGGGAGCGGCAAAAAATGCATTCTGATTGACCGGTTCAATGTCACAGCCCGCTGCGAGTCGCGTCGTGAACCGCGTTCGTTGTCATATCAGCAGTATAAGCCTAATGTGTTGTGTGAAAGTGTTCGCCTTGCATGAGGAGTCCATAGGCATGTGTGGTCGATGACCATCTACGACCCGTCCAATCTCTAGACGCATTACTTTTAAATGAAATGCTTAGATGAAGCCTGGTTTCGGGTAATAGGAACTACACTGTTGCACGAAAATATTTTAAGATAAGCCGTGTTAGCTTATTCGGAGGTGCCTTAGTTTTAGATCTGATGTCAAATGTCAAAATCACGTGCTCAATACGGTGAACTGTGAGGAAAGCAGTTAAATTGGCTGTCACGTATAGAAAAAACCGGCCAAGTGCGAGTTGGACTCGCGCACGAAGAGTTCAGTTTCCGTATCAATAAGTAACGTCAAAAAAACACGTCCCTTGTATGGGAGCCCCTCTTAAATATTTATTTTATTGTTTCTGGCAACAGAAATAAATCATCTGTGAAAATTTCAACTGTCTAGCTATCACGGTTGATGAGATACAGTACGAAGTCTTAGTAATAGGGTCCCGTTTTTACTCTCTGGGTACACGTTTTGTCGTGCCTCTAACTGCCCTTAAGGCATAAACACCTCAAAAAATCTGAACGAATATTTATCAATCTTGGAATTACAGTCGTGAGAGGAATTCAAACCAACGACCTTGAATTGAGATTGGAAGTCAGGATACCCACTAGGTCAACACGGCTCTTTTCACGGCAAAAAGACATTCCATCTTAACCCTGAAAAGAATCGGTACCCGAAACGAAACTTGTTTAGCCGTACTGTAATTGAGCAGAGGGCTCGCAGAGATAAACTCGTTTCTTTTTAATTTTCCTCTTGGAAATTACTTCAACTCCCTCGTTGAATAAATGTGGACTGCACTACCTCTAAGCTTTCTTTTTCCATTTATTTTATTACGTAACTGGTCTACAGAGAGCTACGGTCTAATTAACCAGTTCATGTGTGTCGATTAAATAATATTGTTAATGCGTTGATGGACTATCAATTATTATATATTAACTGTGTTGGCCGAGTGGGAGGTACCTCGACTTTCAATCTGAAGGTTGTGGGTTCGAATCCCAGCGTGCATCAATGAATTTTAATGTTCGAAAAATTTATATGCGCATCAAAAACACGTGCTCAAAACGGTGAAGGAAAACATCGTGAGGAAACCAGTTAGTATTCTTATAAGCGGCGATGGGCTTGCAACCTGTCACGTATGGAATGCTACGTACTGCAAAATGTGGGCATGTGCCATATACAATGTTTGGTCGTGCCTCTGACTACCCCCACTAGACATATTCAAAGGATCTAAGCGCCTGGAGATCTGAGAGGATATTTACCGTACTTGGGGATTACAATCGTAATCCTATCTATCTATGTATCTATATAATAGCCGACCCGTGTAAGGCGTTGTCCTGACAAATTTTAATAATCGCTTAGGATAAAGCAATTTCAGGCAACTTCTATTTTTTTCCCTAGACTGCTAATGATAAAATAAATTACGAATTTTGGTAGAATGCGTATCATTCATTAGTCAAAACTGCGTTGCTATGACGACTAAATGGTTTTACTCTATGATGTCTTATTTGTTGCACACCAGCGGCACAATACCAAAATCAATCTTTTTCCCTTATTTTATCATTTAGGGGTTGTTTGTTTCAAGTTCCAATATCTGCCATTTCTACGAGTATCTACCTAATCTATAATATAAAAATAAATCGCTGAATGTGTTGCTAAGCGCAAATCTCGAGAGCAGCTCAAACGATTTCGCTAATTCTTTTTTCGTTGTATTCGTTATTATCAGGAAATGGTTCTTATGGAAAAAAAAGAATTTGATAGGACAACGTCTGTCGGGACAGCTAGTTACCGATAAACATATTTTACGTACGACGATAGAAATATCTCGATATTTACGAACGTTCAAACTTCAAGGTTTTCATTGTATTTTTATGATGAAAGGAAGTTGCAGCTTGGAATTGAACAGCTGATCAAAACGGTAAAGGAAAACATTGCGAGGAACCAGTTAGTATTCTTAGAAGCGGAGATGGGCTTGCAACCTGTCACGTATGGAATGCTAACTACAGCTAATGTGCCAAATATAATGTTTGGACGTGCAACTGACTACCCCTACTAGACATATTCAAAGGATCTATGCGCCTGGAGATCTGAGAGGATGTCTACCGTACTTGTGGATTACAGTCGTAATCCTATTTATTTATTTAATAATTTATTATGGACTTGTAACTAAATGCAAAATTGATAAATAAATACTGGTGGACGTTATCACACAGCGCCATCTAGCCCCAAACTAAGCAAACCTAGATAACTGATAGAAGACGTATATACTTTTTTTTGTGAATACATTATACACAAGATACATTAAAACATCCAGATACAGAAAAAACATAAATGTTCATCACACAAATATTTGTCCTGGGTAGGAATCGAACCCACAATCTACAGCGCAGAAGGCAGAATTACTACCAACTGATCTGTGAAGATGTAATGTCTGCCTCTATTTAGGTGGTGTAGGTGAATCAAACAGTTTGTCTTTAAAATAATCTAGCACTTTTAATTGTGTTCAATGAACTAGCTATTATTCTTTAAGCTATCGTCTAACTTAATATTTTTCCGTATGAATATTATTTTACGTACCCAACATTTGTTCCAACTGTTGCTTAGCAAAATGTCCAACATTTTACATTTGAAATTTTATTCAAGTCTCTCATATATTTTTTTCTTTCGGAACGACTTTTATAATATACATTTCTAATCCAAGTTTTATAAACGGTCATGAAGATATACGAGTATATTTTTTTTGTTTTTAACTCCTGATGATATTAATTTTAATTAATTTCATAATACAATTTATTAGCTAAATAACATTAAAAACAATTTTCGGTTGCTCAAATCATATTCAAGTTTAAGATCATAATTTATTCTAACGCCATTCATTTCAGTTAGCTTAATTATTATAATTTTTAACATTTTCCACAGTGTACGAATACTTAACTACTAGAGACCATACTACAAACACCTAAAGTAATATAACAATATTAATCGCGGAGCGAAAGTGACAACTCTATACACTTTCGTATTGCGTTGTTGCATTCGCGCCGTAACATCTTAATTAGATAGTTACTCGTAGAAATTACATAATAGCACAGGCTATTATGGAACTTGCATTAATTGATAGTCCTATGCATTCCCAATATTAATTAATCAACGTGAACTGGTTAATCAAATATTGACAAATAATATTGTTTACGAAACATACATTGATGTTGGTTCTATGTCTGTGTGTATGTGTTATTTTTAATTTTATGTGTTATTTCAAATACGATTATATAATTGTTTGTGAATAAATAAATAAATAAATAAAATGTAGATGTATTGAGCACGAATCACTATCGTGTCGAAATCGTATCGTTCAAATCAATTCAAATCAAAACTTAAACTTTTTGTATTGTAAAAGTATCAGTTTTGACATTTGAACGATACGTTGTCGATACGATACTGGAACATACTAACCCCACTGAGCACGAACCGTTATTGTATCGAAATCGTATCGTCCAAATATCAAAACTTAAACTTTTTGTATTGTTAAAGTATCAGTTTTGATATTTGAACGATACGTTGTCGATACGATATTAATTCATGGTAACTCCCGCGTAATGACGTATTGGCATTTGAGAAAGATCATCACCCAAAGCGATATTTTATTCATATCGAAATAATAAATAACAATCATTCATGGAATAGTTTTCCCCGACCACAGAATAATGTAGATTATAGCAGTTAGTACAGTGAATGACGATGTCACGCTTCGTCTACTGTATATTGCCTACAAATTAATAGCCTTACAAACGTACGGTACCAAACTACATTATATTGTGGCCAACCAATCTGTCCCTGGTGTGCAATACAAACTTGTATGGAAGAGCTGGATAATATGTACGGCTATGACAAGATAACCGGGTTTGCATTTTGATTTATTACTGTTGTACGTATCTATTAATACATTTATGACTGTCATATAAAAATACTCAGAATACTTTACGCATGGGCTTGCAATGCTAACTACTGCAAAACGTGGGCATGGTGCCAAGTATAATGTTTGGACGTGTCTCTGACTACCCCCACTAGACATCTTCAAAGGATCTAAGCGTCTGGTGGTTTGAGAGGATGTCTACCGTAATTGGGGATTACAGTCATAATACTATTTTTATTTTTTTATTACAACATAATACTTTTTTCGTTCATAAAGTCCAGTCCATCCAAAGGTTGCCTGGAAGAGAACGCACCCAGCGATAAGACCGCCCATTGTAGTCCAATATTAGTTTGTTCGTGTTACTTTTGTTATTGTTATGTGGTTTGCAATATCTGGTCACACCTTAATAATAATGCAATTTACCTTTGCGTTGAAAACTGCTGAAACTACTTTTATAAATATAATTTATTCTATACAACGACTTTTTACTTATTGGTACCTACTAGAACAGTAAGTAAATTACCTATGTTATCGTTTATAATAAAGTTTAATAAAATAAAATAAAAAACAAATTTATAACCTAATATTTTATTTATCATTATATTAGTACTCTAGAACAGCGCATGTATATTAAATTTAGTGGTGTATATTATTTATTAGTTGACTGATACCTAATATTACAGATAAGATAAGCCGTATTGGCCGAGTGGGAGGTACCTTGACTTTCAATTGTTATATGCGCATCAAAAACACGTGCTCAAAACGGTGAAGAAAAACATTGTGAGGAAACCAGTTAGTATTCTTATAAGCGGCGATGGGTTTGCAACCTGTCACGTATATAATGCTAACTACTGCAAAATGTGGGCATGTGCCAAATATAACGTTTGGACGTGCCTCTACCCCCACTACATATCTTCAAAGGATCTTATCGCCTGAAGATCTGAGAGGATGTCTACCGTACTTGGGGATTACAGTCGTGATCGTTTTATTTTCTAATATTACAAAATATTTACATAATACATAAGAACCAGTTGAGCCATCTAAAGATCGTTGCAAACAGTCAATAAGTAGCTCAACTGATCTAGATCATCAGTAGGAAGTTACTACTTATTTCTCTTTTGTCAACTCAGCGTGGTTGTTAGATTTGTAAAACAGCAAATCATCGAAGAAAGTAGAAAAGTTCGCATCAGGCAAAGTGCCTTGAGAAAACAAACTCATTGGTAAATGAGTCGCTTGGGGGATGTACTGGTTATTGAAACAGCTATTGTCTCTCCACTTTCTCAAATCACTACCGTAGATGTGTGTACAAGGCACTGGTGAATTCCTGAAACATTGTGAAAATACGTATTGAAATTAAATTCATATATATAAAGGAACATTTCAAACAGCGCTATTTAGTAGCCCCAAACTGAGTAAAGCTTGTGAAACCAGATAATAATATATAATACTAAATACTTTTTTTTTACTCAAGATACAAATTCAAATTCAAATTCAAAAATCATTTATTTCAATAAAATCACAAGGATCACTTTGATGATACCTACTTTAACGAAATAAAAATGAAATTAATAAATATTGATAGACATTTTGTCCGTGTGGGCGCATCAAGCTTATTACTTTGTGTTGAAGTATACTTACGTGCCGTTCTGTGAAAATAAACTATAATGACTATTTTAAACAGCGCTATCTTAACTATGAACCAGATAACTGATAGAATACCCTATACTTTTTTGGTAAAAACATACCTATAATAATAACATCAAGACAAAGAACAGATATCTATGTTCATCACACAAAATATGTTGATTCTGAGTGGGAATCGAACCTATAACCTACAGCGCAGAAGGCAGAGCTATGAAGTCAGTCAGAAAGACACTTTCGTAGCAACGCAACAGAGTATAATGTGTCTCGCGTCACACAAGCTTATAATGTCAACTTT
The DNA here is from genome assembly GCA_912999785.1 of Hydriomena furcata. NCBI lineage: Eukaryota > Metazoa > Arthropoda > Insecta > Lepidoptera > Geometridae > Hydriomena > Hydriomena furcata. The sequence continues at coordinate 3,951,573 of OU538831.1, read as the reverse complement.
TACATCAAAAAAATCTGATTTTTATAAAAGACCAAGTTGATAAACCACTAACTATATTTAAAGTGCTGTTGTCATAATGCGACACAATTACTTTAGTCGCGTCTGCTTATCGTAAGCTTAAAACAAAACTATAACAATTTATGCTTTCGAAATAACTATAAAAATTGCATTAAGAAAAGTACCTATCTTAGCTCATTACTTCACAACGGACGGCGGCAAAGTCTGATACTCTACCAAACCATTTACGTTCATAATACATCACGTATAGAGGGTATGAATACTTGACGACTTAAGCCATTTTTGATGTCCTCATTTCAGATACGAGTAGGTATATTCAAATTGTCCCTTTTATTTCTCCTCTTCACGTACATTTGATTACATTCCATTCGTACATAGAGCCGTTTAGGCTTCTAATGCCGTACGTCTTCTTTGTTCCTTCATTTAATTTGTTTTATTTTAAATGCAAATAGGCACTGGAGTTTTATGGGTTGTTCCACTCAATAAGATGTCCTATTTTATCGTGAGGCGTGGGAGGTACGAAGCAAGGGAACTGTCGGAATTCGTAATCCTAAATAACGCTGTAGGTATCTTATAGAGGAAGCTATTAATACCTCAATATAATTTGAGAATTATTAATTTGCATTTATTGAGTTCCATCACTCAAGCGTAAATATATTTGCGAATATAGTTCAAAGCGCAGAGCGACCATTAAAACCAATAAACATCATTTAATTATGCTTGTACATACCCTGGTTTTACATTCAGGAAGGCTTGTGGTTGAATGCGTTTAATTCCCTCTGCATTGTCGCATGCCAGCCGCGCCATGTTAGTCTTTCTGATCTCGTGTAATTGACCTGCGGACGTTTTATTTTTGATGTGAAACATCTATAGTGGCGGATCAGACCGGCTGTTTGCCCGTTTATTAAAACTACACGCGGCTACGCGAACTAGATGAGAACTCGCCGATTAAATTAATTAATTGAGATGTCTCAATTTAAAAAAAAAATATAAAAATACAATAATATATTTTTTGTATATAACAAATATAAGTTTATTAAATAAACAGTCATATTTTTTTGAAAAAATAATAATATTATATTTTGCCATATTTATTTGCTGTCGTAAACTACCTTTTATTTTGTACAAAATAATTTCGATGTTTCACATCTACCAGGAGGCCCGCGACAGCTCAATTTTATTTCAATGAATAAAAGTTTTTAAAATAGTGCACGTTCAACTGGAAAATGTTTTAGCTACGGCTATTACAATGTGAATAACGATAGTGCTGAAAAACTTGTTTTAAACCGGTCCATTTTTCCACTCTAACGCTCTTTGTTATTTTTTTATTTTTTGGATTTATGGTATTCAATAGTTTTCAAATGGCGAATTGTAAACTGAAATATCTAGGACGCGTAAACTATGGCGGCGAAACGGTGTTGAAAATACATACTCACTTCATTGTGCACGCAAAGGCGCGATTCATATGTTTGATACTTCGCGCCCGTCGTCGCCACCGCGGTAGACTTGCAGTGTAGACACGTGACACAGTAGACACGTGACACAGTGTAGACGTGTGTCTACACTGCAAGTCTACCGCGTTAGAGTAAAAGTAAAAGTAAAAAGTTTATTAGGACAGAAAAAAAAATAACACTGGTACAAAGGTGAAGCACAAAGGCAATTGTAACATTATTAATTGTCTCACTTACAATATCACACTAGCGAACCTTGGTTAGCTCTGTTCCTCGCACTAGGTCTCAGCTGTATAGCGGGGTCACAGCGATCGCCCCGGCGTGTTCTAAGAACTTAGGTACCTACTCTATACTTGTATACAACAGATAAAAAAACTCACGTAATGTAAAACTGTGGATCTGATCTCCTCTTTCAAACCAAAATCTGTCGGAATACCTAAATATTTGCAATTGTTTGGTCATGATGCAATACAAAGTTGGTCCAACAAAGGTCCCTTGGATGAAATTCTCGCTCATGATGCCAGCTAGTAGGTCTATGTCATCAACTGTTCCATAAAGATGTCTCAGTGCTTCCATTTTCTAGAAATAAATACATTTTCATTATTTTTTTTTTTATTTTTTTTTATCACCACTTACATTGCAATTTCCATGACCTGTTAACACTGGTTGCATTTCAAGTAAGCAAGTACCAGTTAGTATTCATAGAAGCGGCATATGGCTTGCAACCTGTCACGAGTGAGTCTTACTTTTGGACGTGCCTCTGACTACCCCCGATAGATATCAAGGATCTGAGCGGCTGGAGATCTGTGTAGATATTATCCGTCCTTGGGAACTACTACAGTCGTTCCTATTTCATATTTAGGGTTTCGTACCCAAAGGGTAAAAACGGGACCCTATTACTAAGACTTCGCTGTCCGTCTATCTGTCTGTCCGTCTGTCTGTCACAGGGCTGTATCTCGTGAACCGTGATAGCTAGACAGTTGAAATTTTCACAGATGATGTATTTCTGTTGCCGCTATACTAATAAATCTATACTAAAAAATACTAAAAAATCAAAAATCGTGATTTTTTATAGATAATGGTACGGAACCCTTCGTGCGCGAAATCGTCTCGCACTTGGCTGGTTTTTTTTATTCGAAATATTGCTGCAAGAAGATTTGATCAAGTTGCTCTAGTTTTTACGCGACTACAGTAAAGCTACAGGGTTATAAAATACTAGCGGCCCGCCCCGGCTTCGCACGGGTAGCATGTTATTATACATATAAACCTTCCTCCTGAATCGCTCTATCTATTAAAAAAAACCGCTTCAAAATCCGTTGTGTAGTTTTAAAGATATAAGCAAACATACATACACACAGACGCGGGAAGCGGAAAGCGACTTTGCTTTATACTATGTAGTGAAAGGTAAAATAAAAATGTCATAAAACCTTACCTCAGCATCCATAACATCTAGAAGGTCATCGAATTGTTTAACTGCTTTTATGCCGCATAGATGCCGGTAATCGTTATAACCTCGGATACCCATATCCCTGCCTCTCTGAATATCAATCGCTGCCAAGTCGTGAGCTTTTTGCAAATCCCCATAAAATTGCTCTGAAATCTGACCGGAACGAAAATCAGCGTTCGTGTTGGCCGAGTAGGTACCTCGACTGTCAATCTGAAGGTCGTGGGTTCGAATACAGGCATCAATGGATTTTTCTGTTCGAAAAATTTATATGCGCATCAAAAACACGTGCTCAAAACGGTGAAGGAAAACATCGTGAGGAAACCAGTTAGTATTCTTATAAGCGGCGATGGGCTTGCAACCTGTCACGCATGGAATGCTAACTACTGCAAAATGTGGGCATGTGCCAAATGTAATGTTTGGACGTGCCTCCGACTACCCCCACTAGACATCTTCAAAGGATCTAAGCGTCTGGAGATCTAAGAGGATGTCTACCATACTTGGGGATTACAGTCGTGATCCTATTTATTACTTTATTTTTTATTTTACAAAAATCAGAAAATTAATACATTCTTGGGTTACCTCAGGGTCTTGGATGTCGTCCATTTTAGCAGAACTTTGAAAGAAAATACCCCGATTGATTTCTTCAAAGTTTTTATCTTGTTCGATAAGTCCTTGCCGGTATAAGGTTTCGCTGTAGGAGAACTCGCCTTTGTAGTGATGGTTTTCGGTGTATAATCTGGAATAATACCTTTTAGGGTTCCGTAACTAAAGGGAAAACGGGATCCTATTACTAAGACTTCGCTGTCCGTCTGTCTGTCACAGGGCTGTATCTCATGAACCGTGATAGCTAGACATTTAAAATTTTCACAGATGATGTATTTCTATTGCCGCTATAACAACAAATACTAAAAACAGAATAAAATAAATATTTAAGTGGGGCTCCCATACAACGTGTTTATTTTTTTATAGGTAATGGTACGGAACCCTTCATGCGCGAGTCTGACTCGCACTTGGCCGGTTTTTTAGATTATTTTTTTCCTTTGTGCTTTGACGATCATTTCCATTGTACAGAAATAAGAAAAGCTAGAAATATTTATATTACAAAGTGCTTTCTTTCTCGACATCCGTCACATTCATCACGAACTTTGGATGAATATCCTATATATATAAAGGAAAGTCGTGTTAGTTACACTATTTATAACTCAAGAACGACTGAACTGACTTGGCTGAAAATTGATGGGGAAGTAGCTTAGAACCAGGAGACGGACATAGGATACTTTTTATAACGGGATCGGGAACTGAACACAACATTATTTGTTAATTCTAAAACGATACGAAGTTTACGATACTTTTTATTTAGGTACCACCCGTGCGAAACCGGAGCGAGCAGCTAGTACTTTATAAATAAGAAGATATACCTACTCTAAAGTGAGCTTTGCATCTCGATGTTTTGGCCCCTTTCCAAAGAGAAAACGTCCGTAGAATTTTGGTGAGTATTCAAGTGTTTAAAAGCTTGCTAAAGTTTCTAGAGAATAAAGATGTCATGACCATTATTAACCTGCATTTTTCATCTGCGCATTGTTACAAGCACTTAGTAAAAATATAATGCTTATCATTAGTTGACTGACATTGACAGACTTTATTGAATGGCCTCACAGCTTAGATGGTAGTAACTCTGCCATCTGCGCTTTAGGTTGTGGATTCGTTTCTCACCCGGGACAAACATTTGTGTGATGAACATGGAGCTGAGTCTGGGTGTTATTATATATCACTAGCTGCTCGCCCCGGCTTCGCACGGGTACCTGGATAGAAAGTCTACCGATTTTGTGCAAACTTCTCATAAACCATCTACTAAATAGTCCGAACAAACACATAAACATTTGGTTTGGATAGGTGAGCCCGTTCTTAAATTATAAAATTACAACGAAAAGTGGCATTGATTTTTATATTTAACTAGCGACCCGCCCCGGCTTCGCACGGGTGCAAAGCTGATTCCTATAAACCTTCCTCCTGAATCACTCTATCTATTAAAAAACCGCATCAAAATCCGTTGTGTAGTTTTAAAGATATAAGCATACATACAGACGAAGGAAGCGGGAAGCGACTTTGCTTTATACTATGTAGTGAAGATTATATATTTACGAAAATAAAAGTATATAAGTATTCTATTAGTTATATAGTTCCCATGGTACAAGTTTTGTTTAGTTTGGGGCTAGATGGCTGTGTGATAACGTCAGCTAATATTTATTTTATTTTTTAGTTCACTTACTTGACTCTACCTTCAAGCAGAGTATGGAAGTATCTCATAGCTATCTCAAACTCCGCATAGACCTGAGGTAGTAATTCTTCATCATACGCTGTAACTTGAGCTACGTGGTTGAACACGAGCTCATAGTTTACCATGTTTTTAAAACCTGTAAAATATTTTATATGTTAAAATATATAGGTACTTTATAATATTTACGTAAATTTATAGGTAATAACTATCTGTGAAAAACGAAAATAGTAATTAAACAACTCAATTCGGAAGCAATTCTTTGGGTAAATAAACTTTTTCTAGCTATAATTTTTCAGAAGCATAATTATGTTTAGTTATCAATATAGATGTTTTAGTTACTTACTAAGCAGCAGAGGTAGTAATTCATACATAAATATGTTCGAGGCTGTAGCAATGTTTATCTGCCTTGCAACTTTGAACAGTCTGTCGTCTTTCCAGCAAGGATTGATTTTGTGAAGTGCTTCTGCTAATCTATTGTGTTCCCGCATGAAATATATCCCTAGCGCTGTGGTTCTTAGGTCAGAATTTCCTGCTTCTGGGTAACCTTAAAAAAATATCAAGTGTTTTTACAAAGCCTAAAGAAATAATCGTTTCAGAATAATGTATTTTTTTGTACTTTTCTACTGAAAGGTCATAAATTTCATCTAAATGTAAAGTGCGATTTTTAAGAAACTTATTTACTTGTAAGTACTTAAATATGTTACAAACTGGTTTTAGTAAGTTCTGAATGGCAATAAATAAGTAATTTATTATTACATACCAAATAGATAACACGTAGTTTCATTGTCCCTGTTTTGAATACATATATCTTCAGACTTCAGTGTATTGTTAGTGATGTTTGTAACCATATCCGATTTTGAAATGGTATCAATTATATTTTCAGATACAGTTACGTTTTCTAGTAATATTTTCATGAGCTTATCTTCTTTAGTTTTTATTGTTTCATCTTCAAACTTCTTCGTAGTATCATCTTTATCTTTATTTGTATATAAATACATATTATTGATATCCAGAGGGACTTCTCTTTGGTTTCTTTTTTCAAGCAACAACATTCCATGTTCACCCGTTCTTATTCTAGATAGAGCATCGTCATTTACTCCATAAATTGTCGACAAATCCAATAGAGGAGTTTGGAAATTGATCTGAAAATTCAACGTGTAATTCAGTTATAGTTCGCAAATCACAATTTGTTACTATTCCGAAACTATTCTAAATTTGAAGCGACAACCCTCCAAAGTAGTTCTTTAGTATTCCGACCTCATCCGCGCGGAGATAAAGTAAGATTTAAGTCCTCTGAATATTTTAATAATGAAATGTGTGCTAGTACAACGTTAGATCATTTTCACACGTATCGTAAACTTAACAGACGAAGTTGGCAAGTTGCTAACCTGTTCTGAAGGTATTATTTCGGGTGAGCATCCAGATTCTTGGAAAGTTTGGGCTCTAGAGAAGTTTAGACAGCGTATATCAGTCACTTTGAGATAGGGATCGTCCTTCGGAACACTAATAGGTATACAACGTGGGTCTGATTTGCCAGCCTCTTGGCAACAATGCTGTCTGTCTCTTAAGTAATCTCCTGAAACATTATCACACTTATTGCTTAGAAACTAATAGGTTAACATTTTCAAACTTACGTACAACACCAATGTAAAATATTTTTTATATATATTCCTGAGAGTCGCTGTACCTATTACGGCTGTCAAATTATTAGTGCTGCTTTTTGAAGTCGTTATATTGCAATTACTAAAGAACTTCACACATAGCAGCTATAATGTAAAGATGTACATTATAGCACGATACATCTCATTACATCTTTCCATAGAAATTGTCAGGAAAGCACACACGATAGCTATAATATACATTTTTACATCTTCGTATCTTAAGATACAGAGCGATTATAGAAATATTTTTTTTCGATACATCTCAATACATTTCCGTGTAATGGAATGAAGGGAAAGATACATTACATTGCCTGTTGTATGTGTTATACATTAAGATAATTTAAAGCTATACATCCCGGGATGATTAATATACATTATAGCTGCCGTGTATGAAGCCCTTAATTGGAGGGATCAGTTAAAATTCCCCAGATATTAATAGAACAAAGGCTTACTAGAAGCATTGAGGAAGCTGACGTCTCTATGGATGAACTCCAAGTAATGCGCAGCGGCGACAGTTAGCCGTGATTTATCGACTCGCCCCGTGGTCTGGAGCAGGGTCCTGACTTTACGCGCTGAGGGTAATGGCTCGCCACTCTTGCTTGTACGGATGGTATTCTCTAGATATGAAAACGTATGATTGTACAACACAATATAATATAGTAGTAATACATCATTTCCTGCCTCGTCTTGCTGCATACAAGACTACCGTGGCGCCGCTGTAACACACATAGAACATAGTGTTATTGCAGGAATCTATACTAATAATATCTGTCTCGTCTCGACATATGAGAGATGTCCTGTCAAATTTCAATAATCCCACTTAAAAAAGCGCGATCAGTTTTTTCCGAACTTTATGCCTTATCACTTAGGGGTATAAAACATATAGAAAAAAATAATTAAAAATCGGTCAAGCCGTTTCGGAAAAGTTTGGTTACAAACACTGTGACACGAGATTTTTGTATATATGTTTTTGTATAACTCTGTCTGTAATGTTATCACGGTAAACCGCTGACCCGATTATAATTAAATTTCATATAGAGATAGTTTAAAGTCTTGGAACGGACATAGACTACTTTTTACCCCAAAATTTTGTTTTGATTTTCAGGAATATCAATATCTTACGATAATGCCGTCAAAAATTATTTCCTGTATCTACGCGAACTAAGTTGCGGGTAAAATCTAGTATTTCTATATAGGACGTTGCAATATTTGCATAACAAAATTTGATACATGCGCCAATTAAATTGATGTACAAAATATAAAACATGAAAAATATAAAAATCTTACTTCTAACTAAACAAAAACTCTATTTGTAACTACTCGTACATTAAAAATACCAAACAAAGTAAAGCAAAACACAATTTAATTTGATATTCGTTGAAAAGCAAAAAAGTTTAACTCATTTTTTGACTAGCCTCAGCCACAGCTTAGTTGGCAGTAGCTCTGCCTTCTGCGCTGTACCTAGGTCGATCCCCAACCATGACAAATATTTGTGTAATGAACATAGATGTTCGTTCTGTTTCTGGGTGTATCTGTGTATGTGTGTAGATGTATCTTATGTATGTATTACAAAAAAAGTATATAAGTATCGAGATCCCACAGTACAAGCTTTGCTTGGTTTGCGCTGAGTGATAATGTCCACCAATATCCTAATAATATTAAAAATGCAAAAGTTTGTGAGTTTGTATGTATGTTTGTGCCTCAATCAGGCATAAACGACAAAACGGATTAAGATGAAATTTGCTGTGGATGTAGAAATAATGCCAGAATAAAACATAGACTACTTTAAAATAAAAAAATACTACTACTACTAAATACTACTAAAATATATCTCCAAAATGATAAAAAATCTGACAAGTGTTGACATGTGCGTTACTCTATGCGATTATTGAAGTTTGGACAGGACGAGGTCTGTCGCGGGTCTGCTAGTAATATAAATATTATATTTATTTAGGTAGTACATAAGATAAAATCACTATGTAGGTACATATAACTACATTAAAAATACGCCAACAAAGTAAAGCAGAATTTAAGGTACCAACCGTGAAATAAGAAGCTTATTGACATTTTACCTGGCACATAAATGAGTGGAACCGGCTTATTAGAGTGCTGTGAAACATTGTTGTACAAAATTTACTTCCCAAGTTGCTAGACAAGGCAGTAAGGTATTTACTACTTACGCCTTGATCACACGTACCGAGCAAACGGGCGAGACAGTGTGCTCGGCCGAGTACTCGGTGTTTATATGTACCAAGTACTCGACCGAGAGCACTGTCTCGCCCGTTTTGCTCGGTACGTGTGATCAAGGCATATAGTGTTCGAACACAATGCCGAGCCTAGCGAGTTGCGAAGTATCCTAATCCTATCCTAATCATAATATTATAAATGCAAAAGTTTATAGTTTGTATGTATGTTTTGTTCCTCAATCAGGCCTAAACGACAAAACGGATTAAGTTGAAATTTGCTGTAAATGTTAATGTTTGCTGTAATAATGCCCGAATAAATAATAGACTACTTTAGAATATTAAAAACATCCCCAAAACGATAAAAAACGCAAAAAGGATGATTTCTGTATATATGGCGCTGGTGTGCAACAAATCTGACATCATAGACTTAACACAATCAGTCTTTTCTATTCGATTATTGAAATTTGTCAGGACAACGTCTGTCATGGCTAGTAATATTATAAATGCGAAAGTTTGTTTGTATGTTTGTGCCCCAATCACGCCCAAACGACAGAACGGATTTGGTTGAAACTTAGAATATGAATAGATTATGCCCTGGAGTCGTATATACTACTTTTCATCCAGGTAACACGCGAGCGAGGCCGCAGGCGGAAGCTAGTCAAACATAATTATGAAACGCGCCTATGCGTCCATAGTATAGTGATGGCGCGTCGCAACCGTGCTAGGCTCGCAGTGTGGACGCACACTTATACATAGTAACACCCAGACACAGAACAAACATATATGTTCATCACACAAATGTTTGCCCAGGGTGGGGATCGAACCCACAACCTACAGCGTAGAAGGCAGAGTTACTACCAACTAAGCTGTGAGGCCAGTCTAAAAACACCAAGTGCTCGGCCGAGCGCACTGTCTCGCCCGTTTGCTCGGTACGTGTGATCAAAGCATTATAGTTCCCGCAGCAGCAGAGTGAAGAGACTAAAGAAATGTAAAGAAAAAAGAAATGCCAAAAGCCTTCGAAAAGACACTTTCAGTTTTTCAAACTTTTTTCCTTTGTATGTTTTTGTTTGAAATGAATGGGAGTTGAGAGTAACTCAATTGCAAATTAATTCAATCTTGTACTGTAGATGACAACCGTGTTGGCGTGTTGGGCGAAAGCTTGACAAACCCTCGTATTCAAGAACGACACTATGAGAACACGCACAAACAGAGGACGAAATCTTTTTTCATAAAAATCACTTTATGTGTTGTGCGACACTGCATAGTGTGACTAGAGGCACATTTTGTCGTGTGCCTCTAGCCAAAGTTGAGCTCTAAAGGCACACGGTAGCGTGCGCCATAGTGCCGCCGCTCAACACATAAAGTGATGTTTATGAAAAAAGATTTCGTCCACTGTGGGTGCGTGTTCTCATAGTGTCGTTCTTGAATACGAAGGTTAGACGAGGTGTTGGTTTGATATTTCCAGCAGAGAACATGGACAAAGTATAATTACTACTACTTATTATAGGTTGTTGTGACTACCCCGGCTTTGGGCATTTGCAATTTTTGCAGTCAATAACTAACCATAGCAAATGAACTTATTTAAAGTCTTTAGTTAATAAAATTATTTGTCTACGGTACGTTTTGATTAGTTACGGTTGCGGTGCGTAGCACAACCACTGATTTCAAGCTTGTTCTATTTAAATAATTATGATTAATAAATAAATTAATATCACCTGTTACAAAATGTTTGCCTAAAAAGATAGATTAATACTCTATTTAATGTTGTTTAAAAATCATCGTTTTAATAATTATTTCAAAATAAACCGTTTACTTGAAAATTAAAATGTTGTAAAAATGCCCACAACCATCGCTACTAGCCCTACTGTTTGAGTAAGGTTTCACCACATATCAGGCGAACCTATTAATTTCTATTCTGAGTTTCACCAACATTTAAGTGACCTTGAAACTATAGTAAACACCCTTAAGGCGAGTAATACATGTGTTTGATGAATGCAGAATCGTTTTTTCTCAATAACCGCAAAACATACAGTTTTGTATTTTACGACAAAGATAACTTAAGGATATAAATCTAGATAAATTATAGACAGAAACACGATTAGTGAAACTTTTCTCGATAGATTTATTTTCCAAAGTTGGCTCTTCAAAAACACTAGTTTCGTTTTTAATCAAAACTATCAATAGCTAAACAGTCCATTTTTTAGGGTTCCGTACCCAAAGGGTAAAATCGGAACCCTATTACTAAGACTTCGCTGTCCGTCTGTCTGTCTGTCTGTCCGTCTGTCTGTCACAGGGCTGTATCTCATGAACCATGATAGCTAGACAGTTGAAATTTTCACAGATTATGTATTTTGGTTGCTGCTATAACAACAAATACTAAAAACAGAATAAAATAAATATATAAGGGGGGCTCCCATACAACAAACGTGATTTTTTTGCCGCTTTTATAGATAACGGTACGGAACCCTTCGTGCGCGAGTCCGACTCGCACTTGGCCGGTTTTATATATAATTCGTTAGATAATCACACTAGCTAAATAAAATACAGACAGTTTCTTTTTAAATTTGATGATTTTCAAGATAATGCAGTTTTAGCACTTTTTCCGTCTTATCCGGGTAGATTCAGCCCATACAAAAAGTCAAAAATTAAGTCAAGTATCGCCTTAACGTCACTACTCACCATAAAGTTGAGGGTTAACGTGCACGTTACCTAGTTAGTTCAGTGCTGACGTAGCGCGAAACTTACGCATAATTAACTGAAGGTTCAATCTAACTTACTGTTAGCATAGTACAATGGCCAGAAATTCCCAAGATAACGGGAGGTGATATCAAATAATAGTCTTCATATTACGTACGTTGGGTCAGGCGGTTGTAAAACATCCCAAGCTAAATCCTTCTACGACATTCTACATGTTGCTGACCCAACATGAAGTGGGATAAGGAGATGGTTAAGTAAATATTGGTGAACATTTTAACACAGCGCCCTCTAGCCTCAAATTAAGCAAAGCTTATACTATAGAAAGCAGATTACTGAAAGAATACTTATATACTTTTTATTTGTAAATACTTACATAATATACATATCATTTTCATCACACAAATGTTTATCCTGGGTGGGAATCGAACCCACAAGCTACAGCGTAGAAAGCAGAGCTACTACCAACTGAGCTGTTAGGCCAGTCCAGTTAATATGATGATATCGCTAAAATAAGTAATGTTTGATGACTCAATGAATTCTAGAGTTAAAATTCAATGAATTCTCTTGATAAAAGAGAGACATACATTTCTATTTTGTTTCAAAGATGAAGTTGCACCTTGAAAAGTAAATTTATTTAGGGAAGCCCCGGCTTAAGCAACAAGGATAGGGCCCCTGCGGCCCCTTGGGCTCTTGTGATTTAAGACAGCGAAACCAACGTACACTTGGCGTAATAATATTGGCATCGTTTCGCAAAGATTTCGGTATAAGTAATATCGTTTCGTGCCACACGTAAATGAAGTGAGTGCCTATTCTAATTGATTGTACAATACCTACCTACATAACATGCAACTCGTATAGAAGTAGAATAATAGCAAAATAAAAACAAAATGGAAACATAAAATAGGGTTATTGACCAGGTTGTGATCTTAAACATTTTTAATTTTGGCAGTCAATAACTAAGCATAGCAAACCGTCCGTTTTGATTAGTGACATTTTGTGGTGCGTTGTACCTCTAGATTGTTTTGACCTTAACCAAATATTTCCCATTTTGTCTGTTTAAATATGAATAATTAATAAATAAATATCACCTGATACAAAACCTTTGCTTAACCTAATAGATAGATAAATACTCAATTCTTTGTTGTTTAAAAATCATTGTTTAAATCATTTTTTCAATATAAATCGTTTATTTGCAAATTAAAATGTTCAAATGCCCACAACCAGCGCTCTTACCCTACAGTACCTACAAAGGATTCACTGTTTGATTGGTAAAAAAATTACAAGTACCTACCATGTTGCCATACATCCGGGATCTGAACAAATGCATACATTTAATTTCACAACGGGATTCCAATCATCAAGTTTTTGCGTCATTGGTCATTTGTTAGTCGCGCTACAGTAGACATCACTGATCATTATCATCTATACTAATATTAAAAAGATTTGATTGTTTTTTTGAATTGAATAGGCTCCGAAACTACTGTACCAATTTGAAAAATTATTTTACCATTAGAATCCTACATTAACCCTGATGAGTGATGAAGAAAGGCTATATTCATTTATATAAAAAAATCAGGGATCCCTATTAAAACTATAATAATGTGACCCAAGGTGTAAAAAAAATAACCATAAAATCTTTAGTACACCCGTGCGACGCCAGGGCGGACACTAGTCTATACTAATATTATAAAGAGGAAAGATTTGATTGTTTGTTTGTTTGTATCGAATAGGCTCCGAAACTTCTGGACCGATTTTAAAAATTCTTTTACCATTAGAATTCTACATTATCTCTGATGAACATAGGCTTAATAATATTTTCAAAAACGTTAGGGATCCGCATGAAAACTTTGATAATGTAACCCGATGTGTGAAAAAAAATCCAATAAAAATCTTTATATCGCGTTTGCTGCGGAAATTATTGACAATATAGCAAAGTGATGTACAACAATTTTATAAAGGGCATTAATATCTACAAAAAAGTTTAGGATACCATATGTCTAACTATTAGGGATCCCTATTAAAACTTCGATAATGTAACCCAAGGTGTAAAAAAATTTGCCATAAAATCATTATTAACCCGTGCGACGCCGGGGCGGACTGCTAGTATTAGATAAACAAGCCGTGTTAGCCGAGTAGGAGGTACCACGACTTTCAATCTGAAGGTAGAGGGTTCGAATCCCGGGCGTGCATCAATGAATTTACTGTACGGAAAATGTATATTAAGCGCATCAAAACACGTGCTCAAAACGGCGAAGGAAAACATCGTGAGGAAAAACCTCAGAGAAGTAATCTTATTATCTGCGTTGGGTTTGCAGCCTGTTACATACTAACTTCTGAAAAATGTGGGCATTTTCCAAATTTATTGTTTTTGTACGTGCCCCTGACTAACCCCTTTACACATCTTCTATGATCTCAACACTTGGAGATCTGGGAGAATGTCTACCGTACTTAGGAATTACCTACAGTCGTGATTCTATATCATTTTCATTTTCAAACACATTATTAGCATGTGTGTGGCATGTGCCAAATGTAATGTTAGGACGTGCCTCTGACTATCCCCTTTATCTTCTATGATCTGAGCGCCTGGAGATCTGAGAGGATGTCTACCGTACTTGGGGATTACAGTCGTGATCCTTTTTCATTTTAAAACATAATTATTACATATATTTCTATCTTACTGTTTCCATAGTCGGGTTTGAGCAGCCTCAAATAGGGTCCCATAGCTGCACCTCGACTCGGGTGCTTGTAATTGTTACATGTGCCATCAACCCGACTTCCTTCGTGCGGTGTGCAAGCCTTTACGTCGATGGAACACAGCCTAGAAACACAAAATCAAAAAAGCGTTTATTCATTGAAATCACTTGAATCATTTAGAATTGTCAAGGTTAGTTTAATTTAATTTTGTTTAATTTTGTGCAAAAAAAATCCTTATATCGCGTTTGCTGCGGTAATTATTGACAATAGAGCAAGGTGCTGTACTGCAGATTTAAAGAAACCATCAATATCTACAAAAAAGTCCGTAATATTACACGTCTAACTATTAGGGATCTGTATGAAAATTTTGATAATGTATCCAAAGGTGTAAAAAAATAAGCCATCAAATCATACACCCGTGCGACGCCGGGGCGGACTGCTAGTCACTACATAGTATAAAGCAAAGTCGCTTAAGCTTCCCGCGTCTGTATGTATGTTTGCTTATATCTTTAAAACTACACAACGGATTTTGATGCGGTTTTTAATAGATAGAGTAATTCAGGAGGAAGGTTTATATGTATAATAACATGCTTAATATATTAGAGAACCACTGATAATTTTAAGATTTCAAATCAGCGCGACTTTTTTTTAAATTTTAAATGCTGTTAACGAGTATACAAAGACATTCTGTAATATATTTTGGTATCAGCTTTGCACCCGTGCGAAGCCGGGGCAGGTCGCTAGTAATGTAGAAATAAGTAAAAGTTATGAAAGGTTGGTGCAGACGGGCATAAGAATCTAGTATTCTACCAATACTACCATATCTACAATTGCATAAAAAAAACTCACTCAGTTGCATTTTTTAATCGTAGTTCCTTTATCTGTGCCTTTTCCACTTTCTCTCCGCTGAATCTGTCAAAGACGCCTCCATCCGCGCGCGAAATAGCTATAAATATTAAAACCCTCAATAAATAATTCATTTTATTCTAACACTGTACTAGTACTGTCGAAAGCACGGAACGATGCTCTTTGATACAGTTTATTGAGCAAACCATTGCAGTTCGATGTATGAGTGTTGTTATTGCCAGCTGGTATTGAAAAGGGCTAAATTGGCCTCACAGCTCAGTTGGTAGTAGCTTCATACTATCCACCTAGGACAAACTATGTGACGATTATAGATGTTTGTTCTGTGTCCGACTATTATAAAGTTGTTCTAACTCACTTTGATTATGTTTAGACACATGCTTTTGTGTACGTGACTATGGCTTGACGATACTGAGCGCTACACACAATTAAGATCAACCCGCCTTCGTGAGACAGAACAACTATAAATGTAAAATATCAGGTAATATTTTGTTTGTTAAATTTGGCTAGATCTAACAAAAAGTAAGTAACCTACATAGGTACCGTTGAGCAACCGAACTCAGTTTCGTAAGTTTTCGGTTGATTAACCATTTCCTTTAGCGGTAAAGGATTTCGTGAAAAAACACTCATTTTGGTTCAGTTGGACAAGCAGGTTTCTTTTAATGTTTTTTGAGGTGTTGCTTATGAAATCATTACCAGACTTGTTACTAGAGAATGTGACAACATAATTTTTTTCCCTTTTCCCAAATAATGTGGGGTCAGCACAACATGTTGTCAAACATCTTGCGAAGAGGCTTATGACTTACCGGCCGCTTGCCTAACGTCAACCCTCTTTGGGAACGAAAGAATGTGATATTGTCATGAAAAACCTCGTGCCTTTTGGATATTATTTATGGATATCTCTTCTTTCTTCTCTTCTACTATATAACAAAGTCGGTTTTGTTAACAACACTTATAACTCGAGATCTGCTTTACAGATTTTCATGATTTTTAATTTGTTGGATAGTCTCCGTCCCGAATAGTAGAATCACACAACATTTATTGTTAATTCAAAAACTTTACACACAGCGCCATCTAGCCCCAAACTAAGCAAAGCTTTTACTATGGGAACCAGATAACTGATAGAATACTTATATACTTTTTTCTGTAAATACATACTTATTATACATATTAACACCCAGACACAGAACAAACATATATGTTCATCACACAAATATTTGCCCTGGGTGGGGATCGAACCCACAACCTACAGCGCAGAAGGCAGAGTTACTACCAACTGAGCTGTGAGGCCAGTCACATATTCCATTAATGTTGATCGTAAAACGACGTCAAATTTATTAAAAACTATTTAAAATGCATTCATTAGCAAACAGATAGATGGAAACCAAAGCCATTAAGTTTTTATATCCAAGTTTTTTAAGTACCGCTTGCAATTCCGCAATAAGCAGCTCCGTAGCAGAAAATATTGCAATGCTAACGAGTTTAATTAAAACCAAGTTTGTTTGCATTATCGACCAACAAAACCTTATCTTCCTACTCTTCAGTTCTTATAATCCTTGTGGCCGTATCGTTTTACTGACGTGGGTACTTCTTCTTTCCAGTCGTTCCTTCATTGCTGAAGATCGTGACCATTGGTGCAACTTGTTGACTATTTGACTCCATCGGTTTCTGTCCACTGCCTGATGAAGAGCCGCGCTTATTGGTATCGCCAGTATCGCCTGGTTTGTCCATCGCTTAGGGCTTCGTCCCCGCGGTCTTTTCCCTTCTACTTTACCAGTTACCACTAGCGATTAAACGGATGTACCTAGCACCTTATTAAAACTATCGTGGTTGTTAAATATTTTAATTAGAAATACCGACAATTACCGTGTAATTACGAGGTCGTAATAATATCTAAGTAATCATTACACCCATATTTTTATGAATTAAATAATTCATGAAAATGCTTTATTATACACCAATAATAATAAAATAACAACGAAAGAAACTCAAACTAGAACCAACTGTACATTGAGCGGTCTTATCGCTAAAAGACGATCTCTTCCAGACAACCTGATTTTAAGAACCAAATAAAATGACTATTTTTTTCCGATATTTCGAGTTCCGACAGTACCTACTCGTACATAATCTCCACCCCACACTATGATTTAATGTGTCGTGCTACATAATCCAAGTACAACGGTACTACAACATGTCCTAGACCCGAAACAATTGCACACCGATTGAACCCACCACGCCATCGAAGTCAAGTAAGCAACCTTCATCTCCGCTTTATGACGGTGTCATACGACGCCTTCTTAGGAAACTCTGTCTTTAATAAAAACGTCAATTACGTATTCACAAAGTTTTAAAATGGACAAAGTTTTATTTACTCTGAAAAAGCGTCACGAACTCGCCTCAGTGTATCAGCCGCTGAAAAAAGTTTTAATGAGTTTCTTTTACTCGCAATGCAGGTGTACCTGACTGGGACATGGTATCTGTATATCCAAGACATTTCGATTCGGCTGAAAACCGAGCCCGAAAGAAATAACTATTCTATATTAAAAATCATAATTTTCTTCTCATTTTCCCACATAATGTGGAGTCAGCACAACAAGTTGCGAAGAGGATTTGAGTTATGTTTTACAACCGGCCGCCTGTCTGACATCAACCTTCTTTGGGAATATACTTTTTCGATTTTAAAAATAGCAACTTAAATGTTATTTTTCTTCGGGTTTTTTGAGATTGGTACCGCAGTTAGTACATCTGATGATTGAAAAATTGGTCTAAATAAAAAAGATGATACACTTTTACGTCATTAAAGTAATCGCAAATTAGTGCAACTGAAGCCAACCTGCCCCAAGGCGCAGCGAATCACCGTAAGATGATTATTCTCACTCTAATATTATAAATGACTAGCAGTCCGCCCCGGCGTCGCACGGGTGTAATAATGATTTTATGGCTAATTTTTTTACACCTTGGGTTACATTATCGAAGTTTTAATAGGGATCCCTAATAGTTAGATATATGGTATCACAGACTTTTTTGTAGATATTGATGGCCTCTATAAAACTGTAGTACATCACTTTGCTCTATTGTCAGTAAGTTCTGATTCTAATGGTAAAAGAATTTTTGAAATCGGTCCAGTAGTTTCGGAGCCTATTCGATGCAAACAAATAAACAAACAAACAAAAAAACAATCAAATCTTTCCTCATTATAATATTATAGTATAGATATAGTTTGGATGGAGCTAGTTTGCGTTTTAATACAAATCGAGTGATCTCGCATCGGGGATGACAGAGATTGTCAGGGATGTAAGCATCGTGGGTTCAATGAACGTGAATGAGGGTAGAATAATGAGAGACGAATTCAAAGCCAATTAGGAATGTTAAATAGGATGGTAGGTTTTTTCAGAGATCACAGTATCTACCAGCAAAAGTGCAATGTTCTGCTGCAAATTGAATTGCTTTTTAGGGTTCCATACCCAAAGGGTAATAACAGGACGCTAAAGACTCCACTGTTCTTCTGTCTGTCTGTATGTCTGCCTGTCACAAGGCTGTATCTCATGAACCGTGATAGCTAGACAGTTGAAATTTTCACAGATGATGTATTTTTGTTGCCGCTATTAAAACAAATACTAGAAACAGAATAAAATAAATATTTAAGTGGGTCTCCAATACAAGAAATGTGTTTTTTATTTGCGTTTTTTTACGGTTCCGTACCCAAAGGGAAAACGGGATCCTATTACTAAGACTTCGCTGTCCGTCTATCTGTCTGTCACCAGGCTGTATCTCATGAACTGTGATAGCTAGATAGTTGAAATTTTCACAGATGATGTATTTTTGTAGCCAATACAAGAAATGTGTTTTTTTTGCGGTTTTTTAGGGTTCCGTACCCAAAGGGAAAACGGGATCCTATTACTAAGACTTCGCTGTCCGTCTATCTGTCTGTCACCAGGCTGTATCTCATGAACCGTGATAGCTAGACAGTTGAAATTTTCAGTTGTTTATTTTTGCCGTTTTTTTTATAGTTAATGATACAAAACCTTTCGTGCGCGAGTCCGACTCGCTTTTGGCCGGTTTTTATTTATACAGTTGCCTTGGGTCGCGTTTCATGTCGTTTTAACGTTTTCTTTTGACAATATTGTACATACGGATAATACAGTTTTACTAACGAGGACTAATTGAAACCCAAGGATAAATGTAGCAGCCGGCTTTCAGAGAATCACTGCTAAGTAAATATAATAATGTCTGTATAATGTACAGTGGTGGCGATTCTGTTGTTTCCACGCTAAACCTAAAATTCCTAAAAACGATCGCTCTTATTCCTTTATGTTAAAGTCTAATTTAGCGTAACACCAAACTGACAGTTCTAAAACTTAGCTTATTTAGAAACGTCAAGCTAAATTTAACCAACATGTAAATTGGTGTCGACTAAGATGACACTTGGATGTGTAAAATATGCTAAACTAGCTGACCCGTGCCCGCTTCGCTGTGCGTAAGACATTTCTAATACCATCGTGGACTTTTTTGTAGACGTTTTTAAGGTATACAATACTGTAGTACATTATTTTGATATATCTCGTGGGGTTCAGCCAGCAT
This sequence comes from Hydriomena furcata, assembly GCA_912999785.1. NCBI lineage: Eukaryota > Metazoa > Arthropoda > Insecta > Lepidoptera > Geometridae > Hydriomena > Hydriomena furcata. The sequence goes on along the minus strand of OU538831.1, from coordinate 3,931,696 downwards.
TTGCAATGTAAGCGCAAAAAAATGTGTTTATTTACGACATCACATTAGAAACCTCTAAAATTATCAGTGTTTCTCTACTATATTATGCATGTATTATACGTATAAACCTTCCTCTTGAATCACTCTATTTATAAAAAAAAACCGCATCAAAATCCGTTGTGTAGTTTTAAAGATATAAGCAAACATACATACATACATATTACATATTACATACAGACGCGGGAAGCGGAAAGCGACTTTGCTTTATACTATGTAGTGATGATAAAATAGAGAAATGATTAAAATATTATAAGTTTAGGACTGTCATTTTGAAGTTACCTACGCTAATTAAGACTTTAACGTAAAGAAATAAGAGCGATCAATTTTAGAAATTTTATTTTTAGCTTGGACACAACAGAATCGCCACCAGTCTCTAGAAATTAATGAAAATTAAATGTATTCGATGTTTGTACAATATAAGTTTGTTCAAGAAAAATCCACTGAATAAAATCAATTTAAAATTTGACTTTGAGATGTGGGAGATATCGTTTAGCTATATATACTCATTAGGTACTTTATGTCAACTTTAAATAGCCTAAAAAAAGTTTATTTTAAAATACATTTTCGATGCCATTATCGCACACTATGTAGCTGTAGCTTAACATTGAGTTTTAATATTTGGACGTGCCTCTGACTAACCCTTTTAAGCATCTTTAAGGATTTGAGTCCTGATCCTATTACTTAGTTTAAGTACCAATATAATAATAATTGTAGACTAGCTGACCCTACAGATTTCCTGTCAAATTTGCGTTTTTTATGAATTTCAAAATTATTATTGTACGCTAGATTTAAAAAAAATCTCGTGACAATAACAACAGAATAAAAGAAAATTAACAAAATCGATCTAGCCGTTCACACATGATGCCGTGACCAAGGGTAATAGGAATTTATTTTTATATAAATACCTAGATATATTGATCTAATCTACGAGTATTAAACTAGAAACCATTATCGCTGCTTAATACAGCCGTTCAAGACATGCACTACTTAGCGTTGCAGAACCGTGAAGCTTAGATACACATTACGGCATAGACTAATAAGAATTAAATGCTCACCCATCTATAGAGAAGTAACATTTTGTGCTACCGCTTATATATTAATATATTTTGATAGCAATTTCGTTTACTTATTACTTGGTTAATAGCAATGTTTTAAAACTAAAAAGAAAATCGTCGAAAATGTATCGACCGATCGAAAAGTCAAGGGCCATGTTCGTTTTTAGGGTTCCGTATTTAAGTTTAGGGAACCATTAGTTCTACATTAATATAATTTAACCGATTTGGAACTATTCTGTACACAATATAAAAAAAAACATCCAAATCGAATCACGAGTAACGAAGTTAAGCGTCATTTAAAAAAAAGGCAATATTTTTTTTTGGGGTCGAGGTCTAAACAACCAAACAAAATTTTGTAATTTTTCTCAATACTTGCAAAAAGTACAGTTTCAAGTTATAGCATTACTTTGGGTTTTATTTATCCAAAATAAAGACAGAAACATGATGGTTAAATATTTTTTCATTTTAGCCTCATATCACAGATTATTAATAAGTTAATATTAAATAGTTTTAGGAAATCATAGTAGGTATGTTTGCTGAGTGAACATGTTTGTTATACTACTCAATTGCAGGCAGAATACATTCTTAGCTTGTATGCTATCAGTCTTATCTACCAAAGCGTACCAGAACATTTTCTTTGATCTCTGTAACACGTCTTACTAGTGCCTGTGGATGGGTTATTACCAACGACCCCTACTATGTATTTTGTGCACGCAATATTATTACAGTAGGTTCATGTCTATGAATAGTCATATCAGCTCGGGGAGTCGTCAAGTTTCAATTGAACAAACACAATATAGAACACGAGAACATTATTGGGAGAAATCGCATGAGAAAGCGAATTGTTCGTTGCATAACTTTACTGATATACTGGTAGATTGATGCTGAGATCGTAGATATTTACGCTGGTATAACAGAAACCGGGGTTAGCATGAACCACTATCGTATCGACAACGTATCATCCAAATGTCAAAACTGACACTTTTTGTAGGATCACAACTGTAATCCCCAAGTACGGTAGCCATCCTCTCAGATCTTCAGGCGATAAGATCCTTTAAAGATGTCTAGTGGGGGTAGTCAGAGGCACGTCCAAACATTATACTACATTAGTATTTGGCACATGCCCACATTTTGCAGTAGGAAGCATTCCATACGTGACAGGTTGCAAGCCCATCGCCGCTTATAAGAATACTAACTGGTTTCCTCACGATGTTTTCCTTCACCGTTTTGAGCACGTGTTTGATGCGCATATAAATTTTTCGAACTGAAAAATCCATTGATGCACGCCGATATTCGATCCAACGACCTCCAGATTGAAAGTCGAGGTACCTCCCACTTTGTATGTTAAAAGTTTTGACATTTGGACGATACGTTGTCGATACGACAGTGGTTCGTACTCAGGCCACATGCCACTGTCCTCTTACCACGAGCTCTTGAAGTAATAACAAAACTGGCCTTACAGCTCAGTTGGTAGTAGCTCTTCCTTCTGCGCTGTATGTTCGATATCAACCTAGGACAAAAAAATGTCTAGACATAGATGTTGTTTTATCTGGGTGTTATAATGTATCTTAGGTATTTACAAAAAAAAGTTATCTAGTTCACATTGTACAAGCTTTGTTTAGTTTGAGGCTAGATGGCGCTGTGTGAAATGTCTACCAATATTTTTTTTTAATTTTTATTTTAAAACAGAGAACACTAATATTCGTGGTGTGAAAGTGACAACACTATACAAACTTGTAGCGTGGACACTTTCGCACCTTGTCTAGTACAATTTTAATATTAGGTACTAGTGGCCTACAGGTGCGATCTTGTAAATACCTTCAACTGCTTCCTCGATAAGCCTTCCATTAAAAATGAATAACACAACTATATGATTCTTGTTTTTAGGGTTCCGTACCCAAAGGGTAAAATCGGAACCCTATTACTAAGACTTAGCTGTCCGTCTGTCTGTCTGTCTGTCCGTCTGTCTGTCACAGGGCTGTATCTCATGAACCATGATAGCTAGACAGTTGAAATTTTCACAGATTATGTATTTTGGTTGCTGCTATAACAACAAATACTAAAAACAGAATAAAATAAATATATAAGGGGGGCTCCCATACAACAAACGTGATTTTTTTGCCGCTTTTATAGATAACGGTACGGAACCCTTCGTGCGCGAGTCCGACTCGCACTTGGCCGGTTTTTTGAAAATCTTTATTCATATAACAGATGAAAGTGTATTTGTTGGTTTGTTAGATTTTTTTTCCAAAACGCACACGAATTTATATAAATAAAACCCTTTTAAGTTTCTAAAAAATAAAAAACTTGAGAGGTGTCAAGGGACACCCGGATGGAGCGAAGTTCTCACAAAATAACGTGGGACAAGGGAAGGGGAATCAACTTTGACTTCGACTTCGACTTCGACTTCGACTTCGACTTCGACCTCGACCTCGACCTCGACCTCGACCTCGACCTCGACCTCGACCTCGACCTCAACCTCGACCTCGACCTCGACCTCGACCTCGACCTCGACCTCGACCTCGACCTCGACCTCGACCTCGACCTCGACCTCCACCTCCACCTCCTCCTCGACCTCGACCTCGACCTCGACCTCGACCTCGACCTCGACCTCGACCTCGACCTCGACCTCGACCTCGACCTCGACCTCGACCTCGACCTCGACCTCGACCTCGACCTCGACCTCGACCTCGACCTCGACCTCGACCTTGACCTCGACCTCGACCTCGACCTTGACCTCGACCTCGACCTCGACCTCCACCTCGACCTCGACCTCGACCTCGACCTCGACCTCGACCTCGACCTCGACCTCCACCTCGACCTCGACCTCGACCTCGACCTCGACCTCGACCTCCACCTCCACCTCCACCTCCACCTCCACCTCCACCTCCACCTCCACCTCCACCTCCACCTCCACCTCCACCTCGACCTCGACCTCGACCTCCACCTCGACCTCCACTTCCACCTCGACCTCGACCTCGACACAATTAATATATGACTTAATAGATAATAATTATTAATTATATGACAGCCTCACAGCTCAGTTGGTAGTAACTCTGCCTTCAGCGCTGTAGGTTGTGGGTTCGATCCCCACCCAGAGCAAATATTTATGTGATGAACATAGATGTTTGTTCTGTGTCTGGGTGTTAGTATGTATCTTAAGTATTTATTTACAAAAAAAAAGTATTTAAGTATTCTATCAGTTATCTAGTTCCCATAGTATAAGCTTTGCTTAGTTTGGGGCTAGATGGCGATGTGTAAAATGTCCACCAATATTTATTATTTATTATTATTATTATTATTTATATATTAATAGATATACTATAGCAAAAAAGTGTCGTGACAACTTTTCGTAAGAATTTTTTCCGTCTAGCCCCCTTTCACAACGCGCGCTAAGGAACTTCGTTCCAATAACGCTTTGCAACTGAAAAATGTTAATTGAAAGTAGTTAGCATCCCAGAATTACTTAACCGTGTGGTTTGAGCTCAAGTTCGATAAAAAAGAAAGGAAGCGGTGAACTAGACCACTCATTGAGTGCAGATCATTGTATCCGAGAGAGCCTTCTAATGTACCTACGAGTACCTACTGAGTAGCTGATATTGGTGGCGATTCTGTTGTTCACTCTAAAATTTAGGATTCCTAAAACACGATCGCTCTTATTCCTTTTCCGTTAAAGTCTAAATGGAAGTTCCTAAATTTAGAATATTTTAGACATTTCGTTTTTTTCGTTAAATGTGCAAAAAAAAATAAGACAGTCAAAATTTTATTCTAGTCAACACCTTTTTACATGCTGACTAAATTCTAAATTACTTAAAATTTGCCTACGTTTTAGAACTGTCATCCTAAAGTTACGCGAATTTAGACTTTAACGTAAAAGGAATAAGAGGGACCGTGTTTTAGGAATCCTAAATTTTAGCATAGACACCACAGAATTGCCACCACCGACATACCTACTGGATAAAATGCTTACAGCGTTACAGCAAGAGTTGGATAATACATTTTCCATGATAGAATTAAAAATGTAATAGGATCACGGCTATAATCCCTAAGTACGGTAGACTTCCTTCAGATCTAACATTTGAAGGTGTCATAAAGTAGAGGTGGGTACATAAAAATACTACTGTAAAGATCTAAATACGGTATAAACTTGCGTAAGACACAGATGACATAGTAAGTAGTAGGGCCAAAGACCCGATTGTGGAGCCTACTCCGGTTTTGGTCATTTTCAATTTTTGCAGTCATAGCACACAAGTTCACAATTCTATAGTTAATACAATTCGTCCGTTTTGATTAGTGACAGTTGTGATGCGTTGTACCTCTAGATTTTATTGACCACAACTAAATATTTCCCATTTTGACTATTTAAATATGAATAATTAATAAATAAATATCGCCTGTTACAAAACCTTTGCTTAACCTAAGAGATAGATAAATACTCTAAGCTATGTTGTTTAAAAATCGTAATTTTTATCATTTGTCTAATATAAAATGTTGTTTATTTAAAAATAAAATGTTAATAAAATGTCTACAACCAGCGCTCTCACCCTACCTAAATCTCTAACACATCTTTGATACGACGCATAATTTTATTTGAAAATCATGTGAGTTTACTGAGAACTTGGTCCTAATTCCGGCAAACTTGTTTTGAATTTTAAATCAACGTGTCTAAAGCTCATTTTCCATTGAAAGCCTTTTTGAAGTGAAAAGAACTTTGGTGCAGCTTTAATACCACTAATCTAGGTTATTTTCTTTCCTGAATCTTCGCTGACTAAGCTTGTTCTATACTTTTATACACATTTCGGCTGGATTAGTAACGGTCATGAGTTTGTTTTATATACTTTTTTAGGGTTCTTCAAAAGAAAAAACGGAGCTCTTGTTGGATCTCTTCTGCCGTCCGTTTATCAAAACCCTTTTTTAAACGACTTCAAAAAAGAGGTTCTCAATTCGCCTGTAAGTTTTTTTTTTTTTTTTGGAACGAAGTTCCATATCGCGCGTTGTGAAAGGGGGCTAGACGGAAAAAATTCTTACGAAAAGTTGTCACGAAAAGTTGTCACGAAAAGTTGTCACGACACTGTTTTGCTATAGTATATCTATTAATATATATATCTATTAATTGTGTCGAGGTCGAGAACGAGGTCGAGGTCGAGGTCGAGGTCGAGGTCGAGGTCGAGGTCGAGGTCGAGGTCGAGGTCGAGGTCGAGGTCGAGGTCGAGGTCGAGGTCGAGGTCGAGGTCGAGGTCGAGGTCGAGGTCGAGGTCGAGGTCGAGGTCGAGGTCGAGGTCGAAGTCGAAGTCGAAGTCGAAGTCGAAGTCGAAGTCAAAGTCAAAGTTGATTCCCCTTCCCTTGTCCCACGTTATTTTGAGAGAGCTTCGTTCCATCCGGGAGTCCCTTGACACCTCTCAAGTTTTTTTTTTTTTTGTATGGTACTTTTTATTTGAAAGCCTATACTTCCGAGGTGGTCCCATTACCACCAAGTAAACATCTGATGATGGGATCCCAGGGAAATCGAGAGAAACCTTCAAAATGTATGGGCATTGATAGTGGTTTTCAACTATAGACCTTGCCCTTCTTTCATTGGCATAGAGGGCTAGCCTGGGTAGGGGCCCCTAGATCTCGCGAAGGGGCTTGTTCAGAAGTTTTTTTTTTTTCGTTTCGAAAAAGAGCAATCGTCGACATACAGGGCCTTAACAACTATGCTAAAGATCATCACATGATCAAATGTTTACGATTCTTTAAAGGACATACAGACAAACATTCATTTTTATATATATAGATGTACTCGTAAGTCTACAGTCTTAGGAACGCTTTAAAAAAACTCAAGCTTTTAACAACACAATCAAAAAAATATGGCCAATTATTTCGTATATTTTGCTTATTCGCAAGTAAAATAAAACCTACAGGCAACTTCCCGTTGACCTATTTTATTCCAGTGTGTTCAAATTATTCAAAACTAGCAGTCCGCCCCAGCGTCTCACGGGTGTAATAATGATCTTATGGGTAATTTTTTGACACCTTTGGTTACATTACCGAAGTTTTAATAGGGATCCCTAATAGTTAGACATATGATAGATTTTTTTGTAGATATTAATGTGTTCTATAAAACTGTAGTTCATAACTTTGATCTATTGTCAATAATTTCCGCAGCAAACGCGATATAAGGATTTTTTTGTTATGTTTTTTCACACGTTGGTTTACATTATCGAAGATTTCATACAGATCCCTAACATTTTTGAAAATATTCTATAGCCTAAGTTCATCAGGGATAATTTAAGATTCTAATAGTGAAATAATTTTTCAAATCGGGCTAGTAGTTTCGCAGCCTATTCGATGCAAACAAACAATCAAATCTTTCCTCTTTATAATATTAGTATAGATAGCTGTCTGAAAGTATCATAGCTCGGCGTGTCATTTGTAATGTCTGCCTGTTTGAAATGCTACTGACATGCTGACGTAATTATAGAAGGACTTCCGATATGTCTGCCTCAGTAACACGCTGTCGCGTTTGATTGCTATCGGAGTTTAATTAAAGCATCGATCCTCCATCAGATGTTCTCTTATCGTGAACCGTAGCCTGAGGACAGCTGGCTCATATAGACTAAAGGTGTGAATCGAGTGCGGCAGCCGCGCTATGTTTGGACAACAGTTGCCGGCAGCCGCGAGATACCTGCCGGTAAACTTGTGTCCTGCGAATGCCGCACTCGAATGCCGCGCAATTTCTGGTCACACATTTATATTATAAATGCTAAGCAAAGTGACTATGTCTGTCTGTCTGTGACGGTATCACGGCCAAACCGCTGCACTGCCACTGGGCCTAAAAAAACATTTCAAAACTTTGCATACTTGTCAAGTTCCAAGTCAAATATTTAAGTGAGGCTCCCTTACAACAAACGTGTTTTTTGCGTTTTTATAGATAATATAATAGTATGGAACCCTTCGTGCGCGAGTCCGATTGGCACTTGACCGGTTATTCTTTTACTCTAAACGCCTGTAGCACGAATATCTATTATGTTTTAAAATAATAACGATCGAAATAAGCGGGTACTAGCTATTACCTTTTACAATCGGCCATAGACACGTAGCTGTGATTATAGAATACGGGAGGTTCACTTGAACGGAACGAATTGATTGACGCAGCAGACGGGCTTATTGCGGACAGAGCCCTAAGCACCAGTATCTGACGTTTAAATCAAAATGTAATTTGTCACATTTCTCTGAACCAGTGCTAGGGTACAGGATGTTTGTGGTAAGTTGCCTAGTCGACTGGCCTCACAGCTCAGTTGGTAGTAGCTCTGCCTTCTGCGCTGCAGGTTATGGTTTCGATCCCCACCCAGGACAAATATTTGTGAGATGATCTGTGTCTGGGTGTTATATTGTTTCAATAAAAAAATATGTTTTTTTTAAAGTCTATTCGTATTATATCACGAGCTTGGCTTAGTCTGGGGCTAGACGGCGCTGTGTGAAATGTTCACAAATATTTATTTTTTAAATAGACTGCCAGTATAAAGCCGCATTTGCACTAGGGGACATGTCATAGAGACATCACTCGACACGTCGAATTCGTGTCAGGCGACTGTCGAGTGACACGTAAATAGCGTCCGTGCTGCGACCCGTAGTTGTAGCCTGCGATGTCCCGCGTGACAATATCGCAGAACATTATGTCCCCAACTGCAAGGTACTTTGCGAAGGACGGAAGCAAGTCCTTATATAAGAGCCTTCATAGATACCTTCGGTAGCAATTTCAACTTTTTCTTTCTTTTGGAGTATTATGCACTTGTCGGTGGTAAGCTGGTCTTGGTAAAGCTGACATGTCCGAACACGAACATCCGATAGCGATCATCGAAAATTGATTTGCCTAAAGTACGGTTGGGTTGCTAGGTAGATACTATTTTGATTTTAAATGCGGCAATATATCGAAAAATACTGGTATAGTGTTCAACGTAACAGATGCCAGACGAAACAGTTTATGCTAATGATTGTCAGAGTGAGGGATTGACGGGAGAATAACGATTTATTTATAACGTTTTTGGTGTACATTTATTGGAATGGTATTTATCGCTTGGTAGGTAGATTATATATCTAATAGGGTTAAAGATCCGGTTGTGGTCATTTTCAATTTTTACAGTCATTATCTAAGCATAGCAAACAAACTTATTTAAAATCTATAGTTAATACAATTCTTTGTTTATGGTCCGTTTTCATTAGTGACAGTTGTGATGCGTTATATCTCTAGACTTGATCGACCACAACTAAATATTTTCTGTTTTGTCTATTTAAATATGAATAATTAATAAATATATATCGCCTCTTACTTTTGTAAGATTAACTTTTCCTTTGATTAACCTAAAATATAGATAAATACTTTATTCTATGTTGTTAAAAATAGACGTTTTAATATTTTTTTTTTTCAATATAAACCGTTTATTTGTAAATTAAATGATTGTTAAAGTGCTCGCAACCGTTGTGGATGGATGTAGAAGTAGAGGTAGGCCAAAAAAAAGTGAATGGACTGTGTGAAAGATGACACGTCCTAGGTTTGATGATAATTTAGGAGCATACGATGAGCAGCAATAAAATTATTTGATACATTTCAAGAGTGTTTCAGGGTTATGTCTCAAAGGTGTGGTTAGAGACACGTCTAAACATTAGATTTGGCACATGACAATTTATATCAGTATTTATTTCTATAGTACGTGACATGTTGCAAGCTTATCGCCGCTTAAAAGATTACTAACTGGTATTCTCACGATGTTTTTTTTTCACCGATTACAAATGCGCATATACTTATAAAATTTCAATCATGGCCGGGATTCGAGTCGAAAGTTGAGATACCTCTCACTCGGCCAACAAAACATCTTCACATTGTAATAAACAAAGCAATTCTGAAGTTGTTTTGCTTATACGTGCCTACCTTCGTATACTAACGACATAAATAATTAATAGACCGATCATAAAACCCCAGCAAGGGGGGTGCTTTACATTGACCTACACGAAAACAATATACGTACCAACTTTCTATAAGCACACGCACATGAATAATCTGTATGTAAGGATTGTGAGGTAAAAGATTTAGGTGTCTCAAAAGAAAGTTCACATTTAAATCTTTTTTTAAAAGAAAAGTCTTAGCTTTATTGAAAAAATGTTTATTATATATTGAAGTACACTGTTTGGGAATTTATTTTTTAAAAATAACATCGTCCAAATGTAAACCGTTGCGCTCTCGGCATTCATTTAGTCGGGCACTAAAATTGCCTATGACAGCTCGGCAGGTAGTCTCCGTGATGGCTGCCATTTCATGACGGATATTTTCTTTTAATTGTGCCAGGGAAGTCGGTTTATTAGCGTAAACTTTTGATTTGACATAACCCCACAGGAAAAAATCCATAGGTGTCGGGACTCCGTGGAGGCCAATTTATGTCACCTCGCCTGGAGATTAATTTGTTCGGAAAAAATTCTCGAACTCGAGGCAGAGATCTGTTGGACGTGTGTGAAGTTGCTCCATCCTGCTGGAACCATGTTCTTTGGTTGTAACCAGGAAAGTTTTGCAGTTGTGGCACGAAAAACTCGTCTAACATCTCCACATAACGCTCTGAATTCACTGTGAGCGTGCGTCCCCTTCCATCTTCAAAAAAGTAAGGGCCGATAATTCCTCGCGCCGACATCGCTGCCCATACGGTGACTTTGGGTGAATGTAGCGGTTTCTGATGTTTTTGTTTTGGATTGGTTGCACTCCAGTAACGACAATTTTGCTTGTTTACATGCCCATTCAGGTGAAAATGGGCTTCATCGGAAAACAAGATGTTGGTGAACGTTGGAAAGCGCTCAATCATCTGATTTACAAAGTCAAGCCTCTGACCAGCATCTCGAGGCTTCAGTTCTTGCACCAACTGAATTTTGTACGGGTGCAGCTTTAAATCTTTGTGTAAAATGCGGCGTAATGAAGATCTGTGCACATTTAAAGCAACAGCACGCTTCCGAATCGAGAGGTTTGGATCATCTCGAATAGACTGAGTAACACTGTCCACGTTTTCGGCTGTTCTTGATGTTCTTGGCCGCCCAGATTTTGGTTTCTCCAGAGTTGACCCAGTCTCTTCAAACTTCTCAACCCATTTTGTAATGAGTCGAGTGCTAGGCGCATCATTTAAGTGACGAATATGTCGAATACTGCAGAATTTTCTACGCGCTACAGTCGCCGAATTACCGTTTTTGTAAAACTCACGTACGCACAACGCACGGTCCGCACCAGAGAAACGCTCCATAGCGACTAAATTCCCAAGACTATTATTATTAGCCAGACTACCGACTGACATACCCCCCGCGCCCCTCAGAATAGTTGCTTTCGCGTAATAAGGTAAGCAAATGTGAACTTACTTTTGAGACACCTTGTATATCATTTCATTTTAAAACGATTAAGAAAACCGACGAAAATATTTCGAATCGAAAATTCAAGGAATTCAATATTAGTTTTTTAAGTTTTATGAAATAACTAATAGTCCTACATATAGGAGACCGACTTGGCAATTCCCAAAAAAAAAAAAAAAAAAAATAGGATCACTACTGTAATCCCCTAGTACGGTAGACATCCTCGTAGACCCCCAGACGCTTAGATCCTTTGAAGATGTCTAGTGGGGGTAGTCAGAGGCACGTCCAAACATTATATTTGGGACATGCCCACTTTTTGCAGTAGTTAGCATTCCATACGTGACAGGTTGCAAGCCCATCGCCGCTTATAAGAACACTAACTGGTTTCCTCAAGATGTTTTCCTTAACCGTTGTAAGCACGTGTTTTTGATGCGCATATAAATTTTCGAACAGAAAAATCCATTGATGCACGCCGGGATTCGAGCTCACGACCTTCAGATTGAAAGTCGAGGTACATCCCACTCGGCCAACACGGATATTATATTCTCAATACAATAGAAAAAAACATCGAAATCGGCTCCTCAGGATAAATATGCGAAATCATATATATATATATAAAAAAATGCAGTTAAAAATATATTATACATGTCGAAATGATAAACTCCTTTTTTTCGTCGGTTAAAAATTCAATTTATCAGCATATATAATTATATTTTTGTTTTATTGCTTTTTTATGTGTTGTAACGCATGTCTATAAAATTCTTGACTCCATCAAAACTTTCTTGGTCACGTGGAACATTACAGGTGTAGCTATACCCAGTTCCTAAGACATTTCAAAGTGATCCTTGTGATTTTATTGTAATAGATACCTTGCGACTTTGACTTAGTAACTACATATTTACCTGGTATGGGGGTCAAAAATGCTTATAGCATTAAGGCCAACTTTTTTGTACAACAATTGTGATATTTTTGTGCAATAAAGTATTAAATCGAAATAGTAGGAAACTTTTGCGTTACTGACTGACTGATCTATCAGCGCACAGCCAAAAACCACTTGTCCTAAAAACATGAAATTCAAAAGATGTAGGTATTCCTTTTGGTTTGTTGTTGAAAGGGATTCCCGAAATTCAATCTCTAACCCCTTAGAAGTTTAGATCATAATTCAAACACCCCCGCTGCACCCCCGTCTACTATAGTTCTAGCCCGTCTTCTAGAGTTTCACAAAGTTCACAACCCGATTCCAGACTATTATATTATAATGAATATTTTCTCAATATATTAAGACAAGTAATAAATGTTTTTGATGAATGCAGAATCGTTTTTTTCTATTTTAATAACCGCAAAACATACAGTTTTTTTTTATGACAAATATAACTTAAGAATTTAATCTAGATAAATTATAGACAGAAACACGATTGGTGAAACTTTTTTCGATAGATTTATTTTCCAAAGTTGGCTCTTCAAAAACGCTAGTTTCGTTTTCAATCCAAACTTATAGCTAAACAGAGTTATTTTTTATATAATTCGTTAGATAATCATAAGTAAATTATAGACAGTTTCTTTTTGTTTGATGGTTTTCAAGATAATGCAGGTTAATCACTTCTTCTGTCTTATCCGGGTAGACTCAGCCCATACTAAAAACCAAACATTTCACGTTTAAACAAACTTATTTTAAAGCACAATGTTTTCCTTTATAAAATACTAGCGACCCGCCCCGGCTTCGCACGGGTAGCATGTTATTATACATATAAACCTTCCTCCTGAATCACTCTATCTATTAAAAAAAACCGCATCAAAATCCGTTGTGTAGTTTTAAAGATTTAAGCAAACATACATACCTTACAGACGCGGGAAGCGGAAAGCGACTTTGCTTTATACTATGTAGTGATTTTCCCAATACGTACAGTACATAAGTAATTGTACAGATTTTATCGATACTAATGCGTTATGGTCGATTTCACGCGGTCACAATGGAAAAGGAGTACTAACAGTAACAGCTAGGGTTGTCTCGCGGTTCTTATGTACGACGAAGACAGTAAAATTGGTATATATATTTATTAGGTCTGCTTCAATGATCAAACAATTTTACGATGAGTTGTTTGTTCTATGACATTCTTTACTCTATAAATCCATCCCATAATTATACTCCAGCAATAACCTAAAACAGTAATTGATATTTTCAATAGTTGTCACATGTTTTCCATGCGTTTAAATGGTTAGACCCCAAGGTAGACCCCAAGCCGTGTTTTACCTAGTTCCTAAGACGTTTCGAAGTGATCCTTGTGATTTTATTGAAATAAATGATTATATTATTTTAAAAGGGCCTCTAAACTGTTAGTTCCCACTGGACCCACTATGATCCAGGAATAAATAAGCCTGTTATTGAAAATAAATAATACCTAATATTAAAACCTTAATAATAACTTGTTTCAGGCAACATAATTCCATACACCTTAAAATAAACTAACGCACAAATTGTATAGCTAAGTAAACACTAAACAACCTAACTACTATGTAAGGACTGACTGCGCAGTATTATGCAACTTTTTACAACTATTATGGGGGTAAGACTTCTTAGCGTACCTAGTTGGTAACCCTATTCCAGCAGACACTATTCAAGTGCATCAGGTCCACTTTGTGTGGTGTAAGAGCTAGCTGCGGACGACGGAAATAAGAGGATTGTCGATTCGACCCCGCCAGAGTGACTTAACACAATATTGCGACTTTCTATCTCTAGTACGATTAGATTCGGATATTGAATTAAGAGCTACATTTTGTTGCGACTGTTTCTTTAAAAGCTTTTGTTTGTTTTGTTCTAACAGTGATTTTAAAAATCCATTTTCAGACCTTTTTCTGGGATGACGTGATGTCTGACATAAATGGATGTACCTAACTACATTTAGGTAGACTACTATGGTTAAACTTATGAGCCTCAGCAACGGGCAATAATAAATGTCTGGCAATATCGCGCCTCGTCAGTTACTAACGAGCTTAGCTGTAAAACCTCCAGATTAAATATCCGATCCGTAATATCATAGATAGACGAGTAGATGTATATAGACACGCGTGTATGAGTGACTGATACTGACCACTCCCGAGCTTACACATACAGAAACAATGTACCACGTGTATCTACACGCACTGTCCGCTTTCATTAGATAGAACAACTGTTACTGTACCAACGATAATTATTTTCTAATAATCACGTTTAAGACGAGTAATAAATGTTTTTGATGAATGCGGAATTTTTTTTCTCCATTACCGCAAAACATACAGTTTTGTTTAAATTACAAAGATAACTTAAGAGGCTGCCAGTCGCTGATTGCTCTTTTTCGAAACGAAAAAAGAAATACTTCTGAACAAGCCACATCTCCTATTTTTATAAGTATATTACTTCAGGTTCCTACCTAGATTTCTATTAAGCTGAAAACATAATAGCAGAAACTTTTCACGATAAAAATATTATTTCAAAATGATACGTTTTAGAATTACGATCGAAATATTTTATATACCTACTATTAAAATCAACTTGTGATTTATTGTTAAAGATAGGTAATATGTAGATCTAGATTTCTATTAGGATAGATTTTTGATAAGTAATTATACATAATTTATATCATTAATTTATTCGAAAAGCTAAGGCGGAACACGCGCGGACGTGTGTTTGTCATCATTGCAGCGGTCGGTAGGATTATTTATCGAAGTGATTAAAGATGGGTACATCTTTATTCACATAACTTTGGAAAATAAATCTATTGAGAAAAGTTTACCAATCGTGTTTCTGTCTATAATTTATCTAGATTATTATCCTTAAGACGCTGCCAGTCGACAATTATTTTTGTTCGAAACTAAAAAAAAAGAAGTACTTGTGAACAAGCCACATCTCCTATTTTATAATGTATAGTAAGTAACATTATAAAATAGGAGATGTGGCTTGTTCACAAGTACTTCTTTTTTTTTAATGTATAGTAAGTAACATTATAAAATAGGAGATGTGGCTTGTTCACAAGTACTTCTTTTTTTTTAGTTTCGAACAAAAATAATTGTCGACTGGCAGCGTCTTAAGGATAATAATCTAGATAAATTATAGACAGAAACACGATTGGTAAACTTTTCTCAATAGATTTATTTTCCAAAGTTGGCTCTTCAAAAACACTAGTTTCGTTTAATCAAAACTATGAATAGCTAAACAGTTCATTTTTAAATAATTCGTTAAATAATCATACTAGCTAAGTAAATTACAGACAGTTTCTTTTTTAGTTTGATTGTTTTCAAGATAATGCAGTTTTATCACTTTTTTCGTCTTATCCGGGTAGACTCAGCCCGTACAAAAAACCAAACCAATTTGAGACTATTGTCTACTACACAATAGAACATCATCATCAAACAACAAAATCATTCAAATCGGATCACCAGATAAAAGATATACATATATAAAAAAAAATACATATCGACTTGAGAACCGAACCTCCTCCGTTTTTCGTAGGTTAAAAAACAAAACAGCGCGCAACATGTCAAACCAACTCGATAAGAAATCCAATTGTTGCTCAGGATTGTTGCAAAATTGCATCTCTTCTTCTAACTTGCTATCTACAATCTTACTTCAGCGGAATTAACATGAGACCTTTATCGAGAGCGAGGGCGCATTCACTTGTAAAGCCGGTTCCCAGTGACTGTGGTACAAAGTCGGGTCCGATGTTTCGACCCATCGACCACATAGCCCAATAAACGCCTAATGGCTTCAATTTCTTCAAACAAACAATTCTGTCAAATCGTTGAGGTGTGCGGGTCAAGGAGAGCAGTAAAAAATGCATTCTGATTGGCCGGTTCAATGTCACAGTCCGCCCCGGCGCGTCGTGAACAGCGCTCGGTGTCTTATATCAGCAGTATAAGACTAAAATTGTTTGAAAGTGTTCGCCTGGCATGAGGAGTCTGGCTGTGTAGTCGATGTTTCGACCCAACACCTTACTTATACAGGCTGTCCCAAATAAATGCTGTCAAGCGGAAGTCTACAGATAAAGAACCCGTAAAGGTAATCGAATTTCCCCCAATTATCGCAATTCAGTTTCAGTTATTTATTTCTTAAACAATCATACAATCGTATCTGTCACCTGGGGCCGTACCACTACAGTCACCTGGGGCCGTACTAAAAGCTCAAAAGTAATATTAAATCAACAGTGCGAAAGTGACACCGCAATACGAACTCGTATAGCGTTGGATCTTACGCACCGCGAGTAATATTGTGTTGATATTACTATAGGAGCTTGTGATATGGCCCCTAAACATCCACTTGACACTATTTTTGGGACCTGTATAAACCTGGACCTGTATATTGGTTAGGTAGATAAAAAGTGCTCATATAAGTGTTGTTAAAATCTAAAATAAGTTAAGCAAAATAAGTTCCAAATTGCTTGGTAAGCAATTGCAATAACTGAACATGCTTCAGTGAGCGTTATAATAAAATGTGTTTGCATGTTGTGTATGTGTGCGTAAATTTATCCTCATCTCAATGTTAATCAGAGCTAAGATCAGTAACTACTGCTTTTATCACTGCTCTACAAATCTAATGTAGGTATGATAAACTGTTTGAGTAAAATGATAAGCATACAAACATATACCAGATATTTTTTTAATTACCAGTGGAGTTAAAAGAACGAATACATTAAATTCAAATTCAAAAATCATTTATTTCAATAAAATCACAAGGATCACTTTGAAACGCCTTAGGAACTAGGTGAAGCTACGCCGATTCCTCGCGACCAAGCCTAGAAGAATCAGGCAACAAACGGCTTGGGGTCTACCTTTTTATTCAATGATCCTTTCCTTAATGCTATGTAGAGCTCCAGTGTGGTGCCGATCGAACAAGGTGAAGGCTCAAACAAGAATAATAATTAAAAGTACTACTCAAGTACGTCCAACAATAAAAAATAACTAAAGAGCTTCAGCACAAATTCAAAAAGCAGCACACGCTACACTTAATTTAAAAATAAAACCTAACGATGAAATAACTATTTGCTATTGACAGGCCTCACAGCTTAGTTGGTAGTAACTCTGCCTTCTACGCTGTAGGTTGTGGGTTCGATCCCCACCCAGGGCAAACATTTGTGTGATGAACATAGATGTTTGTTCTGTGTCTGGGTGTTACTATGTATAGTATGTATGTATTTACCTAAAAAAAGTAAATAAGTATTCTATCAGTTATCTGGTTCCCATAGTACACGCTTTGCTTAGTTTGGGGCTAGATGGTGTTGTATGTAAAGTCCGCCAATATATTTATCACTACATAGTATAAAGCAAAGTCGCTTTCCGCTTCCCGCGTCTGTATGTATGTTTGCTTATATCTTTAAAACTACACAACGGATTTTGAAGCGGTTTTTTTTAATAGATAGAGTGATTCAGGAGGAAGGTTTATATGTATTAAACCCTTGCGAAGCCGGGGCGGGTCGCTAGTATTTTTATATATTTATTATTCAAGGTGGACACCTATTGAATGGAGCATTTAACAAGCAGGTTCCCGGTTTACACATAAATGTATCCAGAGTACAGAATTCATTCCATTTTATTGCAGCTCTGTTGAAGAGGTCACTACGGGACTGTTCGGGTAATCGAATAACCCAGCTTTTTCAAACTGAACTGTTTATTTTGAAGCGACCAAATAGAACAGCGAACCTTGAAATAGACAACAATGTATACTTGTGTGTAAGTATAATAATAGTGTACCTTGAAAACAATTGTAGAAGTAATTTTTAAAAACCGGCCAAGTGCGAGTCGGAAATGAGCAAAGTGTTACGTACCAAAATCTATAAATAAAACTGGCCAAGTGCGAGTCGAACTCGCGCACGAAGGGTTTCGTACCATTATCTATAAAAACGGCAAGCAAATCATGTTTGTTGTATGGGAGCCCCCTTGAAATATTTATATTATTCTGTTTTTAGTATATGCTGTTATAGCGGCGACAGAAATACAAATCTGTGAAAATTTCAACTGTCTAGCTATCACGGTTCATGAGATACAGCCCTGTGAAAGACAGACGGAATGACGGACAGCGAAGTCTTAGTAATAGGGTTCCGTTTTTACCCTTTGGGTACGGAACCCTATAAGCTAATTAGTAGTACTATTATTCTGTATATTTTATTCGACGAAAAACGTATGAACGCATATCTTTTTACCTGGTTATCCGATAGCAATATATTTTTTTCTATTGTATAGAGAATAGTTCTAAGATAGTCCCATATAAATTATACTAGCGACCCGCCCCGGCTTCGCACGGGTAGCATGTTATTATACATATAAACCTTCCTCCTGAATCACTCTATCTATTAAAAAAAACTGCATCAAAATCCGTTGTGTAGTTTTAAAGATATAAGCAAACATACATACAGACATACAGACGCGGGAAGCGGAAAGCGACTTTGCTTTATACTATGTAGTGATTTATGTAGGACAGACAAAAACTCAAAAAACGAATATCGTCACTTGACATAACGATTGGTCGATACATTTTCGTCGGTTTTCTTTTAGTTTTTACAAGCTTTTATTTAACTTGCAATGTATGTAACTATGTTTGTTAAGGTGGAATCTTGCAATTCAATTTTGAAGCAGTCATCCCCAACCGATGATTGATTGAGCTGAAATTTCGCATACTTATGTAACTTCGGTGACAATGCAATAATATGGTGACAGTGAGTTGATCTGATGATGGATTCAGGAGCTGCTCAACAGACACTTACAACGGAACTCCTAAGTATATACTTACTATGATTGAGTAAAAACTTTGCATACTTGTGAAATTCCGATGACAATGTGTATAATGTGACAAGTGATAGCGCGCTGGTGCTCGATGGTTTAAATTATTTAACAAAAGCTTGTAATTCAAAAATATTTTTCAACAAAAAACATATTTAAACGTAATTATATGTATCCTCTTCTTGTTTGAGAGGTGATTAACGTGTGAATGCGCCCCATGCTACAATTGTTTCATGAAGAGCAATATTCAAGTCACGCTGGACTAGGTATGCATTATTAGGTATGGCGGTTGTTCGTTTATTATGCATACAGCGACTTGGGACCGGCCGAGGCATAAATGGCAGGCATGACTTTAGAATTTCTACAGAGTACACCGCAATTTGTACGCTCCAGTTTAGCTTGGATGTGTGAAGTGAAATATTATACAGGATGTAGCAAAAAATAGTGTCAAGTCCAGAAGTAGAGCAAAGCAGAAAAATTACATTTATTTATAATCATAAAGAAAAAATCAATAGGATCACGACTATAATTTCTAAGTAAGGTAGACATCCTCTTACATCTCCAGGTGCTTAGATCCTTTGAAAATGTCTAGAGGGGGTAGCCAGAGGCACGTCCAAACATTATATTTGGCAGATGATCACATTTTGCAGTAGTTAGCATTCCATACGGTAAAGGTTGCAAGCCTATCGCCGCTTATAAGAATACTAAATGGTACCTCACGATGTTTTCCTTCACCATTTTTCGAACAGAAAAATCCATTGATGCACGCCGGGATTAGAACCCACGACCTTCGAAATGAAAATCGAGGTATCTCGCACTCGGTCGACGCCGTTTTTCAGATTGTCAACAATTTATTAAAAAAAAAAACTCTTATTTTTAGTTATGGTATTCAATCACTATTTAAGAATTGACTGCTCTGGACTTCCGTTTGATACTACTATAATAATAATTAAGACATTCTGTATATATTATAATCATTTCTTACAGCGTCATTTATATCACGTATTAGCAATATCATATTTATCTTGTGGAACACAAGGAAATGTTTGTATTAGCTATAATTAGTAATTATGAATAAGGGAAGCTTTTTTCCTTCACCATTCTATTTTGAATATAAAAATCCAAATCCACTCACCTACATAGCCGAGATTCGATTCATAAAAATTGGCTGATGCTTTGAGTTCTATTTTCACGTAAGAGAAACTTAGGCTTAGGAAAACGACGTAAAAACCTTTCCAAATGTATAAATGTATTTAGATAATGTCTCGCCTAAGCACATCTATGCAATAATATATAAGCAATACTAGAAAATAAACGCGATCTTTTTATTCGAATTCTGTACTTCGCACAGCCAACTAAACTGTCCCCCAAGATTACTGTAACATAAACATTTCTCAGCAGATAAGCGTTTTAACGTGTGTTCTTTTTAAAGTATCCACAAAACCCCTCGCAGCTTCACACTAACCTATTTAAAACTAGCTTAAGGAGCTTATGTTGGAAAGAGGTTAAGTACCCACTCGCTATAAAGGGAGCCACACACCACCCGAATAAATTAAACGCGGGCGACTAAACTAAAGAATATAAAACGTCTTCGCTTCGTCTTAATAACAAGATTTTACTTGTCTAGAATGTTTGTTGGTAAGCCTTTCTGTCATTGTGTCAAATCTCATGAGAGACCGAAACAAAGCGTCTCAAGCCCAGAGTACTCGGGAAAAATCAAACAATAGAGTTATGTCTTTTTAACACTTCTCTGTTGTTTAATTTTGTTGACGTTAAACCGAAACCAGGGGTGACATAGTCGTTGTCGACTAAAGCCCCTTTAAATAAACAAATATTTAAAAAAAACCGAAACCGAACATTCCGAGCAGCTGGCTTTTTTTCACAAAAAATGATCTTCATCTTTCGATTTTCATTACCTTTGAACATAGATTCGAGTTCCCTATTCTTCGATCTTCACCACATCTGATATTTAAATCGATTGAGTAAATATTTAATAATCGTTAATATGAAAGTGAAATAATTAGTCTCTAATTTTGATTGATGTTCAAAACTATGGTAATGAAAATCGAGAAACGAAAATCGATTTTTACCGAATAGACCAGCTTTGGGTATTCTGTTAGCAACTCAATCGTAATATATATAAATTACGCGTCTTGTTGTTTGTCCGCGATGGACTCCTTAACTACTTAATCGATATTAATCAAACTTTGCACACCGTGTGCAGTTTGATCCAACTTGAAAGATAGGATAGCAAAGATAGGATATGTATTTCCCAGCGCGACAGGCGCAGGCGACCTTCCCGAGGTAACAGTAATAAATAAAATAAAATAAATAAATAGGATCACGACTGTAATCCCCAAGTACGGTAGACATTCTCTCAGATCTCTAGTCGCCTAGATCCTTTGAAGATGTCTAGTGGGGGTAGTCAGAGGCACGTCCAAACAATGTATTTGGCACATGCCCACATTTTGCAGTAGTTAGCATTCCATACGTGACAGGTTGCAAGCCCATCGCCGCTTATAAGAACACTAACTGGTTTCCTCACGATGTTTTTCTTCACCGTTTTGAGCACGTGTTTTTGATGCGCATATAAATTTTTCGAACCGAAAAATCCATTGATGCACGCCGGGATTCAAACCCACGACCTTCAGATTGAAAGTCGAGGTACATCCCACTCGGCCAACACGGCTTTTTTTTTAACAGTAATACCAATTTAAAATAACTCTCTGTATTGGACAATAACTGTATCTTTGTTTGAGACTGGGCCTTAAACAAGTATGAAGTGTCCGCCACTTAACAAGTGCCACAAGCTGCGGCATTTTCTGTTCAAAGGCATTTTTTATAATGGCGTCGCTGTTAAACAAAATATAAATAGGCTCTGGACTGGATTTTAGACATCCTCTCATATCTTCAGGCACAGCTTATTATTAATATTGGATGGCCTCACAGCTCAGTTGGTAACTCTGCCTTCTGCGCTGTAGGTTGTAAGTTCGTTTCCCATCCGGTATAAACATTTGTGCGATGAACATTGATGTGTGTTCTGTGTCTGGGTGTTATAATATATCATAAGTATATATTTACTAAAACAATACTTATAAGTATTTCATCAGTAATCTGGTTCTCTTAGTACAAGCTTTGTTTGGGAATAGATGGCGATATGTAAAAAAGTCCACTAAAATTTAATAATATTATTATGTTTCACCATAATGTACCTGTTTGTTTATGTTTATTTTTAGGTATATTAGGTAGGTACCTAGTATACCTAAAAATAAACATAAACAAATTAAAAATTATATTATACAAATATTATATCTTTATATATTATTATATCTACCTAGATATAAATTCAAAAGTCTTAGAAAGTGGAAGATATTTTAAAGTACCTACATTTCTGAAGCAAAACTCGTTATTAATATCTTTGAATTCCTGGAACGACGTAATTCCATCCTCTGTTACGATCTAGTTTGATATTTTTCTAGAAATAACTATGCGAAATACCGTGTTCTTAAGACGAGTAATAAAATATATTGTTTTTGATGAATGCAGAATCTTTTTTCTCAATAACCACAAAACATGCAGTTTTGTTTTTTATGAGAAAGATAACTTAATATAATCTAAATAAATAAAAGACATAAATACGATTAGTGAAACTTTTCTCGATAGATTTAACGAAAATAACGTGGTAATTAGCCGTATTACTATTTAAAATAACGCAAGAATCTTATAAAGATTTTGGGGTCTCATTGTAAATTCGATAAACCCTTGTATCTCAAAGGCACATGTAGGTGGGGACACGTTTACACCTGAGGGTAACCACGCACACTTCTTGCATATTTTATATCAGATTTTATGAGATGAAGTCCTTGAAAATGTTTACCGCGTCTGTTTTGTTTTAAGGCAAGTTAGGATGGTGTGACACTAAAAGCTTACCCATTTGAAGTACAACGACGTACCATACAATTATCGCACTTAGAACTCACCTATCATGCAAAAAACAACCCGTTCGCTATTGTAATATGCTCGTTGTATAGGTAGGTAGGTAAAAAATAGATAGATAAACAAATAGGAACAAACTGCACTTGTCCAGGATGAAAAAAAATTGCTCTTCCAGACAACCCGTGGATGTACAGGATTAACAAAATCAAGAAAGACGGTGACCAGAATCAAGAAAATACAAAATTATGTAGAACTAGAAAACGGCTGCAACCATTTTAAAACGGTAATTAAATATTATGATAAAATATTCCCTCTGATAATTTGGTGACGGAACGGTCAAGTGGACTGTGGACATAATTTTAAAGTAATCTATCAACCGTCTGAACCATCTTTATGATCATGTTAATTTCTGTAGAACGCACTTCACGATGTTCGTTTGTAAAGAAATATCGTCGGCAAGAGTGTTTTAAAAAGTTAGGCATTCATTTAAAGTGGTAGACTGGCAAAACCATCTTTCACGTATAAAAATATTTTTATTTTTAAAGCCTCGGGCGTGGTGTGTCGTCGTCCTTACAAAGACGTGGTGCTAGACGAATTTGAATAATTTATTAACGAAATTAAAATATAAAAAGGCTCACAGTAAAAAGTGCTATTTTCATATCACGTTTTGCCTAACACATCGTTGCGGTACCTCTTAGGGTTGCTCAGTTGAAAAATTGTGTATATGGTATCACGTTTTTTACGTCTGTGTTAAGGCGCTCCCAGTCGACGATTGTTTTTGTTCGAAACGAAAAAAGAAATACTTGTGAACAAGCCACATCTCCTATTTTATAATGTATAGTATATGTGAATAAAGATGTACCCATCTTTAATCACTTCGACAAATAATCCTACCGACCGCTGCAATGAAGACAAACACACGTCGGCGCGTGGTCCGCCTTAGCTTTTCGAATAAATAAATGATATAAATTATGTATAATTACTTATCAAAAATCTATTCTAATAGAAATCTAGATCTACATATTACCTATCTTTAACAATAAATCACAAGTTGATTTTAATAGTACGTATATAAAATATTTCGATCATAAATTCTAAAATATTTCATATACCTACTATTACTACTATTACTATTATCGAAATATTTTATATACCTACTATTAAAATCAACTTGTGATTTATTGTTAAAGATAGGTAATATGTAGATCTAGATTTCTATTAGAATAGATTTTTGATAAGTAAATAAACATAATTTTATATCATTAATTTATTCGAAAAGCTAAGGCGGACCACGCGCCGACGTGTGTTTGTCGTCATTGCAGCGGTCGGTAGGATTATTTATCGAAGTGATTAAAGATGGGTACATCTTTATTCACATATACTATACATTATAAAATAGGAGATGTGGCTTGTTCACAAGTATTTCTTTTTTCGTTTCGAACAAAAACAATCGTCGACTGGGAGCGCCTTAAGGTAGCAGTGTGAATGTGTTGTGATAAAGATCTTGTAACTTAAAAAAATATAGGTACTAAAAAAGATTCAGAGATCTGAGCGCCCGGAGATCTGAAAGGATGTCTAACGTACTTGGGGATTACAGTCGTGATCCTATTTATGTTTGTTTTTTCTTAGGATTGAAACAATATTGCACCTAGCATATCAAATTGGTAATAATATCATTTTATTAAGGACTAGCTTCCGCCCATGGCTTTGCTCTCGTGTTACCTAGGTAAAAAGTATTTTTTAAGCTATTCCAGGGCTTAAGCTGTCCATGTTCTAAGTTTCAACTAAATCCGTTCTGTCGTTTGGGCGTGATTATGGCACAAACATACAAACAAACTTTTGCATTTATAATAGTAGGATTTAGAACAATCGCACTGTTCAAATGACGTGTAGCTGTAGGTACTTATTGTGTCGCATTTTTTTCTACAGAGACTGATGAAACAAGACTATTTTTTGGAAATCTATCATTTAAGAGTAGGTACATAAACATAATCGATACATGATAAAGTAAGCTGAAACTTTAAAATACTAATAGTAATAGAGATGTTTAAAGGTGAAAGTATATCTGAAAACTTACCAGTTTTTCCAAGTATTCTAGGTCTGAAGGGCGAAACATTTCAAAACATGTTATTGTAAAGTTGTAGACAGTAATTTTAGCTTCTAGTTACATAAAAAAGTACTAGCTTTGCTTTTGCTTTCATAAGAAACTTATTTCATACTAGCTGGACCGTGCCCGCTTCGCTGAGCGGCAAATATTTTTACATCTGGTATTCCAATTCTCAAAATAAATGATAGCCAATATGTTGCCGAGGACTAATAGCTACATAACAAAAAAAGTTTCATCAAAGTCCGTCCAGTAGTTTTTGCGTGAAAGCCAGACAACAGACAGACAGACAGACAGACAAAAATTACAAAATGTTTTTTTTGGCTTATGTTAGTTGTATGAAGACTCCTAGGAGTATTTTTTTTAGTTTTCATTCAATGTACAGAATTGAACTCTTCTACAGTTATATTATATGTATAGATTAGGGATGTGCCGAACAAATCTAATTTCTTGACTCCGCTGTTCAAAGCCATTCGGACATCTTCTAAATATATAAAACTCTTGCGTTACTGGCTGACTGACCTGACGCACAGAATCTATTTTAGAATATTTAGGCACTTTTAAGTTTATATTATCGCACTTGTGGCTTATACCTGCATCGTTATGTAGTATTGGAAAGGCATTAAGTAACCAACCATACGAAGTTTTAATGATGCTGTATTCGAAAATCTTTAACAGCCCGCATTCTTTTAACTACTCGTAAAACTAATGCTATCAAAAACATAACTTGTAAAAAAAGCCAAGTCTCGCAACGCAACTCAGTTCTTCTACCGCAAAAAGTTGTGAGATCCATGTAATAAATAAATAAAATACTTACGTGCCCCCAGATGTTAGGCTCCGAAAAAACTAAAACGATATTGTAGGGCTTGGTAACGAGGAACAGACATAGCTTACTAATTAGTACTTTTCAAGCTAAGTTTTATTTTCTAAATTAGCTGTGGCCTGTAGTCTAAGCACGAACCACTATCGTATCGACAACGTATCGTTCAAATGTCAAAACTGACACTTTTTGTGTGGTAAAAGTGTCAGTTTTGGCATTTGGCCGATAAGTTGTCGATACGATAGTGGTTCATGCTAACCCCCATGAGCACGAACCAGTATTATATCCAAATGTCAAAACTGACACTTTTTGTGAGTCTAGTATGAAGTTGTCCGTGCTTTGAATAGTAAATCTGGCGCCAGTTGCATAAACTTTTGTTGCGAACATAAAGTTGAGTCTTGAATTATTTTTGAAATGCTTAATATGTTAAGGCACATAATGTATTCAAGAGACATGAATGATTCCTAAAAATCTTGCATTTATATTAAGAGCATAAATCATCCAAATATTTATGTTGACGTAGAACTTAAATCGATGTTGAGGCAATACGAGTAATATACGATTGCCTTAGGGTTTATCAAAAAAGGGAAAAATATATTTTATGTTTAAGTGACGTTTTGAATGGATAACATCAACCCTCTCGGCCCCTCGTAAATGTAGGTAGTGTATATTCAAACGAGATTTTAAATATCATTATTTAAGGACCGGAGTGGCAGAAAATATTCATACCATTTTTATTACATTTTATCTCGTAACATTATTGCAAAAAATAGAAAAGAAATTGTAAAAAAAACCGGCCAAGTGCGAGTTGGACTCGCGCACGAAGGGTTCCGCACCATTATCTATAAAAACGGCAAAAAAATCATGTTTGTTGTATGGGAGCCCCCCTTAAATATTGATTTTATTCTGTTTTTAGTATTTGTTGTTAGAGCAGCAACAGAAATACATAATCTGTGAAAATTTCAACTGTCTAGCTATCACGGGTCATGATATACAGCCCTGTGACAGACAGACAGACGGACAGACAGACAGACAGACGGACAGCGAAGTCTTAGTAATAGGGTTCCGATTTTACCCTTTGGGTACGGAACCCTAAAAAAACTAACAGAGGATCTTGACCCAGGTGATATGTTGGTTATGTTGGTATATGTTGGTTTCTAGGGTTCCGAACCAAAATAAAATTATGAAACGGAAAAACTTATAAGGTTTGTCACGATTGATATTTCAGATAAAGCTAAAAATTTAAACATGCAAAAAGTTGCAAATTGTGAGATTTCTATTACACGAAAACTAAATAAAAATAACTATAAAGGCACAACACAACGTTCCTTAAAAAAAAATAGTTGATTATTTTAAAAAGTTTAAATATATGAAAGTTTACTGCACACATTAATCTAATAACATTTTTAAGTAGGTACCTATGTGAGTACGAGTATCGCCGAAACCTATAAAGGAAGATATACCTACTCGTAAACTCAAGTTTCAAATATATGTCCCTATAATTATAATTCTTGCTTATAGGTATTTTTTTGTGGTGGCAAAAGGAGAGGTACATCATAATGTTTGTTGTTATATAACAGAATGCTGAATCATTTTCCGCGTGCGTGCTATCACACAAGAAACTGTAATGGTATTTTAATCTTCACCGCACATCTGCATGACGCGTACCTAATTTCCGGATCTGAGCACGGTACAGTCAAAGATGTTTATTTTATAGATAACTAGCTGACCCGTGCCCGCTTCGCTGTGTGTAAGACATTTCTAATACCATCGTGGACTTTTTTGTAGACGTTTTTAAGGTGTACAATACTGTAGTACATTATTTTGATATATCTCGTGGGGTTCAGCCAGCATTTGCAATGTAAGCGCAAAAAAATGTGTTTATTTACGACATCACATTAGAAACCTCTAAAATTATCAGTGTTTCTCTACTATATTATGCATGTATTATACATATAAACCTTCCTCCTGAATCACTCTATCTTTTAAAAAAACCGCATCAAAATCCGTTGTGTAGTTTTAAAGATATAAGCAAACATACATACGCGGGAAGCGGAAAGCGACTTTGCTTTATACTATGTAGTGAAGTTACTTCCATTCTGAAATTGTTTCTTTATGGTAAGGTGTGGAAGAGAAAAGGGCGTCAGTCTGACCGTAGCGACGACGCGTAGCTCAAAAGCGGGGGTCTACACTTTAAAACGATAAACGATATATATCAGGACAAACGTCATATCGTTTCCAACTATATTTTGACTGGCCTCACAGCTTAGTTGGTAGTAACTCTGCCTTCTACGCTGTAGGTTGTGGGTTCGATCCCCACCCAGGGCAAACATTTGTGTGTTGAACATAGATGTTTGTCCTGTGTCTAGGTGTTACTATGTATAATAAGTATGTATTTACAAAAAAAAAGTATATAAGTATTCTATCAGTTATCTGGTTCCCATAGTACAAGCTTTGCTTAGTTTGGGGCTAGATAGTGTAGTGTGTAAAGTCCGCCAATATACCTATACCTATACCTATACCTATACCTATACCTATACCTATACCTATACCTATACCTATACCTATACCTATACCTATACCTATACCTATACCTATACCTATACCTATACCTATACCTATACCTATACCTATACCTATACCTATACCTATACCTATACCTATACCTATACCTATACCTATACCTATACCTATACCTATACCTATACCTATACCTATACCTATACCTATACCTATACCTATACCTATACCTATACCTATACCTATACCTATACCTATACCTATACCTATACCTATACCTATACCTATACCTATACCTATACCTATACCTATACCTATACCTATACCTATACCTATACCTATACCTATACCTATACCTATACCTATACCTATACCTATACCTATACCTATACCTATACCTATACCTATACCTATACCTATACCTATTTGAAAGATGGAACGATCAACATTACTTTTGACAATGAACAGCCAGATCTACGAAAGACGATGATTTCTAAAAGTGTGGTTTGGCCGAATATATCAGAGCACTGTCACTGTCGTCGATAAAGCTAAAATCGTTTTACAGACTCGCCCAAATCAGTTTGCGGATCAGGAGCCTTACTACAAGCTCTTAAAGTGATATTAAAGTAGTACTTTCGATGCGAAAGCGACAACGCTATACGATTTCGTATAGCGAAAGCCTCTAATTGCGTTGCCAATAGATAGTTTCAACGGTATTTAAATCGCTTTTCTGGTTATCGTGTTTTTTGACAATACATGCATAACTTTCTTTAAGATATTAAAAACATGCTGTGTTTACCTATAAGTGATTGTACAATTCGAAAAAATAACAAAATTAAAACTAAAATGACGAAGAAAGAACCAATAGCACTACGATAAACCTAATATTTTGTAAAAATGTTACTCCGTATTCAACTTCGAACAGATAACGAGTTCAATTTTATTATATCTACCATATTTTCAAAGGCGTACCGAACTAAACCTATTATAGTAAATGCAAAGGAATTTCTTATAAAAGATAGGAAGGAGACAGAAGGATCGTCATCTGCGACTAATGATAATAGCTCGCGAAATTCCGGAGCGACGCGGTAAAACGGATGGAGACAGAACACTAAAGCTTATTGGAAACGATTTTGAGAGAAAAAAATAATTGCAGCTATCTTTGGTTAGGAACGATCGAACGATAGTAAACGTTATCACGGAAAAAAAACCGAAATAGCCGACTAATTCAACTAAAGTTTCGGGTGGACTAGGGGACAAATGTATCGACATGTTTCTCAACATATCGCTCAACAACTACGTGAATGCGGACAAATGAACTCACGGGGACAAAGTTGTGGAACTTTTTAAAGGCCACACTACTGTGTTTATAGAAATCTAGCGACCCGCCCCGGCTTCGCACGGGTAGCATGTTATTATACATATAAACCTTCCTCCTGAATCACTCTATCTATTAAAAAAAACCGCATCAAAATCCGTTGCGCAGTTTTAAAGATATAAGCAAACATACATACAGACATACAGACGCGGGAAGCGGAAAGCGACTTTGCTTTATACTATGTAGTGATGTCGCCCAAGGAGTTTAGCTATTCAAAACTATGAACTATTTAACACTTTAAATAACTTTGGAAAATAAATCTATAGAGGAAAGTTTCATCAATCGTGTTTTTGTCTATAATTTATCTAGATTAAATCCATAAGTAATCTTTGTCCTAAAAAACAAAACTGTATATTTTGCGGTTATAGCAAAAAAAACGATTATGCTTTTATCAATAAAAATATTACTCTTCTTAATAGGTAAATTTCATGACGAAGCACAAACAAACGCTCGCATCGCGTGCGGTGCGCGCCGAACGATGGTTCGTACGTCGGACGACAACAAACTCGATGTATTAAATTTGGAAAGAACATTAGCTACGAGCACACGTACATAAATATTAATGAGTTTGGGTGCTGCGTTGTAAAAATACTTTTCAGTTATTCTCTCTCTTTATTTGACCCAATACAAATAGAAATATTCTGAGCTATTTAATTTATGTCGTTTATTCTAGATTTTTTTGTTTGACATTTAACTCTGAACGGAATACTAATAATTGCATAATAGCTGTATGTATAATATTGAATAAAATAACTTAATGAAACATGAAAATGCCAAACCAAAATAATTATGATCGCTAGCAGCGATATTATATCGAATAATTTACAATATTTCGCTGATGGGCGGCCTAAAGACTCTCCCATACAAGCTTTACTTAATTTGCTAGCTTTACAAATTATTACGAATATATAATATCACGAATTAATCACGAATATATAATATTTATTTATACTTTGACCAATTAGGTATTGTCATTAAAAAAATTGCAGTTTTTATAAATTATTACTTCGACTTCGAAAACTAAAGTTACTCTGAATAATAATCAAAAGCTTATATTGGAAACGCTTCCGACTGGTTTAGACTATTTCAACGGTCTTTAGATGGCTCAACTGGTTCTTATCTATTTTGTAAATATTCTGTAATATTAATATTAAATGTTAGTTATTTCCGTAATTAAGTTTTAAGATATTTACAAAATAAGTATTTTGTTGAAAAATATTTTTCAATGACTAGATTTTGTAAAATAATTTAAACCATTAAGCTCTAGCGCCTATCACCTTGTCAATTATTGTCAAGAATGTAAAGTTTTTACTAAATCGAAGTATTTACTAAGGAGTTCCGTTGTGAGTGACTGTTGAATAGCTTCTCACTCCGTCATCGGATCAACTCGCTGTCCCCATATTACTGCATTAACACCGAAGTTACATAATTATGCAAATATGCTCAATCGGGAAGATAACTGCTTAAAAATTCAGTTGCAAGATTCCACCCAAACATACAAGTTACATACATACACCTACATTGCAAGTGAAATAAAAGCTTGTAAAAAAAGCTTACTTGGCGTCAAGGACATAATATTCTTGTTTTGCAATCCCGTGGTACCTAAGTTTCCCCCAGATAAAGTGTCTCCATTTGCGTCACCCCAGAATTTCGCCGAGATGGACGACACGCAATAAAACTGAATGTTATCTTGCTAATTTTTTCCTTTGCCTCAAAACTCGTCCGCTGATCCGCTATAACACAAATCTCCAGGAATATTACGGAGAAAGTTACCGCGAATTTTGCGGGGTAGATCGAAATTTGCTAAATCGCATTCTCATCAGGCGCAGATGAAGATTCATATAATCCTTACTGGTTTATTCGACTTCACTGATCACACATTTATCATAATTTTGCACTTCAGAAACGTGGATCATAAAGCAACTTCAGATGCTGAGGAAAAGTTGGATTCGAGCTATTTGCCCACAAATATCAATGATTTTAAGTATTACATTATTATTATAATGAAAAATACTGTTTATAAAGAGGAAAGGCCTTGTTGGCCGTAAAGGAGGTGCCTTGACTTTCAATCCGAAGGTCGAAGGTTCGGCCGTGCATCAATAAATTATTCTGATCGATATATATATTATATAATGCGACCTACTGCAAAATGTAGGCATGTGTCAAATGTAATGTTTGGACGTCTAGAGATCTGGGAGGATGTTTACCGTACTTGGGAATTTAAGTCGTGATTCTTTTTTATTTTTTATTACGTGAAGAGTAAATTATTTATTGTAAGAAATAAGAGTAACCAATAGGCGCGTAAGTGAATTAAATACCTAAACTATTAAATAAGGAGTTACCTATGTTATAGTAGCTATTAGGTCTTCTCCGGTTCGACAATAAACAGTCCGTATTGATTGAACCCAATTTTATTTTATTAGATCCCAAGTATAAACCTACCGCTCCCTGAAAGTTAATCAAGAGGGACCGTGTTTCGTAAAATTTGTAGGCCTATTTGACCCTTCATAACAGTCAACAGGGTCCTTAATAATGTTTTTTGTTTAAACTTTAAAATGGGTATCGAATTCTGGTATTTACATTGTCAAAGTTATTGCACATGTTAGTTACAAGTTTTTTAATTTATTTTACAATTACTTCATGAGCTATTTTGATTTAAATGTTTTTCTATCTATCTTGTAAAAGATGACTCCGATTTTTATAAATTAGGGGTTAACACGAACCTCTATCGTATCGACTACGTATCGTTTAAATGCCAAAACTGACACTTCACTATCACTACATAGTATAAAGCAAAGTCGCTTCCCGCTTCCCGCGTCTGTATGTATGCTTATATCTTTAAAACTACACAACGGATTTTGATGCGGTTTTTTTTAATAGATAGAGTGATTCAGGAGGAAGGTTTATATGTATAATAACATGCTACCCGTGCGAAGCCGGGGCGGGTCGCTAGTAGTATGTATAAAGCAAAGTCGCTTCCCGCGTCTGTATGTATGCTTATATCTTTAAAACTACACAACGGATTTTGATGCGGTTTTTTTTAATAGATAGAGTGATTCAGGAGGAAGGTTTATATGTGTTAAACCCGTGCGAAGCCGGGGCGGGTCGCTAGTTTACTATACAAAAAGTGTCAGTTTTGCCATAGGCTCAGGCCACAGGGAATCTGAGTGTGGTGTCAGAATATTGCGACTGTTGGGTAGAAACGTAAGTATCTTCTTTAGATTTTTTTAAAGAGAACGTTTCACTTATTCTATTACGAACGATCCATCATATTAAAAAACACAATAAATTTATTTTATGACGAAGCGAAGCTGTTTAATCTATAAACTTGGAGAACTGGATGATGATGACAAGATAGGTAGTGCAAAGGCTCATGTAGCTTAGAGGAAGAGACATATCGAGCTTGATAACTCCACAGATGGCGTAGCTAAAGTCACTCTCTCGGGTCAAGTGAAAGAATGTCTTTACTTGGCGGCGCTCGATCTTGTCTGAAAAATAAACATAATATCGGTTAAGCTTTTGGTAGTTTGGGAAACTTGACTACTATACATACTACACTACTAAACATATCTCCTTGACTCATAGCTCAGTTGGTAGTACCCTGCCTTCTGCGCCGTAGGTTGTAGGCTCGATTCCTAACCAGGATACAAATTTTCAAATAATTCTCTTAATACATTCTAGTAAATAAGTAGGTATTTGCAAAAAAACATTTAAGTATTATATCTGCTATATGACAAGCACTGGTATGAGAATACTTACCCATACAGACCGACGTCATACGTCGTAAGGCGTGAAGAAGATAGACAGACGTAGTGTCATCTAGTTCCTTATCCTAGTGAAATGCCAAATACTATTTGGAATTTGAATATGATAATTATAATAATTTTACTACAGTCTAGGTGTGACCAGACATAGCGTGGCAATCGAGCGCGGCAGCCGCGCGCGGCCGCGCTATGTTTGGACGACAGCCGCGAGCTACCTGCCGCGCGCAAATTGTTCGTTCGCACGGCAAACTTGTGTCCAGCGAATGCCGTGTAATGTTTGGTCACACCTTTACTATACTCGTAGGTTTAGTTTTATGTTTTTTTAGGTTTATGTTACAAATGGCTTTAGTAAGGCCGTGATGTTAATATAACAGAGATATTATTCTTACTCATTGGAACTGTATTTAAAGCATCATGAAGAATGCTACGTATTTTTGTTGTTAAAGCCGCAGTTACACTAGAGTAGTAGCAAGGAATTACTACTAGTACTGTGTACTTCAGACATCGAAAGATTATAAAGAAGGTCATCAGACGCACATCCTGAAAAGCAAAGGTTAGTTACAAAAAACCGGCCAAGTGCGAGTCGGACTCGCGCACGAAGTATTCCGTACCATTATCTATACACAACGGCAAAAAAATCGCGTTCGTTGTATGGGAAACTTAAATATTTATTTTATTCTGTTTTTAGTATTTGTTGCTATAGCGGCAACAGAAATACATTATATCTGAGAAAATTTCAACTGTCTAGCTATTACGGCTCATGAGATACAGCCCTGTGACAGACAGACGGACAGACGGACAGACGGACAGACGGACAGACGGACAGACGGACAGACGGACAGACGGACAGACGGACAGACGGACAGACGGACAGACGGACAGACGGACAGACGGACAGACGGACAGACGGACAGACGGACAGACGGACAGACGGACAGACGGACAGACGGACAGACGGACAGACGGACAGACGGACAGACGGACAGACGGACAGACGGACAGACGGACAGACGGACAGACGGACAGACGGACAGACGGACAGACGGACAGACGGACAGACGGACAGACGGACAGACGGACAGACGGACAGACGGACAGACGGACAGACGGACAGACGGACAGACGGACAGACGGACAGACGGACAGACGGACAGACGGACAGACGGACAGACGGACAGACGGACAGACGGACAGACGGACAGACGGACAGACGGACAGACGGACAGACGGACAGACGGACAGACGGACAGACGGACAGACGGACAGACGGACAGACGGACAGACGGACAGACGGACAGACGGACAGACGGACAGACGGACAGACGGACCGACGGACAGACGGACAGACGGACAGACGGACAGACGGACAGACGGACAGACGGACAGACGGACAGACGGACAGACGGACAGACGGACAGACGGACAGACGGACAGACGGACAGACGGACAGACGGACAGACGGACAGACGGACAGACGGACAGACGGACAGACGGACAGACGGACAGACGGACAGACGGACAGACGGACAGACGGACAGACGGACAGACGGACAGACGGACAGACGGACAGACGGACAGACGGACAGACGGACAGACGGACAGACGGACAGACGGACAGACGGACAGACGGACATACGGACAGACGGACAGACGGACAGACGGACAGACGGACAGACGGACAGACGGACAGACGGACAGACGGACAGACGGACAGATGGACAGCGAAGTCTTAGTAATAGGGTACCGTTTATACCATTTGGGTACGGAATCCTAAAAAGCAACAAAATATAAAATATTTATGCGTTGAATTGAGACCTTCCTTTTATTAGTCGATTGAAAAGTCAGGTCTTATGTCTTATGTATGTCTTATGGTCTTATGTGTAGACAGTACTTACCGCATATGGGCTCTCCATCTGAATAAAAGTTACAAAAGTCTTCAATTGAGCTATGGTCAACAACGATGATACGAAAAATATCAACAAAATCTGAAATGATAAATAAAAATATTTATTATTCATTTATCGTTTGCAATTTCAATGCAATATTCATAATTGAGCAAAACAAACCGGAATGCTCAGCGTATAATTCAGTTGTTCAGAACATTTGTGTAGCAATTCGTATACTCTGTGCAAAGTGTTCACATCTAACTGCGACTTTCTAGACAGTTTTTCAACTTGACTCATTTTATCAAACTCGATTTTTTTATTAAACAATTTCATTGCGTGAGCTCTCACAACTAACATTCTCATGTAAATATTGCGAAGATACGTAAAAAAAAAAACTTGTTCAACATCATGAGAAACAATTAAGATCATAAAACATATTAAAAAAGGTTTATTTGAAACGTTGAAAATAAAAACCAGCATAATCACTTCAAAAAAGTTGATTATTATACATGTCAATGTCTCAATAATGACTCTATTCTTGGAGCTGGTGATTGCCAAATCATTTTGAATATTTAATGTCAGGTCAAACGCGCTAAGGTTTTTGAAAAAAAACTTGAGTCTGTTCTTGTTTGAAGTCAACGCGATCAAGACGAAAAGAATGTATTCGGTAGTTGATGTCCACATTATGACTTTATGCGTCGCGCCTCCTGAGTTAACTTGAACCAAGTAAACCACTAGAACACATAGTAACAAAATGCTGTATATTTTACTCAAAATCGCTAGTTTTTTATATTGCAGCAGATAGATACGATCGATCCCAAGCAAGGCTTCAAAATAGATTAAAAATGATGACTGTCCGACAATATTCAACCCGTTAGGGACAAAATTAGTTTGCTTTGAAGACCCAGAAACAGGAACCACTTTGGATTTTGATATAACGCTGATGACACTACTCATGTTGACGAGTTTCAGCACATTACTAATCTTTGCCCAGCGATTACATAGCCTGAACGATACAAAATGTATTAAACGATCATTATTTTTGATGTGATAACATCTTTATTAAATTTATGGTAGCAATCAACTAAGTGACGTCGCACGGGGAAAATTGGTAGGTAGGTTGTGTATATATACACGGAATACTCCGTAATGGCTGATCTGACATCATCCAATTTCTATTCTATTCCATCCTTCACAAATAGTTGTACTCGTAGGTAAATGTCAAAGGTAGACAGAAAAAATACACTGACGTTTTTTTTGGGAATTTTTTTAGAATCTTATTCCGCCCCGGCGCGTTTCACACGAGTGTGCTAATGTACTAAATTTTCTAGTTTAAAAAATCAAGTTCATTGTCTCTATTTTCGAAGACCGTTTGCAGTTTCGATGGACACAATGCCGGTTTATATTGTAAAATCCAATTGAAATACAATACTGTGCAAAAATATCATTAACATTGCTTATTTGAATCAATTTCCATTTAATTATCAAAGCATGAAATTGAAATGAAAATAGTAAAACGTCATTAGGTTTAAAATAATTACGGAAAGTTTAAATGAAAAACATTCAACAATTTGTTTGTCAACAATGTTTTATCATTCCTTAATTCATCTATGTTACATTTTATACGTTATAACTTTAACGTTCTAAGCGTTCTCATAAAGGTGTGTTCAAACACAGCGCATAAAGTGCGCGGCAGCTACACGCGACACAAGGACACAAGTTTGCCGCATGACTAGTAAGTAAATGTATTCGCGGCCGTCGTCCAATCAGCACGCGGCCGCTCAAATGTCGCGCTATGTTTGGTCACACCTTAACTAAAACGTTTTAAACATGGCAGTTATAATTAAATAATTATATATTTAAACAAACAATCAGCAAAACATTGAAAAACTAAAGTCAAAAAGCTAATCAAGAAACTTAGTAAACTGTAAGATGAGGATTAGGTACGTGATGCAGAGGCCTAGGTATCTCAAAGACAAGGACATGTTCAGTTTGAAGATGCCGCACATAGCGTAGCTAATATCACACTCTTTAATCAGGAGATAAAAGGTTTTAAGCTTGCGACCTTCTATCTTATCTGAAACAAGACGAAAAAATATACCTAAAGTAGGTTGATCCATATACATACATCGATCCAGTTTTGGAGGAGGAAACTGGGGAATACGTGATAGCGATTTCGTCAACTTTAAATAGAAGTATTCGGTCCGAGCTGCAGTTAGCTATATCGCCACTCATACGTTGATAGCTCGAAATCAGCGCGACAGCAATCGATATTTTTAAAAACTAATTTATTATTTTGTTACTGCATTTCCTCATAACAGTATCTCTACGCACAGATGGCCACTCGGTCGCTCGGTTAGTTGGTAGATAACTCATTAAATTGTACAGAAGGGCTAAACCACAAGATCCTAAAGTAATATCAAAATATCACTCGTGGTGAGAAAGTGACAACACTTTACGAGTTCGTATTGCAAACTTTCGCACAGTATTTAATATTGTTTTGACGTAATATCAATTTAACGTACGGCCGCAGTAAGTACAACATTAGGTCCGCTTCACCGCCACAAACGGTAAGCGTGGTCGAAAGTACAGTGTGTTAATCGCCTAAGCTCGACTAAGTGCGTCAATATATAATGTCAAAAAAATAAAAACCGGCTATGTGCGAGTCGGACTCGCGCATGAAGAGTTCCGTACCTCTACCTTCCGTACCGTATCTATAAAAAACGGCAAAAAAACACACGTTTGTTGTATGGAAGCCCCACTTAAATATTTATTTTATTCTGTTTTTAGTATTTGTTGTTATAGCAGCGACAGAAATACATAATCTGTGAATTTGAACTATCTAGCTATCACGGTTCATGGACGGACAGACGGACAGACGGACAGCGAAGTCTAAGTAATAGGGTTCCGTTTTTACCCTTTGGGTACGGAACACCCTAAAAAAAATGAGCTTGAACCATCGACAACACAGCCCAATAGACACCTCATGCAAGGCAAACACTATCTGACAAGACATTAGGCTACTGCTGCTGACTATAAGACACCGTGCGTCAAATCTGAAGTAGTGCCGACCACTTCCGTGAACCGTCACTTTGAACCAATCAGTCAGAATGCATTTTTCGGGACCCGCATATGACCCGGTGGTCTCACCGGAAGAAGAACTTAACTTACTTACATTTAAGAATTGTTTGTCTTAAGAAATTAAGGCATTTAAGGCGCTCCCAGTCGACGATGTTTTTTGTTCGAAACGAAAAAAGAAATACTTGTGAACAAGCCACATCTCCTATTTTATAATGTATAGTATATGTGAATAAAGATGTACCCATCTTTAATCACTTCGATAAATAATCCTACCGACCGATGCAATGACGACAAACACACGTCGGCGCGTAGTCCGCCTTAGTTTTTCGAATAAATTAATGATATAAATTATGTATAATTACTTATCAAAAATCTATTCTAATAGAAATCTAGATCTACATATTACCTATCTTTAACAATAAATCACAAGTTGATTTTAATAGTAGGTATATAAAATATTTCGATCATAAATTCTAAAACGTATCATTTTGAAATAATATCTTTATCGTGAAAAGTTTCTGCTATTATGTTTTCAGCTTAATAGAAATCTAGGTAGGAACCTGAAGTAATATACTTATAAAAATAGGAGATGTTGGCTTGTTCAGAAGTATTTCTTTTTTCGTTTCCAAAAAGAGCAATCAGCGACTGGGAGCCCCTTAAGCGTGTTGTCGATGGCTTGGACGCGCTGAAAATGTATAGCCTTGACGAGCTTAGTGGTTTGACAGGAGTATAATATACTGCTTTGACACAAGAGGTGCGGGCCGAATCTCCGCAGTGAAAAACTGCGTATATATTTATGATCTGCAAATATTTGTTTATATTAATTTAAACAAGAAACCCTAGTGTGGATAAGGATGTATGTGGCAACACCTAAATCCGGAACAAATATGGTTCAACCATATTGATATCGGTAATCAAAATAAACACAAAAATGTAACTGAAATTTATTTCGTACATATTTAAGAAAGACAAACTCTATTGAATCAGAACTTACCCAAAACTGAACTTGTTTTAGCGTTGTATAGAATGTTGCGGATTTCAAAAACTTCTGCAGATGTGATGTTGGAGTAGTAGCAAGGAATCACCAACAAAATATTGCATTTCAATAGACGGAACACTAGGTATATCATTGCGGTACCTGCTAACTGGAATAAAAAATACATCATTTTTAAAATAAAATAAAATAAATAGGATCACGACTGTAATCCCCAAGTACGGTAGACATTCCCTCAGATCTCCAGACGCTTAGATCCTTTGAAGATGTCTAGTAGGGTAATCAGAGGCACGTCCAAGCATTATATTTGGCACATGCCTACATTTTGCAGTAGTTAGCATTCTATACGTGACAGGTTGCAAGCCCATCGCCGCTTATAAGAACACTAAACTGGTTTCTTCATGATGTTTTTCTTCACCGTTTTGAGCATGTGTTTATGATGCGCATATAAATTGAAAAATCCATTGATGCACGCCGGGATTCGAACCCACAACCTTCAGATTGAAAGTCAAAGTACATCCCACGGCTTTTATATTGTTAGAAAACAAAATAATAGTAATAGTGGTGATGAGGTAAGTTTTTTCAAAGTATACATCAACTTTAGATACTAGATTTACACTCGCGTACGAGTTGCGAGACGAGGTGCGAGGCGAACCACGAGACGAGAGTGTGAATAGACGCTCGTGGCTCGCCTCGCGCATCTCTCATTTATATCGATCACGCGAGGTGCGGGCCGATCCACGAAGATAGACGTAGAGGTAGACCAAAAAAAAATTGATGGACTGTGTGAAAAATGACATGGGTAAGAAAGAAGATAGTGATGAGATGAGGGCTGATAGAGGGAAATGGAAGAAGTACACATGTTGTGCCGATCCCACTTAAGTGGGATAAAGGCAGGAAGTTGATGATGATGCTGATGTTTAGCGAAACCGTTAGTGCAGTCAAAGGTAATTTCAATAAAATCACAAGGATCACTTTGAAACGTCTTAGCAGCTAGGTGAAGCTACGCCTGTTTCTCACGACCAACAAACACGGCTTAGGGCCTATCATTTTTTTCAATGATCCTTTCTTAATGCTATGTAGAGCTTGTGTGGTACAGTCTCTACATCTACATCTATATACATTTTCTCATACTAACTATATTTATATTTGTTCTTACATAACACAAATTTATCTATTTTTCAGAAGAGGTTGGTATTATTTAAGCAGACCATTTAGTTTTATTGCTTAAGCAAAACAAGGTCGATTATATAATTGCTTTAGTTATATTAGTTTGGCGTTATTATTATAATTAATTTTCGTAATCAGACTGAAACATAAAACAATTAATATTTATTAAATAACTCTTGATTGGTTTCTTGTAATTTGTGAAAATTCGTATGTCAATAAATTTCTAGACAATGAATTTAATATACAATAATAGTTTTAATATACCGAAAAAAAAATTAACCGTTGCAGCAGAAGCTTCTTATGATCTGAGCACTGTCAGCATGATTTATTATTGCACTATCACAAAGTTATCGAGGTTTCTTTTTAACCGAAAATTGGCACTAATTTATGGTCTCAGTACTAGAAAATACTACACAAATTACAACGGAGACGGCGAGCTATTTATGAATGGATAGAATCGTGAAAATATGAGTAGCTATGTGGTAGGTGCGTATGAATAAACGGTTAACTAAATATTGTGTTTTTTTAAGGATATTATTTTTAATTTTTTAATTTAAGTTTTAACTACTTAAATTTAATTAGTAACAGACACTGACAATACGTTATTATTTTTTTTGGTAATTAAAAACTAGTGTTGTATACAAATTATATATAAAATAGTGTACAACAAACCGGTAAATCTTGTTCTGCTTGAAGGAGTTTGTAAATCCATATGATGTATCGCAAAATCACCACAGTAAGTATCCCGGACGATAAAAACATTACCAGCATCTGAAAAGATGTTTTTTTGTAACTAGTTACTATTTATACAACGTGTTACAAAATATCCCGTAAAAAATAATTAATTTTATCTACACTAATGTTGTAACATTCTACTTATGTTTCCAATACTTGACTTATAATTACTACTGTTATAGCGCAGACAACAAAACACTCAATTTAAGCAATTTCACATGATGGTATAATATCCACATCGATATCGTAAAATCTCATTATAACATCAATAAAACGCGACCAATTAACCTGGCGAGCCTTATGTCAAAATCCTCATACAAGTTGTATAAAATTTTGATATTAGGCTGGCTTTTGAAAACAGTTGGGTTATACGTGAAACTACTAAACTTACATACACAAAACTCTTTGGTAAGATCTTGTGCCAATTAAATAAAAAAAGAACTTGGCCCTGCGCGCGCAGCTGCGCTCTTCTTATTGGTTAGATTTTAATGGCGGCAAGTTCACTGTGACAATACACGTACGCGTGAATTTAATGTTTCGCAATGTGTTTTGTTTTTAAAATACAAATTAAAAGTTAAAAATGGATAGCGACGTTAGTGAAGATAAAGTAGTGTATGCAACTGCATATAACACGGGTATTAAAACACTCGTTACTATTATGAAACTCGCAAGCTCGTTTCATAAACTCACACTCGTGTTTTAATACCCTTCCTTATATGACAGTTGCATAAACTACTATTAATTTTGTCAACCCTAGTAAGCTGTCATGTCAGGGAACCAGATTATTTAACAGAAAGGCCTACCTGTTTTACCTATTGATTGTCTTCGTTAATAGTTTATTTATTTTTCATTCATAAATGTTTTTTTGTGTTTTTTTTTTGCGTTACTACGGTTCTTAAATATTTTGAATGGACTCGTTAAAAGGCCCCATTTAACCTTATTTCGGCTTTATGGGTAGTTTTGTAACACTCTGTAAAGTATACTACTACTAAAAATATATACTACTAGCGACCCGCCCCGGCTTCGCACGGGTTTAATACATATAAACCTTCCTCCTGAATCACTCTATCTATTAAAAAAACCGCATCAAAATCCGTTGTGTAGTTTTAAAGATATAAGCAAACATACATACAGACGCGGGAAACGGAAAGCGACTTTGCTTTATACTATGTAGTGATAGTGATGATACACAGAGAATGCAACGGGGTGTCATAGTTTAAAATTAAGATATCATAATGCCTAGAATAAATAACAATCTTTATTTGGAACATTAAACAAAGGTGTACAATAGAAAAATGGAAACGATGATACCTGCATGAATTAAAAACTGTGTCGCAGATAGCAACGCCCTCCTCCGCGTCAAAGACAGAGTTCCAGTGGACGAGACATTTTCCTTGCATTTGAAGAGAGGCAATGGGTAAATGACTTCAAAATTAGAATAAATAGAGCTATTATCGGATACGGAAAATGGTGCTGCAAAGGTGGATTCATTTAATTTATTTTAGCCTCAAACTATCGTGATTAGTAGACTAGCTATAGATTTTTACACGGGTCTTTATCACGTAACGACCTTTAATTTATTAAATTAAAGGGAAAAATCTATAGTTATTTTAGTCTGCATTGTCCCATTGCACTTCTTTCCATACTTCTCATCTTTAGCTGAATTTGGGGAAGTTATAGTTGGCGCACAGTGGCGGACGGAAGCGTAACGGATTTAGAATAGTGTTATCCAATCTTAATAAGGTAGGTATATATTTCAATGCCTGGTGATCGGAATCGGGAGAGAGATTACCGAGCATTATAAAATATAACTTATTTCGACTGAATAACTATTAAATTTTAAATCCTCTACCGCGCCGTGTGCCAGTGTGCGCACTGCGCAGACCATTAATGTATCTTTAAAAATAACTTAAAGCGAAGTTGCTTAGG
Source organism: Hydriomena furcata (assembly GCA_912999785.1). NCBI lineage: Eukaryota > Metazoa > Arthropoda > Insecta > Lepidoptera > Geometridae > Hydriomena > Hydriomena furcata. The sequence goes on along the minus strand of OU538831.1, from coordinate 3,888,180 downwards.
TTTTTAGTTTAATAATATTAACCAACCGGAAAATTCATAGCAAAGTTGAGTTTGTCTGCACATTTTAACAACAGCTCGTAGGCTTCATGTAACGAGCTAGTATCGAGGCAAACTCTTTCCGATAGCTTCTCAACTTCTGTCATTTTCGTTTTTGTAGCATCTTGAAACATTCTTACTACATGAGCTCTGATTATTATAATTCTCACATAGACACAACGCAGTAAAATGAAGAAAAACAACTGCTCCAAGTCATGAGACAAAGTGGACGGAATCAAAGAGTAAAAGAGCGGCGACCTTTCCGCAAATACATAATAGACTAATAAAAAATCTAGAATGTTGTAGAAAATAATGTACAGACACCAAAAATAAACTCTTTTAGTAGAACAAGTGATAGCGAAATCATTGCGAATGTTCAACAACCCATCGAACGAACACAAGATTTGTTGAAATTTAATTAATGAATCTCTACAGAATGCCATAGATAAGGTAGCAAAAATAGCATACACTATAACTGGAACGTTTATCAGAGAAAAAGAAATAGCGGAGTTCACGTTGTTTCTAAAGAAGTGATGACCAACTAGACATATACAAAATAATATGTTATATATGTTAAACAATATCATTGGAACTTTTTGGTATTGTAATAAATACATGCGATTTATTCCAAAAATAGCTTTAAGGATGATCAGAAACTTAAACTGTTTGAACAAATTACTTTCTGTTTTTTCACTTTTATTTGGCTGATTGATTTGTTTGGCGGTCGACACTGAATTGAAGCCACCCATTTCTACAAAATTCCATTTGTAACTGTCAAATTATTGAGGAAGAAAATTAAGCAACCATTTTAATCTAGTGGCACTTAGTTATCTTTTTGACAAGCTTTTCGGTTTATTGGTTTGCTTAATCGACCGGTTGTGGTAATTTGATGGAAAGGTAAATATGACTATCTCTAATACCAATACGCATCGTCGACGCGCATTTGTAGCGATACGCACGCAAGTCAAACGCAGCCTGTAGACCTTTGCGCACCATGTTTTTTTAACGCGCCGTTGACGCGCGTTTGATTCGATACTGATGATATGCTAACGTGCGTGTGTATCGATACAGACGCGTCGGTATCGTGCGTTTCGATTGATACAAACACACGTGTATCGATACAAACGACATCAAACTGCTCTGTAGGATAAAAACGGCGCGTTTAAAAAAGCGGTGTGTAAGAAATGAGGCATATTCTGGAAAACTTCTAAAAAATAGGGTCGCAATTGCGATACCCAATGTAAGACTACTGTCTGAAATCCGTGAATGTATCTAAAGGGGGTAGTCAGAGGCACGTCCAAATATTACAATTAGTACACACCTGCACGCTTGGCGTTAGCTATCAATCCGTATTTGACTGCTTATAAGAAATAAAATGTTAAATAAATAGTTGAAGTTTATTATTCTTTCAGCCAAAGCCTAATAAATACTTTGTAATAAAGTGCCCAATAAAGTGCTTGATAATGTTAAAACACTGTCCATTTTATGGGAAAGTTTATCTCGGAACTAAATTCACCGCAAAAAAGTTTTTGATATTTTTCTTATAAAGATTAAGCGAGATAAAAAAGTGCTGATTTATTACACTATCCCTAAAAATGCTATGTTACGAGCAGTTTACGAGCAATAGATACAACATAAAACTCATATAAAATGTTTACATATTATACCTAACATCCTAAATGTCTTAGCATCCTAATAATATTTTAAATGCGAAAGTTTGTGAGCATGTTTGTATATTTGAAAGCCAATCAGGCCTAAACGACAAAACGGATTACAATGAAATTTGCTGTAGTTGTAGATATATAATGCTCTTGCTTATAATACGAAAAACAACCCCAAAATGATTAAAAAAAGCAAAAGGACTGATTTTTGTATAGATGGCGCTAAAAATCTGACATCAGTATTGACATCGGTCATCATAGCACTCTATGCGATTATCGTAATAAGTTTGGACAGGACAACGTCTGTCGCGGGTCTGCTAGTACTCAATAAATATTATTTTATTTGGCAACGAGTATATTTTACTGAACAGAATGTAAGTAGTTTTGAAAGAAGTCTCGCAAAACTTCACCTGCTACTAAGAAACTGTTTAAATGTTAATTAAGTTTGTAATGAACTCGTACCATTTCGTTAAATAGCTAAGCGTTTATGCTTTACAATGTCAAGGGGACTCTACTGCATTTCATGTAAAACCATAAAAAATAATCACGTCTCTATTCCTTCCAGTAGGGCTATTGTACTATGATTATCATAGTTAGGTGCCTAAACTGTATAAAAAGCGCAGGTATTATGGCAATCAGTACTACGTAATATTGGTATGGATCATAGTTTCTATAGGGCTCTGCTACGTTTTCGAATAAAATAATACCAAATAATTACTTAGGATCACGTCTGTAATCACCAAGTTCTTCAGACATACTCACAGATGAACGGAGGGGTAGTCTGAGATATGGCCAAATATCATTTGGCGCATGCCCACCTTTTGCCCGTCGCCGCTTATACTAACTCGTTTTCTCACGATGTTTTCCTTGTTAGAAAAAACCATGGCGGATGGGGTTCGATCCAACAACCTTCAGATTCACCCAATAAGGGTAGATTTATATTAGACCGGGCCGTGTCCGGGCCGTACCTTTAGTTAGCAGACGGGCCCGGACGGGATCAGGTACTATTTAATATAAATTGCTTTATACAAAATGTATATAACGTTTCAAATCCGTGCCACGTCTCGTGCGGATCGTACAAAGTACATGGTACGAACGGGCCTAATATAAATCTACCCTATGGCCCAAAGTGTTCCAGCACATGGATTGTTTTTCTCTCGGTGTGGAAATGTTGAGAAAATACCATTATAATTATGAGCACCACGATGTGTTTATGCGAGGTCTAAATTTAAGCCACCTTTCGGATGGATTTAGTCAAAATCCTCGCTCAAATCCCAGTTCCCTGTTCAGCTTTAAAATGGAAATGCAGGATAACGCGGATGAGATTGGCTTACTACAGAGAAAAAGTTAAATGAGCAAATTCACTTGAGAATACAATTTTTAATTGGCTTTTATTTTGTAATTCTTTATTTTAAATTGTAACTCCATTACACAAATTAAATTAAATACGCTCGCCATAAATAATATGAAATAGATAAGTTATATTATAACGTTTTTTTTGTTTTAAAACATAATTAACAATTTTTATTTACAGAAATACATAATATAAACATTAATAATATTACAAAATATTCTAGAATTAGTTGAGCTATCTAAAGACTGTTGCAAATAATCTAAAGATAACTTATCTGATCCTGATTACTACCAGTCGGAAACGATATTAACAATTATGTCTCAAATAATTGAATTCATGATATAACCATAATTGCTTAACATAAATTAAATGAATATAGGTGGACTTTTACACACAACGCCATCTATAAAACATCAAATAAAACTGATGGAATGCTTAAATACTTTTTTGTAAATACATACTTAAGTAACATATAATATAAATACAATTAATTATAATAATGATGATTGCAATATGGTCTTTTTAAGCCCCTTTGAAGTTTCCTGTTTAGCTCTATGATTTATATTTACTCTAGACTCTAGCTAGAGTATAGTAAATCTAAGGTTTAGCGTTAGCCGCCCGGTATGCCACGGTAACAAGTATAAATAATTTACGTTTAAAAAACTAAAAAGAAAATCAACGAAAATGTCGAATAGTCATGATTGTGGTTCTACGCAGCCTGACCTAGTGGTTAAGGGTTCATTCGATATTAGTTTTTTTATTGAAATTATAGTCCTACAGGAATATAATTTAATGGGACCAACTTGGGACTATTCTCTACACAATAGAAAATCGGGTCACCAGGTAAAAATATATTAAAATATATATTAAATAGTGGTCATATTTGAAAAAAAACTGGCCAAGTGCGAGTCGAACTCGAGCACAAAGGGTTCCGTAACATTATCAATAAAATACGGCAACAGAAATAAAATAAAATAAAAATAAATAGGATCACGACTGTAATCCCCAAGTACGGTAGAAATCCTCTCAGATCTCCAGACGCTTAGATCCTTTGAAGATGTCTAGTGGGGGTAGTCAGAGGCACGTCCAAACATTATATTTGACACATGCCCACATTTTGCAGTAGTTAGCATTCCATACGTGACAGGTTGCAAGCTCATCGCCGCTTATAAGAATACTAGCTTATAAGCCGTGTTGGCCGAGTGGGAGGTACCTCGACTTTCAATCCGAAGGTCGTGGGTTCGAATCCCGGCGTGCATCAATGGATTTTTCTGTTCGAAAAAATTATATGCGCATCAAAAACACGTGCTCAAAACAGTGAAGGAAAACCAAGAAACCAGTTAGTATTCAGAAATACATAATCTGTGAAAATTTTACATGTCTAGCTATCATGGTTCATGAGATACAGCCCTGTGACAGACAGACGGACACGGACAGACGGACAGATAGACGGACAGCGAAGTCTTAGTATTAGGGTCCTGGTTTTACCCTTTGGGTATGGAATCCTAAAAGGCAACAAAAAATATATTACCTATATTATATATACATGTCGAATTGAGAACCTCCTCATTTTTATCGGTAAAAAAATACTTCATGCTATAGACAAGTAGAAAGTCAGTCGTTGGATTTTATAAAAACAATAGAACAAAACCTTTCTCGTATCTCCGTACTAAAACCAAGTCAGACCGAGAATTTAATTAGCATAATAAATATAACCCAAGAAAGACAAAAGGAAGGCAAAAGAAAACATATTCGTATTAAAATAAGGTTGCCGTCGTAATCTCCAAGAAAGGTAAACATCGTCCCAGATCCATGAAGATGTCTAAATAGGGTAGTCTGAGGCACGCCCCAACTTTGTCACATGCCCACTATTAATCTAGACTTGTACCTACTCGTACAAGTATTATAAAAAGGTAAAATTTGTTGTATTTTATTTGTTGCATAAAATAAAATACTATTGGATCAATTTAAAAAAATGTTTTTCTATCACAAGCCACATTATCGTACGTAACATTAGGCTGCGCGGCATAAGACCGCGGCATTCGCAGGACTCAAGTTTACCGCGTGACTAGTTTAGACTGTTGCAGGTAGCTCGCTGCTGCCGCGCTCGATTACCGCGCAATGTTTGGTCACACCTTAATGTCTACATTCTTCATTAGTACACTCGTATGAAACTAGGGTGGACTGCTTGTAACTAAGTATATTATACTCAAGGAAAGTGCTGCTCTAACATAACAAAGGATAACCACATGTAGTAGATAACGAGTGCTCGTTAAGATAATAATTTCCTCGTAAAAATTACGCGCAAGAATTGTTGCGAAGTCCTTAAGGGTGAGTTCACCTAACCCCCTTGGGAGGTAAGCATGAACCACTATCGTATCGACACCGTGACCAACCGTCCAAATGCCAAAACTGATACTATTACTATACAAAAAGTGTCAGTTTTGACATTTGGATGATACGTTGTCGATACGATAGTGGCTCGTGCTCAGGGCCACAGAGCTGTGCAAAGCTATGCGGAGCGGACCAAACACTTATTTAGGCATTTTCAAGGACTAAGATGAGATCGCCTTGAGATCTGACAGTGTCTACCGTCCTTGGGGAATACAGTCGTGGTCCTATTTTGTTTTTTATTTTTTTTGGCATACGCTCTCAATCAATGAATAATAACATCGCGAGAAACTCCTATAGAATGCCCTAGAAACCTAATTATAATATTTCGCACTGGTATGATTTGTTTGAATTCCTTGGAAAATCAAACAAATTAACTCATCCAAAAACGCGCCAGGAATTCTCTCAGCATATCTACGTACTACGATTAAAGTCTATCTCCGATACACTACCAAATCTGATCCAATATTTAATCTAGAGCTGTTACAACATTCTCTAAGCTCAGTAGTAACTGACGAGGCGTGGGACGGTCGGGATTTTATTACCTACAAGTATTTACCGGCGACTTCATTCGCGTAGATAAAAAAAATCGATTTATGCCATTTTATTTTAAAACTTAAATTCCCGAAAATCGAAAGAACATTTTAGAGAAAAAAGTAAGCCATGCCCTTCCCAGGACTTAAACTATGTATGTAATTTCATTACAATCGGCCTTGTGGTTTAGCCGTGATAACGTCACAGACAGACAGACAGAGTTACTTTCGCATTTATAATATTAGTATAGATAGACTGTTCACAATTCGGACACACAAAAATTGCTGAAGCGCATAACTATAATAGTAATACTGTAAGCCGGTTATTGTTTAAGCGGCTTACAATACAACTACCTATGAAATAATACCTAGGTTTATTGGAACGAAGTTCCTTATCGCGCGTTGTGAAAGGGGGGCTAGACGGAAAAAATTCTTACGAAAAGTTGTCACGAAAAGTTGTCACGACACTTTTTTGCTATAGTATATCTATTAATATATATATCTATTAATTGTGTCGAGGTCGAGGTCGAGGTGGAAGTGGAGGTCGAGATGGAGGTGGAGGTCGAGATGGAGGTGGAGGTCGAGATGGAGGTGGAGGTCGAGGTCGAGGTCGAGGTCGAGGTCGAGGTCGAGGTCGAGGTCGAGGTCGAGGTCGAGGTCGAGGTCGAGGTCGAGGTCGAGGTCGAGGTCGAGGTCGAGGTCGAGGTCGAGGTCGAGGTCGAGGTCGAGGTCGAGGTCGAGGTCGAGGTCGAGGTCGAAGTCGAAGTCAAAGTTGATTCCCCTTCCCTTGTCCCACGTTATTTTGTGAGAACTTCGTTCCATCCGGGTGTCCTTGACACCTCTCAAGTTTTTATTTTTTTATTTTAAACCAGATATACGAGTAAGATAATACGCATATTTTTGATGGGTTATATTGGTTACAAAAAAATTGGTTCTCGACTGCAGTCCCCAAGTACGGAAGACATCCTCTCAGATCTCCCGACGCTTAGATCCTTTGAAAATGTCTAGTGGGGGTAGTCAGAGGCACGTCCAAACATTATATTTGGTACATGCCCAAATTTTGCAGTAGTTAGCATTCCATACGTGACAGGTTGCAAGCCCATCGCCGCTTTTAAGAATACTAGCTGGTTTCCTCACGATGTTTTCCTTCACCGTTTTAAGCAAGTGTTTTTGATGCGCATATTTTTTTTTCGAACTGAAAAATCCATTTATGCACCCACGACCTTCAGATTGAAAGTCGAGGTACCTCCCACTCGGCCAACACGGCTCGAATATTTTAATTTTTTATCTGCTATTCGGAGCCTAGACAAATCCAACAAATCAAAACTCATGAACCTCGGTCTAGTCGTTCTTGAGTTATAAATGGTGTAACTATAACGACTCTGTTTTTTAAAGTATACCTAAATAATAAAAAAATAAATATTGGCGGCATTAACATTAACACACAAGGCCATCTAGCCCCAAACTAAGCAAAGCTTGTTCTATGGGAACCAGATAACTGAAATAATACTTAATATACTTTTTTTTGCAATACATATTAACTCTTAGTATACATAGTAACACCCAGACACAGAACAAACATCTATGTTCATCACACAAATGTTTGTCCTGGGTGGGTATCGAACCCACAACCTATAGCGCAGAAGGCAAAGTTACTACCAACTGAGCTGTAAGACCTAATAGATAGATCTCGTAAAAAACTAAACAGTTGTCAATTCACCACACATGGTCGAAGGAAACAACATGAATATTTAACCAAACTTTCTATTTTTGCTGAAGATTTCTCGTAACATGGGTTCGCTTTTTCCTGTCCATTATTTTGCAAGATAAATCTTTTACAAGTTTAATGTGAAAATTGTGTTATGCTATGAACAAAGAATAAACTTGAGATTGATAATAAAGCGTCCATTTTAAACGCGGTCGAAAGTTTTGAAATAATTGCTCCTTACCTTTTCCATGAACTTGGATTACGTAATTTTATTAAGCTTAGAACAGTAAACAATAAAGATAAAGATATTTTCATCCCACCATCTCGGAAAGAGTATTTTTGCTCTTCAATATCTGAGTGCAAAAGCCGTTTTTATTCTCTAGAGGATAAAGTAAATTGAATTTAGAACATCGTGTGCACTAAGTTTGTGAATTAAAAAAATCATTAAACCTATTTACTGCTACCTCTATGGTGCCGAATATATCATACAACTTTTTTTTTATTTGTTAAAAACTCCGACTCGGAACCTTTTTGGTGTTCTTTTTTCAATTTGCTTTGTACGCGGTTCTTTACGTGGCAATTTTTCACGTCATTAATAAGATTATTCTGTAATACTTAACCTGTCATAATGTAGTAGTTAATACCTAAACTGAAATAAAAGTACCTATCTTGTGATTGTAAACGTTTTTTTTTTGCATTTAGTCATTTCCTCGCTGAGGTGGAATGAAAAGTTACGTGTTGCACTCGAGTGCAAAGATTTTTCACCTCGTGCTCTTTTGATTCCCTCGCTAACGCTCAGGATTCAAATTTTGAACCACTCGCTGCGCTCGTGATTCAATTTTAGAATCCTTCGCTTGCTCGGTCATCAATATTGAACACGCGGTTAAAAAGCAACTTTGCACTCTTGTCTATCAAATAACTATTATTTGGTTAAACATTGTGTTTACATTTTTGTGTGAGATTTAATGTTATAATGAGCGAAATTTAATGTTTTTCAATCATGTTATTGCCGTCATAATGTTGTTGATATCCCCTGTCTACATTAAAGCGGTGAGAGGTTGTAAAAAGTAACGTAATTTTGCTTATTAAATATTCTAGATTTTTATTGGATACAAATGGTACAGTGAAGGGCTTTCTACCCATACCGCATGGAATTCTAACTACTGCAATGTGTGCTAAATGTAATATTTGAACGTGTCTCTGACTAACTCTTCGTGGCATATTTAAGGATTTGAGTGCCTGGAGATCTGAGAGGATGTCTTCCGTAAGTACTTGGGAATTATAGACGATTTCCTATTTTTTTTTTTATATTTTATAATAATATAATTTTGGCGGACTTTACACACAGCGCCATCTAGACCCAAACTAAGTACTATGGGAACCAGATAACTGATAGAATACTACAGACGGACAGACGGACAGACGGACAGACGGACAGACGGACAGACGGACAGACGGACAGACGGACAGACGGACAGACGGACAGACGGACAGACGGACAGACGGACAGACGGACAGACGGACAGACGGACAGACGGACAGACGGACAGACGGACAGACGGACAGACGGACAGACGGACAGACGGACAGACGGACAGACGGACAGACGGACAGACGGACAGACGGACAGACAGCGAAGTCTTATTAATAGGGTCCCGTTTTTACCCTTTGGGTACGGAACCCTAAAAAAGTATCGTTGGTTACAAAAACGTGGTTACGTAAAACATATAGATAAGTTGCAAAAACCAAACATTTTTTACACCGTATAAACGCTTGGCCATAAACAAGCAACCTTTAAATCTTTCATAATGTACCTATTTAAAAGACTTTTGTTGCCCCGCGGGAAACGCTATCAATCTTTTCTATCCCGACATAATAGGTGCCAAGGTTAATTCCACACACTGCTAGCTTTATAAACGCTACGGACGAGTGCAGCTTATAAGAAAAACAGCTGGTACTTTACACAAAATCATCATATCCTTGCCCTTATCCCACTTTATGTGGGGTAAGTACACCACGTTGTAGAAATATTTGGCTTGGAGTGTCTGTATACACAAACATTGCAAAAATAACATGAAGCTCAGTGCGAAAAGAGCGCAAAAAACTTCTGGGCGGATTTTGATGAAACTTTTTTTGTTATGTAGCTATTAGTCTTCGGCAACATATTGACTATAATTTATTTTAAAAATTGGAATACCAGATGTGAAAATATCTGTCGCCCAGCTAAGCGGGCACGAGTTAGCTAGTTATATAATAATATATCAAAAGTATTAGTGCTATGTTCCTACTGACAGCATACAAATTAGATTTACCAAAACAAACAAATGAAAAAAATATTTTTCAAATACTTCGTATCAATCTTTTAAATATGTCACCCTAGTATCTCATGCCAGCCTCCTCAATCAACCTCCTCAATCACTCACGAAAGCAGTCAAGCACCTTCGGCTATCACAGCACTCGTAACGTGTACAAAATGTGGACATTGTTGACATTCCCATAGTACAAGCTTTGCTTAGTTTGGGGCTAGATGGTGTTGTGTGTAAAGTCCGCCAATATTTATTTATTTATTTATTTATTCCAAGGATCTAATTTCTGTTCGATGAATAGAATGCGACCTGCAAAGGCATATGCCAAATATATTATTCGGACGTGCGTCTGACAACCCCTTTTAGGCATGAATTTAGCGTCTGGAGATCTGGGAGGATGTTTACCGTTCTTGGGTGTTACAGTCTTGAACCTATTTCATTTTATGTCGGTACTCCAGCTATTTACCGATGTAATTACGTCACGACCAAACCAGGATGTGCTCCATCAATCATAGCTTAGGTAGTGCTAAGCATAAATTGGTTCCCGAAAAACGTGTGTGGCCGCCATTGTTCATATTAGAGGATGAATTGCGTTTTCTTCGCTGAAATAGAGGCGTGTGTTTATTTACTTATAATCTACATAGTGGATTGGAAGGTAGGAACGGTAGGTATTGTTTGACTTGGTGAAGGAAACAACACAGTGATATTTATTTATTTAGATACTTTACATAATGGTGAAGGAAAACATCGTGAACAAATCAGTTAGTACTCTTTTAAGCGGCGATGAGCTTGCAACAGTCACGTATGGAATGCTAACTACTGCAAAATGTGGGCATGAAAATATAATGTTTGGACGTGCCTCTGACTACTCCCACAAGACATATTTAAAGGATCTAAACGCCTGGAGATCTAGAGGATTTATTTTTTATTTTTACTTTAAATACATACATACAATCACGCCTGTTTTCCAGAGGACTAGGCAGAGACTACGGCTTACCACTTGCTACGATCCTGACATAATTCTTTAGCTTCAATCACTCTCATCACATTCCTCATGCATGCTCGTCAGTGTAGAGTACTCTACTTTAATTGCATTTAAAAAAAATACAAGGCGGACTTAATGCCGAGACATTTTCTGCCAGCCAATTGGTAAGTGGAAATAGTTATTGGCAACAAAAAAAAACAAAAACTTAAGAATTGTACAAAATTGCAGATAAAAATAATACTTAGGTACTGGTTTAGGTTTTAAATGTGGTAATAATGGTACTAGTTTTCGCCCAAGGCTTCGCTCGCTTGGTGCATGAATAAAAAGTATCCTTTATGCTATTCCAGGACATAAGCATAATTTGTAGTTTGAATACGCTTTTGTGGGTTGTTATTTAATATTTATTTTAATTTAAGTATATTTTGAGCTACCTCAGTTGTTTCCTGTTTTATTTTGTAAAATATAATGATATAGGCAGCAATGTTTCTGAGAAAAATATAATTTTCTATTTAAAATATAATAATAGAAAAAACATGAATATAGTACAAAACGGTCAGAAGCACAAGTAAAATTCAATTAAGAATTAGTAGGTACTCGTAAAACAAAGCGAGTGTACCATTTCATAATTTTAATCTAGGGAGGTAGTTTTAGAATGTCCATAACAAAGCTCGTAATTAGTGAGACAAATCTAGAATACTAAGAGTAATACAACTCCCCCAAATTTCATAATATGAACAAACTAACCTAATATGTACGAGTACACAACACAGTCATGAAAATACATAACTCATCGCGTAACCTAGGCGAGGCCCCGCACCGTGGGTGGGTCGAACTTAATGACGCTAAGTTCGGGGCCCTGGTGACCTATGTATTACTAACCAGTTTTTTAGGGTTCCGTAAAGGGTAAAAACGGGACCTATTACTAAGAGTTCGCTGTCCGTCTGTCTGTCCCTCTCTCCGTCCGTCCGTCCGTCTGTCACAAGGCTGTATCTCATGAACCGTGATAGCTAAACAGTTGAAATTTTCACAGACTATGTATTTCTGTTGCCGCTATAACAACAAATACTAAACACAGAATAAAAAAAGATTTCAGCGGGGCTCCCATACAATAAACGTGTTTTTTTTGCCGTTTTTATAGATAATGGTACGGATCCTTTCGTGCGCGAGTCTAACTCGCCTAGTTTTTGGAGTTTACTCCTTAAGAATAGGTTTTTGATATAAGGCGCCCGGTATGAGAAAAATGTGAGGTGTAAAATCTACTGAACGAATGACCTCGTTACGTTTTTGGTGCGCAACTTTCTAATTTTTTTAACTTATTTCAGGCACCAGTCTCTCCCTAAACAGGTGAACCTAAATAGGTGAATCTAGGTTCTGTTTAGCGAGAGACTAGTGCCTCAACTTTTAGATAAGCACCAAGTTTGTATTACCTACCATGTGAGAAAAAAAAAATATTTTATTATGTATTATTGTATAGTTGTACCGATTGAGCGGTGTGGTCGCAAAGCGACAAGGCCCTTTTTTTATTTTTAATTAAAAAAAAACTATATAGGCGTCTCAAAAATGTAATAAATCGTGTTTCTGTCTATAATAATAATTTATCAAGATTAAGTTATCTTTGTCATAAAAAACAAACTGTATATTTTGCGGTTTTTCATATAAAAAAATATGACTTGTCTCAAGTGTAACATTTTAAGCCAGGTATTTACTGATTACTCTTGTGACCTTTTTTTTTGAAGTATTTATGTATGACACATTTTATTACAACAAGCTTCTTAGAAAGCTATTAGATAAAACTCTTTGTAGAAGAAACAGGATCAATATCATTTCAAAGTGAATTTTAATGCTCTAGCACCACTGACCTCTATTATACAAGTACGCTGGACTAACTATAGGCCGGGTCATAGTGAGGCGATTTGATTTTCGCCATTTTGGCGCTGACAGCAGCAGTGGGTGGGAACGGAACTAATAATAGAGATGGGACAGTGAGATAAAATACATCGATAAAAATGTCTAATACCTAATCCATGCAGTAAAATGAAAATAATAATAATAAATAAATAATAATAATAAATATTGGTGGACATTTTACACATCGCCATCTAGCCCCAAACTAAGCAAAGCTTGTACTATGGGAACTAGATAACTGATAGAATACTTAAATACTTTTTTTTTGTAAATAAATACTTAAGATACATACTAACACCCAGACACAGAACAAACATCTATGTTCATCACACAAATATTTGCTCTGGGTGGGGATCGAACCCACAACCTACAGCGCTGAAGGCAGAATGACCAAAATATTATAGTCGGAGCAGTTATACTAAGATTTAGCAAATAGTGGTAATGATTAGCTAGATAGATCCAACAATACCTATAAAAAGGAAAGTTTTTTAAATAGAAAGTTTTGTTTGGGAAGGAATGGAGTAGGTAAGGTATTTATAGAAAATAAAAATATATGTACAATATTTTAGCATTTTTTTATTAGTTGCCTCCATAATGCCGATTTCAGTAGGTATACAATTTAAATTCGTTTCTGTACATTAAATATTTATATGAAAAAATAATTGCAACAGTCAACATTAGCGGCACCAAGGCCAAATAATACGAAATTTTATACTTACCAGCACTGCTACACAAAATTGTTGGTATACTACACTTTTTCAAAGTAGTGCATGAGTTATGTCTAATAAAACAGTCTTCAGAGAAGTGTTTTGAACAGATGTAATCATATTTTTTCGGACGCCAACTAGGCTTTTCAATGTTTTTCAGCCATAAGTCCAGTCTTCTGTTGTCAGTCGGAAACCTGTAATTTAGTAATAATTGTTTTAAAATAATATGTATTTGATAATAAAAATCTGTCGTCGGCGATTTCCGTTCTTGAAAGTAAATAAATATTGATAGTAAATAATATCGATATGTTTTATCGACAAGGAACTTTGACAGCACTATTGAACTTTATTGTTTATCAAAAACCGCTAATACAAAGACAAATGTGTTATAAATCACGTACAATAAGATTAGTGACAGATTTTTAAGTGCCTATATTACCAATAGAAGTTTAATTTGTTGAATAATAGCCGTAAATTCACTTACTTGTGGAATGTAACTCCGCTTCCTTTCTGGTAACGAGTTTTACATAACACGCACTCTTTCATGGTTTACCTATTAACTATTATCACTTATTTATGTAACAACTATATTAATACGACACAACAAACAAGTTTAATCGCCTTACACCTTCAAAAACACTTTATAAACACGGAGACAATCTAACCGAAGAGACGGCCATTTGAAGTTTACGTCAGATTTAGTTCTTCACCCACGCATTGGGGGCGCTTCAAATAGGCACAATAGAGAGCTGTCATTTTAAAGGGTATCATTAGTCCAGCGTACTTGTATAATAGAGGTCAGTGTCTAGCACTCTAGTGTACCTCTAGCACTGACCTCCTTGTATAATAGAGGTCAGTGACCTCTAGCCATAGTTTTCAGTCACTTTGATTAGTTTTTTGACATTTTCATAACATTTTATTCTATATTTTTGTAATTTTTGTAATATATTGGTAGTTCTTATTTGAATAAAATTAACATGAATCTCGAAGAAGATGTTTCATCTTTCATGGAGAGAATTCCGACAACAAGCGACTGTTGCTTCTGTATACCAATAAAATCAGGAACGAAACTAATAGCTATCTTGGGAATCGTAAGCCATTTTCTTACTAAAACAGTTTACTTTATTACCAGTTAAGTATCTTAGAGAACTATTTAAATCCGTAGTAGTACAGGAGTCACATCGACCAAGAATTTTGCATAAATTGTCAGCTGATTTTGGTTTTACTTACTCTCGCTAGGTACCTAGCATGTACCATGCACCTAGGTACATACATTCACTATAAACACTGACCGTGATAGGTACCTAAGTACGCACGCGAATCAAACGCTGCCTGAAGACCTTGCGTCTGTATCGCGTCGACGGCGCGTTTAAAAAACGACGTGTGCACAGGCACTAAAACATACATAATATCATCTAGTTTTTAGGGTTCCGTACCCAAAGGGTTAAAACGGAACCCTATTACTAAGACTTCGCTGTCCGTCTGTCTGGCACAGGGCTGTATCTCATGAACCGTGATAGCTAGACAGTTGAAATTTTCACAGATTATGTATTTCTGTTGCTGCTCTAACAACAACTAAAAACAGAATAAAATAAATATTTAAGGGGGGCTCCCATACAACAAACATGATTTTTTGCCGTTTTTATAGATAATGATACGAAACCCTTCGTGCGAGAGTCCGACTCGAACTTGGCCGGTTTTATTTAATACCCTATCTATCAAAAAACTGACGAACTGTTTAATTTCATCCGGTTTCCATAGCTAAACAACAACTTCGCTAAGTTTGGGACTACATCACGCTAAAAAATAATAAATAAATAATAAATATTGGCGGACTTTACACACAGCGCCATCTAGCCCCAAACTAAGCAAAGCTTGTACTATGGGAACCAGATAACTGATAAAATACTTATATACTTTTTTTTTTGTAAATACATACTTTATCACTACATAGTATAAAGCAAAGTCGCTTTCCGCTTCCCGCGTATGTATGTATGTATGTTTGCTTATATCTTGAAAACTACACAACGGATTTTGATGCGGTTTTTTTTAAAGATAGAGTGATTCAGGAGGAAGGTTTATATGTATAATACATGCATAATTTAGTAGAAAAACATTGATAATTTTAGAGGTTTCTAATGTGATGTCGTAAATAAACACATTTTTTTGCGCTTACATTGCAAATGCTGGCTGAACCCCACGAGATATATCAAAATAATGTACTACAGTATTGTACACCTTAAAAACGTCTACAAAAAAGTCCACGATGGTATTAGAAATGTCTTACGCACAGCGAAGCGGGCACGGGTCAGCTAGTTATACATATTAACACTCAGACACAGAACAAACATCTATGTTCATCACACAAATATTTGCCCTGGGTAGGGATCGAACCCACAACCTACCACTAATGTAATTATGAGTATTTTTCTTTTGTTATGCTTATTCTGAAGAAGATTGTGTTGATTGATGTTGTGCCGACCCCACTTAAGTGGGATAAGGGCAGAATGATGATGATGATTTTGAAGAAGATTTTTCTTTTTCAGATAGCCGGTCTATCATGTGGAGCAATACTGCTTATCAAGGACAGAAAGTATTTAACTGTCAGCTCCATTATCTTAATAAGTTTGTTCTCTATATTCATAATCATCACGGTAATGTTTGTCGTCGTGTCCGTCCTGCTTTTGGTGGCTGCTTGTGACGTAAGTAAATCCTGAGAGAAAATTATTTTCCTACTAGCAGTCGCCCCCGGCGTCGTACGGGTGTAATAATGATTTTATGGGAATTTTTTTTACACCTTGGGTTACATTATCGAAGTTTTCATACGGATTCCTAATAGTTAGACATATGGTATTATGAACTTTTTTGTAGATATTGATGTTTTCTATAAAACTTTAGTACATTACTTTGCTCTATTGTCAATAATTTCCGCAGCATAAGCGATATAAGGATTTTTATTCACACGTTGGGTTACATTATCGAAGTTTTCATACAGATCCCTATAATTTTTGAAAATATTTTATAGCCTATTTTCATCAGGGATAATGTAGGATTCTAATAGTGAAAGAATTTTTCAAATCGATCCAGTAGTTTCGGAGCCTATTCGATACAAACAAACAAACAAACAATCAAATCTTTCCTCTTTATAATATTAGTATAGAGTATAGATAATCTACCTAGTAGACAGAATTTTTCCTGACAGGACAGATTGCAGATGACAGGATTTTTCCTGACATGTCAGGCACAAAGGTTCCGAAGATTACCCTCCGCATATATATATACCCGTGTTGGCCGAGTGGGATGTACCTCGACTTTCAATCTGAAGGTCGTGGGTTCGAATCCCGGCGTTCATCAATCGATTTTTCTGTTCGAAAATTTATATGCGCATCAAAAACACGCGCTTACAATGGTGAAGGCAAACATCGTGAGGAAACCAGTTAGTGTTCTTATAAGCGGTGATGGGCTTGCAACCTGTCACGTATGGAATGCTAACTACTGCAAAATGTGGGTATGTGCCTATTATAATGTTTGGACGTGCCTCTACCCCCACTAGACATCTTAAAAGGATCTAAAGTCTGAAGATCTGAGAGGGTCACTCTCTCTTTATAATATTAGTTAAACCAGCAGTCTAATCACAAAATTATCTGTATTTCCTGGAAATTGGATCAAATTCCGCTAAAAAACAAAAAAAAAATGAGCAAAAAAGTTATCCCGTTTTACCTTGATCAAACTACTTGAATCTAACTTGCTAACAAGCAACAAACCCTGTTAAAAGTAACTTATATCTTGTTGTATCTTACAGCACGTTTCGAAGTATCGGGAATTTCATCGTATAACTTTCTCTCTGAGATATAAATATTTTTCAGTCTTGAGATTTCTAAGCGCGAATAAAATATTTTTAACTCCTTTAACCCTTTGAATGGCAGTTCTGTCGAAGTTTCAATATTTATATGAGATTTTTATGATGTCTTTGGTCACTACGGTTAGTAGTTCGTAAACGTGAGAAATATTAAGAGTTAGAGAGTTAGTTAAGAGGGATTACAGTCGTGATCCTATTTATTTTTTTATTTATTTATTCTTATTTCTATTCCGTTATTCTTTTGTCTATTCCTAAGAGTCTACCCAGTGCCCGTACCAAATCATGACCGGCATACAATTATTGAATATTTTTGTATAGATTTTAGTTTATTCCCGCAAGACCTCCAACGCTAGCGAAAAAAACGGCAACATAAATTACGGCGAGAATTTCACAGCGCGGTCATGGTACGGTATGGCTCTGGGTATACTTCCTTACCAACAGACGACCACGCTGGTATGTTTCAGCTACTTTTATTTTTGTGCATTTGTAACATGCATTTTTCACTTTATTTCCAGGAAAATCCTGACTTGATGTCCTGCTACATTTGGCTAGCGGGCGTGTATCTTTGCGTGCAGTTAATTCTGGCCATTTTTATTCCGCTAGTGCTGGCTATCGAAGGCAAATATTCCATCGCGGTGGCACTGATATGGATGGTCGCGGTGATGATCATTTCATTAGGTATGTACATCATTTTAGGCATAGTGGTATAATTTAACTTGATCTCATGTTTCTCTCTCACTCAATTTTTTGATCTCATGTTTTTTTTCTCTTTTTAATTTTTTAAGTTGCTCATATTGTTAAACCTAGTTGTTAAGAGGCTCCCTCCCAGTCGCTGATTGCTCTTTTTCGAAACGAAAAAAGAAATACTTCTGAACAAGCCACATCTCCTATTTTTATAAGTATATTACTTCAGGTTCCTACCTAGATTTCTATTAAGCTGAAAACATAATAGCAGAAACTTTTCACGATAAAGATATTATTTCAAAATGATACGTTTTAGAATTTATGATCGAAATATTGTATATACCTATTATTAAAATCAACTTGTGATTTATTGTTAAAGATAGGTAATATGTAGATCTAGATTTCTATTAGAATAGATTTTTGATAAGTAATTATACATAATTTATATCATTAATTTATTCGAAAAGCTAAGGCGGACCACGCTCCGACGTGTGTTTGTCGTCATTGCAGCGGTCGGTAGGATTATTTATCGAAGTGATTAAAGATGGGTACATCTTTATTCACATATACTATCACTACATAGTATAAAGCAAAGTCGCTTTCCGCTTCCCGCGTCTGTATGTAATATGTAATATGTATGTATGTATGTTTGCTTATATTTTTAAAACTACACAACGGATTTTGATGCGGTTTTTTTTTATAAATAGAGTGATTCAAGAGGAAGGTTTATATGTATAATACATGCATAATATAGTAGAGAAACACTGATAATTTTAGAGGTTTCTAATGTGATGTCGTAAATAAACACATTTTTTTGCGCTTACATTGCAAATGCTGGCTGAACCCCACGATATATATATAAATAATGTACTACAGTATTGTATACCTTAAAAACGTCTACAAAAAAGTCCACGATGGTATTAGAAATGTCTTACGCACAGCGAAGCGGGCACGGGTCAGCTAGTACATTATAAAATAGGAGATGTGGCTTGTTCACAAGTATTAATTTTTTCGTTTCGAACAAAAACAATCGTCGACTGGGAGCGCCCTAAGTTGAGTTATCTAAGTGCATGCTGTGGCATCCTGTAACCAGTTACAGACAACAATTATACTTAAATCTATGTGTTTTCCTGGGAAAACACACATAGATTTAAGTATAATTGTTTTTAATTAGATGTCTAAGTGATTTTTTCACGATGTATTAAGTTTTTTTTTCTTTAATAAATAAATAATTTTTCCTAGTATTTTCTTCGGAAAACATGTAGTAGATCACGTTCATAGTAACGCCACTTCGATTTCTTGACAAAGATAACTTAAGGATATAATCTAGATAAATTACAGACAGAATCACGATTGGTGAAACTTTTCTCTATAGATTTATTTTCCAAAGTTGGCACTTCAAAAACACAAGTTTCGTTTTTAATCAAAACTGTGAATAGCTAAACAGTTATTTTTTGTATAATTCGTTAGATAATCATACTAGCTAAATAAATTACAGACAGTTTCTTTTTAAATTTGATGGTTTTCGAGATAATGCAGTTTTATCACTTTTTCCGTCTTATCCGGGTAGAAGCCCATACAAAATGTCAAAAAATTCACTTATCACCTTAAGCTATTTACTATCTAAGTATAATAATAATACGGTGTATTTTTGAATAACAATAACAGAAGTATTTTTTTTTCAGGATGGGCTCACTTCATTTCAGTGGTCAACACGTATCGAATGAGTCTCATTTACGGAGAGGGCGTTTAAGTTTATTTAAAATTATACAAACATTCAAAAAGTAAACTGGTTTGACTGCTTAGAATAGATAAGTCTTATTTATCTCAATAACTCTAGAAAGCCTCTTTAAGCCGTGTTGGCCGAGTGGGAGGTACCTCGACTTTCATTTCGAAGGTCGTGGGTTCAAATCCCGGCGTGCATCAATGGATTTTTCTGTTCGAAAAATTAATACTTATGTGCATAAAAACACGTGCTCAAAACTGTGATGGAAAAAATCGTGAGGAAACCAGTTAGTATTCTTATAAGCGCCGATGGGCTTGCAACCTGTCACGTATGGAATGCTAGCTACTGCAAAATGTGGGCATGTGCCAAATATAATGTTTGGACGTGCCTCTGACTACCCCCACTAGACATCTTCAAAGGATCTAAGCGTCTGGAGATCTGAGAGGATGTCTACCGTACTTGGAGATTACAGTCGTGATCCTATTTATTTTTTTATTTTTACTATAGAACAAAAACTTTTGAATTAGTGTAGAGTACGTACATGTACATATTTATATAAAACTAGCGACCCGCCCCGGCTTCGCACGGGTTTAATACATATAAACCTTCCTCCTGAATCACTCTATCTATTAAAAAAAACCGCATCAAAATCCGTTGTGTAGTTTTAAAGATATAAGCAAACATACATACAGACATACAGACGCGGGAAGCGGAAAGCGACTTTGCTTTATACTATGTAGTGATACAGTGTTATGTAGTGCAAATTAGTACTACCTAGTAAAAACACAATAAACAAAGTGTTTTAAAAACAGAGACGATAAGAAAACATCAAAATTTACACATACTCGTAATTTACCCGGTAACTTATTAGGCTGTATTGGCTAAATTGAAATATGATTAGTACCTACCTATACCTACCCTACAATCTATACTAAAATTTTAAATGCGATAGTAACTCTGTCTTTCTGTCTGTGACGTTATCACGGCAAAACTGGACCGATTGTAATTAGGTAAATTTAATGAGATAGTTTGAGGTCTCGGGGCGTACATAGGCTACTTTTTTTTTCATTTTTAATATTGTTTTTAAGGAATTTCAATGATTTACGATAATGTCGTCGAAAATCTACGCAAACGAAGTCGCGGATAAAAGCTAGTATTTATAGTAACGCAAAAAAAAAACTCAGTGTATTCGCTGCAACTCGCTTAAGGAATTTGCTCATGTCGACATTGCAATGTAAATTTGCTTTTCTTCATATAAAAGCATCATCAGAATCTAGGTCAAATTCTTGCAAACACCGCTATAATATCTTGACTTTCGAAGGCATAAAACCACTAGAAAACACGACCCCGCGCATTTTCAATAAAGAAATAAATCATAATGCTCAAATAGGTACTTTTTAGCATTGTAATAAAATACGACAAGGGTGTAGGCAGAACCCACTTCTGTCAACTGTGACCTTCGTCAAGTGTTTATTGGCCGGAGTTGATGCGAGCTTGGCGAAATAAGTGGCTATCCGCTAAACGGACAGTGAGAGAGGTTTACTTACTCATTTTTATCTATTTGTAGTAACCAGTAGAGCGCGAACTTCAAAAAAATACTTGCACAGTCACATCTATCCTTCTAAGTTGCATGACTTCAAAACTAGCGATTTATTATGCATTGTCTTTTCTTTGTTAGTCAGTCATAAATCAGGCGCCATACCACAAGGTCCTAAAGTAATATCAAAACAATATTCCTCGCAGTGACAACGCAATACGAACTCGTATTGCGTTGTCACTTTCGCACATTGATGCTAATTATTTGATTTGTGAATTTGAAGAGAGTGAATGAAGCAAAAGACGCATGTGAGAATCGTAGTAAGTGGAAATCCGTGATCTCTGCCTACCCCTCTGCGAAGGATTATATGTAAGTACGAGTAGATAACTTTTAGAAAAGTTTTACTTTTTATTTTAACATTTAAACCGCGCATTCATACGCAACCAAAAAATTCATCTCGCCAAGACAAGTAATAAAGCGGCACGGCAGTACCAAACTTTTCTCGAAGCAGTTCAGGCCATTTTCGACCCCCTATAACTTCGTTGTTGATAAAACTAGAAGCCTGAATTTTCAGAAACCAAGCAGTCACTATATAAACACGGTATATTTCAAATTTAATTCAATTTGAACCAGTAGTTTAAGAATTATAACTAGTCAAAGTTTCCTATTTTGTCACTCACTCACTCACTCACTCACTGACTGACCGATCATCAAATGTTTAAGGCACTTCTAGCAGACATAGAAGCTTCAAATTTGAAACACAATTAGTGTTTAGTGTAAAAATCCTAAAAAAAACCTGCCAAGTGCGAGTCGGACTCGCTCACGTCGAGTTTCGTACCATTATCTATAAATCACGTTTGTTGTATGGGAGCAGACGGACAGACGGACAGACGGACAGACGGACAGACGGACAGACGGACAGACGGACAGACGGACAGACGGACAGACGGACAGACGGACTGACGGACAGACGTACAGATGGACAGATGGACAGACGGCCGAACGGACAGTGGAGTATTAGTAACAGGGTTCCGTTTTTACTCTTTAGGTATGGAACCCTAAAAAGTAGGGCTATCTACAAAAATAAATGAGATGCCATCTAAAACATAACATGTAAAAAAAGCCAAGTCTCGCAACGCAACTCAGTTCTTCTACCGTAAAAATTTATGAGATCCACGTAATACCAAGTCGGTTAATTTATTCAGTCCCTACTTTAAGGGTCCTTCTGACTTATGTTATTACGTAATTAGCTAAGCTTTACGTAATATCGTAAGACAGAAGGACCCTTCAGAGGCTCCCAGTCGCTGATTGCTCTTTTTCGAAACGAAAAAAGAAATACTTCTGAACAAGCCACATCTCCTATTTTTATAAGTATATTACTTCAGGTTCCTACCTAGATTTCTATTAAGCTGAAAACATAATAGCAGAAACTTTTTACGATAAAGATATTATTTCAAAATGATACGTTTTAGAATTTATGATCGAAATATTTTATATACCTACTATTAAAATCAACTTGTGATTTATTGTTAAAGATAGGTAATATGTAGATCTAGAATTCTATTAGAATAGATTTTTGATAAGTAATTATACATAATTTATATCATTAATTTATTCGAAAAGCTAAGGCGGACCACGCTCCGACGTGTGTTTGTCGTCATTGCAGCGGTCGGTAGGATTATTTATTGAAGTGATTAAAGATGGGTACATCTTTATTCACATATACTCTACATTATAAAATAGGAGATGTGGCTTGTTCACAAGTATTTCTTTTTTCGTTTCGAGCAAAAACAATCGTCGACTGGGAGCGCCTTAAAGTAGGGACTGAATAAATTAACCGACTTGGTATTACATGGATCTCATAAATTTTTACGGTAGAAGAACTGAGTTGCGTTGCGAGACTTGGCTTTTTTTACAAGTTATGTTTTTGATGGCATAATTATTTCGAAAAGTTTAACAAAACGTAAAGCGAATACAATTTATGATTGATGAAAGGAACAGCAATTTGCTTTGAAAATCATGCTAAAATTAAACACTGAAAACGGAACCGGAGCCTAACGCTCTCATTTCCATAATCCATCAAAGTATAGGTGACTGGACTTGTCACCTGACTTACTTTATACTAACTAGCTGTAGCCGGCAACTTTGCTTGCGTAATACCCGATAAAAGCTTATTTAAGGCGCTCCCAGTCGACGATTGTTTTTGTTCGAAACGAAAAAAGAAATACTTCTGAACAAGCATTCTTATAGTATTCTTACAGTTGGCAATGGTTTTGATATCTTGGGATCGTACTTTTATCTCTAAAGTAAGACCGAAGCAGTATTACTTTAAGAGCGAAAGTGACAACGCTATACGAACACGTATGGCGTTGTCACTTTCGCACCGCGAATAATAATGCTTTTACTCCAGAGATTGTAGTACGGCCCTTGTACCACATAATATATTGATACTTTTATTTTGTCTGAAAAAATAAACATAAAATCGTCCAAGCTCTTAGTATTGACTACTGCAAAATATGGACATATGCCAATCGTTATGTTTGGACGTAATCTGACTAACTCCTTTAGTTATTTGCATTAATCTTTTCGCCTGGAAATCTGAGAGGATAAGGATGGAGGTTTCTGGGTCGGATTCTGTAATTCAGAACATTATTCATTCACGCTTTAGCTTCACCCCTTCAGATACGAATTTTCAAAATTTCCTTCACACACCAAGACTTATAGTTCTACTAATACGAGTATGTTTAAGTGTCTATAAGTAAGGGTGAGTTTCCACCTATGAGGAGATGTGCAGAGCTAGCTATGCAGGCCGGACCAATGATAGCGCTCGACATTATCAAACTCGAATATTTGAGCGCTGTCATTGGTCCGCTCCGAACACCTTCGCACAGCTCCACATAACTCCGCGTGAGTCGAAACTTACTCTCAGTCAGTTAATCAGACAGTCTCTTCATTTTTTATATAGATAGATTTATGCTGACACTGATAAATTTTGCGTCGTTTCTGGTGATTATAATATAATAAATTATTTCGTTGTTCAAGCTCAATCAGTCTGTGTGTAGGTTTGTGAGGATATTTTTCCAATAATTTAGCATTACAAATTCAAATTCTTAAATTCATTTATTTCAATAAAATCACAAGGATCACTTTGAAACGTCTTAGGAACTAGGTGAAGCTACACTGATTCCTTGCGACCAAGCCTAGAAGAATCAGGCAACAAAGTTACAAGTTACAAGTAGCTAAACATGAATTTACTAGCTCCGGCTTCGCATTAGTGAACCTACTAATTAGGATTATAGTTATTTTTAGGGTTCCGTACCAAAAGGGTAAAAACGGGACCCTTTTACTAAGACTTCGCTGTCCGTATGTCTGTCTGTCTGCCTGTCTGTCTGTCCGTCCGTCTGTCTGTCACAAGGCTGTATCTCAATATATAATGCTACGGAACCCTGCGTGCGCGAGTCCGACTCGCACTTGGCCGGTTTTTTTAATACTTTAGGTAACATTATCGCAATTTTAATAGGGATCTCTAATTTTTTCTAAAATAAAATTTAGTCTATGTTATTCGTTGATAATGAAGCTTTTGGTATATGTAAGAATTTTTAAAATTGGTTCAGTAGTTTCTAGTTTATAATACAAACAAATATACAAATGTTACCGCTTTGTTGTAGTAGCGTAGACTAAGAAAAGTTTATACACCAAACTTCCGAGTCCAACAGTAATAGCATTGAAAACAAAAACCATTGTTTAATTAAAAATCCCACTATCAAAGCACTGGCTGTATTTTGTTTGTAGACCCTAGTTGAAATAAATAAAGCAACAACTAAACCAACAACAGCAAAACTAAAACACAAAAGAAGCCTCTAAAATGATTACGCGAGCATAAAGATAAAACAAAGCTCTTTTACTCGGACTAACCTACTTACATAGTACAAACTCTTTACACAGTGCGATTCTAGACCAGTAGGGCACTAATAGCACTAGGCATCCTAATCTTATATATAAAATTCTCGTGTCACAATGTTCGTTCCCGTACTCCTCCGAAACGGCTTGACCGATTCTCATGAGAGCATATTGAGTAGGTCTGAGAATCGGCCAACATCTATTTTTCATACCCCTAAGTGGCGTAAAGATCGGGAAAAACGGAAAGTGCTTTTTTCTGTGGGATTATTGACATTTGACAGGATAACGTCTGTCGGGACAGCTAGTAATATTATAAATAGGAAAGTTTGTGAGTTTGTGGGGTAGGCAGAGACCACGGCTTTCCACTTGCTACGATCCTGTCATACTTCTTTTGCTTCATTCACTCTCATCACATTCCTCATGCATGCTCGTCGGTTTTGAATACTCTTTACCTGGCCTTTTTAGGGTTCCGTACCCAAAGGGTAAAAACGGGATCCTATTATTAAGACTTCGCTGTCCGTCTGTCCGGCTGTCTGTCACAAGGCTGTATCTCATGAACGGTGATAGCTATACAGTTGAAATTTTCACTGTCTGTTTTATGTATTTCTATTATCGCTATAACAACAAATACTAAAAATAGAATAAAATTAATATTTAAGTGGGGCTCCCAAACAACAAACGTGATTTTTTGCCGATTTTTATACATAATGGTACGAAACCCTTTGTGCGCGAGTTCGACTCGCACTTGGCCGGTTTTTTCAAAACGTCACCAATCTAGTCCAAAAAAATACGCCGAGGTCTCATTCAGTCTTAATTGTGTGTGTAGATTTTGACATTGTTAGTGTGTGCATAAGCTCGAGTGCGCTCAGTATCGGTCACGCACACAAAAGCGAATGTCTATACATCATTTCTACATGTACTGTTCACTTGCCTTTGTGAGATAGCACAACTATAATGAAGTAATGGTTCGGGGAATATGGAACAAAGGTTGTAGATTTTAACCTGCGTACGAACTTTTTCCAACTCGATTTGTGCTAAAAATAGTGAAATAAAACATTGTAAAACAAAGCACGTGCACGCGGATAAACCATTTTTTTTAATGCAGGTATCTGTAACCTATGTATGTATGTAGGCCGGGAAGTGAACTAAAATACGGTTTGCGGTAAACTTCTGTATGTTTTTTCGTATAACAGTCATTTCGTATAATTTTACTAGGTTAGGTACTATCTCCCTCGCTTCGCTCGCCTCGTTCAATCATTCATTTCATTCACTCTGCAGATTCTTCACTCAAGCGTTCCAATTCTACAGTTCTACAATTCAACATATACACATGTTTTATCGATTTGATTTTAATAGAAAATTAATTAAAATTGGCTTCGAAGTCGGCTTCTTTTTAGTTTGCAAAACGATATTTATATTTCACTAGCAGACCCACGGCAGACGTTGTCCTGTCCAAATTTCAATAATTGCATAGAGTAACGCACGTTGCTATACGACTGATGTCAACACTGAAGTCAGATTTTTTGCATATCAGCGCCATCTATACCAGAATCATCCCTTTTGTGTATTTTATTTATGTTGGGTATGTTTTTCTATTTTTTATTCGGGTATATCTACATCTACAGCAAATTTCATCTTAAATCCGTTTTGATTGACTTTCAAACATCCGCACAAACTTTCGCATTTGAAATATTATTAGGAAATACTAGATTTTAAGAGAAAATTAATAAAGATCCACTTCAAAGTTAGCTTTCTTTTTAGTTTGCAAAACCGTATTTATTTGTAATATCCCTTTGATTCCCTACTGTTCAAATATTCTTTACAGCCCTGTGCCCTTGCCCCAGCCGCGTTTAATTTAAAACTTTATGTGGGACTAATCTAGTCTCACGCGTCAAGGGACCCCTGTCTCCGCTCGTCCCATTTCCATGGTCACTGCATGGATAATAACTACGTTTAGAATTAAAATTTCACACACACATACCTACAGCAACCAACCACCCCTGACCTGCCTCACCCTGATTACTATGTTTGCTGGTAAAGGATTCGGGAGGTCACGCAAGGCTGGACGTTTTGCAAATTTTAACGTGCCAAGGGGTCAGTTTTACTTATTGTTTTCGTAAGCAAATTAAGGCTTCTGTATCATAAAAAAAAACCGCATATGCATCGCCTGTCAATTATTTTTGAAAGGTTAAAATATAAACACAAACATATTAGATATTAGATTTCATTTCAAAATGAACTTTATCAGGCTGAAATAAGATACATTTTCGCTGAAATGCTGATTTTATGTTATGTTGATGTGTTTGTATGAGAGTTAGGTATGCCAAATAAAATTATGCTGTTTCAATTGTGCTTTGTGAGCATACAATATCAGGATATTTTTTTATATTTTATTGCTTCTGTAATATATGAAAACAAACAACGGTCGCAAAAATTTCATAAATAAAAAATAAATTTATAAAAAAATCATAAATATAATAAATTTAGAAAAATATTTAGAGTAGAGTATATAATCAAAGTTTCTTTATATTAATTTATTTTAAAATTTTGCACTTTTAAAATGATCTAAAGATAATATTGAGGGGTATCAGTACAATAAATAAAGATAACCGTCGCATTGTATTTTTCGATATATCAGGTTGTGTTTTTATCTATATTTCGGGAAGGAATTTCAGGAATTTCCTGAAATTCGCAATATTTCCTAGAAACTTGTGAAGTACTCGTATAATGATGCTGAAAAAGATTACGGGCTTGTTAGTTCCGGTCGCTTGTAAATATAATAAAGCCGGCCAAGTGCGAGTCGGACTCGCGCACGAAGGTTTCCGTACCGTTATTTATAAAAAACGGCAAAAAAAATACGTTTGTTGTATTTAAGCCCTTAAATATTTATTTTATTCTGTTTTTAGTATTTGCTTCATATTCATCATATGTGTAAATTTCAACTGTCTAGCTATCACGGTTCAAGATATACGGCCTTGTGACAGACAGACGGACAGCGGAATCTTAGTAACAGGGTTCCATTTTTACCCTGTGGGTACGGAACCCTGAAAAGTAATATTCAACCTAAAAAAAGCTGCAAATAAAAGTAAAAGCTCAAGACGCGTCTATTGTGATAATAAAGCTATTCAGACATCATGAGCAAAATAAGGTATCTCGAAAATTTATTGAGTCTAAATAATCGTCGCCCATTTATGTTAGAGTCGCGTGCCACAAGATGGGTAATAGAAAGACGCAGATACGTCGAGATGAAATAAAATTTATTACATTTTATGCCCTCCGGGGAAACTATTAGTTTGATTTTCACAAAAAAGAAAATGGCCACGTTATCAGCCGGGGCACAGGGTGGCCGGAGAAGAGTCAGCAAAAAATTGTTACGGATAATTCGGTAGGTAGTCAACTGAGACGTTCTTTTGAAGGAAAAAACTTGATAACATTTTTATCGATACTTTTTGTGTAAGCTTTAATAAGGGTTTGGAGATAACAGTGACACGGGAGCTTTGGGAATTGCTTTGCCTTTGGAGATTAAAAAACTTTACAAAGTAAATAACAATAGCGCGTTCATCATCATCATCATTATTGTGGATGAAAACATCTTTAAAGCCCACCATAATCCTTTCATAGTATAGATCCCTCCCTGTAGACTCCTTGTAGACGCATGACCTCATCCATGGGAATCTTCAAGTCCAAATTATACCAACATTATCACTCACTGCAAAATACTGATCTAATTTGAGCACCTATATATATTTTTTTGTAGATACTAGTATGGTAAGTTTATGAATTTATTTATTTTTTAGTAAGTATGTGTATATATATAAATAATTAAATAATATCTCTCTTTCAAAGCACTACTATTCCCTTTCCAAATTACACAGAGGTTAGCTGGAAGAAAATGATAACTAGCATTAAGTTCGCCTATGTACATGTTCTTGTAAGAATTTTCTATCTATCTATCTAGATCCTTCATGGCTTGTTCTGCCTGCAATTGGTATACACTTCACTCTGGTTCTTTCACCATCGGCCATTGGCTCTTATCATTACTACCAAACCTCATCCTGGTCATTGACTCTATCCAGTATGACTAAAACATAACCATACGTCATGAAGATTATGTGCAGATCGCAGTTACAGCATGATGTCCGTGAACTTCTAAGATTTTCTACTGTTATTTGGGTACAAAACAAGATTTTATATATTATTAAAATCAAGCTTTTAATCCAACGAGCCCAAACACGACGTGGTTATGTTGTGTAGTTAGGCAGTTCCTATAGCTACATTCGAGTTCCATCATCAAATCAGCTCGTCATTACCATAATTTTATATTGTCATCGGAGATTGATAGGTATGCAAAGTTTTATCTCAATTAGACTGCTGTTATATATTTATTGCATTGTCACCAAAGTTACATAAGTATGCCAAATTTCAGCTCATTCGGTTGAAGATAACTGCTTCAAAGTTAAGTTGCAAGATTCCACCTTAACAAACATAGTTACATAGGTACATACTCGTAGTATCTAACATACATTGCAAATTAAAAAAAAATAAAGGAGAGACTAAACTAATATGTGCAGATATTTTCTATAAAATGCAGTACCTAAGTAAGTAATTGTGAAAAAAATATCAGAGTTGTCAGAAATTCACGGTTTTCCAACCAATTGCACAATATTTATGCGGAGTTTTTCCCGTTTCTATAAGTAAGCAGTTACCTACTTAAATTATTAAAATAAATGTACGGTATCATTTGTATTTAATGAATGTGTTCACTCAATGAGTGTTCGTTAAGCTTTTTATGCAGCGTGGTTGGCACGATAAGCGAGGCGTTATATTATCATAAACCTACACACACCTACACTAGTGATGTACCGCGTGGAAATGGTTTGAAAAACTAAAAACAAAACCGTCTTCATGTTTATAAATAAAAATTGTAGTTGGGGGTCTCCCTACTCCGCGAGATCTAGGAGCCCTACCCCTGCTAGCCCTCCACTCGGTCACCCAATGAAAGAAGGGCAAGGTCTATAGTTGAAAACCAGTATCATTGCCCATAAATTTTGAAGGTTTCTCTCGATTTACCTGGGATCCCATCATCAGATGCTGACCTGGTGGTAATGGGACCACCTCTGAAGTATATAGGATATAAGGCTTTCAAATAAAAAAATAATTTTGTAAATCTGTCTACAAACGCCGGTGTAATCGCGTAGCATACACACAAAAAAAAATACAACAACATACAGGCGCATTGATAACCTCCTCTTTTTTGAAGTCGGTTAAAAATAGATAATATAGATACTTTTAGACCAGTCTTTCAGACAGAAACTTTACCCCAACGGAGGTATACAAATCTATACTAATATTATAAACGGGAAAGTAACTCTGTCTGTCTGTCTGTGACGTTATCACGTCCAAACCGCTGGGCCGATTGTGATGTAATTTCATATAGAGATAGTTAAAAGTCTTATTACGGACATGTTTAATAAGTATGTATTTTTACAAAAAAAAAGTATATGTATTCTTTCAGTTATCTTTTTCCTATAGTACAAGCTTTACTTAGTTCGGGACTAGATGGCGCTGTGTGTAAAGTCTGCCAATATTTATTTATTTATAGGCTACTTTTTTGCCAAAATTCTTATGATTTTTAGAAAAAAAAAATTTGATATCAGTGTCAAATGATAAAGTCGTCGAAAAACAATTTCCTGAATCTACGCGAACGAAGTTGCGGGTAACAGATAGTTATCACTACATAGTATAAAGCAAAGTCGCTTTCCGCTTCCCGCGTCTGTATGTATGTATGTTTGCTTATATCTTTAAAACTACACAACGGATTTTGATGCGGTTTTTTTAATAGATAGAGTGATTCAGGAGGAAGGTTTATATGTATAATAACATGCTACCCGTGCGAAGCCGGGGCGGGTCGCTAGTCTATACATATAATAAAGCTGTAGAAGAGTTCAATTCTGTACATTGAATAAAAACGAAAAAAATACTCCTAGGGGACTTCATACAAGTAACACAAGCCAAAAAAAAACATTTTGAATTTTTTGTCTGTCTGTCTGTCTGTCTGTCTGTTGTCAGGCTTTCACGCAAAAACTACTGAACGGATTTTGATGAAACTTTTTTTGTTATATAGCTATTAGTCCTAGGCAACTTATAGACTATAATTTTGAAAGATCGGAATACCAATTGTGGAACTATAGAGTTCTGGGTTTGGGTAATCTATAAGAGATATTAATATACTGCTTTAGGCAAAGTTGGTCAACATGCTGTCGACAATCGAAAGAAAAGGAACAAAATAAAACCAGCCAAGTGCGAGTCGGACTCGCGCACGAAGGGTTCCGTACCATTATCTATAAAAAACACGTTTGTTGTATGGGAGCCCCACTTAAATATTTATTTAATTCTGTTTTTGGTATTTGTTGTTATAGCGGCAACAGAAATACATAATCTGTGAAAATTTTAACTATATAGCTATCACGGTTCATGTACATTATTTATATTTATGTTCGCTTGCTGAACCATTATGGGTTATTTTAGTTGGTTTACTAATATTATAAAGAGGAAAGCCGTGTTGGCCGAGTGGGAGGTACCTCGACTTTCAATCTGAAGGTCGTGGGTTCGAATTCTGGCGTGCATCAATGGATTTTTCTGTACGAAAAATTTATATGCCCATCAAAAACACGTGCTTAAAACGGTGAAGGAAAACATCGTGAGGAAACCAGTTAGTATTCTTATAAGCGGCGATGGGCTTGCAACCTGTCACATATGGAATATCTAACTACTGCAAAATGTGGGCATGTGCCAAATATAATGTTTGGACGTTCCTCTGACTACCCCCACTGGACATCTTCGGAGGATCTAAGCGTCTGGAGATCTGGGAGGATCGTACTTGGGGATGAAAGTCGTGATCCTATTTATATTTTTAAAGATTTGATTTTTTGTTGTGTGTATTGTTTGTTTGTATGTTTTATGTTTGTAATGGATAAACTCAAAAGCTATTAAACCGATTTTAATTTCATTGTTACCAAGCTACAGTATCTCTGAGAAACAAAGGATATCTTTTATTTTTGAAAAAGTTATTGATTCCTTATAAAAAATGCGATAGTTTGATGTAAAGGTGTAAAAAAACTACCAAAAATGTTTATTTTTTCGCGTGCGCTGCAAAAACTATTGAGAGTACATAAACAAATAATGATACTTTATTGAATGTCCTCATAAATGCGCATATGAAAGTCTGCGAGGAGGTATATACATTATATCTAAATATTAAAGTTTGGGTATAATTACCGTTTTTGTATCTATCCATATCATAATTTACTTATCTAATTAGCAATTAAGGCTAATAAGGAGTGAACCACTTTTTGAATTTTTCAAATCGGTCGTTCATATGACTACAATATAAAAGTTGCGGGATATTAAAATCGTGGCTACCAATGACTTTCCTTACGGGGCCAGCAGCAGGAAACCTTGCGTATATTCCGCGGATACCCATCTTCATTTAAGCCATACTTATTCAAAATAATCACATTTAGAAATCACTGTCGCCCAGCGAAGCGGGCACGGATCAGCTAGTAAATAATAAATAAGCTCACGTCTGTAAATCTCAAGTACCTATGGTAAGCGTTACTTCTACTAAGGTGCTCAGATTATTGATTTTGGGGAGGTGGTAGTCTGACCCTCGTATTCAAGAACGACACTGTGAGAACACGCACCCACAGTGGACAAAATCTTTTTTCATAAACATCACTTTATGTGTTGAGCGGCACTATGGCGCACGCTACCGTGTGCCTTTAGAGCTCAACTTTGGCTAGAGGCACACGACAATGTGCCTCTAGTCACACTATGCAGTGTTGCACAACACATAAAGTGATTTTTATCAAAAAAGATTTCGTCCACTGTGGGTGCGTGTTCTCATAGTGTCGTTCTTGAATACGAGGGTAAGACCCGTTCAAATATTTATTTTTACTAGTGCCCTCATTTTGCATCAGTTAGTTTAATGGCGATGGGCTGTTTCGAGCACAAGTTAATGGATGCATACATTATAGATTGTATCATCAAAAACTAGATAATTGGCTGTTCCTAGAAACTAACATCACTACATAGTATAAAGCAAAGTCGCTTCCCGCTTCCCGCGTCTGTATGTATGTATGTATGCTTATATCTTTAAACATACACAGCGGATTTTGATGCGGTTTTTTAATAAATAGAGTGATTCAAGAGGAAGGTTTATATGTATAATACATGCATAATATAGTAGAGAAACACTGATAATTTTAGAGGTTTCTAATGTGATGTCGTAAATAAACACATTTTTTTGCGCTTACATTGCAAATGCTGGCTGAACCCCACGAGATATATCAAAATAATGTACTACAGTATTGTACACCTTAAAAACGTCTACAAAAAAGTCCACGATGGTATTAGAAATGTCTTACGCACAGCGAAGCGGGCACGGGTCAGCTAGTAAACTATATTTATTACTAGAAAAAAATTGCGATCCCTACTGAAACTTCAATAATGTAACCCAAGGTTGAAAAAATAGCAATAAAGATAAAGATCAGAAAAACAAACATAGTTGAACACAACCTGAAAAAATATTATTATAATTCCCTGAAACATTAAAAAATACTGTGTTATTTAAATTGTATCAAAACTCAATTATATCGTCGATCCACTGGTGGAAATATTGGATGGAGTTTGCGACGAGCCAAAATATAGCCCGAAGAAATAGCCCGAGATATGGCGATCGCATTTCATTGTACTCGTATCGATACGTATAAGATGAGTACCGGGTTAGCATGAACCACTATCGTATCGACAACCTATCGTCCTAATGTCAAAACTGACACTCAGGCCACTGAGATGAGATATCTGTTCTGTAGTATGTATGTCATCTGTGTCTACGATTTGATAGTGCCAAGTAAAAGTAACTTGTGCCAGAGGTTGATATACCTACTCTGATGTTTTAATTATACGGCCCGCCGGTCCCGTATCACGGCGAAAATGTTTTATTTCTCCTTGTTTCGCATTAATTACGAGTTTCACGTGCAACCTACGGCCCTCCTCTTTCGTGTACAAAAAGGAAAGCACGCTTAGACGGATTTAACGAGACCCGAAGATATTGAGCTCATAGGCATTCGAATCTCCGCACTACAATACATACGCCTCGATTTAATATCGGCTCAGCCATTGTACTATATTATAACAACATAGAACCGATACTCCTACAAGAAGTTCATCATCGTCATTTCCGTCGATACGACTATCGGATCAAAAGTCGACGTTCCTCACAACTGCTACACTACTAATAACTATTAAATACAACTAAAAATTAAATACAACACGCGTTGCGTTGTGCCGAAAAGGTTAAAAATTTTAACTAAACTTCTTTTTTAATATATTATGCGTGGCTCTACTCAGCATAGAAATTGCAGCAAATCGTTGAACTAAAGTAACTTAAAGATGCCCAATACTATTATAAAATAGTGTTCACATAATATTAACTTGGTACTTAGTGTACCTATTACATAAAGCACAGTGCGTGCGCTGGCAACAATATTTTGCGGGTAAAACCAATTTGGTGTATGCCCGAAAATTCAGAAAAGAGTTGCGTATCTAACACGCCAGTATCATAAGGTTTTACCTCCTTACCTCCTTAGTTCATTCTTTATCTCCTCGAATTCCATTTTTCTGAGAAAATGAAAGCGTACCTTATCCAGTTTGATACAGTTAATTCACTTTCCTGCTGAAATTGGCAAAAAAGCTTTTTAAACCTCGGGATCTTTAAAAAACATTAAACTTGAGTTAGTGATATCTACAGTATCCATGAATCTTATTTCAAATAAAAGTAGATATTAACAACATCTTTGTTGCATAATATAGCCGATTTTTAATATGTATGTCGACGAGTTTTTTTAAATATATTGTTAAAATCAAGCTTTTATAAATTCTAGGACTCTAGTACTAGTCAAGACAAATCCAACGAGTCCAAACACGACGTGGTTAGGTTATGTAGTTAGGCAGTTTTTTTGGCTACATTCGAGCTCCATCATCAGAACAGCTCGCTAGAACTATAATTTTATATTGTGCAGCTCGCTGTCATAATATTATTGCATTGTCACCAAAGTTACATAAGTATGCCAAATGTCAGCTCAATCGGTTGAAAAATAACTGCTACAAAATTGAGTTGTAAGATTCCACCTTATCAAACATAGTTATATAGATACATAGTTTCATAAATACATACATTGCAAATTAAAAATGAATAGGTGACATACATGACTTTTATGAAATCTAGATATTTAGAAACACAAGGTTTGCCGCGCTATGTCTGGTCACACCTATATACAGGCACCAGGTCGTAAATATAACACATCGAGCTTTAGATAATTGTCTTATTCTAAAGCTATGCGTAAATACTGTACATTCATTTCAGATTAATGAATCCCAGATAAGCATTCATGCGCACATTACACCAACCTAATAAAATAAAGCAAATAAAACAATACAATAAAAATTTTGTCTGTACAAAATAAAAGGCCAATTTTAGCGGTCGTGTCGTAAATCTGGTACAATCGCAACATCACGAACCCTTCTGTCATGATGCTGTCACTACAACAAAAGGCAAGTGTTCCACACAAAAGCTATTCAATGCGACGGAGCGAAGCCTGATCACAGACTGGGTATAGAACAGAGTCCATGCTTTCTAACAATATAGTCCTATTTCCAAAGGGTTGTCGGGTATTGAACAAGTTTTCCGCTTCGCTTGACGAAAAAAATATTGGTTTATATAACGTATATTGGTTTATAATTGGTTTACGTAACGTTATATAAGTTACTAGGTACTGGTTAATAAAAAACGGATAAGCGTTTACTCAAAAAATCACTATTCACGATGATCATTTAGAACTACTCATTGAAAATAAGATGCACAATGATGCACATACCTACCTCTAGGTGGGAACTAATCGTTATTTTATTACCACGAAAAAAGTTATATTAGATGATTAGACCGTGCCATGCAACAGTCATCAATCAGTTCAATGCATCGCTTGCACGAACCACGCATTGATCACGAACCTTCAATGCAGTTTCCGCCAGACTTCATCCCTTGTGCCTCTAAAAAACCGACAATAGTAGAATCACTCCACGCACCCATATGAATTAAGCCTACACACTGCACCGGTCGTAGTGTGCGTGACAAGGCACGACTTGTGCGCGCGAGTCGT
Source organism: Hydriomena furcata (assembly GCA_912999785.1). Taxonomy (NCBI): domain Eukaryota; kingdom Metazoa; phylum Arthropoda; class Insecta; order Lepidoptera; family Geometridae; genus Hydriomena; species Hydriomena furcata. The sequence continues at coordinate 3,851,669 of OU538831.1, read as the reverse complement.
CCATACTGGGACCTAAAGGTAAAGATAAATCTCTAATGTTACCCAGACTGTTATGCAAAGTTGGGCATTAACTCGGTAATCCGTTAAATAACGGAGTTAACTATCTGCGGAACGGATTAACTTTTCAGTTAACTTGTAAAAATGTTAACGCTTTTGTTAACTTCCGTTAACAAGCATTTTGTTTGTTTGAATTACTGTTTGAATGCTGTCATTTTGTTTGTTTTAATTACGCGCCACGCAACTGTCAGCGACACGGCGAGTCGAATGGTGAACGATACTAATGATATAAATTATAACATAACTTTTTTTTAAGCTACATAACTGCTAATAGTGTATTATTTTTCTTTTGGTTTACGGTTAGCTTGCGCTAAATTTTCGGGGATGTAACTCTACCTATTATCGAAGTAAACTTTTTAAGTAACGAATTAACGATTAACGAAGTTAACTTTTGGATTAACTGTGCCCATCTATGCTGTTATGTTACCTGTATATTACAGCAATTTGTATGGCTATATTTTGCATTACATCGTTCTGTAGAAGGTAAAACAGTGGTGACGCGTCTTTTAATTGTGAAATGAGATGTCAAAGCCAGTAAATTATTTACAAAATGTGCAAAATAAATTCAAGTTCATTGTTAATTCATTCAACACATTGTACAATTATATTACGATACTCGTACAATGAGATGCACAAAGATGAAATGATAAAACTGAAGTAAAGCTATTATCATTTTACCAGCATGCAATATAAAGAAAACATTAATTTAACTAAAATGTGCTTCAAATTCTTATTAATTAAAATCAAGGTCCAGTAAATATTTTACAACAATGTCAAATAGTCTAAATTCATAATTGATTTAAAATAAAAAAATAAAATAAAACATACACAAAAAACGGCCAAGTGCGAGTCGGCCTCGCGCACGAAGGGTTCCATTCCATTATCTATGAAAAACGGCTAAAATATCACGTTTCTTGTATGGGATGCCCCACTTAAATATTCATTTTATTCTGTTTTTAGTATTTGCTGTTATAGCGGCAACAGAATAACATAATCTGTTATTCTGTTGAAAAACTATCTAGCTATCACGGTTCATGAGATACCTACAGCCCTGTGACAGATGGACATACAGACGGACAGCGAAGTCTTAGTAATAGAGTCCCGTATTTACCCTTTGGGTACGGAACCTTTAAAATTGATATCTAATTTCTTCAGATTGTTTTAATAAAACGAGAAAATCAAACCAGTTACCAGTACCATACTCGTATATATTATAAACACTATAAATAGCACGACCCGTGACCCGGTTCAGCTTATTTTCTGCTGTGTATTTACACTGTGGCAAGCCCCATGACACTACGGTTGGCATAAGTGCCGCGTCATAAAACTAATTGGCTATTACTACGGCGGTTATCGAGAATCCGCTGGTCGTAAAATCGTGGATGCTGATCCAAGGCGACCGATATGCAGACAAGGCTTGCACGCACATTGTACGCATGGGATTTGTATAGGCAGTACACAAATCCCACGGTACTTACAGGTAAAGGTTATTATATACATTCTCAGTTCTTCCGATAGGTATTCAGAGGTTTAACAATCCTATCCTATCGAAAGTTTGTGAGTTTGTATGTATGTTTATTCCTCAATCAGGCCTAAACGACAAAACGGATTAAGTTGAAATGTAGATACAATAATGCCCGAATAAAAAATAGACTACTTTAAAAAAATTAAAAACATCCCCAAAGCGATAAAAAACGCAAAAGGGATGATTTCTGTATAGGTGGCGCTGGTGTGCAACAAATCTGACATCACAGACTAAAAACATTCAGTCTTTTCTATTCGATTATTGAAATATGACAGGACAACGTCTGTCACGGATATTCTTATATCTATTTCTATTCTACTTTATAAAAGAAAGTCGGGTTTGTTACAACACTTATAACTCGATAACGGCTGAGCCGATTTGGCTGAAAATTGGTGGCGAGGTAGCATAGAACCAGGAGACGAACATAGGATAGATAACGGGAACGGAAACGGGAGTTAATTCTAAAGCGATACGAAGTTCGCCGGGTTAGCTAGTATATATATAAAAGAAAGTCGTGTTAGTTACACTATTTAAAACTCAAGAACGGCTGAACCGATTTTGCTGAAAATTGGTGGGGAGGCAGCTTAGAACCAGAAGACGAACATAGGATACTTTTTAACAGGACGGGAACTGGAACAGGAACGGGAACGGGAACGGGAACGAGAACGGGAACGAGAACGGGAACGAGAACGCGAACGGGAACGGGAACGGGAACGGGAACGGGAACGGGAACGGGAACGGGAACGGGAACGGGAACGGGAACGGGAACGGGAACGGGAACGGGAACGGGAACGGGAACGGGAACGGGAACGGGAACGGGAACGGGAACGGGAACGGGAACGGGAACGGGAACGGGAACGGGAACGGGAACGGGAACGGGAACGGGAACGGGAACGGGAACGGGAACGGGAACGGGAACGGGAACGGGAACGGGAACGGGAACGGGAACGGGAACGGGAACGGGAACGGGAACGGGAACGGGAACGGGAACGGGAACGGGAACGGGAACGGGAACGGGAACGGGAACGGGAACGGGAACGGGAACGGGAACGGGAACGGGAACGGGAACGGGAACGGGAACGGGAACGGGAACGGGAACGGGAACGGGAACGGGAACGGGAACGGGAACGGGAATGGGACATTATTAATTCTAAAGCGATACGAAGTTCGCCGGGTTAGCTTGTAATAAATAAATATTGGTGGATATTTCAAACAGCGTCATCTAGCCCCAAACTAAGCAAAGCTTGTGCTATGGGAACCAGTTAACTTATAGAATACTTATTACCTTTCTTTTTTGTTGTAATACATACTTATTATACATATTTACACACAGAACAAACATCTATTCTCATCACACAAATGTTTATTCCGGAGATCGAACCCACAACCTACAGCGCAGAAGGCAGAGCTACTACCAACTGAGCTGTGAGGCCAGTAGGATTATTTATTTTATAGCGGCGATGGACTTGCAATCTGTTTATAGAACTCTAACTACTGCAAAATTTGGGGGCATATGCCAAATGATGTTTTAACTTATCTCTGACAAAGATTTCTAAAGGGAGGCATCCCTTTAGAAATCTTCGATGCTACCGTACTTGGGGATTACTGTCGTGATCCTTTTTATTTTATTATTAACATTGCAACTATCATGCTCCGTTTGACAAACTAGAATTAACAATCCATTCTGTCTGTCTCTGTTATTTTGCATGATATTTAACTAAACCCATTTACTCACAGACCACGTTGCTGAAAAACGCCACCATAAACTAAAGCCCCTACCTATCTTTTAATCCGACTAAACCCCGACTATTTAAATGTTATGTTGTCAGTATGAATGTCTCATTTGCATACAGTATGAATAAACATGGGTATAGTTGGCAACATTAGCGAGCAAAGATAAAAGTTGGCAGCCCTGCGGAGTAAATCGAGCGGAGATGGTATCGCACGGTCCTGCCGGGCGGGTCATTAAAATGAAATTTGCTTCCATATTAGTCGTGGTTAGGGTCGGAGCAGCAATAGACGGACTAATCTACATGTCATTTTCAAAAAGACCGGATAATTTTCTTGTATATTCACAGCTGCATGCGGTATATTATTTAAATGTAAATAAAATTGAGGTAAGCCGAATGACGTGTTTCCAGCATTCTTAATTGAAAATACACAAAAATAAACTTTAACCTTGTTCATTAATTTAATTCAAAATATTAAAACAATTCATCGTCATCATCTTCATGCCCTTATCCCACTTAAGTGGGATCGGCACAACATGATGTGTACTTCTTACATTTCTCTCTATCAACTGTCATCTCATCAATCACTCCTTTCTTACCCATGTCATCTTTTACACAGTCCATCCATCTTTTCTTTGGCTTACCTCCTACGTCTACATCCATCCACAAAACAAATAAGGTCATCAAATGAAAAATTAAATAGAATTACGACTGTAATCCCCAAGTAATAGACGACCTCTCAGATCTCCAGGCGCACATATCTTTAAAATTGCCTAAAGTGGGTAATCAGAGCACGTCCAAACATTACATTTGGCACATGTCCACATTTTGCAGTTTATATATACATAATTTTTAAAACAGCATGTACTCTTTCGTCGAGATTTAACAAAGTTTTATTTTATTGCAAGCGTAATATTTTTATGGCAGGTGTTTTTTGAGCGCTTAACGAAAATCCGGTCTTTTCCCCACATTAGGGATGTGATAGAGTCTCGGTAGAGCAGAACAGTGTGTGGGATCACGATGTCGCTAATGTCACGCTCTGTAAGCTAAGTGCTACCAACGGCCTGCATCGCGTGCTAGGATATATTAATCAATAGCTTATGTCCGTGGCTTCGCTTGCCTGAATTAGAAGTCCATCAGTTATCGCTGTCACGAATCGATTGGATGCCGATTCCAAGAGTCATTCAAACATAGATGTTTGTTCTGTATTTGGGTAGTAAGTATTTACAAAAAAAAATGTATGTAAATATTCTGTCAGTTATCTAGTTTCCAAAGTACAAGCTTTGCTTAGTTTGAGGCTAGATGGCGATGTGTAAAATGTCCACTAATATTTATTTATGGAATGCTAACGTGCCACTGACTACCCCCTCTACACATCTTCAAGGATCTGGAGATCTGAGAGGATGTCTACCGTACTTGAGAATTAAAGTCGTGACTTCGTTTTTTTTTTTACGTAGTTTAGTGGTTATGGTGTGATAGAGAAACAAACAAAAATCCAGTCACACGTACTAAAATACTTTTTATCTACACTAATGTTGTAACATTCTACTTATGTTTCCAATACTTGACTTATAATTACTACTGTTATAGCGCAGACAACAAAACACTCAATTTAAGCAATTTCACATGATGGTATAATATCCACATCGATATCGTAAAATCTCATTATAACATCAATAAAACGCGACCAATTAACCTGGCGAGCCTTATGTCAAAATCCTCATACAAGTTGTATAAAATTTTATATTAGGCTGGCTTTTGAAAACAGTTGGGTTATACGTGAAACTACTAAACTTACATACACAAAACTCTTTGGTAAGATCTTGTGCCAATTAAATAAAAAAAGAACTTGGCCCTGCGCGCGCAGCTGCGCTCTTCTTATTGGTTAGATTTTAATGGCGGCAAGTTCACTGTGACAATACACGTACGCGTGAATTTAATGTTTCGCAATGTGTTTTGTTTTTAAAATACAAATTAAAAGTTAAAAATGGATAGCGACGTTAAAGATAAAGTAGTGTATGCAACTGCATATAACACGGGTATTAAAACACTCGTTACTATTATGAAACTCGCTGCGCTCGTTTCATAAACTCACACTCGTGTTTTAATACCCTTCCTTATATGACAGTTGCATAAACTACCATTTTTAGCCAGGCCTTTTTCATATCTTTTCTATTCAACTGTTACTAGACTTTCTGTTCAACTTCATATCGTACTTTGTGTACTACTTCTCACGAGAACTAGACGGTGATACCGTTGTGCACTGTGCATAGCTGCCTGTTTACAACTTAAGGTGACTGTTAAATTTATGACAGCTCGCATTTTTTGTACTCGGTCGTATTCTGTGGCCGCACACTAAGAATAGTGCAAACGCACACATTGAAGCTACTTCACACTTCATTTACCAAGACTAAATAACTAGTCTTGATACTTGAAAATATTTGGTGTAATAGGTATGTCATATTTGTATATTTTTTTTTTATCTTGACGAGAACTAGAGCACTAGACATTACAAAAGCTTGATTTAAAAAATATATTTTTAATAAAAAAACTTATTGTCATCTAATATCGATGACGGCACCGTCAACGTTTCGAGTACCACTCACAGAAAGTTTTGAAAGTGAAATACTGATAAAATATGTAGGTATGCTTTTGAATATTGTGTGCGAGCTATGATCTCGAAGTTCCATAGACCGCGCGTAGCGAGGGTCAACAAGTTCTGGAATTAAACAGTTATTGTAAAACTTTACTAAATAACCCTCCATAATATTTTCTTTCCAGAAAAATCAAATATGAATTTGTAAAAAGAGATGACCAGCTCTTTTTAAAAATTCATATTTTCCATTGTATTTGTACTAAATGACATCACAAACCTGCAATACTTTTTAAGACCTATCCAAAGACATGGAGAGTATGCGAGAAAAAAAAACATCTGAAAATATGTATTTATTTCTACCACATTGTCGGCGTGACTAATGTATATTCATGCCAAATTACAGCTTTCTAGTACTAAGAGTATCTGAGCTAAGCTGCGGACGAATGGACGAAAATGGCAAAACTATAAGGGTTTTTTGTAAACTACGAAACACTAAAGAGCACTTTCAGTATTTCGAATTAAACAATTTTTCAGAACACTTTATTATTTTTTTAAATATTTAATTATTTGCATCATGTACTTAAACTTAAGTATATGCCATCAAAAACAACTTGTAAAAATAAAAATAAAAGGCCAATTCTCGCAACGCAACTCAGTTTCTTTTTTTGTCTTTTTTTTGTTGGAACTATGCTCGTTTGTGTAAACTTAACTTGTGAGATATTGTATAAGTAGCCTAAGATGACCAGAGATAATCTGTCGATGTCAGTCTCTCTTGCCTGTTCGCTTGTTACGGCTGGTCGTGTTCTATATCTCTACAATAAAGAATCCATATATATCACCCAGATCGTGTATAATTTAACCAAAAACCCATCAGTTCTTCTATCGTAAAAAGTTGTGAGATTTCAATGTCTGTCTGTCTGTCTAAAAAATGGCCTGAACTGCTTCGAGAAAAGGATGGTACGACTGTGCCGCTTTTTTGGCTTGACTTGGCGGGGGCACTACCGTGCCCCCAGATAAACCTTGCTTTGATAATAACAAATACCGACCTTTTTAGAAGGTTCAACATTTTTGGTTCAATGCGTATCGTATCATTCGTCAGTCATTCATCAGTCGTCAAAATTGATTAATGCTAGATTTGTTGCACACCAGCACTCGGAGTCTTTTTATAGTTTTGAGGATGTTTTTTAATTAAAAATAGCCTATTTATAAGCTAGAGGTATATTTACATCGACAGCAAATTTCAATTTCATCCGTTTAGTCGTTTAGGTCTGATTGAGGTACAAACATCCAAACATACTTAACATCCGCACAAACTTTTAGATTTATAATATTAAAGGTAGATAAATAATAATTATAAATTATGTTCATAATCTGAAATTTATGTAATTTTTCTAAATCCAATTATAGATAAAGTATCATTTTTTTCCATCCATGTATAAAAAAACACGCTTGGTAATATAGGGTAGATCGGGTCTAAACGATACAGGTAAGGATCATGGTACCTTAGATCTTTCATTTCAAAACAGAAATGTATCAAATCAACATTTATATTTATTTAATAGGACTAATTAGGGACACTTCAAAAACCACAGCAAAAGACGTTGTCCAGAAAGTATTATCACTAAAATGGAAATAGGCCGGGCTCATCCAAAGATTACAAAATGAGAGGTGATCTAAAACAATTATGAATTGGGACCCAATACATAAAAAACGAAGAAGAGGAAGGCCTGCTATGCGATGGGATGATGACATCGTGAAAGTAGCAGGCAAAACATGGAGCAGAGCCGCTAGAGATCGGGAAAAATGGATAGAGCTGGAGGAGGCTTTTACCGCTGAAAGCGGTCCTTACACATAATTTTATATACCTATGCATAGATACATATTTAAGTTAATTTTATATTGTGCAAGGAAATAAAAGCTTTTATTATTTATTATTAATTAGGGACACAACCAGGTTCACATTTTCCTGAAATTTAATATTTTTATTAAAATAACAATCAAATACGAAACATCGGCTTATTTCGATTTTGCTCCGACGCGACGTATGCAAAAAGGTAAAACCGTATACTATTATCATATTGTTTCGAAACCAAACTCGATGAAACGCATCTTCTACAAAAAAAAACCATCCAGCTCTTTCAACAAATCATGCATTGTACCTAACCTTCATCTGTGTGGCTTGCACTAAATTCTTCAAGGCAATATATTATACAAATGTTATCATTAGTTTTGCATGTCCAGTATTTTACCCCGGTATTCCATTATGTAAGACCTCCTCTAAATTCGAAGAAAAATGTGACGTGGACGTGCTTCCTCGAGCGCGTCTGAGCGCTAACTGACGTGCCGACTTGAGGTGAATGTGAGTTTTGTATGGAAAAAATGTATGGAGAAGTTTTATTGCATTTTATATTGTTCATAAATGAAAAAGTAAATTATTTGAAAACAAGATAATGCCACGCGGTATAGAGAAATATAAAATCTACAATTTCGTATTATTTTCAAATAAAAATATGCTGTGGGTCTAAAGATATTGGTACCTAACCAGACCCCATTTTTCGACATTTTCAGCGGTTCTTGCGACGGTAAAAACGTATTTTTTTGAAAATATTGTATAGAACTGGCCAGTTTTTATTATCTACTATTAAAGATGAATATATTATCAGTAATTTTGTATCATTATATCCTCACAATTGTGATTCCTGGTTTTTAAATCGGTACCTGAAAATCATTGAAATACGTGTGTAAGTGTGAGCCGGGCCTTAAGTTTATTTATTGCTACTTTTAGAGAACTCTAGTGTTTTGTTAAACCTAACTTAGGATTTAAGGCACAATTAACCAAAAACAAGAACCTGTGAGCCGTGTTCTAGCAATGAGGTAGAAGTTCATTTTATAAATATATGTCATACCTAATTGATTTAATGTAACCTGATTTACTATTAAGATGCAAGTAATTAATAATTATTTAAAGTTCCTAAGATTGTATAAAATTGATATTTTGTAAAGAATTTAGTGTACTTACTGATGTAGGTACCTACTTGTTTGGGTGCCTGTGTGAATAATGAAATATCAAATAAACGATTGTGTAATCTTGTTTACAATAAACGATATCTATCTATTTACGTGACTTATACGTAGTTCTACCTAGCGTACAGTTTACGTCAGATGAAAATTATTACTCACGGGGCGCTGTAGTGGGACGCACAGCCTAAATCACTGGTTTTATAAACTTGTAATAAAGCCGAGTGGGAGGTACCTCGACTTTCAATCTGAAGGTCGCGGGTTCAAGTCCCGGCGTGCTTCAATGTATTTTTCTGTTTGAAAAATTGAAATGCGCATCAAAAACACGTGCTCAAAACGGTGAAGGAAAATATCGTGAGGAAACCAGTTAGTATTCTTATAAGCGGCGATGGGCTTGCAACCTGTCACGTATGGAATGCTAACTACTGCAAAATGTGGGCATGTACCAAATATAATGTTTGGACGTGCCTCTGACTACCCCAACTAGACATTTTCAAAGGACCTAAGCTTCTGGAGATCTGAGAAGATGTCTACCGTACTTGGGGATTACAGTCGTGATCCAATTTATTTTTTTATTTTATTTATAAACTTGTAATTATGAGAGTGTATTCCTTCCCGTGTCTAGGGGTGCACTTACTAAACCCTTAAGACGCTGCCAGTCGACGATTATTTTTGTTCGAAACGAAAAAAGAAATACTTGTGAACAAGCCACATCTCCTATTTTATAATGTATAGTATATGTGAATAAAGATGTACCCATCTTTAATCACTTCGATAAATAATCCTACCGACCGCTGCAATGATGACAAACACACGTCCGCGCGTGGTCCGCCTTAGCTTTTCGAATAAATTAATGATATAAGTTATGTATAATTACTTATCAAAAATCTATCCTAATAGAAATCTAGATCTATATATTACCTATCTTTAACAATAAATCACAAGTTGATTTGAATAGTAGGTATATAAAATATTTCGATCATAAATTCTAAAAAGTATCATTTTGAAATAATATTTTTATCGTAAAAAGTTTCTGCTATTATGTTTTCAGCTTAATAGAAATCTAGGTAGGAACCTGAAGTAATATACTTATAAAAATAGGAGATGTGGCTTGTTCAGAAGTATTTCTTTTTTCGTTTTGAAAAAGAGCAATCAGCGACTGGCAGCCTCTTAAGAAGATGCAGCAAGGGTTGAAGTCAGTTTGATATCACTTGAACGATACAAAGGTGTCCTCTAGTAACTAAATAAAACAGTAAACAGTTCAGTTAATGCTTCCGCGCTATCAGGGACAAAAACTCGTAGGTACTTCCTGCGATACATCATATCAACTCATCCGTAAACTCAACTCTGTGAAACCACCTTAATGAATCTGATAATTTTTTGGTGAGTTTCATGACCAGACTCAATGACGCGACTTTACAAACTGATAAATAAATTAAACCGCCACAGTAGTACTGTGAGTGCATTGTTAATTCGATATAAATAAATTCGGTCGCTTGGTCTGTGCCGCGTCAGCATCGTGTCATTGCATTCAAAATGGATCGAGCTGTAAAATATGTCAAACTCAAGGGGTGATATGTGAATTGTTTGGTTTACTAAATAGGCTGACCCTCGTATTTAAGAACGACACTATGAGAACACGCACCCACAGTGGACGAAATCTTTTTTCATAAATATCACTTTATGTGTTGAACAGCACTATGGCGCACGTTACCGTGTGCCTTTAGAGCTCAACTTTGGCTAGAGGCACACGACAATGTGCCTCTAGTCACACTATGCAGTGTCGCACAACACATAAAGTGATTTTTATGAAAAAAGATTTCGTCCACTGTGGGTGCGTGTTCTCATAGTGTCGTTCTTGAATACGAGGGTAAGTCTACCCGAATAAGACGGAAAAAGTGATAAAACTGCAATATCTTGAAAACCATAAATCTTCAAAATAAACTGTCTATAATTTACTTAGCTAGTATGATTATCTAACGAATTATATGTATATAAATTAAGTGTTTAGCTATTCATAGTTTTGATTAAAAACGAAACTAGTGTTTATTAAGAGCCAACTTTGGAAAATAAAAGAAAAGTTTCACCAATCGTGTTTCTGTCTATAATTTATCTAGATTATATCCTTATGTTTATTACTCGTCTTAAATCACAATGATCACTTTGGGACGTCTTAGGAGCTAGGTGAAGCTACGTCTGTTCCTCGCGACCAAGCCTGGAAGAATCAGGCAACAAACACGGCTTAAGCCTATCATAATTTTCAATGATCCTGTTCGTAAATGCTATAAAGATACGTAATAGTCGGTCCTCGTTTTTTCTCGAAATTATTAACTCTACCTTCGCTCAAAAGATTTACAACAAGCAATCTTAAAATTAAAAGGTCTAAAATGTCGAAATAATTACATTTAGTAGATTTTATGTGCCTTCTATATTAAGTTCCTTTAATTTCTTAACAATATTTTGTTCTGATTGGAAGCTTCGCGAAGCCTAGGAAAAATACAAAATATTTTTTTTCGCTTTTTCTCTGCCTTTTATTTTCACAAAACTGACGTTCTAATTGAAGATAGCACACAAAATTTCAAAACTAAATGATCAAAAAAGGTTTTTGTCGTGTACAATATTAGATTTTTAACTATAGATCTTTACACGGGTATTTATCACGTAATTACCTTGTCGAAACGTTGGGAAAAAGGTAATTATGTAACTCTGCAACTGTCTGATACTGAATAACCATGATAGTTTGAAAAATAATAGATTTTTCTTGGTAAATGTAATTGTAATAAAATCACATCGGAGCATCTTTTCATAGCGTGAATATGACATTTATTGCGATGGAAAAAGAAATGTGCTCACGATCCTAATTCCCAAACATGACATCTTCAGATCTCCAGGCGCTCCGATCCTTGAAGATGTCAAGGATAATCAGAAGCACGTTCAAACGATTCGTTTGACAGAAGTACATTTTTGTCAGTATGCCATACGCAACTGATTGCAAAAGCGCCACTTATAAATATACTAAGTGCTCCTGACTATAATTTCCTTCGCCGTTATGAGCACGTGTTGCTGTGCAAATACATTTTTAAATATAAAAATCTTTTAGGGTCCTGGACCGTTATTGGAACCCAAGGTTTTTGAATTGAAAGTCGAGGCACTTTTCATCACCATTATTATATCTTAAACTAGCGACCCGCCCCGGCTTCGCACGGGTAGCATGTTATTATACATATAAACCTTCCTCCTGAATCACTCTATCTATTAAAAAAAACCGCATCAAAATCCGTTGTGTAGTTTTAAAGATATAAGCAAACATACATACATACATATTACATACAGACGCGGGAAGCGGAAAGCGACTTTGCTTTATACTATGTAGTGATATTATAAAAAGGTAAATTTTTAGGGTTCCGTACCCAAAGGGTAAAATCAGAACCCTATTACTAAGACTTCGCTGTCCGTCTGTCTGTCCGTCTGTCCGTCTGTCCGTCTGTCCGTCTGTCTGTCTGTCACAGGGCTGTATCTCATGAACCATGATAGCTAGACAGTTGAAATTTTTACAGATTATGTATTTCTATTGCTGCTCGAACAACAAATACTAAAAACAGAATAAAATAAATATTTAAGGGGGGCTCCCATACAACAAACTTGATTTTTGCATTCCAGCGCCATCTAGTTTCATTTGATGTTACTACGTATTATAGGTACTTTTAGCGGTCTCATGCGACCGCTCGGGGTTTGAGAGGTAAGATGAAAGAGGTTTGCGATTCCGCTGGCAGGTGGCGCTATTTTACCACTATCGGTAAAGTAAGTCGGTAAATAGGTGGTACTTCACATGATCGAATAAAAAGTTTGAAATTGAATTATTGAATTCATGTAGTTAGGTAAATAGGTACCTAGGTAGATATTATTAATTTCCAATTAATTTCGAGTTCGAATCCTGGCCGTGCATCAATGGATATTTCTGTTCGAAAAATGTACCTATATGCGCGTTACACGTGTTTATAACAGTGAAGGAAAACATCGTGAGGAAACCTGTTAGTATTCTTGAAAGCGGCGACGGGATTGCAACCTGTCACGTGTGGAATGCTAACTACGTAGTTAGGTAACTAGGTAGGTTACGAGATATTATGAATTATTTTTTATGTTTCTAGGGTTCCGTGTCTAAAGGGTAAAAAACGGGACTACTAAGACACCGCTGTCCGTCTGTCTGTTACCAGGCTGTATCTCGTGAACCGTGATAGCTAGACAGTTGAAATTTTCACAGATGATGTATTTCTCTAAAATCAGCATAAAATAAATATTTAAGTGAGACTCCCGTACAACAAACGTGATTTTTTTGCCGTTTTGATAATAGTACGGAACCCTTCGTGCGCGAGTCCGACTCGCACTTGGCCGGTTTTTTATTTTTTCATTTGCAATGGATAAAGTAAAAAACTACGAGACCAATTTTAAAAATTCTTTCAATTATCAAAAGCTACAATATCAGCGTACATATTTTTTTTCAGAGATACTGACGGAACGTAATTCTAAAATAATTTAACGTATCTATAAAATATAAATAAAAAAATGTAATCCTTAAGTACGGTAGATATCCTCTCAGATCTCCAGACGCTTAGATCCTTTGAAGGTGGGGGTAGCCAGAGGCACGTCCAAACATTATATTTGGCACATGCCCACTTTTTGCAGTAGTTAGCATTCCGTACGTGGCTAAGAATAACTTTATAAGAATACTCACTGGTTACCTCACGATGTTTTCCTTCACCGTTTTGAGCACGTGTTTTTGATGCGTATATAATTTTTTACCTACGACCTTCAGATTGAAAGTCGAGGTACCTCCCGCTCGGCCAACACTATACAGAATATACATTCGTGGTTTAATTGGTATTCTCATTACTGTGGCCTTGTGGCAACAATGCAATACAAATTAAGCCATGTTAATGTAATATCACAGCAACTGTGCAATAATTAGGCACGATAATGCTATCTGTGTCGTTGAAATTGCCCACTTTAAGTGAGCCTTAAAGCTTTGTCAGCTTTGTGGCATAGATAATTATTTGCTCAAGGTATTATTACTGCAAATACTCGTAAATGCATTTTGCGGGACTAGAAAATCAACACAAAAATATGATTATTTAATTTTAATCGTTTAGTTTAGAGTGCAAAATGTGAGCATGTGCCAAATATAATGTTTGGACGTACCTCTCACTACCCCCACTAGACATCTTCGAAGGATCTAAGCGTCTGGATATCTGAGAGGATGTCTACCATACTTGAGGATTACAGTCGTGATCCTATTTATTTTATTATTATTTTTTATAGTTTAAAGTTTTAGGTGTTAAATAGATTTAAACTAAATGAAGGGTCCTAATACAACCTTTTAAGCATGCAAATTTGAATTACGATAGGAGTACTTACAGGATTCTGGGTTATGGAGAAAGAAACGGCATCTGCAAATTCTGAATGATATAAAACTTGATAGCAGGTGGTGAATCACTGTCGACTAAACAGTTTCCAAATGTGTCTAAAGACAGCGTAAGAGGCAACACTGGTGTGGACGGCGGAGAGGTGTACGTTACTCTTATGCACTTCCGCTCTCGCGAGCATAGATTCGACGCAAGGACAGTCCTAAGTCCTTAGTCTATTAGGATAAAGCAAGTTTCTTTTATCTAAGGCATCGGTAATGATAACGGTTACATGTTTTCAGTTCTCGGGAGTGGTCTAAATATACATTATACTAGCAGACCCGGCCACGCGTTGCTGTGTCAACAGATATCGCCATCTATGAATCATATATGAATAATTTTGACTGTCAGATAATATAACAATCTGCAATATAATAATATTGTGACTAAAAATTTAGATGTAAGCTATCCTATCTTTCAAGTTGGAATAAACTGCACACTTTGTGCAAAGTTTTATTAAAATCGGTTAAGTAGTTTAGGAGTCCATCGCGGACAAGCAACGTGACGCGTAATTTATATCCCACCAAAAATATTCTGTAAAAAACTAGCCAAGTCTCGATGGAGCTGCTCGTCGTGTCAAGTCTGAGGTTCCTTACTGCGATTTCATTATTATTATAGTCACAAGATTAACTATAATAATAAAGAAATCGCAGTATGGAACCTCGGCGAATATGGCGAATACCGCCATATTCGTCGATCTGCCGTTGATCGCGGCGCATGATGAAGATGATCGCGGCGCATCTGAATTGTCTCGAAACGTCAGCGATATAAAAAAAACGTGTTAATTAGCCGTATTTATAGTTAAAATACATGATATTATTTGGAATACTAAAGTATATTTGTTTGTTTGTTCTTTTCACAATAACGTCATAACATCTAACCTTACTCGGGAATTGCAGACGTGATCCTATATTCGAGACTTGCTTGCAGTATTCTAGCTATTGCTATGATATCGTGAATGCATTTGGAACTTTGGTGTAACATTAATCTGTCATTTCTCAACGGCATGCGTCTGAATCATCACATGGCCTAGACTCCTTATACAAGACGAACACTGTCAGATAACACATATGGGCTACTATGTAAACCAACGAGCGTAAGTCACGACGCGCCCCGCGGGCTGTGACATTGAACCGGCCAATCAGAATGCATTTTTTACCGCTCCCACTGACCCGCGCACCTCAACGTTTTGACAGAATTGTTTGATTGAAGAAATGAAACTATTTAGGCGTCTGCTGTAGTCGATGGTCTGAATTCAGCACAATTACTAAGATGTTCAAGCAAATGCTGCAGCTTCTAATTACCCAGCCACTTACCAGAAAGCGCCGTGTTAGCAATGCCGTTTATGGTCTCACTGACGAGAACGTTCTAGTGCTGTCTTGCTAAATTGCTTGTAATCGTAATGTCCTGCTGTGACTGGCTTTGCTCCTCATTTGCGAGTATGAAATAGTATAAAGGATTCACACACAGCATCTATAATGTAAAGATGTACATTATAGAACGATATATCTCATCACATCTTTCCATAGAAATCAACAGATGACCACATACGACAGCTATAATAATATAGCTTATACATCAGAATAACATATAGGCTACTTTTTATCGAAGTACCACCCAAGCGAAGCCGGGGTGAGCAGTTAAAGAGTTTATATAAAAGAAAATGATAAAACCAGATAAATCTCAACCATGTTTTTTTTTATTTTCTCTTCATGCAAACGTCACAGACGTAATGCTGTATAAAAGAATAAAAGTCCATACATTCCTTACCTCGACATTTTTGTTTAATTTTGTGTTTAGACATTTCATTCCAAGTAATGAGGCAAAATGAAAGGCTTTAATGAACGAAAATGTAAACGTTTTATCCCGCTTTAGGCGCGCAATAAAGATTTAATTGAGGTAGCTACTCGTGAAATCATTTCTAAAATTGCTATACACTATATTACTGACATTGGCAGTACTCATATAATAATACTTGCCAACTCGTGACAGACTTTGTCCTGCCCAAATTTCAATAGTCGCATAGAAAAACACTTTCAGGAAACTACAAACCTTGTCCTGATAAAATAAATTACGAATTTTGGTAGATTCAGTAGTCAAAACTATTAACAGACTTTTTTGATAAAATTTAAATTTTATTACGAATTTTGGTAGAATGCGGTAATCATTCGGTAGTCAAATGATGTCAGATTATTTTGACAAAATGAATTTCCAATACCGACCTTGGTAGAATTCAACCTTTTTGGTGGAATGCGTTGCTATGACAACTCAATGTTATCGGTCTATCGGATGTCTAATTTTTTGGACATCAGCGCCATCTATCTCAAAACCATCCTTTTTGCGTTTTTTTTATCTTAAAGGGGTAGATTTTCGGATTAAAAGATTCATCACTTCAACTATGAAAGTTACTCAAACATACATTATGTTGTTGAGGCCTGGCTCCTATCCCCTGTTGTCATAACCTGCTTAAACATAATTTTCTTTAGTGCAAAACACACAGCCCGCTCCTACGTTCCACCTAAAGATTTATGTAGGCACCATACGTCTGGGAAATCATATTATACTCCAGGCGTGTTACTTAACTTCAGCATTGATCCCGGAAGTACTCATGGAAAGAAAGAGATGGTACGAAGGCGGATATGCAGTACTTGTAGTTGTAGTTGTGATGTGAATAGACACACGCTTTTTGTGCGCGTTCCCAAGCTTACACACATACACACACAGATACAATGTGCCACATACAACTACACAATCCGCTTTCGTGAGATAGCGTTACGTCACAAAAATTTTTTTTTAACCTATATTGTCCCACTGCTGGGCAAATGTCTCCTCCATTATTTTCCAAGCTTTGCTGTCTACAGCTTCAACCCACCAGTCGGTGTGGAATGTGTCGAGATCGTCACGCCAGCGTCTTCGTGGCCTTCCTCGTCGTCTCCCATCTTCAGGCACCCACTGCGTGATGATCCTAGCCCATCAGTCTGGATTCATTCGACTGACGTGACCCGTGATGTGGAAATAAGAATTCCCACTCCAGCTTCTTTAAAATTAGGTAAGTATAATTATATCTTCAAATATATCGAGAGAGTTAAAACAAAAGAACCGAAAATAAACATAAAAGGAAATTTCAAGGCGTATTGAATCATTACTTCAAATTGCATAACCGGCTTGGAAAAACATCGTGAAGAAACCATAATATCTCAGAACCAATAAGTTCAAAGTAAGCTACTTATACGAAATAAGATTCTTGAACTCGTCAGGTATGTGTACTGAACCTATTCGAAAATCATTCACCACACAGGTTCTTTTATCATCACTCACAATGAACTAACAATGATAACAATGATTTTTCTGTTCGAAAAAATTATATGAGCATCAAAAACATGTGCTCAAAACGGTGAAGGAAAACATCGTGAGGAAACCAGTTAGTATTTTCATAAGCAGCGATGGGCTTGCAACCTGTCACGTATGGAATGCTAACTACTGCAAAGTGTGGGCATGTGCCAAATATAATGTTTGGACGTGACTCTGACTACCACTAGACATCTTCAAAGGATCTAAGCGTCTGGAGATCTGTGAGGATGTCTACCGTACTTGGGGATTACAGTCGTGATCATATATATTCTTTTATTTTACATCAACGCGATTACTCCTAACTTTATCCGATAACTTGCAAACTTTTCATAATAACCTGGAAACTAGCTCGAAGTAATCCATACCTACAAAACCGGGAAGAAGCCATAAAAACAGTTATCAATATTCATTAGATGGGATCTTTACTTTCAAGAGAAACTTTTCCCACTTTTATCCTTCGATAAGTACGTAGTTTTCCAACTTAGTATGATATCTTGTTGAAATATCTTTTTGAAAACCAAAACAAGGGATCAACCGACGACGACGACGACGACGACGACGATTAATCGACGAAAAACTGGAGGAGGTTCTCCTCCAGTTTTTCGTCGATTAATAATAGCCCTGCTGGTTTGATATAAAGACAAAGTAGGTATCACTAGGTACATAGTATAAAGCAAAGTCGCTTTCCGCTTCCCGCGTCTGTATGTATGTATGTATGTTTGCTTATATCTTTAAAACTACACAACGGATTTTGATGCGGTTTTTTTTAATAGATAGAGTGGTTCAGGAGGAAGGTTTATATGTATAATAACATGCTACCCGTGCGAAGCCGGGGCGGGTCGCTAGTATAGTATACAATCCGAATAACGTACAATTCTTCCAAATCGTTGAGCACATGAGAGGTGGGATTATTTTTATGACAGTCTTTTGGCAGATAAAGCAAAACAAATCGAAAGCGGTTACGTTACTTTGTTAGAGGAAGTTTTTCCTCGGATGATCGTGTAACTAACATTTTTCTTCGAATTCTTTTGACAAAACGAACTAAATCACCGCCGGTTCAAAACCGTTGATCTAAAGCGCCTAATTCTGGAAAAAAGTATTTCCTGTGTTCACAAAATATTTATTTGTAACCTCTAGTTAAATACTCGTACCTTTATAGACACCAAATGACTATAACCACTGTTTAATGTTTATGAATGAATGAATAAATGGAATGGATAGAAACAACTGCAATCCCTAAGTGCGGCGGATATCCACTCTGGGGATCAGCATGAATCACTATCATATCGACACGACACTTTTACTATAAAAAGTGTAATTTTTGACATTTGGACGATAGATGATTAAAAGGAGTAGTCAAATTTACGTCCAAATATTACATTTGTCACATGCACTTTAAATTCATATTAAGTATATCCCTCGTATTCAAGAGGAATAGGAGGAAAAGGGTAGGTATGATAGGTAATAGAAAAATAAATAAAATTCATCATTAACTTAGGTTTATTCATGTGCACAATTAACAAGTAGCATTGATTTTGTCCTTTTTAAAACTTATTAACTAGTTGATTTTGAGATTATATTTTCTGGCCAAATTAAGAAATTAATTCTAAGCATTTGATACAACACATTTATTTGAAGTAAGATTCTATTCCACATTTTTGAGTCTTTCTAGCCCTAAAACTGAACTTGGGGGTTAGCATGAACCATCGTATCGTATCGACAACGTATCGTCCAAATGTCAAAACTGACACTTTTTCTATCCAAAAAGTGTAAATTTTGACTATCTTGATTATATGAATTTTGATAGGTTGTCGATACGATAGTGGTTCGTGCTTAGGCCACTTATTTGTAAGTCAACGCTTTATCTTTTAGGACGCACATAACTATTTACATTTGCATACATTGAAATTAGCAACGCTTTGTACGTTCGAGAAAAAATTGCATAAAATTAGAAGTTTTCAATTTTTAGTATTGAGACAAAAAAAACCTACGTAGATTTAACACCTTTACTTTACATTCAATATCATCTCAGAAGTTAAGTTTTATAATTTAGAAATATTAACTGACTAAATTAACCTTTATTATTAATCTAATATTCCAACTTTTAATTACAAAAATACATAAAAACTAATCAAAATAATTATTTGTTTTATCATAATATGTTTATATGTTTCCTACAATACAATTTAGAGATAACATAGTACGTTTTGGAATGATCTAACAAAATACCAATTTTCATTATTTTATCTAAGTACTCCAAAAGTACCCTAATCCTACTTTTTATTTCAGTATACCATACAATAGGTTATCCATGAAATATACAATCGTTACTACGAGTTAAAAATGCTAGTAAATAATTATTTACAAGACCATGATTGCCTATACTCATATTTTTATAATATTACAGCTACATGTAACCTGGAAGCACACAGAATATAGATAACATACACTTTAGATGTATTTTGCTAAGTAATAAGCTCGGCGGATCTAGGCAAATGTGAAGTCCGTGTGACAAGCGAAGACGTCAAAGTTGGCGTATTCGAATTACTATTACCAGCGCATCCATAATATCATCCTTCAAGTTTAACTTCAAGAAATGACTGATAGTCCAATCTATATGACATTCATGAATTCATTTGAATTCTTTTAAATGTACATCATTATTTAGTTTTGTGTTAATATTCAATAATGATATTGCTAGAATTGAATATAAAATTATGTAATTAATATTATGTGACCTGTAACTTATTTGTTATCAATAAATTAACTATGATTAAACTATGAACAATGACAGTAAAAATGATTTTGTGTTACTGCATAAGGTCGAAAATTGCCTGCCGTGCAGCCGAACGCCAGCTTCACGTTTGCCTAGAACCACCGACCGTACTGTAGTTCGAACTGACAACAATAAGGCCGGCCTACCTCGTACGCTGACATGGGTTGCGGACATGGGTTGAAACCGACCGATCGTAGCAAAACGCGCGCCATGGACATCCTCGTCGCAATACAGTGCTTCTATCATAGGACACAATGTTTTTAGGGTTCCGTACCCAAAGGGTAAAAACGGGACCCTAATACTAAGACTTCGCTGTCCGTATGTCTGTCCGTCTGTCTGTCAGGGCTGTATCTCATGAACCGTTATAGCTAGACAGTTGAAATTTTCACAGATTATGTATTTCTGTTGCTGCTCTAACAACAAATACTAAAAACAGAATAAAATGAATATTTTAGTTGGGCTCTAATACAACAAACGTGATATTTTTGCCGTTTTTATAGATAATGGTACGGAACCCTTCGTGCGCGAGTCCGACTCGCACTTGGCCAGTTTTTTATATGTTCGTGAAGTACCACGACGTCGTCGAAGGAGGCCGGTCTAATATAAAAATTACAACATACTTGTACTACACAAAATCAACATAATGACACAAATAAAATCACATAATATTAAAAATTTTGGTTTGTAAGTTTCTAACGGGATAACATTAGAGACTAGAGACTAAACGGGATTTAAATGTTTTTTTGCAGAAGCGAAATATTTAAATAATTTAATTTGAAATGAAATACATTCTCATTCGTTAATTTTAAATTATTAACTACATTTTTGTGTTATCTTAAATTTATTATATTCCATATTCATTTTTAACACATTTGTTGATTAAAAATACTAATTATAAAAATTAACAAATCATTTAAAACTGATTGACGTTGATTATAAGTTAATAAATCATTTACAACTGAAACATAAATATTTAATCTATCACATAATATACTTATGTAGGTATATCAAATCATCAACTTTTAGTCACGGCATACAGATATCTACACATTAGTTACAATTGATCTGAAATAATATCGTATGCAATCACTTCTATGCAATATTCTGAATACAGCTTACATTTGTTTTTGGGTTATTTAATGAAGACAATTGTATAAATATTTAAAACTAGTTGTCCCGACAGACGTAGTCCTGTCAAAAAAAATCGGTTATAAGAACCTTCTCCTGATAACGAAATACAAATAAATTAACAAAATCGGTCCAGCCGTTTACGCGTGATGCCAAGACTAAGGGAAATAGGGATTAATTTTTATATATAAGATTACATCATAGGTTTGTAGGCCTCTGAACTTACTAGTATACCTAAGCTAAAAGTAAAGGTCCATGTTGAGTAATAAAACTATAGCGTAAGTAGGTATATAAATAGTATTTGAAAAATAATCGTTTAAAACCTAGTTACACATATTAGTCACTAGATAGGTACTATTTACAACTGTACAGTGTACATTGCATAAAGCAGGGGAAAAGACTTTTTAAATTGAACTAATACAAAAAAACTCTATTCAATTATCAAACTAACACATCAATTTATAATGAGAATTAGTTAGTCAGTTAGAACTACAGGTAGAGATATATTTCCCGGAATAGGACGTAGTTGAGCAGAAAGGACTCAACCCACACAAAGTTACTTGGAGTTATTGACGTTTAAAGTTCAAACCGTTATTTCTTCAGTGATGTTGTATTCTGAATTTCTCAGTGATTTTGTATGCTGAATTTTTATAGTCATTTTTGGAGTATAAAATCAAACAATTATTTATGACAATGTAGTTTTATATTTTGCCTTATTACTTATTGAAATCAAATTGAGTCATTATTGCTAACTATAAAAAATACCCGCCATATGTGTGGTTTAGTTCACTGTCCTTATATTTCTAGAGATCTTTTATTTATGATGTTTTTACTGAATGAAAGACTCCACCTCAAAGACCACATATCTATGTTTTGTTAATTTTGTGGATGAGTCATTTCTGCATAACCACGTCCCTATAATGTAGTATTATATAAAGAAGAATTGATTTTCTTGGCTTATACACACATGCAAACTGTTTTACTAACCACTATTATGAAACGTTCAGCGTATCTTCCAGACAATCCTGCAACCCCATTTCGTATAGTTGAATGGAGTTTTAACGAGCAACAGTACTGATTTTATCGTTCTACCGGTGTGGGATCATTCAAATAAAATTAGCGTTCTTTTCCAAAAATAGCTACTAATATTCGACAAAGCATGGCGCCGTCGATTCAGAGTCTCAATTTAACAAACTTATTTATGATAAGTCAAAAAAAAAGAGATTTAGAAAAGAAGTCGACAAAAACATAAAAATAAAAAAAACAAATAGGATCACGACTGTAAAGTATCCCCAATTACGGTAGACATCCTCTCAGATTTTCAGACGCTTAGGATCCTTTGAAGATGTCTAGCGGGGGTAGTCAGAGGCACGCCCAAACATTATATTTGGCACATGCCCACATTTTGCAGTAGTTAGCATTCCATACGTGACAGGTTGCAAGCCCATCGCCGCTTATAAGAATACTAACTGGTTTCCTAACGATGTTTTCCTTCACCGAAAAAAAAAACATTTTTAGAGGTAAAATATATGTAAATTTTAGGATAGTGCTAAGCAATATTATGTTTATAAAACTCATTAATGGATGTAAGCATTTCTTTCGAACTTATCAACGTCTATTTTAGTAAATTGAGACTAAATACCAAGGCCTTCCGATGTTCCTCCTAACCAATTCAAACCGATTATTGTCACACGACATTACGTGCCTACTCGTCTGGTCCTCTCGTTCCTACGTTGTCGCGGATATGTTTTGTATTAACAACACTATACACATATAATACATATTATTATTATTATTACTGTTCACGTTATCGGCGTACAGGAGCCTTCGTAACACTTGAGGCCTGGCTCGCAAGTCCCACTGAAGCCACCGCATTCTTCTCCTAACGTTCGCGCGCACACTTTACAGCATCTGTCAAAAAGAAAAGACTTATCAAGTTAGTGGTAAGGGACCTTGTCCGCAATACCCTCGCTTTGCATTTTACGAAGGTAGCCCCCCAGACTTAGTAGTAGACCCACTTTGTAAATTTTCACTTATTTCGGTATTGTCGGCGTAGGTAAGACGCGCCGAAGAAAAATTTTCGGTTCGGTTAAGACGAGTAATAAATGTTTTTGATGAATGCAGAATCGTTTTTTCTCAATAACCGCAAAACATACAGTATTGTTTTTTTATGACAAAGATAACTTAAGGATTTAATCTAGATAAATTAAAGACAGAAACACGATTGGTGAAACTTTTCTCGATAGATTTATTTTCCAAAGATGGCTCTTCAAAAACACTAGTTTCGTTTTAATCAAAACTATGAATAGCTTAATAGTTCATTTTTTTATAATTTGTTAGATAATCATACGAGCTACCTAAATAAAAGACAATTTTAAAAAAAAATATTGTTTTCTATATATTGCAGTTTTATCACTTTTTCCGTCTATCCGGGTAGACTCAGCCCATACAAAACGACAAAAATTCAAAAATGTAATTATGGTTTATTATCTGTCATTGTTTCCCCAGAAAATTCGAGGGAGATTGTTATAATTACGAAGAGCGTCATACATTTTGTTAACAACGCACGTTATATCAGGTCTCTGAGAGGCTGTTTATCGGAAACTAGCCGACCCGTGACAGACGTTGTCCTGTCAAATTTCAATAATCGAATAGAAAAGACTGAATGTTTTTAGTCGTTTGTTGTCAGATTTGTTGCACACCAGCGCCATCTATACAAAAATCATCCCTTTTG
Source organism: Hydriomena furcata (assembly GCA_912999785.1). Lineage (NCBI taxonomy): Eukaryota > Metazoa > Arthropoda > Insecta > Lepidoptera > Geometridae > Hydriomena > Hydriomena furcata. The sequence continues at coordinate 3,827,295 of OU538831.1, read as the reverse complement.
CGTTTTTTTATCGTTTTGGGATGTTTTTCATATTTTAAAGTAGTTTATTATTTATTCGAGCATTATATCTACATCTACAGCAAATTTCAACTTAATCCGTTTTGTCGTTTAGGCCTGATTGAGAAACAAACATACATACAAACTCACAAACTTTCACATTTATAATATTACTAGCGACCCGCCCCGGCTTCGCACGGGTAGCATGTTATTAAACATATAAACCTTCCTCCTGAATCACTCTATCTATTAAAAAAAACCGCATCAAAATCCGTTGTGTAGTTTTAAAGATATAAGCAAACATACATACAGACGCGGGAAGCGGAAAGCGACTTTGCTTTATACTATGTAGTGATTAGGATCTCCTTTCCACCCTTTAAACCGAAAATTGAGTTAGGTATCCTTACGTAGAGTTACTTACAAACAATCAATATAAGTCAGTTAGTTTTCCGAAGAGCGTAGAAGACTGTCAGTACCTATTAATATTTGAGTTATTATTAGAGAGATTTAATTCTCAAGCGTTCAAAATTAAGTAAAAGGGATTAGCGCTTGTTTATTTAAGCTTGTTAGGTACGCGCTCAACCGTGCCCGTTGAAAAGAGATGATGGAGAAAACAATGCCGCCTCAAAAATACGAATATTACGAACAGACGTTTTTAGGGTTCCGTACCCAAAAGGTAAAAACGAGACCTTATTACTAAGACTTCACTGTCCGTCGGTCTGTCCGTCTGTCTGTCACAGGACTGTATCTCATGAACTGTGATAGCTAGAAAGTTGAAGTTTTCACAGATGATGTATTTCTGTTGCTGCTATAACAACAAATACTAAAAATAGAATAAAATAAATATTTAAGTGGGGCTCCCATATAACAAACGTGTTTTTTTGGCGTTTTTTATAGATTTTAGTACGGAACCCTTCGTGCGCGAGTCCGACTCGCACTTGGCCGGTTTTTTAATATTCGTATTTTTGATGTTCCGTACGAGAATAAAAGGAACTTTGAGCCTAGTTTAATATTATACTCCTATAAAAGTGATAGAAAATCATAGTTTTCACCTCCCACGCAGGTATGGAATGCTACTACAAAAGGTGGACTTGTGCCAAATATAATGTTTGGACGTGCCCCTGACTACATGCATATTCAAGGGTCTCGGTGCCTGGAGATTTGAGATAATGTCTACCAAACACCACGCGATATTTTCCTGAATTTGTAGTATTCGTAAAAAGTCTTTACTCAAACTGTACTAGTGTTTATAGAGTTTAAGATCTGTTAATTTTGTTTCAGGGCTGCGTTGTTGGCAAAATGTTTTAAGATAGAAGTTTTCAAATAATTGCGTTACCTACTTGTTCCGAGCTCCTTATTTTGAAGTTCAGGGGTGAAGTTTGGCAAAGTGGATCAGTCCCGGCCTTAGAGAAGTCAAAAAAGGAGGCGACGTAATGTCGGCTTTCGTTTTTTTTAACAATTTATCATGTTATACATAAACACATTTAGCACACATACATAGGTTACACAAACTCATACATAATGCTTTTTATATGGGAAAATATAAAGGTTGCATTTGGTAACCCAAATTCGTAATATAAACCAAACCAACCCAAGAGGTAGAGGTAAGTTTTGCAACAATTGAAAAATAAAACAGACATAATTTATTAGGCAATAGACAATTATAGTACCTACCTAAATTGAAGACAATATCTTTTTAAGTTAGATAGTTTTCAAGATAATGCATTTTTATTTTTATTGGACAATGTTGGCCGAGTTGGCAGGTACCTCTACTTTCATTTCAAAGGTTCGGTTCGAATCCCAGCGCGCATCAATGGATTTGTCAGTTCGAAAAATTTATATGCGCATCAAAAACACGTGCACAAAACGGTCAAGGAAAACATCGTGAGGAAATCAGTTGGTATTCTTATTAGCGGCGATGGGCTTGCAACCTGTCACGTATTCAATGCTAACTACTGGAAAATGTGGGCATGTGCCAAATATAATGTTTGGCCGTGCCTCTGACTACCCCCTCTAGACATCTTCAAAGGATCTAAGAGCCTTGAGATCTGAGAGGATATCTACCGTACTTGGGGATTACAGTCGTGATCTTATTTATTTTATTTATTTTTATCTCATTTTCCGTCTTGTCCGGGTAGACCCTACCCTACCCATCAAAAATACAAAAAATGTGAATTATCACCTTAAATAAGCACCTTGTCTGGCCAATTCGGTTCCTAAAACATCTAAGGTCTCGGGCGGACTTAAGTTTTTTGGAAAAGCCGTTAGTAATTACCAGTAGATAGGGATATCAAGTTTTGCAAACTATTTAATTAAAATAAACAAATAATAATAACACCGAACCTTCATAAATTATACCTGATCTCACACTAGGATTCCCTGTGTCACAGGTATCAGAAGTTACTAGTACCATGGTACTACAACACCCAGATCCAGGACAAAATCATGTAAACATTTTGTGAAGGCGCGGGAATCATGCACTCTTGGTCGGGCATTCATCCGCCACACTACCGAGGTGGTTCATTTTGAGCAATTAGTATGCAACAAAGTATCTATATATTTGCATCAAGCCTCACATATCTATTTTAAAGCATGAAACCCAGCATTAGGTTAGGACCAACATACGTGAAATTTTATTTGACAGGTTTAAATTTCCAACAGATTTTATTTCGTCTTTTATTTTTAACTAGCGATCCGCCCCGGCTTTGCACGGGTTTAATACATATAAACCTTCCTCCTGAATCACTCTATCTATTAAAAAAAACCGCATCAAAATCCGTTGTGTAGTTTTAAAGATATAAGCAAACATACATACATACATACAGACGCGGGAAGCGGAAAGCGACTTTGCTTTATACTATGTAGTGAAACAACTGTAATCCCCAACTACGGTTAACATCCTCTCAGATCTTCAGGCGGTCAGATCCTTGATATGTCTAAGGGTAGTTAGAGGCTGGTTTCAAACATTTGGCACAGTTTGCAGAAATCAGCATTTCTGATTCGAGATTAATATTTTTTTTTATAAACAAGAATGTATTTTAAAAACTTTCAAAGGTTTTGTAATAGAACCAAAAACATACTACCTGAACACAAAGTAATGAGTGGGTCAGTTCTCATTCGGAAATAATAATAGATTATTTCGATCAGCTGAATTGGGTCGCCGTTAATAGAAAGGTCAACTGAAGTTCGGTGCCTGCAAAAATAGACCTCACATATTTGAAACCAAATGGAACAACAACATGAAAATTAATTGACCTATTTGCCAGGATCAAATAAACTATGTTTTCGTACTAGATTATTAGTCTCTATCTAGTCAAAAAACAAGGATCGGTTTGAAAAAATAGACCTCACATATTTGAAACCAAATGGAACAACAACATGAAAATTAATTGACCTATTTGCCAGGATCAAATAAACTATGTTTTCGTACTAGATTATTAGTCTCTATCTAGTCAAAAAACAAGGATCGGTTTGAAATGTTTTTTGAACTAGATGAAGTAGAGAACACATAATTATGTAAGTAATTCTCTCTTGTAATATTTTTTTTATTTTTTTATTTTAATTGTGGTAGTTGAATAAAAGGATTCTATTCAATTCTATTTTTAAAAATAAAAAAATAAATTAATAGGATCACGACTGTAATCACCAAGTACGGTAGACATCCTCTCAGATCTAAGTTGATATATCGTTGTAACACAAAACCCTGACCTAGTTTAAATATTAACATAAAAAACAAACATTGGGAACGTTGCCATGATTGTCCTAATTAACTTTACCTATTTTGAGAGCCTACCTATTATTAAGGTGATATGTGAAACGTTTGGTTTTTTGTATGGGCTGAGTCTACCCGGATAAAGGCGGAAACACATTTACGTGTCGTGGCGTGTCGTGATGCTTGCTGTCATGACGGTGAGTGTGCGTCGTCGTGTCGTGTCGCGCTCTGGCGTTTTTTCTGAACAGAACATAACGAACCTTTGCAGGGTTCAAACATACATAATGTTTTGTTCTGATTTGGATAGTACTTTTGATGAAAACATTAAATTTCTCTTATCAATGAAACTCCTAGAGGGCAAAAAAAAAATTTCGTTGACGTACAAGTTCAATAAGGTCGTCAATCATTATGCTGCAAATTAAATTAAATATGTCTGCTAGGTGTTCGCGCCACGAGGCACGCGCCAGTATAGAAACACATTTGCCTGTTGTGTCGTGTCGCGTCATAACCCCCACCACCGCTCTGGCGCAATCGGTGGCGAGCAGTCGGCGCCACGACAGATAGCGTTGCGACACGACACGACACGCAAATATGTCTCTAACCATACTAAATGTATGAAAGCGATTAGCTAGTGGCGTGTCGCGCCACACCACGACACGTAAGTGTGTTTCCGGCATAAGACGGAAAAAGTGAGCTATTCATAATTTTTGATTAAAAACGAAACTAGTGTTTTTGAAGAGCTAACTTTGGAGAATAAATCTATCGAGAAAAGTTTCACCAATCGTGTTTCTGTCTATAAATTATTTATCTAGATTATATCCTTAAGTTATATTTGTCATAAAAAACAAAACATTCATCAAAAACATTTATTACTTATGTGATCAATACACTAACCCATCGAAATATCGGTACACATTTCATACAATGAGGTTTGGGTTATCCATTGATTGATGTGCATGCACCACACTCGCTTGACCGATCTAGGTCATACGGATTCGGATGTAGATACTATCTAGTGTGCAATCACCGATTATTCAAGTTTCACTTCCCACGTACCTTATTTATCTATCCATCTCTCTCCCACATGTTTACTTTCTAGACTTATTTAACAGTACGCATAGCTGTTCCGGCATTTTTGCTTTTAATAATTTATCTGATCATACAACATAATATATGATTCCAATTCATAATGTCTATACGAGTTGTTCAAGTAAATAATTGAAAGACACTCATGGAAATTAGATCGGTGGTGACGGCTTTACATGTCAACTATAAGGGGGGTTACGTGTCTTGTCGTATGCGGATGCATACCCTGTCGATTACTTTTAAATACCACAGTCAGCAAGAATTTAAAAACGCTGCGGACAACACCATGGTATATAGCATACAGATTTTGATACTGTTAAATGTGGTATATGGCGCTGATAAGGACACAAAAGTAAAACCAAGTTTTAAAAGTAAAACAGACCTATAGGATGGATAGGGCGTTTTTTAGGGTTCCGAACCCAAAGGGTAATAATACCCTATTACTAAGACTCCGCTGCCCGTATGTCTGTCTGTCTGTCAATAAACTGTATCTCATGAACCGTGATAGCTAAACAGTTGAAATAATAAAAACAGTTTCACAGATGATGTATTTCTGTTTCTGCTATAACAACAAATACTAAAAACAGAATAAAATAAATATTTAAGTGGGGCTCCCATACAACAAACGTGATTTTTTTGCCGTTTTTTTATAGATAATGGTACAGAACCCTTTGCGCGCGAGTCCGACTCGCACTTGGGCGGTTTTTTTAAGCGCCTTATGCTTTATTTTTATGAGTTCGCATACGTCACAATACGCACTGCTACGCGCTTGATTAACATCCTTCCCTTTCTAACTTTTTTGTACCCACAGAAAAACTACCTGCAGTACATCTGACTCAGTTCACTTGGAATCTATAAAAAGTCTCCGAAGCCAGGTGGGCTGAAGGTACAATTTGAGGATAATTCGATGAGAAACGATGCGATTTCGGAGACCCACAGACAATCCCTCATTTATCAACCAACTGCACTAAGTGGGACTTTTGTAAAGCCATGGATAATTATTGTCTAAATTCTTGTATAACAAATTGTGAAGAGTAACCACTGTAATCCACAAGTACAAGGTAGACATCCTCTCAGATCTCTAGGCGCTTAGATCCTCTGAACGTCCAAACATTATATTTGGCACATGCCCGCATTTTGCAGTAGTTATCATATATGACAGGTTGCAAGGCCACCTTATAAGAATACTAACTGGTTTCCTCACGATGTTTTCCTTCACCATTTTGAGCATGTGTTTTGATGCGTACAAATTTTTCGAACAGAAAAATCCATTGTTGCACGCCGGGATACCATGACCTTTGAAATGAAAGTCAAGGTACCTCCCACTCGGTCAACACGGCTATCGAAAATGAAGAATGTAACTCACTTGCAAGGGTCCCACACTATCACCCCCAAACCAGGGCATCCGCTCGGCTCGAGCACGTCACACTCTCTGGGGTCACAGATGCAGTTCAGCTCCGTCGCCCCCACCAGAGCCAGCACCACCAACATTGCCACCCACTGGCTACTCCTGAGCATAGTGTCACTCACATCACCGATTATTCACACTGTCCTGAGTACTATACACATCTGGAACTTGCTGGTACTTAATCTGGAACAAGGGAAAGTCAAGTTATTTTTCATAACAACTGATATTATAACGTTTATAAAATTAAAAACAAAACTTCATGTTTTTATAAATTCAATTCAAAATGCCCTATTTTTACCTTTTGAGGTGGTTTTTTTCCTCAAATTTAAATGGAACCAAACGGCGAGTATATTTACCCAACCAAAAAAGAATTTTCCGAATTTGTTAATAAAAATCAATACAAAACACTGATTGCATTCTGGCAACAATTTCACATCGAATATCTGTTTGGTAGAAAAATTGGCGAAAATTCTTTCCCGAGCTGTTCATCAAGCTTTTTTATTAGTGGCTCTGTGTCGGTACCCGTACCCTGTGGTCAATTCTGATGCCACCCCCTCTTCCTCTAAATCGAGTCATTTATCTCGCCTTCACTTTGCTGGGGAATTCCCGCCTCTATTGATTCCTTGTCTGAAATTTTGTATATTGTACAACTCAAGCTATTTACATCAAAGCCAGTTTACGCATTGAGCATGAAATCGAATTAAGATCGTTGCTCTAAATTACTTTATAAAATGCTTGAGCAATTTCTCGGTATTATGTTCGGCATTTCTGAGCAAATTTATAACGTGCTTGTCGTCTTTTTGATGAGTTAAGCAAGTCTGAGAACGTTATTGAAGCTTAATTTAGCTAAGTACGGTAACTAATGCATACAATGAATACCCATAACGTAAACTACCTCCTTTTTCAAACCCACTTCACATAAAAGATAAAGTAATTTTATCAGTAATCTGGCATTCATAGTCCAAGCTTTGCTTAGTTTGGGGCTAGCTGGCGCAGTTTAAAATATCTACCAATATTTAATAAAGCTATCCGGCGTTCTCCTTCCCTTATTAATTTGCAAAACAGATATTAAACCAGCTCAGCTATTTTAAGAAACATTTTTTGTCAAACAAAGTGAAGTACATTCGTTTGAAGTTATAACAGAGCCTACCAAATCATTAATGTCTTGAAAATCATCGAACACAGCGTCTTTTCAGCCGTGTACTCACAAGCGAGCCGTAACTGTAACAAAACAGATACAGTAACAGTTCCAATATTAAGGCATGACACGTTCTTTTACATGTCTCAACGAGCGCGGTTCGCACACCAATACACCATGGCTTTGGTAAAGTAACGTTCTATTTCACTTTCAAAACTTTCGTAAGTTGTACTACACATTATTACAACAACGGAAAATTACGTAAATAATTAATTAATTAAATTATTTAATTAATTAATTATTTAAATTATAAACGCGCGCGCTACCCTGCTCGCATTGCCGTCAAGAAGAAGAAGAAGCTGTGAAGAAGATTCACTAGATGAATCGAAACATTGTCGGTGTCCTCATTGACAATTTATCATTTACGTGAGTAATTTCCCGTTGTTGTAATAATGTGTTCTAGCTAGTGAGTACCCGGTTTTCGACGCTCTAATTGACTGCAAATATTCGTAAATTGGACTCGGGCGTCAGTCCGAGTTGGTGTGGTGACACGACGCCGACGAGCAGTCAGCCGCCGAGTTTCCTGTAACCTCATTTTAGCTGTGTACGGTTTTCATAGCTTAGGAACAACCCGTCTAGACCAAATACTACGTAGCCAGTTATAAATATTTCAAACATGCGTACTCAAATTTTAGACGTATCCTCCAAATGTCAAAACTGTCACTTTTTGTATCGTAAATGTGTCAGTTTTGGCATTTGGACTATACGTTGTCGATACGATGCTGGTTCATGCTAACCCCCCTGGAGTGAATCAAGTTTGATTCACGATAGAATTACTAGATGATTAAAAACAGTTGACTAAACACAATAATGCAAACGTTATTTATACCATGGTGGTTTCTTAAAAACCGGCCAAGTGCGAGTTGGGCTCGCGCACGAAGGGTTCTGTACCATTATCTATAAAAACGGCATAAAATCAAGTTTGTTGTATGGGAGCCCCCCTTAAATATTTAATTTATTCTGTTTTTATAAGCTAGTTAGAGCAGCAACAGAAATACATAATCTGTGAAAATTTCAACTGTCTAGCTATCACGGTTCATGAGATACAGCCCTGTGATAGACAGACGGACAGACGGACAGCGAAGTCTTAGTAATAGGGTCCCGTTTTTACCCTTTGGGTACGGAACCCTAAAAAAGCAATAATATCGATATAGTATGCTTATCGTCGAAAAATCTCTAAGATTAAGCCTCCGGTTTTGATGTAAGCAGCTTTTCACTAAAGCTGCGTGAAGAAACTGAGTCAGGAATAAATCCACCAATAGGATTGCTTCATTTCCCTCGCAAAACAAAGCAATCCTATTGATGGATCCTTGTTCCTCGACTTACCAGCTCTGGGGAATGCCCAAGTGTAGTGAATCAGTTGTTCTGTTTATAGTCTACACCGTTGGGCAATCAACCACCCAGCTAATAAACTTCGCAATGCAAACTAACCGATTGTGATGTAGATGAGGATTCCGTAGAAATGCTTAATTTGTAGCCGAGAAACGGAACGTGACCGAAGGCCTATTTATAGTACAGTACAGTTTAAAGTACAAATAAGTAACTGTGCCGTTATAGTACACTACGATACGTGTGTATTATTACACAGCGTGAAATTAGGGCCCGAGTGCGAGGGTGCTTAACGCCAAGTAATAATAGACTGCCTAAGAGCTAATCCTAGTAGTGACACATTTGAAAAATAGTAAATAGTTAAATTATCACTACATAGTATAAAGCAAAGTCGCTTTCCGCTTCCCGCGTCTGTATGTAATATGTAATATGTATGTATGTATGTTTGCTTATATCTTTAAAACTACACAACGGATTTTGATGCGGTTTTTTTTTATAAATAGAGTGATTCAAGAGGAAGGTTTATATGTATAATACATGCATAATATAGTAGAGAAACACTGATAATTTTAGAGGTTTCTAATGTGATGTCGTAAATAAACACATTTTTTTGCGCTTACATTGCAAATGCTGGCTGAACCCCACGAGATATATCAAAATAATGTACTACAGTATTGTATACCTTAAAAACGTCTGCAAAAAAGTCCACGATGGTATTAGAAATGTCTTACGCACAGCGAAGTGGGCACGGGTCAGCTAGTTATTAATAAAGTAGTAAATAGTTAAAAAAAATTGTATTTAAACATGTTGCTGTCGCGCTGTGGCCAAGATATGAGTGGCGACAGAGACAACAACAGCGCGCACCCAATATTCCTATTTAAAAATGACGGAATCGCTATTTCGTATTCACCTGTTTCCTTCTTTAAAACAGGATCGATTTTAATATTTTTTTCAAAAAGAATAATAAGAAAGATGGTGCAAGCCTGTATGTATTTTTTCATTGATTATATTCGTCAAATTTGTTCACTGGACGTCTAAAAATGGCGGTTAAAACTGGCTTTTTATTGTTGTTTTAAACGGTTCCTAATTCTTATAATAAATAATATATGGAAAAAAATAAGACATAGGAATATGCAGTGGTTCTCATAGATTGTATAGTAGAAAAATATTTGTTCTAGTGTCATCATCCAGGGAGGAAACAGCTGAATACGTACGAGTGTTATAGCACAAGTGACATAAACTAAAATTCTCGTGTCACGATATTCGTTCCTGTACTCCTCCGAAACGTCTTGACCGATTCTCATGAAATTTTGTAAACATATTGAGTAGGTCTGAGAATCGGCCAACATCTATTTTTCATACCCCTAAGTGATAAGGATGGCGTAAAGATCGGGAAAAACGGAAAGTGCTTTTTTCTGTGGGATAATTGACATTTGACAGGACAACGTCTGTCGTTTCAGCTAGTTTTTTTTATATTATTAAAAAGGTTTAATTTAAAGAAGTTTTATTAGAATACTAGTTATTGTGCAATAAGGGTGGGAGTAAATAATTTCAACATACTATTCACAGCTCGGCTGAGATCAGGGTGAGACCAGTCAATGACATAAACATAATAATTTCGGGAATATAGAGTTGCTTTATAGTTTGGCTTCATTGGACAAGTCGTCATAAAAGAGTTATATCAAAGTTGCGAAGAACATCTATAAAATTGACGCGGCAGATGTCTTTATTAACATAAAAACAGTCTCAAGACTACAAAATACAAAACTAATGAAAAAAGTGGAATAAACATCTTTAAAGTTTGCATTCGCTGGAGAGAGCTCGATAATTTTTATTTATAAAAAAAAGCTGTGTTAACGAGTGTGAAGTTTCTCGTCTCTCAATCCAAAGAACATGAGATCGAATACCTGATTTGGCTATAAGACAAAAAGTAGCCTTAAGTTTTGTTTTTTTTTTATCAAAGATAACTTAAGGATAATAATCTAGATAAATTACAGACAGAATCACGATTGGTGAAACTTTTCTCGATAAATTTATTTTCCAAAGTTGGCTTTTCAAAAACACTGGTTTCGTTTTTAATCAAAACTAAGAATAACTAAACAGATCATTTTGATATAATTCGTTAGATAATCATACTAGTTAGGGAAATTTCAGACACTTTCTTTTTAAATTTGATGGTATTCAAGATAATGCAGTTTTATCACTTTCTCCGTTTTATTCGGGTAGACTCAACCCATACAAAAAGTCAAAAATTTCACTTATCACCTTAAAATAAAGTTTAAATTTGTACAACTTCTGTTCAGCTGCAAATGTGATACTTTCGCATAGTAAGTAGTATTAGTTCCGAATAGTACGAGTACGGATTGATAAGGTAAGCACTTACCTAACTACAAATCGACTAACTTAATTATCTAACTAGGTAAAACTCGACTAACCTACCTTGGTACAAATCGAATAAAATATGTAAAACGTACCTAATCCTTTAACGATTAATATTCTATTACCAAACCTGGGTCATTCGCAAACGGTAACTAACTTAACCTCGTTTACCTTTTCCTGGTTCGTGCTTAGATTGAGCGTTAATTTTATTTAAGCTTTTTATAAATGCTGTAAAAAATTAAGAATCGTTTAAGGAGTGACCTACTTTTTCGGCGATAGCGCTACAGAAAATTATGACATTTAGGAATTAAGCAGGTATGTGTTATACATACCTAATGTTTGGTCGTGTCCTTGACCTCCAACCTACCCCCTTAGGACATTAAAGATCTTAGACTATGATAGATAGATAGATAATACTTTCTTGTACACCAGAAATAAACAAGCAAAACATTAAACAAATATAATTTTCGAATTACGTACAATGGGCGGCCTTATCACTAAAAAGCGATTTCTTCCAGGCAACTATGTCTATGACTATGTTTACCGAACTTGAGGAATATAGTCGTGATCATATTTTTTTTAAGGTTTTGATCTATTAGAACGAGGTCTCGGGAACAACTAGTACCTATCTATAAGTGGTACAAACAAATAATGACACTAATACAACAGAGGGAAAGTAAGTTTGTATGAAGTGGCTGAAAACGCTTTTGTCATGGCGCTGTCATCATCTGATGCTTGAAATTTTTGTTTTTTTTTTGTATGGGCTGAGATAAGACGGAAAAAGTGATAAAACTGCATTATCTTGAAAACTATCAAATTTAAATAGAAACTATCATTCATTTATATAGCTAGTATCATTATCTAACGAATTATAAAAGCTTTTCATAGTTTTGAGTTAAAACTAAATTAGTGTTTAGGAAGAGCCAACTTTTTAAAATAAATCTATAGAGAAAAGTTTTACCCATCGTGTTTCTGTCTATAATATATCTAGATTAAATCCTTAAGTTATCTTTGTCATAAAAACAAAACTTTATGTTTTGCGGTTATTGAGAAAAAACCGGCCAAGTTCGATTCGGACTCGCGCACGAAGGTACCATCACTACATAGTATAAAGCAAAGTAGCTTTCCGCTTCCCGCGTCTGTATGTAATATGTATAATGTATGTATGTTTGCTTATATCTTTAAAACTACACAACGGATTTTGATGCGGTTTTTTTTAATAGATAGAGTGATTCAGGAGGAAGGTTTATATGTATAATAACATGCTACCCGTGCGAAGCCGGGGCGGGTCGCTAGTTATCTATAAAAAAAGCAAAAAAAACACATTTGCTGCATGGGAACCACACTTAAATATTTATTTTGTTCTGTTTTCAGTATTTGTTGTTATAGCGGCAACAGAAATACATCATCTGTGAAAATTTCAACTGTCTAGCTATCATGGTTCATGAGATACAGCCCTGTGACAGACAGACGGACAGACGAACAGCGAAGTTTTAGTAATAGGGTCCCGTTTTTACCCTTTGGGTACGGAACCCTAAAAACGATTAATGCATTCATAAAAAAATATATTACTCGTCTTAATAATCAAAGGTAAAATTTAACTATGCAAACGAACAATGCTGGCAACATTACGATTAAATAATGCCATTTGTTACGATTATGTTATTCGGTTTATCTTCTATTATTTAGGTAAATCTGCCATACCATAATGCGTAATCGAAAATCAATGGGGTTATCTCTATACTGTATTGTTGTCTTTCCAGAATAGATTACACTGTGACACCATTAAACTTTATATATATTGCATAGAGCGATCGAAGGGTGTAACGTGAACGCCAATCACGAGGAGTGAAGGTCTCTGGGGCCATAAAGCGGGTAACGTGATCGTGAACAAACATGTAGGTATTACACACTGATACTACCAACATCCTAATAATATTATAAATGCGAAAGTTTGTGATAAAGCTGCTATGTTTGTTCCGTAATCAAAAATAAACGACAAAACGGATTAAGATGAAATTTGCTGTAGTATACATACTACAGCTACAGATAAAAAATCTGAATATATAAAGAAGGAACTTATAATCCGAAAAACAACCCTTAAATGATAATAAAACGCAAAAAGGATGATTTTGGCATACATTTTTACAATATCAGTTTACAACAGATATAAGTATAAAGTTTTCAAAAGAGGTTTGATTTCGGTTAACCGCTATGCAAAATTCTTGCACTCATACGTTTTAATAAAACCGGCCAAGTGCGTGTCAGACCACGCTAAAACCCTACAAAACCTAAAAACTAAAATAAAAACTGTCGAAAATGCTTCAGATGATATAGTAGTTCTACTTAAATAGATAGATAGATTATAACTTTATTGTTCACCATAACAAAAATACACAACAAAAAATTACATAAAAACAGTGTAAACAATGGACAGCCTTATCGCTAATAGCGATCCCTTCCAGGCAACCTTTGGATGAACAGGATAGAACTAAACATAAAAAAGACGGTGGTTAAAAAGCAAAAACTAAGATGAATTAATTGAGATCAATTTGAGTCAATTCACACTTGAGATAAAACCATTAAAATCGTATCGCCAGGTAAAACATTATATATGTGCGGTTGTAGGTAGGTTGAATTGAAAACCTCCATTTTTTGTCGGTTGAATAATTGAAGGTTTATAAATAACAAAAATGCCGATTTCCAAAAGTTCTAAACAATAATAAATCTTTTATTTTTCTGTAATAAAGTCAAACTTTATATACAAAATAAACCTTTTTCAAGTTACCTTACAAGTTTCTGAAATTGTTTTTTAATGCTGAATTGCCATTATCAATTCTGATTTTTAATTGGGCTTACGAACGTTACCTAAACCAGGTGAGTCCGGGCATCCAATTACTCCAGCTTTACCCCATCTTAAACACCATTTTACTGCTACATAACAAAGCGTATAATAACAGTCGTTCTGAACCCCTCCAAGTTTATCCTGCCTTAACTAGTGAGCTAACGAGCTGACTCGGTGTTACATAAGCAGCTGAAACGTATTGCGATACAGTTGAAATTAAATATGCTGATATGCGAAAATACTCAGTAATGAGTATGTTCCGACGAATTTCTAGCAAGCGCGTACGTGTTTAGCGCAGTGTCTATTACAACCTGTCTAAGAAAAACAAACGAAATTGAATAAACGACTCGAAATAAACATGTTTTTAGAAGATTTGCAAAAACAGGAAATAAATATTACAAATTTGGTTAATTATTTCCAAGTATAGTAAACAGTGTTAAAGTATGGCAAGGGGCGCGTGGGCGAGGTGGGTCGCGGCGTAGGCGGCTCTAAGACGAGGCGGGGGCGCGCACGCGGCACGGCGGAGGTGGCTCGGAGTCGAAGCTAGACCAAGCAAGGACATCGCAAGGCGCCACCTCGACTCTAGCTCGTGTGAGCGATGCGCCTAAAGGGAGCACGTCTTAATATTATATTTGACACATTTTGCAATAGCTAGCATTCCATACGTGACAAGTTGCAAGCCCGTCGCCGCTTATAAGAATACTGGTTTTCTCACGATGTTTTCCTTCACCGTATCACGTTTAATCACATGAGCGTATATACATTATTCTAATAACTAAATTCATTGATTCCGATTCCATTGAGCCGAGTGAGAGGTACCTCGACTTTCAATCTGAAGGTCATGGGTTCGAATCCCGGTGTGCATCAATGGATATTTCTGTTCGAAAAATTTATATGCGCATCAAAAACACGTGCTCAAAACGGAACACGTGCTCAAAATCATCGTGAGGAAACCAGTTAGTATTCTTATAAGCGGCGATGGGCTTGCAACCTGTCGCGTATGGAATGCTAACTACTGCAAAATGTGGGCATGTGCTAAATATAATGTTTGGACGTGCCTCTGACTACCCCCACTAGACATCTTCGAAAGATCTAAACGCCTGGAGATCTGAGAGGATCTACCGTACTTGGGGATTACAGTCGTGATCCTATTTATTTATTTTTAATTTATTGATTCACGGCCAAGCGCCATCCTTAGGACCATAGGTGAATATTTGTGTCCGAGTAGTCTTATTCATTACATCCGATATATTTGTTCAACGAAACATTATGTTATTCAACTTATTAGAATTTGTGGCAATCAGAACCAAAGTACCTGGATCTCGTGTAATTAAAACCAAAACGCTTCCAACTCTAACCGCAGAACGAAACTACGTTTTAACGCACTCTATCCAAAGGGTTGAAGTAAATTACTGACCCGAATATACAAGAAACAATAGTGGGTTCAGGCTGTTGAATTCTGTCTTCTTCGAAGGTAGGTACTAATTACAAACGCAAGTTTCAAGTAACTCGTTAAGGTAGATCGCATAGTAATCAGTGCCAACATATTTTATAAAATACGGCAAACAATGTAATTTCTAGGGTTCCGTACCCAAAAGGTTAAAACGGGACCCTATTACAGACCCTCGTATTCAAGAACGACACTATGAGAACACGCACACACAGAGGACGAAATATGTTTTCATAAAAATCACTTTATGTGTTGTGCGACACTGCATAGTGTGACTAGAGGCACATTGTCGTGTGCCTCTAGCCAAAGTTGAGCTCTAAAGGCACACGGTAGCGTGCGCCATAGTGCCGCTCAACACATAAAGTGATGTTTATGAAAAAAGATTTCGTCAACTGTGGGTGCGTGTTCTCATAGTGTCGTTCTTGAATACGAGGGTACGACTCCGCTTTCCATCTGTCTGTCTGTCTATCTGTCACAAATTTTCATAGATGACGTATTTATGTTGCCGCTATAACAACAGACATCAAACGCTCCCATACAACAAACGTTTTTTTGCAGATAATGGTACGGAACCCTTCGTGCGCTAATCCGACTCGCACTTGGCCGGTTTTTTTAAACTTACAGCTGGGGAAACTCCATTTAGAGAAATTTTGAATAATTTAAAATACAATTACTTTTAAATAAATTATACAATAATGTCGATACTTGCACGATAAATATGCCGGTAACTCGCCAGGACACATTTTGAAATATATCGGTGAACTGGAGGTGGTTATCAAAACGTTTTTATGGAACAGAATATTTTACTCGTTATGTGTTGGCCGTTATTTAATAAACAAGACAGCCATTAGAATATTAGTATCGTTGAAATTTATAGCGTTGCACCTCAATAACCGTGGTGTTTGGATAGGTACCCAAATTATCAGGCAAAATGTATGGGAACCGTTATCCGCAGAATGGTGCCTCCAAATTGCTGATAGGAAAACTTTGTCCGTAATAAATAGAACCGATTTGTCGGGTATCGCCGCTCGATTTGGACCCAACCGTCTTACACCAGCCGATTTTATAAATTATCTAAAACTTTTAATAACTTTCACTAGGTTTCTTGCTGCGTAATTGTTTTTACGAAAGTGTTTTCGTTGAGTTTTCTTATTAATTATCTTGCTGAATTAGACCCATATTAAGCTGAACTTTGTAAATATTTGTAATTGAAAAGGATGGGTATGACTTCCTTTTTAGGGTTCTGTACCCAAAGGGTAAAAACGAGACCCTATTACTAAGACTTCGCTGTCCGTCTGTCTGTCACAGGGCTGTATCTCATTAACCGTGATAGACAGTTGAAATTTTCACAGATTATGTATTTCTGTTGCTGCTCTAACAACAAATACTAAAAACAGAATAAAATAAATATTTAAGGGGAGGCTCCCATATAACAAACGTGATTTTTTAGCTGTTTTTATAGATAACTAGCGACCCGCCCCGGCTTCGCACGGGTAGCATGTTATTATACATATAAACCTTCCTCCTGAATCACTCTATCTATTAAAAAAAACCGCATCAAAATCCGTTGTGTAGTTTTAAAGATATAAGCAAACATACATACATACGCGGGAAGCGGAAAGCTACTTTGCTTTATACTATGTAGTGATGGTACGGAACCCTTTGTGCGTGAGTCCGACTTCCACTTGGCCGGTTTTTATAATCTAATGTTTACGTAATAGATAAAAAAAATTATGTTAGAGGTTTCATATTAAAAATCGCCCATTGTTTACACTGTTTTTGTATCATTTTTTGTTGTGTATTTTTGTTATGGTGAACAATAAAGTTATAATCTATTTATCTATCTATCTATCAATTTCAAGTAATTATGTATTGTTAGTCCTAAAATAATACAATAAAAAGTATAGTCTATTTGTGCGTATCGTATGCATCGTTATCTGAAGCGCATGAAATGGAAAAAACCATTATAGGTAACAACTAGAAGTCTACAAGTAAAAAAATACAAGAAATATAACAAATCATTATCAACATCTTTCAAAGAAATTCTATATTACTTCAAAACCAAGGCCTTAATTAACATAAGCGGAACTGAATTTTAATTTCTATAAATTTAGGAGAATAAGCGAATATTCCACTCGCCTCTAGTGCACTTCTAATCTTTTAGTAGCTAATCACAATTAGGAGAAAAGTCCTAATAAATTAAATTATAAGTAGATTGTAGTGCTCCAGCTGGGTCCACGTTGAGAAATATTATATTTTATAACACCATTAAGACCAACTGGAACAATAAATAAATGAATATGAATATTCTATCATATCCATTTTCAAAAAATACGAACTTTGGCCTATCCCATAATTATTTATTTATTTATGAGCTGAAGTTTACTAACATAGTAATACAAGGCCGCTAATACATGTTAATTTGCAATAAGCCTATTTTAAAAATATAACACTTTCACCGCTTTTTAGGGTGATAAGTGAAATTTTTGACTTTTTGTATGGGCTGAGTCTACCCGGATAAGACGCATTATCTTGCAAACCATCAAATTTAAAAAGAAACTGTCTGCAATTTACTTAGCTAGTATGATTATCTAACGAGTTATATAAAAAATAACTGTTTAGCTATTCATAGTTTTGATTAAAAACGAAACTAGTGTTTTTGAAGAGCCAACTTTGGAAAATAAATCTATCGAAAAAAGTTTCACCAATCGTGTTTCTGTCTGTAATTTATCTAGTTTATATCCTTAAGTTATCTTTGTCATAAAAAACAAAACTGTATGTTTTGCGGTTATTGAGAAAAAACGATTCTGCATTCATCAAAAACATTTATTACTCGTCTTAACCACTTTATGCCTTAGATGACAGACAGTGTTGCTAAACACGGGCCTAGGCCCTAGGGTGAGTTTGGACCTACGCGGAGCTGTGCGAAACTGTGCGGAGCGGACTAATGACTGCGCTAGACATTGGTGTCGATTCTGTTGGCACCGAGCTAATCCTAAAACCTTAGACTTTAACGTAAAGGAATAAGAGCGAAATTGTTTTAATTCTATTTTAGAAAAAAAATTAGGAGTATGCCAACAGAATCGACACCATTATCAAACATAAATATTTGAGCGTTGTCATTAATCCCCTCCGCACAGCTTCGCATAGTTTAGCGCAGCTCCGCCCAGCCTAGATGAAAACTCACCCAAATAACAAACATAATTTGAATCATAATTTCAACCTCGGTGTTGGCCTGTTTATAAACCGTGAAAAGCATAAGACCTTTTGTCTGGAGCAATAATCATAACCGAATTAAGACGACATGCTCCGATGACGACGATGCTATTCGCTTAAAACGATGCGAAGATTAAATGGCTAAATAGCTCTGTGATCGCTTGCAATCTCTGTTACAAATTGGTAATTGGTATAGATAATCAGTAGATATTTGTTCCGGGTGTTGTCATGGTAGACGTAGTTAGAGATACAAACGACATGGGAATTCTAGTGTGGGGTCAAGACTGTGTAAATGTTTTGGGTACATGGATAGCTAGCCGATCCGCGACAGACGTTGTCCTGTCCAAATTTCAATAATCGCATATCATGACGACTGATGTCATTTTTTTTGCACACCAGCGCCATATACCAGAACTATCCCTTATGCGTTTTTTTTATTATTTTGGGGATGTTGTTCGTATTATAAAGTAGTCTTTATTTTATTCGGGTATTATATCTACATCTACAGAAAATCTCATTTTAATTCCTTTTGTCGTTTAAGCCTGATTGCGGCACAAACATACAAACAAACGTCTGCTTGTCTTCGTTGTCTTCGTCGCAATACAAGAAAAAACGTGGTGTTACAAGAAAAGCCGTATTTATAGTTAAAATGAGTAACAACCAGGATAGTTTTAATTC
Source organism: Hydriomena furcata (assembly GCA_912999785.1). Classification (NCBI taxonomy): domain Eukaryota; kingdom Metazoa; phylum Arthropoda; class Insecta; order Lepidoptera; family Geometridae; genus Hydriomena; species Hydriomena furcata. The sequence continues at coordinate 3,807,997 of OU538831.1, read as the reverse complement.
TAAGGATTACTCTTAAAATCTGGGCCACCTTTACCACCAACTTATCTACCTCCTAAAATTAAGTTCTGGCTATAAAATGACGCACGAACCAAAGGATATTCATCAAGACAATAGACACCGCAATTATATTTACAACTAGCCGACCCGTGACAGACGTTGTCCTGTCAAATTTTAATAATTGAATTGAAAATACTGATTTTTTTAAGTCTGTGATGTCAGATTTGTTGCACACGAGCGCCATCTATACCAAAATCATCCCTTTTGCGTTTTGTTATAGTTTTGGGGATGTTTTTCATATTTTTAAGTAGTCTATGTTTTATTCGGGCATTATATATACATACATCTACAAATTTCAACTTAATCCGTTTTGTCGTTTAGGCCTGATTAAGCCACAAACATACATACAAACTGTGAGTTTGTATGTATGTTTGTGGCTAACTTTTACATTTATAATATTATTAGGATGATAGAAAACTAAACAGGTGGTTTAGTCTTCGTCTTACCAATATTTCAAAACAAGTTATACTGAAATATATTTCGTTCTAAGGCTACTTTGATTCCATTATCGATTGCCTGAATTAGGTCCGGTCAGGGGTCACATCACCATGGGAACCCATACATGTTTCATGGCACACTGATAATTAATTAATGTGGATAAAGTTTCGGGTCATACGCTCGGTTGACGTCAATACCTTGGCCCACCCATCACTACCTCCTAGAAAGGTGACTGGGCAAGTCATAGTTGTGAACTTATAACTGGCAAACTTTTGTGGTTTTGAGAAAAGCCCTTAGCAAAGCTTTGGCAACAGCGTATATTAAATTATTCTCTATATTTTATTGATTATAATCCAGCTTAAATCATAGCTTATTTAGTTCCTCAGACGAAATCAATCAATGCATTAATATTGGCAATAGAAAATTTCGTACGGATACTAGGGTGATACTGGTTGTGGTCATTTTAACAACATTTTAATTTTCAAAAAAACGGGTTTTATTGATAAAATTATTAAAACGACGATTTGTATACAATTATCTATCTCTTTGGCAACTCAATTTTAAAGCAGTTCTTATGTAACTTCGGTGACAATTCAACAATGTAGTGAAAGCGAGCTGATCTGATGATGAAGTCAGGAGCTGTTCAATAGACACTCACAACGGAATTCCTTAGTCAATAATTTGATTAATAAAAACTTTGTATTCTTGTCAAGTTCCGATGTTACAGATAATGTTATATGATGTGACAAGTGCGCGCTGGTGCTCGATGGTTTGAATGATTTTATAAAAGCTTGTCATTAAAAATATTTTTTATGGCGCTCCCAGTCGACGATTATTTTTGTTCGTTACGAAAAAAGAAATACTTCTGAACAAGTCTCATCTCCTATTTTATAATGTATAGTATATGTGAATAAAGATGTACCCATCTTTAATCACTTCGATAAATAATCCTACCGACCGCTGCAATGACGACAAACACACGTCGGCGCGTGGTCCGCCTTAGCTTTTCGAATAAATTAATGATATAAATTATGTATAATTACTTATCAAAAATCTATTCTAATAAAAATCTAGATCTACATAATTAGTACCTATCTTTAACAATAAATCACAAGTTGATTTTAATAGTAGGTATATAAAATATTTCGATCATAAATTCTAAAACGTATCATTTTGAAATAATATCTTTATCGTGAAAAGTTTCTGCTATTATGTTTTCAGCTTAATAGAAATCTAGGTAGGAACCTGAAGTAATATACTTATAAAAATAGGAGATGTGGCTTGTTCAGAAGTATTTCTTTTTTCGTTTCGAAAAAGAGCAATCGTCGACTGGGAGCCCCTTAACTGAAGTGTTACTATAATACTGCCTTGCCTTACCAAAGATGAAACGAGCTATGAAAACATTGATTTTATTATGTTATACTCTACGCCGACGAAATCAAATTTATGATTAAAATAAATTTGATTTCGTCGGCGTAGAGTGAATACCTCGAATGTCAGTTAAAAGTAAACTTTTTAGGTCAACGAAAAAACGTCTTGAAAAATGTACAAGTTTTGAAAACGTCAAATAAATGACGTTAGGAGCAGTCAATGATTGTGGGAGTGACAACGGATGGTGCGTGTCGAGGTTTTCATGCGATTGGTGTAAAAAAACCGGCCAAGTGCGAGTCGGATTCACGCACGAAGGGTTCTATAAAAATCTTCCAAAAACGAGAAAAAATCACGTTTGTTGTATGGGAGCCCCACTTAAATATTTGTTTTATTCTATTTTTAGTCTTTGTTGTTATAGCAACAACAGAAAAACATAATCTGTGAAAATTTCAACTGTCTAGCTATCGCGGTTCATGAGATACAGCCTTGTGGCAGACAGACGGACAGACGGACAGCGAAGTCTTAGTAATAGGGTCTCGTTTTTACCCTTTGGGTATACCCTAAAAACGAAATTGATCAAAAATTGACCCACGTGGTTTTCACTCTACGCCGACGTTATGTTGTTTTGATAATTTGCTATTATTGCGATTATTCCCACCTTACTCTGTCACGAGCCCTCAATTCCGCTCTACGCAACTACTCAACCCTCGATCTGTTTGGCGAGCGGCTTAAACAAAATCTTGAAGATCAGATTACTTTGATCCTAGCCAAAATGCCACTAACTTCCAAAGGTCCAATTCTCAGGGACGGCTAAGAGCTTTTTAATTAACAAAAATGTAAATTAGATTATTACCAGAATTATTAGGGAAATTAATTAAATTATGTCGTAATCTCTGTTTTTCGCGAGTAATTTTATTCATTATGGAAATCATGACGGCTTACTTTTGTAATACACTAGCTGACCCGTGCCCGCTTCGCTGTGCGTAAGACATTTCTAATACCATCGTTGACTTTTTTGTAGACGTTTTTAAGGTGTACAATACTGTAGTACATTATTTTGATATATCTCGTGGGGTTCAGCCAGCATTTGCAATGTAAGCGCAAAAAAATGTGTTTATTTACGACATCACATTAGAAACCTCTAAAATTATCAGTGTTTCTCTACTATATTATGCATGTATTATACATATAAACATTCCTCTTGAATCACTCTATTTATTAAAAAAAACCGCATCAAAATCCGTTGCGTAGTTTTAAAGATATAAGCAAACATACATACATACATATTACATACAGACGCGGGAAGCGGAAAGCGACTTTGCTTTATACTATGTAGTGATATTACCTAGTCTGAAAAATGGTATGGTAGAACTTTAGACGAGTACCTAATAAATGTTTTTGATGAATGCAGAATCGTTTTTTCACAATAACCGCAAAACATACAGTTTTTTTATGACAAAGATTACTTAAGGATATAATTTAGATAAATTATAGACAGTAATACGATTGGTGAAACTTTTCTCAATAGATTTATTTTCCAAAGTTGGCTCTTCAAAAACACTAGTTTCGTTTTTAATCAAAACTATGTATAGCTGAACAGTTCATTTTAATTTTTTTCGTTAGAAAATCATACTAGCTAAGTAAATTATGGTCAGTTTCTATTTAAGTTTGACGGTTTTCGAGATAATGCAGTTTTATCACTTTTTCCGTCTTATCCGGGTAGGCTCAGCCCATACAAAAACCAAATATTTCACATATCACCTTAAGTGGAGTCTATTCTTGAGTTTTTCTTAGGAATGCTCTCCCTATAATAATATTTCCTCTCTGGATAAAGAAACTGGACCAATCATAGTAATGTAATTGGATTAAGATTATCTAATCTAATTATTAACAATCTTGCTTTACTGATTGACTGACTGATCAACGTACAACCTCTCCACTAATCCTATAAACGTGAAATTTGGAGGGTGGATTCCTTTTGATATGTAGGGATGCAAGGAAGGAATTCTCGAAATTCAACCCCTAATGGGATGCAGAGATTATAGTCTATTTGAAAATAGCTTCATGTGAAAGAAGTTGCGAGGGTTCCACTAGTATGCCATAAGATTAACCAGATAGGTATCCTAGCTGGTTTTAAGTACGATGATGAAAAGCTGTGCGCAGAGTCAACACGTAGCGCGTTTAAAAGGGCTTTTAAATTACTAGGTACCCACATCACTACATAGTATAAAGCAAAGTCGCTTTCCGCTTCCCGCGTATGTATGTATGTATGTATGTTTGCTTATATCTTTAAAACTACACAACGGATTTTTATGCGGTTTTTTTTAATAGATAGAGTGATTCAGGAGGAAGGTTTATATGTATTAAACTCGTGCGAAGCCGGGGCAGGTCGCTAGTTTAGTTATATTTACTTATGATCAAGAATTCCCTTTTCCTCTAGAATATCCTATCCTAATCCTAATAATATTATAAATGTTTTTTCCACAATCAGGCCTTAACGACAAAACGGATTAAGGCGCTCCCAGTCGACGATTGTTATTGTTCGAAACGAAAAAATAAATACTTGTGAACAAGCCACATCTCCTATTTTATAATGTATAGTATATGTGAATAAAGATGTACCCATCTTTAATCACTTCAATAAATAATCCTACCGACCGCTGCAATGACGACAAACACACGTCAGCGCGTGGTCCGCCTTAGCTTTTCGAATAAATTAATGATATAAATTATGTATAATTAATTATCAAAAATCTATTCTAATAGAATTCTAGATCTACATATTACCTCTTTAACAATAAATCACAAGTTGATTTTAATAGTAGGTATATAAAATATTTCGATCATAAATTCTAAAACGTATCATTTTGAAATAATATCTTTATCGTGAAAAGTTTCTGCTATTATGTTTTCAGCTTAATAGAAATCTAGGTAGGAACCTGAAGTAATATACTTATAAAAATAGGAGATGTGGCTTGTTCAGAAGTATTTCTTTTTTCGTTTCGAAAAAGAGCAATCAGCGACTGGGAGCCCCTTAAGTTGAAATTTGCTGTAAATGTAGATATAATGCCCGAATAAATAATAGACTACTTTAAAAAATTAAAAACATCCCTAAAACGATAAAAAACGCAAAAAGGATGATTTCTGTATAGATGTCGCTGATGTGCAACAAATCTGACATCACAGACTAAAAACATTCAGTTTTTTCTATTCAATTAAAAAAAAAATTACAGGACAACGTCTGTCACGGGTCGGCTAGTATAAAATAAAAGCTGCTTTCCCCGGCTTCGCACGGGTGGTACCTGGATAAAAAGTAGAAAATCAAAATCAAAATAGCGTTTATTCATTGAAATCACTTGGATCATTTAGAATCGTCAAGCCTATAACACATCAGAATAACACTATTCTGATGTCTATGCTATATTACTGTAAAGTTTTATTTTAATCCGTTCAGTAGTTTTTGCGTGAAAGAGTAACAAACACACACATACACCCACTCACTCACTCACAAACTTTCGCATTTATAATATTAGTAGGATAGTTTGGAATAGAAACTCGACATTATTCGTCTACAGGTTAGATGTAATAAATCAATTTTATGATTTGTTTCATCAGATTTCGAGCCAATGTAACGATAAAAATGATTAAGTGCACAGGACAAATCGAAATATATATAAAGAAGCCTGACTGGTCCAAAAAAGGGACAAATTCATGCTGACGGACTACTATTAGAAAAGGACTCAATTTGGGAACTGGTGCGCGAAAGAGCAATCACTCACTCCAGTCATCCACTTACTTGAAAAAGAATGCGAATGCCTAATAAATCGCAATAAATTCACTGCTATTTCTACATAAGTCTTTATGAATATATATAATGCTATAAGGGACATTTTGTCCCGCGACATTGTCAGACACGAATTGTACATGTCGTGCGACTTGTGCAAACGCGACTTTAACAAGCAATATTGCTAGATAAAAGCTTAATATAGCTAAGTAATAGCTAAACCTAGTACTAAGCATAATATAGTATACTAGCCGACCCGTGACAGACTTTGTCCTGCCCAAATTTCAGTTATCGCATGGAAAAAAACACTTTCAGGAAATTTCAAATTTTTCCTTAAAACCTTGTGCCGATAAAATAAATTACGAATTTTGGTATAATGCGTATCATTAATCAGTCAAAATTGCTTTTGCTATGACTACTAAATGTTTTTAGTCTGTGATGATTTAGATTTGTTGCACCCCAACGCCATCTATACCAAAATCATCCTTTTTTAGTTTTATTATCATTTAGGGGTTGTTTTTCGGATTATAAGTTCCCCCTTTATTTATTCTGATTTTTTATCTACATACTACAGCAAATTTCATCTTAAACCGTTTTGTCGTTTATATTTGATTAGGAAACAAACATAGCAGCCTTATCACAAACTTTCGCATTTATAATATTATTAGGATTAAGCTTAGTACTTAATATATCTCATTAATGAATGAAACTAGCGTACCTGACGTGCTTCTATAGCTATAATAAAGTTAATGATTATACTGTCGATTATCTAGATTAAATTCATAATTCGAAGAAAATGATAACTATAACTACTGCAAAATGTGGGCATGTGCCAAATATAATGTTTGGACGTGCTTCTGACTACCCCCACTAGGCATCTTCAAAGGATCTAAGGGTCTGGAGATTTGAGAGGATGTCTACCGTACTTGGGGATTACAGTCGTGATTATTTATTATTTTAGTATCTACCTAACCTGTCGTAGGTTAGTCGTAGGTAGGTTAGGATACTAGGATCATAACTTATTCGAGATAGAAAACCATCATGGTCACTTTATGAGTGAAAGTGACAAACTGCTCACTTATAGATGATATATTCTGCTTGCCTTGAACTTGGTTGTTCGCAGTCTTCCTATAATAGGCACATGTTTTCACGTAGCTTGTTGTTATGCCACCGAATTTTAGGGCTCGTACCCAAAGGGTAAAAACTGGACCCTGTTACAAAGACTCCGCTGCCCGTCTGTCTGACTGTCTGTCTGTCACAAGGCTGTTTCTCATGAACCGTGATAGCTATACTGTTGAAATTTTCACAGATTATGTAATTTTGTTGCCGCTACAAATACTAAAAACAAAATATAACTCCCATACAACAAACGTGATTTTTTTGCCGTTGATATTGTTCAAAGTTGGTTAAAATTGTATTTATGCAGGACTAGTAATTCCTTCAAAAAACCTAAAAACTAATATCGATTCTCGACTTTTCGATAGGTCGAAACACTTTCATTTTCTTTTTATTCGTTTTCTAAACGTAATTATAGTTCCGACGTCTTGTGGCCACTCGAAGGAAATAGCAAACGAAAAGGACTGTTTTTATCCAGAAACGCAGGTAGCGAATGATATTAATTATTTACGCTCATAAGCAAATGAATTCGGTGCCAGCTGTAAGTGGTCCTACGTCACGAACACTTATTTAATTATTAGCTCCGTAAATAGTCTTCGCATTTATGCAAAAGGTCACCGAGATTCCATCTAAATTATGAAAGCGAGGAATTGGGCTTTCTCGGGTGGCACGCATTGGCTTACATAATCAGTATGTTTTCCAATCAATTGAGATACTATTAAATGCTATATAAATATCGATAGATCTTTCATTGTTACTTTTTATTATTGGTGTACCATAAATCATTTTCATTCATTCTTTCATTCAATAATTCATTCTTTCATTCAATCATTTATTCTTTCATTGATATAAAACAGTAACAAACAAAACAAAGAAATATATAGGTAATTCTTAAACAAAAATTGATTTCTGTAACTGCATTTGGCTATTTGGATGATGTATTAAAACCACTACGGAAAACTGAAGCGAAATTGAAAAAAAAAATATTTTTTTTTGCGAAAACCGATAAGCTCATCATCTGAAAATCTATTTTAAGTTTTCAAGAGCCGTCTTAATTTACCCTGTATAAACGTAAAATTAAACAGATATTCGGTTCACCCGAAAGTTTCTTGTAGCCTATCCTATCCCAAATGAGGCAAAACATGGACGCTTGTTAGAACCCTGGGTCATGCTACTAAATTTAGTTTTCAGTGATGCATCATCTGACCTGGTACAGACAGGATTGTGTTTTGTATACAGTAGCTATAGTATTTGTAGTTATAGATTTTCTTACATATCGTGTGAAAATAAACCTACCTACCCATAATGTAGTACCAGCTTTAAAGGTCCATAGTATTTGATACAACTGTTATTGTTAAGTATGGAACCAAGCAATAAAGAAACCACGAAAAAAAGGCAAGCCAAGTCTTGCCTTGCACACCGAGTAAGACCGGCTTGCACAACAATCACTAAATGTGTTTAGTGGCAAATTTTATTTAAATTTTACGTTTTTTTATGACTTGACAACTTCCTAAATTATTAAGCGTGCTAAACCCATTTAAGAATTATGGCAATAATTTCACCGGCAGCAAAAATATTAAAATAGGAACACTGTAATGTTTAAAAATAAAAAAATAAATAGGATCACGACTGTAATCCCCAAGTACAGTAGACATCCTTTCAGATCTCCAGACGCTTAGATCCTTTGAAGATGTTTAGTGGGGGTAGTCAGAGGCACGTCCAAACATTATATTTGGCACATGCCCACATTTTGCAGTAGTTAGCATTCCATACGTGACAGGTTGCAAGTCCATCGCCGCTTATAAGAACACTAACTGGTTTCCTCACGATGTTTTCCTTCACCCTTGTAAGCACGTGTTTTTGATGCGCATATAAATTTTCGAACAGAAAAATGCATTGATGCACGCCGCGATTCGAACCCACGATCTTCAGATTAAAAGTCGAGGTACATTCCACTTGGCCAACACGGCTTTTACTGTAATGTTTGTTGGCAGCAAAAAATCATAACAATAACCAACCAAACATAGGTAAATCAAAAAAACCCAATTAGTTTTAGCTTTTGGCTAAAACCCATGTTTGAATTAAAAGCATTCCATCAAAATAAGCCGCGTCAAGATAGATAGATAGATAATACTTTATTGTACACCAGAAATAAACAACTCTGACTACCCCCACTAGACATCTTCAAAGGATCTAAGCGTCTGGAGATCTGAGAGGATGTCAACCGTACTTGGGGATTATAGTCGTGATTATTTTAGAAATAAACAAGCAATACATGAAACAATTAATTGTCGAATTACGTACAATAAGCGACCTTATCGCTAAAAAGCGATTTCTTCCAAACAACCATAAAACACACTAACATCACCAACTTATAAGGATCACTATTTTTAGTCGGAATTTAAAATAGATGAACTCTTGACATAAAATGTTAGCAAACCAAAATAACATCCACAAAGGTCAGTCCAAAGGTCAGAATCAACGTAAACTTGCTTGCGGTCGGAAAGACGGAACCCTTTGTCGACTAGCGTTACTGTAATTATATAAAACTGGGACCACTTTGGAATGTATCCCCGACATTAAATTAGAATCACTAATTACTCGGCCGAGAATTTCTGTCCCTTACGTCTCTGTTTAGTAATTAAAAAGAAGAAAGAAATGCTATCTTTTTCCGTAATAATAACAATTGCGTTTTATAAACCAGTATTCTTTTATAAATAAAACCGGCCAAGTGCCTCGCGCGACGGGTTCCGTACCATTATTTATAAAAAACGGAAAAAACACGTTTGTGGTATGGGAACCCCACTTAAATATTTATTTTATTCTGTTTTTAGTATTTTTTGTTATAGCAACAACAGAAATACATCATCTGTGAAAATTTCAATTGTCTAGCTATCACGGTTCATGAGATACAGCCCTGTGACAGACAGACGGACAGACGGACAGACGGACAGCGAAGTCTTAGTAATAGGGTCCCGTTTTTACCCTTTGGGTACGGAAACCCAAAAAGAAAACTGATATAAATGTTTCGATCCAATCGTAGAGTCAAGAGGCGATGAATGAATGAATGAATGAATGAAAATGCTGTGTTATAAACGATACAAAAAATAACACAGAAAGGAACATAAACTAGAACAAATAGTCAATGGGGATTCCTGGACTAACCCTAACAATGGGCGGTCTTATCGTTAAAAATCTCTTTCAGACCTTGGGATGGAGTGAATATAAAGATAATAATTATTATTTTTTATTTTAAAGGGACTATTTTATTCCTACATAAATACAGTATAAATGCGGCCAACTTTGGACTGTTCTATGTTTGATCTATGTCTGGGTGTTACTAAGTATTTACAAAAAAAAAGTATATAAGTATTATATCAGTTATCTGATTCCCATAGTACAAGCTTTGTTTAGTTTGTGGCTAAATGGCATTGTGTGTAAAGTCCGAATATAATGTTTGGACGTGCCTCTGACTACCCCCACTAGACATCTTCAAAGGATCTAAGCGTCTGGAGATCTGAGAGGATGTCTACCGTACTAGGGGATTACAGTCGTGATCCTATTTATTTTATTTATTTTTAAAGTCCGACAATATTTATTTACACAAAATTTGAAACGATGATTTCGGGATCCAAAACCGAGGCATTCTTAAGTATGCCAACACGGTTCGGTACTGGAAAATTGATTAATAGATAACAACGCGATAAAGAATTCTAAATAGTATTTCGATCCAATATTAAAAAATATCGGTACACAAAATATTTAAAAAATATAAAACACTTTGAATCAAAAGGTAAATTTTCATTCCGCGTAGAAAAATAAAGCTTTACACAAATTAGATTACATTTTGAGTTCGTTAAACTTTCATCGGACGAGGTGCGAGCCTGATTGGTATTCTCTCTATAGAGCTGTTCTTACTCCGCAACAGTGGAAACCATTTTTCAATGGAAATATACATTCTTTATCAGACTGCAAAAGAAATACTGCAAGAGGTTCTGTATTATTACTACAAGATAATTCTTAGCAAACTGCTTTAGTGGCTCGTCTATTTTTAATGTAACCTAAATTAAATGATTATTTTTATAGTTGGTTTTAATATTCTACTAAAAAAAGTAACTATGTTCGTGCCTCAAAAAATTGCAATAATTTTAAAACAATTAAGGCTGTATACGACCTTTGTTTCAGAAAGATAATATTCTCAATATCACATGAGATTCATTAAATATTGAAAAAATTGGAACCAGTTGTCGCCACATATTGTATACTAGCAGCTCGCTCCGGCTTCGCACACCAGCCGTGCGAAGCCTCTACCTGGATAAAAAGTAGCCTATGTGTTATACTGATGTATGAGCTATATTACTGTAAAGTTTCATTTTAATCCGTTCAGTAGTTTTTGCGTGACAAAGTATCAAACACACACAAACACTCACAAACTTTCGCATTTATAATATTAGTAGGACTATTTACTTATAAACAAATAAATACATATATTGACAAGAGACATACATTATAATTAGGTATTTACGCAAATAAGAATAGTAGAATAGAAATAAAAAATGACAAGTCGTGTATTATGTTCTGTTACTGTCAAATAAGATCAGCAAGATAATAAGAACAGAACAACACGAAATTGCCTCACATTCAATGATTAGGTACGATCATCTTTTTTGAGAGTCAGTAGACCAGTTATCTATCTAGCCTATCTTATCTATCTATCTATCTAGCCGGTTAATACAGTTTATTTTTTAATCGAAAACGAATAGCTTTTATTAAATAATAAAATAATTTAATAATTAAATAATATAATACATCTTTCATTTTAGTAAACGCATTTAGTGTATTAGAAAAAAAAATAAGTTTTCTGTTGAAAAATACTTTTTCAATGACAAGCTTTTGTAAAATCATTTAAACTATTGCGCCTCGGCGCGCTATCACCTGTCACATCATATAACATTGTCATCGGACCTTGACAAGTATGCAAAGTTTTTACTCAATCGAAGTATTTACTAAGGAGTTTCATTGTGAGTGTCGGTTGAACAGCTCCTGAATCCATTATCAGATCAGTTCACTGTCATCATATTATTGCATTGTCACCAAAGTTACTAAGTATGCGAAATTTCAAATCAATCGGTTGGAGATAACTGCTTCAAAATTGAGTAGTAAGATTCCACCTTAATAAACAGTTACATAGTTACATACATACTACATTGCAAGTTAAATGATAGCTTGTAAAATATATATTTACTAAATAAGTCTGGTTGTTTCGATTTAGGGTGCTCGCTGTTTTAAAGGCAAATCCAAATATCGTAATAACCACACATGGTTTACAATGGTTACCAAATTTGAGATATTTTGCCTGGTACGATCAGAGTTTATATAATCTAGTGCTTATATTTTCATCTTAGATTTCAGCCGCAAAGGCAACTAAATTTAGCACTAAGAAAATAACCTCTAAGCGACATCGGCTTTAATCATTGTAAAAACATCAAATGATAGAAACATAGAGTTGCCTCGACCATATGTCACCACACATGCTCAAGGATCACACGGATCACATTTTCTCAGTCACTAATAATAGAAATGTAGATATATATAGAAAATTATTTATTACATAATACAAAAACATGTACATAGGCGAACGTTAAGCTTGTTAGCATTTTCTTCAAAACAAACCTGATTTATCCTTGTATGACCTTGAAGTACGTTATATATCACAAAAGTAGGCACTCATAAAATTAACTCATATTGTAATTATACCGCATAATCCCCATTTATAAGCACAATAAAGCCAAACTTTCAAGAACAACTATAAGAAAGTTATCTGTTCCGCAGAACAGTCCCGCAGCGGCTGAACTATAAAGATACCTACTCTTGACAACGTGTTTGTAATAAAAGTCCTCGTCATTCCCTTCGGGAGAGCATTGTGTGGGTACGCGCAAAAACTTAATGGGAAAAATAATAGCGTCCTCGCAGTATGTGTTTCGTATTATATATTGTAAGCTTATGGTATATTTTTTACACGGATCGAATTGCGTCGATGGGCTTGCAACCTGTCACGTATGGAATGCTAACTACGGCTTAATGTGAGTTTTGTGCCAATGACGTTCCTCTGACAGCCCCCTTTAAACATCTTTATAAACCTAAGCGACTTGAGATCTGAGAGTAGCCCTCGTATTCAAGAACGATACTATGAGAACACGCACCCACAGTGGACGAAATCTTTTTTCATAAAAATCACTTTATGTGTTGAGCGACACTATGGCGCACGCTACCGTGTGCCTTTAGAGCTCAACTTTGGCTAGAGGCACACGACAATGTGCCTCTAGTCACACTATGCAGTGTTGAACAACGCTTAAAGTGATTTTTATGAAAAAAGATTTCGTCCACTGTGGGTGCGTGTTCTCATCGTGTCGTTCTTGAATACGAGGGTATGTCTACTGTACTTGAGGATTACAGTTGTGATCTATTTCATTTCATTTCATCAAATTATTATCTTTCAAATTATTATTACATCTTAATTTGTGGTTTTAGGCTGTATCCATTTAGAACCTCAAACATTTAAATACAAAACCTTTTCGAGATTATATTCACAAAAGATTTTGAATTCTAGTTGCATCATAGTTGAATGATCACAGTATCTAAGCTTGGTCGCGAGGAATAGGCGTAGCTTCACCTAGTTCCTGCGAGCGATGTTTCAAAGTAATCCTTGAGATTTTATTGAAAACCTTTTGTCTAACTATGACTTTGTATAGGTAAGTAGGTATACATTTTCTAAAAACTTACCTGGGCATCGGAGTAAACTAATTAACACATTTTATTAAATTCAGTCTCTAATTTTATCTAATTTTTTTTAATTTTTTATTCATTACAGTAATTAAATTTTAATGATTTGTAGTGTTCCCCAAAAACCACCCAGGGTTTGTCTGAGTACTCACATTAGCCGTAAAATCCTACTAATATTATAATCGCAAAAGTTTGTGAGTGAGTGAGTGAGTGTGTGTGTGTGTGTGTGTGTGTGTGTGTGTGTGTGTTTGTTACTCTTTCACGCAAAAACTACAGAACGGATTACAATGAAACTTTACAGTAGTATAGCTTATACAACACTAGCGATCCGCCCCGGCTTCGCACGGGTAGCATGTTATTATACATATAAACCTTCCTCCTGAATCACTCTATCTATTAAAAAAACCGCATCAGAATCCGTTGTGTAGTTTTAAAGATATAAGCAAACATACATACATACGCGGGAAGCGGAAAGCGACTTTGCTTTATACTATGTAGTGATAATAACACATAGGCTACTATTCAGCTCCCACCCGTAAGAAGCCGGGGCAAGCAGCTAGTATAATATAACGTAACATATGTAGCCGTGGGACCAATAAGTTTAAACAAACACAAAAAAATCACGAATATATTACGTACCCACCGTAATTTCTAAGCCAACAAAAAAGGCTGCGACTGCGACCAGGTTGATGAATATTTCACATCTGGCATAACGTAATTCGCTACCGAAACGTGTTATTCCCTACCCAATGTGTTAATATTAAAATGTGCAAATCACAACATTACCATGTGCCTTACCCAACATATAAAATGCATCCGCATAGTGGAAAAGATAATATTGCGCAGTTTTCGTCGGAAAAAGCCAGGATGGGTAAATGTAATTTTACCTTTTTGGCTTACGTTTGTTTCAATAACAGACGAAAAGGTTATGCTTTATTTTATTATTTTGTCAACACAGATAACATATGGCCTGGGGCTTGTTTACATAATATCGAAACACGGTGGCATGGTGGACTAACCACGACCGCTAGGGTTCGATCCCTGTGATAGGACAAATATAATATTTAATAATAATATATTGGTGGACATTTCACACAGCGCCATCTAGCCCCAAACTAAGCAAAGCTTGTACTATGGGAACCGGATAACTGATAGAATACTTATATACTGTTTTTTCTTGTAAATACATACTTATTATACATATTAACACCCAGACACAGAACAAACATCTATGTTTATCACACAAATATTTGCCCTGGGTGGGGATCGAACCCACAACCTACAGCGCAGAAGGCAGAGTTACTACCAACTGAGCTGTGAGGCCAGTCAAATGTTTGCGTGATCTGTGAATCCAACTATCCTATCCTACTTCGAAAGTTGGTTACGATGTTTGGATGGAGAGGATTGACATTCAAACTTGGAATAAACATAGCTTACGTCCTGGAATGACTGTTAGGATACTTTTTATCAGGTACCAAGCGAGAAAAGCCGCAGGCGGAAGCTAGTTGTAAACATTTGTTCAGGGTCAAAATTATTGACGGGTGTATTTTTTTATGATACTGTAATATATAGATACCTGATAATATAACTATCTGTATCGAACATAGCGCGAAAGATTTTTTATTAGCTTTTATTTATACCTTGTTTGTTAGTATGTGTGGGTGAAATCGTGCTCGTGGATTTATCTAGACGAGCTTGTAAAAATATTATCCAATTATCATCACAGTATGTACCGTAAGTACCAGTTTTATAGAAATTGTCACTCCAAACAATCTTTGTTTTATATTATTTCCATAGACAATGTATCGTTTTATTGTCGGCAAACACAGCGTTTATTACTGCACTGCAAAACTACACTTATAACTCAAAATAAACACTAGCAATATTCTTATTTTATAGTGCTCGTATCTCTCTAACATTGTGCCTCTGATCTTAGACATAAAGTAAATTGGTAAAGTAAAAAGCTAATTATTATTGTATACAAAGCTTAGTTTAGCTTTAACTCTCCATGTAAATTAAAAAAAGTATAGTCATTGCAAACATTATGGAAGCAACTGAGGAGGCTTCATCGCTGGTATCGGTCTTCCACATAAAATAAGTAGTTTAAAAATAATAATTAAAAAAATAAAAATATGTATACCTAGAGTAAGATAATAAAGCCAGACCATAACGCGGCATTTAAGCGCGGCATTCGCAGAACACAAGTTTGCCGCGTGACTAATTTAAACATAAAGGTAAATAGGCGCGCGGCCGTCGTCCATTCATAGCGCGGCTGCCGCACTCGAACGCTTTATGTTAATTCCTAAGCTAAAAAACTAAAAGTTATATAAAATGATTTGTGTTATGCACGTACCTATATAAGATATTTTCAAGTACCCCCAGGAGCCCCTGGAGATCTGAGAGGATGTCTATCATACGGAGACTGCTTACTCCATGTCATAAGGATTACAATCGCGAACCTATTTAATTTGACTTCTCATTTCTCTTTATCAATCAACGTTCCCAGAAATACTCTCCAATTTACGTTATACTTTGCAGACGTTCTTTATATCTTCCCCTAATCCCAGAAAAAAATGAAAAGTGTAGGTATCTTATTTCACTACAAGCTTTGCCTTTGAAAGCGGAATTCATAAATTATTTGGATAAGGCGTAATTATATTATGAAATATTCACGCTACGTCTGATCTTGGTAATGCTTATTTAAATTCCTTTTCATTACCAAGTCTTCTCTCTATATTTATAAAAGGTCTACATCTGTTTGTTTCTTATGTACACTTAAAACTCGAGGTCGGCTGAACAGATTTTAATGTAGTGCTTATAGAGAGTTTATGTAACTACTATACTAGTACTTTAGTAATTATTACTTATTTTTCAATAATTACGTTTATAAAATTAAAATAAAAAAATTGGCTAAGTGCGAGTCGGAGTCGCGCATGAAAGGTTCCGTACAAAAAACGTCAAAAAAATCACATAGTCCCCCTTAAATATTTATTTTATTCTGTTTTTAGTATTTGTTGTTATAGCGGCAACAGAAATACATAATCTGTGAAAATTTCAACTGTCTAGCTATCACGGTTCATGATATACAGCCCTGTGACAGACGGACAGACGGACAGCGAAGTCTTAGTAATAGGGTCCCGTTTTTACCCTTTGGGTACGGAACCCTAAAAACGATCAACACGACCGGCCAAAATCAATTTATCAAAAAAAGTGTCGCACACGGAAAACTGCAAACTTTTTGTATCATGCAATAAAAGCTTCGAATCCGTTTCAAGTAATCCCGCGAGATGTATGGCCATCGGATTGTGTTGTTTATTCTTTGTCAATATAGAACCCAATTTTTTTGTATTTCCCGAAACTTTACCAAAGGTTTGTTGAGATGTAAATATTATTGGGTTTGTTTTGTTCGATGAGGAACGGGATTTGCCAGATTTACGGTACGGAAGAACATTGTAAATATAAGTCAGGAAATAGGAAAACACTTTCTGGTTTGTATGTTTCTGATTTTATTTTTACTATTGCAGGTAAAAAGCGTGTTGGCAGAGTGGGGAGCACATCAATTTCCAATATGAAGGTCGTGGGATCAAATCCCGGCTGTGCATCATTGTATTTTTATAAGAGTGTTGAAAATCATCGTGAGGAAACCAGTTAGTATTCTTATAAGCGGCGATGTGTTTGCAACCTGTCACGTATGGATTGCTAACTACTTCAAAATGTGGGCATATGCCAAATATAATGCTTGGACGTACCCCTGACTTCCCCCTTTAGGCATATTCAAGGATCTAAGCGCCTTGAGATCTGCGAGGATGTCTACCGTACTTGGGGATTACAGTCGTGATCATTTTCATCTTTTCCATTCCACATAATGGAATGCTAACTTTTGTAAAATTTGGGCATGTGCCAAATGTAATGTTTGGACGTGCATATGTCTACCCCTATTAGATATCTCCAAGAATATTACCATATGGTGATCTGAGAGTATGTTTAACGTACTTGGGATAACTGTATCAGACGTGATCCCATTATAGTTATTTATATTGTTGGTAATAAAAGTAAGAACGAGTAAGTTTGTTTAAGATCTTACGCTGCCAAAGGAGATTTTACGCCACCCAACGGCCTTCATCATATTTTAATTTCAACGATTATTTAAAACTGAAACCGACATCTGAAGCACCCCGAATCACGAAGCGCTTAGATGATAATGTCACTAAGGCTCCCCTGAACATCATTCAAATACAAAAGAAAATGTAAAAAAAACATAAGTATAATTATTGTTTTAAGGCATACCTCACATCTCAAATGAAATGAAAATGTACCTTACATCACATCACTACATAGTATAAAGCAAAGTCGCTTTCCGCTTCCCGCGTATGTATGTATGTATGTTTGCTTATATCTTTAAAACTACACAACGGATTTTGATGCGGTTTTTTTTAATAGTGATTCAGGAGGAAGGTTTATATGTATAATAACATACTATCCGTGCGAAGCCGGGGCGGGTCGCTAGTTTTTAATAATGGAAAACCGACACAAAATATCAAAAGATATGGCATGATACATTATGACAATCATAGCAGTCCAAATTTCATATTCAATCGAAGCATCATTTCACATAATATTTTATGCAAATATGTGTATGAAATCATTAGATGTAGGTACCTATTCTTAATCAATATTCATTATAACCATCATAACACCTTATACATCGTACTAATTACCATTATCTTCATGTGATCACCACGCGTTTTACCAAAATAACAAATACCTAGTCTATCTTGTAAAACCAGACCATAACAGTTAGTCTTATCAAAAACTAGCTAATTTCAAAGTCTCTAACAATTCAATTCAAAAATACCTAAAAATACACACTTATTTAAAAATAATTATCACCAAGATTGTCTTAACTACATAGTATAAAGCAAAGTCGCTTTCCGCTTCTCGCGTCTGTATGTAATATGTATGTATGTATGTTTGCTTATATCTTTAAAAGTACACAACGGATTTTGATGCGGTTTTTTAAATAGATAGAGTGTTTCAGGAGGAAGGTTTATATGTATAATAACATGCTACCCGTGCGAAGCCGGGGCGGGTCGCTAGTAAAATATAAAAACATGTAGCTAATTTAATCAGCGGTAAGTAGTTAAAAGTTAAATATTTACTCAAACTCCCAAAGAGCCGACTCTAATTTACTTAAGAGTAATAACTCGTAAAGGTCGAGCCTGCAACATGACACAATCCTTTGAATACAGAACCTTATTTACTGAAGGGAGGCCTGCATTATTTACAAGAGCTTACGACAACTCACTGCTTGTTAACAAAGATATTATAATACCTGACTACAACAATCGAAAACGTTAATACTATGTAAGAGAAAAACAATTACAAAAAAAAATTACCTCTCTCATAAAAATCCTTCAGCTTCTATAACTTCAGCCACAAAACAAACACACGGTGTATTATATAACGCACGCGTAATAACTAGTGAAAGTCGTGATTTTCAATGACGCGACCGCTCGTGGTCGTGTCCAGGCATACACTGAGTCGCCGGCAAGCTTCGCAAGAGCGCGGTGTGAAATGCGCAAGTCACCTCTTAACTTATCCACCTACTTTTGAAATTCAAATTGTCATTTACTCGCTCATATTATACATACAGTGCACACGCTGAATGGGACCGGCCGAGGATAAATTTCCGGTATGCGGGAAGGTGCTTTCACAGTTCATGTAATCCCGACTAGTTGGGCTAGTTGAATCTGAATCACTTGCTTTTCGACTAGCGAATAGTTTCCGGCTGGTCGCTTTTGAAGTAAAAGATATGTACCTAAATCCACATTTGATACGGAACGTACGGGTAATAAGTTTCGTTTGTGTGATTTAAGTGTGTCGTAGCAGTTTCGTAGCAGTTTTGTAGCGTCGTCGTAGCAATATCGTAAACGCACCGTAGCGCGTAGGCAGTAAAATTTTGCTTAGCGAGTGTATTTTTAGTGGTCGTTACTTGGTACCGCTTGTCAGCACGAACTTACAGTCCGAAATTATTAGTGTGTTTCGATGTATTCCCTCTGACGTGCGAGGCAACCGTTCTGTAAATAAATTATTCCTTTGTCGGTAAGAACTGAAGAGGTTTTTTCGTTTATAAGACAAAGGTATTTAGATAAAAGAATAAATACTACAGGCATTATAAAATTTGTAAAAGCGTCTTCCTTCGTTTTGTTTGCTGATTTCCTTTCATGTTATTAAATTGAATTTTAAAAGGTCCTATTATAAATAATCGTTGGACGACCTGGTTTTTTTTACTGTAGTGTCGGATAGCTTCTTCATATTTTTGAAACCGCACAATCCTTTCAACGCACTTGTTCTCACAAACGGTCAAAACAAAACCACACTTTAATTTGACCAAATGCAATATAACAAAGAATATACAGCTAAAGTGATTAAAATTAAAAAAAAACAGCCATATTAAAATTACACTATTAAAATTTTGTAAAACAAATTGTTTTAAAATTGGTTTACACCAGCCCGTATAGTTCGTATAGCGTTGTCACTTTTGCACCGCGAGTAAGACTGTTTAATATTACTTCAAGAGCATGTAGTAAGCCCGCTAGACTGCGTATGTAATTGTTGTGTGCAATTTATTTATTTATTTTATCTCCACCCGCTTTCCCCCTGACCCTGGAACTAATGCTCATAAATGAAATCGAGGATCCCGGCAATACCCAATATTTTTCCCCGAGATAAGATACATGCGTACTCCGTGTTTTGTTTATGTTGACGGCGGTCGAAGGCCAATGCTCTGATGTGAATTTTATCGGTTAATCGTGACACTGATCATTTTATGGTCACCATAGGCCACGGAATAAGTTTAAGTCACGATAATGATCATAGTATGGTACAAAAACTTAAGACGAGATATACATTTTTTTGATGAATGTAGAACAGCTTTTTCTAAATAACCGCAAAACATACAGTTTTGTTTTATGACAAAGATAACATAAGGATTTAATCTAGATAAATTATAGACAGAAACACGATTGATGAAACTCTCCTCGATAGATTTATTTTCCAAAGTTGGCTCTTCCAAAACACTATTTATAATTTTTTCATTCAAAACTATGAATAGCTAAACAGTTCAATTTTATATAATTCGTTAGATAATCATACTTACTACATAAATTATAGACAGTTTTTTTTTTAAGTTTGATGGTTTTCAAGATTAGCGGTTTTATCACTTTTTCCGTCTTGTCCAGGTCAGACTCAGCTCATACAAAAAACCAAAAATTTCGATAATGATCATAGTATGATAAGCAGAAATAAGTTTCTTGTTAAAAAATATTTTCCAATAACAAGCTTTTGTAAAATAATTTAAACTATCGAGCACCAGCGCGCTATCACCTGTCATATCATATAACATTGTCATCGGAACTTGACAAGTATGCAAAGTTTTACTCAATCGAAGTATTTACTAAGGGAACTCCTTGTGAGTGTCTGTTGAACAGCTCCTTACTCCATCATCAGATCAGCTCACTGTCACCATATTATTGCATTGTCACCAAAGTTACGTAAGTATGCGAAATTTCAGCTCAATCGGTTGAGGATAACTGCTTCAAAATTGAGTTGCATGATTCCACCTTAGCAAATATAGTTACATAATTACATTTTAGTTACATACTTACATACATTGCAAGTTAAATAAAAGCTTGTAAAATTAAACCAAACATTTTTGCATACGTGGTTGAGAACCGTTTATTTTTATATTTTGTACTGTAATATCCAATATCCACCTCAACTCCCTTCACACGAAGCCATATCGACATGGGAGCGGTCGGTTATCAACATAGTAAATTAATCAAACTAATCAGTGCTTCAACTGAATATGTACTCATATAAGTATATATTCACAAAAAAATATATATGTAAGTATTCTATATATATTCTCTAGTTCCCATAGTACAAGCTTTGTTTAGTTTGGGGCTAGATACCGCTGTGTGTAAAGACCATTAACTTTTATATTTATGATTTATTAACTACATACCACAGACTAAAATATCTGTTAGTAAAAGTCGATCAAAATTTCTTCTGTTTTATACATTTGTAAATTTTATTATTGTAAGTATAACAGTACCTACATAAAACTAATAAAAACTATATTATCGATCAGACCAGTAGAAGTATCTTCAACAATTATAGCCAAAAACCATCTCGATCACTAGCTATAAAACAAAGAGAACTCGCATCAAAATTGGTCTATTGGTCTATATCGTTTAGGAGCTTCGATGCCACAGACAGACAAACAGATACATAAAAATAGACAGACACGTCAAACTTATAAAACTATGCGTTGATCATAGTGATTCAATCACAATCGATCACTAGGCTTCTTAGAGATAGATAACTGGTTATTTATCTACTATGTACAGTGTTGGAAGGTTCTCGTTTCATTAGTTATAGTTATAAAGGCCCGGGCGCCGAGCACTGCGCCCGCGGGACCGCCTACCGATAACATAATATTGCTATGATAGACCTTCCGACCTTGATATACTCCAGCCTTAATTAGGGCGAAGCAAACAACCTCCAAACGAAAATTGGGTTCGAGTTTAAAATGCGATTTTTTGCTGTTCCATGCTCACGATTTTTCTAAAAATTTATTGTTATTGCTCCAATGAAAATGTAGATTTGAGTCATGCATGACTTAAGCAAATAAAAATCGATCAAGCGCGATTCGAGCGTGCGCAATCAAGGTTCTGTATCGTTCAACAATAATTAAATACAAAAAATGTTTGTGGCTCATAAATAACTGATAATATCAAAATATAAATTTGCTACTCAAATGTAGTTAGATTCCATTACAACCCCTTCAAATAACAATTAAAGGTGCTCTGCTAACCCCAACAAAAACAAAAAAAATACACTTCATTATAGGTATATTATGACTTTTGAAAGATCTTAAACTTATCAAGTTATGTTGTGATAAAACACGTTGAGTTAGGATGGAAAGGCTACGGAAACGCCGCATAATGTCATCTCGCTTAGACAAAAAGATCGTTCAAATCAAGTTTATAATACTCGCTACTTCAAGCCTCATTAGGTAGGTACTCAAAAGAAGTACTAGGTACTCAAAAGAAAATAAAAACGTTGAATCGAATAACCATAAAATCATCGCATATCTCTTCTTTGAACTTAAAAAATTGAACTACCCATTCGCAATATGTCTTGTAGTGTAATCAAACGATAGTCACTTTGCAATATTATTGTGTGACAGAATTGCAGGTGAGTTTTTATAATTGCTTGAATGTAATCAATAATGAACGCGATAATTGTCGGCAGACTGGAGAATATCACCTTCGATTATTGCCTAAATATTTGCACCTCAAAATGTGCGAGAAACTCGCGATAATCGGAATATATAATCGAGTAACGAGGTATAGCCCTTTGTCGTCGATTCCTTTACACAAAGTGACAGCGAGTGAAAGCATAACGGAGGTGAAGGTATTAGCAGTCACGCCAATATTACGTCGATTGTTGTCACAAAGTGAGCCTAAAAAGATTGCAGATAAACACGATTTCATTTTTTGTGTGACAGCTATGTCAAATTTAAAGTTAAAGTCGCAAGGTATTTCAATAAATTCACAAAAATAAAAGGTATTTAATACATATTCCTCTTTATAGGAAAGCCATTACAATTTCCAATAAACTGCCAAAAAAATATTTTCCAATGAAAATTAAAAAATGGTTGTTGGAGCAATGTTTTCGTAATATCAAAGATTAAAGAAATTTTTGATTGCCACTTTTTTGATTTTTAATTACAGTAACAGATTTTTTATTTTGCAATTAATTTTATATAGTTTTTATAATAACATTTTTGCAGAGGCAGAATCTCTTGAGTATTTATTTTTACTAAAGAACTGTTTACCTACCTATATTCCTCATAATAATGCTTGTGATTATGATTAAAATGTTGTATTTTCAAATCACTCTCAAAGATTTAGGAAACAATATAATGGATTTCAACTTTTTTCTATTTAATATTTAAAAAAATGGTAACATATATTTATGGAACATACTAGTACCTACTCGTACGTGAAGATAATTCAAGTACCTACCTATAAAAGACCCGTTTTCACTATCTGAATGCGGTACCCTAAAACAAAGTTTCATGAGTACAAAAGCTGGTAATAATTATGAATACTATCGAACACGTAACTTTTGTTTGCGTGTTGGCTGCATTTTACTTACGGCAATAAAATATATATAACTCATAACTTGGCCTACATAGGAAATGTTAAAACTATAATATACCTTGTTAGAAATGAGAGAAATAAAATAGAACCACGACTGTAATCCCCAAGTACGGTAGACATACTCTCTTATATACCCTTGAAGATATATAAAGGGGGAAGTCAGGGGCGCGTCTTAACATTACGTTTTGGCAGAGTCTGTCCGCGACCATAGCTATTGTAACATAGTCGAAACGTCGGGAAAGTAAATTAAAGGTAATTACGTGATAAGGACCCGTGTTAAAATCTATAGTTACGTCTACTAATCACGATAGTTTGAAAAATAATATTAATTTTTGGTACAATACCCATATTTTGCAGTAGCATTCCATCAGGTTGCAAGCCCATCGCCGCTACTCATAAACCTGTATGTTGAAGAATGCTATCTGCCTACTTGACTTTACTGCTGTTTACCATAAAAGCGGTTTATCTATCAAGGCAAATTGAGGGAATATTCCAATCGTGTCTCATTTATTTTTACCGCTTTATAGAAAAGTAATCTCGGCATACACGCAGGCAATCAATAAAGACATCTTCCTGCTAATCGTACGCAGAGGGTAATTTCCACCAAAAGGATGCATTCACATAGTAAGCACAGATAACTCACTCAGACACACAACTTACTCACAAATAAATTACCTGGGTTAGCAGTCAAGTACTGCTTTTTGAATTTGTGCTGAGGCTCTTTAGTTTATTTTTTTGTTGTTGTACTTACTTGAGTAGTACTTTTAGTTATTATTCTTGTTTGAGCCTTTACCTTGTTCGATCGGCACCTCACTGGAGCTCTACATAGCATTAAGGAAAGAATCATTGAAAAAAAAGGTAGACCCCAAGCCGTGTTTCTTGCCTGATTCTTCTAGGCTTGGTCGCGAGGAATCGGCGTAGCTTCACCTAGTTCCAAAGTGATCCTTGTGGTTTTATTAAAATAAATTATATTTGAATTTGAAATTTGAGTCGTTTGGAGCAAGTCTATGGATATTAAATCTAAATTATAAAACTGTTTTTTCCCTTTGGGTACGGAACCCTCAAAATCGAGAGCCATTTGTCAAGAATCCCTTCTTGACAGACCGAGTAACTAGTAACAGAATAAACTACGTATCTATCTACTCGTCCCGTAACGAAAACAGTGATGTTTTTGTGATATTTCTTCACCAGTAAGATCCGAATGGAAACCGGCTGCTGGTGTGAGGAGGCGCCGTGTTTTCGCCGACGTCGATAATGTCCCAGCAGGCAATTTCCTGACTTCCTTTTATGCCTGCTTTCCACCTCTGCACGCAATATCCGCCATTTTGAAATCCTAAAATAACATTATGGGATGTGAAATGGCATAAGCCTTTGAATAGCGTGATCTTGTTCATTATAGATGACTCATAACCGATTATTCCATTACGATTATGTGTGTTAAACGAGTCACTACGTCTCGTTACTGCTCGCAAGGCAAGGCACATTAAACCACACTACAAATTACAGATAAAACCACAATTTATAGATAAAGACGTACAAAAAAACACGCCTGTTTCCGAGAGGGTTAAGCAGAGACCACGGCTTTCCATTTGCAACGATCCTGACATACTTCTTTTGCTTCATTCACTCATCACATTCCTCATGCATGCTTGTCGGTTTATAGCTGGCCTTTTTTCAAAACGTCACCAATTTGGTTCAAGAAAATACGCCGTGGTCTTTCTCTTCCAACGGTCCCATTCAACCTTACCGATCATTTCATTACGATTATACTTATTAAGTTAGCGAGTCACCACGTCTCGTGTACGCCATCGATAAAATACAATAGATCCCCGAGAAATTCCCAAACAAATTAACCAAACTATAGTTATGGAACTACTGCGAGTAACCCAATTCACAGGGTATTTGTCCACTATGATCAATTATGATGAACGATATTTATGTAGCCCGGGTCAGCTAGTTGTTGACTGCCCCAGGTGATGCCTCGACCAATAGTCATATTGATTATGACCCCTTTCTCATAAATAAATAGAATCACGACTGTAATCCCCAAGTCTGGTAAACATTCTCTCAGATCTCCAGCCGCTCAAATCCTTGAACATACCTAAATGGGATATTCAGAGGTCCAAACATTACATTTTCCACATGCTCTTTCATGTTCATGCTGATTATCAATAACATCGAATCAATCAGTCCATCAAAATAAATGTCTAATTTGAAACCAATCTTCAACAGTGATTAAATACAACTCCATTCCGACATAGATCTATATATCAAAGTGGCACGGAGCAAAATATAAAGGCTGTGTTACAATAAAGCTTGCCGCGGTATACGGCCGGGGGCATTGTATGTTAGGGTCTGATTACACTGATCCTAAGACATCTTACACGTACTTGGTTAGTACTTTTAATTATTATTCTTGTTTGAGCCTTCATCTTGTTCGATCGGCACCACAATGGAGCTCTACATAGCATCAAGGAAAGGATCATTGAAAATAAGTTTTCTATTGAAAAATATTTTTAAATGACAAGCTTTTGTAAAATCAACCATCGAGCACTAGCGCGCTATAACCTGTCACATCATATAACATTTGTCATCGGTACTTGACAAGAATGCAAAGTTTTTGCTCAATCGAAGTATTTACTAAAAAGTTTCGTTGTGAGTGACTGTTGAACAGCTCCTGACTCTCTCATCAGATCAGCTTGCTGTCATATTATTGCATTGTCACCGAAGTTACATAAGTATGCCAAATTTCAGCGCAATCGGTTGAAGATAACTGCTTCAAAATTGAGTTGCAAGATTACACCTTAACAAACATGGTTACATATTACATACGTACATTGCAAGTTAAAAAAAAAGCTTGTAAAAATGATAGGCTCCTGCCTGATTCTTCTAAGCTTGGTGTCGAAGAACAGACGAAACTTTAACTAGCTGCTAAGGCATTTCAAAGTGATCCTTGTGATTTTATTGAAATAAATGCTTTTTGAATTTGAATATTAGACTTAGACTATACAAACATAGGTACTGAACCTATCGACTAGACTAACTACCTACCAAAACCAGGTAGACTTGAGCTAGACTGGCAATTAAATATTTAAATAATAATAGAAACAGTTTCTTCAAGGCGTGTAAAAGTGTTTTATAAGATCTTTTTTCAGAAAATAAAACAAAATAAACCTTGGAATTGTTTTACTAATTTATTTGCCTAGTTAGGCTCTAAAAGTAAACTCTTTTATTTCTGAATTAAAAATGTTTTGCAGTATACATTCTATGCGTGACAGGTTGCAAGCCTATCGCCGCTTATAATAATAGTTTCTTCAATAACCAATTGCAAAAAAAAAACATAGAAATCGTACCAGCCTCGGAGTTATCGTTACCTATATTAATATGGCATTAATTGATTAAAAAAATAGAATCACGACTATAATCCCCAAGAACGGTAGACATCCTCTCAGATCTCAAAGCGCTCAGATCCTTGAAGATATATAAAGGCACGTCCAAACATTACCACGTCCAAATATTTGGCCCATGCCCACATGCTCCAAAATTAGTAAAATTGTCCTCCCTTTTAAATGAGTAAAAAATATTATTTGCCGTTGAAATGCCCAGTGTGAACAAAGCCTGATCTCCGCCACGGTACATGCCAATGGTATTGTTTGTTAGATGGATGGGACTGAGCGTCGCGGGATATTACCTTCTGGATTTGCCCGAAAAAATGTTATATTCACTTGTAGTCACAAAATGGGAAAGCAAACTCATATTTAAAATACGTTAGTGCAAATTGAAAGGGATTATTTTTAATCTGGTTAAGATAAGCTTTTAAATTAGTGGCTGTTAAGCTTAAACGAATGTTATTGTATTATCTGCTATAACGGCATTCTGAGTCGGACTCACGCACGAAAGGTTCCGTGGCATTATCTATAAAAATGGCAAAAAAATCACGTTTTTTGTATGGGAGCCCCACTTAAATATTTATTTTATTATGTTTTTAGTGTTTGTTGTTATAGCGGCAACAGAAATACATCATCTGTGAAAATTTCAACTGTCTAGCTATCACGGTTCATGAGATACAGCTAAGTGACAGAAAGATGGACAGACGGACAGACGGACATCGAAGTCTTAGTAATAGGGTCCCGTTTTTACCCTTTGGGTACGAAACCCTAATAGGATCACCCGTCCCTCCTTCCCCCCATCCCCCCTATCTCCGAAACTACTTGCTCTTTACCTATAGATTACAGGAAAACCTATACGATGTTTGTATAGAACCGTCGGTATGCGAGTCTGACTCGCATTTGTCTGGTTTTTTTGAGTTTGTATGTACAGTGACGTATGTGTGTGATGATTTTAGATAATGGATAAAACTAAAATACAAGCTTATAAGTTTAAAAGTGTAGATTTGTAAGAATTCTCATCAAAATCGTCGATTTCATATTAATTCGCGGTACTTATTTGGCTTGTACTTGGCAACAACAACAAACATACAAACTTTTACATTACTCTGGCTTTTTCTAACATACAGCCTATAAAGGAGTCGACTAGCTAGCCGAGTAATAAATCATGCCTTAGGCACTACATAATGACAGGGCTCGATATTAACTAGAAAAAGCTTGAGAAATTGCCAATATTGGTAATTAGGTATAGCCTTTGCCCTCTTGCCTCTTGCTCTCTAATCTTTTTACCTACTATCTATACTAATCTATACTAATATTATAAAGAGAAAAGTTTTGATTTTTTGTTTTTTGTTTTGTAATGGATAAACTCAAAAACTACTGAACCGATTTCAAAATTTTTTTCACCATTACCAAGCTACATTATCTCTGAGTAACATAGGCTATTTTTTATTTTTAAAAAGTAATAAATTCTTTATAAGAATGACGATAGTTTGAAGCAATTTGTAATAAATTGCTAAAAATTTTGGGAACGGGAACGGTAACGGGAACGGGAACGGTCGGTACAGGTTTTTTATAGCACTTACAACTCGAGAACGGCTGGGCCGATTTTCATGATTTTTGATTTGTTGGATTTGTCTCGGTCCTGAATAGCAGAATAACTTTAAATATCCCGAATAATCCTAATTAGTACACCTGTGCGAAGCCGGGCTGGACAGCTAGTTAGGTATAGACTCGAGCCAGTTAAGCCTAAAATAAGCGTGATGCGTAAGCGGTGATGGACTTGCAACCTGTCACTTATGAAATATGTTAACTACTGCAAAATGTGGGTATGTGCCAAATATTATTTGGAAGTATCTTTGACTACCCCCTTAAGAGATATTCAAAGATTTAAGCCCCTGGAGACTTGGGAGGATGCCTACTAGACTTGGGGATTTCAGTCGTGATCATATTTCATTTATCTAAACTAGATACATAATATAAAGGAGAGGTAAAAGTATTTATATATATTTGTTTGTAATGGATAAACTAAGAAACAACTGGCCCAATTTTTTTTTTTTACCTCTCTTATGCTACATTGTCAGCGAGTATCACTATATTTACAAACCTATATTTTATTTACGAAAATATTAGAGAACAGAAACAGCCAAAACTTGCCAACAAACCAAAATTTGCCTAATCATCATTATTATACTCGTGCGAAACCAGGACGGACTGCTAATCTTTTAGGGTTCCGTACCCAAATGGTAAAAACGAGACCCTATTACTAAGACTTTGCTGTCCGTCTGTCCGTTTGTCTGACACAGGGCTGTATCTCATGAACCGTGATAGCTAGACAGTTGAAATTTTCACAGATGATGTATTTCTGTTGCCGCTATAACAGCAAATACTAAAAACAGAATAAAATAAATATTTAAGTGGGGCTCCCATACAACAAACGTGTTTTTTGCCGTTTTTTATAAATAATGGCAATGAACCATTCGTGCGCGAGTCAGACTCGTACTTGGCCAGTTTTTTTATACATAAAATCCTCGTGTCACAGTGTTTGTAACCAATAACCATACTCCTAAAAAACGGCTTGACCAATTTGTGTTTTTTTGTGTAATTTAGGTATGAGAATAGGTCAAAATGATAAGGGTGGCATAAAGTTCGGGAAAAACTAAGCGTGCTTTTTTCTGTGGGATTATTTAAATTTGTCAGTACAACGTCTGTCGGGACACCTGATAGATATATTTCAAAACAACAGATATCACTAACAGGCATAAAGTAGGCAAGTAAATTTTGTTGAAACACTACACATTATCCTAAAGCTAAAACGTCTAAGAACACTTATACCCTTTCAGTGTGATCCGGGGAAGGGTCCGTGCAAACACAAATTTGCAATTTTGTCCATTTACATTTCATCACGTTTTGTGTCAAGGACAACTTTTGATATGATAGAATTTACCTTTGTCCCTACTCAAATAAAAAAAAACGGCCAAGTGCGAGTCGGACTCGCGCACGAAGAGTTCCATACCACTAACCATATAAAACGGAAAAAATCACGTTTGTTGTATCGGAGCCCCACATTTTAATCTGTTTTTAGGGTTCCGTACCCAAAGGGTAAAATCGGAACCCTATTACTAAGACTTCGCTGTCCGTCTGTCTGTCTGTCCGTCCGTCCGTCCGTCTGTCTGTCACAGGGCTGTATCTAATGAACCAAGATAGCTAGACACTTGAAATTTTCACAGATTATGTATTTCGGTTGCTGCTATAACAACAAATACTAAAAACAGAATCAAATAAATATTTAAGGGGGGCTCCCATACAACAAACGTGTTTTTTTTGCCGTTTTTATAGATAACTAGCGACCCGCCGCGGCTTCGCACGGGTAGCATGTTATTATACATATAAACCTTCCTCCTGAATCACTCTATCTATTAAAAAAAACCGCATCAAAATCTGTTGTGTAGTTTTAAAGATATAAGCAAACATACATACATACAGACGCGGGAAGCGGAAAGCGACTTTGCTTTATACTATGTAGTGATGGTACGGAATCCTTCGTGCGCGAGTCCGACTCGCATTTGTCCGGTTTTTAGTATTTGTTGTTATAGCAGCAACCGAAATACATCATCTGTGAAAATTTCAACTGTCTAGCTATCACGGTTCATGAGATACAGCGAGAATTTTATATATTTGATTAGATTATGAAAGTTTCACATTAATAGATTTAGAGGTTGACTCTATTAAGCAAATCTGATCACACTATAAAGTTGGCTATAAAAAAGACTCCTCAACCGGTCAAGGAACGGCTAATGAAATGAAAAGCAATTAAACGAGTGCACTGCTCTGCACAAGATTATAATATTGCCACGTCTTAAAATAATTAAAACAGCTAGAATAAGAAAACCGCTAAGGTCTTTCCATTTAAAACAAGGCTTCTTTCACACTAGACTCACAGTTAGCGATACACTGTAAGACTGTAAGCCATTATTAGCTTCCAATCTTATCTATACATATAATAAAACTGTAGAAGAGTTCAATTCTGTACATTGAATAAAAACTAAAAAAAAATACTCTTAAGGGCCTTTAAACATGTAACACAAGCCAAAAACTTTTTTTGGAATTTTTGTCTGTCTGTCTGTTATCCGTCTTTCACGCAAAAACTACAAAACGGATTTTAATGAAACTTATTTTGTTATGTAGCTATTAGTCCTTGGCAACTTATAGGCTATAATTTATTTTAAAAGATTGGAATACCAGATGTGAAACTATCTGTCCCCCAGTGAAGCGGGCACGGGTCAAATAAAGCGTTACACCTACGCAGATGCAACAGTATAAACGCCATATACTCATTTAGTTACTGACTCATTTGCAGCAAAATCGCGTACGTCAGTTTTCTTGGCTGCAGTCTACCGCACTGTGCCGATTAGTCGCTGATTTACGGCTCAGTGTGCGTCCACACTACGAGCCTAGTTGCGAAAATAGGCGCGAAGTATCAAACATATAAAACACACATTTTGCGTTCATAATGACTACGTGTTTCATATGTTCCATACTTCGCGCCCGTGCGTGTCGCACTGTGGATCGAAAATCGACTTTCAAAGACATAGGCGAAAAAAAAAATTTTGGTCGGTTTTTTGCTTGAAACGGCTTCCATTAATCATTAATATGCCTAAATATATATTGATATACAATTTGGTGGGAAAATTGTCGAGTTATAATTTTTTTTACGAAAAAAATGTATGAAAAGCATATAAAAAATCCAGATATCTCCGGAAGTGCAAAGATAACCGTTATATCCTTGCATACAGTTATAGTACCAACTATTATTGATTTTTTGGCATACAACATATAACTCGAACTACTGCACATTTTGAAAAAAAAAATATCAAAAAATTTAATTTATTTTTGATCTCTCTCAAGTGAAGACTTAAGGAAATCGGTTAAAAAAAGGTCCCCATCGGCAAATTGTATGCTATAAATAATAACAGACACGTGTTTTCTTGTTTGGCTGACGTTGAAATACCAAAAAACAAAGCTCAATAGCAAATTTAATTTAGGAACTATTTTTAATGTTATTTAACTACCTAATTAGGCAAGATTATGTTTTGTCAGACCGCTTATTGTTCAAATTTCAAGGAATGTATTAACAATGATCGGTAGTTAACAAAAGACAGGTAGCTTAGGTACAAAAATACCTTACTTAGGTTATTTAATACCTAATTAAGTGCATAAAACTGCACCGGAAATATTTTTTACTTCAGTTTATTCTGAACTATTTACTAGTGAACATCTCTCAGTTTTTTAATCATTAAAATGGAAAGTTTAAGCACTAACTTAGATTTGGTTGTTGTTCTTCAAGGTGCAGGTTCGCTACAAAATCATGAAGTTCTGTACGAGGCAGTATTATCTCGTCTAGGTGATCACCTTTCTAATGAAGATAAGGTTACTCTGGAAGAGTTTTGTCGAAGATTTTCACGAGCTGCTTCACAGAGATGGAAAAATTGCGGCAGAAACACAAGAGCATTCAGAAAAGATTATGAAGATTGGCTTCAAGCAAATGTTGATTGGCCAAGCTGCGTTCAAACTAGTCTTCTCACCCAGGGACCAAGTGAAGAAAGATCGATTACCGAAGACTTTACCACCGCGGAACCTTCATCGTCATCATCAGTTGGAACGATGACTAAAAGACCTCGGAAACCTTTCGAAGATCTAGGCAACAAGCAGAAGAAAAGGAGGTCCGGAAGAGTACACAGGTATGGACCCCATTGAGTTGACGAATTCAGCTGCAGTACTCTTAAAAGAAAATGGTCGTGAGGACATTGCATCCGTCATCGAATATATGTTGAAAACCCCAGAAGCTGCTGCGAAAATCAGTGACTTCATAAAAAGACCGAAATGTCATGTTTCATTTACGGCAGAAAAAACTTTGGGGTTGCTCCTGTCTTTAAAGCTTACAAAGTGGCAGTACATAACTTTAAGGGAATCGGCCATTCGAGAAGGTGCTATTGATATTTACCCGTCTTACTAAAAGGTGCAACAGGCAAAATTGCAATGTTATCCTCCGAAGCAATTAATAACAGTGACAGATTCCTCAGCAAAGATTACTTTACAAGGATTACTGGATTTAACAGTAAGGAGGATCCTTGAAAGTTTACCAAACAAAATACAGGACCAACAGTTGACATTGATATCGAAGTGGGGATTTGATGGTGCATCTAACCAAAGCCGGTACAAGCAGAAAATAGACAGTGAGCAAGATGACTCAAGCATATTTATGACATCTCTCGTCCCTCTAAAGCTAACAAACGGTGATGAAACCCTATGGAAAAATCCAAAGCCCTGCTCAACATCATATTCTCGTACAGTGGAGTTTAGTTTTGTGAAAGAAAGTGAAGAATTAGTCATTGAAAAAAAGGCAAACATGGATGACGAAATTAAGGCTTTACTCCCCACAGAATGTAAAAAAAATATGGTGAATCATAAACTGATGATGACGATGATTGATGGCAAAGTATGTACTTATCTTTCTGAAGCTAAGTCACACGCTGCGTGCTATCTGTGCTTAGCTAAGCCCACTGAAATGAATAATTTAGGTACAGTTTCATTGAAGCCTGTATCCTCTGATGCATTAGAATTAGGGTTATCTACATTGCATGCACGTATTAATTGTATGGAATGCCTTCTTCATATATCATACCGACTCGATTTTAAAAAGTGGGCTGCGAGAGGAAATGACCACAAAGAAATGTTGGAAGCAAGAAAAAAATATATCCAGGACAAATTTAAAAACGAGCTCAATCTTCTTATCGATATTGTTAAGCAAGGATCTGGAACCACAAATGACGGAAACACGGCAAGAAGATTTTTTGAGTTTCCAGACAAAACTGCAGCCATCTGTGGGCTGGACGAAGAGTTAGTCCGCAGATTTGCTGTAATTCTGCAGGCAATAACATCAGGGGAACTGATTGATGTAATCAAATTTAAAGATTTCGCTTTCGATAACATTAAAAATAGTTCCTAAATTGAATTTGCTATTGAGCTTTGTTTTTTGGTATTTCAACGTCAGCCAAACAAGAAAACACGTATCTGTTATTATTTATAGCATACAATTTGCCGATGGGGACCTTTTTTTAACCGATTTCCTTAAGTCTTCACTTGAGAGAGATCAAAAATAAATTAAATTTTTTGATAATTTTTTTTTTCAAAATGTGCAGTAGTTCGAGTTATATGTTGTATGCCAAAAAATCAATAATAGTTGGTACTATAACTGTATGCAAGGATATAACGGTTATCTTTGCACTTCCGGAGATATCTGGATTTTTTATATGCTTTTCATACATTTTTTTCGTAAAAAAAAATATAACTCGACAATTTTCCCACCAAATTGTATATCATGATATATTTAGGCATATTAATGATTAATGGAAGCCGTTTCAAGCAAAAAACCGACCAAAATTTTTTTTTTCGCCTATGTCTTTGAAAGTCGATTTTCGATCCACAGTGTGTCGTTGCAACCGCGCTAGGCTTACAGTGTGGACGCAGCGTTATAGTCTGCCGGCAAATTATTGCGCTGTGCTGTGAGCCTAGTGTGTATGAAACCTAAAAGCTATAAATCAAGACAGTCAATTTGTATGCTAATACACCTCGGCTCAGCCGCGACAGTGAGTGACAAGGACGCACTGCCCTCGCGGGATTCTCCAGGCCCTAAACACTCCCTTGGGCATCAAGACATTTTTCTTTTTCGGCAATTATATTATACTCAACCCGGGATCCACTACAGAATTGTTCGATAGGCAAAAATGGAGCAGCGCTTTAGATACCTACGCCTATCATTTTATAGCGGACCTTGTAAAGCCTCAAAGACAGACGTCTCTCTTGGGGGCTATGGGACGAGCAACATCGCTCAGCACATCTTGTCCCTACGATCAGAACCACCCATTATGTGCCTTGTTTGGGAAAACTTATAAGAATATTCTGTGTATTCAGTGCTATTTATATATTTTAAGGAATTTTATAATACTACTTTCTTGACCTTCACACTTTGTAGGACAACCTCAGTGGTGAGTGCCCGACTGAGACGCCAGAGTTTGATAGTACCGTATTTCAGATGTCTACCTTGACATAGAGAGTCGTAGTATGACGGGGACATATGTAGGATGCTATATGATGATTGATATGTTGTCAATTTTGGAAAAAAAATATTATTTTCCCGTGGTCGTAAATAAACGTATCACATAGCCCATTGCGGTATTAGTATCTTATCATTTAGAGAATATCTATAAGCTAGACATTTCTTTCAGAAACACAAGGTACAGATTTTCCAATATATCTCTAGAGAAATAATGATACATCATAAGTAAAGTTTTTCTGATTATTTTTGCTAATCAATCTACTATTTCAAGAAACCTTCTTATGTAAAATGTTGAAATACCATATTATAAAAGTTATATTTGGAATTCGTGGATTTTTCAGACGAGATGTTTTCGATCACAAGATAATGTGATTCCGTTTCCAAAATAGGAAATCTAATAAATCGTAAAATAGAATGCCCTCTGTAGTGGTGCTCCGTTATTCTGTGTAATCCACATTTGGGACTTAATTATTTGACTTTGTAACGATCGACCCCGGCGGTCCCCATAATGCCTTTGAAGCTTTGGTTCTCTAATAACTTTCGTACTCATGACAGCCTTATTCAAAATCAAAATCAAAATCAAAATATCGTTTATTCATTGAAATCACTTGGATCATTTAGAATCGTCAAATTTAGTTAAGTTTAACTTAATTAGTTTAATTTGTTCATTGTTTGTGTTTTTTTTTAAGTCTTTGTACTTATTTTTATTACATAATGAATCTTAATTATTATTGATAGAGCGAGTTGGAGCAGTCCCAGGCTTTTTTGTCGTCTAAATAATCAGATATTTTATAGTAAGCCTTTTTGCATAGTTTACGTTTAATTAAGTTTTTAAATTTGCTAATAGATAGCTTTTGCATGTCATTTGGGATTTTGTTATAGAAGCGTACACATTGCCCTTGAAATGATTTCTTAGTTTTAGTGAGCCTAGTCGTGGGAACAGCGAGTTTATCTTTATTTCTAGTATTTACATCATGATTATCGCTATCTTTCTTAAACAAACTAATATTTTTACGAACATACATAAGATTTTCATAAATGTATTGGCTAGGTACAGTCATTATATTTATTTCTTTAAACTTATTTTGCAGTGATTCTCTGGGGCCCATGTTGTAAATTGCTCGAACAGCTCTCTTCTGCAACACATATATGGTGTTTACGTCTGTAGCGGAGACATGAATAAGTTATTAATAGTTTTTTAAAACAAGCTTATATTTAATCCTAGAGCTATTGAGGCGCCTTTGAGAGAGAATGGTGAGAGCCCTCGAAGGATGGAGATTATTGGAATGATTTGGAAGAGATTCTGTTCTGTGTCTGAGATATTTTTATAATCCAGTAGTGGGACGAAATAGGTTAGGAAAAAGGGCTATTGAATTAAATTGAATCATATTTGACATTCTACTTTTTCATCAATGCAGTACATCATTTTTCAAACTATTGTGATTAGTTATCATAACTATTGATTTTGACACGGGTCTTTATCACGTAATTACCTTTAATTTACTTTCCCGACGTTTCGGCTATGTTACAATAGCCATGGTCGCGGGCAGACTGAAATCTATAGTTACAGTACATAATTATTTATTAAATAAAATTATATTATTTAATATTTACTTTTAAATATAAATTTAGCGAAGATAAGGCCTATAGAAACTAACAAAAACTCTTCACTTACTAAGTAGGTACCTGGTTTGTCTTAGACCAGGGCTTTTTTCATAGAACACTAGATACTGCATCACTGAGAGATCTTCAATACCTAGTTTCAGCATCAGCCATTCTACTCCCATCACAGTCTTGAATTGGTTAAATACACTTTAGGTTGACGCGTAGCGACGTGACCCGAGTATGAATTCTGCTATTTGCATTGTTTGAACTGTTACTAATTACGAATGTATACAGGATGTATAAAGAATACTCACGAAATCTGAAACAGGATATTTTTATCATGCGCCTTGATCAACATTTTCTGAATTTAGTGTGGTGTTAATTAATGAATGATTTTATTTCAATTTGTAACTAATAATAAGAGAGAGACATTATAATAATAAGAGAGAGACTCTTTAAGGCATATTGCCAAAGCCTGTACACGGCGAACCTATGGGTCGACTACACCAAAAAGTCGCTGGAGACTCTGCGTATACAATATAATAATATTTTCAGGATGATGTTGGGGCTGCCCCGCTTCTGCAGTGCGTCAGGGATGTTTGCAGAGTATCAAACGGATGGCTTTGCAGCCATCCTCCGCAAGAAAACTGCATCCCTGATTCGCAGAGTGCGGGACAGCTAAAACAGCATCCTGAGAACTATATCGGATAGGCAAAACTCGCCTGTATGGAAATGTTTTATTCAGAGAGTGATAAAGCCCACCTAGGGTTGACCAACCTGGGTGGGTTTTATCACTGGTCAAATTGTATAATTCCTGTTTATTTTATTGTGTCTAGTGTAAGTTAGTTTAGCTTATGGATGCTGTTTTTTTGTCTGAAATAAAATATTTTTATTATTATACTTAAGGATTGTCAGATAGTACACTATCGCATTAGGTGTGCCTGTGTTGATAGCTGTACAATTTTAAGAATAAATAAATAGGTAAACATAAAAAAAATTAAACAAAAATCAACTTCGTAAATGTTTGCCAAAATGCATGATGAATGAAGATAATATTTTTTCTTTTTGAATTCCGTTCATTAGCGGTCATTATTGCCTCTTCTGTTGTCAGTAGCATTGCCATTATTAAAAGATTTCTGGGGAAAAAATCGTCTTTTTGCATCGATACAAAAACAGTCATAAGTTGAATACCTTCAGGATAAAAGGCCGTAGACCCGGTTGTGGTGCCTAACCCGGCTTTAGGCTTTACAATTTTCAAATAACTAAGCATAAAACGTGTTTAAAATCTATAGTTATTTGAATTATTTGTTTATGGTTCGATTAGTGCAGTAGTGATGCGTTCTACCTCTAGAATTGAGTGACCACAACTAATGATTTCCCGTTTTGTATATATACATATGAATAAACAATAATCGCCTGTTACAAAACCTTTGCTTAACCTAAGAGATAGATAAGTACTCTATTCTTATGTTGTTAACAATCCTCGTTTTAATATATATATTTTTTCAAAATAAACCGTTTATTTGAAAATTAAAATGCGCCCTCAACCAACGCTCTCACCAAAGTTGTGAAATCAATTTTGTTTTTACTAAGGGCATTGGCAAGGTTAGCTGTACCTACTTGTGTCTTCAGTTTCAAGGAGTAGTCTGAATACACCCGATATGTATATAATATATACTACTAGCGACCCGCCCCGGCTTCGCACGGGTAGCATGTTATTATACATATAAACCTTCCTCCTGAATCACTCTATCTATTAAAAAAACCGCAACAAAATCCGTTGTGTAGTTTTAAAGATATAAGCAAACATACATACATACGCGGGAAGCGGAAAGCGACTTTGCTTTATACTATGTAGTGATAGTACCTATATTTATATACGAGTGTACGAGTATACCATAGTACCTTCATAGAATTCTGTAGGTTTACTAATGAACGAATTTAGGGTTATGAAATCTATTTGAAGTTTTGCCGTATAATTGACAGTATCATACGCATCGAACGCGTCGCATTTATCGGATCGTAGTATTCTTTGTATAGAAAGTCACACAAGTTAGCCGCGTGCCTAGTTTAGTTGCTCGCGGATGCCGCGCGCGACTGTCGTCTAAACATAGCGCGGCTGCCGCGCTCGAATGCTGCGCAATGTCTGGTCACACCTTAATTCAGTGAAACGGTCGCTGGCAAAACATAGTAGAATTAGCATACATTACATCTATTAGAACGGTAGTACTTATCTAATCACAATCTGTTAACTCCCATCAATAATGTAACCATTGTCAACTGCGATTGTCGTTGGGAAACTTATTTTTACAACAAAAACACTTGTAATATTTAAAACTTTGATTGTTTGCTTGATACTCAAAGACGTCGTAAACGCTAAAAACCGATTTCGTTAAGTGTAGTATAAATCTATACTAATATTATAAAAAGGAAAGATTCGATTGTTTGTTTGTTTGTTTGTATCGAATAGGCTAAGAAACTACTGGACCGATTTAAAAAAATCTTTTACCATTAGAATCCTACATTATCCCTGATGAACATACGTTATAGAATATTTTCAAAAACGTTAGGGATCCGTATGAAAACTTCGATAATGTAACCCAAAGTGTGAAAAAAATCCAAAAAAATCCTTATATCGCGTATGCTACGGAAATTATTGACAATAGAGCAAAGTAATGTACTACAGTTTAATAGAAAACATCAATATCTACAAAAAAGTATGTAATACCATGTGTCTATTAGGGGTCCGTATGAAAACTTCGATAATGTAACCCAAGGAATAAAAAAATTACCATATAATCATTACTACAGCCGTGCGACGCCGGGGCGGACTGCTAGTACATTATAATGTGAATTGAATACATAAGATACTTACTTTTTATTCGGGTACCGAAAGTAGTAGTCTAAAGTAGTTCGTGATTTGTAAAGCGAAATTAAATGCAGCAAAATGGAACTGCAAAAGCTAAAGTTGTCACTTCAGCATGTACGCTAAGCGCGTGTACGTAAGAGTAAGTACCATTTTCTGACGTAATCGCGCGGATAAAGTTAA
The DNA here is from genome assembly GCA_912999785.1 of Hydriomena furcata. Lineage (NCBI taxonomy): Eukaryota > Metazoa > Arthropoda > Insecta > Lepidoptera > Geometridae > Hydriomena > Hydriomena furcata. The sequence continues at coordinate 3,768,057 of OU538831.1, read as the reverse complement.
AAGTTATATTCATTGTTATATACACTCCAACCTACGGTTGTCTGGAAGAGATCGCTTTTTAGCGATAAGACCGCACATTGTACAGTGTTCGCTAGAGCGAACCTCTTAACCTCTGAACCTCTTTGTACACCAATAACGAAAAAAATTATATTAACAGAGACTTATAAACTCTAGTTTAATGTTTTTCGTTATTGGTGTACAAAGAGGTAATAATAAAAAATAAAAAAAGTTTATTCAAAGAAAATATTTGAAAGCGATAAATGTCTCATCTAATAATATAATAATATAGGTACAGTTGCAAAAGTGATAAATATAGTTATATGTGAATGTGAGCATTGTGTCAAATACATTGGACGTGTACTGACTACCCACTTAGACATCTTTAAGGACCCAACCGTTTTGAGATCTGAGAGTATAATATATCTACCCTAGGTGATATTTCTATTATAATTATATAATGCAAAGTGTAAAAAATAATTTGATCCCCCCTACCCCTCCTTTAACATTTTCAATAGCCTTACAGCTTAAGTAGACTTACAAGCGATTGAGTAGCCATCCTAACTGGTGCTTTACCTCTGAACCTTCGCGTCTAAATTCATTTCACGGGTTCTTGAGCGACAGACGGAGCGCTGAGTAAATTAGTTGCCGGTCCACAAGCGTACATATTTGGCAAACAAACGGTTACTTCCCTGTGTTTTTGTTGTTTGATATGCTGCTAGCTGCAGTAGAGACCTTTCGGACTGAAGTCACTCGCCATTCCATTTGCCACACATTAAACAAACCTGAATAAACATAGAAATATGTGAACGCTGCATTCGAAAATTTTGATTTAGTTTGTCGCGGTGTTATAATCTTAATAATATTATAAAAGCGAAAGTTTATGATAAGGCTGCTATGTTTGTTCCCCAATCAAAAATAAACGACATTATGAAATTTGCGTATGTAGATAAAAAACGGAAAATGTGATGATTTTGGTATAGATGGCGCTGGTGTGCAACATGACATCACAGACTAAAAATATTTAGTCGTCATAGCAACGCAGTTTTTACTAATAAATTATACGCATTCTACCAAAATTCGTAATTAATTTTATCAGTACAGGGTTTATAGGGAAAAAATTTGAAGTTTCCTGAAATTGCTTTTTCCTATGCGATTATTAAAAATTGACAGGACAACGTCTGTCACGGGTCGGCTAGTAATATTATAAATGTGAAAGTTTGTGAGTTTGTATGTATGTTTGTGCCTCAATCAGGCCTCAACGACAAAACGGAATATGTTGTTTGTTATAGATGTAGATAATGCCACATAGACAACTTTGATATATGAAAAACATCTAAATCAAACTTTTCTTTGTTAATTGTTAGTTAGTACCCCACCTTTGCCGATAGGCACTCTGAACTAACCCTCGTATTCAAGAACGACACTATGAGAACATGCACCCACAGTGGACGAAATCTTTTTTCATAAACATCACTTTATGTGTTGAGCTCAACTTTGCCTAGAGGCACACGACAATGTGCCTCTAGTCGCACTATGCAGTGTCGCACAACTCATAAAGTGATTTTTATGAAAATAGATTTCGTCCACTTGTGGGTGCGTGTTCTCATAGTGTCGTTCTTGAATACGAGGGTAAGAGACATTATCTAGTGTGTGTTACTAGCTAAGAGTGAAACGGTAAAATGTAAAAATGTTCAGAAATAAATAAACAAGCCAAGAATAAATTTCGAATTACATTGAAATTACACACCAGATTTCATTGATTTTAGTGTGACGTACGACGCTGGTTCGATACGACGCTATGATCACTACCTCGCAACCTCAATTTGTGCTCTGCAGCTTGGAACTAGGTTACTAAATCTACAGCCTTCTCATAAGTTACTTCCCTCGGTGCACGGTACTGTTAAGCGTCGTCGTAAATCTCAACAAATTGAAAAGTTCGGGCCACACGGCTGACTTCACGGAGTCACTAGCTGACGGCCGTCCGTTTACTACTGTCTATGGAACGAAATCATTGTTTTCCTGCACGTTTTTACAAGCTTTTATATAACTTGATATGCTAGTTAGTGAGTATGTGAGAATGTGCGGGTTAAATCTTGCAATTAAATTTGAAACGAGTTACTTCAACTAGGTACGGTAACAATACAATAATATGGTGACAGCGAGTTGATCTTATGATGGAAACAGAAGCTGTTCAACGGGACTTCTTAGTACTCTAACTGTTCGCTCGAGTAAGTACTTTGCATACCTGTCAATTTCCGATGAAAATATAATATTACAAGCTAACCCGGCGAACTTCGTATCGCCTTAGAATGTTAACTTCCCATTACCGTTCCCGTTCCCGGTTCCGTTAAAAAGTATTCTATGTCCATTTCCTGGTTCTAAGTTACCTCCCCACCAATTTTCAGCCAAATCGGTTCAGCCGTTCTTGAGTTATAAATAGTGTAACTAACATGATATTTTTTAATATGTTTAAGATGTGACAGGTATCGCATTGGTTTGATCTCTAGCTTAAATGTTTGAGGGATTTTACAAAATCGTATTTAAAAAAATAATAATACACAGACAACTTATTTTTAAGCATTCGTCGCTTGTCTTGTAACATCTCACCTCGTAAGACAGGGAAGCGAAAGTTGCGTTGCTCCAACTCGTTCTCACTCTTTGTTTCAGAATTTACATTTATATTACTCGACTTTTAAGGAATACTTGCATATGGGTCTTGGAGCATGAATCAAATGGAGCAAACAATTCTACCTACCTATTTGTGGCACTGCATTATTGCAGGCCATGTTACACGTTTAAAGCACGCAGGCCACGTTACTGCAATGCAGCATAATTACGTAAATCATCTTAATCATACTAATATTATAAATCCGAAAGTTTGTGAGAATGTTTGGATGTTTGTGCCCAAACATCCCTAAAACGACCAAACGGATTTAGATGAAACTAGAAATATATATAGTTTCTTTCCTGGAATAAAAAATAGGATTCTTTTATCCAAGTACTACGTAGGCATATTTTATTCATAACATCATAACTATAGATTTTAACGCAGGTCTTTATCACGGGTCTTTTTTCAGAAGACCAAGTGAGGGTAGTTTCTTCAACTGCCTCCGCTTCCGACGGTAGCTCCGAGTTCAGTCTGCCCGCGACCATTAGCTATTGTAACATAGTCGAAACGTCGGGAAAGTAAATTAAAGGTTATTACGTGATAAAGACCCGTGTCAAAATCTATAGTTATGGCTACTAATCACGATAGTTTGAAAAATATTTGTTATTCTGGTAAGTACCACGCGAGCGCAGCCGTGGACGGAGATCATAATTATTTTATAAACAAAACGTGTTGGCAGAGTGGGATGTACCTCGACTTTCAAGCTGAAGGTCGTGGGTTCGAATCCCGGCGTGAATCAATGGATTTTTCTGTTCGAAAATTTATATGCGCATCAAAAACACGTGCTTACAACGGTGAAGGAAAACATCGTGAGGAAACCAGTCAGTGTTCTTATAAGCGGCGATGTTCTTGCAACCTGTCAAGTATGGAATGCTAACTACGAAATGTGGACATGTGCCAAATATAATGTTTGGACGTGCCTCTGACTACCCCCACTAGACATCTTCAAAAGATCTAAGCGTCTGAAGATCTGAGAGGATGTCTACCGTACTTGGGGATTACATTCGTGATCCTATTTATTTTGTTTTATTATTTACGTTATAAATACGTTCTTTCTCGCTTACACTAGGCGTCCTATTCCTTATTTGTCTGAGTTGCAATAGGATCAGTGCCTCGCGAACCTTCGGAACGGTATATAAGTTGGGAGACTAACTTTGTGGCAACTTTGTTGACAGCTCTTCGTTTCATAAAGGTACTCACTACTCATCACTACATAGTATAAAGCAAAGTCGCTTTCCGCTTCCCGCGTCTGTATGTCTGTATGTATGTTTGCTTATATCTTTAAAACTACACAACGGATTTTGATGCGGTTTTTTTTAATAGATAGAGTGATTCAGGAGGAAGGTTTATATGTATAATAACATGCTACCCGTGCGAAGCCGGGGCGGGTCGCTAGTATATATATATGTATAAAGGAATATTCTCGAAAGATTTCAGACCCTGACACTCTTTGTTATCAATTTCCTTTATACACATCTCATGTCGGTTTCTGCATTATGTATTCGCATTGAACGCTAATCCTACTAATATTATAAACGCGAAAGTTTGTAAGTATGGATGGATGCTTGTTACTCTTTCACGTAAAAACTACTGAATGGAAATAATAAAAAAACAATAAAAAAAAATAGGAACACGGCTGTAATCCGGTAGATCCGTCTCAGATCTCCAGACGCTTAAATCCTTTGAAGATATCTAGTGGGGGTAGTCAGAGGCACGTCCAAACACTATATTTGGCACATGCCCACATTTTGTAGTTAGCATTCCATACTTGACAGATTGCAAGACCATCTGGTTTCCTCACGATGTTTTCCTTCACCGTAGTAAGCACGTGTTTTTGATGCGCATATAAATTTTCGAACAGAAAAATCCATTGATGCACGCCAGGATTTGAACCCACGACCTTCAGATTGAAATTCGAGGTACCTCCCACTTGGCCAACACGGTTTTTTTTATAATATATTAATCGAACCATATTAGAAAGAGACTCCTTAGAACTTATAATTCAGTTCGTAAACCAATCATTTACAATCCAAATATCATTGAAATTCATTTATTCGTAGAGCTTCAACTCGTATATATTAGAAACGATCAAAGACATTAATTGCTTTAATGTTTAAAATGTTGCCTCATCAGGCTGAATTAAATTCGAAGCCTTATAATTATAAATCGTCTCGGATTAAGTAATGAAAGCCGTTGAAATAATAAGCATATTGAAATAATATTCCATAAAACGATTATTACTAAAAGTTTTGGCGGGATAGTAAAATAAATCCTAATCCTACTAATATTAGAAATGCGAATACTTGTGAGTGGGTGTGTGTTTGATTTTTTATCATTTTGGGGATGTTTTTCATATTTAGAGTTTTATTTAAAGTAGGTTATGTTATATTCGGGCATTATATCTACATCTACAGCAAATTTCAACCTAATCCGTTTTGTCGTTTAGGCCTAATTGAGGCACAAACATACATACAAACTCACAAACTTTCACATTTATAATATTATTAAGATTTACTATTTTAAGAGCTGAAGACGGCTTTTATTCAATTTAATTGCCAATCTACAGGATGTGTTAAAATTACTCCCAAAAATTAAAACTGGATGTTAAACAAAAATTAGAGTAATAAATGTTCGTTATGGTTTCAATCCATTTGGGGCCATTATTATCTATATATTCTTGTCTACTCTTGGACAAACCTTTACTTAATTTGGGCTAGCTGGATGCTCATAAAACTATAACAACAAAATAATACCGAAAAGTAGTCAACAACAGCGTGCTGAGTACATTAAAACTAATTTGCGTATTAATTTGCTCCGAGAAATAACGTTTGTAAATAAACAACTCCAAAAATGATTACAAGTCCCCGTGAGTAAATAGAATATCACAATATTTAGACAGTTCGTATTCAGTGCTTGTAGTGCGGGAGTCTGTGGTCGGTTTTCTTAATATTACGGATTAATATCTAATAAGATATTAATCTAATGAAACTTGCATTGATAGCTGATCTATTCTTCCAGAAAAATTATACAAAACGGTATTATTTTTCTGGAAGAATAGATCAGCTATCAATGCAAGTTCGTAAACAAGTTCAATCGTAAACAAGTTCTTTTTCAACCTACTTACGCAGCCATTAATTGATAAATAAAACTGGTTAATCGCCCGTTTAAAATTAAATTAACATCGTAAAAGTGGTTATGAACTCTTAAACTGTATATATGTTCATGGTCCCAGAATTTTCAGACGGTTAGTGCCTTCCATTTGCATTTCATTTACTTTAAAATCAAATAAATTAATAAATTTTCTAGTTTGAACAATGCGGAAAACCACTATACTCAACTTAGTTTTTAGTGCGAAATCAGGAAGGAAGATTTTATCTTTACCTTTTTACACCTTACACACCAAAAGAAATACACTTTTCTAATTTTAAGTTTCAAGTCAATTCTTCAATTATATATGAATGTAGCATCGTAGACGTGGCCCCAGGTCGATGGAAGTGAAGCAATTATTTTCATATATTCATAGATTAAAAAAAATGTTTCTGTACCCAAAATTACATAAATGTATAGCACTAGTAGGCAACCTGGGCCTACTTTTAAGTGATAACTACTTGTGTTAGAAGACCTCTCGTCCCGCCAGACGTTTCCCTGTCAAATTTCAATAATCATACAGAAAAAAGCACTTTAAGCTTTTCTCGAACTTTACGCTGGATTTTCTAAAAAGCGATATGAAATATACATTACGACCTGTTCTCACCTACCAAATGTATACAAAAAAATCATAAAAATCGATCAAGCCCTTTCGTTTGGTTACAAGCTTACAAGCACTGAAACGAGAATTTTATATTAGATTTTACACCGCACGCCACTTAAAAATAACAAACTGAACGCAAGCGTACTCAACTCGGATTAAAGCAAAACCGTATACGGAATAAAATTCACCGATTTTCCAACAGCAACCTTTCAGCAAGCAAATGCAAAGTAAACAGCGTCTCGACCAACGGTGTTCTGCACGTACACATTTACACATCGTTTAGTGCTTAGCAGAGCGATAAGCGGAGCGATTCGTGCTAGCAAATTTAAACGAGAGTCTTACTGAACAAACGTTACTGAACGCTTTCCGTCCGATATTTGATAATAATGTTAACTAAATTTAGATGAAACATATTACGGTTAACGTAATAGTTTAGTTAGATTGTTTATCATAACTAGCTGTCCCGACAGACGTTGTCATGTCAAACTTGCAATTTTGCGCTGGAAGAACCTGATAATAATTTACACAACAAAAAAAGAATTAGCAAAATCGGTCCAGCCGTCACGCATGATGTTCACGATGATGATCATGATGTTCATCTATGACCAAGGGAAATAGGGATTCATTTTTATTTAAAAGATTATTATCGCAATTGTATTCTTATGGACGTGGATGTTACATTGATAACAACGCAAATCGCAAATCGCTCCGTCTATGAATGGCCAAGGCTCGAAGCGTGCACATGGCGGCCTTTGCCCGAACACGCCCAAAGTATATCGGGTGAGAGAGGACAGGCTATTTTCTGGTATCGAGCTTAGCAAGCTTCATATTTTTCTCTTGGATGTGGTAGAGGCAAAAATATCTTAAAAATTTATTGGTTATTGTAACCCTGTATTAGTGTTGTAGGATGTTTTGGTAAACTAAAATAAAGAAGGTTGAACTTTCGATTTTTACATTATTTTACATTTTTACCAAACGAACGCCTAAAAGTACCAAAACACTAAGAGCCGAAAGAAAATAGCAGATCATGCCAACATTGATATCTGCATCTCTCTCGTCCTTTGTCCGCCATCCTTCAAAGTTCGTTCCGGAAGAACTGTTTTTAGGGTTTCGTAGTCTACAAGAAACCCTTATAGTTTCATGTTTCTAGAGACGTTCGTGGCGTAGCTTGCAGATCGTCTAAGTTGAACCACCACCGATTGGATGGGTTCGTTCGTGCTTCCGAGAGCACGTAAGAGATCCCGAAAAAAATATTATTTGAATTCTTGTTTAAAATGTATTACCAAAGTATTGTAAAATTAAATGAAATATGATCGCGACTGTGATCCCCAAGTACGGTAGACATCTTCTCACGTATCCAGGCGCTTAGATATATAAAGATGTATACGCGCGGTAGTCAGAGGTACGTTCAAACATTACATTTGGCACATAGTCATATATAGATCAGCTTTTAAGGCATAACGGAGGATGGCCTAAAAACTTGGTACCAGAGTTGGAACGTCATTATAAACTTACTTGCTTAAGGCGCTCCCAGTCGACGATTGTTTTTGTTCGAAACGAAAAAAGAAATACTTGTGAACAAGCCACATCTCCTATTTTATAATATATAGTATATGTGAATAAAGATGTACCCATCTTTAATCACTTCGATAAATAATCCTACCAACCGCTGCAATGACGACAAATACACGTCGGCGCGTGGTCCGCCTTAGCTTTTTTAATAAATTAATGATATAAATTATGTATAATTACTTATCAAAAATCTGTTCTAATAGAAATCTAGATCTACATATTACCTATCTTTAACAATAAATCACAAGTTGATTTTAATAGTAGGTATATAAAATATTTCGATCATAAATTCTAAAACGTATCATTTTGAATTAATATCTTTATCGTGAAAAGTTTCTGCTATTATGTTTTCAGCTTAATAGAAATCTAGTTAGGAACCTGAAGTAATATACTTATAAAAATAGGAGATGTGGCTTGTTCAGAAGTATTACTTTTTTCGTTTCGAAAAAGTGCAATGATCGACTGGGAGCCTCTTAATAAGCCCTGTAAATGCGAACAGCTTGAGCTTATGTCGGTCTGCGGCACGCTTTAATCTTGTTGAGAGAACCAACGCCCTAAGGATAACGAGCTATAGTGATCCACCGGCCATACCGCACTGATCCGCTATATATCACTATCACTATCACTACATAGTATACAGCAAAGTCGCTTTCCGCTTCCCGCGTATGTATGTATGTTTGCTTATATCTTTAAAACTACACAACGGATTTTGATGCGGTTTTTTTTAATAGATAGAGTGATTCAGGAGTAAGGTTTATATGTATAATAACATGCTACCCGTGCGAAGCCGGGGCGGGTCGCTAGTAGAGCTATAAGAGCATAGCGCTAAATATATACAGAACCGTAAAAACAATTTTTGGGAACTTGTTATTCGTTTAATCGTGTTGGCTGAGTGGGAGGTACCTCGACTTTCAATCTGAAGGTCGTGGGTTTGAATCCCGACGTGCATCAATGGATTTTACTGCTCGAAAAATTTATATGCGCATCAATAACACGTGCATAAAACGGTGAAGGAAACATCGTGAGGAAACCAGTTAGTATTCTTATAAGCGGCGATGGGCTTGCAACCTGTCACGTATGGAATGCTAACTACTGCAAAATGTGGGCATGTGCCAAATATAATGTTTGGACGTGCCTCTGACTACCCCCACTAGACATCTTCAAAGGATCTAAGCGCTTGAAGATCTGAGAGGATGTCTACCGTACTTGGGTATTACAGTCGTGATCCTATTTATTTATTTATTCTATGTTATTCAATGCATTATTAGTACCCACGTTGACAGCGAAAATGGACTGTCACGTGTGGAAACACTAAATACTGCTAAATGGGGCATATGTTTTGTTTAAACGTGTGTCTGATTAGACATAGGTACACCCGCGATATAACGTTTCTTAACATGGAGGTGAGGCTCTACAATCTACTTATTGTGTACCTATTTATAAATATTGTTTCATGCTATATTTTTTTTAACACCAATCCTCATATTCTTAGCTAAAAATATATAACTAGCAGACTCGGCCACGCTGTGTCAACAGATATCGCGGCTATAAATTGAGATGTTAGCTATCCTATCTTTCAAGTTGTATCAAACTGCACACGGTGTTCAAAGTTTGATTAAAATCGGTTAAGTAGTTTAGGAGTCCATCGCGGACAAACAACGTGACGCGTAATTTATATACAGGGCGTCCCACGGAAATGCCACATGGAGGGAAAGTACTCTTAATACTGTAGATGGAACATTTTACTGAAAGAAGACATTATTTGAATTTATAAAACAATTTAAACTGCATTCATAGATCTTTAAATAATTTCATGGTTGAACCGGGAATCGAACCCGTTACACGAGAAAAATAATTATCCTGTAGCTTTATCATACCGATCGAAAGGCTTCATCATAAGGATTATTTTGTGCTAAATATCATAGTATTAAAAATGTTAAAATTCATGGTCTTCCTTTTATTTCTGACACTATGTTATTTAGCAAAAAATAATCCTTATGATGAAGCCTTTCGATCGGTATGATAAAGTGTAGCTTTATCATACCGATGTAGGTTCGATTCCCGGTTCAACCATGTAATTATTTAAAGATCTATGAATGCACTTTAAATTGTTTTATGAATTCAAATAATGTCTTCTTTCAGTAAAATGTTCCATCTACAGTATTAAGAGTACTTTCCCTCCATGTGGCATATCCGTGGGACGCCCTATATATTAGACGAAGATTTAAACTCCATCTCGACTCTCGAAATATCTCCACCTAGACTCGACCACGTAACATGTTGTTTTTTAAATATTGAGTCTTTCTCTATAAGTTGTAAATCAAACTATGAGTTGAGTTGCATCTTTGAGTGTAGATTTCCACAGATCTATCATTAAATGCCTCTACGATCCCTCTGATCCTTTACGTTCCTGTTGATCATTCGGTTCCGTTATATTGACGCCTGCCTGTTAATATGTTAAGCTGCGCTCTTAAGCTGAGGCTCAAGACGATAAGGCCTCTTAATGAGCTACGGCAAGGGTTAGACCCTTAACTAATTGTTGGGCTTAGTTATTGTCACACGTGATTTGCAACCCGTTAAGGTCACGATGTGATTTATAAGTGCCTTGAGATTGTTGGCTAGTGGCGAAGGAAACAGAGGCAATAAGGACAAATCATCATGGTTTTTGACATGTCCGGTCTCACAGCTCAGTTGGTAGTAACTCTGCCTTCTGCGCTGTAGGTTGTGGGTTCGATCCCCACCCAAGGCAAATATTTGTGTGATGAACATAAATGTTTGTTCTGTGTCTGGGTGTTAATATGTATAATAAGTATGTATTTACAAAAAATATATAAGTATTCTATCAGTTATCTGGTTCCCATAGTACAAGCTTTGCTTAGTTTGGGGCTAGATGGCGCTGTGTGTAAAGTCCGCCAATATTTATTTATTTTATTTATTATTCTGTCCGCGGTTTCACGCGCTTTTTATCTTGATAAAATGTAGCTTATGTTATTCGAGCCCTTGAACTATCTCTATGAAAAAAAACCTTGTCGAGCCATTGACCCGTAGAGTGAAAGAAAATTATCTCAATATCCACTGAAAAAGTCAATTTAAAGTTGACAAATACTTATAGTTCGACGACATCGATCACCCTTCAAAGTCGATTAGGTAAGTTTATACAGTAGACATAAAGGAGCCGTGTTGGCCAAGTGGGAGGCACGTCGACTCTTAATCCGATGGTAGGGCGAGAGCGCTGGTTATAGGCGTTTTAACAACTTAATTTTCAAATAAACGGTTTATATTGAAAAAATGATTAAAACGACGTTTTTTAAACAACATAGAATGGAGTAATTATCTTAGGTTAAGCAAAGGCTTTGTAACAGGTAATATTTTATTTATTAATTATTAATATTTAAGACGCTGCCAGTCGACGATTATTTTTGTTCGAAACGAAAAAAGAAATACTTGTGAACAAGCCACATCTCCTATTTTATATTGTATAGTATATGTGAATATAGATGTACATATCTTTAATCACTTCGATAAATAATCCTACCGACCGCTGCAATGATGACAAACACACGTCCGCGCGTGGTCCGCCTTAGCTTTTCGAATAAATTAATGATATAAATTATGTATAATTACTTATCAAAAATCAATCCTAATAGAAATCTAGATCTACATATTACCTATCTTTAACAATCACAAGTTGATTTTAATAGTAGGTATATAAAATATTTCGATCATAAATTCTAAAACGTATCATTTTGAAATAATATTTTTATCGTGAAAAGTTTCTGCTATTATGTTTTCAGCTTAATAGAAATCTAGGTAGGAACCTGAAGTAATATACTTATAAAAATAGGAGATGTGGCTTGTTCAGAAGTATTACTTTTTTCGTTCCGAAAAAGAGCAATCGTCGACTGGCAGCCCCTTAAAGAAAAAACGGGAAATCATCGGTTGTGGCCAAAACAATCTAAAGGTGTACCTTTAGATGTTGGCCACAAGCACCACAAATTTCACTATTCAAAACGGTGTGACGTCACAACTTTATTTTTGCAATTTTAATAAAGAGTAATTTGTAGGGTTCCGTAAAATCAGACCCTATCTAAGACTAAAGGGGTCCCACGGCGCGTAAAACGACGGGCCGCGCTGCATGACGCTCCGCCTGTGTGCGTCCGGCGCGTCGCGTGCAGAGCGTTCCGAGCACGGGCCACCACGGATGCATCGTTCCCACGGCGTGTCCGTCCGCCTGGTCACGGTCTGGCGCTTGAAAACGCGGGCCGTGGGACCTCGGCATAAGACTCTGATGTCCGTCTGTCTGTCTGTCACTAGACAGTTGAAAGTGCCCATAATGGGTGTCAGTCATGCCATGATCATCATGACCACAGACATCATAATCAAATCAAAATGCGCTGACACTTGGGGTCTCTCGTGACGGATTACAATCGTGATCCTTGATTTTCCTATACATTTTTAATGACAATATGAACAGCAATATAAACGCGGCTTAACACGGTAGACTCGGACCACAAAGTCTAGTCTAAGACAAAAATGAGATGACAATGTCTATAGACATTGAATCAACCACAGTAACATTACAAGTATTATTCTTACGACATAAAATAGATTTTTCTTTCATTTTCATAAAGTTTGCGGGTATTAAAGTGTCGGCACTTGAAGTTGGTTCCTGCAATTTGGCTTCGAGCCAACTGCTATATTACAGTGGCCAGAGGGGCCCAGAAACCCTTCATTTTAGCTTATTACGTTTTTATAAACGCGTTTGCTATTCTATTCGGCAACGGCAAAAAATATTTCTTCTCTCCTAATGACTTTTGAATTTTATGATCTTTGAAAAAAAACTTCCGCTCATTAAGTTGCTGGCTCTTGGCTGCAGTGGAAATAACCAACGCTTATTTTGTTGAACGATTTTTTAATGTCTAATTCCATAAAGCAAGCGGTCGGAGATGGAGCCTAAAATAAAATACAAATAATATCAGGTGGGACTGACTTTGTAGGGACTGGTGACAAATAACTCACTTTAAAGAAACTAAATTAGGAAAACTATTAATAAAATAATAACGTTTAAAAAACTAAAAATAAAACCGAAGAAAATGTATCGACCAATCGCAAAGTCAAGGGACGGTATTCGTTTTTAAGTTTTTGAAGGCACTGTCAGTTCTACACAAATCCTGTCAAATACTGTAAGTAATGATTGACATGATTACTATATAAAAGAAAGTCGGGTTTGTTACAACACTTATAACTCAAGAACGGCTGAACCAATTTGTCTGAAAATTGGTGTGAAGGTAGCTTAGAACCAGGAGACGAACATAGGATTTAGGAACTTTTTAACGGGAACGGGAACGGTAGTTAATTCTAAAGCGATACGAAGTTCGTCGGGTTAGCTTGTATAATTTAAATAGGATCAACTTAGGACTATTCTCTACACAATAGAAAATAAACATCGTAATCGGATCACCAGGTAAAAAGATATGCGTGGTCATATATAAAAATATATATATATATACGCGTCGACTTGAGAACCTCCTCCGTTTTACGTCGGTTAAAAAATATGAATCATTTTTTACTCTACTTTTATATTTCTACTTAGTTGGTAGTTTCTTTTAAAAATCGAAGTTTTAGCGTCAAAGAACGACTGATTTGACTTTTATTAATACACTGTATATGTATACATACTATACAAATACCACCAGAACGTCTTCCCCACATCTTCAAATTACAAAGGCCTCATCTTTGGTTTATAACGTTGGTAGCGAACTACTCGTATTTAGTTCTGTGGTTTTAGTTAGTAGTTCGGCATCAAACATTTAATCACACATGCTTAATATACTTCAAAACTTGTCGAAGGCATGTATGAAGATCAAATAGCTGTTAATAAATTTATGAACTATTAATTTGCTACGGAAACTTGATTCTACTCGTATAAATACTAAGTTCCGTGGGAGTTGAGCGTACAAAAGTTTCTTATACTTTAGTTTCTTTTTAACAGACCTCAAGGAGGGATATTTAAGTACAAATAAGTTATAATTTTTCCACCAGTTATAAAGTTCCCATAGTGCATTCTGTGCTTAGTTTCTTTGAAAACGTCTATTATACTTTTTAGGGTTCCGTACCCAAAGGGTAAAAACGGGACCTATTACTAAGACTTCGCTGTCCGTCTGTCCGTCTGTCTGTCACAGGGCTGTATCTCATAAACTGTGATAGCTAGACAGTTGAAAATTTCACAGATGATGTATTTCTGTTGCCGCTATAACAAAACCGGCCTCACAGCTCATTTGGTAGTAACTCTACCTTCTGCGCTGTAGGTTGTGGGTTCGATCCCCACCCAGGGCAAATATTTGTGTGATGAACATAGATGTTTGTTCTGTGTCTGGGTGTTAATATGTATAAGTATGTATTTACAAAAAAGTATATAAGTATTCTATCAGTTATCTGGTTCCCATAGTACAAACTTTACTTAGTTTGGGGCTAGATGGCGCTGTGTGTAAAGTCCGTCAATATTTATATTTATATTTAAATACTAAAAACAGAATAAAATAAATATTTAAGTGGAGCTCCCGTACAACAAACGTGATTTTTTTGCCGTTTTTATAGATAATAGTACGGAACCCTTCGTGCGCGAGTCTGACTTGCAATTGAACGTTTTTTAATTTAAAATGGTCACATAATCCACCTTTAGGAATATTGATTCACTGAATTTTCCGGCAATAAAGCCCCGGGACTAAGCTCTAATCCTCTGTAGCAAGTAGTGATAAATTGAAGTTCCATGTTGTTTCGGATGCAGGCCAAGTTTCATCAAAAATGTGCATAAATATTTTTCAATCACGGGTTGGTTTGTTTTTTCACTCTGTTAGCTTTCACTACAATTTTCCAAATCTATTTTTTTTAGATGGAAGTTAGAAATATTTGCATATCGTGGTAACCGTAAGGTAGAAGATAGTCTGGCCTCACAGCTCAGTTGGTAGTAACTCTGCCTTCTGCACTGTAGGTTGTGGGTTCGATTCGAGGACAAATATTTCGTCGGTTTAGAGGTAAAATTCATTAAATGCGAAAAACTAGTATGGAGTTATAAGCGATAATAATTATTTTTTGCAAAAGATTGCATTTTGCTCATAGTTTTAAATGCAATCCTATTGAGTTTGATTTTGTTTTTAGATTATTGGGTTGCTTTTGTAACTGCTTTGTTTTGTAGATATTGTGCCCTGGTGAGACCGTTTCACGAATTTAATGAATTTGATCAATTATGTCACTTAATGAATTTTACCTTTAAACCGACGATTTGTGTGATGAACATAGATGTTTGTTTTGTGTTTGGGTGGGTATTGGATAATACATCATAAGTACCTATGTATTTACAAAAAAAAGTAATAAGTATTCTATCAGTTAACTAGTTCCCATAGTACAAGCTTTGCTTAGTTTGGGGCTAGTGCGCCATTACAAATTAGTGAAAATGATAAAAAAACACTATAGTTTTATAAACGTATTTCGTTGGAAGGTCCAATGAATTCTCGTTGATCTTGTTACAGACAGCCGCAGACGTACCCTGGGGTCAATATTCTAAATCCTGCGTGAAACAAATTCCGCTTTAATTGCTTTACGCTGGCTTGGTATAACAGGTTTAGCATAGGAGTTCGAGTTACTCGTAAATTGTTAATTGCACACAACATTACTGAGCCCATGATAATTCAAATTAACCGAAAGAAAGATTTTTACTGATTTTATCAACCCGGCTTCAGGTTAATAAAAGTATTCAATAAAATTCCTGAAATTAATGCTAAAATAAATGATGACTCAACTTATAACTTTTTATAACTCAACATTTCTAAGTACCTATTACCTAACAATTTAGCAGAACCCAACAGGGTCTAGTACTTACATAAACTAATCTTAGACCCAAGTTTTAACAATGTACATATTACATATTGGAAATACCTAAATGAATTTTATCATGACCTAAATGAAAAACGACCACCAATTTGACTAGGTTATAGGTTTAAAGAAGTCTGAATGGAATAATATAACTATTCCTATAGTTCGTTTCTAACAACATGAGCATTGTTCGTTTCACCTATCGGCAAAAACAATTCAATTTCGAAATTCATGCAAAAAACCTGTGTATCCACCGTCCGCGAGGCCTATTCAAGCGACCAAGCAAAAAAAACTGACAACGGTTGGATTTTATGTAAATTCCTTGAACATGTAAACAATGTTTCGATAAAACTGACGATCGAGCTGACTCGTAGCTGAGTTTTGCGTAGCTCAAAGCAGTGGGAAATGCTACATGTACTATGTAACACATTTTTAGGGTTCCGTACCCAAAGGGTAAAAACGAGACCCTATTACTAAGACCTCGCTGTCCGTCTGTCCGTCTGTCCGTCTGTCCGTCTGTCCGTCTGTCCGTCTGTCCGTCTGTCCGTCTGTCCGTCTGTCCGTCTGTCCGTCTGTCCGTCTGTCCGTCTGTCCGTCTATCCGTCTGTCCGTCTGTCTTAATTATCTGTCGAAATAAATCACAGATCTGAGGGCACCTCTCTCCTTTACTATCGATCACACGAGGTGCGAGCACGTGTGACGAAGCACGAGGCAAAAGTGTAAATCTAGCATTAAAAAGTAATTTCGTATGAGCAGTGACGGACTTTGATGACGGGGTTTTTAGGCCGCCCTAAAACCTCCGTCATGACATTACGGCTTTTAAAACCGGGGATTTGTAGCCAATAGTGGCCACTCATAAACTCGCTCTATCCTAAATAAAGACATGATAGATAAATATACCTAACTAATACATTATCAATAGCGTAATTTATGGTTTTAAATAAAACGGCGGGTTAGATCTTAATTATTTTATTAAATAGCTATGTAAGGTAGTACATTCTCTAAGGGGCATTAAATTAATTACTTTACAGAGGTATTATTTTTAACCTAGTTATAAAATAGATTTACTGCGTGTTTGAAGTATAAGTCTGCTGCTTTGGTGACTAGACAAATCTACACCTAGCATGCGGCGTATCTAAATCAAATTTACTTTTGATAAACATACTTTTCTCAATAACTGGAAGCCGTGTATGTTTATAACAGCAGTGTTGTTATTTTCGTCTCCACTTAATTCCTAAATAAAGCAAAAACACAAGAGCTTTATGAATATCCGAGCAAATCAACAAAAATAATCAATAACCTTTTATTATGAATGATATCTACAAAATAAAGAAGAAGGCACTTTTGCATATATTTCTTTGATATGATGAATTCTCTCAGAACCTAATATTTACAAGTTTCTTAAAAAGGCAACAATATAGCTTGCCTACTTTTATTTCTACCGATACATTTTATCGTCGTGAGGTGGCATGCTTATGAAATAGGGCGCGGGTGGGGGCGGAGGGGCAAGGTATCGGACGGATCCAGGTCCAGGTTGCATCTTATGCGGTAAAGTGGCAGTAGAAATCGAAGGTGGGGGCATCGTTCCCGCGTAGCCAGGCCAAGGAGGACCCCACATTGGCGGAGCCCCCGTAGCAGGACTACTTGCTAAATGACCGCCTCTGTACGAATTCGATGACATACGAAGTCGGACAATACAGATCGCTACGATCAATATTACTATAAAAGCAACCACGCCGCCTACGATACCGATGATCAAGTTGTCATCGTTTGTCGAAATCGCACCAATCACCGGAGCACCTTTAGGCTCTCCTTGAACTTTAGGACGGTCATGCGTCGGCGCTACAGACCAGATAATATCGGGTTCCACAGATGTGCGGTGAACTAGTCTGGGTGGAGACGGTGTTGAAAAACTACTTGATGATACAGAAGCTGTCGTCCGTCTACTAGTATCGCAAGTCAACTCGTCATCGCCGATTTCAACCAATAAGAATCCAGACAGGTGGTCGGGAGACTCGCATTTCACATCGTCAATGCCTACGTTCGGAAGCCACCTTCTCAAGGCTCTGGCGTTGCAATCGCATCTAATCGGATTGCTTTCCAAGCCGAACATAGATAAGTCAGCACGCCTATCGTCGAGTGCTACTAGCAACTGTGGCTGCAATGTTGAAAGCTGGCTTCCACCTACATCAATCGTAATCTGTGACGACCTTGGCAAAGGGAATAGAAGCGCTGGTGGTAAACTGGTGACAGAGGTGTTTCGCAATCTTACAGTGATAGCTGGAGCTTTAAGGCCAGCTAGTATACCTGAAGAAACTGTCTTTAACCTCTCCCCTCTCATGCCAAGTTCTTCGAGTCGTGGATGTAAAGTGGAGTGCAACTGATCCGGTCCAATATTCGTATCTTTGAATTCAACGTCTAGTTTTTCAAGGGCAAACAAATGTTCTAAAGCTCCTTGGACATCAAAATACCCCAGCCTAGGATAGCCATATGCTCTTAGCTCAACCAAATTTGGTAAGGTTCTGAAGGCGTTTTTCTCTATTCTCGTACATTTGTCTAGATTTCTGATGTCTAGCACTCGCAATGAAGATAACCCTTCAAAGTTTCCATCCATGATCATTAAAATAGGGTTACTGGAAATGTTCAAACGCTGCAGGTTCTTTAGTTTCGGCCAGGACACCGCGAGCGCTCTAGACACGTCGATTATCTGATTGTACGAAATGTCCAATGATTCTAATAGTGTGGTTCTTGTAAATGTCTTTTCAGATAGCTTTGAGATATTGTTATGCGATATGTTTAAGCAGTGCAAAAACGGCGTCTCGAGCTGCCCAATTGTTTTCACTCCAGCACCTGCTAAATTTAAATCTCGTACAGTTTTCGGTTCAGTCAAAATGTTACTAATAGTTTTCTCCGAAAGTGGGTTGAAAGATAAATCCAGTTTCTTTATGTTGACCATAACGCTGTTCTCAGCAGGAATATCAACTATTTGGTTGTGCGATAAATCAACCGTTGACACGAAAAAGTATTGCTTCTGTAAAGCCTTCAATGGAGCGTCTTCAAACAAATTTCTGCTTAGTACGATCTTTTCAAGCATGTGGAGTCGTGAGCGTTCGAAAATATTTTCTGAAAGTTCAGTAAGTAAATTGCCGCCCAAATCCAAAACTTCGAGTCTGATAAGTCCTTCGAAGAGCCTATCTCCTAAACGGTCTATTTTATTATCAGACAAATCCAAGTGCTGAATTTGAGAGGAGTTGTGGAAAGCCATTTCACTTATTGTTTCAAGTTCATTTCTCGCTAGCAATATCGTCCGTAATTTTGGCAGACGGGCAAAGTCGAGTTCGTCCACGTTCTTTAAGGCGTTGCCAGATAGATCCACCAACTCCAAATACTGCAACGTGCTTATAAGTTCGGATGGGAAAAAGTTGAATTTGTTATTCGTTAGTATGATCTCTCGCAAGCGAGGGTGTATCTTGAACGAAGACGGGAATAAGTAACTTAATTGATTGTCGGAAAGATCTATTACTTCGAGACTGGATCCAGTGTTGAAGAACTCTCCTTTAAAGGCGTTTAATTGATTACCCCTCAAGGATAAATATTGAATAGACATTACGTTAACGAAAGCGGGCGTTCGGATTGTCATTATGTTGTTGTACGATAGATCAAGATGCGTTAAATTCTTAAGATTTTTGAACGTGTTTTCTGAAACCTCTTGCA
This sequence comes from Hydriomena furcata, assembly GCA_912999785.1. Classification (NCBI taxonomy): domain Eukaryota; kingdom Metazoa; phylum Arthropoda; class Insecta; order Lepidoptera; family Geometridae; genus Hydriomena; species Hydriomena furcata. The sequence continues at coordinate 3,748,480 of OU538831.1, read as the reverse complement.
AAAGATTGTGTGACAAATAAATGCTGTCCAAATTGTGATTTTTGGAGAATAAGTTTATGGGAAGTGCCTTCAAGCCCACGTGGCTCAAATCGATACTCAGTAATGCCTGATTATGCTGAAACACATTTTGCGGAAGCACGCTTATATGTGAGTTACGACTTATATTCAAATGCGACAAGCTGGGAATCGATTCAAAAGCGTCGACAGGAATTTCAGAAATTTGATTATCCGAAATATCTAAGAACCAAAGGCTTATGAATTTCAATTGTTCCCCAGTGAAGCCCAATATTCTGTTTTGGCTCAAAGACAAAAACTGGAGCGATTGCTCTAATCCTGTAAATACTTCGGCCGCTATGGAGTTTAATAGGTTTCCCGATAAGTCTAAGTGATTTAACGTCTTAAAATGATTAAAAGCTGCCGGCGGTAACTCCCTGATTACATTTCTTGATAGAACAAGAGACGTGACTCTATCTGAAACTGATCTAAGTATGTCGCTTGATAGGGCCGTCACTCGATTGAATCCTAGATGAACTGAAATGAGGTTTGGTAGTCGTGACAGTGCTGTAGCTGGTATCAGCAAAATGTTGTTGTCCCGAAGCAGTAATGTGTTTAGATTCGTCAGCCCATCAAAAGCATCATCTTCAACCTGAAAATAAAGGATTTATTAGTATTAAGTATCTTCGACGATTTAAGCAAAAATGTAATTGAAAATTCCGATACATACCGTCCGAAGTGAGTTGACTCCGAGATCTAAGTATCGTAGTTCTGTTAGGCCCACAAATGTGCCTGGTGACAGCTTCACGAGATTATTTCTGCTCAAATCCACCATTTGCAGGGACACCAGAGAGCTAAGATGGCTGTTGTCGATGTTCTGAAATGAAAATAAATTTAACTTTAGCTTTAGAATCTCAAATATTCGACCTCACAATTTTCATTTCACTAATATTTATTTTTAAATGGCCTTCAAACGAAAAGCCATCTTCACGAACGAACTCTTGTAACTCTGAATTTATAATTCATGTAAATCGGTTAAGTATTATAAGTTATAAATTGAAACTTTAACCGCTCCATCGACGCAGGCCTAAAATTTACGATATCGCAAACTTCTGCCAAATTAAAAAGTTTTACTCACCGTAATCATATTACTCGAGAGATTCAAGTGTTTCAGGGCGACGAATGATTTCAGGGCGACCGTGGGAAAGTCCGTTATGAAGTTTTCAGAAAGATCCAACTTCTCCAAATTTTCGGAGCCTTGGAAAACGTCGCTATTGAACTTAGAAAGCCTGTTGCGACCCAAATCGAGGGTTAGCAAATCACTCAGGCCGATAAAAGCCCCGCCTTCGATTGTCGATATCATGTTTCCATGTAGATCTATTTCCTCTAATGTCTTCTGGGAAACGAATGATGCTTGCCGTATCAATGCTATAACACAAAAAATATTCCCATAAATTTGACTGTGTTCGCCGAACAGCAACCTTTCATCCGAAGGTCGTGGGTAAAAATTCAATTCAATATAACTATAGATTTTGACACGGGTCTTTGTCACGTAATTACCTTTAATTTACTTTCCCGACGTTTCGGCTATGTTACAATAGCCATGGTCGCGGGCAGACTATATAGTTATGTCTACTAATCACGATAGTTTGAAAAATCAATTCAATATATTTATTTTTAATTATAATAAGATCATTGCGTAAGTTGATAGCAAAAATATACATAATTATAAAATTATATGCGCAATAACACGTGCCCAAAACATTATAGTCGTGAAATAAATTTAATTTTAATATAATAATTAGATACAAAACTCTGTGAAACTGTAATGAATTTATTTTAAAATTTAGCTGAAAGCTATTTTCGACAGAGTAATTTAAGGTGAAGGAAAACATCGTGAGGAAACCAGTTAGTGTTCTTATAAGCGGCGATGGGCTTGCAACCTGTCACGTATGGAATGCTAACTACTGCAAAATGTGGGCATGTGCCAAATATAATGTTTGGACCCCCCCACTAAACATCTTCAAAGGATCAAAGCGCCAGGAGATCTGAGAGGATGTCTACCGTACTTGGAGATTACAGTCGTGATCTTGTTTTTTTTTATTTTTTTTTAAGGTATGTTTTCAATATTTACCAATTCTATTTTCCCGTAATGAAATAACCCTTAAAGCTTGAGGTCCGTTCAGTGATAAAGATGGCACAGAGTTTATATTGTTGCGGTCCAGTCTGAGAATCTGAAAAACAAATAATAGGTATTATTAAATTGTATATCTATACTATTAAACTACTACCAGCAAGTATTTTAGGTTATAGGTTCGATCTCCACCCGGAATAAACATTTGTGTGATGAACATAGATGTTTGTTCTGTGTCTTGGTGTTAATATGTATATTATGTATGTATTTAAAACAAAAAAAAATCTTATATATAATTATTCTATCAGTTATTTGGTTCCCATAGTTCAAGCTTTGCTTAGTTTGGGGCTAGACGGCGCTGTGTGAAATGTCCACCAATATTTATTTATTTATTTTAAAACACCCCAAGCAAAATCCTTCTACAACATGTTGTGCTCACCCAACATGATGATACTGAAATGATGATGATACTATTACTACAACTACCTACTTTATTATTGCGGAGATTTCTATTTTAAAATAATTTATAGTCATTTCATATAGAAAAGCCAAATAAGCAGGTATATACCTTCATAACGTCACAGCCAATCAGCAATCCTTCCTCCAGTCCCCTTATACTGTTTCCACTCAAGTCCAGCTCTTCCAGGGCTGGTAGATTATGAAGTTCTGCGGTCGAGAATATAGGGTTCAAGTTATCACCAAGGAGGTTGTCAGCCAGCACGATCTTGGTTATGTTTCCTTTGACCCCGGCGAGGAGACGATCGGGCAGACGACGTAAACTATTGTGGGCGAAGTTCAGCTCTTTTAACGGCAGACCGTACGAGGAAAATATCTGTAAAAGACAACATTTTGTATGAATCTAAAATGCTCAATAAAAATACAGTAACTTATGAGAAAATTCAGACAATTCGAATCGCTTTATCACGACTTGTACCAGTACGTCACTTTAAAACAGTGGTTCGAAGAAAATCATATACCTACTTCATAACACTTAACTTTCTTGATCATAATTTCGTAAAAAATCATATGCCTTAGCCTATATTCATCCGAAATAATGTAACTTTTAATAAATGGTAGAAGATTTTATTAAATAATTAGATGCTGTGGTTTGCTTGTGGTTTTTTGTTTCCTGATTCTTCTAGGCTTGGTCGCGTGGAGTCGGCGTAGCTTCACCTAGTTCCTAAGACGTTTCAAAGTGATCCTTGTGATTTTATTAAAATAAATGATTTTTGAATTTGAATTTTATAGATTACCCTTTGCGTACATACAAACTCATAAAAATCGCATTCTTTCTTTATATTATTTGTTAGATTAATACATCGAGTACCGTCATACCTCTGAAAATATATACATTATTTCCACTGTAAGCACTCAGACCAAGATTGTTCAAGAGTGCACATATTTAAATACCCGCCGGTAATAACTTGAGCGGAACTTCCACCCGAGTGTCCTGTCCCGTAGGGTAATGTATTCTTGATCATAATTTCGTAAGTACTGCCTTCTGTGGAACAAGTGGAGTCTATTGAGACGGGTCGAGTTGGTCGACAATTTCACAAGTTTTGCGAGTGGCCAATCGAGCAGAAGGTCAAGACGTAATGCTATGCATAAAGTATTAGAACTTTGGAGTCGTTTCCGCCAGCTATGCAGTACGAATGTTCATTGTTTTACTTGGTATTCATAGTCGGAGTAAGTACCTATCATTTCTGGAGTAGGTAAATTGTTCTACGATAGATCGCTCTTGAACTATTCTTGTTCAAATTGACAATAGTGATAACAGTTTGTTTAACACTGGACTGACTATTTACTTACTGAGAAAGGGGTGTAGTGGTCTTAATTGTTCTAGGTTCTCGGGTTTTCGACAAAGAAAATACAATATTTTAGATAATAATAATAAACGTTTCTTAACTTACGTGTAGTAACTATTACCTCCACTAAAATGTGTGGTATATATAGAATCTACTCGAAGCAGCATTAACCCAAGTCAGTCTTAGTTATCACAATGTTTTAGGTTGATATCACTAGGTTCTCAAAACATAACCGCGTGTGTTAAGGCGAGTAATAAATGTTTTTGATGAATGCAGAATCGTTTTTTCTCAATAACCGCAAAATATACAGTTTTTTTTTTCATGACAAAGATAACTTATGGATATAATCTAGATAAATTACAGACAGAAACACGATTGGTGAAACTTTTCTAGATAGATTTATTTTCCAAAGTTGGCACTTCAAAAACACGAGTTTCGTTTTTAATCAAAGCTATGAATAGCTTATTAATAGCTATGAATACTTAAACAGTTTATTTTTATATAATTCGTAAGATAAATCACACTAGCTAAATAAATTACAGAGAGTACAGACAGTTTCTTTTTAAATTTGATGGTTTTCGAGATAATGCAGTTTTATCACTTTTTCCGTCTTATCCGGGTAGAATCAGTCCATACAAAACGTCAAAAATTTCACTTATCACTTTAATGTTATTTAAACAGTTACTCAAATTCAAATTCAAATTCAAAAATCATTTATTTCAATAAAATCACAAGAATCACTTTGAAACGTCTTAGGAACTAGGAGAAGCTACGCCGATTCCTCGCGACCAAGCCTAGAAAAATCAGGCAACAAACACGGCTTGGAGTCCTTTTTTTTTTCAATGATCCTTTCCTTAATGCAATGTAGAGCTCCAGTGTGGTGCCGATCGAACAAGGTGAAGGCTCAAACTTCAAACAAGAATAATAATCAAGTACGTACTTCAATTACGCTCGACGATACGCTATAGTTATCTATATATATAAACCTGACTGACTGATCTATCAACGCATTGCCGTCACAGGTCCTAGTAACTTGAAATTAGGAGGGTGTATTTCTTGTGGTGTGGAGGGGTACTATGAAAAAAATCTTGAAAATCTACCCTTAACGGTGCAGCGGGGATTGAAGTCTGTTTGAAAATAACTCTACGAGAACGAAGTGCGGAATTACACTACCTAGTACTAGGTACATAAGAAATATCGAATATCGTGTGCGTTTGTGTGTGTGTGTATTTAATTTATAGTAGGTATCATTTGACAGCGAGAACGTAGCAGAACATTGAGTCTATAACACCCTGAAATATGCTCTCCCCCATAAATTCCGTCGTTTGTTGCCCAATAAGGACGGATGTGCCAAATGAGGTGGTAAATACGATGAAACCGACTACACCACAATGATTTTCCAAATGGATTGAACAACATTATTCAGCAAACAGTATTATTACAGTATTTGCCCGCATTTAAGTACGTAGAAAACAGATTAACTTCGCCTGTTTTTGTACGGCTCTAGGCAAACTAAAACTTTAATCATACCAAGTATATTTACATATTTTTCTCAAAGACCTTGCATTTACTTACGCATTTCTGTACTCCTGAAGATTGCTTGGTTGGTCAAGCCTTACAAAATGTGAAATGTAAATAAATAAAAAGAACAGCGCAGAAGGCAGAGCTACTACCAACTGAGCTGGAGGCCAAATAAAATGGAAGATTATCTTGCTTAATAATAGAATTTTTAAAATCGTTTCAGTAGTTTTTTGTTTAGGTATCCATAACAAACAAATATACTAAAATATGTTTTCTCTTTATTAGTAGTAGTAGAAGAGATGGTTAATAATAGAGATATAATACAAAACCTGCTTTCTATCTGAACGCGTTTGTGGAAATATTGAGCGTTGGGAATTGAGAGAATCAATTTTGAAACTATCATATGGAGGCAGTTATTTAATAAGCTTTGTCGGTTGCGTTATGATGGTTGGGTTTAGTAGCAATCGTTGTAGGTATTTGTTTTCTACTCGTATATCCGTTAAATCAATTACTTGATAAAATATTTACATAGTAATATGAAAGTATTCATGGTGAAGTAGTATCATATTGTTTGGAAGTAGATTTACCTAAGTAGGTACATAGGTAAGGCGTGTTGGCCGAGTTGGTATGGTACCTCAACTTTCAATCTGATATAAAATATAAAATAAAATAAAATATAAAATATAAAACAAAAATTAGTATATTAGTATTTAGATATAGATATAGATATAGATATAGATATAGATATAGATATAGATATAGATATAGATATAGATATAATATTATTAGTATTAGTATATATATAGATATAGATATAAACAAAGAACACTTAAGTATAGGTCCTGCAGTATATCCTTGTAAGTTCACCGGATTATACCATACAAGATTATGAATCAACAATGCCAGGCGTAATGCGTCGCATATAGAGCACGCGTTCCGTCAACGCACGCGGCAATCAGATCATGAAATCGCGTGTTCAAATAGAAAACACCAGTTCCGACTTCACATACCGCAATTGTGCATTTACATTTTGTGCCAGTCACCTTGGAGTCAACGCTCTTCGTCACTATGATCGAATGGCGGAAATACGTAATAATATTTATTACAAGTATATAATACAGCGGCCATGTGCTTGGAATCCTAACTACTGCGAAAGGACATGCACCAAATTTTATGTTTAGACGTGCAGAAGACTACCCCCTTTGGACATCTTCAAGAATCTTAGTGCCTGGAGATCTGAGAGTCTAACGCACTTTAGGATTATAATCCGTGTTTTTTTTCCACAGATTATTTAAGAAAGCCGTGTTGGCAGAGTGGGAGGTACCTCGACTTTCAATCTGAAGGTCGTGGGTTCGAATCATTTGCATCAATGGATTTTCCTGTTCGAAAATTTATATGCACATCAAAAACACGTGCTTACAACGGTTAAGCAAAACATCGTGAGGAAACCAGTTAGTGTTCTTATAAGTGGCGATGGGCTTGCAACCTGTCACGTATGGAATGCTAACTACTGCAAAATGTGGGCATGTGCCAAATATAATGTTTGGACGTGCCTCTGACTACCCCCACTAGACATCTTCAAAGGATCTAAGCGTCTGGAGATCTAAAAGGATGTCTACCGTACTTGGGGATTACAGACGTGATTCTATTTATTTATTTTTATTTTTAGATTATTTAGATGCAAAAGTGTATAATTGTTGGTCTTCTTTCACGCAACTAAGCAACGAATTTACATGTTTTTTTTTTGCTTAGTGTTCATAAGAGTTCAGATTAAATATAAATATATCAAGCTTACCTGTGTTGGTAAAGTCTGCTGTCCAGCCCACCTCTGACTGAAAGATATGATCGGCGCTCCATACGGTATTGAGGGAAAGTCTCCTGCGAATACCACCCTGTCGCAGTTCATCAGTATCCTCAGCTGAAGTGCCCTGTCCACTTGTACTCTGCACCGACATGGGTAACGCAAGTCGTCGTTCAGCTCCGAACATGGCACCCATTGCTGCTGGCCGATGATGGAGGGCACCGCTAGAAGCAGAAGTATCAGCCTCATTGTGATCTGTAACAAGCGCAAACAAATAATTAAGTATCAAAAATGTATAACAAAACTGACTTCAGTCTATATTATTTTATTCCTTAATTAATAAGTCCAATACAAAATTTAATTCCCTATTTTTTACCCTTAAAGGTGGTACTTTATTCTTAAATTAAATGGGCCCAACGGAAAGTATAGGATATAAGTTCTGAGGTAATAAACAATAAAAAAATTACAACAAAATTGATAACCTCCTTTTTTTGAAGTTTAAAACGCAATATTTAAGTGTTATTTTTGTATCTCATTTTAAGTGAACTCTGTGTTTTTATGACAAATAAAATTATTTAAACCTAAGTCGTATTAATATTACAATAAACTATCGAATTGAAACCGCGTATAAAATTATAAATCACGATGTTGATGTAATTATTTTTGAATAGGTCGGATCTTGAGCAAATAATTTAAAAGAATATGAATGTAATCATTTATTTCTGCCCGCGCTTTCACACTCGTACAGATAAAATGTGGCCTATGCCGCCTATGACACTTTGCGCCTCATAAACTAAGTAGGTAAGCAAAAAAATATGTCGATCCGTTGTTCGGTTGCTGTGTGAAAGAAGGACAAACAAACAAACACCTTTCGCATTTACTACGGGGATTTATTGCACATTTAACTAGTACGTTATGGAATATCGATAGACTAAGAAGACATACTCGTAGAAGACCTAGGGCCCTGTCAGGGCTGGTTGTGGCCATTTTAACAACATTTTAATTTTCAAATAAACGGTTTGTATTGAAAAAAATATTAAAACACAAATGTCACTAAAAACGGACCATAGACAAAGAATTGTACTAACTATAGATTTTAAACAAGTTTATTTGCTATGCTTAGTTATTAACTGCCAAAATTTAAAATTACCAAAACCGGGGTACGCACCACAACTGTTTACTAGGTCTTTGACCCTACATAAGAAATACTTATTAAAAATATGTTCGTTTTATCTGTCTTTTTGTAGATATTTACACGGTCATATTGAAGTCAAAATCATTTAAAAATTTGAATATTGTGGTCGCTGAATGACAAAGTCCCTTTAATTCTCGTAAGTCAAACATTTTAAAGGGTGCTCTATCATTTTATTTACCACTAGCTGACCCGTGCCCGCTTCGCTGTGCGTTAATTTTTATTTTCATTTCTAATACCATCGTTGACTTTTTTGTAGACGTTTTTAAGGTGTACAATACTGTAGTACATTATTATGATATATCTCGTGGGGTTCAGCCAGCATTTGCAATGTAAGCGTAAAAAAATGTGTTTATTTACGACATCACATTAGAAACCTCTAAAATTATCAGTGTTTCTCTACTATATTATGCATGTATTATACATATAAACCTTCCTCTTGAATTACTCTATTTATTAAAAAAAACCGCATCAAAATCCGTTGTGTAGTTTTAAAGATATAAGCAAACATACATACATACATACATATTACATACAGACGCGGGAAGCGGAAAGCGACTTTGCTTTATACTATGTAGTGATAAACAATAGATTCTGATAAATACAATTAATCTCCAGACAACATCAACAGCGATAGTTGTAAGCAAAAATTTACGAGCGACCCTTTGTTTATATAACACCGCGATATAACACAAGTGTCGGCGCTCATTCTTGTGTAAACTCCACTGATTAATAAAACTTCTGCAGGTAAAGCCGTGTAGGTACTTATTACTATCGAGGCCTCTTACAGTACTCAAGAAGGCGGGTAGGTCTTTATTGTGCGTTGAGCTCAGTATCGTCAGAGCCGCAGTCACGCACACAAACACACGTGTCTATACACATCACAACTACAAATACCTACTGCTCACTGTCATATAGAACAACTGTAGAGTTAGATTTATAAATACCGAGAAATTTCGCATCTGAGGCATCTCTACGTGCGTTGTGTATTCAAAGCGAACTGAATGTCGCGTATGTCACTAGGTATCGCATCTCGACACAAAGTGCAGTGTCGACAGGTGGCATGTAAATGTATCTTGTGGAAGAGTTTTCGGCTTATCTATGTTGAGTTTTAGTATTTTCTTGACACAAACTAATATGAAAAAAACATTAATCTAGGACAACTACAATGATTCAATAGGGGGTTAGTAAAACAAATGTAAAAAACTTTTAGTCTTATATATAAAATCAATACCTATTTCCCTTGGTTTCCCTTTTATTGTTGTATTCGTTATTATCAGGAGAAGGTTCATATGAAAGAACTATGTCTGTCAGGACAGTCATGGCTGTTATATAAAATAACTAGAATCAGAAACTTTGTTCTCTATTTATGTCATCCAAGCACCATCCGACGTGCATCCTAATATCATCTAATATCCTAATCACAGGTAATCCTAATAATATTATAAATGTGAAAGTTTGTGAGTTAGTATGTATGTTTGTTCCTCAATCAGGCCTAAACGACAAAACGTATTAAGTTGAAATTTGCTGTAGATGTATATATAATGCCCGAATAAATAATAGACTACTTTTAAACATGAAAAACACCCCAAAAGCGATAAAAAACGCAAAAGGGATGATTTCTGTATAGATGGCGCTGGTGTGCAACAAATCTGACAACACAGATTAAAAACTTAGTCTTTTCTATTCGATTATTTAAATTTGACAGGACAACGTCTGTCACGGGTCGGCTAGTAATAAATAATTACTGAAATACCAGATTCAGGAGTGATAATTCTGAAAATGGTATTGTGTGAGGTGGTTGGTAATTTTGTAATACACCTATTGAAATATTTAAAAGTTCAAAGTTCAAATTGTGGATAGCAAATTGATAATTAGTTCGCAATATTTAGTAAACTGTTTTACATAGTTATAAGCAGCTTGAGCAAAACAAAGTACTATATACGTATTCTCTACTAGCTACGTATCTCAAGTTAAATCGATAATGTGAAATGTTTGGTTTTTTGTATGGGCTGAGTTTACCCGGATAAGACGGAAAAAGTGATAATAGTGCATTAAACCATCAAACTTAAAAAGAAAATGTCTATAATTTATTTAGCTAGTATGATTATCTAACGAATGATGTAAAAATGAACTGTTTAGCTATTCATAGTTTTGATTAAAAACGAAACTAGTTTTTTTGAAGAGCCAACTTTGGAAAATAAATCTATCGAGAAAAGTTTCAGCATTTTTGTCTATTTATCTAGATTATATCATTAAGTTATCTTTGTCATAAAAATAAAACTGTATGTTTTGCGGTTATTGAGCAAAACGATTCTGCATTCATCAAAAAACATTTATTACTCGTCTTAAGGCCCTGTATGTCGACGATTGCTCTTTTTCGAAACGAAAAAAGAAATACTTCTGAACAAGCCACATCTCCTATTTTATAATGTATAGTATATGTGAATAAAGATGTACCCATCTTTAATCACTTCGATAAATAATCCTACCGACCGCTGCAATGACGACAAACACACGTCGGCGCATGGTCCGCCTTTGCTTTTCGAATAAATTAATGATATAAATTATGTATAATTACTTATCAAAAACCTAATCTAATAGAAATCTAGATCTACATATTACCTATCTTTAACAATAAATCACAAGTTGATCTTCATAGTAGGTATCAAAATATTTCGATCATAAATTCTAAAACGTATCATTTTGAAATAATATCTTTATCGTGAAAAGTTTCTGCTATTATGTTTTCAGCTTAATAGAAATCTAGGTAGGAATCTGAAGTAATCACTACATAGTATAAAGCAAAGTCGCTTTCCGCTTCCCGCGTATGTATGTATGTATGTTTGCTTATATCTTTAAAACTACACAACGGATTTTGATGCGGTTTTTTTTAATAGATAGAGTGATTCAAGAGGAGGGTTTATATGTATAATACATGCATAATATAGTAGAGAAACACTGATAATTTTAGAGGTTTATAATGTGATGTCGTAAATAAACACATTTTTTTTTCTACAATAAAGACCGCGATGGTATTAGAAATGTCTTACGCACAGCGAAGCGGGCACGGGTCAGCTAGTATATTTATAAAAATAGGAGATGTGGCTTGTTCAGAAGTGAAATACTTCTTTACTTTTCTACTTTTTTAGTTTCGAAAAAGAGCAATCGTCGACATACAGCCCCTTAAATGGAATGCAGATTAGTAGGTAGTAGGCTAAGTTTAGTAGGTATCACTGTAGATCTCCTTTGTTATAACAAAGTAGGGATGCTAAGACTTGTCACCAAGTCAAAGCTTTTTACATCTATTTAATCTTACTATGTAACGTTATACTCCTACCTACTTACCTGATACTCATTAGATACGCTCTAGCTTTATTATAAACTATACCTCAATTTAGAAACACTGTCGTTATGAAACCGCAGACTGGTTAGGCAACCTAATTCAGCCATTCAATGTTTAATTTACTGTACTTGTTCATACGGAAGTAAACCTCGTATTCAAGAACGACACTATGAGAACACGCACATACAGTGGACGAAATCTTTTTTCATAAACATTACTTTATGTGTTGAGCGGCACTATGGCGCACGCTACCGTGTGCCTTTAAAGCTCAACTTTGGCAAGAGGCACACGACAATGTGCCTCTAGTCACACTATGCACACAACACATAAAGTGGTTTTTGTGAAAAAAGATTTCGTCCACTGTGGGTGCGTGTTCTCATAGTGTCGTTCTTGAATACGAGGGTCAGCCATTCAATGTTTAATTTACTGTACTTGTTCATACGGAAGTTAGTGCGGTATGTCTAAAAACTTCATAAACTACATGACCAATCGTGAGTTTGATAACAGCGGTGAGCGGATTCTGAATCGGTAAATTATTAACGTCGCGCGATTTATGTGAAAAGTTACGACGATTGTGTCCGAAAAGTCCGAAAAGTTCGCAACTACTCGTTCGGTGTTCTCATGCTACGGTCCAATCATCCACTTTTCATATTATTCCGAACTTTGATTTCATTGAGATTCTATTCCATGAACTTTACTACTGTCAGATCGGGTGTATAAGCAAGGATTTATTGCGAGGTCGCTTCCGTTTTATGTAGCTTCCAAACTAAATAAAGTTGCTTGTGAGTGCGCTACTTGGTTTTATTCTGACTTTTGATGAGCTAGTCAGTTTCAATGAACGAAATCTGAGAATCACATTTTCATACCAACCAAACGAGTGTGACAAAGTTTTGCAAATAGAATTTAAACCTAATACCATCATCATTTCCTTGCCCTTATTCCAGTTTATGTGGGATCAGCAACATGCATAAAAAACGCTATAAAAAAATAAAATAATGATCACAAATGTTATCCCCAAAATATACGGTAGACATCCTCTCAGATCCAATTAAAAATTTATAATAAAATAAGAAAATTAAAGAATTGTGTCAATTTTCTCCATATTTTTCAACAATTTTAACTTAACGACTCAACAATAATAATTATCAAGTGGTTGTTGATGTTGAAAAATAAATTCGACCAATTCATATAATTCGGCCAACCGATTTCCTCACAGTAAACTTCATTATTGAACCAATGTAATTTTAGATTGAAGTTGGTGATTGTTCCGACCGACCGTGTGAAATGCATAAAACCCACGCGATGTAGATTATAAGAAGATCCTGCTCGACCCCATTGCTTTATAATTATAAAGTTTACCTACACTACCATATAAAGAGGTAAAATTAATAGGTATATTTGTAGTCTAATCACTACATAGTATAAAGCAAAGTCGCTTTCCGCTTCCCGCGTATGTATGTTTGCTTATATCTTTAAAACTACACAACGGATTTTGATGCGGTTTTTTAATAAATAAAGTGATTCAAGAGGAAGGTTTATATGTATAATACATGCATAATATAGTAGAGAAACACTGATAATTTTAGAGGTTTCTAATGTGATGTCGTAAATAAACACATTTTTTTGCGCTTACATTGCAAATGCTGGCTGAACCCCACGAGATATATCAAAATAATTTACTACAGTATTGTACACCTTAAAAACGTCTACAAAAAAGTCAACGATGGTATTAGAAATGTCTTACGCACAGCGAAGCGGGCACGGGTCAGCTAGTGTATGTATAAACTAAAGAACTACACGTGTGCCTCGTCGGAGAGCTCCTCTCTTGGATTCAAGTCTAACAAAGCCGTAAATTTAGTAGCTAATTGTAGTAATTAGATGTCGTCATCCAAAAAATTGTAGCGCGTGAATTAAGATAGCTATGTAGGAAAAACAGGAGCTCTCCGACCAGACGTCTGTCAAAAATTATCTTCTGAAATGTTATATTTAAGTGCATATTTGTCATATCAAATTTTTGTAGTTGAATTGTTGAATTGTTGAAGTTACTGAGTTATAACAATTAAACTGATACTGGACCGATTTTAAAAATTCTTCACTATCATAAGCTATAAATTACATAATACACACAATGTAATTTTCGTGAGATCTCAATTTTTGCTTTAGTAGGTATGAAACATTTGCCTATAATTTTCATTAGTTCACCCATGCGAAGCCAGAGAGCAAGCAGCTAGTAATTATATACCTAAAATTTATACTCATAATGTGTACCGCAGCACCCAAATTTAGACGCAAAAGATGCGACTTTGATAATCGCCGTGGTACAAATGTTTGTATATTCTGCAAATATTTAGATTCGAATATGAATATTAGTGATACTTTTCTGATAATCACAATACAGTGTTATTAGACTACAAAATGACTGATTGGTGTTATTTATAAGTTAGTTATCAAGATAAATTTCTACAATAGATAATTAGTACTCAAAGCTCAGCATAACCATAACAGGAGTTAAATTTCAAAGTAGAGTAGAGTACACAAGCTGACTGGGAGCCATACTTCCTCAAGTGTTCGCTTCAGATAGCGCCTCGGGCGTTGCGAAGTGTTGAGCAAAGATTATGAAGCAAAATAATACCTGTTTGTAGGTACTTACACCTTGTGAAAATAAAGTATTGTTTTGTTTACAGTACGGTCGGTGGATCTTGGCTGACATGAAGTTAGCGGTTTGGCTGCGCGGCAGACAATTTTCGACCTTATGCAGTGATTCAAAACCATTTTTGCGGTCACACGGCTAACTTCTCGTAAGCCAAGATCCACCGACCGTACCTAATTATGTACGTCTACCTAGTTAATGTTAAAAATATATTACTTTTGTTGAAAATGATTGATACTGATATAGCTTTATTTAGAACAATGTTGACGTAAGTAGTAAGTCCCTTGTTGTGGTTTTTGAGCAAGTTAGAGGACTTTATTCCAAGAATTTAGTTCTCGCAATCAAGCACCGATCGATTCGATTGTAGTTATACCACAGATCAGATAACCCGCCAAAGTTCCCACAAAATCATTTCCGTAAGCAGGTAAGAAGGCAAAACGATCCTTCGGTAGAGTTATGAATCCACGCTATAACTAGAGAAACAAAGCCTATAACTCAACAACGCAGGCACCTAACAAATCTTCCGAAACGCGGGTCATGCCACGTTACTGTGCAACTAATAAACAACGCTGCAGACCAGCGGCGAGCCAAATTCGCTGGGTGCAAGCCAAATTGGGACATTAGACTAATATTTTGATAAACCACTGAGAGATTGTTGCAAGCTGGCGCTTCTTAATGATCCTCGCTGCTTCATACTGATGACTTTTAGGAGTTTGAACGATGATACTAGACATGCGTTTGCATTCCCTCCCGCTTACATTTGGTAGCTCAAAATGAGGGCTCGTTTGTTGGGCGTCTTGCCAAAATTGAGTTTATGCCAATACAAATATTATGTCTTGCCACATTCAAGCCTGTATAAGTGTATTATGTATATTCTTCTAATTACTAACTACCATTTAAAGCTTTCCTCGGATAGTAACGGAATAAAAACCATCGATATTCTAGTTCACAAATATTATTATTCGAATTTATGAGTATGTGTTCGTCCACACTGCCAAGCCTAGCGCGTTTGCGACGACGGGCGCGAATTATCAAACCTTAGAGCAACACGGGCTTCCTACGGAAGGGAGTAGCCATTCGCCGCGGTCCCCTCTGTTAAAGTACAAGCCCAAGTGGGCATACACATTTTATAAAACGTGTCAACGTTGAGTCAACTGTACACGAATTATTAGTGTATTGTTGGATTGTTTATGTATTAACGTCATCATTACAGTCAGTTGACAGTTTTGTTTTTGCATGTAAGTGTGCGGAACTGCACTTGTGTGCACATTTCCCCCCGCTATTACGCCAGAACTATTTTAATAGTAATCTATCGCTAAGACTACTCCCTTCCGTAGGAAGGCCGTGTTGTTTTAAGTATCAAACAGTTTCATAAACTCGCCTTTGCGTCCACAGAGCAATGCTAGAGCGTTTCATATATTTGACACATCGTGCCCATCGTTGCAACCGTGCTAGGCTCGGCAGTGTGAACACACGCTAAAAGTATACGAATACAGGTATATATAGGTATACGAGCCCAAGTTTCATCTAAATCGATTCAACCGTTACGATGAAATTGAACCACAAATGCGAGTACGCAAACAATCTCACGAACTTTCACATTTAATATTACTACCTTCCGCCCGCGGCTTAATTTCCTCTCGTACGAGTAAAACCCAAATAAAAAGTATTCTACGTTTCAATTCAGGTCAAAATCAATGTGTATAACTGGCCTCACAGCTCAGTTGGTAGTAGCTCTGTCCTCTGCGCTGTAGGTGGTATGTTCGATCCCCACCCAGGGTAGGTATCATCCAGTAGGTATTTGTGTGATGAACATAAGTCGTTCTTTGTCTGGGTGTTATTATGTATCGAAAAAAATTATATAAGTATTCTATCAGTTATTTAGTAACCATAGTATAAACTTTGCTTAGTTTGGGGCTAGATGGCGCTGAGTGATAAAGTCCGCCAATATTTATTTATTGATTGTGTAATAAACATTAAAACGCATTTACTAATAATGTTAGTGTAATTAAGGAAGATTTAATGAAAAATTACCATAATGACTATAAAGATTTATTTCTACGTCACAATATTCAATTATAGTGATGCTTGAAATTTTAGATTTTTTTTTTAATGGGCTGAGACCCAGACTTTACGGAAAAAGTGATGAAACCGCATTATCTTGAAAACCATCAAACTTAAAAAGAAACTGTCTATCAGTTATGTAGCTAGTATGTTTATCTAACGAATTATATAAAAATTAACTGTTTAGCTATTCATAGTTTTGAGTAAAAACTAAATTAGTTTAGAAAGAGCCAAATTTGGAAAATAAATATATCGAGAAAAGTTTCACCAATCGTGTTTCTGTCTATAATTTATCTGGATTAAATTATTAAGTTATCTTTGTCATAAAAAACAAAACTGTATGTTTTGCGGTTATTGAGAAAAATCGATTCAAACGATCAACAAAATTTGATTACTCGTCTGACTATAACGATTTATCTCTACGTCACAATGTTGAATTAAATAATGTTTGATTCATAGACTGACTGACTGACTTTAGATACCAACCGGATGTTATCCATCAGTGCGGAATAATATGAATCTTTGATTGACTAGTAAGTGCGAGGGAATCCAAAAAGGCTATTATATTCATAGTTCCATAGCCGAATAAATTAGCAATCAACGGCCAAAACTGGTCTACTCTCACTTGAATACAACACTTGGTATAGATAAGTGCCATAATGTGTCTGTTATTAGCTTTAATTACATAACTACATCATAAAAAACATCAAATTGCGATTTATTGCGTAATTTTTTAATAATGTAAATATCGTTACACTTATGCAGTTTCACGGATCCGAACAAAGTAATTGAAATGTCTGATAATTTCAGCAAATTGACACTATAAAGTTGTCGACATCATACTTGCCCAATTATGCATTTTTTATAGAACTGACTGGTGATAAGTGAAATTTTTGACTTTTTGTATGGGCTGAGTCTACCCGGATAAGACGGAAAAAGTAATAAAACTGCATTATCTTGAAAACCATCAAACTTAAAAATAAACTGTCTGTAATTTACTTAGCTAGTATGATTATCTAACGAATTATATAGAAATGAACTATTTAGCTATTCATAGATCCTATTTCATTTCATTTCATAAGACATTGTAAATATTGCAGGAAAAAAATTAATTATAAATTTAATACGAAACCCTTGATGCGGGAGTCGACTCACATTCTACTGGTCTTATGTATGCTTAGGACGTCAGCTGAAATTTTGAACATGTTAAAATTAAAAAAACCGGCCAAGTGCGAGTCGAACTCGCGCACGAAGGGTTCCGTACCATTCTATAATAATATCTACCTAGGTACCTATTTAGGTAACTACTTACATGAATTCAATCATTCAATTTTATACTTTTGAGTTGAATAAAGTCGGTAAAGTGGCGCCACCTGCCAGCGCAATTGCGCCATATCTTTCATTGATTTATAATTCATTGTCATTATGGTTTGCTAAAAGTAACGTAGGTAGTAACATCAAATTAAACTAGATGGCGCTAAAAATGCCAAAATCACGTTTGTTGTATCGGAGCCTCCCTTATATATTTATTTTATTCTGTTTTTAGTATGTGTTGTTCTAGCAGCAACAGAAACACATAATCTGTGAAAATTTCACCTGTCTAGCTATCACGGTTCATGAGATACAGCCCTGTGACAGACAGACGGACAGACGGACAGACGGACAGCGAAGTCTTAGTAATAGGGTCCCGTTTTTACCCTTTGGGTACGGAACCCTAAAAAAATAGGATCACGACTGTAATTCCCAAATACAAAAGACATACTCTTAGTCTTAGGTCTTGCGGCTCTTAGATCCTTGAAAATATCTAAATTGGGTCAGTAACACGTCCAAATATTATTAGCATGCCATACGTGACAGGATGCAAACATCGTAAGAAATGAAGAAGTGTAAGAAATGGCCTTGAAAAATCCGTGCAAAATATAAAAAGGTAATGAAATTGATAAAATAATTCATGTAATAGCGCAAATATGGTCGTTATATGGGATACGCGCGCGCAGGATACGGGTTATAAAAGTTTTATTATGATAGGGCCGCCAGCCCTCAAATGTTATAGCTCTTAAGAGATAATAGATTGTGGGTTACACATGACCAAGCTTACAAGTCTTTGTTTTTACTGCGCCAGATCTTGGCTCCAATTTGCAGTGAAATTTTAAAAGCCGAAGCGAAGTGATCATAAATCCATCTGTAAAGATTCGGCTTTCTGTAAAGATAAACCTATTATTACGATTGCTAAAGATAAAACTTATCCAAAATGCTATACTTTACAAGATTTGGCACACCAAGTATCTCGTTCCCGCTAGCAAATCACACTAATTTGATTTCGTTTATTATAACTACTGCAAAATGTGGGCATGTGCCAAATGTAGTGTTTGAACGTGCCTCTGACTAAACCCTTCAAGGTTTTAAGCGGCTGGAGATCTGAGGATGTCTATCGCACTTGGGGATTACAGTCGTGATCCTATTTATTTTTATATTGTTATAACAATACAAGTTAGATAAAGTTAATATTTATTGTGAGTATTTTTTATCTAAATTCGAGATGGTTAATTGATTTACTTTAGTAAATCAAAAAATAACAAACGAAAACATCTATACATATAATAAAACTGTAGAAGAGTTCAATTCTGTACATTGAATAAAAACTAAAAAAATACTCCTAGGGGTCTTCACTTCATATAAGTAACACAAGCCAAAAAGAAAACATTTTACAATTTTTGTCTGTCTGTCTGTCTGTTGTCTGGCTTTCACGCAAAAACTACTGGACGTATTTTGATGAAACTTTTTTTGTTATATAGCTATTAGTCCTTAGCAACATATGGGCTATAATTTATTTTGAAGATTAGAATACCAGATGTGAAACTATCTGTCCCCCAGCGAAGCGGGCACGGGTCAGCTAGTTTTATAATATAAAAGTATCTTCATAAGATAGACAAATGTTTGATCATAAAATATAGTCCTAGAAACATAAAATTTAAAGGATGTTTTGGTGTGTGAGGTGCATTAAGAGGCTCCCAGTCGCTGATTGCTCTTTTTCGAAACGAAAAAAGAAATACTTCTGAACAAGCCACATCTCCTATTTTTATAAGTATATTACTTCAGGTTCCTACCTAGATTTCTATTAAGCTGAAAACATAATAGCAGAAACTTTTCACGATAAAAATATTATTTCAAAATGATACGTTTTAGAATTTATGATCGAAATATTTTATATACCTACTATTAAAATCAACTTGTGATATATGGTTAAAGATAGGTAATATGTAGATCTAGATTTCTATTAGAATAGATTTTTGATAAGTAATTATACATAATTTATATCATTAATTTATTCGAAAAGCTAAGGCGGACCACGCGCCGACGTGTGTTTGTCGTCATTGCAGCGCTCGGTAGGATTATTTATCGAAGTGATTAAAGATGGGTACATCTTTATTCACATATACTATACATCATAAAATAGGAGATGTGGCTTGTTCACAAGTATTTCTTTTTTCGTTACGAACAAAAATAATCGTCGACTGGGAGCGCCTTAATAGAGGAATCTCCGAAATTCAAATCCGAAGGGGGCGCAGGGGGGATTGAAATATGTTCGAAATTCGAAAATAACTTCAGGTGAACGAAGTCGCAAAGGTTTCCACTAGCTTTAACATGAAAGTTTCAAAGTTACGTAAAACAAAAATAGCCTGTTTCATACACTAATTTGTAACAAATTGTTTCAGTCAGTTTCAGTGGACCTCAGAGACTAATCTTGTTAAAACTTTCTCCCCAGTTTTGAAGCGTCCATTATAGTCCTTGAAAAAAATGCGGAACTTGAGAGCGTCATAACAAAGTTTCCTACCAGTCTTATGATATAAACAAAAATGTCCTTTCAAAATGTTCATA
This sequence comes from Hydriomena furcata, assembly GCA_912999785.1. Classification (NCBI taxonomy): domain Eukaryota; kingdom Metazoa; phylum Arthropoda; class Insecta; order Lepidoptera; family Geometridae; genus Hydriomena; species Hydriomena furcata. The sequence continues at coordinate 3,728,094 of OU538831.1, read as the reverse complement.
ATTTAATTTAGAACTTTAATCCCCATTGACGGAGAAATATTACAAAGCAGAGTGGCAATTCGTAGCTACAGGAAAACCATTATTAAAAAATACGCAAAAATAAATAGATATATTTTATGACGGTTTAAAATTTATCCTATTAATTTCATGGAATAATCATTTTTAGGGTTCCGTACCCAAAGGGTAAAAACGAGACCCTATTACTTCGCTGTCCGTCTGTCTGTTACAGGGCTGTATCTCATGAACCGTGATGTTAGACAGTTGAAATTTTCACAGATGATGTATTTCTGTTGTCGCTATAACAACCAATACTAAAAACAGAATAAAATAAATATTAAAGTGTATATAAGTGTATATATAAATAAAACGGCAAAAAAACACGTTTGTTGTATGGGAGCCCACGACAAACGTGTTTTTTTGCCGTTTTGTATAGATAATGTCCGGAACCCTTCGTGCGCGAGTCCGACTCGCACTTGGCCGGTTTTTTAAATCTTTTACAAGTATATATTTAAGTCATGATAAAGACCGGATATGTAGTTTCATACCAAAAGGTGTACAGCGAGTAGAGAGAGCACTTTAGACCTTATGGTCATCCAAGCTTTTGCTTTTAATATTCCGCGCCCAAAAAAATTATAAGTTGAGAAGCTCTTGACCTGAATTTATTAGAAATCGTCCGATGCATTTGCAAGATACAAATTAAAAGCGCGCAGTTTTAGTTATGAAGATCTCTATCTTATCTCGTTTTGTGGTTTTTCAACGATATGCTTACACAATGCTATAGTTAAAAGAGTGAACAATTAAAATAACAAATATCAACCTGTAATGTAATCTTATAAAGTACTAGCCGACCCGTGACAGACGTTGTCCTGTCAAATTTCAATAATCGAATAGAAAAGACTGAATGTTTTTAGTCTGTGATGTTAATTTTGTTGCACACCAGCGCCATCTAAACCAAAAAAAATCCTTTTGCGTTTTTTTTATAATTTTGGGGATGTTTTTCATATTTTAAAGTAGTCTATGTTTTATTCGGGCATTATATCTACATCTACAGCAAATTTCAACTTAATCCGTTTTGTCGTTTAGGCCTGATTGAGGCACAAACATACATACAAACTGACAAACTTTCATATTTATAATATTATTAGGATATTTCAATGCGACGCACTGTTTCAGTAAATCCTTAAAACCTAACATTACGAGTAGGTATAACTTTCCTTAGTAATCAATAAGTTGGCTAAGAAATTAATCGTGGAACACACACCCTAATGGAGCATAATCCCTAGTTTGAAAGTACAAGCAAACTGGATTAAGTCGCGGGCGTTCCTCAAGTCGGAAATACATTTAGAGTTTCGCATCTGAATATTCCGCTCTGTTGATATCTTAAGCTGGGTGCTCACTAGCGAGCCGTAACTGTATCCGTTGCACGATACTGTTACAAAAACCATGCGACTACGTGTTATGCGAGCCTATCGCGAGCGGCTCACAGCCATTGACCACACAGCCTATAAACTCCTCATGCAAGGCGAACACTTTCTCACAACACATTTTGCTTATACTGTTGATATAAGACACCGATCGCGATTCACGACGCGCCTAACAGCGGGCTGTGACATTGAACCGGCCAATCAGAATGCATTTTTTACCGCTTCTTTTGACCCGACAACCTCAACGATTTGACAAAATTGTTTGTTTGAAGAAATGAAGCCACTAGGCTATATGATCGATGCTGTGAGCCGAAGCTGGCTTTCGTTGAGACGTCGAGAGCCAAGACCGTGTCATGCGTCACATTAGAACTCGTTATTGTATCTTTTTGGTTACAGTTACGGCTCGCTATTGGCTACCCGGCTTTAGGTCAAACAACCTGCAGCTTTGTGGAGCATACTTAAGTTCGATCGTATGCAGTCATCGACAACACAGTCTAATAGACGCCTAAATGGCTTCATTTATACAAACAAACAATTCAGGCAAAACGCTGACCGGTTCAAAGTAAGTGGTCGGTACTACTTCAGATTTGACGCGCGGTGCTTATATCAGCAAGATTAGCCTAATGCCTTGTCAGACAGTGTTCGCCTTGCATGAGGTGTCTATTGGGCTATATTATTGATGTATGCAGTGCATCGAGTTGTGATCTCAATTGTATTGTTGGTTGTTGACATAAATGTTGATATATGTTTGATAGGCATGTTTACATATCAATATTCTGATGTTACCCAAGTGTAAACACTCTGTATATTCCTAACTTGGTTGTTTAAATAAACAGTATACCAATTAACTAGTTAGTAGACTTTATAATATTGTAAAGTTTGTCGGATCAGCTACGTTTTCATCAGAGTCTGTTATTGTGATAAATTATAGGGGTATAACGACCAACAGAAGACTTAAGTACATTTGACTGGCCTCACAGCTCAGTTGGTAGTAACTCTGCCTTCTGCGCTGTGGGTTGTGGGTTCAATCTCCACCCAGGACAAATATTTATGTGATGAACATATATGTTTGTACTGTGTCTGGGTATTATAATGTATATTTAGTAAATTATGCATGTTTTAAACAAACCCTATTAAAAATGCACCTGTAGATATCTATGTAAGCACATTATACTAAAATGTTATGTCAATAACACGATCGTATTGTATTATACGGTTCATATTGCAGTCTAATATTAAAGAAAGTATCATCTTTTGTAGTCTATGAGTTTAATTTCGAAATTCGACTTCTATGCAATGAGGTTCATACTTGAAACCATGGAGAAAATAATTCTGCATAGACGAAGTTGCAGGCTTCCTAGTAATTCAGTAAGTATATCCGGAAGCTTCTTGTCGTTATGAGCTCGTATAAACTTTAAACCGCATTGTGCACAAATGAAGAAACTTTTTAATTTAACTTTTGATGCAGAACTACTCCTGTGTCAGAGAAATATTAGCTGGCGCCGACTCTTGTATAATATGATTGTGATAACTATAATACTTTAGGCCTCTTTTATACATAGGTACTGTGGAGACGGGGTGCTCACAATAATCAAAATATCACACAAAACGATTAAAATATATTATTTTAAGGCGAGCAATAAATGTTTTTGATGAATGCAGAATCGTTTTTTCTCAATAACCGCAAAACATACAGTTTTGTTTTTCATGACAAAGATAACTTAAGGATATAATCTAGATAAATTACAGGCAGAAACACGATTGGTTAAACTTTTCTCGATAGATTTATTTTCCAAAGTTGGCTCTTCAAAAACACTAGTTTAATTTTAATCAAAGCTATGAATAGCTAAACAGTTATTTTTTATATAATTCGTTAGATAATCATACTAGCTAAGTAAATTACAGACAGTTTCTATTTAAATTTGATGGTTTTCAAGATAATGCAGTTTTATCACTTTTTCCATCTTATCCGGGTAGACTCAGCCCATACAAAACGTCAAAAATTCCACTTATCACCTTAAAATATATATTTTTCTCATAACTATAGATTTTGACACGGGTCTTTATCACGTAATTACCTTTAATTTACTTTCCCGACGTTTCGACTATGTTATAATAGCCATGGTTGCGGGCAGACTCTGTATCAAAACTCTGATCAAAACAGACTCTGTATTTTTCTCTGTATCAAAAACCAACTTCCATTTATCTTCAATTGTTTTTTTCTCACTGACATTACATTCCTTTCTGCTTCAAGCGTAAAGAGTTTTTATTATATAAATGAAATAGTTTTTTTTAATCAATGTAAATAGGAATGTGGATCCCACAGATACCTATGGCTACTTGCTGTCCCACTCCCGACAGACGTTGTCCTGTCGATTTTCAATCCCACAGAAAAAAGCACTTTCAGTTTTTTCCGAACTTTACGCCACTCTTATCAAGAGAAAATTGAGAAAAATACCCTACGACCTATTCTCAGATCTACCAAATATACACAAAAAAATCATAAAAATCTATCAAACCGTTTCGCAGGAGTTTGGTTTGGTTGACACTAGAATTTTATATATACCATAGTAAAATTTTGCGATCTAGTGAAACCCTTGTTTCTGTACCAGCACTTTATTACGAGAGTTTTCTTCCAGCTTTTTGAGCTACAGAGCTGATTAATTCCTTTACGTGAATGAATAGCAACTCAGTCAAGAACATGAAGAATTATTTACTCGAAAGACGCAATTTAACAAGCTCTCTACAAAATTATAAGCATAAAGGATTTTTGACAAAATTTGTCAGAACCATCAATTCGTGAACTTAATTATGACGGATATTCACTGGCATGGGGTTTAATAAATGTGGAATGTGGGGGGTCTCTATAGTTTCCGATCTATTTTAAATACAAGCTAAACCGGCGAACTTCGTATCGCTTTAGAATTAACAATTTGTTAAGTTCCCGTTCCCGTTCCCGTTCCCGTTTCCGTTCCCGTTCCCGTTCCCGTTCCCGTTCCCGTTCCCGTTCCCGTTCCCGTTCCCGTTCCCGTTCCCGTTCCCGTTCCCGTTCCCGTTCCCGTTCCCGTTACCGTTCCCGTTCCCGTTCCCGTTCCCGTTCCCGTTCCCGTTCCCGTTCCCGTTCCCGTTCCCGTTCCGTTCCCGTTCCCGTTCCCGTTCCCGTTCCCGTTCCCGTTCCCGTTCCCGTTCCCGTTCCCGTTCCCATTATAAAAAGTATCCTATGTCCGTCTCGTGGTTCTAAGCTACCTCCCCACCAATTTTCAGCCGTTCTTGAGTTATAAATAGTGTAACTAACACGACTTTCTTTTATATAAATAGATTACGTCGAAATGAGTTTAATTTCCGTTAAATTCATTTACATTTTTGACGGCTTCTGGGTCGTCAAAGACTAATTAGACATCTTTTAGGATCTGAGTGCCTGGAAGTCTGAAAAGATCTACCGTAAGTACTTAGAGAATAAAGTCGTGATCTCAAAGGGTAAATACGGGACCTTGTGACGGGACCGGGAGATTATTTTTATTGTTTTAGAACATATTTAATAATGATATTCCTACTCGTATTGTAAATAATCGTATCGGATGATTTAAAGGAAGGCACGCGACAGATGAAGACTGAATAGTGAATAAATTGATGCTCAATCATTCTATGAATTTAATTAAATGGCGTCAATTACCACTGGGTTGGGTTATTGCTTGTACCTAGGTGTTTAATATTAATTTTGTTTTATTTAGGTGAAGAGATCAAAATAACTGAAGCTCAAAGGAATATAATAATGAACTTAATTTAAGAATGTAAATAATGTTACCAAATTTATTTAACGTAACATATTTAAACGAAAAAAGTATATAAGTATTTTATCTGTTATCCAGTTCCCATAGAAAAAGCTTTGCTTAGTTTGGGGCTAGATGGCGATGTGTGAAATGTCCACCAATATGTATATATTATTATTATTATTTAATGAATCCGTAGCATGAAGAGAGGATGGTCAGTTAAGACGTGTCATAAAACATGAGAATAGAACATCTAGTTCTATTCTATATTATGTTTTTTTTGCAGCTTTGCGCGCATGGTAACTGTAAAAAATAATGTAATTAAGGACATACGCTAAGTATATTCCAAGTTTCATTCAAATCTGCAGGGCTATTTTGTAAAAAACATGAATATCATATTATGATGTTGAATGCCTAATGTTAGAGAATACCTAATCTGTACACTTTTCATAGTAACTATTCACAGTTTATGCACCTATACCTACGCTTCAGCGTAGGTATTGTATTGGAAGCGTAGGTATGGGTGCCTAAACAGCATAAAAAGCGTAGGTATTAAGGCATTCAGTACCATAACATGATAATCATGTTTTTACAATATAGCCCTGCTGTGTAGTGATTGAACATAGTAACAATTTTTTAGATTTATAATACTTACTAGAGAACCCACAGAGGTTGTCCTGTCCAAAATTCAATAATATAGAAAGAAAGCTTTATCTATATGGTCTCCAGAATACACTCAGTTTTTCTCAAATATTACTGTTAAACAGTTTTTTCCAAATATTTACTGTTTTCCTATCATAAGTGATAAACTTTCAACATCACTACATAGTATAAAGCAAAGTCGCTTTCCGTTTCCCGCGTCTGTATGTATGTATGTATGTATGTTTGCTTATCTTTAAAACTACACAACGGATTTTGATGCAGTTTTTTTTAATAGATAGAGTGATTCAGGAGGAAGGTTTATATGTATAATAACATGCTACCCGTGCGAAGCCGGGGCGGGTCGCTAGTTTACTTTAATTTAATAGATGTAGGATTAGTTGGATCCTGTTTCGAACAATCTTCTCTTCTTTTCAAAGTACGAATATAACGCCATTCGTGCTGATTTGCAGTGGCTTCGTTATTAGAACTTTGGCTTCCATATTATGATAATAGGATTGAAATGTTCCTGTAAAAAGTAATAGCAAGCTTGAGCGTCGGATAACAAGACGTAACTGAAATATCATACCGCATTCAATCCTTTCACCACAGATATATCTATATACTAGCTGTCCCGACAGACGTTGTCCTGTCAAATGTCAATAATCCCACAGAAAAAAGCACTTTCCGTTTTTCCCGATCTTTACGCCACCCTTATCACTTAGGGGTATGAAAAATAGATGTTGGTCGATTCTCAGACCTACTCAATATGCTCACAAAATTTCATGAGAATCGGTCAAGCCGTTTCGGAGGAGTACGGTAACTAACATTGTGACATGGAAATTTTATATATTAGAAGATATAAAAGTGAATCGCCGAAATGTATGTACGCGCATAACTTCCGAACGACGCCTTCTGCGCTATCGGTAGTTTTTATTTTAATCATTTATATCCATAAAATCACAAGGATCACTTTGAAACATCTTAGGAACTAGGTGAAGCCACGCCGATTCCTCGCGACCAAGCCTAGAAGAATCAGGCAACAAACACGGCCTGGGGTCTTTCACCTTTTTTTTCAATGATCCTTTCCTTAATGCTATGTAGAGCTCTAGTGTGACGCCGATCGAAAGAGGTGAAGGCTCAAACGGTTGTTGAAGGTTGTGGGTTTGATTTACACAAAGCACAAACATTTGTGTGACATACATGGACATGTTAATAATTTTTGTAATGTTGTATTTAACTCGCTCTCGCTCTAAATCTTATTGCACGCTGTCTGTCTCCTATAATTATTGTAACACTTGTCACGTTTTGTACCCATTTTTCTTTTTAATTATGTATTGGTGTTTTTCAATGTTGGTGACTCAAATAAATAAATAAATAAATAAATAAATGTTTGTTCTGTGTCTACAAAAAAAAGTATATATATAGTGTATAATAGCTTTGCTTAGTTTGGGGCTAGATAGCGATGTGTAAAATATCTACCAGTATTTTATATACTTTACATATTCCTAGATACGATCAAATTTGTACATTATCGGCTTTAAGTCGAATCCCGTAACACTTATGCTGTCAAGTCCCAGTAGAATAAGACAGACACGTTATACGTTCCCAGTGCCATTGGGAGCTGGATAGAAAATTGCAAAATAGAATCGACCCCCGACACATGTTACTGCCAGTCTCGTGTCAATGCGACTACCCTCACTGGGCTTTCCTTGTTCTCAGTGTCAGCAATACAGACCTAACGGTGGAGCAACTAACCATTAGACGAAAAAATTGAATTGTATCAACTTTACAGTGAAGAATAGTGTGCTAAATCGATCATTAAATTATGGACCTGGATACCTCGCAACAGTGAGCCGTTTTCAAACCGCACCCTTTGCAATTACTAAGAATGAATTAAACAATAAAAAAAACCGGCCAAGTGCGAGTCGGACTCGCATTCGTACCATTATCTATAAAAACGGGAAAAAAATCATGTTTGTTGTAAGGGAGCCCCCCCTAAATATTGATTTTATTTTGTTTTTAGTATTTGTTGTTATAGCAGCAACAGAAATACATAATCTGTGAAAATTTCAACTGTCTAGTTATCACGGTTCATGAGATACAGCCCTGTGACAGACAGACGGACGGACAGACAGAAAGACAGACAGACAGACAGACAGACAGACAGACAGACAGACGGACAGCGAAGTCTTAGTAACAGGGTTTCGATTTTACCCTTTAGGTACGGAACCCTAAATAGATAAACAAGTCATACTTACATCATTATAGCAAGAGAGCATATTGGTACTACGTATTATCTTTTTGTCCTTACAAAATAAAGTAACAAGCAGTACCTAATCCTGAGATTAGTATACGCGATAAACAACTTGGTAGACAATTTTACTCAAATAAACAATATCACATTTTCAGCCATAATCCACTAATTTATTTGGGTAAAAGGAATTTACTGTACATCCTGATGCTGAAATAAAATGGTCCTGGGAAACAACGTTGCAAATTGAAAACTGAAACTGTTCTATCGATCGCGAATAATGCACACTCAGCCTTTCTAGCGCTTTATAACCGTATGCGTATTCCACGCCTACAGGTAGGTACTTGCACACGTTCGCTGCATAAGCAATTCTAGCATTGAAAGCACTTTATCAGGTATGGGCAGCTGTTCTGTAAGATGGAGGTTGAGGTTCATTGTTTAGTAAAATTCATGATGCATTGTAATGAGGACTTTGGTATTCTTAGGCGTTGTGTATGCATATAAGCTGGATTTGTTTAGAAAGATAACATGACAAAAACATATTAGAGAGCTAACTGTGATTCACCACAAGAAAACTAAAATTGCGTATCTAAATTTACTATGCTAGTTAAGGTGATATGTGACATGTATGGTTTTTTGTATGGGCGTCTACCCGGAAGAAGTGATAAAACTGCATTATCTTGAAAACCATTAAACTGAAAAAGAAACTGTCTATCATTTATGTAGCTAGTATGATTATCAAACGAATTATTCAAAAATGAACTGTTTAGTTATTCATAGTTTTGATTAAAAACTAAACTAGTGTTTTTGAAGAGCCAACTTTAGAAAATAAATCTATCGAAAAAAGTTGACCAATCGTGTTTCTGTCTATAATTTATCTAGATTATATCCTTTTAAGTTATCTTTGCCATTAAAAAAAACTAGGTATATACATATGTTGCAGTTATTGAAAAAAAAACAATTCTGCATTCATCAAAATCATTTTTTACTCGTCTTAAATACAATCTCATAAAATCGACTATACGCATTAAAACATCTCTAGAGTTGAGGAATTAGACATAATGTTTCATCTAACATGCATTGGGCGTAAAGGTTGTTTGTGAAGAAATTATAAAGCTTCTAATAATATGGCGAAGAAAGAGAACATTCTGTTAAACATTTTCTTTTTCTTTTAAGTCTAGGCATGATCTCTTAAATATTATATTATATTTCGTGCATTTTCGTTCGCAAAAGTGACTTCAAACTACTTATTATCGACCGAGCAGACCGTCATAAGTGCCACATTGGAGCGCGTTTCAATTTCAACTTTATTTGAATAACGTTAAGTCTGATATTTGTAAATGCATGAGGTGCTAATCTGATGACCTAAACCCGCTTAAGAGACCCGTTGTTCAAACTGCAACGATTTCTACAAATATTACCTCGTTGCATTTTCAATACTATAGGGTTACTAGTATATGAGGGCCGAGCTCTTATTATACATTTTTCTCGATGTCCAATCAATGAAAGCACTTCTGCCTGTCCAATATTGGTAAAGATGTTTTGCGAAAGCAGCAAAAATAAGCACTATGGTAAAATACGGCGAAAAGCCTTCTGAAAATTCCGTTGGCAAATTCACGCTGGAAGCTTTTGATGGAGATGTCTCGATGTGGTTATTTTGCATAACGAGAGCACCAGAAACCACTTTACTGAACCAATCATAGCTGGCTCTTCTAATAAATTAAAAGGGAGTATTTCTGGTCAATGGAATATTGTGAGAATGTTTATATGTTTGAATGTTAAACCAACTTCAATGGAACTATCTTGCAAGAATATTCTTTCTTAAAACCAATCAAAAACAATTTAACATTTATGGATTTCAAGAATATGTAGTTTTTACGGTTCCGTACCCAAAGGGTAAAAACGGGACCCTATTACTAAGACTTCGCTATCGGTCTGCCTGTCACAAGGCTGTATCTCATGAACCGTGATAGCTAGATAGTGGAAATTTTCACAGATTATGTGGGTCTGTTGCCGATATAAGAAATACTAAAAACAAAATAAAAAAAATATTTAAGTGTATGCAGCCCATACAACAAACGTGATGTTTTGCCGTTTTTTATAGAAAATGGTACGGAACACTTCGTGCACGAGTCCGATTCGCATATGGCCGGTTTTTTTTTAAGTTTTATGGAAAAACAACTTATCCAATAGGTAACGGTAATTTTTTAATAGAACTATTTGTTCCATAATTGGGAACAACCTAGGAAAATTAATACATGGAAACTAAATAACCAAATTATGGGTTCTGAGATAAAGATAAAGATCATATGTTTACATTTTTGTGTGAGATGGAACATTATTTATAATAGAGTCATGACATGTTTTACATTGGTTAGTATAGAAATTTTATATTATAACGTCAAAATATGCTAGGCAGATTATTTTTCATTAATTAGTAGGCAATTTATGAGATATTATCATTTATAAATTCGTCAATTGTGTAATAACAGCAGAACCTATTTTTCAGCAAATTAACCTATTTTCCTATTCCTTTATCTATTTTTACCTATTATATTATATTCTATTCTACCTATTTTCTTTTTCTTAATAAGAAAAAGTCAGATGAACAGCGTCATTCATACCGGCGAAGTTGGTATCGCATTGCCGATTCAAGGCCAAGATGCGGGTTCTTATCTCACTGGTAGGTGCATAAATTTGGGATATCATATTTAAGGCGGCTGTTTCAAATATGACAGCTCGCATTTTTTGTACTTTTCCGTATTCTGTGGCCGCACACTACGAATAGTGCAAACGCACACATTGAAGCTACTTCACACTTCATTTGCCAAGACTAAATAACTAGTCTTGATACTTGAAAATATTTGGTGCAATAGGTATGTCATATTTGTATAGGTAGGTATGTACTTAATAATTTTATAGGTTGCACTTGACAAAAAGAAAATAAATATAGAAAAAATTAATATATATTATAAGACAGGTTACAAATCGTAAAGTGCTACTACACAGTTACTAATATTTGACTGTGCAAAAAATATTTGTTAGGTACCTATACCTACTAATAAAATACATTATGACAAAACGGTAAGTATCGTTTTTTATAAGCTCTTATTTAACTTGCAGTTTATGTACATATTTATATATCTATGTTTGATAAGGTGTAATCTTGCAACTTAATTTTAAGCAGTTATCCCCAATCGATTGAGCTGAAATTTTGCATACATAATATGGTGACAGCGAGCTGATCTGATGATGGAGTCATGAGCTGTTCAACGGAACTCTTCACTAAATAGTCGAATTGAGGCAAAACTTTGCATATCTATATACCTGGTCTGATGATGGAGGTCGGATGTAGCCATCGGAACTCCTCAACTACACAACATAACCACGTCGCGTTTGGGCTCGTTATTTTTATCTTGACGAGAACTAGAGCACAAGAATTTACAAAAGCTTGATTTAAAAAATATATTTTTAATAAAAAAACTTATTGTCATCTGAAATCGATGACGGCACCGTCAACGTTTCGAGTACCACTCACAGAAAGTTTTGAAAGTGAAATACTGATAAAATATGTAGGTATGCTTTTGAATATTGTGTGCGAGCTATGATCTCGAAGATCCATAGACAGCGCATAGCGAGGGTCAACAAGTTCTGGAATTAAACAGTTATTGTAAAATTTTACTAAATAATCTTCCATAATATTTTCTTTCCAGAAAAAGAGATGACCAGCTGCTCTTTTTACAAATTCATATTATTTTCCATTGTATTTATACTAAATGACATCACAAACCCGCAATACTTTTTAAGACCTATCCAAAGACATGGAGAGTATGCGAGAAAAAAAAAAATCTGAAAATATATATTTATTTCTACCACATTGTCGGCGTGACTAGTATATTCATGCCAAATTACAGCTTTCTAGTATTAAGAGTATCTGAGCTAAGCTGCGGACGAATGGACGGAAATGGCAAAACTATAAGGGTTTTTTGTAAACTACGAAACACTAAAGAGCACTTTCAGTATTTCGAATTAAACAATTTTTCAGGACACTTTATTATTTTTTTAATATTTAATTATTTGCATCATGTACAACTTAAGTATATGCCATCAAAAACAACTTGTAAAAATTAAAATAAAAAGCCAATTCTCGCAACGCAACTCAGTTCTTCTATCGTAAAAAGTTGTGAGATTTCAATGTCTGTCTGTCTGTCCAAAAAATGACCTGAACTGTTTCGAGAAAAGGATGGTACGACTGTGCCGCTTTTTTGCTTAACTTGGCGAGGGCACTACCGTGCCCCCAGATAAACCTTGCCTTGTTAATAACAAATACCGACCTTTTTAGAAGGTTCAACATTCTTGGTTCAATGCGTATCGTATCATTCGTCAGTCATTCATCAGTCGTCAAAATTGATTAATGCTAGATTTGTTGCACACCAGCACTCGGAGTCTTTTTATAGTTTTGGGGATGTTTTTAAATTAAAAATAGCATATTTATAAGCTAGGGGTATATTTACATCGACAGCAAATTTCAATTTCATCCGTTTAGTCGTTTAAGTCTGATTGAGGTACAAACATCCAAACATACCTAACATCCGCACAAACAAATCAGATTTATAATATTAAATGTAGATAGATAATAAATATAAATTATATTCGTAATCGAAAATTCAGGTAATTTTTCGCATTTTGTTCAGATAAAGTATCAATTTTTTCCATCCATGTATAAAAAAACACGCTTGGTAATATAGGGGAGGCCGAGTTAAAACCGTACTAAGGGTCATGGTACCTTTTTAGAACTTTCATTTCAAAACAGAAATGTATCAAATCATTATTTATATTTATTTAGTAGGACTAATTAGGGACACAAACAGGTTCACATTTTTCTGAAATTTAATATTTTTATTAAAATAACAATCAAATACGAAACATCTGCTTATTTCGATTTTGCTCCAACGCGACGTATGCAAAAAGGTAAAACCGTAAACTATTATCATACTGTTTCGAAACGTAACTCGATGTAACGCATCTTCTACAAAAAAATCATCCAACTCTTTCATAGTCTGTACAGTGTACATGAGCCCAGCCCTTACAACTCATGCATTGTACCTAACCTTCATCTGTGTGGCTTGCACCAAATTCGTCAAGGCAATATATTATACAAATGTTATCATTAGTCTTGCATGTCCACTATTTTACCCCAGTATCCGGTTATGGCAGACTTCCCCTAAATTCGAAGAAAAATGTGACGTGGACGTGCTTCCCCGAGCGCGTCTGAGCGCTGACTGACGTGCCGACTTGAGGTGAATGTGAGTTTTGTATGGAAAAAATGTATGGATAAGTTTTATTGCATTTTATATTGTTCATAAATGAAAAAGTAAATTATTTGAAAACAAGATAATGCCACGCGGTATAGAGAAATATAAAATCTACAATTTCGTATTATTTTCAAATAAAAATATGCTGTGGGTCTAAAGATATTGGTACCTAACCAGACCCCATTTTTCGACATTTTCAGCGGTTCTTGCGACGGTAAAAACGTATTTTTTTGAAAATGTTGTATAGAACTGGCCAGTTTTTATTATCTACTATTAAAGATGAATATATTATCAGTAATTTTGTATCATTATATCCTCACAATAGTGATTCCTGGTTTTTAAATCGGTACCTGAAAATCATTGAAATACGTGTGTGGGTGTGAGCCGGGCCTTAAGTTGGCCGAGTTCCTCGACATTCAATCCGAAGGTCCCGAGGTAAGTTTATAATTCGGAAAACTGTGAAGGAAAACATCAAAAATAGCGATAGGAGTGTGGAAGAAAGAAACACGTTGTGCCAATAGACTTGAGTGGGATAAGAGCATGTAGATGATGAGTGAAGGAAAATATCGTGAGAAAACCAGCAGGGCTATTTTGTAAAAATAGCATGTTGAATGCAACCTAATGTTAGAGAATACCTAATCTGTACACTTTTCATAGTAACTATTCACTGTTTATGCACCTATACCTACACTTCTGCGTAAGTATTGTATTGGAAGCTTAGGTATTATGGCGTTCAGTACCAATAAATATTGGTATGAATATCATAACATGATAATCATGTTTTTACTAAATAGCCCCACAGATTGTAAATCAGTGTGTCAGGACTATGTTTCGTATTTTTTATAGCATTTCAATTATTATCGTAGGGTATTTTTTATCCCACTAAGTGATAAGGGTGGCGTAAATTCGGAAAAAACTGAAAGTGCTTTTTTCTGAGAGATCATTGAAATTTAACAGAACATCGTCTGTCGAGATGCAGCTAGTAAATTTATGTATTTTGTGATGTGAAGCTCCATGCAGCTGTTTATGCAAAACAAAACCTTCCAACCTTCGACCGCAATTCCAAGGGTTGTACTAAAAGCCTTGCGTTGGAAGCCAGCCAACACCTCTGATCCGTCATTACGTTCTGTTTACAAACACAACAAAATCTGCAATTAGAAAAACAGCAGCAAAAATTAAATGTTTATTCTTTGAATCATAACAATGGTTAAAGCCGTTTTAACGGTTTTTATATAGGCGCAAAAAGCTGTACAAAAATAAATGCCATATTTGGATACAAGGAAATTCATTACATTGCCAACGTTTGTTCCATGAACACGACATACTATATTACTTTATGTATGGAATGGTGAAATTAGTATTCTTATAAGCGGCGATAGGCTTGCAACCTATCACGTATGGAATGCTAACTATTGTAAAATGTGCGCATGTGCCAAATATAATGTTCGGACGTGACTTTTACTACCCCCTCTAGCCATCATTAAGGATCTAAGCGCCTGGAGATCTGAGAAGATGTTTACCGTACTTTGGGATTACAGTCGTGATCCTATTTTTTTATGTAATCATTGAGAAACGCCGTTTTTTGTGATGGTAAAAAATGCATTCATTCTTCATCGGTAACGTAATCGGTCGCTTATCGTCAAAGTCAAAGTTAAAATGTATTTATTCTAATCAAATGACAAAGACCACTTTTAAACAACCTAGAAGCTTGGTGAAGCTACTCCTGTTCCTTGCGTCTAGATTTAGAAGATCAGTGGGGCTATTTTGTAAAAACATGATTATCATGTTATGGTACTGAATGCCATAATACCTACGCTTTTTATGCTGTTTAGACACCTATACCTACGCTTCCAATAAAATACCTACGCAGAAGCGTAGGTATAGGTGCATAAACTGTGAATAGTTACTATGAAAAGTGTACAGATTAGGTATTCTCTAACATTAGGTATTGCATTCAACATCACAACATGATATTCATGTTTTTTACAAAATAGCCCTGCAGGTTTTTAGAATTAGCCGACCCGTGACAGACGTTGTCTTGTCAAATTTCAATAATCGAATAGAAAAGACTGAATGTTTTTAGTCTGTGATGTCAGATTTGTTGCACACCAGCGCCATCTATACCAAAATCATCCTTTTTACGTACTTAATCATTTTGGGGAAGTTTTTCATATTTTAAAGTAGTCTAGGTTTTATTCGGGCATTATATCTACATCTACAGCAAATTTCAACTTAATCCGTTTTGTCGTTTAAGCCTGATTGAGGCACAAACTCACAAACTTTCACATTTATAATATTACTAGCTGTCCCGACAGACGTTGTCCTGTCAAATGTCAATAATCCCACAGAAAAAAGCACTTTCCGTTTTTCCCGATCTTTACGCCACCCTTATCATTTAGGGGTATGAAAAATAGATGTTGGTCGATTCTCAGACCTACTCAATATGCTCACAAAATTTCATGAGAATCGGTCAAGCCGTTTCGGAGGAGTATTGTAACTAACATTGTGACATGGAAATTTTATATTAATAATGATTAGGATATGAATGTGAGAACGCACATTTCACGAGTAAATATTGAATTAAAAAACATTTCGAATAAAATAAAAATTTTAGGAGAATGTCAATTTTATACAAAAATCCAGTAAGTAAACCATTCACTATACTAAGAACAAACCTATAAACTGATATTGAGCCGAACATTGAGAGCAGCTGCAAAGAATGCATGTTTATTGAATTCTGTTGCTGTATCATTACAGGCGACGGGACTATCTCCGGATATTGCACTGGGGAAGCCTACGCGATAACAACCTATTAGCTCTAGCTAAACATAGCGGCCTATATTGATTGACCTAGTACGGTGAAAGGATTTAGAACGCCTCTTCTGAAAAAAACCGGCCAAGTGCGAGTCAGACTCGCGCAAGAAGAGTTCCGTACCATCTATATAAACGGAAAAAAAATGTTTGTTGTATGGGAGCTCTCCTTAAATATTTATTTTATTCTGTTTTTAATATTTGTTGTTAGAGCAGCAACAGAAATACATAATCTGTGAAAATTTCAACTGTCTAACTATCATGATTCATGAGATACAGCCCTGTGACAGACAGACGGACAGCGAAGTAGTAGTAATAGGGTCCCGTTTTTACCCTTTGGGTACGGAACCCTAAAAGATAGATAAACCTGAGTATAATTCTAAAACGTTTTATTTGGTTTTGGTTTGGTTTTCAGCTGACTTATTTCGTAAAAATCTATGATTGTCATATTATGGCTTTCAATGCAGTTTAGATACCTATACCTACATAGATTCTAAAATAGTTACTATGAAATCGGTATTCGTATAAATTTAAGAGATTGTGTGTGCTATGGGAAATAATAAGGAGATACCGCCGTCAAAATGTGTTTAGGGTTCCGTAACCAAAGGGTAAAAACGGGACCTATTACTAAGACTTCGCTATCTGTCTGTCCGTCTGTCTGTCACAGGGCTGTATCTTATGAACGTGATAGCTAGACAGTTTAAATTTTCACAGATGATGTATTTCTATTGCCGCTATAACAACTAAAAACAGAATAAAATCAATATTTAAGTAGGGCTCCCATACAACAAATGTGTTTTTTGCCGTTTTTTATAGATAATATGAACCCTTCGTGCGCGAGTCCGACTCGCAATGGTCCGGTTTTTTTTTTGTTTTATTCTTTCTCGCAACGGAGTAACGGTTCGACACGAGGTAGTTCATGCATCGTATAGTAATACAGGCTACATTTTATATTAAAAAAATATTTAGCTATAAAGCATTATTTATAATAATCTGCAAACAAAATCTCAAGTGTACAAAATAACATAAATACAAGTACAAAATCCCTAGATAAAATTGTCCTATCCTTTAGTTAGAGCTTACAGACAACCTTAAGGGGCTCCCAGTCAACGATTGCTCTTTTTCAAAACGAAAAAAGAAATACTTCTGAACAAGCCACATCTCCTATTTTTATAAGTATATTACTTCAGGTTCCTACCTAGATTTCTATTAAGCTGAAAACATAATAGCAGAAACTTTTCACGATAAAGATATTATTTCAAAATGATACGTTTTAGAATTTATGATCGAAATATTTTATATACCTACTATCAAAATCAACTTGTGATTTATTGTTAAAGATAGGTAATATGTAGATCTAGATTTCTATTAGAATCGATTTTTGATAAGTAATTATACATAATTTATATCATTAATTTATTCGAAAAGCTAAGGCGGACCACGCGCCGATGTGTATTTGTCGTCATTGCAGCGGTCGGTAGGATTATTTATCGAAGTGATTAAAGATGGGTACATCTTTATTCACATATACTATACATTATAAAATAGGAGATGTGGCTTGTTCACAAGTATTTCTTTTTTCGTTTCGAACAAAAACAATCGTCCACTGGGAGCGCCTTAAGTATTTTCCTTACGTTTCTGCCAGCCAACTGTAAATCAATATGAAACGCAACGAAAGTGCCCCGATAAGGGCACGAAAGTCTTGATGGCGGTACTGACTGCGACATAGAATATAAATTACAGTAAGAAAACTCGGCACGTGGCACAAAAAACATCTTTCTTTTTTATTTCCTAAAATAGACCTTTAAAATGATGGATCGATTGTATGAAAGATTATGTTACTTATGTGTGTACGGGGAAAAGGAAAGAAAAGACAATTTAAATTCTTATATGATTTAGGCTTTTGTGACAATCTTTGAAATATTTATTTGATATAAACAACGACCAGGCCAGCTGTAGTACTTTTTATAGGTGACTAATCGACCAGCAGGGCTATTTTGTTAAAACATAATTATCATGTTATGATGTTGAATGCAATACCTAATATTAGAGAATACCTAATCTGTACACTTTTTATAGTTACTATTCACTGTTTATGCACCTATACCTACGCTGGTATTGTATTGGAAGCGTAGGTATAGGTGCCTAAACAGCATGAAAAGCTTAGGTATGATGGCATTCAGTACCAATAAATATTGGTATGAATATCATAACATGATAATCATGTTTTTACAAAATAGCCCCACAGGTTTATGCGACTTAACAAATCGAGACCTAATTCGAAACATTTATATGCAATCTCATCGATTCATATAAATAGAACGCAATGTCAATATGAACAGCCGTTCTAAAATTATTCTATACGGATGGTTGAATTCGTTCAGTGTAATACCGTAACATGACTGGCCTCAGCTCAGTTGATAGTAACTCTTCCTTCTGCGCTGTAAGTTGTGGGTTCGATCGCATCAAAAAACACGTGCTCAAAACGGTGAAGGAAAACATCGTGAGGAAACCAGTTAGTATTCTTATAAGCGGCGATGGGCTTACAACCTGTCACGTATGGAATGCTTACTATTGCAAAATGTGGGCATGTGCCAAATATAATGTTTGGACGTGCCTCTGACTACCCCCACTATATATCTTCAAAGGATCTGAGAGGATGTCTACTTGGGGATTACAGTCGTGATTCTATTTATTTATTTATTTATAGAATCCAAGACCCGAAGCTCTCCGTCCATCACACTAATTCTTAGAAGCAAATTCTGTAGAAAATAATCATACAGTTGAGTTGGTTTATACTGTGACAACGAGACACGTAATTTACTACCCTCCGATAAGAAAGCGTCGAAAAATAGGCGACAATAATCATTATAAATCGATTTTGTATCGAATGTGACAAATGGTAGTAGAAGGTATTGCGTGCCAAGTATCGTAAGCTTTATTTTTGTAGTGTGTTGATATGTTTGTTTTTATCTTTTGTTGGCCCAACGGGTTTTCGAAATTTTATCAGACGTGTGATCCGAGAGCTTATCCTAACAATATAGTCATGTTTTTACAAAATAGCCCATAGCTCTCAGATCACAGGTATTGCACATACGGTATTGCATTCAAAATCATAACATGATAATCATGTTTTTACAAAATAGCCCCACTGGTTTCTCTTGGGCAGAACGGATCAGCATTGCCGTCCAGCGTGGCAATGCCGCCAGTATCTTAAGAATTGGTGGAGTGCTGCTTTTTGAATTTGTGGTGAAACTCTCTAGTTATTTTTTTATTGTTGAACGTACTTGAGTAGTGCTTTTAATTATTATTCTTGTTTGAGCCTTCACCATGTTCGATCGGCACCACACTGTAGGAAACACCTTAATAGGAAAGGATTATTGAAAAAAAAGGTAGACCCCAAGCCGTGTTTGTTGCCTGATTCTTCTAGGCTTGGTCGCGAGGAATCGGCGTAGCTTCACCTAGTTCCTAAGTCGTTTCAAAGTGATCCTTGTGATTTTATTGAAATAAATGATTTTTGAATTTGAGTGATCTGGATTAGTTGAGCTATCTATAGACCGTTTGCAACGGTCTTTTGTTTACTTTTTTCATGTATTGTTATGAACCCTACCGTTTTAAGTAAGTATGTACGGATGTCATGGTCGCATACAATCAATTTGTTTTCGGTAATCCTTTTTTAATATCTTTGGTATTTCTATTAAAGTGGCCGAATTCTGATAAAAAAATATGACGAATCATCGACAAGCATAAACTTACAGCCTTTTGTATTTTATTCCATTGTAACAGCAAGTACAATCCGAACAAGTCAGCATTATACTCGTAAGCCGCAAATGCCATCTCAACCCTTAACAAATTTTTTGATAAATAAAAATGAAAATTGTTTAAAAGTGGATCCCAAAAGTTTCAAACAAATTTTTCCTCCAATGGATATTTATGAGGCATCGGGAAACCCATCAGTTATTTTCGGCAACGAAATTGAGGCTCATTCTCAATAACAAATGCACCGTCTTCAAAACTTCAGCCAGAGCGATCGTCGTCATTTTCAAGAATAATCGAAATTTCTATGAAGCAGCGCCCGTAGCGCCAGTTTCTTACTTTACCCAATCTCTAGCGAGTATTTATGACCAATGTCATACTAAAGCTTCAAAACTTTAGCCAAAGTCAAAGTTAAAGTTTCTTTATTGCTTGAAATAAATGTACAGAAGATGTTAATTTATTATTATACTAGCTGACCCGTGCCCGCTTCGCTGTGCGTAAGACATTTCTAATACCATCGTTGACTTTTTTGTGGACGTTTTTAAGGTGTACAATACTGTAGTACATTATTTTGATATATCTCGTGGGGTTCAGCCAGCATTTGCAATGTAAACGCAAAAAAATGTGTTTATTTACGACATCACATTAGAAACCTCTAAAATTATCAGTGTTTCTCTACTATATTATGCATGTATTATACATATAAACCTTCCTCTTGAATCACTCTATTTATTAAAAAAAACCGCATCAAAATCCGTTGTGTAGTTTTAAAGATATAAGCAAACATACATACGCGGGAAGCGGAAAGCGACTTTGCTTTATACTATGTAGTGATGATTACCAATGTACTCTGCCTATGAAGGCATGCAATATCAAATTTACAACATATTAATGTATAATAAAAATTGTAATTAAATATTGTGATCATGATAAATTTAAGATGTCATTAAAAAATAATAATAATAGTAATAATGTCAAAATACACCCTTGCGCCTTTTTTTTTTTTTTTCAGTCAGTCAGTCAGTCAGTCGGTCAGTCAGTCAGCCAATCAGTTAGTCAGTCAATAACGCAATAATGGCATATTCGTTGCTTATAAACTTTTTAGTTTAATTAGTTTAAATTTGGATATTTCCATCTGAGTACCCTAGATACTATCGACTATTAAGTGATTTGATAACATTCAAAACTCATGCTCAAGGTACTAGATACCAACAATCAATTAGGGAAGCGAATAACGGTACCGGGTTCAGTGATAAAACTAATATGGGACTTACGGACTTCGTTGCAATAGATTACATGAAAAGTGAATCTCAAAAAGTTCAAATTAAATAGATACTATTTCTCATTCGAGGATTTTTATTACTTGTTTTGGCTAGAGTTCGAACTTTGCGGTACGAGGTGATACTGAATTTGGCATTAGATATGAAATAGAAAAAATAGGATCTCGACTGTAATCCCCGGATTGATAATGACTTGAAAATGTCTGATAAAAATCTCATCTTTAAGTATGGAACTGCATAAGTACATAAGTTAAGTTAGTACATAACAAGTTGCACATCACTCAGATACATATTTGATTTTGTGATATTATTGAAATAAATTATTTAAGAATTTTAATTTTAATTTGATACCTTAAATGAAATAAATTAATTATTGCAATTTTCGTGGGATCTCTAATTTTTTTATAATTGGTCTCATGTTACTTACTTGCTGATAACGAAACTTTTGTTATGTGATATATTTTTAAAATTCGCCGCTGGATTTTAATTTTTTTCATAACAAACAAACACAAAAAACAAAAAGATTATTTTTTACTCATTAAAATATTAGTAGAAATAGAATGAATATGTTACATTCATGCGGAGGGAAAAAAGTCATGTTACAAAAAGAGTGATGGATACGAATGTGGGGTGGACACAAGGCTAAAGGCATACCTAAATAAAACTGACCAAGTGCGTGTCGGACCACGCGCATTATAGGATTTCGTAGTTTACACAGTTAACAACGTTATATAAGTAATTTTTAGTGATATTTGTACAATTTTTTTTAATTATTACTCGGTGTTTGTACAATTTTTTTAGTTTCTAAGTTGTTCGACGATAACTCGTAAACTTGTAAAGCCTACTTAGCCGTGATAATTTTCCTTTTAAATTCACTATATGTACTACAAATTACACCGTTCTAGCACAAAAGGTCTCTGAGCAAAGCTGCGGACGGACGGACGGACATGGCGAAACTATAAGGGTTTCTTGTTGACTACGAAACCCTAAAAAAAGATGGATGGACTTTGTGAAAGATGACATAAGAAATGTGTGAGTACTGAGATGACGGGCGATAGGGGAAAATGGAAGAAGGGAACGTGTTATGCCGAACTCACTTAAGTGGGATAAAGGCAGATGATGATGATGATAAAATAACATTACAGATTAAATTATCCAAAGCGTATTAAACAAGCGAGAGAAAAGGGAGCTATCGCTAATTGTATTTGGCGCGTTAAACATAATTGTTGAGGTGTCATGTCTTACAAACACTTACGCTAATATTTACGTTTAGAAAACTAAAAATAAAACCGACGAAAATGTTTCAAACAATCAAAAAATGTGACCAACAATCATCCCTTGTTTTCCTACCCTTAGGGTTAGATATTTGTTTTCAAATTTATATGGCACCAACTTCGAGGTATATGCCTTTTAAAATAAAATAAAAATAATCAAAATCGGACTAACCTGTAAAAAGCTATGCGTGGTCATACATAAAAAAAAATCGATTATAGTTATTATCACTACATAGTATAAAGCAAAGTCGCTTTCCGCTTCCCGCGTCTGTATGTATGTATGTATGTTTGCTTATATCTTTAAAACTACACAACGGATTTTGATGCGGTTTTTTTTAATAGATAGAGTGATTCAGGAGGAAGGTTTATATGTATAATAACATGCTACCCGTGCGAAGCCGGGGCGGGTCGCTAGTCTATAATATAGTTATAGATTATAGTTAGCTCTTTAGTTATTTTTTTTATTGTTGTACGTACTTGGTTAGTACTTATAATTATTATTCTTGTTTGAGCCTTCGCCTTGTTCGATCGGCACCACACTAGAGCTCTACATAGCTTTAAGGAAAGGATCATTGAATAAAAGGTAGACCCCAAGCCGTGTTTGTTGCCTGATTCTTCTATGCTTGGTCGCGAGGAACAGGCGTAGCTTCACCTAGTTCCTAAGACGTTTCAAAGTGATCCTTGTGATTTTATTAAAATAAATGATTTTTGAATTTGAATTAAAATGCACAAAACCATTTCCCATCTCATGTTCAATTCAAGTTGGTAAAGCATTTTAATCTTAAACTTTACCTTTAGGTAGTCTACTTCAAGTTTTCAAGTTAAGCAAGCAAGTAGTCTTAATTAACCATCATTTACCTAAGCGGGGTTTAATGATAGAGGACGACATTTACAAGTTATCCAAGTTAGTCTCAAGTTAAATTATTTAATTTGATTAATAAGTCGGAGCTGTAGCTAATAATTTCCACCTTGCTTTGAAGTTGGGTCGAGACATATTAGTTACTATGTTTCAGTACTGCTGTTACGGGCGGTTAGGTGACAGTTTCATCATGTAAGTTTAACCCTAAACTACTACTTGCGAGTACTTCTTACTATTATTATAAATGCGAAAGTTTGTGAAGATGTTAGGATGTTAGGACACTGAAATACGGATTTAGATGAAACTTGGAATATAAATAGTTATATCCTAGATTATCATATAAGATTTTTATCTAGGTAACACGCGAGCGAATCCGCATTTAAAAGCATAGTAGTCTTAAAAATTCGTTATTTGCACTCTCAATATCGCTTGTATAGTCTAATGTTATGTCTAATATAAATGTAATAGCAAATTTCTCCTCTTTAATTTACTAAAGTAAGGGGTTTCACACAATTTGGGTTGATATCTGATTAAAAGTTCTAAATTTGAAATCGTAGTTTATTATATTTAGTTTTTAAACGAATTTATTGAGGTTAATGTAGAATTTTATTACTCAACTGTCAATTAGTACTAAGTGCGATGGAGAGAGTTAGGCATTAACTTAAAGTTTTATAGACTTGCTAAATGTCAATGTGATAGTTATAGATAAGCTGTAATTATACGAAATTGTGGTCTTATTATCAATAAAACATTTTCAAGATTATATGCCTTTTTCGATGTGACTTTGTATTTATTCACAGTAAGTATCTAGTAATAGACATTATAGTCTATGGTAATCTATATATCTAATCATCATCATCAGAGTGTACCACGTATGGAATGAAAATTACTGAAAAATGTGGGCTTGTGTCAAAAATAAGGTTTGGACGTGTCTTTATATCGTGGATCTTTAGACATCTTCACTTATATTCTAGATCTTTAGACTTATATTTGGGGGATTTTTATGCTTAAAAAGCAAGGTACAATATGTAGTTTGACCCTGAACGGTAAGGTCTCATCCCGTAATTTGTTGAAATTATTTTATTGTAGCAAAAGAAAATTAATAAAGTTGGCCTTTGAAATATGTAATACTAGCGACCCGCCCCGGCTTCGCACGGGTAGCATGTTATTATACATATAAACCTTCCTCCTGAATCACTCTATCTATTAAAAAAAACCGCATCAAAATCCGTTGTGTAGTTTTAAAGATATAAGCAAACATACATACATATTACATACAGACGCGGGAAGCGGAAAGCGACTTTGCTTTATACTATGTAGTGAAGAGGGTGAACAAATATATTACTTCAGGTTTCTACCTAGATTTCTATTAAGCTGAAAACATAATAGCAGAAACTTTTCACGATAAAGATATTATTTCAAAATGATACGTTTTAGAATTTATGATCGAAATATTTTATATACCTACTATTAAAATCAACTTGTGATTTATTGTTAAAGATAGGTAATGTGTAGATCTAGATTTCTATTAGGATAGATTTTTGATAAGTAATTATACATAATTTATATCATTAATTTATTCGAAAAGCTAAGGCGGACCACGCGCGGACGTGTGTTTGTCATCATTGCAGCGGTCGGTAGGATTATTTATCGAAGTGATTAAAGATGGGTACATCTTTATTCACATATACTATACATTATAAAATAGGAGATGTGGCTTGTTCACAAGTATTTCTTTTTTCGTTTCGAACAAAAATAATCGTCGACTGGCAGCGTCTTAACTCAATGAAAGCGAGCGAGCGTTCGCTCAGCGAGTTCAATCGATCATCGACCGAACAAATAATATACATTCTTATGTTCGCTTTTTGTTGTGTTTTCGTTTACCGCGTGAACGAGCAAACGCGCGCTCAGAACGTTCAGAATACTACGTGAAAATGCGACTTTAGAATCACAGACACAAAAATTTTGCTGAAATAATCCAAATCAAACTTAATCTAGCTAGAATTCAATCGAAATACCTTTACAAAATATATTACGATAAACCAACCATCTGTCTGTCATCTTCATAAAACCATTCAAAGAACAGAAAACTTAGCTTGAATACCTTTTGATTTATTCGCCAGGGGCTCAATTCACAATAAATTCGGCTCCAAAAGCAACAAGAGGCAATTCGCTTTTATTGTGCCTGTAAATATATTGAAATGTATGTGAATGACAGCGGCATGAATCTGTAATTTACAGTTGTGTTTAGGTTTTATTTACGTGATTTTATTATGTATTTCCCCTGTGGTTTATAATACAGCTTGCATAGGTAATCTAGCTCACTGAGGTCGATGTTGATCGCTATTCGATGTTTCATCGTGCATTGTATGATGATGTGGGCTAAATATTTCCGTAGGCATGTGTGACGAATTTAGGCTAAATATGCCTCGCGTAAGTTTTTGCGTTAGATGACATTATGCTTTGTAAAACAGGTGACATGACTCTGCTAATAGTTACGTTTTAAAAAGTAAATCGACGAAAATGTTTCGACCAATCGAAATGTAGATAATAATAATGTTACTTTTAGTCTATACTAATATTATAAAGAGGAAAGATTTGCATTGAATAAGTAAATAAAATAAATAAATATTGGCGGACTTTACACACAGCGCCATCTAGCCCCAAACTAAGCAAAGCTTGTACTATGGGAACCAGATAACTGATAGAATACTTATATACTTTTTTTTTTTGTAAATACATACTTATTATACATAATAACACCCAGACACAGAACAAACATCTATGTTCATCACACAAATATTTGCCCTGGGTGGGGATCGAACCCACAACCTACAGCGCAGAAGGCAGAGTTACTACCAACTGAGCTGTGAGGCCGAAAACCGAAACTACAGGACCGATTTGAAAAAATCTTATACCATTAGAATTCTACAGTATCCCTGATGAACATAGGCTATATTAATTACTAGAAAAAATCAGGGATCTCTTAAAACTCACTCTCATTAAAACTTTAATAATGTAACCCAAGGTATAAAAAAATTAGCCATCAAATGTATACCCGTGCGACGCCGGGACGGACTGCTAGTCTTATATAAATACAACTTAAATGGGACCAACTTTATCACCAAGTAAAAAGATATGCGCATCGAATAGAGAACTTTTTTTTTTCAGGCCTTTATTTCGAATATTTTCATAACCGCAAACCGGGCAACTGACGCGCTTCATGTAAATATCTCTATGAATGCGAGACTTTTTTGTATTCGTTTATTACTCGTAACTAATGTAAAGAACATTTCTGCCTTAATTTGACGAACTTATAAAAAGCGTCTAATGTCATTGTTAATAAAGAAAATGCAAATTATTTTAGAGCGGCTGTTAAACGCGTTTAAAAGGTTGGAGAGCATTTAATTAAATAACGTAGAAATCATAATTTTATTTTATGTCCACCTTTTATTAAATATTTGGGGAATTTTAATTATTGTTCAACGTATATTTTTACCAATTTGTCTTACCTGATTAGTTTGTTTTATATAGTCAAAATACTTTGAACTACTTATAAATGGCGATGGGCACACAACCTGTCACGTATGGAATGCTATGTATGTGAGCAAGTGACCAAATGATCCAATTTAGACATCTTCGAAGATCTGATCGCTTGTAGATCTGTAAGGTTGTCTATAATATTATTTTTTTTATTTAAAAAAAATACTATATATGTATTTGTTTACAAATAGACAAATAGATTACGACTGTAATCCCCAAGTACGGTAGACATCCTCTCAGATCTTCAGATCGCTTAGATCCTTTGAATATGTCTAATGGGGGTAGTCAGAAACACGTCCAACCATTATATTTAGCACATGCCCACATTTTCCAGTAGTTAGCATTCCATACGTGACAGGTTGTGTGCCCTGGTTTCCTCAAGATGTTTTCCTTCACCGTTTTGAGCACGTGTTTTTGAAGAGCATATAAATTTTTCGAACAGAAAAATCCATTGACACGATTGTTGATTTGTCTGCAACGAACAAACCCAATCTTAAACTCTGACCGCCAAGTCACATCAAACTTTTAAATTAAAAGTCACTATAGTTATCTTCTATACTTATAATAAATCTGTAGAGAGGTCAATTCTGTACATTAAATATATTTCCAAAATAACTATCAGGGGGTGATTAGGGATCGATACTGATGCTAAAAATGCAATCAGTAAAATTTTTGTCTGTCTGTCTGTCTGTCTGTCTGTCTGTCTGTCTGTATAACCGTTATAGAAACAAAAACTACTCGACGGATTTTAACGAAACTCGGTACAATTATTTTTCATACTCCTGAGCTGGTTATAGTATACTTTTCATCACGCTACAATCAATAGGAGCAGAGCAGTGAAGGGAAATGTTGGGAAAACGGGAGAAGTTACTCCATTTTTTAAGCTTCCGTCGCATGTGCAACCGTAATGGTTAAAGCTACACAGAAATCATGTATGACGGAAATGTTCTCCTTAAAATTATATAAAAAATATCCCACGACAGCATATGTCTATCTTTTATGGTTGACTCACAATAACACGTGTAACTCCCGATAGCTTAGCAGTTCGAAGCTTTCTGATTATATTTGTCTACTCTTACGTTTATAACACTCTCAGTCATCCCTAATTAAAAAAGTTAACATTATTATCTATTCCATAAAAAAGAATCATAGAAATCGGTATAGAAACACCAAAGTTATACATGAAATACGTTAATAATAAGCCATCGCGCGTAAATACTGTATCATGCTATAAGGATTATTTTTGTAGGTATATAAGGTCGCAAACGCACATGCAGGCGACTTGCTTGGTGCCTAGAGGCTAGCGAGTCACCTAGCGAGTAACTTCGTAAAACGAACATTCTCGAACGTTCGCGACCGGCCTAGCAGCTAGGCGTCAAGCATGCGTCAAGCGCGCAGTGCGGCCGGTCGCGAACGTTCGAGAATCGGTCGCCGCGCTTGACGCGTCTCGCGGCCGAAGGTATAAAAAGGCGGGGCGTGTGAGACTGTGTGTGATACTACGCAGCTGGACCCACCGTGGTTAAGGGTTAATTTAAATGCAGTTACAAATCTATGGAATTGTACGAATTGTACTCCAAAAATCAGGAATTGTACTAGAAGGGGTCCCGAGATATTTACGTTTGAAATGGGCCGGCCAGGAAGTAATCTTAATTGTCGAGTGATCGTTCGTTAAGCGATATACGAGGTCAAGAAGACTTCGCTGTAGACCCCAGAGTTTGTACGAAGTGTGATTGCTACAATCAATCCAAAAAACATCGAAAACATATAGTTTTTAGGGTTCCGTACCCAAAGGGTAAAAACGGGACCCTATTACTATGACTTCGCTGTCCGTCTGTCTGTCACAGGGCTGTATCTCATAAACCGTGATAGTTAGACAGTTGAAAATTTCACAGATTATGTATTTTTGTTGTCGCTATAACAACAAATACTAAAAACAGAATAAATTTAATATTTAAGTGGGGCTCCCATACTGTATGGGCCATACATCAAACGTGATTTGATTTGGCCGTTTTTTATAGGTACGGAAGCCTTCGTGCGCGAGTCCGACTCGCACTTTGGCTGGTTTTTCAGGTATATTTTGATCAATACTTCTCCGAAAATACAGTGTCAGTCCGATTTTTCGTCCATTTTGTTCCAAATGTCAAATTATTTAATAATTTTTAAAATAAGTCCGCCCCCACACTAGCGTTTGAACAAAAAAATAAATCATCTAATGTATTGTCTAATGACAAAAAAACTGTGAAAAAAAACGTTTTATATAAAGACATTCTGTAGTATATTTAGTATCAGCATTCTGTGTAGCTTTAACCATTAAGGTTGCACACGCGACGGAAGCTTAAAAATAGAGTAAATTCTCCCGTTTTCCCAACATTTCCCTTCACTGCTCTGCTCCTATTGGTTGTAGAGTGATGATAAGTATATTATAACCAGCTCAGGAGTATGAAAGATAATTGTACCAAGTTTTGTTAAAATCCGTCGAGTAGTTTTTGTTTTTATAACGGTTATACAGACAGACAGACAGACAGACACAAATTTTCGTGAATATACGACGTACAGAGTATAGACGCTGTATAGACGAATATACGAAAAATACGACTCACTTTACTGACTGTTTACACAGGAGTTACACGCTGACAGAGTCGCGGGCACAGCTATTTACAATAATATTGTGCGATTCCGTATTGCGATATTTTTCAACAGTATTGTAGATTGACATATAATATTTCCCTACTAAAATACGAAAGTTAGTCTGTCTGTTACATCAAAACCACTGAGCCGTAAGGAAGGACTTATGCTACTTTTTTTACGAAAAACGACGGAAACGCGGACGAAGTCGCGGGCAACAGCTAGTAGGTAATAAGTAATAACAATTGCTTAGAAGTGGGTTAAAACTCAATGTCGTTACCGAGTTGCCGAGTTGCCGAGTTGTCGGAACTTGCTCGGAATCTTTAGTATTCTACTGGGAATTAAATACTAGCTTGTAATCAGACTCAGTGGACAGAGATTCGAATTTAGCACTATTCTCTTTCCTTTCATGGTTATTCATCTCATCTACTTTTGTCTCATGGTCGATGAGGTATGTATGTACTTCTGTGTGTAATACGTATAGGTATCGTCGGCGCAATAGTGCAGCCTCCTTACTTTTGATAGAATAAACTGAAACTCCTTTGTCGAGTTCCAATTTTAAAAACCTTTCCTGGCTGGCGAGTAATATAGAAGAGGACAGTACCTACTTAGAGAACTCATATTTTGAATCAGGATATAATTATGTTAATAAACATCATGTTAGTACTTAGATATATTTTTTTACTAGAATTGGGTAGGTATCCTACATTCATATGGAATTTTAAAATTCATTGGTTTTTAAAGACAATTTGTTAGATATTGCGATGATACTACTCTACCTACTCTACCTACTGACTGGTACTCCTATTTTTTTTTTTTCATATTGAATTTAGCTACGTACGAATAATTAATGCCTTCTATACGAGTACCAAAGATGATGGTGCAAATATGGATGTTGAATTGTCCACCAATATTTATTTATTTATTAGAATCATGGCACCACCTACTAAGTGGTCGTGGTACAAAGTGAGTTACCAAGTAGTACCTACACCACTGAGTACTCGTTAAGTCAACACCAAGCCCCAAAAGGCCTACAAAAACTTCGACCTCGAAACTTTACCGCGAGTACATTAGAAGTATTTCCCATCTAAACATGCGAGCAAAGTTCGCCGTGACATTATAAGCCGGCGGGTACGGCCATTCGAATTAACAAGAAGAAAAATTCAACGCAAGCAAAAAGGCATTAAAGTTTTACTTAATCCTGCGGGCATATGTACCGCACTTTGGGCACAGTATAATTTCAAATACAGTAGCAACACAAGCTGACTGGCCGGCTTACAGCTCAGTTGGTAGTAACTCAGGCAGAGTTCTGCGCTGTACTCGTAGGTGAGTTCGAACCCACCCAGAACAAATATTTATGTGATGTTTGTTCCGTGTCTGGGTGTTGTATTTAATGTAATGTATTTTAAGTATGTAATTACAAAAAAAATCTAGTTGTCTAGTTTCCATAGTAAAAGCTCTGCTTAGTTTGGGGCTAGATAGCGCTATTGGAAATATAAATAAAACAAAATTACAAAGAGTAAGAGCCTTGAAAGAGTTTATTCTAGCTCGACCTTTTAATGGCGTTGTCCAAATATGCGAAGCAGGAGAATTGTGCAATATGATTAACAATATCGCATATTTCTTTGTTATGAATGTGGTAAATACTCGTAGTACATATGTACACGATGTCCATTGCAATCACGTTATAAATAATGGGATTACAGTGAATACAATATGTGGAAACGAATCCATCAATGGATTAGAGTGGAACAGAGGTAACCTTGTTCAATCGGCATCGCACTGGAGCTCTACAATTCTATAATATAATTTTCTGAAATGCTATCAGAAAATTATTATAGAAAGATGTTGCATGTTGAAATGTGATTCGTCTAGGCATGTCGCGAGAAATAGACGTAGCTCCACATAGCTCCTAAGTTTTTAAAAGAGAACCTTGTAATTTTATAGAAATAATACTACCTTTTGACTTTGATTTGATTTTGACTAATAAGAAGACACACACACACACATCATCATCACTAGTCCCTGTATTTCGACGTTATCGTGGCCTTTGTGTGTGTGCATGGATAACTTGAGTTTCTTCCTCTACACCTAATCTCATTCTCGTGGGGTAAGTACAACATGTAGATATTGCAAATAGATTTGGCTTGGCTTGTTTTACTACCAGCCGCCTGCTTAACGTCAAGGGTTGGGAATGCTTGCAGGTTGTGCACTTTATCGTAACTATACATGGGTAACTTGAGTTTGCACAGTTAGAAAGAAAATACATTTATTCAACAAACAAAACATATACAATAAACCTTGAACAATACAATAAGTAAATTATAAAAAGTAAAAAAACATTAAAATAATAAAATATAAAAATTAATAGAACAGAAACCGTCTGTTTGTTGAATACGCTCAACATACTGTTGAATAGCTACAACTCAGCCTTTATGCTGTTTTTCAGTGTTGCCTTTGGGATGGAGAAAGTGGGGGAAAAAGGTGTGTAGAACCGAGTGTAAAATGTGTGAGTGAACTGTATGAAAGTAAGAGTGAATGTGTTATCACTACATAGTATAAAGCAAAGTCGCTTTCCGCTTCCCGCGTCTGTATGTAATATGTAATATGTATGTATGTATGTTTGCTTATATCTTTAAAACTACACAACGGATTTTGATGCGGTTTTTTTTTATAAATAGAGTGATTCAAGAGAAAGGTTTATATGTATAATACATGCATAATATAGTAGAGAAACACTGATAATTTTAGAGGTTTCTAATGTGATGTCGTAAATAAACACATTTTTTTGCGTTTAAATTGCAAATGCTGGCTGAACCCCACGAGATATATCAAAATAATGTACTACAGTATTGTATACCTTAAAAACGTCTACAAAAAAGTCGACGATGGTATTAGAAATGTCTTACGCACAGCGAAGCGGGCACGGGTCAGCTAGTTATTTATACAGCACAGTTATTTATACGAACTGTTACTTAATCTTACTTTTCTGTGTTCCTGGGTACCGCGGGCGTAATATGAAAATGAGTTTGAAAGCGTCGTCGTCGGTCGGTCCGGACCCGGCGTCACCGAACTTTGATGGGCCTCCACTTGATTTAGATTCATTGCTTTTCTGATGTCATCTCGATTGCTGAATTATGCTTCGATGTTAGTTTTCTGTTCGCTATTGGCTTTTTGAAGATGAATAATTGACGGGAAATGCTGTCGTAACAACTTTTCCGAAATGTATTTACTATCATATTATACATAAATAAAATCACGCCTGTTTTCCAGAGGGGTAGCAGAGACCACGGCTTTCTACTAAGATCCTGATCTTTTGCTTCTTTTAATCTCATCACCTTCCTCATGCATGCTCGTCGGTTAAGAGTAGGTCTAACCTGGCCTTTTTTTAAAACGTCACCATATTGGTCATTTAGATAGATCGTTATCTTGGTTGATACAAAGCATAGTTTTTATTCCGAAAAACAACCATTAAAAGATTGATCATTAGATCAATTATTTCAATAAATTCACAAGGATCACTTTGAAACGTCTTAGGAACTAGGCGAAGCTACGCCGATTCCACGCGACCAAGCCTAGAAGAATCAGGCAACAAACACGGCTTGGGGTCTACCTTTTTTTTAATGATCCTTTTCTTATAGCTATGTAGAGCTCCAGTGTGATGCCAATCGAACAAGTTTGTATGAAAAACCACGCGAACAAGTCGGATTTCCCCTTCAGCATACTTGTTTGGACAATGTAGCACGTAGCAGTGTTTATAGCGAATCGAAAATTCAGGTACTTACTATAAGTACCTCAATTTTGGATTTGCAGGTTGCAAATTCTATTCCGAAAAAGAAAGAGAGAAAATAAGTAAGTACGCACGTGCTCAAAACGGTGAAAACATCGCAGAGTGCAGAAATATACCTATAGGTATATACACTTCGTAATATTTTTTGCTGTGACTTTTCCTGTGAAAGCTGACAAGCTCAATCCAATTTCGATCTCATTAAGAAATGCCCACGGGCATTATTATTTCGGTGTCCTATTACCGCAATCCGATCAATAATAAGGCTTTTTAAAAAATAATATTTTTATCGTAACGTAAGTATTAAAGTATATTTCTGATTTTTCTATAAATAATATATGTAATTATTATAATACTGTAGGTATTATTCAAAGAGAATTTACATTTGAATTCCGATTTACATCTGAACTGAACACATATAAGATTTCTTTCTTGCATTAATAGCTTCAAAAAAAACCGCCAAAGTGCGAGTCGGACTCGCGCACAATGGGTTCCAAACCATTATCTATAAAAAACGGCAAAAAAAACAGTTTGTTGTATGGGAGACCCACTTCAATATTTATTTTATCCTGTTTTTAGTATTTGTTGTTATAGCGGCAACAGAAATACATCATCTGTGAAAATTTCAACTGTCT
Organism: Hydriomena furcata; assembly: GCA_912999785.1. Lineage (NCBI taxonomy): Eukaryota > Metazoa > Arthropoda > Insecta > Lepidoptera > Geometridae > Hydriomena > Hydriomena furcata. The sequence goes on along the minus strand of OU538831.1, from coordinate 3,694,122 downwards.
AGCCATCACGGTTCATGAGATACAGCCCTATGACAGACAGACGGACATCGAAGTCTTAGTAATAGGGTCCCGTTTTTACCCTTTGGGTACGGAACCCTAAAAACAGTGATAAGAAAATCGAAGAACGTCAAATTCGAAATCCACAATGAAAGGTACATACTTTTCTTTATCTCTATCTATCTCATCGGCTCTAATAAGAAAAATCCTTGGCCAATTTGTAGGTGAAGCTACCTAGATTGCTATCAGCCTAATGAATATTGGGATATTGGCACCGATACCGGCCAATCTCCAGCGAAAAACACGAAATATGCAAATAACTTTAAAATTGACTTTGGAATAGCGCGAACTTGAAGCGTCTTTGCTTGTTTTCCGTAATCCGCGGCCGATGGCAAAAACAAAGGATCGCCGAGACTGTTTACACTGCTGATGGCATTTACATTAGGATTTAACTTGTATTATTAATGGGAAGCTCCAAAGTTAAGGATTTGATGGTTTGGTTTTTCGGGTGTTATTCCAACACTTTTCGCAGTCGTCATGTTTTTTTCACAAAACAAAGTAAACGAACCAACTTGTAAATTGACTTTATGCGAGATTGTAAACGATTGTTTTTGACATCGATCCTTGGACATAGAAACTACGTATTTACTTCTAGCAAGACAAGGCTCCAAGGTGAACAGAAAATGCCTTTCTAAATAAAGTATCCGTCGAGGGCATATGTCAGCTGATAGTGTGAGCGGGCCATAGAATAAATTGACCCATGGGACGACCGTGTATCTCCATAAAAGCTTTATGTTCCGTGAAGTGGACGCGGCATTCCGACAGCCCTGTGCGAATGTTAGAATTAGGCCAAAAATAGGCTGAATTTTCGCTCGTCATAAAGTAAAGGACCATTTCCAAGTATGAAAGAATTTAATTTTTTTGTTTGTACTAATGGGTTAAGTATAAGAAGTAGAAGTAGAAAAATAATAAAAATAGGATCACGACTGTAATCCCTAAGTACGGTAGACAGACATCCTCTCAGATCTTCAGGCGATAAGATCCTTAATAATAGTCAATAATAGTCATTTATTGGTAAACACCTTTACACGTCATAAGATAACAGTTTTATTACTTACATACTAAGTAAGTACTTCCTACAGGAACTACATACTAATTGTAGTTACTATAAGATACTACTAATAATTGTAGTAATAATAAGAATGGGAATTGCATTAAATACAATGGTCGCGGGCAGACTAATACGTGATAAAGACCCGTGTCAAAATCAAATAGTTATGTCTACTAATCACGATAGTTGGAAAAATTATTTAGGTTTTGTAGGTACACTAACTTGTAGATCACGGATACACATCGCGCGCTGCGATGCACCGTGCATCCGCGCACACCGGTGTTAAGCCTCATGTGCTTGTAATTTCACCGGCAGCTATTCCGTTCAAACCGGAAAACAGCAATGCCATAGATTAATAATAATAATAATTAATAAATTTGATTAATAATTTTAATTTATTTATTTGAGCACAAATAATTAAAAACACTGCATTTATACATTATTCAAACTAATAATTATGCACTGATTTTAAATGTAAATCACTACATAGTATAAAGCAAAGTCGCTTCCCGCTTCCCGCGTCTGTATGTATGCTTATATCTTTAAAACTACACAACGGATTTTGATGCGGTTTTTTTTAATAGATAGAGTGATTCAGGAGGAAGGTTTATATGTATTAAACCCGTGCAAAGCCGGGGCGGGTCGCTAGTAATTAATAAAATTAATGTAATAAAGCCTCAGGTGCCTAAACTAGACTGAGATAGCCTGTACGATAGGCACCTGCGCTATTTGAATTCACAATATAATTAAAATTACATTTATTTAATTCATGATTATTGAATATTAATTGTATTTATATACATATATTAGTATAAGACATTGAAAAATAATAATAATAGTAACACGGAGTGACATAAATTAGGAGGACATTAGGGTATATGAATTAATTTTCTGATACTTCTGATAAGTATGGTGGTAATACTTCCTCAGACGAACCCCTTCACAAGGAACATCTACTCTTATCCTATTGAGATAGGACAAAGTGAAACAAAAACGGAATTAGTTCTTCGTAGGGATGTTTTTTACAGTATACATACTTTCAATTATCTACCAGTTAAATAGGCGTTGCAAAAGTTCTCTACCTCTAGGTACAAAATATTAAAGCAATTTCATAAAGAGTTATGCCTCCTTTAGTTAGATTAGTCTGTACCTAGACAACCTTTTGTGACTTTCATTTCGAATATGAAAAATCTAGACCACCTATGAATATTTCGTGTATTTAGAGGCGAGTAAATAATTTGTAAGTAGAATATTTATAAAAAATAATATTTTTATTTATTTTTTGACTCTAAAATTGTCACCCTTTAAACAATAATGTGGGCATGTGCCAAATGTAATGTTTAGACGTGCCTCTGATTACCCCCTTTTGATATCTTCGAGGATCTGAGCCTGGAGATTTGAGAGAATGTCTACCGACTTGGAAATAACAGACGTGATCCTATTAATTTTAATTATTTTTTAAAAAATAAATTTGGTACTATTGAAGTGTTGAGTCAGCTTAAAGTCTATCAGAAATCAAAATCAAATCTAATTCTACATAAAATTTACCATCTCCATCTCTCTTATCACAAACAATACCTACCTGTCTAACAAATATAAGGTTCTGAAAAGTTAAAATATCAAACCTTTCCCTTTTGTAGCAACACCCTAATTTGAAATTAAAGTTGTGGAATTCTGTAGTGTAGGACTGTAGGACTCAAAATGAAACATTCCGTTGGTTTTCAAAGCCTTTAGGCTTTATAATATAAGTATTGACTTGCGAAAGACAAATTAAATATTCTGAGAAGAGTAAATAATTGGTGGAAACAAATGTACAAGTACCTGCTTACCTACGCATTTATAAAATATAATTTAAAGTTTTAATAAAATAATTATTTTAAGTGCATAAACGAGTAAACTTTTTCTCCGTAATTTGAGAAAGAGAACTTCAAGTCTATGTTTTAAATGTATAAGTAGGTACAGGTAAAAAACAGATAAAACTTAACAAAGTCCTAAAAAAATAATGGAAAAAAATCATGAGCAGCGAACATTAAATATGTATTGTTTTACAAATTTTCACATAACGCGGCAATAATTGATACCGCTCGCGGCTACGCCAGAATAAAGCCCGAGTCATGATGATCACATTTCATTCTATCCGACGATATTATGTCATCTATGCCAATACAAAGTAAATAATATTTTCCATAATTACGTTTAAAAAACTAAAAAGTAAACCGACGAAATTGTATTCCATATCTTTGTAACTGCATTTAAATGAACCCTTAACCACAGTGGGTCCGGCTGGGTAGTATCACACGATCAATCGCAAAGTCAAGGGACTAGGTATATTCGTTTTTTAAGTATTTGAAGTAACTGTCAGTTCTAAATAAATATAATTTAAATAGGACCAACTTGGAACTATTCTCTACACAATAGAAAAAAAAACATTGAAATTGGATCACCAGGTAAAAAGATATGCGTGATCATACATAAAATAAAAAAAATATACGCGTTGACTTGAGAACCTCCTCCGTTGTCGGTAATAAAAACAATATAATACTTACGTAATATATTTTTGGTCGAAATATGCAAGATGTAGGCATGTGCCTGATGTGATATTTAGGTGTGTTTCTGACCCTACCCCTTTTAGGCATATTCAAGAATCTGAGCGCCTGAAGATCCGATAAGATGTTACTACCGTACTTGGGAATTACAATTGTGATTCTATTTTATTAATATTTGTAATAGATAAAATATTATAGCCGTGTTGGCCGAGTGGGATGTACATCGACTTTCAATCTGAAGGTGGGTTCGAATCCCGGCGTGCATCAATGGATTTTTCTGTTCGAAAATTTATATGCGCATCAAAAACACAACTTATAACGGTGAAGGAAAACATCGTGAGGAAACCAGTTAGTGTTCTTATAAGCGGCGATGGGCTTGCAACCTGTCACGTATGCAAAATGTGGGCATGTGCCAAATATAATGTTTGGATGTGCCTCTGACTACCCCCACTAGACATCTTCAAAGGATCTAAGCGACTGAAGATCTGAGAGGATGTCTACCGTACTTGGAGATTACAATCGTGATCCTATTTTTTTTTTATAAAATACTTTACTTTATTTTACTCCGATAAATCTGAAACAAATCTGTCCAGATATCGTCCAATGCTTCGACTTTTCACCGCATGGCAATTTAACTTGATGAAATGCTCGCTCATGTACTACTGAGGTAGGAAATTTCAGAAACTATTTGTTGGATCCAAGGCATCACCCAACTTTATGTTATTGTGGCCAACTTGGCTCATCGTGGCTAGGGCTAGATTTAACTACTTTTCAAGTAGTATCTGCACCGTATTGGATGATCTTCACTACGATTCCACTTCCTCTTCAATCAATTTGGAATGGTAAGTATTAGACTATGATTTACAATGCTTTGTTAGAAATTGCGAGTGTATCGCACTAAATTAAATTTACTACCATAACAAACAATAAATTCTGTCGATTGAAGATGTTATTTAAAGTTTATTTAGTTTTCTTGTTTTGGCTTCTGTAATATCATATGTCAATATCAATTACCTGATACCTGCACAAGAATGTTATTTCATACTTTTCCTCATTCAGCTTCCAGCTCCCTTCGCTTCCGTGTCGTTCGTCCTATCCTCCCGGACCCGCCGGTCGGGTCAACATTGACAGTTGACTGACATTGACAGCTGCTGGTCATTGACACTGACATGCCTAACCACTAGTATTCATTAGACAGGAAGATCATACCTACTTAGTAGATACACTACAGCTTCATATCCCAGTGAAAAAAGTCAATGTGAATGTGCACTTTCCGGAGGATTTTCCAAAAAGATTCTTTCAAATCTTGTCCTGACAATGACACAACAAAAAAAACTGCCAACTCGGTCTAGCAGTCCTCAAGTGATCTTTCATTTAAGTGGAAATAGATTTTTATTTAAACAACAATTTTAAGCTTAGAAACATTTCAATTCCGAATTAAACTACACTTTTAAATAAAGTATGCATCATACAGCGGAAAGCAGTTGACAACACTGCCCTAAGTTGGTTGATATCTCGACTCCCTGATATCTCCACCAATACTTCGTTTGTACACGTGCCTCGTTAGACTTCTCGCAACCTCACTGCTTCGAGTACGTGACCAGTTACTAATATTTGCACAGTAAATTCTTGTTGAGTTGAGAAACTATTTCCACAACAGTTTAAACGCTTTAGGATTTTGACGTAACTAAAGACGATGTTGTGGTTCATTATGAATATGGTGTTGTAACGCGTCATAGAAACAGCCAGCATAAAAAGGGCCCTTAAAAATCTTCATCCTCAAAAATAGTAAACTAGACCTCTCTTAGGTTCTTGAAAATGACTGAAGGTTGCCAGAAATGCGTCTAAACATTACCCACGCATTCGACCTCGCAACAATCGGATCGAAAGTTAAGGTACATTTTACTAGGCCAACACGACTCTCAAATTATCTATGCTATTGGTAACATCATTCATAATTTTATAGCTGTTTAAGGTGATACTTCAAATTTATCGGTTTTGTCCCGGATAAGATGGAAAATGTGATAAAAACACATCATCTTAAAAACGATAAAATATAAAAAGAAACTGTCTTTAACTTAGTTGGCTATACAAAATAAATAGGATCACGACTGTATTCCCCAAGTACAAAAGACATACTCTCAGATCTCCAGGCGCTTAGATCCTTTGAAGATGTCTAGTGGGGGTAGTCGTAGGCACGTCCAAACATTATATTTGGTACATGCCCACATTTTGCAGTAGTTAGCATTGCATAGGTGACAGGTTGCAAGCCCATCGCCGCGCCGCTTATAAGAATACTATTATAAAAATATAAAAATATTTTATTTGAAGGCTTTGAAGACAAATAAAAAAATAGTTTAAATTAGTTTCTGTTTTTAATTTTAATTTGTTAAAGCCCTAAAGTTATTTATGCCATAAATCAAAGCTGTATTTATTAACCTTAGATAAGTTGTATATATATATGATCTTCTAAACATTAAAGCCAAAAATTAAAGAAGTGGTTTTAAATCTGTTTTTGTTTTTAATTTGAATATATAAATTCATTAAAATTATTTATTCCATAAAATCAAAGATGTATTTGCAAATAGATATAAAACACTATCAAAATAACTAAATATGTGATCTTCCGAAACTGTTGCTATCTGTAGAGTTAGGTACGAGTACGAGTACACTTGAAATTCGGTAGCTCTCTTCAACTCACTTCGAAAAGCCCAATAAAACTTAAGGGGCTTCACACACAGCAGCTATAATGTAAAGATGTACATTATAGCACGATACATCTCATTACATCTTTCCATAGAAATCGTCAGGAGACCACACACGACAGCTATAATGTATATTTTTACATCTTCGTATCTTAAGATACAGAGCGATATGAAAATATACATATTTACGATACATCTTAATACATCTTAATACATTTCCGTATAATGGAATGAAGGGAAAGATACATTACATTACCTGTTGTGTGTGTGATACATTAAGATAATGTAAAGCTATACATCCCGGGATGTAATGTACAGTAATATACATTATAGCTGCTGTGTGTGAAGCCCTTAAGTCAAGTCCTTCAACGCAGCTGTGTCTGTAATCGGTTCTATTCCGCTTTGAGCGTGCTCTCAATTCACTCCGTCACCTCTCCAGTGACGCCCGTCTCTGTCATAGAGCCTTTGTACTGCGCAACACAAATGTATAGTGCACAATTCTTTAAAAAGTTCGCAGCCACTTCAGAAATGGATGCTTTAAAAGTGTTTCAGAGATGCTTTGAAAATCAAAAATCTAGAAGATTTATCAACATTGTTTTTTTTATTTAACGAATTATTAATTACTGCAATGTGGGGCCTCTTTAGTCTATATTCAGGGATTAAACGCCTGGAGATCTGTGAGAGTGTTTACCGTACTCGGGGATTACATAACAGGCGTGATTCTATATCTTTTTTTTTTTTGTTAAACACATAAGTCGGCAGATGCCTAAACTTTGTGTGTGGTAATAATAAGTACCTATACTTATTCAATATAATGTTTGGTCGTACTTCTAACTACCCCCCTAAGACATATTCAAAGACCTAAGCGCTTGAAGATCTGAGAGAATAATTATGTACCATGTTAGGGATTACAGTCATGTCCCTTATATTTTTATTAAAATTCCTTCAAAACTTAGCTCACATATCTTTGCTTAGTTTTGCGCAAGATGGCGCTTTGTGAAATGTCAAACAATAATTGTTATTTTTTATCATTCTATAGACGAATCTAAAATTAAATTTCACACATTATTCTGTGGCCATATCTTGAGTCGGTTCTAGTCAATGAGGTTGAACTCCGTACTTCTATGTATAGTCTATAGTCTAGAGTTCATCTGCATTGTGCCTCTATAACCCTCTGTCACACCTGAGTGACGTGCCGTATCTGTCACATCGATTTTTTTACAAGCAACTGTACAATTAGTGAGTGCTCAAACGCGAAATTCGGCAGACGGACAGTTGCTATGAAAAAACCCGAGTGCGAGTCAGACTCGCGTAGAGAGTGTTCTGTAATATCGTTTTATTGATCACGAAAATATTCCGTTTTCCATGGGAGTTAAAATTAAGTTTTTCTTTTAGTTTTTATGTAAACTATGAGTGAAGTTCTATGTTTTATTTTACACTAGCTGACCCGTGCCCGCTTCGCTGGGGAACAGATAGTTACACATCTGGTATTCCAATCTTCAAAATAAATTATAGCCTATTATGTTGCCGAGGACTAATAGCTATAAAACAAAAAAGTTTCATCAAAATCCGTCCAGTAGTTTTTGCGTGAAATCCAGACAACAGACAGACAGACAAACAAAAATTTCAAAATGTTTTTTTTTTGGCTTGTGTTACTTGTATGAAGACCCCTAGGAGTATTTTTTTTAGTTTTTATTCAATGTACAGAATTGAACTCTTCTACAGTTTTATTATATGTATAGATTTTAGGACTTTTTATTCAATAAAATTTTCAAGTATACTTCCCGAAATTAGAAATTTCTATTTACCTACGCTAACGTTATTTTATATTCTTCCAGTACATAGACTAAGTAAATTATAAAGGCTGTGACATGCGGCCAGACAGAGAGACAGGTAGACAGACACGAGATTGATCCTTAGGATTCAGTTTTTTGTTCGAATATACGGAACCCTTAAAACGTTTACCTATCATATTATACATTTGAAAATAAATAGCTCAAGTTAAATTTCGTCGGTCGATAGATACTTAGTTAAGTATTACGAATCATACTATACCTGTATTTTTTTAATGTAATACGACTACTTTACCTCCTGAACATTATCTCACTCTTACCCTCGTATTCAAGAACGACACTATGAGAACACGCACCCACAGTGGATGAAATCTTTTTTCATAAAAATCACTTTATGTGTTGTGCGACACTGCATAGTGTAACTAGAGGTACATTTTCGTGTGCCTCTAGCCAAAGTTGAGCTCTAAAGGCACACGGTAGCGTGCGCCATAGTGCCGCTCAACACATAAAGTGATGTTTATGAAAAAAGATTTCGTCCACTGTGGGTGCGTGTTCTCATAGTGTCGTTCTTGAATACGAGGGTTAGTATTTTTTGCTTACATATTCTAGGCACTTTTGTTAATTTGACCTGTCCAAGTGGTACCTACATAATATTTCTCAAAGGAATTAATAAATTCAACGAAATAAAATACCCAGTCAGTATCAAAAGAGAAAAACTAATTTTACGAATAAAATAATTCAGCATCAAAAGCGAAAAACAAACTGATGTAGAAAATGGCATAGTACAAGCAAATATGAATTCTTTCATCAGACCGATATCGCTGTACCAAAGTTAAATTAGTTTTCTGTTAAAGAATATATAAACAAGCTTTTGTAAAATCCTCCTTCGAACTAAGGCCGTGTCCCCATGTATGTGGTGCGGCGTCTTTCAACGTGAAATGTTGTGTCGTCGTGACATGAAAAGACACGGCGGCGTGCGACGGAAAGTTGCCATGCAAATCGTAAGTCACCTTTTGATCGCGTAAAAGGCACCATTTCAAGTCACGGCGACCATGAGAAAGCGCGATGCTGCGCCGCGGAAAATCACTGGCGCGGCGTACCGCAGCAAATTTTTTTAGGGTTTCGTAGTCTGCAAAAAACCCTTATGGTTTTGCCATGTCTGTCCATCCAACCGTCGGTCCGCAGCTTAAAAGCTGTAATTTCGCAAGAATATACATACTCGTATTAGTGACGCCGACAAAGTGATAGAATAAGATCTTAAAAATCATTTTGTAAGGGTGGGTACATGTAAAGTGGGTAAATGTTTTTTTTATTTCTCGTGTACTCCATGGGTGTCGTTTGATAGGTCTTTAAAAAATATTGTGAGTTTGTGAAAAAAAAATTCGATCAAGGGAGCCGTTTGTTAAATATTAAGCTTAAAATGCAAATTTTTGTTGGAGTCGAGTGTCCCCCCCCCTCGAAAAGTTAAACTATATGGCTACTATTGGCACTGATAGCCTCTGGGCTAAGCTGCGGACAGACGGACATGGTGAAACTATAAGGGTTTCTTGTAAACTACGAAACCCTACATTGCACGTGGCCCGACACGCACTTGGCCGGTTTTTCGTTGTTTTTCATTGATTTGAATAAAAAAATCGCTCGATAATGTAAAGCGGAGTAACTTAAAAAATTGATTTTTCGAGTTTTTTTAATAAAACGCATTATTTAGATGCAAATAATAAGTTGCGTTCAACAGGCGCTTCAAAGCAAGTCAATTGAACAAATATGTCACTAATATTTTTTTAAGTCTTGTATTAAAAAATCTATTCACAATAATAATTATTTTATGAAATGATATTAACGGAAATTTCATTGACATTAAAATTAACATTAAAATTGCCCAAACAAATGCATATTTTTGTATTTATCCTATAATATAGTGTACGGCGAATTCGCAAAACTTTAAACTTGAATTACCAAAAAGTTGAAATTTTGGATTACTTCACTTTATTTATAAGCGTGCGAAAATGTCAACATAAAATTCTTTTGTTTCTTACCTTATAGTTAAACCTAGCATTTTCATGGCGCGCCATCGTGTCATGATTTACGACATGAAATGTCGACATTTACGCCTCGCATGGCATCTCTCCGTGGCAGGCCGCCATGACTTTTCAAGTTGCGGCGACGCGTATTTTCATATCACAACGACACAACTTTTCATGTTGAATGGCGCCGCACCACAGACATGGGGCCACAGCCTAAAGCTCTTATCTAGCTTTTGATAGTTTTGATGAGCCTAGATCAGACCAACACGCTTTGATCTGTCACATAACATTACCTTGTGTCAAGATCGATTGACAGATATGCTAAGTTTTAACTCAATCGAACTATTTACTAAGGAGTTCCGTTGAACAACTCCTGAATCCTCCAGCACATACCTACTAACCAACTAACTAACTAACTAACAAGGCAAGTTAAGGTGATACTTGAAATTTTTGCTTTTTTGTATGGACCGAGTCTACCCGGATAAGACGGAAAAAGTGATAAAACCGCTTTATCTTGAAAAACATCACTTAAAAAGAAACTGTCTGCAATTTACTTCGCTAGTATGATTATCTAACGAATTATATAAAAATGAACTGTTTAGCTATTAATAGTTTTAATTAAAAACAAAACTAGTGTTTTTGAAGAGCCAACTTTGGAAAATAAATCTATCGAGAAAAGTTTCACCAATCGTGTTTCTGTCTGTATTATTTGTCATAAAAAACAAAACTGTATGTGTTGCGATTATTGAGAAAAAACGATTCTGCATTCATCAAAAACATTTATTACCCGTCTTAAAGAAAAGCTACTAAAACATCGTTTTCTTTAAATATCCAAAATTAAACCTAAATTCTAAAACAATACTCATAATTTTCTGAAATAGCCATCAACAACGCCAAAAATGAGGAAAAATTACCCACCTGCTAATTACAAAGCATAATGAATTCGAGGCAAAAGCCATTCCATTTAGATTACCTTTGATTTATTGTACCTGTTTTAATTTCCAGCAGAAACTGGTATTCCCGAAATGATATAAAACAGGTATTCCTGAAATATACCGCTTTGAAAAACAGTATACCTATTTGTAATAATTGTAGTTGTATCATGAAGTCAAAGATTGTTTTTTCCGACAATTTCATAGTCCGCAATTTCCATTTGGTACATTGTCCAACTAATTCTATGAATAATAAATATTGGTGGACATTTTACACATCGCCATCTAGCCCCAAACTAAGCAAAGCTAGATAACTTTTAGAATATTTATATACTTTTTTTTTGTAAATACATACATATGATACATACTAACACCCAGACACAGAGCAAACATCTATGTTCATCACACAAATATTTGCTCTGGGTCGAAAGATCGAACCCACAACCTACAGCGCTTAAGGCAGAGTTACTACCAACTGAGCTGTGAGGAAATAATATGCAAGTGTTGGGAATGTTTGCCGTATTTTCTTTTATGTAACTATAACCACGTATATCTTCTTACCTGGTGATGCGTTGCGTTGAAATGAGAAAAACCTCCTCGCTTGAAATTGAGCAAACCGCCGATATCACTGCTACTGTTTGCTAGAAAGCAATTTGATATGAAAACAAAGGTACGCGTGCTTTATCGGCCGAAACAAAATAAAATCTTAGGATTCACTGAAAAAATATATAAGGATTTCTTTATCCACATTCCATAATGGCACGTTCGGCCCTTTACCTATTCACTAAGAAACCGCCAGAAACGGCAACTTCATAATGAATTTAGCGGGGTCGAGTCGGCGGAAAGATTTTTGTCAGATTCGGTTAAGTTTTCTAGCATTTGGCATTTGAGGAAAACACGAATTACGTTAAAAAAACTAAATAGAAACAAATTCAAAAATCATTTATTTCAATAAAATCACAAGGATCACTTTGAAACGTTTTAGGAACTAGGTGAAGCTACGCCGATTCCACGCGATCAAGCCTAGAAGAATCAGGTAACAAACACGGCTTGGGATCTACCTTTTTTTTTTAATGATCCTTTCCTTAATGCTATGTAGAGCTCCAGTGTGGTGCCAATCGAACAAGGTGAAGGCTCAAACAAGAATAATAATTAAAAGTACATATCATATTTATAATCATGACTGCAAACTTCAAGTACAGTAGAGATAGCTATATGCTTCTGAGATATTCTGATCTACTCTTAAGAACGATAGACGATACATCAAAAAATCGTTTTGCAGGGCCTTGATTAAATAAATAAATATTAGTGGACATTTTTATACAGCGACATCTAGCCCCAAACTAAGCAAAGCTTGTACTATGGGAACTAGATAACTGATAGAATACTTATATATATTTTTTTTGTAAATACGTATTTTCTTCTGTGGTGTTAGTACACCCATACATAGAAGATTCTTGAAGACGTCTAAAGGAGGCACGTTTAAACATAACATTCGATACATACCAACTAGGTAAATTGCAATGTGACAAATTGCAATCTTCTTTACCGTTTTAAGCACGTGTTAATGCGCATTTTGATTTGTTTTCATGACCTTCGGATTGAAAGTCAAGGTACCACCCACTCAACCAACACGGATTATACCTATGTAGGTGCAAGTATAATATCGTCTTAACCCCGGTAAGGTCAGGTAAGTAAACAGAGCCACTTTATGCCATCGTTCTTTATCACTGATGTGACGTAGCAAACCTTGCTAACAAATTGCGTTCCCACGAGTTACAAGTACCAACTTTTTATGGAAAGTATGTTTGTTTTTACAAAATCACGATTTGCTCTCACACTACGTACACCAATGAGAACAACTCTGACCTTTGCCTTCACGAAAGTTCCTTATTAGGCGAATTCAGGCAAATAGGTATAGCGTAAAGAGGCAAATTCTGATTTTGAAGGGTAAATTTGAGCGGAAATTAATTAATGAGAAATTCATCATCATCATTTTCCTGCTCTTATTCCACTTATGCGGGGTCGGCACAACATGTGTTCTTCTATTTCCTTCTATTAGCCGTTATTTCATCACTCATTCCTTTCTTACCCATGTCGCCTTTCACACATTCCATCCATCTTTTCTTTGGCCTAACTCTATTCCTAACATTCTTCTCGTTACGTCGCTTTATTAACCGACTTCAAAAAGGAGGAGGGGAAAGGAAATCGAGAGAAACCTTCAAAATTTATGGGCATTGATAGTGGTTTTAAAGTATAGACTTTGCCCTTATTTCATTGGCATACACCGAGTTTAGGGCTAGCCAGGGTAGGGGCCTCTAGCCCCCCCTTAACTTAAAGATGAAGTCGGTTTTGTTTTTAGTTTTTTAAACGTAATTATTTTCGCTGATGTATTCGTTTGGCTACACATACACAACTGACCGATGTCGAGAATGAAATAGCCCTATAGTTTCATTTGTTCTGAAAGCAATTTGTATTTAAATTGTGCAGCCAGCATTCGAACTCGGGATAGACGCTGTTGTCATAGTGGCACGTGTACGATTCGCACGGGAACTCGCCCCGTGATGGATGCTCTCTGTGATTGAGCTGGCGTGCCGGAGTCGGTTCCCGCCTTTGTAGCATGTTGATTTAAAATGGAACGCGAAACGTTCATTTGATTTTTATTTATCCGTAGAAAAAGCACTATTTTAAAACGGTTAAATATTGCAATCTGTTTGTTTGTTTCAGTTCAATCGCTTGTTTGGTTAGTTAGATCACAGAACAAACATCAAACATTGGTTTAATTTATAGAAATGAATTAATATCTACCGTATTGCTAACAAAATAATGCTTATCTGAATTTATAAAATTTGATGAAGGGATTTTTACATCTTTTCTGATGCTGTATAAATCAATACAGCTTCAAAACAAAATTTGGTTTAGTTTTTAGGGTTCCGTACCCAAAGGGTAAAATCGGAACCTTCTAAGACTTCGCTGTCCGTCTGTCCGTCCGTCCGTCCTCCTGTCTATCACAGGGCTATATCTCATGAACCGTAATAGCTAGACAGTTGAAATTTTCACAGATTATGTATTTCAGTTGCTGCTATAACAACAAATACTAAAAACAGAATAAAATAAATATTTAAGGGGGGCTCCCATACAACAAACGTGATTTTTTTGCCGTTTTTATAGATAATGGTACGGAACCCTTCGTGCGCGAGTCCGACTCGCACTTGGCCGGTTTTTAAAATCAATTGTTTTTCACATAGAGCCAAGAAAAATAGTACCTACGAAATATTGTTAGTAGTTGGTGACAATAGAAATATTTTAAAAGAGCGCATGAGTAAACTATGTCGTAGTGAAAACATAAAATGAAAAGACGAGTGAAGCGTGTTCAATTTACAGCGTCGGGAATACGTTTAACAGAGGAAAATGCAGTAAAATTTTATATCCACTGCGTTTAAAGTTATAACTTTAGGGTATTCCTACACTTAGGGACAGATACCATGCCCTAACATTTGTCTAGCAATATAAATAATATCAGATCATAAGCAAAATGTCACATTTTTTAACCGACGAAAAACGAAGGAGAGTGATCCGATTTTGATGATTTTTTTTTCTATTGTGTAGAGAATAGTCCCAATTTGGTCCCATTTAAATTATATTTATGTAGGAAAGACAGTTCTTTCAAAAACCTTTTTAGTTTTCTAGACTAAAAAAAAACTTCATATTTAATAAATTGAGAATCTTTCGTTCATTTTAACTAAATGACAGGTCAAAGTAAACTTTACTCCGTCGCAAATCACTACATAGTATAAAGCAGTCGCTTTCCGCTTCCCGCGTCTGTATGTAATATGTATGTATGTATGTTTGCTTATATCTTTAAAACTACACAACGGATTTTGATGCGGTTTTTTTTTATGGATAGAATAATTCAAGAGGAAGGTTTATATGTATAATACATGCATAATATAGTAGAGAAACACTGATAATTTTAGAGGTTTCTAATGTGATGTCGTAAATAAACACTTTTTTTGCGCTTACATTGCAAATGCTGGCTGAACCCCACGAGATATATCAAAATAATGTACTACAGTATTGTACACCTTAAAAACGTCTACAAAAAAGTCCACGATGGTATTAGAAATGTCTTACGCACAGCGAAGCGGGCACGGGTCAGCTAGTTAACTATAATATTATTATTGAACAATGTCAAATCGGAAAAGAAATAAATAAAATGTCGAACCTGGAAATGATTCTAGTTTGACTGTACCTATTATTACAATATACCTGTACCTATTATGATAATTAATATATTATTATATATTATGTGTTCTACGACCTTGGTGACGTGATGGGTGAGTGCCCGTCTGAGACGTTGAAGGTGCGGGTACAATCCCCTAATAGGACAAATGTCTGCATGATTTGTAACACATATTTGTTTCGTGTCTAGGTGTTGCGGTCACACAGGATACCTAGTATGGGGTCAAGCAGGACTATGTATGTAGTGATTGTTATGAGCTATTTAATACCCGTAATGCTGACGAGTTCGATGATATGTAGAGTATCTCTCGCACAGTAAAAGATAGTTGTAAACAAACTATATACGAATATAATAATAATTTTATAGGTATGAATTAGAACGTTGCATAGCGGGAAGTAAATAAAACTTACATTTATGCAGGTAGCCCGCGTGGATTTCAAATCTGAAAGAAATAAAAATATTTTATGAGTGAAAAGCTTTTTACTATCTACGAGTTAGAAAGTATATAAGTATACCTGGTTATGTAGAGAACAAGGAGTAATACCAGTCATATTAAATTCCGTGACATTGTATATATCTCTAGCTAGGTACTGCGAGCGGCTTGGCACGCGTGGTACTACCTACCTACTCGGATAAAATGTGGCATATATGTCACTCTCCAGCCCATAAACTATCCCTATGAAAAACAATCTTTGTAATTCATTTCTCCGGTGCTCCGATAAACTAACTAACATACTTTTGAATTCATAATATTACTAGTGAAAACCTTAAAGACTTCGTTTACGTAAGGTTATTTTTCAACAGACTTTAACCCCCGCTGTACTCTCTTAGGGGTTGAATTTTGGTTAATTTTTTAGTGCACACACACTAGAAATAATACAACTTACAAATTTCAAGTTTGTTAGACAAGTGGTTAATCCTGTGCGTTGATAGATCAGGCAGTCAGTCAGTCAGTAACGTAAGAGAATTTACTAACGTGTTGGAAACGTCAAAACGCTAGTCCCTCATTAACGTACGATAGTAGACGTATGTTTTCACAGACATTTACAGTTCTAACAAACGTGTCTCTGCCAGAAACCTATGTAAACTTTTCTAATTGTCGCTTTACCAAGCACAGTGCGTAGCAAAACAGTTACATTGCTAAACTCTCATATCCATCCGTATCCCATGATAATCTTAGATTTATGGTAATCACTACATATAAAGCAAAGTCGCTTCCCGCTTTCCGCGTCTGTATGTATGCTTATATCTTTAAAACTACACAACGGATTTTGATGCGGTTTTTTTTAATAGATAGAGTGATTCAGGAGGAAGGTTTATAGGAATCAGCTTTGCACCCGTGCGAAGCCGGGGCGGGTCGCTAGTGCTATATATAAGTAAGATGGTATGAGCTAGAGATCAGCTCCAAGTTTTCAGACAGCCCAAAAGCCTCAAGGCTTAAAGACTTTTAAAAGCCGGCATTTTAACTAGCCGATGTAGCACGAAAGCAGTCAACTGTTAATACCACTGTTCTTTCATTTATACTGTGACCGCGCTGAAGATTGCGATGTTTTCCATCACCGTTTTAAGACGTGTCGCTCATAAATAAAATTGTATTAATGCCATGATACGTCAAGGTACCACCCACTCGATCAAAACGTTATATCATTCTTATGTGAATCGGTTTTATATATATTATCTATTGCGTGTGTTTGTATAAAGTTACATGTCTGAGGTTGTAACACTGTGGCTGGCTTAAGCAAACTACATCACGTCTCGAAGAACTTCCCCCATCGAATTCATGCAAAGTTGATTCAATCGGGACTGTAAATCACATTTCCAGCAACCGCTAAGTTTCTGAACATTTTAATTAAGCCTTCAATATTAAAATATATATACGAGTACCTATATTATATGTATGTTTATTTTAGGTGACAAAATAATGAGATTTATGACATTGAAGAGTGTGCTTCTGATTTTTTTGTAATGTCGCCTCCCTTGCCAACCTTATAAGGGTGAGATTCCATCAACGCGAAGC
The DNA here is from genome assembly GCA_912999785.1 of Hydriomena furcata. NCBI lineage: Eukaryota > Metazoa > Arthropoda > Insecta > Lepidoptera > Geometridae > Hydriomena > Hydriomena furcata. The sequence goes on along the minus strand of OU538831.1, from coordinate 3,676,754 downwards.
TGTGCAGAGCAGACCAAAAACAGCTTATGGGGCTGTATGTCGACGATTGCTCTTTTTCGAAACGAAAAAAGAAATACTTCTTAACAAGCCACATCTCCTATTTTTATAAATATATTACTTCAGGTTCCTACCTAGATTTCTATTAAGCTGAAAACATAATAGCAGAAACTTTTCACGATAAAAATATTATTTCAAAATGATACGTTTTAGAATTTATGATCAAAATATTTTGATACCATACTATTAAGATCAACTTGTGATTTATTGTTAAAGATAGGTAATATGTAGATCTAGATTTCTATTAGAATATGTTTTTGATAAGTAATTATACATAATTTATTCGAAAAGCAAAGGCGGACAAAGAGAAAATGGTTATTGAGAGGTGGGTAAAGCTACCCCTATTACTTGCCTACGTAGGTACCAGCAACGCGATCTCATAAAAACTGTCGATAATATTTACGATACGCATACGCCATCTAGAGCTTGCCGTTGTTAACTGTCTTATGGTACGTTTACACGCTTGCCAAGCCTTGGCAAACTGCAAACAGTCCCAAGCCTCCACAAATCTCGTTTGGCGTTTGAAAGGCGTTTATACGCTTGTGAATGCATTGCAAATGCAACTCATTTTTTATTTATTTTTTGTAAAATCAAGCAAGCGTGTACTCGCCGCGAGATCACAATGGCTACTAAACGCGGACCAACATGTAAATGCATCGCAAGCGCTTGCCGCAAACGCCCTTTGATCGAAAAACCGACACTCGACTGGATCGGAAGCAAGCAGGCACAAGCCCACGCAAGCCAAGCCAAACGCCCTTTTTACATGCTTGCGATTGTCGATCCTTGCCAAGGCTTGGCAAGCGTGTAAACGTACCATTAGTCGTTTCTGCCGCGGTTTTAGGAACTGGCAGCGCCTTATGACATTTTCGCGCTGTCATTGGTCCGATCCGCACAGCTCTGCCCAGCTTCGCGTAGGTGGAAACTCACCCTAAGACCTCAGCCACATCACTACGGCGCGCGCCGTGGCATATCAAGTTCCGATGCAATGTTCACTCACTACCAATAAAGTGGGAGTTTCTTTTTAGAAACGGCGCCATCTCCAAGACATACGTATTTCACGACGGGGTGATATGGCCGGGCTCTTAAGTTACCTGAGGCAAAAATCTAAAGGGCCAGTTCAAAAGCCTATACACCTTTTTAAAACAAAGGGCAATATCAAATCCAGTTTTGTCCACTCGATTTATGCATGTTATGTTTCCAAAAACAAAATATTTGTTAGGAACACTGGCACTATCTAAATGAAAAATATCGTTAAATCTCGGTAGCTTTACCATAAAATACTTTCTTGATTAGATTCTACTAATATGTCAACAGTAAGTCATAGTTAAAAGTAAGTCTTCATCGTCGAATACGCTACGAACTTAATTAAACTTTATTAAAAATTCCATTTATCTCGCCGAGCAATTCACTGAACAATATTTTTTCATATTCTTTTGAGGCGTACTTGCAAACAAATGTACTTGATTTTACAAGTACATTTGTTTCAAAAAGGAATCTTCGCGAGTGAAATATGTTTTTGAAACATTTCTCGTATACTTAGGTATTGCTTTCCTGCTTTGTGTTGCAGTAAACATTAAGTCAAGTATTTATTTTAATAAAATCACAAGATTCACTTTGAATCGTCTTAAGATTTCTGTGCTTCTCGCTAGGTGTAGAGAGCAATGAAACAATTCAATTACGCAACGGATGTGTAATGCCGGGGTCCCACGGCCCGCGTTTTCACGCGCCAAACCGCGCCAAGGCGGACGGACGCGCCGTGGGAACGATGCATCCGTGGTGGCCCGTGCTCGGAACGCTCTGTACGCGACGCGCCGGACGCACACAGGCGGAGCGTCATCCGGCGCGGCCCGTCGTTTTACGCGCCGTGGGACCCCGACTTTAGAATGCGTGTTTATGAAATACTCGATTTTTGTGAACTCTATCGAAACAAAACAATATACGAGTATTTACAACAACTGACTAGTAAGGATGGAAAAGTTTTCGGAAACATTATGAATATGTGTGTGTGCACTGTGCATTCCCAACATGTTAAGAAGTGAAACCAATACTAAAGACAAATTGATATTAAGTTCTCTTTACAGACAATCGATGTAATTATTTTGTAACAAAAACATCACAACACAACAATGGTATAAAAGAAATATGAATGAAACAAAACCATCAGTAATATCTATCTTGAAATAAGGCTTAGTCAAACAGTACGGGTCATTTTGTGTACGGTTTTGTATTGTAGTCTGGTAAACGTCGTTGTTCTGACGTTAACAAGTAATTTGCTAATAATGACGTCGTATCGTGCGTAGAGATAACAATCGTAATCATATTTTTATTTTAGACAGCTGTTCGCCCCGGCTTCGCTCGGGTGATACCTGGATAAAAAGTAGCCTATATGTTATTCTGATGTATAAACTATATTACTGTAAGGTTTTATTTTAATCCGTTCAATAGTTTTTGCGTGAACACACACAACCACTCACAAACTTTCGCATTTATAATACATATTAGTAGGATTTTTAACTAGCTACTCATACATTTTTTGTCAGTTTTGATTGGAAAACTTTGACATTTGACAGCTTATTATAACAATAATGGCGCATTTGCACTAGGGAACATGTCCCGCGCGTGGGACACGTAGAAAGCGTCTATGCCGAGCCGTAGATGTAACGAGATGTCCCGCGACATTGGTGACCCCTAAATTACCACTAGTACAATTTGCCACCGTTTCAAACATCGACCCGCACCAATCTCGCATTCTGCGTAGCTCTGGCTTCACAGATCGGTTACCATTCGCATTCACACATCAATAAAACATTCGAATGCATTATTCAAGATCAAAATCAAATGAGATACTTGACACTTTCGTTCTGTATAAAGAATGGATCGTTTACAAAATGTCACAGACGTTCTTCTGCGCCACTCATCGCTAGGGTTGCTGACACTATATTTATGATGCTATAATAAATCTAGGAAGTAGAATAGAGTAAATATAGTTGTGGTGTTTGACGACCTTGATAGCGTAGTGGGCGAGTGTTTTTTATTCATATTTACTAGAGATAGATAAATTTATGTTTTATTCAGTGTTCATCTTCACAAATCAACATAGCGAATATTTACAAATAAGGTTTTAGTAAATTCTAACTATAAGCGCGACATTTTTTATTTCAAACATGTGTATCAGATTTGTCTGATTGATGATATCTAGGAAAAGTTTTGGGAAGAATTTTGTCCTCTGATACATTGAGATTAAACTATAATTCGCAAGTTCGTAGACATTTTTAAGGCTTTAAATATAAATAGATACATTATAAAGTTTGAAAACTAGGCATAGGCAACCCTTGCATCAGATGAAAGCACGTCGAGGTCTACTTGCAAACTGAAAAATAGTTTGAACGACCGACGAACCAACAGTATTGTGACATTTGTTTCGTTGTCAAATTTAAATTCTCGTATTGATTTTATTGATGTTAAAGTAGCGCTACGAACATCGATGATTGTCTAAAGTAATGACGGACGTTTTATCATATGTGTATCATTTTTATGTGTATCGTTTATCGGTTTGCGGAGTAGCCCTCCATTTGAATGCAGCGCAAACGATCGATCCACATTCATTGTGTTAACGCAATCAATTATCAGCTCTTTGCTTATACAAATAGATGTATCAATCGTATACCGTAACTCGTTCGGGATAGTCGAAAATAAATAACATTCCGTTGTTCTGAAAACTAGTTCTGATTCAAACACTTCTGGTATATTGGATACAGACTGACATAGGGTGTAGTGAAAGGAAAATCTGGAATAAAAATGGTAGGCTTTTTTAGCAGTCCATAAATAAAACGAGAAGGAACGGCGCCAAGTAAATCTGATGGAGCTGTAGGTACCTCTCACTTTCTTTCTAATAAATAAAACACGCTTTTATAGCAGTGCACTAAAAGGCATTAAATGCATATACAAAGTTTGTTGTATTACTCGTAGAGGAGTTTACTCGTGAGGAGCTCCTGGCTTTATCGGCAATTTGATAATTAATTATTAATTTATTGTACTGTCACCAAAACTACACATAACTTTTCTTATATAGTTTGTAACAGGTGAAGTTGTAAATAAATATTGGTGGACATTTCACACATCGCTATCTAGCCCCAAACTAAGCAAAGCTTGTACTATGGGAACCAGATAACTGATTTAATACTTATATATACAATTTTTATGGTAAATACATACTTAATATACATATTAACACCTAGACACAGAACAAAAACATCTATGTTCATCACACAAAACATTTGTATCTCTCAACCTACAGCGCAGAAGGCAAAGCTACTACCAACTGAGCTGTAAGGCCAGTTATTAAAACTGTGTTTTTTGTTTTATTTTCCACTACCATTTAGGTTGGCAGGTAGAAAATGCCTCGTCATTAAGTCCGCCTTTTGTATTTATTTTATTATTTTATAAGTTCAATTAAAGTATAAATAAATAAATAACGAACACAACGAAAATATGATTATCTGAGTAGGTGCAGTCGTTCTGAAGTTATACGCGTACAAAAATTTCGGCGACTTTTTATATTTAGATTTTACTATTTTTTTACCAATCATAATTTAATAAGCTGATTTTTGTTCTAGCTTACCTATCTACCGATATTATCTAACTCCAAAGACGTTTCAAAGCGATCCTTTATATTTTATTATATGTATAATGAAATAAATATTTAAGACTTTGTCTTTTCATTTCACCCAAACATCAGATTCATCATCATCTTTTTTATCCTTATCCCACTTTAAGTGGGGTCGACACAACATGAAGAAAAACATGGGAAATAGATCTTTAAAACATCCCAAAACATCGGATTCTTAAAGTGAAAAGTCTAAAAACGAACTGCGGACTTGTAGTCACACTAGATACACTAGACATATTAGACACTGGTGTGGCTAGCAGGAATTTATTCTACGTGTAGTCACACTGTGTGGTGTGATCAATTGCAAGCCATAGTTTTCTGCATCGACGCTGACTTGCATCTGAAAGGACTGGCAGGATTTTAGAAAGCATTCCACAATAACAATTACTCCAAAATCACTTGAAACTAGTTTGAACCGCTTACCGATACACAATAGCATTACCGTGTTCGGCGTACAAAGCCTACCTTTGACACGATTAGTTCATTCGAATACAAAATCTTAATTTGTATAGTGGGTACAGGCAACATCAAAGGTTACTGAAAAAAGTGGACGTTTTGTGGACATTTTTTTTTTACACAGCGCCATCTAGCCCCAAACTAAGCAAAGCTAAGGACAGTACTAAGGGAACTACATAACTGATATAATACTTATATACATTTTTATGTAAATAGGATATGATAAATACTAACACCCAGAAACAGAACAAACATCTATGTTCATCACACAAATATTTGCCCTGGGTGGGGATCGAACCCACAACCTACAGCGCAGAAGGCAGAGTTACTACCAAGCTGTGAGGCTAAAAGGAAGTTTCAAAAGGGTATTATGATTGACAAATTTATAGTTTATTTTATTTGTCTCTAATAAATATTACACTAGATAAAGGCTCTATAATATATTTAGAATTCATTTGTGAATACTTTTTAGATTTATACATACAATTATAATAAATAAAGTTAAAATATAAATTAAATAAAGTTTTTTTTTACTCTTCGTTGGTAAGCGTATAACTTCAAAACGGCTGGAAAGTTTTTTAAGTAAAACCTGTAAGTGCTTTTTCTATGGAATTTTATAACTCATTATAACTCACAATTCGGACGATGTATATGTGAGTATATTAAAATTGAGACAGGACAACGTTTCAGATCAGCTAGTAAGCAATCAAATTTATAAAAAGCTGTTTATAAGATTCTGATATAAATAATTCCTAAATGATGAAAAAGTTAACAACTTTTGCTTCTGACTGTACGTTAAGTGGGTTGGGGTACTCAACATCGATGAAATTTGATTTATAGATACGCCAAATTCCTTTGAAATAGCTGGTAATTCTAATACCGGGGTCGAACGGCACGCGTTTTCACGCGCCAGACCGCGCCAAGGCGGACGGACGCGCCGTGGGAACGATGCATCCGTGGTGGCCCGTGCTCGGAACGTTCTGTACGCGACGCGCCGGACGCACACAGGCGGAGCGTCATCCGGCGCGGCCCGTCGTTTTACGCGCCGTGGGACCCCGGCTTAACTGTTCCTGTAATTGTTTTACAAAGAGCAAAGTCAAAGTTTAAAGGTATTTATTTCAATAAAATCACAAGGATCAGTTAGAGACGTCTTAAGAGCTAGGTGAAACTACATTTATCGCAACCAAACCTTCAAGAACCAGGATGTTTGTGCCTCAATAACGCTCAAATAAGCAAACAGATATGGATGAAACTTGAAATATACATAGCCTACGCCCTGAAATAACACATACTTTTTATCTAGGCGGTAGCTAGCAAATCCATAATGCAAATAACTTAAAACTGAATATTTACAGACTCTGGGAGAACACCAAAACATCTCAGTTGGTAGTAGCTTCTGCGCTGTAGGTTGTGGTTTCGATTCCCACGCAGGACAAATATTTATGGGATGAACTAAATTGAATTGATGAAAAATTATGTGTCTGAGTGTTATTATGTATCAAAATGAACCTATGTATTTACAAAAGTACATAAGTATTCTACCAGTTATCCAGTTCCCATTGTACAAGCTTTCCTTATTTTGGGGCTAGATGACGCTGTGTGATAATGTCGACCAATATTTATGATTATTATTATACAAAAATGATTGGAGAGAAGGAAGGGAGGCATTTGCCCTGCGGTGGGACACTACAGGCTCATTAAAATAATAAGTATTATACAATTATAATCTATAAAAGATTATAAATAGATATTAGTATGCATGTATCCTATCTGTGTATAATAACTCTAAGCAGGCTGGGATACGTGGATTAGGTACAGCTGCAAGCCCCTCTCATTTGGCTTATGGTGCTCGAGCGGAAAACTGGGAAATTCGCATCGGACCTTTTGCACCCTTGGTAAATACTTTATGATATAGGTACCTATCTATATATTCACGTATATCTACGCACACTTGCGATCGTGTTTTGTATCATGAACAATATATTGTAACATATATCTTCTTAATCACTACATAGTATAAAGCAAAGTCGCTTTCCGCTTCCCGCGTCTGTATGTCTGTATGTATGTTTGCTTATATCTTTAAAACTACACAACGGATTTTGATGCGGTTTTTTTTAATAGATAGAGTGATTCAGGAGGAAGGTTTATATGTATAATAATATGCTACCCGTGCGAAGCCGGGGCGGGTCGCTAGTATATACATATATGTAACTCTTCTGTACGTCGTACGTGTGTTTGTCACCTAACTCCTCCTTAACGGCTGGACCGATATAGTTGAAGTTTCGTATGTATATTTCAATGTTCCTGGATGGTTGGAAAACACAATTGGACCCGCTAGGTGGCGCTACTGTCGGCATGTCACCAAGATTGATATGTTGTACCTACTCTTGATACGAGTATATAGGCGGTACGAAGTTCGCCAGGTCAGCTAGTGTAGGTATAAACTAAAAACTATTTAGACGTTTCTAAAATTATTGCAGTCTCTTTTACTCTATACTAAACTGAAGAAGACGGATACGTTTCAGTTTAGTCTGGCACCAATAAAAGCCCAACATTGTGTAATATAGAAGATACTGAAAATTCAATTTTGGTTTTCATTTGCTTGCAATAAGACGTTATGGAGCTCCATAAACCTTCACCTACTCGTATAACTCAACAATATCGCTCACCCTTCAAAGACAAATCAATATTTGCTATATTGTAGATGTAAGGATCATTTTGAAACACATTTTAGAAGATATATCTCTCACCATTTGTACTCGGCATCGGCATCTGATTTAAGGCATAGATCTTAGAGTTTAGGCTACCTTCTAGGCTTCTAGGCTACCGTCAAAAACTTGGCCATTGACATTGCTGTGTTCAGCTCACTAGTGGGACAACGCAAAAATTTGAATAAAACCATTAAATATAATTTCCGTCAGCTATAATTTCCAGAGTCTTACGGCATATGACTGCACACATGTCTGTTACGGTGAATTTTAGTTATGAAGTTATGATAAAGCGAGTCTGCGACTATTTTTTTTTTAAACAAAACTTAATTTTCACATGGGTAAGCCCTAACAATAATTTGAGTGCATTTCCTATGATTGGTTAATTCACGGTCTATACCTTCCAGCTGCATCAGTGGGTACGCACCCTAAGGCTTAGGTAGGTAAGGTATACAATAATACAAACCTGTTTAGTGAGAGACTGGTTCCTGAGGGAGGTTTGACATCTGTATTACAGGTCACCATTGCCCCCATTTCAGGGACAACATTAAACAAAAGAACCACGTGTAAATCACATGTGATGCCTTTACGACACTTCGCCATTCTTTTATTGTTTTGTTTTATTTTAGGGTAGATTTATATTAGACCGGGTCGTGTCCGGGGCGTGCCGTGTCTGGGCCGGGCCGGAACGTTTAGTTAGTAGATGGGCCCGGACGGGACACGGATCAGGCACTGTTTAATATAAACTGTTTCATACAAAATGTATGTAACGTTTCAAATCCGTTCCGTCTAATATAAATGTACAGTTACACTTGTTTCCGCCCGCAGTTTTGTTTGTGTAGTACCCGGATAGCGTAAGTGTGTTACATGTGTTTAACTATACGTGCGTGACGAATTACATCTATATTTTACTGTATATATACGTAATAGCCGACCCGTGACAGACGTTATTGTCCTATCAAATTGCAATAATCGAAAAGAAAAGACTGAATGTTTTTAGTCTGTGTTGTCAGATTTGTTGCACAACTGCGCCATCTATACTAAAATCATCCCTTTTGCGTTTTTTTTATCATTTTGGGGATGTTTTTAATATTTTAATGTAGTCTATGTTTTATTCGGGCTTTAATATACATCTGCAGCAAATTTCAACTTAATTTAAAACAAACGTTTTGTCGTTTAGGCCTGATTGAGGCACAAACATAAATACAATCTCACAATCTTTCACATTTATAATACTATTAAGATAAATATTTTAACTAGCCTCAAAGCTCAGTTGGTAAATTCGCACTTACAAAAGAAACATTTTATGTGATGAACATAGATGTTTGTTTCTTGATATTATGTAAGTTTCTGGTTTCCACATTTTTGCATTTATTATATTAGTAGGTGTTGGCCGAGTGGGAGGTACCTCGACTTTCAATGTGTGCATCAATGGATTTTTCTGATTGAAAAATTTATATGCGCATCAAAAACACGAACTCAAACGATGTAGGAAAACATCGTGTTAGTATATATCTATCTGAAACCAGTTAGTATTCTAATAAGCGGCGATGGGCTTGCAACCTGTCACGTATGGAAAGCTAACTACTGCAAAAATGTGGGCATGTGCCAAATATAATGTTTGGACGTGCCTTTGACCCCCACTGGACATCTTCAAAGGATCTAAACGAAAAGGATTTAAACGCGGTAGTTCAAATGATTAATGAAATTATCTTTTTCACAGTTTACGCATCTTCGGCCATCCTTAGATTGACCCTAATATAAGCAATTAAAGCCTCAACTATCCGGAACCGTCTCAATACACCTATATTACTGGAAACAAACCTACAATACCGTTCGCTTTCCGAGAAGAATGAAGTCGTGTCCGTTTTATCCATGATACATCGTGCCATTGAAAAATAACCCTTATCTGTGAGTAGTAAGATTCGAAAGTGATTAGAAGATCTTTCTCGACCTGTGTACTAACTCATCAAGTGGAGCCAGTACCGTTACGTGGCCTTAATCATAAAATGTTTGGCGAATGATGCATAACTGATATTTATAGACAAATTACCTATTTTTAAAGTAAATAAAAACATTTATTATAATATAGGACGATAGACCTGGTTGCGGTGCCTATCCCGGCTTTGGGTATTTTCAATTTTGACAGTCAATAACTAAGCATAGCGAACAAACTTGTTTAATGTTTTTAAAGTTAATACAATTCGTTTTGATTAGTTACATTTGTGGTGTGTATAACGCAATAAATATCACCTGTTACAAAACCTTTGCTTAACCTTCGAAATAGATAAATATATTCTATGTTGTTTAAAATCGTCGTCGTCGTTTTAATATTTTTTTGAATATAAACCTTTTATTGGTTAAAGTGCCCACAACCACTGCTCTTGCCCTACAAAGAGTAACTCAAAAATTTTGTATACCCATTTTTTTGCAAAAACGTGTTCAGCAACCTCAAATAACAAATCTTAAAGAAAAATTGATCAGCATAATCTGTCTGTTTGTTTGGCCGGGTTAGGCTATCACGGCTTCTCTGGGATGGAGGGGAGGCGACAGCGGGTGCCTGCCCCTACACGGGATGGGGACTGGTGGCCGTTCTGGCTTTTGGCCTTGCCGCCAGTCGTGGAGCGGAGTTCGGCGTTGCCGACTCTGCTGTTTGGGTCCGTGAGTGGCTGAGGTGGGGGCTTCGGCTGCTCGCTTGTGGACCCCGGGAGGGCGACGGCACTTAAGTTAGTGCTGTCGTGAGCTCCGCGTACGTAGTGCGCGGGACCGGTCGTGGCAGTGGGTGTCATTCCCGGGACGATGCTCCTAGCAACGATGCGAGAGGGGCACCGGTGCGTTCCGTATGGAGATCCCGGAGCCCCTCGACATGCATTGAGGCTGGCCATCGGGCGTTTTAGTGAGTCGTCGAGCGCAGAGTGCTTGACAACCTCACATAACCTAGTTTGCCGCCCCTGGGCAAACTAGGTATCTGGTTGCAGATTTTACCGCCCGTAAAGCAAAAAAAAAAAGGCTATCACGGCTTGCCTATAATATTGGGTTGCGAATGAAGTCGTATGGTACAGCTAGTTAACATTATAGGCTAGAATCGTAATACCAATCATTGTGTCATAAATACCTTCATTTTGCAAAATATTTTTTTTTTTTTTTTTTTTTTTTTTTTTTTTATTGTTAGTGTACATTAATATAAATAGTGTACTCTACTAATACTACAATCTAGCCATAAGGCAGGCTAATGAGTAGTTTCACTTTGACCTAAATTGCTATGATATTGATATTAAACTAAGAATGTGTCCACTAACACTTTTCTTACGGGGAAGACACTTTGTTTTTGTGTTCTATAAACGTAGTACTAACTTACTCTTACACTACACAACACTGATTGCAAAATATAAATCGAATCAAATCAACGTGTTCAGGAGACGGTAAATAAAATAATCCAATTTTGTTTTCGCTTTGCTTTGTTTCTTTGTATGTTAGTACATGGTTTGTACATACCGCGATTCACTCCACAACTACCTACTGTGAGGATATCACGCATCACTATGACAATACAATGATGATACGATATTGATTCTTACTAGCCCCTCTAAACAGTTTTTGGGATCTGTCTTGTGATTCAATATTTCAAATAACACGTAACCAATAATCCTGGGGTCCCACGGCCCGCGTTTTCACAGACCCGCGCCAGACCGCGCCAAGTTTTATATATTTAGATTATTTACATAAAATAAAACCTAGATATGTACCTTCTTAATCAAAACGCTATTACGTGTTCAACTACCTTCGCTGCTTCGTTCTGATGATTATACTTTATCAAAATGTGAGCATGTGTCTAATGTTTGGACGTGCTTCTGACTAACCTCTTTAGACATCATCAAATCTGAGCGCCTGGAGGTCTTAGATATATTTACCGTACTTGGGAATTACAGTCGTGATTCTATTTATATGTGAAAAATAAACATTTATAGAGACGCCAGGCAGTTGTCAACACACACTTACGCTATTTACATAACGTATCATCACTACATAGTATAAAGCAAAGTCATAAATTAATAAATCATAAATTAAACATAAACCCATATTAAACCCATTATAGTTTCACCATGTCCGTTCGTCTGTCCGTCCGTCTGTCCGCAGCTTATCTCAGAGACTCGAAGTACTTACTTGGTTAGTACTTTAAAATTATTATCTTGTTTGAGCCTTCACCTTGTTCTTACGGCACCACACTGGAGCTCTACATAGCATTAAGGAAAGGATCATTGAAAAAAATTATAGACCCCAAGACATGTTTATTGCCTGATTCTTCTAGGCTTGGTCGCGGAGGAACAGGCTAGCTAGGTAGCTTCTCCTAGCTCCTAAGACGTTTGTAAAACTTGTGATTTTATTGAAATAAATGATTTTTGAATCTAAATTTAACTTGAAATTTGTAATTTGGCTTATTACATTTATTAGTCACGCCGCAAAAAGAAGTATCAGAATAAAATCTTGTATTTTATAAGTTCTTCTGACTACATAAATTCAGCCAAAGAGTCAAAGTCAATTGGGTCTAGAGAAATGACAATACCTAACAAGATTTAACATTTAGTGAAATCTAGACAGAAAAAGATGGCGTCTGACATGTTTATGTAAATTATATTTTTTATTACCTATCCATTTATCTTTATTGCTTTTCGCATTACTGAAAAATGTCTGTGCTGTATTATTATTTGAAGCCTGGGATAGACTTTAGTTTCATAAAAAGCGTTGGGTATAATGTAACGGTCGTATAAGATCGCGTCGATCATGATTTTAGACTTTACATTAGACCTACTCGTATGTCAAAGAACATAATTCATTTTCTTGACGTAAAAAAAAATAGGATCTCGACTGTAATTCCCAGGTACGGTAGACATCCTCTCAGATCTCCAGACGCTTAGATCCTTTGAAGATGTCTAGTGGGGGTACTCAGAGACATGTCCATTATATTTGGCTCATGCCCACATTTTGTAGTAGTTAACATTCCATACGTGACAGATTGCAAGCCCATCGCCACTTATAAAAATAATAACTGGTTTCCTCACGATGTTTTCCTTCACCGTTTTGAGCACGTGTTTTTGATGGGAATATAAATTTATCGAACAGAAAAATCCATTGATGCACGCCGGGATTCAACCCCACGACCTTCAGATTGAAAGTTGAGGTACGTCCCACTCGGCCAACACGGCTTTTTTGACGTCTCTACCATGCTTTATTATAACGGCCAACAGTTTTTTAAGAAACGAATTGGTTATTTATTATGAACGTTATAAACATAAACGTGTATTTGTATTTTGAGGTAAAATAACAAATTTTAATTAGTTTTACAATATACCTAATATTTTGGGGTCAAAAGAGTAAAGCTAGCCTCACAGCTCAGTTCAAAGTAACTCTCTTGGAAGACTTACTAACCTTCGTATTCAAGAACGACACTAATATGAGAACACGCACCCACAGTAGACGAAATCTTTTTTCATAAACATCACTTTATGTGTTGAGCGGCACTATGGCGCACGCTACCGTGTGCCTTTAGAGCTCAACTTTGCCTAGAGGCACACGACAATGTGCCTCTAGTCACACTATGCAGTGACGCACAACACATAAAGTGATTTTTATGAAAAAAATTTCGTCCACTGTGGGTGCGTGTTCTCATAGTGTCGTTCTTGAATACGGGGGTTAGACGAGTTGGGTTTTAGAACAAAACAAACCCATTTAAGTCTTCTGAAATTTCACTTTCAGGCAGTCTTTGAACATTCCGTATTCACATAATAGATAGCATAAAACCGTCCAGACACAACTAGTGATCAAACTATTAAATCTGACAAATCAAGGGTACCAATAAAAACAATTATTTGTATTATTGTAGATGATGTAGTCTTGTGGCCGTGTTAGCAAAGTGGATGGTACCTCGACTTTCATTTTGAAGGTCGTGGGTTCGAATCCCGGCGCGGCGTGGCAATGGATTTTTCTGTTCGAAAAATTTATATGCGCATCAAAAACACGTGCTCAAAACGGTGAAGGAAAACATCGTGAGGAAACCAGTTAGTATTCTTATAAGCGGCGATGGGCTTGCAACCTGTCACGTATGGTATTCTAACTACTCCAAAATGTAGGCATGTACCAATTATAATGTTTGGACGTTCCTCTGACTACACCCACTAGACATCTTCGAAGGATCTAAGCGTCTGGAGATCTGAGAGGATGTCTACCGTACTTGGGGATTACAGTCGTGATCCTATTTATTTTATGTAGTCTATGGGGCATAAGTATTTAAAGTATTTATGGGTTGTTTCTCAAAACTCCAAAAAAATAACCAATTTTACAATCTGCCGAAATATATTGGTGTTTATTTTATCCTTTTTTAAAACGATAGTATTATTTTGGCCAAAACTTAGTATACCTACCTTAATTTTTTTTACGTAGTAATGGTACAAAATGTTAATATCAAGAAAAAATCTACGGACAGAACCACCTATCGATTAATTCCAACTCTAATTTGTAACACTGCTGTGTGCTACGACATCAACATTTAGTACAGTTAGTCCAGGAATAGCCAAGACAGTGGTGATGACTACAAAGTGAACGTGTAGCCTATCTACAGGGATCCAACCAGCAATGTATACGATTAGTGTTAAAGTAGGACAACAATCTCGTAAATATTAAACACTATGCAAATTGTATACTGCGTTTGGGTTACAGAGTGTCGGCCGGTTACCTAATATCCTGAAGTGCTTGTGGCGTAGCCTGGTCATCCCTAAAAGTGCTTCTACACTGGCAGTAAAAATTGGCGTTAACTCTGCAAACCGATAAACGATATTTATCGTAACAAACGTCACATCGTTTTCGACACGATATGGAACGACCACTTTACGAACGATTACTTTTGACAATTGACTTCAAAAAGGAGGTCCTCAATTCGACTGTACGATTTGTTTTTGTGTGTATGTTACGCGATTACTCCGGCGTTTGTGGACGGATTTACAAAATTATTTATTACAATTTTTATTTACAAACATGAAGTCGTCGTTTAAACGTAATTATTATGATCGCGATCTGGCCGAAAATATCGTACCACTGTCGTTTTGTCAAAATCGTTTTGCGGAGTAGACGCCGTGAGCAATCTATGATTTTTGATGTCATGACTCAGCATATTAAACTGAAAAAAAAAATTGAATCACGAATATAATCCTCAAGTACTGAACCAACTATTCAATAGTTTGATGTGTGTCTCAGGATGCGTTTCCACTGTAGCGGAGCTGTAAATAGCGGACCGTGAATCCAAGCAAATCCGGACCAATCACAGTGCTAGAATTTTTGGGTCAACTATTTAGAGCACTGTGATTGGTCAATTCCTGCTCCGCACAGCGCCGCGTCAGTGAACATCCAACCTAAGCCTAGATCTGAAGCTATTTGTTTTATTTTAAAGGCTTCGAAACTGTTAAGTTTCGAAGCCTTTAAAATAAAACAAATAGCACATGTAATAATAAAACAAATAGCCGCATGTGACATGTCTTTTCCGTTGTGCTAGGGAGATTTATGCAAAAGCACTTATAAAGAAAAAAAATGAATACACTTATTTGTTGCAATATATACACACTTATTTATGTCTATTGTCAATCTTTACAAAAGCAGCAAAGCCACCGCAAAGCTAACAGTGAATGTTAAAAAGAAATAAACCCAGTTGAGTATTTCATTTCCTAAAGAAATTGTTCGTGAGCTTACTGAACCGAGTGATTTACATTACGGCACTTGAAAACAAAATGTCCTACTAAGTACCTACCAACATAGTTCGAACTGGGACGCGAGCGAAATGAAGCATTTAGACTTTATAGATTTCTGGCTCTGTCTACAAGTTATTTGCATAAAATTACATTGGTACCTTTATTGATTCTATTTATAACTAACTGCTCGATCCGGCTTCGCACGAGTGGTACCTGGATAAAAAGTAGCCTATGTTTTATTCTAATGTATAAGATATATTACTGTAAAGTTTCGTTTTAATCCATTCAGTAGTTTTTGCGTGAAAGAGTAAGAAATACACACGCACACACACTCACTCACTCACAAACTTTCGCATTTATAATATTAGTAGGACTAATACCTACATCATACTTTACACAGATCGGTAGTAAGTTTGTCTAGGTACTCATATTCGTGAACAGATGAGCAACTGATATTCGCATACATTGCATTTACCTACTATGTTTATTATTAAAATAATATTAAATAGGATCACGACTGTAATCTTTATTTATTTACTAAAAAGGATATCTAACACAGGTGTACACATTCACAAGTACGTTCAGTTCTTCAAGTACTATAGACATCCTCTTTGATCTCCGGGCGCTTAGGTCCTTGAAGGTGTTTAAAGGGGTTAGTTAGAGGCATATCCACACATTACATTTGGCACCTGCCCATATTTTGCATTAGTTACCAACTGAATAATAATAATAATAATAATCGTTTATTTCGGAACAAGTTATATGGTACAATAATTAATATTGTTAGAGAACGATGATAACTACAGTAGTTACTAAAACTGTGTCGCAGCTACTTACGCCCACCTCCTGGACAAGTGCAGTTTGTTCCTAACTGTATACAAAAATATACTGCAATTAAGTAATTTCAAAAAAGAAAAAAAAGTATATATCCTAAAATAAAGCTCTATAAGTAAGTGTTTTTTAGTTTCTATATATGTGTGTGTGTGTATTTTAAATGTGAAAATATTTAGAATAGATTATACTCTTCGTATCATCGTAGTATCATTCGTTATAACTTTTAACATCGAAAACGAGAACGTGCTCTACGACTCGTTTAGTCTGCGTACAATACCAACATTTTAAAATTAAAACAGGGAAATGTTACAAAAAAAATACTTCGCCAAAAACTCTACAAAACACATGTTATTTTTATCATGTCCATTCGTTATTTGGAACGTGATTATTTGTTTGACGAAATATCTGAATATTCATGTTGTTAAATCGAAGCAGCTTACTCAATTATGTCTAAAATCGAGTGTATCCAACCATCCCGGACCAGTTGTCCGAGAGATGTGGTTTGTCCAATTACCGCTTCAGCATAGACCAAGTCGTAGTCAGTTGGTAGTAACTCTGCCTTCTGCGCTGTAGGTTGTGGGTTCGTGTGTGTGATAAACATAGATGTTTGTTCTATGTCTGGGTGTGATTATTTAATGATTATCTAACGGATTATATAAAAAAAATACTGTTTAGCTATACATAGTTTTGAGTGAAAAACTAAATTAGTGTTTTGGAAGAGCCAACATTGGAAAATAAATCTATCGAGAAAAATTTCATCAATCGTGTTTCTGTCTATAATTTATTTAAATTATATCCTTCAGTTATCTTTGTCATAAAAAACAAAACTGTATGTTTTGCGGTTATTGAGAAAAAAGAATTCTGCATTCTTAAAAAAATATATGTAAAAATATTAATATATAAATATATTTTTATTAAAACTATAAATTAAATATATTTATTTCTCTTTTGAACATTTAGCGTTGAAACATGTGAGATGCTAGATGAGGCTACCTTCAGTTTTAACTAAACTAAACTGTAAATTCATCGAGTTGAAACTGAAGTAGTACAAAAACTAATTAAATAGTTTTAATAACAAAATTTCGACATAAAATTAAGACCATCCCGGCTTATTTACGCAGCCTCGAAATTCTACAAATTATAAATAAATAAATAAATATTGGTGGACATTTCACGCAGCGCCATCTAGCCCCAAACTACGCAAAGCTTGTACTATGGGAACCAGATAACTGATAGAATACTTATATACGTTTTTTTGTTGTAAATACATACTTATTATACATAACACCCAGACACAGAACAAACATCTATGTTCATCACACAAATGTTTATCCCGGGTGGGGATCGAACCCACAACCTACAGCGCAGAAGTCAGAGTTACTACCAACTGAGCTGTAAGGAATGGTTCCCGAAATAATGTTAATTACTGTTTAAATTTCAAATACCGGAACGGTAATTTAAAGCGTTGATAAGCGCCTAATATTTATACAAAGTAAAGTAGATTATTATATGTATATGTTACTAGCGACCCGCCCCGGCTTCGCACGGGTGCAAAGTTGATACCAAAATATATTACAGAATGTCTTTGTATACTCGTTAACAGCATTTATTTTTTACATTTTTACTTATTTACTATGTTATTATACATATAAACCTTCCTCCTGAATCACTCTATCTATTATAAAATACCGCATCAAAATCCGTTGTGTAGTTTTAAAGATATAAGCATACATACAGACGCGGGAAGCGGGAAGCGACTTTGCTTTATACTATGTAGTGATTATTTAAATTATCCTATCCTAGATAATTACTATTGGACACCATAACTTTCTATGGTAACCTTCATCCTACCCTACTATCGTATTTTACTTCATTATAAACCAGCTTTTACGTACGACTTCACTCGCGTTTTACCTGGATGAAAAGCATATGTCTATATCCTAACAAACTTCCTGGAAATCGGTTCGGCCGATTTACTCAATCCTAACAAAAAAGCAAACGAAAAACTTAGAAAACTTTCGTATGTAATTTTTTGAGCGTATAAATTTGGATATTATCATCATCATAACTTTCTTCCCCAGAATATTTTGGATATGAATTTATGTACTTGTTTTTTAATCAAACAACAAACAAACTATTTGTATTATACTCTAAAAATACCGGCGACATAGGTATAGTTTTTAAGCAATATTTACCGTGAGTCGGTCCAACATAAGTCGTTTGTGAATTCTTTACCCACCCACTCATCGACTACATAGCCTAAAGTCGATGCACCCACTCGTATCTAGCAATGACAAGTGTTTCGCCAAAGAATTTATACCAAGTCGGGATCTGTCAAGGTCTGAAACCGGTTCCGAATAACATTTATCGAGCTTCGGTCCGACTAGTAATGGAACCTAGGCCGATTTCATCGCCAGCGGCAGGTTGTACCGTTATTACAATAAAAACAATTTAAATCTGAACACGGGTATGTGGTAAAGGTGGGTCGTACTTGTGTTTTGACGTACCAGGTCTAATAAATACCACCTCCAGCAAATACCAGGTTGATAAACCAGGTTTAAAATACTTTAAAGTATTTGGTTTCAGCCCAACCAACTCGTACAGCACCCCCTCCCCCCCTAGGCGTAAAAATACTTATATGTTTGTACTTAAAAGTACAAAAATACTTTCAAGTACAAAAATACTTTAAAGTAATAAAATACGCGTTCAAACTGTGACGTCATACCTGGTACGTATTTTTTTATGCCTAAACCAGGTTTACAAACCTGGTCGAGTAAATACGCACCACCTCTAGTATGTGGGTCGTTGTTATTCAGGTAGCTATTTTAAACTGGTAACGAATAATAGATGAGTAATAGCTGGAATACTGCTTAATAATTACAAAGTATATTCGCATTCGTTCTAGTCGTGTTTCATTGTGTTTCTTTCTTAGTATCCTCTTGGGGATGAATATCGGAAATGGGTTCATTTTTATTTATTTAATTTTAATCATATTTAAAGGTAATTTTCTAATAAGTAAATTGGATCTAACTCTCTGGAAAGAATGCCTACGATTCTTGAAGATAAAAGGTGATAATGCGTATACATTTTGAGGGTTCCGAACCCAAAGGGTAAAAACGGGACCATATTACTAAGACTTTGCTGTCCGTCTATCTGTCCGTCCATCCGTCTGTCTGTCTGTCACAGGGCTGTATCTCATGAACCGTGATAGCTAGACAGTTAAAATTTTCACAGATTATGTATTTCTGTTGCTGCTCTAACAACAAATACTAAAAACTACAATATTTAAGGGGGGCTCCCATACAACAAACATTATTTTTTTGCGGTTTTTAAATTAATGGTACGGAACCCTTCGTGCGCGAGTCCGACTCGCACTTGGCCGGTTTTTATTTATAGATAATGATACGGAACCCTTCGTTCCAAGTGTATTAAAATTCGGATGAAAAGTAGAGGTATCACCTACTCGGCCTATCTGTATAATAATAAACACAGTAGAATAGAAGTGTGACTCAGTTTCACATCTCTGAGCCATTCTAGAAAAAGTAATATAAAGACAATTATTGTTTTAATGAAGTTCTGAATAATGCTTATGAATTGCTCGATCAAATTCTGAACGATATCTATTTTTATATACCTAAATTGATTGCTTCATAAAATTTACATACATATTACGGTCTTTTTAGGTCGTGTAGATTACCGCGTAGCTAAATCTATGTAAAACTAGAAAAAATCCTCGTGACTTCGTTCACGTGAATTTATTTTCAAATAGACTTCACTGCACCCCTTTAAGGGTTGAATTTTAGGAATTCCTTTCCTAGCTTTCCTACCTTCCAAATTTCTAGTTTATAAAACCAGTAGTTTAGGCTGTGCGTTGATAGATCAGTCAGTCAGTAATGCTAGTGTTTCATATATTTAGATGAGGAAGTTTCTGCTAGTCTAAGAAACGAGATTCTTACTAGATTGATCAGAGCCTATAGGAACCAAACTACTAAATTCAGCTAAGGTTTACTTTTATAGGATCATAAAACGCGGGCTTTCATCACCGTGAGACGCGATCAGCGAAAGCGTATTTGATATTCAGAATAGAGGCGGGCGAATATGCTACGGGACCTTGTACGATTCAGTAGCAACTGTATTACACAGCTTCCGATATTTTTTCCCGGGATTTACTGCCCGGGCCCCGGGATTTACAGCTTTGACCGAAATGCTTACCCGCAGCATTTTGTTAGCTTTTTATTGGCAATTTGTTACCTTGTGTATCTTTTTGGGATTCGTGATTCGCCCCGCAAATTGAACTCTTGACGTCGCCCCTGATTTATTTATTGTACCTACTTACTACGTGTTTATAGAGTGGAGTATTTTAGTGCATTTGTAAATAAGCACCCGGAGGTGACACTTTCGTATTTTCCATTCGAATGCCCTTTTTACAAGCTTTTTTATTTAACTTGCAATGTATGTGTGTAACTATGTAACTGTGTCTGTTAAGGTGGAATTGCAACTCAATTTTGAAGCAGTTATCCCCAACCTATTGAGCTGAAATTTCGCATACTTATGTAACTTCGGTGACAATGCAATAATATGATGATGGAGTCAGGAGCTGTTCAACAGACACTCACAATGAAACTCCTTAGTAAATACTTCGATTGAGTAAAAACTTTGCATACTTGCCAAGTTCCGATGACAATGTTGTATGATGTGACAGGTGATAGCACGCTGGTGCTCGATGGTTTAAATAATTTTACAAAAAGCTTGTCATTGAAAAATATTTTTCAATAGAAAACTTATTCTTACCGTACTTACTAAAAGCTGAGGAAACCTTGAAGGATCCTTCTACCTTCTATCCTATATCCTACAACCTACTTTTATATGAAAATTGTACGTTATACAGAATAATAAATAACATATTAACCGTGGGTATCAATATGCCAATAAAGTGACGTCATGTTATGAACAGTTATGGCAGTTTCGAAGAGCAACCGGTTACATAATATATGTACGAATAAACTCGCCAAAAATAATTTTATTTAATTCTATATGACACATCGACGAGTTTTACAAAATTATTCCGGTTCCCGTTACCGTTCCCGTTCCCGTTCTTAGGAACACACCTATATTGCTTAGACAACAGTTTTCTAACAACTCTACGTTTTAGTTAGAAAACTTTTGTATGGGAAAAAGAAAAGGGCTGTTTTTAGGGTTTTCCCGGCAATTATTCGAATTTTTCTCACCTTTTAAACCTTCCCTAGACCTCCATGAACATTTCAAGACCAAGATAAGATAAATCCGTTCAGCCGTTCTCGAGTTTTAGCGAGACTAACGAACAGCAATTGATTTATATATATTAAGATAGATTAATATATTACACTAAATACCTAGGTAGTTACAATAATAAGTACCTATTATAAATGCGAAAGCTAGGATGATTTGTTTATTTGTTGGTTTCTCAATCACGTCGTAACGTCTGAATGCTTTATTATATTGTATACTATAACGGGTTTCCCTACGATGTGTTCCTTCGATGTAGATAATATTCTAATAAATTGTCCTGTCTGCCGCAAGTGTGAACGCCCGCATGATGACCGTAAAAGCACTTTAGCTTCCACCCGCGGCTTCACTTGCGTAGTAGGTAGTACACAGGATTATAAATAGCCTTTATTCTATAGCTATATTCGTTACCTGACGACCTCACGAACCTTGTGTAAAATAATGTATTCTAAATTACATCAAAATCCTTTCCAACAAGGACAAACATTCCAAAATACAAACATCCAAGCATCCTCACATACTTTCTCATATAGAAAAGAGAGACTCTTTCACTGCAGCCATTTGTCATTCTTTGCAAAAAAGTCAATCTTCTGTCTCATTTTATACGCTGATTTACCTACCAGCCGAAACTTTAAAAGCTATTCGAACTGATTCAGTTAAATATTCAAGTCATATTCAATTTCATCTTTGTGCGACTCAGTGAACTCAAATTCAGGGGCTAATGCCGGTTTTACGAGTATTATACGCCTCGTCGGTCGTCATCTGTTCAAATTATGTATATTTACATTGCACTTTAGTCAATGCGACATTCACAGCGTCAAGGGCGGATCCAGGGAGGATCATGACCTGGACCCCCAGGTCCATGTAAAACTCTTGTAAAATGACTTTGAAGTTTTGCCATAGTTAACAAAATCATGAAAATCTCTGGAGTCTTTGGACACACATATCTTTGGCTCATAAGCACACACAAATATCTACCAACCTACTAGTTAGTTTTTGGCTACTTCCATTATGTTCACGTGACCCCCCCTGGCGCCAAAGCTGGATCCGCCCTTTCACAGCGTATTAGAATAGTAGAAAATATATCCTGCAACTTTTGCCATTATATTAAGTTTAAAAACTACATAGAAAACTGACGAAAATGTAACGACCCATCGAAAAGTTAAGGGACGATACTAATATTTAAAGTTTTATGAAGGAACTTTTAGTCCTTAATTTAAATGGGACCAATTTGGAACTATTATCTACACAATAGTAAAAAATATATATATAATTATACATCCAATTGATAACCTCCTCTTTTTTTGTCGGCCAAAAAATGTTACTAAATCAATCGGAAATGCGAGGGATCAGAATATTTTGTCGAGCGGCAAGCGCCAGTCACGTGTAAACTAATTATTTATTCTAATAGATCGTTTGTCAGGTCAGTACTTTCCTCTCGTATTTACATCGAGTGTATTTTTAACCGACTTCAAAAAAGCAGGATGTTCGCAATTCGACTGTATTTTTTTTAATGTTTGTTACCTCAGAACTTTAGACTGGGTGAACCGATTTTGATGTTTTTTTTTTATTTGAAAGCTGTAGCTTCCCATTAAAATTTGAGAAAAAATACAACTTACGACAGACGGACAGACGGACAGCGAAGTCTTAGTAATAGGGTCCCGTTTTTACCCTTTGGGTACGGAACCCTAAAAAACACAGCAAGCGAAATATCTTGTTCAATAATCGCATTCTTATTGGTGAGTTAGTGAGTAATAAGATTTCCATTCCGCAGTTACTTTCAGAGTATGGCTTGTAAACACAACGCCTCCTCAGAAAACGCCCGTAAAGTAAGTAATAACCTTCTTCCCTATTTCTTGAAACTGTTCTTGCTTTAGAGTAATAAAAATGCACACGCCAGCAGTGCTGTGAAATCGCTATCCCTAGCGATTTGAATGGCTGCAAAATTAGATGTAATTCGCGAAGTAAAGGGTTATACAATCACTTTCTACCGAATTATTAACTACCATTACTTAGAATGTTACCGATAATTATTACCGCGTAGGTAGGTACTATAAATCCGAGTGTAGGGTCTAGCGGTTAAGTGTTAATTATTATTATTATCATCATCTTGTTTACTCGCCATATTCATAATTATAATTAGTCATATTCATTTATTGATCCAGTTGGTTCCAAAATATGGTCTTACTAGCAGACCCGCGACAGACGTTGTCCTGTCAAATTTCAATAATCGAATAGAAAAGACTGAATTTTGAGATGCTGAGTTTTTAGTCTGTGATGTCAGATTTGTTGCACACCAGCGCCATCTATACCAAAATCATCCCTTATGCGTTTTTTTACCATTTTTTGAATGTTTTTCGTATTTCATAGTAGTCTACGTTTTATTCACGCATTATATCTACATCTACAGCAAATTTCATCTTAATCCGTTTTGTCGTTTAGGCCTGATTGAAGCACAAACATAAAAACAAACTCACAGAATTTCGCATCTATAATATTAATATTAATCTAATAGTTATCTATTAATCTATTAATACCTTCTTAGAATAATCCTACTAATATTAAAAATGTGAAAGTTTGTGAGTTTGAGTGTTTGTTACGTATTACTCTTTGACGCAAAAACAATTGAACGGATTAAAATGAAACTTTACATTAATATACCTAGCATAAACATCAGAATAACAAATAACTTTTATCCACGCGAACGAAGCCGCTGGAGGAAGCTAGTATTATTATAACTAATTGTGTATGAACCCAAATCAAAAGTAGTATGAACCTACTATAGCTTACTTCTTATTACTTTAAAGATAATGCCGTTGGAATGTAGCTCTGTTGAGCCATTAGCATTTATGTTATGATATTATAATAAAGAAAGTACACGCGCATAAAGGTTCAATTCTACGAAGAGGGTACAAGCAACATCCTAATTGATGTTCATGTATATATCATTTTATAAAAATAATCTATAATATGAAAATATATAAAAATTAATCGCTGAATGTGTTGCTAAGCGCAAATCTCGAGAGCAGCTGACTGAACCGATTTTGCTGATTCTTTTTTTGTTGTATTCGTTATTATCAGGAGAAGGTTCTTATGGAAAAAATGAATTTGACAGAACAACGTCTGTCGGGACAGCTAGTAATAGATAACTTTTAATATACCTAAGTAGAATAATGTTTCCGAACAATTAGACGGAATAACTGACTGTTGTATCACTGATGATATAAGTTGTATAGCTTGTTTCGTTTGCTGTTAAATTAGGTATGCTGTCTCTATAGCATTACACAACGCTTCGAGAAAAAGGTGAACTTTCAAGACTCTCTCTATGCGATTGGTTTCAGATACACTGATGATTGTTTTTGTTATTAAACTAGCGACCCGCCCCGGCTTTGCACGGGTGCAAAGCTGATACCAAAATATATTACAGAATGTCTTTGTATACTCGTTAACAGCATTTAAAATTTAAAAAAAAGTCGCGGTAAAAAGTAAAGGATAGAAATTGATTATTGTGGGTTATCCCTAAGAGATAAACATATACCATCGCGGACTTTTTTGTTGACCTTTTTAAGGTATACAATATTTAGTACATTATTTCGATCTATCTCGTGTTTATTTACGACTTCATATTAGAAATCTTAATATTATCAGTGGTTCTCTAATATATTAAGCATGTAATTATACATATAAACCATCCTCCTGAATTACTCTATCTATTAAAAAAAAACCGCATCAAAATGCGTTGTGTAGTTTTAAAGATATAAGCATACATACAGACATACATACAGACGCGGGAAGCGGGAAGCGACTTTGCTTTATACTATGTAGTGATAATATACCTAAATAAATTTTATGTTCGAAATATAATATTTAAAAAACGATAGAGATATATTATATTTCTCATAGATCCTATGGTTATCTTCAAGCTACATCATCAGATCAGCTCGCTGCCATCATCTTTCGCTGCAAAATTTCAGCTCAATCGGTTGAGGATCGGAAGATTTTGACCCGCAAATACTGATTACCTAACTAGACAAGTTAAATAAACGCAAGTTAATAAGCTTGTAAGATAGTATTTTTTACTATCTACTGATTTGATAGGACTCTATGAATCATAGAGTCCTATCAAATCAGGAGCCAGTATCATAGACTATGATACTGGCTTAGTGCGCATGTAGTAAAATATGCTGCCTCGTGTACGAAAAACGTTTGAGCATCGTTGATTTAGGGGATAGTGCTCTCTAAAAACAGCCTTTACTTAAAGCATATATGGATAACTGTGAAAGGATTGGGTAAAATATAGCTGCAGGCTATGTGATTAAACTTAAAGTTTCAGCAGAATTTGCTCCAAAGCAATAAGTTTTCTGCACCTTTAAATATTACGTTGACATTATTATGTTATTTTCTACTAGCTAGCATCGGCTTTGCATGGTATATTGTGATCCTATTTCATTTTTAGGGTTCCGTACCCAAAGGGTAAAAACGGAACCCTATTACTAAGACTTCGCTGTCCGTCTGTCTATCACAGGGCTGTATCTCATGAACCATGATAGCTAGACGGTTGTAATTTTCACAGATTGTGTATTTCTGTTGCTGCTCTAACAACAAATACTAAAAACAGAATAAATCACTACATAGTATAAAGCAAAGTCGCTTTCCGCTTCCCGCGAATGTATGTTTGCTTATATCTTTAAAACTTCACAACGGATTTTGATGCGGTTTTTTTTAATAGATAGAGTGATTCAGGAGGAAGGTTTATATGTAATACATGCATAATATAGTAGAGAAACACTGATAATTTTAGAGGTTTCTAATGTGATGTCGTAAATAAACACATTTTTTTGCGCTTACATTGCAAATGCTGGCTGAACCCCACGAGATATATCAAAATAATGTACTACAGTATTGTACACCTTAAAAACGTCTACAAAAAAGTCCACGATGGTATTAGAAATGTCTTACGCACAGCGAAGCGGGCACGGATCAGCTAGTTAAATATATAAGGGGAGCCTCCCATACAACAAACATGTTTTTTTTAACGTTTTTATAGATAATGGTACGGAACCCTTCGTGCGCGAGTTTGACTCGCACATGGCAGTTTTTGCGTATATGAAGCTAAAGCCACAGATAAACTAGGGAACATTTTGTTCCGCAACATGACGGATACACTAGCTTCTAGACATGTTGTCCCGATATACACTAGAGTCTAGCTAGTGACTATATGAGCAATACTAGCGGGATAAAATATCCTCTAGTGACTAGAGGACATTTTGTCTCTGATCTTGTCCCGCAACATGACGCGCTACGATCAATCTACGTAACGCTGCAACGTTGCACAGTGTCCCGTAAAATGGCCAACCCACAACATTTTACCTGACGCGGGATACCTTCTCGGGCGACATTGAGATACTGAGTAGAAAGTAAAAAGTTCCACAACATTGTCCTCGAGACATACTCGCAGAGCGACATGTTGAGGAACATGTTGCCGCTTGTCCCGAAGTGTATTTTCACGCGCATATGCATGCATGACATCGACAATCGAGATGCTCGTAATCATATTGGTCGCATCCATCGACCACTTAGCCCAATATACGTCTATTGGCTTAATTTCAACAAATAAACAATTTAGTCAAATCGTTGAAGTGTGCGGGTCAGGGGGAGCGGTAAAAAATGAATTCTGATTTGCCCGTTCAATGTTCTGATTCGCTCGGTGGTTAACACAGGATCTGTAGCCCACATGTGTTGTCTGACAGTGTTCGCCTCGCATGAGGAGTCTAGGCTGTGTGGTCGATGGTCGCATCACTCAGCTTGATCGATCGATACTGCTCACCCATTCGAGTTGAAAAATGCGTGCTCTACCTGCGGTGTCACCAAAATTTCGTGGTATTCACGAATTATGACCATCACATATTCTTTTTAAAAAAAATTGTTTGGTATTTCCAAAATAAACAAGAACACATTAATATTTATCATAAAATAAGATCATGACTATAAACCCCAAGCACGGTAGACATCCTCTCAGATGTCCAGACGCTCATAGAATATATCTAAAGAGGGTAGTCAGAAGCACGTCTGAACATAACATTTGGTACATGCCCACATTTTGCAGTAGGTACACATAGTCGGCGCTGTAATATAATACAGTATTAAACTAATTCCAGTAAAAGATATCTTACTCGAATACCTTGAAAAGTGCTAAAGACTTGATAACTTTGAAGATTCATTTAAAATGAGTGTATTTGAAAAATATCTTTAGATAAAGCTAGTTACTTTAAGTCGTTCAAGTTCAATTACGCCACAGAGCAGACTGGAATCGGTCGCCAATTTACCTTTGAAGATATTTCGCCTGCGGCTCTACTTTTTGAGTATAAAGTAAAAATAAAGGGGAGCCTTTATCACTTGACCTTGATGAGTTTCTCTTTTGGAAACGAATTGAACCTTGTCTTGTGGTTGAACCAGTGTGGTGAAAGGCAAAAGCTCAGTTTATAAGTACAGTTCATAGTAAAAGTAATCCTTAGTACGGTACATCCTATCAGATCTCCAGGCGCTCGGATCATCGATGATGTTTAAAGATATGTCAGAAGTTCGTCCAAACATTACCTACAATTGGCAAATATCCACATTGTACAGTAGTTACCATTCCCTACGTGAGAGGTTACAAGCCCACCGCCGCATATAAGAATACTTACTGGTTTCCTCACGATGTTTTCCATCACCGTTTTGAGCATGACGTGTTAATATAATGTTTTCAAACCATTGCCGTACGGCCAATAAGGGGTGACCTTCGGATTGAAAGTCAAGGAAGTAGGAGGTACTCCTACTCGGCCAACACGACTTTTTAGGGTTCCGTACCCAAAGGGTAAAAACGGGACCCTATTACTAAGACTTCGCTGTCCGTCTGTCTGTTGTATCTCATGAACCGTGATAGCTAGACAGTTAAAATTTCAAGTCATAGATGATGTATTTATGTTGCTGCTATAACAACAAATAAAAAAAAACCGAGTGCGGGAGTCCGACTCGCACTTGGCCGGTTTTTTGATTCACGATCCCGAGATAAAATGCTGGAGTGGTGGAGTAAAATGGATTTTAGTTCGGCTTACAGTTACGATAAAACAACATTTCACAAGTCGAAAAGCTGAAGCTGTAAACTAAAAGCATTCGCTTTTAAACGACCCGACGTTTATCGAAAAAACTCGAGCGCTCAACTTCGCTTAGGGTGCTGTGTTTGCACGGCAAAGATTGAGGGCCGCGTTCCCAAAGCTTGTTTGCACGGCCAACATCATTGTGCATAATCTTTTCTGCTTTTTGCCGTCTACACTCTACGTGTTGGTTCGCCGCAAATGACTTGCCTACTTACGAGTAATGGCTGCTGGCAATCTGTTAGAGGCTGAACAAAATTGTTATGAGCCTCGCCTATAATGCCGCAACTGCACTAGACATAATGACATCGCGCGACATATACGGCTCGCGACATAGACCTTATCTACGTGTTCCTCGACAGTCGCCCGATATGAATTCTACGTGTTCGTCCACACTGTGAGCATAGCGCGGTTGCGACAACGGGCGCGAAGTATCGAACATAACAAACGTGCCTTTGCGTTTATAGCGTGTGTCCACACTGCGTGCCTATCTATATCGCAGTTGCGACAAGACGGGCGACGCGCGACGTCGCGGTGACATTTCCCGCGACATGGGGCTATACCACAAGATCCTAAAGTAATACAATATCATGTGACAATGCTATACGAGTTCATATTGATGAGTGATTAATATTACTTTTGAGCTCGTGGTACGGCTTATGAAGTAGATACAAATGCTTCATAATGTTACAGAGAATTTCAACTGCTGGTTTACTGTAAATATGATTTGCGCGTATTTGCGCAATGTTTAATTAAATATAAATTGAAAGGTAGGTTAGGTATAGTTGGAATGTTTACTGAAAGGCTTTCTATGCCTATCAGTTTACTAAATGCCTACAGTGCTTTAAATTAATTTCAATTTATTATTCATCTCGAAATACTAATTTGTATTGAATTACGCAAACTAGAGCTCACTCGAATTTTTCAACGAACATGATAGGTAACTAAATAATAAGCACCTACCCATAAATACAACTAAATAGTACCTATTACTAGCTGAAAAAAGCACTTTAAGTTTTTCCCGAGGGAATATTAAAAATACTCGTACCCTACGACTGAATATACACAAAAAAAAATATAAAAATCGGTCTAGCCGTGTTCGAGGAGTTTGGTTACAAACACTGTGACACAAGAATTGTATTAAGATTGATACAGCATTTTTGAACATTTATGTATGATCGCGATAAAACTTTTTAAGAGTTCCCAAAATTCTTAGATAAGCGATTCGTAATCATACCAGAACTTCCGTTTTGAATTAAAATGTAATCCGTAAATTAAAGGGAGTAACGTGATTCTGAACAGATAATAATAAGAGCCTGCGGCGGAAAACGATCTTGGATAATTTTACAAGATGACTTTTGTCTTTTTCATTAAGACGAGTAATACATTTTTTTGATGAATGCAAAATCGTATTTTCTCTATAACCGCAAAACATACAGTTTTGTTTTTTAGGACAAAGATATCTTAAGTATGTAATCTAGATAAATTACAGAAACAGAAACACGATTGGTGAAACTTTTCTCGATAGATTTATTTTCCAAAGTTGGCTCTTCAAAAACACAAGTTTCGTTTTTAATCAAAACTATGAATAGCTAAACAGTTCAATTTTTTATAATTCGTTAGATAATCATACTAGCTAAGTAAATTACAGACAGTTTCTTTTTAAATTTGATGGTTTTCAAGATAATGCAGCTTTATCACTTTTCCGTCTTATCCGGGTAGATTCAGCCCATACAAAAAGTCAAAAATTTCACTTATCACCTTAACCAGCTTATTTTTAGCGGAGTGTAATTTTCGCTCCTCCCATAGACATTATTTTTATCTATATTAATTAACAATTCAAACAGGTTATTGTGCTATTAAAAAATTATACATGTTTTGATGGGTTAATGGGTTATTCACAATGGATAGCGCGATTCGTTAGTGGATCGCAAAAGTAGTTTGAAAAGGACCATTATTTTAAGCGCTTGCATCTTTTACTTTTTTTAAGTGTCCTCCTAAAATTACATCTCACGATTATGACTAAAAATACGAGCGCATAGACTCGGAACACTGTTTTTCTCGTTTTAGTTTGTTGGTACTTGTGTGAAAAATTCTCAATTAAACTGGAGCGGTCGTGGAGCTTCGAGTTGTGGGTTTTCAAGTTAGCTTTTTGCGCCGAGACCAGTCAAGGATTCTTTTGGATTACTTTAGTTTTTAACCAGATAGTACCAGTAAAGTTTTAAAGTAGGTAGAGAAGATATTAGAACCGTTATTTATATGTATTCCATGCTCATCTTGTACGTACCTACTAGCAATCTATACCTATAAAATGCTTTGTCCTGAATGACTGACTATCAACGCACAGCCTAAACCTATGGTTTTTTGATTTTCATCCCTTAACGGGATTAAAAAGGGCGTTAAAGTTTATTATCGAACTTTGTACTTTTATGCACAGAAATCGGAATGAAAAATTGAAAAATTCGAAAAACTAAAAGTGCTTTTGTTTCTATGTGATTATTTAAATTTAGACAGGACAACGTCTGTTGCAGGTCCAGCAACCAATCTGACATCACAGACTAAAAACATTCAGTCTTTTTTATTCGATTGTTGAAATTACGTCTGTCACGGGTCGGCTAGTAAATTATATAAAAAATATTTAGCAAGGTAGGGATTCTTGCTAATAATACTTTTTCATAAGTAGTACCTACAATGTCAAGTATGAGCCAAAAATCTGTGATGTCAAAGTTTGTTTTTACTAGTTATTTATACTTTAACTAGCTGACCAGTGCCCGCTTCGCTGTGCGTAAGACATTTCTAATACCATCGTTGACTTTTTTGTAGACGTTTTTAAGGTGTACAATACTGTAGTACATTATTCTGATATATCTCGTGGGGTTCAGCCAGCATTTGCAATGTAAGCGCAAAAAAATGTGTTTATTAAGACATCACATTAGAAACCTCTAAAATTATCAGTGTTTCTCTACAATATTATGCATGTATTAACCATATAAACCTTCCTCTTGAATCACTCTATTTATTAAAAAAAACCGCATCAAAATCCGTTGTGTAGTTTTAAAGATATAAGCAAACATACATACATACATACATATTACATACAGACGCGGGAAGCGGAAAGCGACTTTGCTTTATACTATGTAGTGATGTTTATTGACACTTTAAAAATAGAAAAAAAACTTATTACTTTTTATATTTAAACTAGCAGACCCGGCCACGCGTTGCTGTTTCAACAGATATTGCCATCTGTTAGAATTAGAATCTTTTGGAGCTAACAGATAATTGGGACTGTCAGATAATTTTCAATAAAATAATATTGCGACTATACATTGAGATGTAAGCTATCCTATCTTTCAAACTGAATACGGTGAGCAAAATTTAATTAAAATCGGTTAAGTAGTTTAGGAGTCCATCGCGGACAAACAACGTGACACGTAATTTATATAGTTCAGTTCAGATCAGTTTATTTACTTAAACCATCGGATCCGTTCAGATCGCCTCAAATGCCTGATGCGGTTAGTGAACTTTGATTTCTAATTAGTAATTAGTAATTACCAATTAGTAATTAGAAATCAGAGTAGTAAGTAATTAGTAATTACTGTCTTTAAGTACTAAACGTAGATATTAACAAAGTTAACAATCTTCTATTTAAGTTTAAAAGAACATTATCTCTCTTTTTAAATAAACGCTTTTTAAATAAACAAAAAGTATTTGATGATCCTCTAGTGTTAGTTTATGGTTTTCTATGAGTTTTGCAGTAGTTAGCATTCCATACGTGACAGGTTGCAAGGCCCTCGCCGCTTATAAAAATACTAACTGGTTTCCTCACGATGTTTTCCTTCACCGTTTTTAAGCATGTGTTTTTGATGCGCATATAAATTTTTCGAACAGAAAAATCCATTGATGCACGCCGGGATTCGAACCCACGATCTTCAGATTGAAAGTCAAGGTACCTCCCACTCGGCCAACACCTAAATTAGTACCTAAAGTAAGTTCGTTCGACCAACACGTGATAGAGACCTGGTGACCAAAATCAGTTCGTCATGGCAAAGCCAGGTCTGACATCTTCACGTGCATGAAAAACGCACCCTACACCCTACCACTGCCTTGCGTCCGTCAACTTGAAGGCATACCTACCTTCAAACCGGAACTCAGCAATGCGCTTAGCGGTAAAAATAGGTATGTTGGTAGTAACGTTCTGGACCTCTTTTCAATAAACTCTACTACTCCTATCCGCATATTCTTAGTTTTAACCTCGACTCTGCCTTGAGTTAAACTGTTTCGAGGTTCCTCAAACTTTTCCTCGAAAAGTACCTCATGTTTGGTATCTTAAATCGACATTTTGGAGGTTTCTCAATTACGTCATTACGTCATGAGTCCGAGGAGATTTTCATCAAACAAACCGTCACACGCATGCGTTAAGAAATGTCAAGGTACATCTCGAGGTACACCTCGAGTACACCTTGAGTTGACAGTTCTGTTGACTGATGAATCCTCGATTAGAGGCAAAGTCGAGGTAATTTTATCAATTAAAGCTACCAAAACACGGTTTCGAGGTAAAGTCGAGGTGGAGATATTTCGAGGTGATAACTAAGTATATGGGGTTTAGCCTAAGCTTAGACAAAGTCATGTCTATTAGTGAGATTAGATACGTCAATCCATAGATTTTCCAACTTTTCTACAAGCGTTATCGCTAACTTTGTTTAGGCCCGCGGACTGTTACAACTCTTTTAGGGTTAAGCTCGCCTTTGTACATGTTCTTTGTAATGTCATAATTGTTTATGTTTTCTGTGTACAATAAAGTATTTGAAGTATGTTATAGTTTTAAATTGTTTCAGTTGTTTCAAACAGCTCGTATTGTTTTCAACTTAGCGTAACCGGCGGACTTGCCTCTTCCGTATAAGAATTTGTAGTCACAAACAAAAGTTTATATTTAAGAGAGCTTCTGCAATCATCTTTCATTACAAAAAAGTCTAATGATTGACGGTTATTATCGGAAAAAGCGTAAAAGTCAAGTTACGTAATCAGGGAACGTCTTACCTAATGGTATGGTAAATTGGCCCTTAGCGGGCCTTAGCACTAGTCTGCTCGTCGTCGTGCAAAAATGACTATTTCCTTAGTAGAAAAAACTTCATTGCGAGTGCTGACAATTCATCATCATATGACCTTCTTACCCAATAACAGAATAAAAGCTTGTAATAAAAATAAAAGGTCCAGAGCTAGCCTCATTCCAGTTCTAAAAATTACATAAAGCATCATAATTTGAGTTAGTGCTCTTTGAGTAGAATGTAATGAAATACGAGTATTTCTAAATGCGCTTCTCTAGAGACATTGAAATTCATTCAGCAGTAGGCCTATCATGTGCATCCGAACGATTTATCTATGGAAGAGTAGACAAAAATGACATTTGTATTTAGAATGTAAAGACGTGGTCGTGAACTTTAGGTCAAGGGAAGCTTAAGACGCTGCCAGTCGACGATTATTTTTGTACGAAACGAAAAAAGAAATACTTGTGAACAAGCCACATCTCCTATTTTATAATGTATAGTATATGTGAATAAAGATGTACCCATCTTTAATCACTTCGATAAGTAATCCTACCGACCGCTGCAATGACGACAAACACACGTCGGCGCGTGGTCCGCCTTAGCTTTTTAAATAAATTAATGATATAAATTATTTATAATTACTTATCAAAAATCTATTCTAATAGAAATCTAGATCTACATATTACCTATCTTTAACAATAAATCACAAGTTGATTTTAATAGTAGGTATATAAAATATTTCGATCATAAATTCTAAAACGTATAATTTTGAAATAATATCTTTATCGTGTAAAGTTTCTGCTATTATGTTTTCAGCTTAATAGAAATCTAGGTAGGAACCTGAAGTAATATACTTATAAAAATAGGAGATGTGGCTTGTTCAGAAGTATTTCTTTTTTCGTTTCGAAAAAGAGCAATCGTCGACATACAGCCCCTTAATATAAATAGTGTACTCTAATAATACTACAATCTAGCCATATGGCAGGCTAATGAGTAGTTTCACTTTGACCTAAATTGCTATGATATTGTTATTAAACTAAGAATGTGTCCACTAACACTTTTCTTACTGTCTCTAATTAAGGGGAAGACACTTTGTTTTTGTGTTCTATAAACGTAGTACTAACTTACTCTTACACTACACAACACTGATTGTATGATACACTACATTACACTAGCTCAAAAGGTTTCGTTCTTTTGAGCCTTCTTACTTGGTCTGTGTTGTCGAGAAGCTGGATTGCCTCGACGTTTACATGGCGATGAAGTCTTTGTTCGTGAGCTTCTGCATAATATTGAATGACTTTAGCGACGAAATCTATGTTAAGGTCCCGGTGGAGATCGTCATTTCTTATGTACCAGGGTGCATTCACTATTCCCCTGAGTACCTTGTTTTGGAATCTTTGGATTATTTGTATATTGCTCTTTTTACAGCCCCAAAGCTGTATACCATAGGTCCATACAAGCAATTCATGACGTCATCCTAATTTGCTGCTCAACAGACGTTTGAGACTTCCTAGAGATGCAATAACATCCGGACTGGTGCTAACCATCCTTTACTAATTCCACTACCGCGTATGTATCCAGTGAACTGGTTAGTAACTAAGATATCCGCCTGCATGCGGAACTAGTAACGGTTAAATAGGTGTCAAGTTTTTATAGGAAGTTGTTGTGCCATCTGCTTATCCTGGCAACACAACTCTCGTTTGACACTTGGGTCTTGTCACTTTTAATTACAAGCTTTTATTTAACTTGCAATATAAACTATATTTGTGAAGGTGGAATCGCGCTGCTGCCGCGCTCGATTGCTGCGCATTGTGTGGTCACACCTTTACACAAACTGAATGATTAAAAAACTTATATTGCACTAACCTGCAGGAGGATGTCAAAGTTTGTATGGGACTAACCTAACGCATTATGCGATTGAGTACAAACTTGATGTAAATACTCTTCTAAGATAATGTATAAAATATCTATTTAAGTACGTTTTATTACAAAAATACCAATTTTAAAGTATGCAAGGAATGCTAAAGTTTAAAAATAATCCGTGGCGCGAAACATTCCATAAAATAAGTATGTGTGAATTTATTGTGACAGCGTGAAGTTTGACTGATACTTGAGTAATAGCATAGGTAATATTATATATCCGAACGTAAATGTGTGAGAGAGATAAAAGAAAAATGGCGATACACAATACACGACGATATGAGTGTGTTACACGGTTATAAAGGAAAGAAAGATATAAGAAGACTTATTTATCAAAAAAGTGTTTATTTTGGCTCCCGCATCCCACACAAATAACCTAAATAAATACGTGTTTTAAGATTTTGCAAAACAACCACTAACAGAGATACTTTGGGAAGGGTTGTCAAAGTTGTACCTATCTATCTATATATATATATAATATAAATCAATGCCACTTTTCGTTGTAATTTTATAACTCAAGAAACGGGCTCACCTATCCAAACCAAATGTTTAGGCTCTGTTCGGACTATTTAGTAGATAGACTTTTTATCCAGGTACCACCCGTGCGAAGCCGGGCCGAGCAGCTAGTTTATGTTATAAAAACGTAAAACCTGGCAGAAATTATTTTAATCTTGGGATATGTAGTAGTTACAGCAAATAACGAACACGAAACAAAGTGAAAAACTAACTTTACTATAAAAATCGAAGTCCCGACTGACTGACATAATAGACAACGCCCACCCTAAACCGCTGTTGTAAAAAGCTTGGCGTGAAAAACGTGCTAAGGAATTTAGAAAATTTGCCCCATAAGGTTTCCAAAATGGGCCTAGTGTAAAACAAAAAGAACTCTGAATTTTGAGAACCATTGAGACTACTTAATTGAAACTTCACGCGTAAATTCCCTTGTTATAATATGTCAAAAAGTATTACGGCTTTTCCCCAAATTTTCATGAAAAATTGGAGTGGGTGACAATATTTCCCAGAAAATAACATATTTCACATAATGCTTTACAATACTTACTTATCTATATATAATATCTACAAATGAATAATTTTACTAAAAGGAAACCGCTGTAAAATTGAGCGTGGTGTCATATATTACTCGTCCTATGCACGTGTGTAAGACACACACACACAACACTTTAAAGCTACATAATATATACCTCCGGTTAGCCGAGACAGTCAATACCAATACAATAACTAAGTACTCTTCAAATAGTTACGTACTTACTTTAGATGCTTAGAAAGTCGTTAAATACGTATTACTTATATAAGTACTCTATTCTTCACGAGCTTTCCATCTATTTCCCTTAATTTTCTCACAAAATGGTTTTCCGAGAAAACTCAGAATTCAGAGTAATTCAGAAGCCTTAAAACACATTAAATTTGCGCAGAAAACAAAATTAAATATCCCCCATATCAATTTGAAGACAAAGTCAGACTTAAATTAATTGAATCTCACCAATGAACTTGAGATTCAACGATTCCGTAGGTACTATTGTCTAGTACAAAGCGCCTCTGGTTTATTGTTCCACATGCTTTTGTACGAAAGTGGAAGAGAAAAAGATGATTTCTGCGAAAATAATACTGAATTTTCCGGCGAACGACCAAAGAGTGATACTTAGTAAAATTGCTGCCTCGTATATTTCGGAGGGCGACTCTTAATTTGATGAGGAGAATGTAAAAACGGCATTAGGTTATTTGGAGGGCGGGAGGGTCGAGGGAGGGAGGTCGACCACGATTTATATTGCTCCAGATGAGATTATGGTATGACGGAGTAAAACATTAGAATGCTAAGCCCGTCTGCTTCATTTGAACCTCTCTTATTCTCCATTAAAAATGAAATTTTGACCTCAATACTCGTAATGAACTCGGCTCGACGTCATTAAAATTCGAATAAGGTATTCATTTATACAGATTTTATTATACTTGCGTATTTCTTGGGCTGGTACCTATGTTTATTTATCTAAAATTATTTATGGTAAGGTAAAGAAAGAGTCGTTGAGCGACGATTCCGAGCCACAGGTAAGTACCTACTTAGGTTTTTTATAAAGCTTTGAATGTAAAAGACATATCAGTAAAGTGGCAATAAATCTTGTTACAGTGCATTAATTTTAGTGTCTTCCGTTACAGGAACTAGGTACTAGTAGGCACTTAGTATTTTTTATAGTTACCATTCCGCGTCGAATTTCTTTCTTATTATATAAGTGTCGAATTATTTACCTGAAAGCTAATAAGTTATATTAAAATACATTTTTCACATCAAGCATTTTATAAATTCTAAGGCTCTAGTACTCGTCAAGACTAATCCATCGAGCCCAAACACAACGTGGTTATGTTGTGTAGTTAGGGAGTTCCAATAGCTACATTCGAGCTCCATCATCAGACCAGCTCGCTAAAAACATAATTTAATATCGTCATTGGAGATTGATAGGTATGCAAAGTTTTATAACAATCAGACTATTTACTGAAGAGTTTCGTTGAACGGCGCCTGACTCCATCATCAGATCAGCTCGCTGTCACCATATTGTTACATTGTCACCGAAGTTACATAAGTACGCCAAATTTCAGCTCAATCGGTTGGGGATAACTGCTTCAAAATTGAGTTGCAAGATTCCACCACATAGTTACATACATAAATTGCAAGTTAAATAAATTTTTGACGTTTTGTTGGGCTGAGTCTACCTGGATAAGACGGAAAAAGTGATAAATTTGCATTATTTTGAAAATCATCAAATTTTTTAAAAAATGTCTTAATTTGGGTACGTAATATGATTAGTATCTAACGAATTAAATAAAAATGAACTATTTAGCTATTCATAGTTTTGATTAAAAACGAAACCAGTGTTTTTGAAGAGCCAACTTTGGAAAATAAATCTATCGAGAAAAGTTTCACCAATCGTGTTTCTGTCTTTAATTTATCTAGATTAAATCCTTATGTTATCTTTGTCATATAAAACAAAACTGTATGTTTTGCGGTTATTGAGAAAAAACGATTCTGCATTCATCAAAAACATTTATTACTCGTCTTAAAAATGAGAATCGTGCAGTATTTATTACAGGTATCGTACTTATTACAGTATGGAATGCTGTGCACTGAACCGTGAAACTTGTCATATGACAATATGTGTCAAGGTGTTAAAGGTACTTGTCAAGTTGTCAGTCAAGAACAAGAAAACCATGAGACAATATTAAGTGATAGGGCATGATACAAATACACATACCGCTAATAGGTAATGTATCATTTTACATATTGTGTATTATGTGTAATTGTGTTGGCGAATTACGAAACCGAAATAACTTAACTTCTACGAACGTTGGAACGCAAGGTAATAAAAAACTGAATAGAAATTTGAAAGAAACTTCACTTCGATTGTCGTCTCTATTTTGTGCCAATTTTAACTAATATACCTATATATACATATACAAGTCGATTTTCATTTTTGTTTATATTATGTAGTTACCAAGTTCTTATAATAAATAATGAATGAATAGAAATGCTTTACATAACGTAGACAAAAAAAAACGGTACAATGGGCAGTTTTATCGCTAATTTTGAAATTGTTATTGTAAGTAATTAACCTGTTTACGAGTACATAAAAACTAGAGCTAGATACTTAAATAATAAAAGGGGGCGGTGAATTTGACCTACGCCCCGGACGGCAAATTCACACGCCGAGTTGAATTGAGACACTAAGTTTTCTCACAATTCATTAACCGACGAAAAAAAGAGGTTCACAATTCGACATGTATTTTTTTATATCTTTTTACCTGGTAATCCGATTTCGTAGATTATTTTCTATTATGTAGAGAAAATAGTCCTAAATTGGCCCCATTTAAATTATATTAATGTAGTACGAATACTACCTTTATAAAACTCAAAAGAACATCGTCCCTTGACTTTACGATTGGTCGTAACATTTTCGATGGTTTTTTATGTTTTTTTATTTAAATAATGCAATCAACATCCCTACAAAAATGTATTCATGGTAGGTATGAACAGAACGAGAAATAAGTGAAATGTGTTCATGGTGGTATGAACAGAGCGAGAAATCAAGTGAAATTCCCAACACCCAATAAAAAGTGATCGCCAAGTTATCTTCGACTGAACAATAGAATCTTATTTACCTTAACCTTGCATTATACGAGTCGAACCTTTGTCTTACTCCTTTGTTCGAAAATCGTAAATTCCTTCATGGAG
This sequence comes from Hydriomena furcata, assembly GCA_912999785.1. Lineage (NCBI taxonomy): Eukaryota > Metazoa > Arthropoda > Insecta > Lepidoptera > Geometridae > Hydriomena > Hydriomena furcata. Next base: position 3,636,688 of record OU538831.1, on the reverse strand, counting down.
CTTCTTATACAGTCAACACCACACGCACCTATATCATCACACTAATACCTATACGCGAAAGTCTGGATGTTTGTTTAGTTATGTTTCAAACTATCGTGTTCAATAGATAAGAAAAATAAATTAAAGGTTAACTCGTAATTACGTGATAAAGACCCGTGTAAAAATCTATAGTTATGGATGTTAGTTTGTTTGACATTCCCCCCATTGTCCCCTCGTAACAACTGAACCGATATCACTGTAAAAACGTGTACCTATATACCCTTATAATCTAAGATCGTCATACCCTCGTAATCAAGAACGACACTATGAGAACACGCACCCATAGTAGACGAAATCTTTTTTCTTAAAAATCACTTTATGTGTTGTGCGACACTGCATAGTGTGACTAGAGGCACATTGTCGTGTGCCTCAAGCCAAAGTTGAGCTCTAAAGGCACACGGTAGCGTGCGCCATAGTGCCGCTCAACACTATTTTATATACTTTTTATATACTATACTTTTTTTTTGTAAATACATACATATAATAAATATTCACACCCAGACACAGAACAAACATCTGTGTTCATCACACAAATATTTGCCCTGGGTGGGGATCGAACCCACAACTTACAGCGCTGAAGGCAGAGTTACTACTAACTGAGCTGTGAGGCTAGAAGAACTATAGGTACTAACTACCTATATAAACCAATATTATAAATATGAAAGTAACTCTTTCTGTCTGTCTATGACGTTATCACAGTCAAACCGCTCGACCGATCGGGATGAAATTTCATATACCTAAAGATAGTTTAGACTTGGGACAGACATAGGGATAATTTCTTGAATCTATGTGGATGAAGTCGCGGGTAAAAGCTAGTCTAACATAAAATGTTCACACAAAGTAACAAAGTTGTATAGAATGAAAACAAGCAAACTTTATTTCGTAACACAGTACGTGCCCAGTGAAAACTTACAAGATACGATTTAAGTATAATAAAACTGTTCATTATTAAAATATACTGCTTTCTCTCGTAAAAAATATAGTAATGCTCTAAAAAGATTTATCATATTCGAGTCTACATTTCCTAATGCCGACTGTACCTCTCAGCTATCATACCAAACGACTATATCTCTGGCACTAAAGCTACCTTTGTTTCGTTCGTATAATCAAGTTTGTAGATCTAATTGTCTTAAAAAATAGTTAGGTAACTACCTTCCTAAAGGGGAGCCTGAATCATAATTACACATTACAACAGCTACAAACCGTATTTTTTCATCTGTCTAAGAGCCTGTCCAGATGGAGCGTTTTACGCGCGAGTGAAGTAACGCGCGTACCTATTAAAGACGGGATATATTATGCAGGATAAAATCGACAAACGAAGTGCAAGATCGAGAAATTTGGCAAGCTCTGGAGGAGGCCTTCGCCCAAAGAGGGGACCTCAACAACGACATTCCATAAACTAAAAGAAAAATAAAATATTAATAAATAATCACTACATACATAGTATAAAGCAAAGTCGCTTTCCGCTTCCCGCGTCTGTATGTATGTATGTATGTTTGCTTATATCTTTAAAACTACACAACGGATTTTGATGCGGTTTTTTTTTAATAGATAGAGTGATTCAGGAGGAAGGTTTATATGTATAATAACATGCTACCCGTGCGAAGCCGGGGCGGGTCGCTAGTTAAAAAATATAATAAAACTATACCACATAATAAATAAATTAAAATACCAAATCAAATGTAAAATTAATAACTAATGAAATTTATATTGCATGTAATGTTTAGTTATGAGGAAATAAAGGCTATTTTATTTTATAATAATTTTATTTTATTTTATTTATATTATGCAGCTCTAGTATCTCGGGAACGCGCGAGCGTACTAGCATGCAGACTCGCGCGTAAAACCCCTCTTCTACACAGGCCTCTACTGTATCTTACAAAAGTTGTTTGAAGGTTCGAAACAGTTCAAAAAGGCAAAAAAAAACATTATTTCTTAACGAAAAGCAATTTACGCCAAGATATAAGCATAATTTAGTAGTTGCCGAAAGCCAATTGCAATAAATTACCATAGTATATTACTATTACTAATATTATCATAGTAATTTCATCTTCTCTACGCTTCAATACAGCCTAAAAGCATAAACATTGTCTAAAGCTAAATTATGTAAACGTTATGTCAAAAATCATTTATTTAATGCTGCGAGTACCCCAAAGTTTTCCGTCGACACAACACACACATGCACACATTTTAAGCATAATAGGTAGGTTTACTTTCTCGTATACTTTGTATCATTTCTTTGAAAATGTACCAAACAAAGTTAGACAGAGTGTCACGCAGGCGTGCCTCACGCAAATTAAATATTTCACATATTAATTTCGCAGAGAATTTTACTCAATATGCTTTGCGGAGTTTATCAAAGGGTGTTTCAAGTATCAGGTATGTACAGGTAGGTATAAGAATTCAGGAAACAATTTGTTGAAAATAAAGTTACCTAAGTACTACTATTCCGCGGAAGTTCTGTAATTAGGTACTTATGTACTTATTTCTTGGTAAAGTTTCGTTTAAGGCGACGCGATCAAACGTCTTCAAGGAACGATAAGACATTCATAATATCTTTATCTAGGTCGTGATCTTGGTCTAGGTCTTCATCTAGGTAGTCGATGTCGGTTCTTGATTCGAAACCCATACAGGGCAAACATTTCGTGATAAACATGAATTAATGTGTACAACTTTGTTACTAATGACTTATCCCCATATTCTTAGTTGTAACCTCGACTCTACCTTGACTCAAACTCCTTCGAGACCCCTCGAACTTTCCCTCGAAAAGTGCCACATGTTTGGTATCTTAAATCGATATTTTGGTGGTTCCTCAATTATGTCATTATGACATCAGTTCGAGGAGATTTTCATCATACAAACCGTCACACGCATGCGTCTTTTAGAAGCTGTCGAGGAATGTGAAGGTACATCTCGACCGGAACCTCGAGTTGACAATTCTGTTGACTGAGGATGAATGAATGAATGAATGAATGAAAATGCTTTATTGTACACCATAAAACAAATAAATAACAACGAAAGAAACTTAAACTAGAACAAACTGTACAATGGGCGGTCTTATCGCTAAAAAGCGATCTCTTCCAGACAACCTTGGGATGGAGTGAATATAAAGATGAACGGAAGATTGGTCAATTAATGCTACCAAAACACAGTTTCGAGGTCGAGCAAACTAAACGATAGGGATTAGTTAGCGAAATAGAAAAAATACTTAATAATTTAAAATTTGAACCAATCGAAAAGTTTACAGACGATATTCGATTTTTAACTTATATATATGAACAATTATAAGTTCTGCATAAATAAAATATAAATGAGACCAAATTTGGACTATTCTCTAAGCAATAGAAACAAAATCATCCAAATCGGATCACTAGCTATAAAGCAATGCGCGTCTAATTGAGAACCTCCTTTTAATCGTCGGTTGAAAAATAGATGCATACTAATTCATCCATCCACCCAGCGTTAACTAGTTTAGTATTAAAACCCAATAGCTAATACATTGCCCAATTTTCACCTAATTTGTAAAGCAATTAACCGCTCCATCGAGTGCACTATGTACCGTTGTGGCTTAATTAGTAAACAACATTTGTACTAGTAATTGAACCATAGATACCATTAGTACAATTTATAATACTCGTAGAATTTGATTGCGCAATCATAACACTTAGGTCAGCCAGCGTGGACGCAAAGGCGCGTTTCATATGTTTGATACTTAGCGCCCGTCGTCGCAACCGCGCTAGGCTCGGCAGTGTGGACGAACACTTACCCTCGTATTCAAGAACGACACTATGAGAACACGCAGTACCAAGTAGGGTTCAAAACTTCTCGCAAATGTATGGATTCATTTAATAATCTAAATATGTTACAGAATATTTACAAATAACGATTTGAGTCATCTAAGGACCGATGCAAACAGTCTAGGTAGCTAAACTGATCTAGATCACTACCAGTCGGAAGAGTTCCCAAGATACTGGCGGCATGCTGATCCGTTGTGTCAAATAGGAACTAGCTCAAGGATCCCAAAAAAAAAAGTTCTTATTTCTATAACACAAATTAAGAAATAATAATAAATTAATTGATATTAACTATTCTACGTGGGCTAAATTTTTATACTACAATTTGTTTGTTTTTCTAGTTAGTTATTTCTTTTGTATGATGGTATTAAAATAAGCATATTTTGTTTGATTGATTGATTGATTGAAACATTATAACCCTCCCTTTGGCTTCGCCTAGTCAAGTAGGTACCTAAATTTCAAATTTATTTTAATGACATTATATAGTAGAGTGAATATAATTTAATGAATCCATAGCCTATACCTACTACCTACTTCACGACTTTACATCCAAGAATGGGTATGGTAGATTGGTAGACATATTTTTGGATCTCCAGGCGCTGAAAATCATAAAGATGTCTTATCTATGTATGTGGGCTTTGATACATTACATTATGCCAAATGTAATGTTATGCCCTTTTGTCACCGATTATAAGAATACTAACTGGTTTCTCGCGATGTTTTCCTTCATCTGAAATAATGATGAGTTTATTATTGAACAGTCTAAAGTCTAATCCATTGGTGCAAAGAAAGGTTATGAACCTACGACCTTCGGGTCGACCACGATTTACAATCGAAGCACGTCCCTCTAAGCCTTTCAGATTTACTCAATGTACTTTATTTTACCGTTTACTTACCTACGTAGTATTTATAGAAATATTTTGTCAAAAACATGACTCATTCGATCAAATTTCTCACGTGCGAAATGATTGAGCTGGGAATTCAATAAGTTTTCTTCTGAAAAATATTTTTAAATGACAAGCTTTTGTAAAATCAACCACCGTGCACCAGCGCGCTATCACCTGTCACATCATATAACATTTGTCATCGTAACTTGACAAGAACGCAAAGTTTTTACTAGAAGTATTTACAAAGAGGTTCCGTTGTGAGTGACTGTTGAACTGCTCCTGACTCCATCATCAGATCAGCTCGCTGTCATATTATTGGATTGTCACCGAAGTTACATAGGTAAGTAGGTACCTATGCCAAATTTTAGCTCAATCGGTTGAAGATAACTGCTTCAAAATTGAGTTGCAAGATTCCACCTTACAAACATAGTTACATACATCATACATTGCAAGTTAAATAAAAGCTTGTAAAAAAAATATTAAATTTGGATCAACTCAACCAAATATCATATTGTATTATGATTCGGTAGGTAATCGTTATGGTAGGTAGACAGCTGAGTACCCAACCTAGTACCCAATTTGTATTGAAGTTATTTTTCCAATAAAAGTCAATTAGTAATAATTTTGCAATTATTTTGTAAAAAAAAACCGATTGCGTTTTATTACACTGCTTTTGAAATGAATTTCTAAAGAATGCCAGATGGTACCGATTTTCGGTAACATACAGCGTAGCGTAGTAACTTATTCTAAATTAACCAATCAAGTATTCACATAGGCATTTAGCAGAAGAATGCGAGACCATATTTCACGAGCGTCTAAGCTAAGTTTTCTTAAAAAGTGGTGGACGTTAACGAGCAAGTGACCTAACATTTCTAACCTAAAAGTCAAAAGAGGTTCTTTCTTCTAACATTTTAATACAAGAGGGAATGTTTGTAGGTTTATATTTCAATGACGTCGTAACAGCCCGAACATATATATTTTTTAAATATATAAGAAATTGGATGAAACTGGGAACATTATTTAGTTCGTGATTTTTATGATTTGATGTTATTCGTGTACCACAAGAGCGAAGCGAAGCGAAGCAGCAAATCTTTTGCGGCCTCCTATCCTTTGCCTCAAATTCATACTTTTTCTAAACTTAATGAATTTAAATAGGCCTGTTTCTAGCAACTAAAATAACCAAGCCGGTCCTCTGCTTTATTACGTCCGTCAATGATACCTGCTTTTGAGAAGACTCGCGCTTTAACAGTAACGAGGCAAGGTCAAGCTCCATCTGAGCGCAGTAGTTATCTCACGTTGTGCAATATACAAGTCACTGCCAGTTTTGTATTCCAACTTGCAATTTGAGAGCCTTTCGCACTCATGAACTCGGTTAGTTATGCCAATAGTATTGCGCTCATTGAACAATTCACAATTTATTTTCAGGGTTGAGTAGGTAGGTACTTCGAAAGAGTTAATTCCGAAGCTGAGTCACGAAACGTTAAATGGAACCTTTATAACTAAACATAGTTTGGTCCGAGCTAAATCTTCGCGTAGATACGAGTACCTATGTGCATTGTGCATCCTAATATCCTACCTAATAATAATCTATACATATAATAAAACTGTAGAAGAGTTAAATTCTGTACATTGAATAAAAACTAAAAAAAATACTCCTCTTCAAATAAGTAACATAAGTACAAAAAATAGTTTAAATTTTTTTGTCTGTCTGTCTGCTGTCTGTTGTCTGGCTTTTACGCAAAAACTACTGGGCAGATTTTGATGAAACTTTTTTTGTTATGTAGCTATTAGTCCTCGGCAACATATAGGGTATAATTTATTTTGAAGACTAGAATACCAGATGTGAAACTATCTGTCCCCCAGCGAAGTGGGCACGGGTCAGCTAGTAAAAAATAAAAATATTAAAATTTGTGAGTTTGTATGTATGTTTATGCCTCAATCAGGCCTCAACGACAAAACGGATTGAGTTGAAATTTGCTGTAGATGTAAATATAATGCCAGAATAAAACATAGACTACTTTTTAATATGAAAAACATCCCCAAAATAATATAAAAAAGCAAAAGGGTTGATTTTGGTATAGATGGCGCTGGTGTGCAACAAATCTAACTAAAAACATTCAGTCAACTATTTGATTGTTGAAATTTGACAGGACAACGTCCGTCACGGGTCGGCTAGTAAAAAGTACATATCTTTGAGAAATATTATCTAACCATAATAATTATGTTGTGTGATTGTTGGGTTATCTTAGACGAATTTCCGTTCAAGGGCACATTTCTGATTTGGTAATTAAATTAGACTAAAAATTGAAGACGCAAGTACCTAACCTACATACTGTTACCATTACCAATGCATACCTATCTTTTCTATGTTCTGTAATACCATCTTTGTTTTAGTTATTTTTGCGTACAATTGTTAAAAATGCATACTTAGTACCTATATAGATACCAATACATAATATAGATACTTATTGGGTAAATACAAACCTTTAAATTCATTTGGTATCTATGCGCTTAGAAAATCCATCTTCTTTAACAAAATAAGACATTTCATAGGATTGGTACAATTTGTTCAGTTCACGTCTGAGATTCGCACTTGAAGTCGTGCGTTAATAATCCGAAGCGAGGAAAAAGTGGCACTCGACTCTTTTTTCAGCGTTCGCTGCTCTCACTGTAACGCGTGAAACAAGCATAACTTTTTAGCCGACTAAAAAAGGAGGAGTTGACAAATTTTTATTGAAATAAATTACGTAACAGCTGCTGGCGTCAGTTTCAATTGGCTTCGTAAATTGTAAGCGTCAATATAATCTATACATATAATAAAACTGTAGAAGAGTTCAATTCTGTACATTGAATAAAAACTAAAAAAATACTCCTAAGGGCCATTATACAAGTAACACAAGCCAAAAAAAACATTTATAAATTTTTGTGTCTGTCTGTCTGTCTGTCTATTGTCCGACTTTCACGCAAAAACTACTGGACGGATTTTGATAAAACTTTTTATGTTATGTACTTATTAGTCTTCGGCAACATATAGGCTATAATTTATTTTGAAGATTGGAATACCAGATGTGAAATTATCTGTCGACCAGCGAAGTGGGCACGGGTCAGCTAGTAAATAAATAATGGTGGATCTGGCCCCAAACTAAGCAAAGCTTCTACTATGGGAAACAGATGACTGATAGAATACTTATATACTTTTTTTGTAAATAATTATATACTTATGATACATAATAACACTCAGACACAGAACAAACATCCATTTCCATCACACAAATGTTTGTCCCAGTTATCAATAACGTAAATATTAAACAATCGAGTTAGGATACATCAATCGCAATTTAATGTCTAGTCAGTGCCATGGCCGTCTCGGAGATAGGTACTTACATAAGTTAATAACTAAATGAGTATTATCTGAGGAAAATTAATTTTCCCCAGAAAAGCGAGAAAATTTCTTTGATCTCGGAATCATGTAAATCAAATCTGAATACCTAGGGAGTAAATTAATTCTGAGAATTTTTTAATAGAGTTTTCTGATCTTAGAATTAGTTTCCTGTGGACCAAGATTAAAGTCTCATCCGTTCGTACTTCTAGTCAATGCTTCTTTTTAGGGTTCCGTACCCAAAGGGTAAAAAGGGACCCTATTACTAAGACTTCGCTGTCCGTCTGTCTGTCACAGGGGCAGTATCTCATCAACCGTGAAAGCTAGACAGTTGAAATTTTCACAGATGATGTATTTCTGTTGCCGCTATAACAACAAATAATAAAAACAGAATAAAGTAAATATTTAAGTGGGCTTCCATACAACAAACGTGATTTTTTGAGCGTTTTTTTATAGATAATGGTGGAAACGGGACCCTTCGTACGCGAGTCTGACTCGCAGGTTTTTTGATTACTGTGACTTAGGTCAGAGACTAAGGGTCATATTATACATAAGTACTTACATACTACATACTTTAAGAATTTTAAAATTCTCATTGATTACGTATGTACATATTATGCTCATTCTGATATTTTGACATTTTGAGTGTAAAAAAGTAAAAATGATTGTGTGTTCGTGCGTGAAATGAACATGTTATAGAGATTTCCCAAAAATAAAGCAATTATGGCCGTGACCGTGGCCTTAGTGAGTTCTTTTTAGCATGTAAGCGTGCACTAAGAAGAGAATTTATTTTTATTTTTTTAGTGTTTTGAGTCTACAAGAAACCCTTATAGTTTCGCCATGTCCGTCCGTCCGTACGTCCGTCTGGCCGCTTAGCTCAGAGACTATCAATGCTAGAAAGCTGTAATTTGGCATGTATTATATACATATTAGTAATTTCAACAAAGGATATCGTTAGATAGGTCTTTCAAAAGTGTGAGGGGTTTGCTAAAACAACTTTTCAAATAAGGAATTAGTTTGTGAAATATTAAGCTTTAAAGTGCCAATATTGATAAAAACGATAACTGTAACTATACTACACCCTCTAACTATACTAATAGGAACTTATAGTATAGGCTATGAGTTGCCAGTCAGTCAGTAACGAGAGTTTTATTTGTATGTGAATAATTTAATCCACTGTAATATAATGCTTTGTTATGACCCCACGCCATACAATACTTATCCGTTTTCCAATTTAAATGAACATTAGTTATATGAAGTGAAAGGAAAACTGTCGTTATTGCATAACGTTAGACAATTCAATGACACGTATGGAATGCTGACTACTGCAAAACATATGCCTAATGTGATGTTTGGACTTGTCTTTGTCTATCCTGCATAGATATCTTCAAGGATCCGAACGCCTAGAGATCTGAGTTGATGTGTATCGTAATTGTGTATATACAGTTAGGGTTGCCAGATGGTCGGGATTTTTCGGGATTGTCCCGACATTTTATAAGAGTCCCGGCAAAATGCACTCAATGCCCCCGTAAGTCGTGCAAAAAAGCGGCTACAAATTGTCCCGACAATTATCCCAAAATCCCGACTTTTTGGGATATTATATACAATGTTTGTACGCAGCCAGGCAAAATACAGAGACTCTTGATTTCTTATTTACCATCTTATATTATTATTATTATAGCTATGTTTACTAATGAATATGAGGGGAGGATGGGATACTCCAGACATTCTGGTCATACCATCTGTTAACACTAGATACAGTACAAGATACAGTTAATCCTATTTAGATTTTATAAACCACTTTTTTCGTTGAGCTACAGAGTCCAGATCCAAATTTTGCATAATTTATTTAAATTAGCTGACCATAACACATAGATACCTAAATGTTACAATTATGCTGAACTTTTTATACCTGTCACCTGTCACACCGGTTTTACTAAACTGGTTACCTAGGTTCAAACTGTATTCAGAGCTATACAGGCGATTATAGATGCTCATTATAACTACCGACATTCTGACAAGCATGACCATCATACCGTTAAAGTCGGTTAATTGCTGTGGAAACTGTGAGGCCTACTGACAAGCAATATATATATTTAGCCTGAACTAGTATTGATGAAGCGGTGATGGTATTCCAAACTGTCAAAAAATTATGTGCAAAAAATTAGACATCTTAGACCGATAACATTGAGTTGTCATTGCAACGCATTCTACCAAAAAAGTTGAATCCTACCAAGGTCGGTATTGGAAATTCATTTTGTCAAAAAAATCTGATATCAATTTGACTACCGAATGATACGCATTCTACCAAAATTCGTAATTTATTTTATATTTTTTTCTATGCGTTTACTGAAATTTGGGCGGGCGATGCTCATGATGAAGAGCATCTGAAGTGTCTCGAAACGTCAGCAATACAAGAAAAAACGTGGTAATTAGCCGTATTTCTATTTAAAATGATTAACAACAACGATAGTTTTTATTCTAGTGAAAGATAAAGCTGTTTGAAAATAGGGGCACCAGGCACGAGAGATTATTACTCCAGATTTACTGCTTAGCGGGGTTGCTAGAAGCTCGCACCGCGCACACGGGAGTGGATTGCTAAGGGCATCAAGTAGTCTTTCCGGCACTGCCAGTCACAGCAAAATGAGGGCATTTGCTAAATATAATATTTATTAATATAAGTGTAGTCTAAGCATTGGCTTAGAGCAGCAAGAGACAGGGATACCTGGAATAGCTTGGAGGAGGCTTTCACCGTTATAAGCGGACCATGCACTACATGGTAGATATGTTAGCATTACAATCTATACATATAATAAAACTGTAGAAGAGTTCAATTCTGTACATTGAATGAAAAATAAAAAAAATACTCCTAGAGGCCTTTATACAAGTAACACAAATCAACAAAAAACATTTTGAAATTTTTGTCTGTCTGTCTGTCTGTTGTCTGGCTTTCACGCAAAAACTACTGGACGGATTTTAATTAAACTTTTTTTGTTATATACTTATTAGTTCTCGGCAACATATAGGCTACAATTTATTTTGAAGATTGGAATACCAGATGTGAAACTATCTGTCGACCAGCGAAGCGGGCACGGGTCAGCTAGTTACTAATATTTTTTATTTATTTTTTTAGAATTCTTTGTTAGACATCTAAGTTTTTATTTGTATGTTATAATATTAAAGTGTATAGGAAATGGGTGTATCCTAGTGCATAGGAAAATAAAGAAAAGAGTTTAGTCAAGATGTCCGTAATGTCAACATTGGCCACAGCGGAAGACCAGCGCTGCAGCATGGCAACATGTAGCATAATGCTGAGCACTGTGCCATTTCACCACCTATCATAGAACCTAGTTTTTCTGTTTTGTTTCGATAATTATGTATTATTCCTAGGAATATATTTTTTTTAATATTATGGTGGTTGAATAATATTTTTATATCTTTCTTTCTAAATGCGTTCTAAATGCATAAGAATCCCCAGGCGCCTTGAAAATGAAAATGCCTCTAAAGGGGTTGTTAGAGGCACGTCCAAATATTACGTATAAAATTTATGACTTTTGTAATGTGATTTTGGTAAGTCAACATGTATGGTGTTGATAAATATGACACTTATATGGGTAATTTATGCGATATAAAAATAGAATAACATTAAACTATCCTTACTTTCAAACTGTCGCATGTCGCTCTAAGGTTCACGCTATTTTAGACTTTAATGTAAACAGTATAAGAGCGTTCGTATTTTACTAAATTTAAAGTTAGATTGTGGTGACAACGCAATTGCCACCATTATTATCTGTTCAAGAAGGCATGAAGAGAAAGTCTTGTAGAATAACGTTACCACAAAAAACATGCGCGTAACGGCTTGTGTGTGTTTGCTCATAATTATCTAGAAATTGTATAATAATAAATCACTGGCTTTGATCAATTATTGTTCATATAAGCACTGTTGCAGCTTTGTATCGTATTAGCTAGGAACGTCTAATTATATTAATAACTAGCTGACCCGTGCCCGCTTCGCTGTGCGTAAGACATTTCTAATACCATCGTGGACTTTTTTGTAGACGTTTTTAAGGTATACAATACTGTAGTACATTATTTTGATATATCTCGTGGGGTTCAGCCAGCATTTGCAATGTAAGCGCAAAAAAATGTGTTTATTTACGACATCACATTAGAAACCTCTAAAATTATCAGTGTTTCTCTACGATATTATGCATGTATTATACATATAAACCTTCCTCTTGAATCACTCTATTTATAAAAAAAACCGCATCAAAATCCGTTGTGTAGTTTTAAAGATATAAGCAAACATACATACATACATATTACATATTACATACAGACGCGGGAAGCGGAAAGCGACTTTGCTTTATACTATGTAGTGACTAGCTGTCCTGACAGACGTTGTGCTATCAAATTCATTTTTTTTCACCTTGTCCTGATAATAATGAAAACAACAAAAAAAAATTAGCGAAATCAGTTCAGCTGCTCTCGAGATTTGCGCTTAGCAAGACATTTCATATTTATTTATTTATTTGTTTTCATTTTTATTTTTCATATCAATATTTATTTATTTATTTGCATTTTTATATTTCACACGGGTCTTAAAAATATTACGATCATTCCGTAACGGCTTGCCTTATATCAATTATTTTTACGCTGTTTTGTAAAAGATTTTTCTAGAAAGACTTCGGTAGTTCTCATTCCATAAAACTTTAAAAACTCCACTTCAGTTTTACAATAATTAAAATATTTTACGAAGAATTACCATTAAATTCTTACTAAAATTGTCAGAGATATTTTTTTTATAAAATTACATTTGATCGGTTATTTTGTAACTTTTAACACGTTTATATAAATAAATAAACAAATAAATAAAATCTTTATTCATTAACTTAGTGCTAATATTAACATAACGGAATAGTATCTAATTATTAAGTAACAATTTACACTATGCCTGAACTAGGATGAACCTGTATCTCAGGCGAAAAAAGGAAAAGGATATAAACTGCGTGAAGCATATGAATAAGCCGGTACTTAGTCAAATTAATTAACATAAAATCTTAAAACCTAATATAGGCATGTGTTAATAATAGAAATGTTGAAACTTAGCGATACTATAAAAAGTGGTCAAGTCAAGCATGGCCATGTAGGCGTGAAGGTGGACACGCTTCTGAAATAACGGCTATCGGACTCATCTGCTACTTTCACGCGCGCCGTGGGACATGACATTGTCTTATTACCACCATGTAAATACTACATGAATAACTCCATTGTCTTGATAATTGCCGAAACACAGTTCGAAAAACATATTAAGGTCATTTTGTGGCTTACTCTCCTGATGGGATGACATAGATGTTAGTTCTGTGTCTGGGTGTTATTTATAATGTACGAGCTGACCCGGCGAACTTCGTATCGCTTTAGAATTAACAAATGCTGTGTTAAGTTCCCGTTCCCGTTCCCGTTCCTGTTTTCCTGCTTTTCTCTTGAATTTTTTCCTGAATTTTCTTTTTTATAAACCTCACGGAGCCCGAGATCTTTCCAACGAATGCAAAACTGTGGAAATCGGTTCGTGCGTTCTGGAGTTATAGCGTCAGGAAGGAAAACCCGACTTATTTTTATATTATAAAATGGATAGATAGATATATAGGATCACGACTGTAATCCCCAAGTACGGTAGACATCTCTCAGATCCCCAGACGCTTAGATCCTTTGAAGATGTCTAGTGGGGGTAGTCAGAGGCACGTCCAAACATTATATTTGGCACATGCCCACATTTTGCAGTAGTTAGCATTCCATACGTGACAGGCCCAAGCAAGACAGGTGTTATAATGTATCATAATTATTATGTAAGTACGTATACAGGTACGGTATACCAAAAGTTATCTAGTTCCCATAGTAAACGCTTTGCTTAGTTTGAGGCTAGATGGCGGTGTGTGAAAAGACAACCATTATTTATTATGGGGAATCTCGATAGATTTGCTAACTTTCAAAGGCGTTGGATATCTCTACATAACTGTGATAATAGGAATGATGCTTATTTACGCGATCGAATATGCACTTCCACTTATTGTACCTACTGCTTCACAATATTTCCATCCTGTTATCCCCTCATTTAAGAATAGACGTTAGATTTAAGAGCATAACAGGTATGAGTAGGTAGGTAGATATTTTTATTTTTATCATATACTAGCGACCCGCCCCGGCTTCACACGGGTGCAAAGCAGATACCAAAATATATCACAGAATGTCTTTGTATACTCGTTAACAACATGCATTCCTCCATACAGCTTCAAAGCTGCAGATGTAACGTCCAGACTGATATTTTTCCACTTCATTTGGTGATTGTATGCTGAAAGTGGCCTGGTCACTACCCTTATTAATGTATTTAGTATCGTATTGGATTGACTTTATTGAACTGCACAACTCGACGTTGATATGGGCATCAAAAATTTTCAAAAGGTTAAGCGCAAAAAAATGTGTTTATTTACGACTTCATATTACAAATCTTAAAATTATCAGTGGTTCTCTAATATATTAAGCACGTTATTATATAAATATAATAATATCATATAAACCTTCCTCCTGAATCACTCTATCTATTAAAAAAAACCGCATCAAAATCCGTTGTGTAGTTTTAAAGATATAAGCATACATACATACAGACGCGGGAAGCGGGAAGCGACTTTGCTTTATACTATGTAGTGAAGGAATGTTTTTTTGGATTGTAATATAGGGTATATTTCAAACATACAAACATCCTCACGAACTTTGGCATTTATTAAACAGGTACTTAGTAGTGCTTGCTAAAATATTACCCATTCATTCTAAGCATTTTAATAGTCTAACTGTTAGTTTTGTAATAAAATGAACTGAATTCAATTTCTCGCCGATTTCTTACTCAACCTCGTGAGAGGACAAAGACTGAATAGAACTAGTGAAGCCGGTCGTAATTTATCCACTAAAACATCGCGGACTAGCTTTTACCCGCAACATCGTCCGCGTAGATTCAGAGTGTATTCACTGATTTGATTGGATTCAACTATATAAAGAAAGAAAGAAAAAATATTTATTTGCTCCATAGGCACAACACAATTATTAAATAAAAGAGAACAAAAACAATCAACAGCAGATTGTGCCATTTGGGGGAAATAGGTCCCCGTCTCAGCATTGAGCGTAGGGAGTAGGCGAAGCGCGGTGCGACGCTGGTTTTCAGTCGGGGCCTGGACGCGATGTGGCGACACAACAAGTCGATAAATTAAACTATATCGTAAAACATTTAAATTCCTGAAAACGAAATTAAATTTCATCACGTTCGACTCGGTTTAGCCGTGTTAACGTCACGGACAGAGTTACTTTCGCATTTATAATATTAGTATAGTTACGTATGGTTAAAATAATAGCTAGTTTTGTAACTTTATTATCTTTAGAAAATCCACTAAGTACCTAATTATAAAATTTAATTTAAAATATGTTTATTTTTTCTGCCCATGTCTTTTATAATAAAGAACCTAAGTAGATACGTAATTATACCTTTAGTTTTGCTGTAGACTCAAACAAGTCAAACTAAAAACTTGTACCAGTGTACCTACCTACTTAGGTATTCATTAAAATGACAAGAAACATTTTGAATCCTAAATCTAGCTAAATTATCTTACGCCTACGTGTCTGTTCTTCGCAACGTAGACCTACGTACTTGTAGTTGTAGGTACCTACTCGTAAGGCTAATGAGGTAAGGACAATTTTTTGCAAAAAATCAAAACCTGTCCGATCAAGGTCGTTATGTAGTAGAATAGACTATCTCTAAACCTGCACCTATTTCCGGGGTATTAATTATGTATATAAAATGGAATTCGGAATTAATTATGTGGAATGCTAACTACCTAATGCAAAATGTGGGTAGGTATGTTATGTGTCAAATGTAATGTTTGAACGTGCCTCTGACTAACCACATTAGACATCTACAAAGATCTGAGATCTATGATGATCCCTAGAGATCCGAGATATTTTTTTTACATAAAAAACAACAGAAGTTTCAAACATTATTTTAATGAAAAAAACATTATTCAGACCTATTTGGTTCTTAATTCCGAGTTAAAAAAATACAAAGAGCATTGCACTTGTATCTGTAACACAATTAAAAATTACATCGAAATAAGCATAATTTTCTGTTTTAGCTTTCCTATAGTTACCTAAATAATCTAATAAGATCATTATTGACGTTAGTGAATGTGACAAAATATTAGACCTAGAGAATAGATTTCAATTTCACCTATATTTACGATAGAGAAAAAAAATGGATCACGACTGTAATCCAATAAACATCCTCTTAGAATCTGCTCTACTAGAATTTATACTTATTTAGAAAATAAGCACGAGAATAAAGGTGGTACCTAAGTAAAGTAGGTAAGTAAAAGGTTTATTTTGTATCTACCAACATGATGACGTAGGCCATGTTCTGTTGGTCGAGAGCCTCCGGCTATCGTCCTTTATCTACTAAAACATCCTGCGCAAAAACAACTAGGTAATTTATACCTAGTAGGTACCTACTTAAGCTTATAAATTCCAGACGGACACAAAGAACTCGCCACCTGAGAATTCCGAAACGAACATAAACAAAACACCAATTTGCGTAAAGGTCTTTTTCAGCTAAAATGCTTTCTCATTAAATTCACAACAAAATATTTCCCGGAATACCAGTTGATACTTCTTTCCTATAATTTCGCTGTAATTACTTATTCAGAAAACTCAAGTTGGTAGGTAGGTACTTAGGTTTCTTCCTTACACCTCTGTCAGATAGGTACTCAGAGTCTAACGATCGACCCGTGAAAATGTTTAAGTACAAAATATGTTGTAGGTAGGTACGTACAGTTACGGTGAAAAGCTGAAGTTTATTCATATTGAAAAGTGCTCGTTTAAAATTCAAAATGTTGGTTTTGAACTTACCTCTACTTCGACGTCGTTCCCGCACACTTTTCTAACCGCGAGCAACTCAAACTTCCACTATGAAGTTCAAACACGACAAATAATCACCTTGTGAACCGTAAAATCTCCATGATCACCACTTCACATATCACATTGAACTCCGGAAGAGTTGAGAGCTTTTAAAAGGCTGTAGGTATAAGTTCCCACACGCTTCAGCTCTTAGATTCTTGAAAAGCCTAGTACTTTTTGAGGATTATCATGATTCGCACTTTGGAATTCGATGTTCGATTGTTCGATCTTAAGATATGAGGTTCGTATCGCGATCGCTTGAATGGATACGCGCAGTGAGGGCAGGGACCTCAGAGCGTGGTGCGCCGGCGCCGACTGAGGCGAGCGGCCGGAGGTACCGTTGTTCGGGGTGGGAGCGAGGTTGCAAGACAGGCTTTGACATTATAAAACTTCATTTCGATGGCATGACTATTGTGCCTTTACTGTTGTTGTTCACATACCTACCCACTCGTAACTCAACTCTACGACTTCAGTAAGCAGTAAGTCTTGAGTTTTCCGTTTTTTCGGCCTGAATTTTAATTTTTCGTCGGTTAAAACTCTTATCGCACCATTGTACTTGGAAGCAATGAACGACTTCCGTTTCTAATATCAGCGTTTTGGAAAACTCGAATTCAAACTCTTATCTACGATGAATGTGCCATGGTAACGGCAGTTACTACACCTAATAAAACTGTCCAAGCGCGAATCACTAACTGTGATGGCTTCTGAAGATTATGTGGAGAATGCAGGTTGAAGCTTTTATGAACCAATTTTAAAAAGACTCGTAGACTAAGTAAAGTCTACTAAGTAAGACTGATAATTTTCCTTGAAATCCTACATAATACAGAATGTCCTAAAACATAGTGTCAAGCGGTCCAGAGGTAGAGCACTCATAGAGGTACTCGAACCATCCCTATTTGTCATTACTTTGTAGGCGATATAAATAATACAAAACAGTATTTTAGCTATACGTACCTATTAACTACCGTGCAAAATTTATGAGCATGGTAATAAAATGGCTCTGAGTTCTGATCTGACTACGGAGGGACAGACCGACGAACAAGGCGTAACTACTTCTATTATGGGTTCCTTGTCGTACCATAAAAAATAAAATTTACTTTCCTACTCGTACTTAGGTATAGCTAGGCTAAGTTTTAAATTGTAAATTAAATCTATTCCCAGTTCAATCATTGTCGCTAAATTTTGTATAAGTAGGTTGCTACACTTAACCAGGTATAGCCTACAACCCCAATATAAGTTAAATGTATCAAGTTCCAATAAGTAGGTAAGTATCTACTTCGTACCTATATCTTGATAGAAGAGCAATAAGTAACAAATAGCCCGATCGTAAATCAGAGGCAAAATGTTTGTGTACTTAGTTACGAACTTTGTCTACTCCGAATGTTTATTTAGCGTGATGGATCGGGTGCCACACGTGCCACCGACACCTATATTATTTATATCAAGCGTTATTCCCAACACCGCCCCGAAAACCTTTTGATGACTGAAATGGGTACCTAGACCTAGATGTTTGTGGCTCTCTCACCATAAACTTGCTCGAGCAATGCGCTAGGTCAGTGCTGTATTAGTAGAATGGTAGAATGATTTTATTGGCAACCACAAAATAATAAACTAAAAAAATAATTAAATCTCGTAAATTATTGTTGTCTCTTTCGCTCTATACAAAACAGAACGAAATGGATGCCGTTATGTTTACTTTTACGAGTATGTTTTTACGCTGTGCTTTTAGTTTAGTCTGGCACAAACCTAATCGGCATCAATAAGTGGGCGATGGAAAAGGAAAATTAATTCTTAATCCCCGTACCTACATAGTTTATTCAGCATCGCCTACGCGAAGGTTTTGATGATAATCAATGGTAAAGGTACTTTTTATTTAATTAGGTAGACGTACTTACTGTTAGACCTACCTACCGTCACATAAGAAACCGCGCGACTTCGTCCGCGTTACCTTTAAAGGTAGGTTATTTTCGTTTTTATGGCGGTGGAATTAACAAATTTATTTCTGACCTAGTATCTATCTTAATTTATGTTTTTGTTTTAAGGTCTGTTTGAATAGATAGGTATTTTTTCTCATGAGAATCATAACGGTTCCCTTATTGTAGCCAAATATTTGTAAGTTCCTTTAGGTATAACCCCGTTTTATTTTCAATAGTGTCAAGAAAATCGTAAAATCCATTATTTCATCAAAGAACTAGCGGCAACTAAGATAGATGGAGGCAAGTTATAGGAACTGTTTATAGTTTCTTTACATTCACAGGTACCTACCTAGCTGGAGTGAGAAGTTTTCGCATCAATCAGTCTTTCCTCTAAACCTATGCTACGCCAGGCGACCAAAGCGACTTTTGTCGATCTCATAATAACATAATGGCACTTAGGTACACAACTTCTGCACAGATGTAGGTACCTAAGCCTCAGCGTCATTGGCGGACGAAAGCCAATAGACCAAATAAACTAAAGACCTAAGTAAATAGGTAGAGAATAGATCAAAGGATTGCTTCTCTGAACCTCGAGACACAATGTCATCGCTTGGACCATCTCACCACGGGTCGCGCAGTAGGTAGGTAGGTACTGGCGCTTGGTCGCGTTGAGGAGCCTCCTTCCTGGAAGTTGCTGGAAATGGCGGTAAGTAGTACCTACCTAGACTTAGGTGGATACATTGCTCGCTGCAACTCTTCCATCACAGATATGATTAAATTGCAGACTTGACTTAGGTACCTACTCAGTATTCTAGAGGCTTTAAATAATGTCTGGTCTTACCCCGCTTTAGGACCAGTTAAAAGTAATACCTATTCCTTTTATAGATCCACAGTTCAAAAGTTTTAAAGACCTAATGTCAGATACCTGGGATCGAGAGCTCATCTCGCAGTTTACTTAGGTACCTACCTAACTACATGGATTTGAGAAAATCCGTGAATAGCTTTTTATTATGTGTAGGTATATGGCTTTTTTTCATGATTGATTTTTATGGTTTTTATTCTAAAGCTGCAGGGCTATTTTGTAAAAACATGATTATCATTATGATGTTGAATGCATTAGCCTAATGTTAGAGAATACCTAATCTGTACACTTTTCATAGTAATTATGCACAGTTTATGCACCTATACCTACGCTTCTGCGTAGGTATTGTATTGAAAGCGTAGGTATATGTGCCTAAACAGCATAAAAAGCGTAGGTATTATGGCATTCAGTACCAATAAATATTGGTATGAATATCATAACATGATAATCATGTTTTTACAAAACTTATAGGTAGGTATCCATTCATATCCTGCCTTGAACTTGATAGTTCGCGATCCTAATTAAAACTTTTCTGTTGAAAAAGAATTTTTCAAGACTAGCTTTTGTAAAATCCTACTTTGAGCTAACAGAGCAGCGCGCTACTTCAATCATCTGTCACTTATTTATTAAATGTCAAGTCATTATAATTTGAATTTGACAGTAAAGTTTTTTCACATTTAATTTTTGCTTTTGGCTAAATTGTTTTGTTGTGTATCTTTTCTCAAAGTCAAAGATTTACTAATTCCTACTGTAAAATAAAACATATTTTTTGTAGTATTCAATGTAAAGCAAATCAAACATCTTTGTGTGTGTGGAATCGAAATGAAGATAAAATAAAGCTATTTTAGTACCTTCCTATCAAATCATACAAAAAAGTGTATTATTTCAGGAGAGAGAACTAGTACATTAAAAAGGGAAAATGTCGGCGTTACTAACTGCAGATTGGTTCCAACTGGACTCCTATTACAGGTATTTAAATATGAGTTTTATTCTCTGCTTGATCATTGAGTGTGTGAATGTAATAGTGAGTGAATAAAACCTGCTTATTACAGTTCATATTATAATTTTTTATTTGTATGATAACCTTTTTAGGAAATTTGATCTGTACAATATGAACTGGGAAATGGATGAAGGATTGGAGAACATGATAGTAAGCGGGGCTGCATACGGAGGCCCCATCGCTGTGGTCAGAGACAGGAACAAGTTCGTAAAAATCACCACGACAGCAAAACCAGTGATAACAATATACAATTGCGCTGGAAATGTTATTGCAAAGGTTTTGGTGAGTGATAATATAAGATTACATCTTCCAGGATCTAAGGGCTTGAAGATCTGAGAGTATATCTAACTACTGTATGGGAATTAAAGTCATGATCCTATTTTATTTTTAATATTATAAATCCGTAAGTTTGGGAGAGTGTTTAGATGTTTATGCCTCAACGTCATATGGATTTTACAAAGCCTGTGCATTGAGATCTACTTTTTATTCAAGTACTATGCAAGCGAGGCTGCGGTTGGAAGCTAGTAGACTATAATTTACACACATTATCTGCAGCTATTTTGTTCATAAGCTGTTACCTTAATTGTCTATTTAAATATCTGCATCATGTTCACTGATAATTTTAATTGGACTCATCTGGAAAAACTGATTATTATCTCATAGTTGCTACCCCATCCTCATGAGTATTTTGTATCTTAAAATATACTTGGTAGCTTTGACACAGTTTTAATGACATTATCATCGTTATTTCTATAAATATTGTAAGGGTGGTACCTGGATAAAAAGTAGCCTATGAGTTATTCTGTTATATCTTATATATAAAATTCTCATGTCACAATGTTAGTTCCCGTACTCCTCCGAAACGGCTTGACCGATTCTCATGAAATTTTGTGAGCATATTGAGTAGGTCTGAGAAACGGCCAACATCTATTTTTCATACCCCTAAGTGATAAGGATGGCGTAAAGATCGGGATAAACGAAAAGTGCTTTTTTCTGTGGGATTATTGACATTTGACAGGACAACGTCTGTCGGGACAGCTAGTAAGCTATATTACTGTAAAGTTTCAGTATTCAGTAGTTTTTGCGTGAATGAGTAACAAACACACACAACCACTCACTAATTCACATTTATAATATTTATTTATTTATTTATTTAGCCCTTTGAACTGAATGAGAGATTTAAATTATTAAGTTGTGTTATAAAATATCTCTCAGCTCAGTGTGCCTGTTGGCAAAGGCCTCCTCCAGTAGCTTCCATTGTTTGCGGTCCTGAGCAACTCTTCTCCATTTGAGTCCCACAGTAAGTTTGAGCTCATCCTCCCAGCGCATTTGTTGTCGTCCTTGACTTCTTTTGCCATCTCTAGGATACCATTGTGTTATGATTTGGCTCAATTTATAATATTAGTAGGATAACTTATTCCAAAATAAATTTGTATTATTATTAAACAAACCATGCTTTTAATTTCAGTGGAACAGTGGAGTCCTGGTCCAGATGGGGTGGTCTGATGGTGAACAGCTGCTTTGCATTCAGGAGAGTGGGGATGTGCTGATCTATGACATGTTTGGAGCCTACCAGAGAACCTTCAGTTTGGGGCAGGAAGTTAGAGACACAAAAGTAAGTTTATTTCCTATAACTATGAGACATACAAATACAATGATGATGTAAATACTATGAAAAAATGGCCATGTGCCAAACATATTATTTGGAAACCTCCCCTCAGACATCTATAGGCTAGAGATCTGAGCTCTAAACTATCAGATGGCCATATGATGTTTAAATAACTACATAGTTCTTTACTTTTATAATTGAATATTATTTACTCAAATGGTTTAATTGATTGCAACCTGCAACTGTAAAAATGTGGGCATAATATGCCAAATATAATGTTTGGATGTGCCTCTGACTTGACTGACATTAGATATCTTCAAGGATCTCTAATGTCAGTCAAGTTTTAGGGATTACATTATTTCATTTTTTTGCAAATTTATGGAAAAATCTGATTGGACACAAAAAAAGTCAAATAATACAACTAACGGAATGGCCTTGTAACCAAAACAGAGCAATTACTGCATAATGTCACTGATAACTCTACTTTATCATAATATTAAACATTTTTCCTGGTTGCTTTTTTAACACAATTATAGTTTACTAGCTTCTGCCCGCGGCCTCATACGCCTTATAAAATGTAGCATGTGTCACTCTCCGACCCATGAGCTTACAAAAATTAAAATACTGTTTTAACAAAATAAACTAGATATTCTTAAAATATTACACTTCTAATGATTTCAGGTGTGCAAAGCGCAGTTGTTCTCAAACCAACACGGGGTTGGTATTGGTGTGATAACCACCACCAACAGAATGTTTCTACTCAGTAATGTCTCCGAGCCTAAAGTTAGGTCATTGCCAGACTTGCCTAGTAAGTAAAAAAGACACAGTTGTAATCACCAAGTACATTAAACATCCACTCAAATATCCAGGCGCTCAGATCTTAGATGTTTGAAGGGGGCAGTCTGAAGCACGTCCAAATAACATCTGGCACATTTTTCTGTAGTTATCATTCTATGTGATATATTGCAAGCACATTGCCGCTGATAAGAATAACAATGTTGAGTATGTTAACAAATAAACATTTCCAACACACAAATATTTAGATACAAAAATCAAGTGTATTAGAACCCATGACTGTCGGAATGAGAGTCGAGGTATCTCTCACTAGGCCAAAAAGGCTCACTTTTTATTTCGGTTTATTGAAAACACTTATTTGTAATTTCAGGGGCTGATGAACCAATATCATGTTGGTGCGCAGTCAGTTCTGGTTTCTTGGTGTGTCGGGAGAAAGAGATCTACAAATGCCAACTTGGAGAGAATAGAGCTATTCTGATGGTAAAGTAACTCCTATTTTGAACCCCCCAACTAAAAAGTACTAAAAACTAAAAAGTTTTACTAACAGAAATTTTAAAGCCAGATATGATCTGAACCCACGAAAGTTTAGGTAGTGGGCACCTAAATTCCTTTTCCACCCTTCACTGACAAATTATAAGGAGATTAAAAATCATTTAATAAAAATAGGTTGAAGAGTCCGAGGTTTTGAAAAAAATTACTACTTATTTTGTTGTCACGATTTATATACCTATCTACTATATTTTCCGTAGTCTATAGTTTTTTGTTGTGTTGGCCGAGGGGGAGGTACCTTGACTTTCAATCTGAAGATCGTGGGTTCGAATACGGGCGTGCATCAATGGATTTTTCTGTTCGAAAAAATTATATGCGCATGAAGGAAAACATCGTGAGGAAACCAGTTAGTATTCTTATAAGCGGCGATGGGCTTGCAACCTGTCACGTACGGAATGCAAAATGTGGGCATGGGCCAAATTTAATGTTTGGACGTGCCTCTGACTACCCCCACTAGACATCTTCAAAGGGTCTAAGCGTCTGGAGATCTGAGAGGATGTCTACCTTACTTGGGGATTACAGTCGTGATCCTATTTTTTATTTTTATAGATTTAATATATTGTCATGTAATGTAATTCTAAATGACACAAAAATAAAGTTTATATTTTTATTCCTGTGTATTTCAGCGTCCAGAAATAAAAAATCCATACACACAAATTCTATCAATAGTGGCGTCGCAAAACGGAAAGCATGTAGCCCTCTTCACGGATTCCGGGTTCCTGTGGATCGGATCAGCGGAATTCAAAAGTATTTATGTGGAAATTGATACTGGATACATCAAGCAACCGAAGGAGTTGATGTGGTAAGTTTTTAA
This sequence comes from Hydriomena furcata, assembly GCA_912999785.1. NCBI lineage: Eukaryota > Metazoa > Arthropoda > Insecta > Lepidoptera > Geometridae > Hydriomena > Hydriomena furcata. The sequence goes on along the minus strand of OU538831.1, from coordinate 3,612,053 downwards.
ATCTTAATCTATATATTATATTCTATTCATAAACATAAAATGAAAGTGTCTGTCTGTGATTTCAAAAGAACTTTGGGGCTATTTTGTAAAAACATGATTATCATGTTATGATATTCATACCAATATTTATTGGTACTGAATGCCATAATACCTACGCTTTTTATGCTGTTTATGCACCTAATAGTTAGTAGTAGAATAGTTACTATGAAAAGTGTACAGATTAGGTATTCTCTAATATTAGGTATTGCATTCAACATCATAACATGATAATCATGTTTTTACAAAGTAGCCCTGCTGAATAGTTATTTACACAATACTAAAACACAAACAAACTTTATCATATTTTTCTGTCTTCTTTCTGTTTACCCGGCCTAATTTCCGGAAGGGCTGAACCGCTTTTAATTGGATTTTTACTGAAAGATGGAGGAGGTTATACACACATACTTTTCATCCCGGAATTCCTACGGGATCGAAATTTACGCGGGAAATATACTAGGGGGTAATATCGATTCCTACGTGAACGAGGTCGCGGGCACATGCTAGTAATATTATAAACTAGGTAGGTATTCGATAATAAATATCACGATAAGGTTCATAGGAATAGGTATCACCACCAACCAGGTACCACGCGAGCAAAGCCTCAGTTTTTTTTTTTTAGTTAGGTATTCCATAATAAATTACACGATAAGGTTCATAGGAATAGGTACTACCACCAGCTAGGTACCACGCGAGAAAAGCCGCAGACAGTAGCTAACAAAAACTTCTAAAAAAAAATCCAGGTGCGGCTCCCAAGCGATAATCGCGCACTGGGACGAGATGATGTGCATATACGGCACTAAAGGCAAGTCCTCATCTTTCCCATACGACGGGCCATTCCACCTGATCCAGGAAATGGACTGCGTGAGGGTAGTCTCTGAACTATCCCACGAGCTGGTGCAGAAAGTGCCGGTTGTGGTGGAGAAGATATTCAGGATCAACAGCAGCTCGCCAGGCTCGTATCTGATGGAGGCTTCGAAGCAGTTTCAGGTAAATTTTTATTTAACCACGGACCAACCTTGAGTCCAAAGTACATATGCGAAAAAGAGAGTCCACACATATACACAAATAAATAAATAAAAAATAAATAAACACTGGTGGACACAGCGCCATCTACTGATAAAATACTTATATACTTTTTTTTGTAAATACTTATGATACATTATAATAACTAGACACAGACCAGACACACACTAACATGTATGGTTTTGGTGAACATTTCACCCAGCGCCATCTAGCCCAAAATTAAGCAAAGCTGTACTATGGATACTAGTATACTGATTAGGTATCTTATATTATTATGCTATTCCAGAACGTAAGCTATGTATGTTCCAAGCTTCATCCAAATCTGTTTTTAATTAATTTATAATAATATTAAGATGTTTTGTCAAAGAGTTGACGTCAGGCGTCAGCCTAATCCTTTTACAACATGGTTTTTAGGTTCCGTACCCAAAGGGTAAAAACGGGACCCTATTACTAAAACTTCGCTGTGCGTCTGTCTGTCACAAGGCTGTATCTCATGAACCGTGATAGCTAGACAGTAAAAATTTTTACAGATGATGTATTTCTGTTGCTGTACAATAAATACTAAATACAGAATAAAATAAAATATTTAAGTTGGACTCCCGTACAACAAACGTGATTTAGTTGCTGTTTTTATAGATAATGGTAATGAACCCTTCGTGCGCGAGTCCGACTCGCACTTGACCGGTTTTTTTTCTAGGTGTGCCGATCCCACATAATGTAGGATATAAGGGCAAGAAAAAAAATAAGAGTATGATTTATTTTTGTGATATTTTTGTATTTTCAGAAACGCAGCCACAAAGCTGACGAATACATCCTATTAGTCAAACCTGACTTACAAACTGCAGTACAAGATTGCGTCGAAGCGGCCGCATTCGAGTTTAGTCCCGAAGTCCAGAAAATGCTGATCCGCGCTGCACAGTTTGGAAAGGGCTTTATAATGAACCCGGAGCTGACGGATTTGTATGTGAAGACTTGCAGATGGTTGAGGGTGCTAAATGCTGTGAGGGATCCTAAAGTGGCGATTCCGTTAACGTCTGTCCAGTATCCTTTTGTTCATCTATACTTCAATATTATAAATGTAACTATATCTATCTGTCTGTCTATCTGTAACGTTATCCCGGCCAATGTTTAAAGTCTAGGGTCTAGGCTACTTTTTTTCTTATAAACAAACTGGTTTTTTTGCCGTTTTTCATAGATGGTACGGAACCCTCCATGCGCGAGTCCGACTCGTACTTTGCCAGTTTTTTTTTATAAATAAACTAGCTGCTCGGTTTGCTCGGGTGTACTAATGGAGACTAGGCAAATTTGAAATACTTTATGCTACATTATTGCAATTTACGTGGGATCTTAATTTTTTTTTTAAATAAAATTTGGCTCTTGTAGTGTATATTACCTGGTAATGTAGTTTTTGATTGGTGAAATAATTTTCTTGTGAATTTTCCTATGCAGAGGATAAATCTCTGGAACCACGAAACTTATTTAAATTATTTAATTACTATGTTCTTGCTTGTGCAATATTTCCCTTAGCATCATCACAGAATGGGTAATCTAGGCGAGCGCGTGTTGCTAGATCGTCTTATATGGCGTCGTCTACATTGCCTCGCTACTCACATCGCACAGTACCTGCAGATGAAAGACGGGCGTACCCGCGTGTTATCACACTGGGCTTGTTATAAGGTATTTGACAAGATTTTGAAAAAACATTCTAGATTATTCAGTAGTGACTGTGGAAACCATAAAAAAATATTATTTTCAATTCTGTTAAGTATTGGCCCTAAAAATGTAAATTAAATATTGTCAATTTATAGAACCCGCAAAAACACTTCTTTATGCAAATGGCGTCGCACTAGTTTCTGTGACGTTACATGCTTGTCAACATATAAACAAACGTCAAGTTTTTCAAGGCAGGCGATGACATGTTGACAAGCATGTTACGTCATCGTCGATTCGACCAATCCTGACCGCATTGTGTCACGTGACTGGCGTTTAAAAATAGATAATTTTAATTATGTTTTTTTAATAAATCATTGTTTATTTTCAAGTTATTTTACTCCATAACGCTTTATGAAGGTATAATTTACATAGACCAACAACACTTTATTTTTCATACTGTCAAATAGCCTATTGGAGGCAACCTAAGGAATAGGCGCAGTGCTGGATTAAGACAACTTGATGCCCTAAGTAATCCACACCCGTGTGACCGGCTTCTAGCAGCTGAGCAGTAAATCTGGAGTAATAATCTCCCTTGTCGGGTGCCCCCATTTTCAGCAAATTTTTTTGTTGTGCTGTTTTTCGTGCCCCCCCAAGACGTGATGCCCTAAGCAAGTATTCTGATGACTGACCTCACAGCTCAGTTGGCGGTAGCTCTGCCTTCTTCGCTGTAGGTTGCGGGTTCGATCCTCACCCGGAATTAACATATGTGTGATGAACATAGATGTTTGTTCTGTGCCTGGATGTTAATACGTATAATAAATAAGTCTAACTAATGAGTATGTATTTACAAAAAAAAAACATTTATATAAGTATTCTATCAGTTATCTGGTTCCCATAGTACAAGATTTGCTTTATTTTGGGGCAAGATGGCGCTGTGTGAAATGTCCACCAATATTTATTTAAGTATTATTATTTCCCAGGTGGCCCAGCCACATTTGGACAATGAGAGCGCTGCGAGGGAAATAGGCGAGAAACTGCGCAACGTGTCCGGTATCTCGTACACGACTATCGCTATGAAGGCCGCCGAAAAAGGACGGAAAGCACTTGCCATTAAAGTAAGTTTGCATCTATATCGAAGCATCAGCCCCGGATCTAGGGGGGGTAACAAGCCGGGGTCCATGCCCCGGGCGGCAAATTCACACTTTACAGACGAATGGACAACTCATAATTTACTTAACTTTGACCTACATAATACAGCAAATTTCATCTTAATCCGCTTTGTCGTTTATTTTTGATTAGGGAACAAACATAGCAGCCTTATCACAAACTTTCGCATTTATAATATTACTAGCCGACCCGTGACAGACGTTGTCCTGTCAAATTTCAATAATCGAATAGAAAAGACCGAATGTTTTTAGTCTGTGGTGTCAGATTTGTTGCACACCAGCGCCATCTATACCAAAATCATCCCCTTTACGTTTTTATATCGTTTTGGGGATGTATTTTGTATATTAAAGTAGTCTATTATTTATTCGGGCAGTATATCTACATCTACAGCAAATTTCAACTTAATCCGTTTTGTCGTTTAGGCCTGATTAAGGAACAAACATACATACAAACTCACAAACTTTCGCATTTATAATTTTATTAGGAAGCTTCGGGGCGCTATAAAAAACTAACATGAAGATAAAGTAAAATAATATTTTTCTCTACAGATTTTAGAGTATGAAACGCACAGTAAGCTTCAAGTTCCCCTCCTTTTATCACTGGGGGAAGGGTCGACCGCCTTACTCAAGGCGACAGCAAGCGGGGATACCGATTTAGTGTATATTGTGCTTCTGCATTTGAAGGAGAAAATGGGAAAACATGACTTTGAGGTAAGATTAAATCAAAAATATATATCAAGTAAGTATTTTTTTATCAATAAAATGTAGAGGTCACTTTGAAACATCTTAATAAGAGTCTGGCTATTCTGGCTAGGCAATTTCAGGTTGAAAAGTTTAAAGTATGCCATGCCCTAAAAAATGTATGAAATAGATGCAATTTTTTTTTTCAACGGGCAATAGAGTTGTTCATTTTGACGCGTACCAATATACACTTCGTTTTTAGGGTTCCGTTAACCTAAAGGGTAAAAACGGGACCCTATTAGTATTACTAAGACTTCGCTGTCCGTCTGTCTGTCACAGGGCTGTATCTCATGAACCGTGATAGCTAGACAGTTGAAATTTTCACAGATTATGTATTTCTGTTGCCGCTATAACAACAAATACAAAAAACGTGATTTTTTTTGGCGTTTTTTTATAGATAATGGTACGGAACCCTTCGTGCGCGAGTCCGACTCGCACTTGACCAGTTTTTGTTTACTTTTCTATGTATGGCTTAGCATATCTTTTTACCTCCATGATCTGATTTGGATGCTTTTTTGTATGCAATAGCCCAAAGTTTTACCAATTTGAATTGTATTTAAGTAAAACTTCGTCGGGATAACAAAATAAAAGTAGCTACGTAGTAAAGTCCCGTGTAAAAATCTATAGTTATGCATAACTTGATAGCCTCACAGCTCAGTTGGTAGTAACTCTGCCTTCAGCGCTGTAGGTTGTGGGTTCGATCCCCACCCAGAGCAAATATTTGTGTGATGAACATAGATGTTTGTTCTGTGTCTGGGTGTTAGTATGTATCTTAAGTATTTATTTACAAAAAAAAAAAAGTATTTCAGTATTCTATCAGTTATCTAGTTCCCCTAGTACAAGCTTTGCTTAGTTTGGGGCTAGATGGCGATGTGTAAAATGTCCACCAATATTTATTATTATTATTATTATTTTAACTATGTAAATTTTACCTTGCAGCTGACTATACGCGGCTTCCCATTAGCTTACGCGCTGTATATAAAATACTGCGGTTTGCACAACCGCGAGGCGTTACGTCAAGTGCGAGACCAAGAGGACGACTTTCCGCTGCAGGCCGCCGCTCACGTGCGGGACGCGGCCGAATCCCACCAACCTGGCCTGGCTGAAGCCGCGCTTGTCTCTGCAAGGGAGTGCTATAGGAAGGCTAAGAATGACCTGGGTAAGTAATAGCTGTTTAAAGCTAAAGGTCACAATCACAGCTTAGGTCGAGGTCAGGGTTAAGAATGACAGAAAATTATGTATTTTGAAAGTGGCGTCTGTCTCGCTCACACTTAGTAAAATGACACTCCCGTCTCGCACAAACTGAATTATAATAAGTCTTTAATTTAAAAATACACAAGATTTTTTAAATATTTTTTTGATAACTATTATGACTGGTGGCCTATCACCCGGTTCCGCCTTGACGTCTCTCTCAATTCAATTTATATGCGCATCAAAAACACGTGCTCAAAACGGTGAAGGAAAACATCGTGAGGAAACCAGTTAGTATTCTTATAAGCGGCGGTATTCTTATGGGCTTGCAACCTGTCACGTATGGAATGCTACAAAGTGTGGGCATGTGCCAAATATAATGTTTGGACGTGCCTTTGACCCCCACTGGACATCTTCAAAGGATCTAAGCGTATGGAGATCTGAGAGGATGTCTGCTGTACATGGGGATTACAGTCGTGATCCTATTTTTTTTTTTGTTATACTTAGGATGATTTTATTCCGAAAAACAACCATGTTATTAAATATGAAAAATAAACGGGCCAAGTGCGAATCGGTGCGAGCGCACGAAGGGTTCCGTACCATCACTACATAGTATAAAGCAAAGTCGCTTTCCGCTTCCCGCGTCTGTATGTCTGTATGTATGTTTGCTTATATCTTTAAAACTACACAACGGATTTTGATGCGGTTTTTTTTAATAGATAGAGTGATTCAGGAGATAGATAGATAGATAGATAGAAAATACTTTATTGCACACCATAAAAAAGAAATAAAACATACATAATAAGAATACACAACAAAAAAAACTATGCTGAACAATGGGCGGTCTTATCGCTAATCAGCGATCTCTTCCAGACAACCTTTGGATGGAGAAGGACTGATGAAAATTATATGGGGCATTGATGATGCAAATTTATAGTGCGACTTACATTTGAAATAAAAATAAAATAACTACATAATACATATTTAAGGAAAAAGAAAAAGAAAGCAAACAACTCAGCGACAACAGGACAGATAGTGTTCCCTTAACATGGATTTAAAAATAGGGAGAGATTTAGCACTCCTAACAGTCACAGGAGGAAGGTTTTTATGTATTAAACCCGTGCGAAGCCGGGGCGGGTCGCTAGTTATCTATAAAAACGGCAAAAAAGTCACGTTTGTTGTATGGGAGCCCCCCTTAAATATTGATTTTATTCTGTTTTATAGTATTTGTCGTTATAGCAGCAACATAAATACATAATGTGTGAAAATTTCAACTGTCTAGCTATCACGGTTCATGAGATACAGCTCTGTGACAGACAGGTGGACAGCGAAGTCTTAGTAATAGGAACCCTAAAGACCACTCGGTTGTTTCCACTAGCATTAGTTACTTTTTTCAGGTGTGTCAATCTGCGAAGACGCACGTAAGCTCTGCAAGCAACAAGCTAGCTTACAAGAGACGTACGGCGTCAGCTTCATTGGACTTTCCCTTCACGACTCCGTGAAGAAACTCTTGGGGCAGGGAGAGGGCAAGTTGGCGGACAAACTGCGCGCGGAATATAAAATGCCTGATAGAAGGTAATCTATACTAATATTATAAAGAGGATAGATTTATTTGTTTGTTTGCATCGATAGGCTCCAAAATTACTGGTGGGGGTAGTCAGAGGCACGTCCAAACATTATATTTGGCACATGCCCACTTTTTGCAGTAAGTAGTTAGCATTCCATACGTGGCAGGTTGCAAGCCCATCGCCGCTTAGATTTGTTTTACCATTAGAATTCTACATTATCTCTGATGAACATAGGCTATAGATTATTTTCAAAAACGTTAGGGATCCGTATGAAAACTTCGATAATGTAACCCAAGGTGTAAAAAAAATTGCCATAAAATCATTATTACACCCGTGCGAGTGCGACGCCGGGGCTATATTGCTATATTCTATAATGTGGGCATGTGCTAGACGTAATGTTTAGATGTGCCTCTGACTAACCCTTTAAGTACATATTTTCATAGATGCCTGAAAATCTGAGAGGATCTACGTACTTGGAAATTACTTGATCCTATTTAATTTCACGACTGGCCTCACAGCTCAGTTGGTAGTAATTCTGCCTTCTGCGCAGATTGTGGGTTGATTCTCGACCAGAACAAACATTTTGTGTTATGAACATGGGTGTTTGTTCTGTGAATTCTAAAGAATATACAAGAAAAAGTAAATACTTATATAAATGTTTATTCCATTAGTAATCTCCAAGTTTTGCTGTTTTGCTAAGTTTGGGGATGGCGCGGTATGAAATATCCACCAATATTTATTTACATATACAAGCTGACCCGGCGAACTTCGTATCGCAATTGACAAATGTTGTTTGAAGTTCCCGTTCCCGTTCCCGTTCTTAGGAACACACCTACATTGCTTAGTGAACTTTTTACAATAGCAATAATGCTCAAATTGACTCTACGTTTTAATTAGAAAACTTTTGTATGGTAAAAAGACAAGGGCTGTTTTTAGGGTTTTTCCGGCAATTATTCGAATTTTTCTCGCCGTAAAAACCATCCTTGAACTTCAACGAACATTTAAAAAAAGAATTGGCCAAATTGGTCCAGGCGTTGTTGAGTTATGCACTTACCAACACATTTTGCGATTCATTTTTATATTATATACCTATCTACGTACATCCATCCACAAAGTATTTTATTTAAATTACAGATACTGGTGGCTTCGCATACTGACTCTAGCTGAAAAGTGTGACTGGGAGGAACTAGAGAAATTCTCCAAGTTGAAGAAATCTCCAGTCGGCTACGAACCATTTGTGGACGCATGCCTCAAGTACAGGAGGCCAGAGGAGGCATTGAAATACCTTCCGAGGTGTAGGGATGAAATCAAAGTCAAATACTACGTGAAAGCTGGGTAAGTTTACAAACGAGGGACCTCTGACTACTCCTTAGACATCTTCAAGGAACTGAGCCCCATGAGATCGGTAGACATCCACCGATACAATCGTGTTCCTATTTATTTATTTATAACTAGCTTCCGCCCGCGTGTTTGTTCGCGTTAAATGTAGCATAAGTTATTATGTGTATTCAAAGTATCATCTAAATCCGTTTAGTCGTGATTTAGGCACAAACATCCTCACATACCAGATTTATATTAATATATTATGTATTAGTAGAACAGATATATTTATCGTTCTATTTTTATCAGGGTTCATATCTTGTTTTAGGTTCTACGAAGAGGGCGCTGAGGTGGCATTCGAGCAGAAAGATAGAAGCGCACTCCAATTTGTCCAAAACAAGTGTCCTTTGAACGAATCGACGAAACATGAGAAGATTGCTGCGTTACTCGATCAATTACCCGAACCCAGAAAGTAAAGACGAATCGAATGAATAATGTCAGTGGTCGTCAAACTGCGGCCCGCGATAAAGCAAAAGTCAACTAGGTACCAAAACAGATTTTGCATACGAAGTTGAGGACAAGATGCACATTGAAGGTTGATTGTTGTTTCAACAATCAGTTGGTTTCGTCAACAGGGAGTGATGACTTAAACATTAAAAAATGCGATGTCGCGAAAGTCATTAGTCAAACAAAAAAAGTTGACTGTTAGCTTGTAAGTATAGTAGTTCATTATAACTAGAACATTTTATCTATTCTGTTTACTGTGATATCACGAATTCCAAATTGTTAATAGGAATAATAAGTATAAATAAAACTATCACCTTACTTGTTGTTTCCTATATTCAGATGGTATCTTTAAACAACGTTAAGCGATCCCACATTGATCGATATAAGAATAGGTTTCTACATTAGCAAGACCCTCGAATGTGCAAACAAAGAAAATGATTGTGGGCCCTTTTTTATAAAACCATACAATCATACTATTGTATACAATTAAACTATACTATTGTTTACAATCACACTATTTATACAATGATTAGGTATGATTATATGGTTTTATGGTTACCTATAGGTAATAATGACAAATTAAGAGTAATTTAGGGGTTTCCTAAAAAATAATGTTGACGGAAGTACAGAGGGGGCACCTCTAAGGGATCTCTACCCCTGGACTTTAGCATGACACAATTTTTTGGAACAGCCTGTTTAATTAAATGGTATAAGCGACCACATTATACAAGCAAATTGCTACGACACTAAAAGAGTACATCATTCTTCTAGTTGACATGTTTTCAGATTTGTTATGATCAATGTGAAAAGGCATGAATAGTAGGATCACCACACTTTTAAAATACAAATCCACGTTACATCTTGTGATGATAATTGTTAATACACAGTGACAATGTCATAATATCTTCAAGATATCCTTATTACATACACATTGTGCGCTAGTTTAAACACGAAATGCAAGTTATCTGAAGCCGGAAGGGTATTTTAGTCCTTGAGAGATAACCAATGTATAACAGTTATATACATGTTATACAGTATTATAACGTTAAATAAATATTAGTAAACATTTAGCTAGCAACTAGCCCTCAACTAAGCAAAACTTGTACTATAAGAACCAAATTACTGATAGAATACATAAATACCTTTTTTGTAAGTACTTAGTAACACCAAGAAAAATAAATAACATTAATGTTCATCTCACAATGTTTTGTTCTGGGTGAGATTTGAACCCACAACCTACAGCGCAGAAGGCAGAGTTATTACAAACTGAACATTGAGGCCATAAACTTCTATATCTCTTATTTGACAGTTGAGTTTTTTTACAACCCTATTAGGGCGGGCATTAGAGAATAGTAACAATCATTTATTATTGTACATTGCCATGTCTAAACTAGCGCTTTACAGTCAAATTTTCCTAGAATTAGCAGTGTCAATGTCACTTTTATTCTAAAGTTTTAAAAGGTCCTAACAAGACTTCACACCTGTTATAGCTTCCACTTAAAAAGCCTTCTCCATCTCTGCAATCGTCATCTAAGAGTGGTTACAACATCGCGTGGCCTAAAATGGCGTTACAGCCGTGGGAAAGCCAAACGTAATCTTTTAAGCAGTCCAGTACGCTAATAATAAACCAACGTCGTGAAGATAGGACTCAACATGCAGTTATATTTTTTATAAAGGTTTTTCATTTTTTTTCAATGCATAGCGCTTCTTACTCTATGTAAGTTCAAATAATAACTTATTTTCGTTATTCAACGGGTAACCCTCATACATACATTTTTCTTATCAACATTCTCATCACAACTATGGGTTTTTTGTTTTATACAAATGTTTCCTTTAATTATTATAGGGCATATTTTCATGCAAAATGTCTTTTTAAAGCTCGCATTTCGCATACAATCAAGAACAAGACAACAATTTTCAAAATTGGTCATTTTAATTGACGCTCACGACTTTTCAATCTTTAGTTCTCTATAAAAGTCAATCTTCTAGATTTTTACTTTCACACAAATATTCAAGGAGGAGAGGTAGGTATGATACTAATGTACTATCAAGGAAGCGGATCGTGAACCTTTTTTTGCATAATTATGTCAAACTATTTCGTTTTAATTGTATGATATATTTCGGACCATTAATGCCGTTTTAAGTGCTTCGTCGGAATGTTTATTCTAACGACGTTTTATTAGAAACATGAGAATGAACTTGGCGTTAATCTAGGCCTTATACCACAAGTAATTATTAATATGTCATACTTTGGCAGAAGACCATGCAATTATGTGGCCACCAGCGCTGCAGCACTTTATTTGGCGAAGATTAGAGTTTACCTATTACACAACCGAGTTAAGATGACGCGTAAAAAGGTAGATAATCCGAATCCTGGACTGTACACAATCAAGTAGGTAAGAGAATTTATGAAAACATTATTTCCATGCAAAACTAAAAGGCATAACAATTTGATATTCCAACAATCAGTCTTAAAATAATTTAAATTAATATTTGATATGATAATACAACGTGAGAACCAATGAGCATTTTCATACAAAATATTAAACATTTTTTCTCACAAACATAACAATAAAATAAAACTATAACTAAGAGTTAAAATTAATAGATGTCAGTTACATGTTTTTTAGTCAATCGCAAAAATCAATCCTATTATTTTTGTAAACATCTACAGATATTATAAAGTAGTTTTACATTGACTGCTCCTATACAAATGTAAAAACTCAAAGGACGGACGTAAGGTTTATAAATGTTGTTGTTGGTAAAAAATCCAAAATTATATAATTTCTTTTATGTTATTTTAAAACCTAAGAAAATCCATGAAGAAAAATTCCTTAGTAAAAAAATTCAAACGAACTTGGGATACATGCCAGAGTTACAAAAATTGCAAAGCAGTTAAGTCATTGAAACTTATTTTTGAACAAAAATATTGAAAGATACTAATTTATAAAAATATTAAGCCTACTTTTCTGTGCCCCATCACAGTCACCGAGTCAATTTTATTTTTTATTTGCATACATTTTTTTTCTTATCAGTTCTTAACCATCAACGCCTCACACTCAAAGTCTATCAAATAATGGCCAATAGCTCATTTTAACTTTTTTCTCTTTGGTCACGCAATCATTCTTATCACAATTCGGTCCTATTTTGCCTCAAGATCCTACATTTTTAATCGTTCATCTGAGAACAAGCATACTTTAGACTCGAATAGCACCTTCCTTTAGTTAGGTATAAAGCTCGACAATTTAAAATCGAATTAAATAAATGCCCAAATATTTAAACATATTTTGCTCAGTTCGTTTACTAGATTCGATTTTAAACATTTTTATTCGCAGTCCAATTTCGAGAATGCTAAATTCGGATTGGTGAAACTAAATTTTTGAAGTAGTGAATCAATTTACAAATGAATTTTATTAAATAGTGATACATCGAGTCGCACGAATTTCTTGTGGCAAATTTATTAATATTTTAGCTGCTACTATACTCTACTATTCTTTGGCGTGATGGAACTTAAATAAGACTTTGACTTAGGAATACTAAGTGACACCTAATCAATCATACCATTCAATCGTGCATTAGAAATTCGTGCTTTTGTGAAATATTTATCAAGGCACCAGAACATTTCGAATGCACTTATCCATTTCCCACACATTACAAGCATTTTTTTTTATTTATCACATTTATGTGTGAGTATTTATCTAGATCAGGATAGACCTAACTTACTAACGATTTCTTTTTTTAATTTTTCATAAATCTACAGATATACAAGAGTAGGTAAGTTACATTAAATCCTCATTCAATACAGAAAGCAACTAACGTGCCAAATACAATAATAATAATGGCACAGAAATAAATGGGACAATGCCCATTAAATAAAATAAAAAAATTAGAGATACACACAATACATCCATGGAATATGAAACATTCGAAATCAACCAGAGACAAGGGAAGACTACACAAAATGAGGAGTTCAAAAGTCTACGTAAATATACTTATAGTAGGGCGACTGATCACATAAATTCAGCCTTTATCAATGAGACAAATATCATATTTATACGACATCAAAGCTACAACATTCAAAAACTATCATTAGTTTCTTAAATATAACATCAGTTGTTTTTGGGCACTGAAACCCATTCATACGATTCATAGCTGTCTTTTAGAACACAAATAAACAAACACTGACTAAATAAATACTTTCAACTAAGCAACGTTAAATAAATCTCGAACTAAAAAATACTATATTAATAACATTATCCAACGTGAAGGTGCGATGGAATCATATAATTTGTGCAAATTAAACAAGAAAGAATGCTTAAAGCATAATAACACCTTCGTTAAATAATTAGCGCAACTAAATATAATGTTTTTTTTAGGAACTGTGTGTTCGTAACTAAATCTAATGACTTTAAATTCGTAGTTCGGCCGACAGCCATGTAGCCGCTGCGAACAGATCCGGGCCGTGTTTCACGAAATATACTCAAGTAACAAGTAAAAAATGTAAACAAATTTAAGTTTTGAACATTTATAAGCCCCATATTATATACAATTAATATTGCGTTCTGGAATCGTACGCTTGCTCGACTTCGACAAACTACAACCATTAATTCCATTTCAAAAACTCAATTGAAATCAAGTGTTTCCAACACCTTCAAAAATAAGTTTGTTTTGTAAGTTACGTGAAACAGACCCCAGTCTGATAACTTAGTGCTCGTGTCCGAAAGAAAGCGGTTGGTTGTGAACGGTAACCTTTGGATTACGGTCAACAACTTTAATTTTCTCAATGGGAGCCGAAGTGACGGTACCAGCAATACTGGCATGTCTGATCTGACCCCCGCTGACTACGCTGACACGCGATAGCCCGTGCTTTGGAATAGTGAAGGATGTGCCGTCCTTAGTTTTGATTGAATCATAGATTCTAATCAATTTGTCTTCGGTGAGGTTTCTGGCGGGAGCAGCGGTGACTACCAGACCTGGCATCTTGGTGACCTGGATCCTTGGTGGTTCGGCTGGTACAGTGGTGGTTATGGTGGTAGTGGTGTGGACGGCCGAGTGGGTTTTAAGGCTTTGGGCGGTTTTGTAGTTTTTGCCGCACTTGCATTTGTAAGCCTTTTTTACCCTGGAAATATCATTTACTTATCATGTGTGAATGGATGAATGGAATACGTCAACAAAGCGGAAGTATTAACTGTAAGTAGGTACCTAATTCTACAGTAGTTATGATAATTTTGTACATATATAAATACAATTCATCTCTCTCACCATTGTTTTAAAAACCACAGGTGTCATCTAATTATACATAATACTAATGCAGCTAATAATATTCTAGCTATGACAAATTTTACAGATGAAACAAGATGAGAAGTACCCATTTCTTCCAGAAATATTCCTGGGCTGTCAAGCGTTTCTTGGGAGCAGGATAGAACTTTTTATTGCAACGGTCAGCAGCAAAAGCAGGGTACTTTCTAGATCACAATTAAATATGTTAAACCACCATCTAAGAAGATATACATAGTCCTGACTACACTATTAATCCCTGTGTCGTGGTTATCAGAAACTACAAGTACGTAGATCGCATTTGTTATATAGAACACGACGTCATAGAGACACGGTTTTTTTTCCAATTTGTAACCATATTGCGTCTCGGTCCCGAGGTTGTCGCATACATTTTAGACATTTAGTAGGATAACGTACCTAACTGGAAACTCGAAATTCAAAGGGTGTATTTCATTAGGCGTGTAGGGAAGGACTAAGAAAGGAATTCCCTAAACCCGAAGAGTTGGTTGTTGAAGATTGTTTGAAAATAACTTAATTGAACGAATTCGCGAAGTTTTCCTAGTTCATTCTTATACTCACTTGCCATCCTTCTTGTGTCCGTTCTTGGAATGGTATTTGATGCCGTTGACGTTCTTGTAACGTTTCTTGCAGCCGGGAACCGGACAGGCGAACGGTTTCTCCTGCGCCGCCGGGCCTAGGGCTCCCGACACCGCGTTGGGATTCAGCCTAGAATAACGAGAAAAATGAAATTACGAGTAAATAGAATCACGACTGTAAACCTTACACACTCAATGCGCTGCCAATGGGGATAGTCAATGGGCATTTCTGGACTTACCCAACCCCAAGTACGGTAGACATACTCTCTGATCTCGAGACACTTAGATCCTTGAAGATGTCTAAAAGGGGTTGTCAGTCAGAGGCATGTCAAAAACATGGTTCGGCAAAACACCCGAATGACGATAAAATTACGTATTATTATTATACTACTATAGCCTCTGTGCGAGGCTTCGCCCGCGTGGTCCGTAGTAAAGTAGTCTATGTCCATAGACATAGACTACTTTTTATCCCGATGGACATAGGATGATGATACTTTTCAGATGCTGAAAGAGTTTTTCAAATAGGTGCCTTGGTTCCAGAGATAAACACTCTGCATACATACAAACTCACAAAATTCATACTCTCTTTTGCATGAATCCTAGCAATCTACTTCAACCCTATTGCCTAGTCTAGCTAGATACTGGTAATCGTAATAGGCTTCAACGCCTTCAACTGCATTCCATTGTCTTTTGACGGTTACACCAAAGATGGGTTTACACAATGAGAATTTGGCAGTTGAAGTCGTTTTGGTATGCACCATTAACACTGATTGTAGTCTTATTGAGTTATTGCGTAATAGGTACTAACTTACGCAATAAGACTACTGAAGTATCGAGTCCACCAGACAGAATCATGGTACCTACCTACCTAAAGTTTAGAGATGCGTTATGCCTTGGAAGGAGGTACCTACCTATAGCAGCGACTAATAGAGAAAGAGTCAATATTCGATCGACTCTATTAGCAGGCAAGTTTTGTAGATTCTCATAAAATACGGAATTTCAGCATGACGTAAATCATTGGTATGTAGGAAAACTAGGTTTTAGAGTTTCATCATTGAAACTTCGTAAAAATTTTAATAGTAGGTACAGTCGCCTGCACTTAGTATAGATTCTTCAATTTTAAAAAACGATGCTGCAGTTCCAGACTTTGTTAGACTGTGGAACACAGCAAAGTTGAAGTTTTTGCTGTGTAACCTACGTAGGTACCTTACCTAACATGTTATATACTATGTATCTGTGTAGGTACCTACCGACTAAGGCATTATTATAAAAATAATGTAATTTAGGTAGGTAGGTACATTATAGTGCAAGCGACTGTATCAAACGAGGCTGGAGAATGCCTTATGAGTCACCGTGAGTAAGCAATTGTTTATCTTGTCACTGACTCACAATGGGTGACCACAACGCGATATGCAGATTGACATTACAATATCCGTATTGTGATCTCAATAGCTGCGTCGGCCTTCGAGAACTGTTTAAAAGGCCACGATATTTGAAGAAGATTGTGATAAAATTACCGAGAATAGCGTCACGACTCCCGTTTTTGTTCCTCCTACCCCTAGCCTTCTCAAAGTCGTCTTTTGATCCCCAAGATTTTCGAAAATGTCCAATCTAGAGTCAGTATTATCTCATTCAACCTAGTCACAGCACCAAGTCTATCGGCACCACACTGGAGCTCTACCTACATAGCATTTAAGAAAAGGATTATCGAAAAAAAATAGACACCAAGTCGTGTTGTTGCCTGATTCTTCTAGTCTTGGTCGCGAGGAAATGGCGTAGCTTCACATTCACATAGCTCCTATGAAGTGTCAAAGTAATCCTTGTGATTATTGAAATAAATACCTAACTATTGACTTTGACCTATGCGTGACCATAAAATAACTACTTAGTAACCGCGACCCACGAAAGACAAAATAAAACCTACTTGACGCCATATCGCAGAATAAAGTCAGAGTTGTATTCGTCCACGGTTGTCCAAGAGTCGTTGCTGTCTTCAGAGTGGCTCAGCGTTTCGTCTTCATCCATCTCGCTACCTGGAAAAATATTTATCTAGGTATTTTATAAAGCTTTTTAAATATTTTAAAACATAGGTTTTGTTAGGCGATTTTCGCAAGCATGACCAATTATTATTGCTTGTTCTGCCTTCAACTGAAAAAGATACCTACCTAGATTCTGATAATTTTCCTTTAAATCAATATCGAACAGTATTGACGGAGACCTATTCCTGTGAGCAACAACACCCTTATTTTTAGGTTTTCGTATTGACATTTCCGTAATCAATATTTTATGTAGGCTTAGGTAACTACCTAACTATACATAGATACCTACCTAATATCTATTTTTGTACTGTATTGTAGGCACCTACCTACCAACCTGCCAACCTTTCATATATTAATACTTAGGCGCTCCCAGTCGACGAATGTTTTTGTTCGAAACGAAAAAATAAATACTTGTGAACAAGCCACATCTCCTATTTTATAATGTATAGTAGGTATATGTGTACCCATCTTTAATCACTTCGATAAATAATCCTACCGACTGCTGCAATGACGACAAACACACCTCGGCGCGTGGTCCGCCTTAGCTTTTCGAATAAATTAATGATATAAATTATGTATAATTACTTATCAAAAATCTATTATAATAGAAATCTAGATCTACATATTACCTATCTTTAACAATAAATCACAAGTTGATTTTAACAGTAGGTACCTACCTATATAAAATATTTCGATCATAAATTATTCTAAAACGTATCATTTTGGAATAATATCTTTATCGTGAAAAGTTTCTGCTATTATGTTTTCAGCTTAATAGAAATCTAGGTAGGAACCTGAAGTAGGTAATATACTTATAAAAATAGGAGATGTGGCTTGTTCAGAAGTACCTAGGTAGGTATTTCTTTTTTCGTTTCGAAAAAGAGCAATCAGCGACTGGGAGCCCCTTAAACAATAATACCTAGTAAGTAAGTATGTAAGGTACTTACCAGTAGGGCTGCGAACTGCAGGTGGCTCTGGCAAAGAAAGAAGCCGCCGCCTGACCTCCGGAACATCGCCGTTTTGAGCATCGCGCCGCGAGTGATCAGAAATGTAGCGCAGAACGTAACTCAGAGAAATATACTGCGGCTGAGATGCCTCCTTCTGTTCAACCACTTTTGGGTCTAAATCTGAAAGTTATAGCGATTGTTGTTTACACAAAAATTGCTGAGAAGTTGGTAATGGTGGTATCAGCTGAGCAAGGTGCGTTGCGGACAGGCCACCATCATCAGCTGTTTAGCGCTAGCGCCAATGTTTACATTCTGCGTAGGTGCATCACATTGATGCGGCGGCAGCTCGATTTATAGAAAATTATTAGCGTAACTATCTTCCGTCTTGGCAACCTACTTAGTAAATAAAAATAAGACTAACATTTAATTATAAATAGGAAAATCCCAGCATACATTTTTGTATTTCACGCAAAAATAATACACAATGATGACAACATAATGATATTGATAAGGCGTAAATAGGGGAGGATCACGATAACACTACGTGGATTGACAATGAATGTGGACATGGTACAAGAACATTTAGTATTTACCGATATGGACATCTTCTATGTGCTCAATCAGGTCTGGAAGTCTTGGAAATGTAATGCCACAGCCTTTGAATTTACAGATGTTCAACATGAAGACGGCCATTTCGGACAATGGCTGCTCATCTTATTAGACTAGTCAAGTTGGCACCTAAAGTTGACAACTCTCCTTTATCAATATTTCAAAAAATATTTTTTCATAAGTTTTTCAACAAAAAGCGCTCTAAATAATATAATGATAGTTTGTAGAAATATTTATTTTACACACTATTCCCAAAATTAATAGACAAACCAAAATTAAGTACTCAATAGCCATGTCACTCGCGCATATTGATCGTGCGTCGACGAACCAGGGCGAACCGCACGGAACTTTGCCAACAACCGACCAATAGCGTCGTCGCTTTCGACTTCTGTTTCACTTCACCATTCAGAAATTGAACATTCCAAAGGCCGGTCTCCTCCTGTCGGTGTTCTTTGGTAAGTGCGGCAAAAATTGCGAATAAAACTAATCGTGGAAAAGTGTTGGAATCTCAAGCTATTACTGAATAAAAAGTGATCTAAACGGCGTATACGGGTATATTGTGTGTGACAGTGTTAATATTTATTGGTGATTCTGTAAGTTGTCAAGTACAGAAATTCCCTATCTTTACCATTTGCCGAATCGGCCATTTTCCGTCGCCTCTCGTTTATCGCCTGCAGTGGTAATAGTACGCCTCTTTTCCTATATAAAATTATGTGCCCAGTGATACCGTGATTGATAATTTTACGTAAAAGTGTTGATTTATCGACCTCGGTCTCCGTTACGTAGGAACGTAAATTACGTAACCCTGCGGTTCGTCGGTCAAACTGTCAAGGCTTGAAAGTCACAGTTTCATAATATTGCGCTAGTAGTCTCAGTGCTGTGCCGGTTCATTAAACAGATAACTCATCTGCTGCTTCGGTTTATTTCAGTTGTCGCTCGCCGCACCCACTAAAAACACAAAATGCTGTCTGCCGCCAGACTGATCGCCCCTGTAGCCAGGTCTACCGTAAGTATTCTTCAATTATTCTTCTAAATATCCTTAATTTATACTGAACTTTCAAGGAATTTCCAGACGGTGGTTACTATTGATCCGAAGTGCCAAAGGACATTGACATTGCCTTCAGCTGATTATTTCCTGGTACTTGCCGGCCTATTTCCAATTGGATTATCAAGTGAATCAGCATTATACTGCAACTTCCATTGATAAATCGGCCCCAAAATGGAATAGTAACCTTAAACGTTGCATGTTACATAATTACATAATGGGTGCAAAATCAATCGTCAGATCAGCTGGTCTGTTATGAAACTGAAGTCGTTAAAGTACTGTTATAACTAAGGAAAGAACTATACATCAGGATTATGCTGTGAATTTAAATATTGATTTTCAGGGTGGAGCCTTTGCCATAATCAGATAGTTAAAGATGGTTTATGTCATTCCAGATCTTCTGCAATGCCGCCCTGATGCGACCACTTGCATCAGCTACCACGCAGTCACAGCTTGTGCCCGCCTCAAACCAGCTATCAGCAGTACGCTCCTTCCAGACCACCTCGGTCACCAAGGACATTGACTCTGCTGCCAAATTCATTGGTGCTGGTGCGGCGACAGTAGGAGTAGCTGGATCTGGTATGTGCTACATTCAAACGTCTTGTGCTTGTCATGGAAGCCAAGAAGCCCATTTGCATTCATAATGATATCTAGATTTCAACATACAGCTTGAAGTTTTGCCTCAATAGAATGCAAGTGGAGCTTGGAACCATTTTGTTTATTGTGCTTATCATCCAAACTATAACCAAATGTATGTGAACTTTCAACTCATAGACACATGGTAACTGAAACTACAGGAAACAGTTGATTGCATAACCCTGAGATTATTTCTCTAAGGGAGTAGTAACCTACTTATATAAGTTAAAGGTTCACAGTTTGAGGAAGTGCATTTCCAAGCAACTAAGAACCATTGATATACTGCATCAATGGAGCTCTGATATAATGCCCACCTTTTATGCTGAAATGATTTCAGTTGATTCTGAAGTATACATTTTACCTCTATTTTCAATGAAAAACTATTTATTTCACATCTTTTAAGCTGATTGTGAAGTCATGTTAATGCACTTTCTTTGTCATGGGATATTCTTTTTGGTTTAACCGCTCATTGATTTGTTCTAACCCTTTCACTTAACCCTTGTCATATTACAGGTATTGGTATTGGTGTGGTATTTGGATGCTTAATAATTGGCTATGCACGCAACCCCTCCCTGAAGCAGCAAATATTCTCATATGCTATCCTAGGATTTGCACTCTCGGAAGCTATGGGCCTGTTCTGTCTTATGATTGCATTCCTCATGTTATTCGCCTTTTAGTCACTGTTTTTTTATGGCCGTTTTTGTACAGTGTATATTGCAATTAACAAGCTAAAGCTTTTGTATGTTGCATGTTTTATGTGCAAGTTTTTGACAAGTTTTGACTTCCGAAGATTACTATTGAGGTGAGATTGTTTCTGTTGCATAACCTCAAGACTCATGGTTCATTTGCCTGTACATCATAGCTTTATCTGAATAATATCCTTCCTTAACCTTGTAGTTTACCTGAATAATAGCACTGTAATAACACATAAAAAAATTTGGTCATAATGAAATGATTAAATTGTACATGAAAATGTATTCAAGTGAATACTTACTTATATTTTTGAATCCTGGGTCTTGAGAGGAACAAGTGGTAGTTAAAGCATTTAATTTATTGCCTTATTTTATTTTATATTTCTGTTTAGTCCATAGAAATGATTTTATCCAACTGAAATTGTCATCAAGAGACTTTTGGACTCTAAAAATGTTTTCCTTGGCCATTGGAGTTGCATAGTTAGCGACTTCATACAAACTTTGTCTTTAAAGTGAAATTAATGCTTTTTTAATGATTACAGGAGCGGGTATCGGAACAGTGTTCGGCTCCCTCATCATCGGTTATGCCAGGAACCCCTCCCTCAAGCAACAGCTTTTCTCATACGCCATCCTGGGATTCGCCCTGTCTGAGGCTATGGGTCTCTTCTGTCTTATGATGGCGTTCCTCTTGCTGTTCGCTTTCTAAGCTATTTATTTTAAGAACACTACTACTGCCATCCCACATGATGAGGTTTCAGTGAATAATATCTGGAGTGGACGGCCGGGAATCGAATGTTTGGAAACCTCACCCTCATAGTGATGCAAGGACTGATGTGTAAAAAGTGTGTTACACTTTCTAGTGCGCGTCATCAGGAATGCAATTTATTTAATTATGTAGTATAATGAAAAATCTGCAAATAAAATGTTGTACGTGAACATTACATTGAACGCTACCGTTATTTCAATTCCTGATTTTTTTGTAGACTGATATCTTACTCTATCATGTTAAAAAGTCATTTATCAAACTTCGGTGATAATATCTATTAGCCAGTGATTACGTATTGTATGCGTGAGTATTATCAACGATTTTTGGAATGAATGTTATCCCGTTCGAGAATGTCGGCATCTGTATTGTACATTTTTAGGGCGATTAAATAATACAAACCTATAACAAACGTTTTTGTAATTCTGATTCTAAGTAATCATCAAACCAGCTAGCTATGAAATTAGGGAAAGAGTAGTATCACTAATAGGCGGTAATCAAAAAGCTAAGAGCATATCTTTTTACATTTATTGTTTTAGTTGATGGTAAAGGTGTATAATCATCGAAGTAGATTGGTGGATAGTAATTTTCCTCAACATGGGTTCTAGGCCTACAGTATAAAACATAAAAATCTAGGTTAGTTTATGTTAGGTTCACTAGTTTTTCTCAACTTGGGAACTACAAATGAAAGCTAGAGGTAAAGCAATTTTCTTCAACCTGGGAAATTACAACAGTCTGATAGTTAATCTAGGTTAGTTAGGAGGTGCAGTAATTTTCCTCAACATGAAGCGCAACGCCTATACCTATGTGCGTTTCATAATCATCCCCACCTGGCCCATCATAGAGAGAATGCACCCAGAGTGGTGCATTCTTGGCCTCTTAGACAGATAGATGTTGCCGGCGATTTTCATTTATTATTTGTTCAATTACGCCTCTTCAGGGTTTAGTTCCTCAAAAAACCTTTGGAAACACAAGCCGAAATTCGTAGGTACCCAAGTAATGCCCCAACCTAGCTTTCTTGGCCGCAGTGCCTTCAGCGCTCTAGTCTGGTAACGCTGATGGTAGGTAGATCCCTCAGACCAGCAGCACAAATCTTACCTAAAAAAAGTACAAAATATTCATGTACGGACATCTCTACTGCTGCTTCAATCTCGTGGAGATTATGTAAGATCTTGAGTATTTTAAGTAGGTACCTACTACTTGCCTAGACATTTAATAGGTCAAAGTGCCTTGCTATATAATACCGCATTGCGTCTTATGAGAGATACCTACCTACTATATAAATTGTACGCCTATGTTGAGATAATATGTCTGAATCTGAATGTAAGAAATCAATAGGGGACGACTGCAGTAAACTAGGGCGTCGCAGTCGTTCCTGCGCTTATACTATTTTCATTCAGGCGACCTGATTTAGGGAAAGAAGTTGAAATAAATTGTGCCATATTGTTTTCGTCTTTTTCGATCAAATCTATCAAGATGCATAGCCTCAATATCCAGTGCCAGTTTTCGAGAGTGGTGTTTATACACCCTGTATAATAACAAACAGGAATAACGCCACACTCAAACTCGTTCATGCATTAGACTTGATCACACGCACCCCCACAGCATAGCTATTTTCGGTCCAAAGACTGCCGAAGACATGCTACGCATTATCTAAATATAGGCTATTCTATCATTGTAACAGAGGTGATCCCAGCCCATGTAGGTAACCCATATAATTCTGTGTATGGTATACCGGGTGAAAAAAAGTGGAGCGATTCTTTTTTAGTGTTCCAAACCAATCCAGTGAAGCAAATCCGTATGATACGAATTTTCCCAACCGTCCGTTTGTCACGCACGGCTGATTATCCTATTAAAACGATTGTCTTGAAGTTATACATGCCTACACAGTAACTTCCATTCATAACGTAAGTAATAAAAATACATCGAAATAAGCGTCTGCTTAGGGCACCAGAAGAACAATAAAAGAAGTCGGACAGAATGGTCACGGGGCCCAACAGTCTGATGTAAATATGGGCGAGTACCTTATGGTATCTAAAAGAAGGAAGGAGTAAGTATAATAAAAATTAAAAAGTAATTATTTTCATTAACAATTTTATTTGTAAATGTTTTGTAATAAAACTGTGTAAGTGAAAACCTCCGCTATTATAAACAAATAGGTAGTTTACAAACACAAGATTTGCCGAATGTGACATACAGGTCTAGAAATAAACTTAAATAGGTAGTACATAATTAGAACACGTGCAAAGTCACATGATAGTAACTAAACTTTTCCAGGCATTCATAATGCTTATTTTAGAATTTCTATAATCACAAGACAAAATGAATACAATCCGAAGAAACAAAAGTTCAGAGTGTACTCACTTTGGTTTGCCTAGTACGCAATAATTAGCGCATCAGAAGCACGCAAACCGCCGCTCTTGTTTTTGTAATTTCTATTTCAAATTATGTGTGAATTACAAAGCTAAAGAACATCGCTAATACTACCAAGTAGTTATCAGCACTGGTTATTAGTAAAACTTTACGTCCATTAGCAACACAACCTCATAAATAAAAAGCTGATCTTTAGAGTTTTAAGACAATCACACTGTAACGCGTGACTGTCACTCCACACAAAATCTGTGTTTTATATGGGCAAAACGTGACGGC
The DNA here is from genome assembly GCA_912999785.1 of Hydriomena furcata. NCBI lineage: Eukaryota > Metazoa > Arthropoda > Insecta > Lepidoptera > Geometridae > Hydriomena > Hydriomena furcata. The sequence goes on along the minus strand of OU538831.1, from coordinate 3,587,592 downwards.
ATAAGGCTCTAATGGAGGTAGAGCTTTTTTAACGCTATTTCATACCAGAAGTTTCGCACCGAGCCGGTATTTTAATCTACGGAATACTTATTCTATGTATAAAATTAGATAATTTACAAATGCGGCAATTACTTGCGTGGATCAAGCTACTGATGCGAAACTTAGAGCGTACAAAGCTTACAAATACGAATCTCAAAGAATTGTAAAGAGTAAATTTTCGTTCACACACATATAAAATAAAAGGTTGGTGTTTTACCGACAGACAATCTGAAATATTTTTGTACCAAACAAGATGGTTCTGTTACACAATATATTACGATAAATACATATTATAATACCAACAAAATTCGATATCTACATTTCCTTGAGTTGCATTACAAAATTAAAGTATACAGTCACAATATAATAACATAATCAGTACAAAACACGCTTATTTTAGGATTCAAAATGAAGGTTAACAATGTTATAGCAATACTATTTCTGTCATTGACTCTAATAAAACAATTTATTGTAAAAACATCTTTACAATAATTTTACTTATCCTACATACAGCAAAACAAAATAAGGCATTTCTACACAAGTCCATCAAACAATACCCAAATAGAAACTGCACATCACTCGTGAATCGAGTCCTTGACACAAAATATAGTTCTATTTATCATTAACATATTGCAAACAGATTTTTTTTCTTGAGATCAACACTCATTATAATTATTTGGTCCAAGTTACTTAGTAAAAATATTATCAAGGACTCGAATCAGAAGTATCTTACACAATTATTTTTGGCTCAACAATTTTCACCGTATATCCATAACTATCATTTCATATCTTTTCTATCAACTAGTTGATATATTTATATTACAGTTTTTTTTTATAAATAGCATTTCAGTAAAGTATTTAGAATTTAGATCGCTTCAGTTTCAAACTGAGTACCCTTAGAAATAGTAATAGATCCATATGTCACAAGCTGTTCTAGTTTCAATACTTGATGCTTTTTGAGGACGAGTAGACTGTAGAACTTCTGTGCAACCTTAAATGAACAAAAACATTTTGTAAATACTATATCTGCAAAAAAACTGTATTGCTTTCTTAAGGGGCTCCCAGTCGCTGATTGCTCTTTTTCGAAACGAAAAAAGACATACTTCTGAACAAGCCACATCTCCTATTTTTATAAGTATATTACTTCAGATTCCTACCTAGATTTATATTAAGCTGAAAACATAATAGCAGAAACTTTTCACGATAAAGATATTATTTCAAAATGATACGTTTTAGAATTTATGATCGAAATATTTTATATACCTACTATTAAAATCAACTTGTGATTTATTGTTAAAGATAGGTAATATGTAGATCTAGATTTCTATTAGAATAGATTTTTGATAAGTAATTATAAATAATTTATATCATTAATTTATTCAAAAAGCTAAGGCGGACCACGCGCCGACGTGTGTTTGTCGTCATTGCAGCGGTCGGTAGGATTATTTATCGAAGTGATTAAAGATGGGTAGATCTAGATTTCTATTAGAATAGATTTTTGATAAGTAATTATAAATAATTTATATCATTAATTTATTCAAAAAGCTAAGGCGGACCACGCGCCGACGTGTGTTTGTCGTCATTGCAGCGGTCGGTAGGATTATTTATCGAAGTGATTAAAGATGGGTACATCTTTATTCACATATACTATACATTATAAAATAGGAGATGTGGCTTGTTCACAAGTATTTATTTTTTCGTTTCGAACAAAAACAATCGTCGACTGGGAGCGCCTTAATGCATAGTAATCTCAGTCTTTTTAACTAAAAATACGGCTAATTACCACGTTTCTTGTTGTATTGCTGACGTTTCGAGACAATTCAGATGCTCTTCATCATTTATCATTTCAGTATTCGCCGATCTGCCGTTGATCGCTGTCGCGGGTGATGCTCATGATGAAGAGCATCTGAATTGTCACGAAACGTCAGCAATAAAACAAGAAACGTGGTAATTAGCCGTATTTGTAGTTATAACAACCACGATAGTTTTAATTCTATAATCTCAGTCTTGTAATATATAATCGAATCGCGTGGTACCTGGATAACACATAAAACAACGGAACCTTCTGTCTCACGATTCACACATACCTGCTTCCTGTTGTTGTGTCGGGGCGCGAGCTCTGTGAAGGCAAGCTCTAATCCGGCAGCAAGCTTCGGCCGCATCACCGCAAACAGTTGCGCAGCACGACGATTCAGTACCCTCTCTTCGAACTGCTCGTCCGTTTCTCCAGCTTCACGTTCTCCTTCCTCAGCCTGTGGAAATAATTAAATACGGTCACGACTGTCATCTCCAAGTACGGTTGACATCTTTCTAAGATCCTCAGAAATTGAAGGATCTGATCCTTTATTATGTCTAAAAAGGGGCACGTCCAAACTACATTAGGCACATGCCCACATTTTGCGGTAGTTAGTATTATTTATGTAACAGGTTGTAAGCCTTTGGCCATTAGAACGTGGGTGATAACTGATAAGTTTATTGGATTAACACAAATCAAACTAGAGGTAAATGCCGCACAAAACAAAATTTAAGGCGATTTACGGAAGTTACAAGAAAATATTCTCAAGATTCTCGGGACAGATTTTGATATATTGCTCGGATCTATTTAATCCCAATTGCCATATTGTAAAAAAAATTACATACATTTTCAGGCGTAGCAGGTAAGTCGTAGTCGTGCTGCGGACTATGTGGTCCATGATTATCGTCGTAACCCAAATTCGTCATTTGCATACCATCCTGTAATAAGAAAACACGTTGTTGTATACAAAAACTAAAATTATTTACACAGGGCAGATGTATTTATATAAAGAAAAGAGTAGCGTACTGAGAATGTAAATGTATTTTTTTTACCCGATATTGATCTGAAAGGCCCAAGAGAGGTTCCTGCGATGAGATTTGTGGCATCATCGGCGCTCGCTCCATACTGCCGTGTAGTAACGCTGGGTGCTGTGTTCCTGTAAAGTTAACGTAGTTACATATTTTTTTAATACAACACTCATGCTTCGTACTAAAAAGGTGACGACAATTAACTATAATAATATAATATTAAATCGGTTTCGAGCCATTATTCTCGGTTACTTTTTATACTGCTCTCTGTCATTGACACTCACCTGACTGGTGTAAGCTCGCTGGCGTCATTCCACCGTGCTGTAGCCTTGTAGGTGTCATTCCTCCGTGTTGTAGCTCCATAGGTGTCATTCCTCCGTGTGTTAACCCTGCCGGTGTCATTCCTCCATGCGTTAACCCTGCTGGTGTCATTCCTCCGTGAGCTAAACCAGCGGGCGTCATTCCTCCGTGCGCTAAACCAACTGGCGTCATTCCTCCATGTGCTAAACCAGCAGGTGTCATTCCTCCATGTAAACCTGCTGGCGTCATTCCACCGTGTAGTAACCCTGCTGGCGTTATCCCCCCGTGCGCTAACCCAGCGGGTGTCATTCCCCCTGAGTAGTGTGCCGGTGTCATTCCGCCGTGTTGTAACTCGACTGGGGTCATACCGCCGTGCTGTAAATCACCGGGTGTCATGCCACCGTGGTCCAGGTTAACTGGCGTCATTCCAGCGTGATGAAGACCTGCCGGTGTCATTCCACTGTCTAGTCCTAGTCCGGGTGTCATACCTGTAAAATTAAATTAACATGATTGCATGGTTATTTTAAGGAATTAATGAATTAAAGGAAACTATCCCAACTCATTTAACTGCAGTTCTTATACAACACTGGTCCATTCCACCAATTGTTTTGTTCAATTTTAACAGTAGTTACATAGTGATAAGCCAATCCCCAGGCTTAGTGAATTTAAAGAGATCTAGAAGTAAGGCTATGTGAATATGGGCTACTATGAGCACTATAATTCTGAGGTGTATAGAAAAAGTATAAAATGACTATAAAACTCACCACCATGATGTAATCCAGCTGGTGTCATGCTTCCTGGTAATCCCAAGTCGACTGGCTGATCTCCATGGTGCATACCAGCTGGTGTCATGCCACCATGATGAAGGCCACCTGGAAATTCAAGGATGTTTATGAAGGTTTTATTGTATTGTGCATCAGAAACTACAGAGTGCTTCAACATGTAAGCCTATTGCAGTATTTGACTCCCAACTATTCGTCAAAATCCCATGAGATTACGAGTGAGCTGTGAGTTTACACAAAAGCTGCAGTAAGTTTTTTTTACTTTCTACAGTAAGTTTGTCCTGAACGGACCGCACACTAGGATATAACTATAAATATCACAGAAATCACAAGCATCATTGTACCACAACACCTAATCCTAAGCATATATTTGCAGATCATACATACATTTAGGATAAAAAAGTCATTGTATCTTAGGCGACCAGTCGTTTAGAGGCCACGAAATCGTCAAATCAATTAAACAAGTGAAAAACAGTTTCAAGTAAATACCTGGAGTGAGGGATCCATGGGTCAGTCCACCGGGCGTCAATCCTCCTTGCAACAGTGTGCCCGGCGTTAAAGGTACTCCGAGCATTCCCGGTGTCATTGGCGGTCCGAGCGAACTCAGCATACCTGTTAAATAGCATTATATGTAAATACGTAAGCACTTTCACCAAATCTGCATACAATTTGAAAGTATCATGCAAAATGTTTAAGGTGATTAGTGATGATTTTTGACATTTTGTATGGGCTGGGTCTAGCCGGATAAGACGGAAAATGTGATAAAACTGCATTATCTTGAAAACCATCATATTTAAAAAGAAACTGTCTGTAATTTACTTAGCTAGTATGATTATCTAACGAATTATATAAAAATGAACTGTTTAGCTATTCATAGTTTTGATTAAAAACGAAACTAGTGTTTTTGAAGAGTCAACTTTGGAAAAAAAATAATCTATCAAGAAAAGTTTCAACAATCGTGTTTCTGTCTTTAATTTATCTAGATTAAATCCTTAAGTTATCTTTGTCATAAAAAATAAAAATATATGTTTTGCGGTTTTTGAGAAAAAACGATTCTGCATTTATCAAAAATATTTATTACTCGTCTTAAGGCACATAATCCAATTTTTGTGAGATTTTAAACTTTATTCAATTTACTGTTATTGAATCGCATTGTTAGGGTTTGGGTCTTGGAGGTCTCGTGTCTCGAAGTTTCAGGATTTGGATCGTAAGTTGTCACGTGTCCCGGAACTTTGAAACTGTCGAGACTTCCCAAAGCCTAGTACAGATGATGGACGATCATTAGTAATAGATAGATCATTGTTTGACGTTAGGGATGTCGCAAGAGACGAAATGATCAGTCAACTTACAAGTTGCGAAGTAAATTATGCAGGAGACCAGGCCTAAGTTCTTAGATAAGCACACAAGTCAGTAATAGTACATTATAAAGCTGATGAAATATAGTATACCTGGCGTTGAGGGTGGTTCAATATCGTCGACTTTCGGCGTCTCAGGTCTGGGCGACTCCACTCGGTCCTCTAAGCGTGCGTAAATGAGTTCACCATGTTAGTTGTGCATAGCAATATGAACGTTATGGATAAGCAAAAAGGGGTGATAATTGACATGTGAAATGTATGTTATGAAGAAAGAATTGTTTAAAATGAGAAGGTGATTATAGTGTATGGGTGAGAACATGATAGATTTTGCTGCTTCAGCTTCGATCAATGCAAAAGTTAGAATTTTGTGACCTTATATATTAAAATCGAACCAATCATTTACACTCTCAGACATGAGCTGCCACTTTTTGACGAAAAAAATATTATAATTAAGGAAAAATTAATGTCTATTTCAAATTGGTTAATTTACAAGGTTAAAAAGAAGGTAAAAACTTCAAATTATTCATTTTAGTGTGAGTAGAGTCAAAAAACAGAAAATTTGATAATGATGAAGATATTTTACAATTAGTACAAGAACTCGATAAGAGATGAAACAGGTGTAGATCGAGTATATTCATGGTAGACCTTAGTTGAAACAAGAAATTCGTTTTTAATTGGCTCACAGTACCAACTAAAGTTACGAGTATGTGTTACAGAGTTTATGAATGAGATGAAAATCAAGAAAAACAGTACAAGATTTAAATGGTATCAGTAAAAACATCATGGTCTGATTTAAAGCTTTATACATACCAACAGAAGGCTCATATTCCTGTGGCACCGGCGTGGGCGGTTCCATGTCGGTTGTTGATGAAACTACTGGTGGCTCAACTGCTTGAATAGACTAAAACAGAAAAATTAAAATCAGAACATATTATGAAAGGTTGTTATTTCTAGTGATGTCTTCTTATGTAGCCATTCAAATAAAGATGTAAGTACACAAAGAAATGTTTACAAAATGGTAAAAGTATAAAGGGTAGTCAGAGGCACCTTCGAAAATTACATTTGGCCAAGCCCACATGTAGCAGAAGTATGTATGTAATATGTACTGTAACATATTATGCATTCCATACGTGATAGAACGCAAGCCCACAATGTTTTCCTTCTCCGTTATGACCACGTGCAATTTCGCAAATAGAAATATCCATTAATGCATGGTCAGGATTCGAACCCACGTCTAATAATATAGACACTTTAGACCGAAAAAGCTTGAAAGAAAATGGACCTTTTTGAAACCTCTTTTTTGACCCAGCAGTGAGACAATATAGGTGTAAAAAAAACGGTATGGAAGCAGGATAGTAAGATTTTAGTTAGTGGAATAGTTACCTCTTCGTGCCTTCGCTTCCTGCCTCCTCGCCTTGGTCCGCTGGGTTGTTCGGGGTCAGGTGACCTTGCCGGATCCACTTCCTCACCCTCACATCTGAGAGTCATGTTGCGGGAATATTTCTGTAACAATATAAATATACTAGTTAGAACTTATTCATTCTTAAAAACGGCGATGGGCTTGCAACATATAAAATGAAATAGAAATAAATAGGATCACGACTGTAATCCCCAAGTACGGTACAAATCCTCTCAGATTTTCAGGCACTTAAATCCTTGAAGATGTCCAAGGGAGGTAGTCAGAGGTACGTCCAAACATTACATTTACACTCGCATTTTGCAATAGTAAGCATTCAAACAAAGCATCTTCAGCTATGCAAAATAGTCAAATCAAAAGGCATAAATATCTATTTCAATAAAATCACAAGGATCACTTTGAATATGGGCATGTGCCAAATGTAATGTTTGGATGGATGACTAAGTTAGACATCTTTAAGGACCTGAATGCCTGGAGTTTATCATACTTTGAGTTTACAGTACACTCCATCTAATATTAGTAAAGAAGTTATCTTACTTATTGTACTTAAGTTGTGAGAAATATGTACACTTGTTACCTTAAAGAGTACTCGTGAAGGTATCGGCCTGGCGGGCAATGTGAACAGTTTCTCCACACCCCCTGTTTCTTTCCAATGCATCAATCTGCGTGTGGGAGGCGCCAGGTCGAGAGTGGTCACGATATCTGATGTGTTGCTGAGCTGATTCTTCATCTCTTCACCGGTTATATTCTTCACCTCGTCGACGATTAGTTTCCGCTTGCGTTTTGTTTTTGTGATGCCTGTAATTCCATAGAAATTACGCGTTCTTTATTCAAATGGATTTATATTTTTAAGTCTCGTAGCGACATCTAGTTTGGTTTGCCGAGATTATTCGTCATAAAAAAGATCTTGGTTGAACTCCATAGTTGTTCAGCAATCACCGACCGAGTAGATATTCGGTCATTTTTACCCGACTGCGTCAGAAGGAGGGTAAAGTTTTCGAGCGTATGTATTTATGTTTGTCCATTTCTTAGCCAAGCCCAAACGACTTGACGGATTACAACATTGAGGTGACGTTAGATTCGTCTCAATTGTGGGAGTGCCATAGACTATATTACGCCTCCCCTTCCCCAAAAAGGGGGCATAACAATTTTTTTAGGTAATTATATTTTGCAGTTAGGTTTTACATTTTTATAATAATTTCTTTTATCTTGTAACTATTTGGAAAGCCCATCAAATAACGCAGCACTGCAGTCGCAATGACTTCCCAGCCAAATAGATTTTAGGCTTACCTTTCAAAACAGTAGTGTCTACGGGTGCCAGGGCGAATGATTCTTCCTCGTTTTGCAGTAATGTTGTATTGTCAGTGGGCGCCGGCGTTGGTTCGGGTATTGCCTCCGCTTCAGCGGACTCAATCGGTGGTTCATCCACTTCCTACAAGCAATTTTATTAATCCTTTTCACTTTCAAAACTTTCGTGAGTTGTACTACACGTTATAACAAAATAGGAAATTACGACCGTAAAAATAAATTGTCGATAAAGACACCGACAATGTATCGATTCTTCTAGCTAGAGAATCGTGTTCTTCCTAATCTTTATCGTTCAATAAGTCGGGAAGACGGCAAAAACATCAGTCTTCATAAAAAAGCCAAAACAGTCCTGTACCTATGTTGAGTAACAGAGTTTGTTGTGGCTGTAGATAGTCTATATCTATGGGTCTCTATGGGCCTAACAAAACAACATGACACACTTGTCTCGACGAACAGCGCACAATATCAATAGGACTAGTAGGGATACTATTATTGTAGTAGTACTCGCTACTTCGCTCGCGTGCTACCCGGAAGAAAGCTTATTTCGTAAAAATCACTTTGTTATTCGATTTTCAATACCATAGAACTATTTGACTTGTACAGAATAAGCTTGCGGATTATTAATAAGTTAGTTATTATATTATGAACTAGCGACCCGCCCCGGCTAGTTCATAATATAATAACTAACTTATTAATAATCCGGCACGGGTTTAATACATATAAAACTTCCTCCTGAATCACTCTATCTATTAAAAAAAACAGCAGTAGTTTTAAAGATATAAGCAAACATACATACATACATACAGACGCGGGAAGCGGAAAGCGACTTTGCTTTATACTATGTAGTGATGTTACCATTGGCCTGACGGAAGGCGGGCGTGGGGTGGCGGGCGGCGGCATCAGATCGGGCGGAGGAGCTGGCAAGGGCTCGTCGTGGGCGGGAGACCCGCCCCAGCTGGAACATACAACATTCTGTTACATTCCTTATTCATACATACATAACATTGTGAACTTCATCGTTGTCAGCGATTGGCTGTATGTTGTGTATCACCTCTGTTAACAAATGAGTGATGTACCTGTGTTGCGGTGAGTTTCCTGCATCGTAGTGATCCCCCATATCGTCATCGGAATCCGGCGCATCAGCTGCGGCTGTGCCAGCTGTTGCTCCAGCTTCGGCACCTGCGTCGATTACACCCGCGTCTATCTCAGCCTGGGACCACAATTTATTCATGTTTAATGTAGGTAAGAGAAGGTACTAAAATAATCTTAGTATGTAACAGTAACAGACCGTTGATATTCAATATCAAGCTATGTTTGAAGGCTCATTTTTAAAGAATCAATGTAAACGAGTAAACGTCGAAGATAGTGACGAAACTTCTCTTTTTATTCATTCTTGCAAATACGATTCTCAAGCAATAGAACTATTGCGGCTTTCCATACAAAAATATATTTCTTATCTATTCTCCTGTAGTTAAAATGTTATCCTTTATTATCATGCCATTAGAAAAGTTTTATTGAAAATATGACTAGTCCAATTTTTAGCAGAATTATTAGATTTGCATAAAACTACTTAGTAAACTTTAATATAATAGTGTACCTGTAAGGATTGTGGTTGCTGCGAGGTGCCAGGCATGCCAGGCGTGGCGCCTGCGCCGGTTCCGCTGGTGGTGACATCGCCAAACAAATCGCCCTCGAAGAGACCGCCGGCATCTGCAAAAAACTTGATACTTTATATCTGCATGGAGTAAATCAAAATAGAAATACGATTGCGACTGTAATCCCTAATTACGGTAAACACCCACTCAGATTTCCAGGCACAAATGAAGATGGCTAAAGGAGGTAGCAGATTCATGTCCAAATGTTACATTTAGTACATACATATAATAAATAAACTATCGTACGTCAATAATGGGTCTGACAAACGTTTATTTTTTACATGCCAAGTCAATCTACAAAAAATTACGAGACCAACTGTGTTTTTTGTTTTATCATATCTTAAAAAATGCCTGAGATATTTACGATCAAAGTGCGTATTTCCGGCCGATTTTAGGTGTATTTGATAGTAATATTTTGACCCATTTTTGTTCTCCATTGTCTAATGATACTTCTAAAGTCAACAGGGTAATTTTTAGTCTTTCTTTATTATTTGTTCCAAGATCGATTGAAGATTTTAGGATATGTGTGTGTAGGAAATTGTTACATATTACAGGCTACTATGAAGACAGTTCTGTTTAAAACCTTGTCACAATGTTATGGACAAATTCTTACATAAACTATGTAAGAATTTGTCCATAACCATAATCCATAATCATGACCAATGCACTTTCCCTAGCAACTTGACAACCAATTTCAAAAACCGGCCAAGTGCGAGTCGGACTCGCGCACGAAGGGTTCCGTACATTATCTATAAAACCGGCCAAGTGCGAGTCGGACTCGCGCGCGAAGGGTTCCGTACCATTATCTATAAAAACGGCAAAAAAAACATGTTTGTTGTATGGGAGCCCCCCTTAAATATTTATTTTATTCTGTTTTTAGTATTTGTTGTTAGAGCAGCCACAGAAATACATAATCTGTGAAAATTTCAACTGTCTAGCTATCACGGTTCATGTGATACAGCCCTGTGACAGACAGACAGATAGACAGACAGACGGACAGCGAAGTCTTAGTAATAGGGTCCCGTTTTTATCCTTTGGGTACGGAACCCTAAAAATCAACAAGGCAAACTTACTTTTAAAACTATCTACAACCCGGTCACAATATCTGTGCACCTGACCTCGTGACGTCATATCACGGGCGAGGCGGGAGAGAGGGAGAGCGGGAGAGGCGCCGCATTCCAGCGAGGTGCACAGATATTCTGACCGGGTTGTAGATTAGTAAATAAAACTATAGATTTTCACACGGGTCTACACGTGACCATGCCTATTGTAACATTGTCGAACCATCGGGAAAATAAATTACGAGATGGTAGTACCTAGAAGGTAATTACGAGATAAAGACACATGTAAAAATTAGTTAGGCAAACTTACGTCCAAAATCATCACCAATAGTGCCTCCGAACCCGTCGTCCATGGGAGCGTGTGGTGCTACCTCCATTCGTCTCTCGTGAGTCTCAACAAGAGTGGGGCCGGTTGCACTAGCACCAGCCAAATCCCCATCCTTGCCTGCTAACTCGAGAGACGAGCCGTCGGCGAAAATCACGTTACTCTGTTCTCCCAATCCTCCATCATTCCCAATAGCCTCTCGCATGATATCAGGGTGGTCAGTATCAAAACCCATGTCTCCAAAGCCATCATCATGAGTGACCAAGTTCAGAGAGCCATAATCCTCACGCATTGTGATTTCTTCGGCTCTTGACTGATTGAGGGAGAACTGAGCTTCAATATCCACCTCACTGAAAATAAATAAGTTTATTAAATAATCCTGAAATTATTGTTTTATGAAGAATTACCAAATATCAAGGAGGCCAATTCATATTAGAGTTTTGATCAATTACATACAGTATATTAATACTTCAAGATGGTTTTGTTGGCTTAGTTGAAAGTTTCTTATCTAAACATACAATTAAAAGTTTGTGGGTACAAATCTTCTATTTTTTGAATTATTTTTGGTTGTTTTGTATCATAAAACAGAAGTAATATTGGTCAAACTGATATCTTGATTAGATTTTTGACAAATAGCAGAACTTAAACACTTACTTTAGCTCAGGCATGGCAGTGTCAAAATCATGGAACACTTCAGGCAAAGTAATGGCATTCATGGCAGCCTCCCTGTGTTCCTCAGGTAAATCCACCATGCCGGGCCTGAAGGCCATCTGAAACAGAATTTATTTTGTTATGCTCTCTGCTGCGTAAAATAAAATAATAAATAGGGTCACAACTGTAATCTCAAGTATGGAAGACATCCTCTCAGATCTCCAGGCGCTTAGATCCTTTGAAGATATCTAGTGGGGGTAGTCAGTGGCACGTCCAAACATTATGTTTGGCACATGCCCACATTTTGCATTTCATCCTACTAATATTACTATGTGAAAGTTTGTATAAGTACTTGAGGTTCAATTAGTCAGTAAGTTATAATTTATATGTAAGTACAGTTTTTACACTATGAACAAAAGTTATCCAAACTTGGATATAAACCATGTATTTTATATTATATTACATGGAAGTATAATAACCGATGTATGGATATAATAGAAGTTACGATTGTTGTGCTGTGTAGAAAGTAGAATAAAACAAAATACATAAGCAGCTCTCAATTTGTGCAGGAAATTACTGTTTTGAAAGTCTACTTATTAAGTTTGCATTGGATTTCCCTTTCATGAAACGCATCTTTACCTAAAATCGGCAATGGGATACAACTACGCCATGGTACTGAGTACGGCCTTGCACCACATAAGTCATAGTTTTTGGGATATAGTAGACTTTATTTTTTTTATCTAATTGGACTTTCATGTGATAAACTTGCATGTGAGACTATTGGTGACGATACAGTATTGCGCTAGATAGAATAAACTTACTTTGATCTTGACAAAAGCCTCATTACAGTCTTGCAGTAAGTACTTGGCCTTCCTTGAGTAGATTCTGACCACTCCAAGCAACAGATGGCCTGAAGTTCGCAAAGCCATCTTCACTTTAGGCTTCAGAATACCATCTACAGACTTCTCTATGTTTGTCTCAAAAACATGGGCTTTTGTTAGCTTCTTGTCCCAGTGAGCCGCTAGCCAAATCTTGGCCAAAGGGCCCTTTTTGGCCAGCACAAAGTGTGCGTAAAACATCGTGGTGATTCACTATGTTCACACAGTTGAGTACATCAAATGTTTTCTGAAACAAAAATTTTGTTATCATTACTCCGTTACCACTTGCAAAGCTTTTATTGCAGACAAAAGAAAAGAAACGCCATTAAGATGGTACATTTTACCACTAATTGTTACGACAACCAACAGTTTGGCGCCTAATCTTTCCAAAGCATTTTTATGGTAATGTTAGTAATATAGCTGGATTCTAATACGTTAAGATTTAGCACATGCAAATTTTCGATTGAATTACAGAAAATGAACAGGTTTTACCAATTTTTACAAGGAAAATTCCTAAATTTCACCTTTCACACAGAATCAACGTAAACATGACAACAACAATTACGTTTTCAAGATGGCGGCCGGACGGACGACGACGACGAACGGTTTGCACTTTGCACGACAGAACGGAAAACCGTTGTTTTCGTTCTAAAACCTTTTTCGTTCGTTTCTGTACGCAGGCATATAAAACACCATCAAACATATTCGAGACAATAAGACATTTATATGATTCGAAGTAGTTTAAAAGCTCACTTCAAAAACAAAAACAAAAAAAAATCACTTCTCGTTAAAAAAAATCAAGTCAACTCAACCCAGAGCGTCAAAATATTTTTATTATTTTCTCTGTTTATTATTTGTTAATCTCTATAATTACTTACTTAATGGAATTAGATAAGGCTATATAATAAAAATGAATGCCACACATATTCATATTAAGATAATAAATATTATATTATACCTTAAAAAGATAGTTTTATACCTACCTATATAGTTTTTTAAGCCAAATAGATTTAAGATATTAACAGTACTATAAACCTACTTGTTCTACTTTTTTACTTTAAATAAGTAATAATTTACATGACTTCAAATAAATAAATAAATACATAAAAAGCTCGTACATTTTAGCAGAGCTCATATAAAAATGTTACTTGTAAGGTTTTATGTAGTAAAAGTAGCTAAATCAAAATCAAATGAGTTGATTATTGAACGAAACGAATCAAAACTAATAGGTATTTAATGTCAAAGTGATGTCAAGTGTCAACTATTTTGACTGTCACAGAATGACAGTGATTGAACAGAACAATTTGTTTGATTCGCTCGCGTAGTCGTTTTTCGAGTTCAGTTTTCTTTTCCGGTTTGCCTGTGGATTTCGCGAGACGTACGTTAATTTTTATCCGTAAAAATACATGTTATCACTATACAATTTCTAGTTTATTCAGTAAAATATTTGAATTTAGTGTATGAAGTGTCTTCTCAGCTCTTTATTTTATCATTTTGCTCTAAATTTCAGTGTTATTCAGCATGTCTATCATGCTGTGTCTGAATGCGATTTATTTGTGGCCAGACCGATGATGTGACTTCTGATCAATATGCATTGATTTTGTTGCTAGGTCTGCCACAGGCTCGTCAAGATGGGAGCGTACAGATATATTCAGGAGTTGTACAGAAAAAAATTGAGCGATGTTATGCGTTTCCTCCTGCGTGTGAGGGTATGGCAGTACCGCCAGTTGACCCGTATGCACCGTGCCCCTAGGCCTACTAGGCCCGACAAGGCAAGGAGGCTAGGATTCCGCGCAAAGCAGGGTAAGTTTTATAGGTTATATGCTCAATCCCCGCATGGGATTTACAAGCTATTGATATTGTGCTAACCTAAACATATTTGTTTGTAGGTTACGTTATCTTCAGAATCCGTGTGCGCCGTGGTGGTCGCAAGCGCCCGGTCGCTAAGGGAGCCACTTACGGCAAGCCCAAGAGCCATGGTGTCAACCAGCTGAAGCCCACCCGCAACTTGCAGTCCATTGCTGAGGTAAACATTGATTTGATACTTGGTATAATAGAAGTCTTGCCTAGAACAATAGCCCATGTAATCCGAAGCATGGAAGCGCTAGTCGGTTAATACCACTAGCAGTCACCCATCCATTTTATAAATCTGTTGCAAATTTAACTAGTAGCACTTCTGCAGTAATTAATTAATTAGTCTAATTTAGTGAATATGATGAACATTTTGTCATGCACCAATCTGAAAGGTTTTGCTGAACACTCACCTACCGGTATATCTGATAACATTGTAAACTATTGTTTACATCTTCATATTATACTCGTTGTTGATGTTAAGATACAGCATAATAATATGGTATTTTAATTACAGGAGCGTGTAGGTCGCCGTTGTGGTGGTCTCCGTGTGCTCAACTCATACTGGGTCGCTCAGGACTCTTCATACAAATACTTTGAAGTCATCCTGGTTGATCCTTCACACAAGGTAAATATAACATTACCTACAATGACATTTCATCTATCTTGAAACATCACTCACTTAGACTTATAAATGGTCAATAATATGATGAACTTTATGTCATGCACCAATCTGAAAGGTTTTGCTGAATACTCACCTACCGGTATATCTGATCTCCTCCCGTACCATTTACATCAAAAACCTGAATAGTTACCATCAATAACCCTAAACTTATTCACCAGGCCATCCGTCGCGATCCCAAGATCAACTGGATAGTAAAGGCTGTGCACAAGCACCGTGAGAATCGTGGACTTACCTCAGCTGGCCGCAGCTCTCGTGGTCTTGGCAAGGGTCACAGATTCTCGCAGACAAAGGGAGGCTCTCGTCGGGCCGCCTGGATACGCCGCAACACACTCCAACTTCGTCGCAAGCGATAAATATTACACACTATCTGTCATTGACTTTCTATTTGTTATTGTTTGTATCGGATGGAAAGTCAGTGGCCAATAAAAAAATCTTCAAAAATAATATTCTTTTACTCTAATATTATGCAGTAGAAACAAGATAGGTAAACATTCAGGGTGAGTTGGTAGTTCTTTTCTAATATTAAATCATTATATTGATTGTTCTGATGACTGACATAAATCTATTTTCAACAGGTGCTGAAATTGGCGGTGGCATTCATCATTCTTTAAACAATAAGGTAAGATTCTTAGAAAAAAAAATAAGTTAAACCTTTAGTCTGATCTACATACTCAATGATGATATAATGCTGTATGAAAGCGCAACCCTGATTACCACGCATTTAAAACTTCCTTGGATGGCTGACATAACATTTTATTGAACCAAACTAAGTTTATAACCTAAACAAAGTCCTCATGTTTTTGTTTACTCTTTTACAGATTAGGTGAAACTGGATGGCAGTCTGGAAATAATCAGGTAAATAAAGCAACTTAATCAGTCTTATTTCAGAAGATTTCGGCAGCATGCTATTTTAACATTACTTATTCCAGATTCATTTTAATGCTTGTTATATTACATGATGATAAGATCATGAATTTGGGAAGAAAAAAATATGTTTTGCCTAGGTGAGGTTTTTGTTATCAAATTTTCAATGGACCTCAATCCGGCAATACACACTTGCCATTATTACCTATAAGTTGAACTGTAAAGGTTTTTCAACAAATCCATAAAACCCTATTTTTCTTTTTACAGGTACGATACTGAATGGGGTGAATATTTTTTCTTTACGACTGAAATGTGCGAGATGAAAAATATAAAAGTAACCTGTGATATTAGTAGGAATTTTTGGAAAGAAATAAAATTGAAATTGTGATAAATGTGTGGTTTCATTTCCCATAATTTGCATAGTGAGCGTAGGGTAGGACTAAAATAGGGTAGCTCCCATTTGTTCTATAGAACAGTTTTTTTTATTATTTGTACCATACCTAGCCTAGTACGTTCCTGTCAAAAGTTATCGATCTAAGACTGTCGCTATGAGTCACTGCATAGTTATGGGGTTAGGTAGTAGGGCTCTAGTGTCTCTTGTGGGAGGGTTCATTGAGAGAAACTTATTCCTACGTCACATATTTTTGTGACTAATTTGTAGTTCCTGGTAAATCTAGGATATTCTTAGCTAATAAAACACGGATTTAGGATTAAAATTTATTTCAAATCTAAGAACTTAAGAATAAAATAACAAATGGTTTAGCGTCGAAAATGATTGTCTATACGAGTATGTACCTTGTCTTTTTTGTTAGAGCTCTTACCGACGTACTGCAAAAGATTTTTAATTCACAAAGTCCAAAAAATACGTATGATTTCGATAATTCATCTGTTTTATTATATGAATACCATAAAATTAATAAATAGTTGAACTAAATGTGGTTATTGACTAATATTTAATTTATTTTTACAAAACATAGGTACCTACCTATTTAGATTAGAGATATTACACGTTGAACAACGATTTATTGAGCACCTACGCTATTCCACATTGAGCATCTGAATATTTTGTTGTTTTATAAGAGCACCATAGGTAAGGTAGGCCAAAGAAAAGATGGATGGACTGGTTGAAAGATGGCGGCTGATAAATGGAAAAAAAAGGAAGGAAAATAATTATATAAAGCACCATCAATAACTAAATAGATGATAACCCCTTAACTAATCCGTAGGTGCTCTATGTGAAATCGTTTTTGATATCTTATAGTATTACGTAGAGTACAGGAAAAAAGGGTCCTATTATTGACGGTTGAGAACAGAAGAGGTAAGATGGTTGGCCACCTTACCTTACCACCAGCACGCGGCACGGAAGTTTCATAAAGACCATAATGGAGAGGAAGAGATAGCTATCGTGTCGTAAAAGGAAGATAAGGAGGCGGCGCTGGAGAGGAACAAGTGGAGATAACATCATCAACACCGACAAGAGCACAATTCTTATATTAAGATAGTATTTCACATAATGTAAAGGCACCAAGCCAAAATATCAACGGGTGTTCGATGTGGAGGTGTTCAATAAATCGTAGAATACCTTCCTATTTACACATCAAAACCAATAATTTTCAAAGGAATATTGATTAACACTATGAGATGGGAATATGATATGTTACAAAATTAAATATAATCACAAAAATATAAATAATGAATTATCTAATTATATAGGAATACTTATCTATTTTATACAGTTTTAATGTGAGATGATCTGCGCCTCTACCATCTATTTACCACTAGAATGTATCTCGGAGCCTACACAACTTACAGTAGAACCTACATAGGTACTACTAGATAAAGTTATCGTCACCACTGGTTACCCCTTTGCGTATCCAAGGATCAAATGCTTGCAAATTCGTTATTATTAGATTGGCTAAGTTGTACAACCTACAGAACAGTCATTATATTAGCAGGTCTACCTAGGATGATAAAGAAGAAAATGCATCACCCCACGTTATTTTATTTTGATCTCTAAAACCTTGAAAGAGGTATGAGGGGTAACTGAGCAGGGACCGAATAACCGAAAAATTAAGATACCTCTATTTATCGATATGACGTCATACCGATAAATTCCGGTATTCCATATATTTCAATACCTAAAAATATAACGGTACCGAAAAGCTTCTACCGAAATTCATAGTGGTATACTAAAGGTTGAATAACGATACCGCAATTTCTACCCAAATATTATAGGTTTTCTCACTCCCCCGCGCGGCGGGGAGCGGCGGCGGCGGCGGTCGGTGCATCAAACGACTTACTACGTTTGTTTTGTTGTGTTGTGTCAGTTTCAGTTGTGTGTGATGCGACATACGAACTATACCTATAGCGAACTGCAAATTCAAAATCGAACTCAAAATTTCATTACTTAGATGATAGGTCTGTTCCCTACCTACGTAGTAGGTACTGTATCTACCTCTACCTAGTAGGTATTGTCGGCGGATCTTAGTTTAGTTAGGTAAGTATCTACCTACCTACGTAAAGATAGCTGTTTGGTTGCGCGGCAGACAATTTTTGACCTTATCCAGTGACACATAACCATTCTTGCTGTGACACGGCACGTAGGTAGGTAGGTACCTACTGACCTTACCTGCCTCACTATGTTTTGTACCTATTGAATGTAGGTACCTGCCTACCTCGGTACCTACCCACCTAGGTAGGTAGGTACCTACCTACAGTTCTGCCAGCGGGTCTAGGCATTCGTGTAGTTAGCTGTGTGTACGCAGAAATGGTTTTGTGTCAGTGACACAAAACCATGATAAGGTCGAAAATTGTCTGCCGCGCAACCAAACAGCTCACTTCACAGATGCCAAGATCCACCAACCCGGGTCAGCCGGCTTATTTCGTAAAAACTATGTTTATCATGTTATGGCTTTCAATGAAGTTTAGGTGGGACATATAAATTGGAATTCTCATAAATTTTAGAGAATACCTACCTACCTATTTCACCTAAACTGCATTGAAAGCCGTATAGAGTAGGTAGTACCTATGTACTTTACTTACTATTAAAGTATAAATATTATGTGGTATGTGGTAGGTAAGTATAGGTTACCTAATACCTACCTATAATTAAAAATTTATAATAGGTAGATATTTGTTTGACCCACCCACCTATGCACTGTTGCGTAGTGAAGGGTAAGACTAGGAATAGATGCCTCACTGTTGTGCGTGTGTAGTGAAGGGTAAGACTGGGAATAGATGCCTCACTTTTCGAAGTTTATATCGTATTTACTTACCTATCTACATATATAAAAATTTTGCTTTACCTACTGACTGACTGATCTATCAACACACAGCCTAAACCGAAACTTAAAATTTCTTCAGCGCTGTAGGTTGTGCGTTCAATCCCAACCCGGGGCAAATATTTGTGTGATGAACATAGATATTTGTTCTGTGTCTGGGTGTTAGTACCTAACTATATCTATCATAATTATTTATGTACCTACTTAAGTATAAAATTATTTACCTAAGTATTCTATCAGTTAACTAGTTCCCATAGTACAAGCTTTGCTTAGTTTAGGGCTAGATGGCGATGTGTAAAATGTCCAACAATATATATCTATTTATTTATTTATTTATTAGTTTAACATAAATCTATTTGTTATTATAATAACTGCCACAGATGACTAACTCCATCAAAATAAGTATAAATAAATATATGGACGGGCAGAAAACTGTATTAATTTGTGGGAAATGGTATGTGGGTTTTATTTATTTCTTCTCAATGTGTATAACCTTTTTTTAGGTAGAAAAAGACGTCTGTCATCAGATGTTTTTTGCGGCTTGGATGTTGGAATGTCGCAGAGTATTTTGCCGACAGTTAGCAAACGCAAAAAAGCAGATCATAGACGAGTTTCTAATTCAACTGATGAAGGATCGCCATCAGCCCCAGTGTCCCTGTATATGAATCTGATTTACATTTGAAGAACTGTATGCCGTCGCCGAAAAAAGAAAAAGAGAAACCAGGAACTGAATGTGTTTTCGAATGCGATGATTGTGTCAGAGAAAATAAAATTGATAAGGGAAGTTATCATTTCTGTCACATGCTCTTGGATGAGCTACAATTTGTACGTCCATGTATGCGAAACATGGCGTATAGGCATATCTTAAAGATTGTTGACGCAGTAAAAGGGCAACATAAAATGGGCGAAGAAATCCAAGTAACTTATCCACCTTTTAAACACTAGATGTACAACAAAATTGATTAAAAATAAAAAAACTATGCAAATTTTAAACATGTATTAATGTTATCTTTATTACTTATTTTATATTTCCTACTAATATTATAAATGCGAAAGTTTGTGTAGATGGATGGATGTTTGTTACTGTGCAGTCGGCGGATCTAGTAGGCACTCGTGAAGTTAGCCGTAGAAACGCACAAATGGTTATTATGTCACTGTATAAAGTCGAAAATTGTCTGCCGCGCATCCAAACGGCTAACATCACCAGTGCCTAGATCCGCCGACTGCACAGTAACAAACATCCATCCTACAACTACTTCAACTACTAAACAGACAGATTTGGTTGAAATTTGGTTTATAGATAGACTATGACCGGGTATAGATAAAAATTGTCCTATATTTAAATACAGGTCATAATCTAATACGCTAATCAGTAATTAATTGTTCTGTTGGCAACGTTCTACAATTAGAATTTCCAAAAAAATAAACAATTAAAACAATTTCGCTCTTATTCCTTTACAATAAAGTCTAAATTTGAGTAATCTCAAAATTTTAAATTTGGAATTATTTTTTTTCGTTTATTTCTGATGAACGAAATAAATAAGAAAATCAAAATTTCACTTTACTTTTATTGACTAGATTTACGTAAAAAAATAGTTAAATTACTTAAAACTAGCCTACGTTTTAAAACTGTCATCCTGAGGTTACGCAAATTTAGACTTTAACGTAAAGGAATAAGAGCGATGGTGTTTTAGGATTCCGAAATTTTTTTATGGGCACAATAGAATCGCCACCTACTTTAATTTAAATTTTATCATAAAGAAATAAAAGAGAAGTTATGTGTATTTATTAGGTAAATACCTACCTGCCGGTAATTTATTTTCCCGACATTTCGATTATGTTACTTACCTACAAATAATTACAATAGCCATGGTCGCGAGCAGACGTCATAGTCGGGAAAATAAATTAAAGGTAGGTACTTAATTACGTGATAAAGACCCGTGTCAAAATCTATAGTTAAAGGTAGGTAGGTACCTACCTACTGTGCGTGAACGCGTGCGCAACAGAACAGAACAAACAAAGTTTTATTAACCTGTGTGTCGCTCGATTGACAAAGACGTGTGTGTGCGTTCACAACAAACGAACTCGCTCTGAGTTTTGCCCCTCACGCGCCCTCCCCCCCCCTCCTCCCTTCTCTCATAGCCGACGAACGACACTCAAGATTTTTTCGATACCGTTATTCCATACCGGTATAATTTCGGTATGGCCCAACCGCTATCGAATAACGGTACCGTTATATTTTTGCGGTACCAATACCGTTAACCTCTACCGCTTTCAGTCCCTGTAACTGAGTATTGGTGCCGATTCTGTTGGTGCCAGACTAAACTAAACTTAGCGGCATCCATCTCCTTCAGTTTCGTATAGAGTGAAAGAGACGTCTAAATCGTTTTTAGTTTTGTTAGGTGCCAACAGAAATGATACTAATGTCGAGCAACGCAATTATTTATTGATTTATATCCTTCCCGAACCACGGCACAAATGTACTATGCTAAACTTATTGTTTTTTTTTATCCCAATCGCTTGGACTGGCATTGTAATTTGTTTCATTATAAATATGCGTTACGAATGATACTGGTAGGGGCACTAAAACACCGATCTAACTACGTACATATTTACATTAGTAAAACATATAATAAAACCTTTGCCGAAGTTTAAAACGACTCAATTTTGGACGGTAGATAAATTAAACGAAATTTAATACAACGTCCGTACTCTGCGTCAGAATCTTCTCTCATATGCGTTACCAGACACATATTTTATTTACAAAATTAAAAGCAAGTTATAATTATAGGTAAACATAAGTACAAATTACATAGTTTTTTTTTACTTTTTCATGTATTAAGGCCCTGTATGTCGACGATTGCTCTTTTTCGAAACGAAAAAAGAAATCCTTCTGAACAAGCCACATCTTTATTTTTATAATGTATAGTATATGTGAATAAAGATGTAAGTAATCACTTCTATAAATAATCCTACCGACCGCTGCACGTGGTACTGATCCATGGGCGGCGCGTGGTCCGCCTTTGCTTTTCGAATAAATTAATGATATAAATTATGTATAATTACTTATCAAAAACCTATTCTAATAGAAATTTAGATCTAAATATTACCTATATTTAACAATAAATCACAAGTTGATCTTAATAGTAGGTATCAAAGTATTTCGATCATAAATTCTTTATCGTGAAAAGTTTCTGCTATTATGTTTTCAGCTTAATAGAAATTTAGGTAGGAACCTGAAGTAATATATTTATAAAAATAGGAGATGTGGCTTGTTCAGAAGTATTTCTTTTTTCGTTTCGAAAAAGAGCAATCGTCGACATACAGGGCCTTAATATAGTTTGTCGAGACGCATATAGAGTGCCTTCACAGACAGATTCTATTTTTTGGAGATCAGCGCACACTCCAGATAAAACACCAATATTCAAATTTTTTATTCACCATAACTTTACTTGACCAACTGTAAAATACTAGTACAGTGCATCTATCATCCGGTGGTTACCGTCAACTCTTGAAATTCGTTTTAAGCTGGTCAAGTAACTGTCAAAAAAATATCTAAGTAGATATTTGCTTCCAGGCTGCTTTTATAGTTGTCCAATTAAATACAGCGATTTCTTTGTTTCACATAAGTAAAATTAAAGCTGATTAGTATGTGCTGATCTTAGAGTACCTACCTACCTGGATATAATCACTGATTCTTTCATCTATACGTATCATACCGTTTTGTAATGAACCAAGTACCTACCTATTATAGTTTATTTATACATAAAACCTAGTGGTTTGCCCCGAACTCAGATCTTTTTATGCTAACATAAAATAGGTAGGTACAGAATCACCATCACATCACTGATGAGAACAGCGTCATCTGATTACATTTTTGGTAATAGCAAACAAAAGATAATCACATTTTGGCTCTATCTCATAACTGTGTGGCAACCGGGGCGGACTCCACTTTTAGCACATCCACGAAAGAACCAGTGAGAAGACAATTCGATAACAATAGAATGGTTCAATTGTTAGGCACCGGCTGCTGCCGCCTGTCGAGTTGGAATGTGTCGGAGATGTAGAGGCCGAATATTGCCACGCTGTAGAATACCGTCAGTCCGAATAGGGCAACGCTCGCGCTCGCGGTGAACATGTTCGAATATTCGCACCTGCAGCAAACGGCGAGGTTCACACTCCATTGCATCGTACATGTGAAACTGTATGGCCAGTCTGTGTCAAGATTTGCTCTTGGAAAATTTAAATTTGAAATCAGAACCTAGTGCTATTGCCTAACTGAACTATAGATCAACTGACTATTAATTACGGTTATTTGCATTGTACTGTCAACAGGATTTTGACAGTTGATGACAGTAAACGTAGTTCCGTGGGTAATGAGAGTATACACGTGCCAATACTGAAATTGACAAGATAAGTTGAAGGTATTTTGTTTTGGATTTCTCTAAGAGACCAAGATTCATATGGGAGCAGAAATAAATGACTAGACCGGATATATAGTTTAGCACGATATCAATGAAGCTTTCGGAATGAATTGCATTCATTCGACAAAGTTAGGGATGCACAGAAATAAATCAAAGGCATAAATAAAAAAAAAAAACAACAACAAAATAAACACAGCAGAGTTAAACAAATTAAAGCATAATATGACACGGGCGAGAGGCTTTCAAACGAAAAATTCATAGCAATCTAAAAACGAATAAATAATAAAAAAATGCGGCAAAGGAAGGTTTTGTCAAATGACTTCAATTCCATTGCGTTTTGTTAAATTTTGAATAGGTATGTGCGTTCTTCGGCCTCCTTTGAACAACAACTACCTATGGAACTAGCATTGTTTCTGATTTACAGAACAAGTCATGAAGACACGTCACAGGCCACAATCGGCAGAATAAATTAAAAATAAAATTGTATCCGTCCGCCCAAATGATAGAGTTTGTGTTATATCAACGTTCATCGCTAAACAATGATATAAGCAGCAATTTATATAATTATTATAATATACACGTTTAAAGGGTCTTAGAACGTTCTTAATTTCGAATTTAAATTTGCAGCCTACAATATTTAATAATACAAAGCAATTTTTTACCAACTTTGATATCTTTTTAAATCGGTTATTTTAAGCTTTGCCTCGCTATATATTTGGACCTATTATAAAAATAAAGTCACTATTTTCTCAAGTTTTTGTTAAAGCGTTATATTTTCTGTATTGTTAGTAAGTAAGCAATGTTATCTGATAGAATGATTAGGGACTTAAATCATACATGTTAAAATACAATGAGGTCGATTATATTATTGCATTTCCCTAAACTAACTTAACTTTACAGTACATAAATTATAGCCATCCTTGTTTTTTTTATCTAAAAGAAAGGGATGGCTACATTTAAGTTAGGTTTTAGGTTAGTTAATGATAATGCAATACAATCTAAACCATAATAGTAATATATCTATTCTTAAAACACATATTATATTGTTAGATAGGTACAAACAACACATTTCATATAACTTTAGATTGGTTTCTAAATTCTACTCAAATTTACACGTTGTTTTGAAATATTAGATTTGATATTTACTATTTAAGTTAGAGAGCTGGGGCCGTACTATATAATATCTAAAGTAGGATTATAGCAATATTACTTTAAGAGCTAAAGTGACAACGCTATACGAACACGTATAGCGTTGTCACTTTCGCACCGCGAGTAATACTGCTATAGTCAGTCTTACTTTAGAAATTGTAGTACTGCCCCAGTTCCTACGTAATCACTGTAAGTTCAATACACCCAATAAAATACAATATCACGTAAAAATTTATCACCCAGAGAAGATAATGTGTTTAATTCGTTGTCTATTCTTTCGGCAAAACTAATTTGGCCATCGATTACACTTAAAATATCTAATTGCTCAAACATTATCAAAATATACCACACGGAAGACAAAGCTACTCATCTCTGTATTAGGAAGAATAAAAATCATCAGGGCCGTTACTCTGCAAAACTATTTCAACATTATTGACGACAGTGACAGTGCTCCGATATATTCGGCCAAACCGCACTCTTAGAAATCGTCGTCTGTCGTAGAATCTATGATGTCAATTCTCAAAAGTATTGTCGGTCGTTTGTCCCAAAATATCGTTTATCGCTTTGCAGAGTAAGGTGCCAGATAGTTAGAAATTATTGTCAAAAGATTTCATGCTTGCAAAAACCCGTTATTGTTCGTATCTGTTAGATCTGTATTCATTATAGCTTCAGCCGCGCCGCCTGCATACATACCTAAAGGTAGAAACATATTATTGTGGTGTGTCGTGACGCGCATGATCGATTGGTTCCATACATGCCAGTGGCAGAAGTAGCTGAGCACTTAAACTGCCAAAACTCTCCTTGTATAACAAAAGTCACTGATTAGCTCCGGCGACATAAACAGGTGAACATTGAAGGTTCAATACTAGATTTATTTAGGTTTTAGTTAATAGTTCTTGGTAATTGACGTAGTATCATCCAACGCCGAATGTCGGACATCGAAAGACAAACGTCAAATCTTCCATTTATAATTTTACATCTTTCATCTACTGGTGGCACAGTACCTTCACTTTTACTGTATAACGTCAAAATACTTTGAAATATAGTGGTATTGAAAAATATAGTAGCAACAAATAAGAATATACTTAGAAAAAATGTTCATTTAATTATGTCGCCGGAGCAAATCAGTGACTGGTCCCGACTTTTGGAAGCTTGTATGTGCTCAGAAACTTTTGTCACTGAGAAATGGAGAATTAATGAATACGTTTTACTTACATTCGACTGAGTGAATTACGAGGAAAAAACTACTCTACGTAAATATACTAAAATGCAAGCGTATCGAGATTGCAACCTTACGATGTTCACCTAATTATGGTGGCCGGGGCAAATCAGTGATTTCGGTATAAGTGTTCAGCTACTTTTGTCAATATACGTCTGTTTCGACCAAGCCTAGAAGAATCAGTTGCCGACTCTATGTCGTGCAACACAACTCTCCAAATATACACCTTATCATTTAAATATTTTAATTTGCGCATCACAACACACCACACCATAATAATTATGTTTCTACCATATAACATACGACGAGGATTATAAAAGTACGAAATATTATCCAAAGCGCTAACAAGCAAGCTATAAGAACGCAAAATTGTTAATCAAGCGTGGTCCAGAGGTTTTCAGCAAGAGACATAGATTTTGAAAAATTAAAACAGCATATTTCATCGAAGTATTTTGGGTGCGTTTTATATCTTGCTTATTAGTGAATAATTAGACTGACTCCTATTACTCATCTCAGTGTTAGATTCATGCAAAATGGAAGAGGAATGATAATAGGATCACGACTGTAATCCCCAATTACGGTAGACATGCTCTCAAATTTTTGAAGATGTCATAGATACGACCAAAGAGCACATCTAGCACATTCCCACATTTTATAGATAGCATTCTATATGGATTCCACACAATGATTCATCATCTTATTTGACCATCTTAGAATTTGTCTAAACATTTTCTAGATTACTTTTAGATTAAGGCTGAGTTCACATGTGACACTGATGCCATTGTGATCGGTTGTAAGTAAATTCAAGGATGACTAGACGTCAAAATTTTACCATATGAACATAGCATTATAGTATTCTAAAAACGCAATAACCATGCCACTGAGATACATAATAGTCTCGAGACAGTATTAAGATGCGGAAAGTGTCAGTACCGTGTCCCACATACATACCTAAAGAACCAGACGACAGTCAGGGCCACCGACACGAGCGTCATCAGTATATTTTCGAGGTCCCACGCGCGTACAGCTTGTACCCGCTCGTGGATAATCTCTAAGGGGGCGCCCATAGTGTCATCGGTTCCTTGGTGAGGCTGTAATTGGAGTTATTTTTCTTTTAAGATGAGTAATAAATGTTTTTGATGAACGCAGAATAGTTTTTTCTCAATAACCGCAAAACACATAAGTTTTATGACAAAGATAACTTAAGGATTAATTCTTTGATAAATTAAAGACAGAAACACGATTGGTGAAACTTTTCTCGATAGATTTATTTTCCAAAGTTGGCTCTTCAAAAACACTAGTAACTATGAATAGGTAAATAGTTCATTTTTATTTAAATTGTTAGATAATCATACTAGTTACCTAAATTAAAGACATAGACATATTTATATATAACTTTATCCATCTACTTATTTGAGCTGCTTATATATTTTGTGTGACTATATATTGCTTATATATTTTGTGTATAGGGTTCAAGATTAATAACAGATGGTGCTACGAACCGACACAAAGGTTGCAAGAGAGCGTCTGTGACTAGTATAATTACATTACTCTATATGCTTGCCTGAGGATCACGGCGTGGGTGTACGAGAGCGTGAACGACGGCATGGTGGCGAAGGCCTAGGGCTCGCAGGGTTCGAGCCTCCTCCAACACGCGGCCCTGGTAGATCAGTCGGACCGCGCTCTGCTCAGTCAGCTCCTGGCTGAAGTGCCGGCTGGAATAACAAAAAGCTCCGAGTTACAACTATGAAAAACATTCCATTCCATATCCGAAGTGTCTATAGTAGGTACCTACTAATATTATAACCAGAAAGTTTGTGCCTCAATCATACAAAACAGATCTGTATAAAACTTGGAATTTACATAGCTAATGTCTGGACATTAGTTATTCCTGGGAATAATTACGTAATCAGTAACTACAACGATGGTGGTGGTTAAGGCCCTGTATGTCGACGATTGCTCTTTTTCGAAACGAAAAAATAAATACTTCTGATCAAGCCACATCTCTATTTTTATAATGTATAGTATATGTGAATAAAGATGTACCCATCTTTAATCACTTCGATAAATAATCCTACCGACCGCTGCACGTGGTACTGATCCATGGGCGGCGCGTGATATAAATTATGTATAATTACTTATCAAAAACCTATTCTAGTAGAAATCTAGATCTACATATTACCTATCTTTAACAATAAATCACAAGTTGATCTTATTAGTAGGTATCAAAGTATTTCGATCATAAATTCTAAATCGTATCATTTTGAAATAATATCTTTATCGTGAAAAGTTTCTGCTATTATGTTTTCAGCTTAATAGAAATCTTGGTAGGAACCTGAAGTAATATATTTATAAAAATAGGAGATGTGGCTTGTTCAGAAGTATTTCTTTTTTCGTTTCGAAAGAGAGCAATCGTCGACATACAGGGCCTTAAGTGACGTATCATTTGAAGGGCTTGTTTTGCACACTATAGTTCTATTGCACAGTAGTTTCGGCACGGAACCTTCGGTGCGCGATTCAACACGCACTTGACCGGTCTTTTTAGGGTTCCGTACCCAAAGGGTAAAAACGGGACCCTATTACTAAGACTTCGCTGTCCGTCTGTCTGTCACAGGGATGTATCTCATGAACCGTGGTAGCTAGACAGTTGAAATTTTCCCAGATGTATTTCTGTTGCCGCTATAACAACAAATAACAGTAAACTACTAACACTAAAAACAGAATAAAATATATATTTAAGTGGGGCTCCTCTACAACAAACGTGATTGTTTTGCCGTTTTTTATAGACAATGGTACGGAACCCTTCGTGCGCAAGGCCGACTCGCACTTGGCCGGTTTTTATTTAACATGCTGTCGTCCTCGGGATGTTTAGTAATCATCAAAATCTATATCTACCTACGGCAGGATGACCTTTTTAACTCTTAGGTATAAAATACTAAAATCACACCTAAGAATATTTTCTTAGACTAGTTCTAAGAAAATATTCTTAGATGTTACCCGTTACCCTTACCCATAGAAGCTCTTTAAAGAACTCACCTGTATGTTGTTACTTACGATTTAAAATCTTTCAACAGCTCATCAAGACTACCTTCAACTTCCTTCTGCGTGTCGTTCAAATACTTCAACTTGATCAATATCTTCCTTGTGTTCTCTTCATCGGGATCTAAAGGATGATCTGTGGTATCGACATCTGATTGGTCGGTGCTGCCCACTTTCTCTATAACCGGTGCATTGGGATTAGAATTGTTATCTCCTGTGAATAAGATACTGGTATCAAAAACAGTTGGAGCATTTCTGAACCCAAATGGCATTTGATAGAATTGATATGCGCCAGAAGAGATGGCAAATGTTGTAGATCCTTTGAAGATGTCTAGTGGGGGTAGTCAGAGGCACGTCCAAACATTATATAAGGCACATGCCCACATTTTGCAGTATTTAACATTGCATATGTGACAGGTTGCAAGCTTATAGCAAATAAGAATACTAACTGGTTTTCTTCACCGTTTTCAGCACGTGTTTTTGATGCGCATATAATTTTTTCGAACAGAAAAATCCACAGATTATGGATGTTCAATCTTGGCATTGAGAATTTGATTTATGGTAAAACAAATCTACAAATATAAATCTCCTTTAAATCATTCAGCAGCGAAATTTCTAAGCAAGCCTTTTCAATCACTACTTCCACTAAAACACTATTTATCGGATTTTTCAAAACCAAAGTTATTTATAAAAATAATTCTTAATTGCCTATTTGATGTTCAGATTTCTAATCCAGTGTAACGAACAGATATTAAATTGGGTTCCAACTCAATATTCATAGCAGTAATTGTAATCTAGTCCCACAGGTGCATGATCCCTTTAAATAAATTATTGATTTGTGTAAGTCTTAGCTTATCATTAACATAAATAGGATTTAACTTACCACCGGGCTGTGTGAAGCAAGGCGCGTTCACATCACCCCGCATCGCATTGACTATATCGTCCATCTCTCGCATTTGTTCTGTGCTTGCCAGTTCAGTGGTAGCTACCTCCTCTGTCTCACTGTCCGAAGACTCTTCCCTTTGCGCTAGTATAGTACTGGGCTGGTCTGGAATAGGAAGGCTTTAGTTTGCCACAAAAACTAATGATCAGCCTATAAATTTCTATAGAGAAGGGGTAGACATCTTCAAGTATCTTAACGTGGTTGGTCATCGCTCATTTTATAAGATTCCGTAAAATGGTGAAACAGAAACCTTATAGTCCTAATTTGTCTGTCCAGCTGATTATTGACTTGACTGGCCTTACAGCTCAGTTGGTAGTAGCTTTGCATTCTGCGCTGTAGGTTGTGGGTTCGATCCCCACCCAGGAAAAATAACTGTGTGTAAACAATATGAACATGGATGTTTGTTCTGTGTCCGGGTGTAATAATGTATCATATTTACCTATTATACCATAAAATGTATTTACAAAAATAAGTATATAAATGTTCTATCAGTTACTGAGTTCATATAGCTTTGCTGAGTTTGGTGCTACCATGGCGCTGTATGATAATGTCCACCAATATATTTCAGTAACTACTAAAGCTATTAACTTAAAATAGTAATAATGCCTCACAGCTCAGTTGGTAGTAACTCTGCCTTCTGTGCTGTAGGTTGTGAGTTCGATCCCCACCCAGGACAAATATTTGTGTGATGAACAAAGATGTTTGTTCTGTGTCTGGGTGTTAATATGTATAATAAGTATGTATTTACAAAAAAAAAAAAAAAGTATATAAGTATTCTATCAGTTATCTGGTCCCCATAATACAAGCTTTGCTTAGTTTGGGACTAGATGGCGCTGTGTGTAAAGTCCGCCAATATTTATTTATTATTTATTTATTTATGGTGGAAATACTAATAATTATTAACAGTTTCGAGTTTTCGACTAAATTCGTCCGGAGTACGTTTTATATTATACGATCTAAAGATTGGAGATCTGTGAGGATGTCTACCGTATTTGGGGATTACAGTCGTGATCCTATTTATTTTACAAGATTTAACATTTAAAAAACTTACTTTCAACCCTCCTATAGAAATGCATGCGACTGTTATTGAACAAGGCCACATCCGCGTCAATGATGCTGTCCATCTCTTGTAATGGGATCACTGAGCGGTTCTCGCTGGGCGTAGTGACGGTGGGTGGGTTCAGTGACACTGTAATAATATATTTTTTCCCAGCTTATTTATCATATTTATAACTAGAACGGCCCTGCTTTGCAAGAGTGTGTCTAATGAAGATTATTATAGACAAATTTATGATACCATAGGTTATATTATTGTAATTTTCGCAGGGATTTTTAATGTTTTGAAAAAAAAAATATTTACTCTGTGAAACTCGCTGATAATGTGGCTTTTCATAAGTGGAAGAATTATTAAAATATATCTAGTAATTTTTAGTTTATCCGGTACAAACAAAAATACAAATTTTACCTCTTTATAATAGTGTGGATGTTTTGTGAGTAATAAATGTTTTTTATAAATGCAGAATCGTTTTTTCTCAATAACCGCAAAACAAACAGTTTTGTTTTTTATGACAAAGATAACTTAAGGATATAATCTAGATAAATTACAGACAGAAACACGATTGGTGAAACTTTTCTCTATAGATTTATTTTCCAAAGTTGGCTCTTTAAAAACACCAGTTTCGTTTTTAATCAAAACTATGAATAGCTAAACAGTTAATTTTTGTATAATTCGTTAGATAATCATACTAGCTAAGTAAATTAACGACAGTTTCTTTTTAAATTTGTTTTCAAGATAATGCAGTTTTATCACTTTTTCCGTCTTATCCGGGTAAACTCAGTCCATACAAAAAGTCAAAAATTTCACTTAAGTCGTATGTTTCCATTTTTATTTTTCAAGTAAGAAAGTAGGTAAATCATCATTTTCCAAATTAAATAAAACATTTCATGACTAACGACGACACCGACAGGTCTTACGATCGTTTAGTAAATCCTATTAAGTTTAGGGGATCACACGTGGTTCTAATGTACATATCACAAAATAATAATACTAAAATAATGTTCTTAAACATTCTTTACTTACCAGCTTTTATCAATTAATTTGTCGACGTCAATAACATAATGATTATCTACTTTGAATATCTAGTGTAACTAGGTCGAGTTCAAAAATGAGTCATAAATAAATGACTCAATATAGCAATTGTGACTAAATATAGGAATTGACATCAACATTATATCGAAAACATAATTTACCAGCAGTCCGCCCCGGCGTCACACGTGTATACTAATGATTTATTGCCTTTTTTAACACCTTGGGTTACATAATTGAAGTTTTAGTAGGGATCCTTAATGTTTTCTATTAAATCTTAACGCCTCAATCATACCCAAAAGATTGAGGAGATAGGCGAAGCTACGCCTGTTCCTGCGACCAAGCCTAGAAGAATAGCAAGATAACAAACACAGCTTGGGGAATATCATTTTTTTCAATGATCCTTTCTTATATATGAAACGCAAACCCAATTCTTATCTATTCAAAACACAGTACAGTGTAACTGTAATCAATTATTAAATAATTTAGATAAGGTTGTACCTGCGGCGGCAGCTGTAGACGCGTGAATGGTCGCTCGAGCCGATCTTGTACTGAACAAGCTGGGTTCTGAAAATAACAATAGATATGATTACAATTGGGATAGAAATCCGAATGTTTGTCTACATTCATTCCAAAGGTCGTGAGGTAGAATTCCATTGCTTTAAAATGAGTAATACAATGTTTTTGATGAATGCATAAACGTTTTTTCTCAATAACCGCAAAACATACAATTTTGTTTTTTTATGACAAAGATAACTTAAGGCCCTGTATGTCGACGATTGCTCTTTTTCAAAACGAAAAAAGAAATACTTCTGAACAAGTCCAGGTTTCTAGAACCAGTGGTTCTGTCAGGCTGTGCATTGATAGATCAGTCATTCAGTCAGTAAAGCATGAGTTTCATATCTAGATGGAACGATGGAAAAATATGCAAATAAAAACGTAGTTGACAAGCCCTGTCACGTATGAAATGCTAAATTGCTAACTAAAGGAGTAGGCCTAAATCCTCCGACTTCTCCCATTGGACATCTACAAGGATCTAAGCAACGAAATGGCTTTGAATAAAGTAGGTACCTACCATACAAAGTATGAATTAGTTTTCATTTTCTGCCTTATTTTCATTAAAATACAGTTTAAAATGGGACAAATAAGTAGGTAAGCAATGTTAAACAGCTCTACCATTGATGTTGCTTCGCGCAAAACAAATTTCAAAAAAATATCTCGCATTTGATAGAAACATCTAGTTTACCGGTAAAATCCTTGACTTAATATTAGAAGGTAAATAATATGCAAGTTGCTTAAGACTCTTCTTATATTTGTAAAAGTACTAATTGGTTTATGTATAATTTGCCTTGACACTGGCTAGGAGATCACCAACCTATTTTTTATACCATAAAATTTGAATTTCGATACTAAACTTTAACAACGAAAAAAATAATCGAGCAAGAACACCAATAAACTTGTACATTATGAAACATTATTGATAATATATAATACTAAATTCAGATACGATAGATATTTATCACATATTGAATGTGTAAATATGTGGTAGATTGATATAACAAAAACAAAAAAATAATCCCCAAATACGGTAGACATCCTGTCAAATCACTAAGCGCTCAGATCCTTGAATACGTTTAAAGAGATAGAGTAGTCAGAGGCACGTCCAAAAATGACATTTAGGACATGCCCACATTTTGCAGTAGTTAGCATTCCACACGTGACAGGTTGCAAGCCCGTCGCCGCAAAATAAATCATAAACAAAGAGAACTTTTAGTAGGTAATATAGTACAGTTTACTAAAATATAATCACTATGGATCTATTTTACTAAAATATGATCACTATGGATCTATCAATCTTATTCAGTGACTGTGTGACTCAGTAGGAGCTTGACAGGTGTGACCTAACAACCCTATTGCGTTAGCTCACTGATTAATCATAATCAGCTTCAACTATCTAAATCCCATTGTCTTTAGACAGTTAAACAATGGGATGCATAAGCAATAAGTCTACTGGTTTGTATAACACCATAGAATACCAACTGAAACAATAATGGTCTGCGCACACTGGGGCACGGCGCGGTAGTTGATTTAAAATGTATCAATTGAATCGAAGTAATCTCGCAAAACTGCTTCCGAGGACGATCACCGAACATTGAAATACCCTAATACGATTGGGTAACAATTAAATTCAATTGATAAATTTTAAATCCTATACTACGCCGTGCGCCAGTGTTCGCCAACCATGAATGAGTATGAGTAATGAACAATAATTTTTAATAATTATTATTTTGGTATACTAATGTATCAAAATGTGTTGGATTTACTTAAAACCTGCACAAATCGACACACAAAAATCCAATCCAATGTTAATACATAACTAATTTTAGCCATTTTGGCGCTTTAGCATTTCTTCCCTCCACTGTGGATATGTGATTTATGTTTAAGGCGCTCCCAGTCGACGATTGTTTTTGTTCGAAACGAAAAAATAAATACTTGTGAACAAGCCACATCTCCTATTTTATAATGTATAGTATATGTGAATAAAGATGTACCCATCTTTAATCACTTCGATAAATAATCCTACCGACCGCTGCAAATGACGACAAACACACGTCGGCGCGTGGTCCGCCTTAGCTTTTTGAATAAATTAATGATATAAATTATTCTTAATTACTTATCAAAAATAGAAATCTAGATCTACATAATACCTATCTTTAACAATAAATCACAAGTTGATTTTAATAGTAGGTATATAAAATATTTCGATCATAAATTCTAAAACATATCATTTTGAAATAATATCTTTATCGTGAAAAGTTTCTGCTATTATGTTTTCAACTTAATAGAAATCTAGGTAGGAACCTGAAGTAATATACTTATAAAAATAGGAGATGTGGCTTGTTCAGAAGTATTTCTTTTTTCGTTTCGAAAAAGAGCAATCAGCGACTAGGAGCCCCTTAATTGAACTTACCTCCCCCAGTTCGAATGCTGACGCTGACTGGGTGTTGAGCTTGTGAACGCATCACCACCACAGAGCGATAGCGATCATGGCGTGCATTGGTAGACCACCAGGCCAGTGTGCTGACCGTTATCAACAGCATGGTGCATGCAAACTGCACCACCTCATCTCCTATTCCCTCTATTATAGGCATCTTGAGCTGGAAATGATAACAAACTAAATCATAAATTTAAATATTAGTGGACATTATCCTTAACTAAAATAAGCTTGAACTATGGGAACCAGATTACTGATAGAATACTTAAATACTTTTTTTTAACACCCAGACACAGAAAAAACACCTATGTTCATCACACAAATGTTTGTCCTGGGTTCCCACCCTATCTAACCCACAAGCGACGTTGCAGACAGCAGAGTTACTATCAACTGAGCTGTGAGGCCAGTAAGCAGTTAGAAACTAGTGTAAGCGAGCAGCTATTCTTTGAGTAGGTAACTGTAAAATATTCAGTTTAGTATAACAATATGCAATGGGAATTCAGAAGCATATTGTTGTCTAAGGGTCAGGTAAGTTCATCATCTTCAAGTAAAGTGTTATGTATGTATGGGGACTCCCTTTCCCGCATTAAGTAAAGTGTTGATTAGTTACTTTCCAGTTGGCGCAAAATTA
Organism: Hydriomena furcata; assembly: GCA_912999785.1. Classification (NCBI taxonomy): domain Eukaryota; kingdom Metazoa; phylum Arthropoda; class Insecta; order Lepidoptera; family Geometridae; genus Hydriomena; species Hydriomena furcata. Next base: position 3,551,831 of record OU538831.1, on the reverse strand, counting down.
ATGTATGAAAGTGTCAAAACTGTCAAATGTCTAATGATATATTAGTTTTAGGTAATGGCCGAGTTACTTATGACTTTACTTGAAGATGCTGAAATAGGCTCTAAATATTATTTATTGATATATCAAATGTGTTTTTACTGTTGTACAGGAAGAATTGTTTGTTTTGATTGCTAAAGTTTGTTTTCAGCATAAAAACAGGTGTCATCACTTTCTCTAAGATTTCACTAATCAGTATTCAGAAATCTAGTCATATTACTATGAGCAAAATTGTAAACAAATTCACATTCTTAATCCAGACTATGTATTAATTGCTTGCATTAATGAGTTTAGAAATAAATATGATCACAACTATAATCCCCAAGTACGGTAGACATAGTCTCAGATCTCCAGGCGCTTAGATCCTTGAAGATGTCTAAGGGGGTAGTTAGAGGCACGTCCAAACATGAGTTTAGCTAATTTAGAAATTAAATGGATAACACCAGAATAACATTTATGTTTTATTTTAAATAAATAGCTAGTGGAAAGTGAATCCTACTATTATCAAAAATGTGAAAGTTTGTGAAAATGTACAATAATGCCTAATGGTAAAACCGATTGGGACAAAACATAAAATACCTTGATAGTTTGTAGCCTATTATTACAAATAGGCCACTTTTGATTTGGGACTACACAAGCGAACTTGCAAGGGGAAACTTGTGTTATATAAAGTCAATATAGAATGACTTTATATCCTTTTAAAAGTACTTTTATGGTCCTGAATGATCAGACTAAATCTTTTTGACATCTCCAAGAATCCTAACATATGGAGATCAAGCAGAATTAAGCCTTGCAAAGCCGATTTGTTATTTAGTCATAATCTTATAATGTTTTAAGCCATAGATACGTAGCCTAGCAGGAAACCTAGAAAAGATCAACACATACATAAAGCATTATACATGAACATTGAAAAAATCACGATCAAGATCATAGGACTAAATATGGTGCATTATAAATACGTAAACTAGGTAAGCAGCCAGATACAAGAACAATACCAAGGTCATTCGAAATGAAAAAAAACAAACATACGTGCGTTACCTTCTTACAAAAACTCAGCAATCTTTTTTTGTTGCTGTCAGGTTAGCAGAATCAGCATTTAATTACAATCCACGCAAACAAATATCCGCGTACAAAATAAAACATTTCGCCCATTCACAGCAAAACAGGAGTTTGATGCTTTATCACGAAAAAAGCTATTTCAAAAAAAAATATGCTTGATTCTATGTATGTAACCACACTATCATAAACCTAACGTTGATCTCGAGCGAACGTAAATAAATAAGCACAGTTTCACAGGCACAAAATTATCGCGAGATTTGTAGAAAGATAGGAAATGAAAATAAAATGTCCATTGGACTGGAAATGACGGGTGATTAGAAGGAAGGATGTCAACGATAAAAACTATGTCAACGTCAGTCATCGAAATGTCAATGTCACAGATATCTGTTGTTTCAGTTTGTTTTTTTTTTTTACATTTACAGGCATGTTGATGTTGGGTAGTAGATTAACGTAACTATACCTAAATAGTTTAAATAGTATATAAAAATTATATCAGTTAACTGGGTCCCATAGTAGGTACAAGCTTTGCTTTGTTTGGGGCTAGATAGCGTGTAAACAGTTCAATAATAGGTTGCCTGGAAGAAATCGCTATTTAGTGATAAGGTCGCCCATTGTACGTAATTCTAAAATTATTTTTTAATGTTTTGCTTGTTTATTTCTGGTGTACAATAAAGTATTATCTATCTATCTATCTAATAATAATAATAATAAATTATTTAGGTACACACAACTACAGAGGTTCTAGTAGTATACCTGCTATTACCCTATTACGAAAGAACCTACCAAGTACCTACTTCCTAGACCTAGAAAAATATAAGATAGCGTTTAAAAGAAAAGTGATTTGAGAATTAATCAATTAACTTAAATTTTGTACTTATGTACATCTACACTTTTTTGTGCGATAGGCGGTAGGTAGAGTAGTAAGACTTGGCATAGGCATACCTAATTCTTACATTGATTATGTGTATGTTTTTGTTTGGATTGCTTTTTGAAGAATTTGTATGACGTCATAATACCTCCTATCTATTTTATTCCAATCCAAACTACGCAGATTCATTTAATCCTGTATTTCAATTCAAAAAAGAGTGTAGGTTGGTACATAACTAACGGAGATGAGTATGGAGTATGGAGTGATGAGAAAGAACAAGGTACTATGCTATTTAAAATGTAGGTATTTGGATGGATATAGGTGTAGAGGCGAGCATAAGATGGGTGGACTGTTTGAAAAATATTATGGATAGGTATTAGAGGTATGAATACTGCGAGGACGAGCGATAGGGAAGTATGGAAGAAAGATATACATAATTAAATGATGTGCCGAACCCACTTGAGAGGGAAATATAGGCAGATTATGATGATAATGATTCAAAATCAATTGTTATAATATTTTAAGATCATAATAATGTACAGGTATTTTAGTTTGTCTTGTCTTGTGTTGAAAATCAGTTAGCATAGCGAGTAACGGAACGTACCGCGAAATATTGCATCAGCCGCGCACACGAGACGAGAAGAGCTAACTCGCCAGCACAAGCACAGTCCGTTACTTGAACTCGCGAACACTATGCAATGTAATGCATGATCTTGCGTCACTTATCTACCAGTATTTGTAAAGTGAACACCCTATTTAAGCTCCGTCTTGGTTTTCAGTCGAAATATTTATGGCAATTGTTTTCTATTTTAAAAACATTTCTTATCGCTCAAATTTAAATTGTTAACACTGGTTGGCACAACTTATTTGCTTCTTTATTTTGGTCTTTGCTATTAGACCTCCGACAGTCTGTTTTTGTGATTAATTAAATAAAACAAAAAATAATAAAATAGGAAGGTCGAAGAAAGTTTTAACATGAGCAACGTGTACAACCAACTACCAAATCTATTTAGCACGATATATTACTCACCAGTGAACAATCATACCTTGACCAATAAGCAGTTGGTTTTGCGCAGAATTAATAATTGTGTCCAGAGAAGAGACAAAGTTAAGAAGTTCAAGACAGTTATTTTTAGAAGACATATGAAAATGTGAGTAAATCCTTATTTCTATTTGTTTGATTAAGTACCTACCTACCTATAGGTAGGTACCTACCTAACTAGCTACTTTGCGAGAATCAAACCAGCACCTCGGCGAACTGCACAGAAAAATGACAAGCTATGGGTAGGTACCTACCTAGTAGGTACCTTCATATTAATATTACCTATTTTAGCTCTTTGTTTTAGACAATAATACATACCTTCATAGCGATCAATGAACTTAACTGAATTAACCACGTAGCAAGAGTAGCAAATGCTACGGGCCCCGCGACTCGAGGGGCCCCGCGGTCCAACACAACTCTCACCGTAAAACAATAATGTAGATAGGAGCGTAAAAATATTTTACTAGGGTATGCTTCACTCCCACCTGAAATATGACCTTATAATTATTATATCTATTATATTCCGAGAAAAAGGCTAAATACTGCTAAATTTGCCCAAATTAAATCTAGAAAAGTTTATCCCACCAAAAACATTCTGTAAAAAACTAGCCAAGTCTCGATGGAGCTGCTTGTTTATCTCTAAAAAGTAATGAAATCTAGACAAAGTCGTGCCAAGTCTGAGGTTCCTTACTGCGATTTCTTTATTATTATAGTCACATCATTAACTAGTTTTTTACAGAATGTTTTTGGTGGGATTTCACTTCTTTTTGTAGAAACGTGGGCTTATTGATTTATTTTAATAGATTTTCTTATTTGACACAGGTTTTTTGACATATTTTTTTGCAATGACAGTCGATTTTTTTATGGACCAATAGTAGAAGGGGGCATTACCATATCTCTAATACAGCTGACACCAGCTGAGGGTTCTTCATCAGATACTGCAGACCTTCGATTTTTTACATCAAATGAAGCGGCCCACCAAGTTGAATATTTTTTGTAAAGGCGGTATGTCGATCTCTAATAGTTTGGTTAAGCTCTTGTGTTTTCTAATCAGGATCACCAGGTACTCCAGATCTTCGATTATCCTAGTTTTTAGGGTTCCGTACCCAAAGGGTAAAATCGGAACCCTATTACTAAGACTTCGCTACCCGTCTGTCTGTCCGTCCGTCCGTCCGTCTGTCAGTCACAGGGCTGTATCTCATGAACCGTGATAGCTAGACAGTTGAAATTTTCACAGATTATGTATTTCGGTTGCTGCTATAACCACAAATACTAAAGACAGAATAAAATAAATATTCCATACAACAAACGTGATTTTTTTGCCGTTCTTATAGATAATGGTCCAACTCGCACTTGGCCGGTTAATGTGGTTTTCCCTTAATTGTGGCCATTAAACCCTAACTCTGTACCAAATTTCAGCTCTCTGAGTTTATGGGAAGTACTAGTTCTATTCTGATGATCATGAGTGAGTGAGTGAGTGAGTGTCTAAAATGCGAAACTTTGCATTCGCTTAACTTCGGAACTAAATTACCTACAGACTTAAAATTTTGGATTTTAAGTATGTGATTATAGCTTACTGGATGACGAAAATTTCTGCTTTCTGGTATTATCCAGAGGTTTTCAAATAGGGACCTGAAAATGCGGCGAAATGATTCCTGTAAAGGATGGTACGGCAGTGTTTGTTTGCTTCGCGCTCGACTTGGCGGGGGCACTACCGTGCCCCCCGATTTGTAACAGTTTTGTTTTATTTAATAGGTACCCTTAACGTGAGAACCTATAGCAAACTAAGGGCCCCTTTACAAAATTTGCTACAGGCCCCGCGCTAGCTTAATCCGGCACTGGGTCCACAGGGTAAGAATGATGATGTTCATGCATTCTCGATTATGCGAATGAGAAAGCGGATACATCATCAGGATAGGACCTACGTATGTTTGTAAAATTTAATGAAAATTATCAACAGTTAATGAAAGTTATCAACAGTTAATGAAAATTTTCTAGACTTCATAAAAAAATAAGTACCTACCTAGGTAGAGAACATACTCTACCTACTACTTAGATATAAATATTTGAATATTTCTTAGTGTTTTTTTTTTTCAATTAATTTGTAGGTAAAATATACAAACAGAAGAAAGTAAAGGCTCAGGTAGGTAGGTACCTACCTAAGTAAATCCTCAAGCACGGTAGATAACCTTTCCGAACTTCAGGCTCTTCAGTTAGACATCTTCAGGCTTTTCCTGAAGATGTCTAACTGAAGAGCCTGAAGTTCGGAAAGGTTATCTACCGCTTATCTTAGGCTTTTCCTGAAGATGTATAAAGGTCTAAAGGGATGTCTTTTATCATCAAAATAATCATTTTTATGTAGGTATTTCCAAAACAGCACAAATAAACATTGTCTTGTCGGTGAAAGTTGCATAAAAAAATAGGGTCACAACCAGAGATGGGCACTTACCCGGTAAAAATCATTTTTACCCATTCATTCCTATTCACACTGTGAAATTTTGCCTCAATTGTGGTCATGTATATTTAATCACTTCATCCTATAGATCTAGGAAAGAACTAAAACTTCTGGGAAGTAACCATAATCTTTTATGTTTAGTTTTGGGATTATTTAGGAACTCGAGAAAACTCCATAGAAATCAAAGAATTGTATTATTTCGCTTGAAATAATCAATTTAGCAATTTTTATAATGGGATCTTATGAAAAGCTGTTAAACTTACTAATTCAGATAAAAAAAGTAAAAAAAAAAACGCAAATCAGAACGAAAATAATTATTTTTTCGAAATTTCAAAAAAAAAATTTTTTTGGTGAGTCCCATTGATTCCGCATTTTATTTAAACGAGAAAAGTTTAACATTATAGTCCACTATATTATAAAAAAAAATCAGGCGTGATTGATGCGGGACTCCAGAGTTATTTAATTTTAAATTTTGAGGTTAGGGTTGTCACTTTTTTTACTGTAATATTTCTTAGATAACTTTGACTCCTAATTTACTACTTTTTTCGATGTAAAATTAAATGTTATGATTTTTTTCGACTCCTTTCACGTCAGAGTTTAAAATATAGTAGGAAATTCTATTAATCATATATTTTAATCATACATTGCACATCACAATGAATATTAAGGGGCTGTATGTCGACGATTGCTCTTTTTCGAAAAGAAAAAAGAAATACTTCTGAACAAGCCACATCTCCTATTTTTATAAGTATATTACTTCAGGTTCCTACCTAGATTTCTATTAAGCTGAAAACATAATAGCAGAAACTTTTCACGATAAAGATATTATTTCAAAATGATACGTTTTAGAATTTATGATCGAAATATTTTGATACCTACTATTAAAATCAACTTGTGATTTATTGTTAAAGATAGGTAATATGTAGATCTAGATTTCTATTAGAATAGATTTTTGATAAGTAATTATACATAATTTATATCATTAATTTATTTGAAATGCAAAGGCGGACCACGCGCCGACGTGTGTTTGTCGTCATTGTAGCGGTCGGTAGGATTATTTATCGAAATCTTTATTCACATATACTATACATTATTAAATAGGAGATGTGGCTTGTTCAGAAGTATTTCTTTTTTCGTTTCGAAAAAAAACAATCGTCGACATGGAGCGCCTTAAACAACAACGCCAACAAGGATGTAGAGGGGGAGGGCGCTACTGTTGTCGCTGTTGGTGGCAGTATCAATTCGTCGGGTAACGGATAAAATAAACGTAATCGCAAGTCGCCTTTAATATTCATTTTAAATAATACTTACGTGTCGTTTACAAAAAATGCACATCACCTTCGATGTTTTTTCTCATGTATTCATTACAATAATACATTGTATTGTATACTTTCTTCGATGAAGGACAGCAGCTGTTCACTGTACATCACGAAATTTATTTATTGCGATTACAAACTGTCATTTACATTAACTCTGTACGGAACCTTCGGTGCACGAGTTAAACTCGAACTTGTCCAGTTTTTTTATTATATTCATTTACTAGTTTTAGAGCTTATCCATAATGAACAAAATAGATCTTACTTCTTCATGAAATCGGTATAGAATTATTAAATTTTAACTAAAAAAAATAATTGAAAATAAGTGTTTGAAATTTGACAACCCTATTTCCATAGAAATTCTATGAAACTTTAGAAATGTAATATCTCCAAGTCCCACTGTTTACGTATTTGATTTTTTTGTGAGATGTATATAAATGTAATGTGCATGTTTTGCATTTAAATCCAAATGCGGAATCCAAAGGATTATGAAGATAAACAAAATTTAGTGTAAATACAAAAAAATGCTGTTTCTCTTTGTGTATCGTAGATACAACACTTAAACTTCGTATGGAGTTAGGTATTATGTCGTTACAATAGTAAATAATTAAATAGAGTATATAATGTTATTATTTTGGAAAATAGAAATAATATTATTTTTTGCTGACGTCAGCATATTCTTTAATAACTTTAAAACTAAACATAAAAAAGGCATGCTTCCTTTACAAATGTTTTATTTCTGATTTGGATCTATATGATGGACGGATAAAATATAGGCGACCGCGATTGAGGTAAAATTCCACACCGTGCTATTTATACCCAATTTATATCGGGTAAAAATGATTGCATCTTTTTTTTTACTTTTTTGACACTTAACTAGTTATGGATCACGATTTTCATATTTTCATTAGTTTAGATCTTTCGAAAATGTCTAGTGGGGGTAGTCAGAGGCACGTCCAAACATTATATTTGGTACATGCCCACATTTTGCAGTAGTTAGCATTCCAAACGTGACAGGTTGCAAGCCCATCGCCCATCTGTCCGTCCGTCTGTCTGTCTGTCTGTCTGTCCGTCCGTCTGTCTGTCCGTCTGTCTGTCTGCAGGTCTGTCTGTCCGTCTGCAGGTCTGTCTGTCCGTCTGCCTGTCCGTCTGTCTGTCCGACTGTCTGTCCGACTGTCTATCCGCCTGTCTGTCCGTCTGTCTGTCTGTCCGTCCGTCTGTCTGTCCGTCTCTCTCTCCGTCTGTCTGTCCGTCTGTCTGTCACAGGGCTGTATCTCATGAACCGTGATAGCTAGACTGTTGAAATTTTCACAGATGATGTATTTCTCTAAAAACAGCATAAAATAAATATTTAAGTGGGTTTTCCGTACAACAAACGTGATTTTTTGCCGTTTTGATAATAGTACGGAACCCTTCGTGCGTGAGTCCGACTCGCACTTGGCCGGTTTTTTATAGATTACACGTCAAAGAGGCAGGACAAACAATCTACACAACCATGCATAATATGAATAATCAAAATAGATAGAATTTCGGTAATATTTTATGGAATTTGTATTTAGTTTAATTTTATTACATTGGTGGAGATTCTGTTGTCTCCACGCTAAACTTAAAATTCCTAAAAACGACCGCTCTTATTTCTTTACTAAAGTCTGAATAATTATAATCCAAATTAAAAAATTACAAGAAAACACCATAATTAATTAGTATTAACCAGTTAGTATTCTTATAAGCGGCGATGGGCTTGCAACCTGTCACGTTTGGAATGCTAACTACTGCAAAATGTAGGCATGTACCAAATATAATGTTTGGACGTGCCTCTGACTACCCCCACTAGACATCTTCGAAAGATCTAAACTAATGAAAATATGAAAATCGTGATCCATAATTAGATAAGTGTCAAAAAAGTAAAAAAAAAAGATGTAATCATTTTTACCCGGTATAAATGGGTATAAATAGGAATGAATGGGTAAAAATTATTTTTACCGGGTAAGTGCCCATCTCTGGTCACAACTGTAATCCCCTAAGTACGGTAAACATCCTCTTAGATCTCCAGACGCTTAGATCCTTTGAAGATGTCTAGTGGAGTAATCAGAGGCACGTCCAAACATTATATTTGGCACATGCCCACATTTTGCAATAGTTAGCATTCCATACGTGACAGGTTGCAAGCCCATCGCCGCTTATGAGAATAGGTACTAACTGGTTTCCTTCATCGTTTTGAGTTTATTTGATGCGCCTATAATTTTTCGAACAGAATAATCCATTGATGCACGCCGGGATTCGACCCATGACCTTCTGATTGAAAGTTGAGGTGGGTACCTCCCACTCGAACATGTTAAGTAGGTACTTAGGTATAGGTACTAGGTAGGTACTAACTAAATAAAGATGCAATGCTTCTACCTAAAACCCTTACTTAGTACCTACCTAGGTACTTATAAAAATTTCTTTCTTTACTATCATTGATGCGTAGGTACCTACCTACCTACCTAACCTACCCAATGCAAACTGATAAAAATAACCAGGTAGGTAGGTAGGTACCTAAGTATAGGGTAGATAGGTATAGCGATTATTTAAAATACTGGCTTATCAAGTTATCACCTACACTCGTCCTCTTTATTAATCCACAGTAGGTGCCTTGGCATTGTTTAAAATAACTAACATTGGTTTATAATCAATTTATCATTTTACCTTTTCTGCAAATCATCCATCATCTATTTTATCGGTATAAGACCGTCGTCACGTCGTCAGTGACGACGTAGGTACCTATGTAGGCAAGCGCCGCCGCCGCCCCTGCGCCGCCCCGCACACCGTCCGTCGAGTCTCGTGACGTCATCACACCGTAGAGGCCCCGATGGGTCGACTATCAAAACGGTGTTTTGTATCGGTGATTTTTTTTAACCATTTGTATCATTGACTAAAATATGTTTTGAAAAAACGTTCTCAGTAGGTAGGTAGGTACCTACCTAGTAAGTACACTTACGTCGTCTCACCGCGGAATTATGATCTCATGTCATCTGTTTGTGGTTTAACTACTGAATAGCTTACCAAAAACAGTAATGTAATTTCTAATCCCCAAAATCAAGCCCGGATATGTTCCGACACATCTATATACCGGATTAGATATAGCAACCATCATCAACATTATAAAACGCATCTGTTTAATCTATGAAAAAGTGTTTTTATCTGACAATGTCAGATCCTCCTCTAGTAGGTACCTATATATTACGCAGGTACTCAAATTGTCCTACCTATGGAACCTTTTAAATCTCACGGCTAATATAATATAAATACCTACCGAATAGACTAAATACCCGTGTTAAAATCAATAGTTAGGTAGGTACCTACCTACCTATCGTCTATCGACCAACACATTTCAGATTTTCAGACCGTTATATCAATCTTGTCTTCAAGGTATAGATATAGGTAGGTACCTACTCGTATTTGTATTTAATTTGACTTGATATTTTCCTTACAGAGATCAGAGATTCGTTTGAATTCCCTAAATATATAAAACTGGTAGGTAGGGTCGATGTGCCTGATATCGGCCTTTTAGTGCTCCCTCCAACTTTAGGACATCATAAAAAAATGTTGCAACTTTAATATGCCTGTTCTAATGATGTCATATGATAGCCTATATAATCAAATTTGATTTAAAATTACTATACGGTATATAAAGCTATTAGTTATTTTTATATTAATTTTAATCCGGAAAAATGCCAAAAATTCAGTTTTCGGCCCCAAAATTATGTTTTCGGCCATAGGGTTTTCAGTTTTCGGCCACTGCATTGTGATGGTTTTAAAATGAATTTATAAGTATATAAAAACATAAAAACGCTTTATTTGTATGTTAAATATTGTTTATATTATAAATCCAAATGCTATTAAAAATCACAAACAAAATTATTCAAGTAATCACTACATAGTATAAAGCAAAGTCGCTTTCCGCTTCCCGCGTCTGTATGTATGTATGTTTGCTTATATCTTTAAAAAACGGATTTTGCGGTTTTTTTTAATAGACAGAGTGATTCAGGAGGAAGGTTTATATGTATAATACATGCATAATATAGTAGAGAAACACTGAAAATTTTAGAGGTTTCTAATGTGATGTCGTAAATAAACACATTTTTTTGCGCTTACATTGCAAATGCTGGCTGAAACCCACGAGATATATCAAAATAATGTACTACAGTATTGTACACCTTAAAAACGTCTACAAAAAAGTCCACGATGGTATTAGAAATGTCTTACGCACAGCGAAGCGGGCACGGGTCAGCTAGTCTAATAAAAAACAACATTTTAGAAACATTTTGTCTCTCTAATTAAAATAGTTATTCTTACGTTATTCTCTGTTGTAAAAGAGATTAGTATGGATAAAGGTAAAAAAAACAGTGCAAGATATGAAGAATGGGAAAGCAGTTGGACCAGATGATATACCTACGTCCTGTGGAAGTATGGAAGTTTTTAAAAGCAGATGGATGGAAGTGGCTGACTTTGTTCTTCAACAAGTTGTTGCATGATGAAGCGATTCCGGACGAGTGGTGTAATAGTTAGCTAGTGCTCAATTTCAAAAACAAAGGAGACGTAAATGACTTCAATAACTACAGATATATAAAGCTCATGTCACATACTATATGAAAATCTGGGATAAAGTGATTGCGAGATGAATGAGAGACGAGAGTGAGATATTGCAGAGCCAGTTCGGGTTTCGGGAATAGACGCCGTATTTGCACTTCGAAAACTATGCGAAAAGTACAGGCGTGCATAGTGTGCACATATGAACTTGCTGTGCTGACCTGGAGAAGATCAACACATACGACAGGGTACCCCGTGATGTTTTGTGGTGGGCTATGAAAAAGAAAGGCGTGCCTGGAAAGTACCTGCAGCTTATACGGGCCATGTACAGCCGAGCCTGTACATATTTCCGGTCCGAAGCTGGCGTTACGGACAAGTTCAATGTGGTTGTAGGCTTGCAACAGAGATCGGCTTTAAGCCCTTATTTGTTTCTCCTGGTAATGGATGCACTGACATCGTAAATACAGGAGGAGGCAAACTGGTGCATGTTGTTCGCCGACGACATTGTTCTTGTCGGATAAAACGCAACTGAGACTGGGAAAATGGCAGATGAAATTGGAGAGTGTCGGACAGAAGATTGACGAGGATGGATAATAATCAGAGATGCTTGAAAAAAAAAGTAGCACCTGAGGCAGAAAAGATAAGGAGGAAGAAATATTATGAATGAAGGTGGATGGATGTAGACGTAGGGGTTGGCCAAAAAAAAGATGATGGACTGTGTGAAAGATGACATAGGTAAGAAAGGAGTGAGTGATAAGATGACGGCATTTAAACATTTCGTTTAAATGATTTGTCCTGAACACCTTCATATTTCAGTCCTACAAAGTCGGTTTATCTTAAATTAGTGCAAAAATGACAGCCAAGATTCTTCTCCGTATCTTCTTCTGTGTCGCTTATTAAAATGACTTCACAGAAGGAGCATTTCAATTTTATCTTTTCTTTTATCTAACTTTTCTTCGCCAAGCCCCAGAAGCAACATTGTAGACTATGAAACCCTAAAAAAGCAATAAAAACATATAATATATACGCGTTGAAAAGAGAACCTCCTTTTTTATAAAGTCAGATGAATGTAACGCTTAATCAAAATAACTTTAGATTTATCTGCAGAATAAAATGTTATTAGAATCTTGTAGACGAAAACTAACAGTGACATTCAATTTTCTACCACCATGTTCTCCATACAATTATAGGTCATGCCGAAAACTACGGTACCATTTTATCTATGATGTGATTTTCGGCCACCCCGAAAATGGTCATTTAAAAGGTCAATTTTTAACTGAATACCACGTAATTTGACGGCCGAAAATTAATGGCTAGATTACTCACATTAAATACAATGGTAATAGAAAGAATCTTTAGATATATCCTTAACCAAATAAATAAACAAGACAAAAGCGTAGAAGACTTGATATAGCACATATCGGCCCCTAGGCCGAAAACTAAACTTTTTTAAAAATTTAGATTTTAGATGCCGGCCCCTAAAATTACAGTGGTTTTGTTTATAATATCACAAAAATCATATTATGAGTATGATAATACGTCATATTTTAAGTGAATTACATACCTATCACCATTATTTAGTTTGAAGAACAACGCAATACTTACCTTGGAGTGAAACGCGCGGCACTAATTTTTTTTTACTTTTTGCACGTGGCGTGACTTCCGACACCCGTCGTCAAACTAAACAATTCGCTATAAATCACTCGTAGATGTTTCGCGACTAAAAGTATTATCAGATATAAGGTTCACATTTTCAGATGTCCGATTAAATATTTCGTTTGAAAATAGTACATGAAAACGATATTATCTCAATTTTACGGCACCTAGAACGCGTAAAGGCCGAATACAGAAAGGGGCCGGCGAACGGGCTTACATACCCTACCTACTAGGTAGGTATCACCGCGTCTCGGTCGCAGACTCGCAGATGATGTTTTTCCTGTTTTCGTAATATTCTCAGAACTCTCAGTAAATGATTCAAGATGTTTTAGCAATATACCTATATAATGGACAGCAGACAAAAAAAATATGTTATTGATGTTAAAAAACAGACAAATGGAGATCATAATACGTATAGGTAAGTACCTACCTACCTACCTAATCACAAAAATTAATAAAGAGATTAGGATTAGGTAGTTATTTAGGATTTTTTTCTTATTTCGATTTATTTAATTGATATTAGGTAGGTACTTAGTGTAAGTTAGGTACCTACCTAGTTATCTTCAATCTTCATGATGCTGTTGATAACTACAATTATGTAATTGACCGATGTAATACATAGGGAAGTTTCGCATTGTAGATAGAGTAGATACCTATGAACAACATGCGTGACTCGCTTCCTTCTTCCATTAGCTAGGATATCTACATTTCAACAAGTAGGTGTAGACGTACTTTTCTGGGTTGAATAACCTAGTAGGTAGGTACCAAATTCATGTACCTACGATAGTTTTTTTAATACAATGTTTAACTAAAAGTAGGTAACAAAAGTAATTTTCGCAATTTTTTGGTTAAGGTATTTATGGTGATTTCATAAATTTATCTGTGCATTTCAATAATTTGTTTGTAGGTTTCTAGGTAGGTACTTATGTAGAGTAGGTACCTACGTACTCAGGTGGATAGATAGATTATAACAAGGAATTTTATAGGTTTATGTAACTATTGTTTTTTTTACTTTGTAGGTCAACTCAAACCCTTAGGTAGGTAGGTACCTACTTACCTTCCGTCTCGAAACGTCCGTGACATTCATCAAAATTATTAATGACTCGGCGTATGTTTACCGAATAAGATAGATTTAGAAAAATCAATAGGTAAGTAGCAAAAGTCACTGTTATTGTTAATTTTACTCAGTTATTGATTAGTTTTTTTCTTACTGAATACCTACTGTTGTTTCAACCATTAAAATGAATCATCAAAAAAATGGGCACATGTTTTGCGCTGCGTGATTTCCCAGCACACAACCCACGAAAGAACTAATGTATAGATAGATACCTATTTATATTGAAGCACTATAGTTATGTTGTCTGCAGTCTCGTGACGATATATTCATTGAATCTCATTGGCTCTTTTGGTCAACGTCATATGGAATGAACCAACCAACAAGCCAGTGGAGTTATTTTTAGAACGCAAAAGTGTTTTGGTGGGGATTGAGGAAAACCGAGGTGGCTTCCCTTCGCGACTAGGGATGCAACATCGCTCTTAAAAACATCGATGTATAATAACATCGATGTTCAAACAAAAACATCGATGTTAAAAAAACATCGGTCATAAGAACGATGCATCGATGTTTTATCGATGTTTTGTTTTTACCTTACGATTCATTGGTAACAAGAAATATGGTTATATAAATCTAAATTAATAAAATATAAATAAAGTAAAAAAAAATTGAATTAATAAATAATAATAACATGTATAATTTTTTACAAGTTATTCCCTGTCAAACAAGAACAAAACATTTTAGTATGCAAAAATATTTATTTCAAAAACCAATTTAGTAATGTTACTTATTTTTTCAAGTTCAAAAATCTTGAAATTTCTGTCGGCAAATCGAAGTATGCGCATAAAACGACGTGTTATTAGCGTTACGTTCGCGAGCCGACTGAAAAGACAACGATTAACGATGTCGATGTTTATGCCGAACATGAACGATGTATCGGCGATACATCGCTGATAAATACATCGATGTTAACATCGATGTTTATTAACGATACCTCGATGTTTTTAAAACATCGATGTATCGTTTGCATCCCTATTCGCGACGCGTTATTATTGCACAACATTTTCTAAGCTCGCACGGAGTGCACGTTTCAGTCTGCGCGACATTTCTCTCTTTGATAATTTTATATTTCATAAAATCTCTAGAAAAGTGATTGTGAAATTATCAACAGAAAGTTTTTACATTTGTTTTTCTACAAATTTTCTGTGAGGCGACCTCATTCGTTCCAGCAACTGGCGTTACAGTATTTTTTTTTGTAACAAGGTACCTACTTATGGAATTTTATTTACAAACTGTTGTCTTTTAAAATATTGCGCAATGATTGGGTTATAATGAACTATTTATCAAAAACACAAAATTTGATATTGCGCAATACTTTATTATAAACAAGATTGTTATAATATGTAGATACCTACACTTATAATGTTAAAATGATAGTTGAAAGATAGTGAATAAGGGATTATTCATGTTAAAACCTGTCTCGACACGTTGCGTCTTGCGTAGCGTAGTGCAAGTCATTATCTATACGTTCCCCGCTTCTCGAACTTTTCATTTTACCTTCTTGATTATATTCAGAGAGAGAGAGCTTTTGAACTATATTTTTGGATAGGCAGGTAAGTAGGTACTTTCTAATAAGTAACCAAATCTTCCTTCTTTTTTTAATATGTTTCTATAGCTATTTTACTTGTCTACCAACAATAATTTAACTAAGTAGATAGGTTAGGTTAGTAAATCGCTTAGGTAGAGACAGACAGACAACGTGAGCATCTACTTAACTTTCGATTGGATCAATATCAATCCACTTGCGTATTAGGTACGTCCACCCACTCAAATTATGACAGATTCCTACCTCTATACATATATCTCTTATGCCTGACGACAATCGAACCAATGGGATTAAAATAGATAGGTACTGCTAGTAGCGCTATTGCGTTCTAAAACTTGTTTGTTTTTACTGAATTATAGATCGTTGTAGGTATAATAGACCCTCATAACAATTTGATTATTTCTTATTTATTAGGAAACGTACCTACGATTGTAATTAATATTCTACTTGTATTGTTGCAGGCTTACTTTCGGGACAGTTACTTGGTTGGCTGCCTAAAGAGCTAAGATTTCATTAGGAGCTCAAGAAGAGTTCAATCAAGTAAGTAATGGCGTTCGCTTCCCTCCCCTATCACTTATTATGTTCGCAGATCCGGGATCGTGATACAACAAGAAGAAAAATAATTTTACGAGAAGAAGAACATGCAGAAAAAACATAACTTATCCAAATTTCGAAAGCCTTAGTAGGTTTAATTATTGCAAAGAAACGAGTTAACTAACGTAGGTGTCTCCAATTTTTCACCAAAGCCGGTTTCTAAAGATGTACTTATTTAAGTTCTGATCATCTGAACTTTATACATGACGTAGATGTAACCTTATCGGTAGTAATCTTACTAAATCAAACACACAAGTCAAATGAATATTACACTTATCTGTGTTTGTTGAACTCGGAGTATAATTCAATTGAATGTTGAACTAGAGGTTTCAGGTCCTTTTGTGATTTTCGGTAATTTTTCATTCTGCCTTAACGAATCGCATTGTCATTTCATTCATTCAGTGCACGATATCACATCTCAAATCATGCCAAACAAAGCAAGGTCAATATTAGGAAAGTATTCTACAGCAAATAATAAAGAAACATTAATACTTAAAAAAATATAACAGATAAAACGAAGAGATAATATTTTTTGTCAGCAATCGGCTCAGACAAAAGGTTGGAATAGCAAAGCAATAACGTGTAATCATTGATGTAAAAAACCGTGTAATACAACTATTGAAATAACAACGATAATGTACTCGTAGCATGGACAATCTGCCGGCTAGCGTCATTATCACTAATGGGCACAAAGTACCTACCTACCTACCTACCTACATCTACGTTGATTTGGAAATCATGTTTGATAATTGGATGCCTTGAATGTTACAATGTAAAGTCTATAAGAAGGGGAGAAGAATTTAATTCAAATCAATTTAATCTCGTTATCAAACGATGGTTAATCACTGATTTTTAAACTTAAATACCATTTTGCTTTTTCCTAATAGCTTAGTAATTTGTTTTCTAACGTTAGTTGTATTACTTATACTTATAATGTTTAGTTTACTTAGCAGATAACTATTAATAAGATACAATAATTTGGGATAAGTATCTAGTGATAGTCTTAGGATTAGATTTCTTTCTCCAGGGTAATCCACGAACCGGGAACCTAGTACACCAGCTTTGTTATAACGTTTTGATATGAATTGAGATGATGATGATACAAAACCATTCGTAGGGCAGGTGACATTATGTTGATTGCATAACATCTAGCACTAAACGACAGCAACAAGATTACAACCAAGAATAATAATTACATAAATATATATAAAAACTATATAATTCATTACCAACTTTTCTGTACCAATTGTGTTCTCTAATATTTATGCAATCATCATCATCAAACTTCTTAAATCCACTTCATACCATCATTAATTATGTACTTATACATTTACATTTTTATCTTATTCAAGGTTTTGACCTTTAAAGACTTGTCCGTCATTAATTCAGATGTTTGTGTTCACGCTTTATCTTGAGCGTTTCTTTTTAACATAATAAAATACTGTAGAATTATCAAACTGTCGATAAAAAACAAATTTTAAATATACCTATACCATTGCCGCTGCGGAAAATTCGGTATCTATAAAAAATATCATTCATCATCATTACCTTAACCTACCCGTTCTTCATTTGCAAATTGATCCAAAGTAGTTAGGCATTTATTTATTTTATTTCATATTTCACCTCGCTTCATAAAAATATGCACATTACGTTACGTCGTATCATTTCTGTTTGTAGTTCTATTCAAAATGGTTGCTCAAAAGATCACCTGTCCGAGTCGGAGCGACGATATCGGAAATCGATACGCCAATTCAAACACCAAAAGACATGGTTTTTTCGCAAATGAGTCACAAGACTCAAAGTATTTTGAAAGTGGTAGAAATAGATCGTTTAAAGCACGAAAAGAATCAGCAGGTGAACGGTTCAACCGGAGTGGTTACCGACGGAAATTCGGAAGCGACACTTTCTTCACCAGTGGCCACCACCAGCTTTTCAGAGGTAAGGGTAGCAGCAACCGTGAGTACTAATATAATTGTCTACTACTTTATTTTAAGTTTATTATTAGAATTGACTGCTCTCGCCGCCAGAATTTCCGCTAACATGTGACTATCAATTTTCAGGTGCATTTGAAAACGGAGCCGCTTTACGACAGCACCATGTTTCACGATTCGGACTCAGAGTTCTTCCAAGATCTGGTCCAGTGGTGCTCCACTCCCGGCAAGGAAGAACAAGTACTGACCATTGGTAAGTAATGACAGTACCGATTTAGATGAAGTTTGGAAGTGATTAATACATCTTTATTATCTGATAGTGTGGTGGTGGTAGGTGGTTCTTGGGGGAAAATTGTTTTATCTGGGTTTTTATTTACAAAAGAGGTAAATTCAGCCACCTGGCACTTCTAATAATATTAGCCATATAATGGAAGTATCAGAGTCCTCAAACTAATTATTTTTTTCTTTGCCACAGATTCAAAATCTACTGACAGGGCATACACAATCGACACACCAAACACACAATTCTCTCCGCAAGGTTGGGATGCATTTGACACTAACTCTACCTATGCACAGGCAGGTTTTTATAACACCACACCCGTTGACCCACTTTCTCCAAATACCGAAGCATTTACGTTCGACAATAAATATTTAGATTTTCCGGAAATGGAGAAAGAAAACTCAAATCAATTTCAAGAACAATTCTTAGATATTAGTAGTCTACCTGTAGTCCTTGAAGAGTTAGAGTCTGAACGGGTCTCTGAGGTCGGCCCGTGGCCGACCACTGAGCAGGTCGAGTGGACCAATGCATTAAACGCAAACAACACTAAAACAAGCGATATACACACAATGCCCTTCATCGATCATGAAGACAACCCTGAAATTAAATATGGTTCGGTTATTCCGCGGGAGGTGGAAAATAATGATGTAGTTATCTCGGAATATGTAGTAAGGGATTATGTGGATAGTAAGGGGGTACAAGATGCGGAAGTACAGCGACGCATAGGAGGACTGTCTGTCGACGTAGCGGCACGCGCATTCAACTGGCCAAGCGACACCATCAGTACTCCAGAAGTGCTATCTTATGTCGAGCAATTAGAGAAAGAAAAATGCCCACAAGTAATGGTAAGTGTTGAAGTAATAAAAATACAAGTCCAAGAGTAAATAACAGTTTTCTGTGTTTAACCTGCCTGTACTTGGGAATTACAGTCTCGACTCTATTTTATTTTTTCTTTGTTACAGAAGTTTAAACAATGGCCAATTCAAGCAGCAACACCAGAATCCATGGAGACAAGTCCGAAGACAGAAGTTCCATCGTTGGCTGACTATGAACCTATCACCCCTAAAAGCGAATCTCACTTAGAGTCGGATCATGAAGAAATCAGGACCCACTCGAGTAAGAGAAGACGCAACAAAAGTGAAGACTCAGATGAAACTTACACACCTTACACGGAGGAAACAACCCCTAAGAAGTACAAGAGAAAGAAGCTCAATGTCCCTATTAAGGACATGATTATTGCTCTAGAAGGGTCACAACAATTGACGAAGGCACGAAGAGGACGTCCTCCCAAGAGGAGGGTGAGCACAGTTTCGTCAGCGTGTAGTGTAGATGATAATTCCTCATGTATATCCAATCAAGAAGGGAAATACAGGGAATTGAGAGACAAAAATAATGAGGCATCAAAAAGATCTAGAATGAACAGAAAACTCAAAGAGCTACAGGCGGAACAAGAAGCTGTAGATTTAGAAGAACGAAATAATAAATTAAGAATAAAAGCTGATATTTTAGAAGATATGACAAAAAGATTAAAAGATGCACTAATGACAGCAATTCTACAGAAATGAGTTTGGCTAGCCTAGTTGTGTCCTAAAGCACCTTGGGTTTTTTGTCTCATTGAAGCGTTTGAAATTTATCATAGACGCCAATTTGTTTGTTTTGATAGGGTGAAAGTGTTTACGTCTCAAATCGTACACAATGTTGGTACATTACGTTGTTTTCTTGCATTTTATGGGCAGTGTTCTGCGACCATAAAAACAAGATTTTATTTGCTGGGTATGAAAAATATAACTGATTTTAATTTTATATTTACTAATGTTTAATGTTACTTTAATATATTTTTAATTTGATAAGATAAAAAAAGTTCAATTAATATAATTATAATTATAACCTATTAAAGTTGATTCTGTTGTTAAACTATATTGCATTTGCACTTAGAATCGGTTTACCTAAATGTTGTTTGATAAATGATGTACTTCGATCGTAGTGTTCTTTTACACCTTACGATAAAAAAAAACTTTTATTTTGTTATTATCTTTTAATGAATTGATTAATTTTAAAATGCATGGAATATTATATGCATATTGAATAAATGTGTTTTTAAGTTAATTTACCTAAAATAAATGTTTTGAATACGTAGTTACGGCATCGTGTTTTAATTAAACTAAACCTAAATGAAAAAATCTAAAGTAGGTAAGCAGGTAGCAATCTGTTTTGATAATTTAAGTATATTGATATTTTCAAAAAAGAGAAAAAAAAATATTTCATTCGAGTAGGTAGGTACCTACTTAATACATTAATTTTGCATTTCAAGTAGATAACGAATATTAAATTATAAAGTTAATACCGAATAAATTAATAATTATCACCTGGGTGTACCTACCCAGCCCAATAATAGCTGAACCACAATCGATTTGATATCAAAGCAAAAGGGAGCAAATTTAATATAGAGATAACTAAAAAAACAGCTAGATGCACGGTTGAAGTTTAATCGTAGGTAGAGGTACCCTTTCAAATCTTGCAATTTGATATTACTCTTTTGAGTCGAGTGAGGAC
Source organism: Hydriomena furcata (assembly GCA_912999785.1). NCBI lineage: Eukaryota > Metazoa > Arthropoda > Insecta > Lepidoptera > Geometridae > Hydriomena > Hydriomena furcata. The sequence continues at coordinate 3,530,809 of OU538831.1, read as the reverse complement.
TCACTTATATACCGGAATGATAGGTACTTCACTGGACCTATAAAATTGTCCCCCCTCCCCCCCTTTTAAAAACTACCTCGATAATTAGTGATATAAAACAAGATGGCGTCAAGGCCAATAAAGGAAAGTGAAGTAGATTAAAACCGATTCATTGCCCATGACGCACCTGGTGCGTCATGAGAAAACCTTCAGTGAGGCCAATGACGCGACAGGTGCGTCATTAGAAAAATGTTGAAATCTCGATTTTTATTGAATTTAAACAAAAAATCCTTGTTTTATAAGTAAAAATGTACTTACACATTAAAGACACTAATATCAGTGGCCACTAGATTTTTTAGAAAAATTAAATTATCAGGGGTCTTCAACCACAGGTTTAATTGTTTATTAATCCATCATTCATAGCCTATGACATGACGCATCTAGCGCGTCATAAGGAAACCTGTCCAAACAAAAATCTAGTAGATTATGGTCTATTTTTGAATAAAATGGTCACACACTCATCTTCGTCTTAGTACAAACAAATGGCCGCGCGGACCTAGAAAGTACCCTATATTAATGGACATAAGGTTTATATTTTGCAAAATATTAATAATCGCATAAAACAAGTACCGTCTATTGTTTTCTGGCCGGTCGGATGTGGCCATCGACTACATAGCCTAATAGACGCCTAATGGCTTCATTTCTTCAAACAAACAACTCTGTCAAGTCAGTGAGGTATGAGGTACGGGGGGAGTGGGAAAAAATGCATTCTGATTGGCCGGTTCAAGATGACGTGATTCACTAGGGATGGGAAGTGTTGTCATGAGTTGGCGATAGCAGTCAGAGGCACGTCCAAATATTATATTCGGCACATACCCACATTTTGCAGTAGTTAGCAGTCCATACGTGACAGGTTGCAAGCCCATCGCCGCTTATAACAATACTAACTACTGGTTTCCTCGCGATGCGATGCGATGCGACTGGTTTCCACCGTTTTAAACACGGGATCGGGATCGGGAACGGGAACGGGAACGGGAACGGGAACGCGAACGCGAACGGGAACGGGAACTTAAGACAACATTTGTTAAATCTAAAGCGATAATATTTTTATTAAATTTTATTTAATTATACATGCGAATAGCAAATAGGTTACTTCCATGTAGGAACAACGCGAGCGAAGCCGCGGACGGAAGCTAGTTGGCAATAAGTAGTTTTACAAGTTAGGTCCAACTGTTGTTGTTACTACTATGTAGGTTTATCGATCATCAATTATTGAGTAGTGGTACAACACTATTGACTATCGACAAGGAAAATAACCAGTGTAACTTGAGCTTGTGGTAATGGTTTTGTAGCATAAACAGACGAGATGTGCACGGGTCAAGGAAGTGGTCGGTACTACTGCAGGTTTGACGCGCGGTATTTTTTATCGGCCGTATAAGCCTGATGTTTTGGATGACAGTGTTCGCCTTGCATGCGGTGTCTTCTGGGCTATGTAGTCGATGGATGTGGCGGTTCATGAATGGGGAATCTCTTGCTAATTAGCACCGTATGATCTTCTGTATAGGGTTTATTCTGGCGTAAAAAGAACTTGCGTGTCTATCCTTTTTGAGAACACTTCTGTTGTAACTATAGATTTTAAACACGGGTGTTTATCACGTAATTACCTACGCTCGATACTGTAAACGTGCCTCTTACAACCCCTTTAACATCTTTGATGGTCTGACCACATGGAGATTGAGAGGATGTCTACATCGCAGCCTGATATCAAAAATTTGATACAGTGACCCTATTTTTTTGCCTTGTGTAAGATATACTATGTAGTATGTAAAGTAAATAAAAAAAAACCGGCCAAGTGCGAGTCGGACTCGCGCACGAAGGGTTCCGTACTATTATCAAAACGGCAAAAAAATCACGTTTGTTGTACGGGAGTCCCACTTAAGTATTTATTTTATGCTGTTTTTAGAGATAGATAGATAGATAGATAGATATCGTTTATTGTTAAGAAGATTACATATTTTTGGTTAATAGTGCCTTAAATCCTAAGTTAGGTTTAACTAGACACTATGGTTCTCTAAAAGTAGCAATAAATAAATAAATAAAAAATAAAGAAAAACATCATCTGTGAAAATTTCAACTGTCTAGCTATCACGGTTCACGAGATACAGCCTGGTGACAGACAGACGGACAGTGGTGTCTTAGTAGTCCCGTTTTTTACCCTTTGGGTACGGAACCCTAAAAACGAAAAACAAAAAAATCAAGGATTTTTCTACAATAGATCAATTTTGTAGGTCTACATTTTAACGTAGAAAAGTATAATGAACACCCGTCGACTACATAGCCCAAGTCGATGAGATAGCCCAATTGGGCTGGGTTGTCGATGGAACACAACACTTCGTTGGTTGACGTGACATTCTTGCAAATGCCACAGTCACAGTACCTACAGTAGTAAATTAACTCGCTGCTTTAAAAAAAAAAAAAAAATGTCTACGGCTACGGCTGTTTCTTTTACTTCTGTAAATTAAATTTATCTTTTTTCGGGTTGTAGGTATGCTAGGCGTGCCGAGTAGTTGGATACTGTAAAAATACTAAACACAGTCATGGCTGTAAAAAGGATATTTATTTTATTTCACAATTAGAACATAATGTACCAAACAAAAATTAGTGATACAAATTATATTTTCGCATATTGTTGAAGTGTGTTTGAATAATATTGTGACACATGCCTCAGTCGTAATGCTGGCAGACACTGCGCGCATCACGCGGCAATACGATACGGCACAGCAGATAATGCATAATTGCAAGTTATTGCGCCGTAACATCGTAAATGTATAATGATTACTATAACCAATTTGAGTGTAAAGATAAATAATAATAAAAATTAACATTCTAATAATAAAACTAATATACCAACTAAATATTTAACACAAAGGCGTATTCTAAAATAAAAGAAATAAGATTCCCTATGGTGGCATCGCAATTACTGCACTGAATGAACACTATCTAAATAACTAAGTAAATACAAACATTGTAATATATTTTATTATTATTGTAAGATAAATGAATATTCACAAATAATGAACGAGGAGGAGCAAAAGAATACAGGAATTAATTATCGTACAATGTAACAAACCCATAGAAAAATTTACACCAATCAGTACAATAATGGTCGCACACTATAAGCCCCAGTCTTTACTGCAACTCTTAACAAGCTGGTGAATGGACTAACATAGCATTTGGTACAAATGGTATAATCTGCATTTAAATGAAGCAACAATAAAGACTGGGGCCAGCTTCGGAGCAATGTGAGCATGTAGCAACCCTAATATACACGTATATCCACACCGCACTAACCACTAATCGAGTTCTATAACATTACATAGCAGTATGCAAGATCGTCTCGGTGCTTGAGTCCCACTACACGTTACACACTTGTTACTCGTTAATTTACACTTTACACTCGAGTCAATTGTAAACGGACACTGTATATTTAGCGCACACAGAGTCCCGCCCGTGTTAATCAGAAGCAACGTCATCCGCGTCTTCAAGGAAGCTGAATTTATTAGATGCGACGAAATTCTGTGAACAAGGTAATTATAATGTTAACATTTATTCATCTCTGGTTGGTTTCTTTTCAGTTAACATAAATTGATGTTTCTGCTTAATTTTGATTGGATGGAACTTAATAAACAACAGTTTTATTATCAAATTGCCAAGATACATACTGGTTTCTCCTGTTCAATCAGCTTAGGCAGCGGTTTATCTTCAAGTTCATCGCGTCGGTCGCGCGAGCGACTCTGTCGCGGACCGCCGTTGCGTTCGTCCTTGTTGTCTTGGGACTCGATGTGTCGCTCGCGGGATTCGGGCCGACCGCGGGAGTAGTCACGTCGTTCGTCGCGTCGCTCTTCGCGCGAATCGTCCCGCCGACGGGAACCGTCTCTACGGTCGCGAGGAGAGTCTCTACGACCGCGGGGGGATTCTTTACGATCGCGGGAGGATTCTCTACGATCGCGGGAGGATTCTCTACGATCCCGGGAGGTTTCTCTACGATCGCGGGGGGATGCTCTTCGATCGCGGGGGGAATCTCTGCGGTCACGTGAGCCGTCACGTCGGTCACGGTCGCGCGAACCGTCCCTTTCCCGCGAGTCTCTACGTCGTTCTCCGGAGTAATCCCTTCTGTCCCTGTAGTCACGGTCGTCGCGGCGATCCCTTTCGTCTCTGTTATCCCGTCGATCCCTGTTGTCTCTAGAATAGTCACGCCGATCCCTGTCGTTGCGTCTGTCTTTGTCGTCCTTGGAATAATCGCGTCGGTCCTTGTTGTAGCTGCGTGAGTCTCTGTTGTTCTCATCTGCAAGTATAAAATAAGACATTTATTTATTGCTAGATAATGCAAACTATGCTATATGATATTTTAAGTTTAAGCCTATTATTTTTAAAGATAAATAAAAATATTTCGGTAAATGCGTCATAAAAGTACATGACATTAATAAATTGCGAATACGGGCATTGGTATTATGTGGTCTGAATTCAAAGATAACTTACCACGTCTGGAACCGCTGCGGCGGTCGCCGGAATGTTCCTGTAATAGTAAAAAAAATTTAGAACATACGCTAAAACTGTAAAACTACGATAAATCATAATGAGGAAAATACATACTCGTCGGGATCCCCATTTTTCTTTATCCTCGGTCCCACGTCTCGCCTCCTCTTCTTGTTTGCGTAAGCGTTCTTCTATTTCGCGTTCCCTGTGAATACATACATTTTACTATGCGTACGGCAGGAGTTATCAAAGATTAAACAAGTAATATAATAAAAATGTAGGTTTAAAGCGACCGAATCGCACATTGAATGAACGATACGGTGTCTGTTGACCCGTATTATCTAGCACATCGCCACCCGAGGTGACAACAAACATCAAATTATTGATATCTTGATTTTGTTTTTATGTGCAAATTAGTATGCAAAGATTTGAAAAGTTGAAATAAAACTCAACTCAAGGTTCCTACAAAATATGTGGTTTTAGACAAGTTTCATACATCAGGGTACTAAACTATTATATGCTGGGGTCACTTTATCGGGCTACGGTGAATCATTCGAATTGTGTGACAGGTTAGACCATATAATTCGTCACGGGATAGACAAAGACGCATCAACCCAATACCAATAATATGGCTACAGAGATTTTGCTAATTATCTGGTTATGACAAAGATAACCATTGAGTAGGTAAATTCATGTGTGGAATGGAAAGTGGTCTAATCTAATCTAATGATCTTGTAAAACCTACCTAAGCTGAATCAGTCGAAGAGTTGTTCAAATAGGTACCAAGATGAGGTCTCGGTTTGGGACAGACTGTAGTATTCTGTAACTATAGATTTTTACACAAGCCTTTATCATGTAATTCATTTTAATTTATTTTCAAGACGTTTCGACTATGTTCGTTTCGACAATAGCTATAGTGCTTATTCACGTTGACTCGCGGGCGCGGTGGCGGGCGCGGTCACGAAATATCAAACATATGAGCTAGTTAGCTCGCTACTTAGACCGCACGTGCGTTTTGAACGTGAACACTTGGAAATCACGTCATATGTTTGATATTTCGTGACCGCGCCCGCCACCGCGCCCGCGAGTCAACGTGTTTAAGCACATAGTCGTAGGCAGACAGGTAATAACTTGATAAAGACCCGTGTAACAATAGTTATGGCTATTAATCACGATAGCTAGATAAATAGTTTTATGGTAACTTAAAACTTACTTGGCAGCAGTGTCCACAGGTTTAGCGGCACCGAATACCTTCTCAGCAGAGACGGGCTTGGGTTTCTCAATGAGCTTTTCAGGCTCAACTCCCGCGCCGTCTGCCAACTTAGTGGGTACTTCGGTCTCGCGTGGCAACGTACGTGGCAGTAGGTTTAGCTTTGGACGCTCGCGGGGTCTGCTATCTGTAAAAAACACAGCAAACAGCCTTTAAGTACATGGTGCATTATTTATTTGTCTTATTTTAATACACTAAATGCATTCTTATGATAGTGGCAGGTACCACCACTTCATCAGATTAGCTTGAAGACTTCCATGCTTGATTTATTCTATTATATGCCTAGGAATAATTTACAGTTCATATTGTGAAACGAATTTGTTCATTAGTTCACCAATTTATATTATTCATAGATACATTTTTGTTTTTTACATCACTATTTCGATTCATTAACTCAAAAATCACCATCTATGTAAAAACAATGTAGGTTTAAAGCGACCGAATCAATCATTGAAAGCTTGATACGGTGTCTGTTGACCATGTTTATCTAGCACAGTGCCACTGAGGTGACAATAACATAAACCGCGATACAGAGAACTTGGTTTTGTTTTAATGTGCAAAGTTACATTACAAAATAAAAGTGTTTCAACTTGAATAACTCATCTATACAATAATAGTTTTAATATACCGAAAAAAAAAATTGACCGTTGCAGCAGAAGCTTCTTATGATCTGAGCACTGTCAGCATGATTTATTATTGCACTATCACAAAGTTATCGAGGTTTCTTTTTAACCGAAAATTGGCACTAATTTATGGTCTCAGTACTAGAAAATACTACACAAATTACAACAGAGACGGCGAGCTATTTATGAATGGATAGAATCGTGAAAATATGAGTAGCTATGTGGTAGGTGCGTATGAATAAACGGTTAACTAAATATTGTGTTTTTTTAAGGATATTATTTTTAATTTTTTAATTTAAGTTTTAACTACTTAAATTTAATTAGTAACAGACACTGACAATACGTTATTATTTTTTTTGGTAATTAAAAACTAGTGTGTATACTAGTCATATTTTAGTAAATGTTCTCAAACAATTATAGATGCAAATATCAATTTTGTAAAAGTTAAGCTTTTCTTGCGTGGTAGGTCTCTGGAAAGAAGTAGTCTATAATGTTATTCCAGGGTATCGGCTATGTTTATTCCAATTACATTCAAACCATTTTGGTCATTTACGCGTAAATAAGCCACAAATATCCAAACATACAAACATCCTCACCAACTTTCTGATTTATAATATGCGTAGAATATTGTTAATGTACCTTCTCGGGGCGCTTCACGTTCCCAGTCGCGTTCCCGTTCGCGTTCGCCGCCGAAGCTTCGTCCGCCAAAACCTCTGCTTTCTCGACTTCTACAACAGAACAAACACTTTGAAATAATGTTTCATTATAATTTATTAATATTCTAAACTTTCTTCGAAACTCAAGACGTCTTTATTTTGCGTGATTTAGGTTCTCTAGGTTTTTTTGCCCTGTTATCGGCTAGGCTTGGCTGGTGGTAGAATAAGGAAATTGAAAAATTACAAAAATGTAGGTTTAAAGCGACCGAATCAATCATTGAAAGGTTGATACGGTGTCTGTTGACCCTTTTTATCTAGCACATCGCCACCTGAGTGGCAACAAAATATAACAATACAATAATAATTATTTTGTTTCTATGTGCATTTCCATAACCTTGAAGACTCTAAAACCTGTACTCACCCAAACCCTCCGCCTCCATCGCGTTCAGGCCGCTCAGCCGTACGGAATCCATCTCTGCCACCGTACCCGCGTTCTCTTCCACTAAACAGACAATAACATTTCAATTTTACTGGTGTCATTGGGTGGCTAAAGCTCAAATTAGCGTAAACCTTACTAGTGACCGATGGAGAATCCTGACAGAGTTCCTCATTCAAAGTAAGTACTTTTAAAAACTCGAAATTCTAAAATATCTATGAATAGTGTAGCCATTCTTTTAGGAAGGCTAACCATATTTTAGAAATCGATAGTTAAATCGATTCCGTACGCCTAATTCAAATTAAGTTTGTACACAAAATTAGACATACCGATCACGGTCTTCGCCGAAGCGCTCGCGATCGCGACCGAACGAGTCACGGCCGCCGTACGGAGTCCGAGCAGGCTCAACCGGCGCGGCTCTTTCGCCATCGCGCCAACCTCCTGGCTTGTTATCGGCAGCGGCTGAAAAGGTCGCAAATACATCAATCAAAAATAGGATTCCTAAACAAAACATCCAATGCTACATCATTGTTAAAATGTTACTCAGTGTCTGTAATGTACGGAGTGAGCAGTAGATTAGTCTGAATTGAGTTACGACAGTGCGTCGCGTCACAGATTGAGCTAAAACGGCCGGTCGCGAGACATTTCAAGGGCGCACGGAACCGAATCTCGTCCGATGGAGTCCTAGACAAAGTTCCGCAGCTCGAGTTTCTGGTCGCCTCACCGTCACTTTTGGCGTCGCCCTCGGCTAAAGGGTGAATACAAAAAGACCTTTACTCAGACCTTCCCGGGACGAGTGGGAGTAACCAGAACCACCGAAATCAAGCTGCCTTTTAATTCGAATCGGAAACAAAAAATAAGAAGGCGGCTTTTTTTGCGCCTGTGAAGAAAAACAAAATAAATAAGAATTTGGAAGAGAGCAATTTTTGCTTTGCAGATGCTAGCGGTGGTCCACATACTCTGTAGGTGCGTCCCAGTTGTGACATTAGAGCTCGCTCCGATACCCTACAGATACTATCATCATTGTAACAATTATTTACATTTGGCTTTTGCAAATCCAGCACATAGGCTTAAATGTTATCATCCATATTTCATGCGTAATATCGAGTACTGTATCTGAATCGAATTAGATAATCATATTTGTATGCACTGCTCATTGTGTGGCCTAGAGCAAAATAAGATATTAAATGGTTGCGGTTATTAAAATGTGAAATCAAAAGAAAGAAGCGAAATAGCAAACGGCAAACGATTTCTATTCACAGTGCGCAGCATACTGGTATTATTGTTCTTGGCGATTATTATCGACAACAATTAAATTTCATAGTGCAAAGACTTCACAGGCACGATCGGGCCTCTCGCAGCATTAAGCCGAGCAGCTTAGCGAGCATCTAAGCTGAGACTAAGTCTAAGACCCCACATTATTCGGGAAAAGGAAAGAAAATCATGATGATGAGTAGCTGGAAGCAGACACCGAGAGAATGAAGGTTTCTTTAGTGAAAATGAGTTACATTCTGGTTCTCGTTCGCGCATGCCAGCTCTTGTCATCTCCCCACGCTCAGGATCCCTTTCCCTCTCAGGCCCCCTCGGCCTGCCCCCTCCACCCGCACCTCCCCCCTCGGGGGCCACTCTTGGCCCCGAGCGCCAGTCGCCGCTCGTACGTTCCGGATCATACTCCCTGTGAACAAGCAATAAACATTTTTACTAAGAGCTGATTAGTAGAATAGAATCATTTTCAATTTAATAAACTGTTATTCTATCAACTTATGGATCAGATATTATGTATAATAAATAGAATAAAATTTACATTGTTTTGGAAAAAATTACTCATTTTATACTAAAATTTGTCTTTCAATAAGACACGTATTTCTTGTATTCGGTATAAGCAAACAAAACAACATAGTTAATTTATTGCTTTTAGTTTGTTGTTTTAGAATGGGGCATTTCCCTACCAGGGTGGAGGTAATAATGTCTATCAATGAGTCAATAAGGATGTGTCCTAAAAAAGGGCTTTGAACTGAGAGCAATATACCTATCAAATTATTGATTCATGGAATGAACAACTCAACAATAACCCAGATTATAAGGTAATGGATAATACTGATAAAGAAATTGTATGAGCATACAGACAGAAAGTACTGTATCAAGGTATTTTTTTCCCTTTCTTGCACATATAGCATTAGTTAACATTTCATATGTTATATTCTGCAAGCCCATCGCTGCTTTTCAGTATATTTACTAGTTTCCTTACGATATTTCTTCACCATTCTGAGCATGTATTAACAAGTATAAACATATTTCAAAGAAAAAAACTCATTGATGCATGGCTGGGTTAGAACTGCAATAAATATTTTAACCCCAGGGTCAGGGGCCTCTGTTGACCCCAGGGAGTAATAGGTTGTTGTCACCACGCACCAAAGCGTGGCTAGACGTAGTAGAATTATAATTTACCTGTCCCTGTCAGATCTGCCCATGCCACTCCTACCCATACGGCGATCATTTTCGTGCGTAGACACCTCAATCCTAATCCGTCTGCCGCTCACTGTCTGCAACACAATACAACTGTTTCAGGCTATTCAAATAAACACCCATTTTTATAGCAACAATAGTGTCATTTCTATTGGCACCCTAAAAACTATTGAGACATTTCTAAAATTATACTCTCTTTTACTATACAAAATAGAAGTAGAAGGATGCCAATAAGTTTAGTTTTAGTTTGGTCTGTCACCACCATAATCAGCACCATAGTCAGTATTCTTCTTTATTATTATTATAATGTTTGTAAAACAACATAAAGTAGTAGATTATTCTGATTATTAATTTTACACAGGTCCTTAACCTGTGTAAAATTAATAATCAGAATAATCCATTTATTGGTAAAAACTATTACACGTCACAAATCTTATTACATATTATAATATCATTAAATATAATTCAATCGATTGTTTTAATATAGCAATAGTTTAATAATTGAATAAATATACTTAAAAAATAAAATGCTTAAATTATTGCAATTTGCATATAAAATCTTCAACATTATAGAACGCCATCTCAACGAGCCATGATTATAATTTTAATTTAAAAGATGGCAGACTGGGCCAGGCTGGACCGGCATGGCATATTAATGCATGATAATGCGCGTCCCCATACCGACAGAATTGAACATGACTACCTTGAAGAGGTCGGTATCGAACTCATGCAGTGGCCAGCGCGAAGCCCGGACTTAAACCCCATCGAGCACGCCTGGGACGAGCTTCAGAGATGCGTGAAAGGTCGAAACCCCCCACCAATCACGCTTCCCGAGCTCAAACAAGCACTGGTGGAGGAATGGGAAGGTATTCCTCAGCACCGGCTCCGAAATTTGGTGTACAGCATGCCTAATCGCCTGGAAGCTGTCAGAAGAGCTCGTGGAGGCAATACAAAGTATTAAATGAAGAAAGTGATGAAAAACAGCAAAAAAACAATCATAAAAAAAATGTAATCTTAAGAAAAATATGACTACTTTAGTTTTTTTTTAATTTAGAGATTAATATTGTGGGTGCAAATAAGTTCTATTTTATTTTTTATCTGTATAATTAAATTCTCAATTGAACAGTCTTCGTTTCATTAGGATGGCATACGTAGTTCGGGAGATATTCGGGTTTATGTGACTGACCCGTTATTTTTGGAACCGAGTGTATTTTGTCGTACACTTCAATCTTTATCCTGCATGCAGACAAATTTAACAGGAAACAAAGAACTAATTTGTGTAAGCTTTTCACTGTAAAGTGTTGCATAAGTTATTTTGTAAAAAAATTTAGAAGTTCATGGATAATTTAATCATCATAGTTTCATGATTTTTCATTTAGGAGAATGCTATTAATGTTTTAGGACTTAAACCTAAATATAAAAAAAAATATCATACCAGATCAGCTATGTTCATAGCACTGACAAGACTCTCCCTGTCTTCAAAGTCAACATATCCAAATCCTTTGAGGCGGTCCCCCTCCCTAGGCAATCTCAGGTTGGTGATCTGTTGAAAAAGATTCACATGAAATGCAAACTTGGGTTTATTGTTATGCTATTAAATATATGCAAAATCATGCAAACAATAAAAATATTTGTGCGTTTTTAATCTTAGGGTTATCAGTTGTTGGAGTTTCCACAGATAAGTCATTGCTACAGATTTTTTGTTTGACATATTGAATAGATCAGTTTTACTAGTAAGTTAGTTAGTTAGTTTTTAATAGTATTGGTATGGTTTTTACCAGACCCAGTAGCCTTGTGTCAGTGAACTGATAACCCATTTCCCATTTTATACTGCCAGCATAATGGTAATTTGATATCTTAGTAATCTTATGAGGCTAGATGGCAGATTGGATATGCACATTCGCCATCAGTCTTTTCGAAACCACTTTCGTAATCAGAACACATAATCACTACATAGTATAAAGCAAAGTCGCTTTCCGCTTCCCGCGTCTGTATGTATGTTTGCTTATATCTTTAAAACTACACAACGGATTTGATGCGGTTTTTTTTAATAGATAGAGTGATTCAGGAGGAAGGTTTATATGTATTAAACCCGTGCGAAGCCGGGGCGGGTCGCTAGTAATTAATATTACAAACAGGTATGTATTAATTATGACAAAACGGGAAATTAGTCAAGTAAAAATATATTGTCGGTGAAGGCAGAGCAGACAATGTTTTGAAGTAGAATAGACACCTATTCATCATCATACATTTGATTTATCTCGACGTTTTTAGTATGTGGAAAAACCCATTTGATATGTTATTTAATAATTATGTGTCCTCATCATCCGCATAACCTCCATTATGCCTCTGAGTCATAATGATAAAGCCACCCCATTAATAAATTACTCTTGACTGTGCTACAAAAATTACGCTGGTTTTGTAGTGTAATGCAACTCACCTTGAGGCCCTCAAAGACCTCTGCGATAGCACTCTCGTCCACATCGTAAGGCAAGTTGGATATGTGCGCGATGTATGGCGGGCGTCGCGGGATTGACTCATCATCCACGGCCATCCCTCCGCGCGCCGCTCGCGACACCGACGGAAGCACCACGGGGGCGCGAGTACGGGCCCCATAGCCAGTGTAGCTGCCCTCAGCTGACAAAATTATGCAGTCAGTCAAAGTCAAAAAGTATTTATTGCATAAAGTCACAAGGACTTTGAAATGTCTTAGGAGTTAGGTAAACAGTTGATTGAAGCCTAGAAGAATCAGGCAACAATTAAGTATGGGTAATAAAGAGGCTTAAGGGTGAATAGCTTTTGAGATTAAAATGAAAATCATTGAGCCTTATCAAGTAGATACAAACTAACCTAACATGTGTTATTTTTTTTATTATATCTAAGTTGCAATAGATTGTTAGTTATTCAAGTTGCATAGTGGTATTTTTTATCTATTACTTAAGTAGCATCTACTGTACGTGCTTCAAGCAATAATTGATAATGTAATCAATCTTATCTATTCTTCTGATCAGCTGTTTGACTATAAACATTTATTGGCCCGATAAATCAAATGGCCATGTCATGTCTTACATGACATTGTGTTCTAAATCATTTATGTAAATAGGTATCATGGTATTTATTTGTAGATAACCCTCAGCGTAATATAGGAAGCAGGCCAATGAAAGATTAGTCTGAATTGAGTTGTGACCGAAGTCATCTCGTAGATTGTGCTAAAACAGCTGGTCATGGGAGTTTCCAACAGTGGCAGTGCCTACACCTCCTCCTAGCCACAAGGGCTAGGTGTCCTAAGCTAAGCACCACACTGTATTTTCTGGTTCCCCCACCTTCCTTGTTGGGGAAGCATCCTGCTAGAATGTATTTTAGAAACACTGTAACCTTTCCTCAGACCTTCCCGGGGCAATGGGAGTGACCAGGCGCTCGGTAGGTGTGCCCCAAGTACGAGATTAACATTGGCCTGCTATTACCCCATCTTTCATCATTGGGTTGTAAGGACTAGTGTTTTGATTCGTTCAGAAATGAAAGAGTGTTCACTTACTTTCTTCAACTGTATCAGCAGCCCAGTTAGTCGCCGGATTGGTCGTTGGCTCCGCAAGGATATCTGTTAGGTTGGCTTTGACCCATTTTGCCTTCTTTCCTTTCTTGCCTGTAAAATACCGTTTCACTTAATATTGCCGACTGCAATTAATTACACGGAGAGGACATAAATATAGTAAAAGTATACAGATTCATGCATACTGATGACGCATAGCAAGTGAACGACCTACACGCCGATTTTGGAAAGCGGTTATTCGGGGGACACCTCTAAATGATAGATTGTCGCTAATGATCCATCTGTTACAATAATCATCAGTCTTACCTTAGCGAACACGGTAAATTTGAAATGAACACTGAATTATCTGAATAACAGTAGAAATTAGGAGTTGAAAAGTTCAGAAATGTGGCCACGCGGTAAATCCAAACGTCCGCAAGGGTGAAATGATGACACGTTAGCATTATTAGGTAACCATAAAAAGCTTTTAAGCGGTTGCTTTACATGTATATTTGATAAGAGAACAAATTGGGATGCAAATATAAAATGCTACACTTTGAAATAATGCGATAATCTAGATTTTTTCTTATGACAAAATTATTAGAACTAACCTGTAGCGGCCATATTATAAGGCTGGGTCCGTGTTGCCACTGACACAAGTGAAATTACCCACTATAATGGGAAAACTATTGCCAGATAATACACGAAAATAATTAATTCACAAATCGGTTTTAAAAATTAATATTTCAATTATCTCTTTTGATCTTTCTCATTTACGTAAGTGTCGTGAACACTTTAATTAAAATGCACCACTTATCATCCTTATGTGCGGTCAGCGGACTGCAGTCTCCGTTGATCAACAACAACGTGCAATGCCTTCACGGGACTCTTCATCTGAGCAAACCATTATTTTATTATATTGTGCGTTGTGCCTAGATGCTCAGTTGATTGAGATGATACGCCACTAATAATGATTAAAACAATTGCATCATTGTCATGTACATACAGCTTTATAACCAAGTTTAAACTTTTTGAAATAAATTATTGTACTGTTTAATGCATTTTGTAATAATATGCATAACCAACTCCTAAAATTCAGGGTATTTTTATTTTATTGCAACTCATGAATTTATCGTGGATCCATTTATTCGTCACTTGTAACCTGGCCTGGAACACTCCTGCACCAACTCACACGAGGAACATTACGGACCCCACGAGGTCGTCGCAAGAATGAATAGATTCCTGACGGACTTCGAGCTGCTGGCTCCAGAAACTGATATCCTTTTTGTCAAGATCAAGCCTCTCGTCGGAAATTATTTTCTGTGCCTTCAGTGTTCTTTCAAGTATTTAAACTGTTCTTATTGTTTTTTATTTGAAGATTATGTTACACGTGATTTGAAGATGCGTGATTGTTATTTTTGTCATTTTTGTGACGATAAATTATACGAAATTCTTTGATTAATAATCTTTTACTTAAAATCCATCATCATGTCTATTTACATCGTAATTATTTCTTATTTGCTCTGTGATGTGTCTTGCTTCTCTACCGGTTAGAAATCTATATTTTAATAATACATTGTATACCTCTCTTGCGTCTCTGAGGTTTGCATTTTCTTTTATATGCATATATTTAGGTATGATATAATTTATATAATATGCATTCTTCAAGTCTTTATAACCACTTGAACGTCTGGGCGACTATGGTATGGCCGCCTAAAAAAATGTTGCATTGAACGTTAGGGCGACTAGAGAAGCCCAGCTCACTTAGGCGACTTTTGCTTGATTTTCTGTGGTCCAACTGTGTTAGAGTTGCCCAAAAACTTCACAAGATGGCTCTATAATAAATTTTGCGTGTATTCCATCTAAGAAAACCATACATGGCAACATAAATATCGAGACAAAAAAATAAAGTTTATTGTTGACTTTGTGTGTTGTGAAGTGAGTCAATTTGAGTGTTGTTCAAAATGTAAGTATTTATTGTTTTATTAGCCCTATTTATTAGTGTTATATATCAAAGTAATCCTGAAGATTAATGCTAAAGGAATATTCACAAATATCCTTTGTCCATCGCCTGATACGGTAAATATTCGACAACAAGTGAAATGGGACCCGCGTAAAAAATTCAACCTATGTTGTTGAGTTTACATTTTTATTTTCAGTATCTCAATTGATACTTGAAATTAGTTTTTCACATGGATTTAATCTGTACAGTTTTACCTATTAATAAATATTTTTTATTTAGGTCTAGCTATAGTAGTTATCTAGATAAAACGCTTTATGTTGAAAACGAACTATGCGCTCGGCGCCGTAGAATTCCGATCGCGCGAGCGGACGGTCGAGAGGGTGATAGCTGTCGAGCTCGGACGTTCAAGTGGATATTGAACGTCGTGATACAAAATTATTTTATCGTGATATCCATTTATCGTGGGATTTGTCTATGGAAAGTGCTCGTTTACATGGCCTAGTACCGGCGGCATCGGCATGGCTGGCATGGCGTGCGTGATGCTAGCGGGCGAGTAACTAAAAGCAGTATGCTTCATTCATCACGCGTGTTTACTTTCCCTGCATACCATGCTCACCATTAGTAAATAAGTATACACTTTCTAACGTGTTGTTAGAAAAAACATAAACACCAAGAGCAATAAAAAATATTACAAATCTGAATTTATTTTATTGTATTGTGGATATTTGAAACTGAAATAAATAAATGAATATGAATATGAATATGAACTGCCGTGTGTAGATACACTTCAATAGGTGTAATACAAAACTACACATTTAGCGAATCATTTATGTGTAGTTGATATTTGAAACTGCCCTGTGTAAATACACTTCAATAGGTGTAACACAAAATTACACATTTAGCGAATCATTTTAATTTTTTTGATTGATGAGAGATACCGCTTATTCCAGCTACTACCCTCGTACAAATGTGCGCCAACGCTCTTATTTTTGCTGTTCTGGTATTAAAAAAAAAATACGAAGCACTAATATTGATTGTCTATGGACGATTGATGCGAGTTGCGCGCGATGATTTAAAACATCGACTACACATTTAAAATCAGGCTGAAATATTTTTTTGAGTTTTGCCTGCGTGGTGCGTGCTCTCACACACCACACACACACCTCTGAACTCATCATCGTCATCAGGATTCCCTCAAATTAAGGTAGTTTAAATTCTTGATGAGTGCCCGTACCATAATTACTATGAATGTTATGTGTCTGCCATGCAGAATCAGCAATTTGAATAAGTTATCGGTTCGTTCTTAGCATGCTAAAGT
Organism: Hydriomena furcata; assembly: GCA_912999785.1. Lineage (NCBI taxonomy): Eukaryota > Metazoa > Arthropoda > Insecta > Lepidoptera > Geometridae > Hydriomena > Hydriomena furcata. The sequence goes on along the minus strand of OU538831.1, from coordinate 3,514,033 downwards.
GACGGAACTGGCAGTATAATAAAAATAAATATTTTTTAAGCTGCGTTGGCTATGCGGATGCTTCCTCTATAAAAAAAACCAATCCAATAACTTAGATTAGAGAATCAAACCAAACTGATGTAGACAATAAATAATTGACGATCACGAAATGCCGCAGTGCGTAATAGAGTTCCTCCGTGATCTTAACTACTACCTACCTATCAACCAGTTGGCTAAACTCAACACACACCCAGCCGTGGCTTCTTGTATAGCATACTTAATACCTAGCATAGTTTGGTTTGAGTAGGTTTCTTTAACTACATGTTCTTTAGTCTAGGCTCATTTAGATCTAATAGATGCATTTTAACTCCTAACAGAACTCTCTAGTTTTGAAATAATAAATTATTGGCCTAAGTTACTCGCTGATAATGTAGCTTTTGATAGGCGAAATAATTTTTAAAATTGGTCCAGATAACATTTTTTCTTCTAAATAATAAAATACATGTACCTACATAGGTTGGTAGGTAGGTACTGTAGTTAATTTTTTGTTTAACATGCCATGTTGATGAATAATCAAGTTTTAAAAAGCGCTTGATAAAATAGCACACTCCTGGCATTAGATTAGATGCAATGTCAGACAAAGGGTAAACAACGGAAAGCGCAACGAACGTGCGAATGGTTCTTCGGTTCGGTGGAGCGTTGTCATCTAACATTGACAGGCGTAGCCCTGTGAGGGCCAAGCGCCAAGCGACGGGTGACTGGGCCAGTGCAGACATGATGAACGCGATGCGATGATGGCATGGCTGGCATTCTGGGCGAGCGCGGTTGCCGTACGGACGCGCGTCAAACCGCTACATCACCCACCGCTTTATGTTCCGTTTTGTTTGACTCGAGCGCAACTCGGTAACAATAATAAATTGGACTCTGTCGGGGACGGTGCGCCGGTGATAACGGACGTTGAACGATGTGATTTGTGTTGTGTTTACGTTTGAAATGTGCATAGTGCTCTGTTTATAATGGGTTATGCGTCGAACGGGGCGACGCGCGGGACTCACGAGGCCCTGCTGGCGAGGCAGGATGCTGAGCTGAGGCTCGTGGAAGCGATGAAGAGGAGCATCCAGGCTAAAACGAAGATTGATCGGGAGTACGCTCTTGCGCTCTCCGCTGTCGCTGCGCAAGGGCAGCGATGGACAAGTGACAAGTGTGAGGAACTTAACGGTAAGAATTATTCTGAAATTCTCAATTAAAAATAAAAACTTTAAAGTTGCATCATGCGTAACAAACAAACAGGTCCTACCCTCAAATATACAGTTAGAAACATTTTCAAATTGAATGAAGGACATTTATTCTTTGTTGGTGCCAAAGCGAGCTTTCTAAAGTCTAGATAGGTAGGTACATTAGGTAGGTAGGTATTTACGAGTTGTGAAGTTACATGCTGCTTACCTACTGTCGATATAATTGTCTATTCTAAGCGGGTTTGTAACGGGTAACCATTAGAAACTTCTACTTTCTTTACTGATAACGGATGGGTTACCTATTTAGCAGTGAATATTCTAACAGTCCTCACTCCAGCATGGAAGGTAGTAGGTACCTAGGTACCTACTTACCTTACCTAGCACCTACCACAGATGACATAATACTAACTTTTATAGTTAGTTTAGATACGTAGGTACATAAAACAGGTAGGTAGGCTATATAGGCTACCTACGCCAATACCTTCCGGTCTTCAATGTCGATATTACTTTTTCCAATAGGTTGGTTGCCTACATTTTACTGGTAAAATTCATCAACAATTCGTCACGTGTGTTTTCAGGTTGAATGTCATTACACTTGAATAAAGCTCTGATATCACATTTCTTTGTTTCGTATAGGTACACCTACGAGTGCGAAATACAGTCAACATCAAAAATAGATGATGGCTGGCTGGACATAGTTTCAATAGGGTTTTATGAATGAAAAATCAATAAATTTTGTTCTTTGTTAACTTCTAAACATCATAGTGTTGAGAATACGTATAGATTAGCAACAAACTATCATCAGCCCCCGAAATAAATCAACTTCTGCAGTTGACTGTAGCTAAAAGACAGCAAAATACAAAATGTACCTATTCAGCTTTTAATCATCGCAATGTGTTTTGATTAAAGGGTTCCGAGTCTCAAAATGAGAAATGGAACACTTATATCTAGGATCACCTAACCATCTAATCTGTCTGCCTGTCGATGTCGGTCTGTCAAAAATCTTTTTATCAGGAACGCGTTAAGGAATCATGTTGAAATTAATATCAATAAATACGAAGGTCTATGGTCCCTTGAAGCTGTAAAAACATCAAGCTTCATAATCAACGTAATCAAAAGATATGGTTATTTATGTCGTATATTTCGCTCAATTTTGCTCGTAAGTAGGTAACTCAACCTACAGGATACCTACTTTCCGTTGACCTAGAAATTCGGCAAGAAGCAAGGTCTTACAGCATTAAAGGAATAAATCTGAGAACTGATAATTTGTATCACATAAAGTAAAAAAAATTGCTTTTTGCAAATTTGCTACACTAAATAAATAAAATAAATAAATAACTCGGAACCCTTTCGGTGCGCGAGAACAACTCGCTCTTCCGGTTATTTTCATTCCTAAGCTTAATTTGTCCATCTAACCTAACATCAGAATGTATTCCCCAGGGTCAGTGATAGCCGCAGCATGCCGAACCATAATCGAAGCATGGGAGAGCACCAGTCGGCTGATGCGATCCAACACAGAAGCCCTGGAGTCTCGAGTCCCGACCCGGCTCACCACACTGATGGTGGAGCAACGGAAAGCCAGAAAGGTCAACCATGAGGACCACTCCAAAATATCTTCACAATTTACGCAGGTATGGTCATATCAGAGGGATGATAGAAGCTTTATGACTAGGTACATCTCAATTTAACTAGATAGCAGAGTTTATACAACTGACGATAGCACTAATCGATGTGGTGCTTATCGACTGGACCTGTCCTGAGGAGTACCTAGACGTTGAGAGTTCTAAGTTAATTCATAATATCCTTACGAAATCGGAATAAATATAGCGTCCTAAAGCAATAAAGTAAATAAGGAAAACTTGTAGTTCTTGTGGTAAAGCACTTACATCAATTAAGTTCCTGGATTTGTTTTTTGCTGCGTGTGTACTTTGAAAGTTATATTCCAAGTAAATTCTGGTGACCAAGTTAAAAATGTAGGTCCCGGTACGGCTGCTATTACCTTATTATACCTCAATCGTTACTGTTAGACAGGCACGTGTTTTTACGTAAACTAAAGTTGCGCGTTGCAATAATCAGAAATTGGAACGTTCGAATAGTTTTTTGCTGACGAATATCTTATTTAAAGTACCGAAGTTATTCGTTACTGACGAGACTAACCCTCGTATTCAAGAACGACACTATGAGAACACGCACCCACCCACTGTGGGCGAAATATTTTTTCATAAACATCACTTTATGTGTTGAGCGGCACTATGGCGCACGCTACCGTGTGCCTTTAGAGCTCAACTTTGGCTAGAGGCACACGACAATGTGCCACTATGCAGTGTCGCACAACTCATAAAGTGATTTTTATGAAAAAAGATTTCGTCCACTGTGTGTGCGTGAGTGCGTGTCTGTGGGTGACTGTGAGTGCGTGTTCTCATAGTGTCGTTCTTGAATATGAGGGTTAGTTGACTAAAAACAATGAACATTAGGAGGAAAAGAGAGTCGCTGAGTCATTATACACAGTAGGTATATACATATATAGGTATCAGTTTTCCCAGATTTGGGCTTCTGAGGCAATTCTGATCCTATTAATAATGTGATGTCATTAAAAATACTTCACCTTATCACCCGCTATCACCGTATCCGATCACGTCCAGCTGATAGCAGCAACTGACTCATTCAATGGTTAATTTCTTATTTCTGCATGGTAGAGACGCATTTAGGCTTTTGATTAGAAATGTTTTATTAGGTATTTTTCGAACGCTTCTATGGTTTTCAACAAAAGCATGTTATACTTTTCACTTCGCTTTGAAGCTATTTTATTTGTTTCTGCATATAACAATAATTATGTTGATTCCGCCATTTAGATTAGATAAATGTGCAATGCTATCGTGTTTATTTCATTTAGCTTCAGCGACGGCACGACCCGTTTACAACCGGTTTAGTATCGTAGTTCCTCCACCGTTTCCAATCGGGGATCTACTCAGCTTCCAAGTCTGACTACATAATTAGGTCTGAGCGAACGGTTTAAATAAAAGAACTGTGGCGAGGCCAGATCACTGCAATATTACTGATAATGATAACTTTAGCACCATGTGCCAACCGGCTGGTAAAAAGGCTAATCGGTCTTATCTGGCAGCAAACGACTACGGTACCCGAGCTGCTGAGACACGCCATCACCCTCGATCAACACAATCATCAGATCAATGATAACGTAAAACAAAATTGTTGTCTGCTTGAGAGAATCGCGCGGTTCGATGTATTTAAAACCTGTTCGTGCATTAGCGTTTCGAATATCGATATGGAAAGACATCTTGTTTGAAAGGATTTAGGCGCGTTGCCAATTTTTCTCTGGTTATGTAAACTAAACAAACTATAAAGGCGCCATTGCTATTTCATTTGTAATTTTTATCTGTTCCCTGTGTTAGAGTAGCGCATGTCCTATATTTTCAAAATCGTGTGTTTTCGTAGAGAATGCTACTTATTTTTCTCGTCAGGTAGTTGAACATACTTAGTATTGTGCTAGAAAGTTGTGCTTAAGTACTTATTGAGCAGAACGTGTCGTAGAGTTGTAACGACAGGAAGGACATGTATGCTTTGAGAATGCACTTCGTCTAATGAATGAGTAACATTAAGCTCCACAGTAGCAACCATAAGGAATGTTGAGGCTATACATGGAATAACGATTAAGGCTTCTTGACCATCACATCACCAGTGCCTAACATACCTATAAATTTATTTCTTCGACTTCACTAGAGCTGAGCACTAGCTGTGCTCATCATAGCTAATTTACCTTCGCTCTCATAGAACTTAGGTAAAGCTCTTGATTTTGGTGTAAGATACAAGTTAGTTTAGTTAGGTAGTCGCTTTAGAGGATCACAGTGTAATGAAATCGTCTGTCATAAAAAACAAGAAAATTCTCAATTGTAATAACAACTTCCATAATATAATTTAACCTGTTTACCTGATCGATAAATAGGGCTTCTTTAACTGTTGTTTTGAAAACAAATTGCATCGTACAGCTAACAGTTGAAAGGCAAGCAATAACTAAGGTAAAAGCAATGGAGGTTGACGGTATCGCGATCTTGATTCTCGGATATCGTTGTAACCGGAAGTATTCTAAATTCTAATTCTAGTTACATCTCTTTACCCACTTGTGGATAACTGGGATGGTTCGTGGGTGTAACTAAACAAATATTAACCCGGCAACTGGGGCAACATATTCTCGTGACGGCTGCAATGTGTTCCGTCCGACTTAGCGACCGTTAATAATTCCTGACCGACTTGGAAAAAACTACAAATAATTTTCAATGCGCAATTTTGAATTTAGTAGCCAGTAAACGATACTCGATAGCGACTGTAGTTTGGGAATCTAATTATATTGGATATCGTTTGAAATAGCTTAAATGGGTTTTGCTATAGGTTTGATTGTTGGTGTTTATAAACCTACTGTACACTTTTCTAATTTCACCTCACTACAGACATGATAGATTGACATTATTTTCTCTCTTTTATAACAGTTACCTTTTCATATTTAAGATTTTTTTTTAAATATTAAAGTAAGTATTTACTAACTTCACGTCACCAATTTAAACCTGCTAAACATAAACTTGTCCTCAATATACAAAGCTCAATTCTCAAAAAGGCCAATCAATTTTATTCGCTATCGATCGATTCTGTGAGAACAACTCGTTGCGCAACAGTCGGCGGGCCTCGGGGAAAGTGAACAGCTTTAAGTGAAAGTACATGACAGTTATTTAATTTTGATTACTACAGGTCTGGCCATGACGACCTGTTTAGGAATTAAGTGAAGAACTTAGAATCTAATGTTAATAATACCACAAAACGTAAAAAAAAAAAACAGAATTATACCCATTTATAAAAATTAACTCACGGATAGTGAATAAAAAGAAAGACTGTCTTTGGTTATTCTTAAAATATTAATTAAGTATTAGGTACAATAACAAATCAAAAATTTATCAGTTTTAACAGCTATTATCAAAGGCCTAAATTATGTAATTGTAGATAACTATTATCTTGGATAAGTTACGAGAATAATCGTAATTAACTAATTTCCCAAATTATCCGATAGGTGTTGATGCTCACAGTTGTGGTTTTAATAAAAAGGTTTGGCTGTTCTATATTTTCTCAATGGCAACCCAAAGTATGGTTAAGTTTATAGAATAACCCAAACCAATGTAGATCATTTGCATTGGCTTGGCTCAGAGGGGTTAGCATGAACCACTATCGGGAACGTCACAACGTTAGCTCACTATTAACACGTCACTAACACAACGACAACTGACACTTTTACTATACAAAAATTGTCAGTTTTGACATTTGGATGATACGTTGTCGATGGGATAGTGGTTCGTGCTCAGGCCATATAATGTCTGCGCCTGTCATGTCATCCTGTTACGTTTTAATTTCTACAATATTGTCTTAAAAGTTAAAACCCTTTCATTATAATTTTGTTTATTTTAATGTTGCTACCCTATTACCTATCGATTTAAATATAAAAACAATGTTGGTAAAAATACGAATCAAAGGCAACAAGGCAAACGCTATGTGTTACCTTTAACTAAAGAATAACCTATTAAAAGAGACTTGACAAAGCAATGTTATCGGTAGCATTCCTCCGCTGACTCAGGTAACCTACCCCAGATCCTGTTGATTACCACGTCCATGTTATTGGTATTTCCTTTTACTAGTTATCGTTGGACATTACTGCAAATATCAAGGTCGATGCGGGTGTTATTGCAGTGAACATTTGGTTCCTAGCTTAGTGAGTAGTAAGCTAGATCTTATGTACGAGTACTAGTATGTACTTGTCTTGTAGATACAAGTATCACGTAGTAGGTAAATACTTACCAGAATGAGTAGTTATAGTAGTAACATGTTCACGAAATGATCGTTAACATGTTTTCAGAATAGTTAGTTTAATAAATCTGAAATAGGTAGGCGCCGATTACATAGTACACATAGTACAGTAAATAGTAGCCACATGGCTCACTGCCAGACCAACCAACGTGAGTGAGTGAACGTGTAGTTCAATAAAGCGATTCGATCATCCCGGCCAGCCGTCACCAAGTTTAGTTTGATAGGTAGGTAGGTAATTACAAACTACAAAGATAACGCATTAATTATTCAGTAACTTCCTACTTCTAAAAATATTTTAATCTGCTCGACAAACAGAATTTACATCATTGGCATGACGGAAATAACTATAAAACTTCCCACAAAAAACCCTGTGGTCGAATCAGTGACAGATCTGCTTTAAACATACCTATGTTACCTAACCTAGGTACCTACCTAGGTTTCCGAGTAATTTGATGATCCATATGGTATCTAATCGTCGATGTCTTTTGAACCAGATCTCAACAAATTCGGAAAAACATATAAATTAATATTACCAAAATGCGTCGCAAATAGGCCGTCCTGATCAAAAAGTCAAATTTTCAAATTGCCTAGAAAGTAAAATATCTGAAACTTGAAATTACTAAGTACCTAGTACCTACCTACATTATCACACATTTTAAGGATAGCAATCAGGCTCCAATCTGTATCTTGCCACAAGGTTCTGAGGTCAATGATTATTTTAATTAATTCAAAGAAAAGACTGAACAATCACTGAACAAAACATAGGTACTTAGGTACTAATTTACTTACATACTTTATAAATTTATTTTTAAATACAATTACTTTTGCAGAGTTACAGTGAAGAAGAATTATCATGGTTTTAGCTACCTATTATTCACTACTATTTTTATTAGTTTTAGTTAGATAAAGAATGTTGAAATTTCCATTTCAACTGCACTATAAAGTCTTTCACTATAGATTTCAGCGTTAATTTCTTTACCTTTTCGTTTTGCGTTAAAGTTTTTTTATGTTCTTTTACATTTGTTTCTCTACACTGTGTATTCGTATCACAGTTCAAGAGATCCTTTTCAAAGTTTATCACATTCACGATCACTATATTATTTGCACAAATAGACTGAATTTCTCCAAAGTTTTGTAGCACGTCAACGTAACAGTTGTTACCGATCATAATAACACTGCCGAAATTCTTCTCTATCTTTATGCGGTTGTTATCGCCCACAATTTTTAGACGATAGTTATTTTCAAACATGTCCATTTCAAGATTGTTACCGATGAGGCGGTATTTCTTCATATTCTCTTTCAGCTAGGATTACAGTGAGTAGGTAAGCGAGTATTCGTCCCTCTTTTATCAAAAACAGGCACGCACGAGACGTTTTTAAATCTATGTTGATCTGTTGGAGTGATCTTGGAAAATGAGTCGTTGTTACTAAAATCTTCTCCTTTTATAATCTCCCTGCAAATGGACCTCGCACATGCATGGAGGTAAATTCCCTAAGCAGAGTAGGTAGATACTTACTACTTAGGTATTTGTTGAATTTGTTTAAATAATAATAAAGTAGGCGGTTAGATTAATCATATCATAACAACGCATGGTCTGGTAAGGTAATAGGTACTTTACCGCATAATTATGAATGAATGTCATTTCAAGTTTCACTTCGTTACAAATCTGCAAATATTTGTTCCACGTCAGCGTGTTGTGGTTGTGATTCCTTAAGAGAAGTCGTGGGTATCACAACCGGGAATCTTAGTGTAGGGATTCGAGTTCACAGAGACGAGTGCAACTCCACATTAACAAAATTAGGCTGTGAATTGTATGCCATCAAAAACATAACTTGTAAAAAAAGCCAAGTCACGCAACGCAACTCAGCTCTCCTATAGTAAAAAGTTGTGAGATCCATGTAAGTAATACCAAGTCGGTTAATTTATTCGGTCCTTACTTTAAGAGTCTTTCTTTCTTATTTTATAACGTAAAGGTTAGCTAATTACATAATAACATACCGTGTTTACAATGCCTGCGTGGTTACTGAAAATTCAGATTTCTAGTTTTATCCACAACAAAGTTATAGGGGGGTCGAAAATTACCTGAACTACTTCGAGAAAAGGATGGTACGGTCGTGCCGCTTTTTTGCTTGACTTGTCGGGGGCACTACCGTGCCCCCAGGTGTGATTATGCATCATATCAGTCTGTAAAACATCCAATAATATCCAATCATATTATCGTTCCCATCCCGGCCTCCATCTACGAGTAAATTAAATTATATTGATCTTAGCAATAAGTAATTTTATGGTTCTGTTTATCGCGTTCAGTTTTCGACGCAGAGACGTTGTAAATTACCGGTCCTTTGTTGACTGTTGCCGCCATTTTAATTTGGTCGAGAACACCGCTCCGTTTTGGTACGACTTGTTTTGCGATTCGAGGTAATCGCCTGATTGGGATCGAACCTGTTATTTACGCTCGCCAGTCGACAGGGTCGAATCGAGTATTCGAGGGTCCAACTAGCACGGGGCAAATGCTTTACGCCTTTATCATACCACTCGTAAGGAGGACTCATTTATATAAAGCTGTAAGTAGAAGCTATTCATGTCTAAATAAAATTTGATAAAACGCAGATAGCTGAGTTTGCATCTCCTCTCTAAGGAGACCAAGAAATATTCTCATCCTCCATGCTTCTGAGTTCTGAATCCTTTCCCAAATGCCAGCTACGCCACCGGCCGCTGCCAATAAAGTTTGTGGTTAAATTTTTAAACTCTTGTTAGGTACATTGCTCTTCTGAACGTTTTTGACTTTTTTTTTACCTACCTAGGTAATAGGTATGGATACTTCTGAATGATTTATAAATGCTTTTTCAGTAGGTAGGTATCTAATCAGTTAAAATTCCGTTGTATTGTACCTACTGCTATCATGCATTACGTGCACAGCTTGTTATCTCTGCCTACTCTGCTGTTACTTATGTATTTGCCAACTACATTTTATTTCAAACCTTAGTGCAGAATCCTTGGTTACTAGATTGTATTATTATTACAATCGTACCCAACGTCATTAGTCTCGCTCGATTTATCTCTACTTATAATAACGCGGATGATTTTGGCGATGCATCCCTTCGCATTAATCGACCCGTCTAGTGCGCATCAATTAAGACTGAAATAGATCACACTCGTGCGCAGCTCGCCTGCCTTCTGTATCATTGTCCTTTAATTTCTCCGTCAAATACAACTTCAATCGTAATCTCGGACCACTCTGAGAATCGATTCTTAACGAGTCAAATGAATTCATATTTAAATCAATGTTACCTACGTATGTAATCGCGTTGTGTCTATTGCGTCAGCGCACGATTGGTCGTACAGATCACGCGTGGCAAAATAGGTGAATAAAATAAAAAACGAAACCTTGGTTAGTATTTGCGTCTAGATCGGTTACATGAGTTATATTTTTATTACAATGCGATAAAAACTATAATTGATGGTTGAATTAAATAGTATTTACAGTAAGACTATGGTGTAGTTTATTAAGCGTGAGAATTACTTACATAAGAGGGTAGGTAAGATACCATTGAATCGATATATACACACATACGGTGCTATTAATAAAAATTTACTTATCCAAAGATCATCTGAGGTTACACCAAGACTTGTTAATACCAATATACCTCTCTATATAAGTAAGTTACGGTTATTGTAATACTCTCAGTCAGCGCTTTTAAAACAATCGTCTCGCTTAAGCTCATAAGCAGAGACATAGATATTCATAAGTAAACAAGTAAAGCATGTCTATTCTAGGTATAAAAATATTCCTTATGCTTTCTGAGAACAAACATCAATCAAATTAAATATAGTTTGGGGTCAAACTGATAGATAAACTTAATAATGTAGGTATCTAACAACATTTAAATGGAGTAATACTGACTAGGTAAAGATTTACTTACTGAATAGAAAAACAAAAAAAAAATCATACGTTATTTGCGACATTGCGTTGCGACAGTAAAATGTGTTCAGTAACAGTTCCATGATTTGGCATGGGCGGGTCTCGTTTGCTGGCTCGCGGCCGAGTAGTTCTTCTGCGAATTATATGTCGCATCGCTCCAAATAGTTCGTTGCACTGTCTATTAACCCCACGTGCCTATTGCACGGTACATTTTTATGTTTTCTGTTTTGAACCTTATTGACATTTTAGTCCTATCTAATTAATGTATTGGTATTGGTATTATATTTATACGACTAAGTAGATCGTACATTTAAGTTGATCTATGAGCATGTTGCTTTCTCCTATTATAAATGTCAATACAGAAGAGAGACTATCATTACATTACTTAAACAAATATCATCGTGGTTATTACCTCACGCATTATTTTATTCAAGTTCACTTGAAATATTGCATTCATAATATCAAATTTAAATTGCTGATTAGCACACTAGCAAGCGGAGTCTTTCAATTCGAAGTATTCGAACGGTTTTCTTAGAACAGTCTACATTAGGTTTATGTGCTTTACTTGTGTGAGCTCTTGTGATAATTAATTGACACCGACTTCCATGTCAAACATGTCCTTCTCCTAAAACTAAATAAATTAAAAAGAACTGTGAATTGTGCATGGCTAGATGGCTACATTCCTTTTCAGTCATTTCAAATGTCATCTTTTAAGTATTATTATAGTTATAGTGCTTTGTCTCCTTACCTTACCGTTCACTAGCTATGTCGAAACAGCCTTGTGCAATATGACACCACGAACAGTGTCGATTGATGTCGTCAGAAACAAGTATTTGTTTAGCTGGATTTTGAGTGATTGACTTGTATACGGATTCGTAAATGGGTTTTAATGACGAACCAATTCGTGAACTTATTACTAAGCTCTTCACTTCGCTTTTATTAAGTTGAATATAGGTATAGACATAGACACCACTCTATATTTGGACACACAATATACCTATTTGTATTTGGTTGTACAGTGGAGAAGAACTTACCCAGATTAGGTATGTAGGTTGTTATTAGAGTCTGTTCTATTTCAAGGAAACATTCGGTAGGTAGGTTACTTGAAGTTACTAGGGCATTACTATCTTAATTATTAATTATATTCATCCCACCATTGTTTTCAATTATGCAATTCAACTGGTGTGAACTCTTATTACGAATCTTGTGATATTATAAAACCGTTTTGTTGTTGGTAAAGCAGGTCATGAGAGAGTGCCGACATTATTTGAATTTATTTTAGTAAATTACAGTGGAACATTATTTAATAAGAAGGTTAGTCGGTAGCGGTACCTTTACTTTTTATTTTGTTGTGTTGTCTATAATATTAGGAATATCTTGAATAATATTTGCCTAATAAACTTTGTTCTCTTACGAAAAGAAGCTAGTTCAGTAAAAATACTTTTTGTCAAAGAATTTGCCGTAAGGTACGTGTAGCTAGTTACTAAAACATGAGGTATAACATAATTATCAGACATTTTCGCCTTGTTCAGATTAGAGACAGCAACAGGTGGTTGGTATAATTAGTCCAATATAAAATGATGTTCTAGCCACTTTCTGTAGTTACATAGCATACCAGCCAAGCGTCAATTTAAGGTTCACAGCGAGGTCAATTGGCAATTTCCTTCGAGATTGCCATCGTCTAATTGCTTAGTCGAGAACTGACGAGAATTGAGATCGATGTTCCTGTTTCCACAGACAAAACTGAGATCATTCTTAATCGTATGCGCAGCCGTCATAATGTGACTTGGGACTGATGATACTTCGGCCAACAACACTTTATTGGGCTGCGATTCTGAGAACACATTTTGATTATCTTAAACTTACTCATATTTTAGGATCACTACAGTTTGGTTTGGGATCTTTGAATTAAAAGCCATATATTTGTTAAACACTTTCAATCGATCCTTTTTCAAATAGTCACCATTTTTCAACAGTTAACAATTTATGTTATGGTATTTCACATGACAGCACACAATGAGCTCCCACAGTAAAGCGTTAGACATCACTGTTCAGGTAGGTATAGGTACCTCACTAAACTCGACCATAAAATAAACCCTAAAAACGAATAGACAGCCAACGTCCAACGTAATATATTAATGAAAAGATGGGATAAAAAAAAGATATTAGAAATTCGAATTTTAAAAGGCGGCACGTTCAAGCAACCGTGCGCAAGACTTTATTTTGTTTGAGTGCTGGAAAAAGAAAACAAAACGTACATTACGGAGGTTCTTTTCTTCTATTTGCCTCTGACCTCGGTTCTTATTGACAATGGCTGCCAGAATGAAATATGGCGTGCCGCTAACGAAAAAGAGATTAGGTGGACGATATTATTCCCTGGTCTATTGTGGGCTATCGCCGAGGCGGCACTGTTTGCTGTTAAAAACGATTTTTACCATGTTATTTTTTTAATCACCTGCTAAGTTGTGACGAAGGTTGAATGTTTTCATTGGATATCATATCTTTCGGTCGTATCCTGTCCCAAACAGACCTGTTATGTTGTGTTTATAAACTTGAAGAAATAAATAAATCATGGGATCTTCAGATCCCTAAAGATGTATAAAGGGAGCTCAGCTGGTAGTAACTCTGCCTTCTGCGCTGTAGGTTGTGGGTTCGATCCCCACCCAGAGCAAATATTTGTGTGATGAACATAGATGTTTGTTCTGTGTCTGGGTGTAAATATGTATAGTATGTATTTACAAAAAAAAAAGTATATAAGTATTCTATCAGTTATCTGGTTCCCATAGTACAAGCTTTGCTTAGTTTGGGGCTAGATGGCGCTGCGTGTAAAGTCCGCCAATATTTATTATTTATTATTATTATTATTTTGCAGTAGTATTTCAGAGGTGACAGGTTGCAAACCTATCACCGCTTGTAAGAATACCAACTGGTTACCTCACGATGTTTTCCTTTCATAAACTTGATCAGTTAACTACACGACAAAGTCATCGACACACCTAAACATTTAGCATAGAAGAATAAGTGAATCGATACTACGAGATAGAAACCAGTTTAATGTGCAACAAGCTGATGGTGTTGGCGCCTGCACCCGCGGCCGGGGGGGTTTGGGGGGAGGGGGCAGGGGGCAGGGCTCAGCCGAGACGGTAATGAAGCGCGTGTGGAGGGCAGACACAATAGCTGCCGCCACCACCGAGCGTTCCCAGAACCGGTCCGAGGTTCTCTGCGTGTTCTCTGCCGAATTTTGCGTCGACCACCCAACGGACCGACCGCGCTCGATGCTTATCGCGCCTGTGTATTTATTTACGACTAGACACCAATACCGATACAGGCCCCCAGACCTCGGGCGCTCTGGAATCGCGAGAACCAGACCACCCGTCGTATTCCCGTAAAATATTACAGACGGTAATAGAACTACAATCTACAAGTTACTAGTTTCTCTAGCTAGGATCTACACTACATAAGTACGGCTCGAATCAGTTCTTTTGTCAGTTTCATATTTGGCACTACTAAAATAGTATTTTTTTCTTTGTTGTTTTTTCGTATTTGCACCGCAGCAACGCATAATTATTATATGCATGGTCATCGTTTTTACAAGCTTGTATAATAATATCGGATAGGTACTGCCAAGTTCCGATGACAATTGACAAACAACCACAGAGTACCTATTTTGTGTAATAACGTGTTGTTCGCAGATCGCAGACATTAGATACACTCGTAGGCTAGACTCGTATTTGTGGGCTTTGTCGCGGCCTCGTTATATAGTCTCACCTACCAAAAATATATCTTTGAGAACATTTATTATTTGGAATTCTACAACGTGTCTGCATGTCGAAATGTGCAATGATGACATTTAATTATATTAGATACTTATGTTTGAATAATGTTAAGGATCATAATTATATCTACTTAGAATAACATAGCTATGAGATAATTGAAACACAACGTGAGCATATAAAATCAGTTGAAATATTGTGTTTCAAAACACCTGAAGCCTTTCCAATTTTATTATTGGTCTCGTTCTTAGAGTTCATTGAGTAAACTGCCGTGCGTTCGGTGAAGGCGCGGGCGCTACGCTCCAGGCGGGAACGTCATCGTCTCTGTGTGCGTTTCTGTGTATGTGAGCCTATCCGTATGTTAGTTTATTTGCTGTAACAAATCGTAAGTTTAGAAGCTCGTCCGGCGCCGCTCTCCGACGTGTTTCGTTAACTTTTATAGTTGTTATAGAATATTTATTGCTGTTTTTAATTTACCTTTGAATGATGGCTTCGTTTCTAATAGAATCACGATTTCGTTGGCCACTGATTTGTTTTTCCTCAACATTATTGTTAGGTTTGCTATTTTTTGTGCATTTGGGAACTAAAATTAAAGGGAAAATCAAATTAATATTAATGGATTAACCGTATAAGTATTTCAAATAAATTTTACGTGATTGTATAGCTTACCTGTATGTAGTAGGTAGGTAATAGGTATTCAACATTCAAAAGTGATAAAATGTGTAGTAATATTGCAGGCAGGTTTTACATGAAAGAAAACCACATCTCTGCAAAAAATAGGCGTAGCTTTATCTTGTTTTCATAAGACAAAGTGACACTGTGATCCTTGTAGTTTTCTTATTAGGCCTTTGGCTTTCAAAAGATTATCAAACCATCGTTATGTTTTCTAACCCTTTGCAACCAACGTGATCTAAACTAAAGCATACTAAAATCTTGTGATCTACTCGCAACTCCATCAAATGGAAAACGTAGGTAGTCAAAGGCTTTTGTTTCAGCACGTGAATAGGAAGAAAGGATCAAAACAACACACGCAATCGCTTGCACAAGTGTAATCTAGGCTGTAAACATCGACCTAGTTTTCTTCTGTAACTGTACTGTAACCATTATTTTAGTTTTCCTTGGTACCTACGTCATCAGTTGATATCGCCCGACCAATCAGCCAAGACCCGCGGCAGCAGTTTAAATTAACATTTACACCGCAAACTCTGTTATTAAACTAGTAATGTTGAGTGTCTTGTTTAAATGGTTTACCGATAAATAGAGGAGTTTGCTTAGCTGTTCAAATACTGCTGGTTGCTCCGCGATACCAAGAACTTTCTCGTTTACACACTCGTGTACTTAAATTGTATTTACTTTTGTTATTTCTATTAAGTCACTAACGGATGTGAAGATTGATAGTATTGTTAGTTCAACATCTTCAAACCTACCGACATCATTTATGATTGCATAAGTATAATCTGACTCAATTGACACCGTGTTATCGATGCCATACCTTGAAATGCAAACAATAACATACACATTTTTAGTTAAAGCTTATAATATTAACAGCTTGTTTCATTATTTTTGTTCTTTAACTAAGGTAACAGATGTATTATTAGATCTGAGACCACCTATGTGGATAAACAAAGGCCCTCTGGGTTAGTACTCGCATTAGTCGCAGTGAACGTGCAGGCATGTCGTACAAGTCAATGTCCTTTGTACTCTGTTTACACTTACAAACTGTTTATCTGTAGATATTACTTATTTCCCCGATAATTTTATCAATTGACTACTGAAGAAGTTTTGTTTAATTAAAGTAAACTTTAATAATTATTCAATGTTGTGGGGTATGTAGCTCATGCATACCTACCTATACCTATACACTTCTTTACTACATAATATACATATACCTATACATTATATTGGTAATGCCAGTATCTTGGGAACGCTTCCTACTTGTAGTGATCTGGATCAGTTAAGCTACCTAAAGACTGTTTGCAAACGGTCTTTGGATGGCTCAACTGGTTCTTGTGTGTTTTGTAAATATTCTGTAATATATTAGTTTAGGGTGTTTCTTTTATAAGTAAAGTAAATTACTTTATAACTTTTAGCATTATCACAGAATTTCGTTGAAATAACATGTAAGCATATGCCCAAATAATACGCAGGTCCAACAGGAAAATCGCATTCCCTCTGGCTTCTCTTAGGAAATTGCAAAACCCACCTTCAGATTGGACCTGGTGGTAATTACCTTGCCCGTGAGAAAGCTCCCGAGGCTGAACAGGTTAATAACAGTGGTTCTTTATATTGCTGGGATAGAGCAAAGAAGTGCATAAGTACGCATGAAATAATATTAAAATTATAACATGAGCTTCCTACCACACAATCTTAAAATATGTATTTAATGGCAATGTCATTTAGCATTAGTGGCTGCCTTTGATCTTGTACGAGTAATGTTGAACGCATTGCTACGAAAATGTTCAAGTCGACAGTAAATTCGACTATAAACTCTATCTCACTTGTTTTAATAGATTTTACTGGAATAACACTCAGCACTCATCGTTGTAAATCTAATTTTGTACCTAATGGAAAAAATTATCAAACTAACAAAATCAGATTCGGGCAACGCCACAATACAGTTCACCAGTTTTGATATAAAAAGTCAGCCAATAACATCTAACTTTAGATTCAATCGTACAAAATGACACAATTTCGTCATCACTATGAGCATTCCGAATCTGCAGTTGCACGTGTGCTGGCGACCGGCTGGCTGGTGAAAGCCGAACCCAGAGCCGCACCTTGCGTTACACTGGTTTTCCTTCTATTTTACTGCATGCTCTGAGTTTTTACTACGACAATTAATAGATTTCCTGGATGGTGAATGGTATACCTACCAGTGATAAGGTTGATGTGGTGACCTCTACCTCTACTAGGTGTCTATATACCTGCCTATATTTATAGTGATCTGACCACCTCTGAAAACATGTTTTAAATTATTGACGACTGTTTATTCTGTATGCGTGGGTACGTATAGGTACAATACATTTCTCATTGTTTGAACCTGTTATCATAATGATATTGTGAGCATCCTGCCATTAGTTTGTTCATTTCTAGAAAGCTGCACAGATGGTCCTTTAGATATAGAAGTACGAGATTGAGTATGTTTCTCACGGGATCTAGTTAAACGGGTTTCGCAAGTGGCTCACTAACATGTCTAGATAAAAACATGACTTTTGTTTCACGTTCAAAAAGGCCGTGCACAGAAATCTCGATAAAAACACTGAAAATTTTACAGGAACTTTTTTTTACTAGAAATAACGTCACTTTTAAAAGTTTTCCTCATTATCCTTGGCATCTGTGTCGCAGCATCGCTATCAATGACCTTGCTTTTAAGTGAATGGTAGGTATTATGTATTTTGGTTTCCTTATTGTGTAGGCATGTTATTCGTATAGTAAAAAGCATTGCACATATTAAAAACCGGCCAAGTGCGAGTCGGACTCGCGCACGAAGGGTTCCGTACTATTATCAAAACGGCAAAAAAATCACGTTTGTTGTACGGGAGTCTCACTTAAATATTTATTTTATGCTGATTTTAGAGAAATACATCATCTGTGAAAATTTCAACTGTCTAGCTATCACGGTTCACGAGATACAGCCTGGTAACAGACAGACGGACAGCGGTGTCTTAGTAGTCCCGTTTTTTACCCTTTAGATACGGAACCCTAGAAACATAAAAAATAATTCATAATATCTCGTAACCTACCTATTTACCTAACTACGTAGTTAGCATTCCACACGTGACAGGTTGCAATCCCGTCGCCGCTTTCAAGAATACTAACAGGTTTCCTCACGATGTTTTCCTTCACTGTTATAAACACGTGTAACGCGCATATAGGTACATTTTTCGAACAGAAATATCCATTGATGCACGGCCAGGATTCGAACTCGAAATTAATTTGAAATTAATAATATCTACCTAGGTACCTATTTACCTAACTTCATGAATTCAATAATTCAATTTCAAACTTTTTATTCGATCATGTGAAGTACCACCTATTTACCGACTTACTTTACCGATAGTGGTAAAATAGCGCCACCTGCCAGCGGAATCGCAAACCTCTTTCATCTTGCCTCTCAAACCCCGAGCGGTCGCATGAGACCGCGAAAAGTACCTATAATACGTAGTAACATCAAATGAAACTAGATGGCGCTGGAATGCAAAAATCAAGTTTGTTGTATGGGAGCCCCCCTTAAATATTTATTTTATTCTGTTTTTAGTATTTGTTGTTCGAGCAGCAATAGAAATACATAATCTGTGAAAATTTCAACTGTCTAGCTATCATGGTTCATGAGATACAGCCCTGTGACAGACAGACAGACGGACAGACGGACAGACGGACAGACGGACAGACGGACAGACGGACAGACGGACAGACGGACAGACGGACAGACGGACAGACGGACAGACGGACAGACAGACGGACAGCGAAGTCTTAGTAATAGGGTTCCGATTTTACCCTTTGGGTACGGAACCCTAAAAAGCAGGGTTCTGCATAATCATACGCGTTAAGAATAATAATGGGACACGTCATCCGCCCCAGGCGTCTTCTTTCGCAGGCTATGCATTAACTTGTTCTATAACCACCACTCAATCATGAATTTTATCCTTATACCAATAGCAGTAAGGGCGAAGAGCTAAATACCCTGAAGATAAGTTCTCAGTGAATCATACTTGATAGGTGACCAATTAAAAGTGTTCACTCACCGTGTTTTTTCTGAATCGTAATACAAATTTCACTTCATTTTTTCCTTTTGTTGAAATAGGATTACTGCTGTTGCTGGTTAAAGTTTGATACAAAAATACCAAATACAAGAATATGATAAAAAAATGTATGAATTTCGCTCAATAATTGAACCTAACATTTTATGCCATAAGAATTTCATATACCTACCTGCCACTTGTATAATTCTGTGATTCGACCTTTAGACGAAACAGGTAGAATGGGTTCAAGAATGTAAACTTTAAACAGACATAAATAATCTCAAAGAGTAGATAAAATTACATGACGTCTTGTTGCGAAGTGAAGCAGTCTATTCAAGAGGGGTACTTTAACGGTACGGTTTGTTGTTTCCAGGAAAAAGCTTTCTCTCTGTCAGCGGCAATGCTCAAAGCGCCAGTGATGTGATCTCGACGCTGCATTGGCTCATGGCGTAGCATATTTCTCATCTAACCATAGCTTACGAGTACGTCATTCTTCGTAACCGGTACTATTTCTGAAGGTTTATATTGCGGGAACTGAGTTGATCGATGGGACAATAAGCCGTTTGGAAGACTGCATGCGCTGCGACAAACCTGTATTGGATATTTTCTCACGGCCAACTTTTCCCCGAACCCCAATGATTAAAATGGAGTTACGGAAAGTTTGGTGGTGGTAATGAGGTGTGTGATTCACTCATTATCAATATATGCGCATTGGGAATTAATTTTTTCCAAGTTGTTGAAAGTTATGCTACGATTATTATTATATCATAGGTAACGGCTTAGCTGCCTTAGAAATCATCGCTATATGCATAGCACGTACCTTCGCTGCTTATTGGTCAGTTAAGGCCAAAGTCCTGGCCCCTTAGTTCGTTGACATGTATCTGATTAGAACAGAACAGTTGAAAAACAGGTGCAATCTCATCTCGCAAAAACAATAACAGTGCTGCTTTAAAAAAATCAATGTACAATTATATTTGAGTAGGTAATGCCTAACGTAATACTATTGGTGTCTTTTGTTATTATATTCTGTACTAAAATGACAGCGGTAAATTATAAAGAGACGACAGCAATTTTAGTGCTGCCGAATAAGGTTAGTTTATGATACGAATAATTTAACAAGGGAATCGGTATTATTAGCATAATTACGCCATATGCGATGCGTATTATTTTTCAAACTATCGTGATTAGTGGACATAACTATAATTTTTTACACCTTTAATTTAATTTATTTTTGATTTATGTTACACTAGCGACCCGCCCCGGCTTCGCACGGGTAGCATGTTATTATACATATAAACCTTCCTCCTGAATCACTCTATCTATTAAAAAAAACCGCATCAAAATCAGTTGTGTAGTTTTAAAGATATAAGCAAACATACATACAGACATACAGACGCGGGAAGTGGAAAGCGACTTTGCTTTATATTAAGTAGTGATTAGTCTGTCCGCGACCATGGCTATTGTAATTAGTAATATAGCCATCGTACGCTGTTGCTATACTAAATCAAATTTGTTTGTCAAGTTGCCATGCTGATGCGGTGCTGATGGAGCTATCTCCATCCTATGATCTAACTAAAGTGTCCAAAATCATAAAGCCTAAACCAGTTCACCTTATAAAAAAAATATATGTAATGGCTGACGTCAATAGTTATTTGGTCGATGACGCGTGTCTACAAAACGGATCAAGATTCTCACAGCAGATGGCAATGGCATACTAAATTATCTACTCAAGGTGTATGTGGGTCACCGACGCCATTGACAATAGAATTGTATTTATAAACATCGACTACTATTCTCTCTCACATAGGTGTTCCTATCAAGGGAACCTAACTTACTTATGTTATTCTACTTGAAATAGTCGGAGTCAGCCCTTAAAAGATAAGTAATAAATCTTTAGAACCTTTTTACAACATAGGTACGGTACATTCCATGACATGACGATGAGATTTCGGTGCTGGAAATTGTAATAAACCGTTACTTTGTCTCGTTCCGTATTGTCGTAAACATTGTTAGGTACTTTCCGCTTTTGTATTGAATCTCAGAAGTCATTATTACCGCTATGCCACCCACTTGACAGCTTTTTGATGTATCTGTTACACAATTGCTATGCTAAATCGCACTCTCTCTTGTCTATTTTCAACAGAATAACATATCATTTCCTCTCTGTTCATCACCAGAATTGAATAAAAAGGTAGTGAAATTCTGCATAATATCCATATACATAATATGATTAGGTAATAATGAACCTACGAGCGTTAGTAAAGTCGTTACTAGTGTTGGGAACCGTGTTAGCGTAGTGGTAGGTTTCTGGATTTTAAATCCGACTCCAAGCTCGTGAGCTTTGAGACAAAGGAGAGGAGAAGTTAGAGTGGTGAGAGGATGTCTACATTTTCTTTCTTCCTGTCTACCGTTGACATTAGTTGTTTCATCTGTATTGTTTTGTATGGTGCGTAGACGTTTGATTTCCTATGTTCATTGAAATGGATAGACTAGTGAGTGTAATAAGAGCGAGAGTGTTCGTGTCAACGAACTGTGCGTGTTTGTTAGCGGTTAACCGCACAGGGACTCTATACTGGGTCTGGGTCCCTAGAGTCCCTACGGTCCTTTTGTTTGACTACTCGCACGGTCGCACGTTACATGCTCTATGAAGTTTTACAGCCCAGGTCATTTTACACTGGTTAGGTAAGCACTTTGCTAAATTGAATTCTAGAAGTTTAGGTAAATGTTATCTTACCTACTAGGTAATCTTGAGAACGTAATGATTGACTTAAACGAAACTAAAATATAAAAAATATTTTTATAAGGCCCGTCGCTTGGCGCTAGATTACGCACGGTGTTTTCCTTAACCGTTTTTAAGTAGGTTTGTGGTAATTTACTAATAAATTTATTCGAATATAATAATATAAATTAAAACGGTTGGAATTCGAACCACGATCTTTGTATTGAAAGTCGAAGTCCTCGAGTCTCGTACAACACGTCTACATCGATATTTAGCTATAACTAATTATTCATCTATCAAATATAACACAGACAGCAAAGTAATGTGGAGTGTTTCCGGTCTGCGTCGTGTAGATATGTACTTACGAGTAGGTAAGTAAGTACCTTACGCGGTTTGAAAAGAAGCAAAGAAAGACATAATTAATGATACGAGTAGGTACTAAGGCCACAGACATAGATCTAGCTAGACATAATACATAATTACATAAGGCAAGACTTATGTAATTACATACATAATTACATAAGTGAAGCGAAAAATAAAAATGATGATTTTAGAATTTTGTTGATTTGAATAATATTGTGAATAATAACAGATTAGAAATAGATAATACTAGCTGCTCAACCCGGCTTCGCACGGGTGGTACCTGGATAAAAAATAGAATATTATGTGCTATTCTGATGTAGGTATACTTAAGCTATATTACTGTAAAGTTTCATCTAAATCCGTTCAGTAGTTTTTGCGTGAAAGAGTAACAAACACACACAACCACACAAACTTTCGGATTTTAATATTAGTAGGATTTACATGGAGCTGTTACTGTTACTAGCTTCTGAAATAAATAGTTTTTAAACTTCGAAAGTTACCAACGGCTGTAGGTACAGTACAAGTCATTTTTTTACTCGTTTTCACATAATTTGTCAATAAAATAACTACAAGTAGGTACATGCGATTATTTAGGTACACAATACTTTTTTTTGTGAACTGTTTTGTTTACGTATAGTTTAACGCACTATTTAGGTAGTACCTAGATGCCTATTGAACAAACGATGTGGGCGTCACGAGTAGGTAGGAGGTAGGAGACAGGTACCTCTTCCTATCTATGATCTATGTCTGTGGATCTCGTCAATATTTGGGTAACTCTGACGTTCATACAAAATATTTGCAGCAGCTACTGCTTGGTATCCATTTCAATGGTTATCCATATCCTATCTGATTGTTGGTGAAGCGATGTCCTGTTTTTATATCAATTTCTATATTTATTTTGGTAGTAAAAATCTACACAAAATCGTAAAGGGTCTTCAACTGTCAAATGTAAAGTACCTATAGGAACCCTATTTGACATAACCTAGGTTATCTTATCATACGTAGAAAATATTTTTTTTAAAGTAGGAATCGGGTATTAGATTGTTGGTACCTGATACTCTCGTAAAACCCGATAACTATTAATGTTCCTACCTTTTTTTTTTTTTTGCTTTACGGGCGGTAAAATCTGCAACCAGATACCTAGTTTGCCCAGGGGCGGCAAACTAGGTTATGTGAGGTTGTCAAGCACTCTGCGCTCGACGACTCACTAAAACGCCCGATGGCCAGCCTCAATGCATGTCGAGGGGCTCCGGGATCTCCATACGGAACGCACCGGTGCCCCTCTCGCATCGTTGCTAGGAGCATCGTCCCGGGAATGACACCCACTGCCACGCCCGGTCCCGCGCACTACGTACGTGGAGCTCACGACAGCACTAACTTAAGTGCCATCGCCCTCCCGGGGTCCACAAGCGAGCAGCCGAAGCCCCCACCTCAGCCACTCACGGACCCAAACAGCAGAGTCGGCAAAGCCGAACTCCGCTCCACGACTGGTGGCAAGGCCAAAAGCCAGAACGGCCACCAGTCACCATCCCGGTAGGGCAGGCACCCACTGTCGCCTCCCCTCCATCCCAGAGTGGGATCAAAGGGATCCCACTCGGCGGCCTCGCTCCCGGCAAATCACATGATCGCCAGGAGGAGGAGAGTTGCGGAGACGGTGCGTACACCGTCCCATCACTCTCAGATCTCCTGCCGCTGGTAATTTTTTACTGAGGTTTTCTTCCTCTCCATTCCCGTCTTGCATCCATCACCTCACATTCCCATCCCTTTCACTCCGCCAAAGAGATGACGAGTGCGTCGTCAGGTGTTATCCATGCCTAAGCACCCCTGAACGACGCATCGTCACTCTCGGCATGCCTTCCACGCTTAGTCCATTCCCTTCCATACGGAGGCCTATAAGAGGCCTCACTACCTTCCTAATAACTGGCAGCTAGGCAAGTGCATCGCCCAAAACCACGATGAAGTCACCAAGCCGCCAGTCTGAGCCCCGTCGCGGGGGCCCCTCCCTGGGTGGGATCAGCCGTGTTCTAACCCCACCCACTTGGTTGGCCTCACTCCCTACTAATCGGGCAATTGGCGTCAAGGCAAGTCGATCATGTGCGCGAAGACCACGATCAACAAGCCAAGACACCTACCCGACTTTCAGGAAGAGAACCCATTCCCTCATCTCTCACACTGTGGCCTCACTCCCTACTAATCGTGCAACTGGTGCCATGGGACCAACTCGTCCCGACTTTCAGGAAGAGAACCCATTCCCTCATCTCTCACACTGTGGCCTCCCTCCCTACAATCGTGCAACTGGTGCCATGGCACACCAATTTCAAACCATTTTCAGGAAGACGGCCCATCATCCCTCATCTTCTTTCCATCATCTAGCTTCTTTCATCCCTCATCTAGCCTATCCCTGGACGCTGGCAATAGAGCACCCCCTCTATTCCCTACTCGGTTGGCTGTTGCTCACCGAGCACGTCCTGCTTCATCCACTGCGCCCTTTGCTAATCAAAGGGACGCGCGGAGAAGCCTTCCCCGCCCCCCACCTACCTCCCTATCTTCGTGTTTTGTCCGCGCCGGTGTGCAACAACACACCGGTTACCGGTACCGAACTCGGTACCGGCTACCCCTATCCGCAGCCCGGGGACGCGCCACGTCGCAGTATCACCTCTGCGCCTGTAGGAACTCCATTCCTAGAGGTTCGTGGTAATGTTCCTACCTATCTTAAGGAAGGAAGGAACTTAAAAATAAACACTGAAATTATGAATGACGTTAATTACAGTTCCCATTACCATCCTCATGATATCTTCCACACTGAGTAATTATTTTCTCAAGTCATAGGCATAAACAATATAAATACCTTCCTTCCAATGAATCACTAAGAAATTAAATCAACTTTATTTTTATATGAACATGAAGCTATTGTTAATACATGAAGCTTAGCTAGCCCCTAAAATTAGCACACATAACATCTACAAGGAGATAAGAGATTGTTTTTAGGGTTCCGTACCCAAAGGGTAACAACGGGACGCTTTTACTAAGACTTCGCTGTCCGTCTGTCTGTCACAGGGCTGTATCTCATGAACCGTAATAGCTAGACAGTTAAATTTTCACAGATGATGTATTTCTGTTGCCGCTATAACAACAAATAGGTACTAAAAACAGTATAATATTATAAACATTTTAATAGGGCTCCCATACAACAAACGTTTTTTTTTGCGTTTTTTATAGATAATGGTGCGGAACCCTTCGTGCGCGAGTCCAATTTGCATTTGGCCGGTTTTTTTTGCTTGCTAACCTTTGTCTAATTAAAGCCTAATTAGTAATAACAGCAGGTGTAAAAACTCGCAGCTGTTCGCAATCACGTGCTAATATTGTGAACATTGTTTATCGGCTCTTCATTTAATTACATAGAATTTGTAGTCGTGAGAAACTTTCTTAGTGCATGCTTTAGCCTAGATTTTGTTAGGCTCTACTTATATCATTTTGCAGATTTCTTCTGCACTTTTTTAGGGTTCCGAACCCAAAGGGTAAAAACGGGACCCTATTACTAAGACTTTGCTGTCCGTTTGTCCATCTGTCTGTCACAGGGCTGTATCTCATGAACCGTGATAGCTAGACAGTTGAAATTATCACAGATTATGTATTTCTGTTGTCACAATAACAAAAAATAGTAAAAACAGAATACAATTAATATTTAAGTGGGGCTGCCATACAAAAAACGTGTTTTTTTTTGGCGTTTTTTATAGATATTGGTATGGAACACTTCGTGCGCGAGTCCGACTCGCACTTGGCCAGTTTTTATATCTATGTTATTGACTTATGTTTGCTTTTGTTCACAGCTATCAGAAGAAGTGACGAGGAAACAAAGTGAATACCAAAAATGTCTGGAATCTTACAAGCAGATGCAGGCCAAGTTCGAAGAGTTGTTCAACCTTAAATGTAAGTTTGTTCACCCTTTATATTACCTTCTTGTGTTTCATTACATGCATTGTCTTGATTCTCAGAATGTCTGTCTGACACGATGCGAATTCTATATGCCATTGGATTAATAATTATGATTGTCGTGGCCTTGCTATTCACATAAATATTTTGTTATTTCCAAGTAGGTACATTTTATTTTATGGCTATAATGTTAAAACAAAATGGCTAACATTTCCATTACATGGATAGGATAAATGTGACAAATGTGTATGCAGATTTCAATAAACATTTTTTTACGAAGAATTGGCGCTTGCCAGTCTAATATTTTTTTTTTTGCAATCGACTATCACCTTCTTTGCAGGTCCAACAGGCAGAGGAGGTCGGAAATTGGATGAGACGAGAGACAAATACAGTAAGGCCTGCAGAAGACTACATAGAGTACACAACGAATATGTCTTACTCCTGGCGGAGGCGACGGAGTGTGAGCGAGCGTTAAGGACTGCAGCATTGCCGGCTCTGCTCGACCAGCAGAGAAGACAGGGCGAAGCTACGGCTACCTCATGGTGAGCACACACAATTCATGCTGTATTTTCTCGGTGGATCTTACTATGCAGGTAAGATCACATCATCACATCACTGATCTTGACCTAAGAGCTCTAGTGTCACACTGATTTTGACAAAGGAAAATTACTTTTGGACGAACGTTTCGATAAGTGTGTTGCATTGCATGTAATGCAAAAAAAACACAGACAGAACAGGAGAACGTTCTGAAGATAGAACGTTCAAGATGTTTATTTGCATAAATGTTACAGAAAGGTCTTACAAATATAATATGGCACTTATGAACTTACTCGATCTTTTTGAGCATAGCAAATTAGTTCTTGGCGACAGACTAAGGTGAACTTAACACAATGGTTGATAGGTAAATAAATAGGTATATAAAATTTGAATAGCAGAATACCTATTATTTAATCAATATTGAAATTATATAAAGATTGGAGTGCCATTTAAGGGGAGGAGGCTTAGATCCAGTAGTGGGCTTTTAATTATGGTGACAATCATGATGATGATGATATAATTGTGTTCTTTAGTTTAAACAACTGTACAGTGATTGTTATAGCACACATCACTAGCTTTCCAAGGCACTAGATCGTACCGTGCTATCTAGAAATATTACCGTAGGTGACAATAATTATAGAGATGGGGTGGTAATGAGCTTGTAACGGTATGTTGTGAACTATCATTAGGGGAGGTAAATAGCGTTAATACTGCTACTTTATGTTTATCAAAGAATTATATCATAATGAGGGTTCACAAGAGGGAGTCAGGCTAGATATCGGAGCATATGGAAATGCTGGACGAGTTACGATTAACTGTAATGGGGGATCGACTATAGAAGTCGATTGAAAAAAACCCAAAGTTATGTCATAAAATTCTGCCTCACGTGATAACGATGACGAAGTTAAAGTAGGTAAGTACCTATGTAAAATTATGACGGAATAAATAATTCGTGGAAGTTCCAATTGAGGTCGTAACAGAACTGTTATATTGAAATTATATTGCAGTCTAAGAGCATGAGAAGATATGAGAAGAAGAAAGAGATGTTTTAAAATACCTGATAATACTAAACAGGTTTTTCAACAGGAAGGGCATTTTACTAGAAGTGGTGCAGAGATCCGACTACAGTACAGAAAAGTTCCGAGAAATCCAGACCAAAATCGAGACTACGGTTCAGAATCTGCGGCCGCAGGACGAATACAAAGAATTTATAGAAAAGTACAAGTAAGTTTATTTTACAATAATTATAAAAATTCAACACAATATTTTATTAAATATAAGTAAGTCAATGCAGTTATGACATGGAATAGTCTAGTCTTATAGTAGTTTATAGTGCCTATGAAACATTTTCGAAATACAAACTTATAAGGAAGTAGGTAGGTACCTATATAAACGAAATGTTTTTCCTTTTATTAATATAAAATACTGATGAGGAAAATAAGCTAAAATACTCGTTACTACGGAATTAAAATAAAAAGTTAGGTACTGAGATGCCAAACTAACGGCTCAGGAATGTGAAGATAGGAGATGCAAGTCACGCCCGCTTTAATCAAGCGAATAGGGTTTTTTTTGTGATCTAGATCAATACCGTTGACATTGCTGATGCATGCTAATTTATGTATAGAAGACGACTATCGATCGGTAATCGACCACATAGCCCAATAGACGCCTAATGGCGTCCATTTCTTCAAACAAACACAAACAATTCTGTCAAACCGTCGAGGTGTGCGGCTCAGAGGAGCGGCAAAAAATGCATTCTGATTGGCCGGTTCAATGTCACAGCCCGCCGCGGGGCGCGTTGTGAATCGCGCTCGGTGTCTTATATCAGCAGTATAAACCTAATGTGTTGTGAGAAAGTGTTCTCCTTGCATGAGGAGTTTATAGGCTATGTGGTCGATGCATGGTTTTCGAACTAAGCTTAGCTGTAGAATTATACAGCTCAAAACTACTCGCGTTTTGAATAAATTTAATCTTTCCTCAGATCACCATCCCCAACACCTATCACGTTCACTTTCGACGAGAGTCTAGTCGAAGATACGAGTGGAAAACTTCAACCGAACCAGCTCACTGTTGACAACCTGACTGTGGAATGGTTGAAAGAAAAACTCATAGAGCTGGAGTCAAATCTACAAGACAACAGGGAGAAACAAACAGCGTTACAGGGGCCAGAGATCATAGGGAACGGAGTCTGTAAGAACAACAATGGACTGACTAATGGAGTGAATGGTATTGACAGGTAAGATATATTTACGTTTGTTAAGGTACTTATACAAATGATCAAATTTACAAAAAGACTGGTTTTACACTTCCAATCATCTCCTGCTCCCGTAGTGACAGCATCAAAGAGTTCCCCTTAAAGTTAGTTTCCCCTTGTTTGACTCAAACAACAACTTTAAAACGCATTATCATCCTGTTTTGTCACTCGTGACGCTATAAAACTAAGAAAACGTTAAATAAACAATTTGTCAACAAATAGGCTGCTCGTTTAGAGTTTAAAACCACAAAATTGTGAGTCACATTGGTCATCTTTAGGTGTGCGCTGTCTTATCAGCAGTTTTTATGTTCCATTTGTGGTAGCTATTGCTTCTCACAACTGATTATGTAATGAGGTAATGACTAACTCGCCACAATCTTCCTAATAAGTATTTACCTACTCGTAGTATTCACCACTAGCTACCACCAGCCGTTTGCTCGCGTGTTACCTGTATGCAAAATCTACGTGATCGAACCAACGATCTTTACGAAAAAAGTTACAATATTTACTTTGTTTTACTCAAGGCATTCTCCACCGCCGATACCAGTGACGACATCGGAACCCCTCAAATTGCTAGAACTCAGAGTTGCTGAACGGAAATGCGCCAAAAAGGCAGAGATGATCCGCTCAGCCTTGGCTGAACTCGGCTGTGAAGAGGCTCCGAGTGGATGTCCAGATCTTTCCAATGAGACTGTTGGAGTAGACAGCCTCGATGGTAGCTCCCCTGACCATCAGGTACGTTTCTTACTTGCTTGCTTAGATAAATTTCGTGCATATCTCTTCGAATCGTTTGGTTCTGAAACAACCCACCAGTCTTCTCACAATGTTTTTCAGGTACGTTACGAAATTAGAGCAGGCTTGTTAGGATAAATTGGTTGTAATTGTTTTCTAAATTCCACACCAAATTGACGCTAGTTTACTCCGGCTTCGATTAAGTATCATCAAATACCGTAGGTAAATAATATAGTTATGCCGAACCAGATTCCTGAGGATCATAATTCACAGGATCGCTCTTCAATCGGCTCTAAAGCATCAGCGGATGTGTTGCGGTTACACCTCCACTCGATTATACCTCCGAAGCCGTTCTTCAGAATGTTCATACGACCCTTCAGACGCAAGTCAGCCCCGTCCAGTCCTGCGCTACCACCCAAGACCTACCGAAGCAGTAGCGTCGGGCCCTCAGACTCGGTAAAGGTGCTGACTCTCCGCAAGAAACGGATAAGAGTCTTAAAGCGCCGCTTGCGTAAGCGTATGGATGTCTATGTGAACTGTCGTGTGCCAAGTAGTAGAACGCTGTTTAAGAAACGGAGGAAACCTCAGGTCGCGTTCGATAACTCTAACTGTGTGGTGAGTGCCGCTAACGCATGGCATGGTTTTCGCATGCTCTAACAACGCGGCACTAGAGCACTATTTTCGATCGGAACGTCACTCGCGCTATATTTAGCGTAAGTTTCGGCGCCACTGCATCGCACGAACTTCTGACGGGAGTCGAGAGTAAGCTTCCATGTGAAATCAAAATAGCAACGGCTCCCACTAAAGCTCACATTCAAAATCAAGGTGACGCCGCTTGGGCCGTTCCAGAAATGTATCGGTGTTTACGCCACGTCTGTGGACTCAGTCGCTGTGGTTGCTTCAAGTTCATCCTGTTTTTTGTAATAATTCGTCCGTGCGGTGGAATTAAAACGTAAAAGTGGGAGTCATGTGTCGTTTGGTTTAAGAGGACTATGGATCCGTTTGAAATGTATATCACACATGCCGAATTGCCACCGCCAGTGATCGTTCCTAGGAGGAAGAAGCGATTGAAGCAACTGCAACTTGAACTTGAGCAGGAATTTCTGGAAGACGTATGACCGCCTTTGATGTAACGTGTTGTGTGTTCATTATGTAATTTAACATAACAGTGTGAGCATGTGACCTGCTTAGTGTGTAAATATTTGTGATGCTAGCAATGACGAGTTGAAACGTTAACCACACTGAATACTTAACTTTAACAACTCTAATACAAACAAACTGTAAACCATGCTTCATAAACTATTTTGTTGTTTTCATTTCATTTTATTTTAGGTGAGTGTAAGCGAGACGGAGCGTACTTTGGTAGAACAGGAGTGGTTCCACGGTGTACTTCCAAGAGAAGAAGTGGTGCGGTTGTTACGAGCAGATGGGGACTACCTAGTGCGGGAGACCACACGGAACCAGGCACGACAGCTAGTGCTATCAGTGTGCTGGGGACAGCATAAACACTTTATCGTACAGACCACACCGGAGGTAAGGCTTTGCTTGTTTAACTTTTTTTCTAGGAGTTGTGATCATAAGTAGGAACTCGTAGTGATAAAAAAAATCGATAACAAAAATCATCTTTCGCTACTTTCTGTGTTTGTTTCGTCTTTCGACGACGACGCGACGAATTTCCAAATTATATAATTTACATATAATTTACGGTGATTTTTCACTTTAATTGATTGGTATAAGAATTTTCTTTGGTCAGTTTCTGTCTGATATCTTTTCTTCAATCTTTTCATAATTCTTCTGAATTCTATTACTCCAGAATATATCTTTTGTTCCTTATAGCTTTTCTCTTCATCTTCAAATCAAACTTGGTTCCTTAAATTCTTATCAAAACCTTTTCCTTCCAGGGTCACTACAGATTCGAAGGGGCTGCGTTCCCCTCAGTGGCAGAGCTCATTGCCTGGCAAAGAACCAGTGGGGTGCCAGTCACGGCCAGATCAGGGGCATTGTTACGACGCGCCGTGCCCAGAGAGAATTGGGAACTGAATAATGATGATGTTCAGCTTTTGGAGAAGATTGGACGGGTAAGGATTCGCCTCGAAGTTTCTACGAAGCCCTCATCATAGACTTATCATATTTTTTTTTGTCTTTTTCCCACTTTATGTGGGGACATGTTTATGTTTACAACTGGGGCCGCCTGCCTGACGTCAACATCAAGCCAATAGACTATAGAGTTAAAGTCTAAAGTCAGTCGTATAACTGTAGCTTGCTCACGATAACTACTATCCACTCATCTGTCCAACGGTACCTCAGTCCTAAAAAACAAGATGCTCATTCTGTCCGCTTGGACTCCTGTGCCAACTTTGTTAACAAAGGAGTGTACCTGCGTTTTTTATTCAAGTGTTGTATCCAGCTACAGTTGATTTAGACAAAAACTACTAGATGGCGCAGAAATAAATAATGCCAATGGTAGAATATTTTTCGTTCTATTCATTGCAACATTTTTTTTTCGCAATAAAATTAAAAACTAGCTGCTCGCTCTGGTTTCACAAGGGTGTACTAATAAAGATGTTTGATGCCTTAGGTTGCATGTTGTATTACTGCCATTTTCGAGAGAATCTCAATTTTTTTTAAACGTGGACATGTTTGGCTAATTTCCCCATTAGCATTAAAGTTCGGCTGTTCAGAGAATGCGTTCCTGACACCTATCACTTAGTCACGTTATAGTGACTATAATGTTGTAATAATGTTGTTTTAATGCTCATCAATTGTTAAAACGGTAAACAACCAGCAATAATATTTTTATCGTAACTGCAACGCCATTACAAAGTTACGTCGTCATACAATCGCGACGTGTCAGGAACGCATTCTCAGAACGGCCGTAGTATAGTGATAAATAACAGCTAAAAACTTTTCCTCTTTCCTTCCAACGAAACGTCAGCAATACAAGGTGAAATGTGGTAATTAGCCTTATTTTTAGTTTAAAATGATTAAAAACCACGATAGTTTTAGATCTCTTTCCTTCCTCTAAGACACTCTAAAGTATTAATAGAAGCCAATATTTACCTATATCCTTCATTAGTTCACCCGTGCGAAGCCGGGGCAGACTGCTAGATAAACTAAAAAACTACTGGACCAATTTCAAAAGGTTTTTTACCGATCGAAAGTTACATTACCAGGAAGTAAATGAGCCACGAAAATTGCAATAATGTAAAATAAGGTATCAAAAATTTACTTATATTAAGTCTCACAGCTCAGTTGGTATTAACTCTGCCTTCAGCGCTGTAGGTTGTGGGTTCGATCCCCACCCAGAGCAAATATTTGTGTGATGAACATAGATGTTTGCTCTGTGTCTGGGTGTTAGTATGTATCATATGTATTTATTTACAAAAAAAAAAGTATAAAGTATTCTATCAGTTATCTAGTTCCCATAGTAAAAGCTTTGCTTAGTTTGGGGCTAGATGGCGATGTGTAAAATGTCCACCAATATTTATTTATTTATTTACATTGGCAGCTATTATTAATCTATGAATATTTACAGGGTAATTTCGGAGATGTCTACAAAGCGCGCCTAAAAACCTCCAACCAAGAGGTAGCGGTAAAGACCTGCAGAGTAGCATTACCTGAAGAACAAAAGCGGACTTTTCTCCAGGAAGGACGGATCCTCAAGCAGTACCAGCATCCGAACATCGTGAGACTGATCGGCATAGCGGTGCAGAAGCAGCCGATTATGATCGTCATGGAGCTTGTGTCAGGTAAGTTTAACGACAAACTTGTTACTCATAAATCATTCTATTTTGTGAATATATTATTTTTCAATGATGACTGTGCTTATCTTATCACCTGGTGATCCGATTTTGATGTTTTTTAGGGTTTCGTACCCAAAGGGTAAAAACGGGACCCTATTACCTGTCCGTCTGTCTGTCACAGGGCTGTATCTCATAAACCGTGATAGCTAGACCGTTGAAATTTTCACAGATTATGTATTTCTGTTGCTGCTATAGCAATAAATACTAAAAACAGAATAAAATCAATATTTAAGGGGGGCTCCCATACAACAAACGTGATTGTTTTGGCGTTATTTATAGATAATGGTACGGAACCCTTCGTGCGCGAGTTCGACTCGCACTTGGCCGGTTTTTTATTCTATTGTGTAGGTTGAGAATAATCCAAAGTTAGTCCCATTTTAAATGTGTTTATGTAGGACTAATAGTTCTGTCATTAAACTTAAAAAGAAAAGGTATCGCCTCTTCCTCTCTTTCTACTTTTCGATTGGATGAAACATTATTTAAATTATTTCCAAAACATTTTCGTCGGTTTTTTAAACATCCCCAAGTACGGTAGACATAGGTACTCTGAGATCTCATGGCGCTTAGATCTTTGAAGATGTCTAAAGGCGGTACCTAATAATATTATAAATGTGAAGGTTTGTGAGTTTGTATGTATGTTTGTTCCTCAATCAGGCCTAAACGACAAAACGGATTAAGTTGAAATTTGCTGTAGATGTAGATATAATGCCCGAATAAGTCATAGACTACTTTAGAATATGAAAAACATTCCCAAAATGATAAAAACACGCAAATGGGATGATTCTGGTATAGATGGCGCTGGTGTGCAACAAATCTGACATCACAGACTAAAAACATTCAGTCTTTTCTATTCTATTATTAAAATTTACAGGATGTCGGCTAGTTATACCTATATTTATTTATCGTACCTACAAATACAATTCACGCGCTTTAAGACCCGTGTCTTCCTTCCAGGTGGATCGCTCCTAACATTCCTTCGTAGCAGAGCATCCACTCTCAGCTCTCGTTCCCAACTCGCGATGTGTAGAGACGCAGCCGCTGGAATGCGGTACCTCGAGTCGAAGAACTGCATCCATCGGGACTTAGCAGCTAGGAACTGCTTGATCGGAGACGATAATATCGTGAAGATATCCGACTTCGGCATGTCGAGGGAGGAAGAGGAGTATATCGTGTCGGGGGGAATGAAGCAGATACCGATCAAGTGGACGGCGCCCGAAGCTTTGAATTTCGGTAAGTTGAAATTTTGAATAAGGGAGAGTCGGGTAGCCACGGACACATAATTTTTATTTTTTAAATGGACATAATTAGATATTTATTTAGTATCAAAACGTTAAGTAAAATATATATAAAGTATTTTAGTACAAGTAACAATAAGATAATTTCTTTATCTTAGCTCTAATCAAGTCTAACAAAGAGTCTTAAATTTTAGACAATTATTTTTTTGGCGGGTAGCTACATACATGAAATCACGCCTGTATCCCAGAGGGGTAAGCAGAGAGGCTTTCCACTTGCAACGATCGAGCAATCGGTGCGCGAGTCCGACTCGCACTTGTAGTTAGCATTATTTACGTGACAGGTGCAAACCCATCGCCGCGTATAAGAATACTAACTTTTACCGCTCGTCCGCGTAGATTCAGATAGTCGTTTTTGACGACTTTAACATTGAAATTCCTAGAAATTGAAAAAAAGCCTTTCCAAAACTTAAAATTTCATCGCAATCGACCCAGAGTTTTAACAGATGCTTTATAATATTAGTATAGAATAGACTAACTGGGTTTCCTCACGTTGTTTTTCTTCACTGTTTTGAGCACGTGTTTTAAATGTGCATACTTATACATTTTTAGAACAGAAAAATATATTGATGCATTCATGTAGGTAGGAAAATAAACTTTTACATGGGAAATAACATGCGGACTGACCTCATGCTCAGTTAGTCTACCTTCTGCGCTGTAGGTTGTAGGTTCGATTTCCACACAGGAAATACAATGGTACGACTCGTACCGTACGAGTATAATAAACACAGATATCTAGATGTTGGTTCTGTATTTGGGCGCTACTAGTGTTAGCAAAAAAAGGTACCTATATCAGTTTCCATAGTACAAACCTTGCTTAGTTTGGGGCTAGATGGCGCAGTATGAAATGTTCAATCACTTATATTTATATATTTAATTATTATATAGAATTATGGCCGAACAACACGTTAAAAGAATGTTTCATTCATAATTAAAATTGTATTGTATTTTGTTATTATTAATATTGTAGAATAGGTAATAAATAGATATACCTACTTATGTAGCGTAAGTTTTCCTTAATTTTAGTAATATTATTGTTTACATAAAATTTATTTAAATGACGTATTATTACTAAACGTGACTCAAATAGTATAACAGTTTGTAGGCATCCTTTCAGAACTCTAGATCCTTCAACATTATTAAAGGAGGTAGTTAGTTGCCCTATTTTTAATATATTTGAAAAAAAATGTACATGACTTCAAATAAATAAATAGAACCACGGAACAACATTACATTTGGCACATGACCACACAGTAAAATTAGTTTATGCTGAATTGCCTTATAAATGTATATTAATATAATAAAGTAAAGTATATTAAAGTATAATAAAGTATATTAATTACTAGCAGTCCGCTCCGGCGTCGCAAGCCTATTTTTTTACACCTTGGGTTACATTATTGAACTTTTAGTAGGGATCCCTAATTTTTTCTAGTAATAAATATAGCCTATGTTACTCAGAGATAAAGTAGCATTCGGATGAAAGAATTTTTACAGTCGGTCCCTTAGTTTTTGAGTTTATTCGTTACAAACATTAAAAAATACAAATGTTTCCTTTTAATATATAAATTAAACTCATCATTTATTTACAGGGAAATACACATCTCTCTGTGACGTATGGAGTTATGGAGTGCTGATATGGGAGATATTTTCCAAAGGAGATACTCCTTACTCGGGAATGAGCAACTCTAGGGCCAGAGAGAAAATAGACGCCGGTAAGATATAATATTCTACTAGAGTGGATAATACACCGATTACGCAAGTTCAGAGGCCGTACCACAAACTCTTAAAGTAATATTAACACAGTATTACTCGCGGTGCGAAATTGACAACTCTTACAACTCTACGTACGTGTTTTAATATTACTTTACAGCTTGTGGGAAGGGGGCAGATTACAGTAAAAGTAAAATTCTGGTATCCGAGGACTAATGTCCGACTATTATTGTCAGCAGCTTCAACTGTCAAAATTCCATAGTGCTACTCTGAAAGCACAATGGGAATTTTACCGAGTTTTTATTTTATTTTAAAGCTCTTAATCCCCGATTACGATCAGTGGTTTAGTAGCACAATACGACCAATTGATCTTTACATAAAAACTAGTGATTTAGCTTTCCTTCTAGGTGCATTTTTACCACACCTCTGTCGTCTTGGTAGCTTCTTTGTTTTGTAGGTACAATAATTTTGTATATTTTTGTGCAATAAAATATTCCATAAATAAATAACACTATTATATACATTATTATTATTCTATTTATGGCGCCACATATTAAAAAATATGACTTAAGCAGGTGATTGATCCAAAACAATATATTAAGATATTTTTTAAACAAATACACTCACAGGCACAAATAACCGCCCACCCTTCTCAAGTGGCAAATTCTTAACTTATCGCAGTTGTAAATTATTGAACATAGATTTGTGAAGTGTAGCAGGTATTATTTATAAATAAAGAGATAGTGAAATGAGAATTGACTAGAAAATTATGCGTTATTATGCCTTTTGTTAGTTCAACTACACTGATAATAACGGCGATATTTCTTAAACAGTTTATAGCGACGATGCTCAGAAAATTTATATTCAAAACATAAAAAAAATAATAAAATTTAATTTTAACTATAAATACGGTTAATTACCACGTTTTTTCTTGTATTGTAATTAACCGTATTTATAGTTAAGATGAGTACAACCACGAAATTTTTATTTCAAAATTAAATTTATTTTTTGTTTCCAGGATACAGAATGCCAGCACCAGAAGGTTGTTCCGAAGACGTATACGCCTTGATGCTCCGATGCTGGGAGTACGAAGCAGATAAACGACCACCTTTTCACCAAATCTACACAATGATAGATAATATTTACAACAGGTAACACTGGTTTACATTCAAGAAATGTGTAAGAGCCAATATTTAAAAAAGGTAAAGGTATTGGTGATGCATCATTTTTTTCTGGTTTTTGTATGGACAGTCTCCCGAATAAGACGAAAAATTTAATAAAAACGTATTGCCTTTAACATTATAAAATATAAAAAG
Organism: Hydriomena furcata; assembly: GCA_912999785.1. Classification (NCBI taxonomy): domain Eukaryota; kingdom Metazoa; phylum Arthropoda; class Insecta; order Lepidoptera; family Geometridae; genus Hydriomena; species Hydriomena furcata. The sequence continues at coordinate 3,475,858 of OU538831.1, read as the reverse complement.
GAACAGTCTTTATTTCATGTAGCTACTACGATTGTTTACTAAAATTATGTAAATATTTACTAATCGTGATTGTTAAATTTTTTTAATAGAAATACGGTTAATCACCGTAAAAATGTCAGCAATATAATTAGCCGTAGCATGGTAATTAGCCGTACATCTATTTAAAATAAAAAATATCTGTTTAACATTTAGAGCTAAAACGAATAAGTTCGGAGCCATTTTCGAATGATGATCGACAAAAGTTTTATCAATCATGTTTCTGTCTTTAATTTGTATAAACTTATCTAAAGTTATCTATGCCATAAAATCAAAGCTGTACCTTTCGCAAATATTTAGAAAAACATGATCAAGATAACAAAAAAATCAAACCCTCGTTGTATCATCTCGTATATACATATTTGTAATCCGATCATAAATGACAGAAACTAAATAAAATATTAGACATCTCGCCCTATTACAGGCACTGACATTTTAATTTTAACAAAATTCAATCTTGTTTTTTACATGTTACAGTTATGCAATAGTTTAAGATATATTTTAACCTGTACTGTGCAGTTGATAATTTTTAGTGTGTATCATTTAGTATCATAATGTAAGGTAATTAATAAATGTTGTGCAAGATAAAACGATAAAAAAATAAAGAGTATGTTATCTTTATGTATGGAAAGAATGAATGAAACAGAAATAAACTTCACAAACCGATAAACTATATACATTTGTTTCGTTGTCATATTCAAATTCTCGTATTGTTTTTAATCATGTTAATACTTTAATTATAGTTATGGGTTATGAACATCCATGATTATCAAATCGGTTTGCGAGTAGACCCATGTATTAGGTCCGCTGTCGATTCAGAAATTAAATGAAATCGGATCACGACTGTAATCCCCAAGTACGGGAAACAAACCCAAGATCTCAAGGCGCTTAGATCTTTGAGGATGTCTAAAGAGGGTAGTCAGAGGTACGTCAAATATGATGTTGTCAGTTGTCGATTGAGACACGAGTGATTTCGCTGCGCAAACTCAAGCGTTTTATAGTGACTTGTTTTTTAGTATTATCGGAATGTCGCATCAGTATTGATCATAAATATCTTAAAAAAATAGTATCAAGACTGTAATCTCCAAGTATTGTAGTCTAGATCCTTGAAGATGCCTGAGGCACTTCCAAACATTACATACCTATTTGACACATGCCAACATATTGCAGTAGTTAGCATTCCATACGTGACAGTTTGCAAGCCCAGCGCCGCCTATTACTTATTGTTTTCCTTCACGGTTTGTGGCTTGTGCACAATTTTAATTTTTAGCAGTATTTGCAGGACATTTCAAAGTACCTACCTATCATATTTTTATGTACCTATATAAGCGCTGATAATTGTTTTAATTTTTTCTACGTATTGAAGAATGTTTGATTTGATATGTTACATTAACGAAATCTTTATTTACTGAAATAAATTTACGGTATAAACCGTACACATTTACGTTACAAAGTAACGATCTCATATAAATGAGATCGTTACTTTGTAACGTAAATGTATCAAATTCAATATATTTTTAATATACTAAAATCAAAATATGTAATGAAACATCAGTTAATACCTGACTATTATTTATAAATGAAAACATTTGAGGATGATTGTGATTGAATCACGCCGGAGTAATGGTTGACTTTAAATATAGTTATCTGTCTGCTTTTAATACAGGTATAAAAGTTTTTAAAAGGCAATTAAAGCCGCGGGCAGGAGCTAGTTAACAAAAATTGTGGCGTTTTATAATTTTGTGATAATCTGTGCTTCCGTTTTACAGATATAATTAGTTTGTACGCTAAGTAAATTGTAGGTATGTATCAAAATCTTTGTCTTATTAATCTTGCCTAGTTTATCTATGCGGTTATATTATTGAGTTTAATAACACAAATTGAGATATATCTTTAGTTTTATGGTATTAATACTTATTTTAAAATGTTATTGTAAAATGTTTTTCATACCGGCACAATAAAGTACCAAAATTTTCTTGGACTATTTTTTATTATTTAAAAATCACTAAAACATACATATTTTATTAATAAACAAATTTAAGGTCGTAGGTATATGGTTCAACCCAGTAGTGGGATGAGAAAGGATGGACATGATCATCATGTTCCTGCCCTTATCCCACATAAGTGGGGTCGTCACAACCTGTGTACTTCTTTCATTTCCCTCTATCAGCAGTCATCTCAACACTCACTCCTTTCCTACCCATTTCATCTTTCACACAAAGGATGATGATGATAAGAAATAAAATACATACATACAAACTTAAATAATTTATTACAAACAATACCTACTATGTGTACAATTTCATCAGTTCATCACTTACAGCCGAAGGGGTGAGTATTCCTATATCCGTGAACAGTAATGAAAGATAATTCGGTGGGGTATAGTCCACTAAGGGATGTTGTTTTGAAAGGTCCTTACCGGATTTGAGCACACTTGACAGGTATTTAAACTCCTTGGGGAGATCTTGCTGATTCAGTGGGTATATTCGTGAGAATTTGAAGCTTTCTGTCAGTACATATATTGCTTTTTTGAGTTCTAAAGCTGCCATGGCTAATGAGTAGGTCCCGATCTGCGGATTGGAAAAGCACAAGTAAGACAATATATCTATGTAAACACATAAATATGCTCGAAAAACATTACCCTCCTTCTGCCGGTTAATTTCTTAGTAGCATGTGAGTAAGTATAAGCAAGTAGGTACCTTATTAATGATCCCCCCACTCTCTGTAACACCTTCTGCACCAACCATCACAATGTCTACTTGCTCCATTATGTAGCCGACGGCTGAATCCAGGATAAGAGTCGCATCTATACCAGCTGCCACAAGCTGCCTTTGCATTTGAGCTCTGTAATGTAAATGAAACAATGCCATTAAATAAATCTACTATATACTAAAAACAAAGTTGGGTTTGTAACCCTGACTCGAGAACTGCTGAGCAGATTTTAATGATTTTTGGTTTGTTACATTTGTCTCTGTCCCGATCGAACCGGGTTGATCGAACCCACAACCTACAGCGCAGAAGGCAGAGTTACTACCAACTGAGCTGTGTACCTTCTTTTCGTTTGAAAATACTTACTCATACTCGTACTTAGAATACATTAAATACAAATCCATACATAATTCTGACCCTACACTAAGATTCTGTTTTGTGAGTTATGTAAACTACAAGCATCACAACACTCAGTCCTAGGACTAACCTACATAGGAGGGATCAAAATTCTCCTTAGTCAGGCAATGCCAGAAGAATTATTTGAATCTCTAGTTTAATTTGGCGCAACTCACCCAATATTATCAGGACCAGACATTGTGACAAAGACCTGAAACCGTTTGTTATTCTTGGCAGCTTCTAGTAATGCTTGGAGCACTACTCTTGACTTTGAATGTGTTAAAATTTTCTGCAAAAAAAAAATATATATTTATAATTTATAAGATCAGAAATGTGATCCCCAAGTATGCTACCGTCCGATCACTAAAAGGCCGTTAAGTAACATTTGATTTAGACACGGGTCTTTATCACGTAATTACCATTAAACACCATGGTCGCGGGGCAGACCATAATGACTGCGACCATGGTTATTGTAACATAGCCAAAACGTCGGGAAAGTAAATTAAAGGTAATTACAAGATAAAGACCCGGCCTATTATTGATCGGACGGCAGTATGGTAGGGATGCCTACCATGAAGATGTTTTTTTGGAGTAGTCAGAGGCACATTCAATTATTACATTGCAAAATAGAAAAAAAAAATAGAAAACCATCTTCAGATTGAAAGCCCTAGTAGGCTAATGTGAATTTAAAAACGTTGGTACAAATAATAAACTATATTCCTAAACAAAATTTACGAACCATTAATGGTTCGTAAAATGTACCAATATTGGTACAAATACCTAACAATTGACTTTAGGATTACTTACAGATCCGTCCCTGACAAAAGGTAAAGCTGCTTTAGCAATTTTTGCTCTGGACTGCAGCAGGCTGTCCAGAAATGTGTGGCCTCTCTGAAGCATTATCTGCTTAGTGTCCTCAAATGACTGAAATTATTACCAAAGATAAAATAAATAAATATTGGCGGACATTTCACACAGCGCCATCTAGCCCCAAACTAGGCATGTTTGGCTTTTAAGACTACAAGCAGGATAAGGATACATTTTTAATCTAAGATTGTTTTGTAAGTACCTACACAAGTCCATGGGTTAGTATGAAAAATAATTTGTACCTAACTTCTCATAATTTAAGATGATGACTTGCCAAATTGTGATAATAATCTATTTGATTAGGACTGAAAGTTTGTGCTTTTAGCACGATAAAATAAAATAATATACCTAGGTGTTTGTATATAGTTAATTACCTTTTCATCAAGTTTGGTATAAGTGATAAATCTCATGAAGAGTTCACAACACGAATTTATGGCTGTGACAGGCTGATCGCAGTTCCTCATCACATCTACAGCTAATTGTAGATTTAAATGAAGCTCGCGAACAGTGGTCCCTGGAATTAAAAAAAAAATGACTGTGCCCAATGGCAATTTGTACATAGATGGTGTAACACAAAAATATTATGAGGAAATACCTTTGTATTGTTCTATCACAGCTAGTAGTGTTTTGATAGCAGCTACTCCTACCGAAAGATCTTCTTCTTTCTTTAGAATACTGAGGAATATGTTCTGAATTTCTGCAAAGCAATACAAAAGTTTGATGATGGTTTCTGATAGGTAATACGCTATTGTGAGGTAAGTTTATATGGTACTAACCTTCTTTTTTCATTTTGGATTAATTTTTTGGCTATTCTAATTAATTTCTACTATAAAAATAAGAAATAATTATGTAAAATCTGCTTGTTTATATGCCACAGTTGCAAATAACCTCAAATTTGCAAAGAATTGAAAACTTCACTATTTTGAGCAATGTCACTGTCTAAGTGACAGTGACATTTATATTTTATAAGTTAAATGGCAACCAACGTTATAGGTATTCTACTAAATAAAACTTATCAGACTACAGTAGAATCCCGATTATCCGAATCCCGATTATCCGAACATCCGATTATCCGGACTCGCGTCACGGCTCTGAAAATTTTTATACCGCGCTACTAGACACATAACGACAAGTTTAAGCGCGTCTCCGAATGTTCACTCCCGCTTTCATTTGTTTGCATGATTGTGTTTGTTAATAATAATAATAATAATAGCTTTTAAGTGGTTTGAAAGACAGGAGGAATCGGATTCCTTACAGCTTTTACAACTGAAGCGCATTAGGGACTTGGCTGCAATGAAAAGATGTGATTCATTACGTCAAAGATCAATAACAAGTTATTTTCAACCAAAATTGTAAATAACATTGGTACATATAACAATGTCATTCATTATATTTGAACCACATATATAATTGTTTTTTATATCGTTTTGTCTAAACGACGTAGGTACATTATGTTCTACTGAACTCTCTGTTCTCTGAACTCATTATATAATATAACATTTAAACAAATATTGTTTGATTTGACTACGAAATCGGTTATCCGGATTTTCGATTATCCGAATTACCACTGGTTTTAATTGATTCGGATAATCGGGATTCTACTGTAGCTTGGACTAAACAGTATAGTTACGCTAGGTAAACTAAATTCGGAAGGTACCTATATACATACCTACCTATCTTATTGCCGAAGATAGTAGGTCCCTAGTTTTCTTAAGGCTCACACACGCCTGCATAGCACCTACTAAGCAGAATCAATGACGATCGAGATTAATAATCGCCGCATATGAGCCTTTGGGGTTGTGTGGTAGTTAGGTATATGAAGTTAACATAATACAAATATAATTTTTTTGATACGAAGTTGTACAGTGACAGTCATGATGTTTGAAGCCTTACGATGAAAATTCAGTAGGTAGGTACCTAACCTAACCGAGAAAGCCGGTAGAGCTATTATATTAGGTACAGATAGGTAGGTACGTGTGGGTTAGGGTCTAAGTAGGTAACTGCCTTCCCCTTACTTACAACCATACTGTGGACAAACTACACCTATTTCTCAACAATACCAAGCCAGCAAAAGTCAGGCTTCGATAATTTCCAACAGCCATTCCTTGAACGAAGGAAGTGGCGAATGGCGCAAGAATCACAGATTACGAGGGAAAGTCACGGCCAAGTTGCAAGACTACTAGCTAGCTCAAAGTCTTGCTCACCGCCGGATAGCATACACGCGTTGTACCTAGGTACTTACTAATCTAGTGTCAATTACAACAGTCTACTAAATTATTCAGTGGTTGATTCATTGACGTGGAAACCATGGGAAACTCGGCATCTTGCAACTTGAACGATAAAAGGCGGTGGCAGTAAGTTTTTCTACTTCATACCCTATGATAGTAACTGAATGGAATAAATTAGAAGCGAACTGTATGTTATTTGAAGTTTGTTTTGTTTTGATTCTTAAGTAGGTTACCTTTACCTTTAGTAACAAACGTCGCGGATATTGTAGAATTATACATTTTTATTAATAGCACCGCCAACTAAACGTCATCTAGATATACGTATAGCTACCTAGGTAGGTATTGGTACTCTGAACCTACTTGCCGGACGTTTATCCCTTGAGAACACTATACACTTGCCCATTACCTACGCTGCGCTACGCTACGAAAGTGCTACGAAAGTACCTACCGAACTACGAACTCCTACCAACTTGGGCCCCGCCCGCTCTTGGATCATTTTTCTTTAGCTCGTAGGTATCTACGTAGATACCTAACTACTCCCAGATCCGCGTTGATGTATCACTAGAGGTAGTTAGGGCCACAGCAGTAGGTATGTACGAGTGAGATAGTACTCATTCGTACATATCTACTGGCAGTATAAGGTACCTTATACTAATACTTAGGGTATTTACAAATTTTTCTTGTTGCGATCCAGGTCACGAACTTAATTTATTTATTAAGTTTCATCCCAAAGGATTCAACCGATCGATGACGTCATTGAACACCATCTACATTATACCCACTTGCTCGACTGTAACCCCCAAATACGGTAAAGATCCTTTAGCTGAGATGTGAAACAAAACATGTTGTTAAAAGAACAAAGTGTAGCAATATATTAAAAAGTAGGAAATAAATAAAATGTGTATCGGAAGTTATTTAATTCAACAAAGTAGTTTTACTTGTGTGAAGCAATAGCCAAGATTTAGCCTTCACTTGTCTCTAGGTCACATAAAAACACAAGCAAGAACATTCGTCTAGCTAGATTGAGCTGACAGATCATTATAACTGCGCGAGCGCAGATGACTTTAGGATAATAGCACCACATGATTCGCATATCAAGTTATAGTGATTCAGCAATTATCTTGGTTTTTTTATGGCACGATGTGTGTTTATGTGTAAACCTACATCCTACTAAATAGTCCTTATTAATTTTACCTATAAATCCAAAAAATTGGATTTCGATGAAACTTGGAACATACATACTTTATGTCCTGGAATAATATATAGGATACTTTTTATCCAGGCAGAAGCTAGTGTGTGTATGTAGTTCATAATTTCTCTTGCATATTGCGTAGCTCAATCTTCCCCATAGAATTCATGTGATAGTTTGCCCGACCACATTATAACAGAAAGCGCTAATGCATTTAACTTTCTAATGGTCATTGCATTTAATCGGTTAGAACTTACTCACTTTTATTCCTCATACTCATGTTGTGATCTCAGGAGACATTAGGTGCATCACACCACACTATGTAGATATACGAGATAGATACCTAGTTACCAAATAAATTTCAAACAAAATGCCTTACTTTTTTTGGTCTACTATGGTCTAGTCTTTTTTAAACGTCTTGTTTCATCTAGCTACACACACATACTACATTACTAGGTACCTACTACTACATCCTGATAACCGGAGACGAACAGATATTAAATAAATAGATATTTTAATTATGATTCTATTAAGTTTTTAATTAATTAAGTTTACAGTTTTCATTGCTGTCTGCACCTACAAGAATATCCGCTATAATATTAGTTTTCTTGTACCTATATGACTTTGTGATGCTGTCGGTACAAGTGTCGTCACCACAATCATTGTCGGATGACAGACATTAGTAGTATAGGTACCACCACACTCGCTTTTTGTGTTGCAAAACAAAGCGATTCTGTTTTGTCGTTAATTAAAAACACCATAATTACTAAGGTAAGTAGGTTTCTCTGTTTACCAACACAACACAAACGAACGTTTGGTTACAGTAACCATGGGATTATGTTAACAAGTATAATACTCAAGTAATTCTATAATCCCCAAACATGGTAAAAACCTTCCAGACGCTCAGTGTCTAGAACGTAGTTAGAGGCACGACCAATCCAAACTATTCCATACACCAAAAGTTCCTCATGCTAAGTCATAACCTAATTTAAATGGACACTCGCGATTTTTTTCACGTAAATAAAGGTATTTTCAAACAGATTTCAACTCCCACTGCACTCGCTCAGGGGTTGTATTTCAAAAATTCCTTTCTTAGTCCTACACCAAAAGCAATAAACCTTCCAAATTTAAAATTTCTAGGAGTGGTTTAGTCTTTGCGTTGACAAATCAATCAGTCAGTGAGTCACGCAAGAGTTTTATGTGTTTAGATTATGAGATATCGTATGTTAAGGTGTCTACAATACCTACTCTCATGCCCTTGGTCTGAACTCGACCTGTGCATGTGTGCATGCAGCTTCATGCAAGTGCCATGCATCACTCTATCTATAGCTGTGTAGTACATTACATACCTACCTAGTTTTTAAGTGTAATTTCTAGCAATTTGCTATGTCCTTACAGCTGGCTCATTTCGTAAAAATCTATGATTTTCATAACCATAATAACTATGAGAATAGATTACATACATTAATAGTTACCAACTATAAAATTAGTATTCTCTAAATTCGACTGACCATATTAGCTAATATGAAAATCTTAGCTATGAGGATAGATTACATTGATTCCATAATAGTTCGACTGATGATCATAGCTATGAAAATTATAGATTTTTACGAAATAAGCTTGCAGGACCTACTTGCCGTATTTTTAAAAGACCTTATAACAAAATGTACATGACTGCAAAAACATAAATAAAAAAAATATAAATATCTTAACCTACCTAGACCTCTTTCAAATAGGTTTTTAAGTGCACTACTGTGTATTCTACGACACAAGCCTTATCTAAGCAAGTTCACACGATTCGACACACAACTGACGTTGGTATTGATCTTAACCTTTATCTTATGTAGGGCATTGTCATTGTCGTACAGGTGCAGCTAATCCGCTAGGTTGTCTTGCGAAAATGGAACGTTTAGTTCATTTAGTTTTACGACACCTCGTTAATCTTGGCTATTTTTTTCAGGTAAAAATCTTGTTTAAAGTACTTACTTACTTACTTGAGTTGTTTGTGAACTACGGGATAGGATTTTGTTTAAATTTTCTGCATAGGTACTTAGAGCGATAATCCTAGGCTTGGACGAAAAAATCACTACATATTATTAGGTCACACTATAGGGGGAGGTCGTGGTCGCCATTCGAGAAACTCTACCAAATATGAGTTTTATATTTCATCACAGAACTGGCAACACGCACTGAAAAGACTTTCGTCTTGAGGCTTTGCAGTATGTGACGAGAATAATATAAAGCATAATTTGCTGCCCATCCGAGATGAATTTGTCGGCTGACCTATTTGTCAAAGTTGGACCTATCCAGTTCAACCAGTGACCTATATAAAATAATATTAGACATAGTATACCTAATGGTAGATAGACAACTTCGATGTAGGTATATCGTTCCCAACATATGTTTGTCTTGCTCATTTTAGGGTCCACCTGGAAACAATATTATTATTTCACTTTCAAAACTTTCGTGAGTTGTACTACACATTATTACAACAACGGGAAATTACTCACGTAAATGATAAATTGTCAATGAGGACACCGACAATGTTTCGATTCATCTACTAGAGAATCTTCTTCAGGGTGAGTGGACCATAACGCGCGCGCTACCCTGCTCGCATTGTCGGTGTCCTCATTGACAATTTATCATTTACGTGAGTAATTTCCCGTTGTTGTAATAATATTATTATGTTAACAAACAAACATACTGGCATAGTCATATAAAAACACGTATTAGGAATCTTCTAGGTAAGTGTAGGAGTATTATATTTACCTACTAATTACTTACCTGAAAACATTAATCTTTTTGGCTTGTAGTCGTTATGTGTTTAGGTAAATAATAAATGCAAGATTGTAGTAACTAGCTAGTTACCTAGATACCTACGTTGTAAGAGATGATAAACCTTATGATTATTATCAGAAGATCACGCGTTTTAAGTTTATTTATCCCCTTGCCGCGTGATGTTAATAGGCATGGTTCATAGTTGAGTATAATTTACTTTTGATAAGTAAAAGTCGATAATTTCAAATCGATCATCCTTTAGTTGACTTTCAGAGCTCGATAGAGCTCAATAGCACTCTTCAAACTAACACAAAAAATTACTAAAATTAAAAAAAAAGGAAAAAAATGAATTAAACCTTCTTTTACCAAAAAGTACCGTGTTCAGTGATACAGATATCTGCCTATTTTTAAAAATGGAATTTTTGTCGCGCAAAGTTAAGTCATACAGTCAAAACGAAATAGACGCACGTCAAGTGAATGGCGCGGGCAACATTGGTCAAAATAAACGGTAAGTAATTAAATAAACGAGTTACATTGAACCGTAGATATTTTTAAGCTTTGCATTGAACCGGATGGCTAATTATCTCGATGTTGTGCCCAAACACGATTATTATTATCATGCCTTCATAGTATTAGGACCTGTCTACAATATCAGCAACTTGGGTACAATTAGGCAACCTTCTAGGAATAATAATAAGGAGCCCTATTATTATACGAAAGCTGTTTGTTCTATTTTTATTATTTTGAACCCGTTAGACACCAATCCCAAAAACAATTTTTAAGCATAGGCGTAGACCGAACTATATCGTCTCGCGACAAATTGATAGCAATAAAGTCGCGGCGATAACACGTTATGATATTTTGAGTCTTGGTCGCTCCGTGCCGTTTCTCATTCCGCCCGGAATACTCGGCGAACTCTCCTTATTTTCCAGGAGCTTCCAAGATTTAGAAAATAGTTCAACCCTTGGCTTTATTTTATTATTATTTTCTATCTTCAAGATCAATCTTCTTTTAGTTTTCTCGCAAACTCTGAAGCCAGTCTTCGTCAGAAGGTATCAACGGTAAATTGTACAAGAACTTTATTTATTATTTTGTGTACACAAAAATGTTGATCCGATTTGCTAAGTACGTCTTAGATAGACAATGAAAAACTGAAAGTTTAGCGCAAACAATATTTATCCAGAAACAACTTGATTGTTTCAATAATATTTAGGAAGTTCTTAGTTAGAACCTTTGATAGTGTAAGTAGTAGTTAGATATACCGATGTTATAGAAATCATAGAATAGCTTAGGTAACGTGGTATATAGTAGAAATACAAATACTTAGTAGAAAACTTCATAACACTCAGAAAACATAAGGTTTTATATACAGTCACTGCAGTACAGGCCCATTTCGTATGCAACACGTAACGTCTTATTACTTCCGTGGAAAGAATACTTATAAAATGTTTCCTACAACTTGTAGACCCATCTAATTACTATGTTATACAGTGACTTTTCCTTTCCCCACATGTCAGATCGCCTCGTTATGGAAAAAAGATTACATTTTTTATAAACCTTCTTAGTTCCCCCTTAATAGACCACAGGCATAATAAACACAGAAGTGAAGTTGGTAGTTAAATCAATTTTCACATACGAGTGTAACCTGTTTGACCAAGAGTTATGGCATATTACGTTATATTGCGAGAATTACGATTGTGTTCTCGTATGTAAGTGCACGCAATTTAACAATTTATTTTTCAATTACTCTATTCGAGAACTAGTACGCTTTATTGCGGAAATATTGGGATAGGTAGTAGGTACATTTTGGGAAATAGTACTTAGGTACTTTATACACCTATATTTTATTTTAAAACATGATATTTATCCAAATAAATCAACAATACAACTAAAAACTTGCCGATAAACTAAAATAAGGTCAGTGATGGGGCCAAATTATCGGGCTATGGCAAACTATTCGCGTTGTATAACGCAAAACATAAACATTCGTCGAATCGCGATAACGTGCCATGGCATTAAGCAGTCTGCACACCAAAGCAGCCGATCAGCATGACACAGCGACATTGTTGTAGGGTAATTGGTTGCTAATTTCGCAAAGTTTTCCAACTTGTCGTGATGTAAAGTAGGCGAGCCACCGACTAGCCTGCGCATATTGGCCGAAGGGAGGATAGAGATTGAATTGATAATTTTATTTAATTAAATAACATCGCAGCGCAGTTTTGCAATTTCCCAGGCATTGATATACTTAGACCTCATTTCGATAACTATTAAATTCAATTGATAAAATTTTAATCCTCTGCTGTCTCGTTCGCAAATGTGCGCAGGCTAACAACAGTGCCGGTCTAGGCTGTGTCAGCGGGTTGGCGGCTTTGGTGGGTAGACTGCTTAATTAATGTTTTAGGTTTATGGTGGAAGTCAAGCTGATACCAAGTTATCATGCTTGCCACAGTAGATTGCATGATGCAATATTGCGTCATGTTCGAGAAGTTTTAGCATCACAACAGCGCTATAGTAGGTAGTAGACGGCAGTTAAAATTGTAGGAAGGTAAACCCTATTATTATTGTATTCGTATCTGTTAAACCCTCTAACATTATCATAATAATATCAATCGATATTATAAAACAATACCTGACTGACATGCAATGCAATGGAGAGCCCAAACTGCTAGTTCCAGAAACTAAAAAATTTAAGGGTGTATTAACTATAGATTTTGATTTTGACGATCGATGTAGTAGGTATTTAGTTTGTAGGGATATCTCTACACAAAAAAAAAAAAAACAAAGAAAGGATTTTTATAACATAAAAATAGACGAAATTAGCCTTGGATTGAATTTATTTGTTCACACAATCTTAAAAAAAAAGTTGTTCCGCCATTAACCAGACTCATCTAACTAGAGTGCGACTCCGTCGGTACGAGTCGTACCGACCTAGTACCTACCACGAAAATGTCGTGACCTACATGAATGTAAAATAGACGTAGGATAGCTACAGTTATAACCTTTAAAAACAGGAAATAAAAAAAAACTCTTACTTGTCAAACAATCCTCCAATTTCTAAAAATGTCTCGTATGTATTTCAATTTAGGGTACCTACTTATGGACCAGTTTATAATAGACCTAGGCTCAGTGCTATGTGGTGTGAGTTTAAATCAGTACGTATAAAATACACAAGAACAAACATAGAGGCAGTTTAGTAAATATGCTAAAAACTTAAATTACTCTTTTGCCTCCATATCATAATGTACGGTAATAAAACACATTAAGACACAGGTTTTGAAGCAGCACTTTCTTTTCAGACAATAAGCGCTGTATGAGCTGCTCTTGCAATCGGGACGGCAAGCTTTGTCCTGCTTCGCGTAGGTAGGACGTAGCCGTAGACGTAGCGCTTTCGTAGACTCTGTAGACCTTCGTAGCAGGTATCCTTTATTACGATACGAACTTATTGATTTAATTATCTTATTGAGTCATGTTGGTAGTAGTGAACTGTTTGTAAGACGAAATATGTCTTTAAATAAAACCGGCCTAGTGCGAGTCGGTCTCGCGCACCAAGGGTTCCGTACTATAAAAAAAGCCAAAAAAACACGTTTGTTGTATGGGAGCCCCATTAAGATATTTATTTAATTCTGTTTTTAGTATTTGTTGTTATAGCGGCAACAGAAATACATCATCTGTGAAAATTTCAACTGTCTAGCTATCACGGTTTATGAGATACAGCTCTGTGACAGACAGACGGACAGCGAAGTCTTAGTAATAGGGTCCCGTTTTTACCCTTTGGGTACGGAACCCTAAAAATGAACTTAGTGTAACTTCTATTAGGTAAAAAAAATCTAAGCTGACTAATAGGTAACATTTTTCCTTGCGGAAACAATCTAGAAATACTGAAATAAAATAAGTAACTAAGTAAGTAAGTATAAGTTATAAGGATAAAAACTGTTATTTCCTGTTAACAAAACTAGAATAAACAATACATCTTTTTCGTCGTTTATTCCTATTAGTTTGCGAAATGTTCCGTTGCTTTGAAAATTCCGTTTGAGTGGGCAGAAGCGTCCACTTCTGTTGAATAGGTACTTAGTCTTTCAAAAGCAAATGCGACGAGAAATGGAATGAAAATTTCAATTTCTGTGCAAATTGCAAACTATTGTTGGCGAATTGAGCACTGAGGAATATTGAATAATATAAAATTTGTATGTGTACGACACATCATACTAATAATTATAACATAATAACGTTAGTAAGAAAACATAGAAAGTGCCACAACACGCAGACCCGGAACAAATATTTGCAGATCGAACCCACACTTCTTGCGTCTCAGCCTGGCACTCGACCACAACGCCACCCTGCCCAATGGTTCATCAACCGTATCAATTTATGAATATTCTGTGAACAACAAAATTAATTCTTTTTAGTTCTCAGAATATTTTTTGAGTGTTTTTTGTATTTATTTTACAATCAATTTCAAATACCGCTATCGGGTCGCGCTATCATTACTTCAGTTCCCACGTTCAAGTTAAAACACAGCGCCATCTACTATCACAGAACCGCAACCGCACTCCGCGGTTCATATCTGGGTTATCACTGAAAAGTTTTTCCGCTTTCCCAGGAGCGAGAGCGCGATGAGTCCAGCGCCCCCCGCGCACCGAGACAAAAGTAGCGCTTCGCTCGCTGCCATCAAGCAGTCGCTACCGGCTAGCGGACACAAGTGTACGCACGATACCATGGAACGTGATCGCATCGGACTATGGGGCTCCGGCGACGGCCAGTCGACCAGCCGGCTCTCCGGCCTCGACCGGCTCAAGCACCCGGGACTCAACAAGGTATGTACCAGATATAAACTTAATTTACAAACATGTGGTGTTAGTGTTAGGTCATGGTTGCACGAATAGTGCGGAATTATTTGATGTTCGATCTTGTAGTATTGCAACGTTCCTATGGACAGGGTGTCAGCTGAGAAACTGCTATTTGTTATGCAAAGTATGCAAATACTCGTATAAGTAATTATGTTTTGAACTTCACACCCGCGGCAAAGTTCGTGAGTCAACAAACTTTCGCCAACTTGAACGTATTGTTTTGAATTTAAATCTAGTGTTTGAGCTCTTCAAATATGACAAAATCTTCCGTCATCCGGTAAAGTAATGACTACGAGTATGACTGACCTGTAATTAATTCAATGTCATCGATATAAATGTATCAAGTTGGTAATTAGGTATTTAGTTTGAATGTAATATGATAAAGTAAATCATTTATAAACCAAATTGAGCAACTATTACAACCAAAGGTATATTGTTTGTTTTACCTGATTTACTAGTTACAGTACGAATTACGGTTACTTAGTTGAAATTTGTTTTTATTCTATTTCTGAATTGGCATCTGATATCCTGGTTTACCTGAATCATACATACAAGGTCACTTATCATTGTACGATCTTTTAATAAAAACTAAAATTGCGTTGAAGTGTTGTCAAGTCAAAGAAACAATCCAAATGATTGATTATGCAAGATGTTATTATCTATATATCTATACATATAATAAAACTGTAGAAGAGTTCAATTCTGTACATTGAATAAAAAATAAAAAAAATACTTCTAGGGGCCTTTATAAAAGTAACACAAACCAAAAAATAACATTTTGAAATTTTTGTCTGTCTGTCTGTCTGTCTGTCTGTCTGTTATCCGGCTTTCACGCAAAAAGTACTGGACGGATTTTGATGAAACTTGATTTGTTATGTAGCTATTAGTCCTCGGCAACATATAGGCTATAATTTATTTTGAAGATTAGAATACCAGCAGATGTAAAACTATCTGTCCCCCAGCGAAGCGGGCACGGGTCAGCTAGTGGTAAATAAGTTTATCAATAAAATGTAATACTCAATGCAATGTAATAATCACAATGTATTAAGGATGGTACAACGATATACCATAATAATACTTGGTAGATACGATAAGTATCTACTATGTATTTTCTTCCGTATTTCGACTAAAAATTGATATAGTTTTTATTTACAGGATTCTATTCCACGACTAATTTATATTCCAAGTTTCATCCAAATTTGTTTCCATATCCAAACAACTTTTGGGTTTAAATTTAGTTTTTGTTAATATTAATAGGATTAGCGTCGAATGCAACCTGCAAGATTGGCAGGTAGATAGCACCGTTTTAATTTAAACAGTTTTCAAAATTGCTGTTATTCTTCGGCCGCTGAACCTAGATACAGTGAGTTATTGTTTTTTTCTTTACATGCATATTTTAATTTCATTTTGATAAGGCATTATTATATAATTAAGTTTTAGATTTACCTTTGTTTTGTAAAGAAATATTTAATTATTCTTAGCATCTTATAAAAGGCCTACTTTAATAAAATGAACCAGTAATCCTTCGGCGTAAGTTCACTGGTAATCGTAATTGGCTGTTAAAATATTGTTATGACAGTTAGTTAGTTTTGTTAGGTAGCAGTTTAGTTAGGCAATAGCCTAGTCTTTTATTGCCTGATAGGTAGGTGCTTATTGAAGGCGTAGTTATACGGAAATGTTTTTGAATAGTGCATTGATAATATTTTGTTCTAAGTGGAAACGTAACATCATACCACTTACTGGAAAGGTGTGAATTTCATAACTTGTTTGTGATGCGTGCAAGCTGTTTATTAAACATTCGAATTAGCCAGTCATTCTGCCTTTTTTTTGCAAACTGCTTTGTAGAAGGAACAATTTTACGTAGGTCTGCATAAAAAGATTGTAACAGTAATTTTAATTAAAAAAAAACATCAATACATTATACGAATACATCTTAAAAAATGTTAATTATAGAAGTTGCTTCGCTTGGCGTAATTTAGTCAAAATTTTAGAAACAACAGACAATTTTAAGTATGAGTGATGTTTTCCAATTATTATTGGATCGCTGAGTCTGGGTTCCGTACAACGCCAACCCTTCGTTTGAAGGACGAAGGGGTCGCAAGTCGCAACGCATTGGGGTGGCTTTCGGTACAACAATGAACCTTAAAATTTAAATTATTGTATTCCTTTAGTTTCGACACCTAACTATCTTTCCTTTATAAAATACTAGCGACCCGCCCCGGCTTCGCACGGGTAGCATGTTATTATATCTACATATAAACCTTCCTCCTGAATCACTCTATCTATTAAAAAAAACCGCATCAAAATCCGTTGTGTAGTTTTAAAGATATAAGCAAACATACATACATACGCGGGAAGCGGAAAGCGACTTTGCTTTATACTATGTAGTGATAGTGACTAGCTCTCACCTGCGCCTCGCTCGTGTGATATATATATCTATTCGGATAAAAAGTATCCCATGTTTCAGATTTCTATCTAAACACCGATAAAAAGATAAATTTAAGCGATATCGGATTAGTTTTTAACGACACAATTGAGTAACATATTATTAAACAAACTGTTCCATTTAAAAATAATGATATTGATAAAAAATTTGAAAAGCCGAAAGAAAACATTTTTGTAACATTGTCTGTCATATATGATTCGAGTTCCTCGTTTTATAGTATCTTAAAGCTTTACCTATACCATTTACGAATCGCTAAAAAAGGATGCAAATTGGCCCCTCAGGAAACGGAACAAGAGTTAGTAACCTACAGCTAGGTACATAACATCTTAGTAAATTTGGTAAGCTGAGCAGAATAGTATTCGTTAGCCTTATTCCAACTATGAAATTCTACCGGGTGTGGTTACTAGCAATAAAATTGTGATTATCTACTCAAGTACCTTTGTTCGCATAGACATGACATAGTATAGCTATCGATTTTGTCTAGTGACTCTTGTGCCGGTTGGCGTGACTTGGCATTTGTTTGAAGTAGTGATGGGCGTTGATTTAACGAACAGCTTTTTTTAACCGTTTTATTACGTTTAACTAGTTAACCGTTTCTCTTTCACACAAAATCCAGTTAAATCTATCAACTGGTTTATTCAACGCCAGTATGTATTCAGTCACCAGCCAGTCCTAAGCCTGGAAAAGTATGAAGGGAAATTTAATTTATTCGATGTCATAAACTTATTACATTTAACTTGTCACTCAAACAACTGATAAAAAAACGACTTTTAGTTAGCGTAGTATCAATGTATCAACATCAACCTATCCGTAACGTACAACACAACCTACACTGTGTAGAACGGTTAAGGTTTCAGCGATACGCAAACCAGTTGATAACGTTAACTGGTTTATCAACCGGTTAACCGATTCTAAAAACCGGTTTCATTTCGTTAACTAAAAATCTGTCAACGACCCATCACTAGTTTGAAGAACATCCAATTTCATCCGAGACCTTTTTACAGACAAGATCGGCACACGAGTACATTCCAACCCCTTTTTTGAGGGAATCGATCTTTCATTCTTCAAAAGCAAAATTTATTTCGTACCGAACAAAAACGCTGACTAGAAACAAGTTTTTGGACTTTGGTATTTGATTTAGTCATAGACATAATGATTGTACAATAATATTAAACCGAGGATGATTCGGTGTTTTTCCAAATGATATCATAGTTGTTTAGATTCGCTGACTCTAATGACTATACAAAGCAAGGGTGGCAATCTTAATAGTTGTACGCGGACCGCTCAAGCAGTAATTTCAAATGCTCAAGAAGACGTCGTGTTCTGCATTTGCGCAACATGAAGGAATGTTGCCGTGCCGTACCGTGCCGTGCTGCTGACTTGTCAGTGCGATCTCGACTGCTCGGGCGGTTTCGTGTATGACGTATGTATGACAATGAATCGTAGATTGTAGTTCGGTGTCGCTTTCGTTTATGGTAGCATGACTCTACAATAATGCGGTGGGTGTGTCATGACGGCACCTCGCGTCACGCACCTTCAAGGTTGAATATTTCAGTATTGCTTGGAATGCTTCAAACTTAAATCAATATCTTAGGCATTATTTAACATGAGTAATACATAAAAAGGTGTTCGTCAAGTTGAAGCCTCACCATGAAATTCGATGGTTTTTACTACGCCAAAACACTGACCAAATAGTGCCCAAAGCGCAAAAATAGTGCTATTTCATGTAACGAGGAACCGGTAGGCAGAGAGAAAGAGATAGAGAGTGGAGAGAAGTTAGTTCAATTAACTAATTAATTAATCAAGATCAAAGTATTTATCTATTATGCAAGAAGTAAATTAGGTAAAGGTACGATCGATATTTCCGTAGAGCAAATAGGTACCTACCTAAATTTTCTAATATATGATATCACGTCACGCGCCAGTTATACCTACTCATACGAGTATAATAAATCTTATTTTTATTATAATACTGTACCTACCTTCAGAGTTTTCCCACGAGAGACAGTCTCTCAGAGACTCCTTGCAGCTAAGAAATGTTCAGGATAAGATATTAATATTGCGCAATATTACCTAATAGCGATAAAATAATTAAAAAGTTTATTGTGCATTAATAACAGGAGATACCTAGTACCTACTCGTAGTTATATTGAGTTGCGACTTGTGTTTCCCAAGTTTCAATAAGTTATGTCACTCCATGAGGCGTAGGCGTAGATACTTACCTAATTGGTGGCAATTTGTTGACTCGACAAACTAAAACGTAAATATTGTTGCATTTTGAATCCAGACTTATCGTTATACTATTTGATAAAATCGCGATAATTTCCTCCCTTGATATGGCACTGCGCCAATTATATTTTAGACTAGCGACCCGCCTCGGCTTCGCACGGGTTTAATACATATAAACCTTCCTCCTGAATCTATTAAAAAAAACCGCATCAAAATCCGTTGTGTAGTTTTAAATATATAAGCAAACATACATACATACATACAGACGCGGGAAGCGGAAAGCGACTTTGCTTTATACTATGTAGTGATTATGTACTATATAAATAGTATAATATAATATGAAAAAATACATCGCAATTTGTATGGAAGGAACTGGTTTTTCTATCCTCTTATGTTGGATATTCCCAAGCACTTGAGGAAAGACTTTGATGTGAATTTCTTTACGCTTCTCTTTACGCATTATTGACATTCCCAAAGGAACGCAATAAACCGTTATCTACAGTACCAATCTAGACTTTTATTTGTTTCTTTGAGTATCTATAAGTATAGTACCTAATTTTATTCAAACCCACTAACCGTCTCATTAATAAACGTAGACTAGCGCAGGATTAAATTTAGTCCAACGCTTACGTTTGGACTAGTCGAATTCAATATTAATAAACGAGGATTAGAAATGGAGTTGCTTACATTAAGCTGGTATTAACAAGTCTTGGTGTAACCTCAGATGATCTTTGGATAAGTAAATTTTTATTAATAGCACCGTAAGTGTTTTAAGTGATTATTAGCAAAAAGAGAAATGTACGATAAAATGAATTTTGGGACTCAGTAGGAATTTGCTGACATTTATAATATGTTTTATGAAGCTTCTGTCCCTCCTGTTTGTTGTACCTGTTCCTGCTATGTACTTGCGTTGTTTGATTACGACACAGTATTTTCCAATTTAGCCGTATCGTGGTCTAAGCCATACAAAAGCCGATAGGATAAACATTGCTTTGCCAACCACATCGGTCGGATTAGCGTCGCCATGGAAACCCGCGATAGCTGGCACCGATGGTGTTTTGATTATTGGATAACTCACACCACACCAGTTATGTCTTTGTTACAGTGAGGTGCCATTGTATCAGTGTAAAATCAGTGTAGGAAATATAAAACGTGACACAGATAAAAATACAGGGACATATCACTTGCATTAAGTTGCATTGTTTGTTTTGAACGATGATAAAACTTTGAACAACACGTACCAACCTACCCACGTATTACACAATTTGCACTTACTAACGTATTCGATACCGATTATATGGCTTTTGTTTTTGGAAAACACGAATTATTTTCCTATTTTTAATAGGAGGGTTTTATTTTGTTTATTATACACGGCATTTGAAAAAGTCCTCAATCCACACATGGATGGTTAACCTTTTCTCGATAGATTTATTTCGCAACTTTCTCTTCAATATGCTTTACTTTCAAGCCCTACATTCAAAAATTGATTTAAAAAATAAAGTTTTTGTGTCTTGTTCTCTGCCCATACCAAAACCCAAAACGTTGACAAATACCGAGATCTTTATTAATTTGGGATTATTTCACTGTTGACACTGGATTATTGACAGCCTATCACGGAGTAGTAGAGTCTGCAGGTACTCACACCTACTCGCACAGATATTTCCTGCGGCAATTCAACAAACATGAAAGTTATTTTCAAAATCCTAAATAGATGCTCTGAACGTGCTCTGTTTAGAAACTAATAATATTATTAAATTAGTTTTTTCCCGTGTTTCCAATACTTCAAACCATGTTCAAATTTGTTTTCGTACGCTAAAACTTATGTACTTATTTGTGGTAGGTACTATAAAAAAATACCATTTGCACTTAGGGTGAGTTTCTATAACCAAACAATGTTTATATAAAGTAAATAAAGTATATTTATCCTTACTAACCATTAATTTTACAGCTGTTAATCAGTACCAATATTTTTAACGACACATGTAAGGTTATTGTGTGTCAGACCGGTATTAGAACCTTGATCTAATAAGTCCGGTCCAGGCGTCCTATGTCCTAGGACACCGGTCTCATTTCTCGCTAGCTAAAGAATAGTTTATAATAACAGTATCATACATAGCAATTATTTTTAAATTATTCGTTACAATGAGGAAGGAATAATCTAAGCGAAAACAATTGATGATATACGTACCTAGTTGATATACGTACCTACTAATTCTAGTTAGTATTTTTGGTTTATATTATTTAAAAATATATTTTCTTTTGCTAATTACTTATAAATACTTTAGGTAACTATGCTACGTAGTTAAGTAGGTACCTAAGGTACTGAGCCTCTTTTTGTAAGAAATATAAATTATGTTAGGTTGTTTTAATGTTTTTCTAACTTATTAATACGTATTCATAATTTTATTGAAATACTGGCACATAAGACGAAAATTAATATTTCGAATTACGTCTGCCATCTTTGATATTACATTGAAATGTAAACATTCAAAGTCTTGAACATTCAATAATAAAGTCTGGAGGGATCAAACGTTCCTGTAATAAACTTGAAACTTAATTACCGCTCAATTTTAATTGCGAGGTTCTTGTAAATTTTAACTTGTAATTTCTTACATAGCTTTGCATTTCATCAAAATACATACTAAAGTAAATAAG
Organism: Hydriomena furcata; assembly: GCA_912999785.1. Lineage (NCBI taxonomy): Eukaryota > Metazoa > Arthropoda > Insecta > Lepidoptera > Geometridae > Hydriomena > Hydriomena furcata. The sequence goes on along the minus strand of OU538831.1, from coordinate 3,453,478 downwards.
CCAGTTAATTTTTTTTTGTTTCGTCGTCAACGTAGTCATAAATATAGCTTTTTACACGGGTGTTTATCACGTAAACCTTTAATTTATTTTGCCGACGTTTCGACAACACTGCAGACGGTCTGCCCGCGACCGTCTGCAGTCTGCATGTGACCGTCGGGAAAATAAATTAAAGGTAATTACGTGATAAACACTAGTGTAAAAATCTATAGTCACGTCTGCTAATCACGATAGTTTGAAAAGTAATTGTCATAAATGATCACCAAATTCACAACTTAATCTCTAGGTATACTTGCACCAACTTCGGTACTTTATAACTTCACTAAACCGTTTTATTTATTATGTGCCTGTAGGTACAAACCAATATCCAATCAATGAAAATGGTACATGGATTTAATTCCGCTCTAATCCGGAGATCAATTACGACTCCCTTCTCTCGCTCTGTAGGTAGATAGTCATTGATATTCATTCTGTGAAATTTCTCGAGTCGGAGAATTACTGAGCAAGTTATATTTTGTTTACGAGGTATGAACCTTGAGTGCGGCTATGAATATTTTACTCTCGCTTTCATTAACGAGTGACAACTGACGAGTGTCTACCTACTAGCCAAATGCTATCTAAGCATCACTAACTTCACTAAGTACCTACAATCAGTGCCGGATTAAGCTAGCGCGGGGCCTGTAGCAAATTTTGTAAAGGGGCCCTTAGTTTGCTATAGGTTCTCACGTTAAGGGTACCTATTAAATAAAACAAAACTGTTACAAATCGGGGGGCACGGTAGTGCCCCCGCCAAGTCGAGCGCGAAGCAAACAAACACTGCCGTACCATCCTTTACAGGAATCATTTCGCCGCATTTTCAGGTCCCTATTTGAAAACCTCTGGATAATACCAGAAAGCAGAAATTTTCGTCATCCAGTAAGCTATAATCACATAGGTATAGGTACCTACTTAAAATCCATAATTTCAAGTCTGTAGGTAATTTAGTTCCGAAGTTAAGCGAAAGCAAAGTTTCGGATTTTCGACACTCACTCACTCACTCATCACTCACTCATGATCATCAGAATAGAACTAGTACTTCCCATAAACTCAGAGAGCTGAAATTTGGTACCTACAGAGTTAGGGTTTAATGGCCACATTAAGGGAAAACCATAAAAACCGGCCAAGTGCGAGTCGGACCATTATCTATAAGAACGGCAAAAAAAATCACGTTTGTTGTATGGAATATTTATTTTATTCTGTTTTTAGTATTTGTGGTTATAGCAGCAACCGAAATACATAATCTGTGAAAATTTCAACTGTCTAGCTATCACGGTTCATGAGATACAGCCCTGTGACTGACAGACGGACGGACGGACAGACAGACAGACAGACAGACAGACGGGTAGCGAAGTCTTAGTAATAGGGTTCCGATTTTACCCTTTGGGTACGGAACCCTAAAAACTAGGATAATCGAAGATCTGGAGTACCTGGTGACCCTGATTAGAAAACACAAGAGCTTAACCAAACTAGGTACCTATTAGAGATCGACATACCGCCTTTACAAAAAATATTCAACTTGATGGGCCGCTTCATTTGATGTATAAAATCGAAGGACTGAAGTATCTGATGAAGAACCCTCAGCTGTATTAGAGATATGGTAATGCCCCCTTCTACTATTGGTACATAAAAAAATCGACTGTCATTGCAAAAAAATATGTCAAAAAACCTGTGTCAAATAAGAAAATCAATAAGCCCACGTTTCTACAAAAAGAAGTGAAATCCCACCAAAAACATTCTGTAAAAAACTGTCACATCATTAACTATAATAATAAAGAAATCGCAGTAAGGAACCTCAGACTTGGCACGACTTTGTCTAGATTTCATTACTTTTTAGAGATAAACAAGCAGCTCCATCGAGACTTGGCTAGTTTTTTACAGAATGTTTTTGGTGGGATAAACTTTTCTAGATTTAATATGGGCAAATTTAGCAGTATTTAGCCTTTTTCTCGGAATATAATAGATATAATAATTATAAGGTCATATTTCAGGTGGGAGTGAAGCATACCCTAGTAAAATATTTTTATGCTCCTATCTACATTATTATTTTACGGTGAGAGTTGTGTTGGACCGCGGGGCCCCTCGAGTCGCGGGGCCCGTAGCATTTGCTACTCTTGCTACGTGGTTAATCCGGCACTGCCTACAATAAAACGCAGCTTCCCGTTCCATTAGATCGGCTTTGATGCGGGCTATGACTTCAATTTAAATCAATTGATTCTTATTGAAATATGCATCACAAATTTTTTCAGGTCTATTATTCCATCTCTGTTATTTACTGTAGGTACTAGACAAGACTTAGGGTGAGTTTCCGGAGCGGACCAAACACAGTGCTCGACATTTTGAAACTCGAATATTTGAACGCTGTCATTGGTCCGCTCCGCACAGCTTAAAGGCGGAAACTCACACTCACCGTCACGACAGCAAGCATCACGACACGCCACGACACGTAAATGTGTTTCCGCCTTATGTCTCTAACCATACTAAATGTATGAAAGCGATTAGCTCAGCTCCGCGTGGATGGAAACTCACGCTTATAGCTAGCTCATTTATGTTTCTCGGTCAGAATCCGCTCGAGGCAGTTCCATCAAGGTGAAGGCTGCAGCTTATTTATGTAAATAGAACAGTATTGTTTAGGAGACACACCCGTCGGCGTTATTGAAATTAATAGTGTAGGCACAATCGACTTTAGTACCTGGTTAGTAACTTCCTATTTCGCAATCAACATTAATATATCTACTTGGTTAAATTTAAACCGCTCTATAACTTAGGCGCGGGTAAACACATATTTCTCAACATTCATGAAAAAAATCTGAAAGTGCCAACTCTATGAAAGTAAGTATTCTAGGTAGTTAGATACACAAATTAATAGACCATTTTACTTTACCTTCATCAAAGTCAACCTTCAACCTCAGTCCCAAGCCCGGGATCTAAAAATATTTACTCATTTACGGGATGGGCGAGCGTATCTTTGGACAACAATTTGTACCTACCTATCAGGTACCTACTGGCAAAAAGGTAGACCTAGGTACTTAGTTTCAATATAATTTGCAAAATTTGCATGATAATGTCTTATTGTTATAAAAACGCCCTATCTCTTTATGTGTGACTTTATAGAATAACAACCCCATGTGAACTGTTGAAAGTCCTAAGGAATTATCGATTCTTGTCGCATCGCCAACGGTACTTTTCAATAAAATTAATAAATAAACGTTCTAGACAAACGACACGAACATTCTTGAGTTAGCTGCAGTCGACGCTAATGGTGTTGCAATGAAGGATCTCAAACATTATTTTAGACAGTGTTAAATGATCAACACTCTTGATACTTTGGCGATAAAAAACGTTTACATAAGTATAATAAATGAGCAAACTTTGCATCTCAAAGTCGAAAGAATTTATGTGACACATAATTAAAACTTTCCAAGATAAATTGGTATTCTCTTGATGAAGCTAAATTGGAGTTATTCGGGTACAATGTTGCGTCAGTAAAATAAATTCAATTTACTGGTGAACATGTGAGTGATGTGTTGATTGTGTAATAATATTATAAATTTTTGGAGCGCATCGTGGACTAAGATTTCTCCGAATAAATAGTGATTTGTATAAAACGATTCCATTTGTATGATGGAGCGGGACTGGTGGCAGTTGACTCCTCGACGGGAACTCTACACGGTGCCTGAGTGCTTGGCTGCTGATGATTCCAGGGTGCGTTAATATCTAAGACTAGTGGAAACCTTCGCGACTTTATTCACGTGAAGTAATTTTAACATACTTGAATTTTTGGGTTTGATTTTGTTTGGTTTGGGTTGAATTTTAGGAATTCCCATTTTAGAGCACCAAATGAATACATACTCCATATTTCAAGTTTCTAGGACCAGTGGGTTTAAGCTATGCGCTGATAGATCAGTCAGTCAGTCAGTCAATAACGCTTTATATTATTTCAATTATATTATTTTTCATAGATGAGTAGAGCTAGCTCATTGAAAAATAGGTGGGAGCAGCATCAACGCCGATTTATTTTGATAAGGAATAATAAAATCAACTGTCTAGCTATCATGGTTCATGAGATACAGCCCTGTGACAGACAGACGGACAGACGGACAGACGGACAGCGAAGTCTTAGTAATAGGGTTCCGATTTTTCCCTTTGGGTACGGAACCCTAAAAATGGGGCTATGGAAAATTTACCGCCAGACCCTGAGTAAAAAGAAGCTCTCTTTTATAAACAACTAGCGGCCCGCCCCGGCTTCGCACGGGTAGCATGTTATTATACATATAAACCATCCTCCTGAATCACTCTATCTATTAAAAAAAACCGCATCAAAATCCGTTGTGTAGTTTTAAAGATATAAGCAAACATACATACATACATACGCGGGAAGCGAAAAGCGACTGCTTTATACTATGTAGTGATTTTCGTTAATAAAATGGCACAAAAAGAAGCGCAAATAACGCTAGTAACTGATTCAGGACCCTTACGTAATTTGCAGAGTTTACATTTGAATTCGCAAAAAGATTTTATCGTCCGTCTTCAAGCTCTCACCGAAAAGGTGTTTCGGAGGAAAGACCGCAATAATTTATTTGCGAGGCTTTTAGTTTTAAGTCGGCAAAGCCATTGCGAGGCAACAAGTTGAGATTGAGTTTTAATTTGCTGACGGTCTGATTTTGTGATGAAAATCTCACGAGCGGTAAACGGAAAATTCTGAAACAAGTCATAAAATTAAGTATCTACTATCTACCTCTTTTAGTTATTTAAAATACATTGTGTAAACAAACAAGTATTCATCGCTATTTTATGATGTAGGATATAGGTAATAATTACATTTATTTGAAACTCGAAGTCAAGTGGGAGAGTAAGTAGGTATAAACTGTGTAAGCTAAACCACCATGTAAAGAATTTCAAAATTGTGGTACCTGGATAAAAAGTAAGTATGTTAAACTAGACTAAACCACGATCTACATCTCTTCCATGTTTTATACAAATTAGTTCAACTATTACGGCGTACTTATTTAAATACAAACATCCAATAATACAAAACATATTTTAGGTAGGTGGTGCCCGGCATTTAAATCAGAAAATGCATAATTTCATTAATTACAGAGAATGTATGTAGGTACCTTTCTGATTATCATCAGTCATCTTCTCTTGCTGTTTCTATGGAAACCATCGATACCTAGATGCTTTGACGTTTGACAGTTTTGTTGTTTATTTTCCTCTTATTTACATGTTTGTGTTTATAGCTTTTGCGATTTGTGTGCTTTTCGTTGCGTGTAAGTACTAAATAGTTTAGTCTTTACCGATCTTGGCATAACCAGGCAGGAGAAGTGGCCAAACTATACGAACGATTGCTATAGATAAGATATAGGCTTGCTTGCTACATTGTCTCGTGCAGAAAATTCCAGTTTCATAGTTTTGATTACAGAATATAATTTTGATTTTAATATGGAGATTACAAAATTCACTCTGATTTTTGATAAATTTGAATATTGTCAAAATTACAGATTAGTAATAATGGATTTTTGATGAACTTTTCTGTTTACTTATTTAGACATATTGTTTCCTATATTATGTAGTTAGTTTGTACAAATCCAATTATAAATAAGCAAAGTTTTCTAAAGTATGAAGGAAAATGTATGTGTTTTTAACTTTAACTGATCAATATTATCGACCAACATTCTAAAACAATATTTAAGTAATAATATTCGCAAGCCGTTACATTTTTGATGATTCTTAAAATGATCCTTATTTCCATTGAATAGAGTTAATTTAGAGTTTGACTTTCAGTAAAGGCAGTGTTTTTTTTTAACTTTAAGCTCTATTAGTTCGCTTGTTAGAGTTGATTTTATTTTGCGATTTGTATTGAGCGTGGCGATGACGGCCACGTGCCGCGGTCACCTTCGTTACGAGTACGTCACCGCACAGCTGATTGTTGGTTCATTTCCTATTTAAATGGATCGTTGTTACCTACCGAGAACGTTGCTCTCTCGCATGCAATTTTAACTCGTAAATAGCGAGTTTATCTATCTTATCTAGGTGTTTATGCATGATTGCGGCAAATAAAGCAAAAAATCAAGTTGAACTTGACTGTAAAGAAATGAGTAGCTTCGTAGCGCTTACGTAGCCTTTGTTTTGTTCTTCCAACTTCCACTTTGTACATTAACATAACGTTAATTCTAATAAGCATCAAAATATTTACATTTTATTAAATTATAAAATAAATAATATGACTGTAATAACATGAATTTTGTGGCCGTTTCCACCACTATCGTACGAGTACAGAGCAGTTTCAACTGTCAAAATTTCATTGTCTTTTGACAGGGGAATTTGACACTTGAAGCCGATTACGATTATCAATGACATAACGTAATAAGGGCAGCTGTTACTAGTGCAACCGAGTCGTTGTACTGTTGATTGACTCATGTTTCCAACGAGGAAATGACAGTTTTGTTCTAAATTGATTTATTGGTCGTTATGACTAGAAGAAATATCTGAGTTTAAGATTATAGGCACGCATATGTACTAAAAGTTTAATTGTCAAACGACGTCGATTGCAAATCTCTACATCAATGCGATGGGCTCTCACTTAAGGAATGCTCACTACTGCAAAATGTGGGCATGTGCCAAATAATGTTTGGACGTGCCCTTTAGGCATATTCAAGGATCTTAGCGCCTGGAGATCTAAAAGAATATCTATCGTACCTACTTGGGGATTACAGATCCTATTTTATATAAGCATCTAACAGAAATCTCTTGACTTTAGAGGAGATTCTTAATATAGGGTATGCATACTAAAAAAGTGAGGTACTTTATTTGACATGAATTATAAATCTCTGCGTCAATAACGATTAGGTACTCCCAGCATTCTAAAAAACCGGCCAAGTGCGAGTCGGACTCGCGCACGAAGGGTTCCGTACCATTATCTATAAAAACGGCAAAACAATCATGTTTGTTGTATGGGAGCCCCCCTTAAATATTTATTTTATTCTGTTTTTAGTATTTGTTGTTAAAGCAGCCACATAAATACATAATATGTGAAAATTTCAACTGTCTAGCTATCACGGTTCATGAGATACAGCCCTGTGACAGACAGACAGACGGACAGACAGACAGACAGACAGACGGACAGCGAAGTATTAGTAATAGGGTTCCGTTTTTACCCTTTGGGTACGGAACCCTAAAAATGATGTTTGTTCTTAGGGAATGGCGTTTACCATCGAGGAGCGTCAGACCCTCGGGATCCACGGGCTGCTGCCGGCGAGGGTCAAGAGCCAGGAGGAGCAGGTGCAGCTGTGCCGGATCTCCATCGATGCATATGAGAACCCCCTTAACAAGTACATCTACCTGATGGGTCTGCTGGTAATATTTACTTTTATTTTGGCTATATTTTACAAGAACGAGGAAGTTTTGTGAAAGACACAACCGAAATAATGATGATTATCTTTCCCATAAAAAACCCTTAGGTACCTAATATACGTTTTGTTACGAAGAACTCTATGGTAACTCATTATGTATACATATAACAGTTGTTGACTGACCATTTTAAACGTTTTCTTGTGAATAGATAGTACCTATGTACCTATAGGTATATATGTAGTATATAGATAGTACCTATGTACCTAATGCGAAAACGTTTAAAATGGTCAGTCAACAACTGTTTTTTTTTTAGTAGGTTCTTGGGTTTTTTCCTAACAAAATAACAAATAAAAAACAAATTAAGTAAATCATTCTCATAAATCCACTTCAATTACTCGTAGAATGGGCAATTGATTGATTAATTAGCCCTTCTCTGATAAAGTCAGTTCTGTTGTACTGAAGGTGAGAGGAAACCATCAAGCACAGTTCCTGGGTGCGAGGCCGGGCCTCAAAGCTTGAGGGTCAAGCTGTTTGCATAGTGCCTTTAGCTCTAGGCAACATGCCAATCAATAACGTAATACACGTCAACGCACGTCGATATGATCAACATAACATATTTTTCTAGTTATATCGGTTTCATAAATGATATATTAGCGGTGGGCGGAAATTTTTGGTCACTAAGGGACGGATTAGTGTCGCTGTAGTTTCTTGTCCATGTTTTTAGATGAATTAGCTGGCTCAACCTTCATACCAATTGTACAGAACACTAATATGACTCTCAGTTGTTTATGATACTTTCTCGCAGATGTACCTAAAAAAATCGTAAATAGATGGTGCCATGCCAACACGTCTTTTAATACTACTTATGATACTAAACTACTAAACTTCACAAACACTTGTATATAGAATCTTTATTTTTATTTTAAACCCTGTATGTGCAGGTAATTCAATCTTATCACGATCCATAATCAAATTACAGTCATAATGAACTCATTACGATTGAAATTTGTGTGAGAGTACGTACCTACCTACGTAATTTACACAGAAAAAAAAATACATTACATCCAAGTGAGTGGCGACAGCACTATTGGCACGCTAGCCCTGTCCCTGTAGCCCTCGTAAACAGTTTTTTATGCACTTCGCATACAGCGCTAGAAATGATGATTTCAAGACTTTTTTTTCTATAGGACCGCAATGAGCACCTGTTCTATCGATTCGTGGGTGAAAATGTCGCGGACATGATGCCCATCGTGTACACCCCGACCGTGGGCTTGGCCTGTCAGAAGTTCGGTCTCGTGTACCGCCGGCCCAGGGGACTGTTTATCACCATCAACGATAAGGGACATGTTTACGAAATATTGAAGAACTGGTGAGTTTACAATTTAAAGTAAAAATGTGTATTTTCAAGAAAAAAAATTACCCGTTACATAATGTAATAATAAAGTAAGGCTTTTTGAGAAAACTTTTGAGTAAGAAGTTGAAATTGCTTCGACATTGTAATCTTGACTTTAAAAGCCTGTAGCTTTTATTAAAGAGACGCCTTTCTTATTTTTAAAGTTCACTTTGTTAATTTTCTCTCGCTAAAAGGTTGTACAATTAAATTAAGTTGAAATTGGAATGGTCTGAAAAAAATGCCAATTTTCGCTCGTAACATTGACAAGCATAGCATTATAATATGTTATAGGTATAAAGTAAACATCGGTACGGTAGATTCTACTAGTAGGTATTTTGCTGACAATAAATAAAGAAATTGATCATTATTTTTTCAAAAGCGTGGTAGGGTACAACCCAAATAAACAACGAGCAGCAAGCATAAAATAACTAATATTTTTATCACTTAAACAGGCCTGAAACAGACGTTCGCGCCATTGTTGTAACTGACGGAGAGCGTATCCTGGGTCTGGGAGACCTCGGGGCCTGCGGAATGGGCATTCCAGTGGGCAAACTGTCGTTGTATACCGCGCTAGCTGGCATCAAGCCGCATCAGTGCTTGCCCATCACGCTCGGTGAGTGCTAAAACCAGTTTGCTGACGAGCAGCATGGGCATCAGACCCTCAGTGTCTATTATTACTCTTGGTAAATGTTTTAGTTTATGGTTTGAAGTTAGAGCTATTTTAACCGCTGATAGAATGGATGGAAAAGAGCTTTAAATGTTTTCTGGAAGAATACTCGTATACTGAATAGTAACTAGACCAATGAAGATTTAATCGAGGTACTAAACCGTAATAAGAAATATGGAGATCTCACTATCCGGGAATGGGACATAACGTACAGACTAAACCGAATAGGACAACGAACTGAATGAATGGTACCTATGAACTATTTCATTTCCTTGGGTCTACAGACTCCAGTTATTCATTTAGTGGTGCATTCACAGATGTGGGTACCAATAGCCAGACAATGCTGGATGATCCCCTTTACATCGGGCTCCGGCAGAAACGAGTCCGCGGCGTCGAGTATGACGAGTTTTTGGAAGAGTTCATGCAGGCTGTGGTGCGACGATTCGGACAAAACTGTCTCATTCAGTTTGAGGACTTCGGGAATGCTAACGCGTTTAGGCTGCTGGAGAAATACCGTGGCAAGTGAGTGCGAGACTACATGCTTTTACTTTTTAGGGATCAGGTTATGGCCTTATCCATTTATTATCTTTTTTACATCTATAGCGTCGGTGGACGACATGTTTTTCTATAAAATATAAGTTGTGCCGGCCCCACATATATAACGTGTATCTAATAAGAGCAAGGAGATGATGATGATGATGATGATGACAGTGTCGGTGGACTCCAGCTTTTGAGTTTGAATCAGTTCAATGCAACTACTTAGTCAGCTGTTTTAGTTGGAAGCAGACACACCATAGAATATAAAAACACTATAAACAGTTGATTTGAAAAAAAAAACTATGAGAAACGTGTTTATTTTTATAGTCTCTACATTATGAGTTTGATTTTTAACTTCTGAGGCACATTTTGAAACAAAAAAAAATTGTGTGTGGCAGCTCCGACGCACGACTGGCGTTTACCATATCGTGCGTAGAGCGTACCCCCACTATAAGATGTTTTGCCATCAGTAAGAGTGAGAGAAAGCATTATAAAGTATAGGCAAAGTAAGGGTACACATTACCCACGATCTAGCTGCACTGCTCACACCAAATTAGAAAGTTGCGCACCAAAATCGTAACGAGGTCATTCGTTCAGTAGATTTTACACCTCACATTTTTCTCATACCGGGCGCCTTATATCAAAAACCGACCGGAGAAAACTCCAAAAAAACTTCCCTTCCGTACCCAGGTACTGCACATTCAACGACGACATCCAGGGTACGGCGGCTGTAGCGGTGGCAGGACTCTTGGCAAGTCTGCGTATCACAGGAAAGAAGCTCTCGGAGAACTCCATCGTATTCCAGGGTGCCGGAGAGGTGAGCATTATCATCATGTTGTGTGTTTTCTGGTGACAGGAAAGGCTATTGGATACAAACCAAATAAGTAGCATTCGTTTTAATTAAAAAACATTACCTACCTAATGTGATGGAAAACTTTTTTTTATTGGTCGATTTGTCGAGCCGAGCGCGAGACAAACACTGCCGTACCATCCTTTACTGGAACCATTTCGCCGCATTTTCAGGCCCCTATTTGAGAACCTCTGGATAAGACCAGAACGCTGAAATTTTCGTCATCCAGTAAGCCATAATCACATACTTAAAATCCAAAATTTGTAGTCAAATTTTGCAGCAAAAGTCTGTAGGTCATTTAGTTACGAAGTTAAGCGAAAGCAAAGTTTCGCATTTTAGACAGACACTCAGAATAGAACTAGTACTTCCCATAAACTCAGAGAGCTGAAATTTGGTACAGAGTTAGGGTTTAATGGCCACATAAAGGGAAAACCATAAAAACTAGGATAATCGAAGATCTGGAGTACCTGGTGACCCTGATAAGAAAACACAAGAGCCTAACCAAACTATTAGAGATCGACATACCGCCTTTACAAAAAATATTCAACTACTGTACCGATTTGAAAAATTCTTTCACCATTAGATCTTACATTATCCCTGATGAACATAGGCTATAGTATATTTTCAAAAATATTAGGAGGGACAATAGAGCAAAGTAATGTACTACAGTTTTAAAGAAGACATCAATATCTACAAAAAAGTATGCAATACCATATGTCTAACTATTAGGGATCCGTATGAAAACTTCGATAATGTAACCCAACGTGTGAAAAAAATCCTTATATCGCGTACTCTGCGGAAATTGTTGACGATAGAGCAAAGTGATGTACTACAGTTTTAAAGAGGACATCAATATCTACAAAAAAAAGTCTGCGATATTAAATGTTTTATTAGGGATCCTTATGAAAAAATCGATAATGTAACCCAAGGTGTAAAAAAATTACCTATAATATCATTATTACATCCGTGCGACGCCGGGGCGGACTGTTAGTACGCAATAAATTTAAAGGAAAACTCTGGATAAGACTAGACAGGCTTTTATACTTACAAGTTTACAAGAAGAAATAGTCGAACGATTAACTTTATTCTACTCCATTTCTTTTCCAACTCTTTATTCTTTTCCATCGTTAATGGGTAGCGGTTCTGGCGACAGATTGGTGCAATGGTGTCATGGAGCACCTGGTTTTATACCCTTGTGTACTCTTCAACGGCCAAGTCACATAACATTCTATAATAATAAAGAAATCGCAGTAAAGAACCTCAGACTTGACACGACTTTGTCTAGATTTCATTACTTTTTAGAGATAAACAAGCAGCTCCATCGAGACTTGGCTAGTTTTTTACAGAATGTTTTTGGTGGTATTTCTTACTGCGAGATCTAGCCTAAACTAAGAAGAGCTTGTAACTGATGGAATATACCTATATATATAGGTACCTACTTTTATTTGGTAATATACATAGGTACATTATGAATGATACATTATAAGTAACACCTAGACACAGAACAAACATCAATGTTCATCACTTAGCTCGTATAGTTCAGCGTGCCTCGCATTTAGGTAATTTAATTTAAAATACCTAGTAACTTATTACCTTTGGTGACATAATGAATGACCTATGCTATTCGGTCACCAAACTATAAAGTGATCTTTAAGTGGGCGAGTTATTAATGTATGTAATGTACATGTTTTCAGGCCTCCCTTGGCATAGCGGAACTGTGTGTGATGGCAATGGTGGCGGAGGGATGTGACGAAGCAACAGCCCGCGGTCGCATCTGGATGGTCGACTCTAAGGGACTCATCGTCAAGAACAGGTATGCACTTATCTACATAGGTACTGTAGCGACACTTTACCTATCTATACCTATATATAAAAATCAATGCTACTTTTCGTTGTAATTTTATAACTCAAGAACGGGCTCACCTATCCAAACCAAATGTTTATGCTTTGTTCGGACAATTTAGTAGATGGTTTATGTGAAGTTTGCACAAAATCGGTAGACTTTTTATCCAGGTGCGAAAGCCGGGGCGAGCATCTAGTTTATTCTAAATTTTAGATTTCAAATTGTAGATTCAAAATTCTGGAAAATACCTACCTAAGTAGTAGTATTAAATGTGTTTTTATCTTCCATATCTTAAAATGCAGCTGAAATTTCATGTGCTTTGATTATTATTTATTGTATTATAAATAAATACCTACCCTTTGACTTTTTTTTTGTTTCAGGCCGGAAGGTGGTCTTAATGAGCACAAGGAAAAGTTAGCACAAGACCACGCGCCTGTTCGCACTCTGTTGGAGGTCGTCAATATTGTCAAACCTTCAGTGCTTATTGGTAAGTCTAGTTTGACTAATCGAATCTAATAACTAAGTTTAAACAAAAACATTTTAAGAATACTACCTAACTGTTTTGCTCACGCATGACCGGGATTCGAACTTACGATCTTCAGATTTAAAGTCACGGTACCTTCCACTCGGCTAACACAGTTTTACATAATTAAAATACGGTTTCTTTTTGTGTTGTTGTGTTAAGGCGCTCCCAGTCGACGATTGTTTTTGTTCGAAACGAAAAAAGAAATACTTCTGAACAAGCCACATCTCCTATTTTATAATGTATAGTATATGTGAATAAAGATGTACCCATCTTTAATCACTTCGATAAATAATCCTACCGACCGCTGCAATGACGACAAACACACGTCGGCGCGTGGTCCGCCTTAGCTTTTCGAATAAATTAATGATATAAATTATGTATAATTACTTATCAAAAATCTATTCTAATAGAAATCTAGATTTACATATTACCTACCTATCTTTAACAATAAATCACAAGTTGATTTTAATAGTAGGTATATAAAATATTTCGATCATAAATTCTAAAACGTATCATTTTGAAATAATATCTATATAATATCTATACTTATAAAAATAGGAGATGTGGCTTGTTCAGAAGTATTTATTTTTTCGTTTCGAAAAAGAGCAATCGTCGACTGGGAGCCCCTTAATGCGTTTTTATCAAATTTTCCGTCATATCGGAGACGGTCCATACAAAAACATTTTTTTTTCTATTTTTTTTAATACCTACTGTAATATTATGTTACCTAGTACCTACTACCTTAGCTCGTAGGTAACTGAATCAATTAGGTATAGTTTATTATGATTTGTTAATTATCAGGCGCGGCTGCCATCGGCGGAGCCTTCACTCCCGAGATCTTGCGCAAGATGGGAGCCAATCATGACAAGCCAGTCATCTTCGCTCTCTCCAATCCCACCAGCAAGGCCGAGTGTACAGCTGAGGAGGCCTACAGCAACACTGACGTAAATCTTATATAAAAATTAATCCCTATTTTCCTTGGTCATAGCATCACGCGTAAACTCTGGAACAATTTTGCTAACTCTTATTTTTTTCGAATATATTTGTTATTGTCAGAGGGTTCTTAGGGAAAAAAAGAATTTGACTGCACAACGTCTGTCGGGACAGCTAGTTATAAATAAATATTAGTAGGTAGACATTACTAGGTACTTCAAAATATTGGTATTGTGCTAAACGTAACGTTTGGACCTGCCTCTGACTACCACCTTTACAACTTCAAGGATATGCGCCTTGAGATCTGAGAGTATGTCTACCGTACTTGGGGATTACAGTCGTGATCCTAATTTTTTTTAATAGACATTTTACAGAGCTCCATCTAACCACAAACTAAACAGAGCTTGTATCTACTATGAGAACCAGATAACTGACGGAATACTTACATACTTTTTTTTTGCAAATACCATCTTCTTCTATGTTCATCACACAAATGTTTATCCTGAGTGGGAATCGAACCCACAACTTACAGCGCAGAAGACAAGAGTTACTACGAATTGAGCTGTTAGGCCAGATTTGTTGAACTATAGTTGAAATTACTTGCAGGACCGTGCTATCTTCGCATCGGGATCTCCGTTCCCCGACTACCGTACTAAGGACGGTCGCCTTCTTCGTCCCGGGCAAGGGAACAACTCGTACATCTTCCCCGGACTCGCACTTGGCATCATCTGCGCCGGGATAGTGGATATCACCGACGACTTCATGCTTTTGGCTGCCGAGGTAAGTCCACAACCTATCTACCTCTTGAGCGTTGAGAACTTTACTCACATACAACATTAAAGTACGAGTAAAAAACATTTTCAAAGTGTTTTTTCAATGAAAGTTAAATCTGTATGTAAAATGAAACAAGAGTGTTATTGAAACAGACAGACATTTTCTTAGAATTTACAGTCTAATACCCTATGCAAAATGCCAAGAATGACTAGTACATATATTATTATGTACGACACAACGCTGCTATCTAAAGCTTGTTGACACTAGTTATGATCCCATATATAAATAAATATTGGCGGACTTTACACACAGCGCCATCTAGTCCCAAACTAAGCAAAGCTTGTAGTATGGGAACCAGACAACTGATAGAATACTTATATACTTTTTTTTTTGTAAATACATACTTATTATACATATTAACATCCAGACACAGAACAAACATCTATGTTTATAACACAAATATTTGCCCTGGGTGGGGATCGAACCCACAACCTACAGCGCAGAAGGCAGAGTTACTACCAACTGAGCTATGAGGTCAGTCAAATATAACATGACAGCATATAATTATTAGGATATGGTATTTTTATGTTATTTACAAACAAAATTAAATAAAAATTATTTATTTCATACATCCTAATAGAATTAACCTAGGTAGAACGTACAAAATAAATTAAAATCCAAAATTCACGATTAAAAATTGTGAAACCTACTATTAAGGCGCTCCCAGTCGACGATTGTTTTTGTTCGAAACGAAAAAATAAATACTTGTGAACAAGCCACATCTCCTATTTTATAATGTATAGTATATGTGAATAAAGATGTACCCATCTTTAATCACTTCGATAAATAATCCTACCGACCGCTGCAATGACGACAAACACACGTCGGCGCGTGGTCCGCCTTAGCTTTTCGAATAAATTAATGATATAAATTATGTATAATTACTTATCAAAAATCTATTCTAATATAAATCTAGATCTACATATTACCTATCTTTAACAATAAATCACAAGTTGATTTTAATAGTAGGTATATAAAATATTTCGATCATAAATTCTAAAACGTATCATTTTGAAATAATATCTTTATCGTGAACAGTTTCTGCTATTATGTTTTCAGCTTAATAGAAATCTAGGTAGGAACCTGAAGTAATATACTTATAAAAATAGGAGATGTGGCTTGTTCAGAAATATTTCTTTTTTCGTTTCGAAAAAGAGCAATCAGCGACTGGGAGCCCCTTAATAACAACCTGATATTGTAACTTCATTTTCGAGAGCATGGTCCTTCGAGCCGGATTATGCCACACCAAATCTAGTTACTCTATTTGGGGGCACGGCAGTGCCCCCGCCAAGTCGAGCGCGAAGCAAACACTGCCGTACCATCCTTTACTGGAACCATTTCGCCGCATTTTCAGGCCCCTATTTGAGAACCTCTGGATAAGACCAGAACGCTGAAATTTTCGTCATCCAGTAAGCCATAATCACATACTTAAAATCCAAAATTTCAAGTCTGTAGGTCATTTAGTTACGAAGTTAAGCGAAAGCAAAGTTTCGCATTTTAGACAGACACTCACTCACTCACTCACTCACTCACTCACTCACTCACTCACTCATGATCATCAGAATAGAACTAGTACTTCCCATAAACTCAGAGAGCTGAAATTTGGTACAGAGTTAGGGTTTAATGGCCACATAAAGGGAAAACCATAAAAACTAGGATAATCGAAGATCTGGAGTACCTGGTGACCCTGATAAGAAAACACAAAAGCCTAACCAAACTATTAGAGATCGACATACCGCCTTTACAAAAAATATTCAACTACTGGACCGATTTGAAAAATTCTTTCACCATTAGAATCCTACATTATCCCTGATGAACATAGGCTATAGTATATTTTCAAAAATATTAGGGATCCGTATGAAAACATCGATAATGTAATCCAAAGTGTGAAAAAATTAAAAAAAAAATCCTTATATTGCGTTTGCTGCGGAAATTATTGACAATAGAGCAAAGTAATGTACTACAGTTTTAAAGAAGACATCAATATCTACAAAAAAGCATGCAATACTATATGTCTAACTATTAGGGATCCGTATGAAAACTTCGATAATGTAACCCAACGTGTGAAAAAAACCCAAAAAAAACCTTATATCGCGTACTCTGCGGAAATTGTTGACAATAGAGCAAAGTGATGTACTACAGTTTTAAAGAGGACATCAATATCTACAAAAAAAGTCTGCGATACTAAAAGTTTTATTAGGGATCCTTATGAAAAATTCGATAATGTAACCCAAGGTGTAAAAAAATTACCTATAATATCATTATTACATCCGTGCGACGCCGGGGCGGACTGCTAGTACGCAATAAAATTAAAGGAAAACTCTGGATAAGACTAGACTGGCTTTTATACTTACTTATACTTACAAGTTTACAAGAAGAAATAGTCGAACGATTAACTTTATTCTACTCGAACATTACACAAATTGAATAAACAAATTAACAAATTAAATAAACTAAAATATTAATTTCGCTCAAAATTAAGAGTGGCGGTGATACCCGCATACGTCGCTGGATGGCGCTGGCTGTATTTTAAACGCGCTTACGATTTGTTTTTATAATAAAAAAACTACTCATAAAAAGAAAAAAAACTGTGTCAAATAAGAAAATCTAATAAAATAAATCAATAAGCCCACGTTTCTACAAAAAGAAGTGAAATCCCACCAAAAACATTCTGTAAAAAACTAGCCAAGTCTCGATGGAGCTGCTTGTTTATCTCTAAAAAGTAATGAAATCTAGACAAAGTCGTGTCAAGTCTGAGGTTCTTTACTGCGATTTCTTTATTATTATAGAATGTTATGTGACTTGGCCGTTGAAGAGTACACAAGGGTACAAAACCAGGTGCTCCATGACACCGTTGCACCAATCTGTCGCCAGAACCGCTACCCATTAACGATGGAAAATTGCCACTTAGAAAACGTTGATTCAATAACCAGTCAATTGTAGGCTTGATAAAGCTGCATATTTCAATAATGCTTATGTAAAGGCGAGCCTGAAACAAACAGTATAAAAAATACGTCTATTTTATGTTAGATCGGTGGTCAATTTGACGCTCCAAAAAGAAGACAGCAGAAGTCAGCATTGTCAATGCTGAATGCATGTGTTGCACGATCAACAACAGCCTAAAATAAGACACTAGCGTCCAATTACCAATACCTGTATTGGCTATTATCTCGCTTAACAAACATAGATAGTTACAACAGATATAACATTACGTGTAAACAAAATTGACTTGTACCCACTAACGTATAAAGAATGTTCAACGGCCAAGTCACACAACATTCTATAATAATAAAGAAATCGCAGTAAAGAACCTCAGACTTGACACGACTTTGTCTAGATTTCATTACTTTTTAGAGATAAACAAGCAGCTCCATCGAGACTTGGCTAGTTTTTTACAGAATGTTTTTGGTGGGATTCATTTTACTTGTAGTTGTACCTACTCAATTGATAACTTTTTGAATGTTTCAGGCGTTGGCTGAAATCGTGTCGCAAGATGATTTGGATCACGGCAGTTTGTACCCTCCCTTGGAGCAGATTAAGGATTGCTCCGTCAAAATCGCTAAGAAAATCGTAGAGCACGCCTACGAAGTCGGTAAGTTAAATTAATAAACCGATCATTTTGTGTTATTCTTTATTAACAGTAGGTATATGTTACTGGATCAATTAAGACAATACATGAATACTTATTAATACATTAGATGTGAATGTTTGTAGGTAGTTAGATCCCACTAAAATTTAGTTAAACCTTGAAATACTTACCCTCGTATTCAAGAACGACACTATGAGAACACGCACCCACAGTGGACGAAATCTTTTTTCATAAACATCACTTTATGTGTTGAGCGACACTATGGTGCACACTACCGTGTGCCTCTAGAGCTCAACTTTGGCTAGAGGCACACGACAGTGTACCTCTAGTCATACTATGCAGTGTCGCACAACACATAAAGTGATGTTTATGAAAAAAGATTTCGTCCACTGTAGGTGCGTGTTCTCATAGTGTCGTTCTTGAATACGAGGGTTAGATAATTTGCCAGCCCAATATTCCAAATTACTTCTGAAATCTGTTCACTGGTTTATGCGTGCTAAGATAAGATAAACAGTTAAATAAATATTGGTGGATATTTTTACACAACGCCATCTATCTAACCCCAAAATAAGCAAAGCTTGTACTATGGGCACTAGATAATAAAACTGATAAACTTATATACCTTTTTTTTGTAAACATACTTATTATACATAATAACACCCAGACACAGAACAAACATCTATGTTCATCACACAAATCTTTATGGTGGGAATCGAACCCACAACCTACAGCGCAGAAGGCAGAGTTACTACCAACTGAGCTGCGAGGCCAGTTTAGAGTCAGTTACTTTCGCATTTATATTGGTACCTAAGGATTACTTCATATTTGGAAGTGCCTCTGACTACCTTCTTTATACATTTTCAAGGATCTAAGCGCTTTGAGATCTGCGAGTATGTCTACCGTAATATTGGGGATCACAGTCGTGATCCTATTTAATTTAATTTTAATTTACAAATTGTACGTTACGTGTTTTACAGGCAAAGCATCGGTTCAGCCCCAACCAAAGGACATAGAGAAGTTTATCAAGTCACAGATGTATGACGTTAACTACAACGCTGCAGTGCCCACCGTCTACTCGTGGCCGCCCAACGACTCACGCGCCGATTTAATGTAACTAACGCAAGCAATTTGATAGATTTTAATTTTATCACAACTTATTTTTCACTGTGATTTTGTATCCTTATTGTCATATTAGGTGCCACAGGAACAGCAGGGCATTAAAATTAAATGGAGCGAGATGGAGATAATAATTTAAAAAAAAAATTGTGTCTCGTTCTTCGAACACGCTTGTGCAGTGGCCCGAGCACGAACCACTATCGACAACGTATCGTCAAAATGTCAAAATTAACACTTTTTGTATAGTAAATGTGTCCGTTTTTCTCCATTTGAACGATACGTATCGTCGTACGTGTCGTCCAAATTTCAAAACTGACACTTTTTGTATAGTAAATGTGTCCGTTTTGGCATTTGAACGATACGATAAATATTACTAGTGGTTCATGCTAACCCCCCTGAACTCAAGATAAAATATACAATCGTATCTAAAGGTTTGAGATTGAAGTAGAGATCAAAATATTTGATTTTATCTAAAGTGCAATTTATAATTTACAGGAAATACTATGTTTTATTTAGATTTAGGGTTAAATTATGTATTCGAGCTTGCATTGTACCTAAGTGCTGCGGTTTGCATTATTGTGATATACTTGTATTACGGCTACGTCATTCTCGACTATTTGTTTACCCACAACAAACACATTGGACGTGGGAAATACTAAGCAAAATAAATTTAAACGTTAAAATGTGTAATGTTTGCTTTAAACACGTCAGGTGTTCAGGTTTTTGGAGTACCTAATTATACTGACAGCATTTTACTGATCGACTTGCCTGATTAAATTATGTACGAGTTACATTTTAGTTATTTAATTTAACCTATCATTCCAACAATTTAACAATATTTATCCGATCGCTGTAGTAGGATTACATAGGTACTCAAATTATTCATAGATTACATTTAAAGTTTATTCTCTTTAATACTTAGAGGCTTTTTGAAATTTGGTATAGATCAAGTCGTACTTACTTATGCGGTATCCACCATTTATATTGATGTGAATGTTGAATTGAAATAAATTAATCCTATTTATTACATATTCCTTTGTTTTATTACTATCACATGCTGCCATTCAATGGAGTAGATTATACATATTATTATAATAATTTTCCTAGGGGAATACCTAATACCTAGAGAGCAGAACTAATTAGGTACCTACCTACCTACTACATAGTTATATAGGTAGAACATGAGGGTTTGTTTGTATGCCCATGCCTAGTTTTAAAAGCACCTCTTGCTAATTTCATAGAAAAGTATCAAGAGTCCGATTATTTTGTTCGATGATCGGACCGATCTTCTCAGCAGTCCGGTGTTTGTCCGGTGTGTGTTGTAAATTAGATCCCACCAAAAACATTCTGTAAAAAACTAGCCAAGTCTCGATGGAGCTGCTTGTTTATCTCTAAAAAGTAATGAAATCTAGACAAAGTCGTGTCAAGTCTGAGGTTCTTTACTGCGATTTCTTTATTATTATAGAATGTTGTGTGACTTGGCCGTTGAACATTCTTTATACGTTAGTGGGTACAAGTCAATTTTGTTTACACGTAATGTTATATCTGTTGTAACTACCTATGTTTGTTAAGCGAGATAATAGCCAATACAGGTATTGGTAATTGGACGCTAGTGTCTTATTTTAGGCTGTTGTTGATCGTGCAACACATGCATTCAGCATTGACAATGCTGACTTCTGCTGTCTTCTTTTTGGAGCGTCAAATCGACCACAGATCTAACATAAAATAGACGTATTTTTTATACTGTTTGTTTCAGGCTCGCCTTTACATAAGTATTATTAAGCCTACAATTGACTGGTTATTGAATCAACGTTTTCTAAGTGGCAATTTTCCATCGTTAATGGGTAGCGGTTCTGGCGACAGATTGGTGCAATGGTGTCATGGAGCACCTGGTTTTGTACCCTTGTGTACTCTTCAACGGCCAAGTCACATAACATTCTACAATAATAAAGAAATCGCAGTAAAGAACCTCAGACTTGACACGACTTTGTCTAGATTTCATTACTTTTTAGAGATAAACAAGCAGCTCCATCGAGACTTGGCTAGTTTTTTACAGAATGTTTTTGGTGGGATTTCACTTCTTTTTGTAGAAACGTGGGCTTATTGATTTATTTTATTAGATTTTCTTATTTGACACAGTTTTTTTTCTTTTTATGAGTAGTTTTTTTATTATAAAAACAAATCGTAAGCGCGTTTAAAATACAGTCAGCGCCATCCAGCGACGTGTGGCGGGTATCACCGCCACTCCTAATTTTGAGCGAAATTAATATTTTAGTTTATTTAATTTGTTAATTTGTTTATTCAATTTGTGTAATGTTCGAGTAGAATAAAGTTAATCGTTCGACTATTTCTTCTTGTAAACTTGTAAGTATAAGTAAGTATAAAAGCCAGTCTAGTCTTATCCAGAGTTTTCCTTTAATTTTATTGCGTACTAGCAGTCCGCCCCGGCGTCGGCGTCGCACGGATGTAATAATAAAAGGTAATTTTTTTACACCTTGGGTTACATTATCGAATTTTTCATAAGGATCCCTAATAAAACTTTTAGTATCGCAGACTTTTTTTGTAGATATTGATGTCCTCTTTAAAACTGTAGTACATCACTTTGCTCTATTGTCAACAATTTCCGCAGAGTACGCGATATAAGGATTTTTTTGGGTTTTTTTCACACGTTGGGTTACATTATCGAAGTTTTCATACGGATCCCTAATAGTTAGACATATAGTATTGCATACTTTTTTGTAGATATTGATGTCTTCTTTAAAACTGTAGTACATTACTTTGCTCTATTGTCAATAATTTCCGCAGCAAACGCAATATAAGGATTTTTTTTTTATTTTTTCTCACTTTGGATTACATTATCGATGTTTTCATACGGATCCCTAATATTTTTGAAAATATACTATAGCCTATGTTCATCAGGGATAATGTAGGATTCTAATGGTGAAAGAATTTTTCAAATCGGTCCAGTAGTTGAATATTTTTTGTAAAGGCGGTATGTCGATCTCTAATAGTTTGGTTAGGCTTTTGTGTTTTCTTATCAGGGTCACCAGGTACTCCAGATCTTCGATTATCCTAGTTTTTATGGTTTTCCCTTTATGTGGCCATTAAACCCTAACTCTGTACCAAATTTCAGCTCTCTGAGTTTATGGGAAGTACTAGTTCTATTCTGATGATCATGAGTGAGTGAGTGAGTGAGTGAGTGAGTGTCTGTCTAAAATGCGAAACTTTGCTTTCGCTTAACTTCGTAACTAAATGACCTACAGACTTGAAATTTTGGATTTTAAGTATGTGATTATGGCTTACTGGATGACGAAAATTTCAGCGTTCTGGTCTTATCCAGAGGTTCTCAAATAGGGGCCTGAAAATGCGGCGAAATGGTTCCAGTAAAGGATGGTACGGCAGTGTTTGCTTCGCGCTCGACTTGGCGGGGGCACTGCCGTGCCCCCAAATAAACAGTAGGTAGGTAAAACGATATATTGTAGGATTAGAATATTTTATATTGAGTACTTCAGAAAAATAACTTGCATATTAATTTGATACAATGTTCTTTAATCGAACTTCTAGAGAGTATTTAGGTTTAAAGAATTTTATTTCTCATAAAAACACAGAGTTCACTTAAAATGAGATACTAAAATAACACATAAATATTGCGTTTTAAATGATTACACCTAAGGGCCTAGTACAGTTGGTATATTTTTAAATAGATCGATAAGTTAAACGCATACAATTAACACTAATACAACAATAAAATATACAAAACAAAACAAAATAGGTAACATACTACATAGAGTGGTTACCAAGATAACAGAAATTAATAGATATGATGAGGGTAGGTAAACACTAGCTAAACTATCATTCAAAAGAATCGGCTGAGGTCAGTATTAGTGTGTGGTCCATGTTATAAAATTTTAAAGGATTTTTTTTTTATGTATTATAACAACGAATAGATATGGGACCTTAGTTTATTTTTATATATATTTATGTTTTCACACTCTTTTATACTGTTTGGTAAATTATTAAATAACTGAGCTCCCTCTGATAGTATTGTCTTTTGCCCGCTTTTTGTGCGTGTTTTAGCTAAATGTAGTTTAATTTTGTTTCTTAGATTGTGTTTGTTTTCCTTTATCTGTAAACTTATATTAGATTGTATAGACTTTGTAATTATGTTTTTTATTAATATGCAAGTTTTATAGATGTAAAGTTGTTTTAAGTTAAAGAGTTTAGTTTTGTTGTACAATTCGTTTGTAGGAAATAGGTATGGATAGCAGAAAAGGACTTTTATTATTTTATTTTGGGTTCTTTGTAAAGGATTAATATTAGTATCAGCAGCAGCACCCGTGCCCCATATCTCTACTAGGTATTCAAGGTGTGATTTCACCAAAGAATTGTAAATAACATAGCGAACCTTTCTCGGAATGCATTTTGTGACTTTTCGTAATGCTCCCAGTAATGACGTTAATTTTGACTTAACATGCTCAATATGTGGCTTCCAAGTCAATTTATCGTCTATCCACAAACCTAAATATTTTTCTAGATGTGACTGCTTAAGTTTGTCATTGTTTATTGTTAGTGGTGTGAATTCAGGTATTTGTTTATTTTTGTTACAAAATATCATAAATGATGTTTTCGACGTGTTTACTGTCAGCAAATTATACTTAAGCCATTCGTTTAGTATATCAAGATCTCTTTGTGCATCATTTATAATATCTGAGATATCTTTATCGAAATAAAAAAGGCACGTATCATCCGCATAGAGAGTTAAGTGACCCGTTAATCCTATTGAAGCTATGTTATTTATGTAGATAAGAAACATTAACGGTCCGATAATTGAGCCCTGTGGAATGCCATAAGTCACATTTTTAATAGAGCTAGTAAAGTTAACGATTTTGACAACTTGTTTCCTATTAGACAAATAAGATGTAAACATATCATGAGCTGTGCCTGTAATCCCTATGTTATTCAACTTTTGAAGAAGCTTTTGATGACTTACAGTATCAAAAGCTTTCTTTAAGTCAATAAAAATTCCCAGAGCAAAGTTTTTTTGATCAATGTGAGTTTTTATTTTTGTTACTAGATCAACAGCCGCTGTTAGGGTGCTCGATTTAGGACGGAAGCCATACTGTTGATCAATTAAAAAATTTTTGTCAGTGAGGTAGGCATTTAGTCTATTGTATAAAATTCGTTCAAAGATCTTTGAGATGACAGGTAAAACTGATACTGGCCTGTAATTCCCGGGGTCCGACCGACTTCCTGTTTTGTAGATTGGGCTAACCTTAGCTATCTTTAGTGAATCTGGGAAGACTCCGCGAGCCAAGCAGACATTGATACAGAGCGTAAGTCTGTCCACAAGTAGGTTTTTTAATGATTTTATTGTTTTTGTACAGTACAGTAATAGTAAGTATATTAAATTACAACATCCTCCTTTATTGATAACTCTAAAAGGGTTGCTGACGATTCGGACACAATAAATTCGGACACTTGTCCGAATTGACACTTTTCAATTTTAATATTTTCTTCACTGACGATTCGGGCACCAATGTTTTGTACAGTCAGATATAAAAACTTAAACTGCTAAGAGGAATATAAATCAGCATAGCCGTTTGGATGATATGAGATATTAAAGTATATTACAAACCCACATACATACATAAATATGCATCTTGGCAGTATGGTAATAAAAATAAGATGAAATATTTTTAAAAAGTGTCAATTCGGACACAGTGTCCGAATTTATTGTGTCCGAATCGTCAGCAACCCCTCTAAAAAATAACACATTATCAAAAGAAAAATATAAACCTAATCCATCTACACAATTTTTATGTACAATCCTCCCTAGTGGCTTTGTTAGCATATCAGCAGAATTAAGACAAATTTTATGTTTATGATTCTGTCAGACACTTTTTCTGATAAAGTGATACCTACTTAGTATATTGTCCTCGTGGTGAACCGATTTATGCACTAAACTTTGTGCACTCTGACTATCGTTAAATATGGTAACAGTATCAGACTTACCGGTCACTTCTTAAATAAATTATTTTAGATAACACGCTTCCTTGGCTGCAAGTGCCATGTACTCGACTTCAATCGACGACAAAGCTATAGTTTGCTGTTTCTTAAGCTAGCTATACATGTTGGCCGAGCTATGGCCAACGCGAGCGTAGGCAAATCGATGCAAGGCAAGTGCTACCGTCTAGACGTTCGGCAAGTTTACGCAAACTATTGCAATGACCGACACCAAACGCGTAATGGCGGGCTGACAAACATGTGGACACGATTGGCCGAGCGTAGACAAGCGCCTTTGATTTGTGCAAAAAAACCGACACGGCTCCGAAGTGAGGCGAGTGGCCGCGAGCGACCGCGAGTGGTGACAAGTCATTGCAAATGGCCTCTACAGGGTGTAATCGTTAAGTGTGCACAGGCGATTATTCCGTAACTATTGCAGATATCAAAAAACTTTAAACTGATATCGAAAGTACTTTACCTAATGAGTAAAATGACATTAATAACTTTTTAAAAATAAAACGAGAAATATCCAAAAAAAATACATTAATCACTCCCATACATTTTATTTCTTAGTAAGTACAAAATTTTGTATTCAAAGCATATGTTCGAAGTGACGTCCTCCTTGTGCAATACAATGACGAGCTCTATTTACAGTTTCTAAATGAACTTTCCTTAACATTTGCGGAGTAATTAAAGCAATTGCACGACGTACACGATTCTGTAACTCTTCTAGGCTGTGTACTCTCTCAGCGTACACGTGGTCTTTGACAAATCCCCATAGGAAGAAATCACAAGGCGTGAGATCCGGGGATCTGGCAGGCCAAGGGGTTGCACTATTATTGGCTATTAAGCCATTATAATTGTTTCGTAAGAAATTCATTACAACATTTGTATTATGTGCAGGTGCTCCATCTTGTTGAAAAATTATCGACCTTCTTTCATCGTCTGGAATTGGTTCTAAGAGACTTAGCATATCGTTTTGTACAAAGGAGAAATATCTCTGTCCATTTAAGGTTCCACTGTAAAAATATGGCCCAATGATCCGATCTCCAAGAATACCACACCACACATTAATTGAGAATCGCACCTGAGCTCTAACTTCAGTAGTTAAGCGAGGATTGTCAATTGACCAATAATGCGAGTTTTTTCTATTGTAAATGCCGCAGTTTGAAACATTACTTTCATCGGTCCAT
The DNA here is from genome assembly GCA_912999785.1 of Hydriomena furcata. NCBI lineage: Eukaryota > Metazoa > Arthropoda > Insecta > Lepidoptera > Geometridae > Hydriomena > Hydriomena furcata. The sequence goes on along the minus strand of OU538831.1, from coordinate 3,426,608 downwards.
AAAATTGACCTTACATTGACATAATTATTGACTAGCCAATTGCAATAGACCAGCCGACGAGCAGGATCATCATTGTGCAGCGTTTGAGTAGGTTTTATCTTAAATGCTTTGAAGTTGTGTTTTTTTAATAACTTGTGTACATAATTGTGGGACACTGGAAATGATCGGGCCACTGAACGCGTTGATTCTTGTGGATTATCTACTACGTAGTTAATAATATTGTTATCTAAGTCATTATCAAATTCCGGAGCTCTTGTTCTCGAACCTTTTTTTCTGTTAAAAGATCCATAATTTATCAAATTGTTATCCAACTTACGTAAATACGTACCAGAAGAAACTTCTCTATCTGGGTACTCTCTTCTGTAGGCGATAATGGCCGCCCTATTGTTACAATCATGTTTGTAGTACATTTTTAACATGTCCCTCTTTTCTGTATTGGAATATGCCATTTTTCAATCAATAAATGCAACAATCACGATTATTAACGCAAATTGAAAAATACAATAAATTGGCGGGAACGAGAACCCGCGATAAAGAATTTGAATTTAGAACGAACACCAAAGAGTATCTTTCTTTTTGTTTTTATTTAGTATGTTGCTTTTCAGCTAGTTCAAATCAATACAATATTGAAACAAGGTTTATTATAAATTTGAAGTGGTAAGATAATTAATCTACACGTGTATCTACTTGAAATTCATTAATACCTTCATATCGTACATAATTATAAAATGACAAGGGTAAAATGAGTAGGTACTATTCCACTTAAAATAAGGAAACTAAAACCTTTCTACTATCTCATACTAAATGTATGGGAGTGATTAATGTATTTTTTTTGGATATTTCTCGTTTTATTTTTAAAAAGTTATTAATGTCATTTTACTCATTAGGTAAAGTACTTTCGATATCAGTTTCAAGTTTTTTGATATCTGCAATAGTTACGGAATAATCGCCTGTGCACACTTAACGATTACACCCTGTATACACGTTGGCGCTTGTATTCACTCGGCCAGCTAGGCGAGCGACACCGAGCGATGGCAAGGCAAGGCAAACATGCCGTCTACACGTTGGTATTGGCCCTCGCTCGGCAACGTTGGGAACGTCGAAATATCATTACCTTATTAAAAGTTACATACATTCTTATCAAAAAGTACTAGAAAACTGTTGTCTACTACTTTCTTGACAGAAATCAGATTACTACCTAGTTAGATTAGGTACGTACCTACGCTTTATCTTTTATACTGTCTACCACTTTACACGAAGTATTGATAGATATGTCACCAACACCACAGTTTATTCGTTCTCCGTTTGCGATTGTAACTGTAGATCCATCCAACGGTTTTATTTCCTTGAACCAGTCTTGTTTTGGAGTCATGTGTTTAGATAATTCAGAATCTATGAACGAAGATTGTTAAGGCCGTAAATTAATTAATAAGTCCTCATCTTAGCTACCTGATGAACCTAAGTATTGCAAGTGGCTCATTCCCACAGCAACTAAGTTGCCATTGTAAAGCCTCTCTTCAAAAAAGGAAGTACCTATAGAACAATATAATTATATTCGTTTCAGTCAGTCGTTTCATTTTAGTCATATAGCTCCTATCCCAATAGATGTTATACTAGAATTCCAAGGATGTAATTTTAGCAAGATTGACTACACAGACTACACTACGATTTTTATTTTTATGTATTTATACCTACTAGACAAAAACCTTAATTGGAAATGCCACATAGATATATTATGTAGACGAATCAGTAGTTTAACGTATGCTCTATACAAACTATCCACATCTGGTTTAATACACAATCATTGCTCACGACTTATTACGGGACGGTAGAATATATACTCCGATTTGGGATAATATTTTGGGAGCGGCAAGGATATTATATTTAAGCACATAACTATTCGATTCATGTTCAGCATACCTATGACTGAAATTTGCAAACCACTATTTGTTAATCATAAAATTCTTACACTTTCGTCCCTATACATTTTCGAAGTTGCATTAATTGTAAGAAAAAACCGTCATCTATTTGTAAAAATGTCTCGACATTGCGATACGTAACAGACGAGGTAACAGACTCTGTATGCCTAGTCACAAAACTGCACTGTTACAAAAAAGCATAGTCTTGTATAGCACCTAAAATTTATAATAAGATACCGAAGTCCTTTATAAATCTTAGCGAAACTATGTTTAAGGGGCTGCCAGTCGACGATTGCTCTTTTTCGGAACGAAAAAAGAAATACTTCTGAACAAGCCACATCTCCTATTTTTATAAGTATATTACTTCAGGTTCCTACCTAGATTTCTATTAAGCTGAAAACATAATAGCAGAAACTTTTCACGATAAAAATATTATTTCTAAATGATACGTTTTAGAATTTATGATCGAAATATTTTATATACCTACTATTAAAATCAACTTGTGATTTATTGTTAAAGATAGGTAATATGTAGATCTAGATTTCTATTAGGATAGATTTTTGATAAGTAATTATACATAATTTATATCATTAATTTATTCGAAAAGCTAAGGCGGACCACGCGCGGACGTGTGTTTGTCATCATTGCAGCGGTCGGTAGGATTATTTATCGAAGTGATTAAAGATGGGTACATCTTTATTCACATATACTATACATTATAAAATAGGAGATGTGGCTTGTTCACAAGTATTTCTTTTTTCGTTTCGAACAAAAATAATCGTCGACTGGCAGCGTCTTAAAGCTAAATCAAAACAATTATTAGTAATTGCTGTTATAATTTAATGACGACGTTCTGAAAATTTGGCTATTTAATTTAATTTTATACAAAAAGGTAGAACATAATTGAAACATTTTAATATATTTAAGACCTACAACTGCAACCTACAATATTTTGAAGCAAATAAATTTAATGTTTATTTTCTTTATCCGTTAGGTATATTTTAGTCAGGGCTCTTTATCATTTCTCAATTTCACCTGTGCAGAGGTAGAGTCTGCTTCTTCGTATCCATCAACCGCGCACCATAGAACTTCATGTATTAGGTAGTTCTTATCTTAAACTTCCATGAAGAGTAACTATCTCTGTTAGAAAGCAAGAGCGAGGGTATGGATGGAGACCATTTGATCGGATCACCACATGCCATCTTGGTAAAATATTCTAAAAAAACGATCTTTACGACACCAAAAATATTCTATACTTCCACTTTTGGTAATAAATATTTACTGTACCTATAACTAAAAACCTTCATAATAAAGTTTGTTGTAAATTAGATAAACAGTAAAAAGAGGTATTATATAGGATTAGAATATTTTATATTGAGCGACTACTTCAGAAAAATGACTTAAGTACATATTCATTTTGATACAATGTTCTATATTTAACAACATTAACTTCTAGAGAGTATTGAATAGTATACAAAGTATGTATATTACAACAGATCGAAACTAACGCTATTTTTAGTTTTAATGGGTAATTAGGTAATTAAATTAGAAATCAAAAGTGAAAACAATTAGTATAGACTGACAGTCTTTATTTCAAAATAATTACTTTATAAATACAAATTGAGAAGTAACGATTCACAACAAAATATAACCTAGATTACAGTGTTCGACAATAATTATCACTTATCACGTTCATTACTTCTAACTGTACACAAATAGTCACTGTCGCGGCGTGACTTTCGCTAGTCCCGACCTAGTCCGCGGCGCACGGCTCATCTTTTTCTTCACCTGATTCGCTTTCTTCGCTTGTTTCACCTTCCCTTGTTTCATCTTTCCTTGTTTCATCTGCTTAGTGAGTGGGATCGCGAGCGGGAGCCCGTGCCCGAACCGTTGCACCGCGGCCGGTCATTGCCTGCAATAACAATACAATACAATACATCATTCACTGATTCAACTGCCTACTAGATACTAAGAATAGTGCTTTGCTACAATTATTACAATATCGGTAGTGCAACGTGTAATAGCGCGAGTTGTAAAAAAACTCAAAATAAAAAGCAGTATTTTATCTTTGTGATTGGCGTGCTGAAACGCAGTTGCCCAATTTCGATGCACTAAAACAAAACAGTTGAAAATATTGCCTGCATAAATAATTCTGGGTTTACAGTCGATTTCCGCCGTCAGGCGCCTAGGTCCTCAACCAAACATCATTAGTTTATGAAGCCTAGGCGGAAATGATTTACACAGTAAATTGTTATTAATCGGCTTGAAGAAAATCGACAATGTCAACCCTGCATAACCGCAAACGCAAAGCGTTTATACTGTATTTATAGTATACAAGAACTACAACATCAAATAAATTAGAGATGCGAGCAAAATCTCCAAGTCAAAACAGACGAACACAACAATAGTTAAAACCACGCATTGAAACCTTTGAGATTTGACTGACATCGACAACTATGATAAAAAAATATAGAATAAAAAGTAAACTGAAAGAAACGAGATAAATAAAAACAAAATGATTTGCAGCAAATAAACAAAGAACGGCACAACAAAATTATAAACACTATGTCTCAAAAAGTGTTTGGCTACGAATTAAAATATTAAAACAAAGCTTTAGAAGCATCTAACAATAAAGTAGGCCTGACCTAAGGTATGCTGGCCTTGTAAACTGGTGTCCTATAACAAAAGATTGCACGTCATTTTATGGACACGTTAGAAGACACAAAATTATATTATCAAGGTGCTGATTTATAGTAAAAGGTATGAATACATATTAAGATTTTTAGGGTTCCATACTCAAAGCGTAAAAACGGAACCCTATTACTAAGATTTCGCTGTCTGTCCGTCTGTCTGTCACAGGGCTGTACCTCATGAACCGTGATAGCTAGGACAGTTGAAATTTTCACAGATGATGTATTTCTGTTGCCGCTATAACAAATACTAAAAACAGAATAAAACAAAAATATTAAAGTGGGACTTGTACACATGAAAGCAATAAACAACTTTGACTTTGATATTCGAGTCAAGAAGTATCGACTCGAATTAGTAGATTTTAAATTTTAAAGTCTTCCTCAATATCTGTTTTCATATTGAGGGAAGGACTTATTTTAACTTTTCATACAAATACATTCCTTCCTACTCGGATAATAGCACTGTACTCTGGTTTTTTAACGTAGACCAAAAAGGTAAAGAAGATTCGTCAAATAATATGCAAGATATTTTTACAGCCAAGACAGATTTTTTTATGATGGCGTTGAGTTCCACACAGGTTCCGGTTTGTTTGTGTTCGAATGAGCTTGAGCGTTGCCATCCAAAAGCGGGCCTTCAATTAATGAGTGCCACAGAAAAACTTTCTTATCCTAATATTATAAATCCGAAAGTTTGACAGGATGTTTGAGGCTTAATCACGCCTTAACGACCAAACGGATCCCAGATAAGACGGAAAAAGTGATAAAACTGCATTATTATGAAATCCATCAAATTAAAAAAAAAATTGTCTTTAATTTAGCTAGCTAGTATGATTATCTAACGAATTATATAAAAATAAACTGTTTAGCTATTCATAGTTTTGATTAAAATCTAAACTAGTGTTTTTGAAGAGCCAACTTTGCAAAATAAATCTATCGAGAAAAGTTTCACCAATCGTGTTTCTGTCTTTAATTTATCTAGATTAAATCCTTAAGTTATCTTTGTCATAATAAACAAAACTGTTTTGCGATTATTGAGAAAAAACGATTCTGCATTCATCAAAAACATATATTACTCGTCTTAATGTCTGCGTCTGTGCATTTGAATTAGTCTCTACAAGTACAAGATAGTGACTAACCGAGCCTCTGGTGTGGCGCCAGCTTGTTGAAGAAAGGGTGCTTGAGTGCTTCGCGCAACGTGATACGCTGAGAAGGCTCATACTCCAACATGCGGCCGATTAGGTCGAACAGCTGTCGCGCCTCTTCGCTGTTGATTTGCAGGTACCTCTGGAATACGAAATAACTCAATTAGCTTCTGGAATGTCATACATAAATGCAAGTTACTTTTATTGTCCGCGGATCAGTCTAAGTAAAAACATTGTATGTCGTATTCTTATTCACTAAAAGGTACTCAGTATAGCTAGAGTTAATGGTCAACTTTTTGTGACTTGAGTTTTTTTATAGTCCTCTAGGCTCATCGGTTGTCCAATAAAAACTTGTATATTTTTGCTGCCAGTGATTACTTATTTTGTCTACAATAATCCGTTGAACCTAGGATGTTATACATGGATTGGATTACTTGTATCGCAAAACTGTACCAGTCAACCTAATATTCGTTTACTAAGCCGGGTCTATAACAACAGGAAGCCTATTTTTATGGTAAAATGTTGTTTATCCGCATGAGACCACGTAAACATGTTATTACCGGACTCTAAGCACAACCGGAAAACCGCAACTTTACATTAGTATAAGGTAGTATTGAAATAAAACATATTCTATTAAATTACCTACAAATACTAGTAGAACTTACCAATAACGGCTTACAGTTTTCTCTGACATATCTTCCAGCAGACGATTTCTCGTCCCAGTCTAGTTTGCCGTGGTAGAAATATTTTGTTCGTGTTTTACGTGCCATTCTGAAATTGATAAAATGGAATACGTTATGGATAAATAATAATAATAAACGCATTATTTACGTAAATGATAAGACTAATGACGCAAGTATAAGAGCGAAAGATAAACCTCATAATACGCGTTAGATCAAATCATAAAAGCATATTTAGAGAGCATAATAATATGTCAAAGATGAAGTGTGCAGCGAGATTCACAGTCATACATAATTTTTAACCATGTTTTAAAATCTCGTATATCTTCAGACATGTGCATATTTGTACCATGACTAACAGTAATCAAGCTATTGTTCATACATGAATGGAATCACTCGGCAACACGCACCGAACTGATAATTACAGTGACCAACAAGTTGATAAAAAAATACTAAGAAAACAACAAAAGAGAGTCACTTAATACATAATCATGCAAGAATCCACAATAAGATTCCGTGTCGGTGTCACAAAACACCCAGACCCAGTACAAATATTTGCAAATCACGCAAACATTTGTCCCGCGCCGCCCTTCCCGAAGTTTTCAATAAAGGTTTGTGTACCTGTAGGGTATGGGTCCGAGTATCCTCTCCATCATGGCGAGATGTTCACGGTTGTCGTGCGTCTGGAACAGCGTGATGCCAAGATACAGCTCAAACATTATGCAGCCGATGGACCACACGTCGCACGGTTGCGCCCAACCCAATTCTGGAAACGACAAACACAAAATAGTACTTTTTTCAGAAAAAAAAAAAAAAATATATTTTCTACTATAATATTATTAAAAATGTGCAGCAAGCATCCCACACAACAAAGACAGCTTGTCGACTAGTAAATGATAAAATTTTCATTAGGGTTTAGAATATAGCGACGAAAAAGATTCAGGGGTATATTAACTTATTTCACTTTTCATTATTACTTGCGCTAAAAATAAGATTGTGCGTTTTTGTTTTTTTTTTCGTGGTCTAACCGTCGACTAGTGTTTTCATACAATACCTGCTAGTTGCTCTACTAGTGGCGAGATGGGCACTCGCTTGCCTCGCCTTTATTTCCAACAAAGGATGTGTATTGTATAATCTAACTTTGAATGTCTAAACCAAAAACTGTCTCGTCGATTTACCGAAAACATTATCAAGCAAATTGCAATGCGCATGTAAAATAATATCTCATAGATCCAGTATTAAATTAACGCTTGATGGCATGGAAAAATAAACAATTACCTAAATAGATTAGGCCGTCTGCCAAATCGTCACAATGTTTTCATAGGATAGTAAAAGTAACACAAATAAAATACGCAAATAATCAAAATCTTTTTTGTGACAACGTTTGACGTTCTAACATTCCTAAAAAACAAATATATATAGGATCACTGCTAAGTACGGCAGACATCCCCTCAGATCTCCAAGCGCCCAGATCCTTGAAGATGTCTATAGGGGTTAGTCATAGGCACGTCCAAACATAACATTTGGTTCCACATTTTGCAGTAGAATTTGCAATAATCCTAACTGGTTTCCTCGTGATGTTTTCCGTGTTACATGTTAAGGCCCTGTATATCGACGATTGCTCTTTTTCGAAACGAAAAAAGAAATACTTCTGAACAAGCCACATCTCCTATTTTTATAAATATATTACTTCAGGTTCCTACCTAGATTTCTATTAAGCTGAAAACATAATAGCAGAAACTTTTCACGATAAAGATATTATTTCAAAATGATACGTTTTAGAATTTATGATCGAAATACTTTGATACCTACTATTAAGATCAACTTGTGATTTATTGTTAAAGATAGGTAATAAATATGTAGATCTAGATTTCTACTAGAATAGATTTTTGATAAGTAATTATACATAATTTATATCATTAATTTATTCGAAAAGCAAAGGCGGACCACGGAAAATGGTTATGAGGGGTGGGTAAAGCTACCCCTATTACTTGTCTTCGTCGGTACCAGCAACGCGATCTCATAAAAACTGTCGATAATATTTACGATACGCATACGCCATCTAGAGCTTGCCGTTGTTAACTGTCTTAGTCGTTTCTGCCGCGGTTTTAGGAACTGGCAGCGCCTTAATGCGGCACATTTTTTTTTTTACTAACATTCCTGTTTCTAAAATTAAAGTGATAAAACTCTAGATATTATAATATTTAATTACACTTTCCCCGTAATTTAACTGTGTCGACGAGGAAGTTGACTTTGGGCCATTTGCCTTGTAACGGCGCGCGATAATGATCTCGAGACATTTGACCCAACTTCCCATTACGTCACAGACCCATTAAGTTCATACACGTCTCATAACAGTAACATAAAATGTGTTAGATCTCTGTAGAAATTAGACTGGAAAGTTTTTACCTAAAGCAGTTACAACATCGTCATTTATGATTAATGTAAATTATATTTTATGAAGATACTTAGAATTAAACTACATACTCAACAATATTATAAATGCAAAAGTTTGTGAGTTGTTTTGTATGTTTGTACCTCAATCAAGCCCATATACCAAACGGATTTGAATAAAACTAAAACTTAGAACATACATAATCTTATGTCCTGAAATCGCACATAGGCTACTTTTAAGGATTCCGAACCCAAAGGGTAAAAACAGGACCCTATTACTAAAACTTCGCTGTTCGTCTGTCTGTCACAGGGCTGTTTCTCATGAACCGTGATAGCTAGATAGTTGAAATTTTCGTAGATTATGTATTTCTGTTGTTGTACAACAAATGCTCTCATACAACAAACGTGTTTTTGGGGTTTTTTTTATATATAATGGTACGGAACCCTTTGTGTCCGAGTCCGACTCGCACTTGGCCGATTTATTTTTTATAAAAGCTCGAAGCGACGACGTTGAGAAGCTAGTACAATTTATATTTTCTGTGGATACAATTGAACTGAAGTCGAGAATTGATACGTTTATTTTTCCAAGAATGTATCTACCTAATTATATAAAATACAGAAACTGTTACCTATCACAACAATCAACTTGTACGGTAGCTTATCAACCAGGAAGCGGTCTGCATGTCACAATTATGGGTCATAATGAACCAACGCACTAGACAATAAATTTGAATGTGGGTTGCTAATTGCTATGTATGATTTAAATGTTTCATCAGATTGGTGTTAAGCAAATATTTCACTAAGCAGATAGAATATTCGTATTTAGGACACGTTTTTCTATGAGAGAAAGCTAACAACTGCAAAATGTAGGCATGTGCCAAATGTAATGTCTAGGACGTGCCTCTAACTACCCCTTATTTAGGCATATTCAAGGATCTGAGAGGATGTCTACCGTACTTAAGGATTATCTATAATCGTGATCCTATATTATTTAATTTGGGAAAATCATCTATATCTATCTATAGACCTATGTCCAGCAGTGTACTATAGGTTGATAATGATCTATGCCCAATTACAGTAAAAACATACGAATACGAGTAAAGCTAAACTCACCTAATATGACTTCTGGTGCCCTGTAGTGCCTCGTCGATACTATTGTGCTGTGGTGCTCGTGGTCAAACGTCGCGCTGCCGAAGTCGATGAGTCTGACATCAGTGCGCTTAACGCGTTGTAGGTCAATTGTCTGGAAATAATAAAAAATAATATAGGCACATAGCGGATTACATAGATATATGGATTACTAGCTTACGCCCGCGGTTTCGCTTTGACATAAGATATGTATGTTTTAAGTTTTATCTAAATCCTCATCTAATAATCATCCAGTTATGAAACATCCACACAAACTTTCGAATTTATAATATGTTCACATTTCTACATACGATAATATGAATGCTTTAGTTAGCATAGCAAGCGTCAATTTGATCTCTGAATTACCCCTATTGGAAACGCATTAGTTACGAATGCGCTTTTTTCCATAGTCAGGAAGGCGGTGGTAAATGTTTATAACATGATTAAAGACTCGATAGAAAATGCACTAAGACTGGTTCATTTATTACAGAACATCAAGTTTTTCTAGTATCGACATAGTTAAGGTGCGTCTAGATGTGTGCGACAAACTCTCGAATATAGGCTCGCACGGCAACAGTGCTTATTGTTTACCGTGTCGCCGCGCGTCATTCAGCATGTATGGGTTTTTTGACTGGCCTCATAGCTCAGTTGGTAGTAACTCTGCTTTCTGCGATGTAGATTGTGGTTGTGGGTTGCGAGTTTTATGGATAGCATCGCGCAATCGAGACGCAGCTTTATGTGAAACCCATCAATCATAATGACCCTATGAAGCGGGAACGACTTTCTAACACGAAACACTAGTAGGGAAAGATGTCCCGTAGATGCTACTTTCTTAAAACACATCATGTTAGCAGATAACTACGGTCATAAATCTTTGATAGTTTATTGATCGTTAAAAGGTTTTTTTTTTAATTCATATTCCTAGTGTTTTGTTATGGAATGTGCCAGAAGACAACATGTGATATTTCTATTGTTATAAATCAGGAGTCATTTTACGATTCGTCACTCGCGTCCGTTTCGAAAGCCAGAAACAGTTCGGGTCAAGGTCCACCAAGCTAAAAATGGATTGAAATGTATCATATTGAACATTGTATTGAGGGCAAAAAGTGTTGCCAACTTTTTTAAAGTAAACTAATAATTATAAACGACATCTGAAAATATTTTCTCTGCTAATTTAATAGGGAACAACGACTTGTGCAAACAGCTAGGAATAGAAAATTCATGTTGTTTATTGTTTTCATCTCATTTTAGAATGGCTAAGTGCTAAATTAATACGCAAGTACGCAAGTACTTAACAAAATAGGACAACGACCTACGGAAACTACTGAGTGTTTAAAAGAGGCAACATTCGTTTATTTATTTTGAATTTTTTTTATTACTTCTATTATTTACTTATTATTTTATTGTATTATTACATTATTATTATTATTTTATATATTTATTATTAATATTATTTATTATTATTTATATTATTCTGTGTGTAAAGTGCAGTAAAGATTCGTTAATTCGTTTACGTTTAATTATAAAGAGCGAAGATTTGTATTTTTGTATGTTTGTTACCATTATTACACCCGTGCGACGTGCGACGCCAGGGTGGACTGCTAGTTACTTTATAGAATGAGACAACAGGGCTCTAGACCGCAGACCACACGGCCCATAGCATATTCCAACTACTAAAGTTACTGCGACTGCTATTGCGTAAAGTTTGTAAGGATATTTGGATGTTCGTTGTTCAGACACGGCGCAACTGCTAAACTGATTTGAAATAGAACAGCAGCTCAAAACTTTACTGTCTGATTATATGTTGTGAGCGCATTAAATACGTCGGCGACTGTATGTCTGTAGCATCCTCATTCATACAGAGTAAGTTACCATAGGTACATATTACAGTATTGTGTATGTACCTGGACAACTCCCGAAATTAAAATTAAGGTAAGTACTCAGATTCACTCAAGATTCTGACACTATTAAAGTTGAACGTTGTCTTAGTTTATAAAGAGCTATGTTATTCACTTGCTATCATTGGTAGTCATCACTACCGAAAAACATTTTTTTTTCATAATGCGCTGAGAGCTCTCTCTCTCTCATCACTTTAGGAAACATGGATAAATTAAATCAATAAATACCTTCTTGGCGGAACTGTAGACAGTGCAGACCTCGAAGTCACTATCCACAAACAGTATGTTCTCCGGCTTGAGATCTGTGTGCGTGAGCTTGTTATCGTGCAGAAACAACACGCTGTATATCAGTTGGTACGCGATATGCCTCACATGTTCTAACGGGTAGGGTTGGTATTGGTTGTCTTTCTGTAATAAAAAGGATTCATTGCAAGTTTTACATGTCAGAAAGTCATTTCAATGTCAAATGTAATTTACGGTGAATATACACCGTTAGAAAGGGTAAAAGATTGGCTATCTTAAATTTGTTTCATAGTTCATTCTTGCTTCAGGAAGTCACTGTTTAAAATAAGCTACATTTTATTTACTTTCAAAACAGAGCTTATATTTAAATAGATTACATTCCCTGTTGATATTGGATAGTCGAGGAATCGAAGAGTATAAATAACTATTAATAGTTTTGATAAACTGTGCCAAATTCCGTAAATTCTATAACTGGTTAAAATATAGATAATCTCTAATATAGATTAGAAGGAAATTATAATTTTTACGTGATGATTCATCGTATTATTATAAAATCAGGGGTCTAAATATGAATCAGACAAGGGCTATGAAGCGGTTACTCACCAGGAAGTCGAATACGCTCTGTCCGAGCATTTCAAACGCGATGCACATATGTCCGTGGTATTCGAACCAGTCCAACATCTTAACACATAAGCTGCAAGGGGGAAAGAGACTTGTTAATACTACATATTGTAAAACTCACACCGCGTCTATCTCTGTCTGTTTGTTTGCTGATCTTAAACATCAGGCTGATTATTAGGTATGTATGTAATTATCCGCGTGGAGCTAGGACGGATCAACTAGTCGAATATAAATTTCAAAATCAAGGACATTCACGAATCTACGTAGAGAATCGAGCGGCAGACTGTAATTTAGCTTCGAGTTGACATCGAGTTCTTCGTTGGCCGCGTGCCAGCAAGGAGCTATAACGTCGCATATAAACGTGCAAGGTCGAATATTGTTACATTCGCCGGCGTCATCGCGACCCAGCCTCCATTATCAACAATGATGTCCACCGCCTCACCGCGTTATTACTAAACAATAAACAAAACAACTCACTTTTTACAGTCAGGGTCAATCTCTGCCAACTTTTCTAATACATTAATCTCGAGTTTTGCAGCCTCTCTGTACTTCTCCACGTTTTTGATAATCTTGAGAGCCATCCTGTGCTCCCTGGAAACAGAAAATCTGTTTAGTTATATCGAATGGAGATCTAGACGGAGGAATTCTCTGGTATATGTATAGAAAGTTACAATAAACAAATGAAAATAGAGGTGAATAAATTGACGTAAAGCGCACGCTGCCAAACAATGTGTGTCATCATCCGCAGGCGGCGGCGGTGCGTGTGTCGACCACTGCATCATCCAACTATATACTATACTAAGTCATAATTCTAAATTAAAAATAATTTGTTTTCAAATAATCCAACATATAAAAGCAAGTTGAGACTGGGAATAATCTGGATTGAAGATCCGACTTTCATTGCACGATGTCTAGTACAATATCAAGCAAGCACGCCAGGGTGTCATGTCAGACTCAGATAATGATCACAACATACATTAGATTGGACATACCGAATGTGATAAAGTGTAGTGTAGTGTATATAAACAAAAATATTAAACAGATAGCTAGGTATAATTAATTATATGCAGCAATACTTACATTTCTAAGTCCTTCACCTCGACCACTTTGCCGAAGGTGCCCTCACCGAGCGTGTCCATGATTTTGTCTGAAAGAAAACCGAGGTAAATTACTCATTTGTTAAACTGAACAAAGTCATGATGGAATCTGGCATTTGGTTTTTTCATATTAACTGCAAGTTATAAATTAAAAACAATGAATATTAAAAATTCACTGCAAAAAGAGCTCAGCCGACCAATAAGGTGATGTTCCAACATGACTCTAAGGAATGTTTAATGTGGCTATTAACGAGCAATTTCATTGTTCATTATAACATTCGTTAAAACAAAATTAAAAATCAAAAGTTTAAATTCTTCTTTAGGACGAGTCACTGAACTGCAAAGGGCATGGCTGTTCGAACAGCAAGATTTTTAGGAGTTTCTGTATCGAGTCAAATGTAAACGTTTCAGTGACGTTTATTAAGTTTTTGTGAATGTAAATGTGTGTTTGGTGCATGTGTAGTGTGTACTTATGTAGTGTGTAAAATTGTTTGCATAGTTATGTTGTGGTCACGAACATCTCGCTCCCATGACATATCCGGGCCAGTAGAACAGGTGTCCGTCCTTGTCGTCCTTGACGGAGGAGCGTGCCCGGGAGCTCTGCATGCGCCGCGTCCGCATCCGTCATGAGGGCGTTGCGAAGAGGGGAGTTGCCGCACGCGATGTCACCGCACAGCACCGCACCGCACCGCACCAGACGCACCGCACGCACCACGCCACATGCCACGGAGAGCGCGCCACGAGACCGCCAAGACCCGAGTAGTGTTGTACCCAACAATCAGACAATGGAACGGTTGCCCGTCAGACAAGCGACAATTGGTATGGTGTGTCGTACATGCTGTTAGAGGGCAGACGGGTGGGCGCTGCGGAGGCGGGAGCGAGCGACCGAGCCGAACGCCTCGACCGTTCGCAGCCGCGGGACGAGGACCAGGACGGGACTTCCGGGAGGGATCCGACGCACACCTACCACTCCAGCCAACACACACGCACAGCCTTTCGTACATACTAAAGGATAAGTGTCCACCCGAACATCCCTTTAACTGTTTCAAAATCACAATTGTATACTAACACTGCCAGATATGGAACTCTTGGAACTTCGTTTACTTTTAGAATAGGTAAATATCTTTACACAAAACAGAGACATTTTAGTGTTCAAAATACACACGAGATAATCCAACACATGCACTATCATAGTTAATTTATGGGCTCAATCATTTCACACAGTTAGCTTTGCTGTTAGTGACGGAATACTGAGTAAATATTTGGTAAGCCTACCCTCAGAATGTTTATCTTATTTACGAATAAGTGGTATTCGTAGATGAAGTTTCCTACCCGTATAAACTAGGTAAGAAGGCATGCATGTTTTGAAACTGACTTTTGCATTAAATATGCATCTAAATTGCAATATCTATTACTAGATTATGGTCTACTAGTCGTTTCCTGTGTTAATACACGAGTATTTATATTTATCATTATAATAAATTCAAAGTTATGATACATATATTATGTGCATAATGGCAATTAGAGGCCTTTTACAACTGCTGTGATTCTATCACTGGTAACAGTCAGATCTTATAACGTTTGATATAAAGTATTGAAAGTAACGGACCGGGTGTTTGTTAGCGGCACACAGAGGCGCAGGCGGCAGGCAGTTGGTTAGCGTGTGCTTACAGGCGGCGTGGCCGCGTGCCGCATCAAGTGGCGCGGCCGCTGCGGCCGGGTGCGGCTGCGCAGCTCGGGCGGCAGCGTTACAATGTCCCCCACGCCCAGGGGCTCCGGCATAGTGGCCGTGCTCGTTTCGATTCCCGCATTCTTTATCACGTCCTTATCACCGATCCGTCCGTAAGCTTCATCTATGTGAGCGTATTTCATTATCAGCCCTTGGATCTCCTTCCGTTTGGCTTCCCGTTCACTCACGATTCTATCTCCGACGGGAGTTTTGTCGTCGTCATCTTCGTCACTCGATGGGAAGTAAATTTGTCTTTGTTTACCGACATCTCGCACTGGGGACGATGCTGGAGTCTTTGTTAATACTAGTTTTGAGTTATGATCTTTATGACCCTGTGGTGGCGATATCAGATCTCGGGTGCTTTGTGTGCTGATGTCTATGGGTCGTAGATAATACTTTTCATTTTTGTGATCGTTGTTCTGACTCTTTTCGGCTCTTAACGATCTACGTTGGTGTCTTTTATAGATACTATCTCTATCTTTACCATAACAAGTTCGATCTCGTAAAGCGACATCACATCCATTTTTATGTTCATCTTTATTTTTATTGGATAGTCTACGATCAGACGTATTTCTGAAAGGGGTCTTGTCTCGAGTTTTCTCCCTAGAATAATTGTTTCTTTTGAACGAGTTTTCACCGAACACCGCTGTAGTAAAGCTTCTCATTAATCCCCTAGGCATCGGTTCCGGTTCCAGAGTTTTATCACGATCTTCTTTTTCTTTTTTAGCCCTTTCCTTTTTCTGGACAGCGATTCTGTCTAACACGGAAGAATATTTGTCTTCCAGGCGACTTCGAGTACTGCCCAAAATAATTGTGCTTTCGATGTTATTATTGGCTTCCTTCAGAGGATATCGTTTAGTGAACGGCGATGATTTATTATCTTTCATGTGTGCTCTGCGAAATGAGTCACTACGTCCCAGAGCGCTAATACCGGCAGCAGAACGTAAAGGCGAAGTGTTGATACGGGATTTAGGTGCACCCAGGTAAAAACGGTCATCGGTCAACTTCCTCCCGTTCGGTACAGTGACACTCGACGTAAGGGATGTGTACGGTGAAATGTGCCCATTATTGTCGTAACGGCGAACGTTTGTCAAAGCCGAGCTCTTATTTGATAGGTAGTTGTCATCATACTGTGATCGTACAGCAGATAGTTTGGTGTCAGCCCCGGTTTCAGACTTCTCCGAGGGTCCTCGTCTTGTAAGTCGATTAATGAAGCTTGAGTATCCATCAGACAACAGTTGCGTTACACTAGTGGTCGATGAGCGGTTGTATCGTTGACGACGTGGGCTCGTAGTCCCATTACCGGTCGCGCTTACACTAGCCATTATGTTAGGGTTTTTTTATAGATTTTCGTATTTACAATAACTTTCACCCCGGATGGATTACATATTTCATAAACATTATAACTTCACTTTCGACACGGATAATGAAAACATGTTGGTTAGCTTCCACTGGTTTACACGGTGTTATGCTTCACCACCGGACATAAGACTGAGGCTATCTAGAGATTGAGAGCGTACCTAAGAGCGAACGAATTTCAGAAAGATCACTAGCGCAGCCGAGTGCGGCCGTCGGTGCCAAGTAATGGTCGCGGACTAAAAATATCGGCAACCCGTGGGAGCGCCCTCCCGCGCACTTCTGAGGTGCCCGTCGCGAATACATTTCTTCACATTACACATCATTACCTACGTCTTCGCATTTAGTAATTATGTTTACAAAGATGTCAATTTTATCCAATGAATGCGAAAACATGCACCGTAAACCATGACAGAAGAATGCGGTTGAACGTAAAGTAGAACACTGTATCCTCCAGTTTAATGATGTTGCTATACAATTATCATGTGTGTTGCACCGACTTTCTTTGAACGGCGAGGTATAGCCAAGACAGTTCTGTCAATAAGTGGTGGGCAATTAGGTCAGTGGAGCGTGAGCGAGCTCTAAACAATACCGACGATGCCACGAGCGGTATTCGCCGCTCGCGCACGCGGCCAACACGTAAGATAACCATCGCCAGGTAAACATGGTTTTCAGACAATATTATCTTCTGAAGATTGCGGCGTGCGTTATCTATCACTAAAGAGTATAAGAGCTGCAGAAGCAAGCTGACGCTTGATAAAGCATATCGGGCACAATTGCTATACGTGCTGTACCAGGCAACATATAATACGAAACAAAACGATGATTAAACATTCAGAGTATCTTAAACATTATTAAACGTTCTAAGATAAAATATATTATTATCATACTAGTAAAATTGAAATATAATGGTGTCTTTAAGGAAACGATATTCTTATTTTGTTATTGAGCTTAGGTGTCATTATTAATTAAAACATCTGTTACTCGTAGCAAGTTTTGTGCTCGTAACATTGCCCTTCGAATTGTTTGTAATCGGTATGTTCGTCGTTCTCATTTTCATACCGCTTTTTAGCGAGTAGTTGGAATACTGCATACCTTCGACGGAATTCATCCAAATGCTGACCTTCGCAATTCGTATAACATAAACTAAAGGTGACAGAACGATTATATAATCGATTTCAATGTGCTATCTTAGCTAATTGTAAAGGAATGAAAGGTAGAATAACTCAGGTAAAAACGGTTCGTGGCATAAAAAGAGGAATTATAAAAAAAAACGGATCACGTCTGTAATCCCCATGTACGGTAGGGTAGACATCCTCTCAGATCTCCAGACGCTTAGATCCTTTGAAGATGTCTAGTGGGGGTAGTCAGAGGCACGTCCAATCATTACATTTGGCACATGCCCACATTTTGCAGTAGTTAGCATTCCATACGTGACAGGATGCAAGCCAATCGCCGCTTATAAGAATACTAACTGGTTTAGAGGAATTATGTTATTGTAATTGGTTTAATTTTATGTATGGGTTCTCAACTTCTGGGCTGTTCGTTGATCCGTTAATCGAAATGTAAGTACGGTTTTAAGACTTATATTAGGTATGAGTAATCTACGTAAGGCCAACCTCCAATCGCATATACATTATACATACATGCAGTATCATTGCGAAAGATAATAATATTAAGTGAAATACACGACTTTAAATCGTCTGGTATGGTAAATCCTCCATGACCACTAAGCGCATAAATCTTAGATATCTAAGGGGGTAGTCAGAGGCACGTTCAATTTAATATTTTGTACCTGCCAACTTTTTGCAGTGCCTTTTTTGAGCGTGGCTCATGAACTATTAGTTAGATACAATAATGTTCATATCAAGATGGACACAATTATGGTTGGCGCACACTGGCGCAAAACAGCGCTTCGATGCTCCCGAGCATTGAAATATATTATACCTTATTACGATTGGATTACTATTAAATTCAATTGATAAATTTTAAATCCTCTACCGCGCCGTAAGCCAGTGTGTGCCAAAGACATTGTTTTTTTAAGCAATATTAACTTTCCAATACTTTTTGCGCTCTAACTGTGTTGTTAAATGGCGTAATAAGATCCACGTACTCGGTTATTTTACATGAGTTATGCACGTGGACGTTATCATTTATTGGGACCAAGTTTCCTCGTAATATTCCCAGTAGTTAGATATCAATACTAAACGTTGAAAGCATAATATAATTTAGAAGTAATTTTATTTACAAAATAACCACACCATATAAAACTATGTACATACCTCTGGTATGAAATAATCATCTGGTAATAAAGGATAGTTATAGTCAACAAATTTTTTGATTGGTCTCAAATAGTTATAAGTTTTCATGATGTTGAAAACTTTCAAGGTGATTATTATAGACAATACTGATAATAACAATTCATCACCACTAATAATTACTGTAAAATTGCTTTTATACGACGTCACTACGACCGAGCGAGAATTATTTAATTGCATTTGCAGTTGTTTTACATCGAAAGGTGGAAATGGAACTGTAGATCGAACAGCTGTTATGGCGATGGGAAGGGATCAAGGCACAACTACAATAAGGGGCACAGGTAAAAGCCCTTGCTCCATCATAACGTTCGTTACTTTTAATAATAATAAGTGCGCGCGTCTACTGTATAATAAATACCACTGATATTTAGGACAACATATTTGGAAAGTACATAAATTATGTTGTTTACGTGAATTGTGCTTATGCTAACGATAAGTTGATAGAATTTTAGTAAATACATTAGTTTACCACAACATCATGCATGTCACTAACAAAAGCGCAGTCAGAATATAAACAAAAATATTGTATCTGTAGCCAGATTACTAATATACTAACTTTATGTTTTATAATTTGAGGTACTTGAACTGACCTTTCCAACAAGTCGACTACAAGCGCCGTCAACATCAAAAAGGATCTCAGCTACTACGGAGAGAAGTTTCGAAACATCGTGCCACTTGCACCCGTGATCCTTGAGAAACCTCTTGTAAAGCTCGTAAAAGGAGGTAAACCTGAGAGGCATCCGCGCGCGATCATGCTTCGAATCTACTTCAGACATTATGATGCACAAGCACGGAACTGATAATATGCCACTACATTTATAATGTATATGCAGTAGGTATATCTGTAAACACCAGTTTCACGTTAGGGGCGGGCGAACTCACGGCCGGTTGTTACACAACTGTGACTAGCGATACCGCCACACTAAGTAGCACCCGAATGTAAAATAATCACAAAACGACACAGCGCTGAATTCAAGTTATTCCAATTAAAATGGTTATGCTGTATGTATGTATAAAAGAATGTATACAAATTGTAATAAAACAATAACAAAAGAACGCGTCAATAACCGCACGCACTGATCCGAGACGAGGGCTAAACTAAAAAGATGTTCGACACAGCACTTTAATTAACGATGGCGCGAGACAATTGTAGTTGAGCTTTCAGTTCAAACAGGATATATCCGCGTACAACTGACGCGGCAGGGCTCTTGATGCACGTTTATTCACTGGAGAACAATTTTACTAATACTTTTCTCAGAAATTTAAGCCTGATTTGATTAGTCATTCGTTGGTTAAATGCAGTGAATACATTTTGTACTTATCGGTCCGTCACCTTTATTACTCAAAAGATAAATGTTCATAAAAATAAATAATAGCAGTGTTATTATCAGCAATAGAAAATATTAAGATAATGCGAATGATACCTAGGTGCGTAGAGTCGTTCGCCTCG
Organism: Hydriomena furcata; assembly: GCA_912999785.1. Classification (NCBI taxonomy): domain Eukaryota; kingdom Metazoa; phylum Arthropoda; class Insecta; order Lepidoptera; family Geometridae; genus Hydriomena; species Hydriomena furcata. The sequence goes on along the minus strand of OU538831.1, from coordinate 3,405,943 downwards.
TAGGCACTGTTATGTGCACTGCAGTGTTTACGTATAAAAGTGTTGCTCATACATAAGGTAACAAGAGCAATATCGGCGAGCAGCAAGGTCGGCCGGAAGGAACTGGGCATTACCAAATAGATAGGTGGGTAAGACAACGGGCGCACCACATTTATCAGACCATATCAGCCAGACCGCCTCGCCCGCCGCACACCGCAGGGCCATATTAAATTATACGATAACGTGCTTTTCTAAACTGCAAACTTGACCCACGTCTTCTAGGAAGAATGATAAAAGGATGACGTACATAAACATTACACCCAGCTGAACCATGTAAAACATTGCATGCATGATGTACCTACCTACTTGACAAATTACACATTGTAGGTTTACAAGATTCTAGATATATAGGCGTTTTAGACCCGATTTTAAAAGTTGTAGTCAGGCTTTTAGATGGCCCTAAAACTCCATTACCAAGATTGGCCACCAGCTCATTCATACGAACATATTTGTTAGTATCTAGTCAGACCTACCAACCTACATTTTCATATATACATTACACATGTCTCGTATACATACGGCATGCTCGTAAGACGGTAATAGTATTATTTGAATAAATTCTTATTTTACGAATCATAGGGTTCTCCGAAGATAGCGTTTAATTCAAGCTGGGTTAAACCGGTTTTTAAATTAATAGATTCTTTTTCACAACAGCAATTGAGAAGTACGGTTGCGTACGCTTCTTGATTACTCTCGATTAAGATAAGTAGTAGTCAATACAACACAGTGTCTAACAGTGTCTAAACGCATAAAAAAACATAAAAACACGATAAGATCGAAACGGGGCTTTCTTATTAGTTATTATATCTTGGTTTCACGACAATGGATTACCTATCTTGATTCTTGATCTCTCTTCTTGAATCCATAGTGGATTAATATATTTTTTGCTTTAAACCATTCATTTTGATATACATAAGTCAAAATAATAAAGATAAGATTCTTAGGTGTATGTTTGGTTTCTCCTAGGTGAAGGTGATCATCGCAATACTATTTCTGTGCGCATGCGTCGCACGTTCAGAGTTGCTGAAATTATAGCACGTGGCGCCATCTAGTATTTAGCATAAGAACCGCATAGTTTTATGCCAGCTGCTTTGCTATTTTGGTCTTCAATCATAGGCATTATTATGCTGTTTCTCTGCTATTTTTGGATAGCGAAATGCTTAAACTTGTACACATGATCGTACTCTTCTAACTTTGCGGAGATCATTAATGGTGAATCGTTTTTTTGATGAAATTGAATTCCAATTTGAATTCCATTCAAAACATGCGCACAAAATGACTGCAAATGAGTAGGACGCGACATTAATCTCAGGTATATTGAATATAGAATCAGTAATAACAGGAACGCAATCATGCAAAAATAACCCGTTCTACTTATTTGTGTGAGAGTTGGACAAACATGCAAAATACATACATCTAACATCAATAAATAAATCTAATTGCTTTAGTTTTGTAAGAAATAGCATTAGCATTAACAAAATTGCGTATTTTGGCAAATGAGAATAACGACTTCTAACTCGCTCGACTAAATCAATACAGAAATGTGCCCAATAGTTCGTAATATATTATGACGTTAGTTTAAAAAGACAAAAATCGTCATGTTAATGTAAAATTACCAAGGATGCATAAATACAATCCTTGACCTAATAATTAATGCTAAAATAGATGCGCATTGCTCCCAATAGCGACGCGCTGCTGGCAGCGCTTGCACATATGAATTCATTCAACTTTGAACTGGTAATTTTGACATTAAATAGTCTGTTGGCTGACCTCTACTTCTTTCGTTTGTTTCTCCGGTTTCAGTTGAGACGCTTGCACTGGTGGATCAGCTGCGAAAGAACAGGACGGCTGAGGGTCCACAGGTTGGTGGATCACCATAGCCGGTGCTGGTGGAGCGGCCTGTTCATCTATCTTGACTTGTTCAACTTGTACACTATCGACACCTTGTACACAAATTTTCGGCGGCATGAATGGTTTATTACAAGTGGGTTGTTTCGATTTTAGCCATGATGGAGGCACTGCTGGTGGAAGCGGTACATTTTGTGGAGTTTTTATTGTAGAAGCATCATTTTTATCACCTGAAGTAGGTACAGGCGTCTTTGTGCCTTCAATCTGCAAATTATTCATCACTTCAAAACCGGTGGGCTGAATCTCCGTGTTATTTACCACTTGTGTTAATTCTTTGTTCGATACTTGAAGTACCATTGGTGGTAGGCATTCAGGTATTGGAATGGATGGCAGTTCACTTAGAGGTACATTGGATGAAGATTTAAAAGCTGCATCTTTAGCTTCTTTTTCGGTGTTCATCTTATTATCAGTGATAACTTCGCTAATTCTTTCAACCTTATTCTTAGGCACATCAACAGGTAATGGTGAAATTTCATCTCTACTTTGTGAAAACCCCGTGCTATCACAACTAGAAAGTTCGTCTAGACTTTGTACTAAATCTAGTGCAGAAGCTTCATGGTAATCAGTAGAACAAGGTGACGTATCATCATTTGTATCATCGCCACCGTCAGGCATCTGTGAACTTTTACTGCTGGGAACAAATGCCAAACTGGATGTCACATCATTGGAAATATCTGCATTTACAGATTCTTCTGATTGAACAGAGGATTCCTTATTTCCCACCTCGACTGTACTGACTTTATCGATCACAGGAACTGACCTGTCTTCTAGAGCAACGGGCAGTTCTGCTTGTAGTTTTGGTTTAATATTTGATGTATTATCACTACAGTGAGCATTGTTGTCAACATTCGTGACAAAGAGTGTATTTTGCAGTAGATTAATTGCCTCAGTATTTTCTATTCTAGCTTCTTCAACTACAGGCAAGCTCATATACGTGGGTATGGCATAATCCAAATCAGTCAGGGGCATATAATGGACACCGTCTGGATCTCCTATGGGTGCTTCATACTGTGGGGAGTAATATTGAAATCCTGTATTGTCATTACCATAAACTGTCCATGGATCATTTGAAGGGATAAGAGGGAGCCCATCATAATATATTCCCGCATTGAAGTCTCCTTCTATGTAGTCTGGTTTGTAATGCCAACTAGGGACAAAAGCATCTTCGAAAGCTAGGTAGTTTTCAGGTAACATGACCATGGTTTGGTTAAATTGTGTCGCGTCTAAAGCGATAGAGCCATCATAGAAGGGGTTATTAAGTACAAGTTGTGGTGGTTGCAGGGGGGCACAATCTACAGTCACTTCTGCTTCAACAAATAGTCCATATTTTGAAAGGTCTGGTTCAGACCTCCGATGCCGCAATGCACACGAGTCAATTTTGCTATCAAAATTAGATGCATATATATCTGATATATCAAAACTATGCGTCCTTCGTAAATAGTTTTCCGGTGTCAACTCATAGTTAGTTTTGTCTATTTCTAGCACGTTGTTCTCAACTTGACCATCAAATGTTCCACCATAGGTTGGCACGCCCACGTTGTTTATTTCGTGTAAAGCATCCTCATCGTTTGTTTGAGTACAAGTTTCAGGTGGTGGGTAGAAGGAACCATTGCCAGGGGCGTCACTGGGCAGCAGCACTACGTGGGGTAACGAGGGAGGAGGTCCACAGAAAAGCAAGTTGTTAGGAGGCACTCGCGGCGACTGCGAGGCCATGGCTCAGGCAGGGGCCGGCCGCAGCCCGACGCGGCGGACTTGATTTTCGGTGCGACAGAGACGCGCCAGGCGGCCGGCTGAGCTTTGCGACTGACTGAAGCTGTACAGAGTGACGAAGGCGAACGCAAATAGCACGGGCGCAAGCGCGAGGAGGTCGCCGTCTCTCGCGCACATCTTCACGGGCGATGGCGCACGCGCACGCGCATTCGCAAGCCAAACCCGTCCCGCATGTTATCCCAAACAGGCAGGCTGACGTTTATGCTTTATTCTGGTTCCGCACTATGCTTACGACAAGTTCACGAGGACATGGAAATGTGATGGAAACTGGCAGGTTTTCGGGTGAACACTTTTTATGACGAGTGTTGGATATAAAATCACATCATTCATTCATCATCTTAAAGTAACTTTAATGGAACAGAATACTGACCTGCTCTGGGGAGCGCAGTGATGATTCGTCGCGATGGTGTCTCCTCCGCCTATGCGACGTAGGCGAACGCCGATGATGCGACCGTTTGGAGCGTTCATTTCTCCGTCTCCACGAGTGCTCCGAGCTGCGAAATCATTCATCGATAGGCTGTAGGGTTAGTGAATAAGGAAAACTAGTGAAATACCTAAAGTAAACGTTTAGGTGAGGTTCAGGTGTGCGTTAGCCTAGGATTATCAATTGATATACTAACGTTGGTGTACGTTCATAAGCGTAATGAGGGTCTGCAAGTTGTAAAAGTTGATCTGATGACGGCAAACAGCAGATGCCGAGTACCGTCCGAGCGGCGCTCCATATCCACGTTATATCTATGATCTTGTAGCGACCTATCCCTGCGTTATCAGATGGAATTATCTTTTTTACACAATCTACCTACATCATTTTGTTAACAGAAAAACGTAAAACACAATACAGAATAGCGCAAAAGTCAAGGTCACACTCATTAGCCGCCTAGCCAGTAAACGTTTACATTTGCGCGAATTTATACAATAACTTGAGAGTAATGTGATGATAACAATGATTTTTGTTAGAAAAAGCGGAATAAGTAACGGATGTTAGCGGGTCGTCGCGAGATAAGTTAAGTATGCCACAAGTGGTTCAGCGTTCACAATGTGAGGACCCGGCGCGGGCTGCGGTCGCGGACACACTGCCATCTTCAATACGACCGATTGCGCGCGAGATACTTACTGAAGTAAAACGATATACAATTATCATGGTAGTTTTTAAACATCTATCATCACAATATAAATGACGGTAACCTTCTTATATTGTGTAACCTACCTACAAAAGGTAGGTATTTGCAACATTAAAATACGATTAGAAAAACTTGGTTCCACTTGCAAACTGGTAAACTGTAGTCGAGTTGGCATATTAACAATGTATGTTATGTGTTAAACTCGGAGTAAATGATAAACCGGGTAGACGGAAATGGTTAACCATCGGTCAAGTTGATAATGTAAGAACAATTAAGTAAGTAAGAAAATATATCTATTATGCTAAACAGACGCTGAATAATTGGATAATGAATTGGTGATTTCAATAAGACAGTGATCAAATCAGTGATCGAAAATAGGCAAAACTACAGATAACAAGAAAGAATACACTACTCACCAAGAAATTCGCAAATAATGTGACCTTGACACTGGGCTTACATTTATGTTAGATTGGCTACCAAAATGTTCTCCCATGACAAAGATATTTGGATAACACCGCTAGTGTGTATGATCACATGCTTGAACGAAAGAAATATGTAGAGAAAAGAACGCGGTACACTAATGCAATTAAGCCTTCGTGTAATTGGTTTAGACAGCAATGCTATGTTAATATTAATATCATACGCAAATAGAACACTCTTAGCGCCAATCACCAAGAGGGTTCGTAATACATTTTACACTACAAGTGTTGTAATCTGAAGGTTTCTACGCATCCTAACAAGCCAGACGATTCCTTGAACGTGCTGCGCGGGCGTTGGTGATCTATGTCAAGCTAATGCCTCATTGTTTAGCGGCAATAGCAGACAACAGGTTGAACTTGAGCTTAGATTGTTTGGTCGAATATGCTGTGCAAGAGAACAAACAAACAAGCAACAACTAACTAAGTAAGTAGTAGGCAAGTTAATGAAATTAAATCAGAAAGATTCAAGACCATTTTTGCTTCAAGTTGGCTCAAACTTGTCCATGCCAATTATAAGATTTCTAATTGATTCAATGACCGCTATAAATCTAGGTTGAAACTGTTAGATAAAATAAAAAAAACTAACAATACAAGTGGTTTTAAGCAGGCGACTACAGTGAGAAGCACACACAGCTACTGAAAAATCCGATCAGTTGACGAATACTATTGTCGATATCGCAACGAACAATATAATAGGGTGTTTAATGATACTGTACATGTACATGTAGTTAATTACTCAACGTGTATATAAAACAGCCACTTGATAGTGGTATCAACGTTTAACAAAGCAACGCACGTCACTCGTCAATGTGGTTGCGAATAACAAACACCGGAAAATTCACTTTCGACGACCAACGACACCGACATAATCGTGCGCGTGTTGTGGCGTACCTACAGAATATGCATATGAGAAGCTTTATTGCAAACCGGCTTTTCGAAATCTTATGTCATGCCTGATAATAAAAAACCAGTACTACTTATTTAGGAAGATAACGTTACTTATTTTGTATTTCATATTATACTCGTAGAGCATTCTTTTTGCTAAAATTTAATGCGGTAAGTGAAGACTCCAGAACTTTTTAATTACGTAACTACCTATACCTATAATGGTGGAAAGAAGGAGAAAGTGAACATGGACGAAATTCGCGACTTGTGTGTTGTCGTAACGAAGGCTTTACGTGAACACGGCGACGGGACGTGACCAGCAATATGCTGCCTTATTATAATGATACAAGTCAACATTAGTAGAAACCGAAGAAAGTTCCTATAATTGGCCGAGCAACGACATAACACGAGGAACAGTTTACGAGTAACTCATGGTCTTGGTATGATATTGGTGTTTAGTTTACTCTAACGCCACCAAGGAAATTGTACTTATAAGGGTTATGAAACGCGATGAAGGAAAACGTTACTTTACAATGCGGTCAACGTTCAGCCACGAACGGTATTCATACAACGGTTCTTTATATTTAGAAACAACGAACACGTGTATCAAATTGAATCATCTTCTCTGTTTACCATTTCGCTGGGTGTTTCTGTTTCGTAATATCACTTTCATTGATATTACCAATCAAAACAGTAATTATTTTTCATATCTTATGACAATGTCTAAATTACAATTTCTATTATTAAAACTATTAAAGAAATACGAAAGACAAGGTCGGATAGGTCAGCAGCGGGCACAAATTAAAGCGAAAGAGGACCATACTGGTCCTCTTTGACCATTTAATCGAGTTAGATACGACTTACGAAATCAAAAGTCACGGCAACGTGACCGACAAGGCGTCTAGTCAAGGAACTACTGCATTCATTACGTGTTACGTTACGGCTGCAGTCATTGTCGAACAAAACCAAAACGTAGAATAAATTGACGCGACAGTAAACCCCAGTTTACGAAAAGATTTGACATACTTGCGATTTAAAGCTGCTCCAAATACACAATTCTGTGTCCATTATGAACAATGGAAATAAGCTAATTCTCATTACGTCATGACGCCTACCAAGTTGACAAATTCTTACCAAGCGTACCAAACAAACCAAGTTAGGACCTTGAAACATTCACTGTGTACACTATCGAGACGAATCTTGAGCTATGGCGGAGCCTGGCGCCCACGAATATCTAGCTAGGTCCTGAACAAATGCTGGGTTAAGTTACGAGTAAATTGGCATTCAGTTGAGAAATTATGTCAGTCCATGAATCGTTGATTCGTGCATTTATAATTAGATAAATGTAGAAGACCAGACTGATAACGGAATATTGTAATGATGATTAAACATACAAGTATACCAGAAAACAGGACTCCCGGCACGTTAAGACAAAAAATATTAAGTGAATTCTAGTTAATGAACCGAGCTACCTCAAGTATTTTTACGAACCATGAGAACCTCACAAAACAAATAGTTTTAATAGGTTTCCAAGGTACTAAGTAGACATTTTCGAACATATTTTAGTAAAATAGCGATAATGGGCAAAGACATTAGGCAACCCGCAGGACGGAGTATAGCGCAGCATTGGTGAGTCACGGTCGTTGTGTAATGGATTTGCACAACCAGCCAGGGTTATCGTTGTTACTACCACATGAACGTAATAAATATATTATTGAATCTAAAGAGTCAAATAGAACCCAAGTGTAGAGTCTTCAAGAGCGTAATAGCATGTGTGTGCATATGCATGCATGCTATTTTGAGAATTGGAATAAATCAAATGAAAGGCATTCTTGTATTCAGTTATGTTGTAGTTTGAGTTTGCCTTTGTATTTTAAGTCACGGTGGCATAAACACGTACAACAATGTTATTTTTATATTATACTTTAGTCTGGAATATTACTTTAACAGTAAATTTTTAATGTAAGTTGGAAAGTTGTTATTTGAGTTGCTTGACAAATATTTACTACCAACATGAATTGAGTTTATTGGATTAGTAGCCACTTACAGTTACGTAACGTTCATCTCTTACTAATATTATAAATGCGAAAGTAACTCTATCCGTCCGTCTGTCTGTGACGTTATCACGGAAAAACCGCTGGGCCGATTGTGATGAAATTTCATAGATAGTTTAAAGTTTTGGAATAAACATTGGCTACTTTTATCCCAAAATTTTCAGGAATTTCAATGTTTTACGATAAAGTCGTCAAAAATCGATTTCCTGAATCTACGCAGACGAAGTAGCGGGTAAAAGCTAGTTCTCCTAAAATACTATGTTTTCTACCTCGGTTAGGTAAATTAAATTAACTAAGAAATTAAGTTTTGTCACTAACGCACACTGCCCGTAGGAAATTAAAGGAAAAATGTGTAAACTAAAAATAGGTAAAGGAAATATTGTTAGTAGTGGAAACATGATTTTTGTCATGTCATGTGGGGTACATACGATACGCTCCATTCGTGATCCCTCATGTTTTTTTGAAAAGCGGCAGATTTAGGCGTCCAGGAATCGACTCCGCGATAGAGGGCAGGCAGCTCAGCCACCTTCACTTCAAGCCTCTCTGCGAGCCTCTGTTCAACCACTGCCTTGGGCCCGCTCGTCAATGGGCGCTGTTGTTCCTTAGAGCGCACCTCCAAGCTACTGTATCCGTTTAGTTTCTCACCGTTGCAAGACGTTACGCTTTTCGGGCTATCTGTGGTGAGCAATTTGCTCTTAACGGTTTCAGCTTTACTGTAATTTTTATATTGCACTGATTCTGTGCCGTTCGCTGTTCGCGAATACTTCATAGAATCATAAGTGTCGCCATTCAGGCTGCTATATTCGACGTTGTTAAGATTGATGTCTCTTTCGACTCGTTTAGTTGAGATGTCATATCCGTTTCGTTTGCTGATATAACGATCATCGTGATTCTGTTTGAGAAAATTGCTTTCGAAACTAGTTTTACATTTAGGAACGTTGCTTAGATAGTCGCTATACCCTAAATCTTTAGTATGTAAACCTTTATCACAGCCTTTTTTAAGAGTTTCTTGTATATCTATACCGTTGTCGTTCACTCGACTGTAGCTGAAGCTGGCGGGCTGACCGCTGTCAGTTCTGTGATCAATAGCCTCTATCCGTTCTGCATCCTTGCTTTCGAATTCGTGTTTAACCAGAGCAACACGTGATATATCACCGTTCTTTCTTGGCGGTCTTCCGTTAAAATCAGCAGTCATTATGCCAGCCCTGCTCTGTTCGCTAGGAACAGTCCAAGTATCATGCTTCTTCTTATCGCTGCTTTTAGAAGACCATGCCTTGGCGAGAGCCGCCTTCAGAGCTTCCCGCCGCTCGTGCACGCTGACCCTCGGGTACTCGTGTATAGGGACTATGGCGGGGGCATATAGAGTCGATCGCGGTGTAGCCCGCGTTATTCGGAAACTTCTGAACTCCCTGTTGAACTCCGAACTCAAAGAATAAGCCGGTATTCTTGAAGTCACCATTTTGAGATCAAAATTTCCACGCAGCAGTTACTTTAAACTTCCTTATGTTATTTTATTTTAGCACTGAGTACACTGAACACATAATATCGACTCTACCTGAAACGAACAAAGTAAAAATGTGTAGACCTAAACGAACAGTTTTTGTCTTGTAATCGATGAAATTGTTAAATTTAGTCGAATTTGAAGTAAAATGCATGTATTGTATGTATGTGCGAGTGTGGGCCGCGACCTTCGCGGTGGGCGGCATCGGCGGGACAACGCACTGGTCAACGAACCGCCCTGCTCGGCATGCGACGCCGCTGTCTCTACTCAGCTTGGCAACTTGCATAACGCGCATGCAAGCCGAGCGCAGCCCTACCTTATCTCTTATGCAGTTATGCCATTACGACAAATGTTCCACAATCAACTAGTGCGTTGCGTTAATTGTATAGATATGACAGACTCTGTGCTAAATGAATCTAATAAAGTAGAACGCTGTGATAAAGCATTACTTGTGTCTTAGTTTATTTTGTAGAGCAGTTATGCCGTATAAGTGCAACAAGTGTCGCCTTGGTGACGTCCCTAATATGGTTTGAAGCGCTACCATATGGCCGGACCCGATACATCCTAGCTTGTCTATGTATCCACATCAATCGCATGCACCGACTCAAATATTTATACTGCACAAGTTTGTTTTAATTTCTAACTTTCTCTGTATGAGCTTTTTATTATTTTGAAACTTTAAGTGGCTATAAAACTGTTATAATGAGAGTGCGTTATTTTAGATTTAAGGGTTTATCTATAGGTCTTTAGAATGCGTCCACAAAAGTAATAAATTATTTAAATAAATAAATATATATGCTGATAACTTATTGGATGAGTAAATAACACACATACAGTGTGTGTGTTTAGTTTCAAACAATTCATCAAATGTCATGTTCGTAGATATATTAAACTGGGTTATAGTCTTAATGTTGTGTAAACACGGAAATAATCGATTAAAACAAATAACTGCACGTTTAGCTCAACACTTTTTCCAATACATATTTATAATATCACTTTTGACTAAATTGAATCGTCAAGTAAATCACTTCAGGCAATTTAAGCTCGGCTCTACAACGGACGTCTGCGGTGGTTGCTAGTCATGGAGTGGCCACACAGCACAGCATAGGAAAACCGCGAGCTGTCATAACATATTTATGCGAGACAAGTGATCGAAGTGTTCGATCGTTGGAAGGAGAGCAACCACCGGAAACGGGTGCGTGAGAGCGACGAAGAAACCGGTCGCGTCGAAGATACCTTCTCGAAGCGCGCGCGAGAACTGCGTGCGGTGTGCGTGCACCGCTGCGACTAAACTGAAGGGAAGCAACGCGGGGCCGTGCGCGAGGACCCCACCGCTGCCGCGCCTCTCTCCTGCCAGCCCGCGCCGCCAACCACCGGCACAGTCCACCACTTATGACTCTAACGCGAGAGCACTACGGGTTGAAACGCAGGAGCACTGACCTTCACTACCACAAAGCCGATATACTAGCTCGCGAGTTACGGGTTTGAGTGCTGAGTCCGCTGCAGTGCAATGCTTTAACTAGTTCGTTCTCTTCCAAAATCCTTTTTTAGACTTCAGTTATTTGCCATTTTTATAATATATCGACGATTTATTTCTCCGGCGTACCAATAGTCGAGGTTTAAGCTTTATCAAAATGTTCTTATAAGCTCTCATTTATTGATGATATCTGGTAATGGGCATTGCTATGACAGCATACGGGTATAAATAAATCCGTCCAAAAACAAAATACGCTGATTCTCGTTCATCCAATTGTTAAGCTATAAAGAAAGTTTTGCTTTTCATTTATAATGATAACAGCTTTTCATTTGTAATGTTGACATCTGTTCCAGTTGTCCTTTAGCAGTTTTAATAAATTAGCTTTTTCTTTAGTACAAGAGCATGACACTATTTTTTCACCTGAAGTTGTTTCTTAGATTTTTAGGCAATGCCCTCGAGGTCACTACCAGTAGGTTAGTCAGTCAAGGAGTCGAAAATTCGTTTCAAATATAGGCATTTTGTTGATTTAGTTCATTCAATCACGAGTGTAAAACAGAAAGATAACAGACAGGAATTACTGCTGCAGAGCTTAATATAACTTATGTGGAGGAGGAAATACTAAACCACAGATATTTGAGTTGGAGTTATTGATTTACAGTTAGTGACAAAAGTTTTATTATTTACGGAAATAAGTCATAACCTGCGCAATTTGCATAGCAATATGAAAATGGAAGTAATATTTTGTTTACTTCATTAAAATCTGAGAACCTCACCATAACGTGTTGTTGAATCAAGTCATGTTCGTTTTTACCTGAAACAGATATAGACAATTTATTAATACAATGAACCTTGGCCAAAAAGCAAATATATTATAAAAGTTAATGAAAAGAAATCATGTACACATCAAGCCAACCGAGGTACAGAAGGTCGGCAGTGTCGAAACACTGCTGCATTAACTGAACATTATAATGTATGCATCTGGGCCACTGACAACAAAAATATTCACAATCGAAACCTACCCAATATCAATGCTGGCATTTCATGTGCATTATGAACATGTGCCGAGCAATGATCTTTATTGTAGATTTTAACATGAAACAGTAGTGTTATTATTACGCGTAGACCCAGAACAACATAGCTAAAACCTTGTAGCTATCAATCAGGTCGTCATCGTTAGTATTAAATTTAACGTTAATTATTCAAATCATTATTTTTCATTACATTGACCAGTAAAAGGTTGCACAATATTTATGTATATTTTAAGTCATACTCATTATATATGGTTCAGTTCGCATTTATTGATGTGTGAAGAACACTGCCTAGCCTGGTGAATTATTGCTAATTCAGTGAAGTTTGTCACTGCCCACAAAGAACTACTGCCATAAAAAATTTGCCTCTCATAATGATCATTTTCATTTAAAACTAAGCTCTCAAGAGCTTGCTTGACCTATAACCATTAATATCGCAGACAATGGAAAACATTCACTAACACTCAACTCCTTGTCGTGGACTCGATACAAGCCGATACCTGAATCACCATCAATAAACTGCCTAAACAACCGTTATGTTTCATTACTCCTCCTACACTTCGATTGTTTAAAAGCCCTCAACTCAATCTGTCAATGTCCGTAAAAACGTGTGTATGTTAATTTTCAAAACATGCCTTAACACGTTGGTAAGTTCTATCTATCTTTCGATCTCTAGACTGAAACAGACTAACAAATTGTCGGCAAAAAATAATGGCACCGGAGGTAGCGTGGTACCGAGAAGCCAACGAACGGCGAGGTCTAATGACCCAAATGGCCCGTATCTAGGCTGCTTTAGCTATACTCTAACGAAAGAAAAATCGGTCAACCGTCATTACTGCCTCGCACGAGTTGTACACAAAGAGAAAACTTTTTGTTTATGATTTTCCATGCGATGTCCACGAGGTACAATGATCAATCGTTACGGTAATAGGTAATGAGACAGCTCAACTGAGCATACCTACTATGAAAGTATTAGAGATATTCGAAAATAATGTAAACTTATGCTCTACACTACACTAATCTTTAAGTTTAAGAGTAGTTAAGAGTAGTACCTGTAGTTAGATCGAGATTAAACTAACATCGAGACAGAATAAAGATATATCCAAACAAAATAATCCATATAAAGTGTATTATTACTAACTAGCGACCCGCCCCGGCTTCGTACGGGTAGCATGTTATTATACATATAAACCTTCCTCCTGAATCACTCTATCTATTAAATAAAACCGCATCAAAAACGTTGTGTAGTTTTAAAGATATAAGCAAACATACATACATACATACGCGGGAAGCGGAAAGCGACTTTGCTTTATACTATGTAGTGATATATGTTTAAGCCTCTGTCGGTACAAGGCTCTTGTTAGTAGCTATGTATTACGATAAATAATACATACATAATAAATAATTGTAAGCCAGCGGTGCTCAAATCATACGGTTTCAGCTAACTCGCCAGTACATAAAATTTAGACGCACTATTCGATCCAATCCTACAACTCTGACCATGGCAAATTAATCCGTTACCATAAATGGTACTCTTACAGAAACCTGATCTGACAGGCGTGAGTTCAACATGATCTATCAAAATACCAACCTTATATAGACTTCCTGGAGCCATGGGATTCTTCATCACTACTTAAGAGAGCAATGTAAGTGAGAAAACAACATTTTTTTAGACTCAATAATGCCTTTTGATCTAGCCGACCTGCAATAAATAGGACATCATCTTGTTTGACATCAATTGAGTCATCCGCGATTTGAAAGGTGGGTTTCTAATGTGCCAGATGACTCGTTTCTTAGTAATTACTGTACTTAGCAGGAGGCGGCGATGTAAACGTACATCGTCCGTAAAGTGTTGAAAAAAATAACGCAATATTAACTGAGTCAAAAGTAACGGACCTCATTAATCATCGAGGCCAGTATCGGTCAAACGGTCGAGTTCATTTACCTATATTTGCTGAACAATACTTATTTGTCTGCAAAAGTATACAATCCAACCAAAGGTGAAGAGGCTTCCCAAAGCTACGAGTATAATAGAGAATTAGAACAGAAATGAGAGACCACAAACAGCTCAGGAAACATTTAAGATATTTTCCTTTGTAGTTAGAGTAAGTGAGACAGGAGAAATCAGTCCGTCGACCTGCACAAAAAATGCCTTTCCCACAAAGACTCGCCCGTTAAGCTTCTTGGAAGCACAACAAAGATCCTGTACGTGTTTGTGATTCACGCTTCTGGTAAAGCCTCCCATCCAGCAAACAAAAAGATAGCACACTTAAACTAAGGCAGTTGATGGAAAATATATAAAAACATCTCAATGAACTTTGTAAACTAAGAAGCATGAGGAAAATTAAAATACATTTGTGGGGAATGTTTGTAGTCCCTCTTAGTCACAGCTTAAAACACAAAAATTTAATGATATCACTTTCACATTAACTTCCATTCCAAGCTTGCACTGTCACGACTTCACGAGGTTTTAACTAAGTTAGTCAACTTAGACCCGCCGACGTATTTTCCCGGTCAAGATAATAGGATAAAAAATGTGATCACGAGACGCTGTAAGGCTTTTAATTGGGGCAGAAAGTGGTGGTACACCGCGTACAGTTGTATTCGCAGAAGAGGCGCGTAGGTGTCGCCGCCAGTCGCATTACACGCGCTCGCCATCCTTCATACAAGAAATGGCTTGTTCCCATAATTTGTATTCGAGGTCACCGTCACACTTATGATGTGCGCGGTTAGAAAGGAGATGACGATTGTATTGCAATGAAAAAAGTCAGAGTGGGTGGCCGAATTATAAGTGGTGAAATTATGGTGAAATGGGCTAACTACATCCTTCTAAATGTAAACATTTCATGCATAGAAATTATTTCACATTTAAACTTTTTCGATTAAGAAACATTGAATTTACTTTTTAATGCAAAATAATAGAAACATGGAGAAGCACAGAACTTTTCGCGTGTTTAATTAATTGAAGATTTGTTGTAAACAATTTAAGAAACGTCGTTGAATCTTGAAAAAAAACGTCGCATACGCAATGCGGAAGCACGTTGCCGCTTTGTCGAGAAAGAGGCTGTACCATAAGCCATTGGCACTTTCCGACACGTCACTTAACTAGTTTAAGCTGGAGTAATAAATCTTCAAAGTGGCCGCAGGCGTCGTGAGGAACTTTCGCTTATTAATATATATACGATAATATTTCTTTTAATAAAAGGGAAATCGTATCGTCACTAAACAATGTACATAGGCGTTGGTGGATAACAATCAAGGTCGTCGAGAGTGGGCCACTGCACCGCACCGCCAGAGATCTGCGTTGAAGTTTGAAAACAAAAGTGATCTGATAGACACAGAGGAGATTGCGTAAACGAGCTTTTGTGGGCTTTGCTCGCCCACGAATATATCTGATAAACATAATATTCTCGTAAATAATAAAGAATAACATACTACGACAGTAAATGTAGAATAGAATGAGTGTGGAGATTGAAGAGTGCACACAGTGATAGGTTTTCATCATTTATGTAATAAACGTTACCTACATATACTCGTTTTTTTACATATACCTATACGTTCCACTTAGATGTTCGTCAACCGTCATATATCAATTTCGAAAGAACTTTTAAATGATATTCTATAATATTATTTATTACTACAAAAAACTTAATCGATTTACAAGTAATCGGTCGACAGTTGAACACTTCCGTGAACGAATGAATTACCAAAAGATCATTTGCGGTGTTTTAGTGTGACGCCTCCATCGATATCGAACAATACGTGGGCGGCCGATGCATTGCCGATCCTTAAACGGAAACCTTGTTTACCTACTTGTCTTCCCTTTAGGATTGCCAATATCGATACTCGACAAGGTCTCCTGTCATTATACTCGTTCTCGTTAAGTGAGGAATCTTATCTCTCACTTTAATAAGCAATCGCGCGCAAGCAACCATATCAGTTCCTTGGTCCTTCACAAAAATGATTCAATTCGTACGTATACCACACCGACCGACACTTCCGTAATCGTGACCTGCACCTGATGCCGACTCGCCTGCCCTGAATAAACATTGCGATGAGTGCATAGACAGCTTTGAACGTACATTTCGTATTTTATTTCACACAAAAAAGGGAATAAACGATTTCATTTGCATAATCGACTACGTGCCTTCACGATTAGTCTTTATTTAGTAAGCTGACTTAGCATAACTTGCTTTGTTTAGTGTGCGAGTGAGTGCATAGTAGAATGGAATAGTTTACCAATAAGATTTCGTTTAAATCCTGGTATGCGTTTTGAACATACGTAGTATAATTGTACAGTTGTAATAGTGACTATCACTACATAGTATAAAGCAAAGTCGCTTTCCGCTTCCCGCGTCTGTATGTATGTTTGCTTATATCTTTAAAACTACACAACGGATTTTGATGCGGGTTTTTTTAATAGATAGAGTGATTCAGGAGGAAGGTTTATATGTATAATAACATGCTACCCGTGCGAAGCCGGGGCGGGTCGCTAGTACAGTATACATACAACACGAGTTTATTACTCAACCGAGCAGTTCGCAAAGTAGCGTATTTTTGGCTGTAGCAGAATAAAGTAAAGTACCTACTAATTTTTTTTTGCATTAATCGTTCCTTTTAAACGAAAAACTACAAGTAGGTATATATTCACCTACTGGATAAACCAATGTATTAATGAATCATACATCTTAGTTGAGGGATTCATTGCATATACGTTTCGGAGCGAAGGACGAGTTTTATTAGTTACAGTTGTTTCCGCGTTGTCGAAGTAAAACTTTTTTGATCGTAACACTTATTTATTGCCTTCTGGGTGGGAGGTAAATAACGCCACGCACGCCACTTACAACTGAGAACGATGATCAATGTCAAAGTTTCCAACAAAATCATCTCACTCAACACGCAAACAAAAAGCAATCTGACCAACATAGAGCCATTTATGCTTTCAAAGCGTACAAAGATTTGCTACTCGATTGCCCTAAAACCTAAATGGTTAACTAAAACCATAAAATTGTATAAAGCAGATAATCGTTTATCTCCTTTTGCGCTTTCACTCGCGAACAATAAATACATTTAGACCGAATTAAATAAATAAAGCAATTGAAGACAATAAGTGTTCTTGACAATTTGGGTTACCGTGATCATTCACCGTAGATGAGTCAGCCCAGACCCAAAGCTAACTGTTTTCGGTCTAGGTCCACACTTGCTCCAATTCCCCAGATCTTTTCATATCACATTTCATTCAAATCGTGTGAACTCATTACGGTATGTTTTTGTCGCCATTGTACGGAGAAACATGTGTTTGTCGTCACGCATCTCCATGAAAACAACTTTCGATAATTTCGCATCAAGCGAACTTGTTTGTTTATACCTAACATAGCAATAAATCGCTAGAAAACTGAATTGATGACCGGCCTATAAGACAATATATGCAGACTTGACCTACGCGTTAAAACTGAACAATATAAACAATTATGAACAAAATTTACACTACAAGTTCAATGAAATTTACACAATATAGAATTATAGCGGATTTTGTTAGTCAGATTATTGATAAACTTAAATAATGAAAACACTTCGAAGACAAGTTTTTGACAAGTTTTTTCTACTGTTCTCTTTTATTGCTATGCCTATAATGTATTCAGCACACGATTCATTTGCACTATACTCTACCTACATGAATACAGTAGAGATGGTTATCGCGTCTTTTGGAACTAATTGAATATTTCGAAAACATATATCAACAATGCGTTGCGCCCGATCATTAGCACGAAAATCGATTATAGATGTAAATAGTAAATGTTAGATATTAGTCTTTATCTTTTTTTATTTAGAGTGCTATAAATGAATAAATGTTTTTAATTATGAAATAATTCTTCAATATTAGTTTTATGGGAATAAGCCCACTTCTACGTATATACAGACTGCAGACAGATTATGTGTATTATCTCTTACCAATGGCCAAGTGAAAACAAAATTGTTTTATTATGAAGGATGTTTAACTTGACTGTTTTTATAGAAATCCTATGATAATGTCAATTCTACTGGCGATAGTGACCGCTATTGAATTGAATACAAAGTGAAAGGTTAATAAGTTAATTGGGGTTGGAACAGGACCAAATAATGAAGTTGAAAAATTTACCACTTTTGCTTTAGTTATTTCTGGTGATAATCGATCAAGATGCAGGTCATAAAACACTATCAACGTAGTTTGTGACCTGTTTTGTATAATATAGCCGATTTATAAGGGTACACAAGGAATAACTCGGACGGAAAGTAGTCTAAAAGTCAGAACTTTTTTGCAAGTGCGCATTTCTTCGGCGTCCTCGGGTAAAGCCTCGGTCATGGTATGGTTCGTTGGAGTGGGCATATACCATAGATAATTGTGTGAAACGAAGAGTACCTAGGACTAGGTATTAAACAACCAATATTTAAAATAAACTGCCATATAAACAGGTCCATGGCAAGTAGCTTTCACTAGACGCCTACCATCTGCGGACCGCGAGCGGGTTCCGAACCCACAATGCTGGTTTGATGAAAAGTTGTTTCGAAGTGATGCGTTCCTCGAAACGCCTACGTTTACTCTGAATGAAGATAATTAATATCAGCTAATTTATGAATTGTGTTTCACAATTTGATTGACTTACTAATAGTGAAAGTTAAAAAAGATGTCACGGTTTATAATTTCAAAAGAGAAAGGCTCTTTTGGATATCTACTTAAAACGTAATTATTTGTGTACAATCAACGGTTTAACATTCACATTTTATTGAGATTACCAATTTAGGAGTATTTTTTTAATAAGAAAGGCAATAAGCAATACATCCGATGTAGCATTCAGAATTATTTAATTATATAAATTTAAATAATATTTTGTAATGTTGTTGTATTAGATTACTTACAAGCTAAAAATAAACTTTAACGATAAACTCTCTAGGTAAGACGATTATTTCCACCCATCCATCCATTGGTTCCGTTAGATTACGTATTACATCCATGAATAACAAATTATGCGTTGACGGTGCCGAACTTCCGAACTTACGTAATATTGATAGAGATAAACATACACTAGCGAAAACCCATGACTTTGATTGCATAAAGAAGATCCAAAGATTATATGTCAACCAGTAACGTAACTTTTAAACTGAAAGCAACGCGGTTTCGCTCGCTTTGTACCGGAATAAAAGTATCCTATATTTCCATCCAGGCCGTGATATACTCGTATACTAAATATCATTTAAATCGTTTCTGCTTTTACGACGACGCAGACGTGATTAGGTAAGAAGCAAACAAACTTCCAAACTTTCGCACATAAAATATTAGTGTGATTACCTACGTTTTATGTATTTAGATAGAAGATATTATGCCGAGTTAAAAGATTTGAAAGTTTCGCACGGAAGCATATAATTTATGAATAAATATTTATTTATAACAGACTTGTGAATTACGTTGCTGTCATAATACAGGATGTGTTTAGTATACTACCAAAAACTGAAACGGTATGTTCATTTCGATCGATTATCACTAAAACAAAGGTAGTAATTTATTAAATAACTTATGCTTTAGTTAATTTGACGTCATTAATGCCTCAGTGGCCTGTGTAGCATTGACGTTATCAAAGGATTTTTCATCGCTTTGAAAAAATGTCATAAGTTAAACCAAACATCCTTCTGATTTCTTCCTTCTCCGTCAAATTAAACCTCTTAATATTATGGTAGAACGAACATGGCTAATTGGATTTTAAGTTAATTACACAAGACGGCGATTAGAATCAATCACGCTAACTAAACAGTAGCAAATCTTTGCCACATGCAGTTATTTTAAGTGAAATATATTGCAATGGCGGAGATAGAAAAGTACGATCTTAATTGTCGTTCTTGCACGCGTTGTCGGTACTTTCCTTTCTACCAGTGCCTTGGCTACGCGATCCACGAAGAACAATAACATTATTAATTATACTTTTTTGTTCTGTATAAGAGAAGTTTAACCGTTTTCTTTTCACAGCCTACAGTTTATTTTACGGTTTAAATTTAACTTTTATAGTAACCATCGAAGTGGAAAGAAAGGTGCATAGCGCTCAAACAAGCGCTCACCAGGCGTGAATCGATACTAGGAGCACTCATGTGTGGTGAATAGTGACCATGAATGGTAAATATGGTAATACATAAAATAACCCTCTTTGAAATATAATAATAGCACACGAGCTTTATGCTTTGTATGTTGATACGTTAGATGAGCCTACACTCGCTTTCGTCTCCCGAAATGGCAATAGCAATAATGATGAGTAATGAATAGAGAGCTGCTTTAATTCGCGCCGCTGCCTGCGCCCACGCACTCGGTACAACGCGCATCCACTCGGAACAATGCTTACTGGTTTACTTTCTCGATTGACTCATACTAATTCATAGCATACGTCTCCAGACGCGAATTAGATTAATTATACCGGTCTTCGTTAATCTCACAAACACAACGTTGACAGCAAATTGGTACACTTTCATTACCATGTTGTCTCCGAGGTCAACGACTCTATTATTATGGATAATAATAAGTTTCAGTTTTTACGGCACACAAAATATGTGTGCAAAAACAACAATGATTTGATTAAAATACGAAGCTCGAAAAGACCTTGCTTTGACCCTGGGTATATTCATTCTATATTTATTAGGTTATCGACGCTTTTCATGCAAAACGAAATAATTTTATTGTTTTAGTTGAGCTAGTCATTCTTTTATGGCTTTACAATAAATATTATTCCCAAGACTAAATGTCTAGACCAAAAGTTTAAATTTGACATGATATCTAATCTTTTATCGCAACCAATCAAATAAAAAATACAATGAAATTGCAACTGAAATCCCAAAGTACTTTAGACATCTTTAAAGATGTCAACACTTTAAGGATCTGAGTGCCAGGAGATCAGAGAGGATGTCTACCGTACTTGGGGATTACAGTCGTGAATTATTTACACAGAGGCATTACTATTTGAGCACGCATATAAATTATTCGAATAGAAAACCGAAAGGGATTCGAATCCACGAAAAGTGATGTTACCTCTCACTCAGCCAATGTGAGCGAACGGGGAAAGGTTACAAATTAAATTTACCTTTGTTCATAATGCAACTGGCAAAATTACGTATGTTGGGAAACATATATCATTACCGCATTATCGGTGTCGCACCGCTGACCCCCGACCCACGCGGGTTCGATGCCCGCATACCCCCGCCGCCCGCATGTCTCAGCCCTTCAAACAGGACGAAGTCAAGACGTTTTTATCACTCCTTTATCAACAGTACCTCTCGTTTACACTTCCTAACGTAAATCAATACTAGGTACCATCAATAACAATATACGTTACAGGCATGCCAACTTAATTACATCCTGTTTTCGACCATATAACAATATTAATATTTTATCGTAAATATTGTGTAAGGGATACTTCTAATAAACTCACGAATTTAAGAGCGCTGCGAACAAAGAAATCAAACAACACGCGATCTAATATTTTTTTCGGTAGTTCATGATGACAGCGAAAAGTAGGGACTGTTTATATGTGATTCTACTATTCCATAATTATAAACATTTTATAGTGAAATATAAAACCATTTGAATTGCTAATTGATTGTGTACTACGAACAAGCACATCACGATACGAGGGAGTAGTGTTTTTTTTTATAAATAAAATAAATACTCTCATGATTGTAATCCTCAAGTACAATACTTTTACCATTTCTCTAATGGTTTGCTGGAAGAAAACTCTTTTTAGGTGAATCTCGGTAAACACAAGTTTCATATCAGTGGTTTATGTGCATTTATTTGTGCAATGAAAAATAAATAAAATATTCTCAGATCTTTATCCTCACTGATCCTTGACGCGCGTAATATAAGTTCAATTAAAACGTAACCACGAGTAGAACATGGTTCATCGGTACTTTATAGTGTAGGAAAAGGAACACCTGTCAGTAATTACACAATAACGGAAGTATGCAATTAGAACCCGATATAGATACCCATAGAGACCTGTCATCCGTCGCCAAGTGAAACCAGGCGTTCCGTGAGTGAGTGCACCTATAATAATGAGTGATATACTTTATGGGTTCGCCTTAACCATGCGAACTTTCATTATGAGTAGTTTGAATTCTGGTTCGTCCATTGTTATAAATAAATGTAAACTAACTGTAATGTAACAGACTTTGCAATAACTTCTCGGTTTTATTATGTCCTGCGCAGAAACATTGTTATACATACCCAGATAAATCTGTCATCTGCGAGCCTGGCTCGCGCAATAAGGGTTCCATTCCGTACCAGACCGTAAAAAAATGCATTTAGCAAAAAAACATTTTTTTTTATAATCTGACAAACAAAAGCTGCAGTTACTTACAATCGAATAATATCTAAATTATAGCTTCAGAACCACGAAGCCGAGCAGGGTATAAAATAATATAAATTACATTTAAGTTGTGCGGTACAAAGATCTAACCGTCCTTATTTTTATCTTCGTCTTTCAGTCTCAAAACTAACAGAGGCATGAATGAGTTCTGTTTATATAATTTTAAAGAAAGAAACCCTAAAAACTGTTCTTAGATTACGAAAACTTAATTTCAGTTCCAGATTCTAAACAATGTAACAATGAAAGTGCCATCCAAACTGTAACTTTGCCAAAGTTACAGTTAAACGATACAAGTTTCGAAAACCGGAAAAACACGAATTGAGTAACCGTTTCATTCACCCTAAACCTTTACCGACCGCCCTGTAATTACTTTAATTAGCACCTCTGGCAGGCATAATCACAAATTTGGTAGTGCAGAGCTACGTGCTCCGATATTGCGATTTGTGACTCAATTTTTTTAGGCTTTTTGATTACTGCCTTGGCATTTCCCCAATCGGAAAACTTACAGGAAATGCAGAAAAAAGCAAGAGGTTTTAGAGGTCACACACGCACTGCGTATGAGGGGGAGAGAGAGAGAGAGAGAGAGAGAGAAAAGAGTGTAGCGCCGAGCATCAAGGTGCACATTTCGAGTTGGCAAACGAGCGGCATGCATGGCCTCGAGAGTCAACGCACCAGGAACCGGTTTGCTAATCGATCCCGGCTGGTCCGCGCTCCTGTCCGCACCTTAAAGCGACTAACGGCTTCCTCCACAACTAGCCCTGATCAGATACCGTGTCGTGTATTTCTGCATTTCATGCAATACTCGTTTAACTAGTACGGACTACACGGGGACTTTATGCGCAACCGTTTCTTGCGAGGACGCTGTCATGCCAGCGCCAGCGCTGCCATAGCTTCTACAAACGACTCATTATGTAACACTACTTTCCTAGCGAACTGCAATTCACAACCACATCGCGTCAGCTTTGACTGCGCTGGCATACTAGGTACTTGACTAAAAGCTATGCGATTTATGTAACGACGAAATGAATGGTCTATCTATGCCCACTGCAACGTACCAACCATATCATGACCGTAACTGTACCGGCACATGTAAAAATATTATTTTTGTCGATTATCATATTCATTTAAATGTCCATTAAATCGCTCCGTCACCATAGCGTGGCTTGTTCGGCCTGGCAACAAAAAATTGTGGGTAGAAATGTTTCATATCGAACATGGTGCATACGGATAACTATTATGATACGGTCATTAAACGCGGTGCAAACGGATAACATTATTGTCATGGAGCGCGTTGCTTTGCGTTGGATAGGTACTTTTCGTGCCCGATACGTTTATGAACAGTCATGGTATGGTATTGGGATGGTATCGGTCGAGACTTTTTTATATACTTTCCAACGTGTTGAATATTTTGAATTTCTTTTTTATTATTCGTAAAATAAACATTTGATCTGAATCTATAATTTTTTTTTTCTTTACTTTCTGGTAACTTGTAAAGAAATAATTTAACTTTAACGTCAATTTCTTCAAATCGATTGCAATGTTGAATCGCGACTATTTCCGAGGACGTGACAATGGCACCATTGTTTCTTCGTCGTGTATTATTTTTATTGGTCATACATCGTGACAATCAAAGCTACACGTACTGCAGATAAATTTATGTTCCATTTATAAAGTATCCAGTAACATCTCTATAATACCTAACCTACTCAAACTTAAGAGTACTATGACCATAATGATAATAAGACACAATATTACATTATTTACCACGTAAAGTAGATTAGGGAAGCCGCCTCTACGAGAATGTAAGCAAGAAAATACCTATTGACTTTCACATGAGCTTTAAGGCCCGGCTCACACCCACACACGTATTTCAATGATTTTCAGGTACCGATTTAAAAACCAGGAATCACAATTGTGAGGATATAATGATACAAAATTACTGATAATATATTCATCTTTAATAGTAGATAATAAAAACTGGCCAGTTCTATACAATATTTTCAAAAAAATACGTTTTTACCGTCGCAAGAACCACTGAAAATGTCGAAAAATGGGGTCTGGTTAGGTACCAATATCTTTAGACCCACAGCATATTTTTATTTGAAAATAATACGAAATTGTAGATTTTATATTTCTCTATACCGCGTGGCATTATCTTGTTTTCAAATAATTTACTTTTTCATTTATGAAAAATATAAAATGCAATAAAACTTCTCCATACATTTTTTCCATACAAAACTCACATTCACCTCAAGTCGGCACGTCAGTTAGCGCTCAGACGCGCTCGGGGAAGCACGTCCACGTCACATTTTTCTTCGAATTTAGAGGAGGTCTTACATAATGGTATACCGGGGTAAAATACTGGACATGCAAAACTAATGATAACATTTGTATAATATATTGCCTTGAAGAATTTAGTGCAAGCAACACAGATGAAGGTTAGGTACAATGCATGATTTGTTGAAAGAGTTGGATGATTTTTTTTTGTAGAAGATTCGTTTCATCGAGTTTGGTTTCGAAACAATATGATAATAGTATACGGTTTTACCTTTTTGCATACGTCGGAGCAAAATCGAAATAAGCCGATGTTTCGTATTTGATTGTTATTTTAATAAAAATATTAAATTTCAGGAAAATGTGAACCTGGTTGTGTCCCTAATTAATAATAAATAATAAAAGCTTTTATTTCCTTGCACAATATAAAATTAACTTAAATATGTATCTATGCATAGGTATATAAAATTATGTGTAAGGACCGCTTTCAGCGGTAAAAGCCTCCTCCAGCTCTATCCATTTTTCCCGATCTCTAGCGGCTCTGCTCCATGTTTTGCCTGCTACTTTCACGATGTCATCATCCCATCGCATAGCAGGCCTTCCTCTTCTTCGTTTTTTATGTATTGGGTCCCAATTCATAATTGTTTTAGATCACCTCTCATTTTGTAATCTTTGGATGTGCCCGGCCTATTTCCATTTTAGTGATAATACTTTCTGGACAACGTCTTTTGCTGTGGTTTTTGAAGTGTCCCTAATTAGTCCTATTAAATAAATATAAATGTTGATTTGATACATTTCTGTTTTGAAATGAAAGTTCTAAGGTACCATGATCATTACCTGTATTCATTTTGACCCGATCTACCCTATATTACCAAGCGTGTTTTTTTATACATGGATGGAAAAAAATGATACTTTATCTATAATTGGATTTAGAAAAATTACATAAATTTCAGATTATGAATATAATTTATAATTATTATTTATCTACCTTTAATATTATAAATCTAAAAGTTTGTGCGGATGTTAAGTATGTTTGGATGTTTGTACCTCAATCAGACCTAAACGACTAAACGGATGAAATTGAAATTTGCTGTCGATGTAAATATACCTCTAGCTTATAAATAGGCTATTTCTAATTAAAAAACATCCTCAAAACTATAAAAAGACTCCGAGTGCTGGTGTGCAACAAATCTAGCATTAATCAATTTTGACGACTGATGAATGACTGACGAATGATACGATACGCATTGAACCAAAAATGTTGAACCTTCTAAAAAGGTCGGTATTTGTTATTATCAAAGCAAGGTTTATCTGGGGGCACGGTAGTGCCCCCGCCAAGTCAAGCAAAAAAGCGGCACAGTCGTACCATCCTTTTCTCGAAGCAGTTCAGGCCATTTTTTAGACAGACAGACAGACATTGAAATCTCACAACTTTTTACGATAGAAGAACTGATGGGTTTTTGGTTAAATTATACACGATCTGGGTGATATATATGGATTCTTTATTGTAGAGATATAGAACACGACCAGCCGTAACAAGTGAACAGGGAAGAGAGACTGACATCGACAGATTATCTCTGGTCATCTTAGGCTACTTATACAATATCTCACAAGTTAAGTTTACTACACACGAGCATAGTTCCAACAAAAAAAAGACAAAAAAAGAAACTGAGTTGCGTTGCGAGAATTGGCTTTTTATTTTTATTTTTACAAGTTGTTTTTGATGGCATATACTTAAGTTTAAGTACATGATGCAAATAATTAAATATTAAAAAAAAATAAAGTGTCCTGAAAAATTGTTTAATTCTAAATACTGAAAGTGCTCTTTAGTGTTTCGTAGTTTACAAAAAACCCTTATAGTTTTGCCATTTTCGTCCATTCGTCCGCAGCTTAGCTCAGATACTCTTAGTACTAGAAAGCTGTAATTTGGCATGAATATACATTAGTCACGCCGACAATGTAGTAGAAATAAATACATATTTTCAGATGTTTTTTTTTTCTCGCATACTCTCCATGTCTTTGGATAGGTCTTAAAAAGTATTGCAGGTTTGTGATGTCATTTAGTACAAATACAATGGAAAATATGAATTTTTAAAAAGAGCTGGTCATCTCTTTTTACAAATTCATATTTAATTTTTCTGGAAAGAAAATATTATGGAGGGTTATTTAGTAAAGTTTTACAATAACTGTTTAATTCCAGAACTTGTTGACCCTCGCTACGCGCGGTCTATGGATCTTCGAGATCATAGCTCGCACACAATTCAAAAGCAAAATACATATTTTATCAGTATTTCACTTTCAAAACTTTCTGTGAGTGGTACTCGAAACGTTGACGGTGCCGTCATCGATTTTAGATGACAATAAGTTTTTTTATTAAAAATATATTTTTTAAATCAAGCTTTTGTAAATTCTAGTGCTCTAGTTCTCGTCAAGATAAAAATAACGAGCCCAAACGCGACGTGGTTATGTTGTGTAGTTGAGGAGTTCCGATGGCTACATCCGACCTCCATCATCAGACCAGCTCTCTAGTACCATAATTTTACATTGTCATTGAGATTGATAGGTATGCAAAGTTTTGCCTCAATTCGACTATTTAGTGAAGAGTTCCGTTGAACAGCTCCTGACTCCATCATCAGATCAGCTCGCTGTCACCATATTATGTATGCAAAATTTCAGCTCAATCGATTGGGGATAACTGCTTAAAATTAAGTTGCAAGATTCCACCTTATCAAACATACATACATAAATATGTACATAAACTGCAAGTTAAATAAGAGCTTTGAAAAAAAACGATACTTACCGTTTTGTCATAATGTATTTTATTAGTAGGTACCTAACAAATATTTTTTGCACAGTCAAATATTAGTAACTGTGTAGTAGCACTTTACGATTTGTAACCTGTCTTATAATATATATTAATTTTTTCTATATTTATTTTCTTTTTGTCAAGTCCAACCTATAAAATTATTAAGTACATACCTACCTATACAAATATGACATACCTATTGCACCAAATATTTTCAAGTATCAAGACTAGTTATTTAGTCTTGGTAAATGAAGTGTGAAGTAGCTTCAATGTGTGCGTTTGCACTATTCTTAGTGTGCGGCCACAGAATACGACCGAGTACAAAAAATGCGAGCTGTCATAAATTTAACAGGCACCTTAACAGTTATTGATTAAAAAAATATATCTTTTTAATCTGTTTATTATTTTAATTAGAATGTTCGAATGATTTACCCGATATAAAAACAAACCCAAGTAGGGTTTCTCGAGACCCGAGTGATTTATAAGTTTAGCAACATTTAAATTTAAGAAATGTTTGATCAAATCAAATGTTACGAGTATTTTATTACCATCAATCTTATCATCCTTTTATGAACAAAACCAGATGATGTTTTTGGGATGTTGATTGTATACTTAGATCGATTCATGTTGCCAATAAACGACGCGATTAGAACAAAAACTAGCTCGAACACTCAATCGACGACATGCTTTGGCACCGAATTAAAAGTCTAATATTAGAAAAGTATGTGGTGTAGCATAATTTTGCGCAGTCCAATGCTACATTTTAGAGGCGTGATAAACCGACTAGCTCTCAATAAACGGTCGTTGATGCCTTCTCGTATGACAAATATCAATAAACACATACTGTGACCGTCAGATTAAAAAAAAAAACCGGTTCAGACATTCAGCTAACGATACCCATTTCGTGCATAACATTCGCTCTGTTATACTGGAAATGTCTTGAATTTACATAAACCAATTGAATGTACTCGACCATTTCGTGACTGTTATCTATTTGCTTGCCCCACTGGCCATTTATGATTCGATTCGTTTAACCTTAACGAGACCACAGCTGAAATTATGTAATTTGGTGCGCCGAGCGTAAAATGAAGCGGCGAAAATTGTGGAGCTAAACAAAATAGCGCATAGGCATTGAATGCCGAAATGTAAACGTAATCGCGATTGCAAAATACAAAGGCTACTGACAACGGACGGCGACGTAACAAGCCGAGGGAAATCCCCAGGAAGGGAACTGCATATTATCGTCTTAAACGTCTGTTTATTTTGGAACAGGATTATAATGATTAACCCCATTCATAAGCCGACACTTTATTGAGGAAACACATTTTCTTAATTGATCTTCAACCTTATTTCAAAATTAGGAAGTCGTGTGACAGGCATTTAATTTCGAGTATGTTTTCGACGACGAAGATTCAAGAAGGCTGGTCTCATTAGTAATTCGTGATGTTTACAATGTATGTAAAGCTCCGCGATAAATCATAAGATCATAAATAAGGTAGTGTCAGGAAGTGGCCAAGGGCACGATCTGAGTTATCGAATGTGCAATAAGCAGACAATTGGTACAATACCTTTACAAAAGTACGTTGTATTATCATAAATCCCGACCACGGTCGGCGGCATGGCCTGCGCCACGTTCCGCCTTGCGATATGAAAAGCGTTTCTTGACAGAAATCAACACAGACAGACCAATACGAGTAATACCGACGATCACATGCACTATGTTCCGTTCTCTGCACGGAACACAGATCTAATTAATACAAGTCGTAGATATGTTTCTTCGACACTGCTTTACTCGTACATGCTTTCAGTGACTACACCAATATAAGGTTGACATGAGAAAAGATAGTTAAAAGTGAATGTGACCAAATGATTCAGGGCGTATCGCAAGTCATTTCATTTCATGCATGTATGTCATTATGCGTCTTTAAATGTTTCTTTACAAAATTTTCTATTTCCGATTGAGAGAACATTCCCCTAAAATTTTTGCAAATTCTCATATGCAAAATCTAGTGGTGTAATAGAGATTCAATGCATCAATGCATGCTTTAGTAACGTAATTAAGGTTACTTTCAGTGCACCTAAAGCACTTACTCGTACCTGTAAAAAATTGGATCAATCCACGACTGTAATCCCCAATAACGGTCCCCTGACATCCGCTAAGATCTTCAGCCCTCAGATTCTTAAAGATATTTAATGGGGTCAGAGTCAGGAGTCAGGACTAGACAGAGACACGTCCAAACATTATAGCCACTCGTTGCAAGCCCAACGCAGCTTATAAGAAGTCTAACTAGTTATCTCACGATTTTTTATTTATTTTCATCTTTTACTACTTGCCTACCTAGTGAAATTCGTAATTCAGCAAATTGCATCATTAATATTTTATATCCCCAGCCCACAATAAAATTACAATTTAGCGGTAACGGAGAAAGTTAATAAACTGTGTACAGCAGCGTTGCACTTACTTCTTAATCTCTCAAAGTCTCAAATCATTTAAGCCGCAATACTACTCGTATAAATAAAGACTCCTCTGCTATGCCATCACCGCACTGTTTGATTAGCAGTATCAAAAATTCAAACATGCATGCATTCACTTAAATTTAACAGACGCTTTCATCAAATCTAGCAGACTTCTCACAGACATCGCTTTCATAAATTTTTACGTCGACAACAGCGCTTGAAAGTAAATTACAATTCCTTCATTATCTCATTTCGCGAAGTTATTTACTGCTGTCTAGTTTAGACTAGAATGTCTAGCTTTTTATCATTTAGATTTTTTATTATGATAGAATAGCAGTGCCTCGTTATGCTGATGGAAACGGACAGTCAAATAAAGTAAATTATTAAAAGCAGTAACTATGCAGTTAGTTTCTCGGAACACCCAGGACAAAATACTAATTTATGTTGTGTCTGTTTGTAACGGCAGTCTTGCTGAACTGAGTTATTAGTCGAAGTCGCATTATCAGTTTGCAAAAAGCTCGAGCGTGGGCGCAGCTGCACCTACCTACTGCACTTCTAGTTTTACTGTGTCAAGAACAACGCCTCTCGTCCCCTCCACGCAACCCCGCGAGTCTGCGTCGTCGACCCACCATTTGTCTTGTCACCTGAATAATACAAGAGTCACAAAGTCTTGCGACAATTGGTACGCAATCCGTGTTGCGGTTTCAGGCGTTGCACTTTTCTGTTTTCACCAAATAACAATGCGGTTCCGCCGCTTCCTTATTTGGCAACTGTTCTACTATTTATTTTTAAAACGAAATTAGCACTGCTTTGTTTAATATGTGAGCAAGAAAGCGTCCAAGACTGACTGACACGATGCAGGTACAAGTGCATAATAAATGTAATTTATGAAGATGCCGTGGCAGTTCAGTAAAAACCGAAATCGAAATCACGTATTGCTCGTTCCCAGATAAAATAAAGATTACCGTTTTAGTAAACGACCTTTCAGAGGTCCTTGGCATACAAACAAACCTTGCGAAAGACAAGAAAATGGAAACGTATTGACGCGTTCACACAACCAGCAAAACGGCGACTAAATAAATGCTCAATGCAAAAAAACCGACACCGTAGTTCCTAATATTATCATGTATTTGGCAACATAATTTATAGTTGAATAGTAAGGTATAATGGTTAAAATACCGTTGTTGAAATTTCAAAGCAATGTTAACAAACGAGTCTGCAATTAAATTAAGACTTTCCCAGAGCATGCCCGTAGATTATTTGCGTTGTTCCGGGCACTTTTTAAAACCTTAGTCACGGTACTCCACACCTGTAAATAAAATGTTACACTGCACCGCTATTTTACAGTGTTTCACCTATAATTAAGGTTTTTTCGGAGATGTTTAACTGTTATCTCTAAAGATAATAAAGCTCTCTTTTCGTTTAGATTTTATTCAATAAAATTTAAGAACATTTACTTGATTCTGTATCATGAATCACGCATCGGAAATTGAGTCAGTCCTCAATTAGACAATTATTTTCTACAAATGTTTTAATTTACCGACAGCAATTACTGTCGCTTTGTGTAAAGTATGAATTTATAGCCCTTTAGTTTCGAAATAATTGCATCATAAATGCCTTTAAGTTTTCTGAGGCAGAAATATGGACGGAGTTCATGGCTCTTCGGAATAAAGTCGTCAATGCAGTCAGGCGTGCTACGTAACCAATACTTTACTAGATTTTATTTCATTTTAGAAAATGTTAGCATGCAGCAGACATTTAAATTCTTTAACAATGCCAATAATAATGGGTGGAGGGAATCCTAATACGAGTATATAGTACAACCTATAAAAGTTTTGAAAGTGATATCTTCTAAAATAGTTAACAAAAAAATCTATCAATTTCCTACAATTAAAATCAGTTTCAAGAATAAAATCAAATCATTGTCTGAGGTTTTGTGTTTTTTTAATGTAGAAGTTGTAGATTTTCCGTATGAATCGTTAGGATGTATGTCAGCAATGTAGAGCACAGGTGGTGGCCACACCACCTCTTCATTCTTAGGATTCCACAGATTCATGCCCACCTGTATTGTACTCGTAGGTAATGTGCAATTGTGCATGCATCCTATAAATACATAATTATAAATGACAATCTTTATGTTTCAATTAAGTGTTCGTAATCTGAAATAGCATTATGAGTACAACGCGAACGAAGCCGCGGGCGGAAGCTAGTCTTTAATAAAAATAAGTTCAAACACACATCCAGGGTCATCAAAAGCACCTACCACAAGTAAGTTTATTTCATAAAAAGTTATAAAATTGAATTTAAATTTGAACTAGGCGAGCAAAAGTGAGCCTAGAAAGTAAAACTTGGTTATTAGAGTAATACAATAACCATTATGTGAACCAATGTCAATGTCGGCTCCGCAAAAAAGTCAAGAGCGCTCCCACGAAGTGATACACGTCGAAGGCCGATTCTTTAAGGCTAGGCTGCACTTTACGGAGCCATGTGGCCACGTTTCCATATAAGTGTCGAGGCATGCTAGGCACCGCAAGTTTGAATTTTCAACCGCTCAAAAAATAAGGTTTTCAACTCAATCCGCGTATAGTTTAGTACTTTTTAAGGTTCTGTACCCCGAATGAAATAAACATGACCCTAAGATCACTATTGCGACTTACGTGCTTCGGTATGTCATAGGCTGTCACACTTTGATCAAAAATTAGAAGGTGCAGAGATTTCAAATTCAGCACAACGCAAAAAAGGTTTACATTATTATAAATATTTCGAAAGTCAAAGTAAAGAATATAAACATTTTACACGATAAAGTAAAAAAAAACTACATCTGATAGCTTAAGCCGTAGTTTGTAGGTATTACCAATATATGTACAAGATAAGAACCACCCACTTAATCATGCTGATAATTGATTGACATCTCTTGACAAGCCCCAGCAAAAAGGCTGCCGCCGATGCGGTGTAATTTATTATTTTTAAGCCAATACGTTTAATATAACTTATTTATCTCCAACTACACGTAGCTGCGTCCAGCGGTTTCACTTGCGAAAACTACTTTTTATCAAAATAAAAATTACACTCCCTGGGTGTTATTTTAATAATATTAAAAACAGTTTTTTTTTTTGGAGGTTGCCTGTTTACCTATACAAACATACAAAATCACAAAAACTTATAATTCGTATATTTCGTATAGTAGTAGACTAGTTAGTATATGCTTGCAGTCCGGTACATAATTATTACGGCTTGCAGCAAATAATATCACAAATACTTGCCTAAACCACAATAAACAAAACAAAGATTTCTAAAGCTTCTTGTAAGAAATAAAATAATCTTGTAAGAACATAATATTTAAGATGTAAATCTTCAAATACAAAAACAAAAACAGTACCTAATCAAATAACACAAGCTAAGACAAACAGAGAACTATACTCGGAATAGTGACATGCAAACACAGAGAAATTACATAGTGAGAAATCATTAATAATGTTATGTATACCTACGTACCAAAACGCTTGTATTAAGACGTGCTTTGATCCAACACACACGTTACCGTCTTAGCACAGAAACCGTTAGTTTGTGACGATGTTTATCGCTCAAACTCACAATCCAACGGATTTGGGTAATATACATAGCTTATGTTATGACCTGGAATAGCATTTAAGATACTTTTTATCCAGGTACGAGCAAAGCCGCAGGCGGAATCTAGAAGCTTATATTTGAAAATTCTTGTTAGTTTACATACAAGGCCTAGGATAGGAATTTAAAAGGAAACTATTGCTCCGAGTGGAGCCCTAACCAGTGGGTACCGTTCGATAACCTGCAGTTTCAAACACCGTTATTTTCTATAATCTGCTCAAATTATCGAGATACGTAGGCACGTAATTCGCGGTTCTTACACAATACAATGTTCTTTGACTATTCATTTTTTACGGCTACGAAATCTATACGGTCAAAAAACGTGATAAACGTATACTTTAAATAAAACATGTTCCTTATATGAAAAATAAAAATAGTATCACGACTGTATTTCCGTAGTACCCACCCTCATCTTCAGGCGCTTAGAGCCTTGAAGATGCCTAAAGGGGGTAGTCAGAAGTACGTCCATTTGGTCTACAGGATTCGAAGCAACAACCTTCGGATTTAAAGTCGTAGTACCTTCTACACAACACGGCTGATATGAATGTGATACCACAACGTTTTTGTTTGAGCCTTCACCTTGTTCGATTGGCATCACACTGGAGCTCTACATAGCTTTAAGAAGATCATTAAAAAAAAGGTAGACCCCAAGCCGTGTTTGTTGCTTGATTCTTCTAGGCTTGGTCGCGTGGAATCGGCGTAGCTTCACCTAGTTCTTAAGACGTTTCAAAGTGATCCTTGTGATTTTATTGAAATAAATGATTTTTGACTTTGACTTTGACCACATAATTAAAAATTAAAAAAAACGTAATAAAACATAAATCATTGAAAATAGTCATATTTTATATATATATTTAAAACAAATCGTTACAAATAGTCAACTATCAAGTTTAAAAAAGAAGCCTACAAATGAGTATCCATTTGAAAAAATATACCTCTACTTTCTTTTTTTTTAATCTGATCGTACTTTATTTTGTTACATTACATAAATATGCCATTATTTCAGAAAGATGTTAAAAGCCTAAAACCAACATAGAACCTAATAATGAATGGACAAGCTTTCCCTGTTTCACAATTTTGCAAGTATTGCCTGAAAGCACCACCTAGCGTGAATCGCGTGAACTAGTTGTGTAAATAATCATTCAGAGAACCGAGTCGCACCGTACTCGAGTAACGTACGAACGAGTAAAGCGAATACACGCACAGATGGCGCTATTTTAGCGACGAGCTATACGACGCTTTCAATTTGACACCCTTGTGGCCTCTATAAGCGAGTACCCAACTGAACAAAGGGATGCAAGTTCAACCCCTAAGAGAAATGTTGGAATGATCTGCTAATGGGTTCTGGATCAGGTACCACTTTTTATACTCTAAAAATATTCGTGACCTTGCAATATGATTCTTTATGAATTCTATTCTATTATATCAGAAGCTACAAATATAATGATACCGCAATACCCAGACATACAACAATTATTTGCAGGTCATGTAAACATTTGTCCCATTTTATGTTCATCGAAATTGCACCTTTGGCGCTCCAGACGCCAGCACTTCCTGATTTTTGTCCTATAGATTGTACTGTGGTACCACTGTCAGGGCTCAATGTCAAATTCATAATGTTATAGAATTATTTTCTTAAGTAGGTACCTGTTATCAACTGCCTACAAAAAGAGACTGTTGCAAATGAATTAAATACCCTCAACTACCCCAAGAGGCTAAATATGAACCTAGGAACTTGGATCATAATGGGAGGACAAAGTGGTCATAGATCACTCATCCGAATTTATCCAGTGCTTACAACACACCTGCTCATAGTTCTAGAGAACTGATCGAAGATACAAATGGAAAAATAAATACCTGTTATTATCCCTGGATCGGCTGCGTTTCCTGTAGGTGCCCTCAGCGGACCCGTCGTCGAGCCTGCGTCTTTTGGCATCGTAAGACCGCGATCGAGAGCGCGAGTGTGACGCATAGTGCTTCCTCCTTGTACGCGGCATCTGGAAACAAAACAACATTTACTACAAATGATAAGAACTGGGAAGTACCGTAAGCTGGCCAAATGTTTTTTTTCTTATGTGGAGCCAAATCAGCCATATTGAAATGATTTTGAGACAAATTGCTCTTGCAAGTGTTTAAAAAGGACTAGTAAGGATGTTTGATTAACATTATCGCAGATATTCTAAAAGCCAGTCTACTGAATGCAATGTAAGGCTATTCATTATAGACTGGCCTCACAGCTCAGTTGGTACTAACTCTGCCTTCTGCGCTGTAGGTTGTGGGTTCAATCCCCACCCAGTCCAAACATTTGTGTGATGAACATAGATGGTTTGTTCTGTGTCAGAGTGTTAATTTATATACTAAGTCTGTATTTACAAAAAAAAAGTATATTATTATTTATTATTTATCAGTTATCTACTTCCCTTAGTACAGGATTTGCTTAGTTTGGGGCTAGATGGTAAAGTCCGCCAATATTTATTCTTTGTATACAGTAAACTGGTTTTCAGAATAACAGGTTTAATGCTATAATCAAACAAACTAGTGCATTTTGGCTAAATCCGAGCATTTAAATTGTTCGGCCTGTTGCATGATATTCTTTAAAATTAGTAGCATTAGCAGTATGCAACTGGCTTTATAAATATATACAAAAGACCGAAGTTCCCAGAAGCAATATAATTTCCTATTTTAATTTTTTTAGGCATCGGGCAGCTGTGGTGATGAATGCAGCATGGCCTTTGGAAGCCTTCAGTTGCTAATCAATGTTAGATCAAATTAACAACTTTCTTGGCAAGCTTACATGGGTGTTATATTATACCCTTATAAGCTATAAATGTATGTATAATTTGATTAGAATAAATGACAAATTAATAGCATTCACTGCTTGATCTTAATAAATGAATTAGAGGTGATAATTTTATAGACATATTTTTTAAAGTTATGTTATAGGTATGTATACATTTTTGATGAACAACACAGCTGTCTCTCAAGGTTAGTTTATGTAAGCAAAGAAGAATATTATAAGTTTTCCTTTGTTTCAAGATAGGTAGGTACAACACCAAGACACTTGTACGAGGGTGAAATAAAATCATGCAGTGAATGTCATTATTAATTACTGGTAAATATATGATAATATGATTTACAGTGTGTTATATTATGTGCATCCAATTAATAGATGGAAAGTACTGCTTTTTTACTTCCACTTACTTACCTGAATAAAATTATACCAAAACTCGTATCCAGATATTGCTGAAAATAAGAAAGTTTTTAGACCATCAACATTTGGTCATTGTTTTAGTTTAATTGGTAATTTAATCAGCTTTCTGTTAGGTCCAATTTTAACCGATCAAAGTTGGCTTTTATTATAGGTAATGTATTTATATAAGGCATGATTTAGGTAGGTACATGCTTTTATTCTTTATGATAAGTACCTACCTACACCCATAGGAAGAATAGGAATGCTAATATAGGTAAACTATAGTTGAACTCGAGAGTAAAACCAGGTAAATTGGTAGCAAACCCCACTAAAATCATTTGAAAAGCCTAACATGTAGCAAAATATTGTAAATGCATTTGTAATGGTTTTGTGAAGTAAGTAAGTACTTAGATAACGTGTGTTCTATGGATAAACTACAATCTTTAATTCAATTTCTACCAAAAGAATCAATTTATGCAATGCATGTGGCTGACCAGATAAATGTCAGAACTTATTTACATTTTACGCGCTGACGCCATGTTGGTTAGTTTCATAGCGACTCCATTGGAGCCCTAAATGCGCGTTATGTCAAAAGAGTCTAAAACTTACCCTCAACTCACGAAGATATTTCAGTTTACACCAAATTAACTGTGTGAAATTAGACAGATAGTTCCAAGTACGCGATGCAGACACTTGAATGTAGCTGCTTCGCAATAAAGGCCCAAACATCGATCCAAAAATCCAGCAGAGAGAAGTTCGTTTGGTTGGTTGAACAACGCACGCACACAGCGCAGAAGTCGCAGAACGATCGACAACGCTGATGGCGTAGACTGGCTAGTCTTTAGGTCTATCTACGATATATTTATTACAAGATAAGACCTTAATCTATCTAGACTATTTATCATATAAAAATATGTTATTGTTAATAATAAAAAGAAAAGGCTATAATGTAAGTAATAAAATCCAAATGAAAATAAAAGTCACTCAAAAACAGGAACTTATTGTGGCGCCATCTGACATAACAAAGCAGAACTTGATTGTAAATAAAAACTTTTTTTAAACTTCCGCGGAAGCTAAGTCGTTAAACTATACCACCTTGCATGATAATTTGTGTGTAATTTTATTTTTCTCTTCGTCTAAAGTAAAATTATTTCGTCTAGCATTTTAACTTAAATTCAACGTTGTAGTAACTTATTTTTATGGCAACGCACAACTTGGTCATTCTACTTACCTAGGGATGCAACATCGCTCTTAAAAACATCGATGTATAATAACATCGATGTTAAAAAAACATCGGTCATAAGAACGATGCATCGATGTTTTATCGATGTTTTGTTTTTACCTTACGATTCATTGGTAACAAGAAATATGGTTATATAAATCTAAATTAATAAAATATAAATAAAAGTAAAAAAAAAATTGAATTAATAAATAATAATAAAATGTATAATTTTTTACAAGTTATTCCCTGTCAAACAAGAACAAAACATTTTAGTATGCAAAAATATTTATTTCAAAAACCAATTTAGTAATGTTACTTATTTTTTCAAGTTCAAAAATCTTGAAATTTCTGTCGGCAAATCGAAGTATGCGCATAAAACGACGTGTTATTAGCGTTACGTTCGCGAGCCGACTGAAAAGACAACGATTAACGATGTCGATGTTTATGCCGAACATGAACGATGTATCGGCGATACATCGCTGATAAATACATCGATGTTAACATCGATGTTTATGAACGATACCTCGATGTTTTTAAAACATCGATGTATCGTTTGCATCCCTATACTTACCACGTTTTAGCGATTCCAACACGGAACAACGCTTTTCTCGTTTTCATTTGCCTAGACTACAGATTCTGCCGTGACTTTAGTACACTACTACCTACACATAAATCATACGAATAACTTTTAACTTTGACCAATAATAATAGTCATTCACTACTACAGTCTATTATATGATTTAGCACGTGCGTCTCCTGGTCGCGATGTCATCATCTTTCTGGAAAAACGAAATCACTAAGTACTTAGGTACCTTCCTAATAATATACCCAAGCCAACCCTAAGTATAAAGATTAATTTAGAAGGCTAAAGCACTGCACCTTGAGTATGTATACTTTTTAGTAAGTGCCCGCTCGAAGCGTTCAGCGAGGCAAAGCATGTTCCGAGTGCGCCAGCCGCGCCGGCGCCGCCGCCGGCCGAGGGGCTTTGGTTGGTGTTTTCTGCCCGCTCACCGCTCCACCACCATAATATGTTAGGTATGCTTTTCACTTAGGTGGCCGAAGCCGTAGGTACGCTTACGTAACCCAGACTCTACTTATGTAGTTATGTAGGTATTTATTTATAATTAAGATTTACCTACCACCTAGGTAATATTTACCAGTAAAACGGCACGTTCTTATGAGGAAATCAGTTGTTGCTGTTCAGAAACATGGAAAATTCTTGCTTGTAAAAGCAAAATTAAAATGGATGGGATACCCCATTAGATAGATACTAGTAAGTAATTATATGCGGCATAACATAATATAGGTAGTTGTAGGCATCATTCTCTTACCGTGACCGTGTGTAGACTTTGTAAAAGTTTTACGAGATGGCACATCGTATGTAGGTACCTAACGATTGTCCAATTTGGACTAGAAACTCCTCAAGGATCAGTCTTGAGATCATATACCTAAGTAGTTAGGAATGTGTATCATGCTTGGGTATTACCTACCTTCGTGAGCCCACATGGAAATATTTTTGGTTAGTTTATTACATTTCCATTGTTCCATTACATCAACCTAAAGTACTCTTAGTTTGAGTAGTGTTAGAGTACCTACTTACATATTTTCTTATTTCTGAATCTGGTATTTTACTTGGAGTACGAGGCTGTGGCCCCATGTCTGTGGTGCGGCGCCATAGACATTTAGATTTACACTCTGGAACAAATTGGAAAATGAAATAAAGAAACTAGATTATGTGCTTACTCGTACCAACTTATCTACCAATTTCCTAAAGTTGGCAGATAAACGTGAGTAAGACGTGTGCATTGCGTGCAATCATTAGCGAAATACTCATCGCGTCAACGAAGCACTCTTCCGCTCGGTTGAGGTCAGCCAGCATGGAGGTGAGGGAAAGTGTCTGAGCACAGAGAGGGCCGACCTTCTGGCGGGAATCAGCTGATCGGGTTTGCGCAGTGCGCAAATGTGCGGGGCGCGGGGGGGGAGGGGCGCGGTGCACGGCGCAGGCCGCCGCCGAGCCAGTCGCGCGCTCCGCGGCCCGGCCAGCCTGCGGCATCGCATCCGCTCCGCGCCGCGCGCCCACAGCCCGCGTCAGCCGAACACCCTCACTTAGAGCCCCCGATTTGCAACGTTTTAGCGACTCTGCCGACGCACCGCGCCCTCCTGACGCCACCACCAAGACATTCTCACACAAAAGCTCGCCATGCGTGCGGGAAACGCGGTAGATAGGGACGCGTCGCAGCCTCCCGTTTTCGCCCGATGCACCGCTAGCGTGCTATCCTGAGAGACGAAGATACGAGTGCAAAAATGTTGAACATGTCTATTCAGGAAGTGAACGGTAAAGGGCCGAAGAAGAGGAAAAAGTCTCTGGAGATCTGTGATAGTGAGGGTCGCGAACGGTTGGAGCCGAGCTCCTCGGAGGGTCCAGCTCAGGGCGAGGAGAAGGATGCGGCCTCGAAGGCATCAGCGGCGCAGGCCGAGCCTGGCGTCGTGTTGCTACACTGGCGGGATATGCCGCAGCATCTGCAATTCAACCCCTACGTGCTTACCGGCTACCGGCCGCTGCAGAGCTGGACCGGCTGTGTCGGCAGCCTCTTCTACTTCCACAACGAGACGATTAACATCCTGACACATGGTAAAAAAACAATATTCTCTTTCAAATAATTAATTAATTGTTAAACAGCTTTAAAGCTGGCGCTACGCTCCGTCTTGCGCCGTCGTCGTAGCACCCGCTACGAGTCTCGTAGCAAAAGCTTTTGTCCGAATGAAACGAATAATCTTGAGATTATCAAACTTTCACAAAAAAAATACATTAAATTAGTTACATTTGCTCTAATTCAAGTAGGATGAGATTTTTAATGAGTGTAAATAGACCGTAGCTTGTTTAATTATCATTCAGCCCATTTTTGTATTAGTTCCATATTAGGTATATAGTACCCTACATTTAACTACTCTGATGCTTTTGAAAGTTCATGAACATATGGCATGGTGTGGAATGGCATTATTAATGTAATCATGTGGTTGCAGTTTGTTAGGTCGATGAAACTACACGTTTATTCATGTAATATTTCTACGAGGCAACTATAAAATATAGCTTAGAGATGACTTTCGCGTGATGTAAAAGGATTATAATCAATTTTAATATCACAGGATGCGTGTAATTTAATAGTAGTTACTGCAGAGATACCAGAAAATAGTATTATTAAAATGTTAACAGATCTATGCTACATTAGTAGGTGGGTAAGTTACTACAAAGCCTATATTACCCAAACAACTTCGAGTAAGTAGTTGCTAAAAAATTATAATAGTTTATCATTTTTTTTAATCTAAATGCAGATAGTAATTAATTTTAAGTATCCCCTATCTGGTACCTATGCTTAGAACCTTGATGTCCTGGTTACATGGTACCTCCTAAGTAAGGCAATATGCTATCAGCATTATGTATCTTTGCTGATAGCATATTGCCCAGCCAATTTTGGCCCCCGTGGTATGACTGCAATTTATGAGCTTGGACTGTTTCCATGTAACCTAAAGTATTCTTACAATATTATACGGATTCTTGAGATGCCAAGGAACCCATTAAGCCGAGTATACCATTCCATTCCACAGTCCTCAGCTCAGACAAAGGCACTCAAATATCGCTAATCGCTAGGCCTTGGAATGTAAACAGATTCTGCTTTCTTCAGGTCGATCGATAATTTTATGGTCGATGGATAGCAAAAGAAAATGTTGATTTAAACGTCGTTTTTTAGGGTTCCGTACCCAAAGGGTAAAAACGGGACTCTATTACTAAGACTTCGCTGTCCGTCTGTTTGTCTGTCTGTATGTCCGTCCGTCTGTCCGTCACAGGGCTGTATCTCATGAACCGTGATAGCTACACAGTTGAAATTTTCACAGATTATGTATTTCTGTTGCTGCTATAACAACAATACTAAAAACAGAATAAAATAAATATTTAAAGGGGGCCCCCTTACATACACCAAACGTGATTTTTTTGCCGTTTTTATAGATAATGGTACGGAACCCTTCGTGCGCGAGTCCGACTCGCACTTGGCCGGTTTTTCCTCTTTTTGCAATTGGATCGTGTTATTTTATCTCTACGTTAACATAGGAAAGCAACTTCCATTTTTACTGCTTAAAGTGTTTAGTGGAAGCCGTTGGGAACCGACCCCGATTTCCGGAACACGAAGTTAAGTCTGGCAGAGAGAAGCACGGTTATCTTCGTACTATCACAGGTTTTATATTCATAATCCTGTCCCCGTTTTTACCCCTTGGGAACCCTATTACTAATACTTCGCTGTCCATCTGTCCGTATGTCCGTCACAGGGCTGTATCTCATAAACCGTGATAGCTAGACAGTTGAAATTTTCACAGATTATGTATTTCTATTGACGCTATAACAATACATACTAAAAACAGAATACCCTTCGTGCGCGATTCCGACTGGCACTTGGCCGGTTTTGTTATTTGTTTTTAAAAGCTATTAAAGCATTTCAGTTTGTGACATACCTATAGTAGACTTACCTATAGTAAGAGTCCTAATAATGAAATAAAACTTATCAAATAAAGCGCCAAAGTAGCCCACCACTACTGATGACTTTTTGTAAATATATACATTATAACAAAGGCTAACTAAGTTCGAAAATCCTCTTGCTTGTAATCTAAAAACTTTGCAAGCTCATATGCCAAACTAGAGCCAGATCACAGCGAACTAAACCATGCCAAATGGTAATGAATCAATTTGGCACTCTATTCTTATGGCCACGTTATCTTTCTACAGTTACTAGAGATGCATTAGGGTTCCATTCCAATACATAAGAACGTATATAGGTAGTATTTGATAACAAGTAGGCATGTAATTCAGCAGATCGCTTGGAACCGTGCCAAATGTTACACAACGACTTTTTAGGTGAAGGCTGTACCTATTTACAACTTTCACCTACTTTTAACAAAGAGATCTTTAGCCTTTTGTAGCCGACCAAGCCCTATGAAGCCACGTTTGAATTTACTCTGTGACTCGTTTAATGTTACGAGTGGCGTAACCACTTTCATAGTATTTATTTAAGCCTGCCAATGACTATTCTCTTGAGACAGTCCTACTATACGTTATGCACGAGGTGTCTGTCAAGCGATTCCCGGAGTAACAGATCGATGGAATAAGGTGAAAGATTAGACAGGTCTGCAGCCCCTCCCGGAAGCTCCAGTAAGCTCTCCATTGTTTAGCAATGGTCAAGCCTCTACCCCGTACAACCTAAATTATTCAAA
Organism: Hydriomena furcata; assembly: GCA_912999785.1. Lineage (NCBI taxonomy): Eukaryota > Metazoa > Arthropoda > Insecta > Lepidoptera > Geometridae > Hydriomena > Hydriomena furcata. Next base: position 3,362,461 of record OU538831.1, on the reverse strand, counting down.
CCTGCAGCCTACTTTGAATTATTGATTACAAAAGCGATTCACGCGCTAGAGAATGCCAGACTGCGCACGTGGAAAAGGATCCAATGTCGCACTGCCAATACCGCTCGACCGCGCAGCAATACGCGCTGAGAGTCGGACATTATGTAAATCCCACTTATCTAGGAAATAGGTGTAATGGTACTTTAGTACATACGTATTCTATTTAAGGTCTAAGATTAGGATATAAAAGTACAAAGTGTAAAAGGATCACGGTGCGCTGGAAACTACTAGAAAATTTTGGTAAATCTTCTATCACTTATGAGTTCACGCTGCACAAGTTATAAGAGGCGCAACCTCAACTTTCAATAGGGTTATAAAGTTTTGAATGTATCTAAAGACCACATTAACTTAGCCAGACTATGAATATGGATAAGTTTGTAAATCTATCAAAGTTGCATTCACTTTGTATCAATAACAAACTTGCTTCAAGCCTATTGGATCATGCTCAAACTTATCTAAAGGCTTACCTCTGAAATCAATACTGACTGGTAGTTTGCTAAGTAAGGTTAAGGAAACGAGATTTAAATCAGTTGGTTTAGCTATAAGACAAAAGAGAAAAGAAAAAAAATGTAATCCTCAAACACGGAAGACATTATCCTATTAGATCTCCTGGCACTCAGATCCTTAGAATAATATGAATTTATGATTAGCAAATTGCGGCAGCCCATACCTAATGAGCTTGTACAGGGTAGACCAGGATAGAAATAGAACTACAAATGTTATGTTTTAATGGGATTTTCATTTTCGGGTTTTAACATATACGGAACTCTTCAGGTTGGGTAAAAAAATCCCACAAAAAAATCGCATCCGCATCGAAAACAATGGAATATCGTATTAGGTAATTAAGGCGCTCCCAGTCGACGATTGTTTTTGTTCGAAACGAAAAAAGAAATACTTCTGAACAAGCCACATCTCCTATTTTATAATGTATAGTATATGTGAATAAACATGTACCCATCTTTAATCACTTCGATAAATAATCCAACCGACCGCTGCAATGACGACAAACACACGTCGGCGCGTGGTCCGCCTTTGCTTTTCGAATAAATTAATGATATAAATTTTGTATAATTACTTATCAAAAATCTATTCTAATAGAAATCTAGATCTACATATTACCTATCTTTAACAATAAATCACAAGTTGTTTTTAATAGTAGGTATATAAAATATTTCGATCATAAATTCTAAAACGTATCATTTTAAAATAATATCTTTATCGTGAAAAGTTTCTGCTATTATGTTTTCAGCTTAATAGAAATCTAGGTAGGAACCTGAAGTAATATACTTATAAAAATAGGAGATGTGGCTTGTTCAGAAGTATTTCTTTTTTCGTTTCGAAAAAGAGCAATCGTCGACTGGGAGCCCCTTAATATTTCAAACAGGTATTTATCGCGCTATTACCTTTTATTTATCGCGACGTTTCGACTGTGTTACATCAATCGCCAAATGTCGGGATAAATAAAAGGTAATAGCGCGATAAATACCCGTTTGATATATTAATTATGTAATGTGTTCTGATCGCGAATGTAGTTTGAAAAAGGCTAATGGAATATCGCATCTGCGAGAAAAAAATACCAAAAGTTTTTTTTAACACCTCGTCACGTTTAACGTCATTCATAATGCATTATTATCCTCAAAAGTTCTCGTAACTTTTTAATATATTATAATCACATTGACGTTATACAACATCCAGACCCGGAACAAATAATTAGCAGATTTTGCAAGAATTTTTCCCGCCGAACCCGCATCTTTTCGTGATAGTCGGGCACTGGCCCACCACGCTAACGAGGACGTCAATAAATGGTGAGACCCTCTCCCCATTTAAGGTGAATTTTTAAAAGGGGCTACTAGGTCAAGTGGGGTATCATTTGAAAGGGCTTGATTTGCACATTGTTATTAATTTATATATATCTCCTTCGTTAAGACCGCTCGCACTTAACCGGTCTTGAACAAACTTGAAAATAAGGAGATGGAAAATATTTTTTTCAGTCCAGCGGTTATGTATTCAAATTCAAATTCAAAAATCATTTATTTCAATAAAATCACAAGAATCACTTCGAAACGTCTTAGGAACTAGGTGAAGCTACGCCGAATCCACGCGACCAAGCCTAGAAGAATCAGGCAACAAACACGGCTTGGGGTCTACCTTTTTTTTAATGATCCTTTCCTTACCCTCGTATTCAAGAACAACACTATGAGAACACGCACCCACAGTGGACGATATCTTTTTTCATAAAAATCACTTTACGTGTTGTGCGACACTGCATAGTGTGACTAGAGGCACATTGTCGTGTGCCTCTAGCCAAAGTTGAGCTCTAAAGGCACACGGTAGCGTGCGCCATAGTGCCTCTCAACACATAAAGTGATGTTTACGAAAAAAGATTTCGTCCACTGTGGGTGCGTGTTCTCATAGTGTCGTTCTTGAATACGAGGGTTAGTGCTATGTATACAATGATCAGTTCACTCCCATAAGGCTGGTCCGATTTAAGTTTTTTATAATTAATGTAGGACCTACTTGTGCCTGCAGTGTAGTTTCAATTGATAAAACAGCAAACCCAAAGTCATTAAAAAATTTCATAACCAAAGGCTAAAAGGGTTTATTTTCAGAGCTTGAGTAACCTGAGGTACCTGACCCATTGTGATCTTAAGTAGCCCTTGAGTACCTTTACTTATACCTACATAAAACTGAAACAACGCTTTCAGATGCTAAAACAGTAAAAAAGAGAACCAATTACATGACAACCCTGATACTTCAATTAAAGCAATCACGACATGTAGTCTGCCGACGGAAATTGGCTTTTGAGTTCAATCTGTAGACCTGTAAATCAAACTGTCAACACGATTAATTTTAGTAAACACGACTGTAAGGGTATTATTCAATAGTACACACGTGTACTGTACTCGTATGTTGTCCATATCTTATCCCATTATTTTAGGAAAAATCTATATTCTCATACCACTTAAAAGTACGAAATGTAACCGATGAAATGTTCTATGATATTGAATAACCCCTCTGTAAAAAATATAGGTACCCTTTCATAAAAAAACCGTTTCTGGTAAGCCAGACGCGTTTTATAAATAACAAACAGGAAGGAAATAAACAGGAGTGGAGTGGCTGAAAGAAGTGAAGTGGTAAAATACCAGTGATACTTACATAAAAATTGCACACGAAGCAGAGACACAAAGGAAAATCACAAGGCTTCTTTGACCTAAGTTGGCCACGAATGTACAAGTGCCAGACAAACCTACAAAGCGGAGAGGAGGGTTAATTTGAAAATCCGTTTGTTGTGCCATTACGCTCGGCGCATTTATTGCTATGAATAAGCAATCGGTTGTCGTTACTGCAGATATTATGCTGTTAATAATTCAGAGCACTCTGCTGCAAACTCCACCCTAAAGGTCGTCAAAGGGCTCTTTCATATTTATCTACATGGGTCAGTTGTTTAAACAACGGACGCGAGCGGAGCAAAATATAACGCAGATTTTCAGAAAAAAAATATCTTCATTGTGATGACCCCACAATAATATTGATTCAGAACCACATAGTTATCCGTGCATTAAAATCCGTAATAATAATAGCAATGGGTATTTCTATCAATCATATCAATCTAGTACGCTTTTGAAGTTATTGTGGCTAACGGCAGATACTGAGGCAGATAATGAGGGCAGTACAGTTAGAGGCTACTGATAAAATATAATGTGCTTTTATAGAAATAAAATTATTCTCTTGATAATCTCATTCTAGCGGGTGCCATAGGAAAGCGCTATTATTGTTGCTATAGTTCGGCCGTTCAGAGAATGCGTTCCTGACACGTCGCGATTGAACTGACGACGTAACTTTGTAATGGCGTTGCAGTTACGATAAAAATATTATTGCTGGTTGTTTACCGTTTTAACAATTGATGAACATTAAAACAACATTATTATATCAATAATCAATTAATGTTATAATTTTGTGCCAAACTGAGTGTCAAATAACTTGGTAAACAATATTTTTCTAAATCTAAACTGCGCTATTACAAGGTTATGTCAGCGCTTTATATTTGTAGTGCTGTGCTAACAATAACAGGCAATAATAGTATCGTAATATGTTCTTATACAGTTATACTTTATAAAATAATACGTTTTGTTTTTCTTTTTAAGAATTTGAAAATAATGGACTATAAGATAACTTTTATTAAATATAAAAATAAAACTACGACCAAACCAAACGCGCGAAAGAAAGTAGCATCGGTAGTTTCCACTATAAATTTTAAATGATTCCGGCTATTTAAAACGAAAATAATCTTAAAAATAACGCGGCGGTTCATTTTGGAGGAACAACGGTAATGAACTCAGTGTTATGTTGTGCCCATCACTAGTCGTGACTAACTGATAGGTGTCAGGAACGCATTCTCTGAACGGCCGAACTATAGTGATGTGGTGACCAATTTACTAATCACGATAAATTGAAAAATAATACTTTATACAAATGTTTTTAGAAGTTTAAAAAATTTGGTACATAAAATATTACCTATGTCCGTTCTATAGCAAATTAATTTTATTCACTAACTACGTAATGAATGCCGCCTACGAAGGCTTCGTAGAATTAGTAGTTTTCAAACATTGGTTTGCTAAGTTTGTTTGGCGTTGAATTAGTGTAGAGTTTTCGTCGAAGTTTTGTTGATATTTTCTGTGGACATTAGCCTTGCATTTACATAAGGAGAATTATGTACTTAGGTAGAAATCAAGTAAAGCATATTGTATAATTACTTACTTAAGGCGCTCCCAGTCGACGATTGTTTTTGTTCGAAACGAAAAAAGAAATACTTGCGAACAAGCCACATCTCCTATTTTGTAATGTATAGTATATGTGAATAAAGATGTACCCATCTTTAATCACTTCGATAAATAATCCTACCGACCGCTGCAATGACGCGCGTGGTCCGCCTTAGCTTTTCGAATAAATTAATGATATAAATTATGTATAATTACTTATCAAAAATCTATTCTAATAGAAATCTAGATCTACATATTACCTATCTTTAACAATAAATCACAAGTTGATTTTAATAGTAGGTATATAAAATATTTCGATCATAAATTCTTAAACGTATCATTTTGAAATAATATCTTTATCGTGAAAAGTTCCTGCTATTATGTTTTCAGCTTAATAGAAATCTAGGTAGGAACCTGAAATAATATACTTATAAAAATAGGAGATGTGGCTTGTTCAGAAGTAATTCTTTTTCGTTTCGAAAAAGAGCAATTGTCGACTGGGAGCCCCTTAAAAACATAAAAATCTAGAAAATCATAGTTGAAACCACAATGTCTAACAAGATTTTGCATTTTAGAACTTCTCTCAAGTCACGACATAAAGCTTTACTACGAGTACTATACAAGTCTGGGATGAAAAATAAAGGAGACAAGAAAATAGCGGAAAAATCTCTTGAAGCTTTTAGTGTTACACAACTCTAAAAGAGAACATTTTAAAACATTTTATTTTTTGTCCGAACTCTTTAGCTTACTCGTACATCAATGGTAAGTATTTGTCCGTCATATCATAGATGTATGAAGATGGTACAAGAGCAAGAGCAATAAAAGCATGAGAGAAATATAAGAGAATGATTACGTTACAAAATAGTGTGGTAGTTACATTAGTCATATACGCAAGTTTGTATAACTAGCTGGGTTAGTTTACCCTGCAACACGGGGATATACACCAACTATCAACATAGATACACACATATTAAAGCCCATGCCTACCTAATACTACATTATTCAATGACTGCCGTGGCACCACCGTTTGTAAAGTACGTGGTGCACTGTCCTAGCTGTAGGTAGGCACACAATCAATCGATACAGAGTATTTGCCAAGCGGCAAGCGATTATACTATAATTAAACCAAGGACAAAGCAACACTACAAAATTGATTGCGAATCAGTAGCGTACAAAATTGATTGCGAATCAGTTCGAGAATGTTTGGGAATGCTTATGTATCGTTTTACGTAGCTTCATCGTTCATCGCTTAGTGTTCGGCGGGGTGGTGTAGCGATCTGTGTAGCGTTTGGTATAAACGTTAACAGTAGCAATAAGTAATTTAGCACCCTCGCATTAAGCGTAGAGTGCTGCGTAACGTTCACGTTGCATTTACCGTAGCTCAGTTAGATAATTTGCGATTACAATAATTTTATTTGTTTCAGGTATGTCACTAGTATATATGATGCTGGTTCTGCCGGGTCTGTTGCCGTGGGGCGGTGGCGGTTCGTCGTTTCTCTCTCTCTGCCACTTGCTGGGAGCTATGGCACCCTGGTGTGGCTCGTTCATCTACCATCTCTTCATGAACCACACGCACGGAGAGGGGCTCTACCACCGCCTGCTGCAGCTCGACATGCTGGGTATTTGGGTCAGCCAGAGCATAGGTCAGTATAAAAGTTCGATCATTTTTATAACGAGAATGGGTTTGGTCGAGATTCCATGACGGGGTATATTATTCGTTTGTCGTGTCACAGGTTCTTTTTAGGTCATAACTTCACAATGACCAGATTGAAGCATGTTGGCTTATGGAATGACCCGTTGGTAAATAAACCTGTACTGTGCACACACCTACCCTGTAGAAGCTGGATTTTCCATGTTCCTGTAACATCTAATTGCCTTAAAAACTACACGAAACGAAACCTCACTTGAAACTTTACCTATAGCTAGCTCGATGATTACAGTACCTCCCGTATGCTTTACCAATTTGTTAGGTGCGGTACGTACGCAGAATATTTATAAAAAAGAGGAGACAAAAAATTATGTTATTATAATGGAGCTCAAAAAAAACTTATCCGTTGCAAAGGAAATAAAAGAGCCTATTTATATGACTCGAACGTGAGAAGGCAAACATTTTACCAAAATTCTTATATAAAAATCGCATTGAAATGGAAATATCCTTTTGACGAATCTAGCAAGCTTTCAGAATATGAAATTACGTAATATGTACTTTCTATACGTTTTAATAAGTAATATGGAATAAGGTTACATTATGTTAGTTTTACATGATATAGCAAATAGGCGTTGAGTAGCCAAAATGGGCCGAATTTTAATAACAAAATGATTTTTACACAATAGATTTACTCGGTATATTATCCTCGTTGGTCGATATGTACTCGTAAAATGACTTGTACAGGCTTTTGTTGTTTTATGAATACTTGGGTTAGGTATGTTAACCTACTTAGTTGTTTGTTTTTTTTTTACGAAATTGCCATAGTCAGTAACTCTGACATCTCAAGCTCGCATAGGCAGAGTAGGTTTAGTCCAAAGTATTTTTAGTTCGTACTCCATGGTATAATACGAGTTCATATACGTCGTCGCTAGCAATTATTATAAAAATAAATGCCTAATATAAACCTTCAATAGACTGACCGTTCGTTTCCACTAACGTAAGTTAATACTTCTGTAATTCAAAGACAATAAATAATACGTATTTACGGTGTTACTCACAACCGTCATATTATGGCCACCGTTCTTGAGATAACCTCATCAGTTATTTGTTGTTGAAAACATGAGACATCTGTTGGCAGCTCGACAATATTTCACGGATTTTACGGGGATTAGCCGGACTGGACAGCCATATCAATGACTAAATGCTAGAGGCCAACGAGCAATTGTAACGATTTTTAAAACATTAGTTGAAACCCCGCGACTTCGTTCACGTGAACTTATTTTCAACTAGCTGACCCGTGCCCGCTTCGCTGGTCGACAGATAGTTTCACATCTGGTATTCAATCTTCAAAATAAATCATAGCCTATATGTTGCCGAAGACTAATAGCTACATAACAAAAAGAGTTTCATTAAAATCCGTCCAGTAGTTTTTGCGTGAAAGTCGGACAACAGACAGACAGACAGACAAAAATTTCAAAATGTTTTTTTTTTGGCTTGTGTTACTTGTATAAAGACCCCTAGGAGTATTTTATTAGTTTTTATTCAATGTACAGAATTGAACTCTTCTACAGTTTTATTATATGTATAGATTAGGTTTCAAACTCGCTGAACTCTCTTAGTGATTGGAGTTAGAGGTGATGCGTATTTACTCGACCAGATTTGTAAACCTGGTTTAGGCATAAAAAAATACGTACCAGGTATGACGTCACGGTTTGAACGCGTATTTTGTACTTTAAAGTATTTTAGTACTTGAAAGTATTTTTGTACTTTATAGTATTTTTGTACTTGAAAGTATTTTTGTACTTTATAGTATTTTTGTACTTTATAGTATTTTTGTAGTTTAAAGTATTTTTGTACTTTTAAGTATTTTTGTACTTTAAAGTATTTTTGTACGCATGGGGGGAGGGGGATGCTGTACGAGTTGGTTGGGCTGAAACCAAATACTTTAAAGTATTTTAAACCGTTGGTTTATCAACCTGGTATTTGATGGAGGTAGTATTTATAAGACCTGGTACGTCAAAATACAAGTACGACCCACCTTTAATTGGAGTTATATATATTATTATAGTGCACCCCTAACCTATTAAACGGAGAAAGGTACCCTTAAGTATATCATACTTCTAGGACGTATAGTCAGTTGTTCAGTCACGTAAGAGTTTTATATACCTAGACATAGGTATTTAGATTCGAGATAGATATACCAAAGTAGTTTAATGATACGAATGAATAAATGCTTGGTAGAATACTGGCCCTAATTATAGACGAGTTTTAGGTAGTTATTCAAGCCGCAGGTCACTCACACTGAGCATAATAGTTTGGTATCATATTTATCGAAATTGCTTTCAGAGGATATATTTTTCCTCACGACGCGTAACGAAAAAAATATATCCTATAAAAAAAGCGTTGCGACGCTAGATAAATAAATGACAAGCCTCAAGTGTTTGTAATCTAAATACATATATAAATCTCTTGTGTTACTGACTGACTGCCTGATCCACGAATGCACAATCTAAACCAAACTAGAAACTAGAAATTTGGAGGGTGTATTCATATTGGTGTGTAGGGGTGCAATAAGGGATTCCCGAAATTCAACCCCTAAAGGCTTGCAGCAGGGGTTAAAGTCTGTTTGAAAATAACTACACGTAAACAAAGTCGCGAGGGTTCCCACTAGTAATGAATAAACCTACAAGTTCTTCGTAAAATTGCTCAGTAATTGAATCTGTAGACAGTCTATAAATAAGAAAACTCGTTAAAATCCTTCATCGCAATTATTTTCTTGGAAGTCTAATTATTTCTGTGCTTAGGTATTTATAGGTTCGCTCAGAATATATTATTGCCAAGTAAAATTACCCAGCGGTTATCCTGACAAACCAAAGACCACGCTTCTATATATAAACTGAAATTTCTAATACTCATAGATATATGCTTTCTGGAGCAACATTCGGCAGAAGTTGGTAAGGGAAGTATTCAGGGCAGTTTTTTAGGAGCGCAGAAAATGGGGCTGTTAAAACGGAACATTTCCAAAAATGTAGGCATTTGTGTAATTTGTATCGAATATTTTTTTAATAACTTATTCAAAGCTCCGCTAAAATTCAGTCACTTTTTAAACGATTTCAAATCGTTACGTTTAAAACGAAAAACCAAACCGACGACATGTTTGTTGAGTTTTGTTGGCTGTAAATGTATTATTGAATCTGAGGTAGCGTGATTGTTGTGATTGAAATGCTTGATTTGTTGCTGTAAATAACAATATACTTTTTTATATAGATAGGATAGCGGAATTGATTCCAACCCTGTACTCACCTGGTAACGCGTCGCTGACCACGATTATATCGACTCACAGCCCACAAGGGAGTTCCATTCAGACATTTCAAAATTCCAAAATAAAACCACCATAACGCAAATTAGAGTTATTTTTCATGTCACGTTTTACCAACTCTAAAACCTTTCAAAAACTCAACATTTATTTGAAAAATAATTTATTTGTTTTCTGAGAGTTTATTGCTTGTAGCGAGCGAATTGAAAGCCCGTGAAATGAGAGTAATTTTGTGAAACACGGTTTTCATCGGACATTTGAAAATGATATTTAGATACTGTTCTAATATTTCACTTTAATTACGGCAGCTATGCATGTATACGAGTACCTATCTGTAAGGTGTTTTTATATGTTTAAAGTACGTATGTATTTTGATATGAAATAGCGAAGGTTGCCACTAGTACACAATATATTTCTACATGCAACTCCTAACCAATACACATAAGCACGTGTAATAGTTGGGAGTTGCACGTAATAATCGCCGAGGCGCAGATTCTGTCCGGTCATATTCGCAATGAAATTCAAATTCAAATACCACCCAAATAGCATGCTTGCAAGGGAGGTTTGTATGGAATAGACATAATCAATGAGAGCGACTCTATCGGCAATCCGCGTTGGAAAGTCAACGAGCTGTGCAGACCATGAACCTAAAATATCAGGCAGCACTACATATACACATAAGTGAATATGAATAAGACCATTACTAAACATATTAATGGTCGTATTCATATTTACTAATGTGCTTATGTTAATATGATCCATATTAGCGTTATGGTTTTCGATGTAAATTTTATTAAGAGCATTGTTGATTTGAGTTATACATTCTTACAATGAAAGAAATCAAGAATATCTTCACAAGAAAGTAAACCAAACAAAAGTCAAAAATCGCTCTTTAAACAAGTCGTAATAATTTGGTTTATTACAAACCTTGATTTCGGATCGGAGGTAGGTAGGTATACGTAGCTTCCACCGTGCTCTATCCTCGGTCTACAATATGACGAAATTCAATCGTAGATAAATGTAACCGAGTTAATTCCATTAATTACGAAGAAGAATAATGTATTCCTTACACGTTCAGAAACCGTCTAGGTATTTGGATATACCTACCGCTGTGGTCTCTCCAGTCTGTTCCATACTATTATCGTGGATTTTTTGTTCACATTTCGGTGAAGGAACACTTCGTGCAGAACCCGCGGCTTATTTCATTCCATTCCATTATAAAGCCGACTTAGCTAAGAGGGTGGTATACCTAGGTGCTGCTAGGCTAGCCTACCCTACCCCATCTAAACCATGTCCCAGACACTAAAGCGTTCCATATACTTTTATTCCAAAGCTAAAAAGTTATTTCTACTTGTTGGTACGGACGGTAGATTGGTACTTGATCTATTTAATAGCTCTCCCGGGAAATACCGAGTTAAGTTCACTGAAAGAAAATTTAATTTAGCAGTTCAGTTCATTTCGAGCGCTAACCTGGTAATAGAGTAACTAATAAACAGATGATTGAAGTTTCATAATAATGGAAAACGAAAAGAGAAGAGTCCTGTAGTACCTACCCAAAACCTTTTTACATCTTTTCTAGATTATTTATACAGCGTTAGGCATGGCATGCCATAGTGCTTGGATGTGTAAGTTTAAATGAAGTAGGCTGCCCAATACCTATAGTACCTATACACTATACATATAGGTACATAATACCTCTCATCTTAGTCAGCCTTAGTACTAGTGCTAGCTGGTTCTATATAGCGAGCATCGTCTCATGTGGGCCAAACGACGCTTCGCGTGGAGGCACGCCGCAATGCATCGCTGTTCGTGACAGCGAATTGCCTTTAACTGAGTTATCGGTATCCACAGTTCGGTTATTTGAAGCAAAAGCATTTTGTTACAAAGATCAAAATGGCCACGGTATTTACAGAAAGGCAAATTAAAGAGTTATGCACATGAGTTTATCAAAAGAAGCTTTTAATCATTTTATATAGGTTCATAATATACCTACAGGTCCGAAATGCCACAACCTAGATTATGACCTCGTGCAAGGTGAACAAAGAAGCCAGCGACACGACGAAAAAAGATACGTTCTCATAAAGCGGACAATGAAAAACTTGCCAAACAACATGGTAGGACCCGTTTCGCCACTAACCAGAACTTTGACTAGTGTGAGCTTAAATCACGCTGACCTTTGTCTATTGTTAGTCTAGACTCGCGATTGCGGCAGGGCCACGTAGAACTAACTATTACATGCTATCTGCAGTCACAAAATAAGTATCACTGCAGTGTTAGGTAACAGCAGGGTGATGGGTTAAGTGCATTGTCATGGAAATTGCGAAATGATAACTGAACATTTACATATTTTATTAAAACCAACTACGCCTACGTCCTAAAATAAGTAAATACCTGCAGAGTTAAGACTTTGAAATTTGTTGAATAATAAAGTGACTTTTGTTTTTATATCGCCTATTTTATACTTCAACTAGCGGACCCGCGACAGACGTCCTGTCCGAATTTCGATTATCATAGAGTAACGCACGTTGCTATGACGACTGATGTCAACACTAATGTCAGATTTTTTGCACACCAGCGCCATCTATACCAAAATCATTCCTTTTGCGTTTTTTAATCAATTTGGGGATGTTTTGTCAAATTGTAAAGTAGTCTATGTTTTATTCGAGCATTATATCTACATCTACAGCAAATTTCAACTTAATCCGTTTTGTCGTTTAGGTCTGATTGAGATGCAAACATACATAGAAACTCACAAACTTTCGCATTTATAATATTACTAGCGACCCGCCCCGGCTTCGCACGGGTAGCATGTTATTATACATATAAACCTTCCTCCTGAATTACTCTATCTATTAAAAAAAACCGCATCAAAATCCGTTGTGTAGTTTTAAAGATATAAGCAAACATACATACAGACATACAGACGCGGGAAGCGGAAAGCGACTTTGCTTTATACTATGTAGTGATTTACTTGATTGGCAATGGTTGGGTACATAATGATATCACATATTATATACATCAACTTAACTATTTATTCGGTTAATTTAGAAAAAAATACCACGGAACACAATTACAATTATGCTTCGGATATTCTGAAACTGCAACAAGTAAAATGATATCAGTTAGGTAGGTTATAATGATAGACAATGCTAATTCTAATCGCTAGACAATTGCCCCTGATCGTCGGTAAGTTGTGATTTCCATGACTAGTTGACGAAACCGCTCGAGCATGTAATGCTAGCAATCGACATAATTGTATGTATGGCTTTATCTACGTTCCACTGAAATGTATCACTTTCATCATAATTTTTCTTTATGGTTATTTGGAATTTTCCTTTCTAACTGATTGATAGTAGGTATACCTAGTTGTTTATTTATTAGTTTAACTAAAACTAGTATTCCGAAAAATTCAACAACTCATCTGGCGTTAAATAAGTTAGGTATAAAAGCGTAGCCTTATTTTAAGTGCCTGTGTAGGTACTAAAAACACAGAGCATAAAAGACCGGAGGTGTGAAATCGACCCGCACCCCGCACGGTAGCCGTTAGAGCCCATGCCGACCGTAAGTAAGCAAGCCGGTCCGGATACCGCCTTATTGAATTACCTTGTCAGCAAACTGTCGGATTCTACGTGTTCCGTTCCCCCAAACTAGTGCGGAAAACTAAACAATTATGAGATACAATACAATCAATCAGTAGATAACAAACAAGAAAGGTGAGTTGAATCACGATTGTAATCCCCAAGTATGGTAGACATTCTCTCACATTTCCTGGCGCTATGATGCTTGAAGATGTCTAATGGGAGTAGTCAAAGGCACGTCCAAACATTTCGTTTGACACCTGCCCACATTTTCCCACATTTAGTTAGCATTCCATGAATGACAAGTCGCAAAACCATTGCCACTTTCAAAATATTTTTTTTATTTTGAATACGGTAGAGATTCGAACCCACGACCTTCGGATTAAAAGACCTTCCACTTAGCCTTAGCTTGTTATTTCCAAATGGGTTCATATTTTATGCGCGGTTTTAATAATTTATCTTACATTATCTAGTTTTGCATGATGATGGGCTTAGCCGGCATAGCCGGTTGGTTTACAGGTGTATTAAATTATTCAACATGATTCAAATTTAAGTTACGTCGTGCTTGGCTGATTCATTTCCGATATACGTACATACACAAGAGAATGTTAACAAAGCAAAAGGGTGAAAATAATTTCCACAATAATCCACAATACACCCCTTTGCTATTAGCTGGCGAAGTTCGATCAAGGAAAACCCTCCGTGTGTGAATACACACGGAGGGTTTTCCTTGCCACCCCTGACGTATTTCAAGTTTTGGCATTTGGCAGTCATAAGGAACGACGACAATAGCTACAAGTCCTGGCAATTGATTTACTTTGTGGATTTTATATAAAACTAGTGGTTTGGACTGTGCGTTGATGGATCAGTCAGTCAGTCAGTCAATCAATAACGCAAGAGTTTTATATTTCAGATGAAATTGATACGAATACCTTATTCATTATATTTGTTTCATGATGTATTCCACCATTTTGAGCAGTTGGTGCAGGTTTTTAAGCATTAGTTTATAAGTATTTGTCGAAATTCACGAATCGATATTTAAACCGAGACGAAGTGCACCGCTACGCCGCTTCACTTTCTGAGAGTGCCGCCTCTAATTAAACGCTTTGATACTATTAATGAGCCCTTGGAATTTGCATACGACAATTCTGAATGCTGAGCGTACGGCGCGACGCCTACAATGTAATCTAAGCTTTTGTCTGATATGCTGGCGCCTTTGCACGTGTGTAGGTTGCCTATTCATAAGCAACATAAAGTAGCTAATCTGTAACCACGATAGGTATATACTAGTACTTACCTAACAGGATAGTGACGATTGACTTATTTTAGTAAGATATTTTGAAACATGCGTACTAACGAAACTCTTTGTAACTTGATAGTTTCAAAACTTAAAACAAAAAGCCTTACAAATGCCCCGTTTTTCATGAAAAACTTTGACAGTCAAGATCAAAGTGATTAAAGCGACTACATAAATTTAACTAGGTACTCAGGTAAATGATTACTTACGTAGGTAGCACATTTGGTACGAAAGTAAATAAATTACAAACTGTCACTGAAATATAACTTGTGAAGTGGTAATGGACGAGGCTCCCAGTCGCTGATTGCTCTTTTTCGAAACGAAAAAAGAAATACTTCTGAACAAGCCACATCTCCTATTTTTATAAGTATATTACTTCAGGTTCCTACCTAGATTTCTATTAAGCTGAAAACATAATATCAGAAACTTTTCACGATAAAGATATTAATTCAAAATGATACGTTTTAGAATTTATGATCGAAATATTTTATATACCTACTATTAAAATCAACTTGTGATTTATTGTTAAAGATAGGTAATATGTAGATCTAGATTTCTATTAGAATAGATATTTGATAAGTAATTATACATAATTTATATCATTAATTTATTCGAAAAGCTAAGGCGGACCACGCGCCGACGTGTGTTTGTCGTCATTGCAGCGGTCGGTAGGATTATTTATCGAAGTGATTAAAGATGGGTACATCTTTATTCACATATACTATACATTATGAAATAGGAGATGTGGCTTGTTCACAGGTATTTATTTTTTCGTTTCGAACAAAAACAATCGTCGACTGGGAGCGCCTTAAGCGATGTGATTTAAGATTATGGTGTGTCAGCCTGCTGAAACAGACTTTACCGCAAAAAGCAACTTTAATTAGATTATATTATGGTACTTTTGGAAACCTTTTCCGACGAAAATTATCAGCAAGATGATCGTAGAATTTATATTTTAAATTTAGAAACCATATTTGTGTTTATTTTATGTTTTCTATTTTTTATTACTGCCGGTAACGCTAAAAAATAACAACATCCTTTCAAACAGTATAATATAATAATTAACTAAATTGTAGAAAAATATCATAGTTAATTTGAGGTTACTAGTTACACGTCTGTAAAATGACCACTCCTGAAACTTCACTTACGCAGAAAACGTAAAGCACTATGCATATGTAGTCTTCTATTACTTTTTTGAGACTAGGTGTTGTGTGTTTAGAAACTAGTATTACTCAAAATAGCCTGAATCGATAATGAATAAACAATAAATTGCCGATGGCCTACTTGGCACGGGGTCCCGCTCGATAGAGGCGGCTTCCTCTCCATGCCCGAGTGCAGGAAGTGTGCGTAAACTTATCCAGAACATCGTATAGCATTGCATTTAAAACACTGCCTTTATTTTATACTAGCGATCCGCCCGGGCTTCGCACGGGTGCAATGCTGATAGGTACTAAATGTACTACAGAATGTCTTTATATAAATCGTTTTTTTTTCACAGCTTACATTAGATGATTTCTGTTTTTCTCGAACGTTCGCGACCGGCCGAACTGCGCGCTTCTAGCTGCTAGGCCGGTCGCGAACGTTCGAGAATGTTCGAGTTACACGT
This sequence comes from Hydriomena furcata, assembly GCA_912999785.1. Taxonomy (NCBI): domain Eukaryota; kingdom Metazoa; phylum Arthropoda; class Insecta; order Lepidoptera; family Geometridae; genus Hydriomena; species Hydriomena furcata. The sequence continues at coordinate 3,346,217 of OU538831.1, read as the reverse complement.
GTTATTGTGAGTCAACCATAAAAGATAGACATATGCTGTCGTGGGACATTTTTTATATAATTTTAAGGAGAACATTTCCCTCATACATCATTTCTGTGTAGCTTTAACCATTAAGGTTGCACACGCGACGGAAGCTTAAAAAATGGAGTAACTTCTCCCGTTTTCCCAACATTTTCCTTCACTGCTCTGCTCCTATTGATTGCAGCGTGATAAAAAGTATACTATAACCAGCTCAAGAGTATGAAAAATAATTGTACCAAGTTTCGTTAAAATCCGTCGAGTAGTTTTTGTTTCTATAACGGTTATACAGACAGACAGACAGACAGACAGACAGACAAAAAATTTACTGATTGCATTTTTGGCATCAGTATCGAACCCTAATCACCCCCTGATAGTTATTTTGGAAATATATTTCATGTACAGAATTGACCTCTCAACAGATTTATTATAAGTATAGAATAGGTTCTATAAAAATAATGCACAAAAAGTTGTTTGGGAGAACAGCGCCAGTTTGAATTGAACTTGCCAAGAATAAACACAGAAGTATCGGACAAACGGTTTTCAGTAACCAAGTATGTCAGTGTCATTAAGTTGATTGTCGTTGCTGCATCTTTTAGTACTTAGCTGGCACAATGGCATTGGCTGGCACAGGGAGGGCGGTATCGCACGTCACAGGCCTCATCAATGTTTTACAAGCTATTTTGATAATAACTGCGATTTCAGTCCATAGTTGTTCTTCAATAACCATCGCCTGTAGGTTATGCCCGACCGTAGAATAACAGTTTTTCTATCCATTTAGATATAAGAAATATTACTGTTTGGCACAAATAAGAAACTTGAATAAGCCTTAAACCTTAAAAATTAACTACACTAGTAGTAGATACTTACGGATAATGTGGCCTGCGATGAAAAATAGGGCAGTTTAAAAAGCCAATCAGTATTCAAGCTCCTTTTGTCTTAATAGCTTCGGGATTAGGTAAAGATCACAAGTCGAGTGCCAAGAGACGCCCGGTTAAGAGATCTTCGACTTTACTCAAGAGCTATCGACGCTCCTAAGATTTCTTTTCCTTCCACTTGGTTTCAAAAGCTCTCATCTTTTTACATCTTTAAACATGATACTTCACGTTAGTCAAACTTTTAACTTTTAATGTGAGTTTGCATCCGTTGCAGAGGCGGTCGGAACTTTTACAGAATACAAATTGCCAGCTCAGTGTAGTATGCGACACATTTTCTCAAATAAATAGACCAATCTCGGTGACTTCTCGTTCGTCAATCGTGAATTCGTGACATCCCGATCGTTAACTCGCGTCATAGCTTACCGTCCCAAAACTATTTGCCTTTAGCGTGATTTTATAAATCAAAAACGGCGTTTTATTACTCTAATTCAAATTCTTTCTCAAATTCTAACATCTTTTATTATTATTATTTTTTTCGGAATGAAAAAAAAAACCTGTACGACTGTACTGTAATCTAACTGCCATATTTGAGTAAAATCATGTTGTGTTTGCGATTTCAAATAAATTTGAAAGATTAAAGAGTTAGTTTGTTTATTGTGTTTATTTGTGTTTTACAACGTGTTTCAATGACGCCGTAAAGTAAAAACAACCAATTTGGATGAAATATAGTATGTGACCTGGATTACTATAAAGCTAGGTACTATTTTTATGTGAGCAGTCACCTACGTGAGCGAATTCTCTTGACTAGACGAAGTCCATTGCTAATTAATATTCTATCGTGTCATTAATTCCCTTTATATTTCATTTATATCCCGAATCCCGATATTTCGACTGTTTCAATAATTGTGGTTGTGGAAAGACTGGATGGAGTCTGCAAGAGTCCATTGTACTCGGTTCGGTTGAATAACGACCGAAACGATTCACTGATCGAGATCTAGCGACTTCGGAAATTTCCAGGCATTTATGTATCGACATCCAGAGCCTTTTGACTAATTTTTGATACTTTTGACATTTTCTTTAGTCGAGTTGCTATTGCTACCCAATTTCTTACTTCCTTTCGCCGGAAAAGCCGATTGTTTGAGGCATGTTCAAGGCTATCCTTCAATCAAAGAGTGGTGCGGTAAATATTGGTGCGCGAAGCAATCAAGCTGTCATTATGGTTCGGCGAATGGGCGCGGAACCTGCAGAACCTTAGAATGATGATGTCAGAAGGTCAGACAGTGGATTAGATTAGGTTGTGAGTTAGCGGAATTAATGTTAGAACCGCAATGACAATGTGTAGGGAGGAGAGGATAACAAACACGCTAGGAGCAAATTATAAATATAATACCTACCTACAAGTATTTCGATATTCACTTTGCAATTAGTAGCTAACTACAAATTTAAATTGAAAAAAACAAATTTAAATACGCTGAAAGTAATTTGGCGAGCAACCTTTCAGGATTCTGTTGTCTGAAAGAAATCAATAATTCTCTTAGAAGTTCCCTTATACAGTCACTATGATAGACAAAAAGAATACATAAAAAAACTCTTCAGCCTTCAGCCGCTCTTGTTATTGTTATACCTACTAAAAATTCGTTTGTTGGTTCATAATTGTTCACTTTTATTTTATCGGTTTTCTTGACACTATTCATGTCACTCTCGTGCTCATTTATCAAAATCTATAAAGCCGTTTATGCTATAGGCTGCGACAAAGGAACAGACAAACCTACTCTAACATACATAACCCTTTCTGGGCAGTTTGATTTTTTATTTATTTCGTTGGTTTAAAAATATCGCTCTCTGAGTAACAAAAGAGATTGACCCTATATTTTTAAGTCTTAAGTCTAAGTCTTAATTTATCCACAGTTTTACTTATCTACTAATACTAACCCTAATAATGAACGAGGCACTTTTGACACTAAATCTTTTTAAAATGAACTCTCTAAAGATACTTAAGTATACCTACAACAACAAAAAATGCCTATCGTTATACATCCTAATACCTAACCTAGCACTGTGCCAGAGTGATCAGAGTTCTGTTTTTTTTTTCAGGGTTACAACAGAACCCCATAATAGACAATAAATAAATAAGGGAGTCTCTAATGGTTTTGTGGTTCAATCAGTTAAGTCGATTTCGCCCACCTTCACATAAAAATAAATGTACAGCTGTATTAAAACTGAACATATTCGTGATATGCCGACTACAACGAACATAATGGAGCAACGGAAAGGTTTTGATGACACCGCCCGCGACCGCGATCAACGGTCGCGGGCGTTGCTCATGATGAAGAGCATCTGAATTGTCTCGAAACGTCAGCAATACAAGTAAAAACGTGGTAATTAGCCGTATTTCTATTTAAAATGATTAACAACCACGATAGTTTTAATTCTAAAAATAATCTCGAACATTATTTCCACAGTTTAACAGCGCACTATGTGGCCTGAGCACGAACTACTATCGTATCGACAACGTATCGTCCAAATGCCAAAAATGACACTTTTTGTACGGTAAAAGTGTCAGTTTTGAAATTTGGACGATACGATGTCGATACGATACTGGTTCATGCTAACCCCCCTGATCAACATTGGAACAGCTAGTTTTACAAAAAATATCATAATTAATAATATTAGAATATAAAAAAAAACGTGTTGGCCACGTTGGACGTACCTCGTCTTTCATTTCGAAGGTCGTGGGTTCGAATCCCGGCGTGCATCAATGAATTTTTCTGTTCGAAAAATTTATGCGCATCAAAAACACGTGCTCAAAATAGTGAAGGAAAAAAACAACGTGAGGAAACTAGTTAGTATTCTTATAAGCGGCGACGGGCTTGCAATCTGTCACGTACGGACTGCTAACTACTGCAAAATGTGGGCATGTGCCAAATATAATGTTTGGATGTGCCTCTGACTACCCCCACTAGACATTTTCGAAGGATCTAAACGCCTGGAGATCTGAAAGGATGTCTACCGTACCTAGGGGATGAAAGTCGTGATTCTAATTATTTTTTATTTTTTTTGTTTGTTTTCTATTAGGTAATGTGTTTAGGATACATGTAGGATATAAATATATTTTTTTTTAATAATTACAAAATACACAAGAAACAGTTGAGCTATCTAAACTTCTAAACAGCGTTGCAAACAATCTACTGGTATTTGGTAGCTCTCGGTTGATATTAAGTATTTGTTATATTATTAATTAATTATTATTAAGTTTATCCTGCATCCTTTTTTCCTCGTCCGCTCTCGTCCGCTCGTGGCTGAATGATTGTATTTCTGTATGTCCTACTCCTACTATCACATGCATGCAAACCTTAATACTGTTGCCACAGCAACATTTAGCGAGAGATCAACATTTTTCCTAAATCGCTTCATTTACGTAATTGATGAAAACTTCGCTACACGCCCTAATAACTCCATTGTAATCTGCGAGTAGCATACCCCAGTTTCTCCCGGGCCGGGTGCGCCTGACATCTGTCCAGGCTTTACGATAATGTCCATTAGTGTTGCCCTGTTGAACAACTACACGATTAGTGCAGGCGCTGAATAGCTCGCTTAGAGTTAACCTGACCTAGAGCCTGTTAGCCGTAACTAACCGAAGAGCTCGGCGAAGGCTTAATGGGGAATTATATTAGAGAGAAATTGTAGTGAATGTTGCTACGGGGTACTGGAATTAATTTAGACAGGTCATTTATCATCAATCATATAGGTAAAAGTCATGGTACATATCTAAGTTTTTATAATAACCGCAAAATGTTATCGCTATAACGGGATTTAAACCCAGTACAGCGACGAGTCAACCACTTTCGCCATTGAGCGCAACGAAATTACGTTTTAGGTCTCATGAAAACGATTCTATAGCGACTTTAGGCTTTTACAGTTTCGATAAATATAAACTATCTATATAAGTAGGTACTATATACTTACATTGTATTTTGTATGACATAACGTCAATATATATTTTTGAAATTGTATTGTACATTAGAAGACATCCACATACATTTCCGCATGTAGCAAGTGCAGGACGTGATTTTTTGCAACACAGGACTAGCGTTACAAGGGCACTTTTCAGTAATAGTGTCTTTGTAATGTCCTCCAAAATTTATAATAATTATTATTACGTCTAATATTAGGATATGTCAAGACATCGCATGACATTTAAAATAAAATTATTTAATTATGTCATAAGGGAGGAAAGGACATTTTACTCAATACAAGAATTTTTTGACCACATAGACATTATTTTTATACCTACCTTGACATTATTTATTATATATTTCGACATTGTTTTCAATTAGTTACTAAAATCAGCAATCATAATTATTTTAATTTTATAAATATTTAATCTTAACATACATACCTAACATTACATTTTATATAATAATTGTCAGCATGTCATCATATTACGCTAACCGCACACACAGTGCACAGTGCATACAACATTTTGTAACAACTATATTTAGCCTGTGTTTCACAAATAAATATTGGAATTTGAATTTTAAATTTACATCGCTTGGATCATCATAACATTGCATTAGGTTTTTTTATAACATCTTTGTGATTTTCCTTGTAGGTAAAGCACCGTATAATATTAACAAAGATGTGGTGCAGTGCGAGGCACGTTCTACGTGTCGATCGTATCAGCATTCGAAGCCCGGTAACTTTGTATAACATTAGATACGTAAAAAGAGGGGTAATTTTTCATTAGTCATGGTAGGTAATAGGTAGGTATGTCCTAAACACATTACTTTAAAATTTGGCACGGGTAATAATTTCGGACATGGACTGATTTTTGAAGTTCACTAGGCAGAATGTGGCTGTAAAGGAATAGCAAAGTTTGTACGAAAAATCTGTCGTATATTTTTAATATAGATTTGGCTTGCTACTCTGAAATTCTGTAACTTTCTAATTTCTTTACTTATGGGGTCGAAGAGCCGTGGTGGCCGTACTATAGGTAGTGTTGTGCCGCTGGGAAAATTCCCAATTAATTTACCGACGTAAATTTCCATTGTGCCCGGGAAAATTCCCCAAAGTTCCCGTACCAAACTTTATCTCCATATATTTTTTTTAACTAAAGAATCACCTTTATCTATTTTTGAGCTACCTACCGCCTAACGTGAATCTGAAATAGCAAGAACTATTTTTAAATTGACGACCCCCTCGATCTAGAAAGTTTAAAACTTTTAAAAAAGTTAGAAGGTTTAAAATTTTTATGTTTATAGAGTAATTGTGTTGGTTATTAGTACAAATAAATGATTTTTTTTTATTTTCATGTTTGTTTTTAGGTTAATGATTTTGGGAATATTCCAAGGAAAATGGAAATTTACTGTGAAAATTCCCGAGCATATAGGAAACATTGGGAATTTTACTATAAAAATTTTGTAGTTTTAGTTGACATTACTATCAGTGATGTATTTTTTACAGGTTTATTATGTAGCTTTATAGGAAAAAATATAAAAAAAATATTTCAGCAAATCTCTCTAAAATTTCCGTGTTTGGGAATATTGCCGGTAACGTTACTGGCAAAATTCCCAAAGTTCCCAATATTACCGGGAACGGCACATCAGTAACTACTGCCACTGAGACCAATCCACTTATGTTGTTTATGAGAAGAAAAACAACAAAAAGTAATTGTAGAGATGTCCCAGATGTGTCTCTGCATGATGGACGATGCCCGCGTGAGGAGCGAGGACTCCGACTAACCACTATAAAGCTCATTGCGTCTCCAATTCTCCACCTTCACATTATACTTGACCCGCAGGATGTTATCAATTAATTTCCCAATTTTCTTTTACACTTACTAATTACTAATTTTATATTTTACTAATTTCAAAAAAACTTATATCTTCAGTTGACTTCTAAAATTTCTTGAAACATTAATTGGATTATTTTTTGTGCCAGAAAGACTTTGACTAGTTCTAACCTTATCATCAAAACCATGGAACTATTTTGGGTTAGAGCACGTCTATCATTGTCATGCATGATCAATAAGGCGTTCTCCCATGGGCCATGAAATGACACATGCGTTCATTCAAGTTTTGTGGGTTCAGAGTCTTGGTTTGTTTTCGAATATAAATAAACAATGCTAGTAGGAAGTTTTCTCCGCAGAACAGGTGTTAAATTCCTTCAGTATATGAGAACCCGAGCACTGAATATTTTATGAGGAAAAACTAAATCCGCTCTTAGAAATAGGCCACAAGTCACGTTTGGATGCTGCAGTTTATTGATAAAACGTTTGTTACACATTTACAAAGAAATGCATTCTTAAAATAAAAACATATACCTATAATCATATCACTTTATTACATTGTCCACACTGACGTCATCAACATACTTGAAGGTACTCTATTGTAAGTTCTATTGTATGGTTTAACACGTTACCGACCCTTATATTAGGGTTGATTAGAAAATGGCGGACCTGTGCAGGAAGCAAAGGGTAGCCCTTAAAATCGTATCAATCACGAGAAAATTACTTTCGAAACGGCAGCCCAGTGTGGCTAATCACTCAAATACTGTACAATATCGTAACAATCTCACAAATGGAATAGTATGGTTTCTGAAAATAAAAACATGACAAATGGAAAAAGTTGGGGAAACTTTTTATCGTGTCAGAATTTTCCAGTGCGCTTGTTTTTCCGCTCAATTTAAACAGATATTTAATAAAGTATCTTTTAGGTTGTTTTCAAAGTTCAATTATGTCACGGGATGAAGGACGTACCCACGTACCTAATTTAACTATTGAAAACTTGGGACTTTCGCTCGTACCATTAGTCACTACTGAACAAAATTTCAAGCTTTTTCAATCACAGCATTACACGAGAACCTATAACGATAAATACAACGTGTTATGTAATTATGTTATGTCATTACAAATTGGGGAAAATATGAGTAGCGATTATACACACTGACTTTAACATCTGGAACACTCTTGCTGATATACTACGCTTTTGATATTTCTAGCAGCAAGACCATACAACCTATCTGATGATTAATGGCTTTCAGGTGCGATACCGATGGTGACGGCAACGGTGTACTGCGCGCCTGCCCTGCTCCGCTACGGAGCCCTGGCGGTCTACTGCCTCGGCAGTCTTCTTGGCCTTTATAAGGTAAGCAAACACCAAAAGTTACAATATAATAAAAGTTATAATATCTTAGGTACATACCTAGTATGTAGTACACTTACCCTCGTATTCAAGAACGACACTATGAGAACACGCACCCACAGTGGACGAAATCTTTGAGTTCGTTGAGCTCTAAAGGCACACGGTAGCGTGCGCCATAGTGCCGCTCAACACATAAAGTGATGTTTATGAAAAAAGATTTTGTCCACTGTGGGTGCGTGTTCTCATAGTGTCGTTCTTGAATACGAGGGTTAGATGTGCATAGACACTACAAAACTATTGACCTTTGTAGCACCAACCGTTGTGTTGGCAGAACTTGTCTTGCATATAAGTTGTTTGGAATTACATCATTCACCTAAAATGGGTACGAGATTGGTTTGGTATTTCCAAGCGATAACTAGTGTTTTTTGTAATTGAAATTAGTATCTCTTAAAATTTGTCGGAATTTAATATCTTGCAACACGTTTCGGAAATAGGGTAAATAAATGCACTGGCAAATTTCAGTAACGTCTTATAAAAACGTAAAAGGTAGACGTTACTTTTGAGGCCTGTTATTCATTCTTTAAAACATTCGACACATTTAGCTCTAGATTAAGTTTCAGTAACTGCTACTAAGTAACTTAACTTTTAGCAGGAACTACTCCTAAAAGTAAACTACCTACTGAAAAGTTAGATCGTATCTAAGAAAAATAAGTTTTCTGTTGAAAAATATTTTTCAATATTAAGCTTTTGTAAAATCATTCAAACCATCGAGCACCTATCACTTAAAATATAACATTGTCATTGGAACTTGACAAGAATGCAAAGTTTTTACTCGATCAGAGTATTTACTAAGGAGTTCCGTTGTGAGTGTCTGTTGAACAGCTCCTGCCTCCATCATCAGTTCAGCTCGCTGTCACCATAATAGTTAAAATTTATTAAAAAAAAACCAAACAAAAAAAAAGTTATTTTTTATAATGTACTACATATATTGCACTACTTACTTACTACTTATCATATTATATTATTGCATTGTCACCGAAGTTACATAAGTATGTTAAATTTCAGCTCAATCGGTTGGGGCTAAGTGCTTCAAAATTTAATTGTAAGATTCCACCTATGATTTAACAACATAAAAAACATACATTATTACAACAACGGGAAATTACTCACGTAAATGATAAAATTGTCAATGAGGACACCGACAATGAGTGCGAGACGGCAATGCGAGCAGGGTAGCGCGCGCGTTATGGTCCACTCACCCTGAAGAAGATTCTCTAGATGAATCGAAACATTGTCGGTGTCCTCATTGACAATTTTATCATATTATACGTGAGTAATTTCCCGTTGTTGTAATAATGTGTAGTACAACTCACGAAAGTTTTGAAAGTGAAATATAAAAAACATAGTTAAATAGTTACATACATTGCAAGTTATATAAAAGCCTGTAAAAAGCTCCACCATCGATTTTATGTTTTAATTATTTAAGTATTCAAAATTGTATATACCCAGGTATTTATGATGTTTATGATATCATATCTTACTCGTATTTAGGCATACTTGCAAATGTGAAATACGTAAGTAGAAACTTAGACACATGTAATGAAAACTACGAAAACTGCGACCATAGTACCTTTGGTAGTTGTAGCTAACTGACAGTTTACTGTAACTGACAGTTTTTGTAGGTAGGTACAGTAATAGTAATCCCTAACTGGTCTCGACAGGACTCCGGTGTATGGTGATGAAAATGAATGAATCTGTTCCTTAGGCTATGCGGGCGTGGTCCCCATGGGAGCGACGACTGTGCTTCGCGGCTCCCTTCTGCATGCGACTGTTGCTGGCTGGCGCACGCGCAGCGCGCTACGGCGGCGGCGATCCTCACGCCATCCTTCACGTCTTCCTTCAGGTCAGTCTGTTTGGCAAATTGGTACTGTGCGTGGTCTCCCTGAGCGTGATGGCTGTACGTCCGTTATATAGGGTAGGTCTTCGACAGGGCTGTCTGTGGCTATAATCTTTATGGTACGTCTATGGTTATGTGAACATGTTTTCAGGAGTCACCTGATAAAAAAAATTGTGTGTGTCAGCTCCGACGCACGACTGGAGTTTACCAGATCGTGCGTAGAGCGTACCCCCACTTTAAGATGTTTTGCCATCAGTAAGAGTGAGATAAAGCATTATAAAGTATAGGCAAAGTAAGGGTACACACTACCCACGATCTAGCTGCACTGCTCACACCAAATTAGAAAGTTGCGCAACCAAAACGTAACGAGGTCATTCGTTCAGTAGATTTTACACCTCACATTTTTCTCATAGAAAAGATAGATAGAAAATACTTTATTGCACACCATAAAAAGAAATAAAACATATATAATAAGAATACACAACACAACCGATTCTTAAGGAGTAAACTCCAAAAAGACCTGCATAAAATGAGAATTTTGAATTTGTCAGCCACTTACCTAGTTATAAAAGGGACAGCGCTTAGAAAAAACTATTTTGGAGATCAGCCACACGGTTGATTCGAGATGGATTGGGATGTCCTAAAAATAGTTATATTATGATTGTCAGAGGTAAACCACACGCTAATTTTATTTTTCGCTGCATCCATTCTATACAAACTTTGGAAACCGTAATTTTATCAATGTCTTTCTGTTGCTGAAAAGCTTTGTTCTAAAACTTCAGCTTTTCTTACAAGTTTCGAAATTTCAAAAATATTTAAGGCGCTCCCAGTCGATGTTTTTTGTTCGAAACGAAAAAAGAAATACTTGTGAACAAGCCACATCTCCTATTTTATAATGTATAGTATATGTGAATGAAGATGTACCCATCTTTAATCACTTCGAGAAATAATCCTACCGACTGCTGCAATGACGACAAACACACGTCGGCGCGTGGTCCGCCTTAGCTTTTCGAATAAATTAATGATATAAATTATGTATAATTACTTATCAAAAATCTATTCTAATAGAAATCTAGATCTACATATTACCTATCTTTAACAATAAATCACAAGTTGATTTTAATAGTAGGTATATAAAATATATCGATCATAAATTCTTAAACGTATCATTTTGAAATAATATCTTTATCGTGAAAAGTTCCTGCTATTATGTTTTCAGCTTAATAGAAATCTAGGTAGGAAGGAACCTGAAGTAATATACTTATAAAAATAGGAGATGTGGCTTGTTCAGAAGTATTTCTTTTTTCGTTTCCAAAAAGAGCAATCAGCGACTGGGAGCCCCTTAAGTCCAAAAATATGTTTCAACTGGAATTTACATCTCAGAGCAGCTATTTTCTATCATATTAGTTCTATAATAAAGTAGTGGCAAGCGAACGATAAATATCTACGTCAGGCTGCTAGCCATCTGGAAGGTTGCCAGGCTGCAGCCATGTATCCTGGGCGCATGCCACTCGTGCGAGGCTCATTAGCCACTCGCATTTGCACTGCCATTACTTCGATTAAAGCTTTTATACTTAGTAGAATGCATAAAATGCTAGAGGAATAATAACTTCCCTTATGTAGTGATTATGTAGTGATTGATACTGTTTCATAAAAAGTAGGTACCTATTTATTTTAACATCAACAGCGCAACTGCAAGGTATCTACGTAGTACTTATAATAATTAAATGTTGATACGAGCTTAGGTAGATACTTTGATAAGCGTATATAGTATATAGAAATATTGAACCTACACACCCAGTCGTATTATTAAACTAATGGGCCAATAGGTAATAATATAATAAATATATATAATGTAGGTACCTACCCAATGTTATTAAACTCAAAAAATAGTCATCGATTGACCAGAGAGCTGAGTTGGTAGATATAATATACCTACGGCGCTGTAGGTTGTTTGTGCAATACCTACTGTTGATAAATAAGGATGTTTGTTCTGTGTCTGGGTGTGATAATGTTATAATGTTAGATATATGTTGTAAGTACTTATATTTAAAGAGGGTTGACGCCAGGCAGGCGGTCGGTTGTAAAACATATGCCAAATCTTCGCAACGTGTTGTGCCGACCCCACTTAGGTGGGAAAAGGAAAAGAAAATGAATGAAGTAGGTACTTTTATTTACATAAATAGTACCTGTAATAAATATTACATCAGTTAGGCATCTGGTTCTCACAGTACAAGCTTTGCTTAGTTTGGGGCTTGATGGCGCTGTATGAAATGCCCACCAATATTTACTTATTGGCTGATAAAGTTGATCGACAAAATGCAATTATTTTGTTTTAAAACATTTGTAGGGCATGAGCATGATGCCTACGGGGAATAGGTACTTAGTGGAGAGAAACAACTCGTACGAACTCAGAAACTGGAATGCTTTAATAATTTACACAACAAATATTATATACAAAACACAAGACAATTTTAACCAATAAGAAATCTTAAAACTAAACACAATATTGACACACACTTTGCGCGCGAGCCAATAGTCACTGCACCCGAGAAGTTATAAATATAAGCTGCGCGCGGGCGCGCGCGACGTCATTCGATCATCCGGCTCCGTTGCGTACGGAGCTACGGAGCTCTTGATCTCGTAGATGTATGCAGCTACACATTCAAGTCATTTGAGTGACTGTTTTTGATTGCCTTAACATTCTATCTAAGTCGAAGGTCAACATGCAAACACGTGTTTTTCCGATATCTACTGTCATTTATTGTCATTGCATTGATGATCAGCTTATGTGTCTTAAGAATAACACTCATCATTATTTATAGGTTCCTTAGATACAATACATTAATTGTGTATCTATTGTCCTGTGGCGATGCCAAATATTAATAACTCAACACGTTAAAGGTATTTTAATATTGTAACTCAATTTTAAAAGATCTGAACAGACCATGTAAATAAAATAAGTTATATAAGAGGTAGGTATACTAGGTAGGTACCTACTTATTTTTTTTTGTTTGAAATAATATTTTATAGAAGTATGGAATATAACATTAGGTGATTGTATAGTCACTCGACTATACAGTCGATGACAGAAACAATAGTCTAATTGCAGTATCGTGTGAGAATGAGCAATATTTCATTTATCGCTCTATATATCACACTGAAAACATCAATTTTATCGTCGAATAACTAGATACATTTGATAGGCACCACACGAAAGCCTTATTCCTTACAACAAGTTACTCATATTTAAAAATATAAATATATATATATATATATATTTATATATACATATTACATATATCAAACTAATCAAAGCTTGTACAAACCTTGTGTGGAAACCAGAAAACTGATAGAATACCGATGTTATATTATTTTTAGATATCGGCTTATAATTAGTAAACCGCTGTAGACAATTGGTCATCATAACCTACGTACCTACGTACCTAGGTGACGATGAGGTAGGTCTGTACGTCAAATAGTGACACAATTTATTATTAAATATACTTGTAGGTACCTACCTAAACCATTACTTTCCCAGACATTAAACATGTTGACTCATCAATCTTACTCACAAAGCAAATGTTTTAAAACAGTATTTTAAGAAAAGGTAAACGCTTACCTATTAAGTGATGCCTTAGCTGAGTAATTACTTTAAGTTCCTCCTTATGAAATAGGTGGATGGAAGATAAATTTCTACTTAAGGCGCTCCCAGTCGACGATTGTTTTTGTTCGAAACGAAAAAATAAATACTTGTGAACAAGCCACATCCACTATTTTATAATGTATAGTATATGTGAATAAAGATGTACCCATACCCATCTTTAATCATTTCGATAAATAATCCTACCGACCGCTGCAATGACGACAAACACGCGTCGGCGCGTGGTCCGCCTTAGCTTTTTGAATAAATTAATGATATAAATTATTTATAATTACTTATCAAAAATCTATTCTAATAGAAATCTAGATCTACATATTACCTATCTTTAACAATAAATCACAAGTTGATTTTAATAGTAGGTATATAAAATATTTCGATCATAAATTCTAAAACGTATCAGTTTGAAATAATATCTTTATCGTGAAAAGTTTCTGCTATTATGTTTTCAGCTTAATAGAAATCTAGGTAGGAACCTGAAGTAATATACTTATAAAAATAGGAGATGTGGCTTGTTCAGAAGTATTTCTTTTTTCGTTTCGAAAAAGAGCAATCAGCGACTGGGAGCCCCTTAACATAAAGACTTTTGAAACCCCCTAAAAGTGCCTGTAAGTAAGTAGGTTGATCTTTAATCCTTGGGGTTGCTAAGTAGGTTGATCTTATCTTGCAAATCTTTATTTTATGCAAATGTAAGCGTATACGGAACACAATATAAATCTCCAACTCCAATCCTGCACAATGGAAGAATTGACCCGTCTCGCCAATGTAGGTACCTACGCCGCACCTCTGAGACCTCATAAAGCCTACGTCATACCTACCCGTAATCCGACAATCGTTTAATCAGATTCACAAATCACAACAGGTTTTCTGTTCGTTTTAACTTTTCAATCAAAAAACCGGCCAAGTGCGTGTCGGGTCACGCGCAATGTAGAGTTTCGTAGTTTACACAGCTAACAACGTTATAATTATGTATTTTTCTAATGGTACATTTTTATATTGGTATTGGTACTCTTAATCGAAAAGTTGTTTGATAGTAAACGATTTTTTGAAATCTATCCAGTAGTTTTTGGATTTATTCCATACAAATATACAAAACATCTTTCCTCATTTAGTACCTATAGGTATAGATTATTACACTCATAATAAATTTTGAATGGTATGGAATTTGGATGACTTGGCTGATATGGCCTTGAAAATGAAGTGATTTTTTTGGATAAAGATTAATACCCAGGTACTAATAATGTGGCCTAGTTTGTACAGGCGGCGTTACCATTGCATATTTTAACATGAAAAAGTAGTTATTGTGACATAATTGTAATAGTTGGACATAATTATGGTATTGCTGACTTATTTGTTAATATTGATGTAATCTTTAAAACTGCAGTTCATCACTTTGCTCTATTGTCAATAATTTCCCCAGCATTCGCGATATAAAGATTTTCATACGGATCCCTAATAGTAAGACAAATGGTATTGTTGGTTTATTTGTAGATATTGATGTCCTCTTTAAAACTGTAGTATATTACTTTGCTCTATTGTCAATAATTTCCGCAGCATACGCGATATAAAGATTTTCTTGGATTTTTTTATCACACGTTGGGCTACATTATCGAAGTTTTCATACGGATCCCTAATAGTTAGACATATGGTATTGTTGACTTATTTGTAGATATTGATGTTTTCTTTAAAACTGTAGCACATTATTTTGGTCTATTGTCAATAATTTCTGCAGAATACGCGATATAAAGATTTTTTTGGATTTTTTATCACACGTTGGGTTACATTATCGAAGTTTTCATACGGATCCCTAATAGTTAGACATATGGTATTGTTGATTTATTTGTAGTAATTGATGTCTTCTTTAAAACTGCAGTACATCACTTTGCTCTATTGTCAATAATTTCCGCAGCATACGCGATATAAAGATTTTTTTGGATTTTTTATCACACGTTGGGTTACATTATCGAAGTTTTCATACGGATCCCTAATAGTTAGACATATGGTATTGTTGATTTATTTGTAGTAATTGATGTCTTCATTAAAACTGTAGTACAACCTAACGTTTTTGAAAATATTCTATAGCCTTTGTTCATCAGGGATAATGTAGGATTCTAATGGTAAAAGAATTTTTCAAATCGGTCCAGTAGATTCGGAGCCTATTCATTACAAACAAACAAACAAACAATCAAATCTTTCCTCTTTATAATATTATTAGTTTATTAGTATTAGTATAGATAATTAACGCATGGACAAATTTTATGGTGACTCACAAATAGTTTTTTTCTTACAAAAAAAAGCAAATTAAATTAAACTTATGTATATTATGTATATCAAACTTGCGTTACTTACTAACTGACTGACTGATCTATCAACGCATGGCCTAAACAACTGGTCCTAGAAACTTGAAATTTGGAGTGTGTTTCTTTTGGTGTGTAGGGGTGCAAAAAGAAAGGAACTCTTCAATTTCTTTTCAACCTCTGAGCAGAGATATGCAGCGGAAGTTAAAGTCTGTTTAAAAATAACATCACGTGAGTCACAGGGGTCTCCACTGACACACGACACCGATCATTGAAAATACCTATACTTCCGAAAGCGAGCCTCACTAAGGAATAATGTATTCGCCTTCTACCGCGAACAACCTCTGGGAACTTGTCCCTAGTTTGCAAAACTCAACTAGCTTGCGTGACCATTTACGTAATGTGCATTGAATAAAATATTCTTTACCCGTAGGTAAGTAGGTACAAAGTAATAATTTGTATTTATTATCTATAATTTTCCTGTATTGTTATAGTCGCAATAGAAAATGCATAATCTATGTTATGTTAGAGCGAATAAATGTTTTTCAATGCAAAAAGTAATTGGATTTGTGTGCTTAGTTACTTGCGCGAAGTATTTACTCTAGTAGTAATGAGTCTAAGATTGTAAGGTTTCTGTAACATTCCATAACCATGGCCACACACGCAAAATAAGCTCAAAAATATAAAATACAATATTCGTTATACCTACGCAGATATTGTTCTAAAATGTTGGTTCATGATGTTTAGGTCTCTTATATCTGTTTAGGTTTATACCAAATTTCAACCCTTTTAGTAGTAGTAGATAAGAGAAATAGGTACCTATCCTAAGCTTTTGTAGGTATTGTTTTTTTTAATCGAAACAAATATAATATTATAGTTTAAAAAAAGACATTATTTTTAGTGTTATTCATCATTAATTTATTTTCCAGGATGCGGTGTCTCTCGGAGGCGGGGTGATAGGAGCCATGCACATCCCGGAGAAGTGGTTCCCGGGTACGGTGGACCGCTGCCTTAACTCACACAACATTATGCACGTGTTGGTCGTGCTCGCCGTCTACTCAATGCACCAGGTCTGTACCTATTAGGTACTGGCGAATTCGATAGAGTGATCAGATCTCACTCAGACCTTTTATATATATCTCTCGTTCGAGGCACGTTCAAACATGACATTTGGCACTGTCCCATTTATATAGCATATAGTAGTATTTTGCAGTAGGTAGTAAGGATACCTGTTATACAGGTATTTAATTAGTTGCTGAGAACTGCGGTCGTTTGGCGTACCTAAATAATAAGCGCGTGTGAGCACGATTTTGGCGCGGGATTAGATACCTACATATAAATATTCCTTTAAGCTTGCAAAAGTATGTAGGTAAGTATTACGTTAGTTATTAGTAGTTACGTTTTTGACTTACGAATAAGAAACTTCCTCTCGTCAGCGAAGTGACGCCTCCTCACCTTTATTCATACTAAAATAGGAGACATTCAAACTTACCCAAATTCCATACTAAATGCCAAAAAAGCATGCAAATTTTCTTATCATAATTATACTTATTTTTTCAGGTGACCACGCGCGACCTGGCGTGGATGTCGCATGTCGATTGCTACGCGCTTCAACTATGACGTCACCCCACCCTCTCCACACGACACTTATAACTCTACACTCGCTACAATAACTTTGCAGACATTCCAGAATAATATTTTGGTTGGAGAAGTTGTTTTGAAAGAAGAAAGTCTTACAATCTATGATCTGTTTAAAAATAACAGCATATAGGAGGTGACGGCATTGTCGGAAGAAGTCTACAATAAAACAAATCTATATAAATTATCTTGAAATCCAGAATGAGGAGCAGTATTGAAGACATCGCATTGCAGAACTTTAAACTTTTTTATAGAGAGTCTAGGATAAGGGACAATGACATTATCGAAATAAGGTCATAGTTGTTTTGACTCAATAGGTGGAATGCACCAGAAATTAGCTGAAAACTTCAACTGTAGTGCTCCAATAAGATAAGAAGTATCGCGACCCGGTTACAACACTCAACAGAACAACAAGGACTGGAACTACATTAGGTACTCGGTACTCATGTTAAACCAATATTATGTATTATGGTTATTTCATTTGATATTTGAATTTTATAATTATGAGGATCAAAAAAATAATGGTTTGAACACATACTCGTAGGTTCTATACGTTTAATTTGTAGAGTAATGAAAGATTCTTGCTTGACATGATTTACTAAATTTTAGTTAGAACGGATGTTTTTGAAATGTGTAGTAAATCATGTCGCATTGTTTTGATTTGAAAATAATGACTTGGAAAATTGTTTCTTTAATGAGTACGCTGTCGCTTCATATGCACTTATGTCTAATTCATTGTGAGTCATACTGAAAGTCCACGTGACATGTAGGTTAATTTACCCTTGTGTATTAAAAGCCAATGCCTAATAGGTGATGTTTTACCAAAAATTTACCGAAAGTTCTGCACTTCATACGTCTGAGATACGTATGGCTAACATATCCACGCCGTTTTAATAGATGCAGAGAGCTATTTTTAAAGAATTACGTACCTGGTAGAAATGTTGATATAGGTAACTAAATAATATTATATGCAATTTTACTTATGGGGTCTGAAAGGTCTCGGGTCCCGAATACGTCTGAAACTTCTTAGATGGCTATCATAGATTAAACTTCGGTACTTAAAGCTAAAACCTATAATGGACTTATTCATAATTCCGATATCTATCTCAAGTAAAGAGAGTAAAAACACTTGAACGTTATACTTACAGTAAAAACGATGCTATATCGGAATTATGCATGGGGGAGTAAGTTTTTAAAGATAATGTAAGCTAAGTAATTGTAGGTAACGTAGAAAGTTTTCCGATTATAAAATACTGCAATTACGTATATTTACTTACCCATTAATATATTTTTCGGACATGAGTAGATAATGTTTTTGATGCGAACAGCTCTTGGCTCTGGGTCAAATAAATGAGTTGTTTTTTGACAATATCACGGCCTACAGACTAGATAATAGATTCCGCCATTTTGCTAACAGTTATAATTAGTTTTAATTTTCGTTTTGGTACTATAGATAGGAATTTAACATTACATAACTCGTTCGTTTTAACTGTATTATAGAACTTCGTTAATTAATAGTTAAAAACATTATGTAGCGTGATAAGTTAAATAAAATTAGAAAAGCTATTAATGTAAACGATCCCTTTTGTAATCTTAGTAGGCTTTTACGAGTATCATGAGGAACTCTTAAACATTATGGTTAGTTACAGAGTAATATGATAATAACGACCCAATTACTAATGTTTAGGAAAAAAATCTTAGACTAAGAAAAAATTAACGATGCTTGAATAAATGTAGTTTAAATACAATAATGAATTTGCTAGAACAACAGTTGTCTCTTATGAATATCTATTGCTTAGAACAAGTTAATAATTTTAGAGCACTTTTTTATCGTCGTGAAGTATTTCGTCGACATATTAAGTGAAGTTCGAAGTTTGCACTGTGCAAGACTTATCATAAAACATCATCATCGAGAAGAGCGAAGTATTTCTTGTTATTCACCCTGACAACTGTAAATCTTCAGCTGAACTTTATTAATTTATTATTTTTATCTGCGCTTTGCGAAACAAAAGAGCACACAAATTGACTCCTCTTTTGTTTTAATCTAAGAAAGCTATAGTAAAATTGATTCAAGGATCAGTGTATATTATTGATACATTGTTAATGTGTCTATACTAAAAGTGCTGCACATAACTTTAAAAAAAAATCCTTATTTTGTAGTTCTGTGACGTGCTACGCGGCTACGAGCGTAGCAACAACGTCTACGCCTCGTTAGGATGATCCTTAGATGATATTCTAAAAAGATTTACTAATTTATCAGTTTGTTTGTCATAACTATTATGATATTTATTTAGTATAACTTATTGTTGTGATCTATAAATGCATTTACATTGTACTTATGATAATAAAGCACTTACTAAAAAAGCCTTTTAAGATAATAAAAATGTCCTACTTGTAGCTTAAAATAACTAATTCGAACCTTTTAAAGACTTATTTAGTCTATTTATTGTTTTTTTTTATGGAATTACATACAATTTACTGTGTACTTTCTACGACCAATCGGTGGTATTTTTTATAATCTTAATGTTGTCCGCTTCTCTGCTTGGCACCTGCCCCAGGTTTTAGGAAGCCGCTCATTCATAAACTTGTAATTCTTCTATTGTTAGTGAAATCCGCTAGTAATTTCGATTCAATAATAAATAAGCTAGTCATACAGTAGGTTGCGTAGATAGATAGTTTTCAAGCAATAATTAGAAGACTATTGTTACGAATTTTGACGAAAGTAGTAGCGTTTCTACAAATTCTTATTAAAAGTTTGTGTCGCATTTTTTAAATCTACTTTTGTCAAAGTTCTGTGAAATTGTTAAATACAATATTAGTTAATGAAGCGACGTAGTATTTTAGATGAAACCAAGTGTACTTGAGGTTTTATGATAGTTGTATTTGACTAGAAGTCTCCTTTGCCGCGAGCAGACACGTACGTAAGAAATACATGTAGGTTTTGCGTTCTAATTGTAAGGGCACATGTATCTACTTATTCACAGTTTACAGTTACAAGACAGATTACACTATTTTTAATTTAGCTATATATTTTTAGTATATTTTTGGATTATGATATAACTTGTTTACAATTGAAAATTATTTTTCGGCTACATTTACTTGCAAATAAATGTTATGAGTTATATTTTCAACTCTTTACTAAAAACAAAATGTTGTCTATCTTAGAAAATGGTTTTAGATTGTTAATATATATTATATTTTTATAAATTTCTGCGCAAAACTCCATAACTGCGAGTAGGCATAATTATTATTTTTCTGGCTACTTCAGGAAAAATCACAATATAAAGGAGAAGCTATTTTTTACTGATTGCGAAATATCCGAAACCACAAAAACTTAGAACTTTGACACTCTTTAGGACGTAGGCACTCGATAATAAAGGATTTTTTAAAACTCACTATAAAATGCAAGGCCTTATTTTCTTGACAGCTAGACCCGGGCCAAGCTGGGAACGCCAGGAAAATAAAAAAAATATTTAGATACGAGATAAGTCAGCCAAGATCGATAAATTAATGTACTAATCATATGAATTAATTTGCATTTATAGGTAGTGAAATCTAATTCAATAATTTAAAGTAGAATCACCCTACCTGAATTTAATTTAGTTGTGACTAGCTTTATATTTGTATCTATAGACTTTAAGGGTATTATGGTAGACTAGGTACTCGTAGTACTTACCGGGATAAATTGTATCTCCTGAAACATGATTCCATAATATGTATTTTCATATGACCTACTCGTAGCGCCTTGTTGCTAGAAGCGTAATGCAGCTAAGACAATATACGAGTTAAAACTACATTTTAAATGAACTTATAAATAACCAAACGATAAGTTTGGTTATTTATAATCATATTAAGAGGGATGAGAACCCTTCAGAGCAAGGGCAACTTAAAAACAAGTATTTTTGGAAGTTATGAAGCATAAATGCCAAAGAGGTAGTTAATCTGATTGTTATTGTTTTGTATTTAGATGATAATGATTAGTCACCACCCACTGTAGTGAACACAGTTACATAAATATATTTTACTGAAACCGACTTTTTCGCATTGCACTTTATTGAGACAAGATAATGACAAATTCGTTGATAAAACTTTTCAAACTGTAGACGTTGAAGAGATAAATAAAGTTTATTTCAATTCCATGTTTGTTTCATTTAACAGTCTACCTTAAATTGAAATTACAGTACAAATATTTTCCATTAAACATGCAATAGTACTTACCTAAAGCAAAGCAACACAGTGTAGCATGTCAAATGTACCTACCTAAGTATTGGTAAATAGCGTGTTCATTGCAATCGTTAATTTCTGCTATTACCTACTAATGAACTTGACAATGTCATGATAATTCATCAGTGCACCTACCCAAGTGAATCTCTGTATAGGCACCTAATATCTATATAATGTGCCTCAGATCATCCAGAATACGAGTAAGTACCAAGGTATTACCTAATAATCCCCAAGCATGGTAGACTATCCCCTAACTAAGATGGTTAAAAGCCTTCTTTCTTTCCGGTTCCTACAGTTTGGAGAAGGAATTTCTTAACCGTTTTGAGCACGTGAAATCCATTGGAGTACGCTGGAAATTTAAACCCATGACCCTGATCGAAAGCCGAGACACTTACCAGTTACCACTAAAGAACATTTAGTTTATTTACTTAACGCAGTAAATAATATTATCTATTGTCTTTGTTAAAGGTATCCTTGCATCGTTTTTAGGGTTCCGTACCCAAAGGGTAAAATCGGAACCCTATTACTAAGACTTCGCTGTCCGTCTGTCTGTCCGTCTGTCCGTCTGTCCGTCTGTCCGTCTGTCCGTCTGTCCGTCTGTCCGTCTGTCCGTCTGTCCGTCTGTCCGTCTGTCCGTCTGTCCGTCTGTCCGTCTGTCCGTCTGTCCGTCTGTCCGTCTGTCCGTCTGTCCGTCTGTCCGTCTGTCCGTCTGTCCGTCTGTCCGTCTGTCCGTCTGTCCGTCTGTCCGTCTGTCCGTCTGTCCGTCTGTCCGTCTGTCTGTCTGTCACAGGGCTGTATCTCATGAACCATGATAGCTAGACAGTTGAAATTTTCACAGATTATGTATTTCTATTGCTGCTCGAACAACAAATACTAAAAACAGAATAAAATAAATATTTAAGGGGGGCTCCCATATAACAAACTTGATTTTTGCATTCCAGCGCCATCTAGTTTCATTTGATGTTACTACGTATTATAGGTACTTTTCGCGGTCTCATGCGACCGCTCGGGGTTTGAGTGGTAAAATGAAAGAGGTTTGCGATTCCGCTGGCAGGTGGCGCTATTTTACGACTATCGGTAAATAGGTGGTACTTCACATGATCGAATAAAAAGTTTGAAATTGAATTATTGAATTCATGTAGTTAGGTAAATAGGTACCTAGGTAGATATTATTAATTTCGAGTTCGAATCCTGGCCGTGCATCAATGGATATTTCTGTTCGAAAAATGTACCTATATGCGCGTTACACGTGTTTATAACAGTGAAGGAAAACATCGTGAGGAAACCTGTTAGTATTCTTGAAAGCGGCGACGGGATTGCAACCTGTCACGTGTGGAATGCTAACTACGTAGTTAGGTAAATAGGTAGGTTACGAGATATTATGAATTATTTTTTATGTTTCTAGGGTTCCGTATCTAAAGGGTAAAAAACGGGACTACTAAGACACCGCTGTCCGTCTGTCTGTTACCAGGCTGTATCTCGTGAACCGTGATAGCTAGTCAGTTGAAATTATCACAGATGATGTATTTCTCTAAAATCAGCATAAAATAAATATTTAAGTGAGACTCCCGTACAACAAACGTGATTTTTTTGCCGTTTTGATAATAGTACGGAACCCTTCGTGCGCGAGTCCGACTCGCACTTGGCCGGTTTTTTATGATGCAGTTTCAGCCTCAATAAACATTATTCATCAGATTCAGGGAGGCGATTGACGCAAGAATGAGCCCGCATGCGGAACTTTAATTCTTATCGAGAATGACTTCATCGTGCAAACTAAAAATATGTTTATCCAATCCAAGTAAATAATTGTTTCTAGACTATTTTTATGCTACAAATAGATAAATTCCAAGGGAGCATTTATTTTAGAAATATTTGCATTACCTTCGTAACTCGAATAATACACAAGTTATGGTAAGAATGTAGAATAAATAGTAGGTTCGCATTTACACATTCATTATTTTTCAACACACTTGCTCGTAAAGTGAGCCTTAGGTATTACATCGTTCTTAGGGCCATAAACCGAGCTATAACACACTCGTGCATAATAATATTACACACTAGTGCATAATATAATTATCCCTACAAAGTTAAGTTAGTACCTAACTGCAAATTACTCGTATTATGCGCATTTTCGTAAACAGAGCATTTTCGTTCGCGTTCCGTCTGTCCGTCTGTCCGTCTGCTGTCACAGGGCTGTATCAAATGAACCGTGATAGCTAGACAGTAGAATATTTCACAGATGATGTATTTCTGTTGTCGTTATAACAACAAATACTAAAAACAGAATAGAATAAATATTTAAGGGAGCTCCCATACAACAAACGTGATTTTTGCATTTCTAGCGGCATCAAGTTTAATTTGATGTTAACTAGCCTCGTAGCAAGATGACACCAATGCGATAGTAGGCAAGTAGTTATTCAACTAAAAAGTTTAAAATTGAATTATTGAATTCATGTGTAGTTGGGTAAATATAAATAGGTACCTAGGTAGATATTATTAATTTCGAATAAATTTCGAGCTCGAATCCAGGCCGTGCACGGCCGTCAATGGATGTTACTGTTCGAAAAATGTGTATGCGCGATAACACGTGTTTATAACGGTGAAGGAAAACATCGTGAGGAAACCAGTTAGTATTCTTGTAAGCGGCGACGGGCTTTCAACCTGTCACGTATGGAATGCTAACTACGTAGTTAAGTAAACTAGGTAACTAACTAGTATCTACCTAATACATTGAAGTGAATACATATATTATTATTTGTGATGGGTTGATGTTGGAATATTATAATACGTTATATTAATACGTTACGTGGTATATGTAGGTATATCTATCTACTCGTATGTTTATCGTTGAATATTATTTTTGTTTCCTTATGGGAAGTTTTAAGAACTGCCTTGTTTATTGTTTGATTTCTACCATCAGCACTCATCGAAATAAATGAATCCCTAAACTATGGCATAACAAAATGTACCAATTAAATTTTAATTGAACCGCTAGAATCGTTTTGTTCTTAATATAGGTAACAATTAACAAAATAAATGGTTCCATGATTAGTTGTCTTCCGTTGCTGGGCTATTTTATCTGAAACTAAGGCCTTAGGAGAGAGGGTAATCTTTACTCAGATTTGGTGTAGGTAGGTAAGTAGTTAATTTTACTTTTCAAGATCTACCGTTTCAATAGTTAAGTAGACACCACGTAAATATCTACTTACAGCAGTTACACGTTTTTCGACTTAAACTATAAACAAAACAAACGCAACTTTCTGCAAAGCCAGCTACAGCCAATAAACGTTTCCAAAAAGTCCAAGAGGTGAACTATCAGTCAAGTTCGTTTGCTACACGTCATCACATTAGTATAAATATTAAAGAGTAGTCTGTGATCACATCATACACGCTGTGTGCGTCGGTTCGTTCAGTCTCGACAGCAAAAAGTCGCGCACGACAAATTCTACGTCTGGAGTCACGATGCGTTCATTCGGAAGGCTCTCTGTGTTGCTCGTGCTGTTTGCAGCAGCGCACGCGCTCTATGATGCTAACAACATTGTGTCTGCTGACAAAGGCTGTGAGTTTCTTTCAAAGTTGTTTTTTTATTGATAGGAAAACAAACATATTGCGAGGGTAGTCAACAGCTTATCTCACAAGAACCACAACAGTATTATTAAAAAGTAAGGTTTTGAAGCCGTGTCGGAAGGCTAATGATATGGTTTTAAAAGAGCAATACTTTGTTATTTGTTGAACTAAAATAAAACAGTAAAATTATTTATTTGTTTACATTATTAATTAAATACGTGGATTCGATACTTTGGGCCCCTAAGGTAGGGTAGAACCCACATACAGCATCAATTGATTTTTCTATTCGAAAAAGTTAAGTGCGCATTTAACCTACTCAAAACGGTTAAGGAAAATATCGTGAGTTATTTACGCTATGTATAAATAAATCATCTATATTAGGTAATGTCACAGTATTTTCTGGCAATAATCAGAAAGTAATTCCTGCTCAAAATAATCATATTGTTTAGTTTTGAAAGAAATACAACGTTATTAATTCAGAACCATGTGTTTTGTTGTTGATTTTTGTTTCAACTTTTTGTGGCAATAAACGCAAACTTCAGTAAGTTATCGGGTTCTTAGTAAGATCGGGTATATGTAAACTTAATCGGTGTAAATGATTCATGAATCTGGGGACACGGCAGTGCCCCCGCCAAGTCAAGCAAAAAAGCGGCATGACCGTACCATCCTTTTCTCGAAGCAGTTCAGGCCATTTTCGACCCCCTATAACTTCGTTGTGGATAAAACTAGAAACCTGAATTTTCAGTAACCATGCAGGTATTATATAAACACGATATATTTCAAATTTCATTCAATTTGAACCAGTAGTTTGAGAATTATAACTACTCAAAGTTTCTTATTTTGTCACTAACTCACTCACTCACTGACTGACTGACCGATCATCAAAAGTTTAAGGCACTTCTAGCAGACATAGGATGCTTCAAATTTAGAATACAATTAGTGTTTAGTGTATGAATCCTAAAAAAACTGGCCAAGTGCGAGTCGGACTCGCGCATAAAGAGTTCCGTACCATTATCTTTAAATTACGTTTGTTGTATGGGAGCCCCCCTTAAATATTTATTTTATTCTGTTTTTAGTATTGTTGTTATAGCGGCAACAAAAATACATCATCTGTGAAAATTTCCACTTAATAGCTATCATGGTTCATGAGATGCAGCCCTGTGATAGGCAGACGGACAGACAGACCGGCAGATCGACAGACGGACAGACGGACAAACAGATAGACGGACAGACGGACAGTGGAGTCTTAGTAACAGGGTTCCGTTTTTACTCTTTGGGTACGAAACCCTAAAAAGTAGGGCTATCTACAAAAATAAATGAGATGCCATCAAAAACATAACTTGTAAAAAAAGCCAAGTCTCGCAACGCAACTCAGTTCTTCTACCGTAAAAAGTTGTGAGATCTAATAATCTAATGAGATCTAATATGAGTATAATATAGAGAGTTATAATTAGCTAACCTTTACGTAATAAGACAGAAGGACCCTTAAAGTAGGGACTGAATAAATTAACCGACTTGGTATTACATGGATCTCACAACTTTTTACGGTAGAAAAACTGAGTTGCGTTGCGTTGCATGCGTTTACAAGTTATGTTTTTGATGGCATTCAATTTAATTTATATGACTTGCGCTTATTGGGTCAATTTGCTAAAGGTAAAATTAATGATAAATTACAAAATAATAACTTTTTTATTGTTTGTTTTAAGATTGTGTAACTTACACAGCACAAAGTAAAATAAAAACCCAATTCATACGAAGCATTAAATCCCAATGTTTTCCTTTACCGTTTTGAGTACTGTACCTACACGTGTCAATGCGGACCTTCAATCTTATTAATAAATAATAATAAAATATGATTAATATAATAATAATACATTTTATTCGAATAGAAAAATCCACCAAACATCACAGTAATAAAACTAGCAGTTTTCATCACTTTACCTTACCTGGGTACCTACCTCATATAATAGGTCAATTAAGCGTTAAATAAATCGAATCACCAACATACGTACGAGTAGGTTAGGGAGGTACGTAAATATTACCAATTTAGTACGGTGATTATTTTTACATTCAGCTAATTGTACTACTTACTTTAAATAAAAAAATAAAATAAAAGATAGATAGAAACTTGTTGTTTCTTATAAATATTTGTAAAAAACGAAGCTGATAAATTTCAGTTATCTCATATCATAACCCACACTTGACCCGTAATCGTTATTTTTGGAAATAACCAAGTTCGGACTTAAACAAGTTAATCTACTAAAAAGTGGGTCAAAGTTGATAGGTACCTACCGAGAAACAAAATGATAAAGAATTAAATTCAAGTTCGTGAAATACATTAATTGTCCAATGAAATGTGCGCAAAAGTAAAACACGCGTTGATTTATTTTCAACCGTCGCAAAAAGGAGGTTCTCAATTCGACGTATATAATATTTTTATCGTCTTTTGGCTTTTCCATAAGTCGAAACACTTTAGTAGGTTTCTTTTTGAGTTTTAAAATCGTAGGTAATAACTAATTATATAATATGTAGCTAAGTTTTCGATTTACTTAGTTGATTGAAGCTAAATTGAAGCGATTGAACATTTCTTGAACATACTAACTTTTTTTTTAAATAGAAATACGGCTAATTACCACGTTTTTCCTTGTATTGCTGACGTTTCGAGACAATTCAGATGCTCTTCATCATGAGCATCGCCCGCGACCGCTATCAACGGCAGATCGGCACGTCAGCAATACAAGGAAAAACGTAGTAATTAGCCGTATTTCTATTTAAAATGATTAACAACCACGATAGTTTTAATTCTATACTAACTTTTATTATTATACTAGCGACCCGCCCGGACTTCGCACGGGTGCAATGCTGATACTAAAATATACTACAGAATGTCTTTATATAAAACGTTTTTTTTCACAGCTTTTTTGTCATTAGACAATTATAGATGATTTATTTTTTTCTCGAACGTTCGCGACCGGCCGAACTGCGCGTTTGACGCCTAGCTGCTAGGCCGGTCGCGAACGTTCGAGAATGTTCGTTTTACGAAGCTACTCGCTAGGTGACTCACTAGCCTCTAGGTACCAAGCAAGACGCCTGCCTGTGCGTTCGCGTTTTTAATTAGGGATGACTGAGAGTGTTATAAACGTAAGAGTAGACAAATATAATCAGAAAGCTTCGAACTGCTAAGCTATCGGGAGTTACACGTGTTATTGTGAGTCAACCATAAAAGATAGACATATGCTGTCGTAGGATATTTTTTATATAATTTTAAGGAGAACATTTCCGTCATACATGATTTCTGTGTAGCTTTAACCATTAAGGTTGCACACGCGACGGAAGCTCAAAAAATGGAGTAACTTCTCCCGTTTTCCCAACATTTTCCTTCACTGCTCTGCTCCTATTGATTGCAGCGTGATAAAAAGTATACTATAACCAGCTCAGGAGTATGAAAATTAATTGTACCAAGTTTCGTTAAAATCCGTCGAGTAGTTTTTGTTTCTATAACGGTTATACAGACAGACAGACAGACAGACAAAAATTTTACTGATTGCATTTTTGGCATCAGTATCGATCCCTAATCACCCCCTAATAGTTATTATTTTGGAAATATATTTCATGTACAGAATTGACCTCTCTACAGATTTATTATAAGTATAGATAAACAAGCGAGCGAAAAACGATTTAGGTAAACGTGATCCGAATAAACTCGTTCCTTCCACTACCATACCTATTATGGAAATATAATCTAGATCCTACTTTTTCAAAATAATGGGCTATTTCACAAGATTTTAAAAACCGTTCTAGATTATTCAATAGTGGCTGTGGAACCCATAAAAAATATTATTTTCTTCTTTAGCAAATGGCGTCGCACTAGTTTCTGTGACGTTACATGCTTGTCAACAAATACACAAACGTCAAGTTTTTCAAGGCAGGCGATGACATATTGACAAGCATGTTACGTCATCGTCGATTCGACCAATCCTGACCGTTTTGTGCCACATGACTGGCGTTTAAAAATAAATCATTTTAATGATGGGTTTTTTAATAAATCATTGTTTATTTTCAAGTTATTTTACTCCATAACGCTTTATGAAGGCATTATTAACATAGATTACTATCAACAAGACTTTATTTTTCATACTGTCAAATAGCCTATTATCGAGAAATCGAAGCTACGAGAAGATTTAAAAAAAATAACATTTAACAAAATATAACACTTTAAATAGAAATACGGTTAATTACCACGTTTTTCCTTTGTATTGCTGACGTTTCGAGACAATTCAGATGCTCTTCATCATGAGCATCGCCCGCGACCGCGATCCTAAATAAAAACACGCATATATGCGTGTTCTTCAACGTATAGGTACGTAAATAACTTATCGAGTTCGGGGTCTCAATAATACCTAGAAAGTAGTACAAAATGCTACAGCATTACCCACCCTCAACACTGCTTGAATAATCCAACCGCGCGTAATTGGTTCGCCAAGCCCAGCCTGAGCTACGAGCATTGAATAACAGGTAGGTACCTACACTCATACTTACCAGTAAATAGTTACCTGCGTAATTATGGGGTCACTTATCCAGTAGGTAGGTTAGTAAAAACAATTTTACGTTTTACTCGCAGCCAGGTTTCCAACCGTTGAACTAATTCGATTTTAATTGAGTCATTCAGATGATTATAGTCATTGTTTACTTACTGGCGTCATCAATAAATGCATGTTCAATAGCTAGTGCATAAAATAAAAACTTATCCTCGTAGACATAGTACCTAGATATATATACCTTACCTACCAGAATAGTAATTAGTAACTAACCAAAGTAGGTAAGTATAGAGATAACGACACGACTACGTTTTTTCGGACGGATTTTTATGATGCTGGTCTCACGAGTCACGACGACCGATGCAGCTTTATCCAAACAAGTTCAAGACGATTAGGTACTATAAATTATCTTTTATCCAGGCAATGCAATATACACAGGCACTTACCTAATAATTATGTAAGTCAGGTAGGTAGGTACTCGATAGTCAATTGCAATAATAACAATTTTATATAGGTAGAATGCTAACGCTAGTCATCCATAACTTTGTTAATTATTATTTTGTTATTTCTGTTCCTTCTACCACTGGGTATTTCACATTCAAACATAAATATCTACGAAATAAATGAGCAATGATATAATTGGTACCTACTAGTTAGGCCTACTTAAGTACTTAGGTATCTATGTTTCTCCGCAGCGGAAATATCCAGTAAGCCTATTGTGAAGTTACTCGAAAGGCCTGCTGCGCTGCCTATCCCAGTAAACGAAAAGTACCCTCATGCTGTTCTTTTCGGAGGCATCTGCGGCGGAACCATCATCAGCCCTAAATGGATCCTGACTGCGGCACACTGGTAAGCAATATCATCCAGTTCAAATACTACCAGTGCTGGTGGGGATTATGAAACACATCCTAAAAAACATGTAAAAAAAATTGTGTCCCACGAGTCCCACCATCTAGGTACATCTCTTACTCAAGGCCCAGGAATCGGCAGAACTGCAGGCCTAGCTTATTGGCCCTGAGAAATGGATTTGTCTACGAAAAAATAGGCAAGAATTACATTTGGGTTGGACGTAGAATAAAGCGCCGTAGACTTGAATCCATTCCCCGCACTAATAGGGTGACCAGTGACCACTACTAGTCCTATGTTTTTTATAACTTACTCTTGATCACACTACACAGTGTGACCAAAATAAAATAAATTCCTGTTAAACACATTACACATTCAATCTGGTGTGACCACGAGTCCGCAGTCGAAATTTTGGTTGAGGCAAGATTAGAATATATTTTTTCGTTTATTCTTGCCATGCATAAACAGATATACAGTACAAAATCGCTGCTTTTAGCACAAAATACAATACGTTTTTTTATACTTCTTTAAATAAACTTTTATCGGGTCATCATGCTATGCATACTGCAAAAAGTGTATCTAGTATCTCCTCTACCTATAACTTTATCCATGTTTTTAAATAGGAAGACGGATCGATATGTAGTTAGTAGGAATAGTAGGTAGGTACATGTACTTCTATAGGTCACTTGCTCTGACAACGCTGACATAATATACCTATATTATGCAAGCAAGAGAATATCGTAACATCTTAATAACTTCATGTTATAGATAACTTAATCTTATTAAGTGTTCTGTGAGGATGTTTAGATGTTTGTGCCTCGATCAAGGCCAAACGAACCGGATTTGGATGATACTTTGAATATGTTCTTAAAATAACAAAAATGATATTTCTTATCTAGGTAGGTACCAGGCGAGCAAAGCCGCGGGCAGAAGATAGTCTAATCAATTTAAAACTAATTCATCATAGAGTTGGATAGGTAAAGGTAGGTATTTTAAAAATACCGCGTCATTGCATGCTAATAGCATTATGCTCTGTTTTTCTAGTTTATTTATTACCTACCTACACATTATATCGATTTGTTGAAATTGTTTTTTCAACTCAATTTTTTTTGAGAGCTTCCATTTTATTTTGTTCCTTTTTGATCAGAGTTGTCCACTGCAATCAGGAAAACGCAAAAGGAACCAATTTTCCGTATACATTTTCCGTATACATTACTGAGTCAACAGATAGGTATACCGAGTAGGTACCAATACTCCAATAGCAGGCACGTAGGTACCTACACATAAATCTACCTATTTGGCTTACCTGGCCTTACAAAATCACAATAACGAAATTGAAACGTGCTTCCGTTCGAGTCCCGAATTCAATGCAACAAAAAGTACCTATTTATTACAATTCGAAAACGACGATGATAATTAATTAAGGTGTGAAATAGACACAAGACCTTTCGGACTTTAAAGCATCCGGAATCTCAGGATCCGCTAAAAAACGGGCCCGGACAAGCCCGGAACAAGAAAACATAATATTTTTTTTGCCACGAGTCCTGCATACGCTTGACACCATCCGATTCATTTGCACTGTTTCTCATCACACTCAATCCGGCACAAGTGGGGGTACCTACCTTTCAATAGTATTGTACCGGCGACGTGTGGTTATAATGAAGTTTACCATACAACGGACACTAAAACCTTTTTTTTTTCTTTTTTGAATCCGTATGTATGGTAAACTGTTTTTCGTAACAGTGTATCAACCGTTGAGCGCGGTCGCGGACGGTCTCAATTGTCCGGTAGGTTACAAAATCTATAGGTACCTACCATATTATCCAACATAATAACACGGGATTTCATAAATTATTCTAATTTTATGTTTTTTGCTCATTGGTGGTTTAATATTGATGGATAATCTTTCAAGATGCATGTCTGAACATCCGGCTTCAACTTTCGGAAGTATGTAATCATAATACACCCTGTATAAAATTACACACAATACTATACTATAACCATTGTAGGTATCATCGCATGCTTCAGCAGGTATTGCGCGGTCGTCACTTTTATACAATAAGGTCCATTATGCAAATATCATAAGTAGGTACCTACTTAATTGGTCAGGTGCTGCTAGCGTGATTGGAATCGCATCCTCATATATTATATCTCCACTCGACACATTTTGTCGTATAAAATATTTGTAATTTTTAATATTTTTCCCATATGCAATTTCATCCCTATCAAAAAAAACACTAATTATTCAATACTCCTTTCAAAATACGCCACTTGAATGTGTAAACACTTATCCTCTTCTAGGAATAAATATTGACTCTAACATAAACTGGAAAATACATATTAGTAAAATAACAGCTAAACTTTCAAGATTCACCTATGCTTTATATGAACTAAAAAAATCTACAGATGTTAAAACAGCAACTTGCGCATACTATGCTTATGCACATGCATGGCTTCATTACGGTATTTTACTATGGGGAAATAGCATGGATACACCAAAACTGTTTGTTCTGCAAAAAAGATGTCTACGCATTATCCTCAACTTGGGTGAAATGGAGAGCTGTAAGCCTTATTTTAAACAAGAAAAAATCTTAACTTTAGTATGTATATATATTATGGAAGTAAGTATGTTCGTAAAAAATAACATGCATTTATTTCAAAAATAAATATGCTCGTCCACAAAACCTAAGGCCCCAAAATAGATTAGCTTTTCCTTTTACTAAATTACAAATGTTTCATTCAGGTCCACACGCAATGTCCGTCAAAATTTATAATAGCTACCCTAATACAAAATGAAAATAACCTACCCAGATTCAAAACCCTTCTCAAAAAATATTTAATTGAAAATAGTTTTTACACTCTGCAAGAGTTATTTTGTGAAAACCCAAAAATAGTTTGTTTAAATAATTAGTTTAGGTAGTTTATGTACCTCGATAAGTAATATTTTTTAGTTTTAGAATTTTATTTTATTTTGTTACATTTTATAATTTTATAGGCTAAGTGATCTTTTGCAATGCCCTACCCGGGCTCATGTTGATACCATATTTATATAAGACCCTAATGTACACATGAAAGCAATAAAAACTTTGACTTTGACTTAAAAAGGACCCTTAAAGTAGGGACTGAATAAATTAACCGACTTGGTATTACATGGATCTCACTACTTTTTACGGTAGAAGAACTGAGTTGCGTTGCGAGACGGCTTTTTTTACAAGTTATGTTTTTGATGGCATCTCATTTATTTTTGTAGATAGCCCTACTTTTTAGGGTTCCATACCTAAAGAGTAAAAACGGAACCCTGTTACTAATACTCCACTGTCCGTTCGTCCGTCTGTCCATCTGTACGTCTGTCCGTCTGTCTGTCTGTCGGTCTGTCGGTCTGTCAGTCCATCTGTCTATCACAGGGCTGTATCTCATGAACCATGATAGCTAGACAGTTGAAATTTTCACAGATGATGTATTTCTGTTGCCGCTATAACAACAAATACTAAAAACAGAATAAAATAAATATTTAAGTGGGGCTCCCATACAACAAACGTGATTTATAGATAATGGTACGGAACTCGACGTGCGCGAGTCCGACTCGCACTTGGCAGGTTTTTTTAGGATTTTTACACTATTGGATTGTGTTTCAAATTTGAAGCTTCTATGTCTGCTAGAAGTGCCTTAAACTTTTGATGATCGGTCAGTCAGTCAGTCAGTCAGTCAGTCAGTCAGTGAGTGAGTGACAAAATAGGAAACTTTGACTAGTTATAATTCTTAAACTACTGGTTCAAATTGAATGAAATTTGAAATATACCGTGTTTATATAGCAAGGAACATAATACTTGTTATATAGTGACTGCTTGGTTACTGAAAATTCAGGCTTC
The DNA here is from genome assembly GCA_912999785.1 of Hydriomena furcata. Classification (NCBI taxonomy): domain Eukaryota; kingdom Metazoa; phylum Arthropoda; class Insecta; order Lepidoptera; family Geometridae; genus Hydriomena; species Hydriomena furcata. The sequence continues at coordinate 3,311,642 of OU538831.1, read as the reverse complement.
TAGTTTTATCCACAACGAAGTTATAGGGGGTCGAAAATGGCCTGAACTGCTTCGAGAAAAGGATGGTACAGCCGTGCCGCTTTATTGCTTGACTTGGCGGGGGCACTGCCGTGCCCCCAGATAATATCACTCATCACGAAAACATTTAGGCGGGCGACTAATACCATCGATTTTAAAAAACACTAATGTTCTTATTCTTTGTTTCCAGCACTCTGTTCAAGAATAGGTTTTCCGTGGTAGCCGGCACCAACAACACCGATAGTGAAAACGCCCTGGTCCATGGAGTGAAGAGGTTGGTCATCCACCCGCTTTTCTCCGTGGGTCCCTACTGGCTGGATGCTAATGAGTACGATATCAAACAGGTAGATATCAAACAGACTTTATCTAATTACTAGCGACCCGCCCCGGCTTCGCACGGGTTTAATACATATAAACCTTCCTCCTGAATCACTCTATCTATTAAAAAAAACCGCATCAAAATCCGTTGTGTAGTTTTAAAGATATAAGCAAACATACATACAGACATACAGACGCGGGAAGCGGAAAGCGACTTTGCTTTATACTATGTAGTGAAAAGTGACCTAATTGAAGTGAAGTTGCACACTTCACTTTTACCTGATGTATTAGGTAGTCATTGGTCTGTCGTCCTTAGTATATTAGGTCAGGTACCTAGAGATATTATATTTAAACTTAGGTAATATTATATTATGTCTTATTTTCTCAGATTATTAAAATCATGCAGATTTCATGTTATTCATGAAACTCGATCAAGTAATTCTGGAAATTAATTGTTATCCCAATCATCTCCATGGCATCGTCTAGCGTGGCATAGTTTCGATTTCCATATTCTGATTTCTGATACTCCAGGTGGCAGCTCGTTGGGACTTCCTATTGGTCGAGCTAACCGAACCGCTCCCTCTGGACGGCAAGATCGTGAAGGCAGCCACATTGGATGACCAACCCAACCTGCCCGTCGGCCTTGAAGTCGGATACGCTGGATACGGCACCGATCACCATGGGGTTAGTACCTTTCAAGGACTGCTAATCTTCTACTAACCTAATTAGCTCACTTCCGAAATCTCCCATAACCCGCAGTTGCTCCTTAAAGACTAATGAAAACGGTTCCGACGAATTGAGAACCTCTTCTTTTTTCGTCGGTTAAAAATCCAAAAAATCTCGGAACTTCAAATTCAGATTATTATCAAAGTACCTAAGTACTAGGTACCTAAAGTTTGCTGTATAAAAAGTAAATTGCTTTCACTTGAGAATTATAATAACATTAATATTGCTGATCCAGGGCTTTATGCGCAGCGAAATGCACGAAATGGAACTAGCAATTCAACACGACGACACTTGCGCAACCAAGTTGGAGCAATACAGGAAAAAAGACATGGTGTGCACCAAGGGACGCGCTCCGCGCTACGATTCCGCTTGTAATGTAAGTCTGCTTCTATTGATCTTCTACGTAGAATTTTGTGATATAGCCACATTTCGCCCTTCCATGTTCTAAATGTATTCGACAAAATTATATCCTGAATCTTAGTTTCTCACGGTGGAATTTGTGATGTAAAGATCGTTGTGAATGTTTTATTTAGGTTTTTCATTGGCAAACACTATCGATGTGCGACAAAACAAAACAAGTCTGCGTAGTTACCTACTACAGGTTTCTTGTTTTTTAGTCTAATATAATTTTGTAACATTTTACAGGGTGACAGCGGCAGTGGCCTTGTGGACAACAATGGTCGTCTGATAGGAATCGCCTCGTGGGTTGAAAATGATGCGTTCGAATGCCGTAACGGCGCTCTTGTGGTATTCTCCAGAGTTTCCGCTGTGCGCGATTGGATCAGACAAGTCACCAAACTTTAAAAAACAACGCAAATTCTATGGTAAACTATTGAAAAATTCTCACTATTGTACTGAGACTAGATACCATAGAGAATAAATATAAAGAAAGATAATCATAATCACCCTTTCTAAAAGTTTAAATTTTGGGTTTTATGAAAAGAAAAATCTGTACTTATGCATTACCTGACCAAAGTTTAGTTTATGAGCGTTCGACCATATTTTTATAAACGGTAATTTAGTAAAAACGTATTATTTATCTCTTTATCGTCGTTATGTTACCATTATAAACTAGTCAAATTCTATGCAATATTTGTTTTATACAAAGCTGTTTATTTTATATCGTACATATAATTTGTGGCAGTTACTTACAAAGCACTAATAATAAAATGTAAAACTAGAATACCTATCCACTGGTTGTGACGTCATGTTGTGTTAACAAATTTTTTTTTTTACCTAACAGAAAACAATGATAATTCTAGACTAAATAGAAGTATGCCGTAACTACTAAGTGTTTTGTCCAAAATTTATAAATAAACATAAAATAAAATATGTGGTTTTATTCTACATGCAACTTCACCGATAGTACAACTACTAGGAATCCTCTTCTCGTACATGTTCAATAAAACAAGGTAATATGTTCCTGAAAATTTAATGACTTTAATAGAAGATAACTAAATTAAAACAGCAAGAAAATCATTTAGTAACATTTTCATCTGATTATGTTAAGCAAAATGACCAAAATTAATCAATGACCTAACAAAATATACAACAAAAGTCATTAAATAATTGAGTCCAATGAATAAGTCTACCGTGGACGACGATCGAAGCGATACATGGATATCATTGCGTCAACTTCACCACTAAAATGAACAAGTTACATAATAATACAACTTACAATTTTGAATAATATTGTGATTAAAAGAAAAAAAAAAGCTAAATAATTCTTTCCTACTTATATAATGTGTAATAATATAAAGTGTCGACTACTTAATATAACTATCTATATGCTTACTTGAAAAAATTTCACACAGAGCGGAGCGGGGAGTGCGTCGGGCCCCGGGGCGAGGCCGGGGCCGCCGGGGCGAATTCCGCCCCGTGCGCGCTCTCCTTACGCCGATACACACCACAATCTTGCTAAACACTTATGTCACTTATGCCGAATGTTAGACGAAAATAAAGCGACACTTCCCAAACCAAATTACAGTACTAACAACTTGTAGACTCGTCATCCTTCCTGCGCGCCGCTCGGTGAGCTTCAGCTTACGATTGTTACTTCGTTAACGTTAAGCGCAATTATATCTTCGGGTGGAACCATAACAATGTAGCTTTTTTTGGAGTTTTATTTTTTTACAATATATAGGATTTGTCTCTATAATTAATTAAATCTAATATTTACAATGGAGGTGAATGGACATTATTCAAACTCTAACTTATCGTCATCGAAAATAATCCCGAATCCTACCCGAAAAGAACGTATCTACAATTTTATAAAATTTAAAATTAAACTTCGCCGCGGTTACAATCTAAACATATAATTTGATCGAGTCTGCGTTTCGAATTTCTAGCGTCGGTATAAGTCGTCAGACCCACCCGGTCTGGAAGATTCTAGTCAACTGTACAAAAATTCGAAATAAGAGACACAAACTCGATCGAGACATTTATTCAGAGAATCGCGTGCGAGTGCGGGGAGATGGGGGATAAGAGGAGGGGAGGGGCAGGTTGCGGCTCATATCTTGTGTATCTTTTGGCTGACGACGACGGGGTTGTTGCGTCGGATCTCCTGCGCGCCAAGCTCCCTGTAGTCGAACGAGCACTCGTGCTTGTCGCTGTACCGATGCACCGCGCAAAATAACCCGCCGCATCGACATTCGAACCCTGGAACAACGCAAACGCAAATCATGCTCAACTTGTAAAATATGCCTGAAAACGAAGTCTGAAGTGTGTTGCTAATAACATTTTTAGATCCTGGAGTAGGCCTATTTGCCAATACCATTCAATGAGTGTTTAGTTTAGACCAACTTGAAAGCGTCCAAGAAATACCGACGAAACTTAATCCTACTAATATTATCAAACCCAAAGTTTTGTGTTTGATGATTGTATGTTTGTGCCTCAACCACGCCCGAACGACCAAACGAATTTGAATGGAATAGCAAAAATAAACTACTTTTTATCCAGGTAGCACGCGAGCGAAGCCGCGGGTGGAGGCCAGTATGTCATAGTTAAAACCAAACATGTCAAAGTGAAGCTGATAATCAAAAGTTTACAAAGAATACAATTATATTAGCGTTTTATTTACAAATATACTTTAATTCATACAGTTTTTATGGTAATGAGTGATAGATACTCGTAGATTAGCTTAGTTGAGCACCTTCAGCGTAGTTACCCAAATAGATGAGTCCAGATAATCGAAGGGCACGTTAAGCGACATCTTACATACAATAAAAGCCGTTATGGAGGCTTAGAAGAGCCTGCCACTTTAGTAAGTGGCAAAACACAGTATTATATTATAATGTGCTTACTTACCTGTCAGTCCAACCTTCTTGCGGCAAACAGCACACCTGTTCTTTTTCTTCTTGTCCTTGCTGGGGTCTTTGTCGTCCGCGTCGTTGTCCGAGGTTCCGGCGCTGGCGCCGCTGGTACCCGCCCCGCTCTCATCATCCAATTTCTGTAATTAACCATACACAATAACATTTAAACATTAAAATACAAAGTTCTTAAAAATATATGGGATAAGGAAAATAGGTCCTCTACGAAATATGTTTTATAAGGCCGGAAATAGAAACGCTCCAATTTGCAATCGACGTAAATACCGAGTGAGTCATAGATAACGAACCCGTTTGAGGTTTCTCTTGACACCGTCCTGGATGGAAAGACGCTGTTGATTTACAAAGGGCAAAGCCACATCGTTCGATTTAGCGTTTCCTTCAGACGCGGCGAATGTTTCTTCGATCATTTTGTTGTGACTTTCGTGTATTTCCACGTTTTTCTTTCCTTTTGCGACTTCAATTGAGCTGTCATGGATAACGCTCAGTCGGCCTCCTACGACCTGCCCGTTGGTAGAGTTATCGGGTTTTTTCTTTGCTCCATCTGGCTTCGGCAGCGGCGTGCCGACATTTATTTCGATGGCGAAGTTCTTGTTTTCGGCGCTTTTGGATCGCGATACTCCCACTCCTTGCTCAGAATTTTGTCCGCTGCTGCTGGACTTGCTGTTGCGTCGGAGTGCTTTCTTGAATATTCTCTTCCCCTTCGACTCTTTTTTATTAGGGTCATTTTCCATTATGTGTATTTTTTGGGTCTAATTTTCAGATTGGACATTTTGACTGTAATGCAAATCAGATTAAAAGTTTTTTTACAGTGCTATTACTGGTACGATAATTATATGTATGTGGATCGTAAATAAATGGATATATTACAAAAACACGTTTTAAAGCTAAAAATTGTAAACACTTTACCAGTTGCATGTAAAGGTGCCCCTCATCGCCAGTCAATGACTCGGGGTCTTCAAATAAATACAAATAAAACTTATTACATTTTAAAACTTACTAACAAACAAAGAATAGAAAAATACTTTTTGAAAAATACGGTAATAATAAATTATTCAAAAAGATGCTCAATACGTGCCGTGCAAAAAGTCAGATTGACAGTATATTCTTATTTCGAAAAGTGCAGGATTAGCTGTCATTATGACAAAGGTTGGATTATGAGTTTTACGTATAGAAGTTTTTATTAGTACTTTAGCCTTCCAAGGGCGTCGCTTTAGCCCGTCTACAAACCGTGATAAACAAAGTAAATGATTAATGTTCTTGTAAGAGCATTATAAGGTATGATATGAACTTGGATGTTTATTTATTGTACACTAGCGACCCGCCCGGGCTTCGCACGGGTGCAATAAATAAATAAATAAATAAATATTGGCGGACTTTACACACAGCGCCATCTAGCCCCAAACTAAGCAAAGCTTGTACTATGGGAACCAGATAACTGATAGAATACTTATATACTTTTTTTTTGTAAATACATACTTAATATACATAGTAACACCCAGGCACAGAACAAACATCACACAAATATTTGCCCTGGGTCGAACCCACAACCTACAGCGCAGAAGGCAGAGTTACTACCAACTGAGTTGTGAGGCCAGTCAAAGCTGATACTAAATATACTACAGAATGTCTTTATATAAAACGTTTTTTTGACCCCGTCTAGTACAATTGCTGATTTTTGGAGTACAATTCGTACAATTCCATAGATTTGTTACTGCATTAAAATTAACCCTTATCCACGGTGGGTCCAGCTGCGTAGTATCACACGATTTATATGGTTCTTTTTTTATGGAATAGTTAATGTTAACTTTTTTAATGAGGGATGACTGAGAGTGTTATAAACGTAAGTGTAGACACATATAATTAGAAAGCTTCGAACTGCTAAGCTATCGGGAGTTACACGTGTTATTGTAAGTCAACCATAAAAGATAGACATATGCTGTCGTGAGATATTTTTTATATAATTTTAAGGAGAACATTTCCGTCATACATGATTTTTGTGTAGCTTTAACCATTAAAGTTGCACACGCGACGGAAGCTTAAAAAATGGAGTAACTTCTCCCGTTTTCCCAACATTTCCCTTCACTGCTCTGCTCCTTTTGATTGTAGCGTGATGAAAAGTATACTATAACCAGCTCAGGAGTATGAAAAATAATTGTACCAAGTTTCGTTAAAATCCGTCGAGTAGTTTTTGTTTCTATAACGGTTATACAGACAGACAGACAGACAGACAGACAGACAGACAGACAAAAATTTTACTGATTGCATTTTTGGCATCAGTATCGATCCCTAATCACCTCCTGATAGTTATTTTGGAAATATATTTCATGTACAGAATTGACCTCTCTACAGATTTATTATAAGTATAGAAAATAGGTGCAACGTTTGAACAGATTTTAATGAAACTTAGTTGTAATGAAGTTCGTTATCCAGCTTACCATAAAGAAAGATGTATAGAAGCAGGCATTATTTCATTTTCCTTTTAACCTTCATCAATTAAGTAAGGCGGGCGCAGCGCTCAGATTCAGTTTTACTGTATGGTGCTGGGAGCCTATGTTTTATTCAAAAAAATCTATTGCTGTCGCGCTATGCTCGAGATACAAACTTATAGTGGCGATAGAGACAACAGCACGGACCCAAAAGGTACTTCCTTTTACGTTTCAAAAACTAACAACGAAACCGACTTCATGTTATTAAATAAAAATTGTAGTGCATTAAAATACATAATGAAAAAACCCAGGAGCCCTGTTATCTGTGCCTTATATGTGGTTCAAATTCGTGACGTCAACTCGAGGTGTTCATGATTATTTCTATTTCGAACGTACCTCGAGGGAGATTGGGGGGGGCTCCCCCCTCACTCAGTGTATGCCAATGAAAGAAGGGCAAGGTCTATTATAGTCGAAAACCACTATCAATGCCAATCAATTTTGAAGGTTTCTCTCGATTACCCTGGGATCCCATCATCAGATGCTGACTTGGAGGTAAAGGGACAACATCGGAAGTACGGAAGGAAGTAGGCTTTCAAATAAAAAAAAAATTGGAAATCCTTTCATAAGGCTGGAGAAATCAAGAAACATACACTCAAAAAAAAACATATTGAGCGAATTGAGAACCTCCTTCTATTTTTGAAGTCGGTTAAAAATTGGTTATGCCTGTATGTTTTTCTTTTATGTTTATGCTGCTATGTTTGTTCCCTAATCAAAAATAAACGACAAAACGGATTAAAATGAAATTTGCTGTAGTATGTAGATAAAAAATCTTATAATCTTAGGTCTTATAATCCGAAAAACATGTTTATGATAAAAAAAACGCAAAAAGGATGATTTTGGTATAGATGGCGCTGATGTGCAAAAAATTAGACGTCTTAGACCGATAACATAGAGTTGTCATAGCAACGCATTCTACCAAAAAAGTTGAATCCTACCTAGGTCGGTATTGGAAATTCATTTTGTCAAAAAAATCTGACATCAATTTGAATACCGAATGATAATCGCATCCTACCAAAATTCTTAATAAAACTTAATTTTTCAAAAAAATCTGACATTATTTTGGATTTCTGAATGATACGCATTCTACCAAAATTCGTAATTTTATCTAGGACAAGGTTTATAGGGAAAACATTTGTAGTTTCCTGAAAGTGTTTTTTTCTATGCGACTATATTAATCATTTCGGCAGGACAAAGTCTGTCACGGGTCGGCTTGTTTTTTATATTCGTCAAATTTGTTCTATGGAGACGTCTGAAGAGGGCGATAAAACTGGTCAATTTTTGTGTTTTCAGACGGCTTCTAATTATTATACTAATTAGTTTTTAAAGTTGAAAAAATAGGGATATACAGTAGTCCTCACAGACTGTATGGTAGAAAAATATGTGCTCTAGTGTCATCATCCATGGAGGAAACAGGGGAATACGATTGTATAGAAAAACGTCTGCCCAAGAATGCTCTTAACAAAATAAATTAAAAGAGCCTTCTTGGATTAACCTTCATCTCCTTCTAAGGCGGTTGGATTTATAAACCTAACATTAAAATATAGAACAAACTATACCACGACAAACATAACTATAAAATTCATTTTGCACTTGACTCTTGACTTTATCTAAGTATCTAACGTCATTTGAGATGCACACATTACACAACCGATGGCCTCAACATACTACGTTGTAATTATTGCATTTCAATTAGTTTAAATATTGAAGCAAACGTATTTTTAACCGACGAAAAAATAGGAGGTTATCAATTTGACATGTTTGTTTTTTAGGGTTCCGTACCCAAAGGGTAAAAACGGGACCCTATTACCGACTTTCCGATAGAAAACCGACGAAAATGTATCGACCAATCGAAGTCGGTTTTCTGTTTAGTTTTTTGAGCGTAATTATTTAGTGTGTTTTAGGAAGATACAATAGAAGGTACTTGTATTTTTTACATTTGATTAAAAGCATTCGTCCTCGCGCGCCAATGCCACAAGTGTAGCGCTGGTGGTAAAACAATGGCGATCGTGTTATTACGTCAATTACGATTGGAACATAAATAAATCATGCTGATAAAGAACTCGAATGTAATGGAAGGAAGTCTAAAGGCCCAAATTACCGTGAAACGCTCTCTCAAATATTTTCAATTCTGCTCAATAGAATGTATTTTGCCGAAATTTTATATAATGGTATTTTAATATGATAATATCACCCAAATGCCACCCAATTTAATATGATAATTTTATTGCCTTTAAAGTAATTTCAGCCATTTATTTGGGTTGATTTGTGTTGATTTTAACTAAAATATTAAGTAATTTTCACTAAATTAGATACTTATAAGGAAGGAACACTTTGGTCTAAATCATCAGCAAGCAAGATGAAAACAACATATCGAGTTATTAACGTAAAATTGTAGTGGTAAACGACCAATACGCACCAAATTATACTCTCTTTACAAGCTGGGTTATGGTTAGTCTATCTTGGATCGTTAATTTATTGAATTAACCTTTTTTCTGACCCTTTCCAATCCATATTTCAGGGGTATTCATATTCTCATATTTTTCATGGATTACGCCTAGGGTCAATCAATAGCATAATCTAGTAGTCAATAAACCTTAACGGTGGGTAATGCGTAGCAATACGAATTGAGGCGGCTTTCTAGTGTTTCATTTGCGAGAAAACTTGATATTTCGGTTCGTCTTTTTGCCATTAAGTCTGCATAAGGTCAGCATAAGGTTTGATAGTACTCTAGTCTAGACTCTAGAGAGTAAAAAAGTCTCAACATTCGTAATGTAAATGCAAACTTTTCAGCCAATAGGTATAAGCAGGAGGCTTACGCAGAGTGTGGAATGGGAGCGAAGCACAAACTACTGTATGTTGTGTTGATTGAAGGCGTTTGAATTTTGGTTGTGAGCGTTTGATAGCTAGATAGTTAGTTGACAATTTAAAGTAAATATTGACCCGAATACCCCGATTGAGACAGACTGGTGCCAGTTATTAGAAATATGAATATGAATATCTACTGAGGCGGGTAGGACGGTAGACGACGAGAGATCATTTGAATCTTTGTGAAACGTTCCAAGCAGTGAACATTGTCTAAAGATGAAGAGTGATAAAAGAAGCATTTCCTTACGTCTGAATGCGCCTGCGGACTGGCCGGTAGACTGGGCACGGTGGGCACGGCGGCGGCGAGAGGTGTCGCGGCGGCAGGCACTGCCGGCACGAACGGCGTTGACACTGGCGACGGTGACGTCGTCGGGGGCTGCTGTTTCTTCTTTAGTGCCTCCTGGAAATACAGAAGTAGTTTATAAGTTTATCATGTACAAATATTATGTAGCTTAGTGTAGAAATTGGGCGGCACTTTCACACTGGGTTTTTAACGTAAGCTATAAAGGTAAACAAAGAAATGTCAAGACATGGCCCTGTGAATTTACAATTGTGTCTAAACAAGTAGCCGTACGCGACTTCACTTGGAAGGCGGCACTGAAAATCATCATCCTCATTTCTCTGCTCTTATTCCTAAGAAGGGTCGGCATGTTCCTTTCTTTATATCACTAGTCGATCTCTACACTGATTCGTCCCTAAGCAACTTCTTGAATACTTGCTTATGAATGTGAATGTGTTTCCGTGACACTCAATAGTTTTAGGCTACTTTTTGGATGGCGATTATTGGCGATAAGCAAGGACTTTTAAAGGAGTTTTTGGTATTCCCTTTGTTTATCTGTTTAGCCTACGTTGAAAACCAGAGTATAGATAGAATTTTTTATGGATTCGAGCGCCCGGTCATCTAAGAGAAAGTTTTAGCAAGCTTATAGATAACAATCATGAGGCTATTTATTTTTCTTTAGGCGGATTAGGCGGTTACTATTCAGTCTAAGATTTCACAGTCACAGATTCAATTAGTGAAAACCAGATTATCGTGACTTGTGGTTATAAATATTTATAATTATATCAAAATTAATCAATGACAAATAGCTTCATGACCAAAACATTACTCAAGCTACAAAACTTCTCAGCTCACACCGGTTACACATTGGTATTAGATATATTTTGTCGAATCTAGACTAACCAAGGTTGTACATAAAGGCTCATCTATACTCAACTATCATAAGCTGCTAAAATTATAGTCCCAGCTGAATGTACGGCTTCGTATAATTACAGTAAAAGAACGATCGCACATTAGCGTGGCATCGCCTCGATATTATGTACGACATCTGTCGTGCATTCAGTGGATATTTTCAGTAGCGCTGTCAGTTTTTAACGTATCCTGGCGGTTTTTATTGATTATAAGTAAAAGTTTCCCCATCCTGGTATTCAACGGCACGAAAAATGGCGTGCTGTAGGTATTATAGAAACGAGAATAATTATTGCAACTTAGGTCTTACGTACTTTATTAATAGGTGTACGTCATCGTGCACGCAAAAAGTAATGTCGAAACTAGAATCATTCAATCCGTTCTCATCAGGCCATAAAGATTGATTTACTTACCTACTTTATACATTAATTTTCTACGATAGCGACCACACTTTAGAAACTAATCGCCTACTGCGTTGCAGCTTCATTTTACGTCATAACAAATCATGACGGCATGCTTTACCTTGTACTACAATAATTATTTCTGTACAATAAAATGTCGACAAGCAATACGAGTTTAAGGCGCTCCCAGTCGACGATTGTTTTTGTTCGAAACGAAAAAAGAAATACTTGTGAACAAGCCACATCTCCTATTTTATAATGTAGAGTATATGTGAATAAAGATGTACCCATCTTTAATCACTTCAATAAATAATCCTACCGACCGCTGCAATGACGACAAACACACGACGGAGCGTGGTCCGCCTTAGCTTTTCGAATAAATTAATGATATAAATTATGTATAATTACTTATCAAAAATCTATTCTAATAGAATTCTAGACCTACATATTACCTATCTTTAACAATAAATCACAAGTTGATTTTAATAGTAGGTATATAAAATATTTCGATCATAAATTGTATAACGTATCATTTTGAAATAATATCTTTATCGTGAAAAGTTTCTGCTATTATGTTTTCAGCTTAATAGAAATCTAGGTAGGAACCTGAAGTAATATACTTATAAAAATAGGAGATGTGGCTTGTTCAGAAGTATTTCTTTTTTCGTTTCGAAAAAGAGCAATCAGCGACTGGGAGCATCTTAAGTTAGTAAAATACCATAAGCGATGTACTGACTTGCCTTCTTATTTTAAAACAATTCATCAAATATGTGTGAAGCAGACGTTGAAAGCAGAGATCACACACAGCTAAGTTTCAAACGGAATATCATGCACGAGTGCTCAGTCGCAATGAAACTAGAATTATCATTTAATTATACAAACTTATCGGGTGTAATATAGCTCTGAAAGTTCTAATACATTTTAACCTCTCAATGTGGCATAGCGTAACTTAAAAATGCTAATGAGAGCTTGAAATTGTTGGTCTATGCCAGTCTATGGAATCGGTCAATATTCTAAAGAATGGAACTATCCAAGCGACTGTTAAGAAAGCATCACAGTAAAAACGACTTGAATCAGAAGAAAAATCAGGGTAATGCAAAAGTTTGGATGTTTGTGTTTTAATCACGCCTAAATAACTGACAAATTTAAATTAAACTTTGAACAGATTACTAAGTTAGGGATCTAAAACAGCACAGGTTTATCCGGGTACCACGCGAACTAAGCCGCGAGCTGAAGCTAGAAGTTAATGATTTAAATAGATAATTTATGTAGTTTTCCGCAAACGATTTACTTTTTCAAAAACTAATTTAAAGGCGACTCGACCGACGGACGTACGGCTAGTTTTCCCTGAAGCTTTAACGTGTTATGTCAATTTCATCACAGCCGTTACAGACATTCGTCCAAAGTGTATGTTTAAGTATACAATTTTAATAAGACATAATAAAAAATTCAGCCATGGTGCGCCTGAATAAGAGAATCCGAACACAAACTACGTACCTACCTAACAAAATAATAGTATTTAGGACTTCCATAATTTAATGAAGACTTTCATTTTGTACTCGAAACTCTACGGAACACTTTGCAAACCGAGTAATGTCTCGAACAAGTCGACATCACAAAATGAAATCAGGCAAAAACTTAAAACAAAGAAGGAACCACTTAGGAAGTCAACAACGCGGGTCGAGCTCAGACAACTGTACAATGTGTGAGTGAGATGTCTATCAGACATCGTTTGTCTCTCCTAAGTCCTAATGCCAGCTTGTTATGGTCTTGAATTAATGACACTTGTCTTGTCAGAGCCGCTGGCGATTCCGCTGTGTGGGTATTCTCAGAATACAAATGCGCAATGTTTTAAAAACCTATTAATTTAAAGTAGTGTTGTGGCACAACAACTACGCAATAGTTTGAGATCGAAAACCGGATGTCTTATGCGTCCCCAAATGAAACACGAATGATAGGAAAAGTAAGACGACGTATCCACGTTATGTATGCGCTAGCTATAGATCAAACAAGCGCACCTAGATACCGTGACTCACCGAGCTCTGCAATAACGACCAGGCTATAGGGGTCGGTGATCGATCATCATACAAACTAGCCTCAGAGCCACCTCACTCTCATAATCTCATTGTAACACTTTTCAATATTAAATGTGAATAGTAATCTTTTGGAAATAATTCGTTTTCACTTACCTATTCAACATTATACATTAATGGTTTGCGCAAAGCGGTAAACCCTGGGAAAACGAATATTTTCGTAAGTCGGCATCTCTCAAGCAAAATGTATTTCATAATTAGGTAGGTTACACTACACATAAACATTTTGTTCCAGGGACTTTGGAATAATTTATGAACGATCGGAAATTAATGAATAAATAATAACTTTTCCCTTAAATTAATTATAATATTTTAGGAAATAACGTTTTCGTCCGCTTATATTAGATATTTTATTTAACTGAAAATCTACGAAAACTTTTACCCTATTGCGAATGACTACCAAGTCATGTATCTACGCCATCGACCTCGTTTCGCATCCAAAAACTGTTACCATAAATTGGCATAGAGGTCGACCCTTAACAAACCTCTTCTGAAAGGTGTTTGTAGAGCAACTAATGGTCGTCCTAGAAACTACACTTATAGCATCGCAGTACAAATGAATGCAAGTCCTAGCTATAGCTAGACAAACAAAGTAGATGTGTATGTGTGAGCAAGCATCATGCAAAGACTATCAATCAGTTGTTAGTTTTTCCGTGATGCGAGTTATTTAACAAGTAAGGATGTATGTTGTTGTACCTTAAAACAAACTGAGCAAAGTCCATCCGTTGAGGGGTTGCCATAGAACCCGCAGCCCGAGCGGCACAGCGCTTCCATTGGATTTGATTCGCGCTCCATTGTTCAAGTCGATAGTTCACTTCAATAACAACAACAAATATATCACTATAAGGTTTACACTAGAGTACGATTGCACTAACAGTTATATTGCACTTGTTTTCGTAACACACAGTGTTCCACTACGGCTAGTGACGTGGTGCACTTGTAACGTTTCAATTTAGACGTGATATTATCTCTCTGGCTTGTTTCCGCGGTAAGTGGCTCCCTTGCCAATGAGCTAGCTGTTCCTTGTGTGTCAGGATCGCGGCGGGCCCTGAAACAAACAAATACTCACATAAAACAGATGTTATAAATTCAACATGCTAAATCACATATTGCCGTCAAGTTAGCACCGTTAAACCACAAAACTAAGATGCTAAGTTAAAGCAACGCTACAATGCCACCATCATCAAGCTAGACAACTGAGTTGCATGCACAAGGGGTTATCATTAGTAGTTTTGTAATATCCTGAAAGTTATTAAGATACGCTATTGATTGATCTTTTCCACACAATACATATTATACAATGACAAGAATAACCATCTCCATGTCTTTAGTTAGTGTATGAAACAAAAAAAAATGTCGTATAGAAATTTAATATTATTATAATGGGTGTTGTTGGTTCCTTTCCAGCTCCGTATCTCGCACGTAACAATGCAATGGCAAACAATAACCGTTTAATTATTGTTCAAACACCATTTTGAAAGCGATAATGTATCGTCTCGGCACCGCTGCTGCATGCTGTCGTGCCCATATGTGCGTGGAACGCGATTATTTCACTAGAAAGTGATATTAGGCGTTGAATATAATTTCGTAGACTGGAAGCAGAACATAAATACATAACGACAGGTTTGCGTAACAAGAGAGAGCTAATGCTAAAGTGGAACGCGCCCGCGAAACTAAGCACCCGCGCCCCGCGTCAAGGTCGCTCCCACTCTACAAATTACCAAATATGTAATAGTACGAAATACTTCAGATTTTGGCGAATATGACTCAGATAAATCTTTCGCAAATCCAACCTTTTTTTGGCAAATTCTTTGCAAAGAAACGTTTTATTTAACTAAAAAACCGGCCAAGTGCGAGTCTGACTCGCGCACGAAGGGTTCCGTACCATTATCTATAAAAAACGGTAAAAAATCACGTTTGTTGTATGAAGCTCCACTTAAATATTTATTTTATTTTGCTTTTAGAATTCGTAGTTATAGCGTCAACATAAATACATCATCTGTGAAAATTTAATTTGTCTAGCTATCACGGTTCATGAGATATAGCCTTGTGACAGACAGACAGACAGACAGACAGACATACAGACAGATGGACAGCGGAGTCTTAGTAATAGGATCCCGTTTTTACCCTTTGGGTACGGAACCCTAAAAAGACAGTCGTCTGCTTGGACTTTTCAATATGGTTTGTAGAAGATGTTGAGGTACGAGTGAACATCTTTACTTCGAACAGAGATTATAATAACTAGACTTCTTATTCTTAGCAGAGAGAGAAAATATAGCCATATAACCAATATACCACCTAAAAGTTGGATATGAGTGGCTTCGAGAGGCCTAAAAATAAAATAAATTATCTTATTACCTGATATCATTATTGCAACTTTAAAAGAACACATATAGCAAATATAGGTTTAATAGAACACATTCTGTGTAACACTTATTAAATCAATTCATCATATTTGAAGTTATTAAATAAGGAATGTAAGTACAACAATGATCCCTCGCATAAGTGCTCTAGTGGAGTGAAGTCGGGTCGTTAGCACTGCACTCACGGTCTCAGTTGGGGAGTCATCGACCGGCGGGCCGTGCCGCCGCCTGCGCGCACGCAGGGGGTGCGATCCGATGCACCCGTTCACCCGATACATATGGCGCACATGGACTCTCATTTACGCACACAATTCCAATGACTTCAAGGGCCATACATAATTCTAGACAATTTAATGATAAACGTAGGCGGTTCATGAAGACATGAGATATGCCATTTCGCAAGTTTGCATATGTGGCTATGTAGCAACGTCCAATTTGCCTATTACAAACAAGAAACAATATCAGTGATACCAAGAACTGGTAAAATAAATCTGACTAATTACTCTGTACTAAAAGTCAAACAATAGGAAATAACGATTTCGTAGTTAGCAACACAAGTAAGGAACCAAACCGTGTCAAAGTAAAGCAGGCAAGGCAAGCAGGAAATTCAAAAAGGCTAATCAAACAAAACAATGCTCAAGTCTGTTCTAGAAAACGGATGGTGTGATTTTAATAAACGGTTTCTAGCAAAGATAAAAAAAAACCTAGAATATACAAAACAATCCTACGTCCCTGTGTAGCAGCATGCAGTCGCACTCATGATATTAATCGTACCAGTCCGCTATTCCTCATCGCAGTTTATACTTTAGAATTATTGTTTAATAAGTATACTAGTAATCATAATTATTTTCTTTTCGCTGGGTTGCTTCCTTCTATTTACAAATTTTTAAAGTTTATCTGCAATTAGCATATGTTTTAGAAAGCATTCTTGAAAAGAACTTGTTTGTGTTGTGCAATGACTGTGAAACCCCTTTATGACGCGTTCAGACGGTTGCTTGCCTGACGACAGGCCTATTACTCACTCCGGATCCCCAGTTATTGTAATTGTAGACTAAAATAATATATGTAGGAATGTAGATGAAAGATACAATATAATAAAATTTCCTTATAAAAGTATACAATAAATAATTTGTTAAATAATGTGTGTACGTGCTCTGATTAACCCCTTTAGACATCATCAAGAATCTGAGCGCCTGGAGATCCGAGAGGATGTTTATCGTACTTGGGGATTACAGTCGTGATCCTAATCTATTTTTTAATAAATAACCAATAAATGATTATTTCTTTACCGAATGACTACTATATTGTAATTCCTAATTAATTATAAATATCTTAAACTGTTTTAATCGGAGTTGCAGGAAGTGTGTGTGTGTTTTTTTATGTATCGGCAATAGCAGAACTGAATTCAGCATACGGACAAGTGCTATTACAACTTGCAAGGTTCTAAACAAAGCGCAAATATATTTGAGTAAAATTGATACGAAATAAGTGTGCCAAGGCAACTACCAGCCTATTCAACCAGTCGGAAACGTGATGTTCAAATATAGCGTTACGATAATGACGATGCTCAGCCCGCGTTGCCAAATTATCTTTATATCTACGCAAAAAAAATTTGCAGGCAAGCTAGCTTAAGTCACGATAACAGTTCGGAACGTGACAGAAAACTGCTGAATGATCTAGCTACACCGAGTAAAGTTACAAAAAGTGATTGCGGATAATATGCGAAATCGATAATTCGATTAAGGTTCATATTTACATTTGGCCAAACAGAGTTTCAAGATAAAGCAGTGGCAAGTGTGAGAATGTGTTTGCTTGAGTAGGGATATTCGTCGCGACGACATCAAGGCGGTCGGCGCGGGCGGGCCGGGCGCGCTGTGCCCCGCTGACCCACTTGTCGAGTGCTCGCTACGCAATTCGAGCGCGACCTGCCTGCATCACACAGACCACATTTTATTTCTAATCTACTCTGTCGATTCTACTGCAAGCGAAACTTGACTGGCGATACTGATAGGCGCGTCGTCGAATCAATCCGTCGCATTTTTTTATCGCATTAACCAACGCAACGACTAGTTTTTTCTAGTAGGAGTATACCTACCTTCGAACGTCGAACGCCCGACTCTGATATTATATTGACCGGTATCGGTCGAGCGAAGCCGCAGGTGGACGCTAGTAACAATATAAGTTTTATATGGATTATGACATGACTTACGTTAGGTTAGGTTAGTTAGGCTAATGTTGTGTTTTTAGGGCACAATTATTTAAGTGTCAATGAAATGCTTTATTCATGGCGATTATTGCAATGGACAATTCAGTAAATTTTTACCCGACTAAAAACGGAGGAGGTTCTCAAGTCGACGCGTTTACATGTATTATATATTTATGTATGACGCGCATATCTTTTTACCTGGTGATCTAATTTCTATGTTTTTTTTTCTATTGTGTGGAGAATAGGCCTAAGTTGGTCCCATATAAATCATATTTATGTAGGGCTGAAAGTTCCTTTAAAACCTTAAAAAACGAATATCTTCCCTTGACTTTGCGATTGGTCGTTTTTTCGTCGGTTTTCTTTTTAGTTTTTTAAACGTAATTATCTATCATAGAATCAACCTTATTACTAATGTCTCATCGTTATTTGTTGGAACGCAAATTATGGTCTTGAGAATAAGAAGACAACAAGTTAATTTTTATCATAGAACGAAAACTAATTTTGAAAACAATAATAAAAAATTAAATACATTGCCGTATCGTATTTAAATTTTAGAATTGGAACTTCGCACCTAGACCTCTAGTTCTTATACTTAACTACTCTTTGTGTCTCAACTAGTAATTAAAAAATATTTTATAAATTAACAGAAATTGGATCACGACTGTAAAGTCCAAACATGGTAAACATCTTTTTAGATATCCAGGCGCTCAGAGAGATTTTCGCTGCGTTTCACATTTTCCAACTTTTTGTTGAAAAGTCATTAGCCATCATTAGATATCAATATTTGCCTAATTGTAGTTACCCTACTTGCTTTGTCTACAAAATGATCATCTAAGCAAAATGTACTATATAAATGTCATTGTTAGAGTGTGTGTGTGCGTATAGCCCTTTGTACCTACTGTTTTAAAATGGTCATCTGAAATACCGTTCGGACCAATGCCAAAATAGCTCGATGAAACACTAAGGCGCACTGCTCTGCTCGATTTATGCTTACTTGAAATAAAATACAGGTCCGACCACTCGAATTCACTCGATCAACGGTAACTATAACGGGACGAGACAAAAATCGTGCACTGCTGAGAAAAGTCCTCCAAAAGAGTCTCAATTTTTTAACAGACCTTACAGGAGATCCAAGATTATGTAGGTACTATAAACATTTTAAACATCTTCATGATGTTGTGATGTTCTTATAAATTCTTTAACAATCTGCATGGGAAGAATTTACATTGGTACTTATTTGATAGAGACAAAACGCCATAATTTTTTTTCGATATTTTACGTAATTTCTGTAATAAAGTAAAGTAGGTACCTATAAAATTAAATATTTTTTTGAATTTTTGTATATTATCTCAAAATACATAAAAAAAACTAATATGTACTTTGTCATTCATCAAACATTCCAATGTAGACTAGACAGGTAATCTACGACACAAAGAACGAACATGTTTTAACTAACTAACTACAATCCACATAGGTACGGTGCGGAAACAAGATTCGCGACGAACACAACGCAAATCGAGGCCAGATGTTTTTCTTGATGCTTATAACGTTATAAACACAACACAAGCGAACAAGTGCGTGCCTATGTTAGCGGAAACGTCACTTACCAAAAATAGACTAGCCAGGGTCTTCGGGTTAACCTTCCGCGTGGTTTTGCAAACAGGAAGCTGGTGCCGGACGTTAAGTTACTCCTCATGTCCTCATAAATATCAGCTGTACCATCAATAACGAAAAATATCGTTAGAGTAGGACAATGACATTAGGATTTGAAGGAAAAATTTGCGTCACCCAGTTCAAAATGACGCGGCGACAATTGAAACACGCACGGTAAGATGGCCGCCGAACGGAGCGTCAGCTGATCGCGCTCACGCAGCGCAGCTGTGCTGTGTGTGACACTGTAACAAGGTGCTCTCATACCTCTCGCGCCTAGCAATTTATATATATCTGTCTCGTTCGCGCCCAGCTCTAGGGCACAATGGACGTGCTCACTCATTGTTTGAGACAACACAATGCTCGGCTACAAACTGCGCCAGAAGATTGAATATTGTGCAAAAAACCAAGTTTACGAGTAGCAATTTAAAAAACACAAACTTCATTATCAACACATAATACCGAGTTTATTAATAAATACACTACGGTCAAACTAAGACAGGAAAATACAACCGAAACATAACAAACTAAGAATTTATCAACACAATACTGATCGAGAGAAATAAACCACTAATTAGAACGAGTGCTTTTTGTGCAGGATATAATCACTACATAGTATAAAGCAAAGTCGCTTTCCGCTTCCCGCGTCTGTATGTTTGCTTATATCTTTAAAACTACACAACGGATTTTGATGCGGTTTTTTTAATAGATAGAGTGATTCAGGAGGAAGGTTTATATGTATAATAACATGCTACCCGTGCGAAGCCGGGGCGGGTCGCTAGTGAATTATAATGTTATTACTACGCAACACAGCTAAAAAAAATATTTCTGGGTATTGATGTGCAAAATAATATTCACACAAGTGCAATATTAATTAAAGTAGGTATGCAGAATGTAATGGAACGATACGTTATTTAAATGCTTTATCATAACATAGTCAGAAAATGCGCACATCACAAAGATTAAAGAGTGAGTAATAACTTGTACCTATGTATTTTGTTATTGGCAAAGCAGGACGTCATAATTTATTGGCGTGTATGGAAGTAGCAATTTACAATATACTGTGAAATTGTCCTTATTTAAAAACTAAATAGCGTGATCACCAAAAAACACAAGAAGTCAGCGATTCTCCAACTTTTTGTGAATTTTATTATCAAAAGTAGGTTCTTTATAATTATTAATGAGTAAGTTCAAAAAGCAGATGAAAGTTCGAAAGAAGCGAGGACGTTGACCTTCTGACACCAAGGTCAGAGCGGCGGCCTTCAAACAGCCTAGAGAGTCGACTACCTGCCGCACCGACTTCTCTTGTGCACATCTCGAAACGCGCACACCACGCACTTAACATTACCTTCGAGTGGGAACATGAGCCCATGGCCACAAACAAATCACGCTTCAAGGCGTTTCAAAGTCACTTTAACTATTCACTGACACTTTTGATCATAATAATATAATGTAACACTAGCACTAATTCGCACTATTATCTGAGCAGATAAAGGGTATTAGGCATTCCTTGTGATGAAAATCGTATTGTATCACGTAGCGAACGTGTTGGCCTCGACGATACGAGCTCCGACGCGCTCAGCGAGCTGAGAACTGAGCGAGCGAGTGGCAGCAGCGGTCGGCCGCGGCCGCCTGCAACTATTCGCGTCATTCGCGTTCTACACGCGCACGCACTCACCAACACAAACAAGACACTGGTCGGCGACAGAGGCGGGCGGCTAGCTGATAAACACATGTGCGGGTGCTCGACACCTTCACACAACACATATCCACGTATCCAGTAATCACTAAAAGTTTAGGATTTTTCAATAAACAACGTCGCTGTTTTGGGAGATAATAGCACAAAGACCTGAATTTGGACCCAAAAGTAACCCACTGGCATATGAGTCACGGGCCAGAGAACTTTGAACAAAAACTGATGGCATGATTCATTATAATGTGGAACAAAATTGTGACTGGTCACTTTCCTCAAAGCGAACACAGCACTTTTGAACAATTAACGATGTTGTCGAAAGAATGCATACAAATTTCATCACCATCGAGTTCATTAGATACTCGTTGCACGTGTATTAGTTAATGATTGATGAATCAGTAAATTGTATCAGACATGAGATAGAGCATGTTCTAGTTCGTGTAAATCACAAGTTACACAATGACCAGCAAGCCATAAGGTTTATAAGATGGTTTGGCCTTAGGTTATCACAAGGTAACCGAAGTATTAGAGGTGGATCGTAATAATTGCCTTTACGAGCACCAGTCTAAAAGATGAAAAGGTTTAAGTACCTACCTACTTTAAAGGTCTTCCTAGCGGAATCCTAAAATTGTCGGGAAGTACTAAGTGTCCCGCGCGCGACTTAATTCGCGGGTATTCATGTACCTACTCGCATGAATATGCGTCAAATCGTTATTTTACATTTTTGGTTTCCTGGAATAGCAGTGACCGTTTGACCATATGGCTCTTCTTCTCTTCTATGCACCAACCAACAAGACAAAATATACCCATC
Source organism: Hydriomena furcata (assembly GCA_912999785.1). Taxonomy (NCBI): domain Eukaryota; kingdom Metazoa; phylum Arthropoda; class Insecta; order Lepidoptera; family Geometridae; genus Hydriomena; species Hydriomena furcata. Next base: position 3,289,494 of record OU538831.1, on the reverse strand, counting down.
AAATTTCAAGTCTACAGTTTAGAGGCTGTACTTTCCTTTTCGCGCCAAGTACGTATAAAAGCCATGTGGCACCTCTGATCCGGGATAAGTTCTATGGGAGCTTTTCAAAAGTGTAGGCGGGCGCGATTGTTAACACAAGTATTAACAATCGCGCCAATTTTGTGATACTTGTAAGATGTTCAAGGGTCTTGAAGTCGTACTTCGAGCATAAAGTTTGATGTAAGCAGCTGGTGTAAAGATCATACTGCGTAAATACGATTATACAAAATATAACAAAATCTTTACTCTTTACCATCATGATAAGATAGGTCAGTCAAAATTGTTAATAAACTCAGAAACTCTTTAACTTTCCATTTTGCCCACCCCAGACAAGAAATATCACGGAATTTCCTCGTTCTGTTGTTGATTTAGGTATATGTTAAACCGCTACATAGCGTAATTAAAAATAGTTTTGTTTGGTCCAATTATCGTAAATATTCAAGTGCAGCGTACCTAAATCAAAAGTCCAATGCACCCTGAGATGAAAGTGAAAACATCGATAAACTTCATTATTTGAATGTCGGAGGTCAATCAACCTTCTAATAACCTCACTCAGGTGCCGGTGAGCATGGCGTGAAATAATATTATAGATATAAAATTGTTAAAATTAGTTTAATAAATATATTGTGCAGACAGTAATTAGTTCTCAATAATAGTCAAGCCACGGATAACGCAGGTCAACGAAACAAATTTTAATAATCACGCAAACAAACTAAATTCACAATGATAAAGATGTAAATCAGTTTGTTTACCGTGAACCTGTTTAAAGTGCGCAATTCTGCAAAATTTCACGTCGTCATTGTCATGTTATGTACCTATATGATAATGTAGAAATGCTTTTAAGAATTGCGGGATTATAAACAAAGCCACGCGAGGAGTGCGTCGTTGTGCGTCGCAAGGCAAGGTGGCCAAGGCGGGCCGCTCCGCAGACAAAGCCCGGCGCGAGTCGTCGATCTCCCCGAATTAGTCCTGGGCCAGGGCGCTGACCTCCGTCACGAGCGCACACAACGCAACGCCCGCGCCCGCCACCGCCACCGCAGATTCACCAATTTTACGATATCAAAGCACCATTCATTCACATGTTCTCCCTCTTTTTAACGAGAATCAAAATCAATTTATGTGTTAAAAGTTGCTAGTGATGAGTGATCATGATCACACTGGGTAGTTATACTATTCATAGCCATAGCCAATGTTTTTTTAGGGTTCCGTACCCAAAGGGTAAAAACGGGACCCTATTACTAAGACTTCGCTGTCCGTCTGTCTGTCACAGGGCTGTATCTCATGAACCGTGATAGCTAGACAGTTGAAATTTTCACAGATTATGTGTTTCTGTTGACGCTACAACAACAAATACTAAAAACATAGTAAAATAAATATTTAATGGGGTTCCCATGCAACAAACGCGTTTTTTTGGCTTTTTTTATAGATAATGACACGGAACCATTCGTGCGCGAGTCCGACTCGCACTTGGCCGGTTTGTTTTAGTGTTAACAATTTTTAGTACATTTAAGTGGTTGTTTATGTTTATCTTCTAAAATACCTAAGTAGGTTTTCATTATTTCATATTTATTTTACGGATTATTATTGCTGATGCTGTGATTAATCAACTTACATGATACAAGGCAATAATCCTCGAAAATGTTGAGCCCAGAACACTACACGAATTTATCATGCATAATCATCGCCAATCAAGAGATATGAGGTCGTGACTAATTTCACGCTCATTGTTCCAATTAACAGAGCTAAAGTTAAAACAAAGGGACAGTGCCCAGAGAAAGAACGAAGAAGTGCACTAAGGTCGAAGTTACGAGCACGTGGAAGGAGTATTCACCTTGTCGGCGCGTTGCGTCGTAGTCGCAGTATCGCCACAGAACAAATAACAGTTAGACATGTATTGCCATAGAATACCAACTAATATCATCACGTGTGGCACTAACTTTCAGAAACCAATTTATTTGGCACGCACTGTAGCTGCAAATCCCAAGTGAACGTGCCCATGAAACGCGAATATTAATCCCGAAAATGAAGCATCGCTTTACGCGCTATGTGCTTAGCTAGCTATCTACTAGATATATGACGATTGTGAATTATGGAATGTTATTTTCGACACGTTCTTTGATGTCACAAAGGAAAACCACGTCCCGACCCGATGTTATGTGCATTGGTTGTGGTTTTAACGAAGTGAAGATACCACACGGAAGGTATATACAATAGAAGGCGGAAATACTTTGACAAACCATTTAGCACAACATTATAATGAATAACTAAATGGTATTCATCATAGACCTTTTTCTAGACATTTTTAATTTCCTATAAAACTGAAATACCTCTTAGGTCAGGCCGCTCTCTAGCCGTATACCGGAGTACATTGAGCTTAATTGACTATAAATACAGCCCAACAGAAGCATCTTCAAAAATTTCTAGCTCTTACACAGTCTCTTCTCTATCCAGATCCACTGATCTCCTACAACTTTCATAATGTCAAACAATCTGGTAGATTGTCTGCTTCATGGCAAGTATAATGGCTTGTGTTATGGCATGGTCCATCAGTGGTAGGTAACTAGTCTTTTTTTAATATGTACCAGGTACCCAACCAATTATTTTCATAGGTGGGAAAACTTTTTCACAATTGCTAATAGTTAGTAGTTGCAAACCCTATTCTTTGAAATATATGACCCGGTGCAATTTTTTTTATGCAATTAGGCACCATTTCTTCTTTCATCAAGAATTCTCAAAAGTGAATCAACAGATTATCTGAGAGATTACTTACTACAAACTTTATAGTCCTTAATCTTTGGTACATTCAAACAATGCAGTTATAATTTTTATCATTTAAACTTTGGTTTTCATAAGTTCAGGGAAACAACATAACACTCTGCATTCAATATAGTTTAATGAGAATTATCCCAAATCTAAGAAAACTTGAAAGCAAAGCGTACATACCTGATGTTGAAATAAGGAATTTCGTACCAAACAAATGTCTTTCCAAGTGCGTAGGCCCTTCAGTTCACAACCAGGCGACACCACGTCTGTGCGCTTCAGGCAAGCATCCACCGGCATCACAATGAATGGTTACACCACCTGCAAATCACAAGCTCATATAATATACCAGTCAATCATATTCAACAATCAGTAGACTTACACACTACAAACTGAAAATCATGTGGCATAACACATTTAAACTGGGCACTACCTTATTGATTATTGGGTGCCAAGGTAGCCCTGGATAGGAACAGATACACCAAACAAATAGTTTTTAATTCATATGGCTGGATAGCAATTTCATTTTGAATGATAAGTAGAAATAAAAATAACCAAAAGCAGGCACGTTTGTGGTAAGTATTTTGTTTTATTACTGTACCGCTATCTGTTTTCCATTATTTATCTTGCCATTAAGAGCCACAAGCTGATAAGAAGTCAGTAGAGTTATCAGTCATTTATCTAAGTGTACTCTATGTATGGACAAATAACTGAACCTAGCAAACAATGTAGGTTACTCTATTTATAAAGTTTGCAGTCAAAATTAAATTATTATTAAATGTATTAAAGAAGACAAAAAATATGTTGGTGTAAAAATAACTAGGTACCGTCTTAATTGAATATGTAAATAAAAGTATAAAAAGCTTGTGTAAAAAAAATCAAGCATGCTTCGACAAACTAGTGAATAGTGAGTGCATTACAATTAAATACTGTTCGGTCAATGTACATTAAACTGACTTTTTTTTACAAAACATCCAAAAACCTCAAATAATTTTGCTGTCAATGATGTCAGAATACCTAATAAAAGCAACAATTTATCTGGTATTTTATTTTTTTACAAATCATGTTTTGGATGTTTTTCGAAAGTTGTTTAGTTTTTATAAAGTACACTAAACTTGTAGACAACAAATTGGATATTTTCAAACCTAATGTAAAACAGTTAAATTAATAAATAAATATTTCAGTAAGTTGGTTTACATGTGATAAGGAACACAGAAAAGTGTAACCGACTCACTAGAAATAAATGAGGTAAAATTGTAGCTCATACCCACAATGCCTATAACTTCGTTCCATCAGTAGGTACTTTATTTTCGAAACTTCCAAACTCTACTTTCTTGTCATAGACAGGGATGTCCACCTGTTGGTTGAAAATAAATAGGTAATTGATTTTCAAAACATGTTATGTAGGTAGGTACTTACATTAAAATATTCTACTTTATTTCTAACAGTCAAACAGAACTTGGATTTGAATCAAACTGGATTCAATTAACAAATAATAGAGGCCATTAACTTGGTGAATTTAGAACATTGTCGCTTTTACTGCTTCCTGCTGTTCCTGATGACCCAAGCATAAGTTATGGGAATAAGTTAAAGTTTCGCTTGAACTAAACAGAAGTTTCGAACTTGTAAAAAAAGAACAGTTCTAACCATTAACCACGCTATATATCTACAGGAAATGGGTAGGTGTAGGTAATAGAAAGAAAAACAAAACTGTTATGTGTGGGGAATGGTATTTGAGTGCTTGCTATAAAGAACACAATTAATTACAAAACGATTGACTTCTAGGTACCTACTAAAGAAGAATGGATAAAGCAAATTATAGAAAACGCCTCCCAAGGTGGTGTCATACAAAAAATGCGTACCTACTTGGTTGGTATTGGTACCTACCATTTGGCCAAGCAATAGTAGCTGGTGTAAAGAAATCCAACACTCAGACAGGGCACTCAACTAGTAAACTTGCTACAGCATTCTTTAAACCAATAGGTTTGAAGAATAATTCTTCAAATATAACAGAAACAAAGAAAATATTGATGAATTTAGTAATTGGCACTCACGAAGAAAATGGCGTCATATCACTAGTCACGGAACAAGGTACAATTTCATCATACATACACGCGTATCATAATCACGAATAAGCATCACACTTTATTTGAAACATGGTCATTATACCATTGCTTGTGTACTTACTCACTTTGAATAAAAATTCCAAAGAAAATCATCCAAAAACTCAAGAGATTGATGACAAGGCACTCCACTCACCCACCGTTTGCAAAACCAGACTAAAATCACGTGACCAAAAATGTTACCATTTTATAAATTTGGAACGAATTTTGGTAGATTATTTGTATTCCCATATTACTGATCAAGTCGTGATGTGTTATTCAACATTTTAATAATTTGTGTATAAACCATTTTTTGACAGCAAAAAAAACTTATGGCTAATAGTTTTTTTACATTAAGTAATATTTTTCAAGGTTTTGTAGTTATAGTCTAGCTAGGGTCATCATCATAGTCGGTAGTTCTCCCCAAAACGTTATTTTTCACTAAAATGTTACTAATTTTTGAAACCTGTAAGCAGACCTAAAATTTTAATTTTATGCGTAGTTAATTGCTTTGTTGATATTAAGTAATTTTATCTAGGAGGTATTTGAAACAAAGCTAACTAAAAAAAATACATTATATAAAGTCTGATTCAGATGTTACTGACAATGACGATATGTGAGAATAATGACAATTTCAAATGACGATAGGTGAGAATAATGACAATTTCATAAGAACTAACTATACATTTGATGTCGAAATATAATCAATAAACGTCGTTTATTTGTTTTCAACACACTTGCTCGTAAAGTGAGCCTTATTACATCCTTCATAGGGCCATAACCCAAGCTATAACAAACACGTGCATAATAAAATTAAACACTAGTGTAACGCGGGCTTAAACACCTTCGGCGATGTGCTCGAACGGCTCCTTAAAAGCTCTAGACATAGAGAAACTTCCCTCCGCCAAAGAGGTTATGGTCAGTTGTTCCCAGGATTCCCAGCGATTCCGAGAAGCGTCGGTAGAAAACGACGCTTCGTCAGTCAACCTATGTGCGGGACAACGAACGGTCAGGCCATACGCGCCTAGAGACGCGCGGTCATAGTTAGATTCCTTTTACTGTTTTAATTTTGATATCACTAATGTTCTGTATTTTACCGGTGCCCTTTATTTGATTTCATTATAAGTTTTACTATTTCAAATCGTGTTTTCGAATTCACCCATAAAACCCTGAGATAAATCCCTTACAGTGACACCCAGCGTAAGGCTTTTCCTACACTGGCGCCCAACGTGGGGCACGATTGAACGGTAAAATAGAGTCAAATAACTAAAAGTGCAGTGATCTATCGTGCAAAACCAATACTGTGGACCTTTTACCGATAGTGCATTTCACGGAAACTTTTACATTCAGTGCAAAACAGGCAAAATTTAACATTCGACCAGTCCAGGTTGACACATGTGCGCCATAGAAACAACGGGAAAGAACCGACCGTGCGGGCGGGTCCTTTGTGGGCACGGCTCATAAACGTGCCTTCACAAAGCGTCCCTACCTATTTACCACCGGCCGGGAAGCTTCTACGTACGGCGTACCTATACCTACCTAGTTCAAACTGTGCACGCGGCATTTTTTACGCGTCTCTACACGGATTGAACTTGCGATCATCGATACAAACTTCGAATACCGGCTGCTTGTGAGCAATAAACCGAGAGCTGTGATACCATGCCGCCAAAAAAACGCATTGGAAAAAACTCCGACGATTCAGATTCGGATACCAACGAAACAAAAAGGACGATCGTGTCTTCACCGAACATTACAATGACGGAGGATATGTTCCAAACCCTGATGTCCAACATCACCAGGAGTCAGATAGAGGCGAATCGAGTCCTTATAGACAGCATGCTAGCTAGTAATAAAGATGTGTACGCACCGTCACCGAAACCCGAATCGAAAGATCATAAACAGCGATCGGGGAATTTCTCGAAGTGCACGACGCGCTTCGACGGCGCATCTAAGAACGCGGACGAGCTTGAGGCGTTTCTCGACGCCGTCGAAATATTCCGAGACTGCACCAACGTCAGCGAGGAGCACGCTCTACGGGGACTACCGATGCTGCTGGTTGGCGAGGCCGCCGTCTGGTGGCAAGGAGTCAAGGCGTCGGTGACATCGTGGAGCGACGCCCTACAACGTCTTCGGGGAATGTACGGAGTGCCGCGGCCCGCGTATAAAATCTTTCGCGAGATTTTCGCTACCGAACAAAGTGTGGAACGGGCCGATGTGTTTACTTGTAAAGTGCGCGCTTTATTAGCTAAATTACCGTATGTTGTGTCAGAAGTGATGAAGTTAGATATAGTGTACGGGTTATTGGATCGTAGAATAAGAAAGCGAGTAACTCGTGACGCGGTGGATGACCTGGAACAGCTGATCACGAAGGTCAGGTTAGTCGAGGAGTCTTTGGCGGAGGTGAGTCTATCCAACCATTCTAATACAAGCTCCGGTATTAACCCTTTAATCACCGCGCGAGAACGTTCGAGCACAAATCCGAGCGTTAACCCTGCAATGTCCGCAGGGGATTTCCCGAATACAGTTAAACCTATTGTTAAGTCGACGACCGACTTGCGCGCGTCAGGCGCGAAACAAAGCGATAGTGAGGGACAAACAAAGCGGGTTCGACCGAAGTGCACTTATTGCAAACTTTTCGGCCACACAGTGGACGAATGTCGTAACAAAGAAAATAGTGCTCCGAATAAATCGAACTTGAATAATAATCAGTTACGTTGTTACGGGTGCGGTCAGCTGGGGGTAGTGCGGTCGAAATGCGAAACGTGTAAGAACGCACCAAACGCCAGTAAGTCGAATTTCTATAGTGCGTATATAGACGGCAATGACAATAAGCTCCCGCTAATAGAAATTCAGGTAGCAGATCGTACGGGCGTAGCTATTTTAGACACCGGGGCTACTCACTCAATCGCGGGTCCAACGTTGTATAGTATACTTGTGGATACCGGCGTAGAGTTTAAGACGACCTCACGGAATATAGGGCTTGCTGACGGTTCACAGCAATTATGTACCGCACTAGAGTGCGATACCACCGTAACCTTGAAAGGTCACGTGATACCTACCACATTCTTGGTGCTACCGAACGCACCAACGCGAACGCTATTAGGTAGGGATTTTATTATGAACGCTTGTATCCTGTTGGATTTACCACAGAGCAGCTGGTGTTTTAGCGAGAGGTCAAGGCTTTGGTATCCGTTTGTTACCAGTTTCGAGTTATCTACCACCGGCCGCACAGAGCTGATGAAGGTAGAAGCATCAAACTTGGAGATGAGAAACGATGAAGGCACAAAGCTAACCGCAGATCAGAGAGCCCAGCTAAAGAGAGCAGAACTGATGCAGGGGGAGGACCCCGAGGAACGACCAGTCGAGTACGCGAGCAGTTTATTGAATAGCGCAGAGAGAAATTACAACACCATTGCTCTTTCACATCTACCCTTCGCCGATGAAGTAGATTGCGACATCTGCTACGCTGAAGTGGATTTTCCGTCAAGAAGTCCGAAAGACATTCGCGACAACCAACTCAAGGACCCTAAATTGCGCAAGATCATTGAAGATCTCAATTCCACATATGTTCCATTCAGGGGGAGAAGTTGGTCAGATCGGGGATTCATAATGTCAGACAGCATACTATACAGGTATGGACCAGAGGAATGCGTGGAAGAGACCGCGTGCCTCGTGGTGCCTGAACATGAAAAATTTCAAACGAAACAAAAGCGTTTGGCTGACGGAGGTCGTCGTCCTGCTCCAGATTATACTACCGGAGATCTAGTCCTTCTGAAGACCCAAGGAAGTAATGACGCAACCCACGGACAAACGCCTAAATTCATACCTCGTCGAGACGGACCTTACCGTATTAGGGAGGCAGCGAGTGAAACTACCTACATTTTAGAGAGGGTAGGTAATGGGCAGATTTTAGGTAGGTACCACGTCTCTCAGTTGACCCCATTCGTAGGCGATGTACAACCGCCGGTCAATGAGAAGCGGAAGCGTGGTAGACCGAAACGTTTTCTTGACTGACCAAGACGCGAGGGCGCGTTGTCTGGGTCAGTGGGGGAGGTTGTAACGCGGGCTTAAACACCTTCGGCGATGTGCTCGAACGGCTCCTTAAAAGCTCTAGACATAGAGAAACTTCCCTCCGCCAAAGAGGTTATGGTCAGTTGTTCCCAGGATTCCCAGCGATTCCGAGAAGCGTCGGTAGAAAACGACGCTTCGTCAGTCAACCTATGTGCGGGACAACGAACGGTCAGGCCATACGCGCCTAGAGACGCGCGGTCATAGTTAGATTCCTTTTACTGTTTTAATTTTGATATCACTAATGTTCTGTATTTTACCGGTGCCCTTTATTTGATTTCATTATAAGTTTTACTATTTCAAATCGTGTTTTCGAATTCACCCATAAAACCCTGAGATAAATCCCTTACAGTGACACCCAGCGTAAGGCTTTTCCTACACTAGTGCATAATAGAATTATTATCCCTAGAAAGTGAAGTTAGTACCTACCTAACTGAAAATTATATGCGAGTAAACAGAGCATTTTTCAATTTAACCGGATAATACAGTTCCCGGGGTGCCTTTGATAGTTCATCAGCCGTCATTACGACAGATGAAAGATCTAACGTATCCATACATATTAATGAAAAGTGTGTTAAAACGAAGATATTAAAGTATAATGCGTCCGCCTAGACTAGAGGAACATACAAATTGAAAAATAGATAAAAGCTAATAGAGTTAATATTAGAATTGATTAAAATTAAGGGGTTGCTAGATTACATATTTTTACTAAGTCATTTGAGCCCTCGTACTTGTATCAAATATAATAGTAGAAAGTATTATTTTGTCGTTTAATATTCTACGGATTGTTATCAATGTCCAAAGTCCAAACTAATGAACATAATAAAACGTAGTTTTATTCTCTTTGGAACTTACTACTAAGTCAACAAAAAAAAATTACTACTTCATTCTACCTGAATGTCACACCTGTTTGACAGTGACAGCTGATTTTCAGCAGATGATTGACATTGATGTCATTGTCATTGTGTCACACGTAACGAGAACGACTAACGATATCGACTTAGCGACTGACTGAACTGAAACGAAAAATAGTTTTATTTACTTGTTCACCAAAGGGATTGCTTTTTCACTTTATAAAATAGTTGTTTTTACATACGGACTATCTAAAACAATGCCTACGATTTCACTAAAACGTGATGCTCTCTTCACAGCTCTCGGAAAAACTTACAGTACGTTTTTCTCTTATAAATTTACACAAAACCAACCTTAAACATTCTATAACTTTGTATAATTCAAATTTTCTTCTTTTCAGCTGATGATGAGTTTCAGGATCTATGCTTTGAATTTGGACTAGAATTAGATGAAGTTGTAAGTCAAATTTCTACTCAATTATATAAAAGGGTAATTTTCTCTAGGTTATTCAGACAAACCTAAAGTTCGAGGGTATGATACTCCGCCACTCCGTCAGTGACACTAGCCAACGTTACATACAGTTGTCATTTTATTAAAAAAAACCCTGTATTTATGAAATCTTTTCAAGTTGGTTGGTTTCAATTTGAAATTATAAAAGTGGAAGTGTAACAAGAGGAACAATACAATTTA